>CM029463.1:19868870-24668870 GCA_017140185.1 Eucalyptus polyanthemos subsp. polyanthemos
GTTGTGGCATGGAAATGGAACGTATCATAAACGATTTGGCTTTATAATCAAGACCCTTGTAATTGTTGTGAGATAAGTTGAGACATCCCAATTGATGAGTGCTTTTGATGCAATTATATGTGATATGAAGCTGCGACGTGCAAGAAAAGCCGAGGTGAGATAAGTCTTATGTGATGTGTGGTTAGGTTGCCTCTAGGCGTATTTTCTGTCAAATCCCCACCTCGTTGAAGCCTCCTATTTCTCGGGTTGTCGTGCACCTTGTCATGTAAGTACTTTGTCCTTGACAACTTTTATGAGATGATTCTTCACGGCCACAACCTCAAGCACTTCACCTCGGAAAATGATGCTATTCATTTTCTTCTAGATAAGATGGCACATGGCCCCAAAAGAGAAATAGGCAATTGAGTGGAAAAAGTCCTTACTAGATAAATATTTCAAAGCCCAAAGGAGATTTTCCGCCCACAACCTGTTACGCCATGGAAGATTACATCTCCTCACCCAAAAGAAAGCAAGCGTCGCAGGAACATGACACTCGAAGAAGAGATGGTCAATCGAATCAGCATAATTGCATAAGGCACACACTTCATAATCAATTCTTCCATGAGAAATGAGTAAAGCCTGAGTAGGAAGGCGGTTCTTGGTAATCAGCCAAAGGTTGAACTAGTATCTGGAGCAATGGCATTATTCCAAATAAAGTGAGCCCAAGGGACACGGTTCTTTCTAGGTCTTAACGCCTCCCACGCTGAGGCCACTGAAAAGGATCCGGAAGAGGACTCAGGCCAAGAGAACCTGTCAAGAGACTCAGCCATGACTAGCAAGGGGAAGCCCTAACACTCCAATAGAGATCTGAATGCACAGTCTACCGATGCAAGGAGGTCTGCCACCGTTTATTTCCTAGAAAGGCCCGAACTAAGAATAAGAGAGTCTGGACTGAGACTCCAAGGGCCTTCCTGATGCCAATTGTCGTGCCATAGAGAGACTGAACGACCATTGCCTACTTTCCAAAAGAAGGATAACTTGAAATCCCTTCTAAAGTGAAGGATTTTCTTCCAAGCCCAAGAGCATACTGTTGGAATAGCCGTGACCCAAAAATTCTCTCTTTTTAAGAAATTGGAATGGATCCACCGACACCAAAGGGACTCTTTATCTATGAACAAGATCCAGATATACTTAAGCATATACGCTTTATTGCAATCCTTGAACCTTTGAATACCCAAACCACCTTCCTCCTTGGGAACACAAACATCCTCCCATGAAACTTTAGCCCCGCCCCGTCCAAGGGTAGGGCCCTTCCAAATGAATTGCCTTAAAATACGTTTAATACACTCTATAACCGAGTAAGGAAGAGTAAAAATACTGGCCCAAAAAGTTTGAATGGAATATAGGACTAACCTAACCAATTGTAGCCTTCCAAAAAAAAAGAAACCGCTGAGCCCACGATTGAACTCTAGCTGTGATTCGGTCAACAAGAGTAGTACAATCCGCTTTGCTAAGTCTCGAAGTAATAATGGGAACCCCCAAATAATGCACTGGCAGCTTCCCCTCTTGAAAACCCAGCGCCAAGAGAATATTCCTTCGCAAAGAAGTGGAACCCCCTGCAAGAAAGACCTCACTTTTGTTCTTGTTAGGCAACATTCCACTCCATGAAGAGAAGATATCAAGGCCTCTCTTGAGGAGAGTCACCGAAGCCCAATCCGCCTGGCCAAAAAGAAAGACATCATCGGCAAAAAATAGATGGGATAGCTTCACAGACTTGCACCTCCGAAAATACTTGAAGTTTTTATGAGCTATGCGAGAACTCAGGATCCCAGAAAAATCTCCATAACCAGGGTAAATAAGTAGGGGGACATGGGATCCCTTTGCCGAAGCCCACGACCACCTGAGAAGAAGCCATGCAGCTCACCATTGATCTAGATAAAACACTTAGGGGTACGGACACAAACTATGATGAGTCTAATTATCCACTCAGGGAAACCAAAAGCCAAAAGGGTAAGCTCAAGGAAATCCCAATCCATGTGTCATAGGCCTTCTGAAAGTCCACCTTAATTGCACACTTAGGTAGATAAGACTCGAGGTGGAATCTTGCAAACAGCTCCTAGGCTAGAAGAATATTATCACTTATCCTCCTACCTTTAACAAAGGCATTCTAGGACGGACTAATCAAATCATTTAACATAGCAACTAGATGATTAGCCAAAATCTTAGTAATAACTTTGTAAATTGTGATACAGCAAGCTATGGGCCTGAAATAAGAAACAACACAAGCGTTGGGAACCTTAGGCACCAAGGCTAAAATCATGTTATTCACCTCTCTTAACAACCGGCCTAAAGAGGAAAAAAATCCTTCACCACCTCTAAAGCTAGAGGCCCTACTAAGTCCTAATTATACTTAAAGAATTCAACAGTAAGCCCATTCGGCTCAGGGGCTTTACCACGAGCCAAGGAGAATAGAGTATCCCGAATCTCAGAGTCAAGGATTGGATGAGAAAGAAAGCCAACCTGATCAACCGAGAGAGGCTCGCCAAATGAACTCCTTCAGCTCTTGTAAAGAAGGCTTCAAGAGGGCTGTTTGCGGTGTTAGCAGGTCACTAAAAAAGGAGACAAAGATAGGCGGCACCAAATCAGCATTCGTAATCAAAGAACCTAAAGGATCCTTAACCAAAAGAATCATATTCTTGAGTTGTCTTCTAGTAACCGATTGATGAAAAAACTTGATGTTCCTGTCACCTTCTTGGAGCCACCTAATTCTTGATTTATGTCTATAACGTGCCATCACACTCAACCCGGTGCATCGGGCGACAATGGCGATAACATCCCTAGCATCACCCCATTGCGTCGCGTGAACGGACAAAAACTCTTGGATGATAAGGCCATCAGCTGAACCCACGTTGTACATCACCAATACTCGAACTCGGACATACTCCAGACTAGGTATACTAATACAGAGAATCTCGGTGTACTCCACCCTCGACGCAGAAGGTATGCCAGAAGGTACCCACGCTGGTGATGCATCTTTCTAATCTGAAATGTTAATCCCCAAAAGGGGTGAGTACAACCACTCGGCAGTAAAAATCCGCCACACTACATAGTGCATCAAACAGAACAATTAAGGTATCATGAATAAAGCACATATCATTCATGCATTTAAGCATACCTTACTTTGCAGCCATGCATATATCATCATGCAATGTGCATATACTCCCATGCACTTATCATCAAGCAGTCATGCATATATCACCATGCCATATGTACACATCCATGCACATGATACAATCTCAAATTTTATCTTTCCGGGGACCAATGTTTGCATCCCTCAATTTATCGCCCACATCAACCTCGGGCATCGCGGGAACCTCCTCGCACACACCTTCGGGCATCCCGAAACTCCCGAGAACATCCGGCACACACACACTCCGGGCATCCGCACACACACTTCGGGCATCTCGAACTCCCGAGGCGTCGCCGACTCACACCTCCGATGGTCTTGTTATTATCTCAATTTATATTCACACATGTATCTCAATTTCAACATGGCATTTGATGTATCTATATCAAGAGTCTCAAACTAGCTTTTGATGCCATATAACATGCCATATGTCATCCTATGCAACAAAATCAACAGCAAAGCATTACATCACATGGAAAAATTCATTTATTTTGAAAACGCATCAATTTTCAGATAAAAGAGAATGCCTCCTTTAGTTAAAACTCTAGAAAAATTAGTAAATGATATTAATAAATTCTGAAAAATTAGTAAATGGTCTCCACTCATACTCCACACCCATAGAGCATGATTCCCCATTAAGAATTACTTCCCACGGCCTCACGGCTTAGGCCGATCCGCCATGACTTCAACCTGAGACCACAGCGACGAGCTCTTCATATGTTCGGTGCGGCGTCCACATATAGTGGCTTACCAACAGCAGCAGCAACCTTGTCGATCCCTTGTGTAGACCAAAAGGCAAGAGGAAGGTTTCTCGGCCTAATCCAAATGTGCACCGTCAAATGGCGATCCTTTTTCAGCTCTAGTGTAGGCCTCCATTGTTGCGGCACGAAAGGCACCGGCCACCGCGATAGTCCCCTTCCGGGGCCTTCCTACGAATTCACTATCTGAACATGAAAAAAAGAAGAGCTCTGGCCGTTGGACATCACCTTAGCCAAATTTGGGCCCCAAGCATTCTTAAGATGCGGTTTCGATACTTTGAAAGGTAATCTCCTACCAATGAAGTACCCTACTAGGCACTCCTTGATTTGGGATCCGCTGCTTCAAGAATATCATCGAATTGCTCAACCACAGGCTTATTGTTCACGTAAGAAGGAGGAAAATACCCAAATCGTAACCCTTAACGACGACCTTAGCCACGATGGCCCAAGAGCGAGCATTCGTGTTCTTCGAGCTTCATTCATCTGTTGAGGATGCTTAGAGCTAGACTTAGCCCTGCTCCTTGCCGCACCCGCCAGGGGATCATGAGAAGGTAGATCCACACATCAACCTTCGCACTAGCCACAATCGGAATGGAACGATTCACGTCCTCCTTCAAGGAACCCACCTAAGATCGAATGGTCATGAGCAAGAGGGAAGGGCTTTGGGCACTAGGCCCTTCCCCCACATCGTAGGCTAGAACCGAAGACACGCAAACGAAGAGACCGCGACAAACCAAAGCCATGCGAAGAGAACCTAGCCAAGGTCGAGCATAGCGGCCCAAAACAAAACGTACTAGGCTAACTCCTTGGGGCTTATGAAGTAGGCTAACAGAGGTCATTCCCTCAAAAGAACGGCCCTGACCACAAAGTCAAGGCTCTTTTGTACCAGCAACGAACCAGCAAGTAGCAAAACCTAAGCAAAGACACCCATCGTGACCCAAAAAGAGGAACAAACCAAGTGCAAAAGGTCTTAGGGTTTGGAGTGAGGCTAGAAGAAGGTCCTTCCCTCCCAAAAACGGTGCCAATCACTAGCCAAATCAACCAGAAACAGCCATGCACGAAGGGAGTAGGAATAGTGCTGGAAATTGCCCACTTAGAGAGCTCCCACATCTCAAAGCGGCTGGCTTACTTGCAAATGTATTATTTTTCTAGACATACTAGTTTGTTTATGAAAGTGTGGTTTTTGTGAAATTGTATCTGCTTTCCTATCCCATATCTATGTTGTTTAAAGATTGTTTTTACGCTCCCCACATGTGCAATAAAATGAGTGGGTCACGATGCGTCCCCGGGGACGTCTGGAAATTTTATCGACCACCGAGGAATGTGAGTGTGCTCGAAGTTTGGGGCATGACATAATTTCTTATTCTTGATCTTACCCCGTTTATTTCTTTTTTTCCTTTTTTCACAATCTTTAGTTTCCTTTCTCACATTGTCTTCCACATCATCCTTATTTTAAATGGGGGTCCAAAAATTAAGTTACATACCATGAAGCAAATTGACCTCAAATAAGATATTTCAGATCTAATTCATATTTATGTTTTTGAAAAAGGTTTGATCATAATAAGTGCGACATTTTAAAACTAAGCTATATTGTCGATTGTCGAGAAAAGTGATTTTTTGCAGATTTTGTGAAGATTATTTTGAACAACTTATCTTGAACTAAAATAGAAGAAATGAACAAGTAACACTATTTAATAGTCACTAAAGTAGCATGGGCATAATTTGAGAGGGGACACATTGAATACGTATTTGATGGAATGTTCGGTGATCGTCTCCATGTGCTTGTCGTTCTCACGTAATTGATGGGTTACTAATTGACTAAACAAATTCATCGCTGTTTAATAAAAAGTGATAGGATATGATGGAGAAAAGCCACTTTTTCTGTGTCAATCTAATGCATCATAGTTCTCAACTGGGGTTGTTAAAGTCCATGAAACTTAATTAGACTCATACGAGTTCAATTGACATACTACCTTAGTGGTCTTATCGGCCAAGAAGTCTGAGAGTTCTCATCCTTGCTAAACTTAATTAAAGCCAAAATAATTTCTTATCCTTAATTTGTTCGATGGTTATTATGATTTTCAAAATACTCTTTTGAAATCAAACACATTAAAGTAGAGAAAACATCCTTGTAGATCTTCTTTCAAGACACAAAAAGACTTCTCATCCTTGCACATATCCACATTTGACTAATTACGAATAAGTACCATGAATGAAGGGTTAAACGAACTCCATGATGGTGATAAGCCCAATGTCCTCCTTGAAAATCAATGCATACTTTCCTTTATTTAACGACATTTTCTACATGTAATAATAGTAGATGCTAAACATTGTAAGTGTGAATGCATTGAAAATTTGGGCCTCCTTCCCTTCATTGGAACTTTGGCCTCTTCACAGTAGTAGCATGTTTGTAGGTAGATTGTAGCTAGAATTTCGGTTGTACATAACACCTTGTAAGGAGCACTTTCTATCTGAATTTTTCCCCTAATAAATAAATTCTCATGAACTTGCTGCTTGAAGAGAATATTTGTGATTTGTAAGTATAGTCAAGCGTGTTAATTGAATGAGATTGATTGAAGACACTGGATGTAATAATGAGCTGAGGCCCAATGAGAAGAACAAAATAAAATGCATTCAATGGAATGTTCAGTCTGTCTCCTTGGACTTCTCAATCCTCCCGTAGTTGACGGGGAAGATGAAGCACCAATTTGTCCTTTATTTGGTTTTGTTCTCCCTTTCTTCTTGTTGTTACCTCAACTTTTTTATGCTGTTTCCCGTTAGATAATGCTATGCCATATGTTAATATTAGTATACTAAACCGCACAGCAGACTATGAGTGTACCATAAGTCATATTCGATAATTAATTACAATATGTCACGTCAAATTCATAAAACAATCTTAGTATCTAACATTTCTTTGTTTTTACTTTTATCGTAAAATTGAAAGCTAGCAAGGCACTGAAATAAGAGTAGCACTACATGTACGAGACTTTACTTGAGTTTCTCGGTAAAATGAAATTGTGCACTATGTGCTGTACGGCATGTCGTCAAATGAGAGTGGAATCCGCGTTAGTTTGTAAAAAGCGAAAAGTGATAAATGGGGCAAGTTCAATTAAAGGAAATTTTCTGGCAAAAAAATTAAAGGAAATTTTGCCGGCCCTCGAATATTCCGTGCAATACGCAATATGCTTTGTTGGCTATACTTCTGGCCATACCGATAATGAAAATGCCTTCGTATAACCCTTAACATCAGCTACACGAGGCGAGGTGACGTTTGAATAAAAGGCAAAGTCGGAAGAAGGGAAATATTGCGAAACCTCCGCTCTGTTCTCCTTGATTTCTTACAAATCTTTCTCTTCTAGGTCTAGTGACATTGGAAGATGAAATTGCAATTTTGATCATATAAGATGAGATGGTTCAACAAGTCTGCTCTCCATTTGTTATTCAAATCCTACGGATGAGAAAGCTTTTCCAAGGCCATGAAGCTTTGATTGAAGGCTGATGATATTTGAGAGACCATCAAGCAGTTTTATTTAAGGACTAAAGAGGAAAGGGCATGCATGCTAGGGTAACATACATGTCCCAAATTTCATTAGTCTTCCTCTTGTTTTATGGTTATATGCATTATTAGCTTATTTCATTTCTCTTTTTTTTTCGTGGTAATTGTCGTCAATGACATGCCATTTCTGTTGAAATAAGTTACATGTCCCTATCCTAATCCTCTTCCCAATTGTTATTAAATTGATGGGAAATATGAAGTACCAGTTATTAAATTATGGCTTGAGTTTGATGTAGGTACAAGACCCCAACTCATTTAAAGGATTTCCGATTTGTTCAAAATATGGTGTTCCTTTTTAATCGTATCATATTTTGATTTAATGGGCAAAGATCTTCTTAACTATTAAAAATGTTTTGAAGGTTTGGTTCTTTGAAGATAATTATCCAAGTTTAACCGGGAGGAGCAAACATTAGTCGGACTCAACTCTGGGTCCCGCTTTTAGGCCTTTTCTAATATCCTCGAAGAAGACGCACTCGCTGAAGTCTCTATTTTATATCCCCGCACGAGAGGACTTCTCTTTAGCGAAGAAAAAAGGACGCACCAAGAACGCTTTCTTTGATCGCACGGAGTTCTACAATCGGTGGATTTTGTAGACGCCAAGTTGCATAATGAGTTATTCTATTAATAAACAGTGTGGAGTTTAGATGTAATCAAATCTCACGAAAACACTCAAACTTGCAAGTAATTGTAACTCTAATTTTCTCTGATTTTTAGTGGATTATAGCTGCTTACTCTTCCAAATGCATAGATATCGATTTTGACTGAACCACGAAAATATCAGAGTTCTTCGTTTGTTTCTCATTTATTTTCTTGGTGATTTAGCATTAATTAATTACAAAATTTGGTTAGTTTCCACATTATTTCATATTAGTTTATTCAATCTTGCCTTCGGGTCTTCAAGAGAGAGAAAGTTTAAACTTCACATGATGGAGTTAGTCAATAATTGATTTGTGCATAGAGAGAGGAGGTTTATAAATTCAGCTCGAGAATGAAAGTGGATCACCGGACGAGATGGGGAAACAACTATTTCTTATTTTCAACTCTATTCTCTTGTGGTGGTGGAGCTCAATCACAATCTCCAAAGCATACTCACAAAACCAAACGGATCGGCTCAAGTTAGCCTTCTTAAAAAACGCAATACACAAAGACCCATTTGGGGTCTTGAGCTCTTGGAATGATTCTACTCATCATTGTGAGTGGCAAGGTGTTTTGTGTAGCAAAAGACATCCAGGGAGGTCACATCCCTGGACTTGAGCTCACAAGGCTTGGAAGGCTTACTATCTTCTCACGTAGGTAACCTCTCTTTTCTGAGGATCCTATTTTTGCATAACAACAGCTTTCATGGTGAAATCCCACCACAGATCGGCAACTTGCTTCGGCTTCGTGTTCTTATTCTTAGTAACAACTCATTTGGTGGGCTGATAGCCTCTAATCTTTCCCGCTGCTCGAACCTCGAGACCCTGAATCTCATAGATAATCAACTTGTGGGAGGAATTCATTCTGATCTTAGTTCTTTAACAAGACTCAAAGGCTTGGGCTTGGCTTTGAACAGTCTCGTAGGTCCTATTCCTCGTTCAATTGGAAACCTCTCGCTACTACAAATACTCTCCCTTGGAGCAAATGTGTTGCTTTGAGAAATACCTGTGGAATTGTCCAGATCAAGAGATTGACATTTTTCCAGCTATCTACCAACAATCTAATCGGTGAGGTTCCACAGGCTTTTAAACATCTCGGACGTTACGTTATTCGATGTTGGTAAGAACCAATTGTGGGGGAAGCTTTCTCATGATGTCGGCACCGCTTCTCCTTCTCTCTATTTCCTTAGCGCCTACAATAACTTGTTCACCGGGATGATTCCGTCAACGTTAACAAATGCCACAGGTCTTGAAGAGCTTTACCTTGACTACAACAATTTCCATGGGCCAATACCGAAAAATGGGAAGGCTAAGGACCTTTATATAATTGAATTGGGTCGTAACCACTTGCAGGATGACTTGAGTTTTATTTCTTCTTTAGTTAATTGTTCCAACTTAAAAATTCTCGGATGTCGCAGAACTTGATTCACGGATCGTTGCCGAGATCCTTCTCCAATCTCTCCACCAGCATTGAGTGGATTTCTATGTTAAGCAATCGGATCCAAGGATCTATTCCTTTAGCCTCTCGGAAATCTCTTCAACTTGTCTTTATTGTCTTTAGGGATAATTTTCTAACGATTGCATTCCTCATTCCATTGGAGCACTTTCCAACTTGCAAAAACTTTCTTTAGGCGGGAACATGTTTACCGGAGAGATACCATCTTCGATTGGTAACATTACGCTATTAAATATCCTTTGACCTTTCCTCCAACATTATCCAAGGCTACATACCGCAAAGTCTCGGCAACCGCAAGCAACTAATTTGGCTTGATCTTTCAACAATAACCTAATTGGCTCGAATTTCCCTCTGTCGAAATCATGGGTCTTTCTTCCTTGTCGATCATCTTCAGTTTAGCAAATAATAATTTAAGTGGATCTCTTCCATTGCAAGTTGGATCTTTAAAGAATCTTGGCATATTAGATCTGTCTTACAACAGACTGACCGGCTTAATTCCAGCATCCATTAGCATGTGCTTGGTATTGGAACAACTTCACTTAGAAGCTAATTCTTTTCAAGGTCAAATCCCTGAAGCTTTACGTCCATTACGGGGTCTAAAAGAGCTGGACCTTTCCAATAATAATTTTTCTGGTCCAATCTCGAGCTTTCTCGCAGAGCTCTCACTACTCGAGTACTTGAATTTGTCTGTCAATCAACTAGAAGGACAAGTTCCAGAGGGTGGAGTATTTCTTAATGCAAGTTCTGATCGATTTGTGGAAATACGGAACTCGTGGAGGTGTTCCGATCCAAGCTTCCTCTTTGCAAATCACCAAGCTCTAAGAAGTCTTCTTCAACTGCCGAGTAATATATGTGGTAGCTGGCAGTTTGTCATGTTTAGCTTTGTTGCTCCTATGCCCGTCTTATCTTTTATCACAAAGAAGCAGATTTACAACCAATACCTCCACTTCATTATCTTTCGAGAACCAATTCTTGAGGATTTCTTATGAAGAACTCCTAAGAGCGACTATGATTCTCCGAGACCAATTTGATTGGTAAAGGGAGATATGGCATGGTCTATAAGGGATTCTTGATGGAGGTGCCACAAAGGGCTTACCTAAGGTGCTCAATCTAATGCAAAGAGGTGCTTCAAGGAGCTTTATCTCCGAATGTCGAACTCTAGGAATCATTAGACACCAAACCTCATGAAGATACTAAGTGTCCTGCTCGAGCGTGGACTTTTGTGGCAATGACTTCAAAGCTCTCATATATGAGTTCATGGCTAATGAGAGCTTGGAGGAGTGGCTGCACCCTGGAACTATAGGACAAGATGATGAGTGTAGCGAATCGAGAAATCTGAGACTAGTGCAAAGATTAAACATTGCCATTGACATAGCTACCGCGATCGAGTATCTCCATAAGGGTTGCTATCCAGCCATCGTCCATGGAGATTTGAAGCCGAGTAATGTGCTTCTGGACAATCACATGATGGCTCGAGTTGGAGATTTCGGGCTTGCAAAGATCATTTCAATGGTGTCTACCAAAGCCATAGGAGTTCAAGACCAGGGTAGTTCAACTTCAACCGCAGTAAGAGGATCCATCGGCTATGTGCCTCCTGGTATGAAACTATCATATTTTCTTGATTAGTTTTTATTTGATTGCGATAGTAATATTTGAGTGCCAAAAGTTTGACTAAACAATTATTCTTGACGTTATGTTATGATTTGTATGCTCTAACGCCTCTTTCTCACAACTCAATTCCTCTTTCCACTATTAATAGCTTCCGCGGAAAAAGAAAATACGTATCTTTTTGGACGAAAAGATTACTTGTAGCTTGCCCTAATCATATTTTAAATTAAGATGAGAATAAACCATCATAATTTTGATCAATGAGTGGAAAATTTTGAGACAACATGAATCCATGTGAATAAATAGATTAAGCATATTGTATCATCTCATATTTATATTTTCTTTCTATAATTCGTATTTTGTCTCGTATCAAGTTCGTGCCATTAAAACAGATTGTGAATCTCTTTTGGAATGTTATGACTTAAGGTCTTAACAATAAGTAATTTTTCATTTATGGCAGACCCTTTCATGACCAATAATTTAATATTAGAAAAACATATTAGATGACATGACATTTATGCCAGAAACCGTTGGAGGATACACTAATTGACAACACGATGGGCTCTACCCAACTATCACTTTCCCTAAACTTATTGGTCAAAGCATATTAAGACAAATTTACGCATTTACAAGTATAAATCCATCACCGTCAACAAATCACCCTAAGTCTGTTCTTTTCCCCCCACTGTGTTCGTTTTTTGCCTATTCTTTTAGGCACTTTCTTTCTCGTCTTTCCATAAAAGAAAGTGTGGTATAGGTATTAAACATAATTTGTATCATGAAAATGACGAGCCTCACGAAGATCCCATATGTTTCCAGTCAAAAAACCAACTATTCAAATTTAGTTAACACATAGACTCCTGCCAAGGCCTTCACCCAACATATTTTCTTCTTTTTCTATTTTCACCCGTATCCTACTAGAGGACAAAGCCACTTTTGATGTTAAGGCAATTTGTGTAGCAAACATGAGACAACTCTGGTTACACTTAGTGGTTTTGGAGAAGAAGTTCAGACGTTGTTAACTGACCTTTGGTGCACTTTATGAATTCTAAAATCCTATTTCTATACCATTAATGCATTTCTCAACGGTTGATGCACTTTATAAGAGTTCATACAACAGGCGCCGACAATAAATCATATACAGTAAACTAAACGAAAAATTAAACAGAGAGAAATGAAAGCAAAAAACCAGTGGGGGGCTTTGGGACCCTTGGCCTTGCTCAAAAGATCCCTTGGCCTCTGCCATGCATAGTGGGCCCGATTGTGAAGTGAGTGAGGGCTTGCAAGCCATCTCTCTATGTTGGGTGCGATAGGCACGATCCCTCACAATTTTCTTTGGCAAGCTCTTGCAAATGGACATCAAGCAAAATCCCATGTGACTTAGAAGCTTTTCCTAAACAATTGACTTCAAGAAAAAGTGTATGTTTGTTCCTATTAATGTCTTGATGAAATTTTCAGAGTATGGCATGGGACACAAGGTTTCCACACTTGGGGATGCATATAGTTATGGCATTCTATTATTGGAGATGTTCACAGGAAAGAGACCCACTGAAGAGGCCTTTGGGCACCATCTTAACCTCCACAACTTCGTCCGAATGGCTCTTCCAGATCGAGCAATGGACATTGTAGACTTAAGGCTTTGGAGTGAAGCTGGTGATCGACAACAAGAGATGAAAATCAGAAATTGCATTATCTCTGTATTCGAAGTTGGAGTCGCGTGTTCGATGGAATCACCGCCGGAACGGATGGGCATGACCGAGGCAATAAGGAAATTACACTTGATCAAGGTGAGTTACGAAGCCAAGGAGAGGATGATGGGTATGTAGCTAAATCAGTTTTCTCGTTTCGTCTTGGAACTTTTTCACTAGTGGAGAAAATCAATGTGCAAAGGTAGTGCTAGCAAATTTACATAAATGTCTCCCTAACTAGTCTACCTACCATACCTATTAAGTGTGTTTTTTTATAATTGCATTTTATAATCGTGGAAAGTGGATGTATGGAGTTAAGTCCACCTATTTCCACCAAGTAATCATGTAAAATTTGATGAATTTGCTTATTTGCCCGGTTCTCTTCATTTCGATGCCAATGTGGATCGATGCATTGCTTAATTATCATGGTTGGGCCATTGCGCTTGCCTCTCTCTCTCTCTCTCTCTCTCTCTCTCTCTCTCTCTACGCACGCTTGTGTATTAGAATATGACCTCACCGTGAGGTCATGAGCTCAAGGCCAACTCTTAATGTCGTGCTTCATCGAGAGCCCGCGGTCAATTAGAGATCAAGCTTGATCAAATCCAAAGGCAAGGAGAGGGAGGCAACCTAATCACAAGATCATGGGGTCAAGGCTAACTCTCAATGTTGCTGTTGAGAGTGACCTCACTATCAATTGGAAGCCATGCTTGATCGAATTTGGGTGATGTTGCCGATGAAATTATGTTGCGGTCATGTTGCCAACACCAACAGCCATCGTGCGAGATCCCCAACCTCCTCTCCAAACTTTTTTTTTCTTTTTTATCTTTTTTCTTTGCTATGGCATCGAATTACAGACTTTTTCTTTTTTTTTTTTTGGTGAATAGAGATAGAGAGTTAACAAAGACATAAATAGGACATGATCAAAAAAAGAACATGGATGCATATTTGTTGCACTTGTCAGTGTGCTTATTACAATGTCTAATTATCCTCATCAAGTCTTCCCACTCAACCAACCCTCTCTCTTTCTTCACCATTAGCTATCGTCTCTGGCCGTTGCAGCCACCTATCATCACAGTCGCCTCCTCCACGTCTCACTACTTTCTCCCTCATGTCATCCATGACCATCTTTGCTTTCTCTATTTGCTGACCCAAAACACTCTCTCCTTCACCGTCTCTTCTCTCACCGCCAAATTTCTAAGGTCTCTAAACCACCATTGATGACCTGATTTAGCCATTATGGCCTTTAAGATCTCATGGAAATCTCAATGGACAGGCTAGATGTAGGAGGCATCCCCAAACCTTGAGATGGCCTTTTGATCTCATCATCATCGACAACTTGATTGTAGATGATGAGAGGAGCTCGATGCGAGGTCTTGAGACCCACCAAAGGCATAAACTTGACATTCGAGCAAGCTTGGTTGCCCTCAAATGAGAAAGGGAGAAAGAGCTATGTGAAAGTAGGGACAACGACCGACATTGAAGCGATATGGGAGAGAGGGTGAACGGAGCATGACACAATCCCTCGTCAACACCAACGGTAAATGGTGGAGTGAAGAAGGTCACAATTTATATTAGTAGTGGAGGCACGTTAGTGGCACGAGCCACGTGTGGTTGTAGGGCTTGGCAGGGGGGGAGATAGACTTAAGGGAGAGAAAAGATTGGCGTTGGGATTTTGAAGAGTGATTGGGGAAGGTGTACAATTAACAAGAGAGACTCATGTATTGATTTGGCATTGGAGACAGTAGATAAGTAAACCGATGGTACAATGGATCAGCATCCAATGCCATAGATGTGGTGCAAAATACATAACACCATGGTATAGTGACGAAAATGCTAAGCAAACAAAACCGACTCACAGTATGGACAGAACAGGCTATATTAGGGCAAGTGCCCATGAAATATGTTAAAATATGTCTCGAGTTTGAGCCCAATGCGAGATTCCGAATATTCCAAATTGGATATGTTGGGGATGTTCGAAATCGAGCAAAGAAGATTCGAAGATCAACTTCCTAAATTTGTCACTGAAATAGGAAAGTGCAACTTTCACTTGGATTTGAATTTTGTTTAAAATATATAGAGATATATTTTGGTTAAAATAGGCAAGTTAGGAAACAGAATCCTATGAGAAGTTGGCAAAGGATAAGGGTCTCACTTATATATATGGAAGAAGGTTGATCATGAAGAATTGGTCTTGAAGCACCATCTCGTCATCGAGTGCTTGGAATGGATTTTTCTTTGTCGTTATTGTTCGTGAATTAGATCCAAGAAGTTTAGTGTTGAAGCCAATCATATCTTGTGATAAGATTTGCGTGCAATTCTCTCCTGAGATTGAGAGATTATTTCTTGAGGAATTACAGAGCTAAACACTGCGTGCGTTGTTGGGTATAATTGTCACGCCCCAATTCTCGAACGCGTGCCCATCCCTCACTGGATCGATTAATAGTGACGTCCCAGGACGCATTACCAACCCCTTTTTCATTTTAATACGCATACGGAAGCAGATAATAATCCCCAAACAATAAACCATTGTAATAGAAAAGTAGGCCATAATTTTCACAACATGAAAACACATAACCACACTTTTATACAAGGCAAACCATAGTATAACACAATACTATTCACAAGTCTGATCTACTGTATATCCGATCAAAACCCAAAGTTTTCAAAATATGATGGAATCTCAGTTCTCATCCGGGTCGTACTCAGGATCCTCCTCTGGATCATCTTCTTCTTCTTAATCTTCCTCCTCCTCAGATTTCACATAAGAGTTTTCCTCCTCAAGTTCGTCCTCCTCAGGCTCCTCATCAGGGTCTTGAAATGGTTATACAATAACCATTGAGACCACATCTCAGCGAGTTCTACCCCCTAATACTCAATTAGTAAACCAATATGCTAACCGGACTGCCTATGCACGCACGGGTCAGAGGACTTACCTTGGCCTTAGATTCCACCTTCATTTTAGCACAGTTCAATAGGCACCTAAGCAATCGCATCACAAATCGATATCTCGATCAATCGACCTAATCGATTACATGTCAATCGGACCATCTCTTGGTCATTTCCATTCTTATTATTCAATTTCCATATAATATATGACTAGTCACTGAGCCACGTGCATTCTCTGAGGTGACCTATTCACCAAGGCAATGTACTTAGTCACCAAGCCACGTATATTCTCTAAAACGCCGTTTTCGCCAAGGTGACGTACTGATCACCAACCCTGTGCATTCTCTGAGGTGACCTATTCACCAAGACGACGTATCGATCACTGAGCCACACGCATTCTTTAAGGCGATATATACCAAATTACTGAGCCACGTGCATTCTCTAAGGCGTCGTTCTCACCAAGGTGACGTACTAATCGTCGAGCCACGTGTCTTTTCCAAGTGATGTATTTAATAAACAGTTTATGTCATTCTCTAAGGCGACCAATTCTTCCTTAACTTTAACATTCCCGATAACATCGTATCTGATTAATCCTAGCCAAGAGTATATTTAATTCATTCTCATGGTTTTCTCCACTTTATAGCCCATCAAAGCATTACCGGCGCTATACAATTATACTCGGCCATCTACCAATCAATTACTCAAATTCAAATCAATTTAGGAACAATTCCTAAAATTCCATAATTAAATCAATTCAGCACAATGTAGAGCTCAAATAAATAAATGGACTGCACCACAACAATCAGCATAAAATTTTGGTCGTTGGCTATTCCAGCCTAATTTCCGAAGAGTAAATAATTAATTAAATTAATTTCGAAAATTAATAAATAAATACTAAAATCCAATTTAGGCTCGTAATGTCTAATTGTACCAGAATGGATCGGGAAAAATCCCGAGATGCATTCAATAAATAGAAGTACGTCTCTACTTGCTAATTACACTAATCAATCACGTAACATGCATCATTAAATCACTAGTTAAATTATTCTAAACTAATCTAACCACCTAATTGCACTTAATTAAATCTAATCAACCCTTAAGCATCATTAGCAAACTAAGCAAGGATTAGTGAGCAAAACTCACTTACTTAAAAGCGGAGACTGGATCACTGTGACAGTGGCCGAAATCCAAATTTTCGGCAGCGTCAGCGAACACTCGGATCGGGCCTAACAGGCCTTGCAAGCCCACAGCAAATGCTGCGCTTGGCTTCAGGCTTGGGCTTGCTGGGCCTCAAAGTCAGGGCTTGTCTTTGGATGGGTTGATCTTTGCGAGTTGGGCTGAGCAACAAAAGAAATTGCTGGGCCAAACTACTGCTGGCTTGTGGGCTGAATCGTGGACTTCAAATGGGCTGAAGACAGACTGGATGGGCTGCAGCTTTACTGGGGTTCGCTTGATTGAACTAAACGGAGAGGGAGAGAAGTAGCTTTGGCGATGCTGGCAGTAGGGAAACGAAGCAAAAAAAGAGGAATTAGGCTAGAGTCGTTGGCAGCTGCTTTGGCAGTGGTGGCGTGAGTCTTCGGTGGAATCGTGGGCTTTGGTCTTCGAAGGAATGGCAGCAGCTGTCTTCGTGGCAGCTTGATAAGAAGACCTAGTGGAGGCAGCTCGATGGGATTTGCAGTTGGCTTGAGCTGAAAGAAAATTGGTGGAAATTGAGGTATAAAAGAAGAAGTGGGCGTTGACGGGAGCGTGTGGCAACATAATGGATTTCGGTGGAGTGGATGAAGCTGCAGAAGTCCACGTGAAAGCTTCGCTTAAGAGAAGTGGACTTGGAGGAGGGAAGACCAACGTTGGTGGAGGGTGTGGGCTTCCAAGACACGCGCGAAGGAAAGCAGAAAAATGAAAGCAAAAATAGAAGCTAAAGGAGATGGGTTGATCGAATGAGGAAGAAGACGGAGGGAAAGGGAACGTGCGTGAGAAGCCAAGGGGAAAGGAGGGGGATGAGTCAACAAACTAAGCCATTACATTGAATGTTTGGTCCCACAAGTGTTCAATATAATCCTCTTTGTCCCCCAATTATTTTCTTGATTAGAATTCCCCAAATAATCAAATTTTGAAACCAATTTTGCTGCCCCAAGAACCAGTTCCAAATTTCACGATTAAACTTCAATTCTTTCACTCAATTTCCCAAATTGAGGTCCAATTTCAATGAAGAAAAATCCCGAACAATTTTCTGTAAGTCCCTGACACTCAAAGGCTCGGCTTGGAAGTCCAAATTTCCTTTAATTTGGCCCATCTGAATTTTCACTAATTTTTGGGCAACGTCCAAACAATTTTTCGTAAAAATCCCGGAATCTCTGAAAATTCTTCAGAGGATGAGTCGACGTTCGTAAAATGGATCGTGACATGACATAATTTTCAATTTTTGAAATCGGACCTGAATTGACGGTTAATTTATATTTGGCACGTTTTTAGCGTGACTTAGACTACCGGGTAGCTTTTAGAGATTTTTAGTGCAAATGACCCGTGGTCGATTTTCTTTGAGCCACAATGAATCCACTCGACACATTGGTGACTCTCGATTGTTGTGTAAATCTCGAGGATTCAAATACGGACATAGGGTTCCAAAATGATTAAAAAATCAATCTGGTGTCGATCAACGAGAATTTTCTAATTTAGTAGTGTCACCTACAATTAGCCACACATTTTAGTCGAATAGACCTATCTCTGATCTCAAATCGATTTTATATTGTGCCATAATGGCCTCTAAAGATAAGCACGGTCGAGAAGTCAATTCCTGGTCGAATTCTCAAGTCTACTGCATTAAAATTCCTTAATAACTTCCCTGCATAGTTTAGTTATCTCCAAAGTAATCAGCTCTGAGAACAGCCCTATAGGCGCGTCGATAAAAAGTCCGATTTATTCAGTAGAAAACATAATTGAAAATCTGAGATGTCACAATAATTAGGGCTTAGGAAACACCGAGAGAGTGTTTGAGTGGCTCGAGTGTATCATCTCTTTGTATTGCTTGATCTATAGTGAAATTCGCTGCTGCTCTCCTCGTGGACGTAGGTCTTTACGACTGAGTCACGTAAATCTAGTGTCTGATTTATTTTCTTCTTCTGTCTATATTATTGTTCGATCGCTCACCTTTCACAACAAGTGGTATCAGAGCCAGACTTTGGCTAAGTTGAAGCGAATCCATGGTGACAGAAGAAGTAAAAGTGAGAATCGACAGATTTGATGGGAATGATTTTAGTTTCTAGAAGATGCAAATTGAAGATTATCTTTATCAGATAAAATTATACTTGCCCTTATTTGGGAGAAACTAGAGTCGATGAAGCAAGCTGATTCAGATTTGCTAGATAAATGAGCTATGGGTGTTATTCGGCTTTGGCTTGTAACGTTGCGTTTAACATCTTGAAGGAGAAGACCACTGTTGATTTGATGCAAGCCCTATCAGATATGTTCAAGAAGCCCTCTATGATCAACAAGGTTTATTTGATGCGACGCCTGTTTAATTTGAAGATGAGCGAAAGTGCGTCAGTTGCAGATCATATTAATGAATTCAATGTGATTGTTAGTCAATTGAATTCAGTTGAGATTGACTTTGAAGATGAGGTACATGCTTTGATTATGTTATCCTCATTGCCTGATAGTTGGAATACTATTGTTACGACTGTTAGTAATTCTTCTAGATCAACAAGTTTGACATTTGATGGGGTTCGAGATTTGATTTTGAGCGAGGACATTCATAGAAGAGAATTTGGCAAACCTGTATCTACTGCTTTAGTAGGTGAAAATAAAGGAAGATCTATAACACATGTGGGTAAGAGTAGTACTAATATGAACAAACTTAGTCAATCTAGGACTGCTGATGTTGTCTGTTGGAGTTGTGGCAAGAGGGAGCATCTTAGAAAGAATTACCTTAAGCTGAAGAATGAGAAGGGTAATGAAATTGTAACTGATTCTGCAGCTGTAGTAGATAATGTCAATTTTGTCTTGTCTATCACTGATTATTCATTATTTGATGGATGGATTATGGATTGTGGTTGTTCTTTTCATGTCACACCAAATAGAAACTAGTTTATCACTTATCAGTGCACGGGTATGAGTAAAGTCCAGTTAGGAAACAACGTTGAGTGTGATATTGTAGGTGTTGGTGATGTTAAAATCAGAATGCATGATAGCATTGTGAAGACATTGACTATAGTAAGACACGTTCCAGAATTGAAAAAGAACTTAATTTCCTTGGGTGCCCTACATTCAGCTAGTTGCAAGTATTCTTTAGAAGGTGGAGTTCTGAAGGTTGTTCGAGGTGCCCTGGTGATAATGAAAAGAATAAAGCATGGAGGCCTGTATAAACTTCAAGGTGAGATAGTGACAAATTTCGTTGCGAAAACGTCGGATGCATCTATTCGAGAGTCTTTTGATTGCTCGAGGAAGACATGGGTGTTTGTGCTAATGTACAAGTTTGATGCTAGTGTCAAGATCACGTGGTTGAGAGCTTTGATCGAAACGAAGACTAGTAAGTCGATCAAGCATGTGCGGACTGACCATAGCATGGAGTTTTGCTCGGAGCTAGCAAATAAATTCTGCATGAAAGAGGACATAGTGAAACACCGTACTAGTGCCAGTAAACCACAACAATTTGCATAATTTATGAGCAAAATATTACTAGAGACGGCCCGAAAAATGATCTCTAGTGCTGGTATTGCTAGGAGAATCTTAGCTGATGTGCTTAGTACGATAAGTAACTTGGTGAATAGACCCCTATCAACTGTTATTGAATAGTGGAATCCTAAAGAAGTGTGGTCAGGTAACGTTGCTGGTTATTATGTTAGTAGAATGTTTGGTTGCTCGTGTTATTTTTGAGTGAGTGATACTAAACTTGATGGGAGGGCAAGGTGCATATTCCATGGCTATGCACAAGGTGAGTGGGGCGATCAGTTGTGATGTTCAGATATAAATTCACATGTTAATAGCAGAGAAGTTACCTTTGATGAGTCTTCGGTACTTTTGACTAGGAGTGTTTATGGCGTATTAATACGATCTAGATGGTGTTTAGCTTGAGGTGGAGTTGCGACGAGAAACTCCTGAGGTAGCGTATATAGGTACTAGCAAAGTAATCGACACAGATGGTGCTTGTAGCGAGGTAGAGCCTATAGAGCCAATGGTTGCCGTAACTGCTGAAATTGGCAAGGTACGTATTCGATCTCCTGATAGAGATTGATGCAATAATGGTTTTGCTTTATTTGTGGTTAAGGAGGTTGTGTCGGAAAATTCTTGCGAAGCAGTTAAAAGTGCATGTGGAGTTGGTATTCTGATGAGGTCCTTGGTTATGACGAAGTTCAAGCGAGGCTTGGACTTGGATAATATATGTAGCGGTTGAGCCCATCGGGGGCTATGGGAAAGTAGCGGTAGAGTTTAAATTTTTGTGAAGCAATTGCAACTTGGCTCAAACGTTGAGCCAAGGTGGAGATTGTTAAAATATGTCTCGAGTTTGAGCACAATGCGAAATTCCGAATATTCCGAGTTGGATATGTTGTGGACATTTGAAATCGAGCAAAGAAGATCCGAAGATCAACTTCCTAAAATTCGATCTGCGTTGGAGAGTTTGGTCACTGAAATAGGAAAGTCTAACTTTCACTTGGATTTGGAATTTGTTTAAAATATATGGAGATATATTTTGGTTAAAATAAGCAAGTTAGGAAACAAAATCCTATGAGAAGTCGGCAAAGGAATAAGGGTCTCACTTATATATATATATATATATACTTGTGGCCATGGATGGAAGAAGGTTGATCATGAAGAATTGGTTTCGAAGCGCCATCTCATTGTCGAGTGCTTGGAAGAGATTTTTCTTTGTCATTATTGTTTGTGAATTACATCCAAGAAGTTTAGTGTTGAAGCCGATCAAATCTTGTGGTAATATTTGCATGTAATTCTCTCGTGAGATTGAGAGAGTATTTCTTGACAATCTCCATTGTCTAATATCAAGCAATGTAAATTGAGATTGTCAAAGGCATGTCAATGCAACAACAGTAGGCTTTAAAACATATGCCATTTTCATGTCAATGGAATCAATTCACAAAACTCAGCAGCAAAATATCAAACTTGTAGGTCCACTTCCACGGTTAACCTTCCAATGCATTTCAAAAATCACGTGCAATTTCATGGACCACACTTGCACCTCACGGCCAGAATTGAAAAGAGTTATCAAAACATAATTAATTTGAAAATCGGCACATTGGCAAGTCTAAACCTCACTCCCGACTTCAAGGTTTTTAAAACTAGGTTATGTAAAAATTTGAGATTTCGAGGGCACCAAAACATTTTCCTTTCCTTTTTGAAACATTGGCGAATGGCGCCTCGGTACATAAAGATTGATGCTTGGCGAATGGCGCCTCGGTACATAAAGATTTCAGCATCAATCGGGAGGTTTTCCAAACCGTTTACAAGCAGAATTTTTAAAGCTTTGTCAATGCTAAAATTGATGTATAATCGGAGTCCAAAATCACATGCAAACCTGAAAACTACAAGGTTTCCTCAACCATTTAACCCCAAAATAGTTTTGATTACTCTACATCACACCATTCAACACCAAATTCAAGCAATCCAGTTTAGCAATGCACTTCCTCATACAACAACAGCACTATACTATATAGATTAGTAGACTTCAACTTGCCTCAAGTCCTACAGCGTTGACAGCAAGTAAAACAGGAAACTGGCGGGTCACGGATATGGCTCAACAACGGCAAACGCGAGCGGTGTTGATGGCGGCAGCGCACGCACACGAACGGAGGGCGGTCTCCTTCCTTCCCCCTCACTCTTGCTCGCTACTCGCTCACAATTTCTCTCGCTCTCGTTGCACTCGCTCGCTCTCTCTCTGCTCGAATTTTGCTCGGCTCTTTCTCTCTCTTACTCTCTGTTACGAGCATTTTGTTCGATTCACCGCTTGTTGACTGTCCTAGCCAACAAAGAAATGCGGTGGCTTCATTGATCGAAGACAGCTGGGCGGGACGTGGAATTCAGCATGTCATTCGGTTGCCGACTCCCCCACTTGCATGCACTGACGTGTCCGTTGATGGGCGCCTCTCGGTCAATTATTCTCCATTTGTTGACCAGCGGACGTGACTCTTCGCACGCTAGGGTCTTGAAATTTGCTGGCATCCGAGTGGGAAGCAACGTGGCTTTTGCTGAGTGCCCTCGGTCAACAATTCCCTTCCTTAGTTGACTCAAGTGTCGACCAAATGGAGAGGAGTTAGGGCGGTTTGGACGTGCATGGTCTTTCCTCCCCAAGCATGCATGCATGTTCCTCATCCATGGCCGAAGTCCCTTCCTTCGGCTCACTAAATAATTATTAGATTAAAGTCCAAGTCCCTCTCTTATTACATAAATACTTGAGTGGTATAGACGTGTAGTGTCATTGGAACAAGTGTGCACGGGAGTTGTGATTAGTAGGGTACACATGCGGGTGGGAGAGGATCTCAATCGTAGCGTTACCTAAAAGAAATTTTTGAAGATTGGACAATTACTAAACATAACGTATTGGTCCAATGATGATAAAACGATATCCGCAAATGGTACTAATGACGCAGTCTGACGAACTTCCTTCAATCTGTCACAGACAGTCACATATTCGAGGTCCGGCAAAAATCCGGATGCCACAGATCGCTCGCCTTTTCGCAACAAAATATATACCAAACTGCAGATCAACTATCAATAGCGTAACAATCCGCAATAGAATGCCATCAAGCAGCTCAAGTTTGGCATTAGGATCAAAATCAGGGGCACGCTGAAAACATCATGAATTGAGATCAGAACAGGAACAATCCAATGTTAGTATCAAGTCACATTGTGAGAGAAAATTGACTTTGTGTATTGCTCAATTGGACAAGGTATTACACTGGAGGGATATTTGTATCCAGGATAATTTACACAAGGAAGTAATCTATCATGGGATGTTTAACTCCAAACCAACCCTTCCTGTTATATCATGAAGTGTAAAAGTCAAAAGAACACTTTGTTCTCATGCATCCTTTCATTACAAAAGCAGGTAATCAGTTGATGATCAAGAACACTTAAATCTACACAAGCCATTTCAAACATTCACAAAATATTGCTAATTTGTTAGTAATAATCTGCCTAAGATGCTCTTATGAGCAACATGTTATACATCCATACTTTTCTAAACTAGCTCATGAATCATATCAAGCTAGTCATTTTTATTTTCCCTTTATTTTTTATGTCACACCCATGACGCATATAACAGTAGGCCATAGGTAAGCTTGTCACTCTAAAAGCCTCTCCTAGTATGGAAGTTCTTCTTCATAGTTGCTTGGAGGATCGTAGTTGCACACAACGTACCACCACCCATTGTTACACTAAACCTTAGCGCACCCAACTCGAATCGAGTCGCGCCAAACCATCTGAGTGCAGTGCAAGCAGTCGCACCCGCTCTCACAAGTGTTGGTGTTGTAATTGTAGTTTTGCTTCTCTATGACCCACAAGCTGACGACATAGGTGCTAGTGAATGTGCCGGTGCCCTTGGCAAGGTTCTCACCATAGGGTCCATTGGAGTGCACAAGGCCGCAGTTGTTGATCCGTTGGTTCACATAGCTTTGGGCATAGGCAGCAAGCGTGGTGTCCCATGTCATGTTCACCACGCCAACTTGCTTCCGAGCGGCATTGTGAGAGTTAAGATAGTCATGGGGTGAGTTTTGGGCATGAGTAGGTTAAAAGAGAGAAATAGAGACAAGAGAGATGATAATGGTTAGAGAATTAGCTTATGTTGGTTTAAGGTGATATTTTTGGTGATCAGTTATGCTATTTATAAAAAAATATTTTCGGGGCTTCAACTTATGATGTGCAATGAACTTATCAGGGAACATCTCCTTTGGACAACACAACCTTGCGTTCAAATCTAGTTTGATCTAAAATGATAAACTAGTAACTGGTGCATGAGGAAGTAGTTTTGCATGTTCTTCCTTTCCTCAAATGGAAGTAAAGTAAAAGGCGTAAGTGAAGTTTGAAATTTCAGCAAATTGGATACATTATAATAAGAAGATTGTTAGACTTTATGTCAAGTAATGCTAAAGACATTGAAAATAGTGCATGAGATTAAATTATTAGGGGACATAAATAAAGTTTATCCAGTCGTAATGATCCAACAAGTCTTATCCAAGCCTCCAATGGGGAATGCAGATAATTTCTCCCCATTTATTTACAATACCATCCATCGGCACTGACCGTCCTCCAATGCCGCCCACAAAGCCATTCAAAAGCCACCACCAACTCATTATCATATCCATTGTCGTTCTAAGATCCACCATCCATCTTCAACCAGACTATTTGTCTCTAGCGTCCCCCACCTCATAACCCTACATTACTACCCGCTCATGAGAGAAGTACATCAAATGTATCAAAAGTTATGTACAACACTCATTTTAGTACTAAAAGTTTTCGCCAAATCACTTAAGTGCCCCCGATGATAAATTTTGGCCAAAATATATACGTGACAATTTATAATTAAAATTTTAATATGAGTTGACATTTTTTTTAGGAAAAAAAAAGTTCTCTATGGAATTTCCATATGTACATTTCTCCGCCCCTCCCTCCCCATCATTTTTTTCTTTTTTTCTGTCTTTCTTCTCTTTTCTCCCTTATGCAACCTCACTGCTTCACACTGTACATGGACTCCTCAGCTACAACTTCAACAACGCTCTCCCATCACCACCCAGACCTACGAGATTCGCCACAACCTCAACAAACAACACCAATAATCGATGAACGACACCTGTGACGGGTTGGAAAGAAGGGGAGAGGAACGACATGGTTCAGATCTGTGAGAAGAGTGTTGTTCAGTCAAGATTGCTTGGTTTCATCATATTAGAAAGCCACGAAGCACGTCCAGCAATCAATGAACGCCTAGGTTGGACAGAAAACCAAGCACAAAGCACGCGAACCTCACCCAAACATTTCATCGAAAATCTAAGGTACAACAACCGGAAAGCATGGCCAATTGGGATGATCCCTCCCGGGTGATAAATCAAGAAGATGATCGGATTCAATGGCTTGGCCACCCGACAGGGACGTTTCTCTACAGCCTCGGCTTGGGAGTTGATTCGCCCAAATGGTAACTCGGTCCTTTGGTACTCCTTTATTTGGAGTCCTTCTCTTCCTCCGCGGTATCAGACACTTCTGTGGTTCATTACTCGCAACCGGCTGCCTACTCAGGTCTTACTTATCTCCTACGCTAGAATTGCAAATGCTAATTGCCCCTTCATTTATGTAGACCAGATTCTCGTGAACCACTTATTTTTTGCCCGTCGAGTTTCAAGTAATCTCGTTTCCTTTTGGGCGGCCAAATTCAACCTATATTGGCGAAACAAGCCTTGGATGGATAATCTTGCATGGGCAACCAGGATGTTTGCGAGATGATAGCTTCTTCGAATCTATGGCTCGCTTCAGCTTTGGCGCTCTTTGTTATATTATTTGGAAAGAGCGCAATAATATGTTATTTCGCAATCAGGCCCTCTTTATCCGGCGATGAAGATGCACCTTCAAAAGGCTATTAAAGATAAGGCGTTGACCTTTAAACGTGTTCCGGACAACCAGAAGAATAGAAGGCTACTACGGAGCTGGATCTACATCCATCTATCTTTGATTAATGGAGGTTCTTTCTAGTGTTTGTTTGTTAGTCTTTTCTTTCTTGTCTTGTTCTTTTGGTAGTTACTCTCTTTCCTTGGGATCCCATGGCACCCTTACACTCTCTTTGACGACGGTCTTCCTGAGTGTTTGTCCTGTCTAGTGCCGGTTATCCTTCCTTGTATTCTTTTGGCAAAATCAATATAATTCGTACCTTTACCAAAAAAAAAAAAAAAAACAACCGAAAAGCATTCGGGCCGCAAATTCAGACCAGAACCAACCATAACCAGAAAACAACACTAGGACACAGAGAGAGGAATGAGCAAGCCCAAAACGCGTGCAAACCGAGGCCAGTGAGACTCGTTCCGTCGATTCGACAAGACGGGGGAAAACAAACTTGGGCGTAACTTGTGAAAGGAAAGTTGCCAGATGCGATTGCTAGGTAGATCGGAACAAAACGGCTCCAGAAACTGCCTCGAGGGACTTGGCCGGTGAAGAAGGCAACACCAACCGCAATTCGAACTCGTCGAGAATGGATCCGACTGAGCCTCCGGTTTGCAGCTTTTCAATGAATCGACACTGTTAACGGCGGATTTTGAGGTGGTTTTGATTAATTGCCCAGACAAGAAACCAGTGAGAAATTCCCTGCTGCATTCCCTTTCTGTCGATCGTTTAGCAAGAAATTGATTTTTCTTGCTGAACGAAGTCGTTTTGGGTCATGCAGGCAGGTGAAACTCGTTAAACGTCGTCGTTTTGAGTTTTTTATGCTGAATCAGGCTGCTGCCGGCAAGCCATACAGTAGAAAAAGTATCAAAATTTTGCCCTATCAAATTTCCAACACTTGAGATCAAAGTTGACACTTAAATAATTATTTTTTGTTTAAGTGACATTTAAGTGATTTAAAGAAAAAAAAATTGACATTGAGGTGAGCGTCGTACATAAATTTACTTCTCTCTCCTCCCACTCCTAGCAATGACCGCCATCGAGACATTGATGAGCTCTAACCAACCCTCAACGCCTTGATGCTATCGAGATTGCGGCGAGCGTCCAGATCTAAAGGTGCATCCTCCTTATCTAGAGACTCAACCCCTCCACTCCAGCGAGATCCGAATCCATCGCCCTCAGCAGGCAGGTGGTCGCCGTTACCCCTTGATTTATTGCTTAACAAATCAATCTTCCATAAAAAAAGATAAAATTTATGAATCATTATTTAATGTCTCTGCCATTTTCCTTATTTTAAGCTATCTAACAGGTACATGTACTTCTCTTTTGTCTCAATTAAGTCATCATCCACTTGTTTTTAAATTAGTACAAGCATGAAATCCATATTATTTGTGTTTTTAATTTTATGAGCTACTTTTACGGTTCTGCAATTGGCATGGATGCGAAGGGCACGCCCTCACATCCCCACTTAGCATTGAACGGTTAGAAGTGCATCTTGGATCCGTCTATCACACCATAAATAAGTCTTATAACAAAGAAATTATAAAATACGGCCAAAAAAAAAAAGAAATTATAATGAGCTTGAGATACGTAATAAATTGAATTTGAATCATAAAAAATGTTTAGACCATACGTAAGTCCCACCTAGATCTTATCAAATTTAACAGTCCAGATTTGGGATGTGAAATACTATGTAAAGTAGAGTAAAGGTCCATTAGGAAAATGATTTGAGTAATTTCTCATCGACCCAAATATGCCCTCTCTCTCCTCCCTCCCTCCCTCCCTCCCCCTCTCTCTCTCTCTCTCTCTCTCTGCGCACATGCGCTTGTGTGCTTCACCATCAAGCCGCAATCAATTGAAGACCAAGCTTGATCGAACAGTTATGTGACTAATTCGATCAAATCTGAAGAGGACAAAGAGGGAGGCTACCTCATCACAAGATCATGGAAAAAAGGAGGTCGACTCTCGATGTTGCCGATGAAATTCTATTGCGGTCATGTTGCTGACACCTGCGGCCATCATGTGTGTCCTCTAAGGATAAGTACATCAGAAGTGTCAAAAGTGGTATACGACGCTCACTTTAGTGCCAAAAGTTTTTTTTGGATTACTTAAGTGCTGTTTTTTTCAAAACACGATCATTTAAGTTTCAACTCTAGTTTTGATAGCCGGAAATCTGATGTAACTATAGTTTATTAATTTCTCAGTCCTACATGATTCACCGGCATACCTACTTAGCATATAACACCTAAACAATACCGTTCGAAAGTTGTAAACAGTGATCATTTAAGTGCAAAATTTTATTTAAAATTATCATTTAAGTGCCAAATTTTGTTTAAAGTGATCATTTCAGTAGTAGTTGTTATTTAAAAACGATCACTTCAATGCTAAGCATGCCATGTGGAAATGCCATATGGACTGGATTTTTTAAAATTTGTAATATTAATTATAAATGACACATAATCAATTTGGTTGGAATTTCTCGACGTTGGCACTTAAGTGAGTTAGCAAAAACTTTTGGCACTAAAGTGAATGCCGTACACAACTTTTGGCACTTCTAGTGTACTTATCAAATATCCCCTACCTACTCTTCAAACCTCCTTTTTCATTGCCATGTCATTTAATGGAGATACAAAGTTGACAAACACATAAACAAGACAAGATCAAAAAGGAAACATGGACCTATATTTGTTGCACTTCTCAGTGTGCTCATCACATTGTCTAATGATTTTTATCAAGTCTTCCTACTCAATCAACCCTCTCATTCTTCACCATTAGCCACCGTCTCCAGCCGTTATGGCCACTTGTCAGCACCGTCAGTCCTCCACATCTCGCTATTATCTCCGTTGTGTCATCCACGACCATCTTTGTTTTCTCTATTTGCAAACTGAAAACACTATCTCCCTCACTCTGTCTCTTCTCTCACCACCAAATCTCTATAAAGTCTCGGTACCACCATTGATGACCTAATCTGGCCATGGCCTTTGAGATCTCACCTCAATCTCAATGGATAGGCAGATGGATGAGGCATCCCCAAATCTTGAGATGACCTTCTGATTTCGTCATTGTCAACAAAGTAATTGTAAATGATGAGGGGAGCTCAACGCGAGGTCTTGAGACCCGCCAAAGGCATTAACTTGATGTTCAGGTGAGCTCATCTGTCCTTATCCAAGAGAGGGAGAGAGATAGCTACACGAAAACAGGGATGACGACTGACATTGAAGCGATAGGGGAGAGAGATAGCGAATGGAGCATGACATGACCCTTCATAGGCACCGGCATTGAATGGTGGAGCGAGGAAGGTCAAGATTGATGGTGGCACAGAGGCATGTCAATGACACAAGCCACACGTGGTTGTGGGGGCTCGATAAGGGGGGAGAAAGATGGGGAGAAGAAGAGAGATTGGTGTTGGGATCTTGAGGAGTGTTGGGTAAGCTGTAAAATCACGAAGAGAGACTCGTGTTTTGATCTTGTGTTGGAGACAGCAAATAAGTAAACCGATGCCTACAATGGATCTGCATCCAAGAGACATAAATAGGGATGGTGAAGGACATAGAATACAATCCCTTGGATCTAGTATAAAATAGGTAACACGATGGTATAATCGGGAAAATGAAAATCAATCATAAACTGACTCATAGCATGGTTGATCTAGGCTATGTTAGAGCAATTTTACCATAAAAGATATACTACATTATTGACCAATTGTCAGTGAAGTGTGACGTCTTACAATAGCATGCCATCAACAAGCTCAAGTTTGGCATTAAGATCAACAATATCAGGGGGGCTGTAGGCTTCATGGATTGAGATCAAAACAGGAACAATCTAGCTATAATACCAAGTCGTATGTGAGGAAATATTGAATTGTGCGTTGCTTTATTGAATAATGTTTTACATTATATGGGTACTTATATCCAGAAAAATAAACACAAATAGGGAAGCAATCTAATGAAGAAATTAACTAACATAGGAATTAATGATAAAACCAGAACAAATTGAAACCAATTACAATCTGCATAACATCACATAATCTTGAACATTACCTAACGATTGAAATTCATCATAACAATCAACATGTCTTTCCAGAATTTTTCTATGAAAGTTTAAGGTTGAAATTGCTCTCGCAAGTTTGTTTGATATATTATAAACTTTTCTGTTTTTTTAACTTTTTGGTCAATATAGTGGAGACAGTTGAGATAAGTGGCCTTGGCTATATTTTTTAACAAAGCAATGGGAGGATGACCACATCCTATGGTAAATCAATAAAGAAAACAGTGCTCTCCTGCAATTAGCTTACAATTAGCCAACAACTAGCTAACAATCATCACATGTGCCCTTCCTCTAGGGGCCTGGAGCATAAAAGTCGAAAGAGCAAGAGTACTTGAAATCTGCCAAAGCCATTTCAAGCAGTTGCAGATTACTTCTAAATTGCTATCTGCTTAAGTTACTTTTATGCGCAACGTGTCATGCATCCATATTTTCCAAAACTAGCTAATTCTAATACTAAAATCTAACAACCTAATAAATGCCTATTTTTCCAACCGATTTCCAGTTTGATTTTCCAGAATTTATTATTTTATTAGATTCGTTTTCTTATCTTATTCTCGGTCCCTCCTCTGAATCAAATTTTCACGGAGATACTCCGTGAATTTCAGTATTACCTCAGACGAAGCAATTGGTAACAAACATGCTCAATGATGAAGAAATCATCAACATCACGGGTAATTAGAACAACACTTGGATGGGCTTCAGATCAATTCAATCTACACCCAAAAGAGGTGACCAGCAAAGGAATGGTGATGACAGCAAGTTCAAGGCACAGCAACATGGTTATTCGTTGAAAAATCATCCCCAATTCACCATAACAATCTCCTAAATCCTCATGCTGAGGTAAGAGATCGTACTGATGTAGCTTCATCACACGCCAGAGGGGTTTTGGTAGGACTGAAGAAAAGCAAATGTTAAGCAAACCCTACTAAAAACTTAGTTTCACAAATCGCGAGACATTGATTCCCCTAAAGCAATCAATAATTCCCCAAGAACCACGGCTACTTCCTTCTTTTTAGGGGGAATTAGAAAGTACAACACCTCAAGCTTTCTATATACAAATACATCGTAATACCTACTCAGGATAGCAACGGAAGAGAGAGAGAGAGAGAGAGAGAGAGAGAGAGAGAATAGGCAAAAGAAGGATTCACCTGTACTGAATTGATCTTTCCTCACCAAATTTACACGGATATACCCGTACTCGAACCTTTCAAGTTGAAAGCAATGCGGATACGGAAAGAGCAGGAGTTTCACCCAGTGATGTATAACTTCGATTTTGTCCTCGCAGGGCCTTGAAACATAGCAACAACAAAGATGTGAACGGTGGACAGAAAAGAAGAAACGCATGTGATGAAGACAGCTAAATGCAGAGAGACGGATAGAGAGTCCATAATTATGATTGCGACCTTGTCAAGTGCAGTCAGCGACCTTCCTGAGCTTCTATTTTGAGAGTCAAGCTCTCGGCAGCATATTCAGCGGATTTCAGTAGACTCCACTGCTCATTCACAAGGGAGACATGTCCAGTAAACTTAACATTGTAAGCACTAGCAGAAAGGATGACAAGTCTAATCCAACAAGAAGAGAATAACAAGTTTGATCCAACAATAAGCATATGAACAGCAGAATCAACACGGTTTCACTCGAATTTGGCAAACTCACTTCAATGTTTATTTAGTTTCATATAGGACTCATGTGCAAGGATGGACAACGATCAATTTACTACCAATTAAATGAGGACTGAAATTCTTTACAATCTCAAAGCATGAATAGCAAACAGAGAAGATGGCACTGTGAAGATTTAGCTAAAAGATACTCACTTCTTTACTCTTCACACATTAACACACATACATGCACAAGCACTCCAAGCACCTCACTGCTTTCTGTTTTTCCTCAGGCTTTTTGATGTTAGTTCATGGCAAAGAACTAATCCATCCAAGGTACGACCTTCCAGGCTCTCAATAGATTCAAGAGTAAGACATCTCTCCTATTTACCCCAGTCAGAATTTACCAGTCCATGTATTTTGCACGACAAACGGTTCCACCTTCCGGACAAAATCGCATTATGATGCAAGCCAATATGCGCATCTGCCTCTTGAGAAATTTTCTATCCTATCATATCAATATGAAAGCTTCCCGGCCACTATGACGAATATCAATCAGCGCAATTGAGAAATCCTCGATTAGCCCACACAACAGCCCAAAGGAAATTCACGAGTGTAATCAAATTCGCAAGTGCATACTTATTAAGTATCGTTAAAGCACATACCAAATTAAGACCACAACACCAATCAGCCGAGCAAGAGAATACACAACCAGCGAGCATAATCTCAATCCGGCAAATATAATCCATCAGATGCCAAAACGAACTCATGACCCCTTGGGTATACATAAGTCGACATGCTTTGCTCATCTAGATATTTAATTAACACGAATCTATACTTGGCATAACATCAGAATCAGAGACAACATATTTGGATGGATTTGAACAACAATGCAAGTAGTCATGGCACATGGAGATCTTGGCCATAGTCCAAAATCACTGGAAACAGAGGAGCTGTAAGTGAGTCGAACATGTACATTACGCAACAATCATTCCAGACACTAAAGCATAAGAACGCTGCTCAAAATCGGATTCCGAATTCGTTCAGGCATTTTAACGAATATTTGGTGGTCAGTTCAAAAATTAGAACACAGAGTCATAATCAAAGAGTCAATTCCGATATAGACAACTTCAATGACATCAGAACGTATTTAAACTACTAACAGATCCGCAATCATCATTCTACTTTCACTCATGACCTTAATAACAGATCTCGGATTCAACTGAATAAAACAGAGCAACGACGTACATCCCTCGGAGTCCGTCTTTGGCCAACAACAGCCAAAGACGTCGTCACAGGTGATCCGCGGCTGAGAAGAAGCTCCAGCAAATCTCTCAGCTCGTCGGACTTCACGGCCCGAAGATTTGAAGAGGTCGGGGCCATCGCTAGACATGGAACCGCACCTTGCTTGCGTAGCATCGCGCGCTGGTGAAAATCCAACGTGCGAGTGTGTTGTAGACACGGAATCGGGAAGCAAACCTTCGGGTGTTCTGGGCGTGCCCAAAGGAAACAGCGATGAGGCTGAAAGAAAAAGGAATAGAGAGGGGTGACAATATTATAAAATAAAAAAGAAAGGAAACAGAAGTGGATAGATGGAGTTAAGTTTACGTATTTCCACTAAATAATCATGTAAAATTTGATGAATTTGCTTATTTGCCCGATTCTCTTCATTTCTAAAGCCACTGTGGATTGATGCGTTGCTTAATTACCGTGATTAGGCCATTGCTCTCGCCTTTCTCTCTCTCTCTCTCTCTCTCTCTACTTGCTTATGCACTAGAACGTGACCTCACTGTGAGGTCACGAGCTCATGACCAACTCTTAATGTCACACTTAACTGAGAGCCCGCCGTCAATTGGAGACCAAGCTTTGATCAAATCCAAAGACAAGGAAAGGTGTCGGCAACCTCATCACAAGATCATGAGCTCAAGGCCAACTCTCGATATTGCTGTTGAAAGTGACCTCACTATCAATTGGAAGCCATGCTTAATCGAGTTTGGGTGTTGTTGCCAATGAAATTATGTTGCGGTCATGTTGCCGACACTGGCGGCCACTGTGTGTGGCCCCTACCTCCTCTCCAATCCTCCTTTTCTTTATCTTTTTCCTTTGCCATGTCATCAAATTATAGAGCTTTTCTTCTTATTTTTTGTCAATAGAGATACAAAGTTGACAAACACATAAACGGGACAAGATCAAAAAGGAAACACAGACGCATATTTGTTGCACTCATTGGTGTGTTATCACATTAACTAATAATCCTCGTCAAGTCATCCCACTCAACCAACCCTCTCTCTTTCTTTACAATTTGCCACCATCTCCGCCCATTACAACCACCTGTCATCAACGTTGCCTCCTCCATGTCTCACCACTTTCTTCGTCGTGTCATCACGTCACCCTTAAATGAGAGAGGGAGAGAGATAGCTACACAAAAACAAGAACAATGACCAACATTGAAGCGATAGGGGTGAGAGAGCGAACGGAGGGTGACATGACTCCTCATAAGCACCGGCAGTAAATGGTGAAGCGAGGAAGGTCAAGATTGATGGTGGCACCAAAGGCATGTCAATGACACAAGCCAGGCGTAGTTTGTGGGTGCTCCAAAGGGGGGGAGTAAATGGTGGAGCGAGGAAGGTCAAGATTGATGGTGGCACTAGAGGCATGTCAATGACACAAGCCGCGCGCGATTGTGGGGGCTCCACAAGGGGGGAGAAAGATGGGGAGGAGAAGAGAGTGTTGTTGGGATTTTGAGGAGTATTGGGTAAGGTGTGAAATTAATAAGAGAGACTCATGTCTTGATCTAGTGTTGGAGATAGCAGATAAGTAAATCAATGTTACAATAGATCTACATCCAAGAGACATGAATCATGACAGTGAAGGCGATAAAATACAATGCCTTAGATGTGGCATAAAATACATAACACGATGGCATAGTGAGTAAAGCATGGAGCAAACAAAAACTAGCTAACAATATGGACAACATAGGCTTTATTAGGGCAAATGTCCATGAAATATATACTAAATTGCTGATCAACTGTCAATAGATTACAACAACTAGCAATAGAATGCCATCAAGAAGCTCAAGTTTGGCATTAGGATCAATATCAACATGGATTGAGATCAAAATAAGAACAATCTAATGATGATATCGAGTCAGAATGTGAGAGTATATTAAATTGTATGTTGTTCAATTGAAAAAGGAAAGTAATCTAATATGGGATATTTAACTCCAAATCATTGGCACATCCATGAATCGCCACATGTAAAAAGCCCTTCCTCTTATATCATGAAGTGTAAAAGCCGAAAGAACACTTACGAAGGTATATGTAATAAGTTGGTGATCAAGAACACTTTGAATCTGCCAAAGCCATTGCAAACAGTCGCAAAATATTGCTTGTTTGCTTGTAATAATCTGTTTAAGTTGCTCTCATGAGCAACATGCATTTGCTCTAAGGCCCGATCTAGGACCGCCCAATGTGCATAGTTATTATAATTTTTTTTCTTGATGGGCTGGAGCGGGCCATAATGTTCGCCCAATTGGAAGGCCCAGTCTAGCTCTTGCCCGCTCATCATGTTTCTTCAAGTATAAATGAGTCATCGACAAGTTCAAGCATAGCTCACCCAACTTATTGAGCCTAACTAAGATTAGCATATTCCAACCAAAGCTGATTCAATCTAAAAAGAGAAAACATTTGCACTGTTAAAAATATAATGAAAGAATTATCAATTAATCATACACTAGAAATCGCTTATTAATATAACATCAAACTTAGAGGATTACATATATGCTAAAAATCTTAGGATGCGATAATCACACGCTATGTTCTCCAGCAAACCAATTTCATAAATTTGTCGGCAGCACGATTGAATCAAATGTGGAAGGAAAGAACAAAACGAGATAAAAGAATTGGAGATGATGTGTTATGGATCAACTAGTTTAGTATTTGGGAAGAGAGAACTCCTTGGGCAGGTTGTTTTGGAACCTTGCATTGTCCTGGCAATAGACATATATCATGTGATGTCTCCCAACCCATTTGAACCACCTCCTCCTTGTTCCACCAGTTTGTAGGGCTCTCTGCCCTGCAAAACCTCGGATTGCCCTTCCAGACACAAGCGTCGATCTTGTAGTCCCCGAACGTGGCCACGAAGGGCCCTTCGACCAATTGACCATGTCACGCTCACCCCGTGTCCCCCAGATGTCGCCAGACTGTCATGGTCTACCTTTGATACATGATGTCGGCTTCCACATGCTCGATATCAAGGATCACCACCTCCATTTGTACCAGTAGACCGAATCGAGTCGGGAGCTGACTCATACTCACTAGCCTGAAAAAGGTGGAACAACAATAAATGAATTTAAGAACTCAATAAGTAAATCACCTAAACCTCGTATAGGCAAATGCCTTGTTTTGGAAATCTACGAACTTGATGCCCACTTGTAGATGTCAAATCAATAACAAAACCTTTGCTTTGCCTTAATTATAAGCATGAGGGAAACTCTTCCTCTACCTAAACATTCATCCTATCAAGAATCTATAAGATATCTCATGCCCATAAAAATTCTAAATATGCCAATTGATAACTTCAATAACATACACGTGTTTCTTGGGTCCTAAAAAATAACATAAAGATTCACACGTGCCACATATAATGCAGTCAATTGCCAATAATATTCCCACGTGCCAAATATTAGTTTCTAAAATATTACCATGGCCTTTTGAGACTCAAATAATGACTTCCAAAACATCCTCGTGTTCTCACATCACAACTAATGCCAATTATAACATGCACGTACCTTTCAAGTCACTAAAAATGACAATTAAATTTTGCATGTGTCTCGCACACAACAAATAATGCCATATCAAATATGCATAGGACATATAACAACTTTCAAAGTATTCACATAACACTCAAATGCCCCACACACATTTAGCGCCTCGAGAATCATATAATACCCCATAATATTATGCTATCTTAGGTCCAATTATTATACATACATAGCCAAAGAACCTATGGCTCTTCCGAAATTATCCAAGGCATCATCCTACCCCATCGGGCATGGCATCCAAACTCCATTGGACATCGTTATGATAAAACACTCCCATGAATGGTATTCGAACTCCCTTGGGCATCCGAAATCCATTAGGTATTGCCCCGACTTCCATCAGTGATGGGTTTTTCATGTGACCACATGGATTAAGCACACAACCGATTATTATCTTCCTCTTTAACCCAATGTATGAATGCCTCAATGACGTACCAAGCGAAGTGTGTCTCATGGCCTAACGAAACTACTTCAATAAAATATGCTTAGCACGAAACGAGAATCGACCTAGGTCCTATTTGGATAAACAACGATACACCTCAATACCACTAATCTAAGAGAGAAACTAGACCTGACGTGCTTCCACACATGTCCAAGGACCATCGCAAGTCTCACCTCGAAGACTTGAGGTGACTTCATGCATCGACCATGTATATGTTGGATATTTCAGTAGTTTTGAAATATTTATTAGAAATTATGATTGTCATGAAAGTTATCATTTTTGTAACGGCTTTTTTTTTTAATGGTCATATAACAGCTTTCTAATGGTTATATAACGGTCGTCTAATGGCTTTATAACTTGTGATTTATTACTTCATAAACTCTTCATTATTTTATAACGGTCATCTTTTAAATACTAATTGATTTATGATGATCTCCTAACAGCTCTCTCTTTTCCTTGTTTAAATATAAATTAAACTTCAAACCACAATCGTAGTATATACAATATGTTCTCACATTTTTCCTTTTCTTTTTGCTGGGTTATACACAAAAGTTGTTCTGTTTCCTTCTAATATTCAGTGCGGAGTATAGAAGAAGGTTTGTTGTATCTTGAGAGGATAGCCGTCGAAACCTTACGCACCGAGTTTCGTACTCCGAGGAGCAGAATTATCCTTAAGGACAGTGTTTGTACGTCTCAGACATTTCATTTTATTTTCTAATCTTCTGTAATGTATTTCCAATAATTATTACTACTTTATGTATTCTAATATTTTTTCCAACAATCTTAAGGATAATTGCCTTAAAGCTTTCAAAGTTGGAATTGCTGGCACTTCCACCGACCTTGGAATTGAACAAGGATTTGGAGATGGTGAAAGACAAGTTTTGCATATTCATGGATGGTTTGCCGTGCGACATTGCTAAGCATTAACGAAAAAGAGCTTTTGATCATTTTGGTAAGGTTATCAAGTGCTAGGTAAAATTGTTCTTTGAAACTTCATCATCTATGTCTTTCCGAGAGGAAGGCGGATGTTTGTTAGTGTTTTCTCTCTCAAGTTTGTAATTATTATTTGGTAAGCATGCATCTAGGAATGGAGTTTGGGGCACTTAATGACTTTATATTTTTCACTGATGAATTCATTAGTCAGTGTTTGAAATTTCACTTTTAGTATGATCAATCCATTTGATGTTGGATTTACGTGGTATTTAATTTGGAGGTAGTCTTTGAGAATGCTTGTGACATTGTGTTTCTAGCCAACTTATCAGGTAAATTTTGGTAAATCTTGATTTTATCCTCGAAGGGAAATACTCCGGTTTAGTTAACGATGCTTTGTTTTCATCTTTGATGCAAGCCTAGGGGAGGCTTTCTCAAACAATAGGATCGGGAGAGTGACTCGCGCACAAGAAACGGGACGAACAGTAATTTCAGCACTGCGCAAGCTCAGGAGAACAGTCGTATCTTTGTCGATACAGATCGGATCAACCTGATTCCAAAGCCAAATGAACAAAGACTTCTGGATCTACAATTTCTGTGTTTTGGGTTTTCTGAAATAAGCACTGTAGGATAGTCGAAATTGGGTTGGAAGTAACGAACAGAACAGGAAAAGATAGGAACTTCGTTGGTTGCTCTTCTAGGCCTCCAAGGAAGTTGAGGGGGGGCACCGATTCTTCTAGATCGATGACTGCAACTCTTCAAGGATGCAGATTTCGAAAGCTCCGACTCTTCAAGGACGGAGTCAAAACTCTTCTAGGTTTTTAAGGTATGAACTCTACAAGGTTCATGATACTCGCTTCAAGCAAAGCTTTTCATTCATCAAAAGTTGTCTGTCTTCTACAAGGGATTGGCTTATAACAAAACGTTGAAACTAGGAGAAATAAAGACAAAGCGTTGAAAACTAGGAGAAATAAAAACGGAGCATTGAAAATAGGAGAAATAGTAAAGAGCATGGAAACTATAAACTAGTAAAAGCGTCACGCGAGCTTCCAAGGTGTCTTTCAAGCTTCCGGGATGGACTCAAGATGTCGTTATGGCTTCTCGGTTTCGTCGAGCTTTAATGCGGGCCGATCTTCTTGGTCGAGGGAGCCGGTCTTCAATGTGGGCTGCATCAATCTTTGAATTGTTTGATTGACTGTACGATCCTATGAATGTGGGGTTGATTGGGCCATGCATGTTTGGATTGCTAAGATATAATGTACATTGCATATCTTGTGGCATTTGATATGAAACTTTTGAGATTGTTTCGCTTCTTTGAGATCCGAGTGTAATGAGAAGTTTAGGATTTTTCCCAATAGCATGCGTGTTATAAATTTCTTATTTTCTACTAAGAAAATAATACATGAATTTGGAGATAACGTATGTGATTGGCATTGTTTTGCTTTATTACATGAACATGAACATGCACATTTGTATGTTTGATGTGATGTTAACTATATTACTTGTTATGACATGGTGAATGTTATTTATTTATTTATTTTTTTTTTTATGATATGAGCTCTAGCCATTGGTTGTTCTGCTCTTCGTATTGATATTCTCATTGTTAGGGATGCCTCCGAGATTGATTTATAGTTTGACAATATGATATGAAGACATGGCTAAAGGCTACATATTCCCTACTGTATGCGATGCCTCACAGTGATATAATTAAGGCATTTTACATAGTGGATTTTCTGCTGTATTAGAAGAATATAGTGATGTTAAGTGGATCTCGGATTCATATGAGACAAAATCCACAAATGAATATGTGTCCACCTTGTGGAGGTGTCTTAACATAAAAAGCAATCGAATGAAATTGTGGGGGAAATGACAATCCTGCTCAACCAAAATTTGACTTGGTTGAAGTAGATGATTTGTTGATGTAATTATTGTAGTCATTTTCCAAGCCAATAATGCAAAAGAATTGGAGGTAGACTCAGGCACTACCAAGCATATATGTTAAAAACATAATGCTTTATCCTCCTAACCTCTAGTAAGGAAGGAGAAGAAAATATTTACTATTTTTTGGTAAATTGAGAACTATTCAAGTTCTTGAGGAAAAGAGAAAATTCTTCTCACTCATATATGAAAATGAGGCTAAGTAGTTGAGAAACTCTTAGCAGATATTCCTTTGGGAATAAATTGACACCTTGTGTGTCTAAGTATCGTGATTGCCAAGTGGCAATAACCATTGCAATGAAAAATTTTCAATGGTAAAAATGGACACATCTGATTGATGGATGATGTGATAAAGCAATTGCTTAATGATGGAATTATGTCCATTAATTATATGAAGTCAAAAATGGATTTTGGCGAATCCTTTGACTATACATCGAGGGAATGGACAAGCCAATTGAAGAAAATCAACAATGATAGTAACCCAACCTAAGTGATTGGCAATCCCATGAATTAGGTTCATATGGGTAATAACAAGTCATTTGTTGATCTAGTGCACTATTAAAAAATTTATTGTCCATCCTAAGGTGAAAATAGTGCAAAATTGCAAGGAAAAAGAGGTTGAGCTAAGCTCTTAATGAAATTCTATAGCCATTATTGGTGGTGTATTAAATTGCATAATACACTTGATGGAATCATCTATATAAGGGTGGAGTGGGGCCGCTCCTATGAGAATTTTTGGCGAAAATCTCTAAAGCACTTATGAATAAAACCAAGCATGCGCATGGCCTATTAGCGCAAAACCGCGTTGAACAACAAAGTTTGTGGGAGTGTAATGTGATTGGTGAAAATTATAATTCACAAAAAGAAATTCTTGGTTCATAGAAGTTTCAACTTCACCAATGATTTCGTGAATTATATTTCATTCTTTCTAGGGTTGGTTCATAGCCTAACAAGCACCAATTCTGATGCATTACTCTCTAATAACCCAGCATTATTCTATTTTCTTGTCAAAACTTTCTGAAATATGTGGGAGATTGTTGGATATTTCAGTAGTTTTGAAATATTTATTAGAAATTATGATTGTCATGAAAGTTATCATTTTTGTAATGGCTTTTTTTTAACGGTCATATAACGGCTTTCTAATGGTTATATAACGGTCGTCTAGCGGCTTTATAACTTGTGATTTATTACTTCATAAACTCTTCATTATTTTATAACGGTCATCTTTTAATTACTAATTGATTTATGATGATCTCCTAACTGCTCTCTCTTTTCCTTGTTTAAATATAAATTAAACTTCAAACCACAATCGTAGTATATACAATATGTTCTCACATTTTTCCTTTTCTTTTTGCTGGGTTATACACAAAGGTTGTTATGTTTCCTTCTAATATTCAGTGCGGAGTATAGAAGAAGGTCTGTTGTATCTTGGGAGGATAACCGCCAAAACCTTACACACCGAGTTTCGTACTCCAAGGAGCGGAATTATCCTTAAGGACAGTGTTTGCACGTCTCAGACATTTCATTTTATTTTCTAATCTTCTGTAATGTATTTCCAATAATTATTATTACTTTATGTATTCTAATATTTTTTCCAACAATATATGAGGACTACCTCAAATGAACATAAAACTTTGCCCCCGATATTGCTCAACAATACATAAAACAAGAACATCCGATAATAACAAGGTTTTCAAATAACTCAACATAAGTTATGACATAACCGGCATACACAATGGAACAACGGCTTTTTGAAACCAAACCCGAACATGAACATAAATAGATCGTTTCCAATAGCAATAACAAACCGAGCAACCTAAACAATAACTTAAGCTTTCCTTATTTACCTTAAACCTAATAAACCAATCAAACTCATGAGCAAACCATGTAAAATTAATACATGGTTCTAACCTCTCTATGATAGCTTGATCCTAACTCCTAATACAAGCAAAACCAACCTAAATTCAAGCCATGTAACATTACGGCCTAGCCGGCGTTTACGAAATTTACTTACAAACACTTGAGACACAGACGGAACCAAACAACAAACGACTTAAGCTCATGGTGGCAATGAGGGTGCAACGTGAGATGATAGGCGGCTCAAGACAATGAGCGGTAGTGCAATGGCATAAGACGACAGTGGCAGCAATGCAGCGACATAAAGGAGAGAGAGAGAGAGAGAGAGAGAGAGAGAGAGAGAGAGAGAGAAGAGAGGGTCAACCAACGGGGAGAAAGGGAGAGAAATGAGAGCAAATGAAGAACTTGGGTAAGAAGGAGATGGAAGAGAGAAAATTTCAATCTAAGCATTAATGGCAAGCTCAATTATTGTCCTAAGCCACTAATGGCTTCTTGGCTTGAAGAGCAAGAATGGTCTCCACCACACAAATGCCCAAGCTTGCCTTTCAAGCTTCAATGCTTTGGTTGCGAGAGAACTAGTCTACTTATCCTAACTAGATTATTCCTTCTCCTATTTCCTTCTTAATGGGCACCTATTCTCTTTGCATAGTGTGACATCCTGGTTTTCAAGTTCTGTCTTGGATTGAATAAGTTGGGCATTTTATCAACACGCCTATAGTTCTTTGCTCTGAGTTGGCCACTCATGAGTTAACTAACCTATCAAGTGAAGCCGTTAAGGGATTTTAACGCAATAAACTTGAGAATTCGACTAAGAATCGACTATTCGACTGTGCTAATCTGTAAGGGTCATTACAGCATTGTTAAAATTGATTAGGGATCAATGATAGGTCGATTCGATTGAGATGTATGATCAAAGTATGGGTGATTCCACCTGATTCCAAAATTATCGTCGATCGGCACTAGATTGATTTTTTGTCGTTTTCGGTACTTTGTGCCCATACGATAACCTAGAATCGCCAATGTGTCGAAGATGTACATTATGACTTGAAACAAATCGATCACGGGTCAATTGCACAAAAAATTCAAGAAAGCTACCTAGTAGGCTAGGTCACGCTAAAATTGCGCCATATTGAAATTAACCGCAAATTTGAATCTGATTTCAAAAATTGAAAATTCTGTCATGTCATGATTTATTTTAGGACCATCGACTCATTATTCGAAGATTTTTCTGAAAACTGAGATTTTTTGTGAAAATGCAAAATATGGCCGTTTTTGTCCGAAAACTCAATGGACCATTTTTTATTGCATTTTTGGGATGCAAGTTGGTTTCATTGGCAAGGAAAAATGTCAATTTGGTCAAGGACCCCTTGGTGGAATTTTTGGGAATCGAATTGAGTCTGATTGGAGAGAAATTGGTATAATTTAGGGGAAATTGAGTGCAAATTCGTAGCCCCCTTGGTCCTCAACTTTTGGACCACTTCATTAGCTTGCAAGAGAAGCTTGGTGGCTGCCAAAGAGCCATGGATGACAGCCAAGGGCTGGTGGGGCCTCTTCAAGGGACAAGAGAATAGATTGGAAGCCAAGAGGGTCCCTCCAAGCTTGTGTTGTCTCCTATCTTCTTCCCTCAGTTGCTTTCTCCATTAGAGAGTGTTTTGTGAGCTTCCAAAGTGCAGAGAAAACCTTAGCCTCCTCCCCCTTGCCGTCGAGTAGCCCGCCAAGGCCACCGGAGCCCCATCACGCCGCGTCATGCCCCCATGTGAGCCTACGCCCTTATCGCATCACCCTTCCAGTTCTGTTGCTATGTCATCTCCCTCGAGCTTCTTCAAGCCGTCGCCGTTCAAGCTTGCCACCACCGCCGTTTAGCCTTGCCTATCTTCTTATTCGCCTGCCTGGTTGTTGGCCCTCCTTAGCTCGCCATTTCAACCGTCACTTCCCCCTCCTTCAGTCCAAGTAGAAATTGAACCAACAAGGATTTGTGGGCCTTCGAGGCCCTTTTTGGACTCCTTCTGAGCCTTGCTTGGTGCCACCACTTGGAATTTGTCGCCTGTCTCCGCTTTGATGTCATCGTGGACTCATCGGATTTCAAAATTGGTTAGTTTACTCACTAAACTCTGCTTATAGAGTTAATTATACTTAAGTGTTGATTAGTTTATGCTAATTAAGGTTTAAGTGGTTAGTTAGAACGGATTAGTGATTTAATTACTCATTTATGCATGTTAGGTGATTAGATTGACTTAATTAGCAACTAGATATGTTGTATTATTTACCTAGATAGGTTCGGAAATTTTTCGGGCCCGTTTCAATATTTAATTAGGCTTTTCCGGCCTAAGTTGCATTTATTGGTATTTATTTAATTAATTTTAATATTTATTTTATTATTTATTATTTTCTGAAAATTATACCAGGATAGCCGGTGATCGGAATTTCATGCTGATCACAATGGTATAATTGGTTTATTTAATTGAGTGTTGATTTGTGTAAATTGAGTAAGATTTATAATTTTGGGTATTTATTACAAAATTAGGTATTTTCAATAGTTAATTAGAAAATACTAAGCATCGGTTTACAATGCCGAAAATGTGTTTATAGACTATTATAATTAGTGGGATTCTATAAATAGAAAAAAAAAAGATATTGTATTTTGGTTAATGCTGACCGTGTACCCACACAAGATTATTTTTACCGGCTACTATAAAGATGGTAAATTTTCAAAGAATGAGAACAATATACTATATTAGCTTTGTGGGCTTTGATATATCAGCTTGGTGAGCGGATACTCTATTAGTTTTGGTGAGCAATTGTAAGTATCGCACAACTTTGGTGAACAATATAAATATATAACAACTTTAGTGAGAATTATTATATATCTATTGTCGGCTTTTGTGAGCTATACCATCTAATTTCAACTTAGGGTGAGCAGTACTTGAATTGGTTGAATTTTATAGATGGTATTGATGGTATGGAATCGAGTGGATCGATTGATGAATGGTTTGATTTGAATTGAAGTAATTCGTTGAATATATGAATCATACTGATTTGCAGGAAGGAACTGAGGCAAAGGTAAGTCCTCTATCTTGTGTGTGCATAGATAGTCTTTAGGCGTATTTCTTTCCTAGTCGAGGTTTAAGGAATAGACTTGCTAAGACGTTGTCTCACCCCATCATGGGTTAATATTTTCAGGTTCTTAGATGGCGGATCCTCTAGAATGTCATGGTCGTCCCATAAGGGTCACTGAGCGAGTTTATACCTATCCCGATCCCGGAAGCTTTTGGGTTTATGAATTGGTAGTGACCATTGTCTGGGTCGAAGAGCGTCTACGTTATGTGTTCCCTAATCGATTCAGAGCTTGGTTCCGATATGGACCCAATGATTTCCAAGTGGGTCCTCTAAGGTGTTTTGAAATTTTCACGAGGATAATTGATGCCTCTCTATAGGAAAGTGCTGTGGACCCTCCCGATGGCATGGTGGAGAACTCGATGTCCCATCCGAATCCCATGAAGATTGAAGAATCGGCGAATGAGTCTAACTAGATGGTCATAGGATAAATCGTTTTGAGGATCGACCCTTTGTAGACTTTTGTGAATATAGACTAGCCTTGTAAATGACCACTATGTATAAAAGTGTGTTGTGGTTTTCAAAATTTGTGGCCCTGTTTTTTCTATTCCATCTTTGTGTTGTCTGGGATTTATTTATTCACTTCTGCATGTGCATTAAAATAAATGGGTCGGCAACGTGTCCTGGGACGTTGCAAATTAATCGACCATCGAGGGATGGGCATGCACTCGAGGATTGGGGCGTGACACATAGCCTCCCTAAATTTTTATCGAACCTCAATTTAATCTCAAGAAGCTAAGTTAGTTTCACCTCTAGGGTTATTAAGGTCTATGTCCAAAAATTACCACATGTTTCCAATCAATGCACTAATGTACTAACTTCCAAAATTCTAAGAATAGGTTTAAGCCTTGCAAGACAATTTGTCTCACAAGTTTATTCGATTTAGGCGTGTAAAGGGGGGAGTCTCATTGGCTTCTAAATTCACTCTCAATAAATCCAAATTTAAGAGGACAAGATATAATTAAAAGAGTTGTATAATTGTTGTATTGACAGGACAAGAATAACTTAAGATCACCTACGATTGACACCCGTAGTCAGACTGGGTTTGTGACTAAGTTTTGATCGGAAATGGCCCTAATGTGACCTACGCTAATTAAGTGGCATTAATAGTGCTCGCATGGTTAGACCTGAACTAAGTTTGACCTCTATCTGGGGTTCTATGCGTGACCTATGTTTAAGCCTAGTTGGTCCATAAATGACTTTCAACAGTTATGTAATCATGTAGAATCAATTGATTTACCTTTGTTCATGACCATGTGGAATCGAATAAGGGTCATTCACGAACGGTATAACGACCATGCATAGTCACCTACGACCAATATATACTTGAGCTGAATCAATTTATATCTATCCAATGATTGACTTGTGATGACACATTATCGTCCACATCGATCCTTATGGTCAAACGGTCCTTTCATGTTCGAACACTCTAGTCTAACTTAACTTGATCCAGTCGCCTTACCCTTATCAATTAGTTGGCTCATAAACAATCCCTAAGATTGACTCACAACATATTCTCGTTATGGAATTAAAATTGGACATGGCCTAAACTACATGACATGGGTGTTCTTATTAAAATTCGCAACTAGAAGTAAATTAACATATGAATACACCTAAAGTGAGATGTTATCTAATTTAAGTTAAGAAATGGACTCACTTAAATCCCGTCTTATCTTGGAAATTTATCTCAACATGTAATTCTATTTTGAAAAAAAATGCTATCTACTCTAGATATTATCTAAACACGCATTTAAATTGAAATAGGAAAATGTCTATCTAGTCCTATCATGCAATCTGAATGATATGATATGCCATGCAATCTTTTCTTGTATTTCTTTTTTCATTGAAGCTAGCAATTCTAGCTAAACAAAATTTCAAACATAGCAAAATCCGTTGTTTCATGTCTTAGATTAATGGATATCGTAATCTTGATAGGGCACTTATTCAGAATCAAACATTAAAAAAAAAAAAAAAAAAAAAAAGGATCCATCATCTCACGGGTCAAATTATAGATTATCATAATCTTAGTCAACGTAATTATCCAATAATAAGTTGAAATAATTAAACAAATGATCCAATATCTTTATGGATCAAATTAGTAATTAAACCAACTTTATCAATAAGCCTTAATTGGATATGCCTAATATCTCAAATATCATATCGGATAGCAATTAATCCAAATTGAGTAATGAAATATTCCAATTTAATTGGATAAAGATTGTTACCTAATTTGAACACGCGTAATTCGGATTGGAATCGGACTGGATCTCGACTTGTGGATAGGTCTTAGCAGTTGTATCTCACGGGTTGGCGCTTGGTCGAGTATGTGCTTGACAAGAGGGCCACGGTAGATGATCCGCCGATGATGCTCAGCCTGCAAAAAAATTAAAATCAAAGCGCCGCGGCCGAGCTTTGGAGCAAAGTCGGATAACTCGCTGGCTGCCTTACGGTACACCAACTCCACGGGTTAGTGTGATTTTTGTTTGAAGGACACCATAAGTCCTGAAGTTCACTCGTAAGCGACTCACCATAAGTCCTGCAAGAGAAACACGCGGCGAAATTGTTAAACGGCTGTGATGATGGGGCGTGCTGCAAGCGCAAGAAATAGTCCGGATTTGTCGATGGGGCTCGCTGGACTCAACAACAAAAGCCGCTTCGATGTGGGTGCAAGAGAGACCATCGCGTGCTTTCAAGAGCGACTCAAGGGCAGCTTAGTGCGATGCTGCTCTGAGGGCTGGAGTCGCGGGAGCAGCCGACGTCATGGCGGTAAAGATCAGGACGGCGGCTCGTCATCTCAGTCCAACACGGTGTGGGGCGTCGCGGCTTAAATGAGGGAAGCGTTGTAGCAAGCGGGAGCGCAACGCCACGGTGGGAGGAGTCACGAGGACGAGACTACGAGGAAAAGACCTCGCTCTCCCTCTATTCTCTCTCCAGATTCTTTTGTGTACCCAGTGTTGACCGAGAGAGAGAGAGAGAGAGAGAGAGAGAGAGAGAGAGAGAGGGCCCCCCTCCTATTTGATGAAGCAAAGACCTATCTTTTTGTCTTCTCCTCCCTTTTCTTACGAACAAATGTTGCTCTTCTTTTAGTCAATTTTCTAAATCCCCTCTCGCGGAATCTGCTCATTATCCTTCTCTTGCCAAAGATCGCACGTATTCAGCCCATGTTTCCTCTTTGCTGTGTCTTTCCTTCGCCGAGAATGTTCTCTCTTGATTTCAAAAGTTTCCAATTTTATATACTCATGTGTGGCACATGTAATTTTCGGCCACATGGGGTATTCAATGGGCTTGAATCTCATGCTTCCTTGGGCTCAGTCTAATTCTTTACCTTTATGGGTTAATTAGCCCCATAAGCTTATAACTATTTACCACCTGCCGCCAATCCAATGCAAATGCAATTATATGAGCCTATTGCTATCGAAATGCTCCTAAAAATCTATATGCAATCGTAATATTTTTTGCATAGGGACAAGGGATGATCCCTAATTTTCTATGCAATTGAATAACTAAATGGGTTACCAAAATTTAGGTGTCAATAACCTAGCAAAAATCCAAGTCAAAGCCCAAGTTCATACCAAACCAATACTTCTATCTTCCAAAGTAAATAGGTTATCCAAGTACTTTTCTAACATAACTCACACGTGCATTCATCAGTATATGGTATATAATTAAAATCATAGAAAAATTACCAAATTAAAAATTTGTTGGCAAAAGAGTAAAAAAAGAAGACCTAAAACTTTATCAAATAAAAAAAAAACTAAAACATTGAAATAATAATTCATCTCGCTTACAATTCTACAACTCTAATGTCCAGTAGCAAGCTATCTCGCCACCGGATCTTTGCTTTAGTCAAGCCATCGTCCAGCCCTAATGGTGGCTGGGCCATTGCCATTGCCATAGCCTCTAAATTGCGCGCTCTCTCTCTCTCTCTCTCTCTCTCTCTCTCTCTGCATAGTATTGCCAAGATGTAGTATAAAAGTCAAAAGAACACGCTGTTATCAAGCATTCTATCATTACAACAAGCGGAGAATCAGTTGATAATCGAGAGTATTCGAGATCTGCCAATGCCATTTCAAACAGTCGCAAAATATTGCAGATTCTCTTGTGATGATCTGCTTATGATGCTTTTAGGCGCAGAATTTCATTCATCCACATTTTCCAAAACTAGCTCATACGTCATATCAAAGCGAACGCTATTTTTTTTCCCTTTATTTTTTATCACGCCCTTTAACTAATATAATAATAGGTCGCAATCCACAAGTAAGCTGACGACTTTTTTTTTTTTTTTTTGGTCGGTAGCTAACGACTTCATAAGGCTTTCTTCGTATGGAAGTTATTCATATTTGCCCGAAGGGTCGTAGTTGCACACAACACAGTACCGGCTGTCATTACACTTAACCCTAGTACAACCAACCCGGACCTATTCAGGCCAAACCATCTGAGTGTAGTACAAGTAGTCGCACGTACTCGTGCCATTTTTGGTGTTGTAATTGTAGTATCGCTTCTCCACGACCCACAACTTCACAGCGTAGGTGCCCGTGAACGTGCCTGTGCCCCTGGCGAGGTTCTTGCTGTAGGGCCCATTGGAGTGCAAGGGGCTACAGTCTCTGACTTGTTGGTTTGCGTAGCTCTAGGTGTAGGCGGCAACAATATTAACCCATGTCGACGCTAACTTACTTTTGGGCGTCATTGTGAGAGTTGAGATAGTCTTGGGGTGAGTTTTGGGCATGAGTAGGTTGAAAGAAAGAAATGGAGACGAGAGAGATGATGATAGTTAGAGAATTCATGACGCTTAAGGAATTAGCTGATCTTGGTTCCATATGATATTTTTGATTATCATTAGACTATTTATAATATATATATATGAAGATTTTGGGGGCTTCAACTCATCATGTGCCATGAACTTATCAAGGAACGTCTCCTCTGGACAATACAACTTTGCATTCAAATTTCGTTTGTTCATGAAATGACAAAATTAGTAAGTGGTGCATGGAGGGAATTGGCTTTGCTTGTTCTTTCCTCAAATGGAAGTCAACCAAAAGGCTTTAGTGAAGTTTGAAATTTGAGCAAGTTTGATATGATTAATTAAGAATAATGTTAGACATTATTTGGAGTAATGCTAAAGACACTGAGATTAGTGCATGAAATTAGATTATTAGGTGATGAATATAAAATTTAGCCGGGTATTAAGAACATACAAGTCTTATCCGAGCACCCAAAAGGGGATGTTGATAATTTGCCCCGTGTACAAGTCGTCTGAGAGTCGGTCCGGAAAGTACATTTTTTAAGTGGGAAAAATGGAGCTTAGCCTTCTTGAGAAAATTACATATAGTAGTAAAGTTCCCGCTAATGCCACCCTAAATTGGCTTCATACACATCCTAAGCATTAGGTGCCGAAGTACTGTTGCGAGTCGTGCAACCCCCTTCTCTGTAATTTAACCTGCTCAGACTCGCCTCTCGGCCGCACGATCCCACCCTCAGACACTGCCTATGTCATCCTCACCCGTCGCTTGCCTATTACAAGATCATGCCAGCTGTCCAGTCAGTTGAGTGTTCATCCCACAATACCAACTCTCACAGATTCAGACACAACTCCCACTTCTCCCTCTCCCACGAAACTATTAACATGGCTGACATCCCGACAGCACAAGTCCGAAATTGCACGGATGCGCAGGGCCTGCCCTCACATCACTACTCATCATTGAACGGTTGGATGTGTCGGGTATCTATATTAAGTGCGGGACTTCGTGCCAAGCTGAATCTAAGATGATGAATCCCACTTATCAATAAATAGTTTTTCACGTGCCTCTACAGTGAAAATGATGGAATTTTTTTTCAAAAGAAAAATTGGCAATCTCAATTGAATTAATAACCTGAAAAACTATAAACTAAAATATATATATAAAACAAATTTACTCCGAATTAATTGTTTCAATCAAAAACCCTAAACTAATATATCTTTGACAAATTTATCACAAACTGATATACTTATGATAAATTTATTTTCTGTTAGTTTTCGTTAAACTTTATTCTCAAATTACTAAATTGGATAACACATGACATTTGACTGGTATACTAGTTTGGAATTTTACTTTATATTCATCACAATTATAAAATTTACCAGTTTGTGATTTTTAATGGTCAAATAAATTAATTTAGGGTAAATTTATCATAAGTGTACTAGTTTATGATTTTTTTTTGTGATCATTTGGGGTAAATTTGTTACATGTGTACCAGTTTAAGGTTTTCATGGTCAAAAAATTAGTTTTTGATAAATTTGTCACACATATACCACTTTGGGATTTTTTAGGGCATTAACTCTTGAATATTTATATACTAGATTTATCAAATACTAACTCTTTATAATAGCTAGCTCTTCCATTCTCTCCTTTATCACTATCTCTCTACCTCTGCCCCACACTCCAATCGTGTCCCATTGCTGCCGTGCTCAATTCCACCATTGCTATCGCTTCTAACGCAACGGAAACAATGATCACATGAATAGCAATTCATAACATGAGTAAAACTCGTAAATGTATATCCAAAGCGTACACTCCCAAAATGTATGTGTGTGAACTTTCTCAATTTCTTGTACTTCCAATTCAAAAGACTGTAGCTAAAAAACCTAATGGAATTCTAAGTTTCAAATAAGAAATAGACATATTAATAAGAAAATCCATCCTACTAAACCTCAAATGTCTACATGGATAATTACTCAAAATTGAAATAAATCATGTGATATCCTAACGGAATTTCTAAATCGAAAACATACGTCCAGCGTCATTCTACTGTCCTAGGAGAAAAACTTGACTCCAACATGTTGGGTGAGCTGCATCAATCGCCCACAATTGTTAAATAGCTTGACTCGAATTTTAAAACGACAAATGTATGATTTTTCATATCAACGTCGTCACTATTTCTTTTGAACTGCCCTTCTGAAAATTGAAAGTTTCCACTCGATCATCGACATACGGTGGGACAAAATCATTCTTCAGCCGAAATTCCCCAACTTCAAATCTCTTTTAAGAAAAGCTTAACCCTAGGTAATTTTCTTCATAATGTCCGGCAATAATCCGGTCACCCGAATCAATAGATTTTAACGGTAAATCAACTCAACAAGAATTCTTCTGGAACTTTCTCTCCATTATTTTTAAGATAATTCTCATTAGAAAAAATCATTTTCTAATTCAGAATCTTTTACCTTCCAAATAGAAATTACAAAACTTTAGTCACTCTGCATTGCCGGAGCAGGTTTATCGAATGGTTGGCCATGGGCTCGACATTCCACCAGCGCTGCTTCATTAACGCAAGCCGGTTTTCTCTTTAAGCCACGAGCAGGGACGGAGAAGTCATCATGTTCGGCTTTCCAACTGAATGATCGCCGCATTTGGTCATCGTTCTATGCTTGTTGAGATACACTAATCATATTGTCGAAAACCTACACCTCCGAATCTTCATTTGCGAGATGGTTGTCTCCAAAGCCCTTAACGCTAAACACCTGTATGTTTTTATGTCTACCATGGTCGTCCGCTAGACGAGAGAGCTCAAGTGATTATAGCATTATTCATATGATGCTCTAGCTTTTAGATGCGCTAACTTTTCTATGCAAAATATTTAGTATGGACCTAAAAAGTTCAATGTGAAATATCTGAACGTTTTATATGTACACATCCATCTTTCTCATGTATTATTCAACCAGCTGTTGCATCATCAGCATCATTGATGTACGTAATTAAGCCCAATCTCTTAGGATGGTTGAATCAAGCATGACCTTCTTGTTAAACACATGTGGCCTAATGTTTCAGCTATGTTAGGTTTGTACTACTTTGTATTCTCTAGGCCTCACATAATGGGAGCTTGGGTGAAAATCTAGAGTTTTAGATGCCCAGTGATCAAATCTGAAAATAGCCAAAAAAAAAATTCCTCCAAACCGTTATAATGCATTATAGAATTATAATTACAAAGGGGAAAAAAATCAATACTTTGCATCATCTACCGTCATAGTTATCTTAAATTTCAGGTGTAAAGTTCACGTTTTTTAAAGATTCATGAGTCAGAAAAATAAACGTACATAACTTAGAGGAGAATTTATGCAATCGTTTCAAACTAAGGGGCTAGAGGGCATGTATATGTCCCCAAACTATCAATTTGTATATGTTATCTTTTGAGTTCTAAAAGCAGACAAATTTTTTAGGACATAACAAAGTGGAAGTTTAGGCTCGACAATTGAAAGTTTATAAAAAAGAATTGCTATTTAGTATTCTTAATGGAGACTTTGTTGTATTTTGGAGAAAATTTGCCAGTAATTATTAATAACTTTATGGGACAAATAATTCTATTAAAAAAGTGATATCACACCTCAAAATCTGACTTCATTGGTCTTTCTGATCATTCATCATATTTTTCCCAATAGGACAACAAACTATCATGTTGAAATAATGCTCCGTTATGATGAGGCAAGAGCTCTAGATGCACCAAAATTAAATAACGTCATGTGAATGGTGAAGGCAATTCCCTTCACCGAAGAAAAGTTGATCTCTTTCAAAAATTGTTTCTTCTTCTTTTTTCTCGCGATTTCTGATTTTCAAGTGAAGGAATTTTGATCCTTGATCTAACATCCTCAGCTCCAAGCTCCCAAGCATATCACCATCCCTATCAAGCCCTACATCACATCGTGAAAGAGAAGCTAAGTATGATCTCTATGGCGCATTTCTCTCTTGAGTTCATCCTATTACATCTTTCAATCGATTCTGGTACATAACAATGGCCATGTTGACCATATAACGATACATTTTTTTCATTAAGCTGATAAGAGTTAAGAAAGAGAATTGGGATAAGACCCACGAAGGAAGTCTCACCAAAGAATCTAGGTTGAGTTCCTTAAAAATTGGAGTCTATTAAATCAGATAAAAATATATAAGAATACGGGGCAAGTAGAGTTTAATTATCTGGACTGGGCGGTAATTCGTCGATAGATTTTATATATTGATGAATTGACCAAGTAAGTATATCAGCTCTAATTAATGAACAAAGTGTTAGTAAGCTTTTGCCCAAATAACAAATTAGGTGTCAATGGTCAAATCGCCTAATTTTGTATTCCATTTCAATCCATCTTATCTATTGCAGCCTAGTATATTACTTAGAAAGGTCATAGACTCATCATAGCTGGAAAATCCTTACCCGCTATAATTTACCTCAAATAAATTTTCATTTTATCTCGAATCACGTTGTTTTAATATTAAGACACAAGAACACGCCAAAATTTGCGGTCAGTGAATTCTAATTTACGAGTTTTATGGTTGCGGATTCAGTCACCGGAATCGATACGATGTTGTTGTATATAACTTGGTGGATGAAATGATTAAGCTATACTTTAGGAAAATATTGCGAAAGCTCTAGAAATCCGAACTGTTGGGACGATGCAATACAAATTAGATACCTTTATTTGGAAAATTACAGAAAGAAAAAGAGCTCACAATCCAAGCTCGTTAACAAATCCCAGTGGATGACGATGATTTTGGTAGATCTAGGCTCTAACATTCATCGGCAGTATTGCGCATGCATGTTAAAAACCAATAATCATTGACTTTAAGGAAGTTTTAACATTGTATTTAGTCTTTTTCAATGAAGTCGTCTGGGACAGAAGTTGGGGCGTCACGGCCCAGCACTAGTCACCAGTGAGCCAAGTTCATCTATGGACAGGCCGATTGTGATTACCTTACCAATGTTGCTAGTTGAGGTAGAAGCTATGTAGCACCGACACGCGACACGACACGAGTGTCCGACACGATATGACACGTCGACACGTCATTTCTAAAAAATAGAGAATTCCGACATCGCGCGACACGTTGTATATTAAATGAATATTTTTATTTTTAATTAATTTGATACAAATTCATAAATAAATAATTAATTAAAAAAGAGCCTATAATAAATTTATACTAATAATATTAACAAATCAATTCATTTGAAATTCGAAAGATATATTCATAATTAATGCGAAATATTTTTTTAATTTTAACAAAAGTTATCAATGAAACCAAAAATTAATAAGAAATTAAAATCAATTTATTTAAAAAAATCCATAATTTTCTACCATAACCAAAATTTATCATTATTCAAAATTTAATATTTTTATTTTTTGAAATCATTTTTTAATTTTATTTATTTAATTTTCCGGTTAAAAAAAATCTCCAAAATCCAACCCTTCTTTCGTTCGTCATTTTCCTCCACCCCACGTTTATTTTAATTTTTTCCCTCCCCCAACTTGATAGCGACAGGTGAACTGTCACTTCCCCCTCCCCTCTCTCTATTACGCCATCAGTCCTCCTTTCTTTTTTTTTTTTGGATTTCTTTATGAAAAACCCTAGCGAGCGGCCGAGCCCTCCTTTTCCTATCCTCCTTGCCGCGCCGCACGATCCCCTTCCCTTCTCTCCTCTTCCTCTCATCGCCGATCCATCACAACAGTGGCGCCCCTCACCTCATTATGGCCGTCTCTCGCCGTCACGGTGGTCCGTTCGTCGCTTCGTCTCGCCGGCGGGAGTTTGCCTTCTCTCTTCTTTCTCTCTGTTCGGCTCTTTCTCTAGCCGTCTCTCGCCGTCGCGGTGGTCCGTTCATCGCTTTGTCTCGCCGGCGCTCATGGACTCTACTCTCTACTCCCTCACCCCCCCTCGTCTCCACCCTCCATCAGTCTTCCGGACACGTGTGTCGATAAAAGTTGACCGCGTGTCGGAAAATCCGACATGCGTTGACCGCGTGTCCGACCATGTCCGAGCGTGTCGACGTGTCCGACATGCTCCAACACGTGTCAGACACGATACGAAAGCATGGACAACGTGTCCGTGCTTCATGGGGTAGAAGTAAACTCCAAACATTTACTTCCTATTTCAAAGAGAAAATCATTCTTTTACACTGAAAGTTCTGATTTCTTTTCTTCACAAGTTACAAAATCTGCGTTTTGCATAGGCATACCTGGATATAAATGTTTTATCTGCATATATTGGTATTTTTACAACTTACCTTTATCCGTGTTAGCATGTAAGCGTAGTTACTTAAAATCTCGACAACGTTGGTACTTGTGTTATTTTTACCAATGTGTTGGGTCTATATCAATGCATAAATACTATTAAAAAAAAAGCACTTATGACTTACGACTTTTAAAAACCGAGCTTCCGAAGGAAGAAATTGAATCTAGTTCTTCATGATACAAGTCAGCAACACACACCTATATCCAGCACATATTGAGAAGCAATTCTCCATGAAAACAAACTTGAATCAAGCTGGAACTCGTTGATTCTCACCTCAATTGATGAACTGATTCGTCATACTAAAAGCATCATCTTCTTGCATAAACATGACAAATCAAGCTTCATCTCCATGCAAACCCCAAAATCATCTTCTCGATTTGTCCCTCTTTCTTCCGTCCCCTTCTTTCTATTTTTCTTTTCCCTTTTTCTTCTCTCTCCCTTGTCTTGCCTGTCTCCACTACAACAAGGAGACCCAATTAGATTAGCCACCTTAATGAGTCAATAAATCCGATTAACTATCCAGGTGCCCAAGATAGACTTTAAAACCAAGATATAATGGACTAACGTATTTAGATGCTTCATTCGCCACTTTCTAGAAATCAAAGAAACCATGTAAAATTGTTATTCATTATTCAATTTACGGATCCACTTTTATTTCTTGAGCATTTACATAATTTACGTAAATATGAGGTACTTTTCAAATGTTCGCTAAACATTATATTTACATGGAACCATGAAATCAACTTGTCTTATCCCAAGTTGCAAAAATATTCCTTATTGTCATAACCTCATAATGTCTCATATCAATGTCCACATGTCACTAGGTGTCAAAATTTCAGCCTGCAAACACTATTAATGAGTTACCCTCAATGTTGAGCAAACAAATTATCAACGAACAAGTAATTCCCCACCTCTTCTTGGTCGGCCACTTTTTAGGAATCAAAGAAAGCATATAACAGCGGTATTAGTTATTAATTTTATAGATACACTTCTAATTCTCGGTCACTTACTTGATTTGTATAAATATGAGGCACTTTCCGAGATTCAAGAGATGACTATCATGTGGCATTTAATTCTAGGTGTAAGCAATAAAGACCAAAAGCCCAAATTGGACCGGCTAGAATAGGCCCCAATGGGATTTCGGGCTCCCCCTTTTTTCAGGCCAGTCCGAACCTTCAAGCTTGAGATGCTCAAGCCTAAAATGGCCCATCTCCAAATTAATTTTTTAACAATAGAATATGCAATATAGGTATAAAATCGAAAAACTTTAGCAAGTTTGTTATTTATGTTCAAAATAGTTTAATAAAGTCATGAACGAGTTCAAAATATTTAGATAATAAAGTGATTTTTGAGGCGAATAATATATATATTATATATTTATTTTAAGTCCAAAAAACAGAAAAATTTTGGCTAGGCCTGAGGGGATGCTTGAGAGGACATTTGTTACCACATTGAAAAGAAAGACAACAATATAAGAAGTTAAATTTTGTTTAATTGATCCTACCTTTTATGTTTAATTCCCATTTTAATATAATCTTTAGATTGATAACTGACTTCACACCTTTTTGATGATATGGCCAAGCCACGCAGCCGCCATGTCATTTAGTAAGAAATTTACATGTAACATTATTCTTGAAATACTTGTCTCACTATGCCCACTAAAACATTGCATTTCTAGACACTTGATAAGTTGGGGCAACATTTTAAAATGCAATGGGTGTTCATGCCAATTTGGTGCATCATAGTTCTCAACTGGGGTGGTTAATTTTCACGTGAGACTAATGGACATACTCCCCTAGTGATCGTATTGGCCAAGAACTCTTGAATTTTCTTGATTGGAATATTTCTCATAATTAGGTTCAATAGTCTCTTAAAATTGTTAATTATCCTAGAGATTTCACCCCAAAAGCATTTTTTTATGCATTGTTTACAAAGCTCTTGAAGAAGAATCCACTCAATGGAAAAGAGAGCATAACGGTGCAATTGTGGTGCTAAAAGAGAAATTGATGCATCTTCCCCCACTGTCAATTCCTTTTGATGGCAAGTGAATCTTGTGAATTGATGATAGTGAACAGTTTTGGATAGTAATTTCGCTCACAAAAGTCAAGGAAAGAGATACATCTATGAACAAAAGAGCGGACGGTTTTCACCTGCTGAACTTCACTACCACTCTACATTCATAGAAACTCTAGCCGTCAAAGATGAAATAAAGGAATTCGAATTCAATATGATTGGTTATCACTTCTCTATCAAAAAAAGAAAAAAATCTACTCTTTTCCCATCCAAAATGGAGTTTAAAGCCAAACGAGTTTCTCATCCTCAACTTATTTGATGGGTAGAATAGTTTTTCAAATATTCTTTCAAAACCAAACCCATTAAAGGAGAGAAGAACCTCCTTGTAAATCTTCTATGAAGACCCAAAGACTTATCATCCTTTTACATGTTCACTTTTGATTGATTGTGAATTGATAGCGTAAGGGAAGGGTGAAAAGAGCCCCATCAAGGTGATATGCCCAATGTCCTCCTTGAAAACCACAATACTTTTCTCGTCAAATGACATTTTTCTACAAGTTAAGGAAAGAGATACATCTATGAACAAAAGAGCGGACGGTTTTCACCTGCTGAACTTCACTACCACTCTACATTCAGAGAAACTTTAGCCGTCAAATATAAAATAAAGGAATTCGAATTCAATATGATTGGTTATCATTTCTCTATAAAAAAAAAATGTCATTTCCCCATCCAAAATGAAGTTTAAAGCCAAACTAGTTTCTCATCCTCAACTTATTTGATGGGTAGAATAGTTTTCCAAATATTCTTTTGAAACCAAACCCATTAAAGGAGAAAAGAACCTCCTTGTAAATCTTCTCTAAAGACCCAAAGACTTCTCATCCATTTACATGTTCACCTTTGACCGATTGTGAATTGATAGCATAAGGGAAGGGTGAAAAGAGCCCCATCAGGTTGATATGCCCAATGTCCTCCTTGAAAACCACTAAACTTTCCTCGTTAGACGACATTTTTCTACAAGTCAAGGAAAGAGATACATTGATGAACAAAAGAGGGGACGGTTTTCACCTGCTAAACTTCGCTACCACTCTACATTCAAAGAAACTTTAGCCGTCAAATATGAAATAAGGGAATTCAAATTCAATGTGATTGGTTATCATTTCTCTATCAAAAAAAAAAAAAACACTGTCCTTTCCCCATCCAAAAATGAAGTTTAAAGCCAAACTAGTTTCTCATCCTCAACTTATTTGATGGGTAGAATAGTTTTCCAAATATTCTTTTGAAACCAAACCCATTAAAGGAGAGAAGAACCTCCTTGTAAATCTTCTCTGAAGACCCAAAGACTTTTCATCCTTTTACATGTTCACTTTTGACCAATTGTAAATTGATAGCGTAAGGGAAGGGTTGAAAGAGCCCCATCGAGGTGATATGCCCAATGTGCTCCTTGAAACCCACAATACTTTCCTCATCAAACCACATTTTTCTACAAGTCAAGGAAAGAGATACATTTATGAACAAAAGAGCGGACGGTTTTCACCTGCTGAACTTTACTACCACTCTACATTCAGAGAAACTTTAGCCGTCAAATATAAAATAAAGGAATTCGAATTCAATATGATTGGTTATCATTTCTCTGTAAAAAAAAAAAAATTGTCATTTCCCCATCCAAAATGAAGTTTAAAGCCAAACTAGTTTCTCATCCTCAACTTATTTGATGGGTAGAATAGTTTTCCAAATATTCTTTTGAAACCAAACCCATTAAAGGAGAAAAGAACCTCCTTGTAAATCTTCTCTAAAGACCCAAAGACTTCTCATCCATTTACATGTTCACCTTTGACCGATTGTGAATTGATAGCATAAGGGAAGGGTGAAAAGAGCCCCATCAGGTTGATATGCCCAATGTCCTCCTTGAAAACCACTATACTTTCCTCGTCAAACGACATTTTTCTACAAGTCAAGGAAAGAGATACATTGATGAACAAAAGAGGGGACGGTTTTCACCTGCTAAACTTCGCTACCACTCTACATTCAAAGAAACTTTAGACGTCAAATATGAAATAAGGGAATTCAAATTCAATATGATTGGTTATCATTTCTCTGTCAAAAAAAAAATGTCCTTTCCCCATCCAAAATGAAGTTTAAAGCCAAACTAGTTTCTCATCCTCAACTTATTTGATGGGTAGAATAGTTTTTCAAATATTCTTTTGAAACCAAACCCATTAAAGGAGAGAAGAACCTCCTTGTAAATCTTCTCTGAAGACCTAAAGACTTCTCATTCTTTTACATGTTCACTTTTGACTAATTATGAATTGATAGCATAAGGGAAGGGTGAAAAGAGCCCCATCAGGGTGATATGCCCAATGTCCTCCTTGAAAACCACAATACTTTCTTCGTCAGACGACATTTTTCTACATGTGATAATAATAAATGCTAAACATATTGTAAGTGTGAGTGCATTGAAAATTTGGGCCTCTTTCCTTCATTGGAAATCTGGCTTCTTCACAAAAATAGAGTGTTTGTAGATAGCTTGTAGCTAGAATTTTTTGTAGTAAATAACACCTTGTAAGGAGCACTTATATCTAATTTTTCCGCTAATAAATACAATCTCATAAACTTGTCCCAATCTCATAAACTTGTCCCTTGAAGATGATATTTGTACTTTGCAAGTATAGCTAGGCATGTTTTCAATTGAATGAGATTGATTGAATACACTATATCTCATAATGAGCTAGGGTAGCAACAACATAAAACGCAGTTGATGGAATGTTTAGTCTTCATTTCCATGGACTTCTCAGTCCCTCCCATAATTGACGAAAAACATGAGGCACCAATTCGTCCAGTCTTTGACCTTCAGTTTGCCAATTTGTCCTTTTTTGGATTTTGTCCTCCCTTTCTTCTTTTTTATCACCTTAAATATTAGTGTACAAAACCACATAGCAAACTATGAGTGGACAATAAATCATATTTAATGCATCTTCCGTCATTGCCTGATCTTTCTAATGGCAAGTGAATCTTGCGAAATTGATGATAGTGAAAAGTATTGGACAATAATTTTGCTCGAAAAAGTCAAGGAAAGAGATACATCTGTGAACATAAGAGCGGAGGGTTTTCACTTGCCGAACTTCACTACCACTCAACGTCCAAAGAACATTAGCCATCAAATATGAAATAAAGGAATTCGAGTTCAATGTAATTGGTTATCATTTCTTTGTCTTTAAAAAGAAGAAGAAAAAGACCATCCTTTCCCCATCCCAAATGAAGTTTAAACCCAAATTAGTTTCTTATCCTCAACTTGTTTGATGGTTAGAATGGTTTCAAAGTACTCTTTTGAAATCAAACACATTAAAGAAGAAAAAACATCTTCATATATCTTCTTTCAAGAACTAAAGACTTCTCATCCTTTTATAGGTTCACTTTTGACCAATTGCGAATTAGTACCGTGAGGGAAGGGTGAAAAGAACTCCATTGGAGAGATTAGCCCAATGTCCTTATTGAAAACCACAATACTTTCCTTGTCAGACAACATTTTTCTACATGTAATAACAATAAATACTAAACATATTGTCAATGTAAATGCATTGAAAATTTGGGCCTCCTTCCTTCATTAAGACTTTGGCTCCTGCACAATTGTACCGTGTTTGTAGATAGATTGTAACTAGAATTTGGCTAGTGCATAACACCTTGTAAGGAGTAGTTCTATCTTAATTTTTCCCTAATAGATAGAATCTCATGAACTTGTCACTTGAAGAAAATATTTGTACTTTGCAAGTATAGCTGGGCGTGTTTTCAATTGAATACATTGGATGTGATAATGAGCCAGGGCTAGCAACAAAAAGAACATGATAAAACACATTCGATGGAACATGAGGCATCAATTCATGAGGAGTTAAGATATATGAAAGTTATGATACTCAAGTGGTCAAAAAAAAAAAGTTTATGACACTAAAGTGATCGTCATACCAAAGTTTTGGTACTTCTGATGTTCTTTCCCAACAAAGTTTGTTAAAAAGGGAAAAGAGAGGGGCAACTTTAATAAAATGAGATATAGTTTTCTATTCCCTCGTCATTCCTTCTCAAGATTACATGAAAGTCCTCTCAAGCATTATTACAAGCTGCCATTGAAGTTTTGCTGGAGAATCGTCAAGCTAATCAAATAGTGTTTAACTTGTCATAACAAAATATATTGTAATTATACATTTCTCACATTGATCTTCATTATTTCACCCATAGTTATTTTATTTTTATTAATTCGATTTCACTAGAGTCAAAATTCTTGCTGAAATAAAATCCATGAAGATGGAGATTTGTCAATGTAACCTCCAGAGATTAATTTCATTTGACTTTTGTATGCTTAATAGATTGTTGGACCCCTTCTATCATTTGGTACTTGCATGTAGATCGTCTTCAAAACTACAATTTGTTTGATCATCCTTACAAAGTTCGAATATGTTCAATTCCTTTATGGCCCCTTTACTTCTTGTGCTTGCATTCAAAAGATGTTTAGAGCATACTTCAGTGTCAGCTTGTGACGAACTCAAGAGGAGATTTGTAACAACATTGAAAAGAAAGATAAACATAATGAGAAGCTAATTTCTTATACTTGATCTTACCCTATTTATTTCTTTTTTCCTTTTTCACAATCTTTAGTTTCCTTTCTCACAATCTCTTCCGCATCATCCTTATCTTTAATGGAGTCCAAAAATTAAGTTACATACTGGTGAAGCAAATTGACCTCAAATAAGATATTTCAAATCTAATTCATATCTATGTTTTTGAAAAGGTTTGATCATAATAAGTGCGACATTTTAAAACTAAGCTATATTGTTGCGAAAAGTGATTTTTTGCAGATTTTGTGAAGATTATTCTGAGCAACTTATCTTGAACCAAAATAGAATAAATGAACAAGTAACACTATTAATAGTCACTAAGGGTGTGCATGGAAACACTCCAAAAAAGTGTTTCCGGAACACTTCTGTACGGAAAGTGTTCCTGGGAACAAAAAAAGAACAAAAACGCGTTTGGTTGCGTTTTTGTTCTTTTTTTTTTTTTTTGTTTCTGGAACGAAATAAGAACAAAAAAAAGAAACAACAATTTGTTGTTTCTTGCTCTAGAAACAAAAACGAAGAAACGTTTCTTCTCTCTCTTCTTCTTCTCTTCTTCTTTTCTTCTTCTTTTTTTTCTTCTTTTTTCTTTCGCCGGTCACCGGCCTCGGCCATGGCCGGCGACCGGCCGTTGAGGCTCGGCCTCGCCCAGATCCGGCGAGGCCGAGCCTCGCCATGGCTGGGCGAGCTCGCCTAGCCATGGCGAGGCTCGACCTCGCCGGATCTGGGTGAGCCCGAGCTTGCCCAGCCAAGGCGAGGCTTGGCCTCGCCCGCGCCGGCGACGCCGAGCCTCGCCTTGGCTAGGCGAGCTTGGGCTCGCCTAGATCCGGCGAGGCTCATGGCTGGGCGAGCTCGAGCTGGCCCAGATCCGGCGAGGCCGAGCCTCGCCCAACCATGGTGAGGCTCGGCCTCGCCAAGGGCCGACGAGCCTCACCGTGGCTGGGCGAGGCTGCCGGCCCCATCGGCCGGTCGCCGGAGGCCGGTGACCGGCCGAAAAAAAAAAAGAAAGGAAAAAATGAAAAATAAAATAAAAATGTTTAAAAAATTAAAAGAAACAAAAAAAGAATAAAATTTACCAAACGTGTTTCTGTTCATTTTTTATTCCCGGACCAAACGTTACCAAATGCGTTCTTTTGTTCAAAAATTGTTCCCCGGAACATAAACACTTTTTTTTTTTATTTCTGTTCCCTGGAACAAAAAAAGAACAGAAACGTTACCATTCGCACCCTAAAGTAGCATGGGCATAATTTGAGCGGGGACTCATTGCTTACGCATTTGATGGAATGGTCGGTGATAGTCTCCATGTCCTTGTCAGTCCTCACGTAATTGATGGGTTACTAATTGACTAAACAAGTTCATCACTTTTTAATAAAAAGTGATAGGATATGATAGAGAGAAACCACTTTTTCTAAGTTCATCACTTTTTAATAAAAAGTGATAGGATATGATAGAGAAAAACCACTTTTTCTGTAATTTTTTGAAAATATTCAAATGTTGATTAAAACTGTGTGTGTGTGTGTGTGTGTGTGTGTTTGTTAGGGCAACATTTTAAAATGCACTGGATTCATGTCAATCTAAAGCATCATAGTTCTCAACTGGGGTTGTTAAATTCCATATGGGATTTACATAATCTAAACTTAATTAGACTCATATGAGTTAAATGGACATACTACTTTAGTGATCCTATTGGCCAAGAAGTCCGAGAGTTTCTTGATTAGAATATTTCTCATAGGCAAGTTCAACAATTTCTTAGGATTGTCAATTATCTTAGAGATTCCGTACCAAAAGCCTCTAAATTTATGCATGCATTGCAATAAGCTCTTGAAAAGGAATCCATTCCCATGGGAAAGAGAGCATACCAGTGCAATTGAGGTGTCAAAGGAGAAGTTGTTGTATCTTCCCCCATTGCAAGTTCCTTCTGATGGCAAGCAAATCTTGGGATCTGATGATAGTGAAAGTATTGGATTGTAGTTATGCTTGAAGAAATTGATGAAAGAGATATATCTGTGAACATAAGAGGGGACGGTTTTCACCTACCGAACTTCACTACCACTCTATATTGAAAGGAACCTTAGCCATTAATTATGAAATTAAGGAAATAAAATTCCATCTTATTGTTTAGCATTTCTTTGTCAAAATAAGAAGTCATCTTTTTCCCATATGATGAAGTTTAAAGCCAAAATAGTTTCTTATCCTCAATTTGTTCGATGGTTATTATGATTTTCAAAATACTCTTTTGAAATCAAACACATTAAAGTAGAGAAGAACATCCTTGTAGATCTTCTTTAAAGACACAAAGACTTCTCATCCTTGCACATATTCACATTTGACATACTGCAAATAAGTACCGTGAAGGAAGGGTGAAATGCCTAATGTCCTCCTTGAAAATCATGATACTTTCCTCATTTGATGACATTTTTTCTACATGTAATAATAGTAGATGCAAAACATATTGTAAGTGTGAATGCATTGAAAATTTGGGCCTCCTTCGTTCATTGGAACTTTGGCTTCTTCACAATAGTAGCGTATTTGTAGGTAGATTGTAGCTAGAATTTGGGCAGTACATAACAGCTTGTAAGGAGCACTTTCTATCTAAATCTTTCCCCCAATAAATAAAATCTCGTGAACTTGCCGCTTGAAGAGAATATTTGTGATTTGTAAGTATAGTTGGGCATGTTTTCAATTGAATGAGATCGATTGAAGACACTGGATGTAATAATGAGCTGGGGCCCAACAAGAAGAACATAATAAAATGCATTCGATGGAATGTTCAGTCTTCATCTCCTTGGTCTTCCCAATCCTCACGTAATTGATGGTGAATATGAGGCACCAATTTATTTAGTCTTCAGTCTTTGTCTACATGGACTTCATGGAATACGAGGCACGAATTTGTCCTTCACATTGACCTTTCGCTTTTGTAATATATTTATCTTAACATGCTAAATCACATGGCAGAAAATAAGTGGACGATAAGCCATGCACAATAATTGATAACAATATGTCACACCATTTATCTTACGAAATTTATAAAATAGTCTTAGTGCGTTTAAAATAGTAATTACAATATCATTTATACTACCACACTTTGCACCCTATAATTTCTACTATTATATGGACTTCAAAGCATAGAGTGTACGTTCTTCGAAATAAGTCTACAGTCTTCCCATAGTGGAATCAATCAATAATTGAATTTTGTGCAGGACAGGAGAGTTAAATGCAGCTAAGATTGAAAGTGGAGATCACAAGAGGAGATGGGGAAACAACTGTTTCTTATTCTTCACTCTGCCCTCTTGTGGTGGTGGAGCTCAATCACAATCTCTGGAGCATACTCACAAAACCAAACAGATTTGCTTGCGTTAGCCTCCTTTAAAAACGCAATACACAAAGACCCATTTAGAGTCTTGAGCTCTTGGAATGATTCTACTCATCATTGTGAGTGGCAAGGTGTTTTGTGCAGTAAAAGACATCCTGGGAGGGTCACATCCTTGGACTTGAGATCACAAGGCTTGGAAGGCTTATTATCTTCTTACGAAGGTAACCTCTCTTTTCTGAGGATCCTATTTTTGCAGAACAACAGCTTTCATGGTGAAATCCTACCACAGATAGGCAACTTGCTTCGGCTTCATGTTCTTGTTCTTAGTAACAACTCATTTGGTGGGCCGATACCCTCTAATCTTTCCCGTTGCTCGAACCTTGAGACCCTGAATCTCATAGATAATCAACTTGTGGGGGGAATTCATTCTGATCTTAGTTCTTTAACAAGACTCAAAGGCTTGGGCTTGGCTTTGAACAGTCTCATAGGTCCTATTCCTCGTTCAATTGGAAACCTCTCGCTACTACAAAAGCTCTCCCTGGGAGCAAATGTGTTAAGCGGAGAAATACCTGAGGAATTGTCCAAACTCAAGAGATTGACATTTTTCCAGCTAGCTTTCAACAAACTAATCGGTGAGGTTCCAGCAGGGCTTTTAAACATCTCTGACATTGTTCATTTCGATGTTGCTCATAACCAGTTGCGGGGAAATTTTCTCAATGATGTCAGCACCGCTTCTCCTTCTCTCCATCGCCTTTGCGCCTATGATAACTTGTTCACCGGGATGATTCCGTCAGCGTTAATGAATGTCACAAGCCTTGGAGAGCTTGCCCTAGGCCAGAACAACTTCCATGGGCCAATACCCAAAAATCTAGGAAGGCTAAAGGGCCTTGATTTTATTGCATTGGGAGATGACCAATTGCAAGATGACTTGAGTTTTATCTCTTATTTAGTTCATTGTTCCGACTTAACACATATCGAAATACGGATGAACTTGTTTTACGGATCGTTTCCGAGATCCTTCTCCAATCTCTCCACCATTAAGTGGGTTTCCATGTCAAACAATCAGATCCAAGGATCTCTTCCTTTAGCCCTTGGACATCTCTTCAACTTGTCTTTCTTGGGTTTAAGTAATAATTTTCTAACTGATTGCATTCCTCATTCCATCGGAGCACTTTCCAACTTGCAGCGACTTGATTTAGGCGGGAACATGTTTACTGGAGAGATACCATCTTCAATTGGTAACATTACGTCGTTGGGTATCCTTGACCTTTCCTCCAACATTTTCCGAGGCTACATACCACAGAGTCTCGGCAACTGCATGCAACTAATTGGGCTTGATCTTTCAAACAATAACCTAATTGGCTCAATTCCTATCGAAATCATGGATCTTTCTTCCTTGTCGATAATCCTTAGTTTAGCAAATAATAATTTAAGTGGATCTCTTCCATTGCAAGTTGGACTTTAAAGAATCTTGGCATATTACATCTGTCTCACAACAGATTGACCGGCTTAATTCCGGCATCCATCAGCATGTGCTTGGTATTGGAACGACTTCACTTAGAAGCTAATTCTTTTCATGGTCAAATCCCTGAAGCTTTACGTCCATTACGGGGTCTACAAGAGCTGGACCTTTCCGATAATAATTTTTCTGGTCCAATCCCGAGCTTTCTCGCAGGGTTCTCACTCCTCAAGTACTTGAATTTGTCCTTCAATCAACTAGAAGGACAAGTTCCAAAGGGTGGAGTTTTTCTAAATGCAAGTTCTATATCAATTTATGGAAATACGGAACTCTGTGGAGGTGTTCCTGGTCTGCAGCTTCCTCTTTGCAAATCATCAAGCTCTAAGAAGTCTTCTTCAACCAAGGCCAGCTGGCAGTTTGTTATGTTTAGCTTTGTTGCTCCTATGTGTGTCTATCTCCTATTGCAAAAAGAAGCAGACGACAAGCAATGCCTCCACTTCATTATCTTTCGGGAACCAATTCTTGAGGATTTCTTACGAAGAACTCTTGAGAGCGACTGACCGATTCTCCAAGACCAATTTGATTGGTAAAGGGAGATACGGCACAGTTTATAAGGCGATTCTTGATAGTGGTGCCACGGTGGCAATGAAGGTGCTCAATCTATCGCAAAGAGGTGCTTCGAGGAGCTTTATCTCCGAATGTCGAACTCTAGGAACCATTAGACACCAAAACCTCGTGAAGATACTAAGTGTCTGCTCGAGTGTGGACTTTCATGGCAATGACTTCAAAGCTCTAATATATGAGTTCATGGCTAATGAGAGCTTGGAGGAGTGGTTGCACCCTGGGACTATAGGACGAGATGATGAGCACAGCAAATTGAGAAATTTGAGACTAGTGCAGAGGTTAAACATTGCCATTGACATAGCTGCTGCGATCGAATATCTCCACAAGAGTTGTTATTCAAAAATCATCCACGGAGATTTGAAGCCGAGTAATGTGCTTCTGGACAACGACATGGTGGCTCGAGTTGGAGATTTCGGGCTTGCAAAAATCATTTCAACAGTGTCCACTGAAGCCATAAGAGTTCAGGATCAGGGTAGTTCAACTTCAACTGTAGTTAGAGGATCCATTGGTTATGTGCCTCCTGGTATGAATCTATCATATTTTCTCGATTAGCTTTTGATTGAATAAACAAGATCCATGATATTTTGTTATGCTTCATATGCTCTAACACCTCTCTCTCACAACATTATTTCCTTTTCTTTTTTTTTAATTAATAGCTTCAACCGAAGAAGAAAATACATATGTTTGTGTACGAAAAGATTAATAGTAGCATTTTGTAATTGTATTTGAAATTAAGATGCGAATAAATCATCTTAAATTTGATCATTGAATGGAGATATTATTATTTTTTTTATCAAAACTTGTGAATTCGTACCAATAAATAGATTAACCATATTGTGTCCTATCATAGTTACATTTTCTTTCTATAATTTGTAATCTATCTATCTCATGTCATGTTGATGCTGCGAAAATGGATTGTGTCTAATAGTCATAAAGTCCCAGTATGAGAAATTGATGAGAAATTGTGATTCACTTTTGGTAAACCATGACTTAAGGTCTTGACAGTAAGTAATTGACCCCTCATGGTGGACCCTTTCATTTTGACTTGACTTATAATTCCATATTTCTAAAATTTGTTTAGATGACAGGACATTTAAGTCTGAATCCGCTCGAGGTCTTAAACCCATAAAAGCACAACAATATCACACAACATACACTAATTCACAGCATGATGGACCCCATCCAACTTTCACTCCCCTAAACTTCTTGTTTAGAGCATATTTAGACAAATTTACGCATTTAACAATTATAAATCCATTAGAAATAACAAATCACTCCAAGTCTCTTCTTTTTCCCTAGTCTTCCAGGCATTTTCTTCTATTCTTTCTTGTAGAAAAGAAATAGTGTGGTATAGGTATTAAACTGAATCCGGATCATGAAAATGAAGAGCCTCGTGTGTATTCCATGCGTGTCTAGTCAAAACTAGCGGTTCAAATTTAGTTAATACATGTCTAAGTGCACTAAATAGTTTCCGCCGAGGCCTTCATTGCATATATATTATTCTTTTTTCTATTTTCCTCCTATACCCTACGAGAGGAAAAAGTCACTCTTGATGTTTGGGCAATTTTTTTTAGCGAACATGTGACAACTTTGGGTGCCTTAGTAGTTTTGGAAAAAGAAGAGTTCATATGTTTTAACTGGTATTTGGTGCACTTTTTACATCCTAAAATCTCATTTCTCTACGGTCAATGCATTCCAACTTTTGTGACAATTTTTACCACTTTAGCATCCAACAGGCGATAAACATCGGCCATAGCCAATAAACTAAATGAAAGTCAAACAAAAAGATATGAAAGAAAAAACCAGTAGAGGGTTTTATGACCATCTACCTTGCTCCAACAGAGGATCACTTGGCCTCTGCCATGCATAGTGAGCCGGACTGTGAAGTGAGTGAGGGCTTGCAAGCCATCACTCTATGTTGTGCGTGACTGGCGAGAGCCCTCACAATTGTCCTTGGCAAGCTCTTGCAAATGGACATCAAACAAAATCCCATGTGACTTAGAAACTTTTTTCTAAACAATTAACTTCAATAAAAAGTGTATGTTTGTTTCTATTAATGTCTTAAAGAAATTTTCAGAGTATGGCATGGGACACGAGGTTTCCATACTTGGGGATATATACAGTTACGGCATTCTATTATTGGAGATGTTCACTGGAAAGAGACCCACTGACGAGGCCTTTGGGCACTATCTTAACCTCCACAACTTCGTCCTAATGGCTCTCTCGGATCGAGCAATGGACATCATAGACTCAAGGCTTTGGAGTGAAGTTGGTGATCGACAACAAGAGATCAAGATCAAAGATTGCATTATCTCTGTATTTGAAGTTGGACTCGCATGTTCAATGGAATCACCATCGGATCGGATGGACATGACCGAGGCGATCAGGAAATTACACTTAATCAAGGTGAGTTACGAAACCAAAGAGAGGAGGATAGGTATGTAGCTAAGTCGGTTTTCTCATTTCATCTTGGAACTCTTTCACTAGTAGAGAAAATCGTCATGCAAAGGCAATGCTAGCAAATTGACATGAATGTATCCCTAACTAGTGTGCCTACCCATACCTATTATGTGTGTTTTAAATGATGACACAAATATCTATATTTTAAAATCATAGAAAATGGATGTATGGATTTATAGTTGTCGCGATCTACCTTTTTTTCCTAGAGAGGAAAAAACATAAGTTTAGGTATAATGCTTAAAAGGCGGGCCTATAGCCCTAATTAGGCATATGCTCTCCCAAGCCCATGCCCTGCATGACATTGGGGTGTTTAATTTTAGTTTCAATTAAAGCTATATGAATTTTCTAATGATGAGTCACCACTTGCCTGTTGGGGTCAGTTAAAAATCAAGTAAGATATTGGAGTATATTTTACTTTCTATGCAATCAGAGAATTTATGAGCGATGACTTAGTTACACTATTTAATCAACCAGTGTCCTTTCGTGGTACATAATCTTGTTCATTTTGTCAGGCAGCTCGAATTGATTTTAAACCTATCAACTAATATATGAGATGGTCATACAGGTGTACAATAATTAAAATAACAATAAGCAACCAAAGAAGTATAAAATAAATTGCAAAGAAAAGTTAGAATATAACGCTAAGTAGGCTATGGGGAAACCAACTTCAACATATCAAAAGTGCGCAACCAATTGGCAATTGAAATCGTCTTATAGAACATTCAAATCTTGGGCTAAAGATCTAAGAGGTTATTCAATTTTGAGCACAATTTTTATCAAAGATTTTCGCACATTTTAAAAAGAAACTACTCAAAAACCAATTTTTAAGCTTTTTCCCAAAGATTTCTGAATTTTCTGAATTTTCTGAATTTTCTGAATTTTTCTGAATTTTCTAAATATTTTATTAATTTTTTGAAAAAATATATAATATAATATAATATACTCATCCAACCGGGCTCGTCGGCCCGGGTTCACTGTTGGACTCGGCTCAGCTATTGAGCACAGTCCGGTGAAACCCAAAACAAAATAAATATAAAAACTAAGCCCAACCCACAATGAAATAAACCTAAGTTGAAGCCTCATTAGACCCACTGAAACCATATCAACGCTCAAGCCCAGCCATTTGATCCGAATTCTTGTTTCTTTTTTGATTTTTTGATTTTTTAAGTTTCCTTATTTTATTCTTTTATTTCTTCCCTTCTTCTCCACGTCGTCTTATTCACGACGTCCCCTTCTCGAGTGATGTCCTTCACCCGAAGCTCCGAATTTCTTAGACAAGCCTCGGGCCAAAGCTCAAGGTGCTGCCGAGTCACCACCCTTCATCAGTCGTCTACTCCGACCGCCACTCGTCGGCCGACCTCCCCGCTGCCGGCCGAGGACCACGCCACTCAGCCGGCACCAACACAACAGGAAAAACGACAGGGCCAAAGCGAACAAAGCCACGGGCGGCCCCCGAACAACGTCAAGCTCGAAATCGCAGCAAAACGATAAGATTAACAACACGCGGGAACGTCGATTCAGCCCCGAACCAAGAACACGAAAGCGGATCTAACTTAAACATTTCATCGAGCAGTTAGAGCGCACTGTCTAAAACGACAGGAAAACGAACCGGCCGAACTCAAATCACGCCAGGACTCATGAAAATCAACATACAAGAACACAGAGACAAGACATATGGACGACGTGGGCGGAAGCTCGCGTGAGCCGAACGGCCGTGAGCTCCGGCCCACCATGTCCAAAAACAGGGCAAAAACAGGGTCAGGCTTATTGGAATTTTGGCGCGAGAAAGAAGGCACGGCGGCGTGTCGTCGGCCACGATTCAGCGCGTTGGCCGGCGGTCTCTCCCCCCTCTCCCCCCAAAAAAAAGAAAAATTTCACTCTCCTTCTCTCCCTTTTAAGCTCTCCAGCCGACGCGCATGGCGTTTTGCCATGCCAGCTGTCACAGCCGGTCTTTCCCCGACCACCAACTCCGGTACGACACTTGCCCTTGTCTCCTCTGCCTTCGCCGCGTCCACCGTCCTTTCCTCCGCTCTCTGTTCTCTGCAGAGGCGTGAAGGAAAAGGGAAAAGGAAGGAGATGGGGGCCGGGCCAGGACACGAGGAGCCAGACGGCCCAAGTGGAGAGAAGTGAAAAAGGAAGGGAAAGAGAAAAGGGGCCGAGCAGGCCCAACCTTGGCCCGGCTTTGCTCTCCCTTTTTTTTTTTTTTTTTTTTTTTTGCTTTTTGGATCAATAATTTTAATTTTAATTTTTTTTATATAAATTTTAGTACTGGTAATGCGAATACTCTAAACACATATATGATATGCAATTTAATAAAAAATATTTTTGCTAGGGGTTAAAAATTAATTCATAATTTTTCAATGTAATTAATAAATAATTAAATGAATTGCCAAAATTTAGGTGTCAATAATAATCTATCTATTTCCACCAAGTAACCATGTAAAGATATGATGAATTTGCTTATTTGTAAGGTTCTCTTCATTTTCGCTAACACTATATACCATAGGACCGATGTATTGTTTAATTACCATGGCTGGGCCATTGCCCTTGCCTGCCCACTCGCCCCCACCCAAAAAAAGAAGAAAATCTTGATCTTTTCTATGCTTATATGATTGTGCACTACAATACAACCTCATCGTGAGGTCACCAGCTCAAGGCTAACTCTTAATGTCGCGCTTAACTATAAGCCCACGGTCAAATCCAGAGAGCACGAAGAGGGAGGCAACCTCATCGCAAGATCATGAACTCAAGCCCAACTCTCGATGTCATGGTTGAGTGAGAGCTCACTATCAATTGGAAGCCATGCTTGATCGAATTTGGGTGGCATTGCCAACGAAATTATGTTGTGATCATGGTGCTGACATCGACGGTCACTAGTGATACAGAGTTAACATACACATAAATGGGACAAGATCAAAAAGGAAACATGGATGCATATTTTGTTGCACTCCTTGGTGTGCTGATCACATTGTCTAGTAATATTTGTCAAGTCTTCTCACCCAACCAACCCTCTCTCTTTCTTCGCCATTAGCCATCGTCTCTCGGCCGTTGTGGCCACTTGTCATCACCGATGCCTTCTTCACGTCTTGATTATTTTGAAGATAGAAAAAATCATCTTCTAATTCAGAATCTTTCTTTTGAATCTAAATTACAAAACTTCGGTTACCCAATTGCCAGAGCCGGTTTACGCAAGGGTTGGCCATGGCCTCGACATCCCACCCACGCCCCTTTGTTAACTTGAGCCAAACATTGTGTTCCCATGATCTTTCCACTCCGATGCCAATCGACGTAGTGGAAGAACTTGCTATTTGCTACACGAGCAAGTAACTCGCAAAGGCACAGGTGAAGCTTATACGCGTGACACATATAAAGAGAAATTTATCATTTTTTTTTTGGTATTAAGTTAAATTACAAAAGAAACATAAACCATACTCGTAATAGAAAACCTAATGAATTTCTAAGTATAAGACATAATATAGATATACTAATAAGAAATTCTATACTACTAAACATTAAATATCTAAATTAATAACTATTCAAAGTTGAAACAAATCGCCCAATGTAGTTTCTAAAATAAAAATATAAGAAAATATGTGTCTCGTCTCATTACTATTGTCATTGTCCCATCACAAACTGTTTTCCATGGTTTAAGAAGGGCAAGACAAAATAACCAAGGCTATTAGGCTAATAAGTCGGTTGAAAGACACTATGCAAAGCATATGTCAACCCATCAAGAACCTTTTCGAGTTCCACCTTATCATGCTAGGCACGAGAAGCTATTATATCTACCTACTCGGCAATAGCTATTTTCGAAGATATGATGGGGCATCTACCTACACCTCCCAAGGCCCCCAAAGTTTCCAGATGAAATCTTTTTCTTCCCCATCTAGGAGGGAATACTTTCAAGATTTTCCATTACAGAGTTTAGATGAAATAGTTTAAGGACATATATTAGGAAAAGACTGTTGACCAAGAAAAAAAGGGAGAAAAACGTGACAAATCAAACCGCGGAAATTCCTCCGGGGATGTCGCTCTTTCCATCGTGGCTTTCCACCATATCTCCAACCTCGTGGAAAACGTTGACTTTTCTGTATTCCCAAGAGACCCAACTTTCTTGTTTAGACCATTTCTTCTCTTAATGATTATTTATATTTCTGAAACCTTTTGAACTCCTGAATTTGATTGGCTTGAGCCACGAATTTACCCTATCTGTTTAATAAGACAGTTATGTCATTGGGATTTGATAACATATTTGATGTAAAATGTTGCTTTTGATCCCCGACAATCTTGCAAATAGACAAACTAAAGGTCTTATGCCTCCAATATTTCATCTTTGCGTTCCGTTGGATACATTGAGCAATTGAACCAATTCAATTTACGAACTAATCTGAACTGGTCTTACTCGATCGGTTCCGCATTTAATCACTTGGGGATTGGGTAGTTTTTGTTTCCAAACAATCCCTAGTTCCAAAACACTAGGAACCATGAACTGAACATAATAAGATCCAGATTTTTTTTTATCTGAATCTATCTATCCTGGAGCTAATCTAAATTCTAGCATAAGACCATTATGCTTTTTTTTTTTCCATATAGAGAGGAAACCATTTTTAGTAAGTAAGTTCAGAATCCATGAAATAAATACTAACCTCAACAATCAGATATGACATGGGTCAAAACATTAGATGCGTGATCCAAAGATGGAATTATTTACGCTAGTAACTTACAATGTCAGATGAGCTCAACAAAAACAAAGAACTAATGTCTTGTTCTTAATCTACAAACTCATGTCTATTCTATAGTAGCTAAGCCAAGATGAGGAATTGCATCTAATCTTTTGTGCAATGGATTGTAATATTATTCCTGAAATTGCGGGTCTTCGTCGGTTGTGCGCCCATAAAGCAAGTGGTGGAATATATGTTGAGCGAATTTTGGAGGGCAGAACCGACAAAGACCCACATTTTCAGGAATAGAGTTATTTTTGACATAGCAAACACTCGGAATAGAAAAACTTTTCACAAGTGGTTTTAATCATCGTGCGAGCATCAGCTCCTTAGTCAGCTTATTAGCTATATGTACACTCGCACGATAATCAAGGCCGCTTTGGTAAACGCCAATTACCAGCCGAAATTTACGACATCATGACCTTTAATGGGCGGTTGTTGCGCTAGTTCACTTTGGCCGGCTAAATACAATCAAGCCTCTAAGTCATACAAAAAATCTGTATACCTATCCTTTTCTTTTTTGATCTGACCCTTACACATTTATCTATATCTATATAAATAAAACCAAAACACCATTTGTCTCAATTTTAGATTTCCTAGATTGTCATTCAATTTCTTTCTCTCATACCCTCCTGTTTCAGAAATTACCATCCATTTTTTTTGTATCTCTTCACAATATTAGATATCTTAGTTACCCTTGTTTCCGTTATTGTATATTTACCCATTTCATATATAACTACTCAATCTCCTTCCATGCATAATTATCTCATTATTTGCTCATGCGTGACACATGCCTAACATAACAATAGCAATGATAACATGGATGAATGACTATATCCGTTCGAGCGAAGTGATTGCATTTATTGTAATATGAAGATATTTTCAAATGGACAATATACATTCTCATGACAAAATAGATGATAGTGTTTCAACGGTGGTGATACATTCTTATGCACAAAACACATGCATCCTCAGTTAATGCCTAAATCATAGGCGAGATGATCAAGTAGATCGAGCTTTTCAACCATCATAAAGTAAACTATGAGTCTATTTCAGCTATGTCACCAATATTTATATTCTCTTTTCAAGTTTATATAAAGTGTAGGTCTAACATGAATTTGGCGACCTGCATGTGCATCAACAAAACCTATTCGTTTGGGTTTGGGGAAGGCCCCTAGAAGTTCAAACCAGGCCTACTCAACAATTAGGTCAAATTGTAAGATTTTTTTTTTCTAATGTGTGTTAATATCAATTAATATTGTAATTTATCGTTTTACAGAATTGGTCTAATAACGTAAGATGTAAGATTTCTTAATTAGTTTAATATGAGACAAGTTAGTGTGGGCTGAGTAAGGCTTGACTTATGATGAGATAGCCTGTGGCTTAAAACTCTATAAATAGTGTTTAAGTCTCTCTTCTAATCTTGAAGCATTAATATCCTCACATAAGGAGCGTTTACAAAACATTAAGGGTGATAGACAGTCTCATTGACCTAGTGATATAAAAGGCAATAGAGGAGAAGAACGGTGAATTTCAAATTAGGTATGCAAAACTCTTTACTTGATTATATGTGTTTTTCATTTTACTTATGGAGATCTTGGGGTGCCGTTTTTGCATATTATACTAAATAAATGTAATACTTACATTTAAATCCCTCTCTCTATATATTATTATATAGATTTCATGTGAATGAGTGGTTTGTAGTATTGCCATCTCTAAGAGAGGATGGGACCCTAATTGACATGGGGATTGGGAGTAGACCCCCTTTATCCCCTCCATCCTTGGACGAGGAGTTAGCTCAACTAGACAGTAATGTTATGACTGTTACAATTGCATGAACATTTTCTTAATTAAATGATGTGATAACACATTTGGAGATAAATCAATGGAAAATTAAAGCGGGAGGACCCAAAACAAGGTTATATGCTTCGTTCAATCCGCCAACGGAAACTGTATGAATCAGTTGATAAAGTGGATTTAATGCATACTTTTAGTACACTTAGCATTTCTCTAGCCTCAATAACTATGCACCACAATTTCAATTACCGACTATTGCTTTGTCAAAGCATATAATATCTTCGGAAGTTATCAAAATTTCTAATGATAACCCAAAATATTCATCCCCCTCACATATTCAATATTTTCCAAACTCGCTCACATTCAAACATGAGTTAGAAAAGTCAAGAATGGGTCAGCTTGACTAGTTGAGCCTGATGTTTCGGCCTTTATTGCGTGACTCGTGATAGACTTGGACTCGAAACCAATTTCGTGAAAAATGCCAAAAGAAAACAATCAAGAGTAGAGATTTACCCAAGAGACAACATAAGTAAAAAATTTCATGTGGAAAGAGAGAAAATAATCACATGACGGCGACACTCCTTCATGAATCAATTTGACCGGCAACTCTAAGCATGGCGGCCTAATTTGAACATTCGACTTTTCCATGCACAGATTTTTCCACATAATCACCCTATAAATTATCTTTTAGCTTTTGCTTTTCTCTTCATCAATCTTCCTTCCTTCGCCAAATTTCTTTTGGTCTCTCACAATATGAGTTCCGGTATGACAATCCCTCTGCATCTTATTTTTCTCGTCGCGTTAACCCTAGCATTGATCCCTCAGTCCATCGCCCAAGACTCGCCCCAAGACTATGTCGCCGCCCACAATGCGGCTCGCTCTCAGGTTAATGTGGGCCCGATGGCGTGGGACGAAAGCGTCGCTGGCTATGCCAGGGATTACGCCAACAAGCATGCCAGCGACTGCACGCAACTCGTTCATTCAGGCGGACCCTATGGGGAGAACCTTGCGTGGGCTTCCCCCGATCTTACTGGCACCGGAGCGGTGAACATGTGGGTCGGAGAAAAGCCTGACTACGACTACAATTCCAATTCATGCGCGCCGGGAAAGGATTGTGGGCATTACACTCAGGTGGTGTGGCGCAACTCGGTTCGGCTTGGATGTGCAAAGGCCCAATGCGCAACAGGCGGTACTTTGGTCACGTGTAACTATGATCCTCCTGGGAATTTTGGTGGCCAGAAGCCTTATTGAATTACAAAAAAGTTGTATGTTGGATGATGAGCTATTATGTCAAAATAATGCCTCATTATGATGAGGCTAGTGCTTTTGATGCACCAAAATTAAATAACATCATATGAATGATGCATGTCAATCTCTTTACTGAATAAAAAGTTAACCTCTTTCAGTATTTATTTTTTTCTTTTTTTATTTTGCAATTTCTTTTTTTCAAGTGAGAGAAATTTCGATCATTTGTCTAACCTCCTCAGCTCCATGCTCTCAAGCACATCACTATCCCTTTGAAGCCTCATCACACTGTGAAAGAGAAGCTAAGCATGATCTCTATTACGCATTTTACTCTTGAGTTAATTATTTTTGGTGTTTCTATTGATTGTATGTAGTACATAGCAATGGCCGTCTTGGCCACATAATGATACGTTCCCGTCAATAAGCTGATCATTCATGGCAAAAAACATTAAGATATGGACCAATGTTATTTAATAATATGGACTTGGCGGTATATTCGTCGATAAATTTTATGTCTTCAGTTGACCAAGTAAGTAAATGATCTCTAATTAATCAACTTGGTGTCAATAATTACCAGTCAAAATTGCCTAACTATTTCAATCCATATAGCAGCCTAGTACTCTAGAAAGGTCGTTGACTCGTCACAGTTGGAAAATTCTTCCCTGAGGGTTTCGTGTGCTTGGATATAACCACCTAAATGAATTTTCATGTCATCTCAAATTACGATGTTTTAAAAATTAAGACGGAAGAACACGCCAAAATTTGCGGTCAATGAAATCTGATTTACAAGTTTTACGTCTGTGGAGTCAATCATCGGAATCGATACGAAGTTGTTGTATATGACTAAGTGGTTGAAATGATTAACCTATAATTTGGGAAAGTATTGCGAAAGCTCTAGAAAACTTGCTTGTTGGGACACTGTAATACAAGCCTAATACTTTCATCTGGAGAATAGAAAAATAAAAAAGGAGTTCAAGTCCAAGCCTATGAAGTAATTATTTTAGATTGAGCTTCATGAGAGTAATTTATCAGATCTTTTTGCGGTGGGAAAACGACCGAGCCAGGGTTTAATTTTTCGATTATGAACGTAAGAAAAGGCGAAAAGTACATAAAAAGTCCTAAACTTATAGCATTAATACTAATTCAATCATAAACCTTTTAATTTGATCAATTTAGTTCTAAATGTTTCCACATTTGTACAAATTCAGCTCTTTTGGCCAATTTTGATTGGCCTATGCTACAGTGGATGTTAGCCGGTGTCGGCTATCCAGTCAACACTATTGTGATAATTTTTAATAATTTTTAATTTTTCGAATTTTTGTATTAGTTTTTTCCTTTTCTTTTTCTTTTTTCTCTTCTTCCTCCTTACGTTTCTTCTACCTATAGTGGCCAGCTAGGCTCTAACGAGCCTCACCAGCCATTGGGTGATGGCTGCAAAGCCTTCACCCACCACTAGGCGATGGCAACAAACCCCTCCCTGGTCGCCTCATTGGCAACCTTGGGCAAGGTTGGATGAGGCCCGCAACCCTCGTTGACAGTAGGTGAGGGCTTCGCAGCCCTCGCCTAGTGGCCGGCGAGCCTTGCCGGAGCCTTGCCAACCACCGTAGGGAGAAGGAGCCTAAAGAGGAAGAAGAGAAAAAAAAAGGAAAAAGAAAAAGAAAAAAATTAATAAAAATTTTTATTTAAAATTTTTCTTGTATGGTCGGCGTTGGTTGGCATCTACATTAACACCAGCCAGCCAAAAATAGCCGAAAAGATTAAATTGGTATCAAAGTGAAAAATTTTATGACTAAATTTATCAAATTGAAATGTTTAAGACTGAATTGGTACCAATGTCATAGATTTAAAAAAAAATTGGTACTTTTCTCCCTTATTGACCTGGGGATTGGGACTAGACGCCCCTTATTTCTTGCATTGTAGGGCAAGGGGCGAGCTCAACTAGCTAGTAGTTGCATCAAAAGTATTTTAAAAAGAAGGATGCGATATTCCACTTGGAGATAATTTGAATGGGAAATAAAAGTGTGAGGACTCAAAACAAGCTTGTAGGTTTCATTGAGTTGACCAATGGAAACTCCACTAATCATTGAATAAAGTAGAATTAACGCATATTCTTAATACATTTAGCATTTCTCTAACCTCAATAAAAAAAAAAAAGGCACCTTATGATATTTTCCGAAGTTATTATCAAATTTCTAATCATAACGAAAATAAATATCTTACTGATGCATCTAATATTTTTGGAACCTTTCATGGAAACATAAGTTAAAAAAAACAAAATTGAAATTGCATCAGGCTTGACTACTTAAGCATGATGTTTCAAGTTTTGGTGCCTGGCTTATCATTGACGTGGACTTTAAACCAATTTCGTATTAAAGCCAAAAGAAACTATGAAAAGTAAGGGAGAAAACTTTAACCCCAGGACACGGCAAATGTAAGAGGAATCCTGTGGAAAGAGAGAAAGGAGATCCAAGATGACTTTTGCTTTTCTCATGTTCATGTAAAAGAATCAATGGAGCCACTGTTTGTCAAGAATATGAAAGCTTCGTTCTATATCTAAAAGTAAAATAATAAAGAATTAAATATCAGAAAACGAGTGTTGAGAGCGCACAGCAGCAAATGCCAATGCATTTTTTATAAATACGAGCGAACATTTTGAGAAAATAATATCAGCGACGCTATTTTTTTGTGAATTGAATGCTCTAGACAACAAATTATTTTAAAGGAAAAAGCCACAAAAAAATCTCAAAATATAGCTATTGTGGCACATTTATCCTAAACTTGTTATGTCCACTCAAGATTGAACATGAAAAGTAAAAAAAAAGACACAAAATAATAATTTAAAACGAAAGAAGATTGTGCAAGCGTCTACCGTTGAGAATATAACGATAAGAGGGCAAAGAGAGAGAAAGAGACTGTATCAAAGTGAATATTACGAGCCCATTTTGACAGTCACGGGCTCGGTGTGCCTGGCCTAGCCCGTTCCTTAGCTAATATTAACCAGGAAAGGGAAATTAATATTGTTTTTAAGAAAAAACTTAGTTGATGGAGAGATATTTTTTTATGAATTTATTTTTTCAAGGAAAATGACTGGTTCTCAACAGTGTATATAAAAGTGAGATGGAAAAGGATTTTTGATGTTGAAGTCTTACTTTTAAAATTTATTCTCTCCATTGTAACTATATTTTGTTCCAAATATAAGATACTAAATTCATATTGAAATGCTTGCATATTGTAATAACAATATGCCACATTATTTATCTTACGAAATATATAAAATAGTCTTAGTGTGTTTAAAATAATAATAACAATATTTGATTTATATTGCCACATTTTGCACCATATTGTTCCCTGGGCTTCAACGTAGAGTGTACGTTTTTTGAAACCTCATAGAACATACATATATCTTCAAGATAGACGATGTAAAATTGAGGGCCATACAATATTCTTATAAGTCTACAGTACTTCCCTTAATGGAATTAGTCAATAATTGATTCGTCGCAAGACGGAGGCATTAAATGTAGGCAACAATAAAGGTAGATCACTGGAGGAGATGGGGAAACTACTCTTTCTTATGCTCAACTTTGCCCTCTTGTGGTGGTGGAGCTCAATCCCTAGCCCCAAATAGGTTAGCCACCTTAATGAATCATGAAATCCACTTAACTCTCCGAAGTGTCCACCATAGACCTTAAAACCAAAATAAATTGGATTAACTCATTTCATACATGTGTCACGGTCTTGAATTTTCCCATGCACCAAAGATCGTGATGATAAAAGAAGTTCGAGCCAAATCTCCTAGAGCTTTCAGAACATTACTAGGGATTAGCGATACGGTAATTGTACCAACTTGTAGAGTTTTCTTGTCATAATTGTTAGTAGTTGGTAAATGGAGAGCTGCAATCTGTTCAGTTAGATCGAAAGGGCATCAATGGTTGTATTGAGAGAGTTTCTAGTATAAGAAGGGGTTTCTTCCCCCTAATTTGTAACCATCCAAACACTTCAAAGTAGATAAACATTATCTCCTAGAGTTTCTCTCTCTAAAAACTTTATCTCTATATGATCCAGGTGAATGAGTGATTGATTTAAGGAAGCCTAAGTCACTGCACAAGTCTGATCCAAACAATTGACTTGTGACACATGGCTCTCGTTCCACTACTTTCTATAAATCAAAGAAATCATATAACATTTTTATTCATTATTCTCGACCAATCCTGTAATTGCCCACCTCTTCTTTGGATTATATATGCTAACAATAGTAAATCACATATGATTTTGGTCATTTGCTTACATGACACATCCAATGCTATGTTCAGGTCTCCATTGACTTCCCAATCCTCACGTAATCGATGGGGAATATGAGGCATCCGATTTGTTTAGCCTTCAGTCTTCATCTCCATGGCCTTTGGTTGACTTTTCTCGAGTGGGCATCTTGCGAGTTTTCGATTGGACTCATTCCCTTAGGAGAGGGGGTCCGTGAAAATCTCACTTATTTACTCTCTCATTCCATTTTTAAGCTCTGATAACCTAATTAGGTCGATGGCTAGTGGCTAGATCGCACACTTACCGTGGTTTAATGACGTTTAAATTTGTAATGGAGGTGAAATATACTGAAGCGACTAAATTGCCGGAAGAAAAAAACTGACATCACTGGATCGTTCTTTTTGAGGTGCGGCACGGTCAAGTTCTGCATCCAAACATTGCGGAGTCGGATCAATAATGATGAAACTACAATTTCAGGCTATTCATGTCTGTGGACCCCAAGTACGCAATGCCCGATTGAACTGGAAAGATCAAGTTTGTACTATCTAGGCCCACTGATCGGTCGTGTGTTATCCAGACCTTTTTCCTCAGCCACGTTGCCAGAAGGAACAAGGGAAGCGAAGGTGGACGGAGGCAAAAATTAAATGCCTTCACCTGATAACATGACTGGAGATTTTAATAGAACAAGAGGCCATCACGCCACCACCTCTCTCTCTCACTCCCCACCTACACACCTTCAGCCATCATCCCTCGGGTCTCCATAATTAGTAAAAAGGGACTTCACTAATCAATTTACGGAAAATCATAAAAAAAAAAAAGGTAATCTATTAATCGAAACATTCATATTCAGAGTGAATATTTTTTTCAATGCATTTTTTTTTATAAATACGTGCAACCATTTTAAGAAAATAATAAATGCAGCGTCGTTTTTTGCAAACTAAATGCCCCGGACAATAGATTATTTTAAAGAAAAAAGTCACAAAAAAAAAGCCCAAATTATATCTACCGTGACATATTTATCCTAAACTTGTTACATCCACTCAAGATTGAACATGAAAAGTAAAAAAAAAGAAAAAGGAAAAAACAGACACAAAATTAATAATTTTAAAACGAAAGAAGACTGTACAAACGTCTTCCATGGAGGATATGGCGATAAGAGGACAAAGAGAGAAAGAGACAGATAGTGTATCAAAGTGAAAATATTACGAGGCCGTTTGGTAGTCACGGGCTGGGTGTGGCTGGCCTAGCCCGTTCCTTAGCTAATATCTAACCAGAAAAGGGAAATTAATATCACTTTTGAGAAAAAAAAAATTAGTTGATGGAGAAATATTTTTTATAAAAAAAAAATTGTTTTCAAGGAAAATGACTGGTTCTCAACAGTGTATTTAAAAGTGAGATGGAAAAAGGTTTTCAACGTTCAAATCTTACTTTTGAAATTATCGTCTCCATTCTAACTACATTTTATTCCACATATAAGATACTAAATTGTTATTGAAATGCTTGCATATTGTAATAAAAATATGCCACATCATTTATCTTATGAAATATATAAAATAGTCTTAGTGCATTTAAAATAATAATAACAATATTTGATTATATTGCCACGCTTTGCACCCTATTGTTCCATGGGCTTCAAACCGTAGGGTGTACATCTTTTGAAACCTCAGAGAACACACGTATATCTTCAAGATAGACGACGTAAAATTGAGGACCACAGAATGTTCTTGTAAGTCTACAGTACTTCCCTTGGTGGAATTAGTCAATACTCGATTTGTGCGCAAGACAGAGGTGTTAAATGCAGGTTAGACTGAAAAGTGGATCACCGGAGGAGATGGGGAAACTACTCTTTCTTATGCTCAACTTTGCCCTCTTGTGGTGGTGGAGCTCAATCCCTCACCCCGGCGCTTGCTTGCAAGACCAAACGGATCGGCTTGCGTTAGCATCCTTCAGAAATGCTATAGACAAAGATCCATTTAGAGTCTTGAGCTCTTGGAATGATTCTATCAATCATTGTGAGTGGGAAGGTGTTTTGTGCAGCAAAAGGCATCCCGGGAGGGTCATGTCCTTGATCTTGAGATCACAAGGCTTGGGAGGCTTCTTATCTTCTCACATAGGTAACCTCTCTTTCCTCAAGATCATGATTTTACAAAACAATAGCTTTGGTGGTGAAATCCCATCACAGATCGGCAACTTGTTTCGGCTCCGCAATCTTGATCTTAGTAACAACTCTTTTGGTGGGTCAATACCCTCCAATCTTTCCCGCTGCTCAAACCTCGAGTCCTTGAATCTTGTAGATAACCGACTTGTGGGGGGAATTTATTCCAATCTTGGTTCTTTACCAAGGCTTAAATTCTTGCGCTTGTCTAAGAACAATCTTGTAGGTCCTATTCCTCCTTCGATTGGAAACCTCTCGCTGCTACAACACCTCTCTTTGGCAGAAAATGCGTTTCAAGGAGAAATACCTGAGGAACTGTCCAGACTTGAGAGGTTGATATATTTTCAACTATCATTGAACAAACTAATCGGCGAGATTCCACTAGGGATTTTTAACATCTCTGGCATTAATTACTTCTATGTTGGTTGGAACCAGTTGCAGGGAAGCTTTCCTTCTGATATTGGCACCACTCTTCCTTCTCTCTATTACCTTGGAGGGCTCAATAACATGTTCACCGGGAAAATTCCGTCAGCTTTGACGAATACCACCAGTCTTCGGGGACTTTACCTTGCTAACAATAATTTCCATGGGCCAATACCGAAAAATCTTGGAAGGCTAAAGGGCCTTTACGTGATTGCATTGGGTTTAAACCAATTGCAGGATGACTTGAGTTTTATTTCTTCTTTAGCTAATTGTTCCAACTTAGAAATTCTCTCGATGGAATCGAACTCGATTCACGGATCATTGCCAACATCCATCTCCAATCTCTCCACCAGCATTAAGCAAATTTCAATGTCAAACAATCTGATCCATGGAACTATTCCTTCAGCCTTCGGAAATCTCTTCAACTTGTCGTATTTGAGTTTAAAGAATAATTCCCTAACCAATAGCCTTCCTGATTCTATTGGAGCACTTTACAACTTGCGGGTACTTTTTTTTAGCAGAAACATGTTTACTGGAGAGATACCGCCTTCGATTGGTAATATGACATCTTTAAATAGGCTTTTCCTTCAAGACAACAATTTCCAAGGCTACATACCGCAAAGTCTTGGCAATTGCACGCAACTAATCGAGCTAGAGCTTTCAAACAACAATCTAAGTGGCTCAATTCCAGTCAAAATTGTGGGCCTTTATTCCTTGTCGATCCTCTTCAATTTAGTGCATAATAATCTAAGTGAATCTCTTCCATATCAAGTTGGGTCTTTAAGGAGTCTCGAAGAATTAGATCCGTCTTACAATAGATTGACCAGCTTAATTCTGGCCTTTATCAGCGGATGCTTGAGAGTGGCACGGCTTCGCTTAGAAGCTAATTCTTTTCATGGTCAAATCCCTCAAGCCTATTACGACGTCTAGAAGTGCCGGATCTTTCCAATAACAATTTTTCTGGTCCAATCCCGAGCTTTCTTACAGAGTTCTCATTGCTTAAATACTTGAATATGTCATTCAATGAACTAGAAGGACAAGTTCCGGAGAGTGGAGTTTTTTTCAATGCAAGTGTTGTATCAGTTTCTGGAAATAGGGAACTTTGTGGAGGTGTTCCAACTCTGAAGCTTCCTCTTTGTAAATTACCAAGCTCTAACAAGTCTTCTACAATCAAGGCCATAATAACATTTGTGGTCGCTATCAGCTTGTTATGTTTAGCTTTGTTGTTCCTGTCTATTTTCTGTTACCGCAAAAAAGAAGCAGACAAGAACCACTGCTTGGATGTCATCATCTTTCAAGAACCAATTCATAAGGATTTCTTATGATGAACTCCTGAGAGCTACTAATAGATTCTCAAAGACCAATTTGATTGGTAAAGGGAGATATGTCATAGTTTATATGGGGATTCTTGAGGGCATTGCCATTATGGCAATAAAGGTGCTCAATTTAATACAAAGAGGTGCTGCAAGGAGCTTTGTCTCAGTCGAACTCTAGGAACTAATAGACACCAAAACCTTGTGAAGATACTAAGCGTCTGTTCAAGCATGGACATTTGTGGCAATGACTTCAAAGCTCTAATATACGAGTTCATGGCTAACGGGAGTTTGGAGGAGGGGTTGCACCCTGGGATTGTAGTAAAAGAAAATACATATACATTTGTATATGAACAGACTAATATTAGTATGTCGTAATTATATTTGAAATTAAGATGGGAATAAACCGTCATGGATTTGATCAATAATTGGAAATATTTTTTTGTCGACACTTGTGAATCCGGGCCACTAAATGTACAAAGCATATTATATCATATCATAGTAGCATTCTTTTTTCTATGATTCATATTTTATCTCATACCATGTTCATGCTGTGAAAGCAGACAGTGGCTAATATTGTCGTAAATTATGATATGTGAAATTGACGAGAACTTGTGCTCTTTTGGTATGCCATGACTTAAGGTTTTGATCATAAGTAATTGACCCCTCACAGGGGACCCTTTCTTCTTGAGGCGACCTATAATTCTATATTCGTAAAATATGTTTAGATGATACGGCATTTAAAGCAGGAATTCTTGGAGGTCTCGAACTCATAAGCATGATAATATCACACAACATACACTAATTGCTTACCCGATGGGTTCTATCCAACTGTAATTCTTCCTAAACGTCTTGTTTAGAGCATATCGAAACAAACTTACGCTTTTACAAGTATTAATCCATCACGTCAACAAATCTCTCCAAGTCTCTTCTTGCCCCCCCCAATGTTCTTTTCTTTGCCTCGTGTGGTATAGGTATTAAATTAAATTCGAAACAGAAAAATGATGAGCCTCATGTGTATCTCATGTGTAACAAGTTAAAACTGGCAGTTCAATTTAGTTAATAGATGTACTAAATGCGCTAAATAATTTCCACCAAGGCCTTCACCACATATATATTCTTCTTTTTTTTCCCTCGCCTACTAAATGACAAAGTCACTCTTGATGTTTAGGCAATTTGTTTAGCAAAATGTGACAACTTTGGGTGCACTACTTTTTGGACTAAGAAGAATTCTATGTTGTTGACTGATCTTTGGTGCACTTTACAAATTCTAAAGTCTTATCTCTCTGCGGTTGATGCATCTGACTTTTGCGACAATTTTTACCACTTTAGCATACGATAGGTGTTAAGCATCAGCTATAGCCAATAAACTAAACGAAAATTAAACAAATAGATACGAAAGAGAAAAAACCAGTGGGGGATTTTGGGACCCTTTCCTTGGACTCTACCATGCACAGCGAGCCCGTACGTGAAGTCAGTGAGGACTTGCTTGCCATCACTCTATTTGGGCGTGACTGGCGCAAGCCCTCAAAACTGTCTTAGGCAAGCTCCTGCGCATTGACATCGAGCAAAACCCCATGAGATTTAGGAACTTTTTTTTCATACAATTATCTTCAAGAAAAAGTGTATATTCATTCCTATTTAATTGTCTTGATGTAATTTTCAGAGTATGGCATGGGACACCAAGTTTCTACACTTGGGGATGCATACAGTTACGGCATTATATTATTGGAGATGTTCACTGGAAAGAGACCCACTGAAGAGGCCTTTGGACATTGTCTTAACCTTCATAGCTTTGTCCAAATGGCTCTTCCTGATTGAGTGATGGACATTGTAGACTTAAGGCTTTGGAGTGAAGCCGGTGATCGACAGCAGGGGATGAGGATCAAAGATTGCATAATCTCCATTTTTGAAGTTGGAGTCGCATGTTCGATAGAATCACCACTGGATCGGATGGACATGACTGAGGCGATTAGGAAATTATACTCGATCAAGGCAAGTTACGAAATCAAAGAGAGGACAGGTATGTAGCTAAGTTAATTTTCTCGTTGCACCTTGGAATTTTTTCACTAGCAGAGAAAATCATGTAAAGGCAATGCTAGCAGATTCACATGAATGTCTCCCTAGCTAGGCTGCCTACCCATACCCTTTATGTATATTTTTAATAATTACACCCATACTTATATTTAAAATTGTAGAAAGTGGATCTATGGAGTTGGAGTCTACCTATTTCCATTAAGTAACCATGTAAAAATTGATGAATTTGCTTATTTGCATGATTCTCTTGATATCTAATGCCGCTGTTTACCAAAGCATCGATGCATTGCTTAATTACTTGAATTATCTGATTAATTCATTTTATGCACTTTAACCCGCGTTGCCATTTCAATTTTATGAATAAATGATGGATTAATAATTTTGAGAGGTTTTCAAGTTGGTCGAGACTGAATATCAAACTATACAGATCCCTAAGCTTGTGATATTAAATCCTAGAGTTTAATAGATGTGTGGGGAAACTAGCAAATCCACGGATTCCATAAAATTGACAAAAATAAATTTGGAACCAAAATCCTATTCGATAGACTATATGTGATAGGTGTCGGACTCCAATAAACCTACATGATTTTTTTATTTTTTTTAAAAGGCACTCAACTTTACAAATGCTTAGACATAAATTATAAATAGAGCAGACTCGTTAAACTCATCCAGACCTATTTATTATATAATGTCTCTATATTCAGTCTAACCCTCAAAAACAATACCGAGCCTCAAAATCCATACCCAACTATGTAACCAACTTAAATATGTTCATAAGAATATGTGTTGGTCGAGTTAAATCTATTATCAAATTAAAAATGAAAAATTACAAAAATTATAAATATGATGGAAAAAAAATGAAAACCCCAATATGAACTATATCAAATAGACAAGCTAAAAATTGAAAAAGAAATTTCATCTTCTTTGCAAGTATGCAACGACTCTAACGTTTAGGAGTGAGCTGTCATCTTCGGCGAATTAAACCTTTCGTCGAGCCGTAGCCATGGCTGGGCCATTGCCCTCGCGCCTCCCCACGGCCCTCTCTCTGCAAGCTTGACCGAATGATTACGTGGCTATGTCAATCAAATCCAAAGAGCACGAAGAAGGGGGCAGCCTCACGTGAGATCACGAGCTCACTGCCGACTCTCAGTGTTGCAGTTGAGCGCGATGTCACTATCAATTGGAAAAAAAGTGCTTGATGGAATTTGAGTGATGTTACCAATGGAATTCTGCTGTGGCCATGTTGCTGACGCCGGCGGCCACCGTGTGTGACCCCTGCCACCTCTTCAGGCGACGAAATCTCAATGGACAGGCCAGATATGGAGGAGGCATCATCAGATCTAGAGACGACTTGTGACCTCATCAGTGTCGGCAACTTAATTGTAGATAACGTGAGGAGCTCCATGCGAGGTTTTGAGACCTGCTAAAGGCATGAACTTCACGTTCAGTCGAGCTCCGCCGCCCATAAAGGAGAGAGGGAGAGTGATAGCTGCGAAAGCAGGAACGACAAAACGACATTGAAGCAACAGGGGAGAGAGAGCGAACGGAAGGTGACACGATCCCTCATAACACAAGCTGCGCTTTTTTACATCATTAATAATTTGACATTAAATTGAAGTGAGTTCAAAATCAATAGTGAAATCAATTATATGAAACAATTTAAGACTTAATGGCTAAATTAAATATTTGAAATGTTTTTCAGATGTAATGGTCACGTTAAGTTTTGAAACGGTTTCAAAACTTAACGATCACACTAATAATCCGAAACAATTTCAGAATAAATGGGCAGTTTAATGATCTGAAACGGTTTTAGATTAATGACCAATTAATACGTTGAAACAGTTTTAGAAATAACGGTCAAATTAAGTATTTGTAACAGTTACAAAACTCATAACAATTACAAATAAATGTCTAGAATAATGCTCTGTAACAATTATAGAGTTAATGCCCGAATTAGTCAGTAAACTTATGTCCGTCAGAAGTTATGGCTGAATTAATTCTAAAACGGTTTAGAGTTAATGCGCCGATTTAAATGTGATATGCATTGCAATGCAAATAGCAGATCATCGGATAATGGACGATCACAACCGACAATCGATAATTGAAAGTGCTGATACTGATTAACAAAGCACTCACACAATTGCAATGTTCAATGTGAGAATTGGTGGTGTACCTGAACTAGAGGCCCGACATTTGTGGGGCTGGATCTTAAGAAAGTCAGAGCCTGTGAAGAAGAGATCAGATGTTCTGCATCTGAAGGACGTCAAAACTAGTATTATCAGAAGACGTCAGACGTTCGTGGTCAAGAATCCAAGAACATCAGAACCAGTGTTACTATAAGGTGTCAGACGTTCGCGGTCAGAGTCTGAAAAATGTCAGAACTACTGCTCTGAGGACATGAGACGTTCATGTTCAGAACCCAAAGAAACTTCTCAACCAAATTTTGAAGCACAGTACAAGATTAATATGATTAGTCCCTTTAGCTCTTCAAAGCATTTTTATTAAAAATGCACGTAAATCTTAAGGAACACGTGTATAAGTGTTTTTATTTCTGCTGCGATTAGACATTTGATCTTAATTTATTTATGCACGTATGCTTGTTTATCGAAACAAATGCCAACATATTTATTGGTGCGAAAGAACACATTCAGATCAAATACAAATCCTCGGGACAAACGAAGGAGTTTTCACGTAATCTCTTTGACGTGTACCCTCATTCATTTTTTTCTCTCTTCCTCTTTCTTTTTTCGGTTTGAACACATACATTTTGTTTTGTTGATTAAGAGTGTACACAAACCACTTTTGTCATCTAGTTGTTGGAATTCTCATCAATACTCCATCCTTTGTCTTCTGTATCATGTAGATGTTCCTTTGGAAAGCTGGCAAGATCGTACTTTGGCCATACTGATAATAGCTGCCGTGGCTTCCTTGGTACTTGGAATAAAGACAGAGGTGAGACTGGACTGCTCACAATGAGTGTTGGTGATGCGATATTGAGATTTGTCTTAGTTTCCTTCTGGTTGCTTTAGCTTGATTTTTTTTTTATTGGTATGTCGCCAATCCTTGCCCAAACTGACAGCGAAAGGTAATTAACATCAAAAGAAGGATGTGAAAGCTTTGCTGAAGGTATTCGTTGCTTGGTGCATATAATGGTCTTTATCAAGAATATTTTCCTGTATATCCCAGCACAAAGAGTCATTGGTATCGATCCCATTATCTTCTTGGGAGACTCGTAATCGATCCTGATTTCAATTGACACTTCAAGGACATGCTAGTGCTCTAGTGCTCTTGTGCTCTAGAGCCGACGTCTCTCCTCCTGCACTGAGGTGTTTGTTTCTTTGCCGGTTGTTCATGCCGTGCCTATCGAGTTTGTTGTTTGCCTTCTTTTAGGCATTGCTTTGTGTTTTATATCATGGCATACTTCCACTCATTATGTTTATTCTTCTTGAGTATAAGTTTTTGGTACCGTGATTTTTTGTACTTTTGACCTTTCCTTTTTATATTATTACCTTTTACCAAAAAAAGAAAAGAGTCATTGGCACGTACGGACAATATAAGTTCCTACCCAGATGTACCCCTTGAATGATTACAACTAATCATTTATTCATTTTTCGTCAAAGCAATTGAACACTAGTATCTCCGATCCGAACACCGGTGCTTAAGCCTCATCTGACATGTGAATTCATTTGCTTTTTTTTTTTTTTTGAATTATGCTTGATATTACAAAACTTTAATAACTTTTTATTTAATGATCGATTATGCAATCTATTCCGTGATTCCGTGTGTTTCTTTTAGGGCATTAAGGAAGGATGGTATGATGGTGGGGGCATTGCTTTTGCTGTTATTCTCGTCATTGTAGGTAGGGTTGAGTTAGATTACAAGACTTGTTTGTATTGGAATTTTGTTAATGCATGTATTAAGATTTGAAATCTTTCATTTAGTATCTATTCACTTTTAAAAATTTCAAGTATTGCTTCATGCCGACGCTGGAAATGTTTTTGCTGATTGATCAGATGATAAATTATATTCTCAGAAGCAACTTATCATGCCACATGATTCCTTCTGATTATTCAGATCGCAACTTATATGCTCAGGAGACTGTTATGATGCTGCATGTTTTAACTTCTTCTGATAAGGTTGCAGAATAATAACATAATAAAAAACAATCAATGTTTTAATTTGCGGTGAATAATTTACTTCTTCCACCATGGATGCTCCACTATGGATGCTGTTGACCGCTGTAAGATGCAATGACATAGAAATTATTCGTAATGGGTGGTTTGTTAATTGGTATTTGATTCTTGCCTGCAGCTATAAGCGATTACAGACAGTCCCTGCATTTTCAAGACTTAAATGAGGAGAAAACAGATATGCGCTTGGAGGTGGGTACTTTATATGAGATGCGTGAGTTACATTCTTCTCTTTCCTGTATGCATATGGATGAAAATGTTGCATGTTTATAGATGTCAGAGGTGGCAGAAGAATGGAAGTTTCAAGTTATGATGCCATTGTTGGTGATGTTGTTCTCCTTAAGATCGGTGACCAGGCAAGTAACTAAAACCAGTTCTGCATTTGGTACCCTCCTTATAATTGATGTTCACCTTTATCTCCAGGTTCCTGCAGACAGAGTCTTGATTTCTGGTCACTCCCTGGCGATTGACAAATCTAGCATGAATGGAGAGTGCAAATTCGTAATGTCTCGTGGAGATTATGCTCTCACTAGGTGATCAATCTATCAACAAACTGGCCTTTCTTATTTTCTTTTATTGTTTTGATCAGATTCACAAGGATGCAAGGGAACCATTTTTAATGTCTGGCTGCAAAGTTGCCAATGGCAATGGCACTATGCTAGTAAATATTTTTACCATTCTTCCACTTTGCTTTCCTCATCATACTTCTCTGTGCTTTTATTTCACATCACAGAGAAGATCCACACTTCATAAGTAGGCTAATTTACTTGAAACATATTGCTACACTATCTAGTTGTTTGCCAAATATGGGTTGGAAAATTGAAAGTCATGGGTTCTTGAGCTAATTTGGTAAAGGAGCATGACTCTTTTAATCTCAACTAAACTCTGTTCTAAGATAGAGGGTGGCCCCTTAAAAAATATTTCAAGAAAGCAGTGGAGATATTTAAAAATATACAGTTTATTCTGTCCTTGAGGCCTCGTGCCTCGTTAGGAGGAGGTGAGTCAAATTTGAATTGAATGGATGGCTCTGTCCCTTCGAATGTGCACTTATGTGCTTCGCTCTGGCTGTCATGACTACCTGCGTGTTTCTCAATGGATTTCTAGCCGTAGGGTTGTCTCTGATATCAGAATTAGTTTGCCAAAAATGGTGCTTCCTGAGAAGGGGGTTTACTCTATCCCAAGTCTGTCTTTATCACAAATCAAGGCTTATTTCCATCTGTCTTCTGCCTCACTTTTCTGTTTTTGCCTCTCAGGTGACGAGTGTGGGTATTAACATTGAGCGGGGTTTGCCCATGGCTAGAATTTCGGAAGATACTGGGGAAGAGACACTCCTGCAGGTTAGTTTCTCTGAACTCTTCTTATTTTTTTCCCTGTTTCTGGAAGATATAGATTTTGGTTGTCATACTGATTTCTTCGCTTTTATATTAGGTGGGTATACTACTTTCATTGTTGGACTGCATGCAGCTGTTGCTGTTTTGGCTGCTCTTTTAGCAAGGTAACTGTTATTGTAATATAAACAAAAACTGCAATTTTAGTTTATTAATTCCTCTATCTCTGCAGTTGTTCCACATACTGAAACCACAATAGATCTTTGAAACCGTAATAGTTCTTACAAACTCAACCTTCGGGGAAATTTAATGTTTTTGTTATTTCATTGACACCAGCTTGTTGATCCAACTTTTTAAATAACTTTTGCTGGAATCCATAGAACTGTGTCTCGGTACAAGTGGCTGGCAAGTGAAGAAAGAAAATATTTTCTTACATTTGGCTGGATGCGCTGTTAATTTTTTGCAGTACTTACTCTTACTATGTATGCAGTTTAATTGTAAGAATGATGAATTCTCTTGCACGCTCATACCATGCAGGATCCTTGTCGTCCTGAAGTACAAGATGCCATGAAACTATGCCAAAATGCTGGAGTTAAGGTATGTTAATATTTTTTATAATTTTTTTCAGTTGGTTTATTTGGGGATATGATCCTTCATCCTTCTGCTGCTTCTTTTTTAATTACATCAGGAACTCAAAATTTGAGTTTCTCATCATTCGCATCCTTTTAGGTGGTCGTATTGCATATTTATGTTGGTTCGATGCTTTTCTTTGGAAAATGGATTGACAATAATTCATTGTTGTATAATGAAGTTGATATGAAGGGTAAGACATAGAGGTTCTGTTTACGATTGCGATTAAGAAGTACATTGTCATTTAGTCATTTCAGGAAAGGGTGCTTTGAAGATATTTTCTTAGGACACTAATCATTGATGCTGGATTCCAAATTGTAATTTGCTGCAGCATTACAGATTGAGGATAGGTACTTATCTAGATGCGACCTCAGTATGTGATTCATCTTATTTGGTGATAGGCACGAATGGTTACTGGTGACCATCTCCAAATTGCCAAAGCACTTGCTTTGGAATGCGGGATACTAGATCCAGAAGCAGATGCTATTGCGCCAAACCTTATTAAAGGAAAAACTTTCCGTTTCTTAAGTGATGAGGAAAGAGAAGAAGTTGCTGAGAAGATATCAGTATGGCATTGCTTCTCTTCGTGTAATTAATCATGTCTTCTATTTGAAGGTGTGCTTATAATCTTTATGTGATTTGCAACAGGTTATGGGAAGATCATCTCCTAACGACAAGTTTCTGGTTGTTCAAGCATTGGGAAAGCGAGGACACGTTGTTGCTGTAACTGGGGATGGCACTAATGATGCTCCTGCTCCACAAGGTTGACACCATTTTTCTGAGGGTTCCTTTAATAATGTCCTAATTATCACCTTTTTCTATTAATTCATGACTTCTGTCATTCTAGCGTCTCAAATATTCAGCAGATATACCAGACAGATGCCTTGAAATCCTTCCATAGAACTGGTTCATAGTCATGAAGTCCCTAGATGCCTCGTGGTATCTTTCTGTGCTAAGATGCATTGCAATATGTTGGTAAATTTGGTTGTAGTCTTGAAGTCGCTCCATGTCTGGAAGTTGTCTTGTTCTTATATTTACTACAAGGTGGATAGATTGCAAGGTGTTAAAAAAATGTGGGATCTTAGTTTGCCATGTTTTTAGAAAAATTTTCATCGTCATGAATGGCTCTCGAGTGTTCATTTCTTTGGTCTGCTTTTACCCGTGCACTTCTGTTGTGCCTTGACTTTGAACTCTTTTCAACCAATAATTTTGTTGCTTGGATGTCTCTTTGATCTTGGAGTTCAGGCAGATATTGGCCTTGCAATGGGTATACAAGGGATGGAAGTTGCAAAAGAGTTTTCAGACATTATAATGGGTAGTCTGCCTGAATTTCTAAAGCGGAATTTAGCATCCTCATGACAGTTTATTGTTTGATTGAACTTTTCTGGAAAGAGGTGTCAACTAATGGCAATGAGTTATAGTGGAGCTTCAGTACATTAGTTACTTGGAGGGTTCTCTCTCTAGAAAGTTGTCTACTTATTTTACTAGATGGTACTGTGCATATTTACTTGACTCAGATACGTAGTCTAGATTCCTCAAACGAGTACTCCACAGTACTAAAACTTCACCTGCAAAATTGGAAAATATTTAGATTTGGAAAACAGCAATAAAATTGGGTGGTGGCAAATCTTTTTTGGGTTACCGATTAGTTGATTCCACATTGTCAACTTAATTGTGGGTTATGATTTTGGATCTGAGTGCTTTTGGTTGATTAATCCTTAGAAAGTGTAGTGATGGTTGACAGACCTCCATTTATCTAGTGGGGAAGATCTGTCTATTCAAATATTCATAAACTTATCCAGTGTCAGCTTATAGTGAATGTTGCAACTCTTATCTTTAAAGTTGTTGCTGCTTTTTCCTCAAGTGATGTTCCATTGAATGCAGTGCAAGTACTCTCTCTCTCTCTCTCTCGCACGCGTGGGTGTGCATGCGCGCACATGTGGGCGCCCCTACCCATTTTGCTTCTCTTTGCTCACTCTAGTTCTAAACTTTTCTCTGTGCTTGCAGATTCTGTGGGTTAATCTTATCATTTCGGACACCCTTGGTGCAGTAGCACTGGATACCGAGCCTTCAACTGACCACCTTAAGCATAGGCCTAGGAGGTAAGAGTTCCCAGATGTTATTATTGGGTGCAACATATGTGAAGAATTTTGGTCACAAGCTTGGAGATCCTCTTTTTTCCTTGTCAACTCAAATCCTCGATTTCTTTAGATGTGTATTGGGATTTCTTCACTTGCCGGAACTTGTTGTTTATCCTTACTCTTCAAGTACGCACTGGCTGGGTGATTTTCTCAATTGCTGAGAACCTCTCATCACAAGTATCATGTGGAGGAATTTATTGATACAGGTATAGCCACTAACACCATATGCGAAAGGGTTTTTGCTGGCTTCTTGCTCCTAACAGTGGGAGTTTTGGGTCTTTAGCCTGCCTATCAAATGAGTGTCCTGCTCGTTCTCAATTTCCGTGGGATAAGCTTTTGCTGAAATTGGAGTATGGTAGGACTGGTCATGCTCACAAAGTGAAGGATACCCTCATCTTTGTCTTTAGCCATGTAAGTTTGGTTCCTTAGTCAAAGAAGACCAAAGGATTAGTGGTTCTGGGTTGCTATTATTGAGATTACTTATGCGTTTGCTTATGGAATTGAATAGGTCGGATCTCTAGTAAAGAACATTTGGCAATAGAATTGTTTCACCAGCTGAGAAGACCGAATGAAACGCGAACCGTACTTTAACGTCGAATCTTTTTACTAGGGCAAGGAAACAAATTGAAACTTGTTCTCCAAAGAGAACGCCTCCTTAGGCAGTGTGCCATCTAGCACACTCGTCCGTCGACCCACGGCCGCGCCTGCTTTCAACCGCCGAAGCTCCGGTAGGCCCCGGCCCTGTTCTTGTGCCCTTGTTTTGGCCGCGCCGCGCCGGAGCTCGCAGTCGTCCAGCTCACGCGAGCTCCGGCCCCGACCTTCCTTTGTTTGCTGGGCGCATCCTGGATTGTTTGTTGAGGGTTGTGGCTCGGGTTTGAGCCTCGGTTAAGGAGAGGATCTCTCTGTTCCATGGTGCATTCCACCCGCTCGACGAAACGCCTGAACCAGATCTAGCTTTCACGTCTTTGTTTCGGGCCGGCGTTGATTTGTCCGGGTGTCGTCTCGTCCGGTCGAGGCGTCCCGGCGACGCAGGGCTTCTGGGCGTCGGCCCGTCTGGTTGGCTCGACGCATGCCCTCCGTCCCCTCTGCCATCTTCGAACAGAGCAAAGGAGGAAGGGGCCCGTTTCGGTTATCCCACGAGATCACCCCACGGCCGCGCCCTCGGCCGCCGTCTCGATGTGCCGGGACGTATCTTGGCTGGCCGCCAAGACCTCGTAGCCCTGGCACGCCCTCGGCTGAGCCGAGACGAGCGGCGACGCTCGGCGCCGTTGTGTTTGTCCCGGCGAAGCAGACGCGGCCAAGGAGGGCCCAGTCAGGTTGGCACGCGGATCCGGTTGACCCGGTTGGCCTCAGTTCTGGCCTAGGATTTGTTTGGTCTCAGGCTGGGCTATATTTTATTAATTGTGTTTCTTTGCAGGTGGGCATGTTGGGCATCTTCGCCGAAGCCCAGTTCAGTCGAAGACCTGGGTTGCGCGCCCAGGCTGGCCTCGACCGGGTCGGACGTGGGGTCCGAGCGGGATCCGTTTTACATTATATAATATAATGTTATAGAGAAAATGTCACAACTTTCATCTAATGTTCAATTTCATCCCTGAGCTTTTGATTTGCTCAATTTGGTTCTTGAACTTTCATCTAATGTTCCGTCTAGTCCCTAACTATTTGCAAATTGACCAATTTTTCTTTTTTTTTAATACCAAACTTTTTTTTATAAATAAAAAAATGCCAAACTAGTTTTTTTTTTGTCGAAAAAATACCACATTTATGCAAAGTAATAAAGATCAATATTTCTTTCCTTTCTTCATATTAAAAACAAATGGAAAAATGGACGGTAATAATAAATAAAGGTGAATCTTGCATTTTTTATTTATTTTTAGTATATGCAAATTACTTGAATAATGTACAAAAGCCTTCAATCAATTTTTCTCTTTTCGGTGAAGTCCATAAAATAAATCGATTGGTATTAAAAAAAAGGAAATTGGTTAATTTTCAAATAATTATGGACTAGATGGAATATTAAAAGAAAGTTTATACATCAAATTGAGCAAATCAAAACATCAAGGATGAAAATGAACATTAAATAAAAATTTAGGGACTATTTATGATATTTTTCCGAAAGAAAAATATAACAAACCGAACCACCCAAATTCGTCCGGCGATGCCGCGTGTCCCATCATTGACTTTTCTTTATTCCCACAAGCCAAGGATTCTCCTCTTTTTCTTTTCTTTTTTTTTTTTTCTTTTCTCTAATAAGACAGTTAGGCCGTTGATATTTTATAACATATTTGAAATGTCAGTTTGCTTCTATCTCCGGCAATCTTGGAAAATAGACAAGTGGCGATCCCATGCATAGAATCTACGTGTCCTACGCCTCCAATATTTCATCTTTTAAATTCTACCGTGTATTCTTTTTCTTTCCTTCTTTTTTTCTAAACATAACGAGGAAACTGCAAATTCTAATCTATAGAATATTTTACTGACCTCAATAATCAGATAGGCCACAGATTAAAATATTGAATGAGTGATCCAAACATGAGATTACTTATACTAGTAATGTATGGAGTCGAACTAATGTCTTGCTTTTAATCCATACCCTTGTGTCTATTATTTTGTTCCTAAGCCAAAATGAGGGATTGCATGTAATCATTTATGCAATCAATTATGATATTATTCTTGAATTGGTGGGTCTTCGTCAGTCGTGGCTCATAGCAAGAAGTTTAATTATGACATCTTTCCTGAAATTGCATAAAGCTACTTCATTATAAGTTCCATTAGGTCAATAATTTACTGCAGTCTTCGTCGGTCATGTCCCAGCACACTCTCGTTTTAGTTCTTATTACTTTGTATTAACGTCAAACCACATCATCTACAGCTTTTGTCAAAAAAAAAAAAAATTATTGATTGATTTAGGAAAAAAGTGTCAATCAATGTTATAGATTAATCATAAACTTGATCATAAGTTTGACAAGTAGCAGGCATTTCGATAAATGGGCGGGTTTGATTGAAAATTTTACGCTTGCTGGTGGGCTCAAACAACACATTCTGGGCCTTGTTAGTGAGTGGCCTAGGCTTGAGCAATGGCTTTGAGGCTTGGCCTAGTTTGCCCATTAAATTTATCAAAAATTACATTGATAAAATATTTATTTAAGTTTATCTACCTTGTAATACAAATTTAATAAATATTGGAAGAGAAATTGAGGCTTAAAACAGAAAAAGAAAAGTATTTATGACACTTAAAGTAAAATACAAATAAATTATGGAATTATTTTCTGTTTATGTTTCCATTTTATCTAAGATTTAGCTCAGCTTTTTTTTCTTTTTTTTTGCTTTAAAAAGTAAGACATTGCCCATGTGATTGGGCCAATAAATTCCAGCGAGTGAGTTTGGCACTTGCAAAAACCCGCTGGATTGGGTTTGGAAATGGCCCCTAAAAGTTCAAACCGAACTTGTTCAGTAAACAAGTCCCATCAAGTGTATCCCATATTCAGATATGTTTTCAACTATATTTATTGTTTTATTTTATAAAACGTTCCCATCATATCAAATTGCATCTACCAGCTCTAAGAATGGATAGGACGTGGTCTTTTGACCATAATTAACGTGGGGATTGGGACTAGGCCCCCTTATTCCCTCCATCGTAGGGTAAGGGGTGAGCTAAACTAGCAAGTAATTGCATTAAAAGTTAATTAAATAAGAACGATGCGACAATACACTAGGAGATAATTTGAATGAGAAATAAAAGTGTGACTCACATTTTAATCCACCAATGGAAGCTTCACGAATCATTTAATAAAGATGATTTGATACATATTCATAGTACAATTAGCATATATCTAACATCAATAAAGAATGCGCCATATAATATTGTCGATAGTTATTATCAAATTTCTAATCATAGCTCAAAATAAATATCTTACGCACGTATTTTATTTTTGGAACTCGCTTTCATGCAAAGATAAGTTAAAAAATTGATATTGCATCAACTTGACTACTCGAGCAAGATGTTTCAGCTTTTGGCGCTTGACTCATAATTGACTTGGACTATAACGAATGAAAAGCCAAAATAAAAAATCAAAAGTTCGGGAGCAAGTTTTGACCCAATACACGACAGATGTAAATGGGATTTTGTGGAAAGCGAGAGAAGAGTTTCGAAATAACTTTACCTTTTAATGTGTCCCACGTTCATCTGAAGAATTGATGTAGCCATCATTTGTCGAGAATATGAAAGCTTCATCCTATAGCTAAAATTTATAAAAAAAAAAAAGAATAAAATACAGTGGGAGCGTACACCAGCAAATGACAAGAATATGATTGCTCGATCTTCTCGTGATTGATGGAGAATAGAAGGCACCAATTTATTCAATCTCTAGTTGTCGGTCTTCATCTCCAAGGGCTTCGTACAATACAAGGTACCAATTTTAATATTACTTTCTCTCCCCTCAACTTTGTAAAGTTGTGTCCTATCGGACAATACTATCTTATAGATTAGTATTAATATACCAAACCACATGGCTGATTATAAGTGAATAATAAGCCATTTTTTAATAATTAAAAATAATATGCCTCATCGTTTAATGTACCAAATTTATTAAACATTTTTAGTGTGTTTGACATTTTTCTTTCTTGTTTTCGTTGTACAAATGAAAACTAATGATGCGCTGATATATGAATGACACCACATATACTTAGACTTTACTCGAATTCACTAAATGAAATGATGTGCAATGTGGTATGCACCCATGCACAGTTTCCATGTTAGAAGTCGGAGTCGCATGATCAATGGAATCACCGCGAGATTGGATGGATGTGACCAAGATGATCAAGGAAATATATTTGGTCAAGGTGAGTTACGAAACCAGACAGAGACGTCCAAGGATGTAGCAAAGTAAATTAGTTGCTATATTTTGGAACTCTTTCACAATGGCATGGATGCATCTCTAGGTAATCTACCTACCCATACCTATTATCCTTATCAGTTTAACATTAATATATACATACATATATATATATATATATATATATATATATATATATATGTGTGTGTGTGTGTGTGTGTGTGTGTGTGTGTGTGTGTGTGTGTGTGTGTGTGTCATAAAAAGTAGATATAGGAAGTTAGAGGCTCCCTATTTCTGCCATGTAACCATGTAAAATTTGAAAAAATTGCTTTCTAAACGGTTCTCTTCATTTCTGATGCCAATGTATATCATATGATCGATACATTGCCTTGATACCCAAATTTTGTGATCAATTCATTCTCATCAATTTAATGGCATTTTGCCATTTCATTTGGGAAAATTAAATGAAGAGGTTGTCGAGTTGGTCAAGGCTCAATATCAAACTATACAACTAATGGTAGCAATTTTAGGAGGGTTCTGCTTGCTTAACACAAGTGTGATTTAATCTTGACGGACCACTTCACTACCCCCACAAGGTCCGGCTTGAAAGCAAGAAGCGAGGTACTGAGTAACTTGCGTGAAAGCCGTTGCACGTTAGCGCAACCGTTTTCTTGCTCGTTAGCGCTAACATTTTGATTGCAGTTTAGGCTCAACTAACAACATGGAAAGGGCTTTTTCTGGCTTGTTTGAGACCAGAGTAGGCTTTCTTCCATCGGCAAAAAGAGATGGATGAGAAGTCTGATAGGGTTTTAAGAGATGGAGACTCCAGCGGTGAGAAAGAGCCAGAATCGGTGGATCACACACTTGTTGGAGACGAGGGCAGGCACAGGGACAAGTCTAACTCTATTTAGAAAGTATACAAGTGTTGAAAGAGTGAAGTCTGGGGACAAGGGTAAACGTGGGGAATGGGATCTCCATGCCGTATTAAATAAGTTCGCAAGCGAGGGACATGCCGAAGACCCACCTTTCCAGCTAAATCCAACGCGAGGACCCTTAAATTGACTATGCCATCCGTGGTCGGCAAGCAACGGCTGACAAGGCCCGGACTCCATAAAACTAACAAACATTGTTGAACATGTAATAGTAGATGGGTGGGCCCCAAAAGAAGAAAAAGAAATGTTGAAAAGTCAAAGAAAGAGACAAAGGTAGAAGCTAAGCAAAGGGAGAGGAATCGAGAGTCTTCGGCAGAGAGGGAAAAGAGAAGAGAGAGAAAAAAAAAAACAAAAATAAAAAAACAAAAAAATAAAAAAGGAAGATATAAAAAGGAAGGAACCCACGTTCGGGCACCAGAAAGAAAGGAAAAGAAAAAGAAGAAGAAGAAGAAGAAGAAGAAGAAGAAGAAAAAAAAGGGAAGAAAGGAAAAAGGGTTTTGACACGTGCACGCCACGGATGCTTCGCCAAGCCGACTCTACTCCATAACGCAGCACCCGGTAAGGGATTAGGCCCCTCGTTCGTCCAATTGAAGTTATTTATGAGTTTAGGGCTCAAATTCGGAATTGTTGAAAAATCAAGTGGCGAAGTCCAATTTTGGAGTCGTTGAGCCGTGTATTTTCATGGGAATGATAGTTTAGGGTGTTGTGAAGCCGTGGGATTTTACGGATCGTGATTTGAGCTTGTGGTTTGTCCGAAACAAAATTTCAAAGTTTCCCGTGCGCAGTAAACAGAATGCGTCCAGCAGCTTTGGGGCCGTAGTTTGTCATCTTTCGGCTTGATTTTGGGACGGTGAAGTTGAGATTCTTGTTATATGTGTCAAGGGCTCTCTATTGACTATAAATTCGTTTGGATCGGGGTTCGGAGGAGGAAGTTAAGGCATGATCAAGTGTTGCGTTTAATTTTCGTGTTGCGAATGACTTGAGCAATTGCTTTAGTTATGCAATTTGTTAGCACGTGGAAGTCCTTTTGTTAGAGTCAAGGCATAAGTTAGTCATTTCGTAGCTAAGATAAGAGTTTTATTAGATTTTAACATTATTCCTCGATTATTTGATAGGGCCTTGAGTTCGACGATACGAGTATCGTTCGTCGTTTGGTCGTAGGCGGCGAGGTGAGTGGTTCAATATCTTCTTTGGTTTTGAAAAAAATTCATGTCTTAAGGTATATATGTATATACATTGAATTGAGGAGAGCATTTTTATGCATAAAAGTCAGATCGAGCAATTGCTACTCTTTGGTTGATTATGAATATTTGAAAAGCGTATTGCGTTGCGATTGATTTATGGAAAGGTTTATAATGATTTGAGAAATTGATATGAAATGGATGATGGGTTATACTGCAAATGTTATTTGTTTGGTTTAAAATATTGATTTATGAATTGGATTTCTGATATTGGAGGATGGTTATTTATGCTCAATATGACTATGAACCCAGTGAGAGGTTTTGGGGTATGCATACCAGGTTTAGGATATCCTTCTGGGCCCAGCCATCGGCTTTATAGGTGGAGACCTTGCCAAGGGGAAAAGCTTGGTCGCCTTGTCACAAGGAGTTGTGTCGTGACCATGGTGGAATATTGAGCAATAGATTAATCAATGGATGGACCATTGATATGCAATATTTGATGAAAATTCTATATGTGATATTTGATGGAGAGATTATTCAATGGACTTGACCATTGATACTTGACTTTTGATGGCGATTAAAATGAATTTCCATATTAGTATGAAGCTCGATGATGTCAAATAACTTTTATATGATTTGATATGTATTTTATATTAAGTTGGCATTATAAGGTTTGGTATTGCTTTGTATACATGCATAGTGGTTGTTCGATATGCTTAGAAGATATGTACTACTCACTGAGCTGTTGTTGCTCATTCCACTCCTCCTTTAATCTTTTCAGGTTCCTCGATTAGCGGCGAATAGAGCGAGTGCGCCATCGGTGGGAAACTTTTTGGGGAGTTCTATTTTGGGTATGATCAAGGAAATGGTGTACATATTCCTTGCTAATGGTTGGATTGTCTGAGTTCTAATTTTATATTTCTTTTTGATGGATTATAGAAACTCTGATGTTACAACCAATCTGTTGGTCTATCTGATATGTATATATGGTTTGATATATATATATATAAAAGATGATATCAGGTTGTTGGTTGTGTTGAGGCTGCGTCCTTCATGTGGAAAGGACGGCCGTGTCATCCCCATTCTTTGTGTTTTTGGGGTGTGACATCTTTTGGTATCAGAGCCTAAGTTTTGATCTTTTCTGGATGTGGTTATGGGACGTTGTGAGGTTGTGTGATAGATTTTATTTTTGCGTTAGTCTTTTAGACTCTAAGGTGTAGTTTCATTCTTGGATTCAGGTGATCATGCGTAACGACTCCGAGACTCTTGCCTCGCTTCGTAGAAGCAGCAAAGGCAAACGAGTCGCTACCCCTGATGCTAGAGACACGCCTCAAGCTTCTCGAGGTGCGTCGTTGAGAAGGAGACTTGAGGACCGCTATGATAGGAGTCCTGACTTGCACGAAGTCAGAGAAGAGGATCAAGAGCCAACTCGTTCATCTGAATTTGAACAAGCAATGATCCATTGGTATCGCCAAGCAAAAGAATTAACTGGAGATGGAGCGACTGGCTCAGGTACTTTTGCCCAATTTAGAAAAGCGAAACCACCCACTTTTGATGGGAAAGCTGATCCTCTCGCGGCTGAGCGTTGGATTAAAAAGATTGATGGGATCTTTGAAGCTGAAGAGGTTTCCGAGGATCGGAAGGTTAAATTTGCCACCCAATACCTGGAAGGTGAAGCAGAGTTTTGGTGGGATGGAATGAAGCCAAGTCTTGGAGGTAGGGATGTTATTATATCATGGGAGGACTTTAAAAAGGCGTTCAATGCTCAATTCTTCCCAAAGTCATTCCAGGCAAAGATGAAGGGTGACTTTGTACATATATCTCAAGGTGACTCCACAGTTTTGGAGTATTCAGTCCGCTTTAATCAGTTGAGTAGGTTTGCAGAGCACTTGGTAGCAAATGAGGAAGATAAGGCCGACCATTTCCTAGGAGGGCTCCGACCTGAGATTAATTCTGCACTTGCACCTTTTATGTTAACAACCTATAAGGATGTGCTAGAGCGAGCAATCAAAGTGGAGCAAAGCATTTTGAAGCACGGCACTCAGGGAGCGCCTCAATCCAAAAGGTTTAAGCCCACCAATGTACAAGGTAGCCATACTAATGTTAGTGGAAGGCAAAGAGGTTTCAGTCGGCCAGGACAGTTTAGAAATCCGAGTAACCAGGGCCCCTGCAATACGTGTGGAAGTTATCATCGCGGTGAGTGTTATCGGAAAACTGGAGTATGCTTCTTATGTGGGAAAGCGGGACACATGCGGCGAGATTGTCCTACACAAGGGAATCCTCCTTTTGACAAGAGATCATGTAATCTATGTGGGCGACAAGGGCACCTAGCACACCATTGTTTCCATGCGGAGGAATACCCCTTTTGTTGGTAGGCCCCAAGAGAACCAACAAAGACAAAGTACAAGCGGAAAAGTTTTTGCAATGACGAAAGAGGATGCGGCAGCATCTAATGCAGTTGTTGCAGGTAATATTTTTATTGCCTCACAATGTGCTTATGCGTTATTTGATCCTGGTGCTACGCACTCATTCATTTCAACTGAATTTGCAAAGAAGCTTGATGTGTTGCCTGACTCTCTTGAATGTGAATTGCGTGTTGATACTCCTACTGGCGATTTCTTAGTTGCTTATCATGTGTTCAAGAGATGTTTGATTCGGATTAATAATGTTGAAATGCCTGTGGATCTAGTGGAGTTAAATATTCGAGATTTCGATGTTATTATAGGGATGGATTGGTTATCTACCTATCGTGCTAGTGTAGATTGTTTTTCAAAGAAAGTGATATTTAGGCTTCCAAATCAACCCGAATTCTCTTTTTCGGGAAGTTGTCAAAACACTTTTCCAAGGTTGATCTCGGCCTTGCAAGCGAGGAAACTTTTGAGAAAGGGTTGTTGTGGTTATTTAGCTTGTGTAAAAGACACAAGCAAGGTTGTAGTGAAGTTGGAAGATGTTCCTGTTGTTAGAGAGTTTCCAAGTGTGTTTCCCGAGGATTTACCAGGCTTGCCTCTTGATAGAGAAATCGAGTTTTGTATTGAACTGATGCCCGGTACAGCACCGATCTCTAAGGCACCATATCGGATGGCACCCACTGAATTAAAAGAATTGAAAACGCAGCTGCAAGAGCTTTTGGACAAGGGTTTCATCAGACCTAGTGTTTCGCCTCGGGGAGCTCCTGTTCTATTTGTGAAAAAGAAGGATGGTAGTATGCGGCTTTGCATAGATTACCGAGAGCTTAACAAGGTAACGGTCAAAAACAAATATCCTTTACCCCGAATTGATGATTTATTTGATCAACTTCAAGGAGCTCAAGTATTTTCCAAGATCGACCTTCGTTCTGGGTATCATCAGTTAAAGATAAAGATAGATGATGTGCCTAAAACCGCTTTTAGAACAAGGTATGGCCATTATGAATTTCTCGTCATGCCTTTTGGATTAACAAATGCGCCTGCTGCCTTCATGGACTTGATGAACAGAGTGTTCAGGGAATATTTAGACAAATTTATTGTGGTGTTCATTGATGACATCCTAGTGTATTCGAAGAGTTCAGAAGAGCACGAACAACACTTGAGGTTTGTCTTGCAGACTTTGCATGAAAAGAAGTTGTATGCCAAATTTAGTAAGTGTGATTTTTGGCTTGATCATATAGAATTCTTGGGTCATGTGATCTCAAAGGATGGCATATTAGTGGATCCAAAGAAGGTTGAGGCAATTGTTAAGTGGAATCGTCCAACTAATGCTACAGAAGTAAGAAGTTTCCTTGGGCTAGCCGGCTATTATAGGCGATTTGTAGAGGGATTCTCAAAGATTGCAGGTCCACTTACTCGTCTAACTCGAAAGAAAGTTAAATTTGAATGGTCGACCAATGTGAACGCAGTTTTCAAGAATTGAAGAGACGACGGTTTCGGCTCCTATTCTAACTTTACCTTCTAGAAGTGGCGGCTTCGTAATCTATTGTGATGCATTCAAGGAAGGTTTGGGTTGTGTTCTTATGCAAAATAGTAAAGTTATTGCCTACGCTTCTAGACAATTGAAATTACATGAGAAGAATTACCCCACTCATGATTTGGAGTTAGCGGCTGTTGTGTTTGCCTTGAAGATATGGCGGCACTATTTGTATGGTGAAAAATGTGAAGTCTTTACCGATCACAAGAGTTTAAAGTATATCTTTACTCAGAAAGAACTGAACATGAGGCAAAGAAGGTGGCTAGAACTTTTGAAGGATTATGACTTGTCCATTAATTACCATCCGGGTAAGGCTAACGTGGTAGCAGATGCTTTGAGTCGTAAATCCTTTGGAAATATGGCAACTATGCTCACTTATCAAAAACCCATTCTTGAAGATATGAGGAAGTTAGACTTGGAGGTATTAGTGCGTCAGCTTAGTGCTCAGTTAGCTAACCTTCAAGTACAACCTACGTTGATTGACAGAATTAAGGCTAAACAGAATGAAGATCCCCAATTACAAAAATTTAGAGAAGGTGTAGAAGAGGGAAGACAAGCGGATTTTAGTTTACATGTAGATGGATCCTTGAGGTTTCGTGGGCGACTGTGTGTTCCTGAGGACTCAAAGCTGAAAAAGGAGATCCTGCAAGAAGCTCACAGCACTAGATTTTCAATTCATCCGGGAAGCACTAAAATGTATAGGGACTTAAGAGAAAACTTTTGGTGGATCAACATGAAAAAGGATATTACAAAATTTGTCGATCAATGTTTAGTTTGCCAGCAAGTGAAAATTGAGCATCAAAAACCAGGTGGACAGTTACAACCTCTAGAGATACCTAAATGGAAGTGGGAGCATATTGCCATGGACTTTGTAGTTGGCCTACCGAGGACGCCAAGTGGTAAGAATGCTATATGGGTGATTGTTGATCGATTGACTAAATCTGCTCACTTTTTGTCATATCGATTTGGCCTTTCAATGGAAGATATGGCAAAGCGATATGTTAATGAAATAGTGAAGCTTCACGGAGTTCCAGTAAGCATTGTTTCTGATAGGGATCCTAGGTTCATATCTAACTTTTGGAAGAGTTTGCAAGGAGCATTGGGCACTAAACTCAACTTGAGTACAGCTTTTCATCCGCAAACAGATGGACAGTCAGAGAGAACGATCCAGACATTAGAGGATATGTTGAGATCATGCATCATTGACTTCGGCGGTTCTTGGGATGAACATCTACATTTGGCAGAATTTTCTTATAATAACAGTTATCACTCTAGCATTAAGATGGCACCCTTTGAAGCTTTATATGGCCGAAAATGCAGAAGTCCTATTTGTTGGGACGATGTTGGTGAGAAAAGACTAACTGGCCCCGAGTTCATTCAGCAATCAGAAGAGAAAGTTAGGCTGGTTCGAGAACGTCTCAAAACGGCTCAAAGTCGTCAGAAGAGTTATGCGGATCTGAAAAGACGCAAGTTAGAATTTAATGTGGGGGATCACGTATTCTTAAAAGTTTCTCCTACGAAGGGTGTAATGAGATTTGACACACGTGGGAAGTTAAGTCCAAGATACGTGGGACCATTCTTGATCTTAGAGAAAATTGGTGAAGTCGCTTATAAATTGGCTTTGCCACCAGCGCTATCAGGTGTCCATAATGTGTTCCATGTTTCTTTGTTGCGGAAATATGTGCCAAATCCCGAGCATGTGCTAGACTTTACACCATTGAGATTACGAGAGAACTTGACATATGAGGAGCAGCCTATTCGCATTGTCGATAAGAAGGATCGGTGTTGCGGCGACGAACTATTCCTTATGTAAAAATTCAATGGCAAAATCACACCGAGAGAGAGGCTACTTGGGAACTCGAGGAGGAGGCAAGACATAAATACCCTCACTTGTTTCATGATTGAAGTACATGCAGATTTCGAGGACGAAATTTTTTTTAGGAGGGTAGAATGTAATAGTAGATGGGTGGGCCCCAAAAGAAGAAAAAGAAATGTTGAAAAGTCAAAGAAAGAGACAAAGGTAGAAGCTAAGCAAAGAGAGAGGAATCGAGAGTCTTCGGCAGAGAGGGAAAAGAGAAGAGAGAGAAAAAAAAAACAAAAATAAAAAAACAAAAATAAAAAGGAAGATATAAAAAGGAAGGAACCCACGTTCGGGCACCAGAAAGAAAGGAAAAGAAAAAGAAGAAGAAGAAGAAGAAAAAGGGAAGAAAGGAAAAATGGTTTTGACACGTGCATGCCACGGATGCTTCGCCAAGCCGACTCTACTCCATAACGCAGCACCCGGTAAGGGATTAGGCCCCTCGTTCGTCCAATTGAAGTTATTTATGAGTTTAGGGCTCAAATTCGGAATTGTTGAAAAATCAAGTGGCGAAGTCCAATTTTGGAGTCGTTGAGCCGTGTATTTTCATGGGAATGATAGTTTAGGGTGTTGTGAAGCCGTGGGATTTTACGGATCGTGATTTGAGCTTGTGGTTTGTCCGAAACAAAATTTCAAAGTTTCCCGTGCGCAGTAAACAGAATGCGTCCAGCAGCTTTGGGGCCGTGGTTTGTCATCTTTCGGCTTGATTTTGGGACGGTGAAGTTGAGATTCTTATTATATGTGTCAAGGGCTCTTGATTGACTAAAAATTTGTTTGGATTGGGGTTCGGAGGAGGAAGTTAAGGCATGATCAAGTGTTGCGTTTAATTTTCATGTTGCGAGCGACTTGAGCAATTGCTTTAGTTATGCAATTTGTTAGCACGTGGAAGTCCTTTTGTTAGAGTCAAGGCATAAGTTAGTCATTTCGTAGTTAAGATAAGAGTTTTATTAGATTTTAACATTTTTTCCTCGATTATTTGATAGGGCCTTGAGTTCGACGATACGAGTATCGTTCGTCGTTTGGTCGTAGGCGGCGAGGTGAGTGGTTCAATATCTTCTTTGGTTTTGAAAAAAAATCATGTCTTAAGGTATATATGTATATACATTGAATTGAGGAGAGCATTTTTATGCATAAAAGTCAGATCGAGCAATTGCTACTCTTTGGTTGATTATGAATGTTTGAAAAGCGTATTGCTTTGCGATTGATTTATGGAAAGGTTTATAATGATTTGAGAAATTGATATGAAATGGATGATGGGTTATGCTGCAAATGTTATTTATTTGGTTTAAAATATTGATTTCTGAATTGGATTTTTGGTATTGGAGGATGGTTATTTATGCTCAATATGACTGTGAACCCAGTGAGAGGTTTTTGGGGTATGCATATCAGGTTTATGATATCCTTCTAGCCCAGCTATTGGCTTTGTAGGTGAAGACCTTGCCAAGGGAAAAAGCTTGGTTGCCTTGTCACAAGGTGTTGTGTCGTGACAATGGTGGAATATTGAGCAATAGATTAATCAATGGATGGACCATTGATATGTGATATTTAATGGAGATTATATATGTGATATTTGATGGAGAGATTATTCAATGGATTTGACCATTGATACTTGACTTTTGATGGCGATTAAAATGAATTTTCCATATTAGTATGAAGCTCGATGATGTCAAATAACTTTTATATGATTTGATATGTATTTTATATTAAGTTGGCATTATAAGGTTTGGTATTGCTTTGTATACATGCATAGTGGTTGTTCGATCTGCTTAGAAGATATGTACTACTCACCGAGCTGTTGTTGCTCATTCCACTCCTCCTTTAATCTTTTCGGGTTCCTCGATTAGCGGCGAATAGAGCGAGTGCGCCATCGGTGGGAAACTTTTTGGGGAGTTCTATTTTGGGTATGGTCAAGGAAATGGTGTACATATTCCTTGCTAATGGTTAGATTGTCTGAGTTCTAATTTTATATTTCTTTTTGATGGATTATAGAAACTCTGATGTTACAACCAATCTGTTGGTCTATCGATATGTATATATGGTTTGATATATATATAAAAGATGATATAAGGTTGTTGGTTGTATTGAGGCTGCGTCCTTCGTGTGGAAAGGACGGCCGTGTCATCCCCATTCTTTGTGCTTTTTGGGGTGTGACATCTTTTGGTATCAGAGCCTAAGTTTTGATCTTTTCTGGATGTGGTTATGGGACGTTGTGAGGTTGTGTGATAGATTTTATTTTTGCGTTAGTCTTTTAGACTCTAAGGTGTAGTTTCATTCTTGGATTCAGGTGATCATGCGTAACGACTCCGAGACTCTTGCCTCGCTTCGTAGAAGCAGCAAAGGCAAACGAGTCGCTACCCCTGATGCTAGAGACACGCCTCAAGCTTCTCGAGTGCGTCGTTGAGAAGGAGACTTGAGGACCGCTATGATAGGAGTCCCGACTTGCACGAAGTCGAGAGAGAGGATCAAGAGCCAACTCGTTCATCTGAATTTGAACAAGCAATGATCCATTGGTATCGCCAAGCAAAAGAATTAACTGGAGATGGAGCGGCCGCTCGTGTACTTTTGCCCAATTTAGAAAAGCGAAACCACCCACTTTTGATGGGAAAGCTGATCCTCTCGCGGCTGAGCGTTGGATTAAAAAGATTGATGGGATCTTTGAAGCTGAAGAGGTTTCCGAGGATCGGAAGGTTAAATTTGCCACCCAATACCTGGAAGGTGAAGCGAGTTTTGGTGGGATGGAATGAAGCCAAGTCTTGGAGGTAGGGATGTTATTATATCATGGGAGGACTTTAAAAAGGCGTTCAATGCTCAATTCTTCCCAAAGTCATTCCAGGCAAAGATGAAGGGTGACTTTGTACATATATCTCAAGGTGACTCCACAGTTTTGGAGTATTCAGTCCGCTTTAATCAGTTGAGTAGGTTTGCAGAGCACTTGGTAGCAAATGAGGAAGATAAGGCCGACCATTTCCTAGGAGGGCTCCGACCTGAGATTAATTCTGCACTTGCACCTTTTATGTTAACAACCTATAAGGATGTGCTAGAGCGAGCAATCAAAGTGGAGCAAAGCATTTTGAAGCACGGCACTCAGGGAGCGCCTCAGTCCAAAAGGTTTAAGCCCACCAATGTACAAGGTAGCCATACTAATGTTAGTGGAAGACAAAGAGGTTTCAGTCGGCCAGGACAGTTTAGAAATCCGAGTAACCAGGGCCCCTGCAATACGTGTGGAAGTTATCATCGTGCTGAGTGTTATCGGAAAACTGGAGTATGCTTCTTATGTGGGAAAGCGGGACACATGCGGCGAGATTGTCCTACACAAGGGAATCCTCCTTTTGACAAGAGATCATGTAATCTATGTGGGCGACAAGGGCACCTAGCACACCAGTGTTTCAGGCGGAGGAATACCCCTTTTGTTGGTAGGCCCCAAGAGAACCAACAAAGACAAAGTACAAGCGGAAAAGTTTTTGCAATGACGAAAGAGGATGCGGCAGCATCTAATGCAGTTGTTGCAGGTAATATTTTTATTGCCTCACAATGTGCTTATGCGTTATTTGATCCTGGTGCTACGCACTCATTCATTTCAACTGAATTTGCAAAGAAGCTTGATGTGTTGCACGACTCTCTTGAATGTGAATTGCGTGTTGATACTCCTACTTTTGGCGATTTCTTAGTTGCTTATCATGTGTTCAAGAGATGTTTGATTCGGATTAATAATGTTGAAATGCCTGTGGATCTAGTGGAGTTAAATATTCGAGATTTCGATGTTATTATAGGGATGGATTGGTTATCTACCTATCGTGCTACTGTAGATTGTTTTTCAAAGAAAGTGATATTTAGGCTTCCAAATCAACCCGAATTCTCTTTTTCGGGAAGTTGTCAAAACACTTTTCCAAGGTTGATCTCGGCCTTGCAAGCGAGGAAACTTTTGAGAAAGGGTTGTTGTGGTTATTTAGCTTGTGTAAAAGACACAAGCAAGGTTGTAGTGAAGTTGGAAGATGTTCCTGTTGTTAGAGAGTTTCCAAGTGTGTTTCCCGAGGATTTACCAGGCTTGCCTCTTGATAGAGAAATCGAGTTTTGTATTGAACTGATGCCCGGTACAGCACCGATCTCTAAGGCACCATATCGGATGGCACCCACTGAATTAAAAGAATTGAAAATGCAGCTGCAAGAGCTTTTGGACAAGGGTTTCATCAGACCCAGTGTTTCGCCTTGGGGAGCTCCTGTTCTATTTGTGAAAAAGAAGGATGGTAGTATGCGGCTTTGCATAGATTACCGAGAGCTTAACAAGGTAACGGTCAAAAACAAATATCCTTTACCCCAGATTGATGATTTATTTGATCAACTTCAGGGAGCTCAAGTATTTTCCAAGATCGACCTTCGTTCTGGGTATCATCAGTTAAAGATAAAGATAGATGATGTGCCTAAAACCGCTTTTAGAACAAGGTATGGCCATTATGAATTTCTCGTCATGCCTTTTGGATTAACAAATGCGCCTTTGCTGCCTTCATGGACTTGATGAACAGAGTGTTCGGGAATATTTAGACAAATTTATTGTGGTGTTCATTGATGACATCCTAGTGTATTCGAAGAGTTCAGAAGAGCACGAACAACACTTGAGGTTTGTCTTGCAGACTTTGCATGAAAAGAAGTTGTATGCCAAATTTAGTAAGTGTGATTTTTGGCTTGATCATATAGAATTCTTGGGTCATGTGATCTCAAAGGATGGCATATTAGTGGATCCAAAGAAGGTTGAGGCAATTGTTAAGTGGAATCGTCCAACTAATGCTACAGAAGTAAGAAGTTTCCTTGGGCTAGCCGGCTATTATAGGCGATTTGTAGAGGGATTCTCAAAGATTGCAGGTCCACTTACTCGTCTAACTCAGAAGAAAGTTAAATTTGAATGGTCAGACCAATGTGAACGCAGTTTTCAAGAATTGAAGAGACGACTGGTTTCGGCTCCTATTCTAACTTTACCTTCTGGAAGTGGTGGCTTCGTAATCTATTGTGATGCATCCAAGGAAGGTTTGGGTTGTGTTCTTATGCAAAATAGTAAAGTTATTACCTACGCTTCTAGACAATTGAAATTACATGAGAAGAATTACCCCACTCATGATTTGGAGTTAGCGGCTGTTGTGTTTGCCTTGAAGATATGGCGGCACTATTTGTATGGTGAAAAATGTGAAGTCTTTACCGATCACAAGAGTTTAAAGTATATCTTTACTCGAAAGAACTGAACATGAGGCAAAGAAGGTGGCTAGAACTTTTGAAGGATTATGACTTGTCCATTAATTACCATCCGGGTAAGGCTAACGTGGTAGCGATGCTTTGAGTCGTAAATCCTTTGGAAATATGGCAACTATGCTCACTTATCAAAAACCCATTCTTGAAGATATGAGGAAGTTAGACTTGGAGGTATTAGTGCGTCAGCTTAGTGCTCAGTTAGCTAACCTTCAAGTACAACCTACGTTGATTGACAGAATTAAGGCTAAACAGAATGAAGATCCCCAATTACAAAAATTTAGAGAAGGTGTAGAAGAGGGAAGACAAGCGGATTTTAGTTTACATGTAGATGGATCCTTGAGGTTTCGTGGGCGACTGTGTGTTCCTGAGGACTCAAAGCTGAAAAAGGAGATCCTGCAAGAAGCTCACAAGACACTAGATTTTCAATTCATCCGGAAGCACTAAAATGTATAGGGACTTAAGAGAAAACTTTTGGTGGATCAACATGAAAAAGGATATTACAAAATTTGTCGATCAATGTTTAGTTTGCCAGCAAGTGAAAATTGAGCATCAAAAACCAGGTGGACAGTTACAACCTCTAGAGATACCTAAATGGAAGTGGGAGCATATTGCCATGGACTTTGTAGTTGGCCTACCGAGGACGCCAAGTGGTAAGAATGCTATATGGGTGATTGTTGATCGATTGACTAAATCTGCTCACTTTTGTCATATCGATTTGGCCTTTCAATGGAAGATATGGCAAAGCGATATGTTAATGAAATAGTGAAGCTTCACGGAGTTCCGAGTAAGCATTGTTTCGATAGGGATCCTAGGTTCATATCTAACTTTTGGAAGAGTTTGCAAGGAGCATTGGGCACTAAACTCAACTTGAGTACAGCTTTTCATCCGCAAACAGATGGACAGTCGGAGAGAACGATCCGGACATTAGAGGATATGTTGAGATCATGCATCATTGACTTCGGCGGTTCTTGGGATGAACATCTACATTTGGCAGAATTTTCTTATAATAACAGTTATCACTCTAGCATTAAGATGGCACCCTTTGAAGCTTTATATGGCCGAAAATGCAGAAGTCCTATTTGTTGGGACGATGTTGGTGAGAAAAGACTAACTGGCCCCGAGTTCATTCAGCAATCAGAAGAGAAAGTTAGGCTGGTTCGAGAACGTCTCAAAACGGCTCAAAGTCGTCGAAAGAGTTATGCGGATCTGAAAAGACGCAAGTTAGAATTTAATGTGGGGGATCACGTATTCTTAAAAGTTTCTCCTACGAAGGGTGTAATGAGATTTGACACACGTGGGAAGTTAAGTCCAAGATACGTGGGACCATTCTTGATCTTAGAGAAAATTGGTGAAGTCGCTTATAAATTGGCTTTGCCACCAGCGCTATCAGGTGTCCATAATGTGTTCCATGTTTCTTTGTTGCGGAAATATGTGCCAAATCCCGAGCATGTGCTAGACTTTACACCATTGAGATTACGAGAGAACTTGACATATGAGGAGCAGCCTATTCGCATTGTCGATAAGAAGGATCAGGTGTTGCGGCGACGAACTATTCCTTATGTAAAAATTCAATGGCAAAATCACACCGAGAGAGAGGCTACTTGGGAACTCGAGGAGGAGGCAAGACATAAATACCCTCACTTGTTTCATGATTGAAGTACATGCAGATTTCGAGGACGAAATTTTTTTTAGGAGGGTAGAATGTAATAGTAGATGGGTGGGCCCCAAAAGAAGAAAAAGAAATGTTGAAAAGTCAAAGAAAGAGACAAAGGTAGAAGCTAAGCAAAGAGAGAGGAATCGAGAGTCTTCGGCAGAGAGGGAAAAGAGAAGAGAGAGAAAAAAAAACAAAAATAAAAAAACAAAAAATAAAAAAGGAAGATATAAAAAGGAAGGAACCCACGTTCGGGCACCAGAAAGAAAGGAAAAGAAAAAGAAGAAGAAGAAGAAGAAGAAGAAGAAGAAAAAGGGAAGAAAGGAAAAAGGGTTTTGACACGTGCATGCCACGGATGCTTCGCCAAGCCGACTCTACTCCATAACGCAGCACCCGGTAAGGGATTAGGCCCCTTGTTCGTCCAATTGAAGTTATTTATGAGTTTAGGGCTCAAATTCGGAATTGTTGAAAAATCAAGTGGCGAAGTCCAATTTTGGAGTCGTTGAGCCGTGTATTTTCATGGGAATGATAGTTTAGGGTGTTGTGAAGCCGTGGGATTTTACGGATCGTGATTTGAGCTTGTGGTTTGTCCGAAACAAAATTTCAAAGTTTCCCGTGCGCAGTAAACAGAATGCGTCCAGCAGCTTTGGGGCCGTAGTTTGTCATCTTTCGGCTTGATTTTGGGACGGTGAAGTTGAGATTCTTGTTATATGTGTCAAGGGCTCTCTATTGGCTATAAATTCGTTTGGATCGGGGTTCGGAGGAGGAAGTTAAGGCATGATCAAGTGTTGCGTTTAATTTTCGTGTTGCGAGCGACTTGAGCAATTGCTTTAGTTATGCAATTTGTTAGCACGTGGAAGTCCTTTTGTTAGAGTCAAGGCATAAGTTAGTCATTTCGTAGTTAAGATAAGAGTTTTATTAGATTTTAACATTTTTTCCTCGATTATTTGATAGGGCCTTGAGTTCGACGATACGAGTATCGTTCGTCGTTTGGTCGTAGGCGGCGAGGTGAGTGGTTCAATATCTTCTTTGGTTTTGAAAAAAATCATGTCTTAAGGTATATATGTATATACATTGAATTGAGGAGAGCATTTTTATGCATAAAAGTCAGATCGAGCAATTGCTACTCTTTGGTTGATTATGAATGTTTGAAAAGCGTATTGCTTTGCGATTGATTTATGGAAAGGTTTATAATGATTTGAGAAATTGATATGAAATGGAGGATGGGTTATGCTGCAAATGTTATTTATTTGGTTTAAAATATTGATTTCTGAATTGGATTTTTGGTATTGGAGGATGGTTATTTATGCTCAATATGACTGTGAACCCAGTGAGGGGTTTTTGGGGTATGCATACCAGGTTTAGGATATCCTTCTGGGCCCAGCCATCGGCTTTATAGGTGGAGACCTTGCCAAGGGGAAAAGCTTGGTCGCCTTGTCACAAGGCGTTGTGTCGTGACCATGGTGGAATATTGAGCAATAGATTAATCAATGGATGGACCATTGATATGCAATATTTGATGGAAATTCTATATGTGATATTTGATGGAGAGATTATTCAATGGATTTGACCATTGATACTTGACTTTTGATGGCGATTAAAATGAATTTTCCATATTAGTATGAAGCTCTGATGATGTCAAATAACTTTTATATGATTTGATATGTATTTTATATTAAGTTGGCATTATAAGGTTTGGTATTGCTTTGTATACATGCATAGTGGTTGTTCGATCTGCTTAGAAGATATGTACTACTCACTGAGCTGTTGTTGCTCATTCCACTCCTCCTTTAATCTTTTCAGGTTCCTCGATTAGCGGCGAATAGAGCGAGTGCGCCATCGGTGGGAAACTTTTTGGGGAGTTCTATTTTGGGTATGGTCAAGGAAATGGTGTACATATTCCTTGCTAATGGTTAGATTGTCTGAGTTCTAATTTTATATTTCTTTTTGATGGATTATAGAAACTCTGATGTTACAACCAATCTGTTGGTCTATCAGATATGTATATATGGTTTGATATATATATAAAAGATGATATAAGGTTGTTGGTTGTATTGAGGCTGCGTCCTTCGTGTGGAAAGGACGGCCGTGTCATCCCCATTCTTTGTGCTTTTTGGGGTGTGACAGAACATGCTATTCAAGAAATGATACGTGATAGGTATTGGGCTCCAATTGACCCTACATTAAAAAAAAAAGGAAAAAATCGGCAAGCAATTTTACAACGGATGCTTAAAATTTAATTGTAAGTGTGGAGCAGCAAATGAATGGTTGAGTTTGGAGGATCAGTTGGAAATGGGTCGACTCATTTTGACTCGTTAAGACTTATTTCTTCCATAATGACTATATTCAACCTAACCCATCAAAATTTATACCCACCGGTTTAACGAACTTAATTATTATAATAATAACATATGTTAGTTTAGTAAAATCTAACACCAAATCAAAAAAGAAAAGTTACCAAATTGAAAATATGTTGGCAAAAAAGAAGAAGCAGATCTGAACTTCATATAAAAAAAAAAAAATCATCTCGTCTGCAAATATGCAACAACTTTAACGTCCAACATTGAGCTGTCAGGCTCCTGGATCGTTGTTGTGGTCAAGCCGTGGCCGAGCACGCGTGCTTGTGTGCTAATCACGAGCTAAAGGCCAACTCTTGGTTTCGTGCTTGACTGTGAGCTTGCAGTCAATTGAACACCAAGCTTCATCCAATAGTTACGTGACTATTTCGATCAAATCTCCAGCACAGTAACTTCTACCCAAGGTTGCTGCGCTTACTTCAGGCGACATTGCCGACGGAGTTCATTGTTGTGGGAGATATTGTCAACACCAACGGCCACTGTGCGCAGCTCCCCTTTCTTTTCCTTTTTTCACTACCGACCATGCCATGTAGGATGGTTGACGTCTACGTCAACAATTGTCAACTAACATTGGCTTGATGGAAAAGATGGAAAGGTTTAGGACTCAATCAGTATAATTGAAATGTTTAGAACTGAATTGGCAAAAAACACAATAAGTGTAGCACTTAATAGGTAATTTACCCAGATTTAATGCAAATTGTTAATACATTTAGCATTTCTATAACCTCAATAAAGAGGGCACCATATAATTAAGCCATTTGGTGCTTGACTTAGAGTTGACTTTGACTTTAAACTATTTTCGTGTGAAAAGCCAAAAGAAACAATCAAAAATAGGGGAGAAAGCTTTAACCCAAGACACGGCAGATGGAAAAGGAATTTTGTGGAAATGGAGAAAGGAGTTTCAAGATAACTTTACCTTTTTATGAGTCTCATGTTCATATAAAGAATCGATGGAGCCACTTTTTGCCAAGGATATGAAAGTTTCATTCCCACTGGATCTTCTCGTGATTGACGGTGAATATAAGGCACCAATTTGTTTAGTATCCAATCTTCAGTCTTCATCGCCATGGACTTCATAGAATACAAGGCACCAACATCAATATTGCTTTCTCTCCCCTCAACTTTTTAAAGGAGCGTCCTATTGGACAATGATGTCTTATAGATTAGTAATAACATACCAAACCACATGGCAGATCAAAAGCGAATAATTAGCCATATTTGATAATTAATGACAATATGCCACGTCAATTATTACACCAATTTTATGAAACGTTCTTAGTGTTTTTGACATTTCTCTTTATTGCTTTGGTTGTAAAAATGAAAACTAGGGAGACGTTGATATATGAATTACTAAGACTTAACTCAAATTTTCTAATCGAAATGGTGTGCAATGTGGTATGCATCCATGTCATCAAATAAGTGTGGAATTAACATTAGAATGGAGATTGTCAAAAGGGGAAAAGAGAAAAATTGAGCAAGATCAATTAAAGGAAATTTAGTTTTCTATTCCACCATCATTCCTTCTCAAAATTACACAAAGTGTTCTCAAGAATCATTAGGAGCTGCCATTTAAGTTTGTCTAACAATCATTGAAGCAATTTGATGATGACTACCATATGTACAATCCAATTGATCTAGAGATGGCCCATGGATTCACGACGTGCTTTTCACTATATAGTACTTTGCCTCTTTTCAAGGTTAGTTTCCGTATTATTTCACAATAATTTATTCAATCGTTGTTCTTCAGTCTTCAGGAGAGAGAAAATTTATGGAACTTCCATGATGGAGTTAGTCAATAATTGATTTGTGCATAGAGCAGAGATTTATAAATTCAGCTCAGACTGAAAGTGGATCACTGGACGAGATGGCGAAACCACTGTTTCTTATGCTCAACTCTATTCTCTTGTGGTGGTGGAGCTCAATCACAATCTCTGGAGCATACTCACAAAACCAAACGAATCGGCTCGCATTAACCTCCTTCAAAAATGCAATACATGAAGACCCATTTGGAGTCTTGAGCTCTTGGAATGATTCTACTCATCATTGTAAGTGGCGAGGTGTTTTGTGCAGCAAAAGACATCCTGGGAGGGTCATATCCCTGGTCTTGAGATCACGAGGCTTGGGAGGCTTCCTATCTCCTCACATAGGTAACCTCTCTTTCCTAAGGGTCATGATTTTACAAAACAACAGCCTCCGCGGTGAAATCCCACCACAGATTGGCAACTTGTTTCGGCTCCGTAATCTCATTCTCAGTGGCAACTCATTTGGTGGGCCGATACCCTCCAATCTTTCCCATTGCTCAAACCTCAAGACCCTGAATCTCATAGATAACCAACTTGTGGGGGGTATTCATTCTGATCTTGGTTCTTTAACAAGACTTAGAGGATTGGGCTTGAGTAAGAACGGTCTTCTAGGTCCCATTCCTCATTTGATTGGAAACCTCTCGCTGCTACGACGGCTCGTCCTAGCAGAAAATGCGTTACATGGAGAGATACCTAAGGAATTGTCTGGACTAGGGAGGTTGGTACTTTTCCAGCTATCTTTCAACAAACTAACAGGTGAGATTCCATCAGGGACTTTTAATAGCTCCAGCATTATTCAATTCTCTGTTGGTTTTAACAAGTTGCAAGGAAGCTTTCCCTCTGATATCGGCACCACTCTTCCTTCTCTTTACTACTTTAGAACCCCCAATAACATGTTTACTGGGACAATTCCGTCATCTTTGACAAATGCCACCGACCTTCGGGAAGTTGACTTTTCCGGTAACAATTTACTGGGGCCAATACCAAAAAATTTGGGAAGGCTAAAGGGCCTTCACCTTATTGGGTTGGAAGCTAATGAGTTGCAGGATGACCTAAGTTTTATTTTTCCTTTAGCCAATTGTTCCAACTTAGAAGGTATAGCAGTGGACTCAAACTTACTTCATGGATATTTACCGAGATCCATCTCCAATCTCTCTTCCAGCATTAAGAAAATTCATCTGTCAAACAATCGGATCCAAGGAAATATTCCTTTAGCCCTAAAAAATCTCTTCAACTTGTCTCTCTTAAATTTAGAGAATAATTTTCTAACCGGTCGCATTCCTGATTCCATTGGAGCACTTTATAGCTTGCAGGAACTTCATTTGGGTGGAAACATGATTACTGGAGAGATACCATCTTCAATTGGTAACATGACACTGTTAAATAGGCTTTACCTTCAATCCAACAATTTCAAAGGCTACATACCCCAAAGTCTCGGTAATTGCAAGCAACTAATTGAGCTCGAGCTTTCAAACAACAATCTATGTGGCTCAATTCCAGAAGAAATTGTGGGTCTTTCTTCCTTGTCAATCATATTCAGTTTAGCACATAATAATTTAAGTGGACATCTTCCATTGGAAGTTGGTTCATTAATAAATCTTGGTGTACTAGATCTGTCCTATAATAAATTGATCGGCTCTATTCCGGCCTCCATCAGCAACTGCTTGAGATTGGAACGGCTTCACTTAAAAGCTAATTCTTTTTATGGTCCAATCTCCCAAGCTTTACTTGCATTACGGGGTCTAGAAGAGCTGGATCTTTCCAATAACAGTTTTTATGGCCGAATCCCTAGATTTCTTGCAGAATTCAAACTACTTAAGTACTTGAATGTGTCTTTCAATGAACTAGAAGGACAAGTTCCGACGGGCGGAGTTTTTGGTAATGCAAGTGCTGTGCTTGTTTCTGGAAATAGACAACTATGTGGAGGTGTTCCAAGTCTGAAGCTTCCTCTTTGCAAATCACCAAGGGCTAACAAGCCTTTGTCAACCGTGGCCACAGTGATATCTGTGGTAGCTATTAGCTTGTCATGTTTAGTTTTGTTGTTCCTATGTTCGTGTATCATTTGTTACTGCAAAAAGAAGCAAACTCCAACCAATGCCTTGACTTCATTTTCTTTTGAGCACCAATTCTTGAGGATTTCTTATGAGGAACTCTTGAGAGCTACTAATAGATTTTCCGAGACCAATTTGATTGGTAAAGGGAGATATGGCATGGTTTATAAAGGGATTCTTGATGGTGGTGCCGTGGTGGCAGTGAAGGTGCTCAATTTAATGCAAAGAGGTGCTTTGAGAAGCTTTGTATCGGAATGTCAAACTCTAGGAGCCATTAGACACCGAAACCTAGTGAAGATACTAAGCATCTGTTCGAGCATAGACTTTCATGGAAATGACTTCAAAGCTCTTATTTACAAGTTCATGGCTAATGGGAGCTTGGAGGAGTGGCTGCACACTTGGATTGTAGGACGAGATGATGAGCATGGCAAATCAAGAAATCTGAGACTAGTTCAAAGGTTAAACATTGCCATTGACATAGCTATTGCAATCGAATATCTCCACAAGGGTTGTCATCCAGCAATCATCCATGGAGATCTGAAGCCAAGTAATGTGCTTCTGGACAATGACATGGTGGCTCGAGTTGAAGATTTCGGGCTTGCAAAGACCATTTCGACAGTGTCTGCCCAAGCCACAGAAGTTCAGGACCAGGGCAGCTCAACCTCAATAGTAGTCAGAGGATCCATTGGCTATGTGCCTCCTGGTAAGGAAAAAATTCTCTTATGGTTCTTCATTGGCTTCACATTTAAAAGTCTATCTTGAGGATACGTTGTTTTATGGAGAAATAAGTGACTAGTGATGAGAAAGTTAAGAAAAGATAGGCAAAAATGCCATAAAACCTCATTTTGTAAAAGGAAAGGGAGATTCTGCTTTTTGACTCTGTTATATTTTCTTGATTGGTTTTTCGTTGATAGCAATAAATAATATGAGAGAGAGCATTAATCGCATCAAATGTGTGACATCCAAATTTTCGGATTCTAATTTGAATTGGATAAATAGAGCCGTTTTCGTTTAGTTGAAGCCGGGGATTGTGAAATTGAGATGCATGATGGGTGCATGAGTGAGGAAAGATGTCAATTGAAGTATAGATGTGTCAATTTAAATTATGGAGATTAAATGAGGATAAAGGGAGTAAGATTAAGTAACCAAGTGGTGCCTTATACTTGCAATTTCGTGTGCCCCTCCCCTCCTTAGCCAAATGGACCAAAAAGAGAAGTCATGGGGTGTGTTGTGTTGGACCATTGGTAACCAAGGGATTATACATGGCCAAGACTAAGTCTTGGAGATATTTTGTGAAAAAAATATCAAGCCAAAGGCCCCACCTCTCCCTCATCTCTATCTCCTTGCTCTCTCTCTCACCACCGTCCACCTCCATCCTCTCTCTTCCTCTTGCTTCGTGCGACGCCAGCATCAACGGAAGAGAAGAAGCCCAACTCCTTCGATCAGCCTGCAACAAACGAAACCTCCGCTAGCAAATTTCTTTAGTTGACTCCTCACTTCTGCCAGCCCACCGAAGATCAACGAAGACCGCTGCAGCTGCCACGTTGAAACCAACAAGCCACGAAGACAGCCCAGCCCTCACGGAAGAAGCTGCCGCGCGTCTTCCACTGACTCTCTCTCTCTCTCTCTCTCTCTCGTTGTTGTCTTCACGGGTCAACTCCAGCTTCATCTTGTTGACCGAAGCCCCACGTGCACCCAGCAAATCGACCGAAGCCGCACACCAGCGAAGCCCCACGCGTCCGAGCTGCCCCCATTCGGTTAAGTATCCATTAGCTTCATCAACCCCAGCAGCACGCGTCCACACCCACAGCTTCTCTCCACGCGGCCAGCTCCACCACGTTCCAGTCCACGGTGCATCTTCTTGGTGGATTTGTTGACCACCGAGTGAAACCAACCGTCGCCCCATCATCCGCCCCGTTTACTGCTTCGCTCATGCCCACACGTCCATCGAATAAGCCAATTCGGCTTCATGAGTAGAGGACCAAAGCCAACAAGCTGCAGCTCTCTCCGTCCGCTGCCACTTGACAATTTCTTGGCTTTCTTCGGTCAACAACAGCAGGCCGAGAATTCCAGTAGTGGCGTCCCATTGAATCAGCCCAGCGAGAATCAAGCCCACGGATTCTCCTCCATTTCCAACGCATCTCATCTTCGGGCTTTCGGTGCAGCCCATCGAGCAGCCCAACTTCCTCAGCAACAGCTCAGCACAACAATTGGTCCAATGAAGCCCATCTCCACAGTAGAGTTCTCGGCCCAGCTACATTGAAGACAAGCCCAGTTCAATTATTTTCAAGCCCAGCAGTTGCCCAATTCCAGCCCAGTGAATTTCTTTGGGCCGCAAGTTAGACCAGAATTTAGCCCAGCAAATTGTCAATTTCAGCAGCCCAGTCCAGCCCATAATCCAGTGAAGTCCAGCACGTTCCTCTGAAGTCCAGAATTTCTGCGGGCTTGCAAAGTTCCTTGGCCCGGCCCGAGGGTGCATCAATGTCGCCGAAATTTCGAAATTCGGCCGTCGTCGCGCCGCCGTCGTGCAGTTCCCGTCTTCGCTTTGCTCAAGTGAGTTTAACTCACTAATGCCTTCTTAGTTTTCTAATTATACGTAAATGTTGATTAGATTTAATTAATTGCAATTAGGTAGATAGATAAGATTAAAGTAATTAAATTAAAGACTCATTGATGCATGTAAATTAAATTGATTGTGCATTTAACTAGTAAACATGTCTTGGTATTTATTGGATGCTTCTTGGGATTTTTCCCGTCCCTTATCGGGTGTTAATTAGGCGATTCGGGCCTAATTGGAATTTTTAGGATTTAAATATTAATTTTCGAAATTAATTATTTAATTATTTATTTTCCGGAAATTCAACTGGGATGGCCAGTGACCGGAATTTTATGCTGATGACCGTGGCGCAATCCGTTTATTTAATTGAGCTTTATATTGTGCTAAATTTAATTTATTGCATTTATTTATTTATTTTTCGAAATTAATTATTTAATTGTTTATTTTCCGGAAATTCAACTGGGATGGCCAGTGACCGGAATTTCGTGCTGATTGTCGTGATGTAGCCCGTTTATTTATTTGAGCTCTACGTTGTGTGGAATTGAATTAATTATGAAATTTGAGGATTTGTCCTAAATTGTTTGTTATTGAATATTTGATTGGTACTTGGCCGAGCATGGGTATATAGCGCCAGTACGTTGATGGGCTATATAGTAGAAAGAATGGTGAGAGCTAACTGAGAATGTTATTGGCTGAGACCAATCAGGTACGATGTTATTGGACATACGTGGTTCGGTGATTGGAAGTATCACTTTAAAATCGCCTTAAAGAACGCACGTAAATGACTTATAGACAAACGTGGTTCGGTGATTAAGGAAATATCACTGGTGAAAACGACGCTTTAAAGAACTCATGATGTTGTCTATAGCCGATGTCACCTTGGCGAAAATGGCGCCCTAGAAAGGACACGTGGTTCGGTGATCGAGGATATCACTGGTGAAAACGGCGCCTTAAAGAACGCACGGTGTCGGTGATCGGTATGTCATTGGCGAAAACGACGCCCGAGAAACACATGTGATTTGGTGAATGAGTACACCATTGGGGAATTATGGCATGAGTGGAAATGACCGTGAATGGTCTTGTTGGCGTGTGATCGACTAGATCGATTGATCGATGATTCGATCTAAGTGTGATTTGATGTGATTCATTGCCTTGATCTGTTGTGTGAATTGATTGATCGAATGGAAATGACCGTGAGTGGTCTTGTTGGGGTATAATCGACTAAGTCGATTTGATCGATGCTTCGATATGTGATGTAATTGCTTGGGTGCCTATTTAATCTGTGCTAATATGCAGGTGGAATCTGAGGCCAAGGTAAGTCTTCTGACTCATGTTGTGCATAGGCAGCCCTAAGGTGTATTAGTTTACTAATCGGGTCTTAGGGGGTAGGACTTGCTGAGACGTGGTCTCAGTGGTTATTGAATAACCATTTCAGGACCTGGATGAGGAGCCTAAGGAGCATGAATCTGATGAGGAGATCCCTGTTGAGGAACCTGAAGAGGAGTACGTGGAGGAGGACCCCGAGTACGACCCGGATGAGGACTGAGATGCATGTAAAAAGATGTAGTTGTGAATTTTCAGTAAGAAAAATATACGGCCTGATTATCTATCCCATTATTTTATTGTCTGGGGATTTATAACTGCTTCCGCATGTGCATATATAAATGAAAGGGTCGGCGATACATAGTCTTGGGATATCGCATTTTAAAATCGACCAAAGGTAAGGGAAGTGCAAGAGCCTGAGGATCGGGGCGTGACAAAATGAACCACGATCCTTTACGTTATGTTATGCTTTGTATGCTTTAAAACTTCTCTCTCACCACAAAATTTCCTCTTTTCCCTATTAATAGCTTCAGCGGAAAAAAATAAATACGTAGCTTTGTTCCAAAAAGAATAATCGTAATATGTCGTAATCATATTTGAAATTAATATGAGAATCAAGCATCTTAATTTTGATTAATGAGTGGAAATATTTTTGGTGAAAACTTGTGAATCCTTGTCACTAAATCGATTAAGTGTTTAATGTCATATCAAATTCGCCTTTTCTTTTTATGATTTGTTATTTGTCTCATATCATGATCATGCCGTGAAGACGGACCGTATTTAAAATGGTCATAGAATCAATATGGTATGAGAAATTGACGAATGCCATGACTTACGGTCATGACAATAAGTTATGGACCCCTTATTGTGAACTGTTTCCTGTTGACTCTATATATGGAAAGTATGTTTAGATGACATAACAGTTAAGCCAGAAGACGATGGCCTCTTTTAAACTTTTACTCTCTCAAAACTTCCAGAAATAGTCCACAGTTTAGAGCATTTTAACACCAAATGTACACAGTTACAAATATAAACCCGTCCCGGTCAACAAATGTTCTCTCTACTTATTCCCCCTAATGTTCTTTTTCCCCCTTGTTCTTCCAGGCATTTTCTTCTCCTGTCTTACAGAAGAGAAATAGTATACGCGAAGTTCACTGTGGGCTATCTGGGTCCTATCAAATCTGACGGTTCAATTTAGTTTAATGTATGTACTAAGTTCAATGAATCATTCTTCCCGAGGCCTTCACTGCATATATGTACTTTTCTTTTTCACAATTAACCCTTCTAAGGACAAACTCACTTTTGACGTCTAGGCAATTTGTTTAGGAAAGATGTGACAATTTTTTGTGCACTTAGTAGTTTTGGAGATAGAAAAGTGCATATGTAATTACTGATCTTTGGTGCACTTTGTAATTTGATCACATCCAATAACCTAAAATCCCATTTCTTTACGGCTGATGCTTTCCGATTAATTTATAACATTCAACCCAAAAAAAAAAAAAAAAAAATCCAACTAATTGTCCCCCGAAATTTCACTTGTCCCCTATCATGGCAATGTTTACCACTTTAGCATAAGATATGCATTGCTGATAAACTAAACGAAACAAAAAAAAGAAAAAAAGAAAATGAGATATGAGCAATTTTTACCCTCTACCATGCTCTAGAAAAGGGTCCCTTTCACTCTGCCACGCACGACGAACTCAGTGAGGGCTTGCAAGCCATCGCTCTATGACAGCAAGCGCGAGCCCTCACAACTGTCCTTGACAAGCTGTTGGAAATGGACATCAAACAATTTCTTTTTGAAAAACAAAATCCCACGTAATTTAGGAATTTTTTTTTTTGTATATTTATTTATAAGAAGAAGTATTATGCATATCTCTATTTAATGTCTTAATGAAATTTTCAGAGTATGGCATGGGACACAGGGTTTCCACGCTTGGGGATGTATATAGTTATGGCATTTTATTATTGGAGTTGTTCACTGGGAAGAGACCCACTGAAGAGGCTTTTGGTCCCCATTTGAACCTTCATAACTTTGTCCATATGGCTCTTCCTAATCGAGTGATGGATGTTGTCGACTAAAGGCTTTTGAATGAAGCTAGTGATTGACAACAGGAGACCATAATCCGGGATTGCACAGCTTCTATATTAGAAGTTGGAGCCGCATGCTCGATGGAATCACCGCGAGATCGGATGGAAATGACTGAGGTGATTAAGGAATTATATTCTATCAAGTTGAGTTGTGAAACCAAACAGAGGAGTGCAAGGATGTAGCAAAGTCATTTTGTTGTTTTATTTTGGAACTCTTTCGCTAGTAGAATGGCATTGATGTATCTCTAAGTATCTACCTACTCATGCCTATTATCCATATTTGTTTGTCTACGTCAATATATACACATACATATATATAATATATACACATACATATATAATATATACACATACATATATAATATATATACATACATATATATATATAATATATATACATAAAGTGGAGATAGAGTTAAGAGTCTTCCTATTTTCACCATGTAACCATGTAAAACTGGATGAATTTGCTTATTTGCACGGTTTTCTTTCATTTTTGGTGCCACTGTATACCATATGATCAATACATTGCCCGGTTACCCGAATTATGTTATCAATTCATTATCAACAATTTAATGGCTTGTTGACATTTCGTTTGGGAAAGTTTAATGATGGGTCAATAGTTTTGAGAGGTTGTCGAGTTGGTCTAAGTCTCAATATCAAACTATATTACTAATGACGCTTGTGATGTTAAATTCTAGTGTGTAGATGTGAATTCAGGAGGATTGAGTGTGTGCAGCGAAAGCAAGGGAATCCATGGACAAGATAAAACTCTTAACTAAAAAAATTAAAGGAAGAATTTTTCTCTTTCGCGTATCAGCAATAACTCCAACGTCCGGCATGCTCGTCACAGATCGTTGTTGGGGTCAAGCCGTGGCCCATCACAGTGGCTGGCCACTGCGCTCGCCTCTAAACTCTCTCTCTCTCTCTCGCATAACGGGTCATGAGCTCAAGGCCAACTCTTGATGTTGCGCTTGACCATGATCGAACAATTGCGCTGTTGACACCTGATTTGTTCAGTCCGGTTAGCCGTTATTGCCTTGATAAAACATGAAAATAGCAAAAATAGCAATAAAACTAAAAAAAAAAAAAATGGATAAATAAGTGAACAATATACATATGAGGAGGCTTTGCTAGTTTTGGCCCAATATTTCATGGTCCGCTAGATTTGAATTTCGCAAAGATCCATAGGTCAAGCCTTTCACATCCAGCCCATCTTATACACTAGTTGGGCCCTCGAACTTCAACCCAATTAACTCACCTCACCTTCACTCCACAAGCCAATATCAAAGGCCCAAAGATGAAGCCCAGCCCACCTCTATTCTCCTCTTCTCATCTTCCCTGCACGTCACTCATTCGCCCGAGAGGAATGGCACACGAGCGCTTCCAGAACAATTGGAAGAGGTGTAACAGAAAGCGGGGGGGGGGGGGGCACAATGTTAGGAACACAAATTTATGAAGAGAAAAAATAGAGACCAAAACAAGCGGGAATTTTTTACGTGGAAAACCCTTCCCAAAATCAAGAAAAGAGAAAAATCACCGTACTGCACTAATATATAAGCGTTTGTTTGAGCGTGGACTTTTGTGGCAATGACTTCAAAGCTCTAATATACGAGTTCATGGCTAATGGGAGCTTGGAGGAGTGGCTGTACCCTGGGACTATAGGACAAGATAATGAGCATAGCGAATCGAGAAATCTTGGACTAATGCAAATGTTAGACATCGCCATCGACATAGCTACCCCAATAGAATATCTCCACAAGGGTTGCTATCCAGCCATTGTCCATGGAGATCTAAAGCTGAGTAATGTGCTTCTGGACAATGACATGATGGCTCAAGTTGGAGATTTCGGGCTTGCAAGGATCATTTCAAAAGTGTCTGCTGAAGCCGTAGGGGTTCAAGACCAAGGGAGTTCAACTTCAACCGCAGTAAGAGGATCTATAGGCTATGTGCCTCCTGGTATGAACATGTCATACTTTCTTGATTAGTTTTGGTTGTTTGTGATAATAATATGGGTGAGTGTTAAAAGTATTTAATAAACAATGATCCTTGATGTTATACAATGCTTCGGATGCTCTAATACCTCTTTCTTACCACGCAATTTCCTCTTTACCTTATTAATAGTAGCATGTCCTAATCGTAAATTTGAACAAACAATAGTAAATTTTATCATGAATGGAAATTTTTTTGATCAAAACTAGTGAATCCGTGCCGATAAATGGATTAAGCATGTTTTGTCATCTCATATTCGTATTTTCTTTCTCTAATTTATATTTCATCTCATATTATACTCATGCTGTGATACTGGATTGTGATAATTTTGTCATAAAGTCAATTACGGTACGAGAAATTGAAAAGAACTTGTGATTCGCTCTCGGAATGCCATGACTTAAGATTTTGATAATAAGTAATTGATCCCTTACGGTGGACCCTTTCCTGGTGACTTGACCTATAATCCTTCATTTATAAAAATATATTTATATGACATGACATTTAAGTGAGAAGTGACGGAGGTCTCGAACCCACAAGTGCATGATAATATCACACAACATACACTAATTGACAATACGATGGGCTCTATGCAACTTTCACTCTCCCTAAACTTTTCGTTAAGAGCATACTAAGACAAATTTACACATTTTGCATGTATAAGTTCTTCAGCGTCAACAAATCACTCCAAGTCTCTTCTTTTCCCCATGTTCTTCTAGGCATTTTCTTTTCTTCTGTCTTGTAGAAAAGAAATAGTGTGGTATAGGTATAAATTGAATCCGGATCATGAATGATGAGCCTCGTGCATTCCATGTGTCTAGTCAAAGTCGGTGGTGCAAATTTAGTTAATACATGCACTAAGTGCACTAAATCGTTTCCGCCAAGACCTTCACCACATATATTTTCTTCTTTTCTGTTTTCCACTATACCCTATTAGAGGAAAAAGTCACTCATGATGTTTAGGCAATTTGTTTAGCAAACATGTGGTAACTTTGGGTGCACTTAGTAAAAGAGTTCATATGTTGTTAACTGATTTTTTGTGCACTTTATAAATCCTAAATCCCATTTCTCTATGGTTGATGCATTCTAACTTTTGTGACAACTTTTACCACTTTGGCATTTGACAAGCAATAAACATTAGCCATAGCCAATAAAATCAACGAAAGTCAAACATAGAGATATGAAAGAGAAAATCAATAGGGAGTTTTGTGACCCTCTACCTTGATCCAGCAGAAGATCCCTTGGCCTATGCCATGCGTAGCGAGCCCAATTGTGAAGTGAGTGAGGGCTTGCAAGTCATCGCTCTATGTTGAGTGTGACCAGCGCAAGCCCTCACAACTATCCTTGAAAAGCTCTTGCAAATGGACATCAAGCATGTCCCATGTGACTTAAAAACCTTTTTTTAAACAATTAACTTCAAGAAAAAGTGTATGTTCATTTCTATTAATGTCTTGATGAAATTTTCAGAGTATGGCATAGGACACAAGGTTTCCCCACTTGGGGATGCATATAGTTTTGGCATTTTATTATTGGAGATGTTCACTGGAAAGAGACCCACTGAAGAGGCCTTTGGGCACCATCTTAACCTCCACAACTTTGCTCGAATGGCTCTTCCGAATCAAGCAATGGACATTGTAGACTTAAGGCTTTGGAGTGAAGCTGGTGATGGACATCAAGAGATCAAGATACGAGATTGCATTATCTCCGTATTCGAAGTTGGAGTTGCATGTTCGATGGAATCACTGCTAGATCCGATGGACTTGACCGAGGTAATCAGGAAATTACACTTGATCAAGGTGAGTTACGAAACCAAAGAGAGGAGGATAGGTACGCAGCTAAATCAATTTTCTCATTTCATCTTAGAACTCTTTCACTAGTAGAGAAAATCATTGTGCAAAGGGAGTGCTAGCAAATTGACATGAATGTCTACCTAGCTAGTACGCCTCCCCATTCCTAATATGTGTATTTTTCATAATTGCACCAAAATCTATATTTAATCACCGTAGAAAGTGGATGTATGGACTTGTAGTCTACCTATTTTCACTAAGTAACCACGTAAAATTTGATGAATTTGTTTATTTGCACGATTCTCTTTATTTATGATGCTGATTGTGGATCTTAGTTTATGATATTCGATCTGGTGCCCAGATCTCTGGAGCATTGCTGATGGCCGTTGCCCTCTCTCTCTCTCTCTCTCTATGTCTGTGCGTGCTCTCTATGTGTCTATGTGCACTCTCTATGTGTCTATGCGCGCATGCACTTGTGTGCTTCACCATTAGCCCGTAGTCAAATCTAAAGAGGACGAAGAGGGAGGCAACCTCATCGCAAGATCATGAGAAGAGAGAGGTCGACTCTTGATGTTGCGATTGAGCGTAAGCTCACTATCAACTGGAAGCCAATGCTTGATTGAATTTGGGTGACATTGCCAATGAAATTTTGCGGTCATGTTGCCGATGTTGAAGAAAAATCCCTGAAGTGTTTTGAAGCTAACAAAACATCTTCGTCAGTTAAGTCTAAAGAGTTCAAGACTCATTTGTTTCAGTCTGAAGGTCTCTAGACTCAGCCATCAGAGTCTGAAGATCTCTAGACTTTTCTATCAAAGTCTGAAGACAATTAGACTCAAATTTCAGAGTCTGCCCAAGTTGACAGCTTTTCAATCTAACGGTTTAGGACTTCAAAGATTGGATAATATCTTCTATGATTCGTTCTATTTCATGGAAGATCTCTGGCTGGACTTAGCTCGAAGATTATTTTGGATTTATCTCGATTTGAATATCCGTTGAAGAACAAGTAAGATTTGGAAGGTTCTACTTATGAAAACTCAAGATCCTGATTCTATGAGTGAACAGGATTGACGAGCTATCTTCCACATATATTCGACAGCTTGAAGATCACCTTAATTGATTCATTTCAATGGGTAGATTGGATGAATTCCTTTGGAAAGTGCTAACGGCTATGAAGGCACGAATGAGTATTTAAAGGTGGAGTCATTGTTGTTCGAAGTAAGTGCGCTGATAGAAAATTTCAAAGTCTGAACCTCTGAAGCTCCTTATTCTCAAATTTCTTGAGCTATAGTTGTGTACAAAGGAGAGATACATACAGTGAGGATTTATGAGCAATAGCCAAGACTTTCTACTGAAGAAGTCTAGATCATAAGCTGTACAAATCTCATTTGCTACATAGTTAATTCAGCCAATGGGCTGTCAACGTGGAGAGTGGACGTAGGCTTGGATTAAGCCGAACCATTATAAACTTTTGTGTTCAAATCTTCTTACCTTAATCTCTTTATTTTATTGCTGCACGATTTAAAATTGCTTAAGTGTTTAGTTTCAAGTCTTTTTACTCTGATTTTATTTCAAGTCGAGTGATTCGGGCTAAAGATTTCAAAAGAAAATTATAAACACCTATTCACCCCCTCTAGGTGTGCTTACTAGCCTTTATCAATTGGTATCAGAGCCTGTGTGCTTAATTGTTGGAAGTGTTTATACTTCCTAAGCTAAAGATCTATTGCTAGTATTTTGGCTCCAGGTTCGATTGAAGGCCAAAGCAACACCAGACCACCTTACTTCGATGGGAAGGAATATAACATATGGAAGAACAAAATGAAGGCATTCCTAAGATCAAAAGATCCTTTGGAATGGGATGTAGTAGAAAAAGGAATTATTCCTAAAGTTGCATCATCCACAGGGAAAGAAATAACAGATGGAGTAGGACTGTTACAAACCGAAATAACAAAGAGACAAGCCCTTGATGCTAAAGCGATTTATTCTCTGTATTGTGCTTTATCTCCTATTGAGTATAATAGAATCTCATCTCATGAAACAGCTAAAGAAGTCTGGGAAATGTTGCATGTCACTTATGAAGGAACGGATCGAGTTAAAGAAACCAAGATCAATATCCTTCTTGGACAGTATGAAGCCTTCAAGATGAAACCAGGAGAATCTATTACTGACATGTTTAGTCGTTTTACAGAAATTATAAATGGCTTAGCATTTTAGGATCAGCCAATCTCAAGACCAATGAAGGTCAATAAACTATTGAGAGGACTCTACAAAGAATGGAATCACGTAAAAACTTCAATAAGAGAAACACAAATGATCATGTCTCTTTCTGTAGACGAATTGGTTGGCACACTTCAATCATATGAAGTCGAGCAATTCAATGAGGATATAGATACCAAAGGTAAGAAGTCAATTGCTTTAAAATCTAATGATGATTCTGATGATATAGACTCAGAAGATGACTTGGATGATGAAGAGTTAGCACTCTTGATAAGAAAGTTCAGAAAGTTAAACAGAAAAGGAAGAAGGTTCAATGGGAAGAGACAAAGCAATCAAAGATTTCAAAAGAAATCAAATGAAGAAGATGAAACCAACAAGGATGTTGTTTGCTTCGAATGTAAGAAAAAAGGGACACATTAGACCCAGTTGTCCCTTGTTAAAGAAAAAGAAAGGAAAACCAGAAAAACTCAAGAAGGCACTCAAAGCTGAAACATGGAGCGACATAGAATGTGAAGATAGTGATGAAGATTATGCCAACATCTGTCTTATGGCAAAGTCAGACTCATATTCAGACTCAGACTCAAAATCAGACTTAGACTCAAAATCAGACTTAGACTCAGACATTGAGGTCAAGAAAGCTTGAGTTCTTCATTTAACTACAAGTTACTATCAAGAAGAAAATCAAATGGTATTTGGATAGTGGCTGCTCAAGACATATGACAGGAGATTCAACTTATTTCACAAATCTCTTTCAAGTGAAAAGAGGAAATGTTTCCTTTGGTGGCAACAACAAAAGAAAAATTGTTGGTTGTGGAACCGTGAAGATAGGAAATCTCACAATAAACAATGTATCTTTAGTTGAAGGTTTAAATTATAATATTCTCAGTATCAGTCAGCTGTGTGATATTGGATACAAGATCAACTTTCAAGAAGATACATGTTTTGAAATAAGCAAAGATCTCTCTCAATCATTCACTGGACGAAGACATAGAAATATTTATTTATTGGATATAAAGTCTGATAGCTCACAATGCTTAATATCCATTCAAGACAAAGCTATTCTCTGGCGCAGAAAGCTTGGACATATCAACATGAAGCAAATTGCAAAAGTATCATCCAAGAAGCTAGTCCAAGGACTGCCTAACCTGCCTAACCTGAAGTATAAAAAACATGATCTTTGCACACCCTGCGTGCTAGGAAAACAGGTTAGAAACTCTTTCAAATCAATAAATCAGGTATTTACTAAACATGTTTTACAGCTTTTGCACATGGATTTGTTCGAACCAACGAAAACACAAAGCATTGGAGGAAAAATGTATTGTTTGGTAATAGTAGATGACTACTCTCGTTTTATATGGATATTCTTTCTTTCAAACAAATCCGAAGCATTGTCTTATTTCACTAAATTTGCTAAGAAAGTTCAAAATTTATGCTTATTTCACTAATCATGGAGATTTGCTAAGAAAGTTCAAAATGAAAAGAAAAATTCTAGTTTCTTTATGCTAATAACAAGTATTTAACGACCTATTTTGGAGAAAACTCCTCATGAATTGTTCATGGAGATGAATTTGAAAATCAAGATTTTGCTAATTTTTGCTTTCTGTGATGATTCTGGCTTTCAACATAACTTTTCATCCCCATACACACTCCACAACAAAATGGAGTTGTGGAAAGAAAAAGTCATTCTTTACAAAAAATGACAAGAACTCTTTTAATTGAAAGTAATATTTCTCTTCGTTTTTGGGTTGAAGCAACTTCAACTGCTTGTTATATTATTAACATAATTTTTCTAAGACCTATTTTGGAGAAAACTCCTCATGAATTGTTCAAAGGAAAGAAACATATTGTCTCTTACTTTCATGTATTTGGTTGCAAATGCTTTATTTTAAAAAATGCAAATGATCGAATTGGTAAGTTTGAAGAAAAATCAGATGAAAGAATTTTCCTTGGTTACTCAACGTCAAGCAAAGCTTACAGAGTATTCAACAAAACAACTCAGACTATGGAAGAATCCTTGAATGTGAAGTTTGAAGACTCAATACAAAATCATGCCAATCAGACTCAACCTAAGATCATGAATCTATGCAAGTTCCTACAAATTCCCCGAAGAAAATCAAAATTTTGATGTTCAACACCAGACTAAATTAGTAGCTCCAACTGAAACAGAGACTCAGCAAAGTGACAAACCAATTAGCAATTGGAAGCGTAAATCTAGTCACCCTGTAGATCTCATCATTGGTAACATTGATGAAGGGATTTGTACAAGATCTAAAAGGCATGAAAACTCTAGTGCTCTAGCACTTGTTTCAGAAATCGAGCCCAAGACAATAGAAGAAACCTTGATTGATGAAAGCTGGATTCAAGCTATGCAAGAAGAATCGAATCAATTCGGAATCAATAATGTTTGGGAACTTGTTCCTAAACCAAAAAGTAAGTCAATTATTGGAATTAAATGGGTTTTTAGGAACAAGCTGGATCAACAAGGAAAGGTGGTGAGAAACAAAGCAAGACTCGTGGCAAAATGTTACACACAAGAAGAAGGAATCGACTATGATGAAACCTACGTTCTAGTGGCAAGGTTAGAAGCAATCATATTACTTCTTACTTTTGCTTGTTTCAAAGATTTCAGGTTATTCCAAATGGACGTAAAGAGTGCATTTTTAAATGGAATTATCCAAGAAGAAGTCTATGTAGAACAACCACATGATTTTCAAGATCCAAGGAAACTAAACTTTGTCTTCAAGCTAAAGAAGGCATTGTATGGATTAAAGCAAGCACCCCAAGCATGGTATGAAAGATTAAGTAATTTTTTAATTCAAAATGGCTTTGCTAAAGGTAAAGTAGACACTACCTTATTCATTAAAAGAGAAGGAAAATATTTTATACTTGTTCAGATTTATGTTGATGACATAATTTTTGGCTTTTCTAATGAAAATCTATGCAATAAATTCTCAAGATGTATGCAAGATGAATTTGAAATGAGCATGATGGGTGAGTTAAATTTCTTTCTGGGACTACAAGTTAAACAATCCAAAGAAGGAACCTTCATTCACCAAGAAAAATATGCAAGAGATCTCATCAAGAAATATGGAATGGAGAATTGCAAGAAGACAAAAACTCCAATGTCGAATTCATTGAAGCTGGACAAAGATGAAGAAGGAAAAAGTGTAGACCAAAAGCTATACAGGAGTATAATTGGTTCACTTTTTTACCTTACTACATCTAGGCCTGATATTTTGTTTAGCATTTGTATTTGTGCTAGATTTCAATCAAATCCTAAAGAATCTCACATGACTGCTGTGAAGCGTATTATCAAATATGTTGCAGCTACATTTAAGCTAGGTCTATGGTATTCCAAAGAATGAGCCTTTACTCTCCTTGATATCCTGATGCTGACTTAGCTGTCTGCAAAGTGGATAGGAAGAGTACTTCGGGTACATGTCAATTATTTGGAAACGAGTTGGTATATTGGTTCTCAATTAAAACAGAGTACCGTAGCTCTTTCAACAGTTAAAGCATAGTATATAGCTCTTGGGAGTTGCTATTCTCAAATATTGTGGATGCAACAACAACTGAAAGATTTTGGAGTTGAAGAATCTTGCACAGAAATCAAATGTGACAATACAAGTGCCATCAATCTTACAAAGAATCCAATACTTCATTCAAGAGCAAAGTATATTGAAATCAAGCATCATTTTATTAGAGATCATGTTCAAGATGGTGAAGCGGTGATTTAGTTCATCGATTCAAAGAACCAACTGGCGGACATATTTACAAAGCCATTAGAGAAAAGTCACTTTGAATCTATTCGCTCAAGACTGAACATCATAAAGTCTGAGGATGTTTAGACTCTAAGGTAAAGTCTTGAGATGTTCAGACTCAAAGGTAAGGTCTGAAAGTGTTCAGACTCTGAGGTAAAGTCTTGAAACACTCAGACTCTGATGTAAAGTCTGAATACGCTTTTGTCTCACAATTATGTCTATAAGGTTTTAAATGCCATAATAGACTTATATTTATTTTTGGAATTTCGAGATTTGCCTTTTATTTAAATTCTGACATTTTTATGGCAGTTTTCTTTTTCAAAAATTGGCAGTTTTTCGTTTTCTTTAATTTTGGCAGTTTTCACTTTCCTTTGCGACGGTTCAGTATCCCTTTTTTTTTTCCTACTATTTATACCTTTGGATCGTCGTCTTCATCTTTTACTCTCAACAATTGTCTCTCTCACTCCTTTTCGAAACCCTAGAAGTTAAAAAACTTCCACTTGCGATATTGTTCCTTTTGTTTACTCCATAAAAATCCTATCTTTTTGTGGACAACTTGTCTTTTCTCCCTCAAGTTAATCATGTCTTCGAGGAAATTGTTGAGGCTTGCCAGAAAGGGACCACAAAAGAGATTCAAGGGGCCTACCCGAGTGGACCTCACCGAAGAAGAAGACGCTCTGCAAACGGAACAAGCAAGTCAACAACGACACGAAGAAGAAGTCATTGAGGAAGTTGAACCGGTAAGAACCCTTAGACCAAAACTCGCTTACTCTCTCTACAAGAAATTGAAGGAGGGAGGAACAGAGTTGAACTTAATCGATAGTTTTCTAAAAGAAAAGGGCTATCGAAATGAAACCATTTTTGTGCGTGAGATGGAGAAGTTGGGAGTTGTTAAAGAAGGAGTTTCGAAGAGTACTTTTGAGAACATACCAAGCGATCCGCGGTTTGGAACTGCAAATTAGTCTTTAGATGATGATGAGAGCTGTTCACTCAGTTCCAACCAAGGATGGGGATTGCTGTTAACTCTGTTTGTCCCAAGGGAAGCATTTTTCGCTCTAAGGAACAAGAGCGAGTTTATTCGAAACTGTTGAAGAGAGGCTCATGAACCCCAGAAGCGTAGACTTTGATTTTCTTGATTCGATCAAGATCAATTTGAGAGAAAATTTTTCTCAACTACAGCTTGAGACTTTTTGCACTGATTCAACAATCGCCTATCCTGAATTGACTGCCTATTTCTATTCGAATCTATCATTTTTGCATGCAAATAGATTTTCATTTACTTTTAAGGATAGAGAGTATGTTGTGGATGTTGACACTCTTGCTGACATAATCGGGGTGGAAAGAGGAGTTTCCAACCGATTAAGGTGTCCATTGCACATGCCACTTTGGAGATAGTTCGTGACAGAAGCCTGGAGGGCAAGATATCTTATACCAGGATGAATGCCTCTAATGTTTTGCTCCATAAGATTGTCATCAATTGTCTCAGGCCCAAGTCGACGTCGAAAACTGATGTTTGGAAGACAGAGGCAAAGCTCATGTTTGCTCTCAATCAAGGAGTTAGATTCTCTCTTCCACACACAATCCTGTTTCACATGTACAGGATTGTGATGAAGGACAAGGGTCAACTGCCTTACTCCTCTCTAGTCACTCATTTGTTCAGGCACTTTAAGATTCAAATTCCTGCTCCCTTGTGCTTGACCAACTCTACTCTCATGCTTGTTGGCTATAAGATGGTAATGAAAATGAAGCTAAAAGAACTAAACAAAGCTCTTGAGGGATTGGAGGAGAAAACTCTCTCGAAAGAATCTACTGCTACTGCTGCTAAGAGAAAAGGCAAAGAGCCCATGGCTACTCCAGAAAAGAAAAGAAGAAAAATCATCTTACAAGATGAGGATGATGAAGAAGTTGATGATGCCATGACACTTGCAGCTCTAAGAGGATTAAAAAGCTTTGTTAGTTTTCAGATAGCAGAGAAGAGCAAGCAAGAAGAGAAGAAGAGACAAAGAGAAGAAGAGAAGAGGAAGCAAGAGCAGAAGAAGAATAAAAGATGAGAAGAGAAGAAGAAGAAAGGATGAGAAGAGAAGAATAGGAAAGAAAGGCACAAGAGGAATTTGAAGAATCCCTTGAGCCATCCACCACAGTACCACAATCTGGAGAAGAGGCTGGACAACATCACTCTGCAGGAGAAGAGGCAGAGCATGGCGAAGACTACTCCACTCCACCTACTAGCACCAAGACAGGGGGAGTAGCTGAAGCAAAAGGTACTTCATCGCCATTCAATACACATGATGTTAGTAGGTCTGGTGCAGATGCAGAAGATGTGTATGCATCACACTTTCCAGAGGTTGAGGTAACTTCTCCTACAGAAGGTCGAAGGGCTGAAAAATGAACCCCCAAGCTTCCAGACTCAGAGAACAGAGTCTATAGGTCCAAGCACTGGAAACGTATGGGATGGATTATTCAGCTGATTTTTCAAAGCTAATGGATATTATGATGGATCTTAAGAAGCAAGTCTATGGGATGGATTATGAACTGCGGGATTTGAAGAAAGCACTCTTGGCTACTTCTGTATCTATGCAGGACCAAATTAATGCCCTCAAACATCAAGTTCAATCAAACGTGAAGGGTGCTGATTTGGAATCATTGAAGGAAGCATTTGCTAGCCTCGAGAAGACAGTTAACTCGTTGGGAGAATATCAGCTTGTTCGAATCCCTAAACAGCCATGATTTTTATCATCTCTTTCATCATTTTTCTACCTCCTTTTGATGTGACAAAATGGGGGAGAGTGCTGCAGATTTGATCTTCTCGTCTCGTCTCTTTTTTTTTTTTTTGGACTTATGACTTATTTTTCGTTTGGACATTTGGATTTTTGGACTTTTCATTTGTTGTTTTGTTGTTTTGTCTTCAGACTTTGGACCGGTGGTGTGTTTGAACTCTCATTACTGATGCTATTAATGATTAGGTTTCGACTTCTGAACTTGCAAGTTTATATTATACTTGTGAGGATAATTATTTTCTGGACTAACATATTTTTTTTGGTTGCAGAAGTAATATAAATTATTCCTCAAATTATGTATAAGTTTTCTTTGCAAGTCAAGAGTCTTTCAAATCTGCTGAGATGTTTTGTCACCATAAAAAAGGGGGGATTGTTGAAGAAAAATCTCTTAAGTGTTTTGAAGCTAACAAAACATCTTCGTCAGTTAAGTTTAAAGAGTTCAAGACTCATTTGTTTTAGTCTGAAGGTCTCTAGACTCAACCATCAGAGTCTGAAGATCTCTAGACTCTTCTATCAAAGTCTAAAGATAGTTAGACTCAAATTTCAGAGTCTACCCAAGTTGACAGCTTTTCAATCTAACGGTTTAGGATTTCAAAGTTTGGATAATATCTTCTATGATATGTTCTATTTCATGGAAGATCTCTGGCTGGACTTAGCTCGAAGATTATTTTGGATTTATCTCGATTTGAATATCCGTTGAAGAACAAGCAAGATTTGGAAAGTTTTACTTATGGAAACTCAATATCCTGATTGTATGGGCGAACATGATTGACGAGCTATCTTCCACATATATTCGACAGCTTGAAGATCACCTTAATTGATTCATTCCAACGGGTAGATTGGATGAATTACTTTGGAAGGTGCTAACGGCTATGAAGGCACGAAGGAGTATTTAAAGGTGGAGTCATTGTTGTTCGAAGTAAGTGCGCTGATAGAAAATTTCAAGTCTGAACCTTTGAAGCTTCTTGTTCTCAAATTTCTTGAGCTATAGTTGTGTACAAAGGAGAGATACATACAGTGAGGATCTGTGAGCAATAGCCAAGACTTTCTACTGAAGAAGTCTAGATCATAAGCTGTACAAATCTCATTTGCTATATAGTTAATTCAGCCAGTGGGCTATCAGTGTGGAAAGTGGACGTAGGTTTGGATTAAGCCGAACCACTATAAACTTCTATGTTCAAATCTTCTTACCTTAATCTCTTTATTTTATTGCTGCGCAATTTAAAATTACTTGAGTGTTTAGTTTCAAGTCTTTTTACTCTGATTTTATTTTAAGTCGAGTGATTCGGGTTAAAGATTTCAAAAGAAAATTATAAACACCTATTCACCCCCTTTAGGTGTGCTTACTAGCCTTATCAGCCGACACCTATGGCCGCTGTGTGTGTCCCCTACCTACTCTTCAAACCTCTTTATTCATTGCTATGTCATTTAATAGAGATACAAAGTTAACCAAGACATAAAGGGGACAAAATCAAAAAGGAAACATGGACGTATATCTTTTGCACTTATCAGTGTGCTCATCACACTGTCTAATAATCTTCGTTAAGTCTTCCTACTCAACCAACCCTCTCTTCACCATTAGCCACCGTCTCTGGCCATTGTGGCCATCGGTCATCACCATCAGTCCTTCACATCTTGCTGCTATTTCTGTCGTGTCATCCACAACTATCTTTGCTTTCTCTATTTACAAAACGAAAATACTCTCTACCTTACTCTATCTCTTCTCTCGCTGCCAAATCTTTGTAATGTCTCGGCACCACCATTGGTGACCTAATCTAGCCATAACCATGGCCTTTAAGATATCACCTCAATCTCAATGGACAGGCAGATGGATGAAGCATCCCCAGATCTTGAGATGACCTTTTGATTTCGTCATTGTCAACAAAGTAATTGTAGATGATGAAAGGATCTTGACGTGAGGTCTTGAGACCCGCCAAAGACATAAACTTGACGTTCAGGTGAGCTCATCTGTCTTTATACGAGAGAAGGAGAGAGATAGCTACACGAAAGCAGAGATGACAACTGACATTGAAGCAATAGGGAAGAGAGCGAACAGAGCGTGACATGACCTCTTGTAAGCACCGGCAGTGAATGGTGGAGTGAGGAAGGTCAAGATTGATGGTGGCACCAGAGAATGTCAAGGACTGAAGCTGCGCATGGTTACGGAGGCTCGATAAAGGGGAGAAAGATGGGAGGAGAAGAGAGATTGATGTTGGGATCTTGAGGAGTGACTGGGTAAGGTGTAAAAACAACAAGAGAGACTCGTGTCTTGATCTGGTGTTAAAGACAGTGAATAAGTAAACCAATGCATACAATTAATCTGCATCCAAGATACATAAATAGGGATGGTGAAGGACCTAAAATACAACGCCCCAGATCTAGTGTAAAATAGGTAACACGATGGCATAATCGGGAAAATAAGAAGCAAACATAAACCACCCATAGCATGGTAGGCCTAGGCTATGTTAGGGTAAGTTACCATAAAAGATATACTACATTATTGACCAACCATCAATAGAGTGTCATGTCTTACAATAGCATGCCACTAAGGACAACAGCATAGAGAGAGAGAGAGAGAGAGAGAGAGAGAGAGAGAGAGAGAGAGAAAAGGGGGGGGGGGGCAGTAGTCCTCATGGATTGAGATCAAAACAGGAACAATCTAGCTATAATACCAAGTCAATATGTGAGAAATATTGAATTATACGTTGCTTTATTGAATAATGCATTTCATTATACGGGTACTTATATCCAAAAAAATAAACACAAATAGGGAAGTAATCTAATGAAGAAATTAACTAACACTGGAATTAACAGTAAAACCAGAATCAATTGAAACCAATTACAATCTGCACAACATTACATAATCTTGAACATTTCCTAACGATTGAAATTCATCATAACAATAAAAATGTGCTTTCAAGATTCTTCTATGAAAGTTTGAGGTTGAAATTGCTCTCGCAAAATGGATCTGTAAATGCCGACGTTAATATTGCAACTGAGATAAATATTAGCACAGCCTCAAAAGCCGGGACGACATAATTATCCCAAGGAACTCTAATATCGATTTCAGAGTATAGACCTAATCCCGCCCAAGTCCAGCCCGCATGCAAGGATCCGAAGGTATTCTGGGCTGGACCTTGAATCCTGGACAAGGACCTATAATTCTAAGGATTAGCCTATAATCTTTGGGCAGGTTTTTTAAAACCTTGCGTTGAGTCATATATCCTGTGATATCTCCCAACCCTTTTGTGAACCGCCTCCTCTGTGTCCATGTAAAGGATCTGAAATCCTCATCGTTCCACCAGTTTGTGGGGCTCTCCTCCCTGCAAAACCTCGCATTGCCCTTCCAAACGCAGGCGCTGATCTTGCGTTCCTCGAACGAGGCCACGATAGGGCACTTCGGCCGGTTGACCCTGCATCACCCAGCTGTTGCCATCCCATGGGGTGGCTTTGGCGCCTATCGGTACGTCCGGATCGGGATTGAATCCGCGAAGGAACTACAGAGAGATTTCGATTCACTATTTCACAACCATGGTCAGATTTGTTTCCGAATTTATTAACCCAAAATAGAGCGTATAAATTAATGCATTAGCCTTTTTTTTCCTAGGTTTATTTGTTTTGGAGGGGCTAAGTAAGCCAAGATTTAGATGCAAATGTTTCGATCGTGGTAATGCACACCGTCTATCCATGGTGCAATGCCTTACACAAGATGGAGTAGTCATGGAAGTCCTTAGTTGGATCGGACCAAAGGTAAACCCGCTCTTTGTGTATCGTTGGTTTGGAGAATGTAAGGCTGCGCGGACACATTGCCTAGGAACTCAAAGTCTATCTTGTCTCAGTTCTGCTGATCAGGCATGAGCTGTAGTTTGATCCCAATTCAAATCAACCATTGAGGCATAGGTCAATGCAAGCTATATTATCTTTATTTTTATTTATTTTATTGGTGGAATACATTTAAGATTACTTTCAAGATATTTTATTTTTTCAATTTTTTTAATTTAAATGCAAATTTAATAGATGATAGACGTTTGAGGGTAACAAATGACTAAACTAAATCTAACTGATGAGCCTAAGTCACATGATAGTCATAGAGGCAAAGTTAACTGTCACATAGCAACTATATGAGGAAACAATCTCTTAACTCTGGTTATATATATATAACAAGTTATAGTAATTGATTTTAGCTACCTTCGTAAGAGTAAATAGGCATGATGAATTATTTATGTAATGATCCGAACTAGAGATTAATCAATGGTGAACCCCAAAAGCAGGTCTATACTCTGAGCTAACATTCCTAGCTAAAAGGATATTATAATATCTAAACATGATTAACTATTTTTTCTTGCCCAAATCCATAACCTCAAGTGGTATTACAAATATTTGTAAAACCCGTTTAACATACACACACACACACACACACACACACACATAAAGAACAAACATAGACTCACTAGCATTCGACAAGGGTAAATGCATATACCTACAACTTAAGCAAATAATCAATAACATATCGACAGCAATTTTGGCATTGAACGCGAAATATCACAAGGTAAATAATCAATGTATCTAATCAATCATAATATAGAGTTAAGCTATAACTTGTACAATTTAGGTTCATCCACTCCAATGATCTAAAGTCTAAACTAAAGTTAAGATTCAATAACATCAAAATCATGCTAAGAATCAAACATTCTATTTCATTTAGAGCACACTAGTTTTATCTTCATGATTAGATTTAACAATACAATCTCTAGAAAGAATTAACAAAAAAGTTATAAACCTATTGTAATTGTGCTAATTCAGTCTTAAACTTTTTTTTGGCCAATTCAATCATAAATCTAATGTAATTTGTGTCAGTTCAATCCATCTTGCCAATTTTGACCGGTCGACGCTAATGTGACATTTTTAAATAATATTTTAATACTTTTTTTTTAATTTATATATATTTTCTTTAATCTTTTTCCCCTTCCCTTAGGGTCGGGATGCCCTTGCCAACACTGGGCAAGGGCATTGAGGCCCTTGTTACCTTGCTCACCCAGATCAGGCAAGGGCATTGCAGCCCACGCTAGATCTAGGCAAAGAGCCGTGCTCCCACCCCTTGTCGACAACTATTGGACACCCTCACTGGCCCTAACGAAAGGGGAAAAAAATTAAAGAAAAGAAAAAAAAAAAAGATTATAAAATAAATTCAAAAAATTATTAAATTATTATTTAAAAAAGGGTTAATAGCCCCGAAATACCCCAAACCGATATACCTGTGACAAATTTACCAAAAACTAATTTTTTGACTATGAAAAACCCCAAACTGGTATACCTATGACAAATTTACCCCGACTAACAAAAAAAAAAAAACCGAAACTGGTACATTTATGACAAATTTACCATAAACTAATTTATTTGACCGCAAAAAACTGCAAACTAGTAAATTTGTGACAAATATACCCTTCACTAAATTGGATTAATATAAAAAAAATCACAAAAATTGTAAATTGTAATAAACGGAGCGTAAAATCCCAAATTGGTATATTAATCAACTGCAACGTGTCATTTAACTTAATAATTTGACAATAAAATTTAATAAAAACTAACAGAGGGTAAACTTATTACAAGTGTACTAGTTTGGGGTAAATTTGTCAAAGGTATACCAATTTTTTTTTTTTTTATGGTCAAAAAAATAATTTTGAATAAATTTGTCACAGTTGTACCGGTTTTGGGTTTTTCAGAGTATTAATCCTTTAAAAAATGCTAAATCAATACCGATGGGTCAAAATTGACTAGATGGACTAAACTAGTACAAATCTACTGAATTGGCACAAAAAAAAGTTTATGATTGAATTAACACAATTACATCAAGTTTAAGACTTCTTTGGTAATTTTCCCCCACCTCTATGTCCGTTATACTAATTTTAACATTCAAACTTAGTGTTTTCTTGAGCAAACATGTGAAAACCACCGTATTACACATACGTACATGCATTGGGGATAAATCCTAAGTAAAATTTAAAAAAATCACTTACACTTTGTCCAATTTCAAATCCGGCGGCACCTCTATCTCATGGATGACCACCTAAACACTCCAGACTTCATCCACACATAGTAGAGTCTTGGTCGGCCATTCTATAGGAATCATACTTATGATGGACTGATACATTTTCTCGCATGGCTCTTGTTCGGCCACTTCCGAAGAGTCAAATAAACCATATAAAATAGTTACTCATCATTGAATTTATGAATACAATTTTATTTTCTTGTCATTTACGTAATTTATGTAATACTTTCCAAATGTTCGCTAAACATTATATTTACATGGTCCAACCACGAAATCAATTCTTCTAATGCCAAATCACACAGACATATTCCTTTTACCATAATTGCATAATATCTCAAATTGATGTCGACATATCACTAGATGTCAAAATTTCATAATATTTTAATTCCAGCAGGCAATCATCTCAATGTTACATAAGCAAATCACCAATTGAGTAAGTGGTTGACCATCTCTGCTGGGGATAGAAAATGCTATGATAGTACACCACATGGATGAAATTCTATGATGCATACCGTACGGCCAATCCCGCTGATATACTCAAGTAGTCACACATGAAAGATTCCGAAAATTACTGTCATAAGTTCAAGATGTGGTTCCCACCATGTAGTACTTTACCTTTATGATGCTTAACACTTTGTTGCGCATGGCACTTAGTTTTGCGGGTGAGTTATAAAGATTAATCTTGATTTTGCCTAGGTTGGCCAACCTCAATTTTCAGGCCCAAATAGGTCCGAGCCGTGATTTCAGGGTCACCAATATTTTTATTGGACCGTCTGAGCCATTTCAGGCCTTAACTTCTTTGTCCTAGACTAAGTCAAACAATTACTAAAAAAATATAAATATATAATAAATAAAAATATAAAAATAAATAGTAGAAAGTGCATTATTTATACTTAAAGTGCTTCAATAAAGTCGATATAAAAAATAGACTAATTGTTTAGGCCCAAAATATAATAATTAATCAATTAAAAAGAAAAATCGGGCTAGGCCTAAATTGGCTTGCCAAAAAACATTGAAAACTAGCCCTCTCTATCCATGCTCACCCTTACTTGATATTTGATATCAAACACGACAAATGCATATTAACACAAGCGATCCAATTTACATATAGAATATGATATACGATTCACAAATACTGAATACATTAAAATCCATAAACTTGATTAATTAACATTTCTCTTGTAAGACATCAATTTTTATTTTATTTTTTTCACTTTAATCGGATGAATATCTCCTAGTTCTCTTTTCTCTAACTCAAGAAACACAGACTGAATACCTCACTAGTCTCATTCTATACATCAAAATCTCTCTTTCGACCATATGGACTTGTATATAATCTGATATATCTCTTTAGTGGTGGATTGATGCATTGATTAGTCATGAGTCATGTATCCACTAATTACAAAAACTATTCCTGACTAAGCTTGTATGTAAGTGGCGTCCAGAATCTCATGATTGTGAACGATTTATTTTTAAACTAAAACTAGGGATATGAGCATGAACTATGAAATACTATTACCTAGCCACTAAAACAGCGTGGCGACTGGGTATAATTTGAGAGTGGATTCATTGATTACGCATTTGACGGAATGACGAGTCTTCGTCTTCGTGGACTTCTTATCCTCACGTAATTGACGGGGCATTTATAGACCAAGCAAGTCCATCACCGCGTATTGAAGTCAATAGGACGTGATCGAGTAAAACCACTTTGTTTAATTGACGGAATAAGTTCCATCATTAATAATTAAGAACTAGACAATGCTATATTATATATTTAATATTTATATACCAAACCACATGGCAGACTTTGATTGGACAATAAGTCATATTCAACAATTAATAATAATAATTAGTGTGTTTGATATTTCCCTTTCTAGTGTAAGGAGTAGTTCTATCTTAATTTTTCCCTAATAGATAGAATCTCATGAACTTGTCGCTTGAAGAGATTATTTGCACTTTGCAAGTATAGCTGGGCGTGTTTTCAATTGAATAATACATTGGATGTGATAATGAGATAGGGCTAGCAACAAAAAGAACATGATAAAACACATTTGATGGAACATGAGGAGTTAAGATATACAAAAGTTATGACACTCAAGTGGTCGAAAAAAAGTTTATGACACTAAAGTGATTGTCATACCAAAGTTTTGGTACTTCTAATGTTCTTTCCCAACAAAGTTTGTTAAAAAGGGAAAAGAGAGGGGCAACTTTAATAAAATGAGATATAGTTTTCTATTCCCTTGTCATTCTTTCTCAAGATTACATGAAAGTCCACTCAAGCATTATTACAAGCTGCCATTGAATTTTTGCTGGATCGTCGAAGCTAATCAAATGTTTTTAACTTGTCATAACAAAATATATTGTAATTATACATTTTTCACATTGATCTTCATTATTTCACCCACAGTTATTTTATTTTTATTAATTCGATTTCACTAGAGTTAAAATTCTCACTGAAATAAAATCCATGAAGCTGGAGATTTGTCAATGTAACCTCCAGAGATTAATTTCATTTGACTTTTGTATGCTTAATAGATTGTTGGACCACTTCTATCATTTGGTAGCTGCATGTAGATCGTCTTCAAAACTAAAATTTGTTTAATCATCCTTAGAAAGTTCGAATATGTTCAATTCCTTTATGGCCCCTTTATTTCTTGTGCTTGCATTCAAAAGTTGTTCAGAGCATACTTCAGTGTCAGCTTGAGACAAACTCGAGAGGAGATCTGTTACAACATTGGAAAGAAAGATGAACAGAATGAGAAGCTAATTTCTTATACTTGATCTTACCCGTTTATTTCTTTTTTTCCTTTTTCACAATCTTTAGTTTCCTTTCTCACAATCTCTTCCACATCATCCTTATCTTAAATGGAGTCCAAAAATAAAGTTACGTACTGGTGAAGCAAATTGACCTCAAATAAGATATTTCAGATCTAATTCATATTTATGTTTTTGTAAAGGTTTGATCATAATAAGTGCGACATTTTAAAACTAAGCTATATTGTCACGAAAAGTGATTTTTTGCAGATTTTGTGAAGATTATTCTGAACAACTTATCTTGAACCAAAATAGAAGAGATGAACAAGTAACACTATTTAATAGTCACTAAAGTAGCATGGGCATAATTTGAGAGGGGACACATTGAATACGCATTTGATGGAATGTTCGGTGATCGTCTCCATGTGCTTGTCAGTCCTCACGTAATTGATGGGTTACTAATTGACTAAACAAGTTCGTCACTGTTTAATAAAAAGTGATAGGATATGATGGAGAAAAGCCACTTTTTCTGTAATTTTTTTGAAAAAATTCAAATGTTAATTAAAACTATGTACATAGATGCATGTATATGTATATATATACATATACATGTATGTGTGTGTGTGTGTATATATATGTTAGGGCAACATTTTAAAATGCACTGGATTCATGTCAATCTAATGCATTATAGTTCTCAACTGGGGTTGTTAAATTCCATGTGGGATTTACATAATCTAAATATAACTAGACTCATATGAGTTCAATGGACATACTACCTTAGTGGTCCTATTGGCCGAGAAGTCTGAGAGTTTCTTGATTAGAATATTTCTCATAGGCAAGTTCAACAATTTCTTAGGATTGTCAATTATGTTAGAGATTCCGTACGAAAAGCCTCTAAATTTATGCATGCATTGCAATAAGCTCTTGAAGAGGAATCCACTCCCATGGGAAAGAGAGCATATCAATGCAATTGAGGTGTCAAAGGAGAAGTTGTTGTATCTTCCCCCATTGCAAGTTCCTTCTGATGGCAAGCAAATCTTGGGATTTGATGATAGTGAAAAGTATTGGATTGTAGTTTTGCTTGAAGAAATTGATGAAAGAGATATATCTGTGAACATAAGAGGGGACAGTTTTCACCAGCCGAACTTCACTGCCACTCTATATTGAAAGGAACCTTAGCCATTAATTATGAAATTAAGGAAGTAAAATTCCATCTTATTGTTTAGCATTTCTTTGTCAAAATAAGAAGTCGTCCTTTTCGCATATGATGAAGTTTAAAGCCAAAATAATTTCTTATCCTCACTTTGTTCGATGGTTATTATGATTTTCAAAATACTCTTTTGAAATCAAATGCATTAAAGTAGAGAAGAACATCCTTGTAGATCTTCTTTCAAGACACAAAGACTTCTCATCCTTGCACATATTCACATTTGACTGATTGCCAATAAGCATCATGAAGGAAGGGTGAAACAAACTCCATGAGGGTGATATGCTCAATTTCCTCCTTGAAAACCACGATACTTTCCTCATTTGACGACATTTTTCTACATGTAATAATAGTAGATGCTAAACATATTGTAAGTGTGAATGCATTGAAACTTTGGGCCTCCTTCCTTCATTGGAACTTTGGCTTCTTCATAGTAGTAGCGTGTTTGTAGGTAGATTGTAGCTAGAATTTTGGTAGTACATAACACCTTGTAAGGAGCACTTTCTATCTGATTTTTCCCCTAATAAATAAAATCTCGTGAACTTGCCGCTTGAAGAGAATATTTGTAATTTGTAAGTATAGTCGGGCATGTTTTCAATTGAATGAGATCGATTGAAGACACTGGATGTAATAATGAGCTGGGGCCCAACGAGAAGAACATAATAAAATGCATGGAATGTTCAGTCTTCGTCCCCTTGGACTTCTCAATCCTCCCGTAGTTGACGGTAAACATGAAGCACTAATTTGTCCTTTATTTGGTTTTGTCCTCCCTTTCTTCTTTGTTATTACTCTCAACTTTTTTATGGTGTTTCCCATTAGATGATGCTATGCTATATGTTAATATTAGTATACTAAACCGCACAGCAGACTATGAGTGTACTATAAGTTATATTCGATAACTAATAACTATATGTCACGTCAAATTCATAAACAATCTTAGTATCTAACATTTCTTTGTTTTTATTTTTATCGTAAAATTGAAAGCTAGCAACACACTAAAATAAGAGTAGCACTACATGTACTGAGACTTGAGTTTCTCGGAAAATGAAATGGTGCACTATGTGCTGTACAGCTTGTCATCAAATAAGAGTGGAATCTGCGTTAGTTTGTAAAATGGGGAAAAGTGATAAATGGGGCAAGTTCAATTAAAGGAAATTTTCTGGCAAAAAAATTAAAGGAAATTTTGCCAGCCCTCTAATATTCCGTGCAATCTGTAATATGCTTTGTTGGCTATACTTCTTGGCCATACTGATAATGAAAATGCATGTATAACCCTTAACATCAGCTATATGAGGCGAGGTGACGTTTGAATAAAAGGCAAAGTCAGAAGAAGGGAAATATTCCCAAACCTCCGCTCTGTTCTCCTTGATTTCTTACAAATCTTTCTCTTCTAGGTCTAGTGACATTGGAAGGATAAAATTGCAATTTTGATCATATAAGATGAGTTGGTTCAACAAGTCTGCTCTCTATTTGTTATTCAAATCCTACGGATGAGAAAGCTTTTCCAAGGCCATGAAGCCTTTGGTTGAAGGCTAATGATATTTTGGAGACCATCAAGCAGTTTCATTTAAGGACTAAAAGAGGAAAGGGCATGCGTGCTAGGATAACATACATGTCCCAAATTTCATCAGTCTTCCTCTTGTTTTATGGTTATATGCATTGTTAGCTTATTCCATTTCTCTTTTTTTATTTTTCCTATGGGGGTAATTGTCGTCAATTACATGCCATTTCTGTTGAAATAAGTTGCATGTCCCTATCCTATTCCTCTTCCCAATCATTATTAAATTGATGGGAAATACGAGGCACTAGTTATTAAATTATGGCTTGAGTTTGAACTAGGTATGAGACCCAACTCATTTAAAGGATTCTGATTTGTTCAAAATATGGTGTTCCTTTTTAATCAGTATCATATTTTGATTTGTTGGGCGGTGTTACTTAACTATTAAATGTATTGAAGGTTTGGTTCTGTTGAAGATAAATATCCAAGTTTAATCGAGGGAGCAAACATTGTCGGACGCCACTCAACGCGTACAGTTTTAGGCCTTTTCTAATATCCTGAAGAAGACGTACTGCTGAAGTCTCTATTTTAAATCCCCGCACGAGAGGACTCTCTCTTTAGCGAAGAAAGAAAAGGGACGCACCAGTAACGCTTTCTACAATCGGTGGATTTTGTGACGCGAGTCGCATAATGAGTCGTTCTATTAATAAACACTATCTAAATGAGTTTAGATGTAATCAACGTGTGGAAAACACTCGAACTTGTAAGTAATTGTAACTCCATTTTTCTCCGATTTTTAGTGGATTATAGCTGCTTACTCTTCCAGCTGCATAGACATTGATTTTCAGACTGAACCACGGAAATCTCAGGAGTTCTTCATTATTTCTCATTTATTTTCTCGGTGATTTCGCATTAATTAATTACAAAATTTGGTTAGTTTCCACATTATTTTATAATAATTTATTCAGTCTTCAGGAGAGAGAAAGTTTACGGAACTTCCCAGATGGAGTTAGTCAATAATTGATTTGTCCATAGAGAAAGGAGGTTTATAAATTCAGCTTAGACTGAAAGTGGATCAATGGACGAGATGGGGAAGCACCTATTTCTTATTCTCAACTCTATTCTCTTGTGGTGGAGCTCAATAACAATCTCCAAAGCATACTCACAAAATCAAACCGATCGGTTCGCGTTAGCCTTCTTAAAAAACGCAATACACAAAGACCCATTTGGGGTCTTGAGCTCTTGGAATGATTCTACTCATCATTGTGAGTGGCAAGGTGTTTTGTGCAGCAAAAGACATCCTGGGAGGGTCACATCTCTGGTCCTGAGATCACAAGGCTTGGAAGGCTTCCTATCTCCTCACGTAGGTAACCTCTCTTTTTTGAGGGTCATATTTCTGCAGAACAACAGCTTACATGGTGAAATCCCACCACAGATTGGCAACTTGCTTCGGCTACATGTTCTTATTCTTAGTAACAACTCATTTGGTGGGCCGATACCCTCTAATCTTTCCTGTTGCTCGAACCTTGAGATCCTGAATCTCATAGATAATCAACTTGTGGGGGGAATTCATTCTGATCTTAGTTTTTTAACAAGACTTAAAGTCTTGGGCTTGGCTCGGAACAGACTTGTAGGTCCTATTCCTCGTTCGATTGGAAACCTCTCATTGCTACAACAGCTCTCCCTGAGAGCAAATGTGTTAAGCGGAGGAATACCCGAGGCATTGTCCAGACTTAAGAGATTGACACTTTTCCAACTATCTGACAACAAACTAACCGGTGAGGTTCCAGCAGGGATTTTAAACATCTCTGACATTAATACTTTCGATGTTAGTTATAACCAGTTGTGGGGAAGCTTTCTCAATGATGTCGGCACCACTTCTTCTCTGTATTATCTTGCCGCTGCCTCTAACTTGTTCACTGGGATGATTCCATCAACGTTAACGAATGCCACAGGTCTTGGAAAGCTTGTCCTTAGCAACAACAATTTCCATGGGCCAATACCCAAAAATCTGGGAAGGTTAAAGGGCCTTTGCGTAATTTCATTGGGTTTAAACCATTTGCAGGATGACTTGAGTTTTATTTCTTCTTTAGCTAATTGTTCCCACTTAAACCATCTCGGGATGACAGGGAACTTGATTCACGGATCGTTGCCGAGATCCTTCTCCAATCTCTCCACCAGCATTGAGCGTATTATTTTGTCAAACAATCGGATCCAAGGATCTATTCCGTTAGCCCTCGGAAATCTCTTCAAGTTGTCTTGGTTGGATTTAAGGGATAATTTTCTAACTGATTGTATTCCTCATTCCATTGGAGAACTTTCCAACTTGCAACGACTTTTTTTAAACGGTAACATGTTTACTGGAGAGATACCGTCTTCGATTGGTAAAATTACGCTGTTAAATGTCCTTGACCTTTCCTCCAACATTTTCCAAGGCTACATACCGCAGAGTCTCAGCAACTGCAAGCAACTAATTTTTCTTTATCTTTCGAACAATAACCTAATTGGCTCAATTCCTATCGAAATCATGGGTCTTTCTTCCTTGTCGATCTTGTTCGGCTTGGCAAATAATAATTTAAGTGGATCTCTTCCATTGCAAGTTGGATCTTTAAAGAATCTTGGCCAATTAGATCTATCTTACAACAGACTGACCGACTTAATTCCAGCGTCCATCAGCGAGTGCTTGGTGTTGGAAGGACTTTACTTAGAAGCTAATTCTTTTCATGGCCAAATCCCCGAAGCTTTACGCCCATTACGGGGTCTACAAGAACTGGACCTTTCCAATAATAATTTTTATGGCCCAATCCCGAGCTTTCTCGCAGGGCTCTTACTACTCGAGTACTTGAATTTGTCCTTCAATCAACTAGAAGGACAAGTTCCAGTGGGTGGAGTTTTTCTTAATGCCAGTTCTATATTGATTTATGGAAATACGAAACTCTGTGGAGGTGTTCCCAGTCTCAAGCTTCCTCTTTGCAAATCATCAAGCTCTAAGAAGTCTTCTTCAACCAAGGCCAAAGTAATATATGTGGTAGCTGGCAGTTTGTTATGTTTAGCTTTGTTGCTCCTATGTCTGTCTATCTTTTATCGCAAAAAGAAGCAAACGTCAACCAATGCCTCCACTTCATTATCTTTCGGGAACCAATTCTTGAGGATTTCTTATGAAGAACTCCTAAGAGCGACTAACAGATTCTCTGAGACCAATTTGATTGGTAAAGGGAGATATGGCACGGTTTATAAGGGGATTCTTGATGGAGGTGCCACGGTGGCAACAAAGGTGCTCAATCTAATGCAAAGAGGTGCTTCAAGGAGCTTTATCTCCGAATGTCGAACTCTAGGAACCATTAGACACCGAAACCTCGTGAAGATACTAAGTGTATGTTCGAGTGTGGACTTTTGTGGCAATGACTTCAAAGCTCTAATATATGAGTTCATGGCTAATGAGAGCTTGGAGGAGTGGCTGCACCCTGGAACTATAGGACAAGAAGATGAGTGTAGCGAATTGAGAAATCTGAGACTAGTGCAAAGATTAAACATCGCCATTGACATAGCTACCGCAATTGAATATCTCCACAAGGGTTGCTATCCAGCCATCGTCCATGGAGATCTGAAGCCAAGTAATGTGCTTCTGGACAACGACATGATGGCTCGAGTTGGAGATTTCGGGCTTGCAAAGATCATTTCAACGGTGTCTACCGAAGCCATAGTAGTTCAAGACCAGGGTAGTTCAACTTCAACCACAGTCAGAGGATCCATTGGCTATGTACCTCCTGGTATGAAATAGTCATATTTTCTCGATTAGTTTTTATTTGGTTGCAATAGTAATATATGGTGCCAAAAGTTTGACTAAACAATTATTCTTGACGTTATGTTATGATTTATATGCTTTGACACCTCTTTCTCACAACTCAATTCCTCTTTCCGCTATTAATAGCTTCCGTAGAAAAAGAAAATACGTATCTTTTTGTACGAAAAGATTAATAGTAGCTTGCCCTAATCGTATTTTAAATTAAGATGAGAATAAACCATCGTAATTTTGATCAATGAGTGGAAAAGTTTTAGACAACTTGTGAATCCATGTGAATAAATAGATTAAGCATATTGTATCATCTCATATTTATATTTTCTTTCTATAATTCGTATTTTGTCTCGTATCACATTCATGCCATTAAAACAGATTGCGAATCTATTTTGGAATGTTATGACTTAAGGTCTTAACAATAAGTAATTTTTCATTTATGGCAGACCCTTTCATGACCAATAATTTAATATTAGAGAAATATACTAGATGACATGACATTTATGCCAGAAACCGTTGGAGGATACACTAATTGACAACACGATGGGCTCTACCCAACTATCACTTTCCCTAAACTTATTGGTTAGAGCATATTAAGACAAATTTACGCATTTACAAGTATAAATCCATCATCGTCAACAAATCACCCTAAGTCTGTTCTTTTCCCCCCACTGTGTTCGTTTTTTGCCTGTTCTTTTAGGCATTTTTTTCTCGTCTTTCCATAAAAGAAAGTGTGGTATAGGTACTAAACATAATTTGTATCATGAAAATGACGAGCCTCCTGTGGATCCCATATGTTTCCAGTCAAAAAACCAACTATTCAAATTTAGTTAATACATAGACTTCTGCCAAGGCCTTCACCCAACATATTTTCTTCTTTTTCTATTTTCACCCGTATCCTACTAGAGGACAAAGCCACTTTTGATGTTTAGGCAATTTGTGTAGCAAACATGAGACAACTTTTGTGCACTTAGTAGTTTTGGAGAAGAAGTTTATATGTTGTTAAGTGACCTTTGGTGCACTTTATGAATAATAAAATCCTATTTCACTACCATTAATGCATTTCTCAACGGTTGATGCACTTTATAAGAGTTCATACGACAGGCACCAAACATCGGCCATATATAGTAAACTAAACGAAAAATTAAACAGAGAGAAATGAAAGCAAAAAACCAGTAGGGGGCTTTGGGACCCTTGGCCTTGCTCAAAGGATCCCTTGGCCTCTACCATGCATAGTGGGCCCGATCGTGAAGTGAGTGAGGGCTTGCAAGCCATCTCTCTATGTTGGGTGTGACAGGCACGATCCCTCACAATTTTCTTTGGCAAGCTCTTGCAAATGGACATCAAGCAAAATCCCATGTGACTTAGAAGCTTTTTCTAAACAATTGACTTCAAGACAAAGTGTATGTTCGTTCCTATTAATGTCTTGATGAAATTTTCAGAGTATGGCATGGGACACAAGATTTCCACACTTGGGGATGCATATAGTTACGGCATTCTATTATTGGAGATGTTCACAGGAAAGAGACCCACTGAAGAGGCCTTTGGGCACCATCTTAACCTCCACAACTTTGTCCTAATGGCTATTCCAGATCGAGCAATGGACATTATAGACTTAAGGCTTTGGAGTGAAGCTGGTGATCGACAACAAGAGATGAAAATCAGAGATTGCATTATCTCTGTATTCGAAGTTGGAGTCGCATGTTCGATGGAATCACCACCGGAACGGATGGGCATGACCAAGGCAATAAGGAAATTACACTTGATCAAGGTGAGTTACGAAGCCAAAGAGAGGATGATGGGTATGTAGCTAAATCAGTTTTCTCGCTTCGTCTTGAAACTTTTTCACTAGAGAAAATCATCGTGCAAAGGTAGTGCTAGCAAATTTACATGAATGTCTCCCTAACTAGTCTACCTACCCATACCTATTATGAGTGTTTTTTATAATTGCATTTTATAATCGTGGAAAGTGGATGTATGAAGTTAAGTCCACCTATTTCCACCAAGTAATCATGTAAAATTTGATGAATTTGCTTATTTGCCCGGTTCTCTTCATTTCCAATGCCAATGTGGATCGATGCATTGCTTAATTATCATGGTTGGGCCATTGCCCTTACCCCTCTCTCTCTCTCTCTCTCTCTCTCTCTCTCTCTCTCTATGCATGCTTGTGTATTAGAATGTGACCTCACCGTGAGGTCATGAGATCAAGGCCAACTCTAAATGTCATGCTTAAACGAGATCCCACAGTCAATTGGAGATCAAGCTTGATTAAATATAAAGGCAAGGACAGGGAGGCAACCTTATCACAAGATCATGGGGTCAAGGCTAACTCTCGATGTTGCTGTTGAGAGTGACCTTGCTATCAATTGGAATGCTTAATCGAATTTGGGTGACATTGCCGATGAAATTATGTTAAGGTCATGTTGCCAACACCAACAGCCACCATGTGAGACCCCCCTACCTCCTCTCCAAACCTCCTTTTCTTTTATCTTTTTTTCTTTGCTATGGCATAAAATTACAGACTTTTTCTTTTTTCTTTTTTTTGGTCGATAGAGATAGAGAGTTAACAAAGACATAAATGGGACATGATCAAAAAGGGAACATGGATGCATATTTGTTGCACTTGTCAGTGTGCTTATTACAATGTCTAATTATCCTCGTCAAGTCTTCCCACTCAACCAACCCTCTCTCTTTCTTCAGCATTAGCCACAGTCTCCGGCCATTGCGGCCACCTATCATCACGGTCACCTCTTCCACGTCTCACTACTTTCTCCTTCATGTCATCCACAACCATCTTTGCTTTCTCTATTTGTTGACCAAAACACTCTCTCCTTCACTGTCTCTTCTCTCACCGCCAAATTTCTAAGGCCTACAAACCACCATTGATGACCTGATTTAGCCATTATGGCCTTTAAGATCTCATGGAAATCTCAATGGACAGGTTAGATGTAGGAGGCATCCAACCTTGAGATGGCCTTTTGATCTCATCATCGTCAACAACTTGATTGTAGATGACGAGAGGAGCTCAACATGAGGTCTTGATACCCACCAAAGGCATAAACTTGACATTCAGGCAAGCTTGGCTGCCCTCAAATGAGAAAGGGAGAAAGAGCTATACAAAAGCAGGGACAACAACCAACATTGAAGTGATGTGGGAGAGAGGGTGAACGGAGCATGACACGATCCCTTGTCAACGCCAACAGTAAATGGTGGAGCGAAGAAGGTCACGATTTATATTGACAGTGGAGGCACATTAGTGACATGAGCCGCGTGTGGTTGTGGGGTTCGGCAGGGAGAGAAAAGATTGGTGTTGGGATTTTGAGGAGTGATTGGGGAAGGTGTACAATTAACAAGAGAGACTCATGTCTTGATTTGGCATTGGAGACAGTAGATAAGTAAACCAATGGTACAATGGATCCGCATCCAATGCCATAGATGTGGTGCAAAATACATAACACCATGGTATACTGACGAAAATGCTAAGCAAACAAAACTGACTCACAGTATGGACAGAATAGGCTATATTAGGGCAAGTGCCCATGAAATATATACCAAACTGTAGGTCAACTATTAATAGTGTAACAATCCACAATAGAATGCGATCAAGCAGCTCAAGTTTGGCATTAGGATCAAAATCAGGGGCACACTGAAAACATCATGAATTGAGATCAGAACAGGAACAATCTAATGCTAATATCAAGTCAATGTGAGAGAATATTGACTTTGTGTATTGCTCAATTGGACAATGTATTACACTGGAGGGATATTTGTATCCAGGATTATATACACAAGGAAATAATCTATTATGGGGTGCTTAACTCCAAATCATCCCTTCTCGTTATATCATGAAGCGTAAAAGTCGAATAAACACTTTGTTCTCATGCATCCTTTCATTACAAAAGCAGATAATCAGTTGATGATCAAGAACACTTAAATCTACAAAAGCCATTTCAAACATTCGCAAAATATTGCTAATTTGCTAGTAATAATCTGCTTAAGATGCTCTTATGAGCAACATGTTATACATCCATATTTTTCTAAACTAGCTCATAAATCATATCAAGCTAGTTGTTTTTATTTTCCCTTTATTTTTTTATGTCACACCCATGACGCATATAACAATAGGCCATAGGTAAGGTTGTCACTCTAAAAGCCTTTCCTAGTATGGATGTTCTCCTTCATAGTTGCCTAGAGGATCGTAGTTGCACACAACATACCACCACCCATTGTTACATTGAACCTTAGCACACCCGACTCGAACCAAGTCGCGCCAAACCATCTAAGTGTAGTGCAAGCAGTCGCACCTGCTCGCGCAGGTGTTGGTGTTGTAATTGTAGTTCTACTTCTCCACGACCCACAAGCCGACGGCGTAGGTGCCAGTGAACGTGCCGATGCCCTTGGCAAGGTTCTCACCATAGCATCCATTGGAATGCACGAGGCTGTAGTCGCTAACCCGTTGGTTCGCATAGCTTTGGGCGTAGGCAGCAAGCATGTTGTCCCATGTCATGTTCGCCACGCCAACTTGCTTCCGAGCGGCATTGTGAGAGTTGAGATAGTTTTGTGGTGAGTTTTGGGCATGAGTAGGTTGAAAGAGAGAAATAGAGACAAGAGAGATGATGATGGTTAGAGAATTCATGATGCTCAAGGAATTAGCTGATGTTGGTTCAAGGTGATATATTTGGTGATCAGTTATGCTATTTATAGAAAAATATTTTCGGGGCTTCAACTTACCATGTGCAATGAACTTATCGGGGAACATCTCCTTTGGACAGCACAAACTTGCGTTCAAATCTAGTTTGATTTGAAATGATAAACTAGTAACTGGTGCATGAGGAAGTAGTTTTGGATGTTCTTCCTTTCCTCAAATGGAAGTAAAGTAAAAGGCTTAAGTGAAGTTTGAAATTTCAGCAAATTGGATATATTATGATAAGAAGAATGTTAGACTTTATGTCGAGTAATGCTAAAGACATTGAGAATAGTGCATGAAATTAAATTATTAGTGGACATAAATAAAGTTTATCCGGTTGTAATGAGCAAACAAGTCTTATCCAAGCCTCCAATAGGGAATGCCCCGATTTATTTACAACACCAACCATCGCCACTTACCATCCTCCGATGCCACCTAATAAGCCATTCAAAAGTCACCACCAACTCGTCATCGCATCCATCGTCCTTGTTCTAAACCAGACCATTTGTCTCTAGTGTCCTCCTCCTCATAACAATATATCACTACCCTTCCACGAGAAAGGAAAGTTGCTGGACGCGATTGCTTGGTAGATCGGAACAAAACGGCTCCAGAAACCGCATCGAGAGACTTGGCCGGTGAAGAAGGCAACACCAACCGCGATTCGAACTAGCCGAGAAATGGATCTGACTGATCCTCCGGTTTGCAGCTTTTCAACGGATCGACTTTGTTAACGGCGGATTTTGAGGTGGTTTTGATGAATTGCCCAGACAAGAAGCCAGAGAGCAATTCCCTGCCGCATCCCCTTTCTGTCGATCGTTTAGCAAGAAATTGATTTTTCTTGCTGAACGAAGTCGTTTTGGGTCATGCAGGCAGATGAAACTTGTTATACGTTGTTGTTTTGAGCTTTTTATGCTGACTCAGGCCGCCGCCGGCAAGCCACACAGTGATTTAATGATCGTTTTTTGTTTAAGTAATATTTAAGTGATTTAAAAAAAATGACATTAAAATGAGTGTTGTACGTAACTTTTGACATTTCTAATATATTTTTCCTCCTCTCACTCCTAGCAATGGCTGCCGTCGAGACATCGATGAGCTCTAACCAACCCTTGAGGCCTTGATGCTGTGGAGGTTGCGAGCGTCCAGATCTGGAGGTGCATCCTCCTTATCTAGAAACTCAACCCCACTCCAGATCTAGAGGCAGCGAGATCCAGATCCATCGCCCTCAGCAGGCAGGTGGTCCCCGTTGCCCCTTGATTTATTGCTTAACAAATCAATCTTCCATTAAAAAAAAAAAAAAGATAAAATTTATAAATCATTCTTTAATGTCTCTGCCATTTTCCTTATTTTAAGCTATCTAACAGGTACATGTACTTCTCTTTTGTCTCAATTAAGTTATCATCCACTTGTTTTAAAATTAATACAAGCATGAAAACCATAAAATTTGCGTTTTTAATTTTATGAGCTACTTTTACGGTTCTGCAATTGGCATGGATGCGAAGGGCACGCCCCCACATCCCCACTTAGCATTGAACGGTTGGACGTGCATCTTGTATCCGTCTATCACCATAAATAAGTCTTATAACAAAGAAATTGTAATGAGCTTGAGATATGTAATAAATTGAATCTGAATCATAAAAAATATTTAGATCATACGTAAGTCCCACCTAGATCTTATCAAATTCAACGATCCAGAATTGGGATGTGAAATATTATGTAAAGTAGAGTAAAGGTCCATTAGGAAAATGATTTGAGTAATTTCTCATCGACCGAAATATTCCCCCCCCCTCTCTCTCTCTGCGCACATGCGCTTGTGTGCTTCACCATCAAGCCGCAGTCAAGTGAAGACCAAGCTTGATCGAACAGTTATGTGACTAATTCGATCAAATCTGAAGAGGACAAAGAGGGAGGCTACCTCATCGCAAGATCATGAAAAAAAAGGAGGTCTGACCCTCGATGTCACAATTGAGCATAGGCTCACTATCAACTAGAAGCCAATGCTTGATTGAATTTGAGTGACGTTGTCGATGAAATTCTGTTGCGGTCATGCTGCCGACACCTGTGGCCATCATGTGTGTCCTCTAAAGATAAGTACACTAGAAGTGTCAAAAGTCATGTACGGCACTCACTTTAGTGCCAAAAGTTTTTTTCGGATCACTTAAGTGCCACTTTTTTAAAAACATGATCGTTTAAGTCCCAACTCTACTTTTGATAGCCGAAAATCCGACATAGCTATATTTTATTAATTTCTCAGTCCTACATGGTTCGCTAACATACCTACTTAGCATATAACACCTAAACGATGTCATGTGAAAGTTGTAAAAAGTGATCATTTAAGTGCAAAATTTTATTTAAAATGATAATTTAAGTGCCAAATTTTGTTTAAAGTGACCATTTTGGTGGTAGTTGTTACTTAAAAACGATCACTTTAGTGCTAAGCATGCCATGTGGAAATGCCATAAGAACTGGATTTTTTAAAAATTTGTAATATTAATTATAAATGACACGTAATCAATTTGGCCGGAATTTCTCGCCGTTGGCACTTAAGTGATCATTTTTTCTCCAATTTAACACTTAAGTGAGCTAGCAAAAACTTTTGGTACTAAAGTGAGTGCCATACACAACTTTTGGCACTTCTAGTGTACTTATCAAGTATCCCCTACCTACTCTTCAAACCTCCTTTTTCATTGCCATGTCATTTAATGGAGATAGAAAATTGACAAACACATAAACAAGACAAGATCAAAAAGGAAACATGGACCTATATTTGTTGCACTTCTCAGTGTGCTCATCACGTTGTCTAATAATTTTTGTCAAGTCTTCCTACTCAATCAACCCTTTCATTCTTCACCATTAGCCACCGTCTTCGGCCGTTATGGCCACTTGTCAGCATCGTCACTCCTCCACATCTCATTGTTATCTCCGTCGTGTCATCCACGACCATCTTTGTGTTCTCTATTTGCAAACCGAAAACACTCTCTCCCTCACTCTGTCTCTTCTTCTCTCACCACCAAATCTCTATAAGGTCTCGGCACCACCATTGATGACCTGATCTGGCCATGGCCTTTGAGATCTCACCTCAGTCTCAATGGACAGGCAGATGGATGAGGCATCCCCAAATCTTGAGATGACCTTCTGATTTCGTCATTGTTGTTAAAGTAATTGTAAATGATGAGGGGAGCTCAACGCAAGGTCTTGAGACCCGCCAAAGGCATAAACTTGACGTTCAAGTGAGCTCATCTGTCCCTATCCAAGACAGGGAGAGAGATAGCTACATGAAAGCAGGGATGACGACTGACATTGAAGCGATAGGGAGAGAGAGCGAATGGAGCATGACATGACCCTTCGTAGGCACCGGCATTGAATGGCAGAGCGAGGAAGGTCAAGATTGATGGTGCACCAGAGGTATGTCAATGACACAAGCCACGTGTGGTTGTGGGGGCTCGATAAGGGGGGAGAAAGATGGGGAGGAGAAGAGAGATTGGTGTTGGGATCTTGAGGAGTGATTGGGTAAGATGTAAAGTCAAGAAGAGAGACTCATGTTTTGATCTTGTGTTGGAGACAGCAAATAAGTAAACCAATGTGTACAATGGATCTGTATCCAAGAGACATAAATAGGGATGGTGAAGGACATAAAATACAATGCCCTGGATCTAGTATAAAATAGGTAACATGATGGCATAATCGAGAAAATGAAAATCACCCATAAACTGACTCATAGCATGGTCGATCTAGGCTATGTTAGAGCAAGTTACTATAAAAGATATATTACATTATTGACCAACTGTCAATGAAGTGTAACGTCTTACAATAGCATGCCATCAACAAGCTCAAGTTTGGCATTAAGATCAATGATATCAGGGGGGCTGTAGGCTTCATGGATTGAAATCAAAACAGGAACAATCTAGCTCTAATACCAAGTCAGTATGTGAGGAAATATTGAATTGTGCGTTGCTTTATTGAATAATGTTTTACATTATACGGGTACTTATATCCAGAAAAAATAAACACAAATAGGGAAGCAATCTAATGAAGAAATTAACTAACATAGGAATCAACGATAAAACCAGAACCAATTGAAACCAATTACAATCCGCATAACATCACATAATCTTGAACATTACCTAACGATTGAAATTCATCATAACAATCAACATGTCCTTCCAGAATTTTTCTATGGAAGTTTGAGGTTGAGATTGCTCTCGCAAGTTTTGTTTTATAGATTATAAACTTTTCTTTTCTTTACTTTTTTGGTCAATATAGTAGAGACAGTTGAGATAAGTGGCCTTGGCTATATTTGTTAACAAAGCAATGGAAGGATGACCACATCCTATGGTAAATCAAAAAAGAAAACAGTGCTCTCCTGCAATTAGCTTACAATTAGCCAACAACTAGCTAACAATCATCACATGTGCCCTTCCTCTACTGGCATGGAGCATAAAAGTCGAAAGAGCAAGAGTACTTGAAATCTTCCAAAGCCATTTCAAGCAGTTGCAGATTACTTCTAATTTGCTGGTAATAATCTGCTTAAGTTGCTTTTATGCGCAACGGTCATGCATCCATATTTTCCAAAACTAGCTAATTCTAATACTAAAATCTAACAACCTAATAAATGCCTATTGTTCCAACCAATTTCCATTTTTATTTTCCAGAACTTTTTATTTTATTATTTTCGTTTTCTTATCTTATTCTCGGTCCCTCCTCTGAATCAAATTTTCACTGAGATACTCCGTGAATTTCAGTATTACCTCAGACGAAGCAATTGGTAACGAACATGCTCAATGATGAAGAAATCATCAACAGACGAACAGCAACATCAAGGGTAATTAGAACAACACTTGGATGGGCTTCAGATCAATTCAATCTACACCCAAAAGAGGTGACCAGCAAAGGAATGGTGATGACAGCCAGTTCAAGGCACAGCAACATGGTTATTCGTTGAAAAATCATCACCAGTTCACCATGACAATCTCCTAAATCATCATGCTGAGGTAAGAGATCATACTGATGTAGCTTCATCACACGCCAGAGGGGTTTTGGTAGGACTGAAGAAAAGCAAATGTTAAGCAAACCCTACTAAAAACTTAGTTTCACAAATCGCAAGACATTGATTCCCCTAAAGCAATCAATAATTCCCCAAAGAACCGCGGCTACTTCCTTTTTTTGGGGAATTAGAAAAATACAACACCTCAAGCTTTCTATATACAATCACATCATAATACCTACTCAGGATAGCAACGGAAGAGCGAGAGAGAGAGAGAGAGAGAGAGAGAGAGGATAGGCAAAAAGAAGGATTCACCTGTACTGAATTGATCTTTCCTCACCAAATTTACATGGATATACCCGTACTCGAACCTTTCAAGTTGAAAGCAATGCGGATATGGAAAGAGCAGGAGTTTCACCCAGTGATGGATAACTTCGTCCTCGCAGGGCCTTGAAACATAGCAACAACAAAGATGTGAACGGTGGACAGAAAAGAAGAAACGCATGTGATGAAGACAGCTAAATGCAGAAAGAAGGATAGAGAGTCCATAATTATGATTGCGACCTTGTAAAGTGCAGTCAGCGACCTTCCTGAGCTTCTATTTTGAGAGACAAGCTCTCAGCAGCATATTCAGCGGATTTCAGCAGACTCCACTGCTCATTCACAAGGGAGACATGTCCAGTAAACATAACATTGTAAGCACTAGCAGAAAAGGATGACAAGTCTAATCCAACAAGAAGAGTATATGATCCAACAATAAGCATATGAACAGCAGAATCAACACAGTTGCACTCAAATTTGGCAAACACACTTCAGTATTGATTTAGTTTAATATAGGACTCATATGCAAGGATGGACAATGACAGTTTACCACTGATTAAAGGAGGACTGAAATTCTTTACAATCTCAAAGCATGAATAGTAAACAGAGAAGATGTTAGCATGGCATTGTGAAGATTTAGCTAAAAGTTACTCACTTCTTTACTCTTCACTCATGTACACACATACATGCACAAGCACTCCCCAAGCACCTCAATGCTCTCTTTTATTCTTCTTTCCTCATACTTTGTGATGTTAGTTCATGGCAAAGAACCAATCCATCCAAGGTATAACATCAGAATCAGAGACAACATATTTGGATGGATGGATTTGAACAACAATTCAAGTAGTCATGGCATATAGAGACCTTGGCCATAGTCCAAAATCACTGGAAACAGAGGATCTGTAAGTGAGTCGAACATGTACATTATGCAACAATCATTCCAGACGCTAAAGCATAAGAACGCTTCTCAAAATTGTATTCCGAATTCGTTCAGGCATTTTAACGAATGTTTGGTGGTCAGTTCAAAAATAGAACACAGACTCATGATTGAAGAGTCATTTCCGATATATACAAATTCAATGACATCAGAACGTATTTAAACTCCTAACCGATCCGCAATCATCATTCTGCTTTCACTCATAACCTTAATAACAAATCTCGGATTCAACTGAATAAAACAGAGCAATGTCGTACACCCCTCGGAGACCGTCTTTGGCCAAGAGCAGCCATGGGATAGTGGACCGAGGTCTTCGAGGCATCGTCACAGGTGAGGTCGGGGCCATCGCAAGACACGGAACCGCAAATTGCTGGCATAGCATCGTGCGTTGGTGAAAATCAAGAAGTCGTCGATGGTGAAGATCATCGAGCTCTCGTCGCACAACATCAGGCACGTGCGAGGCTAAGGAGAATAGAATATCAGCAGCCGCTGGAACGGGAACGCCAGAGACGTCACCTTCTCGATGTGTTATTATCTCTAAATGAAAACTCATTTTTCGGAAAATAACCAACCAAGGATTTGGCATCGGTTGACGAATTAGCTAGAGAAGCACCGAAATTCATTTCTTGAAGAAGAAATAATGGGCAAATCGGATGCATGCATCCCGAGTTCATCTGAACAATTGAATCTGGTAAATCACACACACACATATATATATAAACCACGTTAGACAATCTAGAAACATTTGGGTTTCCACACTCATGCATGCAATAACCTTCCTTTTCTAGAAGAGAGAATGGATCGTGCTGAAAATAAACCCTCTCAATTTACGAGACAACATATTACTGGTTACTTTTTATATGCCTACCATGGTCGTCCGCTAGATGAGAAATTAGACGAAAGCTCACGTGATTAGAGCATTATTCATATGGTGCTCTTACTTTTAAATGCGAAAGCTTTAATAAAGACAAAAAAAAAAAAAAAAAAAAAAAAAAAAAAAACAAGACATTTGAATGTTTCATATGTACAAATCTAATTATCTCACATATCATTCACCAACTATTGCATCGTCATCTTACAAGGCGTGGGAATCAAAATCCACTCTTGAAGTCAAATCATCTCCACCCTAATCCCTCTAAAAATGTGGGCATTTAAACCCCAACCTTTCCCTGCTCATGTGGGAAGGATGGCTAAATGCTAGTGACTATATTACCACGATTGATATACGTATTTGAAGCCTAGCCTAGTAGGATAGGATGGTTTGCAATTTGTATTCTCTAGGCCTCACACAATGGGAGCTCAGGTGAAAATCTAGAGTTTTAGCCACACACAAAAAAAAAAAAAAAAAAAAAAAAAACCCACACGGTTATAATGCATTCTAGAATTATAATTATTGGGAGACAAAAAAACAAACCAATACTTTGCATTATCTATTGTTACAATTTCTTCTACTTCAGGTGAAAAGTACATGGCTTTTGAAGGCTCATGAGTCATGAAAAAACGTACATAATTAAAGGATAAAGGAAAATTTATGCAATAATTTAGAATTTAGGGGATAGAAGGGATGTATTTTTTGTCCGCAAATTATACATCTATCTATGCTATCTTTGAGTTCTCATTCCGGTTAACATATAAGTAGACAAAGCTCTAAGGACATAACAAAGTGAAAGTTTAGGACAAATATGAGAACATTTGATAAATTGTTGTTTATCAGATGTATATTGTAGCAGATGATAAACTGTTGTAGGAGGAACTATTAAATGAACATAGACTTAGAGGTGTCAAAATGGGCCATGAAGCCATTTTTTGACCATATATTTGAGGTTAGGTTGTAAATGGGTTATTAAACACTTGAAGGATTGGGTGAAAATAAGTTTAAAATATCAAACACTGGGGTTTGCCCCAACGGCCACCCCTCTAACATGGAAGGAAGAGGTGAGGGGTTCGAATCCTCACATTTTCAGGGGGTTGGGATGGGGACAATTTAATTTCAGGAGTAGATTTAAACTCTCACGCCCTGTAAGAAGGCAGGACAAAAGTCTAAGAGTGAGAAGTAAAATAGAAATTAAAAAAAAACTAGAGTGGGTCATAAATGGAATGGGTGTCTAGAAAATCCATTTATGATCCATTTAAAAATTAAATTTGTATCAGCTGGGTAAGGGAAATTTGGACAATAGTTTTTTTTTTCTTTTCTAGAGGTGACTTTCAATATGCAGTGCTTTGCATTTTCAAAAGAGATGACTCTCATAATGTAGAACATTGTCCCGCATGGCACTTTGCCCACCGTGGACCTAATTTGACCAGCGCGACCTCAAGTCGGAATAGGCCCAAGCCGAGATTTCGGGCTCCCCCCTTTTTTCCGCAGAAATTTGCACCTTCGGGCTTGCGAGAGGCCCCAAATGGCCCAAACCGGCTGAACTATATCTAATATATATATATATATATATATATATATATATATATATATATATATATATATTTCAATGGATATATTTAATTAATGGATATATTTCTATTCAATATATTTCAATATTGAATAGAAAGCATTTATAATAGAAAATACATTAATAATAATAATAATAATAAATATTTAATTAATTCGTAAATAAGTTGAAGTTAACATGTAAAAAAGAGTATTTTTGAGGCCCAAAATATAATAATGGATCTTTTTTTACTTTAAAAAGAAACAAGAGAAATTCAGGTGAGTTTCAAACTGATTTGGAGCAAAGAACTTTTGGAATTTCTATGGACTTGTCAATCATTAGGTAATGGTCATTAGCTTACATACCACATTTGATGGAATGAATGTTTAGTCTTTGTCTCCATGGGCTGCTCGATCCTCTCATGATTGATGGTGAATGTAAGGCACCAATTTGTTTAGTCTCTAGTCTTTGGTTTTCACATCCAAGGACTTCATGGAATACGAGGCACTAATATTAATATTGCTTTCTCACCCCTCAATTTTTAAATGAGCGTCTTCTTGGACAATGCTATCTTATAGATTAGTATTAATATACCAAACCACATGGCAGACCATAAGTGAATAATAAGGCATCAATTTTGCATTCATTGGTAGGCTCGAACAATACACTCTAGGGCCTCGTCACTAAGTGGGCTAGGCCTACAGCTTTGAGGCTCATTATAGTCTGCCCATTCATTTATGAAAGTTACTTTGATAAATATTAGTTTTAGATTATCTACCTTGGAATACAAACTTTGTTAATATTGGAAGAGAAATTAAGGCTTAAAACAGAAAAAGAAAAGTATTTTATGAAAAATTTAAACTAAAATACAGCAAAAGTATAAAATTATTTTCTATTTATGTTTTCCATTTTATCTAATATATAGCTCAGCCTTTTTTTCCTTTAAAAAAAAAAAAAAAAAAAAAAAAAAAAAAAAAAAAAAAAAAAAAAAAAAGACATCGTCCCTGTTGTTGGGCCAACAAATTCTAGTGGGCGAGCTAGACACTTGCCAAACTTGCCAGTTTGGATTTGTACATGGCCCCTAAAAGTTCGAATCAAACATGTTCAGTGATCCAATCTAGTAAGTGTACCTGATCTCGCCATATTCAGATATGTTTTCCCCTACGCTTGATGATTTATCTCTTAGGGCATACGAAATGGATGGGGCGAGACCTCTTGACTATTAATTAACGTGGGGATTGGGACAAGGCGCCCTTATTGCTCCCATTCCACGGCAAAGGGTGAGCTAAGCTAGTAATTAACTGCATTATTTTTTTTTTTTTAAGAAAATATGCGGTAATACACTAGGAGATAATTTTAATGGAAAAGAAAAGTGTGAGGACTCAAACAAGCATGTGGGTTTCATTCAATTGACCAATGGAAACTTCACAAATCATTTAATAAAGAGGAATTAATGCTCATTCTTGGTACATTTAGCATTTCTCTAACCTCGATAAAGAAGGTGCCTTATAATATTTTCTGAAGCTATCATCAAATTTCCAATCATAACCCAAAATAAATATCTTACTCATGCATTTAATATTTTTGGAACTCGATTTTAAAAAGTTGAGATTGCATCAAGCTTGACTACTTGAGCTTGATGTTTTGGCTTTTGGTGCTTGACTTGTAATTGACTTGGACTTTAAACCAATTTCTTTTGAAAAGCCAAAAGAAATAATCGAAAGTAGGGGAGAAAACTTTAACCCAAGACACGGCAGATGTAAAAGGAATTTTGTGTAAAGAGAGAAGAGTTTCAATATAACTTTACCTTTTTATGAGTCTCATGATCATATAAAGAATCAACGGAGCCACTTTTTGTCAAGGATGTGAAAGTTTCATTCCTACTGGATCCTCTCGTGATTGACGGCGAATATAAGGCACTAATTTGTTCAATCTCTAGTCTTCGGTCTTTGTCGCCATGGACTTCATAGAATACAAAGCACCAATGTTAATATTGCTTTCTCTCCCCTCAACTTTTTGAAGGTGTGTCCTATTGGACAATGCTATATGATAGATTAGTATTAATATACCAAACCACATGGCGGATCGAAAGTGAATAACCAGCCATATTTGAACATTAATGATAATATGCCACGTCACTTATTATGCCAAATATATGAGACATTCTTAGTGTTTTTGACATTTCTCTATATTGCTTGGTTGTAAAAATGAAAACTACCGACACATTGATATATGAAAGACACCACTACATGTGCTAAGACTTTACTCAAATTTTCTAAGTGAAATGGTGTGCAGTGTGGTATGCACCCATGTCATCAAATAAGTGTGGAATTAGGATTAGAATGGAGATTGTCAAAAGGGGGTAAGAGATCAATTGAGCAAGATCAATTAAAAGAAATTTAGTTTTCTATTCCACCATAATTTCTTCTCAAAATTACACGGTGCTCTCAACCATCAATAGGAGTTGCCATTCAAGTTTGTCTGACAATCGTTGAAGCAATTCGATGATGCCTTCCATATAGACAATCCAACAAATCTAGAGATGGCCCCATGGATTCACGACATGCTTTTCACCATTTAGCACTTTGCCTCTTTACAAGCTTCAAGAAATAGCTCCCAAGGTGTAGGACTTTGTCCCACATAACATTTAGTTCTAGAGGTGGAAAAAAAGAAGATCTAAAGAACAATTTGGCCTAGATTATACGGCCGACTTTTTCAGGTTTGAAGTGGCCCAGGCTGAAATTTAGGAGTCCCCCTTATTCTTTTTCGAGCCAATCCGCACCTTCAGCTTTAGCATCTTCGGGATGTCAGGACTAATGTGGATCGAACTGGTCAAATTATATATTAAAAATAAAAAAATATAATCAAAAGATTAATAATTAATGTAGAAGATGTTTTAATTTTTTTTTGGTAAAGAAAAATTAATAACATAATTTTTTTTAAAGTGATGTTTTAATTATACTCCGAACACTTGAATAAACTCATAAGTAAGTTAAATATGAACATATAAAAATGATTTTTGAGGTCCAAAATATAATAACTAATAAATTTTTAATTCATAAAAAATGAAACAAAAATCCACTAAAATTATTAAACTATAATTTTTTCCCAAAGAATAGGCTCTCCAGTCTCTCTTCCCCTTATTGGTACCATGGATAGTGTGTCGTATTAGACAGTGACAAAGAGGTCAGATTGCTTTTCACAGAATGATCCAGAGCTTTAGCGAATCAATTAGAATATTTTAATGCAAAAATCACATGTAATTTCTTGAATCCAAGTGCACGGGAAGCAATCTCTTTTCACAACATGACTCATGTACATTTCTTTTGAGGGGCCAAAGGAAGTTCCCAAGGGCTTTGATGACTTGAGCAGGAAAAGTATTGGACTAGTTGCATGATGCACCGCGCTCAAGAACTATAAAAATGATTTTTGTTTCAATAATGATAAAGATCCCGACACTCGCGCATCACACCACGATTAAAGAAATTAAAAATAAAAAAATTCTGTAATAAAAGTGAGTTTTGCTTTCACATTTCTAGATTGAAAAGATGCCCAAAATCCATTACATTCGACCAGAAAAAAGAAATTGTTGGGTGACTTTTTCATTCAAAAAGAGATTATGTGGAAAATCTTGGCCTTTTGGAAAAGGAGAAAAAAGAAAGTTATTATACAAAAAGTTAGTTGATTGGTCATGTAATGATTTGATCTTTGTGTTCATATAAACCAAGTAAATATTATTAAACTGTGCTACATTGCAAACTATAAATGGACAATAAACCATATTTAATAATAATATGCCACATTACTTACTATACCAAATATATAAAACAGTCTATGTGTTGGACTTTCTCTTTCTTGTTTCTGTGGTCAAAGTGAAAACAAACCAAACCTTAAAATATGAATAACACTACACGTACTAAGACTTTACTAAATTAAATGGCGTGCTATCCCCGTGTGATCAATTAAGTGTGGAATCAAAATAGAAACAATATTTGTAAAAAAGGGGAAAATATAAGTTTAAGAACATGTTTGCACTTTTTAAAAGTCTTAGGATTCAATTGCACTTTGTTAACAAGTTTTAGGACTCAATTGCACATTTCGAAAGCTTTAGAACTAAATTGCACTTTTGTGATAAATTTTAGAACATCCAATGCACTTATCTCTAATTGATCCTACCCCATTTATGTTTATTTTTCCTTTTAATATAATCGTCAGTTTGGTCGCCGACTTCACACCAATTTGATGGTATGTCGCAAGCCACACAGCCGCCTTGTCAGTTAGTAAGAACTTTCTAGTAAAGTACCTATGACATTACTCTTGAAATACTTGTATCACTATGCCCACTAAAACATTACATCTCTACACTTTATATGTTGAGGAAATGCAGTGGGTTCATGTCAATTAGTTCTCAATTGGGGTGGTTAATTTCCACATGGTACTTACATAATCTAAACTTAATTGGACTCACATGAGTCCAATGGACATACTACCTCGATGAACACATTGACCAAGAACTCTTGAGGTTTCCTAATCAGAATATTTCTTATAAACAAGTTCAATAGTTTGTTAGGGCTGTCAATTATCTTAGAACTTTCGTCCCAAAAGTCTCTAAATTTTTGCACCCCTTGCAAAATATAAACATATAACAAAAAGAATTTTGAGGGCCAAAATAATTTTATTTCATAAAAACGAAAAATCCCAAAAAAAATTTGGGTAAATATATTAAAATATACTTTTTTTCCCCAAAAAATAGGCTCTCTAGTCTCATTGTCCCCTCGTCGGTACCATGGGTAGTTTGTTGTATTAAACAGAGCGAAGAGGTCAGATTACTTTTCACAGAATGACCCAAAGCATCAGCAAATCAATCAGACCATTCTAATGTGAAAATCACTTTTAGTTTTCTTGAATCCAAGTGCACGGTACGCAATCTCCTTTCATTGAGGGGCCAAAGGAAAATCCCAAATGCTTTTTTGATCACTTGAGCAAGAAAAGCATTGGACTAATGGCACGATGTACCGCACTCGAGAATTATAAAAATGATTTTTGCTTCAATAATGATAAAGATCACGACACTCGCACCTCCCACCATGATTATAGAAATTAAAAAAAAAAAAAAAAAAAACGTTTGCTGTTGTAAAGTGACTTTTGCTTTCACATTTCTAGATTGAAAAGATTCCAAAACCCATTTCATTCGAACAGAAAAAAATTGTTGGATGACTTTTCCATTCAAAAAGAGATTTGTGGAAAACCTTTGCCTTTTAGAAAAGGAAACAATGAGATTTGAACAATCTTTCAAAGAAAAAAACGAATGCGGGGTCTCACAATCCCCCGCCACACACGGCAAGCCTAGTGAGAAACTCTTTTGAAGAACAAAATACCATTTGATTTTGGAATTATTTCTATATAATTATTTATAAGAAAAAAGCATATTGTGTATCCCTATTTAGTGCCTTCATGAAAATTTTCAGAGTATAGCATTAGATACAAGGATTCGACACTTGGGGATGCGTAGTTACGGCATTTTGCTGTTGGAGGTGTTCGCCAGAAAAAGGCTGACTACAGAGGACTTTGGGCCCCATTTTAACCTTCATAGTTTTGTCTAAATGGCTCTTCCCAACTGATCGATGGATGTCGTGGACTTGAAGCTTTTGAGTGAAGCTGATCATCAACATCAGGAGATTAGGATCCGAGATTGCACGGTTTCCATGTTAGAAGTTGGAGTCACATGCTCGATGAAATCACCACAAGACCGGATGGATGTGACCGAGGCAATCGAGGAATTATATTTGATCAAGCCAAGTTATGAAACTAGACAGTGACATTCAAGCATGTAGCGAAGTCAATTTGTCACTTTATTTTATAACTCTTTCACAAGGGCATGGATCTACCTACCCATATTTATATATCATACAAAGTGGATGTAGGGAGTTAGAGACTCTCTATTTCCGCCATTTAATCATGTAAAATTTGAAGAATTTGCTTTCTGAACAGTTCTCTTCACTGGTGCCACTGTATACCATCCGATCAATACACTGCCTTGCTACCCAAATTATGTGATCAATTCAATATCAGCAATTCAATGGCATGTTGCCATTTTTCGTTTGGAAAAATTAAATGACGGGTTAATAATCTTGGGAGGTTGTTGAGTTTGTCATAGGCTCGATATGATTTAACCTTCACGGACCACTTCACTACCCAGCAAGCTCCGGCTTGAAAGCAACTTGTGCAAAAGCTGTTGCGCGTTGGTGCATTCATTTTCTTGCTTGTTAATACTAACATTTGATTGCAGTTTAGGCTTCATTGAAAACAAGAAAGGACTTTTCTTGCTCGTTTGGGATCAAAGTGGGCTTTATTTTGGAAAATTGTCCAAAAAGTATTAAACTTATTGTACTTTTGTCAATTTAGTCTTAAAAATTTCAACTTTGCCGATTGAGTCGTAAACCTTTCAACGTTTTGCCAATTTAGTTTATCCGGCCAATTTTCTCTAGAATTCGCTAATGTGGATGTTAGTCATCCTACGTGGCACGGTTAGCACTGATTTGGACCAAAATTTTTTATGTTTTCAACCAAAATTTTTTATGTTTTCAATTTCTTTTTTTATTTTCCTCTCTCTCTCTCTCTCTCTCTCTCTCTCTCTCTCCTTTTGCTCCTCTGGCTGATTACCCAATCTTTGGCAATTGGCTAGAGGCCTTCTCTCTCTTTCTCTCTCTCTCTCTCTCTCTCTCTCTCTCTCTCTCTCTCTCTCTTTTGCTCCTCTGGCTGATTACCCAATCTTTGGCAATTGGCTAGAGGCCTTGACCAGCGAGGGTCGGTTTCACTAAGATCTAGCTAAGGCTGAGGTTGGGCGACCGACTAGAAGCCACGACTGGCGAGGGTCAACCTCATAGAGATCAAGCAATGCTAGCCCTTGCTAGATCTGGGGAGGTCAAACCTCGCCAGAGGCCAACGAGGGCAAGCCTTGCTCACGGTCTAGAGAGGGTGAGCCTCGCTCACGGTCGATAAGGCCGCCCTTGCTGGCCTTCGGAGGGTCGACCCTCACTAGCCTTGCCCAAGGTCCGTGAGGCTGACCCTCGCCAATCATGGCCTCTGGCTGATCGTTAGAATTGGGTGATTGGCTAGAGGGAAAAAAAGAGAGGAAAAATAGTAAAAAAAGAAAAAAAATTAAAAACATAAAAATAAAAATAAATTATTAGAAAATAAATGAAATTGATACACGTCAGCAATAGTTATTGAAAGAGTATGAATTTGAGTTTGATCGCACACACAATCGGTGTAGAGATTTGTATTATATTTATAATATGTACATGAGCGGGAGAAACACAATTAAAAAGATTTTACAAAGATAACAATTTACAATATCAATGATAACGATCTACAGTATCAGTACAGATTGTGAAAGATTTACTCTATCGATGGAATTAACACAAATCGTGGAAGATCGGCTTAATCAATTAGATTGGCACAGATTGTAGAAGATTGTTGTATCATTGGAGATTTTCTTTATCACACCCCCTTAAGCGAAACGGTGGCAGAGTCACTATGAGCTTGTCGTGTAAAATAAGAAACCGAGAGATGGATAAATGCTTTGTCATGATATCAGCCGTTTGAACCTGTGTAGGAATGAAACGAACTTCCAACTGCTTCTTTTTAATTAAATCACGAACAAAATGATAGTCAATTTCTATGTGCTTGGTTCGGGCATGAAAGATGGGATTGGCAGCCAAATAGATTGCCCTTACATTATCACAAAGAACAAGTGATGGCCGATGGAAAGTGTATCGAAGATCTCGAAGGAGTTGTAATAGCCATAATAATTCAGAGGATATGTTAGCCACCCCTTTGTATTCCGATTTAGTGCTGGATCTAGCAACGGTTGGATGCTTTTTAGAACTCCAAGAAACTAAGTTGGGACCAAAATAAATGCAATAGCCACTAGTAGATTTTCGGTCATTAGGGTAGCTAGCCCAGTCAGCATCCATAAACGTAGTGAAGGTCAATTGGTGAACAGGTCGCAAGGTAATGCCATAATGAATAGTAGCCTTGAGATAGCGCAAAATCCGTTTGATGGCTGATCAATGATTTTCAGCTGGACAATGCATAAATTGGCACACTTTATTGATGGCAAAGGATAGATCTGGCCTAGTAAGAATGAGGCATTGCAATGCCCCAACCGTACTTCGATAAGTGGAGACCTCAATCAGTGGTTCACCACTTTGTTTCGACAACTTAGAAGCTGAGGGAGCCATAGGTGATGAGCAAGGTTTTGCATCAGCCATACCTGTACGAGTTAGAAGAGTGGTGGTATACTTGGATTGAGTGAGGGATAGCCTAGTAGAGGATCTATGGGCTTCGATGCATGAAAGTATGATAAATTTCCCAAATCAGTGATTGCAAACTCAGTGCCAAGGTGAGTAATTAATTTAGTGATGGAGGAGGTAGAGCTCCCAGTAATAATAATATCGTCCACGTAGATGAGAAGAAGTAGAATGTGGTTAGAGAGATGCTGTATGAATAATGAAGAATCGGTAATAGAGGACACAAACCCAATAGATAACAAATATGAACTTAGCGGAGAACTCTTGGTGCTTGTTTTAGCCCATATAAAGCTTTTCGAAGATGACATACATGGCTAGGATAATGCAGATCAACAAATCCTTGGGGTTACTTCATGTAGACTTCTTCTTTAATGGTGCCATGGAGAAATGCATTCTTAATGTCCAATTGATGTAGAGACCAATTATCTGTGATAGCGAAGGAGAGAACAACTTGAATCGTTGTCGGTTTGATAACCGGACTAAAAGTTTCATCATAGTCCAAGCCAGCCTGTTGAGTAAAGCCCTTCGCAATGAGTCGTGCCTTGTATCTATCAATGGAGCCATCAGACTTGGTTTTTAGGCAATAAATCCACTTGCAATTGACCACGTTTATAGAAGGGTGATGAGGGACCAATTCCCAAGTGCCATTTTGAATGAGGGCATTAAATTCACTAGCCATAGCTTGTTGCCAGTTGGGGTCTTTGTTTGCAACGGAAAAACAAGTGGGTTCACTTGGTGTCAAGCTTGAGTGAAAACAAGAACAAAGTGGGTACTTAGTGGAAAGAAAAACCTTTGGTTTACGAATGTTATTTTTTTGACGACTGACCATTGGATGGGTAGAAGTTGGCGGTTGAGGTTGAGAAGATTGTAACGGTGGAGCTTCTGGAGAAGAGGATCCAGAAGATTGTTGAATATGTGATGAGGAGTCATCCATGATAGTAGATGGACTTGATGGAGTGGATATGGTGGTGGACACCCCCTGAAACTGTGGGGGCTTAGTAGAGGAATAACCAATGCAAATAGGAGAACTAGGCGATGGTGATGACAATTGACCAAATTATGAATTAGCAAATGGGAAGAAGTTCTCCTGGAAAATCACATGGCAGACATATATTCGGCTAGTGCTACGATGAAGACAACGATAGCCATGGCAATGAGGAGAATAGCCAATGAAGATACATTGCATTGTTCTATCATCAAGTTTATTGCAAGTATAAGGGTGCAACCAAGGGTAGCATCCACATCCAAAAACACGCAATTGTAAATAATCGGGTTTCTGGCCAAACAATTTCTCATAAGGAGACAATCCACTCAAGACCGTTGTTGGCATGTAGTTAATTAGAAAGACCGCAGTGAGGAAGGCATCATTCCAATATATACAAGGAACAGAAGCTCAGGTAAGCAATGTGATGCCAGTTTCCACAATATGAAGGTGTTTGCGCTGAGCCCGACCATTTTGTTCCTGCGTGTGCGGGCATGAAAGACGATGTAGGATGCCATGAAGATGAAGATAATGATCAAATACCTCAATCAGTTTGAAGTGCCTTGATCTTACAATTGAAATTTTTTTCTACTTGGGATTTAAATTGCACAAAAGTAGATAGTGCGTCAGATTTCACAGTAAGTGGAAAAAGCCATGTATATCCACTATAAGCATCGATAAAAATTATATAATAACGAAAAGCATTTATTGAAGTAACAAGAGATGGTCCCCATAGATCATAATAAAGTATCTCCAAAGGAGCATTACAAGTAGTTGATGATCTAGTAAAGGGAAGACGACGCAACTTGCCCAAGTAACATGATTCATAGAAACTGGATGAGGAAGACAGAGATATTGGCAAGTCATGCTTTGAAATAACTGAAGAAGTAAAGTGGGCAGTTGGATGACCCAAGCACTCATGCCAAATAGAAGCAGAAACTCGTTCACCAATGAAGCAGGATGGAGCTGGTGGTGATTTATTTGACTGTAGAGGGACCTTATTGGTGGTACGTGCATTATTAAGATAATAAAGTACATTCTTATGCTGGCCTTTGAGCAGGAGGTTCCCCAAGGATCGATCTTTAACACAATAGCAAGTAAGATGAAATTCAAATACCACATCGTTGTCTTTGGTAAATTGAGAGACTGATAATAGATTCTTCTTGATAGAGGGAACATGATAAATATTTCGTAGTTTAAAAGAACTAGTAGGAGAATGTAAGATGGAAGAACCGATATGTGATATTTTGCAAACCTAACCTATTTGCAGTGCGGATTTGATTGATTCCCGAATAGTCGCTCCGAATGTTCAAATTTTCCATGTCAGCTATAAGATGATGAGTGGCACCCGAGTCTGGGTACCAGTATGGATCAAATGACTCACCAGTTGAAGATGCATATATTGCAGATGGAGAGCCACTATTAGCTTTATAACCAAGATTAAATCACTGGTAGCATTGGAGAGTTGAGTGACCTACACGACCACAAAACTGACAAATGAGTCGAGAGTGAGAGGAACCTCCTTCATAAAAATTGCGACCACGGCCTCGACCGAGTCCTTGTCCTTGACTGCGTCCTTAACCATTGGAGGGAGGATTTGGAGTAGCAGATGATTTGACCGCAACATTCACAATAGGAGAAGACTATTGGAGATTTAGTGGTGCGGCTTTGAAGAATAATTTCCTGATTGTAAAGCAGGCCAAAGAAGTCATCAAGAGGTAATGGATCAAGACGAGATGTGACTAAGGTAACGAATGCTTCATACTCCGAACCCAAGCCACCGAGGATGTTGAGAACTAATTGGGAATCGAAGATGGGATGAGCAACGGCAGAAAGTTGATCCACAATATTCTTGGCTTTTTGAACAAAGGCTTCCATGGAAAGAAAGCCCTTCTTTAGAGATCGAAGCTGATACTCTAACTGCATTATGCAAGCTTGAGATTGAGGAGCATAAAGTTTCTCAAGCGAGGTCCAGACATCATGAGAAGTCTCAAAATCGACAATGTGTGAGAAAACTGATTCAGTAAGCGTGGAGATGATGCAGCAGAGGATGAGTTGGTCTTGATAATACCATGTAGTATGATCTGGGTGGTTGATTACATTATTATCAGCATCAGTGATAGTGGGTGTCGTACAAGGATATGAGCCATCCACAAACTGAAGATACCCATGAAGATGAAATGAAGGAAGAAATTGTGCTTGCCACAGAAGGTAATTGTTGCAATCTAGCTTGATTTGGGGAACATGAGATATATTGCCAAGAGCAAAGGGTGGTTGGGGGGGGGGGGGAATAACATGGATGAAAAGTTAGTAGTGGTGACGGCTGTCATGCCCCAAACCCCGAGCACGCGAACAACACGCCATGGTCATGCAAATGCGACATTCCCAGGTAGTGTTGCTAACCCCATTCATTTTATATGCACATGCGGAACGTATTATAAAACTCCTGACAAGACTTACAAGATAGGAAAGCAGGAAACCAACTCATTCAAAAGCAAACATACTTTTATATATAATCACACCAAAGTTTACATACACCAAAAATGGTCAGTCTAAAAAAAGGGATTAATCCATCAAAAAGAAGGAACAGTCCTATGACCACTAGTTGGACTCGTTCGTTGATCCCACTTCTGACTGATCAGCCTCTATAGACGATGGGTACTCCACCCCATCATCGGGAGGGTCAGTTACGCCCTCACCTAGGATGGCCTCCATCACAGCAGGTGGAATATCAGAACTACTAAGTGGACCAACCCTAAAACCATTTGATCCAAAGCGGAACCACGCCCTATATCGATGAGATACTGTGACAAACATGGCCTCCTCGATCTAGACCGTGGCCTTAACAAGCTCATAGATCCAATGACTTTCAGGATTGGGAAAACTCTGCACTTGCTCGGTAATCTGCATGGGGATACCATAATGCTCCAAGAGTAACGTCATCTACGGTCCTGTAATATTGGCCCACAATGGGGTGAGACATTGTCTCAGCAAGTTCACCCCCTAAATCCCTATTAGAAAGAAAATACACCCAAGGGTGGCTTAGCCACACTACATAGAAGACTTACCTTGCCTTATTTCCTTCATGCAGATTAGTACAATTCAAATTACTCAATCACGGGTAGTAATAAGAACTTAAACAACTAGAACGCAATCACTTTCACATAATCAATAATCATAGGGGTCCTTATTATAAGACCAAATTGTTATGTCACGTCACATACCGTGTCACACAATTCTGTCCCATAATCCGGCACGTCAGCTACACTCAGCATGCGTTCCAATTTTTATTCACAACCACACATGAGCATAGCCTACTCGCACCACTGCCCGCAACGACGTAGCTGGCTCGGGCTCTCTCCCCCTCACGAATGGGAGAAGTTCGAATCCCAAAGGCGTCATTAGGGATTCTTACCTAGAGTACTGTGGTGGTGGGTCCTGCAGTCGCTCCCCCAGGGTTTGCTCACCGGCTGTCGGCTTACAGGGTTCCCTGGGTTACCAAAAACAAAAAAAAAGAACATAGCCTACTCGCAGTTCAACTATCTACTGGCATCTAGCCAGGCATCATCTCCCCACCTTGGAGTATGGCTTCGTCATTACATCGACGGCATTCCCGAAGGAGCATGGGCCCAGAATCTATTGTGACCTGAATCCGTTGTATGGGGCATCCCATATAGGGGTAAGTCCAGCTCAACGGTCTTAGGAAAATTCCTCTTAGTTAACACACAATAAATTCATACTCGGCCTAGGACACTTTACATTTCACTCAATGCTTTCATTTAAAATAGTGATCCCGGTATTTTTCCTTCATATTAAAAATATTCAATAAATTATTCACGTGTGTGGGGGACACGTTAATTTCAAACCAGAAAACTAGTATCTCACTTTTTCGAACCCCATCATTTAATATAATCCTTAAAATTCAATTTTGGTATCAAAACCCGATACTTGAGATTTTCTGGATAAAGTTCATATTTTTCACAATTAACACTCAATTTGCAATATCCACTCATCAAATTCATAATCTGATCAGGGGAAATTCTGAGAATTTAAGGTCCCAAAATAATTTTCAAAAAATAATTAATAATTAAATTTATTCCGAAAATTAATTAGATAATAATATTTTAATAATTTATATAATATTAAATAATATTAAATAATTAAATAATTTCGAAAAATACTTATTTATTCAAAAATAATCAATTAAGGCCAAATCATTATTATACTAACATAAACATCTATTTAACCTTAATTAAACATACACTAAACTAATCACACCCCTTAATCTAATCCACCCTTAACTAAACTAATCTAACCACAAAATCTCGCTTAACTTAAACTAAACCTCCAAAAGCAACATTAACCCTCTAATCAAGGTTTAGGAGGCTAAACTCACCGTAATTGCTTTCCGATGAGTTCCCAACGAAGACAACGGTGAGGCGGTCAACAAACCTCCACGGGGTGGCACCAAAAGAGGACTGGAAGGCACCCAAGATGGACCTTGAAGATCCGGACCTAGCTGGAACTCCGGTTGCTGTTCACGGTCAAACGGAGGCACACCGGTGGCTGGTTGGGCAGAGGAGGACCGGCGGGTGGCGGTAGTGGCTTACATGGGCCTCTGACAAGCTGGACGAGACCTCCGGCGGCCTTGGCGACGACGAGCAACTGCTGGTGATGTCGGATGACGGTGCTAGAGGGTCGACGAAGGCGAAGCAGAATGCGAGCCGGTGAGCGGATGAGCGGCAACGGTGACGGACTCTGGCGACATGCGAGCGGGCGGCCAAGTAGGCGAAGGTGCAGCTGGTTCCTTGCTGGTTCGTACGGCCAAGCGGGCGAAGATGAAATGCCCGTCTCAATTTATTGAAAACAGAATTGAAAAATCGGGATGTCACAATGGCAGTAATGGTGTTGGAGGAGATAATTTGAATGGGAAATACAAGTGTGAGGACTCAAAACAAGCTTGTGAGTTTCATTCGACAACCAATGGAAACTTCACAAATCATTTAATGAAGAGGATTTAATGCATATTCCGAGTACATTTAGCATTTCTTTAACCTCAATCAAGAAGGCACCGTATAATATTTTCAGAAGTTATCATCAAATTTTTAATTGTAACCCAAAACAAATATATTACTCATACATATAATATTTTCGGAGCGCGCTTTCCTACAAACATAAGTTAAAAAAATTGAGATTGCATCAAGCTTGACTACTTGAGCTTGATGTTTCAGCTTTTGGTGCTTGACTTATTATTGACTTGGACTTGAACCAATTTCGCGTGAAAAGCCAAAAGCAACGATCAAAAGCAAGGGAGAAAACTTTAACCAAAGACGTGACAGATGTAAAAGGAATTTTGTGGAATGAGAGAAAAGAGTTTCAAAATAATTTCACCTTTTTATGAGTCCCATGTTCATATAAAGAATCGACATAGGCACTTTTTTGTCAAGGAAATGAAAGCTTCATTCCTACTCGATCCTCTTGTAATTGACGGGGAATTATAAGGCACCAATTTGTTCATTCTTCAGTCTTTGGTCTTCGTCTCCATGGACTTCATAGAATACGGGGCACCAATATTGATATTGCTGTTTCTCCCCTCAACTTTATAAAGGAGTGTCCTATTGGACAATGCTATCTTATAGATTAGTATTGATATACCAAACCACATGGCAGATCAAAAGCGAATAATAAACCATATTCGATAATTAATGATAATATGCCACGTCACTTATACACCAAATTTATGAAACATTCTTAGTGTTTTTGACATTTCTCTTTCTTGTTTTGGTTGTAAACGTGAAAACTAATGAGACGTTGATAAATGAATGACATCACTACATGTACTAAGACTTTACTCGAATGTTCTAAATGAATTGGTGTGTAGTGCGGTGAACACCCATGTCCCCAAATAAGTGTGGAATCAGTATTACTATGGAGTTTGTGAAAATGAGAAAAGAGATAAATTGAGCAAGATCAATTTAAGGAAATTTACTTTTCTATTCCACCATCATTTCTTCTCAAAATCACACAAAGTGCTTTGACGCATTACTGGGAGCCTCCATTCAAATTTGACTAACAATCATTGAAGCAATTCAATGATGCATATAGCACTTTGCCTTTACAAGATTCAAGAAATAACTCCCAAGGGGTGGGACTTTGTCCCAAGTGACACTTAGTTCTAGAGCTGAGGAAAAAAGAAAAGATCTAAGCAATGAGTTGGCTTAGATCAGATGACCAACATTTTCATGTTCAAAGAGGTTCGACATGCGATTTAGGACTCCCCCTATCCTTCTCTGTTATTACTCCCAACTTTTTTATGGTGTTTCCTATTAGATGATGCTATGCTATATATTAATATTAGTATACTAAACCGAATAGCAGACTCTGAGTGGACTATAAGTCGTATTGGATAACTAGTAACATTTAGTCACGTCAAATTCATAAAACAATCTTACTCTCTGACATTTTTTTTCTTATTTTTATCGCAAAATTGAGAGTAAGCAAGACTTTAAAATAAGAGCAACACTACATAAACTACATAAACTGAGACTTTACTAGAGTTTCTCGGTAAATGAAATGGGACCTATGTGCTGTGCGGCATGTCGTCAAATAAGAGTGGAATCAGCGTTAGTTTGTAAAAAGGGGAAAAGTGATAAATGGGGCAAGTTCAATTAAAGGAAATTTTGTGGCAAAAAAATTAAAGGAAATTTTGTCCGCCCTCTAATATTCCGTGCAATCTGTAATATGCTTTGTTGGCTATACTTCTTGGCCATACTGGTAATGAAAATGCCTGTATTATCCTTAACATCAGCAATATGAGGCGAGGTGACGTTTGAATAAAAGGCAAAGATGGAAGAAGAGAAATATTCCCAAACCTCCGCTCTGTTCTCCCTGATGTTCTTGCAAATCTTTCTCTTCAAATCCTATGGATGAGAAAGCTTTTCCAAGGCCATAAAGCCTTTGGATGAAGGCTAATGATATTTTGGAGACCATCAAGCAATTTTATTTAAGGACTAAAAGAGAAAAGGGCATGCGTGCTGGGACAACATACATGTCCCGAATTTCATTAGTCTTCCTCTTATTTTATGGTTATATGCGCTGTTAGCTTATTCCATTTCTCTTTTTTAATTTTTCCTATGGGGTTATTGTCCTCAGTTACATGCCTATCCTATTGAAATAAGTCACGTGTCCCTATCCTGTTCCTCTTCCCAATCGTTACTAAATTGATGGGAAATATGGGGCACCAATTGTTAAATTATGGATTGAGTTCAACTAGGCAAGAGATCCAACTCAATTAAAGGATTTTGATTTGTTGGGCGATGCTACTTGACTATTATATGTATTGAAGGTTTGGTTCTGTTGAAGATAAATATCCAAGTTTAACTGACGGAGCAAACATTAGTCAAGACTCCACTCAAGGCGTACATTATCCTGAAGAAGACCTACGGCTCAAGTCTCTGTTTTATATCCCCGCACAAGAGGACTCTCTCTTTAGCGAAGAAAATAGGGGACGCACCAGCGACGCTCTCTTTGATCGCACGGTGTTCTAAAAACGGTGGATCTTGTGACGTGAATCGCACAATGAGTTGTTCTATCAATAACTACTGTGAGTTTAGACGTAATCAAGGTGTGGAAGACACTCGAACTTGCGGGCAATTGTAACACTCGAATTTGCGAGCAATTGTAACTCTATGGTTCTCCAAATATCAGTGGATTATAGCTGCTTACTCTTCCAGTTGCATAGGTATCAATTTTCGAAAAGAATCACGTAATTCTCAGGAATTCTTTATTATTTCTCGTTTATTTCTCCTGTGATTTCGCATTAATTAATTAACTGCAAGATTTGGTTAGTTTCCACATTATTCACAATAATTTATTCAGTCTTCGATCTTCAGTCTTCAGGAGAGAGAAAATTTATGGAACTTCCCATGATGGAGCTAGTCAATAATTGATTTGTGCATAGAGCGAAGGTTTATAAATTCAGCTCAGACTAAAAGTCGATCATAGGACAAGATGGGGAAACAATTGTTTCTTATTCTCAACTCTATTATCTTGTGGAGGTGGAGCTCAATCACAATTTCCGGAGCATACTCACAAAACCAAACAGAATGGCTAGCATTAGCCTCCTTCAAAAACGCAATACACGAAGACCCACTTGGAGTCTTGAGCTCTTGGAATGATTCTACTCATCATTGTGAGTGGCAAGGTGTTTTGTGCAGCAAAAGACATCCTGGGAGGGTCACATCCCTAGTCCTAAGATCACAAGGCTTGAAAGGCTTCCTATCGCCTTATGTAGGTAACCTCTCTTTTCTGAGGGTTATAATTCTGCAAAACAATAGCTTCCATGGTGAAATCCCACCACAGATCAGCAACTTGCTTCAGCTTTGTGTTCTTTATCTTAGTAACAACTCATTTGGTGGGATAATACCCTCCAATCTTTCCTGCTGCTCAAACCTCGAGACCCTGAATCTTGTAGATAACCAACTTGTGGGGGGAATTCATTCTGATCTTGGTTCTTTAACAAGACTTAAATTATTGGGCTTGTCTGTGAACAGTCTTGTTGGTCCTATTCCTCGTTCGATTGGAAACCTCTCGCTACTACAAGTGCTCTCCATGGCAAAAAATGCGTTAAGCGGAGAAATACCTGAGGAATTGTCCAGACTCAAGAGATTGACATTTTTCCAACTATCTTCCAACAAACTAACCGGTGAGGTTCCACCAGGGATTTTAAACTTTTCTCACATTACTTTATTCAGTGTTGCTTCTAACCAGTTGCGGGGAAGCTTTCGCAATGATGTCGGCACCACTTCTCCTTGTCTCCATTTCCTTAGCATCAGCAATAACTCCTTCACCGGGATGATTCCATCAACGTTAACGAATGCCACAGGTCTTAGAGGGCTTTACCTTGACCACAACAATTTCCATGGGCCAATACCGAAAAATCTAGGAAGGCTAAAGGGCCTTTACCAGAGTTTCTTGGGTGAAAACCACTTGCAGGATAATTTGAGTTTTATTTCTTCTTTAGTTAATTGTTCCAACTTAAATATTATTGCGGTGCGAGGGAACTTGATTCACGGATCGTTGCCGAAATCCTTCTGCAATCTCTCCACCAGCATTGAGCGAATTGTTATGGCAGAAAATCGGATCCAGGGAACTCTGCCTTCAGCCATTGGAAATCTCTTCAACTTGTATACGTTGGTTTTATTGAATAATTTTTTAATCGGTTGCCTTCCCGATTCCATCGGAGCACTTTACAAGTTGCAACAACTTTTTCTGGGTGGCAACATGTTGACTGGAGAGATACCGTCTTCAATTGGTAACATTACGTTATTATATCTCCTTGACCTTTCCTCCAACATTTTCCAAGACTACATACCGCAGAGTCTCGGCAACTGCAAGCAACTAATTGGGCTTGATCTTTCAAACAATAACCTAATTGGCTCAGTTCCTATCGAAATCATGGGTCTTTTCTTCCTTGTCGATTGTCTTCAATTTAGCAAATAATAATTTAAGTAAATCTCTTCCATTGCAAGTTGGATCTTTAAAGAATCTTGGCATATTAAATTTGTCTTACAACAAACTGACCGGCTTAATTCCAGCATCCATCAGCATGTGCTTGGTATTGGAACAACTTCACTTAGAAGCTAATTCTTTTCATGGTCAAATTACCGAAGCTTTACGTCCATTACGAGGTCTAAAAGAGCTGGACCTTTCCAATAATAATTTTTCTGGTCCAATCTCGAGCTTTCTAGCAGATTTCTCACTACTCGAGTACTTGAATTTGTCTGTCAATCAACTAGAAGGACAAGTTCCAGAGGGTGGAGTTTTTCTTAATGCAAGTTCTGTATCGATTTATGGAAATACAAAACTCTGTGGAGGTGTTCCCGATCTGAAGCTTCCTCTTTGCAAATCCCCAAGCTCTAAGGAGTCTTCTTCAACCAAGGCCAAAGTAATATATGTGGTAGTTGGCAGTTTGTCATGTTTAGCTTTGTTGCTCCTATGCTTGTCTATCTTTTATCGCAAAAAGAAGCAGACGACAACCAATACCTCCACTTCATTATCTTTCGAGAACCAATTCTTGAGGATTTCTTATGAAGAACTCCTGAGAGCGACTAATAGATTCTCCATGACCAATTTGATTGGTAAAGGGAGATATGGCACAGTTTATAAGGGGATTCTTGATGGAGGTGCCACGGTGGCGACGAAGGTGCTCAATCTAATGCAAAGAGGTGCATCGAGGAGCTTTATCTCTGAATGTCGAACTCTAGGAACCATTAGACACCGAAACCTCATGAAGATACTAAGTGTATGTTCAAGCGTGGACTTTTGTGGCAATGACTTCAAAGCTCTCATATATGAGTTCATGGCTAATGAGAGCTTGGAGGAGTGGCTGCACCCTGGAACTATAGGACGAGATGATGAGTGTAGCAAATCGAGAAATCTTAGACTAGTGCAAAGATTAAACATCGCCATTGACATAGCTACCGCAATCGAGTATCTCCACGAGGGTTGCTATCCAGCCATCGTCCATGGAGATCTAAAGCCGAGTAATGTGCTTCTAGACAACGACATGATGGCTCGAGTTGGAGATTTCGGGCTTGCAAAGATCATTTCAATGGTGTCTACCAAAGCCATGGGAGTTCAAGACCAGGGTAGTTCAACTTCAACCGCAGTAAGAGGATCCATCGGCTATGTGCCTCCCGGTATGAAACTGTCATGTTTTCTCGATTAGTTTTTATTTGATTGCGATAGTAATATGTGAGTGCCAAAAGTTTGACTAAACAATTATTCTTGATGTTATGTTATGATTTGTATGCTCTAACACCTCTTTCTCACAACTGAATTCCTCTTTTCGCTATTAATAGCTTCCGCAGAAAAAGAAAAAATGTATCTTTTTGTGCGAAAAGATTAATAGTAGCTTGCCCTAATCGTATTTTAAATTAAGATGAGAATAAACAATGAGTGGAAAATTTTTAGACAACTTGCAAATCCATGTGAATAAATAGATTAAGCATATTGTATCATCTCATATTTATATTTTCTTTCTATAATTCGTATTTTGTCTCATATCACGTTCATGCCATTAAAACAGATTGCGAATCTCTTTTGGAATGTTATGACTTAAGGTCTTAACAATAAGTAATTTTTCCTTTATGGCAGACCCTTTCATGACCAATAATTTAATATTAGAAAAATATATTAAATGACATGACATTTATGCTAGAAACCGTTGGAGGATACACTAATTGACAACAGGATGGGCTCTACTAGGAGTGTGCAAAAGAACCAGGATCCGCCCGGACCGCCCGGAACCGGCGGTTCTTCAGGGAACTAGTCCGGTTCCTGGTTCCAATTTATGGGAACCGGTGGGTACCGGTCCGGTTCCTGGTTCCATGAGCGGATCAGCCCGCCCGCCCGCCCACCCACCCACCCGGACCGGACTGGTTCCCTTTTTAATATTAAAAGAAGAATTACTAAAACAAACCTAAATCTCATCTCACTTCTCTTCGTCTTTGGTTCTGCGGCTGCCTCTCTCTCTCTCTCTTTGTCTCTTCCTCGGTTCCTCTCGCACTAAGCGAGGAAATGCCCGTGAAGACACCTATTAAAGTGCCACTACTAATGTCAGGAAATTGAATAGCTAGTGCTAGCCAATAGGTTGATGCAACCTGAAGCGCCACAAATGCTAACTGCATCAATAAGCCAAAAAACAGAAGGGTTAATCCTTTCGACACCATTATGTAATCCCAAAACGGCTTCCACCCAGCATCACCAATCTCCTTCTCTTCTTTTGTAAGTTGCACTCCCGGTTTGGCCTTGTCAGATATCTCAACCTGCTTACTCTCTTTAGATTCCTCGTGCTTCACTAAAAAGGAATCTGCAGTTTCACCGGAGATTTCACCATTTGAAGGTCCAAATGTGTTTAAAACTCCTTTGTGAGCATTCACAAGCTGTTCAAATGCTGTTCCTGCAATCAAGAGCTCCTAGTAGCTTTGTGACTGGTTACTTGCAAGCAGGAAATGGGAGAATGTTGCATTCCATCTGTTCGTGTTTTTTTTTTTTTAATCTACGAGATACATTTATAGTTGCAACAAATGAATCTTTGTTCCACGTACTTAAATTTGGTTTTTCTTTCTTTGTCTTGCTTTGATGTCACGTAGCCGTTCTATGTTAAAAACCAAAATTATTTCGCGTCAAGATCGGTTCCATGGATTCACCCGGGAGCTGGACCGGACTAGCGGTCCGGTTCCCGGGTGGATCCATGCAACAAACGGGTGGATCCCGGTTCCAATTTTTTCGGAACCGGTCCGGTCCTTAGCGGGTGGTTCCCAATTCTAGGTCAGGAACTGCTTGCCTGGACCATGCACACCCCTAGGCTCTACCCAACTATCACTTTCCCTAAACTTATTGGTCAGAGCATATTAAGACAAATTTACGCCTTTACAAGTATAAATCCATCACCGTCGACAAATCACTCTAAGGCTCTTCTTTTCCCCCCTGTGTTCATTTTTTGCCTATTCTTTTTGGCATTTTCTTCTCGTCTTTGCATAAAAGAAAGTGTGGTATAGGTATTAAACATAATTTGTATCATGAAAATGATAGTCTCACGTGGATCCCATATGTTTCCAATCAAAAAACCAACTATTCAAATTCAGTTAACACATAGACTTCTGCCAAGACCTTCAGCCAACATATTTGCTTCTTTTTCAATTTTCACCTGGATCCTACTAGAGGACAAGGCCACTTTTGATGTTTAGGCAATTTGTGTAGCAAACATGTGACAACTTTGGTTACACTTAGTAGTTTTGGAGAAGAAGAGTTTATATGTAGTTAACTGACCTTTGGTGCACTTTATGAATTCTAAAATCATATTTTCTCTACCGTTGATGCATTTCTCAACGGTTAATGCACTTTTAAGAGTTGACACGATAGGCGCTAAACATTAGCTATATACAGTAAACTAAACGAAAATTAAACAGAGAGAAATGAAAGCAAAAAACCAGTAGGGGGCTTTGGGACTCCCTACCTTGCTCTAGCAGAGGATCCCTTGGCCTCTCTCATGCACAGCGGGCCCAATTGTGAAGTGAGTGAGGGCTTGCAAGCCATCTCTCTATGTTGGGTGCGATAGGCGCAATCCCTCACAATTTTCTTTCGCAAGCTCTTGCAAATGGACATCAAGCAAAATCCCATGTGACTTAGAAGCTTTTTCTAAACAATTGACTTCAAGAAAAGTGTATGTTTGTTCCTATTAATGTCTTGATGAAATTTTCAGAATATGGCATGGGACACAAGGTTTCCACACTTGGGGATGCATATAGTTATGGCATTCTATTATTGGAGATGTTCACAGGAAAGAGACCCACTGAAGAGGCCTTTGGGCACCATCTTAACCTCCACAACTTTGTTCGAATGGCTCTTCCGGATCGAGCAATGGACATTGTAGACTTAAGGCTTTGGAGTGAAGTTGGTGATCGACAACAAGAGATGAAAATCAAAGATTGCATTATCTCAGTATTCGAAGTTGGAGTCGCATGTTCGATGGAATCACCACCTGGACAGATGGGCATGACCGAGGCAATAAGGAAGTTACACTTGATCAAGGTGAGTTATGAAGCCAAAGAGAGGATGATGGGTATGTAGCTAAATCAATTTTCTTGTTTCGTCTTGGAACTTTTTCACTAGTAGAGAAAATCATAGTGCAAAGGTAGTGCTAGCAAATTTACATGAATGTCTCCTTGACTAGTCTACCTACCCATACCTATTATGTGCGTTTTTTATAATTGCATTTTATAATCGTGGAAAGTGGATGTATGGACTTAAGTCTACCTATTTCCACCAAGTAATCATGTAAAATTTGATGAATTTGCTTATTTGCCTGGTTCTCTTCATTTCCGATGCCAATGTGGATCGATGCATTGCTTAATTATCATGGTTGGGCCATTGCCCTTACCTTTCTCTCTACGCACGCTTGTGTATTAGAATGTAACCTCACTGTGAGGTCACGAGCTCAAGGCCAACTCTTAATGTCGTGCTTAAACAAGATCCCACGGTCAATTGGAGATCAAGCTTGATCAAATCCAAAGGCAAGGAGAGGGAGGCAACCTTATCACAAGATCATGGGGTCAAGGCTAACTCTCAATGTTGCTGTTGAGAGTGACCTCACTATCAATTGGAAGCCATGCTTGATCAAATTTGGGCAACGTTGCCGACGAAATTATGTTAGGGTCATGTTGCCAACACCAACAGCCATCGTGTGAGACCCCCTACCTCCTCTCCAAACCTCCTTTTCTTTTATCTTTTTTCTTTGCTATGGCATCAAATTACAGACTTTTTCTTTTTTCTTTTTTTTGGTCAATAGAGATAGAGAGTTAACAAAGACATAAATGGGACATGATCAAAAAGGGAACAGGGATGCATATTTGTTGCACTTGTCGGTGTGCTTATTACAATGTCTAATTATCCTCATCAAGTCTTCCCACTCAAGCAAGCCTCTCTCTTTCTTCACCATTAGCCACCGTCTCCGGCCGTTGCGGCCACCTATCATCACGGTCGCCTCCTCCACGTCTCACTACTTTCTCCTTCATGTCATCCACGACCATCTTTTCTTTCTCTATTTGCTGACCCAAAACACTCTCTCCTTCACTGTCTCTTCTCTCACTGCCAAATTTCTAAGGTCTCCAAACCACCATTGATGACCTAATTTAGCCATTATGGCCTTTAAGATCTCATGGAACTTTTAATGGACAAGCTAGGTGTAGGAGGCATCCCCAAACCTTAAGATGGCCTTTTGATCTCATCATCATTGACAACTTGATTGTAGATGACGAGAGGAGCTTGATGCGAGGTCTTGAGACCCACCAAAGGCATAAACTTGACATTCAGGCATGGTTGGCTGCCCTCAAATGAGAAAGGGAGAAAGAGCTATGCAAAAGCAGGGACAGCAACCGACATTGAAGCGATATGGGAGAGAGGGTGAACGGAGCATGACACGATCCCTTGTCAACACCAACAGTAAATGGTGGAGCGAAGAAGGTCATGATTTATATTGGCAGTGGAGGCACGTTAGTGACACGAGCCGCATGTGGTTGTAGGGCTCGGCAGGGGGCGGAGATAGACTAGAGGGAGAGAAAAGATTGGCGTTGGGATTTTGAGGAGTGATTGGGGAAGGTGTACAATTAACAAGAGAGACTTATGTCTTGATTTGGCTTTGGAGACAGCAGATAAGTAAACCAATGGTACAATGGATCCGCATCCAAAGCCATAGATGTGGTCCAAAATACATAACACCATGGTATAGTGACGAAAATGCTAAGCAAACAAAACTGACTCACCGTATGGACGGAATAGACTATATTAGGGCAAGTGCCCATGAAATATATACCAAATTGTAGGTCAACTGTCACGCCCCGAACCTCGAGCGTGCACACATCCCTCTACGGTCGATAGAAATGCACTTCCCAGGACATGTCGCCGACCCATTCATTTTTAATACGCATGCGGAAGCAAAACAAATCCCCTGACAACATTTAACTTGGGATAGAAAAGTAGGCAATCAATCACAACCAAACAAACCTTCTTATAAACACATACGTTTATATACAACACTGGATTGTCTACAAAATAGACAAGCTCAACAACTAGGGAACTGTCCTATGACCAACTTGTCAGACACATTCGCCGATTCTTTGGTCTTCACCTCCACAAATGTCCATGGCTTCGAGTCCTCCACAACTGCCATCTAAGGACCTGAAAATATTATCCTACAACCGGGATGAGACAATGTCTCAGCGAGTCCTACCCTTTAAGACTTGATTAGGAAGAAAATACGCCTCAGGGCACTCTAGCCACACAAATAGGACATAAGACTTACCTTGCCTTTGATCCTTCCTGCAAGTTAGTACATTTCAATTATCAATCAATCCAATCACTCAGATACTTCATTCAGAATGAAGTCATTGATTAATCGACTAAGTCGATTACATGTCATCAAAACCACTCTCCGATCATTTCAAGCGTTCCAATTCCAATTTCACTCCTGGCTCAACGAGCCGAACTTAATCAATCCTCTAATATAAACCACGGTCCAAAGGACACGACCTATCTTTAGGTGGCAAATTACGGCCCAATGGTGCAACCTTTAATAGGTGCCAGGTTATGGCCTTATCAGGCGCGATCCCTATCGGGTGGCAATTTATGGCCCAACGGGCGCAACCTCTTACAGGTGGAAATTTACGGCCCAACGGGCGCGACCTTTATCAGGCTGTGGATTACGGCCTTATCAAGCGCAACCCCTATCAGGTGGCAATTTACGGCCCAACGGGCACGATCTTATATAGGTGGCAATTTACGGCCCAACGGGCACGATCTTATATAGGTGGCAAATCACGACCCCAGTGGGCACGACCGATTCCCAATTCGGTGGTATATCACGATCCAACAGGGCACAACCAAGCTTCGATGATTTTCTAGATCCACTTACAACCTTTTACGATCAAAAACCAATCGAATACCAACATTAAACAGATTTGGGATGAATCCCCACATAAACAACCATTCAATCAATCGATACAAACTAGTCCTACCAACCACTCATGGTGCCAAACACCGACACCGGGTATTTTCAAGTTAAATACCAAAACTTCTCCAATTTCATTCAGTTCTACACTTAAGAGCAATTAACCATAATCATTAATTTACACAATTTCTCAATTAAACATACAATTGGCACAAACCGACTACACCAATGCGATCAAGCACGAAATTTTAACGATCCGGCCATCCCTTTACAAAATTTTCGAAATTATTAAATAATTAAATTTAATTCCCAAAATTAAATAATTAAATATTAAATTAAAATAATATAATTTAATAAAATAATATTTATAAATTCGAAATAATTAATTAATTAAAAATAATTAATTAGGGCTTAAACAAGATTACACTAATTTAATCATACGGTTAGCCCTAATTAAACATCCATTAAACTAATCATACAACTAATCTAATTTACATTAAAATAATCTAATCTAACCACCTAAACCTAATTAAACTAATCTAAACATCCCTTAAGCATAATTAACTTACTAAGCAGGGATTAGAGGATAAACTCACCCGATTAACGAGCCAAACGGCTCAAAATGACGGGGATGACATGAGGGTCGATAGTCTCCAAGGCTGGCCTAGCTTCCAGGGTTGGGAAGTAAGCCAAAACGGGCCAAAACTCCACTGTGATACCCATTTTTTTCCTCTCTGTTCGCTGCTAGTTGAGGGCGGATCTGGCGTCGGGTTGAGCTAGACAGGCCCGATGGTGGTTCGATTGAGCTCCAATGGTCCAGGTGGCAGTGTACGGCAGTGGAGGGAGTTCTGGCGGTGGCCTGAACTGCTCGAGGAAGCTACTGGAACTCGGCTGAAGCAGGGACAATGGTGAGAGGAAGACGGAGACAGGCGGAGCCATAGCGGTGCACAAGACGGCGAGTGGCGAACGACGTGCAAGGGGTGCACGATGGCGGTCCGACTGGACTGCTGGCTACTCCGGTGTCTTCCCAGATCTACTGGGACGTCAAACAACAACTGGAGATGGAGGAGATAAGGCTTCGACGAGAGAGGGAGAAGGAAACGGAGGCGTGTGGAGTAGTGGCGAGCAGCGATGGTGTTTAGCTGGGACAAATGGCGACGGACGATGCTGCTGGTTACTACTTTGCGGCTTCTTCGGTTTTGCTGGGTTCTTCGCACGACCAGAAGAGATGGGGGAGAGAGAAGCAACAACGGGAGAGAAGGAGAAAGGGGGGAGGAACCGGTTCTTTTCTCTCTCTCTCTCTCTCTCTTAGGTCACTCAAGCACATGGCCCACCATGACCTCATGTGAGGTCATCTTCCACTCACACCAAGCTTCCACAACTATCTTCAATGGGTCCAATTTCTTTTTCCGCTACGGCCTGAAATTTCCAAAACCTTGTACAACACATTCTTTCAATTTCATTTAATTCCCAACTAAACAAATCTAATTGAAGCCCAATTAAATCCATCAAAGTGACCTCATCCATCTCATGATTTTTCCCCGTCAATTTATCCAACTTGCTTCCCAAAGATTCGATTAAAAACGGCCCTCTAACAATCTCGAACAACAATGACCTTACTTTGCTTTTCCGCCAAAATCTCGGTTTGTAGAAAAATCTTCTGGAGATAAGTCGACGTTCCTAAAATGATGTGACTTGACAGAATTTTCAATTTCTGTAATCGAGTTCAATTTTACGGTTAAATTCAATCTGGCACGACTTTAGCGCGTCCTAACATACCGGGTAGCTTTTAGGAATTTTATGTGCAATTGACCCGTTGTTGATTATTTTCAAGCCACAAAGTGCATCTTCCACACATTGGTGACTCTCGGTTGTCGTAGGAATCTCAAGGTTTCAAATACAGACACAAGATACCAAAACGACAGAAAAATCGATCTAGTGTTGATCAACAAAAATTGTGCAATTAGGTGGAATCACCCACACTGAATTACATGGTTCTGTTGAATTGACCTATCTCCGGTCTCTAATCGATCTGTGCCGTAATGACCCTTGCAGATTAGCACAGTCGAGCAGTCATTTCTTGGTTGAATTCTCAAGTCTATTGCGTTTAGATTTCTTAACGGCTTCACCTAATAGACTAATTATCTCGTGAGTGGCCAACTCATAGAAGAGAGCTATAGGCGCAAAGATGAAATGCCCGACTTATGAAACCAGAATTAGAAAAATCGGGATGTCACATCAACTATCAATATTGTAACAATCCGCAATAAAATGCCATCAAGCAGCTCAAGTTTGGCATTAGGATCAAAATCAGGGGCACGCTGAAAACATCATTAATTTAGATCAGAACAAGAACAATTTAATGCTAATATCAAGTCACAATATGAGAGAATATTGACTTTGTGTATTGCTCAATTGGACAATGTATTACATTGGAGGGAAATTTGTATCCAGGATAATATACACAAGGAAGTAATCTATTATGGGGTGTTTAACTCCAAACCATCCCTTCCCGTTATATCATGAAGCATAAAGGTCAAAAGAACACTTTGTTCTTATGCATCCTTTCATTACAAAAGCAGATAATCAGTTGATGATCAAGAACACTTAAGTCTACAAAATCCATTTCAAACATTCGCAAAATATTGCTAATTTGCTAGTAATAATCTGCTTTAGATGCTCTTATGAGCAACATGTTATACATCCATATTTTCCTAAACTAGCTCATGAATCATATCAAGCTAGTCATTTTTATTTTCCCTTTATTTTTCATTCACCCATGACGCATATAACAATAGGCCATAGGTAAGCTTGTCACTCTAAAAGCCTCTCCTAGTATGGAAGTTCTCCTTCATAGTTGCCTGGAGGATCATAGTTGCACACAACGTATCACCACCCATTGTTACATTGAACCTTACTGCACCCAACTGGAACTAAGTCACCCCAAACATTTGAGTGTAGTGCAAGCAATTGCACCCGCTTACGCAGGTGTTGGTGTTGTAATTGTAGTTCTGCTTCTCTGTGACCCACAAGCTGACGACGTAGGTGCCAGTGAACGTGCCGGTGCCCTTGGCAAGGTTCTCGCCGTAGGGTCCATTGGAGTGCACGAGGCCGTAGTCGCTGACCCGTTGATTCGCATAGTTTGGGTGTAGGCAGCAAGTGTGTTGTCCCATGTCATGTTTGCCACGCCAACTTGCTTCCGAGCGGCATTGTGAGAGTCAAGATAGTCTTGGGGTGAGTTTTGGGCATGACTAGGTTGAAAGAGCGAAATAGAGACAAGAGAGATGATGATGGTTAGAGAATTCATGATGCTCAAGGAATTAGCTGATGTTGGTTCAACATGATATTTTTGGTGATTACTTATGCTATTTATAGACAAATATTTTCGGGGCTTCAACTTACCATGTGCAATGAACTTATCAGGGAACATCTCCTTTGGACAGCACAACCTTGTGTTCAAATCTAGTTTGATCTGAAATGATAGTCTAGTAATTGGTGCATGAGGAAGTAGTTTTGCATGTTCTTCCTTTCCTCAAATGGAAGTAAAGTTAAAGACTTAAGTGAAGTTTGAAATTTCAGCAAATTGGATACATTATAGTAAGAAGAATGTTAGACTTTATGTCGAGTAATGCTAAAGACATTGAGAATAGTGCATGAGATTAAATTATTAGGGGACATAAATAAAATTTATCTAGTTGTAATGAGCAAACAAGTCTTATCCAAGCCTCCAATAGGGAATGCATACAATTTCTCCCGATTTATTTACAATACCAACCATCGCCACTAACTGTCCTCCGATGCTACCTACTAAGCCATTCAAAAGCCACCACCAACTCGTCATCTTATCCATAGTCGTTGTTCTAAGATCCACCATCCATCATCAACTAGACTATTTGTCTCTAGCGTCCCCCATCTCATAACAATACATCACTCCCTTCTCACGAGAGAAGTATTGTGTCAAAAGTTATATACAATTCTCATTTTAGCATTAAAAGTTTTCGCTGGATCATTTAAGTGCCTCGACAAGATATTTCGATCAAAATATATACATGAGATTTATAATTAAAATTTTAATGAGTTGATATTCAAAAAAAAAAAAAAAAACCGGTTTCTATGGCATTGCCATATGTACATTTCTCCCCCACATCATTTTTTTTTTCTTTTTTTCTTTTTTTCCCCTTCTCTTTTCTCCCTTATGCACCCTCACTACTTCACACTGTTCATTGACTCCTCAGCTACAACTTCATCAACGCTCACCCATCACCACCCAAACCTACGAGCTTCGCCACAACCTCAACAAACAACACCAAGAATCGATGAACGACACCTGCGACGGGTTGGAGATAAGGGGCGAGGAACGACATGGTTCAGATCTGTGAGAAGAGTGTTGTTCAGTCAAGTTTGCTTGGTTTCATCAAATTAGAAAGCCACGAAGCACGTCCCGCAATCAATGAACACCTAGGTTGGACGGGAAACCAAGAACAAGCACGCGAACCACACCCAAACATTTCATCGAACACCTAAGGTACAACAACCAGAAAGCATTCGGGCCGTAAATTTAGACCAGAACCAACCATAACCAGAAAACAACACTAGGACACAGAGAAAGGAATGAGCAGGCCCAAAACGCGTGCAAACCAAGGCCGGTGAGACTCGTCCGTAGAATCGACAAGACAGGGGAAAACAAGCTCGGGCATAACTTGTGAAAGGAAAGTTGCCAGACGCGATTGCTAGGTAGATCGGAAAAAAAACGGCTCCAGAAACCGCCTCGAGGGACTTGGCCGGTGAAGAACGCAACACCGATTGCAAATCGAATTTGCCGAGAACGGACCCGACTGAGCCTCCGGTTTGTAGCTTTTCAACGAATTGACTCTGTTAACGGCGGATTTTGATGTGGTTTTGATGAATTGCCCAGACAAGAAACCAGAGAGAAAATCCCTGGTGCATCCCCTTTCTGTCGATAGTTGAGCAAGAAATTGATTTTTCTTGCTGAACGAAGTCGTTTTGGGTCATGCAGCAGGTGAAACTTGTTAAACGATGTCGTTTTGAGCTTTTTATGCTGAATCAGACCGCCACCAGCAAGCCACACAGTGGAAAAAATATCAAAATTTTGCCACATCAAATTTCCGACATTCAAAATTGGAGTTGAGACTTAATGATCGTTTTTTGTTTAAGTAATATTTAAGTGATTTAAAAAAAATGATATTAAAATAAGCATTATACGTAACTTTTGACATTTTTAGTATACTTTTTCCTCCTCCCACTCCTAGCAATGGCCATCATCGAGACATCGATGAGCTCTAACCAGCCCTCAAGGCCTTGATGCTGTCAAGGTTAAAGCGAGTGTCCAGATCTGGAGGTGCATCCTCCTATCTAGACACTCAACCCCTCCACTCCAGATCTAGAGGCAGCGAGATCCGGATTCATCGCCCTCAGCAAGCAGGTGGTCGCCGTTGCCCCTTGATTTATTGTTTAACAAATCAATCTTCCATTAAAAAGATAAAATTTATGAATCATTCTTTAATGTCTCTGCCATTTTCCTTATTTTAAGCTATCTAACAGGTACATGTACTTCTCTTTTGTCTCAATTAAGTTATCATCCACTTGTTTTTAAATTAAAACAAGCATGAAAACCATATAATTTGCGTTTTTAATTTTATGAGCTACTTTTACAGTTCTGCAATTGGCATGGATGCGAAGGGCACGCCCTCACATGCCCACTTAGCATTGAACGGTTGGACGTGCATCTTGTATTCATCTATCGTGCCATAAATAAGTCTTATAATAAAGAAATTATAATGAGCTCGAGATATGTAATAAATTGAATCTGAATCTTAAACAATGTTTAGATCATATGTAAGTCCCACCTAGATCTTATCAAATTCAACGGTCCAGATATGGGATGTGAAATACTATGTAAAGTAGAGTAAATGTCCATTAGGAAAATGATTTGAGTAATTTCTCATCGACCGAAATATGTGTCATTTTTTTATTTAATTCTCGATTTCTCCTTAATTTGAATTAATTGTTTTATTTGACAATCAATATATTGGACACTTTGTTAGAAGATGATGTGTGTTACACTGAAAAGTGTCCAAGATTAGGAAGCAATTTGTAATGATATGAAAATCTAAGGGATCTATATTGCAATTCTCCCAAATTTGCTGGAAATTTTTTTCCCTTGAAATGGGCACCACCGAGTCATGTGAGAGAACATGACTAAAGTTTCTAACGAGAATTTGGCTAGAGTCCATGCAAGAGAGAACATTAGAACTAATGTCAAAATGCCAAAGTTAATATTGCAAATACCGAGATAGATATAAGGGGCAAATTGCCACCATCGCAAGGACATGGGGGCTCTAATAATCCCAAAGAATTCTACTATCGCTTCTATAGTAGACTTGATCCCACCAAATTCTGGTCCACACAGGAAGAGTTGGACTCTAGAGGTACTATTAATGGAGGCGAGAACTTGAATCTTTTTTGAATCCTAGTTTTCCATAATCCAAAATTGAATGTGTTCAGTTGAAACATGAAATTGGGCCCACGAATCTAAAAAAAAAGTATGAATTCTTGATCTCTCTAAATATCTCTATCAACTTGAAAATTCAAGAATTTGAATTGATGTCCTTTCATTGATTCCTCCTAAACCGTATCAATTTATCCTAAAGATTTCATTTCAATCGGAACTTAATTATTTGACATGTGTAAGGATCCTAGACAAGGGCCTTTTGCTGTAAGGCCCGATCTAGGCCCGCCCAGCCTGCATAGTTATTATACTTTTTTTTTTCTCTTGATGGGCTGGCCTTGGCCATAATGTTGGCCCAATTGGAAGGCCCAGTCTAGCTCTTGCCCGCTCTTCTTGTTTCTTCCAGTTTAATTGAGTCCATGACAAGTTCAAGCATAGTTCCCCCAACACATCGAGCCAAATTAAGATTAGCATATTCCAACCGAAGTTGATTCACCCCAAAAAGGGAAAACATTTGCACTCTCAAAAATATAACAAAAGAATTCTCTATCAATCATACACTAGGAATCACTAATTCATGTAACACTCAACTCATAGGACCATAGAAAAAAAAACTCATAGGACGACGTGCATGTTGAAAACCTCAAGATGTGATAACCATGCTATATACTCAGCAAACAAAGTTCATAAATATGTCGGCGGCACGAATTAAATCCAATGTGGATGGAAAGAAGAAGATGAGATGAAAGAATTGGAGATGATGTCTTATGGATCAGCTGGTTCAGTGTTTGGGAAGAGAGCACTCCTTGGGCACGTTATCTTGGAACCTTGCATTGTCCTGGCAATAGTCATATATCATGTGATATCTCCTGACCCATTTGAACCACCTCCTCTGTGTCGATGTTAAATAGCTAAAATCTTCATTGTTCCACCAGTTTGTAGGGCTCTCCGCCCTGCAAAACCTCGGGTTGCCCTTCCAGACGCAGGCGTCCATCTTGTAGTCCCCGAAGGAGGCCACGAAGGGGCTCTTCGACCAGTCAATCTTCTCATGCTCGCCCCGTGTCACCCAGCTGTCACCGTTCCATAGGGTGGCTTTGACGCCCATCGGTTGCCACCTAGGGAACGGCCACCTACTTGTCCGCACGGTTTCGGTACGTCTAAGTCGGGATCGAATCCATAAAGAAACTGCAAAGAGGTTTCCATCCATTATTTCACGGATGATCAGATTTTTCGCGAATTTATTAACCCGCAGGTAAATCCACTCTTCGTGGTCGTCGAACTAGTCAGCATCATACATTGGTTTGGAGAATGTACAGCTGCCCGGACACGTCGCTGAGGAACATGAAGTCTCGTCCCGTTCAGCTAATCGGACGTCCACTGAAGTTTGATCCCAATTCAAATCAACCATAGAGGCACAGGCCAATGCAAGGTATTTTATCTTTATCCTTATCTATATTATTTGTCAAACATAAAGATTACTTTAAATATACTATTTTTTGTTTTTCGTTTTTAAATTTGAATTCAATTAGGGTTTGTACAGGGTTCTTCATCAAGAAGCAAGTGTTTTGTGACACCCATTGAGGGCCGCCCCACCTTCTTAACATATATATTATCGGTTGCTTAATAAACTGCTGAGGTCTGCACGATACCTGTACAACCCAACTTCCCAAGGATGCTGAGGTCTGCACGAGACCCAAACGGAGCAATTTAAGGACCTACTCAAGTCTTAACTCAACATATATAAATCTTAGGCAAATAATCAATAAATTGCCCATAGCAATTTAAGGCTAGTAAACAATGTATTTAATCAATCATAATATTGAGCTAAACAATAAATCTTACAATTAAGGTTCATCCATTCCCCTGTTTTAAAGTCTAAACTAAAGTTGGAATTCAATAACATCAAAATCATGTTAAGATTCAACCATTTCATTTTATTCTGAACACGCCAGCTTTATATGTAGTATTTCAAGAACAGATTTAATATCACAACCTCTATGTTTATTATACTAATTTAGACATTCAAACTAGTTTTTTCTTGAGAAAACATATGAGAATAACCCCGCTACTTATACGTCAACGTATTGAGGATCAATCCTAAGTAAAATCAAGAAACCTCAATCACAATTTGTCCAATTTCAAATCTGGAAAATCTGGACACCAGCTATATCTCATGAAAAACCACTTAAAACACCCTGAAATTAATTAGACTTCCCTCCAAACTTCATCCACACATAGTATCCACTCTCTAGGAATCAAAGATATGATGGACTAATAAATTTTCATACATGGCTCTTGGTCGGCCAATTTCTAGGAGAATTGTCCAAAAAGTCCTAAACTTTTTGCACTTTTGCCAATTCAGTCCTAAACATTTTTTTCTTGCCAATTGGGTCCTAAACCTTTTACAATTGTGCCAATTCAGTCCATTTGGCTGCCCGGAGCTGACGTGGACGCCGGCCGGAGATAGCTAGCTGGCGAAAATTTTTTTTAATATTTTTTAAATATTTTTTTCGAATTTTTTTTGAATTTTTTTCGAATTTTTTTTTTTTTCCCACTTTCTTCTTCCTCTGGCCGGCGCCAGAGACGAGGGCCAGCGAGGCTCACCCCTGCCGGCCACTGGTGAAGGCGAGCCTCGCCCAGCGACGGCGAGGCCGCCGTTGCCTAGCCGAGGCGAGGTCGAACCTCGCCAGATCTAGCGACGGCGAGGCCGCTGTCGCCCAGCTGAGGCGAGGCAAGGCCTCGCCCAGCCGTGGTGAGGTCGAGCCTTGCCAGATCTAGCAAGGCCGTCGTCGCCCAGCCGAGGCTCGCCTCCGCCAATGGTCGACGAGGGCGAGCCTCGCCAATGGCCGGCGAGGTTGACCTCGCCGGCCCTCGCCTCTGGCCGGCCGACGCCGGCGCCAGCCAGAGGAAGAAGAAAGTAGAAAAAAAAAAGAAAAAAATTATAAAAATTCGAAAAAAATATTAAAAAATTATTCGCCGGCCAGCTCTCTCCGGCCGGTGTCCACATCGGCTCTAGGCTGGCAAATGGACTGAATTGGCACAATTGTAAAAGGTTTAGGACTCAATTGGCAAGAAAAAAAGGTTTAGGAATAAATTGGCAAAAGTGCAATAGATTTAGGACTTTTTGGACAATTCTCCCGCCAATTTCTAGGAATCAAATAAACAATATAAAATTGTTATATATTATTTAATTTATAGATACACTTTTATTTCTTTGGCATTTACATAATTTATGTGAATATGGGGTACTTTCCAAATGTTCACTAAACATTATATCTACATGGGGCAACCCGAAAAACAAGCCTTCTTATGCCAAATCCCAACAGATATATTCCTTTGATCACAATTGAATAACATCTTGAATGGACATTGACATATCACCAGGTGTCAAAATACTAGGATATTATAGTTCCAGCCAGCAAACTTGTTAGTGAGTTGGCCTCACTATTACATAAGCAAATCACCAACCAAGTAATCTACCATCTCTTCTAGGGATCATAAGTCCTATAATAGTACATCAAACATATTATAGAATTAGTCCCACCGATATAACCAAGCGGTCGAACATAAAAGATGCTAGAGCTGACCCTCATAGATTCAAGATGTGGTTCCTTCCATGTAGCACTTTACCCTTGCAAGGTTCAAAAAGTGGCTCCCATGAGGTAACACTTTGTTATACATGGCACTTAGTTTTACAGGTGAGCTACAAAGACTGAAAGATTGAATTCGCCTGGACTAGGCTAGCCTGAATTTTCGAGCTCAAATAGGTCAGTGCCGTGATTTCAAGGACCATTTTAGGCTTTAACATCTCTGGCCTGGATTGGCCCGAACAATTACTTTAAATTAAAATTTAAAATATATATTAAATAAAAATATAAAAAGAAATAGTAGAAAGTACATTATTTGTACTTAAAGCACTTCAACAAAGTCAATATATAGAACAAAGTAATTTTTTAGGCCGAAAATAATAACCAATCTTTTTAAAGGAAAATCAAGCTAGGCCTAAACCGGCTTAGAGCCAAAAAAGCATTGAAGCTAGCCCTCTCGATCCGTGCTTACTCCTACTTAGTTCATACTTGCTATTCCATTTCACACATGATGAATGCATATTAACACATGAGATCCGATTTACATGAAGAATATGATATACAATTTACAAATACTTAAGACATTAAAATCCATAAACTCGATCAATCAACATTTCTATCTAATTCAAGAAACACAAACTGAATGCTGCACTAGCCTCTTTAGCGGTGGATCAATTAATTCATTAGTCATGAGCCACATGTAAATTAAGAGCATCCCATGGGTCCACCAATTATAAAAACTATTCCCGGCTAAGCTTATATGTAGGTGGCGTCCAAAACCTCATGATTGTGAACGACTTATCTTTAAACTAAAATTGGGGACATAAGTATGAATTATGAAATACTATTTAATAGCTATTAGAATAGCGTGGCGGCTGGACATATGGATAGTGTATATATTGATTACTCATTTGACAGAATGGTGAGTCTTTTGTCTCTATGGACTTGTTAATCCTCACATAATTGACGATGTATAAATAGACTAAACAAGTCCATCACTGCTTAATGAAGTCAATAGGATATGATGGAGGAAAACCACTTTGTTTAATTGACGGAACAAGTCCCATCATTATATGGAACCTTTAAAAGTGTTTCCTATTAGACAGTGTTATGTTATTTATTGATATAGACTCGTCACAATTGGAAAATTCATCCCCGACGATTTTATGTACTTGGACATAACCACCTACGATAAATTTTCATGCCGTCTCAAATTATGATGTTTAAAAAATTAAGACACGAGAACACGCCAAAATTTGCGGTCAATGAAATCTGATTTATAAGTTTTACACTTGTGAAGTCAATTGTTGGAATCGATATGAGTTTGTTGTATATGACTAAGTGGATAAAATGATTAACCTATAATTTGGGAAAGTATTGCGAAAGCTCCAGAAATCTTGACTGTTGGGACAGCATAATACAAGTCTGAAACTTTCATCTGGAAAATAGAAAAATAAAAAAAGAGTTCAAGTCCGAACCACTAACAAATTCTGGTGGAAGATGACAATGTTTATTCATTTTATTGGCAAATCATGGTTCTTACGTTCATCAGCAGAACTGCATGCATGTTAAAAAATTAATAATCATCTTCGTCCTTCGTATTTTAACATTACATTCAATCTGCTTCAATGAAATTTTTTTATGTAAAATAATTGATAAATTTTTTGATGTAAATTACGAGAGAACATAATTTATATTTATGTCTAAAAAGGCCTAATGAAATTATAAGTTTAAGACAGGATATAGATAGACTAATAGGAAACTACTACATATTATTTATCTAAGTGGATAACTACTAAAAAATTGAAACAAATCCCCCAATATCCTAACGTAGTTATTAAAATAAAAAGACAAGGAAATGAAGTCTACCACTGGCTACCACTATGACGACCATCATCTCCCTCCCTCCAATCGACAGCCTCTTACAACCTCAACCCAGGCTAATGCCATAGATCGAGCAAGAACTACCTCTTCCTCCCGCCATGCATGTAATAACCTTCCTTTTTTAGAAGCCAGAATCGACCGCGCTCAAAATAAACCCACTTAATTAATGACACAACTTATTAGTAGTTTTCTTTTATATGCCTACCATGCTCGTCCGCTAGACGAGACTTTAGACAAAGCTCAAGTGATTAGAGCATTATTCATATGATGCTCTAACTTTTAGATGCAAAATGTTTAATAAACTTTTAGATTCGATAACTTTTAGATGCAAAACGTTGGATATGGACCAAAAAGATTAATGCGAAACACTTTAATGTTTCATATATACACATCTGACTACTCACGTGTTATTCAAGCAGCTATTGCATGATAATTACCATCATTGATGTACGTAATTAGGTCCAATCTCTCGGGATGGTTGAAGCAAGCATGGACTTCTTGTTAAACATACGTGACAAAATATTTCAGCCATGTCAGGTTCGTACTTTGTATTCTCTAGGCCTCACACAATGGGAGCTTGGGTGAAAATCTAGAGTTTTTGACACCCGATCATCAAATCTGAAAATAGACCAAAAAAAAAAAAAAATCCTACCAGACCGTTATAGTGCATTGTAAAATTATAAGTATAGGAGAGAAAAACCAATTCTTTGCATCATCTATCGTTATGGTTATCTTAATTTTCAGGCGTAAAGTTCATGGTTTTTAAATCCTCATGAGTCATGAAAAAACATACATAGCTTTAAGGAGAATTTATGCAATATTTTCGAACTAAGGGGATAGAGGGGCATGTATTTGTCCCCAAACTATCAATCTGTTTATGTTGTCTCTTGAATTCTCATGTCAGTGGTTAACGTAAAATCAGACAAAGTTCTGAGGACATAACAAAGTGAAAGATTAGGATCGATGTTTAAAAGTTCATAACAAAATGCATGTCACTTCCAAAATTTAGAGGGCTTACATAATTTTTCCTTAATTAAAATCAGAGATAAAGGATGTAAAGCAGATAATGAAATTGTAAGGGGAGAAACTATCAAATGAGCGTGGCATCGACACTAAATTGAGCCATATTATTGAAAATGGTCGGTTCCATGTTTGTACAACTCCCATTGCACTCATCAAATTTGATGATTTAAATTCAGTTTAATACATATTGTTGATACCTAAATTTTAACATCCCATTTAGTAATATTGCATAGTAAATTAGGAATTGACCCAGACCCCTAAAAAAATATTAAGTTAAATTGCGTATAAACTTTAGGAGCATTTGTTATTTAGTTTATATTTTTTACTATTGTATTTGCATTGGATCAGTAATTGATGGGTTTTAATCAATGGTTCTTTGCTTTAATTTAACGAGTTGGACTAAGCCCGCGGTGAAAGAGAATGTGGCAAAGCCCATCATTCTTTAATGCCTGAAAATTAACTTTCGAGGAGTGTTGGAAGATTGGTTTATTTTGAAAAAGATTGATATTATTCTTACAATATTCATTTTAGAGCATAGAAGGAAAATTTGGCCAACGAAAAGAAACAAAAGAAAGAATGAAGTGGTGGTTAATCTAATTCTATCTCTTCTGTACATTCATGCAATTTAAGGGAAATAAAGATAGAAAAATAAGAGGAAAGTGTGCTAATGCAGAATCAGCCGACATGGGCATATACATGTATAGAGTGATATGTCTCGTTTTGACGCGTCCATGCTCGTGGCAGAAAGGAAGGTTTCAGATGAGTAATATTGGAAAATAAAAGGGAATGATGCATGTGGGGGATATATTTGGTGTCACTCTTTAGGCAACATATATTTTGGTTAATAAAAGAAACACCAACGCAAGAAAAGAGGTCTTCAATCCTCAGTAGGCGTAAGCAGAAAGGAAGGAAAACAAAATGAAAGTAAGGAGATTGTGTCTTGACCGTACCAGACGTGATTGGAAGGAGGAAAGAAATTTAGTTTCTTCCTTTGGCGGGGTCTCTTTTTCCAGTCCGACACAGGCAAGGAATAGACAACAGAGGGAGAGGAAAGGTATAGAGAGTTGTCTCGGCCACACTCTCCGCTGTGTCATCACCGTCGTCGCTGCTGCTGCTCGCTGTTTTGCTGAGCGTGACAATGCCAAACCTGCCGCTGCATGACAACAACGAGCCGTTGCTCCTCATCGCCCGAACACCATGCGCCTGAGCTACTGCTGCTTAAGCTCACCACAGATCTGTTGCTGTCCCATGGAGTCCTGACGACGCTGTTGTTGCCGATCGACTGCCTGCTGTGGTTGTCAGTGAGCCACGGAGACCCGATCCTTGCTGCACGGAAAAGCCACGACCTTTTACCACGACAAAGCTTTGAGCCGTGCAACCACCGTTCAAACCCGCCGCTGTTCAAGTTGGAAACCGTATCTTCAAATTAGGTGACAAATCCTATCCAAATTTGAATTATTAATTACCTAATTTGAATATATTGTGATCTTAATTAGACGTCTTGAAGATATGCCATAAACAAAAGATTTTTCAAGTATTCGTGAATTAGGATAATTTCTTAATTTTACAATATGCAATGATCAATAGTCTGAACCACCGCCTGCGGTGGCCCAATTGGATAAGTGCTCTCATGATCCTTTATGAGAGGAGAGAGAGAGAGAGGAGTTCGAATCCTGCTGGCCACACGGAATCTTAAGTGTGACGTCAGGGTAGTGGTCCTCCGCTAGCATCGCCCCAGGGTTTACCCCTGTTACCCCGGGCCTATTGGGCTATCCGTGTTGGTACGGTGCACGGGTTCCCTAGGTCATTAAAAAAAATAGTCTGATTTTATGGGCCAAATACGACTCGCGATCATGTGAAAAACTGGCCAATCTAATCTCATGCCCAATATACAATTGGTTGATTTTACTTATTTCCAAATTTAGATGGGTATGGATGATATCTTGGGTGATAGATGTTTTCCATTGCTTGATTTTATTTGATTTTATTTTTATTTTTTATCTAAAAAATCAAAAAAGATTAGATACAATTAAAGTAGATTATTTTTTAGGGTCTGCATGTTTAGTTTGATTATTTTATAATTTCAAATTTAAAAAAAAATCACATGCATATCATGTAGATTAATTGCATCATGCCTACATCATCGCCACTATGTCATTACTACGTGTCACGTGCATCGTGTTGTGTGTCATCTTACCATGTCATTCATCGTATGCAATGTCATTTGCTATGTCATTGTATATGGTGTCATTGTGCCACACCGTATGTCATATCATCATATATGTCACGTCATTGCTTGCATGTCATGTACTGATCTATATGTTTTGGTCATTTAATTAAAAAATCACCTGTCATAAAATTTTGCATGTTAAGTTTATTTATTTTAGAAATTCTATGTCGAGGTTCATCTAATTAAATTGCATGTTATGTAGACTAGTTTAATTAGGACTGCATGTCGATTTTGCCTGTCATTAAAAACTGCATGTTTAGGTTTGTATACTTAGGAAATTTTGTGTCGTGCTAGAATAATATATTTAATCATCATTAGAATTAGGATATTTAAATAAGTTATGTCACATGTCACGTTAGATTAGTAGAATGCATTGCATAAAGCATTATCTTCATTAAACAAGTTTAAAGAAAAAACATTTGAGGGAAATTGCATGTTAATGAGAAATCATATTTAGGTTGCTAATGTCATTTTCTAACTAACTACACATGCTTTCGTAGCTTCGAGGTGAGTAATTCTTCCATTTCCTTGCAATATATTTAATGCTTTCATTGTTGAGTGTTAAATAATGGCTGCACACTTGCTTCGCATTTGAGTGAATTAAAATTAATACAAACTGCCTACGATATATTTTTCTGAAGTAAAAGAGAAAATGTATTGAGAGGGCATTACATAAATCTAGGGTAATCAAATACTCATACCCACAATTTCTAGTTCATAGAACTAAAGTAATTCTCCCGTCACTTTATTTGGATTTCTAATTAATCAACCGAAAATAGATTAATGGCAACTTCTAATTATAAATTATTTACTTGTTAAGAACTTAAACCCTAAGTCATAAATTAATATGGGTTTGATAGAGCTTGAGTTAACTTTAAGCTTAATAATTTATTAGCAAAATCCTAGGTGATGCACCCGCTTTGGGGAGTTCGCGACACATAAGTTAGATATAGTTATTATTTTCCGATGGGAGATATTATCATTATCATCAATATCGCATGGACTATTTTCCGCAATTAAGGAGAAAGAATAAGAGAAAGATAACAAAAACCACCAAATGCATCCGGCGATGCTGCTTGTCCCATCGTTGACTTTTCTTCATTCCCGCGAGCAAAGAATTTTCCTCTCTCTCTCTCTCACTTTTAAGACATTTTTTCCGTTGACATTTTTGCTCAAGCCTGACAACCAGAAGTGGGTGGTGAGCAGTCGGTTATTAGGCTTGAGCTAAGCTCCCTCACCTTGCAGTGGTTTTGACATCACCGTACCTCCCCCTGGACGCGAAAAGTTATTATACTCCCCTATTTGATGGTAGCTAGTAACAAAATAATAACGTGTAGTCTATCTTCCCACCAATAGATCCCTTGATTCTAACCCAAACTTTTCTTCTCGGGTGGATAGGAATACAAGAGGTGAAATTGCAAGGTTTCCCACCCCGCTCTCCTGTTTCTTCTCCCTTAAGAATAAGGAAGTTATGCCGTTGATGTTCTATAACATATTTGAAATGCTAGGTGGCATCAATCTCCGGCATTTTGGCAAATAAACAAATTGCGATCCCATCCCTGCAATCTACGTGTCCTATGCCTCTAATATTTCGTCTTTTAAATTCTATTGCATATTCTTTTTCTTCCCTTCTTTACTTCTAAATATGATGAGGAACCACAAATTCCAATCTATAGAATATCTGACTAACCTCAATAATCAGATAAGACATGGATCAAGACATCAAACGGGCAACCCGAACATGAGATTATTTATACAAGTAACGTACGTGAAGGTTTTAATTGGTGATGGGCTTAAGGCCCGTCCGCCCATGCTGGGCCCAAAAGGCCCGGCCCACGTGAATACGGCCCGTGGATGGGGGGACATATAAAAGGGAGGAGAGAGAGAGAAAACGCACCGGTTGGAAATCATAAACAACGTACGTCTTCTCCCGCGCACTCTCTCTTTTCCTAAAAAGAAAAAGGAAAAACAGTATTTTCTTCAAGGCTTCATCGGATCGAATTGCTCAGTTTCTCTTCCTCCATCAACGTCGGTGTTTAATCTGTGGCTAACAAGGTACGCTCGAATCCGTGGTGTGCTTTACGATCGGTGATGCGTGGTTTTTCCCGGGCTTCGTCTTCCGCATTGATTTAGGGGTTCGATTCAGTGTCGAATCCGGTTTTCGGGGATCCGTTATTCCCAACAGTACGGATTTGAGCTAATGTCTTTTGATCCACACCTTTGTGTCTATTCTTTTGTCACTAAGGCAAAATGAGGAATTGCATGTAATCTCTTCTGCAATCGATTGTAATGTTTTTCCTGAAATGGCGGGTCTTCATCGGTCGTGCCCTAAAGCAAGAAGTTTAATTGCGACATTATTCCTGAAATTGCATAAAGCTACTCTATTATAAGTTCCATTAGGTCAATAATTTGCTGCCGTCTTTGTCGGCCGTGCCCTAGGACACTCCCGTTTTAGTTCTTATTAATTTGTATTAACATCAAAACACATCATCGACAACTTTGGTTAAAAAAATTTAGTGATTGACTTAGTAAAAAAGTGTCAATTGATGTTATAAATTAATTGTACACTTGATCATAAGTTTGACGAGTTGCAGGTATTCCGATAAAATGGGAGGTTTGATTGAAAATTTTGCGCTTTTCAGCGGGCTCAAGCAATGCATTCTAGGGCCTTGTTAGTGAGTGGCCTAGGCCTAAGCAATGGCTTTGAGGCTTGGCTTAGTTCGCCCATTAATTTATTAAAAGTTACACCGATAAAATATTTATTTTAGTTTATCTACCTCAAAATACAAACTTGGTAAATATTGAAAGTGAAAGTGAGGCTTAAAACAGAAGAAGAAAAGTATTTCATGACACAATTAAAGTACAATACCAAAAAATAATGGAATTATTATCTAATTATGTTTCCATTTTATCTATTTTTTAGCTCAGCTTTTTTTGCTTTAAAAAGCAAGACATTCCCCATGTGATTGGGCCAATGAATTCAAGTGAGTAAGCTTGGTACTTGTCAAAACCAGCTGGATTGGGTTTGGACATGGCCCTTAAAAGCTCGAACCAAACTTGTTCAGTGATAAGGTCTAATTAAGTGTATTGTCACATCATTTTCAGATGTGTTTTTCTCTGTATCCGACGTTTTAGCGTTCGTGTCATATGAAAGCGCCACTACCAGCCCTAATAAGGATGGAATAGGTCCTTTGACCATAGAAAAAGTACTAAAAAGTCATAAACTTATGGTATTAATATCAATTTAGTTATAAACCTTTTAATTAGACTAATTTAGTCATAAATTTTTTTACATTAATATCAATTTAGTCCATCCGATCAATTTTACCCTTGCGATGCTGATGTGTGGCCAATGAACGTTGACATGGCAATTGCCCCACTAGCTCGAAGGAACTCCTTTGTTTTGGATTTCAATTGCAGCCGCTACTTCCTTTCAATTTAGCCAAATTTTAACCTATTGTTTAGTCCGATTTCATGGCCAATGTAAGGTCAAGGTGACGAGACTTAGTGGGGCACAGTGGAGCCAGGAGTTCCTTCGAGCTTTGAGGGCCTTATGAGTTCCGTCGCTCCAAATCTTCTGTTGTGGGGCCTGAGGTATTAAAAATTACCTTGTCTCTAATCACTAGATGCAATGAAATGAATGCAAAATCGGGTGGGGTCGGTGTTTTTTGAGGGATCGAATTTCACCGTTATCGGTTAATTTGATTCCTATTTTTTTTATATAATATTCATGATCAATAATTTTTTTTTTTACTATGATGCTTCTAGTTTTCAAATGCAGAGAAATGAAATACGGTCCAAGATGCTGCAAAATCAATCAATTTTTGGTTAGGGGTTGAATTCTAGACTTATCAGCGAACTTGGTCCCTAATGTTTTTTTTTTTTTAAGAATTGCAATAACGATCTATCCATGAAAACTTAGATGTCAACGACTTTATAAAACGTCGTCATTAAAAAAATCCAAATTTATGATGTTTTGTCGTTAGTCATTACAGATCATCGTCAACCTTCATAAAACATTGTTTTATATACATATCGCATTCCAAAATTAGTGTTCCAATAATAAAACACCAAACTAGTGTTAAATAATGTACTGATTTAGCAATTGACCTCAAACCCGTCTCACTACCCAGCACCAAAAACTCGTTTACCTAACATTAGAGTGATCGGATCCCTGATTATGTACATGCCCGCTTGCTTCCCTAGGGACATTCTTGACCATCGACTAAGGACCTTCACTAAATATGCATCTCAAAGTGGGGAAATTAATGCTAATTTTTAGAACAACCTGTTTCAGTAAATTATATACTTATTATACTTCAAGCTAAAATAGAATCAAGAAATTCCAAGTTGGATTTATGATACTCCATTCAATCCCTGACGGATTTCTGTCACACGTTTCAGATATAAATAATGACGCATGTTGTTCTCCAACCTTTTAAACTTCAATATATAGTGTTCTGCGCTAAATTTCAAGTATAACCCAAGATGTGTCATCTTATTGGAAAACGACATGCTCCTTTTGTCAATCTAAACATGTTGGAGAGGAATGGTGCAATCATGATATCTCCTCGTATTTTCAGCAATTCTCAAATTGACAAAGTCTGACGTCCAATCTTATTTATTCAGAAGTTTCGTACAAACACTAGACTCCATTCATTTTACGGAAAACAACTTCCACAAAAACCTTTCTCGGATAATTCAGCGTTCAGTTCATAGGAAATAAATTAGTTAAGACGCTAATGGAAGAAACAACTTTAAAAATGAGGAAAATATTTTTCGCTTTTCAAAAAGTGGAAGACATTTTCCATCTCATTTCTTTCACTTCTACACCAAGCACTTTCTTTTTTACCAAATATCTTTTCCTTTGTTTTTATTTTTTTTTTAAAAAGTTGAGTTTTTAATTATTATTTTAATTTTTTTCTTTTCTTTTTTTTCTTCTTCTTTAGCTGATCGAGGGCCATAGCGTGAGTCCGCAATTGGCTATAAGAGAGCTCAAACCTCGCTAGATTCCAATGAGGTCAAGTCTTGCTAAATCTGAGGAGGCCCAAGCTTGCTCAAGGACACCAAGTGAGCTCGGGGCTTACCAAATTCAGCAAGTTGGGAGGGACTCAAGCCTCCCTTAAGATCACTAGAGGTTTATGAGGCTCTAGCCACCTCAGGTGAGGCTTGAGGTTGCTTGTGACTAGTCGCTGACTATCATCGTGGTTGGCGATCGATAGAGAAAGAAGAAAAAGAGAAAAATGAGAAAAATGAAAGAATGAAAAAAAATAATTAAAAAATTTAAATTCTTTTAGTAATTTTCCTCAAAAAATCAAATCATATATTAAATGGCAGAAAATATTTTCTAATTTATTTTTAAATTTGAGCTGAACATCAAAAAAATATTATCACTTTTTTTGGAAAATAACTTTTTAAAAAAATATTTTTTAAAAACGTGACATCTTCCGCGAAATTGATGAGTTTAACCATTGTGTGATTTCATAGAGTCTATCATGTGCGCGCAAATGTCAAAATGAATTGACATAATAGGGACCGTACTGAAGAATCTCCGGAACGAAATCCTGATCCACACGATGAAGTTGTCCTCCTCGCCAAGCTTACTGCATAAGCCTTCTCTCTGTTGGGCGTGTGGCTTCCTTTAGAAGCTGGGGGCCGACTTTCCAGTCCACACGCAGTACGTCGGCGGATCCCAGGGCTTTGCGATTCGGACAGCCAGTCTCCTCATTTCTCGCTCTCTTCATCTGCTTCCTCGGAAGCGACAAGCACATAACTCACAATTCTTTGTCTCGGTCGTGCGAGTTTTCTTCTTTACAATAAAGAAGACACGCGTTGCATACGTTCTCAAAACTTGATTACTATATGATTTCGCCTATGAAGTAATTATTTTAGATTGAGCTTCATGAGAGGAATTCATCAGATCTTTTTTTGTGGTGGGAAAACGACCAAGAAAAGGCGAAAAGTACATAAAAAGTCATAAATATTAATTCAATCATAAACCTTTTAATTGGACAAATTTAATCATAATTTTTTTTTATATATTTGTACAAATTCAGCTCTTTCGGCCAATTTTGACTAGCCTATGCTGAAGTGGATGTTAGCCGGAGTTGGCCGTTCGGTCAACGCTAATGTGATAATTTTTTAATAATTTTTATTTTTCGAATTTTTGTATTAGTTTTTTCTTTTTCTTTTTTCTCTTCTTCCTCCTTGCATTTCTTCTCCCTATAGTGGGCGGCAAGGCTCCGACGAGCCTCGCTAGCCATTGGGTGATGGCTGCGAAGCCTTCACTTGCCACTAGTTGATGGTAGCAAAGCCCTCCCCGGTTGCCTCATTTGCAACCTTGGGCAAGGTTGGATGAGGCTTGCAACCCTCGTTGATGGCATGTGAGGGCTTCGCAACCCTCTCCTAGTGGTTGGCAAGCCTTGCCGAAGCCTTGCCATGGGAGAAGGAACTTAAAGAGGAAGAAGAGAAAAAGAAAAAGAAAAAGAAATTAAAAAAAATTTAAAAACATAAAAAAATTATTTAAAAATTGCCTTGTATGGCTAGCGTTGGTTAGCGTCGGCTAGCCAAAATTAATCGAAAAAATTGAATTGGTACTAAAGTGAAAAACTTATGATTAAATTGATCAAATCAAAATTTTTATGACTAAATTTGTACCAATGTCATAAATTTAAAACTTTTTTTGTACTTTTCTCCCTTGACCACAATTGACTTGGGGATTGGGACTAGATGCCCCTTATTTCTTTTTCTTTTTCTCTTTTTCTTCCTTGGCGGAAAATATTTTCTAATTTATTTTCAAATTTAAGCTGAATATCAAAAAACATTATCATTTTTTTGAAAAATAACTCTTTAAAAAACTATTTTTTGAGAAACGTAGTATCTTCCGGGAAATTGACGGAGTCTGACGGTTGATGATTTCACTGAGTCTATCATGTGCGTGCAGAAGTCAAAATGAATCGACATAAAGGGGACCGTACTGAAGAAACTTGGGAACGAAACGCTGATCCGCACGTTGAAGTTGTCGTCCTCACCAAAGCTTACTGCATAAGCCTTCTCTCTCTTGGGCGTGTGGCTTCCTTTGGAAGCTGAGGACCGACTTTCCCGTCCACACGCGGTACGTCGGCGGATCCAAGGGCCCTGCGATTCAGACAGCCAGTATCCTCCTCATTTCCCGCCCTCTGCAACTGCTTCGGAAGCGACAAGCACATAACTCACAATTCTTTGTCACGGGTGGGCCAGTTTTCCTCCTTCACAGAGAAGAAGACGCGTTGTGTACGTTCTCAAAACTTGATTGCCATGTGATTTCACCTATGAAGTAATTATTTTAGATTGAGCGTCACGAAAGGAATTTATCGGATCTTTTTGTGGTGGGAAAACGACCTAGCTGGTGTTTAAGTTTTCGATTGAGCATATGAATGTAAGAAAAAGCAAAAAGTACCAATTTTGATTAGCTGGTGCCAACATGGATTCTAGTCAATGAATGTTGATACGGTAATTTTTAAATGATTTTTAATTTTTTTCTAATTTTTATATTAAATTTTTCTTTTTTATTTTCCTTTTATTTTTTCTCTTCTTCCTTCTTGGGTTTCTTCTCTCTATAGTGGCTGAGAGGCTTGTTGGGTTTTAAATAATATTTATTTTTTTCTAATTTTTGTATTAATTTTTTCTTTTTCTCCTCACCCGGTTTATTTGGCGAGGCAGCCCGGACTCCCTCACGGCGCCCAACGTTGGCAAGGGCGGCCCTAGCCAGCCCAAGCCAGGGCGACCCTCGCCTGACGCAACCGAGAGTCGCCCTCGCCTAATTCTGGCTTCCCTCCGCCGGCCATGGCGAAGGGAAGAGAGAAGGAAAAAAAAAGGAAAAAAAAGAAAGAAAGGAGAAACAAAAATAAAAAGACACAAATGCCATTAATGTGGTAAATGTGTTATGGTTAGGAAAGTTTGGGATTTTTCATATCACAAAAAAAAAAATGGAGCAAATTTGTCATTTTTGGCAAAGTTTGAGATTTTTGGTAATCTTTTCCTTCAAATAAATATCAGAACCCTCGCACATCACATCATGATTAAAGAAATTAAAATTAAAGTACTTTTGCTTTGCTTTTCCATTTCTAGATTGAAAAGATGCCAAAACCCATATCATTTGACCGGGGGGAAAATTTGTTGGATGACTTTCCCATTCAAAAAGAGATTTTGTGAAAAATCTTTCCCTTTTGGGAGAAAAAGAATATTAATATACTGAAAATGTTAATTGATTTGTGATAATGATTTAACCTTTGTGTTCATATTTACAGAGTAAATATCATTAAATCATTAAATGAGGGTTTTATTCATTTTTCTAGAGGTCATCCGGAGGAGGGTCATTGTTAATATGAGGCACCAACTTGTCCTTTATATGGACCCTTCGGTTTTGTTAATTATTTTGTGGTATCCCCACTTTCTTCTTTGTTATTACCTTAAATATTACTTTTTCTTCCCTAAACTATTTAGGATGTTTCTTAATCGACAATGCTATGTTATATATAAATTTATGTGCTATGCTACTTGGCAAACTATAAATGGACAATAAGCCATATTCAATAATTCATAACAATATGCCACATAACTTATTATACCAAATGTATAAAACAGTTTTAATGTTCTCTTTCTTGTTTCTGTGGTAGAAGTGAAAACAAGCCAAACGTTGGAAATATGAATAACACTACAGGTATTAAGACTTTACTCGCGTTTCCTACAGTAAATAGCGAGCTATGTGGCGTGCGCCATGTAATCAATTATGTGTACAATGAACATAGGAATAATCTTTGTAAAAAGGAAAAAAACATAATTGGGGCAAGATCATTTAAAAGAAATTTAGTTTTTCATTTCGCCATCATCTCTTCTCAAAATTACACAAAAATTTTCTCAAGCATTATTTCCAACTGCCATTAAAGTTTGTCTGACCAACGTTGAAACTATTCGAATGGTTTTTAAATTGTTATACCGAAATGCATTGTAATTATACTTTTTTCACGTTGATCTTTACTATTTCACCATATTTATATAATTTTTATTAACTTCGCCTTCACTAGAGTTAACGTTCACGCTGAACTTAAACCCAAGAAGATAGAGATTTATCACGTGACCCCAAAGACATATCAAAATAGTTTATTATAAATAATATACTATGAAATTGAAAATCTTGAATCATTTAGCAGTTGTCTGGAGATGGTCTTCAAAGCGAAATTTTGTTTGATCATCCTTATAAAGTTCAAATTTCTTCAATACCTTTATTTCTCTTTTCCTTTTCCACAATCACTTCCGCATTATTCTTATCTTAAGTGACGTAAGCATCATCATAATATCTCTCATTTTCGTCATGCAAGATTAAGTCACTTATAGGTGAACCAAATTGACAGAAAGAAATATGATATTTTAGGTCTGATCAATACTTATGTTTTTGAAAAGCTCTAATTCGTATTAATGGGTGGATACGTATTAAGTGCGACCTTATAAAACTAGGTTATATTATCACGAAAAGAACCACTATCACCCTTCTAACTTGAAAAGTGAAATCTCCACCTTCTCGGGGGGCATGACGATTTGTGGGTTTCGAAGATTATTTAGAGTAGGACCGATAAAAAAAAAAATCATGAAAAGTGACTTTTCGCAAACTTTGTGAAGATTATTTTGAACAACTTATCTTTAACCAAAACTGGAGAGTTGATTATGAAACGCAATAATAGAGGTTGAAATAGCGTGGTGGTTGGGCATAATTTGAGGGTGGACATATTGATAACACATTTGATGGAATATTCGGTCTTAGTCTCCATGGACTTGTCAATCCTCACGTAATTGACGGGGTATCAATTGACTAGATAAGTCCATCATTATTTGGGAAATAGCGTGGTGGTTGGGCATAATTTAAGGGTGGACATATTGATAACACATTTGATGGAATGTTTGGTCTTCGTCTCCATGAACTTGTCAATCCTCACATAATTGACGAGGTATCAATTGATTAGATATGTCCATCATTATTTGGGAAATAGCGTGGTGGTTGGGGATAATTTGAGGGTGGACATATTGATAACACATTTGATGGAATGTTTGGTCTTCGTCTCCATGGACTTGTCAATCCTCACGTAATTGATGAGGTATCAATTGACTAGATAAGTCCATCATTATCCAAAAAGTCTTATATCTATTGTAATTGTGTCAATTTAATCATAAACCTTTGTTTATTTATTTTTTAACAATTCAGTCTTTTTTTTTTTTTGCATTTGTACTAGTTTAGTGCATTCGGCCAATTTTGGCCTGTTGGCGTTGACGTAGATGCCGATTGGCACAAATCGTCTGGCTAACGCTAATGTGACAATTTTTAAATAATATTTTATTTCTCTTGGAATTTTTTTTTTTTTTCATTTTGTTCTTACTCTTCTTTGTCTTTTTCCCATAGTGGCCAATGAGGGTCGTGAACCCCTTGCTAACCATTGGGCAAGGGCAGCCTTGCCATGGCCTCATTGGCCGCGAGCGAAAATGATCTCGCATGTGATTGGGGAGGCCATGGCCACCTTCGAACGGGCTAGCAAGGCTACCCTTGCCTATGGCTCCCAAGCCTTTGTGAGGCACCTCATGGTCCTCCCCACACCCCTTCCCCTCTCTATGTGTACCAATGGTTGTTGGTCTTGATTGAGCTTTGCTGCCACACTTCAATTTTGATTTGAGGCGGTCATGCAAAGGCTTGGAGGCTGCGGGTGAAGGTGGCCATGGCCTTGCAGCCATGGAGAAGGCCACCTTTGCCCGCAATCAGCAAGGCCATGGTGAGGCTAGCCTCACCCAAATCTAGGCAAACCTGCCTCACCCACAGTCCCCAAGCCTCACCTAGTGGCTAGTGAGCCTCACTAGCCACTGTATGGAAACAAAAAGAAGAGTATGAAGAAAATGAAAAAAAAAATAAAGAAAAAAACTAATTAAAAGATTCAAAAAAATAAAAGGTAGAAATGTTTAGTACTCAATAGGTATAATTGAAATATATATGACTTTTTAGGTAATTTACCCGGATTTAATGCAAATTGTTAATACATTTGGCATTTCTATAACCTCAATTAAGAGGGCACCAAATAATATTTTCGTGGTCTAATTTTTTTTATTTGTTCAAAAGTGATCAGGTCTAATTAAGTGTATCTGATCAAGTCAAATTCAGATATATATGTTTTCCCCTATATTTGATGTTTTATCTCATGGAGTGTTCGTGTCATATGAAATTGCAACTACCAGCTCTAAGAATGGGATAGGACGAGGCCTTTTGACCATAATTAACGCGGGGATTAGGACTAGGCGCCCCTTATTCCCTCCATCCTAGGGCTAGGGGTGAGCTCAACTAGCAAGTAATTGCATTAAAAGTTAATTAAAAAAGAACGATGCGATAATACATTAGGAGATAATTTGAATGGGAAATACAAGTGTGAAGACTCAAAACAAGCTTGTGGGTTTCATTCAATCGACCAATGGAAACTTCACAAATCATTTGATAAAGAGGATTTAATGCATATTCCTAGTACATTTAGCATTTCTTTAACCTCAATCAAGAAGGCACCATATAATATTTTCAGAAGTTATCATCAAATTTTTAATCGCAACCAAAAATAAATATATTCTCTCTCTCCCAAGCTCTTTATTTTCGCTGCTTCTCAAGCTCCAGACGTCTTCTCCTTAATCGGTGGAAGCGAAGGAAACAAAACAAAAATTGTACTCCACAAATGTCAACACTGTGCCGATCTTCAAAGCATGCGCCTCCATGCAATTAATGATAGCGTGTGTGAGCGTATGACCATCATGCACTGACACAAGAAGAATAGCTTCTGCCTTCCCTCATTTATCCACAACAAGACGAAAGAAGTTCACAAAAGATGACCAAGAAGAGGGAGAGAGTTCGGCGCCTACGTGATTGGCTTCTGAGGCAGCAAATGCTGACCAACTTTTTCTACGGGCCATGTGCATGCATTTAATGACGTAGAAGAAATTCGGACGATCAACCCATAAGCCTTATTTCATGCTGACAAATGAGAAGAATACCATGGATTGTAGCCTTCATTTCCAACGTGAAGCGCAGATCGAGGGCGGGATCCTCTCGGCTCCTATCACACGCCATTTCTCCTTAAAAGCTTTGCGGACGTTCTTTCTCGTTTTGGCATGTATATCCTTTTGTGCTTATCGGGTATCGTATATGAATTCAAACTCGAGATATAATTTAACAATTAATATTAGTATACTAAATCGAATACTAGACTCTGAGTGGACTATAAGTCATATTCAATAACTAATAACAATGTCATGTCAAATTCATCAAACAATCTTACCATCTGACATTTTTTTCTTATTTTTATTGTAAAATTGAGAGCAAGCAAGACTTTAAAATAAGAGTAACACTACATAAACTGAGACTTTACTAGAGTTTGTTGGTAAATGAAATGGGACACTATGTGCTGTAAGGCATGTGCGGCATGTCGTCAAATAAGAGTGGAATCAGCGTTATTTTGTAAAATGGGGAAAAGTGATAAATGGGGCAAGTTCAATTAAAGGAAATTTTGTGGCAAAAAAATTAAAGGAAATTTTGTCAGCGCTCTAATATTCCGTGCAATGTGTAATATGCTTTGTTGGCTATACTTCTTGGCCATACTGGTAATGAAAATGCCTGTATTACCCTTAACATCAGCAATATGAGGCGAGGTGACATTTGAATAAAAGGCAAAGTCGGAAGAAGGGAAATATCCCCAAACCTCCGCTCTGTTCTCCTTGTTTTCTTACAAATCTTTCTCTTCTAGGTCCAGTGACATTGGAAGGATAAAATTGCAATTTTGATCATATAAGATGAGTTGGTTCAACAAGTCTGCTCTCTATTTGTTATTCAAATCCTACGGATGAAAAAGCTTTTCCAAGGCCATGAAGCCTTTGGTTGAAGGCTAATGATATTTTGGAGACCACCAAGCAGTTTCATTTAAGGACTAAAAGAGGAAAGGGCATGCATGCTAGGACAACATACATGTCCCAAATTTCATTAGTCTTCCTCTTTTTTTTTTTTTTTTTTTTTTTTATGGTTATATGCATTGTTAGCTTATTCCATTTCACTTTTTTTATTTTTCCAATGGGGTAAGTGTCGTCAATTACATGCCATTTCTGTTGAAATAAGTTACATGTCCCTATCCTAGTCATCTTCTCAATCGTTATTAGATTGATGGGAAATATGAGGCACCAATTATTAGATCATGACTTGAGTTTGAACTAGGTACGAGACCCAACTTATTTAAAGGATTCTGATTTGTTCAAAATATTGTGTTCCTTTTTAATCAGTGTCATATTTTGATTTGTTGGGCGGTGCTACTTAACTATTAAATGCATTGAAGGTTTGGTTCTGTTGAAGATAAATATCCAAGTTTAACTGACGGAGCATACATTAGTCAAGACTCCACTCAAAGCGTACATTATCCTGAAGAAGACCTACTGCTCAAGTGTCTGTTTTATATCCGCACAAGAGGACTCTCTTTAATGAAGAAAAATAGGGGACGCACCAGTGACGCTCTCTTTGATCGCACGGAGTTCTAAAAACGGTGGACCTTGTGACGTGAGTCGCACAGTGAGTTGTTCTATCAATAACTACCGTGAATTTGGACGTAATCAAGGTGCGGAAGATACTCGAACTCGTGAGCAATTGTAACACTCGAACTTGCAAGCAATTGTAACTGTATGGTTCTCCAAGTATCAGTGGATTATAGCTGCTTATTCTTCCAGTTGTGTAGGTATCAATTTTCAGAAAGAATCACATAAATCTCAGGAATTCTTTATCGTTTCTTGTTTATTTCTTTTGTGATTTCGCATTAATCAATTAACTACAAGATTTGGTTAGTTTCCACATTATTAACAATAATTTATTCAGTCTTCGATCTTCAGTCTTCAGGAGAGAGAAAGTTTGTGGAACTTCCCATAATGGAGTTAGTCAATAATTGATTTGTGCATAGAGGGGAGGTTTATAAATTCAGCTCAAATTGAAAGTCGATCACTGGACGAGATGGGGAAACAACTGTTTCTTATTCTCAACTCTATCATCTTGTGGAGGTGGAGCTCAATCACAACCTCTGGAGCATACTCGCAAAACCAAACGGATCGGCTAGCGTTAGCCTCCTTCAAAAACGCAATACACGAAGACCCACTTGGAGTCTTGAGCTCTTGGAATGATTCTACTCATCATTGTGAGTGGCAAGGTGTTTTGTGCAGCAAAAGACATCCTGGGAGGGTCACATCCCTTGTCCTAAGATCACAAGGCTTGCAAGGTTTCCTATCGCCTTACGTAGGTAACCTCTCTTTTCTGAGGGTTATAATTCTGGAAAACAATAGCTTCCATGGCGAAATCCCACCACAGATCGGCAACTTGCTTCGGCTTCGTCTTCTTTTTCTTAGTATCAACTCATTTGGTGGGCTAATACCCTCCAATCTTTCAAGCTGCTCGAACCTCGAGACCCTGAATCTCATGTATAACCAACTACAATAGGGGGAATTCATTCTGATCTTGGTTCTTTAATAAGACTAAAAGCCTTGACCTTGTCTGCGAACAGTCTTGTAGGTCCTATTCCTCGTTCGATTGGAAACCTCTCGCTACTACAACAACTCTTTCTGGCAAAAAATGCGTTAAGCGGAGAAATACCCGAGGAATTGTCCAGACTCAAGAGATTGAAATTTTTCCAACTATCTCTCAACAAACTAATCGGTGAGGTTCCAGCAGGGATTTTAAACTTCTCTGACATTACTCTATTCAGTGTCGCTTGTAACCAGTTGTGGGGAAGCGTTCTCAATAATGTCGGCACTTCTCCTTCTCTCTATTTCCTTAGCATCGTCTATAACTTGTTCACCGGGATGATTCCATCAACGTTAACGAATGCCACAAGTCTTAGAGAGCTTTACCTTGACCGCAACAATTTCCATGGGCCAATATCGAAAAATCTGGGAAGGCTAAAGGGCCTTTATTGGATTTCATTTGCTGATAACCACCTGCAGGATGACTTGAGTTTTATTTCTTCTTTAGTTAATTGTTCCAACTTAAATACTATTGCGGTGCAAGGGAACTTGATTCACGGATCGTTGCCGAAATCCTTCTGCAATCTCTCCACCAGCATTGACCGAATTAATATGATAGAAAATCGGATCCAGGGAACTCTTCCTTCAGCCATTGGAAATCTCTTCAACTTGTCCATGTTGGGTTTATCGAATAATTTTTTAATCGGTCGCATTCCCGATTCCATCGGAGCACTTTACAAGTTGCAACAACTTGTTTTGGATGGCAACATGTTTATTGGAGAGATACCGTCTTCGATTGGTAACATTACGCTGTTAAATGTCCTTGACCTTTCCTCCAACATTTTCCAAGGCTACATACCGTAGAGTCTCGGCAACTGCAAGCAACTAAATTGGCTTGTTCTTTCGAACAATAACCTAATTGGCTCAGTTCCTGTCGAAATCATGGGTCTTTCTTCCTTGTCGTTGGTCTTCAGTTTAGCAAATAATAATTTAAGTGGATCTCTTCCATTGCAAGTTGGATCTTTAAAGAATATTGGCATATTAGATCTATCTTACAACAGACTGACCGGCTTAATTCCAGTGTCCATCAGCATGTGCTTGGTATTGGAAGAACTTCACTTAGAAGCTAATTCTTTTCATGGTCAAATCCCCAAAGCTTTACGTCCATTACGGGGTCTAAAAGAGCTGGACCTTTCCAATAATAATTTTTCTGGTCCAATCTCGAGCTTTCTCGCAGAGTTCTCACTACTCCAGTACTTGAATTTGTCTGTCAATCAACTAGAAGGACAAGTTCCAGAGGGTGGAGTTTTTCTTAATGCAAGTTCTGTATCGATTTGTGGAAATACGGAACTCTGTGGAGGTGTTCCCGATCTGAAGCTTCCTCTTTGCAAATCACCAAGCTCTAAGAAGTCTTCTTCAACCAAGGCCAGAGTAATATATGTGGTAGTTGGCAGTTTGTCATGTTTAGCTTTGTTGCTTCTATGCCTATCTATCTTTTATCGCAAAAAGAAGCAGACGACAACCAATACCTCCACTTCATTATCTTTCGAGAACCAATTCTTGAGGATTTCTTATGAAGAACTCCTGAGAGCGACTAACAGATTCTCCGAGACCAATTTGATTGGTAAAGGGAGATATGGCACGGTTTATAAGGGGATTCTTGATGGAGGTGCCGCGGTGGCGACAAAGGTGCTCAATCTAATGCAAAGAGGTGCTTCAAGGAGCTTTATCTCCGAATGTCGAACTCTAGGAACCATTAGACACCGAAACCTCGTGAAGATACTAAGTGTCTGTTCGAGTGTGGACTTTTGTGGCAATGACTTCAAAGCTCTAATATATGAGTTCATGGCTAATGAGAGCTTGGAGGAGTGGCTGCACCCTGGAACTATAGGACAAGATGACGAGTGTAGCGAATCGAGAAATTTGAGACTAGTGCAAAGATTAAACATTGCCATCGACATAGCTACCGCGATCAAATATCTCCACAAGGGTTGCTATCCAGCCATCGTCCATGGAGATCTGAAGCCGAGTAATGTGCTTCTGGACAATGACATGATGGCTCGAGTTGGAGATTTCGGGCTTGCAAAGATCATTTCAATGGTGTCTACCGAAGTCATAGGAGTTCAAGACCAGGGTAGTTCAACTTCAACTGCGGTCAGAGGATCCATTGGCTATGTGCCTCCTGGTATGAAACTGTCATATTTTCTTGATTAGTTTTTATTTGATTGCAATAGTAATATGTGAGTACCACAAGTTTAACTAAACAATTATTCTTGACGTTATGTTATGATTCGTATGCTCTGACACCTCTTTCTCACAACTCAATTCCTCTGTCTGCTATTAATAGCTTCCGCAGAAAAAGAAAATACATATCTTTTTGTACGAAAAGATTAATAGTAGCTTGCCCTAATCATATTTTAAATTAAGATGAGAATAAACCATCGTAAATTTTTAGACAAAACTTGTAAATCCATGTGAATAAATAGATTAAGCATATTGTATCATCTCATATTTATATTTTCTTTCTATAATTCGTATTTTGTCTCATATCACGGTCGTGCCATTAAAACATATTGCGAATCTCTTTTGGAATGTTGTGACTTAAGGTCTTAACAATAAGTAATTTTTCCTTTATGGCAGACCCTTTCATGACCAATAATTTAATATTAGAAAAATATATTAGATGACATGACATTTATGCCAGAAACCGTTGGAGGATACACTAGTTGACAACACGATGGGCTCTACCCAACTATCACTTTCCCTAAACTTATTGGTCAGAGCATATTAAGGCAAATTTCTGCATTTACAAGTATAAATCCATCACCGTCGACAAATCACTCTACGTCTCTTCTTTCTCCCCCACTGTGTTCATTTTTTGCCTGTTCGTCTTTGCATTTTCTTCTCGTCTATGCATAAAAGAAAGTGTGTTATAGGTATTAAACATAATTTGTATCATGAAAATGATGAGCCTCACTTGGATCCCATATGTATGTTTCCAGTCAAAAAGCCAACTATTCAAATTCAATTAACACATAGACTTCTGCCAAGGCCTTCACCCAACATATTTTCTTCTTTTTCAATTTTCACCCATATCCTACAAAGGGACAAAGCCACTTTTGATGTTTAGGCAATTTGTGTAGCAAACATGTGACAACTTTGGTCACACCTAGTAGTTTTGGAGAAGAAGAGTTTATATGTTTTTAACTGACCTTTTGTGCACTTTATGAATTCTAAAATCATATTTCTCTACCGTTGATGCATTTCTCAACGGTTAATGCACTTTATAAGAATTCACACAATAGGCGCTAAACATCAGCCATATGCAGTAAACTAAACGAAAATTAAACATAGAGAAATGAAAGCAAAAAACCAGTAGGGGGCTTTGGGACCTCTGCCTTGCTCCAAAAGAGGATCCCTTGGCCTCTGCCATGCACAACGGGCCCGATTGTGAAGTGAGTGAGGGCTTGCAAGCCATCTCTCTATGTTGGGTGCGATAGATGTGATCCCTCACAATTTTCTTTCGCAAACTCTTGCAAATGGACATCAAGCAAAATCTCATGTGACTTAGAAGCTTTTTCTAAACAATTGACTTCAAGAAAAAGTGTATGTTCGTTCCTATTAATGTCTTGATGATATTTTCAGAGTATGGCATGGGACACAAGGTTTCCACACTTGGGGATGCATATAGTTACGGCATTCTATTATTGGAGATGTTCACAGGAAAGAGACCCACTAAAGAGGCCTTTGGGCACCATCTTAACCTCCACAACTTTGTCCGAATGGCTCTTCCGGATCAAGCAATGGACATTATAGACTTAAGGCTTTGGAGTGAAGCTGGTGATCAACAACAAGAGATGAAAATCAGAGATTGCATTATCTCTATATTCGAAGTTGGAGTCGCATGTTCAATGGAATCACCGCCGGAACGGATGGGCATGACTGAGGCAATAAGGAAATTACACTTGATCAAGGTGAGTTACGAAGCCAAAGAGAGGATGATAGTTATGTAGCTAAATCAGTTTTCTCGTTTTGTCTTGGAACTTTTTCACTAGTATAGAAAATCATCATGCAAAGGTAGTGCTAGCAAATTTACATGTGATATTGCTAGTATAAGTACCTAGAGGGGGGTGAATAGGTATACAACGAATTTTCTTGAAGATTGCACACTACTTTAGACGGTTAAAGAATTTGCAATAATTAAATATCAATCAAGAGACTGAGTAAGGGAAAGAGAGAATTGAACACTCGGTTTATAGTGGTTCGGCTTGATTCAAGCCTACGTCCACTCTTCTGCACTGACAGCCGATTGGCTGGATTCCACTATAATCACAGAGCTGTTACAGTGTTGATCTTCCTTGAATTCTAGGTGTAGATGATCTACCACACTCACTCAAGGTCTCGCCAAGTACAAACACTCTCTGTATACAATTTCGCTCGAACAGTCTCAACTAATAATCAAGGGTCTTCAGACTCCGGAATTTTTCTATCAATCACACACTTAAAACAACTAGAACGTCTTCCTTTTATACTCCTTCATGCCATCATAGCCGTTGGCACTTACCAAAGGAATTCCTCCAATCTACCCGTTGGACGGAATCAATCAAGAAGATCATCCGAGCTATTTAAGGAATGCGATGATAGCCCATCAATCTCGTTCGCCCATACAATCGGGATCTCGGTTTCCAAGAATAGAACATTCCAAGATTACTTCGTCGACCATCGGATCTTCAATCGATCTTAGATAGAATTAAAGAATCCGAAATAATTATCCAACCAAAGAATCTTTTCCAGAGGATAGGATCGAATCCTCAACCATAGACCTCGGCTTTGGATTTCCTTCGTCACTGGATTAGAAAGACTGTCAGTGAGAACAGACTTAAGTCTTGAGTCTTGAGTCTTAAGTCTTGAGTCTTGAGTCTTGAGTCTTGGGTCTTGGGTCTTGAGTCTCGAGAATACAAAGTCTTCAGACTTTAAATTGTCGGTCTCCGAACATCCAGACTTAGACTGATAGAAACGTTTTGTCAGCTTCAAAATATTCTGGAAAGATTTCTCCAACAATCTCCCCCTTTTTGATGGTGACAAAACTTTCTTGTAGATTTGAACAACTTGACCTGCAAAAACATTTCTCAAGCAATATGGCTAACTCATAAAGATTAATAAAGCAACCAGACTCTCGCATCCACAGAAAATTGGTTAGACTTTCATGAGAAACACCATATAACAACACTTGAATAAATGCAACCAGTCAAGCATCACAATCCACAGTCAATTCAGTCAAATTCACACCCAAGTTCAAGTTCTCAAGTCATACTCAAACATAAACATAACCACAAAAAGTCAAAGTTTTTTTAAAAGATTGTTCAAATTGGTTCTCCCCCTTTTTGTCAGCATTGAAAAGGGTGAGAAAGGAGTCATGTCTGCTTGGGAATGCGCACGATCTGGAAATCCCCAATGGACTGGACTACTCCTTCGAGCTTCTTCAGGTCTTCTCTCAGATGAGCTACCTCTTCTCCCTTGGCATTGGCTTGAAGTTGCAGAGCAAGGTCTTTGAATTTATCCTCCAGAGAGACTGAAGATGCTTGTCCAGCATTCTTTAAAGCTTGGATTTCACAGTCCAGAACATATATCTGGTTACGCATTTCCAGAAGAATATTCATGATGCTACGAAAATCTGCAGAATCATCCGTCTCGTGTCGGCATTGGCTTTCTCGATGGTGTGTATTCGACGATGGCGCTTCGTATGGTCTCGGCAGATTTGGAATCGATGCATCACCTTCTTCGGGCAATTGAGAGACTCGAACTTCTTCCGGGGTCTTCGGAGATTGTCTTAGATCTTCACGACGCGGCATGAGGTGTAGACCTCTCTTGCTCGCTAACTCCCCCTGTCTCTAGGACATCGAAAGGGGAAGAGTGATGATCATGCTCTTCATTTCTCTTCTCTCCAGATTTGTCAGCAGACTTGTCTTTTTCTCCTTCTTCTTCTTTTTCAACTTCTTTCTCCTTCTCTCTCTGTTCTTCCTCTTCTCTGTTCTGCTTTTCTTCTTCTCTGTTCTGATGAAGTACTGTCGGATGAGACACAGAACGTCTTGTTCTTGTCAGCGCTTGGATAGTAGGATCTTCATCATCTTCATCTTCATCTTCATCCTCAAGGATGAGAGTTCTTTTCTTCTTCTTCGATGGGGCACCCATGGCCTCCTTTCCTTTTCTTTTTGAAGCAGATCGGATCGGAGATTTCACTTTGAATTTCTCCATTGCCTTGGAGAGTTCTTGCGACGCATCTTCATTAACATTTTCAATCCTACCACCATCTTATCACACGGTCGAACACAAAATGTATGTGGCGATCAATGTTCGAGATGTTTGAAGATCTTGGTCACCCAGACCAGGATAAGGCAATTGTCCTTTGTCTTTTGACACTGCTCTGTACATATGGAAGAGAATAGTGTGCGGGAGAGAAAACTTCCGTCCTGAGTTGATCACATACATCAACTTTGCTTCAGGAAGAGACACAGAAGTCTTTGATGTAGACTTCGGTCTGAGACAATTGATCACAATCTTATGAAGCACAATGTTGATGGCATTCATCCTGGAATAGGTAATTTTCTTCTCTACGTCTCTATCTTTGACAAGATCCAGAGCAGTCCGAGCAGATGAGACTTTGATTGGAAGATAACGTCCTCGTTCAACTCCAACTATGTCCGCCAACATATTCACATCTACTATGTAGACTTGGTCTCGAACACTGAATGAAATTCTATTCGCATCCAAAAAGCTAAGATTTGAATAGAAATAAGCAGTCAGTTGAGCATACCCGTCCGTAGAGTCAGAGCAAAAAGTCTCAAGTTGAAGCAAATTCAACTTTTCTCTTAAGTTCACGTTGATGCTGTCCAGGAAGTCAAAATCAACACTTCTAGGGTTTATCACCCCTCTTTTCAACAGCCTGAGATACGCTTTTTCCTGATCCTTGGATTTAAACAAATCCATCCGATTTCCTTTCACCTTTGCTGCCACACCCAGTCTAGGTTTAAATTCAAGGAACATTTTGTCGTCATCGTTCCCGTCAATTAGATTTTGTCCTGGCATACGAGGATCACTGGGAATGTTCGCTCGAGCCTCCTCTGCCCTTCCTTGAGGAGCAATTCCCAAATCCTCCATCTTCCGCAGAAAAAGATACTCATTCCCATAATTTTTGTCCTTAAGGAAGTCATCTATATACTTTAATGAAGTACCGGTGCTTTTCAACGCACGATAAAGTTTATAGATAACAGAGGGTTTTTGGACTCTTACTGGGTCGGCATCCTCGATTATCTCTTCTTCCAGATGTTGACTTCCACCTTGTGGGGCAGGAGACGATGAATGACGTGGAGGAGAGCGAATCGGACTTTGTCGCTGACTTGATAAGTCTTCTTCTTCAGTAAGATCGAAGTGAGTCGGTCCCTTCTCCATTCTTTGTGGTCCCCTGTTTGCTATTCTTGATGATTTCCTTGAAGACGACATCTTTCTTTGTCTATTGGAAGATTCCTTCACTTGCTTTTCCCAAGAAAAATGACCACTTTCTCGACGATGAACAAGAAATAGAAACAGTATCGGGAGGAGAGAGCTTTTTAGGGTTTTGAAAATTGGGCGAAGAAAGACTGTATATATATATACCTCGGATTTGAAAAGAGAAGTTTAATCGGTACAAGGAAAGTGTACGAACACTTCTTTTCAAAATCAATAACTGCCAAATTAATTCCTTGAAGAAGACAGGTTTTCAAAATTGCACACAAATTATATCTGATTGAAAGAACGTACCTTTTCGAGATAAAATAGCAACTTACAGTCTTTAGCCAAGAATGATTGAGTCTCATGATTTAAAGTCTAAGAGTTCAGAGTCTTAGAGTTGGTGAGTCTCTAGACTTTAACTTCTTCAAGCTTCAAAATGTTGAGTCTTGAGCGAATAAAGTCGAATTGATTTTTCTCCAAAGGCTTTGTGAATATATCTGCTAGTTGACTCTTTGAATCAACAAATTGAATCGAGATTTCTCCATTTTGAATATGATCTCTAATGAAGTGATGACGAATCTCAATATGCTTTGCTCTTGAATGAAGAATTGGATTTTTGGTGAGATTGATCGCGCTGGTGTTGTCACATCTGATTTCTGTGCATGAGTCTTCAATGCCAAAGTCTTGTAGCTGTTGTTTTATCCATAGAATTTGCGAACAAAGCAGCTTCCAAGAGCTACATACTCGCTTCGTCGTTGAGAGAGCTACGGTGCTTTGCTTTCTTGAGAACCAAGACACATTCTCGTTTCCAAGCGAGTTGACAAGTTCCAGAAGTGCTCTTTCTATCGACTCTGCAACCGGCCAGATCTGCATATGAGTATCCTAGAAGATTAAAGTCTCCCCTCTTTGGATACCAAAGACCGATGCTTGAAGATGAGGCAACATATTTGATAATACGTTTCACGGCAATGAGATGTGATTCTCTAGGGTCTGATTGAAACCTAGCACAGATACAAACACTCAACAAAATATCAGGTCTAGAAGCAGTAAGATAAAGAAGTGAACCGATCATGCTCCCCAGTACGCTTTTGATCTATTTTCTTCCCTTCTTCATCCTTGTCTATCTTCTGAGAACATGACATTGGTATGTCGGTCTTTTTGCACCTTTCCAATCCAAATCTTTTGACAAGATCATTAGCATATTTTTCTTGGAAGATAAAAGTTCCTTCCTTCAATTGCTTTATTTGAAGTCCAAGAAAGAAAGTTAATTCTCCCATCATACTCATTTCAAATTCGTCCTGCATAGACTTAGAGAATTTCTTGCAAAGACTTTCATTAGAAGATCCAAAAATAATGTCATCAACATATATTTGAACGAGTAAGAAACTTTTGTTTTCCTTTTTGATGAACAGAGTAGTATCTACTTTACCTTTGACAAATCCGTTCGTAATAAGAACTTACTTAGTCCGTCGTACCAAGCTCGAGGTGCTTGCTTTAGACCATACAGAGCCTTTTTCGATCAAGACGAGTCTCGGCTTCTTTGGGTCTTCAAATCCAGGCGGTTGTTCCACATAAACTTCCTCTTGGATAAATCCATTTAGGAAAGCACTTTTGACGTCCATTTGGAATAACCTGAAATTTTTGTAACAAGCAAACGCAAGTAATAGACGAATAGCTTCTAACCTTGCAACAGTGCGTAAGTCTCGTCATAGTCTATTCCTTCTTCTTGCGTGTATCCCTTGGCCACGAGTCTTGCTTTATTGCGTACGACTTTTCCTTCTTCGTTCATCTTGTTTCGAACACCCATTTGGCTCCAATGACAGTTTACCTTTCGGTTTAGATGTCAATTCCCAGACATCGTTAATGTTGAACTGTCTGAGCTCCTCTTGCATAGCTTCAATCCAGCTTTCATCAGATAAAGCTTCTTCTATGCTTTTTGGTTCAATTTCAGAAATGAGAGCAACAGCACTAGACTCTTCTCGTCTTTTTGATCTGGTGCGGATTCCTTCATTGATTTCGCCAATTATGAGATCTTTGGGATGACTGGATTTATGTTTCCAGTTACTGGTTGATTTGCTTGATTGAAGATCTCTTTCTTTATTTGAATCTTCATGAGCTTCTTGATCTTGAACTTCCAGAGTCTGAGATGCTTCTAGAGTTGAAGACTTTGGAAGGTCTAGAGTGACTTCAGACTCTTCATATTGAGTCTGGCTGGATTCATCTTGCGCTGAGTCTTGGAATTTGACATTCATTGATTCTTCCACAGATTGGCTTTTCTTGTTATAGACTCTGTAGGCTTTGCTTGATGTAGAATATCCAAGGAAGATGCCTTCATCTGATCTTTCTTCAAACTTACCAACTCGATCACTGCTTTCCCAGAATGCATGGAGTGCATGAGTCAGACTTTTGGTATGGCAATTTGGGTAGTCCTCGAACAAGCTGCTTTGATGAGATCTTGGCTAATTGCTTCATATTGACATGGCCAAGCTTTCTGTGCCATATGCTTGCTTCATCTTGGATTGAAATTAGACATTGAGATTTATTCAATTTCATGTCTAAGAGATAGATGTTTCCATGTCTTCGACCCATGAAAGACTCAGTAGAATCTTTACTAATTCCATAACAAATTCCTTCTTGAAAGGAGATCTTGAAACCGGTATCACACAATTGGCTAATGCTAAGAAGGTTATAGTTGAGTCCTTCTACTAGAGAAACATTGCTTATTGTGAGATTTCCAATTTTCACAGTTCCAAACCCCACGATGCTTCCTTTACCGTTTCCTCCAAATGAAACATTTCCGCCGTTTACTTGAACAAGCTTTATGAAGCACTTTGAGTCTCCTGTCATGTGTCTTGAGCATCCGCTGTCAAGATACCATTTTATCTTTCTCTTGACGGAGACCTGCAGTCAAGTGAGAGTCTCAAGCTTTCTTTGGTACCCAAATTTTCTTGGGTCCTTTGGAGTTAGTAGGATAAGCATTATTGGGCCATGCTTTTTTAACAGGTTTCCAAACCATAGGACAGTCTTTTTCAAAATGATCTAGACTGTTACACTTTGAACACCTTAGAGCATTTCGACCAATAGACTTTACGAAAACTTTCTTGAAATGATTTTTGTAAGCTTCTCTTGACGGTCTCTTCTTAATTCTTTCTTTAACTTTAGGAAAATCAATCAAGGGAATTGTCTCCGCTGTCATGCCTAACCCAGACTTATTGAAATAGGGTCTTTGAACTGAAAGCACTTTTTCAAGCTTTTCGGATCCTATCGAAAACTTCTTTGAAATATTTGATAAGTCTGTTTTTAAGAAAACATTTTCTTTTAAAAGATCATCTTCTTTTTATTTAAGAGCAGAAACATTTAGGTCTAGACTTTTAACCTTTTCTTCTAAAATAACTTCCTTTTGTTTCAGATTTGAATTTTCCTTTTTAAGTTCGGAAATTCTTTTGAGAGAAGTCTTAAGACTGGAACACAGTTCATTAATATATTTAGAGACTTTGACAGGAATTTTAAAATTACTTACCTCGAATTCACTGTCTGAGTCTGATCCAGAATCTGAGTCTGAGTCTGAGTTTGCCATCAAACATATGTTGGCATATTCATTATCACTCTCTTCACATTCTGTATCACTCCAGGTTTCGGCTTTGAGAGCCTTTCGAAACTTCTAAGCTTTTCCTCTTTTCTTTTTCAGAAGAGGACAGTTGGGTCTGATGTGTCCCTTCTTTTTACATTCGAAGCAAACTACATCTTTGTTTGGTTCCTCATCATCAACAGACTTAGTCTGCTGTCTCTGAAAACTTTGTTTCCTTGGAATGAACCTTCTGCCTTTTCTATTCAGTTTTCTGAATCTTCTTATCATGAGAGCGAGCTCCTCATCATCCATATCATCTTCAGAATCTGCATCATCAGAATCGTCATTTGATTTTAGTGCAATAGATTTCTTACCTCTTGGATCTTCGTCTTCATTAATACGTTCCACTTCGTAAGACTGAAGAGTTCCAATCAGCTCGTCTACAGATAATGGCATGATTCTTTGCGTCTCTCTTATTGAAGTCTTTATATGATTCCAATCCTTGGAGAGTCCACGCAGAAGCTTGTTCACCTTCATGGGATCAGAAATTTTTGTCCTTGGTTCTCAAGACCATTGACAATATCGTCAAAACGACCGAACATGTCGGTTATAGATTCTCCTGGTTTCATTTTGAAGGCTTCATATTGACCAAGGAGAATGTTAATTCTGGTCTCCTTCACTCGATCTGTCCCTTCATAGGTGATGTGTAATCTATCCCATACTTCTTTTGCTGTAACACAAGAAGATATTCTATTATATTCAGTTGGAGATAAAGCACAATATAAGGAGTAAATTGCTTTTGCATCGAGTGCTTGTCTCTTGTTTATCTCTTCCTGAGACATTCCGCTGGTTTCAATAGTGTCTTTCCCTCTTTCAGAGATTGATGCAGCAGCAGGAGTGATTCCTCTTTCCACAACGTCCCATTCCAGAGGATCCTTTGATCGAAGGAAAGCTTTCATCTTGTTCTTCCAGATGTTGTAATCCTTTCCATCGAAGTAAGGAGGTCTGGTATTGCTTTGCCCTTCCATCAGCCCCGGTGCTAACATACTAGCCATGGATCTTTTACTCTGAAGTAAAAACACTTCAAACAAAGTGAGAACACGGGCTCTGATACCAATTGATATTGCTAGTATAAGTACCTAGAGGGGGGTGAATAGGTATACAACGAATTTTCTTGAAGATTGCACACTACTTTAGACGGTTAAAGAATTTGCAATAATTAAATATCAATCAAGAGACTGAGTAAGGGAAAGAGAGAATTGAACACTCGGTTTATAGTGGTTCGGCTTGATTCAAGCCTACGTCCACTCTTCTGCACTGACAGCCGATTGGCTGGATTCCACTATAATCACGAGCTGTTACGTGTTGATCTTCCTTGAATTCTAGGTGTAGATGATCTACCACACTCACTCAAGGTCTCGCCAAGTACAAACACTCTCTGTATACAATTTCGCTCGAACAGTCTCAACTAATAATCAAGGGTCTTCAGACTCCGGAATTTTTCTATCAATCACACACTTAAAACAACTAGAACGTCTTCCTTTTATACTCCTTCATGCCATCATAGCCGTTGGCACTTACCAAAGGAATTCCTCCAATCTACCCGTTGGACGGAATCAATCAAGAAGATCATCCGAGCTATTTAAGGAATCTGATGATAGCCCATCAATCCCGTTCGCCCATACAATCGGGATCTCGGTTTCCAAGAATAGAACATTCCAAGATTACTTCGACCATCGGATCTTCAATCGATCTTAGATAGAATTAAAGAATCCGAAATAATTATCCAACCAAAGAATCTTTTCCGAGGATAGGATCGAATCCTCAACCATAGACCTCGGCTTTGGATTTCCTTCGTCACGGATTAGAAAGATCGTCGGGAGAACGGACTTAAGTCTTGAGTCTTGAGTCTTAAGTCTTGAGTCTTGAGTCTTGAGTCTTGGGTCTTGGGTCTTGAGTCTCGAGAATACAAAGTCTTCAGACTTTAAATTGTCGGTCTCCGAACATCCAGACTTAGACTGATAGAAACGTTTTGTCAGCTTCAAAATATTCTGGAAAGATTTCTCCAACAACATGAATGTCTCCCTAACTAGTCTACCTACCCATACCTATTATGTGTGTTTTTTTTATAATTGCATTTTATAATTGTGGAAAGTGGATGTATGGAGTTAAGTCCACCTATTTCCACCAAGTAATCATGTAAAATTTGATGGATTTGCTTATTTGCCTGGTTCTCTTCATTTCCGATGCCAATGTGGATCGATGTATTGCTTAATTATCATGGTTGGGCCATTGCCCTTACCTCTCTCTTTGCGAACGCTTGTGTATTAGAATGTGACCTCACCATGAGGTCACGAGCTCAAGGCCAACTCTTAATGTCATGCTTAAACGAGAGCCCACGGTCACATGGAGATCAAGCTTGATCAAATCCAAAGGCAAGGAGAGGGAGGCAACCTTATCACAAGATCATGGGGTCAAGGCTAACTCTCGATGTTGCTATTGAGAGTGACCTCACTACCAATTGGAAGCCATGTTCGATCAAATTTAGGCGACGTTGACGACGAAATTATGTTGCGGTCATGTTGCCAACACCAACAGCCACCATGTGAGACCCCCTACCTCCTCTCCAAACCTCCTTTTCTTTTATCTTTTTTCTTTGCTATGGCATCAAATTACAGACTCTTTCTCTCTCTTTTTTCTTTTTTTTGATAGATAGAGATAGAGAGTTAACAAAGACATAAATGGGACATGATCAAAAACGGAACATGGATGCATATTTGTTGCACTTTTCGGTGTGCATATTATAATGTCTAATTATCTTCATCAAATCTTCCCACTCAACCAATCCTCTCTCTTTCTTCACCATTAGCCATTGTCTCGGCCGTTGCGGCCACCTATCATCACGGTCGCCTCCTCCACATCTCACTACTTTCTTCTTCGTGTCATCCATGACCATCTTTGCTTTCTCTATTTACTGACCCAAAACACTCTCTCCTTCAGTGTCTCTTCTCTCACCACCAAATTTTTAAGGTCTCAAAACCACCATTGATGACCTGATTTAGCCATTATGGCCTTTAAGATCTCATGCAAATCTCAATGGATAGGGTAGATGTAGGAGGCATCCCCAAACCTTGAGATGGCCTTTTGATCTCATCATCATTGACAACTTGATTGTAGATGATGAGAGGAGCTCGATACGAGGTCTTGAGACCCACCAAAGGCATAAACTTGACATTTGGGCAAGCTTGGCTGCCCTCAAATGAGAAAGGGAGAAAGAGCTATGCGATAGCAGGGATAGCAACCGATATCGAAGCGATATGAGAGAGAGGAATGGAGCATGACACGATCCCTTGTCAACACCAACAGTAAATGGTGGAGTGAAGAAGGTCATGATTTATATTGGTAGTGGAGGCACATTAGTGACACGAGTTGCGTGTGGTTGTTGGGCTCGGCAGGGGGCGGAGATAGACTAGAGGGAGAGAAAAGATTGGCGTTGGGATTTTGAGGAGTGATTAGGGAAGGTTCAATTAACAAGAGAGACTCATGGCTTGATTTGGCATTGGAGACAACAGATAAGTAAACCAATGGTACAATGGATCTGCATCCAATGCCATAGATGTGGTGCAAAATACATAACACCATGGTGTAGTGACGAAAACGCTAAGCAAACAAAACCGACTCACAGTTTGGACGGATTAGGTTATACTAGGGCAAGTGCCCGTGAAATATATACCAAACTACAGGTCAACTATCAATAGTGTAACAATCCACAATAGAATGCCATCAAGCAGCTCAAGTTTGGCATTAGGACCAAAATCAAGGGCATGCTGAAAACATCGTGAATTGAGATCAGAACAGGAACAATCTAATGCTAATATCAAGTCACAATGTGAGAGAATATTGACTTTCTGTATTGCTCAATTGGACAATGTATTACACTGGAGGGATATTTGTATCCAAGATAATATACACAAGGAGTAATCTATTATGGGATGTTTAACTCCAAACCATCCCTTCATGTTATATCATGAAGCATAAAAGTCAAAAGAACACTTTGGTCTTATGCATCCTTTCATTACAAAAGCAGATAATCAGTTGATGATCAAGAATAGTTAAATCTACCAAAGCCATTTCAAACATTTGCAAAATATTGCTAATTTGCTAGTAATAATTTGCTTAAGATGCTCTTATGAGCAACATGTTATACATCCATATTTTTCTAAACTAGCTCATGAATCATATCAAGCTAGTCGGTTTTATTTTCCCTTTATTTTTTATGTCACACCCGTGACGCATATAACAATAGGCCATAGGTAAGCTTGTCACTCTAAAAGCCTTTCCTAGTATGGAAGTTCTCCTTCATAATTGCCTGGAGGATCGTAGTTGCACACAACGTACCACCACCCATTATTACACTGAACCTTAGCGCACCCAACTCGAACTGAGTCGCGCCAAACCATCTGAGTGTAGTGCAAGCAGTCGCACCCACTCGCACAGGTGTTGGTGTTGTAATTGTAGTTCTGTTTCTCTGCGACCCACAAGCTAACGACGTAGGTGCCAGTGAATGTGCCTGTGCCCTTGGCAAGGTTCTCACCGTAGGGTCCATTGGAGTGCACAAGGCCACAGTCGCTGACCCGTTGGTTTGCATAGCTTTGGGCGTAGGCAACAAGCGTGTTGTCCCATGTAATGTTCGCCAAGCCAACTTACTTCCGAGCGGCATTGTGAGAGTCAAGATAGTCTTGGGGTGAGTTTTGGGCATGAGTAGGTTGAAAGAGAGAAATAGAGACAAGAGAGATGATGATGGTTAGAGAATTCATGATGCTCAAGGGATTAGCCGATGTTGGTTCAAGGTGTTATTTTTGGTGATCAGTTATGCTATTTATAGAAAAATATTTTCGGGGCCTCAACTTGCCATGTGCAATGAACTCATCAGGGAACATCTCCTTTGGACAGCACGACCTTGCGTTCAAATCCAGTTTGATCTGAAATGATAAACTAGTAACTGGTGCATAAGGAAGTAGTTTTGCATGTTCTTCCTTTCCTCAAATGGAAGTAAAGTAAAAGGCTTAAGTGAAGTTTGAAATTTCAGCAAATTGGATACATTATAATAAGAAGAATGTTGGACTTTATGTCGACTAATGCTAAAGACATTGAAAATAGTGCATGAGATTAAATTATTAGGGGACATAAATAAAGTTTGTCCAATTGTAATGAGCAAACAAGTCTTATCCAAACCTCCAATAGGGAATGCATATAATTTCTCCAAATGTATTTACAATACCAGCCATCGCCACTTACCGTCTTCCGATGCCGCCCACTAAGCCATTAAAAAGTGATGGTTTTATATGAGATGGGCTTAAGGCCCGTCTACCCAAGCTGGGCCCAAAAAGCCCGGTCCACGGGAATAGGGCCCGTGGATGGGGCAAGGTATAAAAGGGAGGAGAGAGAGAGAGAGAAGACACCTCTTGGAATCATAATCAACGTACGTCTTCTCCCGCGCACTCTCTCTTTATCCAAAAAGAAAAAGGAAAAACAGTGTTTTCCTTCGAGGCGTCATCGAATCGAACATGACCGTATCTCTTCCTCTTGTCGGCGTCGGTGCTTAATCTGTGGCTAACAAGGTACGCTCGAATCCGTGGTGTGCTTTACGATCGGTGATGCATGTTTTCCCGGGCTTCGTTTTCCGCATTGATTTAGGGGTTCGATTCGGTGTCGAATCCGTTTTTCGGGGATCCATTATTCCCAACATTAGTATCAGAGCCCTAGTTCACGTTTTTCTCGATCAATTTGACGATTTTTGATTGATTTTTCGCAAAAGCAATTCGGCCGTACGGATCGGGATGATAAATCCCGACACCCGAGCGTTGTTCGACCATTTTTCCGAGTTTTCGTAAGTCGAAATCAAATTGTGATGGCATAGGAAGAAGGGCAACGTTGAGACGATTCTGGCGATACCTTGAGCGCCGCCGGGCGACGCCGCACGCGCCCACACGCGCGGCCGGAAGGCGCTGCGCGTGGGCGCGACGCACCCGGAAGCGCTGGATCGCCCAGCGCGTGCGGAACACGCGCCGGTCGGCGAACCGGCACGTGCACGCCACCGGCGGGCGAACCGGCACGCGCTGGTCCGCGGACCGACGCGTGCTGACGTCACGTGATGACATCACAGTGACATCATCCAACGGTCGGTAACCGCTGGGATGACGTCACCGATGACGTCATCGATGACGTCGGTTGGTCGGGCGATGACCCGACCTGACCATCGACCCGACCCGAACTAAGGACGTTGGCACGCGCGTCGCACGTGCCGGCTGACGTCTGCGTGACGTCAGCCCGCCCACGCGTGCGGCACGTGCCGTCGGTTCGCGCGAACCGGTTCGACCGGTTCGACCGGTCTGTCCGGTCCAACCGGTCCAACGTGCAACGACCGTTGACCGTTGACCGACGACTGTTGACCGTTGACTGTTGACCCAAAAAAAATGGGAAAAGAATGTGTTTCTTTTTCAATTAAGTCTATGTGGATTATAATGTGATCCCTTATTTGTTCTGCATTTGTTGCAGGAACTATGCCTCCCCTGAGGTTGCGCACACCTATTCGCGCAGTTACTGATGAACAAAAGGATAGGCTGTCTAAGCTGATAGCTGAACTGACTGATCATCGATGGGAGAAAGGTGACTTAATTGATCATGTCCTTGAAGTCAACGGGAAAATTCAACAGGTCTTATGGAATTTGTCCTATGTCACAGTCAGAGATGGTGCGATTTTTCGTGAACACTCTGCCACCTGAATGGCAAGATGTGTTAAATCGCATATGGGATGTCAACGGAGCTGCTTCCTATAAGAAAATTGTGATGGATTTTGTAAATGAATATTACTGTATTGTTACAAGGGAAAAGATCAAGAAATTGAACAAAAGAGGATCTTTCCCAATTCGTGTGCTGACTTGGTGTTAGTTGTATTGGCTGATATATGTTAAGTGTGATTTGTGAACATATTATGTAATGATTACTACCTAATTGTGTTAATTGAAGGCATTATTGTTTTTTTAATTGTATGTCAATTATCTGTTGCTTTCTGTTATTGCTGGTTGCTGTGGGTAATTAGCTGTGGGTAGTTTTAGAAGTTTTTGTAGCTTCATAGAATTGAATTTTGCATATGACAATCATATTAATGATAGTTTTAGGATAATTGGAAACGTAGTGACCTTTTGATTCTGAAGCCTTACTTGAAATTATTCATTAATATGATGGGTCTATGCAAATAGGGATGCATAAATGATAGGCATTAATAATTCGTGCATATTTGTCTGATGTGTTCAGATCAATGGCTTCAGCCACAAAAAGCATAGTTGTCGAGCTGAACAAATGTGAAAAGCTCAATGGAGACAACTATGAAATTTGGCAAATGAAAATCCAGTATGTGCTGGAAGAGCAAGAAGCACTTGAGGCTCTTGTCATGATCATGGTAGAACCTGAAGAGGGAACCACTGCACATCACAAAAGAGACAAAGAAGCTTTTTCTGCGTGAAAAAGAATGAACTCTCTAGCTCGCATCACGTTGCTGAGCAACATGGAAAATGACGTCATGCGAGAGTTTCAGCATTTTGACAATGCCAAGGAAATGTGGGAGGCATTGGTAGCTAGATTTGGTCATACTTCGGTAACTAGACTGAGGCAGCTCATTATCAGGTTTGACTCTTATAAGAAGCCTCATGGTCAGACCATGAAGTAACATCTTAGAAAGATGTCAAACATGATAACTGAGCTGAGAGATGCTGGCCATGTCCTCACAGATGAGCAACAAGTGCAAGCAGTGATTCGTTCCTTGCCTCAGAGTTGGGAGCATATGAAGGTGCACCTGACTTATAATGAAAATATAAAAACCTTTGAGGATGCAATGCGTCATCATGAGCTGGAAGAGGACCGCCTCTTGGCGGCTAAGCCGGATGTTGAACTCTATCATGCTAGTTCTAGCTCACATGGAGCTTCGAGCTCCAAACGCAAGCACCTTAACTGGTTTGATAAAGGGAAAGGCAAGGAAGAAGCAGGTCCTTCAGGGAAGAAACCCAAGTTTAACCAACATGATAGAGGAAAGCGTCCTCACATGAAGAAGCTTACAAGGGTGAAATGCTACAACTGTGACAAGAAGGGTAACTATGCTCGCGACTGTCGTGAGCCAAAGAAGGTATGCACCCCTTGTACTTTTCAGAACTTTGCTTTTGTGTCGAGTTATGTGTTCTTAATTGAATCTAATCCTTTGTGGACTGTGGATTCAGGAGCGACGGACCATGTAGCGAAGGATAAAGGATCCTTCGTGGAATTCTGACGAGTACCAACTGGAACTAAGTGGATCTATGTGGGAAACAACTCCAGAGTTGAAGTGAAAGGAATTGGCACATGCCAACTGAATATGCGTGGTGGACGCACTTTGTTCCTTCATGATGTGTTGTATGCTCTGGAGATTCGTCGAAATTTAGTGTATGTATTAGTGTTGGTTAAATTAGGTTTTAATATGAACTTCTATAGTAGAGGTGTGAATTTGTTTTTGGATACAAATTACTATGGTTGTGGTTATTTTCTGGATGGTTTTATTGTATTAGATATTGATTATGTTAATGCTAATGTTTGTTATTCCCTTCTCACGTCTCCTAATAAATATGATAATGATGTGAATGTATGGCATGCTAGACTTGGTCACATTGGCGAACAGCGTATGAATAGACTAGCCAAAGAGGGCTTGTTGGGCAACATTGAAAAAGTCGATTTGCCCATATGTAAGCATTGCCTAGAAGGGAAAACGACAATGAAACCATTTGGAAAAGGAAAAAGAGCTGAATTTCCTCTGCATTTAATCCATTCTGATGTCTGTGGTCCAATGAATGTGAAAGGAAGGCATGGGGCTGTTTATTTCATCACTTTTATTGATGATTATACTCGATTCGGATATGTCTATTTGATTTCTCATAAATCTGAAGCAATAAGTTGTTTTAAAAGGTTTATGAACCTGGTAGAGAATCAATTAGACAAGAAAATAAAAGCATAGAGATCCGATCGAGGTCGAGAATATTTATCTGATGAGTTCAGAAAATTATGTGATGAAAAAGGAATAGAAAGACAGTTGTCTATTCCGTATACTCCTCAACAAAATGGTGTTGCGGAAAGAAAAAAACAGAACTCTACTGGAAATGGTTAGGTCCATGATGGCGCATGCTAACTTGCCTATCACCTTTTGGAGTGATGCATTGTTAACTGCTGCGTATATTATTAACCGGGTGCCTTCCAAATCAGTTACTTTCACTCTATATGAGTTATGGACAGGTAGAAAACCGGACTTAAGTTTTCATAAGCCATGGGGTTGTACTGCCTACACACATGAGTCCTCTCACAAGTTTGGGAAATTGGGTCCCAGAGGAAAGAAGAGTATTTTCATAAGATACTCGGAACACTCGAAAGGGTATGTGTTCATTGGTGAGTAGGAAAGTGGGAGTATAACTGAATTTGAATCGCGAGATGTCATATTCTTAGAGGATGAGTTTCCTAAGAAAGGCGAAATAGGGGAAGATCACTCCCTATTTGAGACCTTGGATCAAGATGATGATATTAGTGGAGTTCATCCAAGTGGGAGCATAATAGGGAATGATGTGCAAAGTGTACAATCTCCCATACGGTGAACAAGTCGCCAAAGTATTCCCCGTCGACGTTTTGACATTGAAGGGGAAACTTTTATGGTTGCTCCACAAGATGAGGATGAGCCAAGAAATATCAATGAGGCTCTAAATTGCCCTAATAAGGAAAAATGGATTCATGCAATGAAAGAGGAAATTGAGTCAATGAAATCAAACCAAGTTTGGGAACTGGTTGATCTTCCAAAAGGACGCAGAGCTATTGGAAACAAGTGGGTTCTCAAAATAAAGCGAAAGGCTGATGGCTCGATAGAAAGGCATAAGGCTCGCCTTGTGGCAAATGGGTATAATCAATAGGAGGGAATTGATTATGAAGATACGTTTTTTCCTGTAGTAAGATTTACCTCGATTCGCATTATTCTGGCAATATTGGCTAGTTTGGATCTTGAGTTACATTAGATGGGTGTAAAGACTGCTTTCCTTAATGGAGAATTAGAGGAAGAAATATATATGGAACAACCTGCTGGTTTCATAATGAAAGGCCAAGAAGAAAAAGTATGTCGACTTTTGAGGTCGATATATGGTCTTAAGCAGTCATCAAGACAATGGTATATACGTTTTCATAATGCCATAATGGCATATGATTTTAAAATGATTGATAAGGATCATTGTGTATATATCAAAAGATCCAAGGATCAATTTGTGATCATATCATTGTATGTTGATGATATACTGATTGCCAGAAGCAATATGGAGTTGGTCAATACTGTCAAGAGATGGTTGTCTTCTAACTTTGAGATGAAGGATATGGGTGAGGCTGCATACATTCTTGGAGTTAAGATTTCGAGAGATCGTTCAAAGAGATCGTTGTCTCTTTCACAAGAAACCTATATAAATAAGGTTCTTGAACAATTTCGTATGCAAGACTGTAAACTTATAGACACTCCTATTGCAAAAGGTGAAGGATTGAGCCATAGACTGTGTCCAGGGACTCCACAAAAGAAGGAACAAATGAAACATGTTCCTTATGCTAGTGCGGTTGGGAGCTTGATGTACGCTATGATGTGTACACGACCCGACATATGTTTTGCAATTGGAATGGTGAGTAGTTACCAATCCAATCCAGGTCAAGCACATTGGAAAGTCATTAAGAAAATACTAAGGTATCTAAAGGGGATTGCTGATTATACGATGAGCCATAAAGAAAAGGATCTGCGACTCTAAGGCTATTCGGATACTGATTGGGGAGGAGATTTAGATGAAAGAAAATCTACCTCTAGGTTTGTTTTCTTACCGAATGATGGCACCATATGTTGGAGCTGTAAGAAACAAACATGCATAGCCTTGTCCACAATGGAAGCTGAGTTCGTGGCATTATCAGCAACGGTACAAGAAGGAGTTTGACTTAAGAGATTTTTGGATCATTTAGGTGTTAATGAGAAAGCTACAAATCCATTGTTGGTTAACTGTGATAGCCAAGCAGCTATAGCGTACACCAAAGATCCAAAGTATCATGGTAAGACCAAACATATAGATACTAAGTATAACTTTGTGAAAGATATGGTTGCACGAAAGGATGTGAACTTACAGTACATATCTACGCATAGAATGGTAGCAGATCCTATGACAAAGCCAATATCTAGAGATGTGTTTTGTGGTCATGTAAAATCTCTAGGATTGCGTAGAGTCTGATGTACTGAATTGTAATTTCCCTGAGTTGTTCACAATTATGAACTAGTGTTGTTTCATTATTAATACCTATGAATCTTTGTATGATATTTATGCATCTTAATGCTCAGTGCATTATTTTAAGTTGAGAAGTATGTCGGACAGATATAAGATTAGCCCACTCACACGGGTAATCGCCTCTGTTTACTGTGTGATAAATAGAGTTGAGACTATTTTTTAAGCTTATTATCTAGGTGATAATCGAGAGCTCAAGCTTAAAATATGTATGTCGCCTTAACTGAGTGTTAAGATGATGACATAATGCTAAAGATGTCCGAAAGTAAAATACCCCACATATTTTACTTTATCTGTCTAAGATGCCAGATGTGAGTTCTGATGAATTTTTTTGATTGAGTAGATACGTGAACTCAAGTTAAACATTGGGTATGTCTGAACTATCATTTGTACGGTATTGAAAGGTGAAGACATACGCTCCATGAGAAAGGAGTTAATACCGTAATACGTATTTCATACTACGTATGCATGAGACGACCAATAAGAGTGGCAAAAAGTTTGATCTCAACTTTTATGACGTGTGAGACTCTTGAGGAAAAGAGTTCCTCAATTTTTAGTCCCCTCAGGACTCTTACTTATTCTCAAGATTTTTATTTAGTGTTTGCTATCTTAGGGTGTTGCCAATGGTCATGAGATGATTTGATCTAATGGGGCATTTCTAGAAAAGCAAGCTGGACTGAAATTGAGAGTTTGAAGGAAAGAGGAAGATCGATTTTGGAGAATCACATTATGGTTTTGTATTCACTGGTCGACCAATTATGACTGTCTTTGTGATAATTATAATTGTGAATACAATATATATATATATATATATATATATATATATATATATATCATGTTTAAAAGAGATCAGGAAAGATATAGATGTGATCGATCGACCTAGGGTACTGCATACTAAATCTACTCGGAGTGTGACGCCCATTATGAGTTGCTATATATTCCTAACAGATGTATAACAACGAGCTCTCAAAGTATGCTGGTCGCACGGATTATTCACCAATATGAATGTTGAAGAGAGGTAAAGAGAGTCTTGTTCGGCCCACCATGTGCGAGTGGGAGATGATGGTTTTATATGAGATGGGCTTAAGGCCCGTCCGCCCATGCTGGGCCCAAAAGGCCCGGCCCACGGGAATAGGGCCCGTGGATGGGGCAAGGTATAAAAGGGAGGAGAGAGAGAGAGAAGAAACCTCTTGGAATCATAATCAACGTACGTCTTCTCCCGAGCACTCTCTCTTTCTCCAAAAAGAAAAAGGAAAAACAGTATTTCCTTCGAGGCGTCATCGAATCGAACAGGACCGTTTCTCTTCCTCTTGTCGGTGTCGGTGCTTAATCTGTGGCTAACAAGGTACGCTCGAATCTGTGGTGTGCTTTACGATCGGTGATGCGTGTTTTCCCGGGCTTCGTCTTCCGCATTGATTTAGGGGTTCGATTCGGTGTCGAATCCGTTTTTCAGGGATCCGTTATTCCCAACAAAAAGTCACCACCAACTCGTCATCGCATCCATCGTTGTTGTTCTAAGATCCACCTTCCATCTTCAACCAAACTATTTGTCTCTAGCGTCCCCCACCTAACAACAATACATTACTACCCGCCCACGAGAGAAGTACATCAAATATATCAAAAGTTACGTACAACTCTCATTTTAGTATTAAAAGTTTAAGCCAGAACATTTATTTTAGTACTAAAAGTTTTCGTCGGATCACTTAAGTGTCTTCGACGAGAAATTTTGGACAAAATATATAGGTGACAATTTATAATTAAAATTTTGATATGAGTTGACACTTAAAAAAAAAAAAAACGTTCTCCATCGAATTTGCATATGTACATTTCTCCGCCCCTCCCTCCACATCATTTTTTTTTCCTTTTTTTCTTCTCTTTTCTCCCTTATGCATCCTCACTGTTTCACACTGTACATGGACTCCTCGGCTACAACTTCATCAACGCTCACCCATCACCACCCAGACCTACGAGCTTCGCCACAACCTCAACAAACAACACCAATAATCGATGAATGACACCTGCGATGGGTTGGAGAGAAGGGGCGAGGAACAACATGGTTCAGATCTGTGAGAATAGTGTTGTTCAATCAAGATTGCTTGGTTTCATCAAGTTAGAAATCTATGAAACACGTCCCGCAATCAATGAACGCCCAGGTTGGACAGAAAACCAAGATCAAGCACGCGAACCTCACCCAAACATTTCATCGAAAATCTAAGGTACAACAACCGGAAAGCATTCGGGACCAGAACCAACCATAACCAGGAAACAACACTAGGACACAGAGAAAGGAATGAGCAGGCCCAAACCGCGCGTAAACCGAGGCCGGTGAGCCTCGTTCCATCAATTCGACAAGACAGGAAAACAAGCTTGGGCGTAACATGTGAAAGGAAAGTTGCCAGACGCGATTGCTAGGTAGATCGGAACAAAACGGCTCCGGAAACCGCCTCGAGGGACTTGGTCGGTGAAGAAGGTGGTCGGTGAAGAAGGCAACACCAACCGCGATTCGAACTCACCGAGAATGGATCCGACTGAGCCTCCGGTTTGCAGCTTTTCAACGAATCGACTCTGTTAACGGTGGATTTTGAGGTGGTTTTTATGAATTGCCTAGACAAGAAACCAGAGAGAAATTCCCTGCCGCATCCCCTTTCTGTCGATTGTTTAGCTAGAAATTGATTTTTCTTCTAAACGAAGTCGTTTCGGGTCATGCAGGCAGGTGAAACTTGTTAAACGATATCGTTTTGAGCTTTTTATGCCGAATCAGGCCGGGGCTGGCAAGCCACACAGTGAAAAAAAATCAGAATTTTGCCTTATCAAATTTCCGGCATTCGAGATCAGAATTAACACTAAAATGATCATTTTTTTTGTTTAAATAACATTTAAGTAATCTAACAAGAAAAAAAAATTGACATTAAAGTGAGCACCATATATAATATTTGGCACTTCTAATATACTTCTCTCTCCTCCCACTCCTAACAATGGCTGCCATCGAGACATCGACAAGCTCTAACCAACCCTCGAGGCCTTGATGCTTATCTAGAGACTCAACCCCTCTCCAGATCTAGAGGCAGCGAGATCCGGATCCATCGCCCTCAGCAGACAGGTGGCCGCCGTTGCCCCTTGATTTATTGCTTAACAAATCAATCTTCCATAAAAATGATAAAATTTATAAATCATTCTTTAATGTCTCTGCCATTTTCCTTATTTTAAGCTATCTAACGGGTACATGTACTTCTCTTTTGTCTCAATTAAGTTATCATCCACTTGTTTTTAAATTAATACAAGCATGAAATCCATATTATTTGTGTTTTTAATTTTATGAGCTACTTTTATGGTTCTGTAATTGGCATGGATGCGAAGGGCATGCCCTCACATCCCCACTTAGCATTGAACGGTTGGACGTGCATCTTGTATCCGTTTATCGCACCGTAAATAAGTCTTATAACAAATAAATTATAATGAGCTTGAGATATGTAATAAAGTGAATCTGAATCATAAAAAAATGTTTAGATCATACGTAAGTCCCACCTAGATCTTATCAAATTCAACAGTCCAAATTTGGGATGTGAAATACTATGTAGAGTAGAGTAAAGGTCCATTAGAAAAGTGATTTGAGTAATTTCTCATCGACGAAAATATGCCCTCTCTCTCTCTGCGCACATGCGCGCGCTTGTGTGCTTCACCATCAAGCCGTAGTCAGTTGAAGACCAAGCCTGATCGAATAGTTATGTGACTAATTCGATCAAATCTGAAGAGGACAAAGAGGGAGGCTACCTCATCGCAAGATCATGGACAAAAGGAGGTCTGACTCTTGATGTCGCAATTGAGCATAGGCTCACTATCAATTAGAAGCCAATGCTTGATTGAATTTGGGTGACGTTGCCGATGAAATTCTGTTACGGTCATGTTGCCGACACTTGTGGCCATCATGTGTGTTCTTTAAGGATAAATACACCAGAAGTGTCAAAAGTCATGTATGACGCTTACTTTAGTGTCAAAAGCTTTTTTAGGTCACTTAAGTGTAACTTTTTTTATTAAAAAAAAAAAGAAAAAAAAAAGAAAAAAAAATGATCATTTAAGTCCCAACTCTAGTTTTGATAGCCGGAAATCCGACGTAGCTATATTTTATTAATTTCTCAGTCCTACATGGTTTGCCGGCATATCTACTTAGCATATAACATCTAAACAATGTCGTCCGAAAGTTGTAAAAAGTGATCATTTAAGTGCAAAATTTTATTTAAAATGATCCTTTAAGTGCCAAATTTTATTTAAAGTGATCATTTTGATGGTAGTTGTTATTTAAAAACGATCACTTTAGTGCTAAGCATGCCATGTGGAAATGCCATATGGACTGGATTTTTTTAAAAATTTATAATATTAATTATAAATTACACGTAATCAATTTGGCTGGAATTTCTCGACATTGGCACTTTAAGTGATCATTTTTTCCCCGATTTAGCACTTAAGTGAGCAGGTAAAAACTTTTGACACTTCTAATATACTTATCAAGTATCCCCTACCTACTCTTCAACCCTCCTTTTTCATTGCCATGTCATTTAATGGAGATACAAAGTTGACGAACACATAAACAAGAAAAGATCAAAAAGGAAACATGGACCTATATTTGATGCACTTCTCAGTGTGCTCATCACATTGTCTAATAATTTTTGTCAAGTCTTCCTACTAACCCTCTCATTCTTCACCATTAGCCACCGTCTCCGGCTGTTATGGCCACTTGTCAGCACCGTCACTCCTCCGCATCTCGCTGTTATCTCCATCGTGTCATCCATGACCATCTTCGTTTTCTCTATTTGCAAACTGAAAACACTCTCCCTCACTTTGTCTCTTCTCTCACCACCAAATCTCTATAAGGTCTCGGCACCACCATTGATGACCTGATCTGGCCATGGCCTTTGAGATCTCACCTCAATCTCAATGGATAGGCAGATGGATGAGGCATCCCCAAATCTTGAGATGACCTTCTGATTTCGTCATTGTGGACAAAGTAATTGTAAATGATGAGGGGAGCTCAACGCGAGGTCTTGAGACCCGCCAAAGGCATTAACTTGATGTTCAGGTGAGCTCATCTGTCCTTATCCAAGAGAGGGAGAGAGATAGCTACATGAAAACAGCGATGACGACTGACATTGAAGCGATAGGGGAGAGAGAGAGCGAATGGAGCATGACATGACCCTTCATAGGCACCGGCATTGAATGGCGGAGCGAGGAAGGTCAAGATTGATGGTGGCACCAGAGGCATGTCAATGACACAAGCCACACGTGGTTGTGGGGGCTCGATAAGGGGGGAGAAAGATGGGGAGAAGAAGAGAGATTGATGTTGGGATCTTGAGGAGTGTTGGGTAAGCTGTAAAATCACGAAGAGAGACTCGTGTTTTGATCTTGTGTTGGAGACAGCAAATAAGTAAACCGATGCCTACAATGGATCTGCATCCAAGAGACATAAATAGGGATGGTGAAGGACATAGAATACAATGCCTTGGATCTAGTACAAAATAGGTAACACGATGGTATAATCGGGAAAATGAAAATCAATCATAAACTGACTCATAGCATGGTTGATCTAGGCTATGTTAGAGCAATTTTACCATAAAAGATATACTACATTATTGACCAATTGTCAATGAAGTGTGACGTCTTACAATAGCATGCCATCAACAAGCTCAAGTTTGGCATTAAGATCAACAATATCAGGGGGCTGTAGGCTTCATGGATTGAGATCAAAACAGGAACAATCTAGCTATAATACCAAGTCAGTATGTGAGGAAATATTGAATTTTGCGTAGCTTTATTGAATAATGTTTTACATTATACGGGTACTTATATCCAGAAAAATAAACACAAATAGGGAAGCAATCTAATGAAGAAATTAACTAACATAGGAATTAACGATAAAACCAGAACCAATTGAAACCAATTACAATCCGCATAACATCACATAATCTTGAACATTACCTAACAATTGAAATTCATCATAACAATCAACATGTCTTTCCAGAATTTTTCTATGAAAGTTTGAGGTTGAAATTACTCTCGCAAGTTTGTTTGATAGATTATAAACTTTTCTTTTTTTTTACTTTTTTGGTCAATATAGTAGAGACAGTTGAGATAAGTGGCCTTGGCTATATTTGTTAACAAAGCAATGGAAGGATGACCACATCCTATGTAAATCAAAAAAGAAAACAGTGCTCTCCTGCAATTAGCTTACAATTAGCCAACAACTAGCTAACAATCATCACATGTGCCCTTCCTCTAGTGGCCTGGAGCATAAAAGTCGAAAGAGCAAGAGTACTTGAAATCTGCCAAAGCCATTTCAAGCAGTTGCAGATTACTTCTAATTTGCTAGTAATAATCTGCTTAAGTTGCTTTTATGCGCAACGTGTCATGCATCCATATTTTCCAAAACTAGCTAATTCTAATACTAAAATCTAACTACCTAATAAATGCTTATTTTTCCAGCCAATTTCCATTTTTATTTCCCAGAATTTTTTATTTTACTATTTTTGTTTTCTTATCTTATTCTCAGTCCCTACTCTGAATCAAATTTTCACTGAGATACTCCGTGAATTTCAGTATTACCTCAGACGAAGCAATTGGTAACAAACGTGCTCAGTGATGAAGAAACCATCAACATACGAACAGCAACATCATGGGTAATTAGAACAATTAGAACAACACTTGGACGGGCTTCAGATCAATTCAATCTACACCCAAAAGAGGTGACCGGCAAAGGAATGGTGATGACAGCCAGTTCAAGGCACAGCAACATGGTTATTCGTTGAAAAATCATCACCAATTCACCATAACAATCTCCTAAATCATCATGCTGAGGTAAGAGATCGTACTGATGTAGCTTCATCACACGCCAGAGGGGTTTTGGTAGGACTGAAGAAAGGCAAATGTTAAGCAAACCCTACTAAAAACTTAGTTTCACAAATCGCAAGACATTGATTCCCCTAAAGCAATCAATAATTCCCCAAAGAACCGCGGCTACTTCCTTCTTTTTGGGGAATTAGAAAGATACAACACCTCAAGCTTTCTATATACGATCACATCGTAATACCTACTCAGGATAGCAAGGGAAGAGAGAGAGAGAGAGAGAGAGAGAGAGAGTAGGCAAAATAAGGATTTGCCTGTACTGAATTGATCTTTCCTCACCAAATCTACATGCATATACCTGTACTCGAACTTTTCGAGTTGAGAGCAATGTGGATACGGAAAGAGCAGGAGTTTCACCCAGTGCTGGACAACTTCGACTTTGTCCTGGCAGGGCCTTGAAATATAGCAATGGCAAAGGTGTGAACGGCAGACAGAAAAGAAGAAACGCATGTGATGAAGACAGCTAAATGCAGAGAGGAGGATAGAGAGTCCATAATTATGATTGCGACCTTGTCAAGTGCAGTCAGCGACCTTCCTGAGCTTCTATTATGAGAGACAAGCTCTCGGCAGCATATTCAGCGGATTTCAGTAGACTCCATTGCTCATTCACAAGGGAGACATGTCCAGTAAACATAACATTGTAAGCACTAGCAGAAAGGATGACAAGTCTAATCCAACAAGAAGAGAATAACAAGTTTGATCCAACAATAAGCATATGAACAGCAGAATCAACACGGTTGCACTCGAATTTGGCAAACACACTTCAATATTTACTTAGTTTCATATAGGACTCATGTGCAAGGATGCACAACGATCAATTTACTACCGATTAAATGAGGACCGAAATTCCTTACAATCTCAAAGCATGAATAGCTAACAGAGAAGATGTTGGCATGAAACTGTGAAGATTTAGCTAAAACATACTCACTTCTTTACTCTTCACTCATTTACACATTTACATGCACAAGCACTCCCCAAGCACCTCACTGCTCTCTGTTTTTCCTCAGGCTTTGTGATGTTAGTTCATGGCAAAGAACTAATCCATCCAAGGAAGGACCTTCCGGGCTCTCAATAGATTCAAGAGTAAGACATCTCTCCTATTTACCCCAGTCAGAATTCACCAGTTCATGTATTTTGCACAACAAACGGTTCTACCTTCCGGAAAAAATCGCATTATGATGCAAGCCAATGTGCGCATCTGCCTCTTGAGAAATTTTCTATCCTATCATATCAATATCAAAGCTTCCCTGGCCACTATGACAAATAGCAATCAGCGCAATTGAGAAATCCTTGATTAGCCCACACAACAGCTCAAAGGATATTCACGAGTGTAATCAAATTCATAAGTGCAAAATTGTTAAGCATCGTTAAAGCAAATACCAAATTAAGACCACAACACCCTGAGCAAGAGAATACACAACCAGTGAGCATAATCTCAGTCCGGCGAATATAATCCATCAGATGCCAAGATAAAATCATGATCCCTTGGGTAAACGTAAGTCGACATGCTTTGCTCATCTAGATATTTGATTAACGCAAATCTATACTTGGCATAACATCAGAATCAGAGACAACATATATGGATGGATTTGAACAACAATTCAAGTAGTCATGGCATATGGAGATCTTGGCCATAGTCCAAAATCACTGGAAACAGAGGAGCCATAAGTGAGTCGAATATGTAGATTACGCAACAATCATTCCAGACACTAAAGCATAAGAACGCTTCTCAAAATTGTATTCCGAATTCGTTCAGGCATTTTAACGGATATTTGGTGGTCAGTTCAAAAATTAGAACAGAGAGTCATAATCGAAGAGTCAATTCCGATATAGACAACTTCAATGACATCAGAACGAATTTAAACTACTAACAGATCCACAATCATCATTCTACTTTCACTCATAACCTTAATAACAAATCTCGGATTCAACTGAATAAAACAGAGCAATGTCGTACACCCCTCGGAGACTGTCTTTGGCGAAGAGCAGCCATGGAACCGCACATTGCTGGCGTAGCATCATGCCCTGGTGAAAATCGAGAAGTCGTCCATGGTGAAGATCATCGAGCTCTCGTCACACGACATCAGGCACGTGCGAGGCTGAGAATAGAATATCAGCAGCCGCTGGAAGGGGAATGCCAGAGATGTCATCTTCTCGATGTGTTATGAAAACATGCTAGAATGAATGATCCCGACTTCGTCTATGAAGATCCTAGTAGTATTGTCACGCCCTGATCCTCGGGGACGCGCCCATCCTTCTGTTTGGTCGATTATTAAAGTGCAATATCCTAGGACTACTTATCGCCGACCCTTTCTTTTTATTACGCATGCGGAAGCAGTTATAAATCCCCAGACAATAAAACAATGGGATAGAAAAGCAGGTCATATTTTTCATATTGAAATTCACAACCACGCTTTTATTAACAGCATAACTTATAGTATATTTACAATACTATTCACAGCATAAAAGTCTCACACCTATCTACACTAAGACAGGGTGCACAAAAGGGATGGGATCTCAATCCACATCTGGGTTGTACTCAAGATCCCTCTCTGGATCATCTTCTACTTCAAATACTTTCTCCCCTTCAGGTTCTTCCTCCTCAGCTTTTCCTCAGGGTCCTGAAATGGTTATTCAATAACCAATGAGACCACGTCTTAGCGAGTCCTACCCACTAAGACCCGATTAGTAAACTAATACGCCATACGGTTGCCTAAGCACAACATAAGTCAGATGACTTACCTTGGCCTCAGTTCCAACCTGCAAATTCAAGGTTAAACACAGATATTCAAACAATTCACGACATCCGATCAAGCACTGGCTAATCGACTAAGTCGATTACATGTCAGTCAGACCCTCTCTAGGTCATTCCCACTCATATCACGATTTCCTAGTGGTGTGCTCATTCACCAAATCACATGTGTTTTTCGGGCGTCGTTTTCGCCAATGACATACCAATCACCTACACCGTGCGTTCTTTAAGGTGCCGTTTTCACCAGTGATATCCTCGATCACCGAACCACGTGTCCTTTCTAGGGCGCCGTTTTCGCCAAGGTGACATCGGTTATAGACAACATCGTGAGTTCTTTAAGGCATCATTTTCACCAGTGATATTTCCTTAATCACCGAACGACGTTTGTCTATAAGTCATTTACGTGTGTTCTTTAAGGCGCCGTTTTCGCCAGTGATACTTCCAATCACCGAACCACGTATATCCAATAATATCGTACCTGATTGGTCTCAGCCAATGATATTCTCAGTTAGCTCTCATTATTCTCTCTACAATATAGCCCATCAACGTACTGGCGCTATATATTCATGCTCGGCCATTACCAATCAAATACTCAATAATAAACAATTTGGGCCAATTCCTCAAATTTCACAATTTAAATCAATTCCATAAAAATTGAAGCTCAATTAAATAAACGGACTACACCACGACAATCGGCACGAAATTCCGGTCACCGGCCATCCCGGTTGAATTTCTGGAAAAATAATTAATTAAATAATTAATTTCGAAAAATAAATAAATAAATATTAAAAATCCAATTTAGGCCCATATTGCCTTATTGGAGCCCGAAACGGGTCGGGAAAAATCCCGAGATGCATTCAATAATAACCAAACATTTGTACTTGCTAATAGCTAGGTCTAACCACCTAAGATGCATCCTCAAGTCACTAATTTAATTGCTCTAAGCTAATCTAACCACCTAAGTGCATGTAATTAAATCTAACCAACCCTAAGGCATAATTAGCAAACTAATAAAGCATTAGTGAGTTTTTGATTAAAAACGGGGATCGAATCACCGCAACAGCGACGCGATGGCGGCCGAAATCGGGCTCACGACGACTCCCACGGGCTTGGACTGGGCCTTAAGACTTGGCCCAACAAATCTTAGCCCAACTGAGATTTGTTCTTGCACTGGACTGGGCTCGCTCTTGGGCTTGAGCTTGGTTGCAATTGGGCTTTCTTCGTGGGCTGGACTTAGGCTGAAGACTGAAATCTGGGCTTCAAGAACTGGGCTGCAACCAGGTTAGACTTGCTGGGCTGATATTGCTGAAATGGGCCGATTTGCTGGGCTCAATGGAACTGCTGCTGGTGTAGTTTTGAATGGGCTTGAACACTGTAATTTGGGCCGAGAACAGGTTGGACTTCAACTTTACAAGATGGGCTGCGATGGAGGAATGGGCTCGCTGGCTGATCGTGGGCTGAAGATGCAAGGAACGAAGGCTCGGCGACGTGTGGCTTCGCTAGCTTGTGGGGTTTCGTTGGACGCTGCTCGGTCAGCAAATCAAAGGGGTGGGTTGTTGGAGTTGACCAGTGTGTTGGTAGCGTGAGGACACTCGGTGGATCTCACGGACGAAGCTGGCAGAGCTGGAGGGAGCAGCCGAAGGCTACGTGGACGCGTGGAGGTGGCCTTCTTTGCTGGCGTTGTTGGTGACTGGTCTGTGTGTGTGCATGGGCTGCTGTGGTCAACCAACTGGTGGAGAGGCTCCACGATTGACCGAACGTGGTAGCTTTGGCGAGGCTGGCAGCTAGGTTTCATCTTCATGGGCGGCTGAGGCGTGGAAACTTCAGTCAACAAACGGTGGAGGAGAGGGCACCGTTGATTGGTGTGCTGGCGTGGAGATTTCTTCTTCGGTGGATGATGGAGCTGCGCACGAAGGAGACACGAGCTGGCAGCAAAAATTCTTGCCGCGTGGAGTGAAGAACGCTGGTCAACGAAGAGAACTTCGTTGGTGAAGACGTGCTAGCCGAAGTTGGGTCTTCGCTGGACGATTCGCAAAGTTGCTGGGGAGACCATGCGGATTGAAGCAAGCGGTCGAAGGCAGCTGCACTCGGTGATTTTTCTCCTTCAGCTGGCGTTCGCACGAGGTAGCCGAAAGCAAAAGCGGTATGGCCGGTTAAGGTTGAGAGAAATAAAAGAGATGGATAGGAATGAGGGGTGAGGGCCCCTTAAGCTTGATCTTTTTTTCCACAAATATCTCCAAGACTTGGTTTTGGCCATGTATAATCCCTTGGCCTCCAATGGGCCACACCAACACTTCTCACAACACTTCAAATGGTGCATTTTGGCTAGGCATGAGGGGGATTACGAAATTGACATCATCTCCTCTCAATTGGACACTTGAATAATTTCAATTCATCCTCATTTGGCTTCTATAAATCTCCAACACACACAGGCTCAACCCGAAAGTCAAATTTCCCATTAATTTAGCCAATCTGAACTTCTGCCAAATCACCGCGACGTCCGAACCCAATTTCCGTAAAATTTCCCGAATCTCCGAAAATCTTCTGAGACTGAGTCGATGCTCCTAAAATTTATTGTGACATGGCCAAAACTTCAATTTCTGAAATCGGACTCGAATTGGCGGTTAATTTTCATTCGGCGCGTTTTTAGCATGACCTAGACTATTGGGTAGTTTTTAGAACTTTTTAAGGCAAATGACCCATGGTCGATTTTCTTCGAGCCACTATGAACCCACTCGACTCAATGGCGACTTTTGATTGTCGTGAAAATCTCGAGAATTCAATTACGGACACAGGGTACCAAAACAATAAGAAAATCAGTCTAGTGTCGGCCGACGAGAATTTTCTAATTCAGTGGTGTCACCCACGATTAGTCACATATCTCTATCGATCCAGTCTATCTCTGATTTCAAATCGATTTTTAACTGTGCCGTAGTGACCTCTAAAGATGGACACGGTCAAGAAGCCGATTCCTGATCGAGTTCTCAAGTCTATTGCTTTAAAATTCCTTAATCATTTCCCCAGATAGTCTAGTTATCTCGAGAGTGATCGGCTCTGAGAATAACCCTGTAGACGCGTTAATGAAATGCTCGATTTATTCAGTAGAAGACAGGGTTGAAAAATCTTTGAGTTCTCATTCCGGTTAACATATAAGCAGACAAAGCTCTAAGGACATAACAAAGTGAAAGTTTAGGACAAATACGAGAACATTTGATAAATTTTTGTTTAGTAGATGTATATTGTAGCGGATGATAAACTGTTGTAGGGGGAACTATTAAATGAACATAGACTTAGAGGTGTCAAAATGGTCATGAAGCCGTTTCTTGACCATATATTTGGGGCTAGGTTGTAAATGGGTTGTTAAACACTTGAAGGGTTGGGTGAAAATAAGTTTAAAATATTGAAGTTCAACTAGAGTGGGTCATAAATGGGTGTCTAGAGAACCCATTTATGATCCATTTAAAAATTAAATTAGTATCAGTTGAGTAATGGAAATTTGGACGATATGTTTTTGTTTTTTTTTTTTTGTTCTAGATGTGACTTTCAATATGCAGTGCTTTGCATTTACAAGATTCAAGAGATGACTCTCATAATGTAGAACTTTGTCCCACATGGCACTTTGCCCACCGTGGACCTAATTTGACCAGCGGGAATCCTCAAGTCGGAATAGGCCCAAGCCGAGATTTCGGGCTCCCCCCTTTTTTCCAGGGCGATTTGCGCCTTCGGGCTTGAGAGAGGCCCCAAATGGCCCAAACCGGCTGAACTATATCTAAATATATATATATATATATATATATATATATATATATATCAATATTAAATATAAAGCATATATAATAGAAAATACATTAATAACAATAATAAATATTTAATTAATTTGTAAATAAGTTGAAGTTAACATGTAAAAGAGAGTATTTTTAAGGCCCAAAATATAATAACGGATCTTTTCTTACTTTAAAAAGAAACAAGAGAAATTCAAGTGAGTTTCGAATTGGTTTGGAGCAGAGGACTTTTGGAAGTTCTATGGACTTGTCAATCATTAGGTAATGACTTCTTTTTTATTGGGGTTCAAGTAATGGCCGTTAGCTTACATACCACATTTGATGGAATGAATGTTTAGTCTTTGTCTCCATGGGCTGCTCGATCCTCTCATGATTGACAGTGAATATAAGGCACCAATTTGTTTAGTCTCTAGTCTTTGGTTTTCACATCCAAGGAATTCGTAGAATACGAGGCATCAATATTAATATTGCTTTGTCTCCCCTCAACTTTTTAAAGGAGGTTCCTCTTGGACAATGCTATCTTATAGATTAGTATTAATATACCAAACCACATGGCAGACCATCAGTGAATAATAAGGCACCAATTTTGCATTCATCGATAGGCTCGAACAATACATTCTAGGGCCCGTCACTAAGTGGGCTAGGCCAACAGCTTTGAGGCTCATTATGGTCTGCCCATTCATTTATGAAAGTTTCCTTGATAAATATTAGTTTTAGATTATCTACCTTGAAATACAAACTTTGTTAATATTGGAAGAGAAATTAAGGCTTAAAACAGAAAAAGAAAAGTATTTTATGAAAAATTTAAACTAAAATACAGCAAAAGTATAAAATTATTTTCTATTTATGTTTTCCATTTTATCTAACATTTAGCTCAGCCTTTTTTTCCCTTAAAAAAGAAGACATAGTCCCTGTTATTGGGCCAATAAATTCTAGTGGGTGAGCTAGGCACTTGCCAAAACTTGCCGGTTTGGATTTGTACATGGCCCTAAAAGTTCGAATCAAACATGTTCAGTGATCCAATCTAGTAAGTGTACCTGATCTCGCCATATTCAGATATGTTTTCCCCTACGTTTGATTATTTATCTCTTAGAGCATACGAAATGGATGGGACGAGACCTCTTGACTATTAATTAACGTGGGGATTGGGACAAGGCGCCCTTATTTCCCCCATTCCATGGCAAAGGGTGAGCTGAGCTAGTAATTAACTGCATTATTTTTTTAAAGAAAAGATGCGGTAATACACTAGGAGATAATTTTAATGGAAAAGAAAAGTGTGAGGACTCAAACAAGCATGTGGGTTTCATTCAATTGACCAATGGAAACTTCACAAATCATTTAATAAAGAGGATTTAATGCTCATTCTTGGTACATTTAGCATTTCTCTAATCTCAATAAAGAAGGTGCCATATAATATTTTCGGAAGCTATCATCAAATTTCCACTTGTAACCCAAAATAAATATCTTACTCATGCATTTAATATTTTTGGAACTCACTTTCATGCAAACATAATTTTAAAAAGTTGAGATTGCATCAAGCTTGACTACTTGAGCTTGATGTTTCAGCTTTTGGTGCTTGACTTATAATTGACTTGGACTTTAAACCAATTTCTTTTGAAAAGCCAAAAGAAATAATCAAAAGTAGGGAGAAAACTTTAACCCAAGACACGGCAGATGTAAAAGGAATTTTGTGTAAAGAGAGAAGAGTTTCGAGATAACTTTACCTTTTTATGAGTCTCATGTTCATATAAAGAATCAACGGAGCCACTTTTTGTCAAGGATGTGAAAGTTTCATTCCTACTAGATCCTCTCGTGATTGACGGCGAATATAAGGCACCAATTTGTTCAGTCTCCAGTCTTCAGTCTTTGTCGCCATGGACTTCATAGAATACAAGGCACCAATATTAATATTGCTTTCTCTCCCCTCAACTTTTTGAAGGAGTGTCCTATTGGACAATGCTATTTGATAGATTAGTATTAATATACCAAACCAAATGGCAGATCAAAAGCAAATAATTAGCCATATTCAATAATTAATGACAATATGGCATGTCACTTATTACACCGAATATATGAAACATTCTTAATGTTTTTGACATTTCTCTTTATTGCTTTAAATGTAAAAATGAAAACTAGCAAGAAACTGATATATGAATGACATGACTACATGTACTAAGACTTTACTCAAATTTTCTAAATGAAATGGTGTGCAGCGTGGATGCACCCATGTCATCAAATAAGTGTGGAATTAGGATTAGAATGGAGATTGTCAAAAGGGGGAAAGAGATATATTGAGCAAGATCAATTAATAGAAATTTAGTTTTCTATTCCACCATAATTTCTTCTCAAAATTACACAGTGCTCTCAAGCATCATTAGGAGTTGCCATTCAAGTTTGTCTGACAATCATTGAAGCAATTCGATGATGCCTTCCATATAGACAATCCAACAAATCTAGAGATGGCCCAATGGATCCACGACATGCTTTTCACCATATAGCACTTTGCCTCTATACAAGGTTCTAGGGTGGAAAAAAAAAGGATCTAAAGAACAATTTGGCCCAGATCATACGGCCGACTTTTTCAGGTTTGAAGTGGCCCAGGCTGAAATTTAGGATTCCCCCTTATTCTTTTTCGAGCCAATCCGCACCTTCAGCTTTACCATCTTCGGGATCCCAGGACTAATGTGGATCGAACTGGTCAAATTATATATTAAAACAAAAAAATATAATCAAAAGATTAATAATTAATGCAGAAGATGTTTTAATTATACTCCGAACACTTGAATAAACTCATAAGTAAGTTAAAATATGAACATATAAAAAATGATTTTTGAGGCCCAAAATATAATAACTAATCTATTTTAATTCATAAAAAATGAAACAAAAATCCAATAAAAATATTAAACTATAATTTTTTTCCCAAAAAATAGGCTCTCTAGTCTCTCTTCCCCTCATTGGTACCATGGACAGTGTGTCGTATTAAACAGGGACAAAGAGGTCAGATTGCTTTTCACAGAATGATCCAGAGCTTTAAAGAATCAATTGGAATATTTTAATGCAAAAATCACTTGTAATTTCTTGAATCCAAGTACACGGGACGCAATCTCTTTTCACAACATGACTCTTGTACATTTCTTTTGAGGGGCCAAAGGAAGTTCCCAAGGGCTTTGATGACTTGAGCAGGAAAAGTATTGGACTAATTGCATGATGCACCGCACTCAAGAACTATAAAACTGATTTTTGTTTCAATAATCATAAAGATCCCGACACTCGCGCATCACACCATGGTTAAAGAAATTAAAAATAAAAACTTTTGCTGTAATAAAAGTGAGTTTTGCTTTCACATTTTTAGATTGAAAAGATGCCCGAAATCCATTTCATTCGACCAGAAAAAAGAATCTGTTGGGTGACTTTTTCATTCAAAAAGAGATTATGTGGAAAATCTTGGCCTTTTGGAAAAGGAGAAAAAAGAAAGTTATTATACAAAAAGTTAGTTGATTTGTCATGTAATAATTTAATCTTTGTGCTCATATTGACCATATTTAAAATAATATGCCACATTACTTATTATACCAAATTTATAAAACGGTCTTAGTGTTGGACCTTCTCTTTCTTGTTTCTGTGGTCAAAGTGAAAACAAACCAAACCTTAAAATATGAATAACACTACAGGTACTAAGACTTTACTAAATTAAATGGCGTGCTATCCCCGTGTGATCAATTAAGTGTGGAATCAAAGTAGGTATATTATTTGTAAAAAAGGGGAAAACATAAGTTTTAGAACATATTTGGACTTTTTAAAAGTCTTAGGATTCAATTGCACTTTGTTGACAAGTTTTAGGACTCAATTGCATATTTCGAAAGTTTTAGGACTTAATTGCACTTTCGTGATAAATTATAGAACATCCAATGCACTTATCCCTAATTGATCCTACCCCATTTACGTTTATTTTCCCTTTTAATATAATTGTCAGTTTAGTCGCCGACTTCACACCAATTTGATGGTATGCCGCAAGCCACACAGCTGCCTTGTCAATTAGTAAGAACTTTCTAGTAAAGTACCTGTGACATTACTCTTGAAATACTTGTATCACTATGCCCACTAAAACATTACATCTCTAGACACTTTATATGTTGAGGAAATGCAGTGGGTTCATGTCAATTAGTTCTCAATTGGGGTGGTTAATTTCCACATGGTACTTACATAATCTAAACTTAATTGGACTCACATGAGTCCAATGGACATACAACCTCGATGAACACATTGACCAAGAACTCTTGAGGTTTCCTAATCAGAATATTTCTCATAAACAGGTTCAACAGTTTGTTAGGATTGTCAATTAGCTTAGAACTTTCGTCCCAAAAGTCTCTAAATTTTTGCACCCCTTGCAAAAGCTCTTGAAGAAGAATCCACTCCAATGGAAAAGAGATCACAATAATGCAGTTGAGGTGTTAAAAGGAGGGATTGCTGCATCTTCCCCATTGCAAGTTCCTTCTCACCACAAGCAAATTTAGCGAACTGATGATAATGAAAAGTATTGGACATCATTTTTGCTTGAAGAAATTGATGGAAAGAGATACATCTATGAACATAAGAGAGGACGGTTTTCACCTTTCAAACTTCACTACCACTCTTCACTCAAAGAAACCTTAGCTGTTAAATGAATTCAAGGAAATTGAATTCCATCTTATTGTTTATCATTTCGTTGTCCAAACAAAAATTCATCCTTTCCCCAGATGATGAAATTTAAAGCCAAAATAGTTTCTCATCCTCCACTTGTTCGAAGGGCAAAATAGTTTCCAAAATACTATTTGGAAACCAAATTCATTAAAGTAGAGGGGAACATCCTTGTAGATCTTCTTTCAAGACCTAAAGGCATCTCATCCTTTTACACGTTTACATTTTTACAAATTGCGAATTAGTACCACGAGGGAAAGGTGAAAAGAATCCCAGGAAGATATGCCCAATGTCCTCACTAAAAACCACAATACTTTCCTTGTCAGATGACATCTTTCTCCATGTAATAACACTAAATGCTAAGCATATTGGAAGTGGGAATACATAGAAAATTTGGGCCTCCTTCCTTCGTTAGAACTCTGGCTCTGGCACAGTAGTACCGTGTTTGTAGATAGAATGTAGCTAGAATTTCGGTAGTACATAACACCTCGTAAGGATCACTTTCTATTTGAATTTTTCCTCTAATAAATAAAATCTCGTGAACTTGTTGCTTGAAGAGAATATTTGTGATTTGTAAGTATAGTCGGGCATGTTTTCAATTGAATGAGATCAATTGAATACAATGGATGTAATAATGAGCTGGGGTAGCAATGAGAAGAACATAATAAAATGCATTCGATGGAATTGTCAGTCTTCATCTCCATGGACTTCTCAATCCTCCCATAGTTGACGGGGAACATGAAGCATTGATTTGTCCTTTATTTGCCTTTGTCCTCCCTTTCTTCTTTGTTATTGCTCTCAACTTTTTTACTGTGTTTCCTATTAGATGATGCTATGCTATATATTAATATTAGTACACTAAACCACATAACATACTACGTGTGGACTATAAGTCATATTCGATAACTAATAATAATATGTCACATCAAATTCATAAAACAATCTCAGTATATGACATTTCTTTTTCTTATTTTTATCATAAATTTGAAAGCAAGCAAGACGTAAAAATAAGAGTAGCACTACATGTACTGAGACTTTACTAGAGTTTCTCAGTAAATGAAATGGTGCACTATGTGCTGTACAGCATGTCGTCAAATAAGAGTGGAATCGGCGTTAGTTTGTAAAAAGGGGAAAAGTGATAAATGGGGCAAGTTCAATTAAAGGACATTTTCTGGCAAAAAAATTAAAGGAAATTTTGCCAGCCCTCTAATATTCCGTGCAATCTGTAATATGCTTTGTTGGCTATACTTCTTGGCCATACTGACAATGAAAATGCCTGTATAACCCTTAACATCAGCTATATGAGGCGAGGTGACGTTTGAATAAAAAGCAAAGTTGGAAGAAGGGAAATATTCCCAAACCTCCGCTCTGTCCTCCTTGATTTCTTACAAATCTTTCTCTTCTAGGTCTAGTGACATTGGAAGGATAAAATTGCAATTTTGATCATATAAGATGAGTTGGTTCAACAAGTCTGCTCTCTATTTGTTATTCAAATCCTACGGATGAGAGAGCTTTCCCAAGGCCATGAAGCCTTTGGATGAAGGCTAATGATATCTTGGAGACCATCAAGCAGTTTCATTTAAGGACTAAAAGAGGAAAGGGCATGCGTGCTAGGATAACATATATGTCCCAAATTTCATTAGTCTTCCTCTTGTTTTATGGTTATATGCATTGTTAGCTTGTTCCATTTCTCTCTCTCTCTCTCTCTTTTTCCTATGGGGTAATTGTCGTCAATTACATGCCATTTCTGTTGAAATAAGTTACATGTCCCTATCCTATTCCTCTTCCCAATCGTTATTAAATTGATGGGAAATTTGAGGCGCCGGTTATTAAATTATGGCTTGAGTTTGAACTAGGTACGAGACCCAACTCATTTACAGGATTATGATTTGTTCAAAATATGGTGTTCCTTTTTAATCAGTATCATATTTTGATTTGTTGGGCGGTGCTAATTAACTATTAAATGTATTGAAGGTTTGGTTCTGTTGAAGAAAAATATCCAAGTTTAACCGAGGGAGCAAACATTAGTCAGACTCCACTCAACGCGTCCAGTTTTAGGCCTTTTCTAATATCCTGAAGAAGACGTACTGCTGAAGTCTATTTTATATCCCCGCACGAGAGGACTCTCTCTTTAGCGAAGAAAAGAAAGGGGACGCACCAGTAACGCTTTCTTTGATCGCACGGAGTTCTACAATCGGTGGATTTCGTGACGCAAGTCACATAATAAGTCATTCTATTAATAAACACTGTGAGTTTATATGTAATCAAGGCATGGAAAACACTCAAACTTGCAAGTAATTATAATTCTATTTTTCTTCAATTTTTAGTGGATTATAGCTGCTTACTCTTCCATTGCGTAGATATCGATTTTCAGAAAGAACCACGGAAATCTCGGGAGTTCTTCATTGTTTCTCATTTATTTTATCTGCGATTTTGCATTAATTAATTACAAGATTCGGTTAGTTTCCACATTATTTTATAATAATTTATTCAATCTTCAGTCTTTAGTCTTCGGGAGAGAGAGTTTACGGAACTTCCCATGACGAGTTAGTCAATAATTGATTTGTGCATAGAGAGAGGATGTTTATAAATTCAGCTCAAAGTGAAAGTGGATCACTGGACGAGATGGGGAAGCAGCTATTTCTTATTCTCAACTCTATTCTCTTGTGGTGGTGGAGCTCAATCACAATCTCCAAAGCATACTCACAAAACCAAACGGATCAGTTCGCATTAGCCTTCTTGAAAAACGCAATACACAAAGACCCATTTGGGGTCTTGAGCTCTTGGAATGATTCTACTCATCATTGTGAGTGGCAAGGTGTTTTGTGTAGCAAAAGACATCCTGGGAGGGTCACATCTCGTCACAGGATCACAAGGCTTGGACGGCTTTCTATCTCCTCACATAGGTAACCTCTCTTTTCTGAGGGTCATATTTCTGCAAAACAACAGCTTCCATGGCGAAATCCCACCACAGATCGGCAATTTGCTTTGGCTACGTGTTCTTGTTCTTAGTAACAACTCATTTGGTGGGCTGATTCCCTCCAATCTTTCCCGCTGCTCGAACCTTGGGACCCTGAATCTCATAGATAACCAATTTGTGGGGGAAATTCATTCCAATTTTGGTTCTTTAACAAGACTTAAACTCTTGGGCTTGTATCATAATAGTCTTGTAGGTCCTATTCCTCGTTCCATTGGAAACCTCTCGCTGCTACAACAGCTCTCACTGGGAGAAAATGCGTTAAGCGGAGAAATACCTGAGGAATTGTCCAGACTGAAGAGATTAATACTTTTCCAACTGTCTTCCAACAAACTAACCGGTGAGGTTCCAGCAGGGATTTTAAACATGTCTGACATTAGACTATTCAGTGTTGCTTATAACCAGTTGTGGGGAAGCTTTCTCAATGATGTCGGCACCACTTCTCCTTCTCTCAATTTCCTTAACGCCCAGACTAACTTGTTCACCGGGACGATTCCGTCAACGTTAACGAATGCCACAGGTCTTGTTGATCTTTTCCTTGGCAACAACGGTTTTCATGGGCCAATACCGAAAAATCTGGGAAGGCTAAAGGGCCTTTATAGAATTGAATTGGGTTATAACCACTTGCAGGATGACTTGAGTTTTATTTCTTCTTTAGTTAATTGTTCCAACTTAAAATTTCTCGGGATGCTAGGGAACTTGATTCACGGATCGTTGCCGAGATCCTTCTCCAATCTCTCCACCAGCATTCAGTGGATTTCTATGTCATACAATCGGATCCAAGGATCTATTCCTTTAGCCCTCGGAAATCTCTTCAACTTGTCTTTCTTGGATTTAAGGGGTAATTTTCTAACTGATTGCATTCCTCATTCCATCGGAGCACTTTCCAACTTGCACGAACTTCTTTTAGGCGGGAACATGTTTACTGGAGAGATACCATCTTCGATTGGTAACATTACGCTGTTAAATATCCTTGTCCTTTCCTTCAACGTTTTCCAAGGCTACATACCACAGAGTCTCAGCAACTGCAAGCAACTAGTTTTTCTTGATCTTTCGAACAATAACCTAATTGGCTCAATTCCTATCGAAATCATGGGTCTTTCTTCCTTGTCAATCTTCTTCAATTTAGCAAATAATAATTTAAGTGGATCTCTTCCATCGCAAGTTGGATCTTTAAAGAATCTTGGTGTATTAGATCTGTCTTACAATAGACTGACCGGCTTAATTCCGTCGTCCATCAGCGAGTGCTTGGTATTGGAAGGACTTTTCTTAGAAGCTAATTCTTTTCATGGTCAACTCCCCGAAGCTTTACGTCCATTACGGGGTCTACAAGTGCTGGACCTTTCCAATAACAATTTTTCTGGTCCAATCCCAAGATTTCTCGCAGGGCTCTCACTACTCGAGTACTTGAATTTGTCCTTCAATCAACTAGAAGGACAAGTTCCAGAGGGTGGAGTTCTTCTTAGTGCAAGTTCTGTATCGATTTATGGAAATACGGAACTTTGTGGAGGTGTTCCCAGTCTGAAGCTTCCTCTTTGCAAATCATCAAGCTCTAAGAAGTCTTCTTCAACCAAGGCCGAAGTAATATATGTGGTAGCTGGCGTTTGTTATGTTTAGCTTTGTTGCTCCTATGCTGTCTATCTTTTATCGCAAAAAGAAGCGACGACAACCAATGCCTCCACATCATTATCTCTCGAGAACCAATTCTTGAGGATTTCTTATGAAGAACTCCCCGAGAGCGACTAACAGATTCTCCGAGACCAATTTGATTGGTAAAGGGAGATATGGCACGGTTTATAAGGGGATTCTCGATGGAGGTGCCACAGTGGCAACAAAGGTGCTCAATCTAATGGAAAGAGGTGCTTCAAGGAGCTTTATCTCTGAATGTCGAACTCTAGGAACCATTAGACACCGAAACCTCGTGAAGATACTAAGTGTCTGTTCGAGTGTGGACTTTTGTGGCAATGACTTCAAAGCTCTAATATATGAGTTCATGGCTAATGAGAGCTTGGAGGAGTGGCTACACCCTGGAACCATAGGACGGGATGATGAGTGTAGCGAATCGAGAAATTTGAGACTAGCGCAAAGATTAAACATCGCCATTGACATAGCTACCGTGATCAAATATCTCCACGAAGGTTGCTATCCATCCATCGTCCATGGAGATCTGAAGCCGAGTAATGTGCTTTTGGACAACGACATGATGGCTCGAGTTGGAGATTTCGGGCTAGCAAAGATCATTTCAACAGTGTCTACTGAAGCCATAGCAGCTCAAGACCAAGGTAGTTCAACTTCAACTGCAATAAGAGGATCCATCGGCTACGTGCCTCCTGGTATGAAACTATCATATTTTCTTGATTAGTTTTTATTTGATTGCGATGGCAATATGTGAGTGCCAAAAGTTTGACTAAACAATTATTCTTGACATTACGTTATGATTTGTATGCTTTGACACCTCTTTCTCACAACTCAATTCCTCTTTCTACTATTAATAGCTTCCGCAGAAAAAGAAAATACTTATCTTTTTGTACGAAAAGATTAATAGTAGCTTGCCCTAATCGTATTTTATAAGATAAGAATAAACCATCGTAATTTTGATCAATGAGTGGAAAATTTTTAGACAACTTGTGAATCCATGTGAATAAATAGATTAAGCATATTGTATCATCTCATATTTATATTTTCATTTTATAATTCGTATTTTGTCTCATATCACGTTCATGCCATTAAAACAGATTGCGAATCTCTTTTGGAATGTTATGACTCAAGGTCTTAACAATAAGTAAATTTTCCTTTATGGCAGACTCTTTCATGACCAATTATTTAATATTAGAAAAATATATTAGATGACATGATAGTTATGCCAGAAATTGTTGGAGGATATACTAATTGACAACAAGATGGGCTCTACCCAACTACCACCCTAAACTTATTGGTCAGAGCATATTAAGACAAATTTACACATTTACAAGTATAAATCCATCACCGTCAACAAATCACTCTACGTCTCTTCTTTTTCCCCCACTATGTTTATTTTTTGCCTATTCTTCTTGGCATTTTCTTCTCGTCTTTGCATAAAAGAAAGTGTGGTATAGGTATTAAACATAATTTGTATCATGAAAATGATGAGCATCATGTGGATCCCATATGTTTCCAATCAAAAAACCAACTATTCAAATTCAGTTAACACATAGACTTCTGCCAAGGCCTTCACCCAACATATTTTCTTCTTTTTCAATTTTCACCCGTATCCTACTAGGGGACAAAGCCACTTTTGATGTTTAGGCAATTTGTGTAGCAAACATGAGACAACTTTTGTTGCACTTAGTAGTTCTGGAGAAGAAGAGTTTATATGTTGTTAACTTACCTTTGGTGCACTTTTTGAATTCTAAAATCCTATTTCTCTACCGTTGATGCATTTCTCAACAGTTAATGCACTTTATAAGAGTTCACACGATAGGCGCTAAACATCAACCATATACAGTAAACTAAACGAAAATTAAACAGATAGAAATGAAAGCAAAAAACCAGTAGGGGGCTTTGGGACCTCTGCCTTGCTCCAACAGAGGATCCCTTGGCCTCTGCCATGCACAGCGGGCCCGATTGTGAAGTGAGTGAGGGCTTGTAAACCATCTCTCTATGTTGGGTGCAATAGGCGCGATTTCTCACAATTTTCTTTCGCAAGCTCTTGCAAATGGACATCAAGCAAAATCCCATGTGACTTAGAAGCTTTTTCTAAACAATTGACTTCAAGAAAAAGTGTATGTTCATTCCTATTAATGTCTTGATGAAATTTTCAGAGTATGGCATGGGACACAAGGTTTCCACACTTGGGGATGCATACAGTTACGGCATTCTATTATTGGAGATGTTCACAGGAAAGAGACCCACTGAAGAGGCCTTTGGGCACCATCTTAACCTCCACAACTTTGTCCGAATGGCTCTTCCGGATCGAGTAATGGACATTGTAGACTTAAGGCTTTGGAGTGAAGCCGGTGATCGACAACAAGAGATGAAAATAAGAGATTGCATTATCTCTATATTCGAAGTTGGAGTCGCATGTTCGATGGAATCACCACCGGAACGGATGGACATGACCGAGGCAATAAGGAAATTACACTTGATCAAGGTGAGTTACGAAGCCAAAGAGAGGATGATGGGTACGTAGCTAAATTGGTTTCCTCGTTTTGTCTTGGAACTTTTTCACTAGTAGAGAAAATCATAGTGCAAAAGTAGTGCTAGCAAATTTACATGAATGTCTCCCTGACTAGTCTACCTACCCATACCTATTATGTGTGTTTTTTATAATTGCATTTTATAATCGTGGAAAGTGGATGTATGGAGTTAAGTCCACCTATTTCCACCAAGTAATCATGTAAAATTTGATGAATTTGCTTATTTGCTCGGTTCTCTTCATTTCCGATGCCAATGTGGATCAATGCATTGCTTAATTATCATGGTTGGGCCATTGCCCTTACCTTTCTCTCTACGCATGCTTGTGTATTGGAATGTGACCTCACCGTGAGGTCACGAGCTCAAGGACAACTCTTAATGTCGTGCTTAAACGAGAGCCCATGGTCAATTGGAGATCAAGCTTGATCAAATCCAAAGGCAAGGAGAGGGAGGCAACTTTATCACAAGATCATGGGGTCAAGGCTAACTCTCAATGTTGCTGTTAAGAGTGACCTCACTATCAATTGGAAGCCATGCTTGATCGAATTTGGGCAATGTTGCCGACGAAATTATGTCGCAGTCATGTTGCCAACACCAATAGCCACCGTGTGAGACCCCCTTACCTCCTCTTCAAACCTCCTTTTCTTTTATTTTTTTTCTTTGCTATGGCATCAAATTACAGACTTTTTCTTTTTTCTTTATTTTGGTCGATAGAGATAGGGAGTTAACAAAGACATAAATGGGACATGATCAAAAAGGGAACACGGATGCATATTTGTTGCACTTGTCGGTGTGCTTATTACAATGTCTAATTATCCTCATCAAGTCTTCCCACTCAAGCAACCCTCTCTCTTTCTTCACCATTAGCTACCGTCTCCGGCCATTGCGGCCACCTATCATCACAGTTGCCTCCTCCACGTCTCACTACTTTCTCCTTCATGTCATCCACGACCATCTTTGCTTTCTCTATTTGCTGACCCAAAACACTCTCTCCTTCACTGTCTCTTCTCTCACCACCAAATTTCTAAGGTCTCCAAACCACCATTGATGACTTGATTTAGCCATTATGGCCTTTAAGATCTCATTAAACTTTCAATGGACAGGCTAGATGAAGGAGGCTTCCCCAAACCTTGAGATGGCCTTTTGATCTCATCATCGTCGACAACTTGATTGTAGATGACGAGAGGAGCTCGACGCGAGGTCTTGAGACCCACCAAAGGCATAAACTTGACATTTAGGCAAGGTTGGCTGCCCTCAAATGAGAAAGGGAGAAAGAGCTATACGAAAGCAGGGACAGCGACCGACATTGAAGCGATATGGGGGAGAGGGTGAACGGAGCATGACACGATTCCTTGTCAACACCAACAGTAAATGGTGGAGCGAAGAAGTTCACAATTTATATTGGCAGTGGAGGCACGCTAGTGACATGAGCCGCATGTGGTTGTAGGGCTCGGCAGGGGGCGGAGATAGACTGGAGGGAGAAAAAAGATTGGCGTTGGGATTTTGAGGAGTGATTGGGGAAGTTGTGCAGTTAACAAGAGAGACTTATGTCTTGATTTGGCATTGGAGATAGCAGATAAGTAAACCAATGGTACAATGGATCCGCATCCAATGCCATAGATGAGGTGCAAAATACATAACACCATGGTATAGTGACGAAAACGCTAAGCAAACAAAACCGACTCACAGTATGGACGGAATAGGCTATATTAGGGCAAGTGCCCATGAAATATATACCAAACTGCAGGTCAACTATCAATTGTGTAACAATCCGCAATAGAATGCCATCAAGCAGCTCAAGTTTGGCATTAGGATCAAAATCAGGGGCACGCTGAAAACATCATGAATTTAGATAAGAACAGGAACAATTTAATGCTAATATCAAGTCACAATATGAGAGAATATTGACTTTGTGTATTGTTCAATTGGACAATGTATTACACTGGAGGGAAATTTGTATCCAGGATAATATACACAAGGAAGTAATCTATTATGGGGTGTTTAACTCCAAACCATCCCCTCCCGTTATATCATGAAGCATAAAAGTCAAACGAACACTTTTTTCTGATGCATCCTTTCATTACAAAAGCAAATAATCAGTTGATGAACAAGAACACTTTAATCTACAAAAGCCATTTCAAACATTTGCAAAATATTGCTAATTTGCTAGTAATAATCTGCTTTAGATGCTCTTATGAGCAACATGTTACACATCCATATTTTTCTAAACTAGCTCATGAATCATATCAAGCTAGTCGTTTTTATTTTCCTTTTATTTTTCATGTCACACCCATGACGCATATAACAATAGGCCATAGGTAAGCTTGTCACTCTAAAAGCCTCTCCTAGTATGGAAGTTCTCCTTCATAGTTGCGTGGAGGATCGTAGTTGCACACAACGTACCACCACCCATTGTTACACTGAACCTTAGTGCACCCAACTCGAACCGAGTCATCCCAAACCATCTGAGTGTAGTGCAAGCAATTGCACCCACTCATGCAGGTGTTGGTGTAGTAATTGTAGTTCTACTTCTCTGCGACCCACAAGCTGACGATGTAGGTGCCAGTGAACCTGTCGGTGCCCTTGGCAAGGTTCTCGCCATAGGGTCCATTGGAGTGCACGAGGCCGTAGTCGCTGACCCGTTGATTTGCATAGTTTGGGCGTAGGTAGCAAGCGTGTTGTCCCATGTCATGTTCGCCATGCCAACTTGCTTCTGAGCGGCATTCTAAGAGTCAAGATAGTCTTGGGGTGAGTTTTGGGCATGAGTAGGTTGAAAGAGAGAAATAGAGACAAGAGAGATGATGATGGTTAGAGAATTCAAGATGCTCAAGGAATTAGCTGATGTTGGTTCGAGGTGATATTTTTGGTGATTAGTTATGCTATTTATAGAAAAATATTTTCGGGGCTTCAACTTACCATGTGCAATGAACTTATCAGAGAACATCTCATTTAGACAGCACAACCTTGCGTTCAAATCTAGTTTGATCTAAAATGATAAACAAGTAATTGGTGCATGAGGAAGTAGTTTTGCATGTTCTCCCTTTCCTCAAGTGGAAGTAAAGTAAAAGGCTTAAGTGAAGTTTGAAATTTCAGCAAATTGGAAACATTATAATAAGAAGAATGTTAGACTTTATGTCTAGTAATGCTAAAGACATTGAGAATAGTGCATGAGATTAAATTATTAGGGGACATAAATAAAATTTATCTAGTTGTAATGAGCTAACAAGTCTTATCCAAGCCTCCACTAGGGAATGTATACAATTTCTCCCCATTTATTTACAATACCAACCATAGCCACTAACTGTCCTCCGATGCTGCCTACCAGCCATTCAAAAGCCACCACCAACTCGTCATCGTATCCATAGTCGTTGTTCCATGATCCACCATCCATCTTCAACTAGACTATTTGTCTCTAGCGTCCCCCATCTCAAAACAATACATCACTACCTTCCCATGAGAGAAGTATTGTGTCAAAAGTTATGTACAATACTCATTTTAGCATTAAAAATTTTTGCCCGATCATTTAAGTGCCTTCGACGACGAGATATTTTGATCAAAATATATACATGACATTTATATTTAAAATTTTAATATGAGTCGACATTAAAAAAAAAAAAAAAAAAAACCGGTTTCTATGGTGCTACCATATGTGCATTTCTCCGCCTCTCCCTCCACATCATTTTTTTTTTCTTTCTTTCTTTTTTTTTCTTCTCTTTTCTCCCTTTTGCACCCTCACTACTTCACATTGTACATGGACTCCTTGGCTACAACTTCATCAACGCTCACCCATCACCACCCAGACCTACAAGCTTCGTCACAACCTCAACAAACAACACCAAGAATCAATGAACGATTCCTGTGACGGGTTGTAGAGAAGGGGCGAGGAACGACATGGTTCAGATTTGTGAGAAGAGTGTTGTTCAATCAAGATTGATTGGTTTCATCAAATTAGAAAGCCACGAAGCACGTCCCGCAATCAATGAACGCCTAGGTTGGACGGGAAACCAAGAACAAGCACGCGAACCTCACCCAAACATTTCATCAAAATCTAAGGTACAACAACCGGAAAGCATTTGGGCCGCAAATTGAGACCAGAACTAACCATAACCAGAAAACAACACTAGGACACAGAGAAAGGAATGAGCAGTTCCAAAACGCATGCAAACCGAGGCCGGTGAGCCTCGTTCCGTCGATTCGACAAGACAGGGGAAAACAAGCTTGGTCATAACTTGTGAAAGGAAAGTTGCCAGACACGATTGCTAGGTAGATCGGAACAAAACGGCTCCAGAAACCGCCTCGAGGTACTTGGCCGATGAAGAAGGCAACACCAACCACGATTCGAACTAGCCGAGAAATGGATCCCACTGATCCTCTGGTTTGCAGCTTTTCAACCAATTGACTCTGTTAACGGCAGATTTTGAGGTGGTTTTGATGAATTGCCTAGACAAGAAACCAGAGAGAAATTCCCTGTTGCATTCCCTTTCTGTCGATCGTTTAGCAAGAAATTGATTTTTCTTGCTGAACGAAGTCGTTTTGGGTCATGCAGGCAGGTGAAACTTGTTAAACGTCGTCGTTTTGAGCTTTTTATGTTGAATCGGTCCGCCCACAAGCCACATAGTGGAAAAAATAGCAAAATTTTGTCACATCAAATTTTCAACACTCGAGATCAAAGTTAACACTTATATAATTTTTTTTTTGTTTAAGTGACATTTAAGCGATCTAAAGAAAAAAAAAATATTGAAGTGAGTGTTGTACATAACTTTTAACATTTTTAGTGTACTTCTCTCTCCTCTCACTCCTAGCAATGGCCGCCATCGAGATATCGATGAGCTCTAACCAACCCTCGATGCATTGATGCTGTCGAGATTGCAGCGAGCGTCCAAATCTAGAGACTCAACCCCTCCACTTCAGATCTAGAGGTAGCGAGATCAGGATCCATCACCCTCAGCAGGCAGGTGGTCGCCGTTGCCCCTTGATTGATTGCTTAACAAATCAATCTTCCATAAAAAAAGATAAAATTTATGAATCATTCTTTAATGTCTTTGCCATTTTCCTTATTTTAAGCTATCTAATAGGTACATGTACTTCTCTTTTGTCTCAATTTTTTTTTTGGTCAGTCCTACTCTATTCCTACTCTACACTCACTCTCAGACTTTTGCCCTGTCTCTGGCAGGGCGTGGGAGTCGAAACCCACTCCTGAAACTTACGCGTCCCCACCCCATCCCCCCTTGAGAATGTGGAGATTTGAACCCCTCACCTCCCCCTTCCATGTTGGAAGGGTGGCCACTGTTTTTAAATTAATACAAGCATGAAATTAAGTTATCATCCACTTGTTTTTAAATTAATACAAGCATGAAATCCATATTATTTGTGTTTTTAATTTTATGAGCTACTTGTACGGTTCTGCAATTGGCATGGATGTGAAGGGCATGCCCTCACATCCCCACTTAGCATTGAACGGTTGGACGTGCATCTTGTATCCGTCTATCGCACCATAAATAAGTCTTATAACAAAGAAATTATAATGAGCTGGAGATATGTAATAAATTGAATATGAATCATAAAAAATGTTTAGATCATACGTAAGTCTCACCTAGATCTTATCAAATTCAACAGTCCAGATTTGGGATGTGAAATACTATGGAAAAATTACCAAAAAAGTCATAAACCTATTGCAATTGTGCCAATTCAGTCCTAAACTTTTTTTTTTTGGCCAATTTAGTCCTAAACCTTTTGTTTTTGTTCCAGTTCAGTCCATCCAGCCATGCATAGTCAGAAAAATCTGATGTGTCATCCTAGTCAGCGCCGGTTGACGTTGCCAACGCTGACATGGCACCGGAGAGCAAAACGTCGTCGTTTTGCTTTAAAAAAACTAAAAGCCAAAGTGAAAAGGCAGAAGAGAAAGGGGCGTGAAGAGAAAAGAGCATGGGGTTGGCTGGGTTCTTTCTCAAAATCAAGCAGGAACCCTAAATTGAGAGGATCTTCCCTTGATTCATGGTGCCCAACATTAATTCTTGGTGGATGCCTTCGTTCAACACCTCCATCAAAACCCTTTGGCCTCCGCTCACCCAACGCCTCTGCTCAACGCCTCCGTCCAACCCCTCCAGCCAATGCTCGCCCAACACCTCTGTTCGAAGCCTCCCTCCAACCCTTTTGGCCGATGCTTGCCTGACGTCTCCATCCGATGTGTGCGTCAACCTGATGCCTCTGTCTGACGCTCGGCTCACCCAACATCTTCGTCCAATGCCTACATTCGACGCTTGCTTAGATTCGCCCGCTTGCTTGACGCTCACTGAACGCCTTCATCGTCTTCTTGAAATTGCGGTGCTTTATATTTAATGTTGTCTTGATTTCACTTGAATTTTATTTTAAATTTCGTTGACATGGGTTTGTTGCAGTAATGGGTTTGTGGTTGTTGAATTGGATGGCTGGGCAAATTGTTGACATGAGTTTGTGGATGGTCTCGTGTAGATTGTCTCTGTCTCGCCTAGAATTTTTGGTATTGTTGCTGCTTTTGGCTCATTTGGGAAAAATATATTACTTTGAGTTGCTGCCTTTGGTTCAGATTGACAAAGTTTGTTAGGTATATGGAGTTCCTAATATACTTCTCGTTCAGATTTTCCAAAGCTCGTCTGGATCACCTAAATTTTATTGCAATTGCAGCAATTTTGGCCTGCCTATGTTGTGGATTTTATATTATACTTGGAGGGATTTTGTATATATCATCCATGAGACCAAATGTCATATGATCTAATCATGTTTTGAATTCAATCTGCATTAGCTACTTCTAGTCCCAGATGTCATATGATCTAATCATGTTTTGAATTCCTGATACTGATGCAGTCATTCTTATAAGAAGATTGAGAGCATAATTATTCTTTTATTGTTGGTATATGACTATGCTTTTTGCTGTGCTGATCATGTACACGCTGACTGATGTTTTCAGTTGGTTGGCCGACTCGACAACAGTGCTGTCTCATCAGCCGGTGCCAAGTTGGCATTCAAGTCCAATGAAGAAATAGAACTTCAAGTGAGGTCCATCCCACTGGACGAAGTGATACCAGAGTCAGAACCGATTCTTCTCGTCAAAATAGATGGTCAGGGTTGGGAGCATCATGTTCAAGGGGCCGTGAAGTTGCTGTCGAGAGAGGTAGGCAAGGCACCGTATTTGATTTATGAGGAGGATGAACGGTTGTTGCGAGTGCAAGTAACAACAGCTTCTAAAGAGATTCGAGAATTTCGTCACCGTTGGGTATCATCATTGCACCCGCATGGTATGGTACGCAACCGCACCAAGAACAGCTGATAGTGGATTAATTTACCTTAGCCTTGTTGATGTAAGATCACCGAGTCAAGCATGAAAAGGGACAATTCTTTAGCAGACTCCTTTGTGAGAATTTTGCCTACCCTTAGACAGAACTTCCACTCAGTTCTAGATGGAGAATTAGATTTGGAATTGTAATGAGAAACACTGTCGATTGAAGGAGCTAGTTATTGAGCAAGTGAGGAAGCACATATACATTATGGTTTTCTCTTGGAGTATAGTTAGGGTTGTATTTGTCGCCATTAGATCTGCCACACCCAATTTGTTATTATTGAGATAGCTAGTATAAGCACCTAGAGGAGGGTGAATAGGTGTATAATAATTTTTCGTGATATGCGAGCAATATTAATTAGACAATAGAAAGGAAGTTCTCCTTTGGTTAACAAAATGAATTATGATCAAAGTAAAGTAGAGAGTAGGGAAGAGAAAATTGAACACAAGGTTTATAGTGATTCGGCTTATTCCAAGCCTACTTCCACTCTTCCGCACTGATAGCCCACTGGCTGGATTTCACTATGAACAAAAGAGATGTTACAGCAAAGCTCTCCCTTGATTCTATAGTGTAGATATTCTACCACACTTCCTCAAGGTTTCTCACGAATATAGACTCTCTTTTGCGTACAAGATTTCGCTCAACAAATGAATTGACTAAGAACAAGGAGCTTCAGATTTTGAAATTCTTCTATCGCGCACACACTCGAACAACTGGAATGTCTTCCTTATATACTCCTTTATGCCATTATACCTGTTGGCACTTACCAAAGGAATTCCTCCAATCTACCCGTTGGACAAAATCAATTAGGAAGATCATTCGAGCTATTAAAGGAACATGTCGATAGCCCATCAATCCTGTTCGCCCATACAATTAGGATATCGGTTTCCATAAGTAGAACCTTCCAAGTATACTTCGCTAATCATCGAATCCTTAATCTTCGAATCAATCATGATCAAATAAAGGATTCCATTATGTCATATCCAGCCAAGAGATATTCTCCAGTCAATAAGGTCACATCCTTAATGAAACATCTAGTTCTGGATAGACCTTCTTCAACGGATTAGAAACTGTCAATGAGGATAGACTTTGAGTCTTGAGTCTGGCAGTCCGGAGGTCTTCAGACTTTAAATAGTAGAGTCTGCAAATCTTCAGACTAGACTGATGGAACCGTTTTGTCAGCTTCAAAATACTTAAAGAAAGATTTCTCCAACAATCTCCCCATTTTTGATTGTGACAAAACTTTCCTGCAGATTTGGATAACTTTGACCTGCAAAACATTACTCAAACAAATATGGATATCTTATAAAGATAAATGGCTTAATGATAACACTAGAATCTTCAACCACAAAAAATGGGTTAGTCTTGCATGTGAGTAAAGCCATTCATAAGATATCAATAGTACTTAATATAAGCAGTCAAATCCAAATCCAAAATTCAGTCCACATCCAGACACAAAAGTCAAGTCAAACATTAAAACAATCCAAAACAATCCAAAAGATTAAAAAGTTTAAGGTTCAAAGTTTCAAATCTTGCATCTCTCCCCCTTTTTGTCAGCATAAAAAAGGTTGAGATGGAAATGGAATAGAGTCAAGATTGCTTTGGAACACGAACAAGTTGGAAATCTCTCATTGACTGGACAATGCCTTTTAGCTTTTTCAATTCCTCCTTCAGTTGTGCAACATCCTCACCCTTAGCATTAGCCTGAATCTGAAGAGAAAGGGCTTGGATCTGATCATTCAAGGAACCTGAAGAAGCTTGACTTGCATTATGCAAATTCTGAACTTCGCATCCCAGAGCATATATCTGACCTCGCATTTCCAAGAGAACATCAAGAATTTTGCGAAAATCTGCTAAATTATCGGTCTGCGTACTGGCTTCTGCACAATCAGATGGAGTAAAGGCAGACGATGGCAAATCAGCATAGTCACGCAGATTGGGCGATGAAACATCATGTCCCTCCTCAGGAAATTGAGAGGCATAGATGTCCTCTGGATCTGCTGGAGAGCGACTGACTCCTTCACTGATTGCAGGATATGAGGACATTTCTCTTTTTTCACGATCTCCCCCTGTTTCCATGCCTTCGGGTGGAGAAGAATGTTTCTCATGCTCTCCTTCCTCTTGATTTTCTCTTTCCTCTTCTTCTTCTTCACATCTTTCCTCCTCTGCTTCTTTTTCTTCAGCTTCTCTCTCCTCTGTTTCTTTTTCCTCCGCATCTTTCTTTTCTCTTTCTCCAGTCCTCTGTTTTGCTTCTTTCTCTTGTCGTTCCGTTGATTCTGGAATAGAACGACTCAGGTTCTTCAATGCCATAGCAGAAATGGTGATGTCTTCCTCATCATCTTCATCCTCAACGATGAGAGCTCTTCTTTTCTTGGATGAAGCAACCATGGGCTCCTTCCCTTTTCTTTTTGCTGCCAAAGAGATTTGATGAGTTTTGGCAGGGGTTTTCTCCTTGAATTTCTCCAACGCCTTGCTGAGTTCCTTCAGACGCATTTTAGTCACCATTTTCAGTCCTACCACCATATGATCACAAGATCGTTTACAGAAAATTTGTGGAGGCTGAACATTCAAATGTCTGAATAACTTTGTCACAAGACCTGGATAAGGAAGTTGACCTTTGTCCTTCACCACTGCTCTATACATGTGGAACATAATAGTGTGAGAAAGATAAAACTTTTTCCCAACAATGATGGCATACATCAGCTTTGCCTTTGAGTTTGAAACATCAGTCTTTGAAGTAGATTTTGGTCTGAGGCAATTGATGACAATCTTGTGAAGCAGACTGTTAAATGCGCTCATCCTCAAGTATGAAATCTTTTCTTCTGTCCTTCTATCCTTAACAAGTTCCAACGTAGCACGAACAATTGAGACATTGATAGGTTGATATCTCCCTCTCTCAACCCCAATGACATCATCCAACATATCTACATCCACCACATAGTCCTGATCTCGGACACTAAAAGAGAATCTATTCGCATCCAAGAAACTGAGATTCGAATAGAAATATGCAGTGAGTTCAGTGAGTTCAGCATAGGCTTCTGTAGAGTCAGAATAGAACTGTTCAAGTTGAAGAAGACTGAATTTTTCCCTCAAATTTACGTTCACAGCATCAAGGAAATCAAAATCCACGCTTCTAGGGTTTATTACTCCACGCTTCAACAACTTAGAGTATAAATGCTTTTGTTCCTCCGATCGAAACAAGTTGGTCCTTTTTCCCCGAATTTTTGCCGCAACACCCATTCTCGGTTGAAAGTGACTATACAACTTATCATCATCATTCCCATTTGGCTGATTCAGCCCTTCAACACGCGGATCACTTGGGATATTGGCAAGGGTTTCTTCTGCCAACCCTGCAGGGGCAATTCCCAAATACTCCATATTTCGCAAAAAGATGTACTCAATTCCATACCCTTTGTCCTTAAGAAACTCATCGATGTAGTTCAATGGAGTTCCACCTCTTTTCAAAGCACGATAAAGCTTGTAAATAAAAGAGGGCTTTTTAATTCTTACAGAATCTGCGCCTTCGATGATTTCTTCATTTTCTTGACGAGCAACATCCTGTGGACTAGATGGAGGAGAATGACGCTGTTGAGAATGTTGTGGGCTCTGCTGCTGACTAGGAGACTCTTCTTCCTCGGTGAGATCAAAGTGCGTAGGCCCCTCATGCATTTGTGGTCCCCTGCTTGCAATCCTCGAAGACTTCCTTTGAGACGACATCTTTCACAGTCTTTGAAAAATTCCAAACTTGACTTTCCCAAGAAAGATGACAACTTCTTCGAAGATTAAACAAGAGAATAAAACAGAAATGGAAGATTGGTGCTCTCTTAGGGTTTTTGAGAGTAAAGCGAAGAAGAAGCAACGGTATATAGGACAATCGAAGAGAGGCAAACGGAAAGTCATAAAGGAAAGTAAAAAGGTGCCTTTTAAAAAAAAAAATAACTGCCTTTTCGAGAAATTAGATAATAGTCATTTAAAAAATAACTTCTTTTTCGAAAAGGAAATGTTGCAATAATCACGTCAATTAAAGATAGCAATAATCAAACACAGTTAATGATCGTACCTTTTCAAGATGATATTCGAGATATAAGATAAAATAACTTACAAAAGAAAAACTTGATCGTCTGAGACTGGGTGTCTTTAGACTTTCAGTCCTGAATCTGAATTTCTTCAGACTTTAAGATTTTGAGTCTGGACCGAATAGCTTCAAATTGATTTTTCTCTAAAGGCTTTGTGAATATATCCGCTAGTTGGTTCTTTGAGTCAACAAACTGAATTGAAACTTCTCCATTTTGAACATGATCTATAATTAAGTGATGTCGAATCTCTATATGCTTTGCTCTTGAGTGAAGAATTGGATTTTTTGTGAAATTGATTGCGCTGGTGTGGTCACATTTAATCTCCGTGCATGAATCTTCAATTCCAAAGTCTCTTAGCTGTTGTTTTATCCACATAATTTGTGAACAACAACTTCCAAGAGCTACATACTCTGCTTCTGCTGTAGAAAGAGCAACTGTACTTTGCTTCATTGAAAACCAAGACACTGTCCTGCCTCCAAGTAGTTAACAGGTATCCGAGGTGCTCTTTCTATCAACTCCGCATCCAGCTAGGTCTGCGTCTGAATATCCAAGAAAAGTAAAGTCTCCCTTTTTAGGATACCAAAGACCAAAGCTTGAAGTTAATGTAATATATTTGATAATACGCTTTGCAGCACTTAGATGAGATTCTTTAGGGTCTGCTTGAAATCTGGCACAAATGCAAACACTAAACAAAATGTCAGGTCTAGAAGCAGTAAGATAAAGAAGTGAGCCAATGATACTCTTCTATAGCTTCTGATCGACTTTCTTTCCTCCTTCATCTTTGTCTATCTTCAAGGAACTTGACATTGGTATATCAGCATTTTTGCAATTATCTAGTCCAAACTTTTCGATAAGATCATTAGCATATTTTTCTTGATGAATAAAACTTCATTCCTTCAGTTGTTTTACTTGAAGCCTGAGAAAGAAGGTTAACTCACCCATCATGCTGTAGAAACTGCTTCAATCCAAAAACGTGAAGAGATATTACTTTCTATTAAAAGAGTTCTAACCATTTCTTGAAGTGACCTATTTTTTCTTTCCACAACTCCGTTTTGCTCTGGAGTATATGGAGAGGAGAACAAGTGCTGAAAACCAGATTCATCACAAAATTTTGTAAAATTTTGATTTTCAAATTCACCTCCATGATCTATTCTTATACTTGAAATAACATACCCTTTTTCATTTTGAACATTTTTAGCAAACTTTTCAAAGTAAGAAAAAGGTTTCAGACTTACTTGCCAAGAAATATATCCAAGTAAATCGTGAGTAGTAATCCACAATTACTAGGCAATATTTCTTACCTCCAATGCTCTGTGTTCTAGTTGGTCGAAAGAGATTCATATGTAGAAGCTGCAGTACATGGTTAGTGGAAACTTGATTTATTGGTTTAAAGGAATTTCTTACCTGTTTTCCCAATATGCATGGTGTACATAGATCAGACTTTTGGTATGAAAGATTAGGTAGACCACGAACAAGCTTCTTTGTTGAAATTTTGGCTATCTGCTTCATATTGATGTGCCCAAGCTTTCTATGTCATAAGTTCGCTTCGTCTTGAATTGAAATTAGACATTGCGATTCATCTGGTTTCACATCCAAGAGGTAGATATTTCCATGTCTTCGACCCATGAATGACTGAATAGAATCTTTACTAATTCCTGAACATATTCCCTCTTGAAAGTTGATTTTGAAACCAGTATCACACAACTGACTGATACTGAGCAGATTGTAATTGAGTCATTCCACTAAAGAAACATTGCTTATTGTGAGATTTCCAATCTTTACAATTCCAAATCCCACAATTTTTCCTTTGCGGTTTCCTCCAAATAAGATTTTTCCACCATTTACTCGAACGAGTTTTATGAAACAATTTGAATTTCCTGTCATATGTCTTGAGCATCCACTATCTAGATACCATTTTACCTTTTTCTTGATAGAGACTTGCATTTAAAAAAGAAACTCAAACTTTCTTTGGTACCCATATTTTCTTGGGTCCATTGTTGTTAGTATGATATGCAGTTTTTGCCCATACTTTCTTAACAGGTTTCCAAACCATAGAACATTCTTTTTCAAAATGATCTGCACTATTACACTTTGAACATCTGATAGCATTGCGACCTACTGGTTTTATAAAGACCTTTTTAAAATGATTTTTGTAAGCATCTCTTGTGGGTCTTTGCTTAATTCTTTCATTCACTTTAGAAAAATCAATTAAATGAATGGTTTCAGCAGTCATTCCCAAACTAGATTTATTGAAATAAGGTCTTTCAACAGAAAGTATTTTCTCAAGTTTCTTAGATCCTATTGAAAATCTTTTTGAAATATTTGATATGTCATTTTTTAAAATACATTTTCTTTTAAAAGATTATCTTCACTTTCTTTAAGAGAAAAAACATTCATGTCTAAACATTTCACTTTTTCTTTCAAAATATTTTCCTGTTGTTTTAGTGCAGAGTTTTCCTTTTTGAGTTCGGAAATCCTTTTAAGAGAAGTCTTAAGACTAAAACACAATTCATCAATATATTTAGAAACTTTAATAGGGATTTTGAAGTTACTCACCTCAAATTCACTTTCTGAATCTGAGTCTATCTCGGAGTTCGAATCTGAACCCGATTGTGCCATTAGACATATATTGGTATAATCATCATCACTTTCTTCACATTCTGTATCACTCCAAATTTCTGCTTTAAGAGCCTTTCGATACTTTTCAGCTTTTCCTTTCTTCTTCTTCAGAAGAGGACAGTTGAGTCTGATGTGTCCATTTTTCTTACATTCAAAGTAGACTATATCTTTGTTTAATTCATTATCCTCAACATACTTAGTCTGTTGCTTTTGAAAACTCTGTTTCTTTGGATTGAATATTCTCCCTTTTCTGTTCAGCTTTCTGAATCTTCTTATCATGAGAGCAAGCTCCTCATCATCCATATCGTCTTCAGAATCCGTAACATCAGAATCATCATAATAGATTTCTTACCTTTAGGGTCTTCGTCTTTATTGATTCGTTCCACTTCATAAGATTGAAGAGTCCCAACCAACTCATCAACAGATAGTGGCATGATTCTTTATGTGTCTCTGATTGAGATCTTTATGTGATTCCAATCTTTGGAGAGTCCACGCAGTAACTTGTTTACCTTCATGGGATCAGAAATTGGTTGACCTTAATTTTCAAGACCATTCACGATTTCTGTAAAACGACTAAACATGTTAATTATAGATTCTCCTGATTTCATTTTGAAGGTTTCGTATTGACCGATGAGAATGTTGATTTTGGTCTCTTTCACTCGATCGGTTCCTTCCTAGGTAATATGTAATCTATCCCAGACTTTTTTTGCTGTAACACAAGAAGATATTCTGTTATATTTAGTAAGTGATAAAGCACAATATAAAGAATGAATTGCTTTTGCATCAAGAGCTTGTCTCTTAGTTATCTCTTCCTGAGTCATTTCACTAGACTCAACAGTATCTTTTCCTCTCTCTGAGACAGGTGCAGTATCTTTTCCTCTTTCTGAGACAGGTGCAGCTTTAGGAATGATTCATTTTTCTACAACGTCCCATTCTAGAGGATCCTTTGATTTTAGGAATGCCTTCATCTTGTTTTTTCATATGCTGTAATCCTTTCCATCAAAGTAAGACGGTCTGGTATTGCTTTGCCCTTCTACTAGCCCTGGAGCCAACATACTAGACATGGATCTTTAACACTAAAGTAAAACACTTCAAACAAAGTGAGTATACAAGCTCTAATACCAATTGAGATAGCTAGTATAAACACTTAGAGGGAGGTGAATAGGTGTGTAATAATTTTTCGTGATATGCGAGCAATATTAAGCAGACAATAGAAAGGAAGTTCTCATTTGGTTCACAAAACGAATTACAATCAAAGTAAAGCAGAAAGTAGGGAAGAGAAAATTGAACACAAGGTTTATAGTGGTTCGGTTTATTCCAAGTCTACGTCCACTCTTCCGCACTGACAGCCCACCGGCTGGATTTCACTATGAACAAAAGAGATATTACAGCAAAACTCTCCCTTGATTCTACAATGTAGATATTCTACCACACTTCCTCAAGGTTTCTCACGAATATAGACTCTCTTTTGCGTACAAGATTTCGCTCAACAAATGAATTGATTAAGAACAAGGAGCTTTAGACTTTGGAATTCTTCTATCGCGCACACACTCGAACAACTGGAACGTCTTCCTTATATACTTCTTTATGCCATTATACCCGTTGGCACTTACTAAAGGAATTCCTCAAATCTACCCGTTGGACAAAATCATTAGGAAGATCATTGGAGTGATTAAAGGAACATGTCGATAGCCCATCAATCCTGTTCGCCCATACAATCAGGATCTCGGTTTCCATAAGTAGAACCTTCCAAGTATACTTCGCCAATCATCGAATCCTTAATCTTTGAATCAATCATGATCAAATAAAGGATTCCATTATATCATATCCAGCCAAAAGATCTTCTCCAGTTGATAAGGTCACATTCTTAATGAAACATCCAGTTCTTGATAGACCTTCTTCAACGGATTAGAAACTGTCAATGAGGATAGACTTTGAGTCTTGAGTCTGGCAGTCTGGAGGTCTTCAAACTTTAAATAGTAGAGTCTGCAAATCTTCAGACTAGACTGATGGAAACGTTTTGTCAACTTCAAAATACTTCCAGAATGATTTCTCCAACAATTATGTTTATTTATTGCAATTCATGCTTTGTATTTGTAGCAAATGACCTTGTGATTTGCAAGTGAATGTAGAATAAGTTGTTGACCAGAGGCATATTCAATACATTTTCACTTGTAGTCTCGTTTTTCCTGTGAATTTATATCTCCATAAGAATAAAGCAATCTGACCACATTTAGAATGTACTCATGGTAATCTGGTTTGATTGAAGTATGTATAAAAATTTGATAGTTTTAGGGTTTTGTGAGTTTACGTTTATGCATGAACGAGAGAGAACAAGAGGATTCTCCATTCTACCAAAAATAAATTTGTACATGCTCCCATACTTAAAATTAATCCATCAAATTTTGCATGCACCTAGTTTAAAGCCTCATTGTCTTAGTGAGCAAATAAAATTTGGCGTTCAAACCCAACACCTTATTTTTTTTCTTTATTCTTGCCCAACAACCCATTTTGAAATAAACTTAGCCAACTGTTTTTTTTTTCTTTAAAGTTTTCGGAAATAAATTCGTATGTGTTCTCGTACTCAAAATTATTCCATCAAACTATGCACACACCTAATTTAAAACCTCATTATCTTATTGAGCAAACAAATTTTTGCGACCAAACCCGATACCTCATTTTTTTTTTTTGCCCAACAACCATTTTTGAAATAAACTTGGCCAACTTTTTTTTTTCTTTAAAGCTTTCGGAAATAAATTCGTATGTGCCCCTGTACTCAAAATTATTCCATCAAACTTTGCACAGATCTAGTTTAAAACCTCATTGTCTTATTGAGCAAATAAATTTTTAAGTCCAAACCCGACACCGCTTTTTTTTTTTTTGCCCCACAACTCCTTTTGAAATAAACTTGGCTAACTGTTTTTTTTTTTTCCCTTTAAGGCTTTCAGAAATAAATTCATACGTGCTCCCATACTCAAAATTATTTCATCAAACTTTACACATACCTAGTTTAAAATATCATTGTCTTATTGAGCAAATAAATTTTTGTGTCCAAACCCGACACCGCTTTTTTTTTTGCCCCACAACTCCTTTTGAAATAAACTTGGCTAACTATTTTTTTTTTCCCTTTAAAGCTTTCAGAAATAAATTCATACGTGCTCCCATACTCAAAATTATTTCATCAAACTTTACACATACCTAGTTTAAAACATCATTGTCTTATTGAGCAAATAAATTTTTGTGTCCAAACCCAACACCTTATTTTTTTTTTTTGCCCAACAACCCCTTTTGGAATAAACTTGGCCAATTGTTCTTTTTTTTTCCCCCTTTAAAGCATTCAAAAATAAATTCATACGTGCTCCCGTATACAAAATTATTCCATCAAACTTTGCACACACCTAGTTTAAAACCTCATTGTCTTATTGAGCAAATAAATTTTTGCGTCCAAACCCGACACCTCATTTTTTTTTTTAATTTCTTGCCCAACAACCCTTTTTGAAATAAACTTGGCCAACTTTTTTTTTTCTTTAAAGCTTTCAGAAATAAATTCGTACGTGCTCCCATACTAAAAATTATTCTATCAAACTTTGCACGCACTTATTTAAAACCTTATTGTTTTATTGAGGAAAACAAAATTTGGCATCCAAACCCAACACTTCATTTTTTTTTTCTATTTCTTGCCTAACAACCCTTTTTGAAATAAACTTGCCCAGCTGTTCTTTTTTTTTTCTTTAAACTTTTCAGAAATAAATTCGTATGTGTTTCCGTACTCAAAATTATTCCATCAAACTTTGCACGCACCTATGTTAAAACCTCATTGTTTTATTGTGCAAATAAAACTTGACATCCAAAATTGGCATTTCATTTTTTTTTAATTTCTTGCCCAACAACACTTTTTGAAATAAAAAAAGGGGCCAAAATTTAAAACCTAGTCCAAAATATGTTTGGACACAAAAATTTATTTGTTCAATAAGACAATGAGGTTTTAAATTAGGTGTTTGTAAAGTTTGATGGAATAATTTTGAGTACGAGAGCACATACGAATTTATTTATGAAAGCTTTAAAGAAAAAAAGAACAGTTGGCCAAGTTTATTTCAAAAAGAGTTGTTGGGCAAGAAATAGAAAAAAATGAAATGTCAGGTTTGGATATCAAATTTTATTTGCTCAATAAAACAATGAGGTTTTAAACTAAGTGCGTGCAAAGTTTGATGGAATAATTTTGAGTATGGAAACGCATACAAATTTATTTCTGAAAGCTTTAAAGAAAAAAAGAACAGTTGGCTAAGTTTATTTCAAAAAGGGTTTTTGGGCAAGAAATAGAAAAAAAATGAAGTGTCGGGTTTGGATGCCAAATTTTATTTGCTCAATAAAACAATAAGGTTTTAAACTAGGTGCTGTGCAAAGTTTAATGGAATAATTTTGAGTACGGGAGCACGTACGAATTTATTTTCGATAGCTTTAAAGAAAAAAAAAAGTTGGCCAAGTTTATTTCAAAAAGGGTTGTTGGGCAAGAAATTAAAAAAAAAAATGAGGTGTCGGGTTTGGACGCAAAAATTTATTTGCTCAATAAGACAATGAGGTTTTAAACTGGGTGTGTGCAAAGTTTAATGGAATAATTTTGAGTACGGGAGCACGTATGAATTTATTTTTGAAAGCTTTAAAGGAAAAAAAAAACAGTTGGCCAAGTTTATTTCAAAATGGGTTGTTGGGAAAAAAAATGAGGTATCAGGTTTGGACACAAAAATTTATTTACTCAATAAGACAATGGGGTTTTAAACTAGGTGTGTGCAAAGTTCAATAGAATAATTTTGAGTAAGGGAGTACGTACGGATTTATTTCTGAAAGCTTTAAAGGGAAAAAAAAAAAACAGTTGGCCAAGTTTATTTCAAAAGGGGTTGTGGGGCAAAAAAAAAATGAGGTGTCGGGTTTGGACTTAAAAATTTATTTGGTCAATAAGATAATGAGGTTTTAAACTAGATTCATGCAAAGTTTGATGGAATAATTTTGAGTACAAGGGTACATACGAATTTATGTCTGAAAACTTTAAAGAAAAAAAAAAAAACTGTTGGACAAGTTTATTTCAAAAATGGTTGTTGGGCAAAAAATAAAATAATAAGGTGTCGGATTTAAATGCCAAATTTTATTTGCTCAATAAGACAATGAAGTTTTAAACTAGGTGCGTGCAAAATATAATGGATTAATTTTAAGTATGGGAGCACATACGAATTTATTTTTGGTAGAATGGAGAATCCTCTTGTTCTCTCTCGTTCATGCATAAACGCAAACTCACAAAACCCTAAAACTATCAAATTTTCATACATACTTCAATCAAACCAAACTACCATGAGTACATTCTAAATGTGGTCAGATTGCTTTATTCTCATGGAGATATAAAATCACAGGAAAAACAAGACTACAAGTGAAAATGTGTTGAATATGCCTTTGTAAGCTCTGGTCAACAACTTATTCTGCATTCACTCGCAAATCACAAGGTCATTTGCTACAAATACAAAGCATGAACTGCAATAAATAAACATAATAACAAATTGGGTGTGGCAAATCTAATGGCGACAAATACAACCCTAACTATACTCCAAGAGAAAACCATAATGTATATGTGCTTCCTTACTTGCTCAATAACTGGCTCCTTCAATGGACAGTGTTTCTCATTACAATTTCAAATCTAATTCTCCATCTAGAACTGAGTGGAAGTTCTGTCTAAGGGTAGGCAAAACTCTCACAAAGGAGTCTGCTAAAGAATTGTCCATTTTCATGCTTGACTCGGTGATCTTACATCAACAAGGCTAAGGTAAATTAATCCACTATCAGCTGTTCTTGGTGCAGTTTGCGTCTGTACCATGCTGGGTGCAATGATGATACCCAACAGTGACGAAATTCTCGAATCTCTTTAGAACTGTTGTTACTTGCCTGCAACAACCGTTCATCCTCCTCATAAATCAAATACGGTGCCTTGCCTACCTCTCTCGACAGCAACTTCACAGCCCCCTTCAGATTATGATGCTCCCAGCCCTGAACATCTATTTTGACGAGAAGAACTGGTTCTGACTCTGGTATCACTTCGTCCAGTGGGATGGACCTCACTTGAAGTTATATTTCTTCATTGGACTTGAATGCCAACTTGGCACCAGCTGATGAGACAGCACTGTTGTCGAGCCGGCCAACCAACTGAAAACATCAGTCAGCATGGACAAGATTAGCACAGCAAAAAGCATAGTCAGATACTCACAATAAAAGAATAATTGTGCTATCAATCTTCTTATAAGAATGACTGCATTAGTATCAGGAATTTAAAACATGATTAGATCATATGACATCTGGGACTGGAAGGAGCTAATGCAAATTGAATTCAAAACATGATTAGATCATATGACATATGTGCTCATGGATGATATATACAAAATCCCTTCAAGTATAATATAAAATCCACAACATAGGCAGGCCAAAATTGCTGCAATTGCAATGAAATTTAGGTGATCCAGACGAGCTTTGAAAAATCTGAACGAGAAGAATATTAGGAACTCCATATACCTAACAAACTTTGTCAATCTAAACAAAAGGCAGCAACTCAAAGTAATATATTCTTCCAAAATGAGCCAAAAGCAGCAACAATACCAAAAATTCTAGGTGAGACAGAGACATTCTATGCGAAACCATCCACAAACTCATGTCAGCAATTTGCCTAGCCATCCAATTCAACAACCACAAACCCATTACTGCGACAAACCCATGTCAACGAAATTTAAAATAAAATTCAAGTGAAATCAAGACAACATAAATATAAAGCACCGCAACTTCAAGAAGACGATGAAGGCATTCAGTGAGCGTCAAGCGAGCGGGCGAATCTAAGCAAGCGTCGGATGTAGGCGTCGGGTGAGCGTCGGACGAAGATGTTGGGTGAGCCGAGCGTCGGACAGAGGCGTCGGGTTGACGCACACGTCAGATGGAGACGTTAGGTGAGCGTCGGCCAGAAGGGTTGGATGGAGGCTTCGAATAGAGGTGTTGGGCGAGCGTTGGCTAGAGGGGTTGGACGGAGGCGTCGAGTAGAGGCGTTGGGCGAGCGGAGGCCAAAGGGTTTTGATGGAGGTGTTGAACGGAGGCATCCACCAAGAATCAATGTTGGGCACCATGAATCAAGGGAAGATCCTCTCAATTTAGGGTTCCTGCTTGATTTTAGAAAGAACCCAGCCAACCCCACGCTCTTTTCTCTTCACGCCCTTTTCTCTTCTGCCTTTTCTCTTTGGCTTTTATTTTTTTTTAAAGCAAAACGACGACGTTTTGCTCTCCAGTGCCATGTCAGCGTTGGCAACGTCGACCGACGTTGACTAGGATGCCACATCAGATTTTTCCGACTATGCATGGCCGGATGGACTGAACTGGAACAAAAACAAAAGGTTTAGGACTAAATTGGCCAAAAAAAAAAGTTTAGAACTGAATTGGCACAATTGCAATATGTTTAGGACTTTTTTGGTAATTTTCCCGAAATACTATGTAAAGTAGAGTAAAGGTCCATTAGGAAAATGATTTGAGTAATTTCTCATCAACCGAAATATCCCCTCTCTCTCTCTCTCTGCATACATTCGCTTGTGTGCTTCACCATCAAGCTGCAGTCAATTGAAGACCAAGCTTGATCGAATAGTTATGTGACTAATTCGATCAAATCTGAAGAGGACAGAGGGAGGCTACCTCATCGCAAGATCATGGAAAAAAGGAGGTATGACTCTCGATATCGCAATTGAGCATAGGCTCACTATCAACTAGAAGCCAATGCTTGATTGAATTTGGGTGACGTTGCCGATGAAATTCTGTTGCAGTCATGTTGCCGACACCTGTGGCCATCATGTGTGTCCTCAAAGGATAAGTACACAAGAAGTGTCAAAAGTCATGTATAGCACTTACTTTAGTGTCAAAAGTTTTTTTCGGATTATTTAAGTGCCACTTTTTTAAAAACATGATCAATTAAGTCCCAACTCCAGTTTTGATAGCCGAAAATGCGACGTAGCTATATTTTATTAATTTCTCAGTCCTACATGGCTCGTCGGCATACCTACTTAGCATATAACACCCAAACGATGTCATCCAAAGGTTGTAAAAAGTGATCATTTAAGTGCAATATTTTATTTAAAACGATCATTTAAATGTCAAATTTTATTTAAAGTTATCATTTCGGTGGTAGTTGTTATTTAAAAACGATCACTTCAGTGCTAAGCATGCCATGTGGAAATGCCATATGGACTAGATTTTTTAAAAATTTGTAATATTAATTATAAATGACATGTAATCAATTTGGCCGGAATTTCTCGCCGTTGGCACTTAAGTGATCATTTTTTCTCCAATTTAGCACTTAAGTGAGCTGGCAAAATCTTTGACACTAAAGTGAATGTCGTACACAACTTTTGGCACTTCTAATATACTTATCAAGTATCCCCTACCTACTCTTCAAACCTCCTTTTTCATTGCCATGTCATTTAATGGAGATACAAAGTTGACAAAACATAAACAAGACAAGATCAAAAAGGAAACATGGACCTATGTTTGTTGCACTTCTCAGTGTGCTCATCACATTGTCTAATAATTTTTGTCACGTCTTCCTACTCAATCAACCCTCTCATTCTTCACCATTAGCCACCGTCTCCAGCCGTTATGGCCACTTGTTAGCACCGTCACTCCTCCACATCTCGCTGTTATCTCCGTCGTGTCATCCACGACCATCTTTGTTTTCTCTATGTGCAAACCAAAAACACTCTCTCCCTCACTCTGTCTCTTCTCTCACCACCTAATCTCTATAAGGTCTCGACACCACCATTGATGACATGATCTGGCCATGGCCTTTGAGATCTCACCTTAATCTCAATGGATAGGCAGATGGATGAGGCATCCCAAATCTTGAGGTGACCTTCTAATTTTGTCATTGTCGACAAAGTAATTGTAAATGATGAGGGGAACTCAACGCAAGGTCTTGAGACCCGCAAAAGGCATAAACTTGACGTTCAGGTGAGCTCATCTATCCTTATCCAAGAGAGGGTGAGAGATAGCTACACGAAAGCAGGGATGACGACTGACATTGAAGCGATAGGGGAGAGAGAGTGAATGGAGCATGACATGATCCTTCATAGGCATCGGCATTGAATGGCAGAGCGAGGAAGGTCAAGATTGATGGTGGCACCAAAGGCATGTCAATGACACAAGCCACATGTGGTTGTGGGGGCTCGACAAGGGAGGAGAAAGATGGGGAGAAGAAGAGAGATTGGTGTTGGGATCTTGAGGAGTGACTGGGTAAGCTGTAAAATCAAGAAGAGAGACTCGTGTTTCGATCTTGTGTTGGAGATAGCAAATAAGTAAACCAATGCGTACAATGGATCTGCATCCAAGAGACATAAGTAGGGATTGTGAAGGACATAAAATACAATGTTCCGAGTCTAGTATAAAATAGGTAACACAATGGCATAATCACGAAAATGAAAATCAATCATAAACTGACTCATAGCATGGAAAACCCGATGCGGGAAAAACCACGGACTGCCCAAAAACATCCACTAATCACCAAGAATAGCAGGATACACAAAGTATTCTTCTCTAGTCACACACTAGAGGCTCAACATCAACATTACAATCATCTCTTTCCCACCACATAGGTAGACAAATAAATTTGAAGCAAGAAAACCTGAACCGCAACTGGAGAATTTGGAGACGGTTCTCGACGAACAAAAACCATCAACTCGTAGCCCTCGGTCTCACGAACAACATACTGAAATTTGAGCCGATTCCGACAATATTTGGCCTTCGAATCAAAGCCGTAAAGTTGCTGCGCGCTTCCTCTCTTCTCTTTCTCCTTTGTGCAGTTTTTGTTTTCTTTTTCTCTCTCCTCTCTTCACTTTTCGACGGACACACCACGTACGACAACTTCCACTTCTTTTTGTTCTTTTCTTTTCTTTTTCCTTTTTTTTTATTTAATGCTGGCTGGGCCCCACATGAAGGTGGACCCAGCCAACAAATCTCCCCCTCCACCTCATGTGGGAAGATTCGTCATGCCCGCTTTTCTTCTACAAGCATCAAGCTTCATCATGGGCAAGGCTTTGGTCATCATGTCGGACTTATTGTTGTCGGTATGAACTTTCTCAAGTAGGAAGAGCTTCTCTTCTAGCTTTTCTCGGATCCAATGATACTTCACATCAACATGCTTCGATCTTGAATGAAACACCGGATTCTTGCTAAGATGGATGGCACTCATGCTATCGCAATATAGAACAAACTTTTTCTTGCTTCAAGCCTAACTCTTGTAGGAATTTCTGCATCCACAAAAGTTCTTTACCTCCTTCAGTAATAGCAATATACTCCGCTTCAGTTGTAGACAAAGCGGTACATTTTTGCAATCTTGATTGCCATGAAACAGCTCCCCCTGCAAAGATTATTATAAAACCCGATGTGGATTTTCGGGAATCAACATCACCGGCATAGTCTGCATCCGAGTAGCCACTCAACTCAGGCTTTGCATTTCCATAGCACAAACAAAGTGTAGAAGTGCCTCTAAGATATCTCAAAATCCATTTAACAGCGGTCCAATGCTCCTTACCTGGATTAGAGAGAAATCTACTTACAACACCAACTGCATGAGCAATATCCGGTCTTGTACAAACCATGGCGTACATCAAACTACCCACGGCCGATGCATAAGGAATTTTCATCATCTCAATCTTCTCTTTCTCACTTGAAGGACACTCATTACTACTCAACTTGAAATGGCCTGCAAGTGGAGTACTCACCGGTTTACATGTGCTCATGTTGAATCTTTCAAGCACCTTCTCAATATACTTCTCTTGAGATAACCACAGTTTCTTTTTCTTCCTATCATGAGTAATCCTCATGCCTAAGATTTGCTTAGCCGGGCCTAGGTCTTTCATAGCAAAAGCTTTACTCAACTCATTTTTCAAGCTCTTGATTTTCTTGGTATCATGCCCAACAATCAACATATCATCCACATAAAGTAGGAGAATAAGAAAATCATTATCTGAGAATCTTTTCATAAAGACACAAGAATCGGAGTTTGTCTTACCGTATCCTTGTTCTTCCATGAATGACTCAAACTTCATATACCATTGCCTAGGCGCTTGCTTGAGACCATATAAGCTTTTCTTCAATCTACATACAAGATGCTCATTGCCTTCAACTTCAAAACCCTCTGGTTGCTCCATATATATCTCCTCTTCTAGGTCTCCATGAAGAAAAGCCGTCTTTACATCAAGTTGTTCAATTTCTAAATTCAAACTGGCGGCCAACCCAAGAACAACTCGAATAGAAGACATCTTTACAACCGGTGAAAAAATCTCTTCAAAGTCTATGCCCTTCTTTTGACGAAAACCCTTCACAACAAGTCTGGCCTTGTATCGTGGTTGTAAACTATTTTCTTCCGTCTTCAACTTGTACACCCACTTATTTGTGAGTGTTCTCTTACCCTGAGGCAACTTCACCAATTCAAATGTATGGTTCTCATGCAAGGATTTAAGCTCCTCTTGCATGGCTTCACGCCACTCATTCTTTCGTTCACATGATATAACCTCTTCATAAGTTTCTGGCTCCCCTGCATCAGTGAGTAACACATACTCATGCGGTAAATATTTTTGAGAAGGCCTACGCTCTCTTCAGATCTTCTAACTTGAGGTAGGATAGATTGCTCTTGCTCAGCTATTTCACCCATATCAGTTGAAGAATCAACATTATGTGAGGACTCACCATCTTCATGACTTCCATGCACTTCTCCCCCATAATTTCTATCAACATTAGAAGGATTTGGGCTGAAACTAACTAAACGTTGAGCTGTATTCTTTGGTCTCTCCACCTTATCAATGTCTTCAGTAGTTTCATACTCACAAAACACCACATCTCGACTTCTAATGACTTTCTTTGCAACTGGATCCCATAACCTGTAGCCAAACTCTTCATGTCCATAACCTAAGAAGATACACTATTTAGATTTATCATCAAGCTTGGATCTTTCATCTCTTGGAACATGCACAAAAGCCCGACAACCGAACACTTTTAGATGGCTGTAGGAAACATCTTTGCCACTCCAAACTCTTTGTGGAACATCCCCCTTAAGAGGAACCGATGGAGATAGATTTATCAAATCCACTTCTTGTTTCTCATCGCTTCACCCCAAAATGACTTAGGCAACTTCGCATGAGAAAGCATACACCGAATCCGATCATTAATTGTCCGGTTCATTCTCTCTGCCACTCCATTATGCTGTGGTGTTTTTGGAACAGTCTTCTCAAGCTTGATACCATAATCCCTGCAATAGTGTTCAAATGGGCCTCTATATTCACCACCATTGTCAGCCCGAACACATTTCAGCTTCTTCCCGGTTTCTCTTTCCACATTGACATGAAATTGCTTGAAAGCCGCAAATACCTGATCTTTAGATTTCAAAGCAATAGCCCACACTTTTCTAGAACAGTCATCAATAAATGTCACAAAGTATAATGCACCTCCAAGAGTTCTAGCATCCATGCAACAAACATCAGTGTGAACTAAATCAAGTACATCTGATTTCCTGTGTGGAGAGGAACTATGAAATGAGAATCTATGTTGCTTACTAGTCAGACAATGAGTGCATTCCTTTATATTTTTCTCCTTTAAAGGTAAAAGGTTCTTTCTAGCAAGAGTTTCAAGTCCTTTCTTGCTAAGATGACCCAACCTCATATGCCATAAATCAACTGAGGAATCCTCTACTGCATTTACCTCTTCTTTAATCAAGTCAGCTTGCATGGTGTAGAGAGAGCCTGTCTTCTTACCTTTTGCCACTACCATGGAACCTTTAGTCAACTTCCATTTGCCATCAAAGAATGAATTACGATAACCATCATCATCCAAGGCACCCGTAGAGATCAAGTGAAGTCGAATATCCGGAACATGTCTCACATTTTTCAAAACCAAATTACATCCGACGTCGGTTTCCAAATAAACATCTCCCATGCCAATAACCTTGGAAACATCACTATTTCCCATCCTTATGCAACCAAAGTCGCCGCTGCGATAAGAAGCAAAGTAATCACGCCGTGAGGTGACATGAAAAGAAGCCGCGGAATCAACAACCCACATAGAGTCTTGGCATGTAAAATTCACATATCCGTCATCACATACAAACACAATATCGCCATCGGATGCAACCGCTGTGGTAGCTTGTTTCTCTTCTTTCTTTTGATCTCCATTTCTATCATGGAATCTATCTCTCTTTGGCAACCAACACTCTTTTGCATAATGCCCCATTTTGCCGCAATTATAACACTTGACACTCCTCCTCGGTCTTCATTTCGACCTTCCTCTTGACTTGCCTCGGGTATCATTTCTTTGAAACCTTTTTGATTGACTTCTCCCCCTGTTTTCTATAACAAGAGCATCCGATGTAGAAGCATAATTCAAGCCTTTTCTTCTTGTTTCTTCATTGAACAAGCTTTCTTTAACCATGCTCATAGAAAGCACACCAAAAGGAGCCGAGTTATTTAATACCACAACCAAGGTATCCCAACTATCAGGAAGAGTACCAAGTAATAAGCATGACTGCAATTCATCACCAAGGTCAATCTCAAGATTTGTCAATTGATTTACAACATCTTGAAATTCACTCAAGTGTTCCGCCATGTTACTCCCTCCTTGTATCTCAAATTCACAAGTCGCTTAACTAGAAGAGCTTTATTTTGTGGAGTTTTTCTCTCATAAAGATCTTGTAATTTCTTCCACAAAGTGTCCGCCCTCGTTTCTTGAGCAACATGATGAAACACACTATCATCAATCCATTGTCGGATAAACCCAACTGTTTTCCGATTCATTCTATCCCATTCTTTATCTTCCTTATCTCCTTTGGCTTCATCACCCTCAATAGGATCAAATAAATCTTTGCAATATAACACATTTTCCATCCGAGGCTTCCAAATAGAATAATTTGAGGCATTTAACTTAAACATGGTGCTGCTGGTTTCTTCTATTTAACACTAAAATTCAACCGTGCGCTGATACCACTTGTTGGGGAGAACTCGGGTACAACAATTCACCACGGCCAAACGCAATCCAGGATCAATTTCTCCCCCGAAGCAAAATCGACTAAAATCTCTTAACCCCCAGCAACAACCAGCAATGTATAGCCTCACAAAATGCAAATATAACTTCGGAAAAATAAGTAGACAAAGCAAATAACGACACCAAGAATTTAACGTGGAAAACCCGATGCGGGAAAAACCACGGACCGCCCAAAAACATCCACTAATCACCAAGAATAGCAGGATACACAAAGTATTCTTCTCTAGTCACACACTAGAGGCTCAACATCAACATTACAATCATCTCTTTCCCACCACATAGGTAGACAAACAAATTTGAAGCAAGAAAACCTGAACCGCAACTGCAGAATTTGGAGACGGTTCTCGACGAACAAAAACTATCAACTCGTAGCCCTCGGTCTCACGAAAAACATACTGTAATTTGAGCCGATTCCGACAATATTTGGCCTTCGAATCAAAGCCGCAAAGTTGCTGCGCGCTTCCTCTCTTCTCTTTCTCCTTTGTGCAGTTTTTGTTTTCTTTTTCTCTCTCCTCTCTTCACTTTTCGACGGACACACCACGTACGACAACTTCCACTTCTTTTTGTTCTTTTCTTTTCTTTTTCCTTTTTTTTTATTTAATGCTGGCTGGGCCCCACATGAAGGTGGACCCAGCCAACAGCTAGGTAGATCGGAACAAAACGGCTCCAGAAACCGCCTCGAGGGACTTGGCCGATAAAGAAGGCAACACCAACCGTGATTCGAACTAGCCAAGAATGGATCCGACTGATCCCCCGGTTTGCAGCTTTTCAACGAATCGACTCGTTAACGGCGGATTTTGAGGTGGTTTTGATTAATTGCCTAGACAATAAGCCGTAGAGCAATTCCTCTGCATCCTCTTTACGTCGATCGTTTAGCAAGAAATTGATTTTTCTTGCTGAACGAAGTCATTTTGGGTCATGCGTGCAGGTGAAACTTGTTAAACGTCGTCGTTTTGAGCTTTTTACGTTGAATCAGCTGCCAAAGAAGCCACAAAGGAAAAAATATCAAAATTTTGTCACATCAAATTTCCAGCACTCAAGATCAAAGTTGACACTTAAATAATTTTTTTTTTTTAAGTGACATTTAAGTGATCTAAAGAAAAAAAAGATTGACATTAAAGTGAGCATCGTACATAACTTTTGGCACTCTTAGTGTACTTCTCTCTCCTCCCACTTCTAGCAATGGCCGCCATTGAGACATCGATGAGCTCTAACCAACCCTTGACGCCTTGATGCTGTCGAGATTGCGGCGAGCGTCTAGATCTAGAGACTCAACCCCTCCACTCCAGATCTAGAGGTAGTGAGATTCGGATCCATCGCCCTCAGCAGGCAGGTGGTCGCCGTTGCCCCTTGATTTATTGCTTAACAAATCAATCTTCCATAAAAAAGATAAAATTTATGAATCATTCTCTAATGTCTCTGCCATTTTCCTTATTTTAAGCTATCTATCAGGTACATGTACTTCTCTTTGTCTCAACTAAGTTATCATCCACTTGTTTTTAAATTAATACAAGCATGAAATCCATATTATTTGTGTTTTTAATTTTATGAGCTACTTTTACGGTTCTGCAATTGGCATGGATACGAAGGGCACGCCCTCACATCCCCACTTAGCATTGAACGGTTGGACGTGCATCTTGTATCCGTCTATCGCACCATAAATAAGTCTTATAACAAAGAAATTATAATGAACTCGAGATATGTAATAAATTGAATCTGAATCATAAAAAATGTTTAGATCATACGTAAGTCCCACCTAGATCTTATCAAATTCAACAGTCCAGATTTGGGATGTGAAATACTACGTAAAATAGAGTAAAGGTCCATTAGGAAAATGATTTGAGTAATTCCTCATCAACCGACATATGCCATCTCTCTCTCTCTCTCTGTGCACACATGCGCTTGTGTGCTTCACCATCAAGCCGCAGTCAATTGAAGACCAAGCTTGATCGAACAGCTATGTGACTAATTTGATCAAATCTGAAGAGGACAGAGGGAGGCTACCTCATCGCATGATCATGGAAAAAAGGAGGTCTCATTCTCAATGTCGCAATTGAGCATAGGCTCACTATCAACTAGAAGCCAATGCTTGATTGAATTTGGGTGACGTTGCCGATGAAATTCTGTTGTGGTCATGTTGCCGACACCTGCGGCCATCATGTGTGTCCTATAAGGATAAGTACACCGAAGCGTCAAAAGTCGTGTATGGCGCTCACTTTAGTGCCAAAAGTTTTTTCGGATCACTTAAGTGCTACTTTTTTAAAAACATGATCATTTAAGTCCCAACTCTAGTTTTGATAGCCGGAAATTCGATGTGGCTATATTTTATTAATTACTCGGTCTACATGGTTCGCCGGCATACCTACTTAGCATATAACACCTAAACGATGTCGTCCGAAAGTTGTAAAAAGTGATCATTTAAGTGCAAAATTTTATTTAAAATGATCATTTAAGTGCCAAATTTTATTTAAAGTGATCATTTCGGTGGTAATTGTTATTTAAAAACGATCACTTTAGTGCTAAGCATGTCATGTGGAAATGCCATATGGACTGGATTTTTAAAAAATTTATAATTTTAATTATAAATGTCATGTAATCAATTTGGCCAGAATTTCTTATCATTAGCACTTAAGTGATCTTTTTTCTCCGATGTAACATTTGAGTGAGTTGGCAAAAACTTTTGGCACTAAAATGAGCACCGTATAGAACTTTTGGCACTTTTAATGTACTTATCAAAAATCCCCTACCTACTCTTCAAACCTCCTTTTTCATTGCCATGTCATTTAATGGAGATACAAAGTTGACAAACACATAAACAAGACAAGATCAAAAAGGAAACATGGACCTATATTTGTTGCACTTCTCAGTGTGCTCATCACATTGTCTAATAATTTTTGTCAAGTCTTCCTACTCAATCAATCCTCTCATTCTTCACGATTAGCCACCGTCTCTAGGTGTTATGGCCACTTGTCAGCACCATCACTCCTCCACATCTCGTTGTTATCTCCGTCGTGTCATCCACGACTATCTTTGTTTTCTCTATTTGCAGACCGAAAACTCTCTCCCTCACTTTGTCTCTTCTCTCACCACCAAATCTCTATAAGGTCTCGGCACCACCATTGATGACCTGATCTAGCCATGGCCTTTGAGATCTCACCTCAATCTCAATGGACAGGCATATGGATTAGGCATCCTTAAATCTTGAGATGACCTTCTGATTTCGTCATTGTCGACAAAGTCATTGTAAATGATGAGGGGAGCTCAACGTGAGGTCTTGAGACCCGCCAAAGGCATAAACTTGACGTTCAGGTGAGCTCATCTGTCCTTATCCAAGAGACGGAGAGAGATAGCTTCACAAAAGCAGGGATGACGACTGACGTTGAAACGATAGGGGAGAGAGAGCGAATGGAGCATGACATGACCCTTCATAGGCACTAGCATTGAATGACAGAGCGAGGAAGGTCAAGATTGATGGTGGCACCAGAGGCATGTCAATGACACAAGCCACGTGTGGTTGTGGGGGCTCGATAAGGGGGGAGAAAGATGGGGAGAAGAAGAGAGATTGGTGTTGGGATCTTGAGGAGTGATTGGGTAAGCTGTAAAATCAAGAAGAGAGACTCGTGTTTTGACCTTATGTTGGAGACAACAAATAAGTAAACCAATGCGTACAATGGATCTGCATCCAAGAGACATAAGTAGGGATTGTGAAGGACATAAAATACAATGTCCCGAGTCTAGTATAAAATAGGTAACACAATGGCATAATCACGAAAATGAAAATCAATCATAAACTGACTCATAGCATGGTCGATCTAGGCTATGTTAGAGCAAGTTACCATAAAAGATATACTACATTATTGACCAACTGTCAATGAAGTGTAACGTCTTACGATAGCATGCCATCAACAAGCTCAAGTTTGGTATTAAGATCAACAATATCAAGGGGGCTGTAGGCTTCATGGATTGAGATCAAAATACGATCAATCTAGCTATAATACCAAGTCAGTATGTGAGGAAATATTGAATTGTGCGTTTCTTTATTGAATAATGTTTTACATTATATGGGTACTTATATGTAGAAAAATAAACACAAATAGGGAAGCAATCTAATGAAGAAATTAACTAACATAGAACCAGAATCAATTGAAACCAATTACAATCCCCATAACATCACATAATCTTGAACATTACCTAACGATTGAAATTCATCATAACAATCAACATATCCTTCCAGAATTTTTCTATGAAAGTTTGAGGTTGAAATTGCTCTAGCAAGTTTGTTTTATAGATCATAAACTTTTCTTTTCTTTACTTTTTTGGTCAATATAGTAGAGACAGTTGAGATAAGTGGCCTTAACTATATTTGTTAACAAAGCAATGGAAGGATGACCCCATCCTATGGTAAATCAAAAAAGAAAACAGTGCTCTCCTGCAATTAGCTTACAATTAGCCAACAACTAGCTAACAATCATCACATGTGGCCTTCCTCTAGTGGCATGGAGCATAAAAGTTGAAAGAGAAAGAGTACTTGAAATCTGCCAAAGCCATTTCAAGCAGTTGCAGATTACTTCTAATTTGCTAGTAATAATCTGCTTAAGTTGCTTTTATGCGCAACATGTCATGCATCCATATTTTCCAAAACTAGCTAATTCTAATACTAAAATCTAACAACCTAATAAATGCCTATTTTTCCAACTAATTTCCATTTTAATTTTCCAGAATTTTTTATTTTATGATTTTCGTTTTCTTATCTTATTCTCGGTCCCTCCCCTGAATCAAATTTTCACTGAGATACTCTGTGAATTTCAGTATTACCTCAGATGAAGCAATTGGTAACAAACATGCTCAATGATGAAGAAATCATCAACATACGAACAGCAACATCACGGGTAATTAGAACAACACTTGGATGGGCTTCAGATCAATTCAATCTACACCCAAAAGAGGTGACCAGCAATGGAATGGTGATGACAGCCAGTTCAAGGCACAGCAACATGGTTATTCGTTGAAAAATTATCACCAATTCACCATAACAATCTCCTAAATCTTCATGCTGAGGTAATAGATCGTACTGATGTAGCTTCATCACACGCCAGAGGGGTTTTGGTAGGACTGAAGAGAAGCAAATGTTAAGCAAACCCTACTAAAAACTTAGTTTCACAAATCGCAAGACATTGATTCCCCTAAAGCAATCAATAATTCCCCAAAGAACCGCGGCTACTTCCTTTTTTTTGGGGGAATTAGAAAGATACAACACCTCAAGCTTTCTATATATGATCAGATCGTAATACCTACTCAGGATAGCAATGGAAGAGAGAGAGAGAGAGAGAGAGAGAGAGAGAGAGAGAGAGAGAGAGAGAGAATAGGCAAAAAAAGGATTTGCCTGTACTGAATTGATCTTTCCTCACCAAATTTACACGGATATACCCGTACTTGAACCTTTCAAGTTGAAAGTAATGCCGATACGGAAAGAGCAGGAGTTTCACCCAGTGATGGATAACTTTGATTTCATCCTTGCAGGGCCTTGAAACATAGTAACAAAAAGATGTGAACGGCAGACAGAAAAGAAGAAACGCATGTGATGAAGACAGCTAAATGCAGAGAGACGGATAGAGAGTCCATAATTATGATTGCGACCTTGTCAAGTGCAGTCAGCGACCTTCCTGAGCTTCTATTTTGAGAGACAAGCTCTCGGCAGCATATTCAGCAGATTTCAGTAGACTCCACTGCTCATTCACAAGGGAGACATGTCCAGTAAACATAACATTGTAAACACTAGCAGAAAGGATGACAAGTCTAATCCAACAAGAAGAGAATAACAAGTTTCATCCAACAATAAGCATATGAACAGCAGAATCAACACGGTTGCACTCGAATTTGGCAGACACACTTCAATATGTATTTAGTTTCATATAGGACTCATGTGCAAGGATGGACAACAATCAATTTACTACTGATTAAATGAGGACCGAAATTCTTTACAATCTCAAAGAATGAATAGCAAACAGAGAAGATGTTGGCATGGCACTGTGAAGATTTAGCTAAAACATACTCACTTCTTTACTCTTCACTCATTTACACATATACATGCACAAGCACTCCCCAAGCACCTCACTGCTCTCTTTTTTTCTTGTTTCCTCATAATTTTTTAGATTAGTTCATGGCAAAGAACTAATCCATCCAAGGTAAGACCTTCCAGGCTCTAAATAGATTCGAGAGTAAGACATCTCTCCTATTTACCTCACTCAGAATTCACCATTCCATGTATTTTGCATGACAAACAGTTCTACCTTCCAGACAAAATTGCATTATGATGCAAGCCAATAGTCACATCTACCTCTTGAGAAATTTCCTATCCTATCATATCAATATGAAAGCTTCCCTGGCCACTATGACGAATAGCAATCAGTGCAATTGAGAAATCCTTGATTAGCCCACGCAACAGCTCAAAGGAAATTCGCGAGTGTAATCGAATTCGTAAGTGCAAAATTGTTAAGCATCGTCAAAGCAAATACCAAATTAAGACCACAACACCAATCAGCCGATCAAGAGAATAGACAACCAGTGAGCATAATCTCAATCCGGCGGATATAATCCATCAGATGCCAAAATGAACTCATGACCCCTTGGGTATACGTAAGTCGACATGCTTTGCTCATCCAGATATTTGATTAACATGAATCTATACTTGGCATAATATCAGAATCAGAGACAACATATATGGATGGATTTGAACAACAATTCAAGTAGTCATGCCATATGGAGTTCTCGGCCATAGTCTAAAATCAATTGCATAATATCAGAATCAGAGGAGTTGTAAGTGAGTCGACCATGTACATTACGCAACAATCATTCCAGATGCTAAAGCATAAGAACGCTTCTCAAAATTGTATTCCGAATTCGTTCAGGCATTTTAACGAATATTTGGTGGTCAGTGCAAAAATTAGAACAGAGAGTCATAATCGAAGAGTCAATTCCGATATAGACAACTTCAATGACATCAGAACGTATTTAAACTACTAACAGATCCACAATCATCATTCTACTTTCACTCGCAACCCTAATAACAAATCTCGGATTCAACTCAATAAAACAGAGCAATGTCGTACACCCCTCGGAGTCCGTCCTTGGCCAAGAACAGCCATGGAATAGTTGGAGGCGTTATCACAGGTGATCTGCCTCCGCGAAGAAGCTCCAAACGAATCTCTGAGTTCTTCAGACTTCACATTGCTGGCATAGCATCGCGCCCTGGTGAAAATCGAGAAGTCGTCGATGGTGAAGATCACTGAGCTCTCGTCGCACAACATCAGGCACGTGCGAGGCTAAGGAGAATAGAATATCAGCAGCCGCTGGAACGGGAACGCCAGAGACGTCACCTTCTCGATGTGTTATTATCTCTAAATGAAAACTCATTTTTCGGAAAATAACCAACCAAGGACTTGGCATCGGTTGACGAGTTAGCTAGAGAAGCACCGAAATTCGTTTCTTGAAGAAGAAATAATGGGTAAATCGGATGCATGCATCCCGAGTTCATCTGAACAATTGAATCTGGTAAATCACACACACACACACATATATATACGTTAGACAATCAAGAAAAATTTAGGTTTCCACATTCATGCATGCAATAACCTTCCTTTTCTAGAAGAGAGAATGGATCGTGCTGATAATAAACCCTCTCAATTCATGGGACAACATATTACTGGTTACTTTTTATATGCCTACCATGGTCGTCCGCTAGATGAGAAATTAGACAAAAGCTCACGTGATTAGAGCATTATTCATATGGTGCTCTTACTTTTAAATGTGAAAGCTTTAATATAGATGAAAAAGAATGAAAAAAAATGCAAGACATTTGAATGTTTCATATGTACAAATCTAATTATCTCGCAAATCATTCAACCAACTATTGCATCGTTACCTTGCAAGGCATGGGAATCAAAATCCACCCTTGAAGTCAAATCATCTCCACCCCAATTTCTCTAAAAAGGTGGGGATTCAAACCCCAACCTTTCCCTTATCACGTGGGAAGGATGACTAGATGCTAGTAACTATATTACCATGATTGATATACGTATTTAAGCCCAGCCTAGTAGGATAGGATGGTTTGCAGTTTGTATTCTCTAGGCCTCACACGATGGGAGCTCGGGTGAAAATCTAGGGATTTAGCCACAAAAAAAAAAAAAAAATCCCCCCACACCGTTATAATGCATTCTAGAATTATAATTATTGGGAGACAAAAAAACAAACCAATACTTTGTATTATCTATTGTTACAATTTCTTCTACTTCAAGTGAAAAGTACATGGCTTTTGAAGGATCATGAGTCATGGCGAAACATACATAATTAAAGGATTAAGGAGAATTTATGCAATAATTTAGAATTTAGGGGATAGAAGGGATGTATTTTTTGTCCGCAAATTATATATCTATCTATGCTATCTTTGAGTTCTCATTCCAGTTAACATATAAGCAGACAAAGCTCTAAGGACATAACAAAGTGAAAGTTTAGGACAAATATGAGAACATTTGATAAATTGTTGTTTAGCAAATGTATATTATAGTAGATGATAAACTATTGTAGGAGGAACTATCAAATGAACATAGACTTAGAGGTGTCAAAATGGGTCATGAAGCCATTTTTTGACCATATATTTGGGGCTAGGTTGTAAATGGGTTGTTAAACACTTGAAGGATTGGGTGAAATTAAGTTCAAAATATTGAAGTTCAACTAGAGTGGGTCATAAATGGGTGTCTAGAGAACCCATTTATGATCCATTTAAAAATTAAATTTCTATCAGTTGGGTAAGGGAAATTTAGACCATATGTTTTTTTTTTTTTTTCTAGAGGTGACTTTCAATATGCAGTGCTTTGCATTTACAAGATTCAAGGCATGACTCTCATAATGTAGAAATTTGTCCCACATGGCACTTTGCCCACCGTGGACCTAATTTGACCAGCGGGAATCCTCAAGTCAGAATAGGCCCAAGCCGAGATTTCGGGCTCCCCTCTTTTTTCCAGGGCAATTTGCACCTTTGGGCTTGAGAGAGGCCCCAAATGGCCCAAACCGGCTGAACTCTATCCAAAAATATATATTTCAATATTCAATATAGGGTTAATATCTCAAAATCCCAACCCAGACACACGTAACAATTTACCCAAAAATATTTTTTTGACTATGAAAAACCCCAAACAGGTACACATGTGACAAATTTACCCCGACTGACCATAAAAAACTCTAAACTAGTACATTTATGACAAATTTACCCCAAGCTAATTTATTTGACCACAAAAAACCCAAAATTGGTAAATCTGTAACAAATATACCATCCGCTAAATATGATTAATATCACAAAAAAATCACAAAAATTGTAAATTGTGACAAACAGAGTATAAAATCCCAAATTGGTATACCAGTCAACAATCATGTGTCATTTAACTTAATAATTTGACGGTAAAATTTAACGAAAACTAACAGAGGATAAATTCGTCACAAGCGTACTAGTTTAGGGTAAATTTGTCAAAGGTATACTAGTTTGGAGTTTTTGGTGGTCAAAAAAATAGTTTTGGGTAAATTTGTCACAAGTGTACAAGTTTGGAGCTTTTTAGGGTATTAACCCTTAAATATAAAGCATATATAATAGAAAATACATTATTAATAATAATAAATCTTCAATTAATTCATAAATAAGTTGAAGTTAACATGTAAAAAAGAGTATTTTTGAGGCCCAAAATTTAATAGCGGATTTTTTTTTTTTTTTACTTTAAAAAGAAACAAGAGAAATTCGGGTGATTTTCAAACTAGTTTGGAGCAAAGGACTTTTGGAAGTTCTATGGACTTGTCAATCATTAGGTAGTGACTTCTTTTTTATTGGGGTTCAAGTAATGGTCCTTAGCTTACATACGACATTTGATGGAATGAATGTTTAGTCTTTGTCTCCATGGGCTGCTCGATCCTCTCATGATTGATGGTGAATGTAAGGCACCAATTTGTTTAGTCTCTAGTCTTTGGTTTTCACATCCAAGGACTTCGTAGAATACGAGGCACCAATATTAATATTGCTTTCTCTCCCCCTCAACTTTTTAAAGGAGTGTCCTCTTGGACAATGCTATCTTATTGATTAGTATTAATATACCAAACCACATGGCAGACCATAAGTGAATAATAAGGCACTGATTTTGCATTCATCAATAGGCTCGAACAATACATTCTAGGGCCCGTCACTAAGTGGGCTAGGCCAACAGCTTTGAGGCTCATTCTAGTCTGCCCATTCATTTATGAAAGTTTCCTTGATAAATATTAGTTTTAGATTATCTACCTTGAAATACAAACTTTGTTAATATTGGAAGAGAAATTAAGGCTTAAAACAGAAAAAGAAAAGTATTTTATGAAAAATTTAAACTAAAATACAGCAAAAGTATAAAATTATTTTCTATTTATGTTTTCCATTTTATCTAACATTTAGCTCAGCCTTTTTTTTCCTTAAAAAAGAAGACATCGTCCCTGTTATCGGGCCAATAAATTCTAGTGGGTGAGCTAGACACTTGCCAAAACTTGCCGGTTTGGATTTGTACATGGCCCTAAAAGTTCGAATCAAACATGTTCAGTGATCCAATCTAGTAAGTGTACCTGATCTCGCCATATTCAGATATGTTTTCCCCTACGTTTGATGATTTATCTCTTAGAGCATACGAATTGGATGGGACGAGACCTCTTGACTATTAATTAACGTGGAGATTGGGACAAGGCGCCCTTATTCCCCCCATTCCACGGCAAAGGGTGAGCTGAGATAGTAATTAACTGCATTAATTTATATTTTTTTTAAGAAAAGATGCGCTAATACACTACGAGCTAATTTTAATGGAAAAGAAAAGTGTGGGGACTCAAACAAGCATGTGGGTTTCATTCAATTGACCAATGGAAACTTCACAAATCATTTAATAAAGAGGATTTAATGCTTATTCTGGGTACATTTAGCATTTCTCTAACCTCAATAAAGAATGCGCCATATAATATTTTCGGAAGCTATCATCAAATTTCCAATCGTAACCCAAAAAAAAAATATCTTAGTCACGCATTTAATATTTTTGGAACTCGCTTTCATGCAAACATAATTTTAAAAGTTGAGATTGCATCAAGCTTGACTACTTGAGCCTAAAGTTTCAGCTTTTGGTGCTTGACTTGTAATTGACTTGGACTTTAAACCACTTTCTTTTGAAAAGCCGAAAGAAATAATCGAAAGTAGGGGAGAAAACTTTAACCCAAGACACGGCATATGTAAAAGGAATTTTGTGTAAAGCGAGAAGAGTTTCAAGATAACTTTACCTTTTAATGAGTCTCATGGTCATATAAAGAGTCAACGGAGCCACTTTTTGTCAAGGATGTGAAAGTTTCACTCCTACTGGATCCTCTCATGATTGACGGTGAATATAAGGCACCAATTTGTTCATTCTCCGGTCTTCGGTCTTTGTCGCCATGGACTTCATAGAATACAAGGTACCAATATAAATATTGCTTTCTCTCCCCTCAATTTTTTGAAGGAGTGTCCTATTGGACAACACTATCTGATAGATTAGCATTAATATACCAAACCACATGGCGGATTGAAAGTGAATAATTAGCCACATTTGATTATTAATGATAATATGCCACGTCACTTATTACGCCAAATATATGAGACATTCTTAGTGTTTTTGACATTTCTCTATATTGCTTTGGTTGTAAAAATAAAAACTACCGACGTGTTGATATATGAATGGCACCACTACATGTGCTAAGACTTTACTCAAACTTTCTAAGTAAAATGGTGTGCAGTGTGGTATGCACCCATGTCATCAAGTAAGTGTGGAATTAGGATTAGAATGGAGATTGTCAAAAGGGGGAAAGAGATAAATTGAGCAAGATCAATTAAAAGAAATTTAGTTTTCTATTCCACCATAATTTCTTCTCAAAATTACACAGTGCTCTCAACCATCATTAGAAGTTGCCATTCAAGTTTTTCTGACAATCGTTGAAGCAATTCGATGATGCCTTCCATATAGAAAATCCAACAAATCTAGAGATGGCCCCATTCAAGCTCCCGAGGTGTAGGACTTTATCCCACATAACACTTAGTTCTAGGGGTGGAAAAAAAAGAAGAAGATCTAAACAACAGTTTGGCCTAGATCATACGGCCAACTTTTTTAGGTTTGAAGTGGTCCGAGCTGAAATTTAGGGTTCCCCCTTATTCTTTTTCGAGCCAATCTGCACCTTCAGCTTTAGCATCTTCGGGATTTTCAGGATTAAAATGGCTCGAACTAGTCAAATTATATATTAATACTAAAAAATATAATCAAAAGATTAATAATTAATAATAGAAGATGTTTAAATTGTACTCCAAACACTTGAATAAACTCTTAAGTAAGTTATAACATGAACATATAAAAAATGATTTTTGAGGCCCAAAATATAATAATTAATCTATTTTTAATTCATAAAAAATGAAAAAAAAAATCTACTAAAAATATTAAACTATAATTTTTTTACCCAAAAAATAGGCTCTCCAGTCTCTCTTCCCCTCATCGGTACCATGGACAGTATCTCGTATTAAACAGTGACAAAGAGGTCAGATTGCTTTTCAGAGAGTGATCTAGAGCTTTAGCGCATCAATTAGGATATTTTAATGCAAAAATCACTTGTAATTTTCTTGAATCCAAGTGCACGGGATGCAATCACTTTTCACAACATGACTCATGTACATTTCTTTTGAGGGGCTAAAGGAACTTCCCAAGGGCTTTGATGACTTGAGCAGGAAAAGTATTGGACTAATTGCACGATGCAATGCACTCAAGAACAATCAAAATGATTTTTGTTTCACTAATGATAAAGATCCCGACACTCGCGCATCACACCACGATTAAAGAAATTATAAATAAAAAACTTTTACTATAATAAAAGTGAGTTTTGCTTTCACATTTCTAGCTTGAAAAGAGCCAAAATCCATTTCATTCATGTCAGAATCTGAAGGCAAGCAAGGAACGGACGACAAAGAGAAAGAAGAACAAAGTTTGGGATGAGATTTTCTTGTATTCTGTATATCAATCAATGTACAGTGCTTTGCTGTTTATATTACAAAGTGTATACACAAAGAAAAGGCAATGTAATATTCTACAAATCAATCTAATATTAGATTGATTCTCTGTAATCAGAATGTGAATCAATCAATTCCCGATATATTTTTAGAATCTTTTGCATATCTTCCAACACTCCCCCTCAAGCTGGTGGCTTGTAAATGTCCAAGACACCTAGCTTGCTCAGTAGATATGCATGTTGTCTTTGACATAGGGCTTTGGTAAATACATTTGCAGGTTGTTCAGTAGTTCCAATCCCTCTTGTCTCGATTATCCCTTCTTGAATCTTCTCCCGAGTGAAATGGCAATCTACTTCTATGTGCTTGGTCCTCTCGTGCATTACAGGATTCGCCGCAAGTTTTAGAGCTGATTCATTGTCGCAGAATAACTTCGTCAGACCTTTTAGCTGTATGCCGAGATCACCAAGTAATCCTCGTATCCACACAATTTCACATGTGGTCTTTGCCATGGCCCGATATTCTGCTTCAGCTGAGGATAAAGAAATTGTTGCTTGCTTCTTGGTTTTCCACGAAGAAGAGAGTCTCCCAACTTAATGCAAAACCCAGTTATGGATCTTCGACTCATAGGACACATTGCATAGTCTGCATCACAATATGCTGTCATTTCCATGTTACATCTTCTAGATAGAAGTATCCCGAGTCCTGGACATCCCTTCAAATACTTCACGACCTTTAGAGCGGCATTCATATGGGATTCCTTCGGTTTGTGCATAAATTGACTAAGATTCTGCACTGCATATGATATGTCAGGCCTGATCATAGTCAGATAAATCAGTTTTCCAACGAGCTTCTGATAACTCGTCGGATCCTGTAATATAGGGTCATCCTGAGAAGTTCCTCTAGTCTGGTCTGCTATAGTCAATCTGATATTCTTCTCGATTGGAATGACAGCTGGCCTGCATCTTGATAAACCGGCCTCTGATATAATCTCCAACACAAACTTCCTCTGACTGAGAGAAATTCCTTGATGAGATCGGACGATCTCAATCCCAAGAAAATATTTTGGTGCTCCTAGATCTTTTATATGAAATGTAGTATGCAAATATTTCTTTAGGCTCTTTATTGCAACTTCATCATTTCCCATTATAAGAATGTCATCTACATAGATCATCAAGTAAATAGATGACGTACCTTTGGTCCATGTAAATAAGGCATGATCATACTTTGACCGTTTGAAGTTTGCACTAATGAGAGCATTGGCAAATTTAGCATACCATTGTCTGGAAGCTTGTTTTAGCCCATAAAAGGATTTGCGGAGACGACATACTTTATTCTCCCCTTATCTCTGTAAGCCCTGAGGAATATCCATGTAAATTTCTTCATCTAGATCACCATGAAGAAAAGCGTTATGAACGTCCATTTGGTGCAACGCCCAATCATGGATGGCTGCAACTGATAAGAAAGAGCGGATGGTGACATCTTTAGCAACAGGGGAAAAAGTTTCGTGATAGTCAAAACCTTCTCGTTGCGCATATCCCTTCGCTAGTAATCGAGCTTTGTAGCGTTCAATGGATCCACCAGCTCTATACTTTACTTTATAAACACATTTGCATCCTATGGATTTCCGATTGGAGGGCAAAGGAACTATTTCCCAAGTGTGATTATCAGATAGGGCTTGTAATTCTGCTTCCATGGCCTTTTGCCACCGTGGGTCTTTGGATCCCTCATGATAACTAGATGGTTCTTTCTCATCTAATATATGACTAATGCAACATCTATGCTCCGACGAAAGTTTGTCAAAAGAGACATATGAAGATATTGGATAGTGAATACCTGGTCCGTTTAGTGAGGCACAGACATAGTCTTTGGTCCACGCTGGCGGTTTTGTAGCTCGCCCCGAACGACGCGGATGATCCGTTGGTGGTGGAGGTGGAGATATTTCCGCAGCATTATTGGTGGTTTGTTTGCCAGAATCATCTTCAGTGTTGATTGGAAGAGCAGGGTCTCTTTCCAATGTGGCCTTCTAAGTCGACTGATCAACTGAAGAAGGTGGAATGACTTGTCCTGGTGATGCTACGAGAAAATATTCAGGAGATATATTTTCCTCAATTGAGGAACGATGAGAACTAGTGGAGATATCCAAATCCTCTGTAGACTCACGAAATGGAAAGATAGTTTCGTGAAAAATGATATCCCTACTCACGAAAAATTCTCCTATTGATGGATCTAGAACATAATAACCATTTTGTAAGGTAGGATAACCCATGAAAATGCACCTCCTGGCACGTGGACTCATTTTGTCTCGAGGTCCCATAGTAGTAGTATAACAAAGACAACCGAAAACTCGAAGATGATCTATTGCTGGTTTCTTTCCATAAAGTAATTCAAAGGGTGATTTACTAGCTAATATCCGAGTAGGCATACAGTTGATGAGATAGGCTGCAGTGATGACACAATCTCCCCAATATGTTGCCGGAACAGATCCCTGAAACTTCAAAACTCGTGCAACCTCCAGTAAGTGACGATGCTTACGTTCCACCACTCCATTCTGTTGTGGAGTATAAATGCAAGAGCTTTCATGTAGAATACCATGAAGCAAGAAAAGTGATATGCAATCACGACTAAAAAATTCCTTCCCATTGTCAGTTCGTATTCATTGAATTGACTTTCCAAATTGATTTTTAGTCAGGGTGATGAACATTTTCAAATGAGATGGAACTTGAGCTTTTGATTGCATCAAGAATACCCATGTGGCCCAAGAGTGATCATCCATAATTGTAAGAAAATATCGTGAACCATCACGATGTGCTGTATGATACGGTCCCCAGACATCCACATGAATTAAAGAAAGGATAGCAGTGGAACGCTTTGTATTTAAAGGAAAAGATGTGTGAGGTTGTTTTGCAAGAGGACAGATAGGACATTTAGGCTGTGTTTGGTAACGTTTCTGTTCTTTTTTTGTTCCAGGGAACAGAAACAAAAAAAAAAGTATTTCTGTTCCAGAAACAGTTTTTGAACAAAAGAACGCGTTTGGTAAGTGTAAAAAAAAAAAATGTTCTTGAAATAAAAAAAGAACAGAAACACGTTTGGTAACTCAGTTAATTTTTGTTCCTAGAATAGAAAAAGAACAAAACACGTTTGGTAAACCGTACAAAATTTCTGTTTTTAATTTTTTTTTAAATGCTTTTTTTCTAAATAAAGTTTAAATGAGATGAGAATTATCATTCTCATGAAATGCTCATTAATTTTATTTTGTTCATGGTGAGTGAAGGCAAAATTTTTCATATTTGGTAGAAAATTTAAAATGTAAAATTAGAATCAAATTTTTTTTCTAGTGCTTTTTTTATTTTTGATTTTTATAACATTTAAACTTGATTGAATTCTCATTCTCATGAAATATAAGTAAAGTTCGTACAATAAGAAATATAAAAAAAAAAAGAGTACATCTCAACATGAATCCTCCCATACATGACATCACAATAATGAAGTATTATAGTTCATTGTTCAACTTTATCACAGTAAATACTTAAAAAAAATATTACAAAAGTCAACAAATCTCCTGCATATTGTGATCCCTTGCCAAATTTTTTCTGCATAGACTGCGCAGTTATTGCTCATTGGTCGTCTCGTCACAACAAACTTCTGGCCTATATTTTTATTACAAGAAAGTAGAAGCAACTTGAGGGTATGAACCTAATTCCGCCAATCCAAAAGTAAACTAGAGGAGTACCGCTTGTGCGCTAAGTGGAATAATGTAAAATGAGGAATACAATTTTAGGAATCCGATCGAGTTCCAGAACTATTGATTGGTGCAATTTAAGTCCTCTAAATAAGGATACAAGGAAGGGTCAACGTGCTATTCAAAAATTAATGATGTGGCAACCCCGAATTGGTTTTCTTGAAATAATTTTAGGATTTGACTACACTTTTCAATAAAAATTTAGGAATTGACTACATCAACTAACAGGTGTAGCAGGACATGATTACAATTTTCAAAAGTTCACAGTTAATTGCACCCATTAAAACATTTAGATATAACTGCATCCTATGATTAGAACTTAGGACTTCTGGTGCAATTTTTCCAATACAGAACGAATTCCCATTACGACACTGAGGTTTGCTTCGCTTGCACCCTAGACATGGAAAACAAGTGTGCTGGCTTGGGCACTGATGCTAGGGCATATGCAAAATCGCTTTTAAATGTAATCCAACAGAAAGGACACTGATGAATAAATATAGTTACATTAGCTAAGGTCAACAAAACTGGGGGTTGCTGCTCGAGTTTAATCAAACGGCATTTACTGGAAAGACATCTCCATTTTAAACCAATAGAGAACGGATTCATTTACTCCAAATCGGTTTCAAATCATCTAATCATTCCCGATGAGCATTTCCGAAGCAGAAAGTGACAAGACATTGCACCAAAACCAAGAACGGGAGACAACCACTTCAAAAACCGAGTACGTAATTCAATGCCGTTAACATCAAATGAGTAGTTTGTGTTCATCGGTTTGTTGAGCTCAAAGATTTCCTAAGACTTCGGAGGATGCTCCACATGAATGTGGAAATAAAAAGAGGATTATACCAAATCACGATGGCATATTTGAGTCCAAGGTTCACAAGCAAATTCACCGAAGCCCCGCAAGGACAACACCGCAAAAATTGGCAATCACCGCAGACCAAAAAGGGCATATCCGAATCTGAAGCTATGATAGCTCCGGTCCAAGCCCCCGTTCCAGGAAAAGGCACAGCCACAAACAACATGAGGCCAAGCCACTAAAACTCTTCCACAGGGCCAGCCTTCTCTTTCGCCCTCTCAAATAGCATCTCAAGTAACCGGGATGCTGATCGGCTCCTCCTAGCAAGAAAAATAGCTAACTTCTTCAAGTAGAGTATGATGAATGGTACGGGCAACATATTCCTACAATAAGTAAGACCAAAGAGAAAAAAATGTCGATTGTAGCTAGTGTTTCATTTCCAAAGCTGAAATGCATCTCTCTCCTACAAAATGTTACAAACTGATTGGAAGGCAAAAATAATAAGCATCAGCAGCCAACAATGAGGCGCAAATATCATCCAGAACAAACATAAAGGAACTTGACATACCAATGATTAAAGTAGCCCCATTTATCAAAAAAATATTCTCATTACTTAAAAATCCATCTTAACCACAGCATTTCATCGAGCAGTTGGCGCGAGACTACATGAAGTGAGAGGGGCTGCATTTGGAATTAAATACGGCGCCCAATACAAAAACCAATAACAAGATCAGACATTCCATTCATGTGAATGAGGTAATGTACACCAAGTAAAATGGATGAAATTAGACTGACCCGATAACAGATAAGACAGTGAGCAGCGAAGGCTTGAGTTGCATCCAGTAACCGATAGGAATAGCCCCTCGGAGCTCAATCAACAGAAGCGTCGCGAGTGCGAAGACCACGGCTTCGTCCGGCCATCCCGAGCTCCGCAGTTTGCTGGCGACCTTCACGCCAAAGCCCGAGGCTTTGATGGAATCAACGGTGGCATTCGCATCCTTGGAAGACGCGAACCAAGGCAGAGACAGGGAAGCCCAGAACACGACCCAGAGCATGAACTTGATCGGCCTCTCCTCGGGAATCGTCAAATCGCCCTCCTCTTCGGCCGCGGAAGTGAACCCATCTCCCAGAAGGGCGTCCCTCGCCGGCGACGGGGAAGCACGAGGGTAGGGAAAGAGAGGGCCCAAATAACGTCGACGGGGGCCCACAGATGCGAAGGACAAGCTCGGCCTTGACTCGAAGGAGAAGGGGAACCTTTTACGGGGCTCGTCGACGCCGACCCCCAAGGGCGACGGCTCCGGGGTCGGCGTCGCCGCCCGAGCCGCTCGCCGAGCGACCACGGCAGCTCGAGCTCGCGGGCGGCCTGCAGCGGCGAGCGACGCTCGCTTGAGGCTCGAGCGAGTGTCCGGCGGTGGTCGGCGAAGGTTGCTGTCGTCGAAGCCCTCTTCGAACGGAGATGGAGGAGCAGCAGCAATTACCTGGACTCGGAAGCTTCAGCCGGTTGACGGAGCACCACCTGTCGGCGCCGGAGAGTGAGCGGAGTGGGGAGGCGCCGGAGAGTCGCCGGAGGGGGGAGTCGCCGGAGAGTCCGCCCGAGTGGGAGGCACCGGAGAGGGGAGGCGCCGGAGAGGGGAGACGTCGGGGGAGAGAACGAGCTTCGCACGGGCACGAACGAGAAGGGCCTGCAATTTTTGTTCCCGTTTTGTTCCAATTGTGTTCTTTATTTCTGTTCTTTTTCGATTTCCCAGAAGTGTTTCTGGAGAAGAGAAACAACAAAAAGTTGTTTCTGATTTCTGTTTCAATTTTGTTCCAGAAACGAAAAAACAAAAAAAGAACAGAAACGCAAACAAACGCGTTTCTGTTCTTTTTTTGTTCCCTTATACAAAAAAACAGAAAAAGTGTTTATAAATAGTTTTGAGAAATAAAAACGTGCACAGCCTTAGAGTATGGAAAAAAAAATACTATGCCCCCATCCTTGAATGTAAAAGAAAGTCTTCATCATTAGCAATAGCATTACACAATGACATCTTATTGAAAGGAATTGAATGCAAATCTAGATGACTTGGAATACTGGTCCAGAAATATAGACCTTCAGAAAGACTACCCAAGCCAATCAATTTCCCAGTCGAAAGGGCCTGAAAAAAAACATGTGTCAGCATTGAAAAGTATTTGATAGGAATTTTCTTTGCAGACTTTGGATACGGAAATAAGATTAAACTGAAATTGTGGGACATATAGGACATTTTGTAGGATAATTTGGGGGCTAAGTTGAACAGTTCCTGTCATTGTGACATGAGTAATATTCCCATTTGGGAGTTGCACAGAAATAGGCGTGTCCAATTTCCTATGCACTTGTGAGAAAAAAACTTATATCACAAATGATATGGTCACTTGCTCCTGAGTCAACTATCCATGCCCTTTTTGAAATTGAATTAATCAAGCAATGGGATATACCTGAGAAACTTCCTCCTTTATTTCCAATGTCTGCTTTCTGTAATGCCTGCATCAATTGCTGATATTGCCCATAAGAAATTGGTCGGTCACCACTTGATCCAGTAGGTCTAGTCACCTGGTAAGCTGCAGAATACCCTTTCTTTTTTTCTTTTTCTACTGGCTTTCCATGCAATTTCCAACAATTATCTATGGTATGATGTGGACGTTTGCAATGTTCATAGTATAATTTACCTCTCCCCCTAGAATTTTGTCTGAAATTCCGAACTGATGCGGAATAAATCTGGCCGTCGGATGATTTAATCGTGAAATTATCTCCACTGTCCGATGCAGCGTATAGATCGACCCCTTGCGGACCGTTGGATCTTCGCAGGAAATCGAGACCGTCAGATCTTCGCGGGAAATCAAGGCTGTCAGATCTCCACGGGAAATCAAGGCCGTCAGATCTCCGGATTGAATCTCCACCGTAGGTTCCTTCCCTTTTAAGGGTTTTGTCCGCGGTTGCAAACCCTAGCCCCTCGCGAATTTCTCTCTCCCAAGCTAGGGTTCTCGCCCCCGATTCTCTTCCGCGGCGATCTCCGCGAAGAGCGAGAGCGATGGCTTCGCCTCCTCGTGCTTGCTCCGGTGCTGTGAGCTGTTGGCTCTCTTCCTAGACGGCCAGCTGAAAAATCCAGCTGAGGGGTGGCACGGGATCCATCGCCAAGATCTGCGAACGAAATGTTAGGTATGTTTCGTTCAATATCAAAAGAAACCAAGTGGATTTCTCCCTCTCCTTCATGGATTTATACCGCCTGAGGGTTTCCGGAGGTCCCTCGAGTTTTTCTTCCGTGGCCTCGAGCTCGTTCCAGAGCGATGGCAGTTTGTTATAAACTGCTGTGACAGACATATTTCCTTGCTTGAGATCTGTAAGTTCCTGCATGAGACAAAAGATTTTTGCTCGGTCGAGCTTCCCATAAATTTCCTTTATGTTGTCCCACATGGTTTTTGAATCTTCCGTCGGTGGGAGGCCTGCTGCGACGTCTGGCGAGACGCAGTTGCCGATCCAGGTGCGGATCAGGTGATTGCACTTTCACCAGTGCCTCGCCAACCTTTCATCCGACGGAACAGGTATGGTCCCATCAAGGAAACCGTCTTTATCTTTTGTGACGAGGGCCCGCCAGAAGTCTTGCGACCATTTGTTGTATTTTTCCTGCCCGGTCAGTTGCAAACTAATCAGCCACAACTCTGGACCGTTGGTGGTTGATACGTGCAAGGGATTGCCTGGCTCCGGTCGACCGGTGATGGCCGCAATCGGAAAAGGTCAAAATCCGGGTGAGAGGTTCGGGTAGGGATTCGTCCCTGTACCCGACCCATTGAACTCGATTCCATGACCCGCATTAAAGAGTCCCGGATGAGGGCTTGTTCCGGAACCCGCTTCTCCAGATCCGTTTATTCGTTCTGCCTCAGCGGCTGAGTTTGCCTTGCTTGCGGCTGGTAGACTCCCATCAGGTTGAACATTGCTCTGGTAACTCGTTACCCCCGGCAATGATGGATTTGGGCCTTGCCCGATGTACCATGGATATGGTACCCATTGGTAAGGATGGCCCGGAATGGGCTGCCCCATATTCGCCTGAGCCGGGAATATTCGCCATTGAGTCTGGATTTGTTGCTGGGCTGTGGAAGTTACAAGTATCGCATGGATGCTGTGGCTTTGTGTCTCTCCTGTGGGTGTGACGTCGCCTGTGGGGGGAATGCCAATTATCCCAGGGAGCAGATCCTCTGGATTCATGGTAAAAATTCCGTTTCTTCTTCCTTCGTACAGATTCTTTCGTAATCAAGACGTTGATCTGTCTTGCAGCTTCGAAAGCAATCGATTGCGGAAGATGGAGCTTAAAGCCAAAGCTCTGATACCATGTCAAAATCTGAAGGCAAGCAAGGAACGGACGACAAAGAGAAAGAAGAACAAAGTTTAGGAAGAGATTTTCTTGTATTCTGTATATCAATCAATGTATAGTGCTTTGTTGTTTATATTACAAAGTGTATACACAAAGAAAAGGCAATGTAATATTCTACAAATCAATCTAATATTAGAGTGATTCTCTGTAATCGAAATGTGAATCAATCAATTCCCGATATATTTTCAGAATCTTCTCATATCTTCCAACAATTCAACCAAAATAAAGAAATTGTTGGATGACTTTTCCATTCAAAAAGAGATTTTGTGGAAAATCTTTGCCTTTTGGAAAAGGAGAAAAAAGAACATTATTATACAAAAAAATTTAGTTGATTTGTCATAATGATTTGATCTCTCGTGTTCATATTGACAAAGTAAATATCATTAAACTATGCTACATGGCAAACTATAAATGGACAATAACCCATATTTAATAATAATATGCCACATTACTTATTATACCAAATTTATAAAACAGTCTTAATGTTGGACTTTCTCTTTCTTGTTTCGTGGTCAAAGTGAAAACAAACCAAACCGTAAAATATGAATAACAGGTACTAAGACTTTACTAAATTAAATGGCGCGCTATGTGGCATGCCCCGTGTGATCAATTAAGTATGGAATCAACATAGGAATAATATTTGGAAAAAAAGGGGAAAACATAAGTAGGGCAAGATCAATTACAAGAATTTTAGATTTTATATTTCATCATCATCTCTTCTCAAAATTACACAAATCCTGTCAAGCATTATTTCCAGCTGCCATAGAAGTATGTCTGACGAACGTTGAAACTGTTCGAATGGTTTTTAACTTCTTATACCGAACCTCATTGTAATTATGCTTTTCTCACATGGATCTTTATAGTTATATAATTTTTTACTAACTTCGCTTTCACTAGGGTAAACATTCACACTAAATTAATGTCACGCCCCGATCCTCGGGGACGCGCCCATCCTTCTCTCTGGTCGATTATTAAAGTGCGATATCCCGGGACTACTTATCGCCGACCCTTTCTTTTTATTACGCATGCGGAAGCAGTTATAAATCCCCAAACAATAAAACAATGGGATAGAAAAGCAGGCCATATTTTTCATATTGAAATTCGCGACCACACTTTTATTAACAGTACAACTCATAGTATATTTACAATACTATTTACAACATAAAAGTCTCACACCTATCTACACTAAGATAGGGTTTACAAAAGGGATGTGATCTCAGTCCACATCCGGGTTATATTCAAGATCCCTCTCTGGATCGTCTTCTTCTTCAAAAGTCTTTCTCCCCTTCAAGTTCCTCTTCCTTAGCTTTTCCTCAGGGTCCTGAAATGGTTATTCAATAACCAATGAGACTACGTCTCAGCGAGTCCTACCCCCTAAGGCTCGATTAATAAACTAATACGCCATACGGTTGCCTAAGCACAACATGAGTTAGAGGACTTACCTTGGCCTCAGTTCCAACCTACAATTCAAGGTTAAACACAGATATTCAAACAATTCACGATCTCCGATCAAGCACTGGCCAATCGACTAAGTCGATTACATGTCAGTCAGACCTTCTCTAGGTCATTCCCACTCATATCACGATTTCCCAGTGGTGTACTTATTCACCAAATCACATGTGTTTCTCGGGCGTCGTTTTCGCCAATGACATACCGATCACCGACACTGTGCGTTCTTTAAGGCGCCGTTTTCACCAGTGATATCCTCGATCACCGAACCATGTGTCCTTTCTAGGGCGCCGTTTTCGCCAAGGTGACATCGGCTATAGACAACATCGTGAGTTCTTTAAGGCGTCGTTTTCACTAGTGATATTTCCTTAATCACGGAACCACGTTTGTCTATAAGTCATTTACGTGCGTTCTTTAAGGCGCCATTTTCGCCAGTGATACTTCCAATCACCGAACCATGTATGTCCAATAACATCGTACCTGATTGGTCTCAGCCAATAACATTCTCAGTTATCTCTCCCCATTCTCCCTACTATATAGCCCATCAACGTACTGGCGCTATATATCCATGCTCGGCCATTACCAATCAAATACTTAATAACAAACAATTTGGGACAATTCCTCAAATTTCACAATTTAAATCAATTCCATAAAATTTAAAACTCAATTAAATAAATGGACTGCACCACGACAATCGGCACGAAATTCCGGTCACCGGCCATCCCGGTTGAATTTCCGGAAAAATAATTAATTAAATAATTAATTTCGAAATTTAAATAAACAAATATTAAAAATCCAATTTAGGCCCATATTGCCTTATTGGAGCCCGAAACGGGTCGGGAAAAATCCCGAGGTGCATTCAATAAATAATAGAGCAATTCTACTCCCTAATGGCTATAGCTAACCACCTAACATGCATCGTCAAGTCACTAATTTAATTGCTCTAACCTAATCTAACCACCTAAGTGCATGTAATTAAATCTAACCAACCCTAAGGCATAATTAGCAAACTAATAAAATATTAGTGAGTAAAACTCACTTGCACAAAATGAAGACCGGGACACGGCGACGACGACGCTACGGCGGCCGAACTTGGGCCGGGCCAAGAACTTCGCAAGCCCGAAGAAAGTTCTGGATTGAGCTTCTCGGGCTGCTGGACTTGAACTAAGCTGAAAATGGGCTGATCTCTTGGGCTGAAAACTGTTGACCTTGCTGGGCTTTGGAGCTAAATTTGCTGGGCCTAACTTGTGGCCCAAAAGAAATTCACTAGGCTGGAATTTGCGTGGACTTCAAGTGGTCCAGCTGCTGGGCCGAACAAGGGAATCCGCAAGAGACGTTGGGCTGGGCTTGCGGCTTCGATGGTCCAAGGAGCTGCTGCATGGTTGTGGGGCTTTTGCGGTCAACCAAGCAGCTTCAGTTGCTGCCGCTGTTGACCGAGCCAAGAGCAGACTCGGACGCGTGGAGACTTCCTCCTTAGGTGGTGCTGGCGAGCTGGAGAGAGGGCGCGGCTTCAGCTGAAGACGTGAGTTGAGGAAGACGCGGCAGGATTCACTGGGAACGTGGACTGTTGCGGTTGACCAAAGGAGCTCTGGTTGAGGACGCGTGGAGGCGCTGGCTGAAGCGAAGGTCTTCGATGGTGGAGACGTGCGGCTGTTCTTGCTTCTGCAGATTTCCTTGCTTCGGTGGTGTGCGAGATGGGATAGCTTCGGTGGGACGTGTGGATGCGCGACGTAGCCTACAAACCGAAGCAGAGATGAGGGTCGAAGAGGGGTCAACGATGGGGCTTCTTCTGGTTTCGTTGTTGACCGAGCGTGAGCTGGCTGAAGACAAGAAGCGGTGGAGAATTCGGTGGATGCTGAGCTTCTCGGGCAGTTTGGTGGACGCCTGGCAGAAGACACGGATGGAGAAGCAGCGTCAGTTTCTCTCTTCCGCTAGCTGAGGTCGTCCAATGGAGCGGTAGAGGAGAGAGGGAGAGATGGATAAGAGTGAGAAGTGAGGGCTCCACAAAGCCTTGGTTTTCCACAACAAATATCTTTCAAGGCTATCCTAAGCCAAGTATAATCCCATGGCCTCCAATGATCCACCAAGACCCTCTCCAAGACTTTCCAATTGGTCCAAAATGGCTAGGAGGGAGGGGGCTACGAATTTTAAAACCTCAGCTTCAATTGGACATTCATCCCATCCAAATTTCATTTCAATTGGCCCTCACAAAATCAATTGGTCATCCATCAATTACCTCGGCATTTTTCCTCACTCAAGAATCCACCAAAAATCCAAATTGATACCAATGTTGCACACCCCCATCTTAAGATTCGATTTTAACTAAGTTCGAACTAAATTTCAATTCCAATCTCTCTAAATTGAGGTCCAATCTTGATGTAGAAAAATCCCAAGAAATTTTCCATAAGTCTCCCACACACACAGGCTCAACTCGAAAGTCAAATTTCCCATTAATTTAGCCAATCTGAACTTCTGCCAACTTTCCGCGACGTCCGAACCCAATTTTCGTAAAATTTCCCTAATCTCCGAAAATTTTCTGAGACTGAGTCGATGCTCCTAAAATTTATTGTGACATGGCCAAAACTTCAATTTCTAAAATCGGACTCGAATTGGCGGTTAATTTTCATTCGGCGCGTTTTTAGCGTGACCTAGACTCCCATGAAGATGGAGCTTTGTCATCATTTCCCCGTGACCCATAGCAACATTTCAAAATAGTTTACTATAAACTGTTTATATAAACTGTATATTATGAAATTGAACCCCTTGAATCATTCAGTAGTTGTATGTAGATCGTCTTTAAAACTAAAATTTGTTTGATCATCCTTATAAGGTTCAAATATGTTCAATACGTTTACGCCTCATTACTTCTTGTGCTTGCATTCAAAATATTAGAAGAGCTTCAAGGATTGTCAACCATACTTCAGTGGCAGCTGGTGAGGATGTGTGAGAGGACATTTGTTACAATACTGAAAAGAAAGAAAACAATATAAGAAGTTAAATTTTGTTTAATTGATCGGGACAAGTGTACTAGAAATTCTAAAATTTGTTCTTAAAGTGTTATTAAGTGTTATTAAGTTCTAAAATTTTGAAAAAGTGCAATTAAGTCCTAAAACTTATCATGAAAGTACGATTGAGTCCTATAACTTTTGAAAAGTGTAATTGAGTCATAAAACTTGTTAGGAAAGTAGAGAGAATGACACTAGAAGTGTTATAAGTTGTGTACAATGCTCATTTTAGTGTCAAAAGTGTTTCGTTGGATCACTTAAATGCCAACTCGGAAAAAAAAAACAATTACTTAAGTGTCAATGGCGAGATTCCAACCAAATTAGTGCATGGCTTTTTCAATTAAAATTTTAATATGATTTGGCATTTTTGAAGAAAAAACTGGTCCATGTGGCTTTTCCATGTGTACATTTCTCCTCCTCTCCCTCCACATCATTTTTTTTGCCTTTTTCTATTTTTTTCTTTCCTTTTCTCCTTCTCCTCCTTTCCCTTGCTCCTTCTGCATTTTCTTTTTCCCATACGTCGACAACCTTCACTAACTCACATTGCTACGGCCAATCACCAGATCACTGCCACCAAAACATCACAGCGGTCATATGAATGACACCACTACATGTGCTAAAACTTTACTCAAACTTTCTAAGTAAAATGGTGTGCAACGTGGTATGGAATTAGGATTAGAATGGAGATTGTCGAAAGAGGGAAAGAGATAAATTGAGCAAGATCAATTAAAAGAAATTTAGTTTTCTATTCCACCATAATTTCTTCTCAAAATTACACATTGCTCTCAACCATCATTAGGAGTTGCCTTTCAAGTTTGTCTGACAATCGTTGAAGAAATTCGATGATGCCTTCCATATAGACAATCCAACAAATCTAGAGATGGCCCCATGGATTCACGTCATGCTTTTCACCATTTAGCACTTTGCCTCTTTACAAGCTTCAAGAAATAGCTCCCGAGGTGTAGGACTTTGTCCCACATAACATTTAGTTCTAGGGGTGGAAAAAAAAGAAGATCAAAAGAACAATTTGGCCTAGATCATACGGCCGACTTTTTCGGGTTTGAAGTGGCCCAGGCTGAAATTTAGGATTCCTCCTTATTCTTTTTCGAGCCAATCCGCACCTTCAGCTTTAGCATCTCCGGGATCTCAGGACTAATGTGGATCGAACTGGTCAAATTATATATTAAAACTAAAAATATAATCATAATCAAAAGATTAATAATTAATAATAGAAGATGTTTAAAAATTACTCCAAACACTTGAATAAACTCTTAAGTAAGTTATAACATGAACATATAAAAAATGACTTTTGAGGCCCAAAATATAATAACTAATCTATTTTTAATTCATAAAAAATGAAACAAAAATCCACTAAAAATATTAAACTATAATTTTTTCCCAAAAATAGGCTCTCTAGTCTCTCTTCCCCTCATTGGTACCATGGATAGTGCGTCGTATTAAACAGTGACAAAGAGGTCAGATTGCTTTTCACAGAATGATCCAGAGCTTTAGTGAATCAATTAGAATATTTTAATGCAAAAATCAATTGTAATTTTCTTGAATCCAAGTACACGGGACGCAATCTCTTTTCACGACATGACTCATGTACATTTCTTTTGAGGGGCCAAAGGAAGTTCCCAAGGGCTTTGATGACTTGAGCAGGAAAAGTATTGGACTAATTGCATGATGCACTGCACTCAAGAACTATAAAAATGATTTTTGTTTCAATAATGATAAAGATCCCGACACTCGCGCATCACACCACGATTAAATAAATTAAAAATAAAACTTTTGCTGTAATAAAAGTGAGTTTTGTTTTCACATTTCTAGATTGAAAAGATACCCAAAATCGATTTCATTCAAAAAAAAAGAATTTGACATTATTATGTGGAAAATATGAGGCACCGGTTATTAAATTATGGCTTGAGTTTGAATTAGGTACGAGACCCAAAAGATTCTGATTTGTTCAAAATATGGTGTTCCTTTTTAATCAGTATCATATTTTGATTTGTTGGGCGGTGCTACTTAACTATTAAATGTATTGAAGGTTTGGTTCTGTTGAAGATAAATATCCAAGTTTAACCGAGGGAGCAAACATTAGTCGGACTCCACTCAACGCGTCCAGTTTTAGGCCTTTTCTGATATCCTAAAGAAGACGTACTGCTGAAGTCTCTATTTTATATCCCCGCATGAGAGGACTCTCTCTTTAGCGAAGAAAAAAAGGGGACGCACCAGTAACGCTTTCTTTGATCGCACGGAGTTTTACAATCGGTGGATTTTGTGACGTGAGTCGATGAGTTTAGATGTAATCGAGGCATGGAAGACACTCGAACTTGCGAGTAATTGTAACTCTATGGTTCTCCGAGTATCGGTGGATTATAACTGCTTGCTCTTCTAGTTGGGCAAATATCGATTTTTAGACCGAATCATGTAAATCTCAGAAGTTCTTTATTATTTCTCATTTATTTTTCTGGTTATTTCGCATTAATTAATTAATCACAAAATTTGGTTAGTTTCCATATTATTTCACAAGTCTTCGGTCTTCGGTCTTCAGGAGAGAGAAAGTTCACAGAACTTCCCATGATGGAGTTAGTCAATAATTGATTTGTGCACAGAGTAAAGGTTTATAAATTCAGCTCAAACTGAAAGTGGATCAGTGGATCACTGGACGAGATGGGGAAACAACTATTTCTTATTCTCAACTTTGTTCTCTTGTGGTGGTGGAGCTCAATCACAATCTCCGGATCATACTCACAAAACCAAACGGATCGGCTTGCGTTAGCCTCCTTCAAAAATGCAATACATGAAGACCCGTTCGGAGTCTTGAGCTCTTGGAATGATTCTACCCATCATTGTGAGTGGCAAGGTGTTTTCTGCAGCAAAAGGCATCCTGGGAGGGTCACGTCCCTAGTCCTAAGATCACAAGGCTTGGAAGGCTTCCTATCTGCTCATATAGGTAACCTCTCTTTCCTAAGGGTCATGATTTTACAGAACAACAGCTTCCATGGCGAAATCCAACCACAGATCGGCAACTTGTTTCAGCTCCGTAATCTCGATCTTAGTAACAACTCATTTGGTGGGCCAATACCCTCCAATCTTTCCCACTGCTTGAACCTTGAGATCCTGAATCTCATAGATAACCAACTTGTGGGGGGAATTCATTCCGATCTTGGTTCTTTAACAAGACTTAAAGGCTTGGGCTTGTCTAAGAACAGTCTTGTAGGTCCTATTCCTCGTTCAATTGGAAACCTCTCGCTACTACAAAAGCTCTCCCCGAGTAAAATGAGTTGAGCGGAGAAATACCCAAGGAATTGTCCAGACTCAAGAGATTGATACTTTTCCAACTATTTTCCAACAAACTAACCGGTGAGGTTCCAACAGGGATTTTAAACATCTCTAACATTGATGTATTCAGTGTTAGTCATAACCAGTTGTGGGGAAGTTTTCTCAATGATGTCGGCATCACTTCTCCTTCTCTCTACTTCCTTGGCGCCAGCTATAACTTGTTCACCGGGATGATTCCGTCAACGTTAACGAATGCCACAGGTCTTGAGAAGCTTTTACTTTTGAATAACAATTTCCATGGGCCAATACCGAAAAATCTAGGAAGGCTAAAGGGCCTTTACATAATTACATTGGCTTATAACCACTTGCAGGATGACTTGAGTTTTATTTCTTCTTTGGTTAATTGTTCCAACTTACAAACTCTCGAGATGAGAATGAACTTGATTCACGGATCGTTGCCAAGATCCTTCTCCAATCTTTCCACCAGCATGAAGGAAATTTCTTTGTCAAACAATCGGATCCAAGGATCTATTCCCTTAGCCCTCGGAAATCTCTTCAACTTGTCTTTCTTGGATTTGAGCAATAATTTTCTAACCAATCGCATTCCTCATTCCATCGGAACACTTTCCAACTTGGAGCAACTTCTTTTAAGCGGTAACATGTTTACTAGAGAGATACCATCTTCGATTGGTAACATTACGTCATTAGGTCACCTTGACCTTTCCTCCAACATTTTCCAAGGCCACATACCACAAAGTCTCAGCAACTGCAAGCAACTAATTGGGCTTGATCTTTCAAACAATAACCTAATTGGCTCAATTCCTATCGAAATCATGGGTCTTTCTTCCTTGTCCATCGTCCTTAGTTTAGCAAATAATAATTTAAGTGGATCTCTTCCATTGCAAGTTGGATCTCTAAAGAATCTTGGCATATTAGATCTGTCTTACAATAGACTGACCGGCTTAATTCCAGCATCCATCAGCGAGTGCTTGGTATTGGAACAACTTTACTTAGATACTAATTCTTTTCATGGTCAAATCCCCGAAGCTTTACGTCCATTACGGGGTCTACAAGAGTTGGGCCTTTCCAATAATAATTTTTCTGGTCCAATCCCAAGCTTTCTCGCAGAGCTCCCACTACTCGAGTACTTGAATTTGTCCTTCAATCAACTAGAAGGACAAGTTCTAGAGCGTGGAGTTTTTCTTAATACAAGTTCTGTATCAATTTATGGAAATACGAAACTCTGTGGAGGTGTTCCCAGTCTGAAGCTACCTCTTTGCAAATCATCAAGCTCTAAGAAGTCTTCTTCAACCAAGGCTAGAGTAATATATTGGGTTGCTGGCAGTTTGTTATGTTTAGCTTTGTTGCTCCTATGTCTGTCTATCTTTTACCACAAAAAGAAGCAGACGACAACCATTGCCTCCACTTCATTATCTTTCGAGAACCAATTCTTGAGGATTTCTTACGAAGAACTCCTGAGAGTGACTAATAGATTCTCCGAGACCAATTCGATTGGTAAAGGGAGATACGGCACGGTTTTTAAGGGGATTCTTGATGGCGGTGCCACGGTGGCAATAAAGGTGCTCAATCTAATGCAAAGAGGTGCTTTGAGGAGTTTTATCTCTGAATGTCAAACTCTAGGAAACATTAGACACCGAAACCTCATGAAGATACTAAGTGTCTGTTCGGGCGTGGACTTTCGTGGCAATGACTTCAAAGCTCTAATATATGAGTTCATGGCTAATGAGAGCTTGGAGGAGTGGCTGCACCTTGGGACTATGGGACGAGATGATGAGTGTAACGAATCGAGAAATCTGAGACTAGTGCAGAGGTTAAACATCGCCATCGACATAGCTACTGCGATCGAATATCTCCACAAGGGTTGTTATCCAGCAATCGTTCATGGAGATTTGAAGCCAAGTAATGTGCTTTTGGACAATGACATGGTGGCTCGAGTTGGAGATTTTGGGCTTGCAAAGATCATTTCAACAGTGTGTGTCGAAGCCACGGGAGTTCAGGACCAGGGTAGTTCAACTTCAACCGCAGTCAGAGGATCCATTGGCTATGTGCCTCCTGGTATGAAATTGTCATATTTTCTCGATTATTTGTTATTTGATTGCGATAGTAACATGAGAGTGCCAAAAGTTTGAATAAACAATGATTCTTGACGTTATGTTATGTTTTGTATGCTCGGACACCTCTTTCTCACAGCTCAATTTCTCTTTCCCCTATTAATAGCATCCACAGAAAAAGAAAATACATATCTTTTTGTACAAAAATATTACTAGTAGCTTGTCCTAATCGTATTTGAAACTAAGATGAGAATGAACCATTGTAATTTTGACCAATGAGTGGAAAATGCTTGGACAAAACTTGTGAATCCATGCGAACAAATAGATTGCGATTCTCTTTTGGTATGTCATGACTTAAGGTCTTGACAATAAGTAATTTTTCCTTCATGGCAGACCCTTTCATGACCTATAATTTAATATTTGAAAGGTATATTAGATGACATGACATTTATGCTAGAAATTATTGGAGGATACACTAATTGACAACATGATGAGCTCTATCCAACTTTCACTTTCCCTAAACTTCTTGGTTAGAGCATATTAAGACAAATTTACGCATTGACAAGTATAAATCCATCACCGTCGACAAATCACTCTAAGTCTCTTCTTTTTCCCCCACTGTGTTCGTTTTTTGCCTGTTCTTCTAGGCAATTTCTTCTCATCTTTGCATAAAAGAAAGTGTGGTATAGGTATTAAACAAAATCTGGATCATGAAAATGACAAGCCCCACATGGATCTCACATGTTTCCACTCAAAAAACCGGCGATTCAAATTTAGTTAACACATAAACTTCTACCAAGGCCTTCATCAAACATATTTTCTTCTTTTCCTGTTTTCACCCGTACCCTACTAGAGGACAAAGCCACTCTTGATGTTTAGGCAATTTGTGTAGCAAACATGCGACAGCTTTGGTTGCACTTAGTAATTTTGGAGAAGAAGAGTTCATATGTTGTTAGCTGATCTTTGGTGCACTTTATATATTCTAAAATCTCATTTCTCTACTGTTGATGCATTTCTCAACGGTTGATGCACTTTATAAGAGTTCGTACGACAGGCACTAGACATCAGCCATGTACAGAAAACTAAACAAAAATTAAACAGGGAGAAATGAAAGCAAAAAACCAGTAGGGGCTTTGGGACCCTTTGCCTTGCTCTGGCAGACGATCCATTGGCTTCTGCCGCGCATGGCAAGCCTGACAGAGAAGTCAGTGAGGGCTTGCAAGCCATCGCCTTATGTTGGTAGCGATTGGTGCGAGCCCTCACAACTGTCCTTGGCAAGCTCTTGCAAATAGACATGAAGCAAAATCCCATGTGATTTAGGAACTTTTCCTATACAATTAATTCAAGAAAAAGTGTCTATTCATTCCTATTTAATGTCTTGAGGAAATTTGCAGAGTATGGCATGGGACACAAGGTTTCCACACTAGGGGATGCATATAGTTACGGCATTCTATTATTGGAGATGTTCACTGGAAAAAGACCCACTGAAGAGGCCTTTGGGCACCATCTTAACCTCCACAACTTTGTCAGAATGGTTCTTCCGGATCGAGCAATGGACATCATAGACTTAAGCCTTTTGAGTGAAGCTGGTGATCAACAACAAGAGATCAAGATCAGAGATTGCATTTTCTCCGTATTCGAAGTTGGAGTCGCATGTTCGATGGAATCACCGCCGGATCGGATGGATATGACTGAGGCGATCAGGAAATTACACTTGATCAAGGTGAGTTATGAAGCCAAAGAGAGGAGGATAGGTATGTAGCTAAATCAGTTTTCTCATTTCATCTTGGAACTCCTTCACTAGTAGAGAAAATCATCGTGCAAAGGCAATGCTAGCAAATTGACATGAATGTCTCCCTCACTAGCCTGCCTACCCATACCCATTATGTGTATTTTTTTATAATTACACCAATATCTATATTTAATAATCATAGAAAGTGGATGTATGGAGTTAAGTCTATCTATTTCCACCAAGTAACCGTGTAAAAGTTGATGAATTTGCTTATTTGTTCCGGTTCTCTTCATTTCTGATGCCATTGTGGATTGATGCATTGCTTAATTACCATGGCTGGGTCATTGCCCTTGCCCCTCTCTCTCCGCGCTTGTGTACTAATATGTGACCTCACTGTGAGGTCACAAGCTCAAGTTCAACTCTTAATGTCATGCTTAACCAAGAGCCCGCGGTCAATTGGAGACCAAGCTTGATCAAATCCAAAGACAAGGAGAGGGAGGCAACCTCATCACAAGATCATGAGCTCAAGGCCAACTCTTAATGTCGCCATTGAGAGTGACCTCACTGTCAATTGGAAACCATGCTTGATCAAATTTGGGCGACGTTACCACAAAATTATGTTGTGGTCATGTTGCCAACACCGGCTGCCACTATGTGTGGCCCCTACCTCCTCTCCAAACCTCCTTTTCTTTTATCTTTTTTATTTGCTATGTCATCGAATTACAGAGTTTTTATTTTTACTTTTTTTTGGTTGATAGAGATATAGAGTTAACAAAGGCATAAATGGGACAAGATCAAAAAGGGAACATGGATGCATATATGTTGCACTTGTCAATGTGCTTATTACATTGTCTAATTATCCTCATCAAGTCTTCCCACTCAACCAACCCCATCTCTTTCTTCACCATTAGCCACCGTCTCTGGCCGTTGCGGCCAATTGTCATCACAGTCGCCTCCCCACGTCTCGCCACTTTCTCCTTTGTGTCATCCACAACCATCTTTGCTCTCTCTATTTGCTGACCCAACACTCTCCCTCACTCTCTCTCTTCCCTCACCACCAAATCTCTGTGAGGTCTCGGCACCACCATTGATGACCTGATCTGGCCATGGCCTTGAGATCTCACCAAGATCTTAGTGGACAGGCCAGATAAGGGGGAGGCGTCCCCAGATCTGGAGACGACCCTCTAACCTCATCACTGTCGACAACTTAATCGTAATGACTAGGGGAGCTTGATGCGAGGTCTTGAGACCAGCCAGAGGCATGAACTTGACGTTTAGGCAGTGAAATTAATAAGAGAGAATCGTGTCTTGGTTTGGTGTTGGAGACAACGGATAGGTACATAAATGGTACAATGGATCTGCATCCAAGGGACATAAATAGGGATGGTGAAGGCCATAAAATACAATGCCTTAGATCTAGCATAAAATATGTAACCAGACGGCATAGTCACAAAAACACGAAGCAAACATAGACTAATTCATAATATGAACGGCCTAGGCTATTTTAGGCTACATTACTAGCCAACTGTCAATAGAGTGCGAGGTCTTACAATAGCGTGCCATCAAGAAGCTCAAGTTTGGCATTAAGATCACCAATATCAGGGGGCGGTAGACTTCCTGGATTGAGATCAAAACAAGAACAATATAGTGAGAAAATGTTGAATTGTGTATTGCTTTAATGAACAATGTATTACATTATACAGGCACTTGTATCCAGAACAATAAACACAAAAGGAGAAGTAAGCTAAATCAGGATTTAATAAAAACACCGGAATCAATTATGACCAATTACAATCCACACAAAGTCACATAAACTTGCACATTTCCTAACGATTGGAATTCATCATAACAATAAACAAGTGCTTTTAAGAATTTCTCTATGAAAGTTTGAGGTTGAAATTACTCTCGCAAATTTGTTCTATAGATTAGAAACTTTTCTTTTTCTTTTTTTTTTTTCACTTTTTTGGTCAATATAAGAGAGACTGTTGAGATAAGTGGCCCTGGCTATATTATTAACAAAGCAATGGAAGGGTGACCACATCCTATGGTAAATCAAAAAAGAAAACAGCGCTCTCCTGCAATTAGCTTACGATTAGCCAACAACTAGCTAACAATCATCACATGAGCCCTTCCTCTAGTAGCATATAGCATAAAAGTCGAAAGAGCAAGAGTACTTGAAATCTGCCAAAGCCATTTCAAGCAGTCGCAGAATATTGCTAATCTGCTTAAGTTGCTTTTATGCGCAACATGTTATGCATCCATATTTTTCAAAACTAGCTATTTCTAATACTAAAATCTAACAACCTAATCAAGGCCTATTTTTCTAACCAATTTCCCATTTTTATTTTCCAGAATTTTTCATTTTCTTATCTTATTCTCGATCCCTCCTCTGAATCAAATCTTCACTCAGATACTCCATGAATTTCAGCATCACCTCAGTCAAAGCAATTGGTAACAAACATGCCCAGTGATTAAGAAATTATGAAAATAAAAACACCACATCGCGGGTAACTAGAACAACACTTGGATGGGCTTCGCATCAATTCAATCTACACCCAAAAGAGAGTGACCAGCAAAGGAATGGTGATGACAGCCCATATCCGGCGAGTTCAAGGCACAGCAAAATGGTTATTTGTTGAAAAAATTTCACCAATTCACCTAACAATCTCCTAAATCATCATACATGTTCAAATGATAAAAATGACATCACAAGAAGTCCAAATTGAACTCCAATTAGATAAGCCAGCAAATCCAAATTTCATTCCACCATGATCAAATATGCCAATGGTTCTATTTCTTTCAAAATTGACATGTGTTCTTAACGCCCATTCATTGCCCACTAATTTTATGAAAAGTACATGCAAGTATCGGCTAGATGAATAAACGTCCAGGCTGCAAAGCAGAATACAAAACACACACTGCAATTATGATTTAATATCAAATCAAAACTTTGTTTAATCCCTGGCTTCAATCAATCGAATGAGTTTCTGTATCCATAAAGGTGCTGAGGTAACCGTTAAGCAAAGCCTACTAAAAACTTGGTTTCAAATTCGCAAGAAAAGCAAAAAGAGAAAACGAGGAGAGAGAGAGAGAGAGAGAGAGAGAGAGAGAGAGAGAGAGAGAATAGGAAAGAAGGATTCACCTGTACTGAATTGATCTTTCCTCACCAAATTTACGTGCATATACCCGTACTCAAACCTTTCAAGTTGAGAGCAATGCGGATATGGAAAGAGCTAGAGTTTCTCCCAGTGCTGTCCAACTTCGACTTCGTCCTCCCAGGGCCTTGAAACACAGCAATAACAAAGATGTGAATGACAGACAGAAAAGAAAAAACACATGTAATGAAGACAACGAAAAGCAGAGAGAAGATAGAGAGTCCATACAAATGATTGTGGCCTCGTCAAGTCCAGTCAGCGAGCTTCTCTGAACTTCTATTTTGAGAGATAAGCTCTCGGCAGCATATTCAGCAGATTTCAGCGAAAACCATTGCTCATTCACAAGGGAGACGTGTCCAGTAAACATAACATTGTAAGCACTAGCAGAAAAAGATGACAAGTCTAATCCAACAAAAAGAGTATAACAAGTTTAAACCAACAATAAGCATATGAACAACAGAATCAACACGGTTCCACTCGAATTTGGCAAACATACTTCAGTATTGATTTAGTTTCATATAGGACTTGTGTGCAAGAATGGACAATGACCAATGTACCACTGATTAAATGAGGACCGAAATTCTTTACAATCTCAAAGCATGAATAGCAAACAGAGAAGATGTTAGCATGGCACTGTGAAGATTTAGCTAAAAGATACTCACTTCTTTACTCTTCACTCATTTACACATATACATGCACAAGCACTCCCCAAGCACCTCACTGCTCTCTGTTTTTCCTCAGGCTTTTTGATGTTAGTTCATGGCAAAGAACTAATCCATCCAAGGTAGGACCTTCCAGGCTCTCAATAGATTCAAGAGTAAGACATCTCTCCTATTTACCCCACTCAGAATTCACCAGTCCATCTATTTTGCACGACAAACGGTTCTACCTTCTGGACAAAATCGCATTATGATGCAAGCCAACATGCACTTCTGCCTCTTGAGAAATTTTCTATCCTATCATATCAATATGAAAGCTTCCCTGGCCACCATGACGAATAGCAATCAGCGCAATTGAGAAATCCTTGATTAGCCCACACAACAGCTCAAAGGAAATTCAGTGTAATCAAATTCGCAAGTGCATAATTATTAAGCATCGTTAAAGCACATACCAAATTAAGACCACAACACCAATCAGCCGAGCAAGAGAATACACAACCAGCGAGCATAATCTCAATCCGGCGAATATAATCCATCAGATGCCAAAACGAACTCATGACCCCTTGGGTATACGTAAGTCGACATGCTTTGCTCATCTAGATATTTGATTAACACGAATCTATACTTGGCATAATATCAGAATCAGAGACAACATATTTGGATGGATTTGAACAACAATTCAAGTAGTCATGGCATATGGAGATCTCAGCCATAGTCTAAAATCACTTGAAACAGAGGAGCTGTAAGTGAGTCGAACATGTACATCACGCAACGATCATTCCAGACACTAAAGCAAAAGAACGCTTCTCAAAATCGTATTCCGAATTCGTTCAGGCATTTTAACGAATATTTGGTGGTCAGTTCAAAAATTAGAACACAGAGTCATAATCGAAGAGTCAATTCCGATATAGACAACTTCAATGACATCAGAACGTATTTAAACTACTAACAGATCCGCAATCATCATTCTACTTTCACTCATAACCTTAATAACAAATCTCGGATTCAACTGAATAAAACAGAGCAATGACGTACATCCCTCGGAGTCCGTCTTTGGCCAAGAACAGCCAAAGACGTCGTCACAGGTGATCCGCGTCTGAGAAGAAGCTCCAGCAAATCTCTCAGCTCGTCGGACTTCACGGCCTGAAGATTTGAAGAGGTCGGGGCCATCGCGAGACATGGAACCGCACCTTGCTTGCGTAGCATCGCGCGCTGGTGAAAATCCAACGTGCGAGTGCGTTGTAGACATGGAATCGGGAAGCAAACCTTCGGGTGTTCTGGGCGTGCTCAAAGGAAACAGCGATGAGGTGAAAGAAAAAGGAATAGAGAAGAGTAATAAGGAGAGAAGGAAAAGAAGACAGTCGCGTTGGGGGTCGAAAAGAAAGAAAACAGAAGTGGATGTATGGAGTTAAGTTTACGTATTTCCACCAAGCAATCATGTAAAATTTGATGAATTTGCTTATTCGCCCTATTCTCTTGCCACTGTGGATCGATGAATTGCTTAATTACCATGACTAGGCCATTACTATGGCCTCTCTCTCTCCGTGCTTGCTTGTGTACTAGAACGTGACCTCATGATCAACTCTTAATGTCATACTTAAATGAGAGCCCGCAGTCAAATTGGAGACCGAGCTTTGATCAAATCCAAAGACAAGGAAAGGGAGGCAACCTCATCACAAAGATCATGAGCTCAAGGCCAACTCTCCATGTTGCTGTTGAAAGTGACCTCACTATCAATTGGAAGCCATGCTCAATCGAATTTGGGTGTCATTGCCAATGAAATTATGTTGCAGTCATGTTGCCGACACCAACGGCCACCGTGTGGCCCCTACCTCCTCTTTAAACCTCCTTTTCTTTATCTTTTTTTATTTGCCATGTCATTGAATTACAGAGTTTTTTTTTTTTTGTCAATAGAGATATAGAGTTGACAAAGACATAAATGGGACAAGATCAAAAAGGAAACACAGACATATTTATCGCACTTGTCGATGTGCTATCACATTGTCTAATAATCCTGTCAAGTCTTCCAAGTCAACCAAAACTCTCTCTCTCTCTTTCTTTACAATTTGCCACCATCTCCACCCATTTTGGCCACCTGTCATGACCGTTGCCTCCTCCACGTCTCGCCACTTTCTCCGTCGTGTCATCATAGTCGCCCTTAAATGAGAGAGGGAGAGAGATAGCTACATGAAAACAAGGACAATGACCAACATTGAAGCGATAGGGGTGAGAGAGCGAATGGAGCATGACATGACCCCTCATAAGCATCGGTAGTAAATGGTGAAGCAAGGAAGGTCAAGATTGATGATGGCACCAAAGGCATGTCAATGACACAAGCTGGGCATGGTTTGTGGGTGCTCCAAAGGGGGGAGTAAATGGTGGAGTGAGGAAGGTCAAGATTGATGGTGGCACCAGAGGCATGTCAATGACACAAGCCGTGCATGGTTGTGGGGCCTCTACAAGGGAAGAGAAAGATGGGGAGGAGAAGAGAGTGTTGTTGGAAATTTGAGGAGTATCGGGTAAGGTGTAAACTTAATAAGAGAGACTTATGTCTTGATTTGGTGTTGGAGATAGCGGATAAGTAAATCAATGTTATCTACATTCAAGAGACATGAATAGTGATAGTGAAGGCGATAAAATACAATGCCTTGGATGTGGTATAAAATACACAACGAGACAGCATAGTGAGTAAAGTGCGGAGCAAACAAAAACTAGCTTGCAATATGGACAACATAGGCTATATTAGGGCAAATGTCCATGGGATATATACTAAATTGCTGATCAATTGTCAATAGTGTGACAACTCGCAATAGAATGTTGTCAAGAAGCTCAAGTTCGGCATTAGGATCAATGTCAACATGGATTGAGATCAAAATAGGAACAATCTAATGTTGATATGGAATTAGAGAATGAGAGAGAATATTGAATTGTGTATTGTTAAATTGAAAAAGGAAGTAATCTAATATGGGATATTTAACTCCAAACCATTGGCACATCCATTAATCGCCACACGTAAAAAGCCCTTCCTCTTATATTGTGAAGCGTAAAAGCCAAAAGAACACTTACAAAGCTATATATAACCAGTTGATGATCAAGAACACTTTGAATCTGCCAAAGCCATTGCAAACAGTAGCATAATATTGCTAATTTGCTTGTACTAATCTATTTAAGTTGCTCTTATGAGCAACATGTTATACATCCATATTTTCCTAAACTAGCTCATAAGTGATATCAAGCTAGTCGCTTTTATTTTTCCTTTACTTTTTATATAATACCCTATGATGCATATAATAATAGGCCATAAGTAAGCTTGTCACTCTAAAAGACTTTCCTAGTATGGAAGTTCTCCTTCATAGTTGCCTGGAGGATTGTAGTTGCACACAACATACCACCACCCATTGTTACATTGAACCCTAGCACACCCAACTTGAACCGAGTCATGCCAAACCATTTGAGTGTAGTGCAAGCAATCGCACCCGCTCAAGCAGGTGTTAGTGTTGTAATTATAGTTTTGCTTCTCTGCAATCCACAAGCTAATAGCGTTGGTGCTGGTGAATGTGCCGGTGCCCTTGGCAAGGTTCTCACCGTAGGGCCCATTGGAGTGCACAAGGCCGCAGTCACCGACCCGTTGGTTTGCGTAGCTTTGGGCGTAGGTAGCAAGGGTGTTGTCCCATGTCATGTTTGCCACACCAACTTGCTTCCGAGCGACATTATGAGAGTTGAGATAGTCTTGGGGTGAGTTTTGGGCATGACTAGGTTGAAAGAGAGAAATGGAAATGAGAGAGATGATGATGGTTAGAGAATTCATGATGCTCAAGGAATTAGCTGATGTTAGTTCAATGTGATATTTTTGGTGATCATTAGGTTATTTATAGAAAAAAAAAAAAAAAAACATGAAGATTTTCGGGGCTTCAACTCATCGTGTGCGATGAACTTATCGGGAACATCTCCTTTGGACAGTTCAACTTTGCGTTAAAATCCAGATTGATCAGGAAATGATAAAATTAGTAAATGCGGCATCGGTAATTGATTTTGCATGTTCTTTCTTTCCTCTAATGGAAGTAAAGTAAAAGGCTTAAGCGAAGTTTGAAGTTTCAGCAAGTCTGATGCAGTAATTAAAGTATAATGTTAGACGTTATTTGGAGTAATGCTAAAGACATTGAGATTAGTGCATGAAATTAAATTATCAGGGGTATAAAAAACTTTATCCGGGTGTGATGAGCAAACAGGTTTCAAAAGCCACCACCAACTCATCATTGTATCCATCTTCATTTTTTAAGATCCATTGTCCATCTTCAACCAGACTTACAATCTCCAGAGTCCCCCACCTTAAAACAATACGTCTCTATCTTCCCATAGAAGAAATACATCAGAGATATAAAAATTATGTATAGCACTCACTTTAATATCAAAAATTTTCACCGGATACTTAAGTACCAAATTTAATATAAAAAACAATTACTTAATTATGTCTTCGGAGATAAATTCTGACTAAAATATATATGAGTTGACATTTAAAAAAAAAAAAAGGTCTGTGGCATTTCCATGTGTACATTTTTCCCTCCTCTCCCTTCACGTCATTTTTCCTTTTCTATTTTTTTTCTTCTCTTTACTCCCTTGTGCACCCTCACTACTTCACGTTGTAAATGGACTCCTCGACCACAACTTCATCGAGGCTCACCCATCACCGCCCAAACCTCCGAGCTGTGCCACAACCTCAACAAACGATGCCAAGAATCGATGAATGATGGTTCAGATCTATGAAAGGAGTCTTGTTCAGTCACAAGATTGCTTGGTTTCATCGAATTAGAAAGCCATGAAGCACGTCCAGCAATCAATGAATGCCCAGGTTGGACAGAAAACCAAGAACAAGCGCGCGAACCTCTCCCAGACATTTCATCGAACACCTAAGGGTACAACAACCAGAAAGCATTCAGGCGCTCCAGTTCATGCCAGAACCAACCATAACCAGAAAACAGCACTAGGAATACACAGAGAAAGGAATGAGCAGGCTCAGAACGTGCGAAACTGGGGACGGCGAGCCCCATTTCATCGATTCGACAAAACAGGGGAAAACGAGCTTGGGCGTATCCTGTGAAAGGAAAGTTGCCAGACGCGATAGCTAGGTAGATTGGAACAAAATGGCTCTAGAAACCGCCTCAAGGGGGTGAAGGAGGCAACACCAACCGCAATTTGAACTTGCCGAGAATGGATCCAACCGTGCCTCTAGTTTGTAGTTGGGTTTTTCAGTGAATCGGCTTCATTAACGGCGGATTTTGAGGTGGCTTTGATGAATTTCCTAGATAAGAAGCCAGAGAGAAATTCCCTGCTGTGCTCCCTTTTCCCCCGTTCATCCCCTTTCCGTCGATTGTTCAGCAAGAAATTGATTTTTCTTGTTGGACAAAGTCGTTTTGGGTCATGCAGGCAAGTGAAACTTGTTAAATGAAGTCGTTTTGAGTTTTTTATGCTAACTCAAACCACTGGCGAGCCACGTCAGTAGAAAAAATATCAAAATATTGCCATACCAAATTTCTGGCATTCGAGAACAGAATTGATACTTAAATGATTGTTTTATTTTTTTTTTTAAAGTGACACTTGAGTGATTTGAAAAAAAAAATGACATCAAAATGAGTGCCGTACGTAACTTTTAACACTTTTAGTGTATTTTTCTCCTCTCCCACTCCTTGCAATGACTGCCGTTGAGACGCCAACGAGCCCTAACCGGCCCTTGAGGCCTTGATGCTATCGAGGTTGCGGCAAGCGTCCAGACTTGGAGGTGCATCCTCCTTATCTAGAGACTCAATCCCTCCACTCCAAGTCTAGAGGAAGTGGGATCCGGATCCGTCGTCCTCAGCGGGCAAGTGGTCACCATTGCCCATTGGTGTTGTATTATTTAAAATAAGTCAGACAAGTGACACGATCTTGTGATAGCGACGGGCAATGGATACATAAATGGAGGCAACATATTGCTTAATAAATCAATCTTCCATAAAAAGATAAAATTTAAATAAATCAATCTTCCATAAAAAGATAAAATTTATAAATCATTCTTAGTGTCTCTGCCATTTTCCTTAATTTAAGCTATCTGACATGTACATGTACTTCTCTTTTGTCTCAATTAAGTTATCATCCAATTGTTCTTTAATGAATCCACGCATGAAAACCATATAATTTGCGTTTTTTATTTTATGCAGCTACCTTTACGGTTCTGTAATTGGCATGGATGCGAAGGGCACGCCCTCACATCCCCACTTGCCATTGAACGGTTGGATGTGCATCTTGTATTAGTCTATCACCCCATAAATAAGTCTTATAATATAGAAATTATTATGAGTTGGGGATATGTAATAGATTGAATCTGAATTGTAGAAAATGTTTGGGTCATATGTAAGTCACACCTAGATCTTTTCAAATTCGTCAGTTGAAAAGCATTCGCATCTTTACAAAGACCCAGCAAATGACATAATACATATGGATCAGGATACTTTTCTCAAACATGTATGCACATGTGCAAAGCTGCAGTAGTAACTTTATTCGATAATTTCCAAACCCTCCACTTCAAGATCCATAAAACAATATTTATCATTTAGCAATTGGTTTTTCTTTTTCCTCACAGCAAAAGATGACAACATGAATGAAGACTGATTCATTAAGAAAATACTAAAACGCATATTGTCCGGGTTGTTAATAAATCATGGAAGTTAAGAAGCTCATGAAAAAGTGGAGCCGATTGACAAGAGATGGTGTACCAAAAAATTCAATATCGAGGGAGGAAAATCCAAGAGTATACAGAAGAAAAATAACAAAAAGGAAGAAGACAAGCTCATGCTATGCCAAAGTCTTCCGAGTTTTCCTTTGAATGTACTTTCACTTTCGAAGCAAAGTCTATCAATTTCAACCTTAGTCTATGCAGAAGCAATCGGTAAACACAATCACGTTGGAGAACCACTTTAAACACAATCGACACTAGGGTTTCAAATTCCCAAAGGAGCAGAGCAAATCCGTGTGCAGAACGCAGCCATTCAACTTCAAGAATTGAGAATCACAACTATGAAATGTACAATGAGAAGGAATTGAAGCAAGAAACTTGGATTCAATGTGAGACAAGCACGAGAGAAGCAATGGAGAGAGAGGTGAGCACGAACAGAGGCAATCGAACAGAGGCAACACAACCAAAGGCAACTCGACCAGAGAGAGGCGACTGGACAAAGGATTCAACTTCAAGAAGTAAGAATCAAAACTAGAAAATGTACAACAAGAAGGAATCAAAGCGAGAAACCTGGATTCAAGGCGAGAGTAGCACGAGAGAAGTAACACGGAGAGAGGCGAGCACGAGCAGAGGCAATCGGACAGAGGCAACACGACTGGAGAGAGTTGACTGGACAAAGGTGAAGGTGAGCTAAGAAGAGACAAGAGGCAACCTTTGGGCTTGAGAGTGAAAAGAGACGAGACAATTTTAGGGTTTTCTCTAAAAAAGAAGTCGTTTCTCATTTTTGTTCCTAGGAATAAGAATTAGGTTTTTTTTTTACTTCTTGCTCCCGCTCCAAATCTATTTCAATCTATTCCCTAGCCACTTTTCTATTCTGGGGAATAGAAAAATTAACTAACGTTGCCAAATAGATTTCTATTATTTTTTATTCCGAGGAATAAAAGAACAGAAAAATAGAAAAATAGAAACATTAACAAACATAACCTAAGGGTCCATTAGGAAAATGATTTGAGCAATTTCTCATCGACCGAAACATGTGTCATTTTTCATTAAATTCTCAATTTCTCCTTAATCTAAATCAATTGTCTTGTTTGACAATCAATATATTGGGCACTTTTCTAAAATTAGGAGCAATTTGTAATGATATGAAAATCTAGGGGATATATTGTAATTCTCCCGCATGTGCTGGAAATTTTTTTCCTAGGCACCACCTAGTCACGTAAGAGAACATGACTAAAGTTTCTAACGAGAATTTGGCTAGAGTCCACGCAAGAGAGAACATTAGAACTAATTTCAAAATGCCATGTTAATATTGAGATAGATATACGGGGAAAATTGCCACGATTGCAAGAACACGGGGGCCACAAATATCCTGAGGAATTCTAGAATTGGTTTTAGAATAGACTTGATCCCACCAAATTCCAGGCCCATGCCAAAAGAAGCAGACGTACTACTAATGGAGGTGAGAACTCAAATCCTTATTGAATCCTTTTTTTCAATGGGAAAAATTCAAAATGGAATGTGTTCTGTCACGCCCCGATCCTCGGGCACACACACATCATTCTCACTTGGTCGATTTTATAATGCGATATCCCAGGACAATGTATCGCCGACCCTTTCATTTATTAAGCACATGCGGAAGCAGTTAAAATCCCCAGACAATAAAATGATGGGATAGAAAAGCAGGGCCATATTTTTCATATTGAAACTTATAACCAAACTTTTATACCAAATACAAACCAAAGCACTTCACAACTTTATACTCTATTTCTATTCAATTCAAAATAGAGATCTCAAAACAAAATAGAATCTCAATCCATCCAGGCCGTACTCAAGACTTCTCTCGAGATTATCTTCTTCTTCCAAAAATCCTTCTCAGACTCCTCCTTCTCAGCTCCTCAGCGGGGTCCTGAACTGTTTTCCCCAAACTGGGATGAGACTACGTCTCAGCAAGTTCTACCCCACTAAGCCCGATTAGTAAACCGTTATACTATAGCCTGCCTATAGACGCACAGGGTAGAAGACGTACCTTGGCCTCAGATCCCACCTGCAAGTCAGTACAATTCACAATAGACACACAAGTAATCATATCACCAATCGAAGCATCGATCAAATCGACCTAGTCGATTACAAGCCAACAAGACCACTCACGGTCATTTCCATTCAGTCAATCAGTTCACAACATCAAATCAAAACAATGATTAATCGACCTAGTCGATTATATGTCAGTTGGATCATTCCCCAGTCATTTCCCTTATTCAGTTTCAAATCGTACTCACAACTTCACAAGCATAGACTACCAAATCTTGGCAACAAATTACAGTCCCGAAAGATACAACCTATCTTTAGGTAGCAAATTACGGCCCAAAGGGCGCGACCTTTAATAGGTGGCGGATTACGGCCTTATCAGGCGCGACCCATATCGGGTGGCAAATTACAGCCTTAACAGGCGCGACCCATATCGGGTGGCAAATTACGACCTTATCAGGCATGACTCATATCGGGTGGCAGATTACGGCCTTATCAGGCGCGACCGACTTCAAATTCGGTGGCAAATCTCAGCCCAACTGGCATAGCCATACTTCGGCGGCTTCTGAGGTTTAACTCACAACCTCTCACTTTACAACTCAACAAAGCATTATAAATGCTGAATAAACATACTTGGCCATTTACCAATCAATAATTCAATCCCAATCAATTCCAATCAATTTAGGGTAATTCCTTAAAATATCACAATTTATTTAATTCCATGCAACGTGGAGCTCAAATAAATAAACGGACTGCGCCACGACGATCAGCACGAGATTTCGGTCGTCGGCCATCAAAATCTTAATTTCCGAAAAATAATTAATTAATTAATTAATTTCGAAAATTAATTATTAATTATTAAAAATTCAATTTAGCACAAAATATAGCCCAATTAAATAAACGAACTTCACCACGGTCATCAGCATAATTTTCCGGTTCCGGACCATCTCAGTTGAATTTTTGGAAAATAAATAATTATTTAATTTAATTCCGAAAATTAATATTTAAATACTAAAAATTCCACTTAGGCCCGAAAAGCCTAAATGGAGCCCACTAAGGGTCAGGAAAAATCCCGAGGCACTTCCAATAAATAGTAGACCGCGTCTACTTGCTAATTACACATTCAATTTATCTAATTTGCATCACAATTGGCTAATAATTGCTAATTTATTCTAATCTAACAACCTAAAAATAATTAATTAAATCTAAACCAACCTTAAGCATAATTAGCCAACTAATCCAGGATTAGTGAGATTACTCACCAAATCGCGCACAAATCGGATCAATCCAACGGGGGCGACGCGAGGAACGATTCTTCCCAAAGCACGGCTCGGGTTCGGGGCTCGGAAACGGCCCAAAACGGCCTTGAACAGTGCTGGAAACTCATTTTTCCAGCCACTGTTCTTGGCTGGATGAAGCTTGTCCAGCGGCTAGGGCGGCGAGGGGAGGCCGGCGGAGGGTGAGAGGGGCTCCGGCGGGTCCGAATGGTGGTCGGACGGGGCTGGGCGGCGGCCGGAGGCGGCTGGGCAAGTTGGCCAGAGGCGAAGCAGGGCTGGGTCGTGCAGGGAAGAGACGACCATGAGCGACGGATGCGGGGCGGAGCGCGCGGCGTGCGCGGGTGGCAGTGCGGCGGCGGGATGGGCGGTGACGGCTTCGGCGAGCTGCGGTCTCCGTTCTTCTTCAGCTTCTGGCTCGCCGATTCCACGAAGAAGAAAGCAAGAGAAGAAGAAAGGGGGGGGTTCGGTCACGAGGGGATGGGGGAAGAGAGAGAAGAGAGAGAGAGAGAGAGAGAGAGAGAAGGGATAAGAAGCCTTTGACTAGTCAAAGTAGAGAGAGAGAGAGAAGAAGAAGCCAATTTGAAATTGGCAAAGTGGGGTATTCGGTGGGGGGCTACGCACAAAGGGGGAGGGGAGAGGAGAGAGAAAAGAGAGAGAAAAAGAGAGAAAAGGAAGAGAGAGGGAGAGAGAGGAAAAGAAAAGGAAATGCATAATTCTTTATTTCAATTTTCCTTTTCCTTTCTATTTTCTCTTGGTCTTCAATTAATCCTCCGATAATTTCTTTATTGAAATTTCAGACTTGTCAATAATTTGACGGGCGATGAGACAGTCCTAAAATTGAATTGTGACACGCTCGAATATTCGATTCCCAAAACCGAATTAAATTCCATGATTAAAATCGACCGGACGCGATTTTAGTCCAACCCAACCGATTAGGTAGCTTCTAGGGATTTTACCGCGGTTATATCCCTTAACGGCTTCACCCAATAGGTTAACTAACTCGTGAGTGATCAGCTCAGAGAAAAAGGACCATAGGCGCGCCGACGATATGCACATTTCACTTTATCGAAACGGGGTCAAATTTCAGGATGTCACAACTCTTCCCCTCTTATAAAAATTTCGTCCTCGAAATTTAAACCCTTACACACTTTGCTCAAAAAGGTGGGGGTACAATTGTCTCATCGACTCTTCAGTCTCCCAAGTCGCTCCTTCAGTACCGTGGTGTTGCTAGACCACTTGGACCAACGGAATGGTCTTTGTACGCAGAACTTGCTCTTTACGATCGACAATCTGAACTGGGCTTTCAACGTATGACACACAGTCATCCACGTCCAATTCCTCGAATTTGAGTACGTGGGTCGGGTCAGGCTCGTACTTCCTTAACATCGACACGTGAAAGACGTCATACACTTGCGCCAATCTTGGCAGCAATGCAAGACGATACGCTAGGTTTTTGATTCTTTCAAGAATCTCAAATGAACCTACGTACCTCGGACTCAACTTGCCTTTCTTACCAAAGCGTGAAGTTCCCCTCATTGGTGACACTTTCAAAAAAACGTGATCACTAACTTGGAATTCCAAAGACTTTCGACGCTTATCTGCATAACTTTTATGCCTGCTCTGCGCTATCTTCAATCTGTCTATGATCACTACCACGGCATCTACCGATTGCTGAAGCAACTGTAGTAAGTGATTCTCCTCTTTACAACTTCATTTTCACAAACTGAAATTCTATAAACTTAACCAAAATTTCATTGTGCTACTTCCATAAAGTCACTCCAAACACGTTCTTCCTCTTTCAAGAGTCGAGTTGCTAACACTGAGAACCCTTCCATAAACCCTTTGTAATACCCTGCTAAACCCAGAAAACTTCTGATCTTTGATACTGCTATTGGTCTTGGTCCACTGATAACTGATTCGGTCTTGACCGGGTTCATGGAAATTCCTTCACCATTCTCAGACATTTCTTGTGTTCTTTAGCATTCTTCGAATACATCGGAATATCATTACACGACATGATCACAACTGACCTAGATATTCCTTGCACACTCGATTTGCCAAATCTATGATAGTAGTAGCTGGAGTGTTTATCAGGCCAAATGATCTTATAATACTCTAGTAAAGACCATATCACGTACGAACAGTTGTCTTTCGTACAACCTCATTCCTGGTTCGTAACTGACGACTTCATAATCTCAAGTCGACCTTTAAAACATCGATACTCTTTATAACTAGTCACACCATTCGTCGATCTTTGGCAAAGAACACTTGTCCTTGATCTTCACCTAATTGAGTTGACAATGGTCGATGCACACTCGCAACAAACTATCTTTCTTCTTCTCACAAACACAACTGATGTTTTCCTAAAGTGATGCACTGATATGCACGAATTCCTCATTCATCAATCTTCACATCTGCATGTTCAATTCTACCAATTCAGACAACAACAACTGGTAAGAAGCCTTCGAGAGTGGCTCTATCCTGGTGCTAGTTCGATCGCGATTTCTATCGCTTTCTCTGATGACGGTCTGACAGTTCTGGTGACAACACATCTAGAAATTCTTAGACCACTGAGATGTCCTCCATCTCTAGTCCTTCAATTTGTCCTACCCAAGACAATCGCCAAGCAACCTTGGCAACCTCCATCTAACAAACAAGTTGCTTCCAGCCAACGAGATTAATGAAATCGAAGATTCTTTTCGACTCTTAATAATCTCGACACTTTCACATGTTAATAGACTAAACTGGATTACTCCATGACCATGATTCATTATCACAATACGCTTCATAAGCCCACACTTTTCATGTGGCATCAAATTCACACCTCAGCAACTAGTCAAACACAACTATTGCTAGTGATTCCCCTCTCTCATTTTTTTACTTCAACAATTTAAGTTCTACAAACTCAGCACAAAGCTCTGCTACGTTACTCTGATAAGATCACCTTTAACACATTCTTTCTCTGATCGGTGCAAGATCAATTCTACTCCCAATCCTTTTGCCATCCTAGTGGCGTTCTGGTCGCAGTAGCGATGTCCATGCTACCTTAGACTTCCACTGACAGTCCTTCACTTGATAGCCATGCTGGTCATCATCACAACATGTTCTAGTTATACCCGAACACTGGATTTATCCATGCTTCCTTCTACAATTCTGACACATATCAGGTGAGTCTTCTATCTCCTACCAAGTGACAGCACACACTCTTTTTGGTTGCCCCATCAGTTTGCTAGGACCACTCCCGACCAGATATCCCTGTCGATTATACTCCAAACAATTTCACGTCCTAGGAAGGATATAAGATCGATCTCCATCATCACGTCCGGAAACAACCTGATCTATTTGACTCAGTGCTGACTTGACTACCCCACCCTTCCTCACGAGTGGAATAGAATACTTTTCTCTTGACCTCGGTCTTTTCCCTGACTGATTTCCATTTCTGCCTGAACTGGATCTATACCTTGGCTCGAATGCAATGACTCGCTCCCGGATCACATCTCCACTTTGGATCTCAGTAGATGAAGCAACAACAGCGATAGCGATAGCGACAACAACATCGGCTTGATCCTGAGCTTGCTGGCTCATCCAATTCCCAAGGAACACTAGCATCAGAATGATCCTATTGAACTGAGGATCATTCGACGCTGCTACACTAGTACCAACCTGCGGTGGTACTCTTACACTCAAGCTGGCCAAAGCCAACACTCTGCCACAACCACCTCGGGTACTGACCTTTGTCAGTGCATTATCCCGAGTCACAGAGGACATTGTCCTCTTACTAGGAGTTCTCAGCTCCTGCTCGATCATGGTTCAGTCTTTACACTGCAACCCGACTTCCAAACCCACACTGGATTAGAAGGTGAGCAATCCACACACAACAACCAATTCTAGCATTCGGTTAACACAGACATGCACCAGCATGAATTTAAAGGCCTTTCCTACTAACTATCCCATGGTCAACGCTCCTTATCACTCCAATCTTCAACCTTGCTCTGATACCATTTAAACTGGATGTCACGCCCCGATCCTCGGGCACACACACATCATTCTCACTTGGTCGATTTTATAATGCGATATCCTAGGACAATGTATCGCCAACCCTTTCATTTATTAAGCACATGCGGAAGCAGTTAAAATCCCCAGACAATAAAACGATGGGATAGAAAAGCAGGGCCATATTTTTTATATTGAAACTTATAACCAAACTTTTATACCAAATACAAACCAAAGCACTTCACAACTTTATACTCTATTTCTATTCAATTCAAAATAGAGATCTCAAAACAAGATAGAATCTCAATCCATCCAGGCCGTACTCAAGACTTCTCTCGAGATTATCTTCTTCTTCCAAAAATCCTTCTCAGACTCCTCCTTCTTAGCTCCTCAGCGGGGTCTTGAAATGTTTTCCCCAAACTGGGATGAGACTACGTCTCAGAGAGTTCTACCCCCACTAAGCCCGACTAGTAAACCATTATACTATAGGCTGCCTATACACGCACAGGGTAGAAGACGTACCTTGGCCTCAGATCCCACCTGCAAGTCAGTACAATTCACAATAGGCACTCAAGTAATCATATCACCAATCGAAGCATCGATCAAATCGACCTAGTCGATTACAAGCCAACAAGACCACTCACGGTCATTTCCATTCAATCAATCAGTTCACAACATTAAATCAAAACAATGATCAATCGACCTAGTCGATTATATGTCAGTTGGATCATTCCCCAGTCATTTCCCTTATTCAGTTTCAAATCGTACTCACAACTTCACAAGCATAGACTACCAAATCTTGGCAACAAATTACAGTCCCGAAAGATACGACCTATCTTTAGGTAGCAAATTACGGCCCAAAGGGCGCGACCTTTAATAGGTGGCGGATTACGGCCTTATCAGGCGCGACCCGTATCGGGCGGCAAATTACGGCCTTAACAGGCGCGACCCATATCGGGTGGCAAATTATGGCCTTATCAGGCGTGACTCATATCGGGTGGCAGATTACAGCCTTATTAGGCGCGACCGACTCCAAATTCGATGGCAAATCTCAACCCAACTGGCATAGCCATACTTCGACGGCTTCCGAGGTTTAACTCACAACCTCTTACTGTCAAATCCTAATTGAATGCCGACACTGATCAATCTTGGGATGAATCCCCACATACTCATCAGCTCACTCAATTTTCACACGATATTAACATACCTGATGGATCTTAGCTAAGAGTATATTCAAATCACTCTCACAATTCTACTCACTTTACAACTAAACAAAGCATTATAAATGCTGAATAAACATACTTGGCCAATTACCAATCAATAATTCAATCCCAATCAATTCCAATCAATTTAGGGTAAATCCCTAAAATATCACAATTTATTTAATTCCATGCAACGTGGAGCTCAAATAAATAAACGAACTGCGCCACAACGATTAGCACGAGATTTCGGTCGTCGGCCATCAAAATCTTAATTTCCGAAAAATAATTAATTAATTAATTAATTTCGAAAATTAATTATTAATTATTAAAAATTCAATTTAGCACAAAATATAGCCCAATTAAATAAACGGACTTCACCACGGTCATCAGCATAATTTTCCGGTTCCGGACCATCTCAGTTGAATTTTTGGAAAATAAATAATTATTTAATTTAATTCCGAAAATTAATATTTAAATACTAAAAATTCCACTTAGGCCCAAAAAGCCTAATTGGAGCCCACTAAGGGTCGGGAAAAATCCCGAGGCACTTCCAATAAATAGTAGACCGCGTCTACTTGCTAATTACACATTCAATTTATCTAATTTGCATCACAATTGGCTAATAATTGCTAATTTATTCTAATCTAACAACCTAAACATAATTAATTAAATCTAAACCAACCTTAAGCATAATTAGCCAAGTAATCCAGGATTAGTGAGATTACTCACCAAATCGCTCGCAAATCGGATCAATCCGACGGGGGCGACGCGAGGAACGATTCTTCCCAAAGCACGGCTCGGGTTCAGGGCTCGGAAACGGCCCAAAACGGCCTTGAACAATGCTAGAAACCCATTTTTCCAGCCACTGTTCTTGGCTGGACGAAGCTTGTCCAGCGGCTAGGGCAGCGAGGGGAGGCCGGCGGAGGGTGAGAGGGGCTCCGGCGGGTCCGAACGGTGGTCGGACGGGGCTGGGCGGCGGCCGGAGGCAGCTGAGCAAGCTGGCCAGAGGCGGAGCAGGGCTAGGTCGTGTAGGGAAGAGACGACCACGAGCGACGGACGTGGGGTGGAGCGCGCGGCGGTGCGGCGGCGGGACGGGCGGCGACGGCTTCGGCGAGCTGCAGTCTCCGTTCTTCTGCAGCTTCTGGTTCGCCAATTCCACGAAGAAGAAAGTAGGAGAAGAAGAAAGAGGGGGGGTTCGGTCACGAGGGGATGGGGGAGAAGAGAGAGGAGAGAGAGAGAGAGAAGGATAAGAAGCCTTTGACTAGTCAAAGTAGAGAGAGAGAAGAAGAAGAAGCCAATTTGAAATTGGCAAAGTGGGGTATTCGGTGGGGGCTACGCACGAAGGGGGAGGGGAGAGGAGAGAGAAAAGAGAGAGAAAAAGAGAGAAAAGGAAGAGAGAGGGAGAGAGAGGAAAAAGAAAAGGAAATGCATAATTCTTTATTTCAATTTTCCTTTTCCTTTCTATTTTCTCTTGGTCTTCAATTAATCCTCCGATAATTTCTTTATTGAAATTTCGGACTTATCAATAATTTGACGGGCGATGAGACAGCCCTAAAATTGAATTGTGACACGCTCGAATATTCGATTCCCAAAACAAAATTAAATTCCATGATTAAAATCGACCGGACGCGATTTTAGTCCAACCCAACCGATTAGGTAGCTTCTAGGGATTTTACCGCGGTTATATCCCTTAACGGCTTCACCCAATAGGTTAGCTAACTCGTGAGTGATCAGCTCAGAGAAAAAGGACCGTAGGCACGCCGACGATATGCACATTTCACTTTATCGAAACGGGGTCAAATTTCAGGATGTCACATGTTCAATCAAAACATGTAGTGTGAATTATTGATTTCTCTAAACATCTTTGTCAACTCGAAAATTCAAGAATTTGAATTGATGTCCTTTCATTGATTCCTCACAAATTGCATTAATTTATCTTAAGGATTTCATTTCAATTGGAATTTGGTTATTCGCCACATGCAATGTTTCCTACTTAGGGTCCAATTTTTTATTTTTATTTTTTGGTTGCGCATGATCTTGAATCCTGGACAAAGGCCTTTCCCTCGAAGGCCCGACTAGGCCCGCCCAACCTACATAGTTATTATATTTTTTTCTCTTGATGGGCTGGACTGGGCCATAATGTTGGCCCAATTGGAAGGCTCAGTCTAGCTTTTGCCCGCTCATCATCTTTCTTCCAGTATAATCGAGCCCTCGACAAGTTCAAGCATAGCTCACCCAACATATCGAGTCTAATTAAGATTAGCATATTCCAACTGAAGCTGATTCGCTCTAAAAAGAGAAAACATTTGCACTATCGAAAATATAACGAAAGAATTATCGATCAATCATACACTATAAATCGCTGATTCATATAACATCAAACTCAGAGGATCACGCACGTGCCGAAAACTTTAGGATGCGATAGCCGCACGCTATGTACTTCAGCAAACCAGTTTCATAAATATGTCGGTGGCACGATTGAATCAAATGTGGAAGGAAAGAAGAAAATGAGATGAAAGAATTGGAGATGAAGTGTCATGGATCTGCTAGTTTAGTATTTGGGAAGAGAGCACTCCTTGGGTAGGTTGTTTTGGAACCTTGCATTGTCCTGGCAATAGTCATATATCATGTGATGTCTCCTAACCCATTTAAACCAACTCCTCATTGTTCTACCAGTTTGTGGGGCTCTCCGCCCTGCAACACCTCGGATTGCCCTTCCAGACTGAGGCGTCGATCTATAGTCCCTGAATGAGGCCACGAAGGGCCCTTCGACCAATCGACCATGTCACCCTCACCCCGTGTCCCCTAGATGTCGCCATCTCCTAGGGTGGCTTTGACACCCATCTTTTGCCACCTAGGGAACGCCCACCCACTTGATCGCGTGGTTTCGGTACGTCTAAGGGCATTCAGGTTCAATCAAGTAATTTACCTCAAGCCAAGAAAACAAAAAGCACTCGCTATACTCCAAAGATTGGTCCTGCCAAGAAACTTAAACACCATAACCCCTATGACATACGAATTGCAGCTCCAGATGACATTGATGAGTCAATCCTATTGGATACACCTATCATGGAAGCACGTGAAGATGGAAGCTGGGCAAAGGTGGCTGGCCCTCAATAGCCACCTGTTCACAAATGAATCTCTTAAGTTGGAACTGTCAGGGTTTGGACAATCCCCTAACGTCCAAGCACTAAAAGCCCTTGTAGCAAAAGAAAAGCTCGACCTTCTTTTTTTGATGGAAACTAAAAATAGAGAGGAAGTCCTTCAAAGACTGAAACGCAGCTTACATTTTTTGAATCTTCATGTGTATAGTCCGGTTGGTTCATCTGGGGGGGTTGGCTGTGTTCTAGAATGCCAGCCTTTCCTTAACAATTATCGGGTCTACTTCGGACTTATTTGACATGTTATGCAAGGAAGATATGGAGGACAGCACTTGGTGTCTTACTTGTCTACATGCCCTTGCAGTATATCAATCACGCCAACAGGTTTGGCAGGATCTTAGACAAATCAGCTATGAAAATCATTTACCATGGGTATGTTTAGGCGACTTTAATGAAATTATTTATCACTGGGAGAAGGTAGGAAAAAGACTAGCGGATTCTCATTGCTTGTCTTCATTTTGAGCTGTTTTGAATGACTGTTCTCTAATGGATTTAGATACTAAGGGGTGCGATTTTACATGGATGAATAACCGAGAAGGGGATGATTTCATAAAGGAACGTCTTGATAGAGTCCTATGTAATATGGAATGGCGCTTATTGTTCCCTGGGGCTGAAGTATATGCTCTACCTGCTGTGGGCTCAGATCATAGTTCTCTCTTATTAAATACTACGGCTCTTGTTGGTAAAAGATAGCGGCACTTTATGTTTGAAGCTTTTTGGAATGAGGATTGTGAATATTGAGAAATCATTGATACTTCCTGGAATTCAGATCTAGTGAAGCATTCGGATCTCTTGCATAAATTAAAGGTGGTTTCCGTTGCTCTAACTAGGTGGAGTCGTAACAAATTCTCACACAATCATCTTAAAGTGGCAGCATTGCAACAACAGTTACAACAACTTACCAACCAAACGCAAGTATTTTATGACAAATCAACAGCCATGGCTTTGAAGGAAGAGATACATAAGGTGTGGAAACAAGAAGAACAATTTTGGGCAATGAGATCCAGGATTAATTGGTTGAAATGGGGCGATAAGAACACAAATTTTTTTTCATGCCACTACCATACAACGGCGGCAAAGGAATCGAATAAGTATGTTGCAGGATGAAAATCATATTTGGGTGAGGGATTCTGGACAGTTAAAAGCGATGGCATCCACTTTCTTTTCAAAGTTATATACCATCTGTGGACAGTTGCAGCTATGGACCTATATTAGATCAATGCTTGTGTGTAGTTACGATGGAGATGAACGATGCCTTAACAGCAATGGTGACTCCTGCAGAGGTTCAACAGGCCACTTTTCAGTTAGGAGCCACCAAAGCCCCAGGTCCAAATGGGCTGAATGGTTTATTTTATGAAACGTATTGGGACATCATTAAAGATGACCTCTTCACAGTGGTTCAAAACTTTGTTATATCAGGAATTTTACCATCTGAACTAAACAAGATTGTTATTGCTTTGATTCCTAAAACCCCTCGGCCCGAATGTTTGGATCAATATCACCCTATCAGCTTGATGCCTATAAAATAATTTCAAAGGTGCTTGCTAATCGTTTAAAACCTATGCTACCAAATTTGATTTCTGAGGAATAGTGTGCTTTTGTGGGTGGTAGATAGATACAGGATAATATCTTACTAGTCCAGGAAGTTCTTCACCAGCTCAAGACAAAGAAAAGGAAGCGACATTTTCAATCTGTTCTTAAAATGGATATGCAGAAGGCGTACGATAGAGTGGAATGGGATTTTCTTCATGATTATCTACTCAAACTAGGATTCCATTCCAAGTGGATCAGCTGGGTAGTGCAGTGTATAACAACAACATCATATTGTGTTAAATTTAATGGCGAGCATTTATAGTCTGTCCATCCTACCAGGGGCCTTCGACAGGGTGATCCTTTATCCTCATATATTTTCATCCTCATGGCAAATCTATTATCTTATCTTATCAACAACGCTATCGACATGGGATGCCTTAGAGGTATTAAACTCAACGGGTGGTGTCCTACTCTATCACATCTGTTTTTTTGCAAACGATGCTATTTTCTTTCTCGATGGTACAATTCATGAATGTCAGAATTTATCCAATATCTTGCATCAGTACTGTTTAGCGACAAGGCAAGCTGTTAATCGCAATGAATTTGGAATTTTTTTTCAATAAAACTTGTCCTATTAGTTTACAAGAGAATATGGCAAGGGAACTAAGAGTACCAGTATTGCAAAGATCAGGTGAGTATTTGGAAATACCATCTGATTGGGGGCGATAAAAAAAGGACATGTTTTCATGGATAATGGGAAGAGATCATGCAAAATTGGAAGGCTGGAAGGAAAACCTAATTTCAAAGGGCGGAAAAGAGATTCTTCTCAAGACTCTGGTACAAGCTATACCACAGTACGCCATGTCTATTTTAAGTTACCTGTGTCTCTTTGCAAATCAATTGAAAAAAGAATTGCACGGTTTTGGTGGCAGAATGACAGAAGCAAATCAGGGATCCATTGGCAAAATTGGGAAGTTTTGAAACGAAGAAAGGAGGCTCGTGGTTTAAACTTTCGAGATCTTATGAATTTTAATAAAGCCATGCTAGGAAAACAAGCATGGTGCTTGCTTAATCAGCCATTATCTTTATGGGGTAAAGTCTTTAAAGGACTCTACTTCCATTCAAAGAATTTATGCACTGCAGAAAAAGGCTCTCGCCCATCCTGGGGCTGGCAGAGTCTTTTGATTAGAAAGGATGCAATTTTACCCAATGTTTCTTGGTCAGTAAGAGATGAGCGTTCAATCAGAATACGGGAAGATAGGTGGCTACCTATTGGAATATTAGGTGGACCTACAGCCCGCGAAGAATCTCAAATGGTGGCTGACCTCATAGATCAAACCAACAACACCTAGAAGTTTAATATGCTAAACAGATTCTTTGACTCACAGGTGATACATCAGATTAATACCATTCCAGTCAGACCTAATTTTGCAAAGGATAAAATTATATGGACTGCTACCAAACATGGTGATTATGCTGTTAAAACTGCATATCATGTGCTTGCACAAACAACAATTACTCAGACAGGCAGAGCAGCTTCCACATCTTATCAGAATCCAACATGGCTATGGAAGAAAATATGGAAAATGCAAACTGCGCCAAAGGTTCGCACTTTCCTTTGGTTACTTTGTCACAATGCTTTCCACATCTTATCAGAAACCCTAGAACACTTGTTCCTACTCTATACATGGACCTAGCGCATTTGGTCTCAACCCCAAATCGATATTCATATCTTACCTCATGGAATTCAGCGTATTGATGCATGGATCACGGAGACAATCAGAAGACAGAACTTGTTACCTGGTTTAGAGACAATCACCAATGTTCTTTGGCAAATTTGGTGCGCTCGGAACGGATTCATCTTCAGGCGGGAGAGACTTGATCCGACTCAAGTGGCTAAGGCAGCGCTCACTCACACCCATGTCGCTCGGCTGTCTGCTCAATCACTGACTCGCAAGGGCAGATCGCTCCAGAACAGGGGATCGCTTTGGAGGCCACCAGATCAAGGCGTCCTGAAAGTCAATATTGATGGAACTCATCAGCCAAGCAATACGGAAGGCACTATGGCTTGCGTTTGTCGAGATTACCAGGGGAGACTTACCGATGGTTTCTCCAAAAGCTTTGCTGCAAGTCGGCCCTGCAGGCGGAGATCCAAGCGTTCTCTCTATCTCTACAGCATCTGCTTTGCCAAGGCTTTACTCACGCGACTATGCTTGTTGAATCGGACAGTCTGCTCCTTGTTGAGACTTGGAATGGATAACGACAGCCGCCATGGGAGGAGAGGTCTTTATTCTCCAAAGCTGCCTCTTTGCATTGCCTTTTCCCTAATCTCACTCTGACCTATTGTCGACGTGAAACAAATGTGGTAGCCGAATAGGCTGCAAAGGCCCACAATCGGGCCATGTTGTACTAGAACTGGGCTGTCTTTCCCCCTTTTTATCTGATCGATCTTGTATGTGCTGATGCACTAGCTGTAGGTTGTACTAAGTTTATCTCTTGAATATAGTTTCCGTTATTTCGACCAAAAAAAAAAAGTCGGGATGGAATCCATAAAGAAACGGTAAAGAGGCTCCCATCCATTATTTTAAGGATGATCTGATTTTTCATTGAATTTTTTAACACGCAGGTAAATCTGCTCTTCGCGGTTGTCGAACTAGACTGCAAATACATTGGTTTGGAGAATGTAAGGCTGCATTGGTTTGAAGCCGTGGACATTTGTGGAGATGGAGACCGAAGAATCGGGGAACGTGTCCAACCAGTTGGTCTTAGGATAGTTCCCCTTTTTGTTGAGCCAGTCTATTTTGTAGACAGCCCAATGTTGTATATAAACCTATGTGCTTATAAAGAAGTGTTTGGTTGTGATTGATTGCGTGCTTTTCTATCACAAGTTAAATGTTGTCAGGGGATTTGTTTCGCTTCTGAATGCATAATAAAATGAATGGGTTGGCAATGTGTCCTGGGATGTCGCACATTTCTATCGACCTCAGAGGGATGTGCGCGCGCTCAGAGGATCGGGGCGTGACACCTTGGTCGATCTTCTGTTGGACCGCAACACCAACTGCCCCCCTAATTTCCCTTTCGGTCTGCTGCTTTGACCTTCCTTTTTCCCTCGACCGTTTGTTGTTTTCCCTTGGGACAAGCTGCGGCTGTTTTTTTTTCCCCTTGGATTGTCTGACACCACCGCCTCTTCATTTGTAGGCATCTTGATCGCGACAACCCCATCAAGCATTATGTTTCCCTCATGCATCCCCGCCCGCAACGAGTTCATATGCCCCACCAAGTAAATGGTCCATTGAAGTTTTGGAATTATTTCCGTGACCCCGTGTCCGAATTGGCCCACGATCCTAGTCCACCGAAGTAGCAAGTCCATCGACCCATGAGCTCAGCCTTCAAATCGAGCCCGCACCAGCCTGCATCTCCACTCACGGCCTCCAAAACCAACCCAGGCCACACCCAAGGAGCTACTGCTCTTCTCTTCACCAAACCGGACAGCCACCACTGAGATAGCTAGTATATGCACCTAGAGGGGGGGTGAATAGGAGTATAAAACTTTTCGAGATACGGAAGCGATATTAGGCAGACGATAGAAGGGGAGTTCTCTTTTGATTCACAAAATGAAATACGATCAAAGCAAAGCAATGAGTAGGGAAGAGAAAAATTGAACATAAGGTTTATAGTGGTTCGGCTTATTCCAAGCCTACGTCCACTCTTTCGCACTGATAGCCCACCGGCTGGATTTCACTATGAACAAAAGAGATGTTATAGCACAGCTTTTCCTTGATTCCACAGTGTAGATATTCTACCACACTTCCTCAAGGATTCTCACGAATATAGACTCTCTTTTGTGTACAAGATTTCGCTCAACAAATGAATTGACTAAGAACAAGGAGTTTCAAACTTTGGAATTCTTCTATCGTGCACACACTATAACAACTAGAACGACTTCCTTATATACTCCTTTATGCCATCATACCCGTTGGCACTTACCAAAGTAATTCCTCTAATCTACCCATTGGACAGAATCAATTAGAAAGATCATTCGAGTTATTAAAGGAACATGTCGATAGCCCATCAATCTTGTTCGCCCATACAATCAGGATCTTGGTTTCCATAAGTAGAACCTTCCAAGTATACTTTGTCAATCATTGGATCCCTAATCTTCGAATCAATCATGATCAAATAAAGGATTCCTTTATGTCATATCCAGCCAAGAGATCTTCTCCAGTCGATAAGCTCACATCCTTAATGAAACATCCAGTTCTGGATAGCCTTTCTTCAATGGATTAGAAACTGTTAATGAGGATAGACTTTGAGTCTTGAGTCTGGTTGTCCGGAGGTCTTCAGACTTTAAATATCAGAGTCTACAATCCTTCAGACTAGACTGATGGAACCGTTTTGTCAGCTTCAAAACACTTCACGAAGATTTCTCCAACAATCTCCCCCTTTTTGATGATGACAAAACCTTCCTGCAGATTTGGATAACTTTGACCTGCAAAATATTACTCAACAAATATGGATATCTTATAAAGATAAATGGCTTAATGAATGATAATGCTAGAATCTGCAACCACAGAAAATAGGTTAGTCTAGCATGTGATAAAGCCATCCATAAGATATCAATAGTAGTTAATATAAGTAGTCAAGTCCAAATCCAAATTCAGTCCACATCCAGACACAAAAGTCAAACATCGAAACAATCTAAGTCAAACAATTCAAACGATTAAAAAAAAAAAATCAAAGTTTCAAATCTTGCATCTCTCCCCCTTTTTGTCAGCATAAAAAAAAGGTTGAGATGAAAATGGAGTAGAGTCAAGAATACTTAGGAACACGGACAAGCTAGAAATCTCCCATTGACTGAACTATGCCTTCCAGCCTTTTCAAATCTTCCTTCAATTGTGCAACATCCTCACCCGTAGTATTAGCCTGAATCTGAAGAGAAAGGGCTTGGATCTGAACATTCAAGGAAACCGAAGAAGCTTGACCTGTATTCTGCAAATTTTGAACTTCGCATCCCAGAGCATATATCTGACCTCGCATTTCCAAGAGAACATCCAGAATTCTCCGAAAATCTGCTGAATTATCGGTCTACGTACTGGCTTCGGCACGATCTGATGGAGTAAAGGCAAACGATGGTAAATCAGCATAATCACACAGATTTGGTGATGAAACATCATGTCCTTCCTCAGGAAATTGAGAGGTGTAAATGTCTTCTGGATCTGCTGGAGAGCGACTGACTCCCTCACTGGTAGCATGATATGAGGACATTCCTTTTTTCTCTTGGTCTCCCCCTGTTTCCATGCCATCAGGTGGAGAAGAGTGTTCCTCATGTTCTCCTTCCTCTTGATCTCTTTTCTCTTCTTCTTCTTTTTCAACTCTTTCCTTCTCAGCTTCTCTCTCTTCTTTTTCTTTCTCCTCTGCTTCTTTCTCTTCTCCTTCTCGAGTCCTCTGTTCTGAGTCTTTCTCTGGAGCTGAACGGCTTAGGTTCTTCAATGCCATTGCAAAAATGGTGATGTCGTCCTCATCATCTTCATCCTTAACGATGAGAGCTCTTATTTTCTTGGATGGAGCAACCATGGGCTCCTTCCCTTTTCTTTTTGCTGCAGAAGAGACTTGATGAGTTTTGATAGGAGTCTTCTTCTTAAATTTCTCCAACGCCTTGCTTAGTTCCTTCAAACGCATTTTAGTCACCATTTTCAGTCCTACAACCATATGATCACACGATCGAGCACAGAGAATTTGTGGAGTCTGAATATTTCGATGTCTGAATAACTTCGTCACAAGACTTGGATAAGGAAGTTGACCTCTGTCCTTCACCACTGCTCTATACATGTGGAACATAATAGTGTGAGGAAGAGAAAACATTTTCCCAGTGATGATGGCATACATCAGCTTTGCCTCTAAACTTGAAACATCAGTCTTGGAAGTTGATTTCGGTCTGAGGCAATTGATCACAATCTTGTGAAGCAGAATGTTAAACGCACTCATCCTCAAGTAGGAAATCTTTTCCTCTGTTCTCCTATCCTTAACAAGTTTCAATGTAGCACGAGCAATAGAAACATTGATCGGTTGATATCTTCCTCTCTCAACCCCTATCACATCCGCCAGCATATTCATATCCACTACAAAGTCTTGGTCTCGGACACTGAAAGTGAATCTATTCGCATCTAAGAAACTAAGATTCGAATAGAAATAAGTAGTTAATTCAACATGGGCTTCTGTGGTGTCAGAACAGAACTGCTCAAGTTGAAGAAAACTGAACTTTTCCCTCAAATTGACATTTACAGTATTAAGGAAATCAAAATCCACACTCCTAGGGTTTATCACCCCACGCTTCAACAATTTTGAGTATAGAGCCTTCTGTCCCTTCGATCTAAACAAATCTCCCCTTTTTCCTCGAATTTTCGCCGCAACACCCATTCTTGGTTGAAACTGGCCGTACAATTTGTCATCATCATTCCCATCTATCGGATTAAATCCCCCAACACGCGGATCACTTGGGATATTTGCAAGGGTTTCTTCTGCCACCCCTTTACGAGCAATTCCCAAACTTTCCATTTTTCGCAAAAAGATGTACTCATTCCCATATCCTTTGTCTTTAAGAAACTTGTCGATGTAGTTCAATGGAGTACCTGTCCTCTTTAAAGCACGGTAAAGTTTATAAAGAAAAGAGGGCCTTTGAATTCTTACAAGATCTGCGTCTTCAATGATTTCTTCCTCTTGTTGATGACCAACACCCTATGGACTAGTTGGTGGAGAATGACGCTGCTGAGAATGTTGTGGGCTCTGCTGCTGATTTGGAGATTCTTCTTCCTCGGTGAGATCGAAGTGCGTAGGCCCCTCACTCATTCGCTGTGGTCCCCTGCTTGCGATCCTCGAAGACTTTCTTGAAGACGACATCTTTCTCAGTCTTTGAAAGATTGATTGCTTGACTTTCCCAAGAAAAATGACAACTTTTTCGAAGATTAAACAAGGGAAGAGAACATGAATGGAAGATCGGTGCCTTTTAGGGTTTTAGAGTTAAGCGAAGAGAAACCGATTGTATATAGCTCAGTCGAAAGGAGGGAATACTAAACGTTGTAATGGAAAGTGAAAAGATGCATTTTCAAAAAATAACTGCCTCTTTCGGAAAATAGTCTTTTCAAAATAACTTATTTTTCGAAAAGGAAACGTTGCAATAATTATGTCAATTAAAGATAGCAATAATCAAACACGGTTGATAAACGTACATTTTCAAGATGAGATTCGAGAGAGAGAATAACTTACAGTCAAAGTCTTGTTTGTCTGAGTCTGAGAGTCTCTAGACTTTAACTTCTTCAAACTTTAAAATGTTGAGTCTGGAACGGATGATTTCAAATAGATTTTTCTCCAAAGGCTTTGTGAATATATCCGCCAGTTGGTTCTTTGAATCAACAAATTAAATCGAAACTTCTCCATTTTGAACACAATCTCTAATGAAGTGATGTCGAATCTCTATATGCTTTGCTCTTGAGTGAAGAATTGGATTTTTGGTGAGATTAATTGCGCTGGTGTTGTCACATTTAATCTCCGTGCATAAATCTTCAATTCCAAAGTCTCTTAACTGTTGTTTTATCCACAGAATTTGTGAACAACAACTTCCGAGAGCTACATACTCTGCTTCTGCTGGAGAGAGAGTTACTGTATTTTGCTTCCTTGAAAAGCAAGACACTGTCTTGCCTCCAAGTAGTTGACAGGTACCCGAGGTGCTCTTTCTATCAACTCTGCATCCGGCTAGGTCTGCGTCTGAGTATCCAAGAAGAGTAAAGTCTCCCTTTTTAGGATACTAAAGGCCGATGCTTGAAGTTGAGGCAATGTATTTGATAATACGCTTTGCAGCACTTAAATGAGATTCTTTAGGGTCTGCTTGAAATCTAGCACAAATGCAAACACTAAACAAAATGTCAGGTCTAGAAGCAGTAAGATAAAAAAGTAAATCAATGATACTCCTGTATAACTTTTGATCGACTTTATTTCCTCCTCTATCTTTATCTATCTTCAAGGAACTTGACATTGGTATATCAACCTTTTTGCAATTGTCCAGTCCAAACTTTTTGACAAGATCATTTGCATACTTTTCTTGATAAATAAAAGTTCATTCCTTCAGTTGTTTTACTTGAAGCCCGAGAAAGAAGGTTAACTCACCCATCATGCTCATTTCAAATTCATCCTGCATAGTCTTAGAGAATTTCTTGCACAAACTTTCATTAGAGGATCCAAAAATAATATCATCAACATATATTTGAACAAGCAGAATACTTTTTCTTTCTCTTTTAATAAACAGAGTAGTGTCTACTTTACCTTTGACAAAGCCATTTTGAATTAGAAACTTACTCAGCCTGTCGTACCAAGCTCGAGGTGCTTGTTTTAAACCATATAAGGCCTTTTTGAGTCTGAATACTGAGTCTGGTTTCCTTGGGTCTTCAAACCCAGGTGGTTGTTCCACATAGACTTCCTCATGGATGAATCCATTTAGGAAAGCACTTTTGACATCCATTTGGAATAACCTAAAATTTTTATGACAAGCAAATGCAAGTAATAAATGAATTGCTTCTAACCTTGCTACTGGTGCGTAAGTCTCCTCATAGTCTATCCATTCTTCTTGCGTATATCCTTTGGCCACGAGTCTTGCTTTGTTTCTTTGACTTTTCCTTTCTCGTCCATCTTATTCCTGAAAACCCATTTAACACCAATAATAGATTTACCTTTTGGTTTAGGAGTTAACTCCCAAACATCATTAATGCTGAATTGTCTGAGTTCTTCTTGCATAGCTTCAATCCAACTTTCATCAGACAAAGCTTCTTCTATGCTTTTGGGTTCTATTTCAGAAATAAGAGCCACAGCACTAGACTCTTCATGCCTTTTGGATCTTGTGCGAATTCCTTCATTGATGTCGCCAATAATAAGATCTTTGGGATGACTGGACTTATGCTTCCAGTTGCTGGTTAATTTGTCAGGTTGATGATCTCTTCCTTCACTTGAATCTTCAACAGTTATTTGTTGCTAGTCCTTCAAAGTCTAAGTTGCTTCTTGCAATTTAGAATTTGTAGAGTCTGGAGCAGGTTCAGGCTCTTCAAGATGAGTCTGAATAGATTCATTTTGCATAGAATCTTGGAATTTGATATTCATTGATTCTTCCACAGTTTGAATCTTCTTGTTGTAGACTCTATATGCTTTGCTTGTGGTTGAATATCCAAGGAAGATGCCTTCATCTGACTTTTCTTCAAACTTGCCAACTCGATCATTTGCATTTTTCAATATAAAACATTTGCATCCGAACACATGAAAATACGAAACAATAGGCTTCTTTTCTTTAAATAATTCATAAGGGGTTTTTTTTCTAGAATAGGCCTTAGAAAAACTCTATTGATAATATAACATGCTGTAAAAACTGCTTTAGCCTAAAAACGTGAGGAGATGTTGCTTTCAATTAGAAGAGTTCTAGCCATTTATTGAAGCAATCTATTCTTTCTTTCCACAACTCCATTTTGCTCTGTAGTATATTGAGAGGAGAACAAATGCTGAAAACCAGATTCATCACAAAATTTTGTAAAATCTTGATTTTCAAATTCACCTCCATGATCTGTTCTTATACTCGAAATAACATATCCTTTTTTGTTTTGAACCTTTTTAGCAAATTTTTTAAAGTAAGAAAAAGTTTCAGACTTACTTACCAGGAAATACACCCAAGTAAATCGTGAGTAGTCATCCACAATTACTAGGCAATATTTCTTACCTCCAATGCTCTGTGTTCTGGTTGGTCCAAAGAGATCCATATGCAGAAGTTACAGTACACGGTTAGTGGAAACTTGATTTATTGGATTAAAAGAATTTCTTACTTGTTTTCCCAATATACATGGTGTACACAGATCAGACTTTTGGTATGATAACTTGGGTAGACCACGAACAAGCTTCTTTGTTGAAATTTTGGCTATCTGCTTCATATTGATATGCCCAAGCTTTCTGTGCCATAAGTTTGCTTCGTCTTGGATTGAGATTAGACATTGCGATTCATCTGGTTTCACATCCAAGAGGTAGATATTTCCATGTCTTCGACCCATAAATGATTGAGTAGAGTCTTTACTGGTTCTTGAACATATTCCCTCTTGAAAGTAGATTTTGAAACCGGTGTCACACAGCTAGCTGACACTGAGCAGATTGTAGTTGAGTCATTCAACTAAAGAAACATTGCTTATTGTGAGGTTTCCAATCTTTACAGTTCCAAATCCCACTATTTTTCCTTTGCTATTTCCTCCAAATGAGACTTTTCCACCATTCACTTGAACAACCTTTATGAAGCAATTTGAATCTCCTATCATATGTCTTGAGCATCCACTATCCAGTTACCATTTTACCTTTTTCTTGATAGTGACCTACATTTTAAAAAGAAACTCAAACTTTCTTTGGTACCCATATTTTCTTGGGTCCATTTGTGTTAGTGTGATATGCGGTTTTTGCCCATACTTTATTAACGGGTTTCCAAACCATAGGACATTCCTTTTCAAAATGATATGCACTTTTGCACTTTGAGCATCTGAGAGCATTGTGACCTACTGGTTTTACAAAGATCCTTTTAAAATGATTTTTGTATGCATCTCTTGTTGGTCTTTGCTTAATTCTTTCTTTCACTTTTGGAAAATCAATTAAAGGAATGATTTCAGCAGTCATTCCCAAACCAGATTTGTTGAAATAAGGTCTTTGAACAGAAAGAATTTTTTCCAGTTTCTCAGATCCTATAGAAAATCTTTTAGAAATGTTTGAGATATCATTTTTCAAGAATGCATTTTCTTTTGAAAGATTATCTTCACTTTCTCTAAGAGAAGAAACATTCATGTCTAAACATTTCATTTTTTCTTTCAAAACATTTTCCTGTTGTTTTAGAGCAGAATTTTCTCTTTTGAGTTTGGAAATCTTTTTTAAGAGAAGTTTTAAGACTAAAACACAACTCATCAATGTATTTAGAAACTTTAATAGGGATTTTGAAGTTACCTCAAATTCACTTTTTGAATCGATTCGTCTCGGAGTTTGAATCTGAATCCGATTGTGCCATTAGACATATGTTGGCATAATCATCATCACTTTCTTCACACTCTGTATCACTCCAGGTTTCTGCTTTGAGAGCCTTTCGATACTTTTCAGTTTTTCCTTTCTTTTTCCTTAGAAGAGGACAGTTGGGTCTGATGTGTCCCTTTTTCTTACATTCGAAGCAGACTACATCTTTGTTTGATTCATCATCCTCAACAGACTTGGTCTGTTGCTTTTGAAAACTTTGTTTCTTTGGATTGAATCTTCTTCCTTTTCTGTTCAGCTTTTTGAATCTTCTTATCATGAGAGCAAGCTCCTCATCATCCATATCGTCTTCAGAATCTGTAACGTCATAATCATCATTAGATTTTAATGCAATTGATTTCTTACCTTTAGGGTCTTCGTCTTCATTGATTCGTTCCACTTCATAAGACTGAAGAATCCCGACCAACTCATCAACAGATAGTGGCATGATTCTTTGGGTTTCTCTGATTGAGGTCTTTATGTGATTCCAATCCTTGGAGAGTCCACGCAGTAGCTTGTTTACCTTCATGGGATCAGAAATTGGTTGACCTTGATTTTCAAGACCATTGATGATTTCTGTAAAACGACTAAACATGTCAGTTATAGATTCTCCTGATTTCATTTTGAAGGCTTCGTATTAACCGAGGAGAATGTTGATTCTAGTCTCTTTCACTCGATCGGTTCCTTCATAGGTAATATGTAATCTATCCCAAACTTCTTTAGCCGTAACACAAGAAGATATTTTGTTATATTCAGTAGGTGATAAAACACAATATAAAGAATAAATTACTTTTGCATCAAGAGCTTATATCTTGATTATCTCTTCCTGAGTCATTTCACTAGACTTAACAGTATCTTTTCCTCTCTCTAAGACAGATGCAGCTTTAGGAATGATTCCTTTTTCTACAACGTCCCATTCCAGAGGATCCTTTGATCTTAGGAATGCCTTCATCTTGTTTTTCCATATGTTGTAATCCTTTCCATCAAAGTAAGGCGGTCTGGTATTACTTTGCCCTTCTACCAGCCCTGGAGCCAACATACTAGCTATGGATCTTTAACTCTAAAGTAAAACACTTCAAACAAAGTGAGTACACGAGCTCTGATACCAATTGAGATAGCTAGTATATGCACCTAGAGGGGGGGTGAATAGGAGTATAAAACTTTTCGAGATACGGAAGCGATACTAGGTAGACGATAGAAGGGGAGTTCTCTTTTGATTAACAAAATGAAATACGATCAAAGTAAAGCAATGAGTAGGGAAGAGAAAATTGAACACAAGGTTTATAGTGGTTCGGCTTATTCCAAGCCTATGTCCACTCTTCCGCACTGACAGCCCACCGGCTGGATTTCACTATGAACAAAAGAGATGTTACAGCACAGCTTTTCCTTGATTCCACAGTGTAGATATTCTACCACACTTCCTCAAGGATTCTCATGAATATAGACTCTCTTTTGTGTACAAGATTTCGCTCAACAAATGAATTGACTAAGAACAAGGAGCTTCAGACTTTGGAATTCTTCTATCATGCACACACTCTAACAACTAGAACGACTTCCTTATATACTCCTTTATGCCATCATACCCATTGACACTTACCAAAGGAATTCCTCCAATCTACCCGTTGGACAGAATCAATTAGAAAGGTCATTTGAGCTATTAAAGGAACATGTCGATAGCCCATCAATCTTGTTTGCCCATACAATCAGGATCTCGGTTTCCATAAGTTGAACCTTCCAAGCCACAAGCCTTCTCCAACAACCACAAGCCTTTATGAGGCCATTTTCGGGCCATCCCGGCCCAGCTTGGCAGTCTCGCTTTGGAGAAGATCAAGCCTCGTCGCGTTCCCATCATTTTGATCCGAGCGGATCAATAAATAGGTGAGTTTAACTCACTAAACCTCGCTTAGTAGGTTAATGATGCTTAGGTGTTGATGAGATTAAATTAAGCATGTTTAGGTGGATAGATTATATTAGATTAGTTAATTTAACTACATGCCGATGCATGTTAGGTGGTTAGTTATTGCAATTAGCAAGTAAATAGGTTATAGTATTTATTTAACAAACCTCAAAAATTTTCTGGGTCTGTTTCGGCGTCCAATTAGGCATTAGAAGCCTAAGTTGGATTTATTGGTATTTATTTAATATTTTATGCAATTATTTAATTATTTATTTATTTTCCGAAAATTAGACCAAGATATCCGGTGATTGGAATTTTATGCTAATTGTTGTGTTGTGGTTCATTTATTTATTTGAGCTCTAATTTCTGCTAAATTAATTTAATTGTGATTTTAGGATTTTATTCCTAAATTAATTAATTTTGGTAATTGAGTGGAAAATAACCGAGCGTCGGTTTACAATGCCAAAACTATTTTGGTGGACCATATAAAATGGTGGAAATTATTGAAGTGAAAATTATTGTACTTTGGCTAAGGCCAACCATATACCTACACATGGCTATTTTTTTTATCGAGTATGATAAAAATGAGAAATTGGCTATATGACTAGAGTGGTATACTATTTTGGCTAGGGGGCCCAAATTTATCAGCATTGGGCGAGCATATATAGTATACTATGTTGGCTTAGAGGCCCTAATCTATCAACTTTGGGCAAGCATATAAACAGTATACTATATTATCAGCTTTGGGTGAGCTATACTATCTATTTATCAGTTTTAGATGAGCAATCCTGAATTAATAGGACTTTATAGATAGTATTGAATGTATCGACCAAGGGAAGGTCGTGATGACATGTAATCGACCATGTCGATTGATCAATAGTTCGATATGAGTGGGTGAATTGATGTGATTTGTGTATATTTGATATATACTGACTTGCAGGAAGGAACAGAGGCAAAGGTAAGTCCTCCGACCTATATTGTGCTTAGGCAACTCTTAACTCTTAGGGCGTATTTTCTTCCTAGTCGAGTCTTAGGAGGGTAGAACTTGTTGAGACGTCGTCTCACCCCGTTGTGGGATAACATTTACAAGTTCGCAGATGACGACTCCCCCTGGGTGTCTTGGTCGTCTCGTGAGAATAACCAAGCAGGTCTCTATCTTCCCTGATCCCAAAAATGATTGGACTTACGAGTTGGTTGTGATCACAGTCTGGGTTGAAGAGGTCCCACACTAGGAGGTGCCTAATCGATTTAGAGCCTAGTTCCACACCACTCCCTATAGTCTTAGGATAGGTCCTCTTAAAAGTTTTGGTATCCCTATTGAGGTTATTGATGCTGTCCAGGATGAGGATCCAACTGACCCACCCGATGGTGTATTGGAGGAACCGCCGTCTCGCCCAAATCCCGTGGATTCTGAAGGTTCAGCGATCGGATCTGAATAGTTGGTCCTAGGACAACTAGTTTTGGAGACTTTGTTGTATTTTGGAGAAAATTTGCTAGTAATTATTAACAACATTATCGGACAAATAATTCATTTAAAAAAGTGATATCATACCTTAAAGTCTAACTTCATTGGTCTTCCTGATCGTTCATCATATTTTTCCTACTAGGATGACAAACTATCATGTTGAAATAATGTCCCGTTATGATGAGGCAAGAGCTTTAGATGCACCAAAATTGAATAATGTCATGTGAATGATGAAGGCAATTCCCTTCACTGAAGAAAAGTTGATCTCTATCAAAAATTATTTCTTCTTTCTTTTTTCTCACGATTTCTGATTTTCAAGTGAAGGAATTTTGATCCTTGATCTAACATCCTCAGCTCCATGCTCCCAAGCATATCACCATCCCTATCAAGCCCCACGTCACATCGTGAAAGAGAAGCTAAGTATGATCTCTATGGCGCATTTCTCTCTTGAGTTCTTCCTATTACATCTTTCAATTGATTCTGGTACATAACAATGGCCATGTCGACTATATAACAATACATTTTATTCATTAAGCTGATAAGAGTTAAGAAAGAGAATTGGGATAAGACCCACGAAGGAAGTCTCACCATTGTATCTAGGTTGAGCTCCTTAAAAAATGGAGTCCCATTAAATCGGATAAAAATATATAAGAATACGGGACAGGTAGAGTTTAATTGTCTGGACTGGACGGTAATTCGTCGATAGATTTTATATATTAATGAATTGACCAAGCAAGTATATCAGCTCTAATTAATGAACAAAGTGTTAGTAAGCTTTTACCCAAATAACAAATTAGGTGTCAATGGTCAAATTGCCTAATTTTGTATTCCATTCAATCCATCTTATCTATTGCAGCCTAGTATATTACTTAGAAAGGTCATAGACTCATCATAGCTGGAAAATCCTTACCCGCTATAATTTACCTCAAATAAATTTTCATTTTATCTCGAATCACATTGTTTTAATATTAAGACGCAAGAACACACCAAAATTTGCGGTCAGTGAATTCTAATTTACGAGTTTTATGCTTGCGGATTCAGTCACCAGAATCGATACGATGTTGTTGTATATAACTTGGTGGATGAAATGATTAAGCTATACTTTGGGAAAGTGTTCCGAAAGCTCTAGAAATCCGAACTGTTGGGATGGTGCAATGCAAATCAGATACCTTTATTTGGAAAATTACAGAAAGAAAAAGAGCTTACAATCCCAGCTCGTTAACAAATCCCAGTAGATGACGATGAGTTTGGTAGGTCTAGGCTCTAACATTCATCGGCAGTATTGCGCATGCATGTTAAAAACCAATAATCACTGACTTTAAGGAACTTTTAACATTCTATTTAGTCTTTTTCAATGAAGTCGTTTGGGACAAAAGTTGGGGTGTCACGACCCAGCACTAGTCACCAGTGAGACAAGTTCATCTACGGACAGGCCGATTGTGATTACCTTACCAATGTTGTTAGTCGAGGTAGAAGTAAACTCCAAACATTTACTTCCAATTTTGAAGAGAAAATCATTCTTTTGCACTAGAATAAACTGGTTGAGGTGGGGAGACAAAAACACAAATTTTTTTTCATGCAACTACCATTCAGCGACAACAACGGAATAGAATAACAATGCTGCAAGATGATAATCAAAGATGGGTGCGAGACGATAGAACTTTGAAGGGGATGATGATGGATTTCTTTTCGAGTCTTTATAGATCAGTGGGTTATCGCGACTATGGACCCATTCTTGATCAATGCCCACGTGTTGTTACAACAGAGATGAACATTATCTTAATAGCTGCGGTCACTCGAGAGGAGGTCCACAAAGCAACTTTCCAGTTGGGAACGACTAAAGCCCTAGGCCCCGATGGGTTGAATGGACTTTTTTTATCAAACCCCTTGGGATATACTCCAGGATGAAATTTTCCTCTCGGTGCATAATTTCGTCCAATCAGGAGTGATGCCCTTAGCTCTTAATAGGACCATTATTTATCTTATCCCGAAAGTACCACACCCAGAGAGTCTGGACCAATACCGCCCCATTAGTCTATGGAATTATGCCTATAAAATTATCTCCAAGGTAATCGCCAATCGTTTGTAGCCCTAGCTACCTAATCTGATATCCATGGAACAAAGTGCCTTTGTGAGTGGCCGCCAAATCTAGGACATCTTAATTGTACAAGAGGTGCTTCATCAGCTAAAGATTAGGAAACCTAAGAGGAATTTTCAGGCTGTCTTAAAGATGGACATGCAAAAGGCGTATGACCGGGTGAAGTGGGACTTCCTTACGGATTATCTTCTCAGGTTAGGTTCTTCATCCTACTTGGGTACAGTGGGTGCTACAGTGTATTACAATAGTCTCTATTAGCATCAAATTCAATGGAGAACAATTAAATTATTTCCATCCAACGCGTGGCCTTAGACAGGGAGATCCCCTATCTCCTTATCTGTTCATCCCGCTGGCGAATGTCTTGTCAACTCTCATCTAGCAAGCTCTTGATATGGGAAATATCAAGGGCATACAGTTGAATAGGTAGTGTCCTACTCTTTCTCACTTGTTTTTCACAGATGATGCCATATTTTTCTTTGATGGCAAAATCCAGGAATGTCAAAATCTTGCCAACATACTAAACCACTATTGTTTAGCTAGGGGCAGGCTGTTAATAGGAATAAATCGGTCATTTTCTTTAGTAAAGCTTGCCCAAGTAGTCTCTTGGAAAACCTGGCGAAGGAATTTATAATTCCTATGCTAGACAGGATGGGTAAATACCTTGGTATCCCGTCTGATTGGGGACTATCTAAATGAGACATGTTTGCCTAGATTCTGGGGAGAGTGAATGCAAAACTGGAAGGATGGAAAGAAAATATTATATCGAAGGGTGGTAAGGAGATCCTGATTAAGACTGTTGTACAAGCAATCCCACAATATGCCATGTCCATCTTCAAAATACCTGTCTCACTCTACAACTCCATTGAAAAGAAGATTGCTCGATTCTGGTGGTAGAACGATTGTCGCAAGTCAGGTATTCATTGGAAACAATGGGAAGTACTAAAGACTAGCAAGGACATGGGGGGGCTTGGCTTTCGAGATCTCATTGCGTTTAATAAAGCAATACTTGGTAAACAGGCCTGGCGCTTAATCCAACAACCTTTCTCACTGTGGAGCAAACTCTTCAAGGGTCTTTATTTTCACTCCCAGGATTTCAGATATACGGATAAAGGTGCTCGACTTTCCTAGGGTTGGCAGAGCCTATTAATAGGGTGGGATTCAATTTTACCAAAACTTCAATGGTTGGTTGGCGATGGGAAACAGATTAGAATTCGTGAAGATCGATGCCTACCCAAAGGGATACTTGGCAGACCTGCTGCTAGAGATGAACCTGTGATGGTGGCTGACCTACTTGAATGGGACTACAAAACCTGGAATGTTACCCAACTCCACCATTACTTTTATGCTCATACTACACAAGAAATCCTTAGCATTCCGATAAGATCTACTTATGCAGCAAATCAACTTATTTGGACAGACACAACACAAGGTCAATATACAGTGAAAAGCGGTTACCATGCTATAAAAAATGCAGCACCCATCACTATCAACAATAGAGCCTCGTCTTCCTTTCAATCACCACAAATCCTTTGGAGAAGCATTTGGAAACTTGAACTTGCACCCAAACTTCAGATCTTTCTTTGGTCTATATGCCATAATGCATTGCCCACCAAAGATAATCTTTTTCATAGATGCATCAGCTCAGAGCCAAAATGTCATCTATGCCCTAATCACACACTAGAGACGATGGAACATCTTTTTCTACTGTGTCCATGGACATCCAGAATCTAGTCACACCCTCAGATTCGCATACGAATTTCACCAACAGAAATCCAATGTATAGATGCGTGGCTTGCTGAATGAATTGCACAAGAAGACCTCACCTGATTTGGAGACCGCAGCCTCAATCTTGTGGCAGATTTGGAAGGCGCGCAACAACTTCATCTTCCGCCGTCAAAGCCCTGATCTGACCTTTGTAGTGGATGCATCCCTAGCACAAGTTCGAATAGCTCAGAACTCCACTTGCAACTAGGCAGGATCTGGGCGAACTCATTTCGATCCCAGCGACTTGTGGCGGCCCCCCGATTGAGGTGTCCTAAAGATAAATATAGATGGGGCTTTTCAGATAGCTAGCACTGAAGGAAAAATGGCGTATATTTGCCGCGACCACACTGGGAAAATGATTGATGGCTTTACCAGAGGTGTTGTTGCTTCCTTGGCCTTACAAGTAGAGATGAAGGCGCTTAATATAACCCTTCACCATTTGCTGCAGCATGGCAAAGCTCAAGATCCACTCCTGATCGAATCGGATTGCCTGGTGTTGGTTGAAGCTGTGAACGATCCTCAAACGATGCTATGGGCGGTCCGACCTTTGCTTGCTGAAGCCGCCGCACTGCTCCCCTGTTTCTCTCATCTTTGTGTTAGGTATTGCATGCGTGAAACAAATTTTATTGCTGATTGGGCTGTTAAGGCCCATAGAAATGGCTCTTTACTTCCTAACTGAGCCATGTCTCCCACCCCCTCTTTTGCGGGATCTTCTTATCTCGGACACTACAGCAGCGGGTTGTACTGCTCCTTTAACTTGAATGAAATTTCTATTTTCGTCAAAAAAAAAAAAAAAGCTTCATCTCCATGGAAACCCCAAAATCATCTTCTCGATTTGTCCCTCTTTCCTCCGTCCCCTTCTTTCTATTTTTCTTTTTCCTTTTTCTTCTCTCTCCCTTGTCTTGCTTGTCTCCACTACAACAAGGAGACCCAATTAGATTAGCCACCTTAATGAGTCAGTAAATCTAATTAACTATCCAGGTGCCCAAGATAGACTTTAAAACCAAGAGATAATGGACTAACGTATTTAGATGCTTCAATCGCCACTTTCTAGAAATCAAAGAAATTATGTGAAATTGTTATTCATTATTCAATTTATGGATCCACTTTTATTTCTTGAGCATTTACATAATTTACGTAAATATGAGGTAGTTTTCAAATGTTCACTAAACAGTATATTTACATGGAACCACGAAATCAACCCGTCTTATCCCAAGTTGAAAAAAAAAATGTTCCTTATTGTCATAACCTCATAATGTCTCATATCAATGTCCACATGTCACTAGGTGTCAAAATTTCAGCTTGCAAACACTATTAATGAGTTACCCTCAATGTTGAGCAAACAAATTATCGACGAACAAGTAATTGCCCACCTTTTCTTGGTCGGCCACTTTATAGGAATCAAAGAAAGCATATAACAACAGTATTAGTTATTAATTTTATAGATACACTTCTAATTCTCAGTCACTTACTTGATTTGTATAAATATGAGGCACTTTCCGAGATTCAAGAGATGACTCTCATGATGTAGCACTTTTTCCAATGTGGCATTTAATTCTAGGTGTAAACAATAAAAAGCCCAAATTGGATCGTCTAGAATAGGCCCCAATGGGATTTTAGGCTCCCTCTTTTTTCAGGCCAGTCTAAGCCTTCAAGCTTGAGATGCTCAAGCCTAAAATGGCCCTCTCCAAATTAATTTTTAACAATATAATATGCAACATAGGTATGATATCTAAAAACTTTAGAAAGTTCGTTATTTATGTTCAAAATAGTTTAATAAAGTCATGAACAAGTTCAAAATAGTTAGATAATAAAGTGATTTTTGAGGCGAAAAATATTTATTTATTTATTTTAATTCCATAAAACAGAAAATTTTTGACTAGGCCTGAGGGGATGTTTGAGAGGACATTTGTTACAACATTGAAAAGAAAGATAACAATATAAGAAGTTAAATTTTGTTTAATTGATCCTACCCTTTTATGTTTAATTCCCATTTTAATATAATCTTTAGATTGATTACTAACTTCACACCTTTTTGATGATATGGCCAAGCCACGCAGCCGCCGTGTCATTTAGTTAGAAATTTACATGTAACATTACTCTTGAAATACTTGTCTCACTAAGCCCACTGAAACATTGCATTTCTAGAGACTTGATAAGTTGGGGCAACATTTTAAAATGCAATGGGTGTTCATGCCAATCTGGGGCATCATAGTTCTCAACTGGGGTGGTTAATTTTCACGTGAGAATAATGGACATACTCCCCTAGTGATTGTATTGGCCAAGAACTCTTGAATTTTCTTGATTGGAATATTTCTCATAATTAGGTTCAATAGTCTCTTAAAATTGTTAATTATCCTAGAGATTTCACCGCAAAAGCCTTTTTTTATGCATCGCTTACAAAAGCTCTTGAAGAAGAATCCACTCCAATGGAAAAGAGAGCATACCGGTGCAGTTGTGGTGCTAAAAGAGAAATTGATGCATCTTCCCCCACTATCAGTTCCTTTTAATGGCAAAAGCGAATCTTGTGAATTGATGATAGTGAAAAGTTTTGGACAGTAATTTTGCTCGAAGAAGTCAAGGAAAGAGATACATCTATGAACAAAAGAGCGGACGGTTATCACCTGCTGAACTTCACTACCACTCTACATTCAAATAAACTTTAGCCGTCAAATATGAAATAAAGGAATTTAAAGCCAAAACTAGTTTCTCTATCAAAAAAAAGAAAATCTGTCCTTTCCCCGTCCAATATGAAGTTTAAAGCCAAACTAGTTTCTCATCCTCAACTTATTTGATGCGTAGAATAGTTTTCCAAATATTCTTTTGAAACCAAACCCATTAAATGAGAGAAGAACCTCCTTGTAAATCTTCTCTGAAGACCCAAAGACTTCTCATCCTTTTACATGTTCACTTTTGACCGATTGTGAATTGATAACATAAGGGAAGGGTGAAAAGAGCCCCATCAAGGTGATATACCCAATGTCCTCCTTGAAAACCACAATAATTTCCTCGTCACACGACATTTTTCTACAAGTCAAGGAAAGAGATACATCTATGAACAAAAGAGTGGACGGTTTTCACCTGCTGAACTTCACTACCACTCTACATTCAAAGAAACTTTAGCCATGAAATATGAAATAAAGAAATTTGAATTCAATATGATTGGTTATCATTTCTCTATCAAAAAAAAAAAATCCTTTCCTTTCCCCATCCAAAATGAAGTTTAAAGCCAAACTAGTTTCTTATCCTCGACTTATTTGATGGGTAGAATAGTTTTCCAAATATTCTTTTGAAACCAAATCCATTAAAGGAGAGAAGAACCTCCTTGTAAATCTTCTCTGAAGACCCAAAGACTTCTCATCCTTTTACATGTTCACTTTTGACCGATTGTGAATTGATAGCGTAAGGGAAGGGTGAAAAGAGCCCCATCAGGGTGATATGCCCAATGTCCTCCTTGAAAACCACAATACTTTCCTCATCAAACAACATTTTTCTACAAGTCAAGGAAAGAGATACATCTATGAACAAAAGAGTGGACGGTTTTCACCTATTGAACTTCACTACCACTCTACATTCAAAGAAACTTTAGCCATCAAATATGAAATAAAGGAATTTGAATTCAATATGATTGGTTATCATTTCTCTGTCAAAAAAAAAAAAAATCTGTCATTTCCCCATCCAAAATGAAGTTTAAAGCCAAACTAGTTTCTCATCCTCAACTTATTTGATGGGTAGAATAGTTTTCCAATTTTTTTTTTTTTGAAACCAAACCCATTAAAGGAGAGAAGAACCTCCTTGTAAATCTTCTCTGAAGACCCAAAGACTTCTCATCCTTTTACATGTTCACTTTTGACCGATTGTGAATTGATAGCGTAAGGGAAGGGTGAAAAGAGCCCCATCAGGGTGATATGCCCAAATGTCCTCCTTGAAAACCACAATACTTTCCTCGTCAAACAACATTTTTCTACAAGTCAAGGAAAGAGATACATCTATGAACAAAAGAGTGGACGGTTTTCACCTATTGAACTTCACTACCACTCTACATTCAAAGAAACTTTAGACATCAAATATGAAATAAAGGGATTTGAATTCAATATGATTGGTTATCATTTCTCTGTCAAAAAAAAAAAAAAAAAAAAAAATCTGTCATTTCCCCATCCAAAATGAAGTTTAAAGCCAAACTAGTTTCTCATCCTCAACTTATTTGATGGGTAGAATAGTTTTCCAATTTTTTTTTTTTGAAACCAAACCCATTAAAGGAGAGAAGAACCTCCTTGTAAATCTTCTCTGAAGACCCAAAGACTTCTCATCCTTTTACATGTTCACTTTTGACCGATTGTGAATTGATAACATAAGGGAAGGGTGAAAAGAGCCCCATCGGGGTGATATACCCAATGTCCTCCTTGAAAACCACAATACTTTCCTCGTCGACAACATTTTTCTACAAGTCAAGGAAAGAGATACATCTATGAACAAAAGAGCGGACGGTTTTCACCTATTGAACTTCACTACCACTCTACATTCAAAGAAACTTTAGCCATCAAATATGAAATAAAGGAATTCGAATTCAATATGATTGGTTATCATTTCTCTGTCAAAAAAAAAAAAAAATCTGTCATTTCCCCATCCAAAATGAAGTTAAAAGCCAAACTAGTTTCTCATCCTCAACTTATTTGATGGGTAGAATAGTTTTCCAATTTTTTTTTTTTTGAAACCAAACCCATTAAAGGAGAGAAGAACCTCCTTGTAAATCTTCTCTGAAGACCCAAAGACTTCTCATCCTTTTACATGTTCACTTTTGACCGATTGTGAATTGATAGCGTAAGGGAAGGGTGAAAAGAGCCCCATCGGGTGATATGCCCAAATGTCCTCCTTGAAAACCACAATACTTTCCTCGTCAAACAACATTTTTCTACAAGTCAAGGAAAGAGATACATCTATGAACAAAAGAGTGGACGGTTTTCACCTATTGAACTTCACTACCACTCTACATTCAAAGAAACTTTAGACATCAAATATGAAATAAAGGGATTTGAATTCAATATGATTGGTTATCATTTCTCTGTCAAAAAAAAAAAATCTGTCATTTCCCCATCCAAAATGAAGTTTAAAGCCAAACTAGTTTCTCATCCTCAACTTATTTGATGGGTAGAATAGTTTTCCAAAAATTTTTTTGAAACCAAACCCATTAAAGGACAGAAGCACCTCCTTGTAAATCTTCTCTCGAAGACCCAAAGACTTCTCATCCTTTTACATGTTCACTTTTGACCGATTGTGAATTGATAGCGTAAGGGAAGGGTGAAAAGAGCCCCATCAGGGGTGATATGCCCAATGTCCTCCTTGAAAACCACAATACTTTCCTCGTCAAACAACATTTTTCTACAAGTCAAGGAAAGAGATGCATCTATGAACAAAAGAGCGGACGGTTTTCACCTATTGAACTTCACTACCACTCTACATTCAAAGAAACTTTAGCCATCAAATATGAAATAAAGGAATTCGAATTCAATATGATTGGTTATCATTTCTCTGTCAAAAAAAAAAAAATCTGTCATTTCCCCATCCAAAATGAAGTTTAAAGCCAAACTAGTTTCTCATCCTCAACTTATTTGATGGGTAGAATAGTTTTCCAAAAATTTTTTTGAAACCAAACCCATTAAAGGACAGAAGAACCTCCTTGTAAATCTTCTCTGAAGACCCAAAGACTTCTCATCCTTTTACATGTTCACTTTTGACCGATTGTGAATTGATAGCGTAAGGGAAGGGTGAAAAGAGCCCCATCAGGGTGATATGCCCAATGTCCTCCTTGAAAACCACAATACTTTCCTCGTCAAACAACATTTTTCTACAAGTCAAGGAAAGAGATACATCTATGAACAAAAGAGTGGACGGTTTTCACCTATTGAACTTCACTACCACTCTACATTCAAAGAAACTTTAGACATCAAATATGAAATAAAGGAATTTGAATTCAATATGATTGGTTATCATTTCTCTATCAAAAAAAAAAAAAAAATCTGTCATTTCCCCATCCAAAATGAAGTTTAAAGCCAAACTAGTTTCTCATCCTCAACTTATTTGATGGGTAGAATAGTTTTCCAATTTTTTTTTTTTTTTGAAACCAAACCCATTAAAGGAGAGAAGAACCTCCTTGTAAATCTTCTCTGAAGACCCAAAGACTTCTCATCCTTTTACATGTTCACTTTTGACCGATTGTGAATTGATAGCGTAAGGGAAGGGTGAAAAGAGCCCCATCAGGGTGATATGCCCAATGTCCTCCTTGAAAACCACAATACTTTCCTCGTCAAACAACATTTTTCTACAAGTCAAGGAAAGAGATACATCTATGAACAAAAGAGTGGACGGTTTTCACCTATTGAACTTCACTACCACTCTACATTCAAAGAAACTTTAGACATCAAATATGAAATAAAGGAATTTGAATTCAATATGATTGGTTATCATTTCTCTGTCAAAAAAAAAAAAATCTGTCATTTCCCCATCCAAAATGAAGTTTAAAGCCAAACTAGTTTCTCATCCTCAACTTATTTGATGGGTAGAATAGTTTTCCAATTTTTTTTTTTTGAAACCAAACCCATTAAAGGAGAGAAGAACCTCCTTGTAAATCTTCTCTGAAGACCCAAAGACTTCTCATCCTTTTACATGTTCACTTTTGACCGATTGTGAATTGATAACATAAGGGAAGGGTGAAAAGAGCCCCATCAGGGTGATATACCCAATGTCCTCCTTGAAAACCACAATACTTTCCTCGTCAGACAACATTTTTCTACAAGTCAAGGAAAGAGATACATCTATGAACAAAAGAGTGGACGGTTTTCACCTATTGAACTTCACTACCACTCTACATTCAAAGAAACTTTAGACATCAAATATGAAATAAAGGAATTTGAATTCAATATGATTGGTTATCATTTCTCTGTCAAAAAAAAAAAAAAATCTGTCATTTCCCCATCCAAAATGAAGTTTAAAGCCAAACTAGTTTCTCATCCTCAACTTATTTGATGGGTAGAATAGTTTTCCAATTTTTTTTTTTTGAAACCAAACCCATTAAAGGAGAGAAGAACCTCCTTGTAAATCTTCTCTGAAGACCCAAAGACTTCTCATCCTTTTACATGTTCACTTTTGACCGATTGTGAATTGATAACATAAGGGAAGGGTGAAAAGAGCCCCATCAGGGTGATATCCCCAATGTCCTCCTTGAAAACCACAATACTTTCCTCGTCAGACAACATTTTTCTACAAGTCAAGGAAAGAGATACATCTATGAACAAAAGAGCGGACGGTTTTCACCTATTGAACTTCACTACCACTCTACATTCAAAGAAACTTTAGCCATCAAATATGAAATAAAGGAATTCGAATTCAATATGATTGGTTACCATTTCTCTGTCAAAAAAAAAAAAAAATCTGTCATTTCCCCATCCAAAATGAAGTTTAAAGCCAAACTAGTTTCTCATCCTCAACTTATTTGATGGGTAGAATAGTTTTCCAAAAAATTTTTTGAAACCAAACCCATTGAAGGACAGAAGAACCTCCTTGTAAATCTTCTCTGAAGACCCAAAGACTTCTCATCCTTTTACATGTTCACTTTTGACCGATTGTGAATTGATAGCGTAAGGGAAGGGTGAAAAGAGCCCCATCAGGGTGATATGCCCAATGTCCTCCTTGAAAACCACAATACTTTCCTCGTCAAACAACATTTTTCTACAAGTCAAGGAAAGAGATGCATCTATGAACAAAAGAGTGGACGGTTTTCACCTATTGAACTTCACTACCACTCTACATTCAAAGAAACTTTAGACATCAAATATGAAATAAAGGAATTTGAATTCAATATGATTGGTTATCATTTCTCTGTCAAAAAAAAAATCTGTCATTTCCCCATCCAAAATGAAGTTTAAAGCCAAACTAGTTTCTCATCCTCAACTTATTTGATGGGTAGAATAGTTTTCCAATTTTTTTTTTGAAACCAAACCCATTAAAGGAGAGAAGAACCTCCTTGTAAATCTTCTCGAGGACCCAAAGACTTCTCATCCTTTTACATGTTCACTTTTGACCGATTGTGAATTGATAGCGTAAGGGAAGGGTGAAAAGAGCCCCATCGGGGTGATATGCCCAATGTCCTCCTTGAAAACCACAATACTTTCCTCGTCAAACAACATTTTTCTACAAGTCAAGGAAAGAGATACATCTATGAACAAAAGAGTGGACGGTTTTCACCTATTGAACTTCACTACCACTCTACATTCAAAGAAACTTTAGACATCAAATATGAAATAAAGGAATTTGAATTCAATATGATTGGTTATCATTTCTCTGTCAAAAAAAAAAAAAAAATCTGTCATTTCCCCATCCAAAATGAAGTTTAAAGCCAAACTAGTTTCTCATCCTCAACTTATTTGATGGGTAGAATAGTTTTCCAATTTTTTTTTTATTTTTGAAACCAAACCCATTAAAGGAGAGAAGAACCTCCTTGTAAATCTTCTCTGAAGACCCAAAGACTTCTCATCCTTTTACATGTTCACTTTTGACCGATTGTGAATTGATAACATAAGGGAAGGGTGAAAAGAGCCCCATCGGGTGATATACCCAATGTCCTCCTTGAAAACCACAATACTTTCCTCGTCAGACAACATTTTTCTACAAGTCAAGGAAAGAGATACATCTATGAACAAAAGAGCGGACGGTTTTCACCTATTGAACTTCACTACCACTCTACATTCAAAGAAACTTTAGCCATCAAATATGAAATAAAGGAATTCGAATTCAATATGATTGGTTATCATTTCTCTGTCAAAAAAAAAAAAAAAATAAAATATCTGTCATTTCCCCATCCAAAATGAAGTTTAAAGCCAAACTAGTTTCTCATCCTCAACTTATTTGATGGGTAGAATAGTTTTCCAAAAATTTTTTTGAAACCAAACCCATTAAAGGACAGAAGAACCTCCTTGTAAATCTTCTCTGAAGACCCAAAGACTTCTCATCCTTTTACATGTTCACTTTTGACCGATTGTGAATTGATAGCGTAAGGGAAGGGTGAAAAGAGCCCCATTAGGGTGATATGCCCAATGTCCTCCTTGAAAACCACAATACTTTCCTCGTCAAACAACATTTTTCTACAAGTCAAGGAAAGAGATACATCTATGAACAAAAGAGCGGACGGTTTTCACCTATTGAACTTCACTACCACTCTACATTCAAAGAAACTTTAGCCATCAAATATGAAATAAAGGAATTCGAATTCAATATGATTGGTTATCATTTCTCTGTCAAAAAAAAAAAAAATCTGTCATTTCCCCATCCAAAATGAAGTTTAAAGCCAAACTAGTTTCTCATCCTCAACTTATTTGATGGGTAGAATAGTTTTCCAAAAAAATTTTTGAAACCAAACCCATTAAAGGAGAGAAGAACCTCCTTGTAAATCTTCTCTGAAGACCCAAAGACTTCTCATCCTTTTACATGTTCACTTTTGACCGATTGTGAATTGATAGCGTAAGGGAAGGGTGAAAAGAGCCCCATCAGGGTGATATGCCCAATGTCCTCCTTGAAAACCACAATACTTTCCTCGTCAAACAACATTTTTCTACAAGTCAAGGAAAGAGATACATCTATGAACAAAAGAGCGGACGGTTTTCACCTATTGAACTTCACTACCACTCTACATTCAAAGAAACTTTAGCCATCAAATATGAAATAAAGGAATTCGAATTCAATATGATTGGTTATCATTTCTCTGTCAAAAAAAAAAATCTGTCATTTCCCCATCCAAAATGAAGTTTAAAGCCAAACTAGTTTCTCATCCTCAACTTATTTGATGGGTAGAATAGTTTTCCAAATTTTTTTTTGAAACCAAGCCCATTAAAGGAGAGAAGAACCTCCTTGTAAATCTTCTCAGAAGACCCAAGGACTTCTCATCCTTTTACATGTTCACTTTTGACCGATTGTGAATTGATAGTGTAAGGGAAAGGTCAAAAGAGCTTCATCAGGGTGATATGCCCAATGTCCTCCTTGAAAACGACAATACTTTCGTCATCAGGCGACATTTTTCTATATGTGATAATAATAAATGCTAAACATATTGTAAGTGTGAATGCATTGAAAATTTAGGCCTCCTTCCTTCATTGGAAATATGGCTTCTTCACAAAAATAGTGTTTATAGATAGCTTGTAGCTAGAATTTCTGTAGTACATAACACCTTGTAAGGAGCACTTCTATCTAATTTTTCCCCTAACAAATACAATCTCATAAACTTGTCCCTTGAAGAGGATATTTGTACTTTGCAAGTATAGCCAGGCATGTTTTCAATTGAATGAGATCGATTGAATACACTATATCTCATAATGAGCTAGGGCAGCAATGACAAGAACAACATAAAACGCAGTTGATGGAACGTTTAGTCTTCATCTCCATGGACTTCTCAATCCCTCCCATAATTGATGGAAAACATGAGGCACCAATTCGTCCAGTCTTTGACCTTCAGTTTGCCAATTTGCCCTTTTTTGGATTTTGTCCTCCCTTTCTTCTTTTTTATCACCTTAAATATTAGTGTACAAAACCACATAACACACTACGAGTGGACAATAAATCATATTTAATGCATCTTCCGTCGTTACCTGATCTTTCTAATGGCAAGTGAATCTTGCGAAATTGATGATAGTGAAAAGTATTGGGCAATAATTTTGCTCGAAAAAAGTCAAGGAAAGAGATACATTTGTGAACATAAGAGCGGAGGGTTTTCACTTGCCGAACTTCTCTATCACTCAACGTTCAAAGAACATTAGCCATCAAATATGAAATAAAGGAATTTGAGTTCAATATAATTGGTTATCATTTCTTTGTCTGAAAAAAGAAGAAGAAAAAGGCCATCCTTTCCCCATCTCAAATGAAGTTTAAACCCAAATTGGTTTCTTATCCTCAACTTGTTTGATGGTTAGAATGGTTTTCAAAGTATTCTTTTGAAATCAAACACATTAAAGAAGAAAAAACATCTTCATATATCTTCTTTCAAGAACCAAAGACTTCTCATCCTTTTATAGGTTCGCTTTTGACCAATTGCGAATTAGTACCATGAGGGAAGGGTGCAAAGAACTCCATTGGAGAGATTAGCCCGATGTCTTTATTGAAATCCACAATACTTTCCTTGTCAGACAACATTTTTCTACATGTAATAACAATAAATACTAAACATGTTGTAAATGTAAATGCATTGAAAATTTGGGCCTCCTTCCTTCATTAGGACTTTGGCTCCTGCACAATAGTACCGTGTTTGTAGATAGATTGTAACTAGAATTTGACTAGTACATAACACCTTGTAAGGAGTAGTTCTATCTTAATTTTTCCCTAATAGATAGAATCTCATAAACTTGTCGCTTGAAGAGAATATTTGTACTTTGCAAGTATAGCTGGGGGTGTTTTCAATTGAATACATTGGATGTGATAATGAGCTAGGGCTAGCAACAAAAAGAACATCATAAAACACATTTGATGGAACATGAGGCACCAATTCATGAGGAGTTAAAAATACGAAAGTTATGACAGTCAAGTGGTTGAAAAAAAGTTTATGACACTAAAGTGATCGTCATACCAAAATTTTGGTACTTCTGATGTTCTTTCCCAACAAAGTTTGTTAAAAAGGGAAAAGAGAGGGGCAACTTTAATATAATGAGATATAGTTTTCTATTCCCTCATCATTCCTTCTCAAGATTACATGAAAGTCCTCTCAAGCATTATTACAAGCTGCCATTGAATTTTTGCTGGAGAATCTTCAAAGCTAATCAAATAGTTTTTAACTTGTCATGACAAAATATATTGTAATTATACATTTCTCACATTGATCTTCATTATTTCACCCACAGTTATTTTATTTTAATTAATTCGATTTCACTAGAGTCAAAATTCTTGCTGAAATAAGATCCATGAAGATGGAGATTTGTCAATGTAACCTCCAAAGATTAATTTCACTTGACTTTTGTATGATTAATAGATTGTTGGACCCCTTCTATCATTTGGTAGCTGCATGTAGATCGTCTTCAAAACTAAAATTTATTTGATCATCCTTATAAAGTTTGAATATGTTCAATTCCTTTCTTGTGCTTGCATTCAAAAAATGTTTAGAGCATACTTCAGTGTCAGCTTGAGACGAACTCGAGAGGAGATCTGTTACAACATTGGAAAGAAAGATAAACAGAATGAGAAGCTAATTTCTTATACTTGATTTTACCCCGTTTATTTCTTTTTTTCCTTTTTCACAATCTCTTCCACATCATCCTTATCTTAAATGGAGTCCAAAAATTAAGTTACATACTGGTCAAGCAAATTGACCTCAAATAAAATATTTCAGATCTAATTCATATTTATGTTTTTGAAAAGGTTTGATCATAATAAGTGCGACATTTTAAAACTAAGCTATATTGTCACGAAAAGTGATTTTTTGCTGATTTTGTGAAGATTATTCTGAACAACTTATCTTGAACCAAAATAGAAGAAATGAACAAGTAACACTATTTAATAGTCACTAAAGTAGCATGGGCATAATTTGAGAGGGGACACATTGAATACGCATTTGATGGAATGTTCAGTGATCGTCTCCATGTGCTTGTAATTGATGGGTTACTAATTGACTAAACAAGTTCATCACTGTTTAATAAAAAGTGATAGGATATGATGGAGAAAAGCCACTTTTTCTGTAATTTTTTTGAAAAAATTCAAATGTTAATTGGAACTATGTACATATATACATGTATATATATATATATATATGTTAGGGCAACATTTTATAATGCACTGGATTCATGTCAATCTAATGCATCATAGTTCTCAACTGGGGTTGTTAAATTCCATGTGAGATTTACATAATCTAAATTTAATTAGGCTCATATGAGTTCAATCATACTACCTTAGTGGTCCTATTGGCCAAGAAGTCTGAGAGTTTCTTGATTAGAATATTTCTCATAGGCAAGTTCAACAATTTCTTAGGATTGTCAATTATCTTAGAGATTCCGTACCAAAAGCCTCTAAATTTATGCATGCATTGCAATAAGCTCTTGAAGAGGAATCCACTCCCATGGAAAAGAGAGCATATCAATGCAATTGAGGTGTCAAAGGAGAAGTTGTTGTATCTTCCCCCATTGCAAGTTCCTTCTGATGGCAAGCGAATCTTGGGATCTGATGATAGTGAAAAGTATTGGATTGTAGTTCTGCTTGAAGAAATTGATGAAAGAGATATATCGGTGAACATAAGAGGGGACGGTTTTCACCCGCCGAACTTCACTACCATTCTATATTGAAAGGAACCTTAGCCATTAATTATGAAATTAAGGAAATAAAATTCCATCTTATTTTTTAGCATTTCTTTGTCAAAATAAGAAGTCATCCTTTCCCCATATGATGAAGTTTAAAGCCAAAATAGTTTCTTATCCTCAATTTGTTTGATGGTTATTATGATTTTCAAAATACTCTTTTGAAATCAAACACATTAAAGTAGAGAAGAACATCCTTGTAGATCTTCTTTCAAGACACAAAGACTTCTCATCCTTGCACATATTCACATTTGACTGATCGCGAATAAGTACCATGAAGGAAGGGTGAAACGAACTCCGTGAGGGTGATATGCTCAATGTTCTCCTTGAAAACCACGATACTTTCCTCATTTGACGACATTTTCTACATGTAATAATAGTAGATGCTAAACATATTGTAAGTGTGAATGCATTGAAAATTTGGGCCTCCTTCCTTCGTTGGAACTTTGGCTTCTTCACAGTAGTAGAGTGTTTATAGGTAGATTGTAGCTAGAATTTCGGTAGTACATAACACCTTGTAAGGAGCACTTTCTATCTAAAATTTTTCCTCTGATAAATAAAATCTCGTGAACTTGCCGCTTGAATGAGATCGATTGAAGACATTGGATGTAATAATGAGCTAACGAGAAGAGCACAATAAAATGAATTCGATGGAATGTTCAGTCTTCGTATCCTTGGACTTCTCAATCCTCCTGTAGTTGACAGGGAACATGAAGCACTAATTTGTCCTTTATTTGGTTTTGTCCTCCCTTTCTTCTTTGTTGTTACTGTCAACTTTTTTATGGTGTTTCCCATTAGATGATGCTGTGCTATATGTTAATATTAGTATACTAAACCGCACAGCAGACTATGAGTGTACTATAAGTCATATTCAATAACTAATAACAATATTTCATGTCAAATTCATAAAACAATCTTAGCATCGACATTTTTGTTTTTTAATCGTAAAATTGAAAGCTAGCAAGACACTAAAATAAGAGAAGCACTACATGTACTGAGACTTTACTTGAGTTTCTCGGTAAATGAAATGGTGCACTATGTGCTGTACAGCATGTCGTCAAATAAGAGTGGAATCGGCGTTAGTTTGTAAAAAAGGGGAAAAGTGATAAATGGGGCAAGTTCAATTAAAGGAAATTTTCTGGCAAAAAAATTAAAGGAAATTTTGCCAGCCTTCTAATATTCTGTGCGATCTGTAATATGCTTTGTTGGCTGTACTTCTTGGCCGTACTGATAATGAAAATGCCTGTATAACCCTTAACATCAGCATTATGAGGCGAGGTGACGTTTGAATAAAAGGCAAAGTCGGAAGAAGGGAAATATTCCCAAACCTCCGCTCTATTCTCCTTGATTTCTTAGAAATCTTTCTCTTCTAGGTCTAGTGACATTGGAAGGATAAAATTGCAATTTTGGTCAAATAAGATGAGTTGGTTCAACAAGTCTGCTCTCTATTTGTTATTCAAATCCTACGGATGAGAAAGCTTTTCCAAGGCCATGAAGCCTTTGGTTGAAGGCCAATGATATTTTGGGGACCATCAAGCAGTTTCATTTAAGGACTAAAAGAGGAAAGGGCATGCATGCAAGGATAACATATATGTCCCAAATTTCATTAGTCTTCCTCTTGTTTTATGGTTATATGCATTGTTAGCTTATTCCATTTCTCTTTTTTTTTTTTTTTTCTTATGGGGTAATTATCGTCAATTACATGCCATTTCTGTTGAAATAAGTTACATGTCCCTATCCTATTCCTCTTCCCACTCGTTATTAAATTGATGGGAAATATGAGGCACCAGTTATTAAATTATAGCTTGAGTTTGAACTAGGTATGAGACTCAACTCGTTTAAAGGATTCTGATTTGTTCAAAATATGGTGTTCCTTTTTAATCAGTATCATATTTTGATTTGTTGGGCGGTGCTACTTAACTATTAAATGTATTGAAGGTTTGGTTCTGTTGAAGATAACTAACCAAGTTTAACCGAGGGAGCAAACATTAGTCGGACTCCACTCAACGCGTCCAGTTTAGGCTTTTTCTAATATCCTGAAGAAGACGTACTGCTAAAGTCTCTATTTTATATCCCCGCACGAGAGGAATCTCTCTCTAGCGAAGGAAAAAAGGGGACGCACCAGTAACGCTTTATTTGATCGCACGGAGTTCTACAATCGGTGGATTATGTGACGCGAGTTGCATAATGAGTCGTTCTTTTAATAAACACTGTGAGTTTCCATGTAATCAAGGCGTGGAAAACACTCGAATTTGCAAGTAATTGTAACTCTATTTTTCTCCGATTTTTAGTGGATTATAGCTGCTTACTCTTCCAGCTGCATAGATATCGATTTTTGGACTGAACCACGGAAATCTCAGGAGTTCTTCTTTGTTTCTCATTTATTTTCTTGGTGATTTCGCATTAATTAATTACAAGATTTGGTTAGTTTTCACATTATTTTATAATAATTTATTCGATCTTCAGTCTTCAGTCTTCAGTCTTCAGGAGAGAGAGTTTACGGAACTTCCCACGATGGAGTTAGTCAATAATTGATTTGTGCATAGAGAGAGGAGGTTTATAAATTCAGCTCAGACTGAAAGTGGATCACTAGACAAGATGGGGAAACAGCTATTTCTTATTCTCAACTCTATTCTCTTGTGGTGGTGGAGCTCAATCACAATCTCCAAAGCATACTCACAAAACCAAACCGATTGGTTCGCATTAGTCTTCTTAAAAAACGCAATACACAAAGACTCATTTGGGGTCTTGAGCTCTTGGAATGATTCTACTCATCATTGTGAGTGGCAAGGTGTTTTGTGCAGCAAAAGACATCCTGGGAGGGTCACATCCCTGGACTTGAGATCACAAGGCTTGGGAGGCTTACTACCTTCTCACCTAGGTAACCTCTCTTTTCTGAGGATCCTATTTTTGCAGAACAATAGCTTTCATGGTGAAATCCCACCACAGATCGGCAACTTGCTTCGGCTTCGTGTTCTTGTTCTTAGTAACAACTCATTTGGTGGGCCGATACCCTCTAATCTTTCCCGCTGCTCGAACCTTGAGACCCTGAATCTCATAGATAATCAACTTGTGGGGGGAATTCATTCTGATCTTAGTTCTTTAACAAGACTCAAAGGCTTCGGCTTGGCTAAGAACAGTCTTGTAGGTCCTATTCCTCGCTCAATTGGAAACCTCTCGCTGCTGCAACAGCTCTCCCTGAGAGCAAATGTGTTAAGCGGAGAAATACCTGAGGAATTGTCCTGACTCAAGAGATTGACATTTTTCCAGCTATCTACCAACAAACTAATCGGTGAGGTTCCAGCGGGGATTTTAAACATCTCTGACATTAGGTTATTCGATGTTGGTGAGAACCAATTGTGGGGAAGCTTTCTCAATGATGTCGGCACCGCTTCTCCTTCTCTCTATTTCCTTGGCGCCGAAAATAACTTGTTCACCGGGATAATTTCGTCAACGTTAACAAATGCCACAGGTCTTGAAGAGCTTTTCCTTCCCCACAACAATTTCCATGGGCCAATACCGAAAAATCTGGGAAGGCTAAAGGACCTTTATATAATTGAATTGGGAGATAACCACTTGCAGGATGACTTGAGTTTTATTTCTTCTTTAGTTAATTGTTCCAACTTAAAAACTCTCGGGATGCTAGGGAACTTGATTCACGGATCGTTGCCGAGATCCTTCTCCAATCTCTCCACCAGCATTAGGCGAATTTCTCTGTCATACAATCGGATCCAAGGATCCATTCCTTTAGCCCTTGGAAATCTCTTCAACTTGTCTTATTTGAATTTTAGGGATAATTTTCTAACTGATTGCATTCCTCATTCCATCGGAGCACTTTCCAACTTGCAGCGACTTTTTTTAGACGGTAACATGTTTACTGGAGAGATACCGTCTTCGATTGGTAACATTACGCTGTTAAATATCCTTGACCTTTCCTCCAACATTTTCCAAGGCTACATACCGCAGAGTCTCGGCAACTGCAAGCAACTAATTTTTCTTGAACTTTCGAACAATAACCTAATTGGCTCAGTTCCTATCGAAATCATGGGTCTTTCTTCCTTGTCGATGGTCTTGAGTTTAGCACATAATAATTTAAGTGGATCTCTTCCATTGCAAGTTGGATCTTTAAAGAATCTTGGCATATTAGATATGTCTTACAACAGATTGACCGGCTTAATTCCAACGTCCATCAGCGAGTGCTTGGTATTGGAACGACTTCACTTAGAAGCTAATTCTTTTCATGGTCAAATCCCCGAAGCTTTACGTCCATTACGGGGTCTACAAGAGCTGGACCTTTCCAATAATAATTTTTCTGGTCCAATCCTGAGCTTTCTTGCGGGGCTCTTACTACTCGAGTACTTGAATTTGTCCTTCAATCAACTAGAAGGACAAGTTCCAGAGGGTGGAGTTTTTCTTAATGCCAGTTATGTATCGATTTATGGAAATGCGGAACTCTGTGGAGGTGTTCCCGATCTGAAGCTTCCACTTTGCAAATCACCAAGCTCTAAGAAGTCTTCTTCAACCAAGGCCAGAGTAATATATGTGGTAGCTGGCAGTTTGTTATGTTTAGCTTTGTTGTTCCTATGTCTGTCTATCTTTTATCGCAAAAAGAAGCAGACAACAACCAATGCCTCCTCTTCATTATCTTTTGAGAACCAATTCTTGAGGATTTCTTATGAAGAACTCCTGAGAGCGACTAACAGAATCTCTGAGACCAATTTGATTGGTAAGGGGAGATATGGCAAGGTTTATAAGGGGATTCTTGATGGAGGTGCCACGGTGGCAACAAAGGTGCTCAATCTAATGCAAAGAGGTGCTTCAAGGAGCTTTATCTCCGAATGTCGAACTCTAGGAACCATTAGACACCGAAACCTCGTGAAGATACTAAGTGTCTGTTCGAGCATGGACTTTTGTGGCAATGACTTCAAAGCTCTAATATATGAGTTCATGGCTAATGAGAGCTTGGAGGAGTGGCTGCACCCTGGAACTATAGGACGAGAAGATGAGTGTAGCGAATCGAGAAATCTGAGACTAGTGCAAAGATTAAACATCGCCATTGACATAGCTACCGCGATCGAATATCTCCACAAGGGTTGCTATCCAGCCATCGTCCATGGAGATCTGAAGCCAAGTAATGTGCTTCTAGACAACGACATGATGGCTCGAGTTGGAGATTTCGGGCTTGCAAAGATCATTTCAACAGTGTCTACCGAAGCCATAGGAGTTCAAGACCAAGGTAGTTCAACTTCAACCGCAGTCAGAGGATCCATCGGCTATGTACCTCCTGGTATGAAACTGTCATCTTTTCTTGATTAGTTTTTATTTGATTGCGATAGTAATATATGAGTGCCAAAAGTTTGACTAAACAATTATTCTTGACGTTATGTTATGATTTATATGCTTTGACACCTCTTTCTCACAACTCAATTCCTCTTTCCGATATTAATAGCTTCCGTAGAAAAAGAAAATACGTATCTTTTTGTACGAAAAGATTAATAGTAGCTTGCCCTAATCGTATTTTAAATTAAGATGAGAATAAACCATCATAATTTTGATCAATGAGTGGAAAATTTTTAGACAACTTGTGAATCCATGTGAATAAATATAGATTAAGCATATTGTATCATCTCATATTTATATTTTCTTTCTATAATTCATATTTTGTCTCGTGTCACATTCATGCCATTAAAACAGATTGCGAATCTCTTTTGGAATGTTATGACTTAAGGTCTTAACAATAAGTAATTTTTCATTTATGGCAGACCCTTTCATGACCAATAATTTAATATTAGAAAAATATATTAGATGACATGACATTTATGCCAGAAACCGTTGGAGGATACACTAATTGACAACACGATGGACTCTACCCAACTATCACTTTCCCTAAACTTATTGGTTAGAGCATATTAAGACAAATTTACCCATTTACAAGCATAAATCCATCACCGTCAACAAATCACCCTAAGTCTGTTCTTTTCCCCCCACTGTGTTCATTTTTTGCCTGTTCTTTTAGGCATTTTTTTCTTGTCTTTCCATAAAAGAAAGTGTGTTATAGGTATTAAACATAATTTGTATCATGAAAATGACGAGCCTCACGTGGATCCCATATGTTTCCAGTCAAAAAACCAACTATTCAAATTTAGTTAATACATAGACTTCTGCCAAGGCCTTCACCCAACATATTTTCTTCTTTTTCTATTTTCACCCGTATCCTACTAGAGGACAAAGCCACTTTTGATGTTTAGGCAATCTGTGTAGCAAACATGAGACAACTTTTGTGCACTTAGTAGTTTTGGAGAAGAAGTTTATACGTTGTTAAGTGACCTTTGGTGCACTTTATGAATTCTAAAATCCTATTTCCCTACCATTAATGCATTTCTCAACGGTTGATGCACTTTATAAGAGTTCATACAACAGGCGCCAAACATCAGCCATATATAGTAAACTAAATGAAAAATTAAACAGAGAGAAATGAAAGCAAAAAACCAGTAGGGGGCCTTGCTCAAAGGATCTCCTGGCCTCTACCATGCATAGTGGGCCCAATTGTGAAGTGAGTGAGGGCTTGCAAGCCATCTCTCTATGTTGGGTGTGACAGGCACGATCCCTCACAATTTTCTTTGGCAAGCTCTTGCAAATGGACATCAAGCAAAATCCCATGTGACTTAGAAGCTTTTTCTAAACAATTGACTTCAAGAAAAAGTGTATGTTCGTTCCTATTAATGTCTTGATGAAACTTTCAGAGTATGGCATGGGACACAAGGTTTCCACACTTGGGGATGCATATAGTTACGGCATTCTATTATTGGAGATGTTCACAGGAAAGAGACCCACTGAAGAGGCCTTTGGGCACAATCTTAACCTCCACAACTTTGTCCGAATGGCTCTTCCAGATCGAGCAATGGACATTATAGACTTAAGGCTTTGGAGTGAAGCTGGTGATCGACAACAAGAGATGAAAATCAGAGATTGCATTATCTCTGTATTCGAAGTTGGAGTCGCATGTTCTATGGAATCACTGCCGGAACGGATGGGCATGACTGAGGCAATAAGGAAATTACACTTGATCAAGGTGTGTTACGAAGCCAAAGAGAGGATGATGAGTATGTAGCTAAATCAGTTTTCTCGTTTTGTCTTGGAACTTTTTCACTAGTAGAGAAAATCATCGTGCAAAGGTAGTGCTAGCAAATTTACATGAATGTCTCCCTAACTAGTCTACCTACCCATACCTATTATGTGTGTTTTTTATAATTGCATTTTATAATCGTGGAAAGTGGATGTATGAAGTTAAGTACACCTATTTCCACCAAGTAATCATGTAAAATTTGATGAATTTGCTTATTTGTTTGGTTCTCTTCATTTCCGATGCCAATGTGGATTGATGCATTGCTTAATTATCATGGTTGGGCCATTGCCCTTACCTCTCTCTTTGCGCATGCTTGTGTAATAGAATGTGACCTCACCGTGAGGTCACGAGCTCAAGGCCAACTCTTAATGTCGTTGCTTAAATGAGAGCCCACGGTCAATTGGAGATCAAGCTTGATCAAATCCAAAGGCAAGGAGAGGGAGGTAACCTTATCACAAGATCATGGGGTCAAGGCTAACTCTCGATGTTGCTATTGAGAGTGACCTCACTATCAATTGAAAGCCAAGCTTGATCAAATTTGGGTGACGTTGCCGATGAAATTATGTTGCGGTCATGTTGCCAACACCAACAGCCACCATGTGAGACCCCCTACCTCCTCTCCAAACCTCCTTTTCTTTTATCTTTTTTCTTTGCCATGGCATCAAATTATAGACTTTTTCTTTTTTCTTTTTTTTGGTCGATAAAGATAGAGAGTTAACAAAGACATAAATGGGACATGATCAAAAAGGGAACATGGATGCATATTTGTTGCACTTGTCGGTGTGCTTATTACAATGTCTAATTATCCTCATCAAGTCTTCCCACTCAACCAACCCTCTCTCTTTCTTCACCATTAACCACCGTCTCTGGCCGTTGCGGCCACCTATCATCACAGTCGCCTCCTCCACATCTCACTACTTTCTCCTTCGTGTCATACACAACCATCTTTGCTTTCTCTATTTGCTGACCCAAAACACTCTCTCCTTCACTGTCTCTTCTCTCACCGCCAAATTTCTAAGGTCTCCAAACCACCATTAATGACCTAATTTGGCCATTATGGCCTTTAAGATCTCATGGAAATCTCAATGGACAGGCTAGATGTAGGAGGCATCCCCAAACCTTGAGATGGCCTTTTGATCTCATCATCATCGACAACTTGATTGTAGATGACGAGAGGAGCTCGATGCGAGGTCTTGAGACCCACCAAAGGCATAAACTTAACATTCGGGCAAGCTTGGCTGCCCTCAAATGAGAAAGGGAGAAAGAGCTATGCAAAAGTAGGGACAGCGACCGACATTAAAGCGATATGGGAGAGAGGGTGAACGGAGCATGACACGATCCCCTGTTAACACCAACAGTAAATGGTGGAGCGAAGAAGGTCATAATTTATATTGGCAGTGGAGGCACGTTAGTGACACGAGACGCATGTGGTTGTAGGGCTCGGCAGGGGGCGGAGACAGACTAGAGGGAGAGAAAAGATTGGCATTGAGATTTTGAGGAGTGATTAGGGAAGGTGTACAATTAACAAGAGAGACTCATGTCTTGATTTGGCATTGGACACAGCAAATAAGTAAACCAATGGTACAATGGATCCGCATCCATTGCCATAGATGTGGTGCAAAATACATAACACCACGGTATGATGACAAAAACGCTAAGCAAACAAAACTGACTCACGGTATGGATAGAATAGGCTATATTAGGGCAAGTGCCCGTGAAATATATACCAAACTGCAGATCAACTATCAATAGTATAACAATCCACAATAGAATACCATCAAGCAGCTCAAGTTTGGCATTAGGATCAAAATCAAGGACACGCTGAAAACATCATGAATTTAGATAAGAACAGGAACAATCTGATGCTAATATCAAGTCACAATGTGAGAGAATATTGACTTTGTGTATTGCTCAATTGGACAATGTATTACACTGGAGGGATATTTGTATCCAGGATAATAAACACAAGGTAATCTACCATGGGGTGTTTAACTCCAAACCATACCTTCCCGTTATATCATGAAGTTTAAAAGTCGAAAGAACACTTTGTTCTCAGGCATCCTTTCATTACAAAAGCAGATAATCAGTTGATGATCAAGAACACTTAATTCTACAAAAGCCATTTCAGACATTCGCAAAATATTGCTAATTTGCTAGTAATAATCTGCTTAAGATGCTCTTATGAGCAACATGTTATACATCCATATATTTCTAAACTAGCTCATGAATCATATCAAGCTAGTCGTTTTTATTTTCCCTTTATTTTTTATGTCACACCCATGACGCATATAACAATAGGCCATAGGTAAGCTTGTCACTCTAAAAGCCTTTCCTAGTATGGAAGTTCTCCTTCATAGTTGCCTGGAGGATCGTAGTTGCACACAACGTACCACCACCCATTGTTACATTGAACCTTAGCGCACCCAACTCGAATTGAGTCACCCCAAACCATCTGAGTGTAGTGCAAGCAGTCGCACTTGCTTGCGCAGGTGTTGGTGTTGTAATTGTGGTTCTACTTCTTTGCGACCCACAAGTTGACGGCATAGGTGCCAGTGAACGTGCTGGTGCCCTTGGCAAGGTTCTCACCGTAGGGTCCATTGGAGTGCACGAGGCCGCAATCGCTAACCCGTTGGTTCGCATAGCTTTGGGCGAAGGCAGCAAGCGTGTTGTCCCATGTCATGTTCGCCACGCCAACTTGCTTTCGAGCGGCATTGTGAGAGTTTAGATAGTCTTGGGGTGAGTTTTGGGCATGAGTAGGTTGAAAGAGAGAAATAGAGACAAGAGAGATGATGATGGTTAGAGAATTCATGATGCTCGAGGAATTAGCTGATGTTGGTTCAAGGTGATATTTTTGGTGATCAGTTATGCTATTTATAGAAAAATATTTTCAGGGCTTCAACTTACCATGTGCAATGAACTTATCAAGGAACATCTCCTCTGGACAGCACAACCTTTCGTTCAAATCTAGTTTGATTTAAAATGATAAACTAGTAACTAGTGCATGAGGAAGTAGTTTGCATGTTCTTCCTTTCCTCCAATGGAAGTAAAGTAAAAGGCTTCAGTGAAGTTCGGAATTTCAGCAAATTAGATACATTATAATAAGAAGGATGTTAGACTTTATGTTGAGTAATGCTAAAGACATTGAGAAAAGTGCATGATACTAAATTATTAGGGAACATAAATAAATTTTATCCGGTTGTAATGAGCAAACAAGTCTTATCCAAGCCTCCAATAAGGAATGCATACAATTTCTCCCGATTTATTTACAATACCAACCATCGCCACTAACTGTCCTCTGATGCTACCTACTGAGCCATTCAAAGGCCACCACCAACTCGTCATCGTATCCATAGTCGTTGTTCTATGATCCACCATCCATCTTCAACTAGACTAATTGTCTCTAGCGTCCCCTATCTCAAAACAATACATCACTACTAGGGGTGTGCAAAAGAACCGAGACCCGCCCGGACAGCCCAGAACTGGATTAGAACCGCCTGGAACCGGTGGTTCTTGAGGGAATCGGTCCGATTTCCGGTTCCAATTTATAGGAACCAGTGGGTACCGGTTTGGTTCCTGGTTCCATGGGCGGATCCGCCCACTCGGACCGGACCGATTATATTATAATAATACATTGATTTTTAATATTAAAATAAATTTTGAAATTACTAATTAGCAAATCTATATTTTATGGCTCCATCTCCTTTCATGGTTTCCATGTTTTAATAAGAATTTAGTAAAGTGTGTAAGTTACCTTTCAGCAACTCAACAAAGGCTCATTCAAAGGATACTTTCGGGATTCACATATGACATCGTGTTCAAGAATATGTGGAGTACTGGTGGAATTGTTTCTACAAAAAAAAAAAATTATTCAATAAAGCAAATGTTATAAGAGATTGAGCATTGTTAGGGGATAAAGGAAAATACAATCTACATATGACAATCATCCAGAATCTTGAACTTAAATAATATTTTAGATTTCAACTAAAATGATTCGAAAATAGGAAAAAAACATATTTCTCTTCTTTGGTAGTGTTTTCTAATAAAATAAAGAAAAATGATACCCTTAATTAAGCCGGTTTGATTTAAAGAAAAATATTACTTGATATGAAAAATACTCATAGCGGGATTTAGAAAACGATATTATTATTGGTAAGACTGGTTCCATGGATCCACTCGGGAACCGAACCGGACCTGCGGTCCGGTTCTTAAGTGGATCCATGCAACAATGGGTGGTTTCTGGTTTCAATTTTTTGGAACCGGTCCTTAGCGGGTGGTTCCCAGTTCTAGGCCGAGAACTGCTAACTCGGATCATGCACACCCCTAATCACTACCTTCCCACGAGAGAAGTACTGTGTCAAAAGTTATGTACAATATTCATTTTAATATTAAAAGTTTTCGCTGGATCATTTAAGTGCCTTCGACGAGATATTTTGATCAAAATATATGCATGACATTTATAATTAAAATTTTAATATGAGTTGACATTTAAAAAAATAAAACCGTTTTCTATGGCATTGCCATATGTACATTTCTCCGCCTCTCCCTCCACATCATTTTTTTTTTCTTTTTTGTTTTCCCTTCTCTTTTCTCCCTTATGCACCATCGTTACTTCACACTGTACATGGACTCCTCAACTACAACTTCATCGACGCTCACCCATCACCACTCAAACCTACGAGCTTCGCCACAACCTGAACAAACAACACCAAAAATCGATGAACGACACCTGTGACGGGTTGGAGAGAAGGGGCGAGGAACGACATGGTTCAGATCTGTGAGAGGAGTGTTATTCAGTCAAGATTGCTTGGTTTCATCAAATTAGAAAGCCACGAAGCACGTCCAGCAATCAATGAACGCCTACGTGGGACGGAAAACCAAGAACATGCACGTGAACCTCACCCAAACATTTCATCGAAAATCTAAGGTACAACAACCGGAAAGCATTGGGGTCGCAAATTCAGACCAAAACCTACCATAACCAGAAAACAACACTAGGACACAGAGAAAGGAATGAGCAGGCCCATAACGCATGCAGACCAGGGCTGGTGAGCCTCGTTCCGTCGATTCGACAAGACGGGAAAAAAAGCTTGGGCGTAACTTGTGAAAGGAAAGTTGCCAGACGCGATTGCTAGGTGTTGGCTGGGTCCACCTTCATGTGGGGCCCAGCCAGCATTAAATTAAATAAAAAAAAGGAAAAAGAAAAGAAAAGAACAAAAAGAAGTGGAAGTTGTCGTACGTGGTGTGTCCGTCGAAAAGTGAAGAGATGAGAGAGAAAAAGAAAACAAAAACTGCACAAAGGAGAAAGAGAAGAGAGGAAGCGCGCAGCAACTTTGTGGCTTTGATTCGAAGGCCAAATATTGTCGGAATTGGCTCAAATTTCAGTATGTTGTTCGTGAGACCGAGGGCTACGAGTTGATGGTTTTTGTTCATCGAGAACCGTCTCCAAATTCTCCAGTTGCGGTTCAGGTTTTCTTGCTTCAAATTTGTTTGTCTACCTATGTGGTGGGAAACAGATGATTATAATGTTGATGTTGAGCCTCTAGTGTGTGACTAGAGAAGAATACTTTGTGTATCCTGCTATTCTTGGTGATTAGTGGATGTTTTTGGGCGGTCCGTGGTTTTTCCCGCATCGGGTTTTCCACGTTAAATTCTTGGTGTCGTTATTTGCTTTGTCTACTTATTTTTCCGAAGTTATATTTGCATTTTGTGAGGCTATACATTGCTGGTTGTTGCTGGGGGTTAAGAGATTTTAGTCGATTTTGCTTCGGGGGAGAAATTGATCCTGGATTGCGTTTGGCCGTGGTGAATTGTTGTACCCGATTTCTCCCCAACAAGTGGTATCAGAGCACGGTTGAATTTTAGTGTTAAATGGAAGAAACCAGCAGCACCATGTTTAAGTTAAATGCCTCGAATTATTCTATTTGGAAGCCTCGGATGGAAGATGTTTTATATTGCAAAGACTTATTTGATCCTATTGAGGGTGATGAAGCCAAAGGAGATAAGGAAGATAAAGAATGGGATAGAATGAATCGGAAAACAGTTGGGTTTATCCGACAATGGATTGATGATAGTGTGTTTCATCATGTTGCTCAAGAAACGAGGGCGGACACTTTGTGGAAGAAATTACAAGATCTTTATGAGAGAAAAACTCCACAAAATAAAGCTCTTCTAGTTAAGCGACTTGTGAATTTGAGATACAAGGAGGGGACTAACATGGCGGAACACTTGAGTGAATTTCAAGATGTTGTAAATCGATTGACAAATCTTGAGATTGATCTTGGTGATGAATTGCAGTCATGCTTATTACTTGGTACTCTTCCTGATAGTTGGGATACCTTGGTTGTGGCATTAAATAACTCGGCTCCTTTTGGTGTGCTTTCTATGAGCATGGTTAAAGAAAGCTTGTTCAATGAAGAAACAAGAAGAAAAGGCTTGAATTATGCTTCTACATCGGATGCTCTTGTTATAGAAAACAGGGCGAGAAGTCAATCAAGAAGGTTTCAAAGAAATGATACCCGAGGCAAGTCAAGAGGAAGGTCGAAATCAAGACCGAGGAGGAGTGTCAAGTGTTATAATTGCGGCAAAATGGGACATTATGCAAAAGAGTGTTGGTTGCCAAAGAGAGATAGATTCCATGATAGAAATGGAGATCAAAAGAAAGAAGAGAAACAAGCTACAACAGCGGTTGCATCCGATGGCGATATTGTATTTGTATGTGATGACGGATATGTGAATTTTACATGCCAAGACTCTATGTGGGTTGTTGATTCCACGGCTTCTTTTCATGTCATCTCATGGCGTGATTACTTTGCTTCTTATCGCAGCGGTGACTTTGGTTGCATAAGGATGGGAAATAGTGATGTTTCCAAGGTTATTGGCATGGGAGATGTTTATTTGGAAACTGACATCGGATGTAATTTGGTTTTGAAAAATGTGAGACATGTTCCGGATATTCGACTTCACTTGATCTCTACGGGTGCCTTAGATGATGATGGTTATCGTAATTCATTCTTTGATGGCAAATGGAAGTTGACTAAAGGTTCCATGGTAGTGGCAAAAGGTAAGAAGACGGGCTCTCTCTACACCATGCAAGCTGACTTGATTAAAGAAGAGGTAAATGCAGTAGAGGATTCCTCAGTTGATTTATGGCATATGAGGCTAGGTCATCTTAGCAAGAAAGGACTTGAAACTCTTGCTAGAAAGAACCTTTTACCTTTAAAGGAGAAAAATATAAAGGAATGCACTCATTGTCTGACTGGTAAGCAACATAGATTCTCATTTCATAGTTCCTCTCCACACAGAAATCGAATGTACTTGATTTAGTTCACACGATGTTTGTTGCATGGATGCTAGAACTCTTGGAGGTGCATTATACTTTGTGACATTTATTGATGACTGTTCTAGAAAAGTGTGGGCTATTGCTTTGAAATCTAAAGATCAGGTACTTTTACCCAAAAAAAAAAAAAATCTAAAGATCAGGTACTTGCGGCTTTCAAGCAATTTCATGTCAATGTGGAAAGAGAAACCGGGAAGAAGCTGAAATGTGTTCGGGCTGACAACGGTGGTGAATATAGAGGCCCATTTGAACACTATTGCAGGGATTATGGTATCAAGCTTGAGAAGACTGTTCCAAAAACACCATAGCATAATGGAGTGGTAGAGAGAATGAACCGGACAATTAATGATCGGATTCGGTGTATGCTTTCTCATGCGAAGTTGCCTAAGTCATTTTGGGGTGAAGCGATGAGAACAGCAGTGGACTTGATAAATCTATCTCCATCAGTTCCTCTTAAGGGGGATGTTCCACAAAGAGTTTGGAGTGGCAAAGATGTTTCCCACAGCCATCTAAAAGTGTTCGGTTGTCGGGCTTTTGTGCATGTTCCAAGAGATGAAAGATCCAAGCTTGATGATAAGTCTAAACAGTGTATCTTCTTAGGTTATGGACATGGAGAATTTGGCTACAGGTTATGGGATCCAGTTGCAAAGAAAGTCATTAGAAGCCGAGATGTGGTGTTTTGTGAGTATCAAACTATTGAAGACATTGACAAGGTGGAGAGACCAAAGAATACAGCTCAACGTTCAGTTAGTTTCAGCCCAAATCCTTCTAATGTTGATAGAAATTATGGGGGAGAAGTGCATGGAAGTCATGAAGATGGTGAGTCCTCACATAATGTTGATTCTTCAGCTGATACAGGTGAAATAGTTGAGCAAGAGCAATCTATCCTACCTCAAGTTAGAAGATCTCAAAGAGAGTGTAGGCCTTCTCAAAAATATTTACCGCATGAGTATGTGTTACTCACTGATGCAGGGGAGCCAGAAACTTATGAAGAGGCTATATCATGTGAACGAAAGAATGAGTGGCATGAAGCCATGCAAGAGGAGCTTAAATCCTTGCATGAGAACCACACATTTGAATTGGTGAAGTTGCCTCAGGGTAAGAGAACACTCACAAATAAGTGGGTGTACAAGTTGAAGACGGAAGAAAATAGTTTACAACCACGATACAAGGCTAGACTTGTTGTGAAGGGTATTCGTCAAAAGAAGGGCATAGACTTTGAAGAGATTTTTTCACCAGTTGTAAAGATGTCTTCTATTCGAGTTGTTCTTGGGTTGGCCGCCAGTTTGAATTTAGAAATTGAACAACTTGATGTAAAGACGGCTTTTCTTCATGGAGACCTAGAAGAGAGATATATATGGAGCAACCGAGGGTTTTGAAGTTGAAGGCAATGAGCACCTTGTATGTAGATTGAAGAAAAGCTTATATGGTCTCAAGCAAGCGCCTAGGCAATGGTATATGAAGTTTGAGTCATTCATGGAAGAACAAGGATACGGTAAGACAAACTCCGATTCTTGTGTCTTTATGAAAAGATTCTCAGATAATGATTTTCTTATTCTTCTACTTTATGTGGATGATATGTTGATTGTTGGGCATGATGCCAAGAAAATCAAGAGCTTGAAAAATGAGTTGAGTAAAGTTTTTGCAATGAAAGACCTAGGCCTGGCTAAACAAATCTTAGGCATGAGAATTACTCGTGATAGGAAGAATAAGAAATTGTGGTTATCTCAAGAGAAGTATATTGAGAATGTGCTTGAAAGATTTAATATGAGCACATGTAAACCGGTGAGTACTCCACTTACAGGCCATTTCAAGTTGAGTAGTAATGAGTGTCCTTCAAGTGAGAAAGAGAAGATTGAGATGATGAAAATTCCTTATGCATCGGCCGTAGGTAGTTTGATGTACACCATGGTTTGTACAAGACTGGATATTGCTCATGCAGTTGGTGTTGTGAGTAGATTTCTCTTTAATCCAGGTAAGGAGTATTGGACCGCTGTCAAATGGATTTTGAGATATCTTAGAGGCACTTCTACACTTTGCTTGTGCTATGGAAATGCAAAGCCTGAGTTGAGTGGCTTCTCGGATGCGGACTATGCCGGTGATGTTGATTCCCGAAAATCCACATCGGGTTTTATAATAATCTTTGCAGGGGGAGCTGTTTCATGGCAATCGAGATTGCAAAAATGTACCGCTTTGTCTACAACTAAAGCGGAGTATATTGCTATTACTAAAGGAGGTAAAGAACTTTTGTGGATGCAAAAATTCCTACAAGAGTTAGGCTTGAAGCAAGAGAAGTTTGTTCTATATTGCGATAGCATGAGTGCCATCCATCTTAGCAAGAATCCGGTGTTTCATTCAAGATCGAAGCATGTTGATGTGAAGTATCATTGGATCCGAGAAAAGCTAGAAGAGAAGCTCTTCCTACTTGAGAAAGTTCATACTAACAACAATAAGTCCGACATGATGACCAAAGCCTTGCCCGTGATGAAGCTTGATGCTTGTAGAAGAAAACCGGGCATGACGAATCTTCCCACATGAGGTGGAGGGGGAGATTTGTTGGCTGGGTCCACCTTCATGTGGGGCCCAGCCAGCATTAAATTAAATAAAAAAAAAGGAAAAAGAAAAGAAAAGAACAAAAAGAAGTGGAAGTTGTCGTACGTGGTGTGTCCGTCGAAAAGTGAAGAGAGGAGAGAGAAAAAGAAAACAAAAACTGCACAAAGGAGAAAGAGAAGAGAGGAAGCGCGCAGCAACTTTGCGGCTTTGATTCGAAGGCCAAATATTGTCGGAATCGGCTCAAATTTCAGTATGTTGTTCGTGAGACCGAGGGCTACGAGTTGATGGTTTTTGTTCGCCGAGAACCATCTCCAAATTCTCTAGTTGCGGTTCAGGTTTTCTTGCTTCAAATTTGTTTGTCTACCTATGTGGTGGGAAAAAGATGATTGTAATGTTGATGTTGAGCCTCTAGTGTGTGACTAGAGAAGAATACTTTGTGTATCCTGCTATTCTTGGTGATTAGTGGATGTTTTTGGGTGGTCCGTGGTTTTTCCCGCATCGGGTTTTCCACGTTAAATCCTTGGTGTCGTTATTTGCTTTGTCTACTTATTTTTCCGGTTATATTTGCATTTTGTGAGGCTATACATTGCTGGTTGTTGTTAAGAGATTTTAGTAGATTTTGCTGGGGAAATTGATTAAGAAATTGTTTACCTGATTTCTCCCCAACACTAGATTTTGCTCGCCTCGGGGACTTGAGAAGGCAACTACAACCGCGATTGATCACCGATGGATCCGACGATTTGCAGCTTTTCAATGAATCGACTCCGTTAACAGCGGATTTTGAGGTGGTTTTGATGAATTGCCCATACAAGAAACCAGAGAAAATTTCTCCCCAACATCGTTTAGCAAGAAATTGATTTTTCTTGCTGAACGAAGTCGTTTTGGGTGATGCAGACAGGTGAAACTTGTTAAACTTCGTTGTTTTGAGCTTTTTATGCTGAATCGGGCCGTCGGCAAGCTACACAGTAGAAAAAATATCAAAATTTTGCCACATCAAATTTCCAACATTCAAAATCGGAGTTGAGACTTAGCGATCGTTTTTTGTTTAAGTAACATTTAAGTGATTTAAAAAAAATGACATTAAAGTAAGCGTTGTATATACCTTTTAATATTTCTAGTGTACTTCTTCCTCCTCCCACTCCTAGCAATGGCCACCGTCAAGACGTTGATGAGCTCTAACCAACGCTCGAGGCCTTGATGCTGTCAAGGTTGCAGCGAGCGTCCAGATCTGGAGGTGCATCCTCCTTATCTAGAGACTCAACCCCTCCACTCCAGATCTAGAGGCAGAGAGATCTGGATCCATCAGCCTCAGCGGGCTGGTCACCGTTGCCCCTTGATTTATTACTTAACAAATCAATCTTTCATTAAAAAAGAAGATAAAATTTATGAATCATTCTTTAATGTCTCTGCCATTCTCTTTTGTCTCAATTAAGTTATCGTCGACTTGTTTTTAAATTAATACAGGCATGAAATCCATATTATTTGTGTTTTTAATTTTATGAGCTACTTTTACGGTTCTGCAATTGACATGGATGCGAAGGGCACACCCTCACATCCCCACTTAGCATTTAACGGTTGGACGTGCATCTTGTATCCGTCTATCGCACCATAAATAAGTCTATAACAAAGAAATTATAATGAGCTCGAGATATGTAATAAATTGAATCTAAATCATAAAAATGTTTAGATTATATGTAAGTCCCACCTAGATCTTATCAAATTCAACAGTCCAGATTTGGGATGTGAAATACTATGTAAAGTAAAGGTCCATAAGGAAAATGATTTGAGTAATTTCTCATTGACCGAAATATGTGTTCTCTCTCTCTCTCTCTCTCTCTCTCTCTCTCTCTCTCTCTCTCTCTCTCTCTCTCTCTCTCTCTCTCTCTCTCTGTGTTTGCACGCATGCGCTTGTGTGCTTCACCATCACGCCGCAGTCAATTGAAGACCAAGCTTGATCGAACAGTTATGTGACTAATTCGATCAAATCTGAAGAGGACAAAGAGGGAGGCTACCTCATTGTAAGATCATGGAAAAAAGGAGGTTTGACTCTCGATGTGGCAATTGAGCATAGGCTCACTGTCAACTAGAAGCCAATGATTGATTGAATTTGGGTGACGTTGCCGATGAAATTTTGTTGCGATCATGTTGCCGACACCTACAGCCATCATGTGTGTCCTCTAAGTATAAGTACATAAGAAGTGTCAAAAGTTATGTACGGCGCTCACTTTAATTCCAAAAGCTTTTTCGAATCACTTAAGTGCCACTTTCTAAAAAACACAATCATTTAAGTCCCGATGCTAATTTTGATAGCCGGAAATCCGACGTAGCTATATTTTATTAATTTCTCAATCCTACATGGTTTGCCGGCATATCTACTTAGCATATAACACCTAAACGATGTCGTCCGAAAGTTGTAAAAAGTGATCATTTAAATGCAAACTTTTATTTAAAATGATCATTTAAGTGCCAAATTTTATTTAAAGTGATCATTTCGATGGTAGTTGTTATTTAAAAACAATCACTTCAGTGCTAAGCATGCCATTTGGAAATGCCATATGGATTGGATTTTTTTTAAAATTTGTAATATTAATTATAAATGACACGTAATCAATTTGGCCGGAATTTCTCGCTATTGGTACTTAAGTGATCATTTTTTCTCCGATTTAGCACTTAAGTGAACTGGCAAAAACTTTTTGCATTAAAGTGAGTGTCGTACACAACTTTTGACACTTCTAGTGTACTTATCAAGTATCCCCTACCTACTCTTCAAACCTCCTTTTTCATTGCCATGTCATTTAATGGAGATACAAAGTTGACAAATGTCACGCCCCGATCCTCGGGCACGCACACATCCTTCTCTCTTGGTCGATTTTATAATGCGATATCCCAGGACAATGTATCGCCGACCCTTTCAATTTTAAGCACATGCGGAAGCAGTTAAAATCCCCAGACAATAAAACGATGGGATAGAAAAGCAGGGCCATATTTTTCATATTGAAATTTATAACCACACTTTTATACAAACCATAATATCACTTCATAACTATTCACATCAAAACAGAGATCTCAAAAGAAGACAGGATCTCAATCCATCCAGACCGTACTCACGGCTTCTCTCGGGACTATCTTCTTCTTCCAAAAATCCTCCTCTTCAGATCTCACCTCCGAGTTCTCCTTCTCGGATTCCTCCTCCTCAGCTCTTCAGCGGGGTCCTGAAATGGTTTTCCCCAAACTGGGATGAGACTACGTCTCAGCGAGTTCTACCCCACTAAGCCCGATTAGTAAACTATTATACTAAAGGCTGCCTAAACACGCATAGGTCAGAAGACGTACCTTAGCATCAGATCCCACCTGCAAGTCAGTACAATTTACAATAAGCACTCAAGCAATCATATCACCGATCAAGCATCGATCAAATCGACCTAGTCGATTTCAAGCCAACAAGACCACTCACGGTCATTTCCATTCAGTCAATCAATTCACAACGTCAAATCAAAACAATGATCAATCGACCTCGTCGAATACATGTCAGTTGGATCATTCCCCGCCGTTTTCCTTATTCAGTCTCAAATCGTACTCACAACTTCGCAAGCTTAAAATACCAAATCTTGGCAACAAATTACAGTCCCGAAGGACACGACCTACCTTTAGGTAGCAAATTACGGCCCAATGGGCGCGACCTTTAATAGGTGGCGGATTACGGCCTTATCAGGCGCAACCCGTATCGGGTGGCAAATTACGGCCTTCTCAGGCGCGACCCATATCGGGTGGCAAATTACGGCCTTCTCAGGCGCGACCGACTCTAAATTCGGTGGCAAATCTCGGCCCAACTAGCATAGCCATACTTCGGCGGCTTCCGAGGTTTAACTCACAACCTCTCACAGTCAAATTCTAGTTGAATGCCGACAATCGATCAATCTTTGGATGAATCCCCACATACTCATCAACTCACTCAAATCACTCTCACAATTCTACTCACTTTACAGCTCCACAAAGCATTACAAATGCTGAATAAACATAATTGGCCACTTACCAATCAATAATTCGATCTCAATCAATTCCAATCAATTTAGGGTAAATCCCTAAAATATCACAATTTATTTAATTCCATGCAACGTAAAGCTCAATTAAATAAACGGACTGCACCACGATACTCGGCACGAGATTTCGGTCGTCGGCCAACAAAATCTTAATTTCCGAAAAATAATTAATTAATTATTAAATTTCGAAAATTAATTATTAATTATTAAAAATTCCATTTAGCTCAAAATAAAGCCAATTTAAATAAACGGGCTGCACATTAAAATAAATAATTAAATAATATTCCGGTCGCTGGCCATCTCAACCTTAATTTCCGAAAATAAATAATTAAATAATAAATTCCGAAAATTAAACAATTAACATTAAAATTCAATTTAGCTCAAATTAAAGCCCGATTAAATAAATGGACTTCACCACGGTCATCCACGTGATTTCCGGTTCGGACCATCTCCCTTGAATTTTCGGAAAATAAATAATTATTTAATTTAATTTCGAAAATTAATATTTAAATGCCCAAAAATCTCACTTAGGCCTGAATCACCAAATTGAAGCCCGATTAGGGGTCGGAAAATTCCCGAGATGCTTCCAATAATTAGTAGACCACGTCTACTTGCTAATTGCACAATCCATTTAACTAAATCACATCACAATTGACTAATAATTGCTAATTTATTCTAATCTAACAACCTAAACATAATTAATTAAATCTAAACCAACATTAAGCATAATTAGCCCACTAATCTTGGATTAGTGAGATTACTCACCAAATCGCGCGCAAATCGGATCAATCCGACGGCGGCGACGCGAGGAACGATTGTTCCCAAAGCGACTCGCGGATCTGGGGCCGAGAAACGGCCCAAAAGCGGGCCCGAAGTGGCTGAATCCCACTTCGTGGGTCTTGCTGGTCGCGGCTGAACGGAGCCGTTCCGGCGGCTAGGGCAGCGGGGGAAGGCCGACGGAGGGCGAGGGGGTCTCGGGGGAGGTCCGGCGGGGTTGGCGGTGGCCGGAGGCGGCCGGGGAAGGGCTGGTCGGTGCTGGAACAGAGAAGAAACGGGGCTGGGCTGCTCGGCTTGGGTGCGCGGACGGGCGGCTGGGCGCGGGCGGAGCGCGCGGGTGCGGTGCGGGCGGTGCGGCGGTCCGGCGGCGCGACGGCGAGCAGCTGGGGGCGAGCGGCGAGCGGCTGAGGGGCGGTTGGTTCGCACGTGAAAGAAAAAAAAGGAGAAGAAGAACTGTTTCGGTCGTGCAGGGGAAGAAAGAAGAAAAAGAAAGAGAGAGAGAGAGAGAGAGAGAGAGAGAGAGAGAGAGAGAGAGAGAAAAAAAGGATAAGTCTTGACCAGTCAAAGTGAGAAGAGAGGAGAGAGAGAAGTCGGCTGGGGGGGGGGGGATTCGCACGGATGGGGGAGGGGAGAGGAGAGAGGAGAGAGAAAGGAAAGAGAGAAAAAGAAATGAAAGAAAGGAAAGAAAAGAGAGAGGGAGAGAGAGAGAGGGAAAAGGAAAAAAATGAGAAAAAGGGAAATACCTAATTTTTTCTCTTTTCCTTTTCCTTTCAAATTTCTTTTTAGACTTCAAATTTTTCTTCCGATAATTTCTTTATTGAAATTTCGGACTCGTCAATAAATTGACGAGCGATGAGACAGATCCTAAAAATAAGAATTGTGACGCGCTTAAAATTCGATTCCCGAAATCGAGTTCAATTTCGTGGTTAAAAATCGATCAGACGTGATTTTAGCTCAATCCAACAAATTAGGTAGCTTTTAGGGATTTTACGGCCGATACATCCCTTAACGGCTTCACCCAATAGGTTAGTTAACTCGTGAGTGATCAGCTCAGAGAAAAAGGCCATAGGCACGCCGACGAAATGCCCATTTCACTTTATCGAAACGGGGTTGAATTTCAGGATGTCACAACTCTTCCCCTCTTATAAAAATTTCGTTCTCGAAATTTAAACCATTACAATTTGTTCAAAAAGGCGGGGGTACAACTGTCTCATCGATTCTTCAGTCTCCCAAGTCGCTCCTTCAATGCCGTGGTGTTGCCAGACCACTTTGACCAACGGGATGGTCTTTGTATGCAGAACTTACTCTTTACGATCGACAATCTGAACTGGGCTTTCAACGTATGACACACGGTCATCCACGTCCAATTCCTCGAAATTGAGCACATGGGTCGGGTCAGGCTCGTACTTCCTTAACATCGACACGTGAAAGACATCATGCACTTACGCCAACCTTGGCGGCAATGCAAGACGATACGCTAGGTTTTCGATTCTTTCAAGAATCTCAAACGGATCTACGTACCTCGGATTCAGCTTGCCTTTCTTACCAAAGCGCGAAGTTCCCCTCATTGGTGACACTTTCAGAAAAACGTGATCACCAACTTGGAATTCCAAAGACCTTCGACGCTTATCTGCATAACTTTTCTGCCTGCTCTGCGCTGTCTTCAATCTATCTCTGATCACTGCCACGGCATCTACCGATTGCTGAACCAACTCTGGGCCTGTTATCTTTCTTTCTCCGACTTCATCCCAACACATTGGAGTTCTGCATGCTCTGCCATACAATGCTTCAAATGGAGCCATCTTGATGCTCTGCTGATAACTGTTGTTGTAGGCGAATTCCACCAGGTGAAGCTGATCTTCCCAGCTTCCTTTGAAATCTATTACACACGCTCTCAACATGTCTTCAAGAGTTCGAATCGTCTTTTCCAACTGGCCATCCGTCTGAGGATGATATGCCGTACTGTACTGAAGCTTTGTACCCAAAGCACTCTGCAAGCTCTTCCAGAAAGCAGCAGTAAATCTCGGATCTCTATCAGATGTTATCGTAACTGGCACTCCATGCATACGAACCACCTGACGCACATACAGGTCTGCGTGTCTATCCAGACTCAGGTCCTTTCGAACTGCAATAAAGTGAGCCGACTTTGTTAGCCTGTCGACTACTACCCAAATCGAATCATTTCCCCTCTGGTTCCTTGGTAGTCTAGTCACGAAGTCCATCATGATATGTTTCCATTTCCACTCGGGACTCTTGTGTGATTGTAAACGTCTCTCTTCTTGCATTACTGAACATTCACTCACTAGCACATTTGACACTTGCAACCTGTCCGATGATAACTATTTTCATATCAGTCTACCTACCTCACACTGTATGGTTGAATACTGCAACTGCCACCGTGAGTTCTTGACCAAGTTTCTTCCTCAAGTTCCGTACTGTCTGACATTTATCATCACTTACGATACCTCGACATTCCATCTTCCAAAATCTTAACGTCAACTTTTCACCCACTGGTATCCTCTTGCAGGATTTTCTAAACATTCTGGTTTGTCAAGTGAAGCGTCTTTCCAGGGTGATATAGGACATCTTGATCACCATTCTTCTAAAATTCTAACTCATAACACTGTCTTCATTATAACTCCCTTCAACGGATTAAACTATATCACATTGCAATAACACTTCACTACACAAAAGCTCCTCGAGCTAAACCTTTTCATAGATGATATCTAAGTTATACATAGGCAAAGGATTCAAGTACAACTATAACTAGAAATTCATTTTCCTACCCCTTTATTACAACAACGGAAATTTCACAACCTTCCCTCAAAATCCTGCCACTCTACTCTGATAGAAACACCTCAAAACATTCTTTCTTTACTTGGTGCTTAGTCAGTCTATTCCCGTTCTTTTCGTCATCCTAGTTGTGTTCTATCTGCGGTGCTTTCCCTTTGTCTAGTCCTCCGGTGATGGCATACACTGTACCCTGAGCTGGTGGTCTCAGCTGACCTCCTTGCGGCGTGTTCTGAGGTGCATACCCTCTGATCTGGCCCATTTGTGGTGGTGGTGGCAACTGATGTGGTCTCCCTTGTCTTCTGGGACAATCCCTAGCTATGTGACCCGGCTGGCCACACCCAAAACAAGTACCCGGTCTAGAATAGCATGGGGCAGATCCGTGTTGCCTTCCACACAGGCGACACACACCATTTTGATTAGACCCTGTCTTTCCGATTTCACCCTCTCTGCTGAGCGGAACGCGGAATCTGTTCCCAAACATAGGCCTCTTTCCTTGGCGGATGTTGTCTCTATGAGAATTGAACCTTGATCCAGACAAGGCGGCTCTGTCATTTTGATCCTTCTCAATTTTCTGAGCTCTCCGATACAGATCATTATAAGTCTTCAAATCCAGAAGGACTAAGGCACTTCTCAAATCCTGTCTGAATCCATCTCTGAATCTCCTTGCTCGATTCACAGGGTTCTCGATTAACTCAGGGGCATATCGCGAAAGTTCAGCGAACTTTGCTTCATACTCATCAACAGATAGAGAACCCTGGCGAAGACGTTGAAATTCAGCCATCTTCACCTCTCTGGCAGTCTCAGAGAAGAACTTATCATTGAAGGCTTCACGGAAAGTGTTCCAGTCCTGAACAGCGCCTTCTGGAAAGATCATTTCACGCGTAGTCATCCACCAAGTGTCAGCAACTCCCTCCAGCTGGTAAGTTGCTAACATTACATTCTCTGCCTCGTTGCACATCAGTAGTGCAAACGCTTTCTCAAGCTTCTGAATCCATGAAGAAGCAGCTTCGGGGTCTCCAGACCCGGTAAACAACGGCGGATTTAACTTCAGGAAATGCTCCACCAACTTATGGATTGGTCTTGCAGCGACCACTATCTCTGGTGGATTCTCAACATTCACGGCGGCTGGAGCAACGGCAGGCGCAACTGCAGGTGCGGCTGCAGGGGCAACTCCGGTGGCGGCGACAGCGGCGGCATTTGCAGCGGCCTGAGTAGCGGCTTCAACAGCAGCGGCTTGCTGATCCATTCTATTACCCATCACTTCCAAAACACGCAAGATCCCATCCACCCTGGGATCATTAGGGGCTGCTACCCCGACATCTACGACAGGTGGATTCACTCCACTCGCGCTAGCCTGTGCTAGCGCTCGACCACGTCCGCCTCGGGTTCCAACACGAGTCAGAGCTCTACCCCGAATAACGGCCCTACTGGTCCTCTTTGCAAGAGTTCTCGGCTCCTGATCGCTCATGGTGTAGCTTTACTCAACTAACACCTGTTTCCAATTCAACATCGAATTAGAAACAGAGCGATCCAAACAACAACCAATTTTAGCACTTAGCTAACACAGACATGCACTAGCATGAATTTAAAGGCCATCCTATTAACTATCCCATGGTCATCGCTCCTTATCACTCCAATCTTCAACTTCGCTCTGATACCACTTAAACGGGATGTCACGCCCCGATCCTCGGGCACGCACACATCCTTCTCTCTTGGTCGATTTTATAATGCGATATCCCAGGACAATGTATCGCCAACCCTTTCAATTTTAAGCACATGCGGAAGCAGTTAAAATCCCCAGACAATAAAACGATGGGATAGAAAAGCAGGGCCATATTTTTCATATTGAAATTTATAACCACACTTTTATACAAACCATAATATCACTTCATAACTATTCACATCAAAACAGAGATCTCAAAAGAAGACAGGATCTCAATCCATCCAGACCGTACTCACGGCTTCTCTCGGGACTATCTTCTTCTTCCAAAATCCTCCTCTTCGATCTCACCTCCGAGTTCTCCTTCTCGGATTCCTCCTCCTCAGCTCTTCAGCGGGGTCCCGAAATGGTTTTCCCCAAACCGGGATGAGACTACGTCTCGCGAGTTCTACCCCACTAAGCCCGATTAGTAAACTATTATACTAAAGGCTGCCTAAACACGCATAGGTCGGAAGACGTACCTTAGCATCGATCCCACACCGCAAGTCGGTACAATTTACAATAAGCACTCAAGCAATCATATCACCGATCAAGCATCGATCAAATCGACCTAGTCGATTTCAAGCCAACAAGACCACTCACGGTCATTTCCATTCAGTCAATCAATTCACAACGTCAAATCAAAACAATGATCAATCGACCTCGTCGAATACATGTCAGTTGGATCATTCCCCAGTCGTTTTCCTTATTCAGTCTCAAATCGTACTCACAACTTCGCAAGCTTAAAATACCAAATCTTGGCAACAAATTACAGTCCCGAAGGACACGACCTACCTTTAGGTAGCAAATTACGGCCCAATGGGCGCGACCTTTAATAGGTGGCGGATTACGGCCTTATCAGGCGCGACCCGTATCGGGTGGCAAATTACGGCCTTCTCAGGCGCGACCGACTCTAAATTCGGTGGCAAATCTCGGCCCAACTAGCATAGCCATACTTCGGCGGCTTCCGAGGTTTAACTCACAACCTCTCACAGTCAAATTCTAGTTGAATGCCGACACTGATCAATCTTTGGATGAATCCCCACATACTCATCAACTCACTCAAATCACTCTCACAATTCTACTCACTTTACAGCTCCACAAAGCATTACAAATGCTGAATAAACATAATTGGCCACTTACCAATCAATAATTCGATCTCAATCAATTCCAATCAATTTAGGGTAAATCCCTAAAATATCACAATTGATTTAATTCCATGCAACGTAAAGCTCAATTAAATAAACGGACTGCACCATGATACTCGGCACGAGATTTTGGTCGTCGGCCAACAAAATCTTAATTTCCGAAAAATAATTAATTAATTATTAAATTTCGAAAATTAATTATTAATTATTAAAAATTCCATTTAGCTCAAAATAAAGCCAATTTAAATAAACGGGCTGCACTACAATCATCAGCATAATATTCCGGTCGCTGGCCATCTCAACCTTAATTTCCGAAAAATAAATAATTAAATAATAAATTCCGAAAATTAAACAATTAACATTAAAATTCAATTTAGCTCAAATTAAAGCCCGATTAAATAAATGGACTTCACCACGGTCATCCACGTGATATTCCGGTTCCGGACCATCTCCCTTGAATTTTCGGAAAATAAATAATTATTTAATTTAATTTCGAAAATTAATATTTAAATGCCCAAAAATCTCACTTAGGCCCGAATCACCAAATTGAAGCCCGATTAGGGGTCGGAAAATTCCCGAGATGCTTCCAATAATTAGTAGACCACGTCTACTTGCTAATTGCACAATCCATTTAACTAAATCACATCACAATTGACTAATAATTGTTAATTTATTCTAATCTAACAACCTAAACATAATTAATTAAATGTAAACCAACATTAAGCATAATTAGCCCACTAATCTTGGATTAGTGAGATTACTCGTCAAGATTGATGGTGGCACCAAAGGCATGTCAATGAGACAAGCCGCGTGTGGTTGTGGGGGCTCGATAAGGGGGGAGAAAGATGGGGAGAAGAAGAGAGATTGGTGTTGGGATCTTGAGGAGTGATTGGGTAAGCTGTAAAATCAGGAAGAGATACTCATGTTTTGATCTTGTGTTGGAGACAGCAAATAAGTAAACCGGTGCGTACAATGGATCTGCATCCAAGAGACATAAATAGGGATGGTGAAGGACATAAAATACAATGCCCTGGATCTAGTATAAAATAAGTAACACGATGACATAATCGGGAAAATGAAAATCAATCATAAACTGACTCATAGCATGGTCGATCTAGGCTATGTTAGAGTAAGTCACCATAAAAGATATACTGCATTATTGACCAACAGTCAATGAAGTGTAACGTCTTACAATAGCATGCCATCAACAAGCTCAAGTTTGCATTAAGATCAACAATATCAGGGGCGCTCTAGGCTTCATGGATTGAGATGAAAACAGGAACAATCTAGCTATAATACCAAGTCAGTATGTGAGGAAATATTGAATTGTGTGTTGCTTTACTGAATAATGTTTTACATTATATGGGTACTTATATCCAGAAAAATAAACACAAATAGGGAAGCAATCTAATGAAGAAATTAACTAACATAGGAATTAACGATAAAACCAGAATCAATTGAAACCAATTACAATCCACATAACATCACATAATCTTGAACATTACCTAACCATTGAAATTCATCATAACAATCAACGTCCTTCCAGAATTTTTCTATGGAAGTTTGAGGTTGAAATTGCTCTCGCGAGTTTGTTTTATAGATTATAAACTTTTCTTTTCTTTACTTTTTTGGTCAATATAGTAGAGACAGTTGAGATAAGTGGCCTTGGCTATATTTGTTAACAAAGCAACGGAAGGATGACCACATCCTATGGTAAATCAAAAAAAAAAAAAAAAAAAAAAGTGCTCTCTACAATTAGCTTACAATTAGCCAACAACTAGCTAACAACCATCACATGTGCCCTTCCTCTACTGGCATGGAGCATAAAAGTCGAAAGAGCAAGTGTACTTGAAATCTGCCAAAGCCATTTCAAGCAGTTGCAGATTACTTCTAATTTGCTAGTAATGATCTGCTTAAGTTGCTTTTATGCGCAACGTGTCATGCATCCATATTTTCCAAAACTAGCTAATTCTAATACTAAAATCTAACAACCTAATATATGCCTATTTTTCCAACCAATTTCCATTTTTATTTTCCAGAATTTTTTATTTTATGATTTTCGTTTTCTTATCTTATTCTCGGTCCCTCCTCTGAATCAAATTTTCACTGAGATACTCCGTGATTCAGTATTACCTCAGACGAAGCAATTGGTAACAAACATGCTCAATGATGAAGAAATCATCAACATACGAACAGCAACATCACGGGTAATTAGAACAACACTTGGATGGGCTTCAGATCAATTCAATCTGGGTGACCAGCAACATGGTTATTCGTTGAAAAATCATCACTAATTCACCATAACAATCTCCTAAATCATCATGCTGAGGTAAGAGATCGTACTGATGTAGCTTCATCACACGCCAGAGGGGTTTTGGTAGGACTGAAGAAAAGCAAATGTTAAGCAAACCCTACTAAAAACTTAGTTTCACAAATCGCAAGACATTGATTCCCCTAAAGCAATCAATAATTCCCCAAAGAACAGCGGCTACTTCCTTTTTTTTGGGTAATTAGAAAGATACAACACCTCAAGCTTTCTATATACGATCACATCGTAATACCTACTCAGGATAGCAACGGAATAGAGAGAGAGAGAGAGAGAGAGAGAGAGAGAGAATAGGCAAAAGAAGGATTCACCTGTACTGGATTGATCTTTCCTCACCAAATTTACATGGATATACCCGTACTCGAACCTTTCAAGTTGAAAGCAATGCGGATACGGAAAGAGCAGGAGTTTCACCCAGTGATGGATAACTTCGATTCTGTCCTCGCAGGGCCTTGAAACATAGCAACAACAAAGATGTGAACGGCGGACAGAAAAGAAGAAACACATGTGATGAAGGCAGCTAAATGCAGAGAGAAGGATAGAGAGTCCATAATTATGATTGCGACCTTGTCAATTGCAGTCAGCGAACTTCCTGAGCTTCTATTTGAGAGACAAGCTCTCGGCAGCATATTCAGCGGATTTCAGTAGACTCCACTGCTCATTCGCAAGGGAGACATGTCCAGTAAACATAACATTGTAAGCACTAGCAGAAAGGATGACAAGTCTAATCCAACAAGAAGAGAATAACAAGTTTGATCCAACAATTAGCATATGAACAGCAGAATCAACACAGTTGCACTCAAATTTGGCAAACACACTTCAATATTTATTTATTTTCATATAGGACTCATGTGCAAGGATGGACAACAATCAATTTACTACGGATTAAATGAGGACCGAAATTCTTTACAATCTCAAAGAATGAATACCAAACACAGAAGATGTTGGCATGGCACTCTGAAGATTTAGCTAAAACATACTCACTTCTTTACTCTTCACTCATTTACACATATACATGCACAAGCACTCCCCAAGCACCTCACTGCTCTCTTTTTTCTTCTTTCCTCATAATTTTTTATGTTAGTTCACGGCAAAGAACTAATCCATCCAAGGTAAGACCTTCCAGGCTCTAAATAGATTCGAGAGTAAGACATCTCTCCTATTTACCTCACTCAGAATTCACCATTCCATGTATTTTGCATGACAAACGGTTCTACCTTCCAGACAAAATTGCATTATGATGCAAGCCAATAGTCACATCTGCCTCTTTATCATATCAATATGAAAGCTTCCCTGGCCACTATGACGAACAGCAATCAGTGCAATTGAGAAATCCTCGATTAGCCCACGCAACAGCTCAAAGGAAATTCACAAGTGTAATTGAATTCGTAAGTGCAAAATTGTTAAGCATCATTAAAGCAAATACCAAATTAAGACCACAGCACCAATCAGCCGAACAAGAGAATACACAACCAGCGAGCATAATCTCAATCCGGTGAATACAATCTGTCAGATGCCAAAACCCTTGGGTATACGTAAGTCGACATGCTTTGTTCGTCTAGATATTTGATTAACATGAATCTATACTTGGCATAAAATCAGAATCAGAGACAACATATATGGATGGATTTGAACAACAATTCAAGTAGTCATGCCATATGGAGTTCTCGGCCATAGTCTAAAATCAATGGCATAATATCAGAATCAGAGGAGTTGTAAGTGAGTCGAACATGTACATTACGCAACAATCATTCCAGACACTAAAGCATAAGAACGCTTCTCAAAATTGAATTCCGAATTCGTTCAGGCATTTTAACGAATGTTTGGTGGTCAGTTCAAAAATTAGAACAGAGAGTCATAATCGAAGAGTCATTTCCGATATATACGAATTCAATGACATCAGAACGTATTTAAACTACTAACAGATCCACAACCATCGTTCTACTTTCACTCAAAACCGTATTTTAAAATCTCGGATTCAACTCAATAAAACAGAGCAATGACGTCTTTACCAAAAAAAATACAGAGCAATGACGTACATCCCTCGGAGTCCGTCTTTGGCCAAGAACAGCCATGGAATAGTTGGAGGCGTTATCACAGGTGATCTGCCTGCGCGAGGAAGCTCCAAACGAATCTCTGAGCTCTTCAGACTTCACGGCCTGAAGATTTGAAGAGGTCGGGGCCATCGCGAGACATGGAACCGCACATTGCTGCGTAGCATCATGCCCTGGTGAAAATCGAGAAGTCGTCGATGGTGAAGATCATCGAGCTCTCGTCGCACAACATCAGGCACGTGCGAGGCTAAGGAGAATAGAATATCAGCAGCCGCTGGAATGGGAACGCCAGAGACGTCATCTTCTCGATGGGTTATAAAAACATGCTAGAATGAGTGATTCCGACTTCGTCGATGGAGATCCTAGTAGTATTATCTCTAAATGAAAACTAATTTTTTTCGGAAAATAACCAACCAAGGATTTGGCATCGGTTGACGAATTAGCTAGAGAAGCACCGAAATTCGTTTCTTCAAGAAGAAATAATGGGTAAATCACACACACATACATATAAACCACGTTGGACAATCTTGAAACACTCTTCCACACTCATGTATGCAATAATCTTCCTTTTCTAGAAGAGAGAATGGATCGTGCTGATAATAAACCCTCTCAATTCATGAGACAACATATTTCTGGTTACTTTTTATATGCCTACCATGGTCGTCCGCTGGATGAGAAATTAGACAAAAGCTCACGTGATTAGAGCATTATTCATATGGTGCTCTTACTTTTAAATGTGAAAGCTTTAATATAGATGAAAAAGAATTCAAAAAATGCCAGACATTCGAATGTTTCATATGTACAAATATAATTATCTCGCAAATCATTCAACCAACTATTGCATCATTATCTTGCAAGGCATGGGAGTCAAAATCCACCCTTAAAGTCAAATCATCTCCACCCCAATCCCCCTAAGAAGGTGGGAATTCGAACCCCAACCTCCCCCTTCTCATGTGGGAAGGATGGCTAAATGCTAGTAACTATATTACCATGATTGATATACCTATTTAAGCCCAACCTAGTAGGATAGGATGGTTTGCAGTTTGTATTCTCTAGGCCTCACACGATGGGAGCTCGGGTAAAAATCTAGAGTTTTAGCCACACAAAAAAAAAAAAAAAAACCCCACATCGTTATAATGCATTCTAGAATTATAATTATTGGGAGACAAAAAACAAACCAATACTTTGCATTATCTATTGTTACAATTTCTTCTACTTCAGGTGAAAAGTACATGTCTTTTGAAGGCTCATGAGTCATGACAAAATGTACATAATTAAAGGATAAAGGAGAATTTATGCAATAATTTAGAATTTAGGGGATAGAAGGGATGTATTTTTTGTCCGCAAATTATATATCTACCTATGCTATCTTTGAGTTCACATTCCGGTTAACATATAAGCAGACAAAGCTCTAAGGACATAACAAAGTGACAAATATGAGAACATTTGATAAATTGTTGTTTAGCAGATGTATATTCTAGCAGATGATAAACTGTTGTAGGAGGAACTATTAAATGAACATAGACTTAGAGGTGTCAAAATGGGTCATGAAGCCATTTTTTGACCATATATTTGGGGTTAGGTTGTAAATGGGTTGTTAAACACTTGAAGGGTTGGGTGAAATTAAGTTTAAAATATTGAAGTTCAACTAGAGTGGGTCATAAATGGGTGTCTAGAGAACCCATTTATGATCCATTTAAAAATTAAGTTTGTATCAGTTGGGTAAGGGAAATTTGGACCATATATATATATATATATATATGTATTGTTCTAGAGGTGACTTTCAATATGCAGTGCTTTGCATTTACAAGATTCAAGACATGACTCTCATAATGTAGAACTTTGTCCCACATGGGACTTTGCCCATCGTGGACCTAATTTGACCAGCACGAATTCTCAAGTCGGAATAGGCCCAAGCTGAGATTTTGGGCTCCCCCTTTTTTCCAGGGCAATTTGCACCTTCGGGCTTGAGAGAGGCCCCAAATGGCCCAAACCGGCTGAACTATATATATATTAAATATAAAGCATATATAATAGAAAATACATTAATAATAATAATAAACATTAAATTAATTCGTAAATAAGTTGAAGTTAACATGTAAAAAAGAGTATTTTTGAGGCCCAAAATATAATAACGGATCTTTTTTTACTTTAAAAAGAAACAAGAGAAATTCGAGTGAGTTTCGAATTGGTTTGGAGCAAAGGACTTTTGGAAGTTCTATGGACTTGTCAATCATTAAGTAATGACTTCTTTTTTATTGGGGTTCAAGTAACAGTCATTAGCTTACATACCACTTTTGATGGAATGGATGTTTAGTCTTTGTCTCCATGGGCTGCTCGATCCTCTCATGATTGACGGTGAATGTAAGGCACCAATTTGTTTAGTCTCTAGTCTTTGGTTTTCACTAACAAGGACTTTGTAGAATACGAGGCACCAATATTAATATTGCTTTCTCTCCTCCTCAACTTTTTAAAGGAGGATCCACTTGGACAATGCTATCTTATAGATTAGTATTAATATACCAAACCACATGGCAGACCATAAGTGAATAGTAAGGCACCAATTTTGCATTCATTGGTAGGCTTGAACAATACATTGTAGGGCCTCGTCACTATGTGGGCTAGGCCTATAGCTTTGAGGCTCATTCTAGTCTGCCCATTCATTTATAAAAGTCACTTTGATAAATATTAGTTTTAGATTATCTACCTTGAAATACAAACTTTGTTAATATTGGAAGAGAAATTAAGGCTTAAAACAAAAAAAAGAAAAGCATTTTATGAAAATTTTAAACTCATATACAACAAAAGTATAAAATTATTTTCTATTTATGTTTTCCATTTTATCTAATATTTAGCTCAGCCTTTTTTTCCTTAAAAAAAGAAAAAAGACATCGTCCCTGTTATTGGGCCCATAAATTATAGTGGGCGAGCTAGACACTTGCCAAAACTTGCCAGTTTGGATTTGTACATGGCCCCAAAAAGTTCGAATCAAACATGTTCAGTGATCCAATCTAGTAAGTGTACCTGATCTCGCCATATTCAGATATGTTTTTTTTTTTTTTTTTTTTTTGGTAACCAAGGATCAGCTGGGCCCGCCGGGCTTATGCTGGGCAGCCCACGACCCGTAGAGTTCCCCTACGTTTGATGATTTATCTCTTAGAGCATAATAAATGGATGGGACGAGACCTCTTGACTATTAATTAACGTGGGGATTGGGACAAGGCGCCCTTATTCCCCCCATTCCACGGCAAAGAGTGAGCTGAGCTAGTAATTAACTGCATTAAATTTTTTTTTTAAAGAAAAGATGCGGTAATGCACTACGAGATAATTTTAATGGAAAAGAAAAGTGTGAGGACTCAAACAAACATGTGGGTTTCATTCAATTGACCAATGGAAACTTCACAAATCATTTAATAAAGAGGATTTAATGCTTATTCTTGGTACATTTAGCATTTCTCTAACCTCAATAAAGAAGGCGCCATATAATATTTTTGGAAGCTATCATCAAATTTCCACTCGTAACCCAAAATAAATACCTTACTCATGCATTTAATATTTTTGGAACTCGCTTTCATGCAAACATAATTTTAAAAAGTTGAGATTGCATCAAGCTTGACTACTTGAGCTTGGTGTTTCAGCTTTTGGTGCTTGACTTGTAATTGACTTGGACTTTAAACCAATTTCTTTTGAAAAGCCAAAAGAAATAATTGAAAGTAGGGGGGAAAACTTTAACCCAAGACACGGCAGATGTAAAAGGAATTTTGTGTAAAGAGAGAAGAGTTTCAAGATAACTTTACCTTTTTATGAGTCTCATATTCATATAAAAAATCAACAGAGCCACATTTTGTCAAGGATGTGACATTTTCATTCCTACTGGATCCTGTCATGATTGACGGCGAATATAAGGCATCAATTTGTTCAGTCTCCGGTCTTCGGTCTTTGTCCCCATGGACTTCATAGAATACAAGGCACCAATATTAATATTGCTTTCTCTCCCCTCAACTTTTTGAAGGAGTGTCCTATTGGACAATGCTATATGATAGATTAGTATTAATATACCAAACCACATGGCGGATCGAAAGTGAATAATTAGCCATATTTGATAATTAATGACAATATGCCACGTCACTTATTACGCCAAATATATGAGACATTCTTAGTGTTTTTGACATTTATCTATATTGCTTTGGTTGTAAAAATGAAAACTACTGACGTGTTGATATATGAATGGCACCACTACATGTGCTAAGACTTTACTCAAACTTTCTAAGTAAAATGGTGTGCAGTGTGGTATGCACCCATGTCATCAAGTAAGTGTGGAATTAGGATTAGAATGGAGATTGTCAAAAGGGGGAAAGGGATAAATTGACCAAGATCAATTAAAAGAAATTTAGTTTTCTATTGCACCATCATTTCTTCTCAAAATTACACAAAGTGCTCTCGAGCATTATTAGGAGTTGCCATTCAAGTTTGTCTGATAATCGTTGAAGCAATTAGATGATGCCTTCCATATAGACAATCCAACAAATCTAGAGATGGCCCCATTCAAGCTCTCGAGGTGTAGGACTTTATCCCACATAACACTTAGTTCTAGGGGTGGAAAAAAAGAAGAAGATCTAAACAACAGTTTGGCCTAGATCATACGGCCAACTTTTTTAGGTTTGAAGTGGTCCGGGCTGAAATTTAGGGTTCCCCCTTATTCTTTTTCGAGCCAATCCGCACCTTCAGCTTTAGCATCTTTGGGATTTTCAGGATTAAAATGGCTCGAACTGGTCAAATTATATATTAAAACTAAAAAAATATAATCAAAAGATTAATAATTAATAATAGAAGATGTTTAAATTGTACTCCAAACACTTGAATAAACTCTTAAGTAAGTTATAACATGAACATATAAAAAATGATTTTTGAGGCCCAAAATATAATAACTAATCTATTTTTAATTCATAAAAAATGAAACACAAATCTGCTAAAAATATTAAACTATAATTTTTTTACCCAAAAAATAGGCTCTCCAGTCTCTCTTCCCCTCATCAGTACCATGGGCAGTATCTCGTATTAAACAGTGACAAAGAGGTCAGATTGCTTTTCACAGAGTGATCTAGAGCTTTAGCGAATCAATTAGGATATTTTAATGCAAAAATCACTTGTAATTTTCTTGAATCCAAGTGCACGGGACGCAATCTCTTTTCACAACATGACTCATGTACATTTCTTTTGAGGGGCCAAAGGAAGTTCCCAAGGGCTTTGACGACTTGAGCAGGAAAAGTATTGGACTAATTGCACGATGCAATGCACTCAAGAACAATCAAAATGATTTTTGTTTCACTAATGATAAAAATCCCGACACTCGCGCATCACACCACGATCAAAGAAATTATAAATAAAAAACTTTTACTGTAATAAAAGTGAGTTTTGCTTTCACATTTCTAGATTGAAAAGAGCCAAAATCCATTTCATTCAACCAAAATAAAGAAATTGTTGGATGACTTTTCCATTCAAAAAGAGATTTTGTGCAAAATCTCTGCCTTTTGAAAAAGGAGAAAAAAGAACATTATTATACAAAAAAAGTTAGTTGATTTGTCATAATGATTTGATCTCTGTGTTCATATTGACAAAGTAAATATCATTAAACTATGCTACATGGCAAACTATAAATGGACAATAACCCATATTTAATAATAATATGCCACATTACTTATTATACCAAATTTATAAAACGGTCTTAATGTTGGACTTTCTCTTTCTTGTTTCTGTGGTCAAAGTGAAAACAAACCAAACCGTAAAATATGAATAACAGGTACTAAGACTTTACTAAATTAAATGGCGCGCTATGTGGCATGCCCCGTGTGATCAATTAAGTATGGAATCAACATAGGAATAATATTTGGAAAAAAGGGGAAAACATAAGTAGGGCAAGATCAATTACAAGAATTTTAGATTTTAGATTTCACCATCATCTCTTCTCAGAATTACACAAATCCTGTCAGTCATTATTTCCAGCTGCCATAGAAGTATGTCTGACGAACGTTGAAACTGTTCGAATGGTTTTTAACTCGTTATACCCAACCTCATTGTAATTATGCTTTTCTCACCTGGATCTTTATAGTTATATAACTTTTACTAACTTCGCTTTCACTAGGGTAAACGTTCACGCTAAATTAAAACCCATGAAGATGGAGCTTTGTCATGTGACCCATAGCAACATTTCAAAATAGTTTACTATAAACTGTATATTATGAAATTGAACCCCTTGAATCATTCAGTAGTTGTATGTAGATCGTCTTCAAAACTAAAATTTGTTTGATCATCCTTATAAGGTTCAAATATGTTCAATACGTTTACGCCTCATTACTTCTTGTGCTTGCATTCAAAATATTAGAAGAGCTTCAAGGATTGTCAACCATACTTCAGCGGCAGCTGGTGAGGATGTGTGAGAGGACATTTGTTACAATACTGAAAAGAAAGAAAACAATATAAGAAGTTAAATTTTGTTTAATTGATCGGGACAAGTGTACTAGAAATTCTAAAATTTGTTCTTAAAGTGTTATTGAGTTCTACAATTTTTAAAAAGTGCAATTAAGTCCTAAAACTTATCATGAAAGTACAATTGAGTCCTATAACTTTTGAAAAGTGTAATTGAGTCCTAAAACTTGTTAGGAAAGTAGAGAGAATGACACTAGAAGTGTTATAAGTTATGTACAATGCTCACTTTAGTGTCAAAAGTTTTTTGTCGCATCACTTAAATGCCAACTCGGAAAAAAAACAATTACTTAAGTGTCAATGGTGAGATTCCGACCAAATTAGTGCATGGCTTTTTTAATTAAAAGTTTAATATGAGTTGGCAACTTTTAAAGAAAAAACTGGTCCGTGTGGCTTTCCATGTGTACATTTCTCCTCCTCTCCCTCCACATCATTTTTTTTTGCATTTTTCTATTTTTTTTTCTTTCCTTTTCTCCTTCTCCTCCTTTCCCTTGCTCCTTCTGCATTTTCTTTTTCCCATACTTTGACAACCTTCACTAACTCACATTGCTACGGCCAATCACCAGATCACTGCCACCAAAACATCACAGCGGTCATATGAATGACACCACTACATGTGCTAAAACTTTACTCAAACTTTCTAAGTAAAATGGTGTGCAACATGGTATGCACCCATGTCATCAAATAAGTGTGGAATTAGGATTAGAATGGAGATTGTGGAAAGAGGGAAAGAGATAAATTGAGCAAGATCAATTAAAAGAAATTTAGTTTTCTATTCCACCATAATTTCTTCTCAAAATTACACAGTGCTCTCAACCATCATTAGGAGTTGCCATTCAAGTTTGTCTGACAATCGTTGAAGAAATTCGATGATGCCTTCCATATAGACAATCCAACAAATCTAGAGATGGCCCCATGGATTCACGACATGCTTTTCACCATATAGCACTTTGCCTCTTTACAAGGTTCAAGAAATAGCTCCCGAGGTGTAGGACTTTGTGCCACATAACATTTAGTTCTAGGGGTGGAAAAAACGAAGATCTAAAGAACAATTTGGCCTAGATAATACGGCCGACTTTTTCAGGTTTGAAGTGGCCCAGGCTGAAATTTAGGATTCCTCCTTATTCTTTTTCGAGCCAATCCGCACCTTCAGCTTTAGCATCTCCGGGATCTCAGGACTAATGTGGATCGAACTGGTCAAATTATATATTAAAACTAAAAAATATAATCATAATCAAAAGATTAATAATTAATAATAGAAGATGTTTAAAAATTACTCCAAACACTTGAATAAACTCTTAAGTAAGTTATAACATGAACATATAAAAAATGATTGTTGATGCCCAAAATATAAGAACTAATCTATTTTTAATTCATAAAAAATGAAACAAAAATCCACTAAAATTATTAAACTATAATTTTTTTCCCAAAAAATAGGCTCTCCAGTCTCTCTTCGCCTCATTGGTACCATGGATAGTGGGTCGTATTAAACAGTGACAAAGAGGTCAGATTGCTTTTCACAAAATGATCCAGAGCTTTAGTGAATCAATTAGAATATTTTAATGCAAAAATCAGTTGTAATTTTCTTGAATCTAAGTGCACGGGACGCAATCTCTTTTCACAACATGACTCATGTACATTTCTTTTGAGGGGCCAAAGGAAGTTCCCAAGGGCTTTGATGACTTGAGCAGGAAAAGTATTGGACTAATTGCATGATGCACCGCACTCAAGAACTATAAAAATGATTTTTGTTTCAATAATGATAAAGATCCCAACACTCACGTATCACACCACGATTAAAGAAATTAAAAATAAAACTTTTGCTGTAATAAAAGTGAGTTTTGCTTTCACATTTCTAGATTGAAAAGATGCCCAAAATCGCTTTCATTCGACCAGAAAAAAGAATTTGTTGGGTGACTTTTTCATTCAAAAAGACATTATGTGGAAAATATGAGGCACCAGTTATTAAATTATGGCTTAAGTTTGAATTAGGTATGAGACCCAAAAGATTCTGATTTGTTCAAAATATGAACTTGTTTTACGGATCGTTTCCGAGATCCTTCTCCAATCTCTCCACCATTAAGCGGTTTTCCATGTCAAACAATCGGATCCAAGGATCTCTTCCTTTAGCCCTTGGAAATCTCTTCAACTTGTCTTTCTGGAATTTAAGAAATAATTTTCTAACAGATTGCATTCCTCATTCCATCGGAGCACTTTCCAACTTGCAGCAACTTTATTTGAACGGGAACAGGTTTACTGGAGAGATACCGTCTTCGATTGGTAACATTACATTGTTAAATATCCTTGACCTTTCCTCCAACATTTTCCAAGGCCACATACCACAAAGTCTCGGCAACTGCAAGCAATTAATTGTGCTTGATCTTTCGAACAATAACTTAATTGGCTCAATTCCTAACGAAATCATGGGTCTTTCTTCCTTGTCGATTGCCCTTACTTTAGCAAATAATAATTTAAGTGGATTTGTTCCATTGCAAGTTGGATCTTTAAAGAATATTGGCATATTAGATCTGTCTCACAACAGATTGACGGGCTTAATTCCAACGTCCATCGAGAGTGCTTGGTATTGGAACGACTTCACTTAGAAGCTAATTCTTTTCATGGTCAAATCCCCGAAGCTTTACGTCCATTACGAGGTCTACAAGTGCTGGACCTTTCCAATAATAATTTTTCTGGTCCAATTCCGAGCTTTCTCGCGGGACTCGCACTACTCAAGTACCTGAATTTGTCCTTCAATCAACTAGAAGGACAAGTTCCAGAGGTTGGAGTTTTTCTTAATGCCAGTTCTGTATCGATTTATGGAAATATGGAACTCTGTGGAGGTGTTCCCTGTCTGAAGCTTCCTCTTTGCAAATCATCAAGCTCTAAGAAGTCTTCTTCAACCAAGGCCAAAGTAATATGGGTGGTAGCTGGCAGTTTGTTATGTTTAGCTTTGTTGCTCCTATGTCTATCTATTTTTTATCGTAAAAAGAAGCAGATGACAACCAATGCCTCCACTTCATTATCTTTCAAGAACCAATTCTTGAGGATTTCTTATGAAGAACTCTTGAGAGCGACTAACAGATTCTCCGAGACCAATTTGATTGGTAAAGGGAGATATGGCACGGTTTATAAGGGGATTCTTGATGGAGGTGCCACGGTGGCAACGAAGGTGCTCAATCTAATGCAAAGAGGTGCTTCAAGGAGCTTTATCGCTGAATGTCGAACTCTAGGAACCATTAGACACCGAAAGCTCGTGAAGATACTAAGTGTCTGTTCGAGCGTGGACTTTTGTGGCAATGACTTCAAAGCTCTAATATATGAGTTCATGGCTAATGAGAGCTTGGAGGAGTGGCTGCACCCTGGAACTATAGGACGAGATGATGAGTGTAGCGAATTGAGAAATCTGAGACTAGTGCAAAGATTAAACATTGCCATTGACATAGCTACCGCAATCAAATATCTCCACGAGGGTTGCTATCCAGCCATTGTCCATGGAGATCTGAAGCCGAGTAATGTGCTTTTGGACAACGACATGATGGCTCGAGTTGGAGATTTCGGGCTTGCAAAGATCATTTCAACGGTGTCTATCGAAGCCATAGGAGTTCAAGACCAGGGTAGTTCGACTTCAACCGCAGTCAGAGGATCCATCAGCTATGTGCCTCCTGGTACGAAACTATCATCTTTTCTTGATTATTTTTTATCTAATTGCGATAGTCACATGTGAGTGCCAAAAGTTTGACTAAACAATTATTCTTGGCATTATGTTATAATTTGTATGCTCTGACACCTCTTTCTCACAACTCAATTCCTCTTTCCGCTATTAATAGCTTCCTCAGAAAAAAGAAAATACGTATCTTGTTGTACGAAAAGATTAATAGTAGCTTGCCCTAATCGTATTTTAAATTAAGATGAGAATAAACCATCAGAATTTGATCAATGAGTGGAAAATTTTTAGACAACTTGTGAATCCATGTGAATAAATAGATTAAGCATATTGTATCATCTCATATTTATATTTTCTTTTTATAATTCGTAATTTGCCTCATCACATTCATGCCATTAAAACAGATTGCGAATCTCTTTGGAATGTTATGACTTAAGGTCTTAACAATAAGTAATTTTTCCTTTATGGCAGACCCTTTCATGACCAATAACTTAATATTAGAAAAATATATTAGATGGCATGACATTTATGCCGAAACCGTTGGAGGATACACTAATTGACAACATGATGGACTCTACCCAACTATCGCTTTCCCTAAGCTTATTGGTCAGAGCATATTAAGACAAATTTACGCATTTACAAGTATAAATCCATCACCGTCAACAAATCACTCTAAGTCTCTTCTTTTCCCCCCACTGTGTTCATTTTTTGCCTGTTCTTTTTGGCATTTTCTTCTCCTCTTTGCATAAAAGAAAGTGTGGTATAGGTATTAAACATAATTTGTATCATGAAAATGATAGCCTCACGTGGATCCCATATGTTTCCAGTCAAAAAACCAACTATTCAAATTCAGTTAACACAGACTTTTGCCAAGACCTTCACCCAACATATTTGCTTCTTTTTCAATTTTCACCCGTATCCTACTAGAGGACAAAGCCACTTTTGATGTTTAGGCAATTTGTGTAGCAAACATGTGACAACTTTGGTCACACCTAGTAGTTTTGGAGAAGAAGAGTTTATATGTTGTTAACTGACCTTTGGTGCACTTTATGAATTCTAAAATCATATTTCTCTACTGGTGATGCATTTCTAAAAGGTTAATGCACTTTATAAGAGTTCGCACAATAGGCACTAAACATCAGCCATATACAGTAAACTAAACGAAAATTAAACATAGAGAAATGAAAGCAAAAAACCAGTTGGGGGCTTTGGACCCTCGCCTTGCTCCAGCGGAAGGATCCCTTGGCCTCTCGCCATGCACAGAGCCCGATTGTGAAGTGAGTGAGGACTTGCAAGCCATCTCTCTATGTTGGGTGTGATAGGCACTATCCTTCATAATTTTCTTTTCGCAAACTCTTGCAAATGGACATCAAGCAAAATCCCATGTGACTTAGAAGCTTTTTCTAAACAATTGACTTCAAGAAAAAGTGTATGTTCGTTCCTATTAATGTCTTGATGAAATTTTCAGAATATGGCATGGGACACAAGGTTTCTACACTTGGGGATACATACAGTTACGGCATTCTATTATTGGAGATGTTCACAGGAAAGAGACCCACTGAAGAGGCCTTTGGGCACCATCTTAACCTCCACAACTTTGTCCGAATGGCTCTTCCAGATCGAGCAATGGACATTATAGACTTAAGGCTTTGGAGTGAAACTGGTGATCGACAACAAGAGATGAAAATCAGAGATTGCATTATCTCTGTATTCGAAGTTGGAGTCGCATGTTCGATGGAATCACCGCCGGAACGGATGGGCATGACCGAGGCAATAAGGAAATTACACTTGATCAAGGTGAGTTACGAAGACAAAGAGAGGATGATAGGTATGTAGCTAAATCAGTTTTCTCATTTCGTCTTGGAACTTTTTCACTAGTAGAGAAAATCATCTTGCAAAGGTAGTGCTAGCAAATTTGCATGAATGTCTCCCTAACTAGTCTACCTACCCATACCTATTATGTGTGTTTTTTATAATTGCATTTTATAATCGTGGAAAGTGGATGTATGGAGTTAAGTCCACCTATTTCCACCAAGTAATCATGTAAAATTTGATGAATTTGCTTATTTGCCTAGTTCTCTTCATTTCCGATGCCAATGTGCATCGATGCATTGCTTGATTATCATGGTTGGGCCATTGCCCTTACCTCTCTCTCTATGCACGCTTGTGTATTAGAATGTGACCTCACCATGAGGTCACGAGCTCAAGGCCAACTCTTAATGCCGTGCTTAAACGAGAGCCCATGGTCAATTGGAGATCAAGCTTGATCAAATCCAAAGGTAAGGAGAGGGAGGCAACCTTATCACAAGATCATGGGGTCAAGGCTAACTCTCGATGTTGCTGTTGAGAGTGACCTCACTATCAATTGGAAGCCATGCTTGATCGAATTTGGGCGACGTTGCCGACAAAATTATTTTGTAGTCATGTTGCCAATACCAACAGCCACCGTGTGAGACCCCCTTACCTCCTCTCCAAACCTCCTTTTCTTTTATCTCTTTTCTTTGCTATGGCATCAAATTACGGACTTTTTCTTTTTCTTTTTTTTTTTGGTCGATAGAGATAGAGAGTTAACAAAGACATAAATGGGACATGATAAAAAAGGGAACATGGATGCATATTTGTTGCACTTGTCGGTGTGATTACTACAATGTCTAATTATCCTCATCAAGTCTTCCCACTCAACCAACCCTCTCTCTTTCTTCACCATTAGCCACTGTCTCCGCCGTTGCGGCCACCTATCATCATGGTCGCCTCCTCCACGTCTCACTACTTTCTCCTTCATGTCATCCACGACCATCTTTGCTTTCTCTATTTGTTGACCCAAAACACTCTCTCCTTCACTGTCTCTTCTCTCACCGCCAAATTTCTAAGGTCTCCAAACCACCATTGATGACCTAATTTAGCCATTATGGCAATTGAGATCTCATGGAAATCTCAATGGACAAGCTAGATGTAGGAGGCATCCCCAAACCTTGAGATGGCCTTTTGATCTCATCATCATCGACAACTTGATTGTAGATGACGAGGGGAGCTCGATGCGAGGTCTTGAGACCCACCAAAGGCATAAACTTGACATTCGGGCAAGCTTGGCTGCCCTCAAATGAGAAAGGGAGTAAGAGCTATGCGAAAGCAGGGACAGCGACCAACATTAAAGTGATATAGGAGAGAGGGTGAACGGAGCATGACACGATCCCTTGTCAACACCAACAGTAAATGGTGGAGAGAAGAAGGTCATAATTTAAATTGGCAGTGGAGGCACGTTAGTGACACGAGCCGCGTGTGGTTGTTGGGCTCAGCAGGGGGCGGAGACAGACTAGAGGGAGAGAAAAGATTGGCATTGGGATTTTGAGGAGTGATTGGGGAAGGTGTACAATTAACAAGAGAGACTCATTCTTGATCTGGCATTGCAGACAGCAGATAAGTAAACCAATGGTACAATGGTTCCGCATGCAAAGCCATAGATGTGGTGCAAAATACATAACACCATGGTATAGTGACGAAAATGCTAAGCAAACAAAACCAACTCACGGTATGGACAGAATAAGCTATATTAGGGCAAGTACCCGTGAAATATATACCAAACTGCAGGTCAAATATCAATAATGTAACAATGCGCAATAGAATGCCATCAAGCAGCTCAAGTTTGGCATTAGGATCAAAATCAGGGGCACGCTGAAAACATGATGAATTGAGATAAGAACAGGAACAATCTAATGCTAATATCAAGTCGCAATGTGAGAGAATATTGACTTTGTGTATTGCTCAATTGGACAATGTGTTACATTGGAGCGATATTTGTAATAAGGATAATATACACAAGGAAGTAATCTATTATGGGGTGTTTAACTCCAAACCATCCCTTCTTGTTATATCATGAAGCGTAAAAGTCGAAAGAAGACTTTGTTCTCATGCATCCTTTCATTACAAAAGTAGATAATCAGTTGATGATCGAGAACACTTAAATCTACAAAAGCCATTTCAAACATTCGCAAAATATTGCTAATTCGCTAGTAATAATCTACTTAAGATGCTCTTATGAGCAACATGTTATACATCCATATTTTTCTAAACTAGCTCATGAATCATATCAAGCTAGTCGCTTTTATTTTCCCTTTATTTTTTATGTCACACCCATGATGCATATAACAATAGGCCATAGGTAAGCTTGTCACTCTAAAAGCCTTTCCTAGTATGGAAGCTCTCCTTCATAGTTGCCTGGAAGATCGTAGTTGCACACAACATACCACCACCCATTGTCACACTGAACCTTAGCACACCCGACTCGAACCGAGTCGCGCCAAACCATTTGACTGTAGTGCAAGCAGTTGCACCCGCTCGCGTAGGTGTTGGTGTTGTAATTATAGTTCTGCTTCTCTGCGACCCACAAGCTAACGGCGTAGGTGCCAGTGAACGTGCCGGTGCCCTTGGCAAGGCATAGGGTCCATTGGAGTGCACGAGGCCGCAGTCGTTGACCCGTTGGTTTGCTTAGCTTTGGGCATAGGCAGCAAGCGTGTTGTCCCATGTCATGTTCGCCATGCCAACTTGCTTCCGAGCGGCATTGTGAGAGTTGAGATAGTCTTGGGGTGAGTTTTGGGCATGAGTAGGTTGAAAGAGAGAAATAGAGACAAGAGAGATGATGATGGTTAGAGAATTCATGATGCTCAAGGAATTAGCTGATGTTGGTTCAAGGTGATATATTTGGTGATTAGTTATGCTATTTATAGAAAAATATTTTCGGGGCTTCAACTTACCATGTGCAATGAACTTATCGGGAACATCTCCTTTGGACAGCACAACCGTGCGTTCAAATCTAGTTTGATTTGAAATGATAAACTAGTAACTGGTGCATGAGGAAGTAGTTTTGCATGTTCTTCCTTTCCTCAAATGAACGTAAAGTAAAAGGCTTAAGTGGAGTTTGATATTTCAGCAAATTGGATACATTATAATAAGAAGAATGTTAGACTTTATGTCGAGTAATGCTAAAGACATTGAGAATAGTGCATGAGATTAAATAATTACGGGACATAAATAAAGTTTATCTGGTTGTAATGAGCAAACAAGCCTTATCCAAGCCTCCAATAGGGAATGCCCCATTTATTTACAATACCAGCCATCGCCACTTACTGTCCTCCGATGCCACCCAATAAGCCATTCAAAAGTCACCACCAACTCGTCATCGCATCCATCGTCCTTGTTCTAAGATCCACCATCCATCTTCAACCAGACCATTTGTCTCTAGCGTCCTCCACCCCATAACAATATATCACTATCCTCCCACAAGAAAAGTACATAAGATGTGTCAAAAGTTGTGTACAACACTCACTTTAGTGCTAAAAGTTTTCGTCGGATCATCTAAGTATCAAATCTAAGAAAAAATAATCACTTAAGTGCCTCCGACGAGAAATTTTAGCCAAAATATATGCATGACATTTATAATTAAAATTTTAATATGATGTGACATTTTTTTTTAAAAAAAAAAAGTGGGGGTCTGTATAGCATTTCGATATGTACATTTCTCCCCCTCTCCCTCCACATCATTTTTTTTTCTTTTTTTTTCCCTTCTCTTTTCTCCCTTATGCACCGTCGCTACTTCACACTGTACATGGACTCCTCGGCTACAACTTCATCAACGCCACAACCTCAACAAACAACACCAAGAATCGATGAACGATACCTGTGACGAGTTGGAGAGAAGGGGCGAGAAACGACATGGTTCAGATCTGTGAGAAGAGTGTTGTTCAGTCAAGATTGCTTGGTTTCATCAAATTAGAAAGCCACCAAGCACGTCCAGCAATCAATGAACGCCTAGGTTGGACGGAAAACCAAGAACAAGCACGCGAACCTCACCCAAACATTTCATCGAAAGTCTAAGGTACAACAACCGGAAAGCATTGTCTTACCAAAAAAAAAAAAAAAAAAACAACCGGAAAGCATTCGGGCCGCAAATTTAGACCAGAGCCAACCATAACCAGAAAACAACGCTAGGACACAGAGAAAGGAATGAGCAGGCCCAAAACGCGTGCAGACCGGGGTCGGTGAGCCTCGTTCCGTCGAATCGACAAGACAGGGGAAAACAAGCTTGGGCGTAACTTGGGAAAGGAAAGTTGCCAGACGCGATTGCTAGGTAGATCAGAACAAAACGGCTCCAGAAACCGCCTCGAGGGACTTGGCCGGTGAAGAAGGCAACACCAACCGCAATTCGAACTTGCCGAGAATGGATCCGACTGAGCCTCCGGTTTGCAGCTTTTCAACGAATCGACTCTGTTAACGCCGGATTTTGAGGTGGTTTTGATTAATTGCCCAGACAAGAAACCAGAGAGAAATTCCCTGCTGCATCACCTTTCTGTCGATCGTTTAGCAAGAAATTGATTTTTCTTGCTGAACGAAGTCGTTTTGGGTCATAAAGGCAGGTGAAACTTGTTAAACGGCGTCGTTTTGAGCTTTTTATGGTGAGTCAGGCTGCCGACAACCACATGGTGAAAAAAATATCAGAATTTTGCCACATCAAATTTCCGACATTCAAAATCGCAGTTGAGACTTAATTTTTTGTTTAAGTAATATTTAAGTGATTTTTAAAAAAATAACATTAAAATAAACGTCGTACGTAATTTTTGACACTTTTAGTATACTTTTTCTTCCTCCCGCTCCTAGCAATGGCCATCGTCGAGAGATCGACGAGCTCTAACCACTAACCAGCCCTCAAGGCCTTGATGCTGTCAATGTTGCAGCGAGTGTCCAGATCTGGAGGTGCATCCTCCTTATCTAGACACTCAACCCCTTCACTCCAGATCTAGAGGCAGCGAGATCAGGATCCATCGCCCTCTGCAGGCAGGTGGTCCCCGTTGCCCCTTGATTTATTGCTTAACAAATCAATCTTCCATAAATAAATAAAAAAAGATAAAATTTATGAATCATTCTTTTATGTCTCTGCCATTTTCCTTATTTTAAGCTATCTAGCAGGTACATGTACTTCTCTTTTGTCTCAATTAAGTTATCATCCACTTGTTTTTAAATTAATACAAGCATGAAATCCATATTATTTGTGTTTTTAATTTTATGAGCTACTTTTACGGTTCTGCAATTGGCATGGATGCGAAGGGCACGCCCTCACATCCCCACTTAGCATTGAACGGTTTGGACGTGCATCTTGTATCCGTCTATTGCACCGTAAATAAGTCTTCTAACAAAGAAATTATAATGAGCTCGAGATATGTAATAAATTGACTCTGAATCATAAAAAATGTTTAGATCATACGTAAGTCCCACCTAGATCTTATCAAATTCAACAGTCCAGATTTGGGATGTGAAATACTATGTAAAGTAGAGTAAAGGTCTATTAAGAAAATGATTTGAGTAATTTCTCATCAACCGAAATATGCCCCCTCTCTCTATCTGTCTGCGCACATGCGCTTGTGTGCTTCACCATCAAGCCGCAGTCAATTGAAGACCAAGCTTGATCGAACAGTTATGTGACTAATTCGATCAAATCTGAAGAGGACAAAGAGGGACGCTACCTCATCGCAAGATCATGGAAAAAAGGAGGTCTAACTCTCAATGTCACAATTGAGCATAGGCTCACTATCAACTAGAAGCCAATGCTTGATTGAATTTGGGTGACATTGCCGATGAAATTCTGTTGCGGTCATGTTGTCAACACCTGCGGCCATCATGTGTGTCCTCTAAGGATAAGTACACCAAAAGTGTCAAAAGTCATGTACGGCGCTCACTTTTGTGCCAAATTTTTTTTCGGATCACTTAGGTGCCACTTTTTTAAAAACACGATCATTTAAATCCAAACTCCAATTTTGATAGCCGCAAATCCGACGTAGCTATATTTTATTAATTTCTCAAATCCTACATGGTTCGCCGGCATACCTACTTAGCATATAACACCTAACGATGTCGTCCGAAAGTTGTAAAAAGTGATCATTTAAGTGCCAATTTTTACTTAAAGTGATCATTTCGATGGTAGTTGTTATTTAAAAACAATCACTTCAATGCTAAGCATGCCATGTGGAAATGCCATATGGACTAGATTTTTTAAAAATTTGTAATATTAATTATAAATGTCACGTAATAAATTTGGCCGGAATTTCTCGTCATTGGCACTTAAGTGATCATTTTTTCTCCGATTTAGCACTTAAGTGAGCTAGCAAAAACTTTTGGCACTAAAGTGAATGCCGTATACAACTTTTGGCACTTCTAATGTACTTATCAAGTATCCCCTACCTACTCTTCAAACCTCCTTTTTCATTGCCATGTCATTTAATGGAGATACAAAGTTGACAAACACATAAGCAAGACAAGATCAAAAAGGAAACATGGACCTATATTTGTTGCACTTCTCAGTGTGCTCATCACATTGTCTAATAATTTTTGTCAAGTCTTCCTACTCAATCATCCCTGTCATTCTTCACCATTAGCCACCGTCTCCGGCCGTTATGGCCAATTGTCAGCACCGTCACTCCTCCACATCTCGCTGTTATCTCCGTCGTGTTATCCACGACCATCTTTGTTTTCTCTATTTGCAAACCGAAAACACTCTCTCCCTCACTCTATCTCTTCCCTCACCACCAAATCTCTATAAGGTCTCGGCACCACCATTGATGACCTGATCTGGCCATGGCCTTTGAGATCTCACCTCAATCTCAATGGGCAGGTAGATGGAAGAGGCATCCCCAAATCTTGAGATGACCTTCTGATTTCGTCATTGTCGCGACCTATTTTTTTTGGTGTGAACCACCTAGGGTTTGGCTAATGGATTATTAAGCCTAGACTTAATTCGGGCTCTCCCAAGCCCATACCAATTCGCGACTTAAGTTCAAGTTCTTAACATGCAATTTATTTTTTAATTAGGAGTCGCCACTAATCTATTTTTTGGTGGGTCGATTAGAAACCCAAGTAAAGTAACGGGAGCTTTACTTTACTCCTACGAACCAGAGACTATGGGTACGGGGACTTTGTTACACTAGATTTCTCTAATGCCCTTTCGGTACCACTTCTTTTAAATTTTCAAAAAATATTTTTTGCAGGCAGTTCGGATTGATTTTAAATTTATTTTCCTAACATGTGAGGTGATCATGCGGGTGCGCAATCCACCAATTTAACACCCAGATAAACAATAAATAAATTGCAAAAACTTACCTCGAAGTAACGAAAGCATCTGCAATATTAATTCAAAATTCACATCAACAACCTAGATATGGTTTCTAATTAACACACAATTTCTTTTTTGTTTTCACTTAATTAATGAAATCATGCAATATGCAATGCAATATTAACTAAATGACTTAATTCTAACGACACTTAATTTCTAATTAAATTGGCCTAGCAAAAATACTAAATGACATGCATCTCAGTGAATCTAGCCCTAATGACGTGCATGACATTTATTAATTTTTTTCTAAATGAGCATGCGATCTATCCTAATATGCAATGACGTGCAAAGAATGTCCTAATTCCAATTTTTCTTTTTCTTTTATGAAATTCGAAATTAAAATTGCCAAATAATTAAACGTGCAATTCAAATTTAAAAAAAAAATAAGATACTAAATTAATGCATATTTTTTGATTTTATGATTTTTCTAAATTCGAGATAAAATCCCTATTCTAAATATGCATTTAAAAAAAAATCTAACTAACCTATCATGCAATCGTTATAATTTACATGGGATGCAACTGCAATTTTTGTATTTTCGAGATAAATAGAACAATTAAAAGATAAACACTAAATCATCCATGGCCATCAAAGATATTATCCACCACTTGAATTGAAATTCAAATTTGATTATTTCGCTAATAAAATCGATAAATTGATCTTAAGCCTTAAAGATCAAGATATCAATTTTACTCTCGTGTGAATAATTATTCCATCTAAAGCCTTATAGATAGAATAAACATTCGTGCGATTGCAAATTAGATGATATATTATGGAATTTCAATCATGCATTGGAAAATATCCAAACAATGAGATAAAATGAAAACTAAAATAAGATAAAACAAATATACTAAATATACCAACCTAATAAAATAAAATAAATCTCTACCTATATTCGAATGTTTCTCCAAATCGGAAAGGTGAGGTGGATCACGATAAAAGCTTGGCACGGCTAAGGATAGGGCTCGGCAAGGCCACGAGGAACGGAGATCACCAGCAAATCCTTGGTTCGGTGGTCAAGGGGCACACTTTGATGACCTGCAATGTTAAACTTGTCTTTGACCGTGAGGATGGATAAACTGCCAGAACTCGTCCTCTTGGTATTGATGGACTGAAGACGTGTCAATGCTGGACGAGGGATGTCTCGGGTAGGTTGCGTTGTGATGATTCGACGGACCAACTTGCCGAAGGACAGTGCTGCTCATGGCCTTTTACTTGGACCAGGCCATGCTAAATCCAACAATCACCGTTTGCAATTTCTCCAATTATGGTCGCCTGGGGTGACGTTGCTCGTGGGGTAATGCATGGACACCAAAAAGGATCCCGGGGTGGTACTTTGCAAGTGAGAGATTAGCGCAATAGTGTCATCAGAAGAAGCAGCAGTGTCGTGATGAAGAGAGGGCGTGGACAGCGTCTTCGCCGTCGAAGTTGGAATGATGGTGGCGATGGCGAGCTGCTGGTGGTCGTTCAGGCGAGGGGACGCTCGGACTGTTGCAGGTGCTCGCGACGTCGACGCTCGAGCGGAAGAAGGTGTTGCGGGGGGTTTGCAGACGGACGGGCTGAAGGTGGAGGCGCTGAGCTCGCGGGTCCTGCAGGTGGAGGCGCAGCAGTGATGTCGGCGCGGTGTCGGTGCTAGCGCGGAGGAGCTCACGTACACCGGGGGGTTGAGCAGAAACGGCGAAGAAGAAGACCTGTTCTTCTTCTCTTTTCTTTTTATTTTTTTTTCCTCTTTCTCACATGTCGCACGTCTCCTCTCTATTTGCCCTCTCTACGGTATTTTCTCTGTTCTAAACCAAAACCCTACTTTTCTGACTTTGACCTAAAACAAAGAAACCCAGAAAAAACGAAGACAACTTTTCCTCAAACTCTTTCCTCTCGATTTTTTCGAAAATTTCCCCTCTCTCACACTTTTCTCTGCACTTTTTGCACGAATTCTTTTCATGACTTTTTCAACTCTCGCTCCTGAAATTTTTCGAATTCGCCTTCCTCCTGCTCACGAAAATTATGGCTCTTTTATAGTGATTTTCAGATGGCCATTTTTATAGCAATTTTTGACTTTCCATCTTCTGTTACATTAAATTAAAGCTGCAAATCAGAGGATGATTTCGCAATCAACTCGATTTTGCTCCGATTTATTCCGTTTTATAAAAATTCTTGCCCTTTGTTCACCTAATTTTTAATTGTTTCTGCATTTATCGAAATCTGAATGCTCATTAGAATTTTAAATTTCCTTGCATACTTCAATCAAACCAATTTCCCCCAATTTCATTTTTTCCTTTTTATTTGTCCAAAAATGCAATTTTTATTTTCCTTATTTTCCTAGATTTGCTAAAAATAGGTGTCAACAGTCATTGTCGACAAAGTAATTGTAAATGATGAGGGGAGCTCAACGCGAGGTCTTGAGACCCGCCAAAGGCATAAACTTGACGTTCATGTGAGCTCATCTATCCTTATCCAAGAGAGGGAGAGAGATAGCTACACGAAAACAGGGATGACGACTGACATTGAAGCGATAGGGGAGAGAGAGAGCGAATGGAGCATGACATGACCCTTCATAGGCACCGGCATTGAATGGTGGAACGAGGAAGGTCAAGATTGATGGTGGCACAGAGGCATGTCAATGACACAAGCCACACGTGGTTGTGGGGGCTCGATAAGGGGGGAGAAAGATGGGGAGAAGAAGAGAGATTGGTGTTGGGATCTTGAGGAGTATTGGGTAAGCTGTAAAATCACGAAGAGAGACTCGTGTTTTGATCTTGTGTTGGAGACAGCAAATAAGTAAACCGATGCCTACAATGGATCTGCATCCAAGAGACATAAATAGGGATGGTGACGGACATAGAATACAATGCCTTGGATCTAGTATAAAATAGGTAACACGATGGTATAATCGGGAAAATGAAAATCAATCATAAACTGACTCATAGCATGGTTGATCTAGGCTATGTTAGAGCAATTTTACCATAAAAGATATACTACATTATTGACCAATTGTCAATGAAGTGTGACGTCTTACAATAGCATGCCATCAACAAGCTCAAGTTTGGCATTAAGATCAACAATATCAGGGGGGCTGTAGGCTTCATGGATTGAGATCAAAACAGGAACAATCTAGCTATAATACCAAGTCAGTATGTGAGGAAATATTGAATTGTGCGTTGCTTTATTGAATAATGTTTTACATTATATGGGTACTTATATCCAGAAAAATAAACACAAATAGGGAAGCAATCTAATGAAGAAATTAACTAACATAGGAATTAACGATAAAACCAGAACAAATTGAAACCAATTACAATCTGCATAACATCACATAATCTTGAACATTACCTAACGATTGAAATTCATCATAACAATCAACATGTCTTTCCAGAATTTTTCTATGAAAGTTTAAGGTTGAAATTGCTCTCGCAAGTTTGTTTGATATATTATAAACTTTTCTGTTTTTTTAACTTTTTTGGTCAATATAGTGGAGACAGTTGAGATAAGTGGCCTTGGCTATATTTGTTAACAAAGCAATGGGAGGATGACCACATCCTATGGTAAATCAATAAAGAAAACAGTGCTCTCCTGCAATTAGCTTACAATTAGCCAACAACTAGCTAACAATCATCACATGTGCCCTTCCTCTAGTGGCCTGGAGCATAAAAGTCGAAAGAGCAAGAGTACTTGAAATCTGCCAAAGCCATTTCAAGCAGTTGCAGATTACTTCTAAATTGCTAGTAATAATCTGCTTAAGTTGCTTTTATGTGCAACGTGTCATGCATCCATATTTTCCAAAACTAGCTAATTCTAATACTAAAATCTAACAACCTAATAAATGCCTATTTTTCCAACCGATTTCCAGTTTGATTTTCCAGAATTTATTATTTTATTAGATTCGTTTTCTTATCTTATTCTCGGTCCCTCCTCTGTATCAAATTTTCACTGAGAGACTCCGTGAATTTCAGTATTACCTCAGACGAAGCAATTGGTAACAAACATGCTCAATGATGAAGAAATCATCAACATCACGGGTAATTAGAACAACACTTGGATGGGCTTCAGATCAATTCAATCTACACCCAAAAGAGGTGACCAGCAAAGGAATGGTGATGACAGCAAGTTCAAGGCACAGCAACATGGTTATTCGTTGAAAAATCATCCCCAATTCACCATAACAATCTCCTAAATCATCATGCTGAGGTAAGAGATCGTACTGATGTAGCTTCATCACACGCCAGAGGGGTTTTGGTAGGACTGAAGAAAAGCAAATGTTAAGCAAACCCTACTAAAAACTTAGTTTCACAAATCGCGAGACATTGATTCCCCTAAAGCAATCAATAATTCCCCAAAGAACCACGGCTACTTCCTTCTTTTTAGGGGGAATTAGAAAGATACAACACCTCAAGCTTTCTATATACAAATACATCGTAATACCTACTCAGGATAGCAACGGAAGAGAGAGAGAGAGAGAGAATAGGCCAAAGAAGGATTCACCTGTACTGAATTGATCTTTCCTCACCAAATTTACATGGATATCCCTGTACTTGAACCTTTCAAGTTGAAAGCAATGCAGATACGGAAAGAGTAGGAGTTTCACCCAGTGATGGATAACTTTGATTTCGTCCTCACAGGGCCTTGAAACATAGCAACAACAAAGATGTGAACGGCGGACAGAAAAGAAGAAACGCATGTGATGAAGACAGCTAAATGCAGAAAGAAGGATAGAGAGTCCATAATTATGATCGCGACCTTGTCAAGTGCAGTCAGCTACCTTCCTGAGCTTCTATTTTGAGAGACAAGCTCTCGGCAGCATATTCAGCGGATTTCAGTAGACTCCACTGTTCATTCACAAGGGAGACATGTCCTTTAACCATAACATTTGTAAGCACTAGCAGAAAGGATGACAAGTCTAATCCAACAAGAAGAGGATAACAAGTTTGATCCAACAATAAGCATATGAACAGCAGAATCAACACGGTTCCACTCGAATTTGGCAAACATACTTCAGTATTGATTTAGTTTCATATAGGACTCATGTGCAAGAATGGACAACGACCAATGTACCGCTGATTAAATGAGGACCGAAATTCTTTACAATCTCAAAGCATGAATAGCAAACAGAGAAGATGTTAGCATGGCACTGTGAAGATTTAGGTAAAACATACTCACTTCTTTACTCTTCACTCATTTACACATATACATGCACAAGCACTCCCCAAGCACCTCACTGCTCTCTGTTTTTCCTCAGGCTTTTTGATGTTAGTTCATGGCAAAGAACTAATCCATCCAAAGTAGGACCTTCCGGGCTCTCAATAGATTCAAGAGTAAGACATCTCTCCTATTTACCCCAGTCAGAATTCACCAGTCCATGTATTTTGCACGACAAACGGTTCTACCTTCCGGACAAAATCGCATTATGATGCAAGCCAATATGCACATCTGGCTCTTGAGAAATTTTCTATCCTATCATATCAATATGAAAGCTTCCCCGGCCACTATGACGAATAGCAATCAGCGCAATTGAGAAATCCTCGATTAGCCCACACAACAGCTCAATGGAAATTCACGAGTGTAATCAAATTCGCAAGTGCATAATTATTAAGCATCGTTAAAGCACATACCAAATTAAGACCACAACACCAATCAGCCGAGCAAGAGAATACACAACCAGCGAGCATAATCTCAATACGGTGGATATAATCCATCAGATGCCAAAATGAACTCATGACCCCTTGGGTATACGTAAGTCGACATGCTTTGCTCATCCAGATATTTGATTAACATGAATCCATACTTTGCATAATATCAGAATCAGAGACAACATATATGGATGGATTTGAACAACAATTCAAGCAGTCATGGCATATGGAGATCTCAGCCATAGTCTAAAATCACTGGAAACAGAGGAGCTGTAAGTGAGTCGAACATGTACGTTACGCAACAATCATTCCAGACACTAAAGCATAAGAACGCTTCTCAAAATTGCATTCCAAATTCGTTCAGGCATTTTAACGAATATTTGGTGGTCAGTTCAAAAATTAGAACACAGAGTCATAATCAAAGAGTCAATTCCGATATAGACAACTTCAATGACATCAGAACGTATTTAAACTACTAACACATCCGCAATCATCATTCTACTTTCACTCATGACCTTAATAACAGATCTCGGATTCAACTGAATAAAACAGAGCAATGACAGTACATCCCTCGGAGTCCGTCTTTGGCCAACAACAGCCAAAGACGTCGTCACAGGTGATCCGCGGCTGAGAAGAAGCTCCAGCAAATCTCTCAGCTCGTCGGACTTCACGGCCCGAAGATTTGAAGAGGTCGGGGCCATCGCTAGACATGGAACCGCACCTTGCTTGCGTAGCATCGCGCGCTGGTGAAAATCCAACGTGCGAGTGTGTTGTAGACATGGAATCGGGAAGCAAACCTTCGGGTGTTCTGGGCGTGCCCAAAGGAAACAGCGATGAGGCTGAAAGAAAAAGGAATAGAGAGGGGTGACAATATTATAAAATAAAAAAGAAAGGAAACAGAAGGGGGAGGGGTCGAAAAGAAAGAAAACAGAAGTGGATAGATGGAGTTAAGTTTACGTATTTCCACTAAATAATCATGTAAAATTTGATGAATTTGCTTATTTGCCCGATTCTCTTCATTTCTAAAGCCACTGTGGATTGATGCATTGCTTAATTACCGTGATTAGGCCATTGCTCTCGCCTTTCTCTCTCTCTCTCTCTCTACTTGCTTATGCACTAGAACGTGACCTCACTGTGAGGTCACGAGCTCATGACCAACTCTTAATGTCACACTTAACTGAGAGCCCGCCGTCAATTGGAGACCAAGCTTTGATCAAATCCAAAGACAAGGAAAGGGGTCGGCAACCTCATCACAAGATCATGAGCTCAAGGCCAACTCTCGATATTGCTGTTGAAAGTGACCTCACTATCAATTGGAAGCCATGCTTAATCGAGTTTGGGTGTTGTTGCCAATGAAATTATGTTGCGGTCATGTTGCCGACACTGGCGGCCACCGTGTGTGGCCCCTACCTCCTCTCCAATCCTCCTTTTCTTTATCTTTTTCCTTTGCCATGTCATCAAATTATAGAGCTTTTCTTCTTATTTTTTGTCAATAGAGATACAAAGTTGACAAACACATAAACGGGACAAGATCAAAAAGGAAACACAGACGCATATTTGTTGCACTCATTGGTGTGTTATCACATTGTCTAATAATCCTCGTCAAGTCATCCCACTCAACCAACCCTCTCTCTTTCTTTACAATTTGCCACCACCTCCGCCCATTACAACCACCTGTCATCAACGTTGCCTCCTCCATGTCTCACCACTTTCTTCGTCGTGTCATCACGTCGCCCTTAAATGAGAGAGGGAGAGAGATAGCTACACAAAAACAAGAACAATGACCAACATTGAAGCGATAGGGGTGAGAGAGCGAACGGAGGGTGACATGACTCCTCATAAGCACCGGCAGTAAATGGTGAAGCGAGGAAGGTCAAGATTGATGGTGGCACCAAAGGCATGTCAATGACACAAGCCAGGCGTAGTTTGTGGGTGCTCCAAAGGGGGGAGTAAATGGTGGAGCGAGGAAGGTCAAGATTGATGGTGGCACTAGAGGCATGTCAATGACACAAGCCGCGCGCGATTGTGGGGGCTCCACAAGGGGGGAGAAAGATGGGGAGGAGAAGAGAGTGTTGTTGGGATTTTGAGGAGTATGGGGTAAGGTGTGAAATTAATAAGAGAGACTCATGTCTTGATCTAGTGTTGGAGATAGCGGATAAGTAAATCAATGTTACAGTAGATCTACATCCAAGAGACATGAATCATGACAGTGAAGGCGATAAAATACAATGCCTTAGATGTGGCATAAAATACGTAACACGATGGCATAGTGAGTAAAGCATGGAGCAAACAAAAACTAGCTAACAATATGGACAACATAGGCTTTATTAGGGCAAATGTCCATGAAATATATACTAAATTGCTGATCAACTGTCAATAGATTACAACAACTAGCAATAGAATGCCATCAAGAAGCTCAAGTTTGGCATTAGGATCAATATCAACATGGATTGAGATCAAAATAAGAACAATCTAATGATGATATCGAGTCAGAATGTGAGAGTATATTAAATTGTATGTTGTTCAATTGAAAAAGGAAAGTAATCTAATATGGGATATTTAACTCCAAATCATTGGCACATCCATGAATCGCCACATGTAAAAAGCCCTTCCTCTTATATCATGAAGTGTAAAAGCCGAAAGAACACTTATGAAGGTATATGTAATAAGTTGGTGATCAAGAACACTTTGAATCTGCCAAAGCCATTGCAAACAGTCGCAAAATATTGCTTGTTTGCTTGTAATAATCTGTTTAAGTTGCTCTCATGAGCAACATGCATTTTGCTCTAAGGCCCGATCTAGGCCCGCCCAATGTGCATAGTTATTATAATTTTTTTTCTTGATGGGCTGGAGCGGGCCATAATGTTCGCCCAATTGGAAGGCCCAGTCTAGCTCTTGCCCGCTCATCATGTTTCTTCAAGTATAAATGAGTCATCGACAAGTTCAAGCATAGCTCACCCAACTTATTGAGCCTAACTAAGATTAGCATATTCCAACCAAAGCTGATTCAATCTAAAAAGAGAAAACATTTGCACTGTCAAAAATATAATGAAAGAATTATCAATTAATCATACACTAGAAATCGCTTATTAATATAACATCAAACTTAGAGGATTACATATATGCTAAAAATCTTAGGATGCGATAATCACGCGCTATGTTCTCCAGCAAACCAATTTCATAAATTTGTCGGCAGCACGATTGAATCAAATGTGGAAGGAAAGAACAAAACGAGATAAAGGAATTGGAGATGATGTGTTATGGATCAACTAGTTTAGTATTTGGGAAGAGAGCACTCCTTGGGCAGGTTGTTTTGGAACCTTGCATTGTCCTGGCAATAGACATATATCATGTGATGTCTCCCGACCCATTTGAACCGCCTCCTCCTTGTTCCACCAGTTTGTGGGGCTCTCCGCCCTGCAAAACCTCGGATTGCCCTTCCAGACACAAGCGTCGATCTTGTAGTCCCCGAACGTGGCCACGAAGGGCCCTTCGACCAATTGACCATGTCACGCTCACCCCGTGTCCCCCAGATGTCGTCAGACTGTCATGGTCTGCCTTTGATACATGATGTCGGCTTCCACATCCTCGATATCGAGGATCACCACCTCCATTTGTACCAGTAGACCGAATCGAGTCGGGAGCTGACTCATACTCACTAGCCTGAAAAAGGTGGAACAACAATAAATGAATTTAAGAACTCAATAAGTAAATCACCTAAACCTCGTATAGGCAAATGCCTTGTTTTGGAAATCTACGAACTTGATGCCCACTTGTAGATGTCAAATCAATAACAAAACCTTTGCTTTGCCTTAATTATAAGCATGAGGGAAACTCTTCCTCTACCTAAACATTCGTCCTATCAAGAATCTATAAGATATCTCATGCCCATAAAAATTCTAAATATGCCAATTGATAACTTCAATAACATACACGTGTTTCTTGGGTCCTAAAAAATAACATAAAGATTCACACGTGCCACATATAATGCAGTCAATTGCCAATAATATTCCCACGTGCCAAATATTAGTTTCTAAAATATTACCATGGCCTTTTGAGACTCAAATAATGACTTCCAAAACATCCTCGTGTTCTCACATCACAGCTAACGCCAATTATAACATACACGTACCTTTCAAGTCACTAAAAATGACAATTAAATTTTGCATGTGTCTCGCACACAACAAATAATGCCATATCAAATATGCACAGGACATATAACAACTTTCAAAGTATTCACATGACACTCAAATGCCCCACACACATTCAGCGCCTCGAGAATCATATGGCTCTTCGGTCCAATTATTATACATACATAGCCAAAGAACCTATGGCTCTTCCGAAATTATCCAAGGCATCATCCTACCCCATCGGGCATGGCATCCAAACTCCATCGGACATCGTTATGATAAAACACTCCCATGAATGGTATTCGAACTCCCTTGGGCATCCGAAATCCATTAGGTATTGCCCCGACTTCCATCAATGATGGGTTTTTCATGTGACCACATGGATTAAGCACACAACCAATTATTATCTTCCTCTTTAACCCAATGTATGAATGCCTCAATGACGTACCAAGCGAAGTGTGTCTCATGGCCTATCAAAACTACTTCAATAAAATATGCTTAGCACGAAACGAGAATCGACCTAGGTCCTATTTGGATAAACAACAATACACCTCAATACCACTAATCTAAGAGAGAGACTAGACCTGACGTGCTTCCACACATGTCCAAGGACCATCGCAAGTCTCACCTCAAAGACTTGAGGTGACTTCATGCATCGACCATGTATATGTTGGATGTTTCAGTAGTTTTGAAATATTTATTAGAAATTATGATTGTCATGAAAGTTATCATTTTTGTAACGGCTTTTTTTTTAACGGTCATATAACGGCTTTCTAACGGTTATATAACGGTCGTCTAACGGCTTTATAACTTGTGATTTATTACTTCATAAACTCTTCATTATTTTATAATGGTCATCTTTTAATTACTAATTGATTTATGATGATCTCCTAACGGCTCTCTCTTTTCCTTGTTTAAATATAAATTAAACTTCAAACCACAATCGTAGTATATACAATATGTTCTCACATTTTTCCTTTTCTTTTTACTGGGTTATACACAAAAGTTATTCTATTTCCTTCTAATATTTAGTGCGGAGTATAGAAGAAGGTTTGTTGTATCTTGAGAGGATAGCCGCCGAAACCTTACGCACCGAGTTTCGTACTCCGAAGAGCGGAATTATCCTTAAGGACAGTGTTTGCACGCCTCAGACATTTCATTTTATTTTCTAATCTTCTGTAATGTATTTCCAATAATTATTACTACTTTATGCATTCTAATATTTTTTCCAACAATCTTAAGGATAATTGCCTTAAAGCTTTCAAAGTTGGAATTGCTGGCACTTCCACCTACCTTGGAATTGAACAAGGATTTGGAGATGGTGAAAGACAAGTTTTGCATATTCGTGGATGGTTTGCCGTGTGACATTGCTAAGCATTAACGAAAAAGAGCTTTTGATCGTTTTGGTAAGGTTATCAAGTGCTAGGTAAAATTGTTCTTTGAAACTTCATCATCTATGTCTTTCCGAGAGGAAGGCAGATGTTTGTTAGTGTTTTCTCTCTCAAGTTTGTAATTATTATTTGGTAAGCATGCATCTAGGAATGGAGTTGGGGCACTTAATGACTTTATATTTTTCACTGATGAATTCATTAGTCAGTGTTTGAAATTTCACTTTTAGTTTGATCAATCCATTTGATGTTGGATTTACGTGGTATTTAATTTGGAGGTAGTCTTTGAGAATGCTTGTGACATTGTGTTTCTAGCCAACTTATCAGGTAAATTTTGGTAAATCTTGATTTTATCCTCGAAGGGCAATACTCCGGTTTAGTTAACGATGCTTTGTTTTCATCTTTGAATTGTTTGATTGACTGTACGATCCTATGAATGTGGGGTTGATTGGGCCATGCATGTTTGGATTGCTAAGATATAATGTACATTGCATGTCTTGTGGCATTTGATATGAAACTTTTGAGATTGTTTCGCTTCTTTGAGATCCAAGTGTAATGAGAAGTTTAGGATTTTTCCCAATAGCATGCGTGTTATAAATTTCTTATTTTCTACTAAGAAAATAATACATGAATTTGGAGATAACGTATGTGATTGGCATTGTTTTGCTTTATTACATGAACATGAACATGTACATTTGTATGTTTGATGTGATGTTAACTATATTACTTGTTATGACATGGTGAATTTTTTTTTTTTTTTTTATGATATGAGCTCTAGCCATTGGTTGTTCTGCTCTTCGTATTGATATTCTCATTGTTAGGAATGCCTCCGAGATTGATTTATAGTTTGACAATATGATATGAAGACATGGCTAAAGGCTACATATTCCCTACTGTATGGGATGCCTCACAGTGATATAATTAAGACATTTTACATAATGGATTTTCTGCTGTATTAGAAGAATATAGTGATGTTAAGTGGATCTTGGATTCATATGAGACAAAATCCACTAATGAATATGTGTCCACCTTGTGGAGGTGTCTTAACATAAAAAGCAATCGAATGAAATTGTGGGGGAAATGACAATCCTGCTCAACCAAAATTTGACTTGGTTGAAGTAGATGATTTGTTGATGTAATTATTGTAGTCATTTTCCAAGCCAATAATGCAAAAGAATTGGAGGTAGACTCAGGCACTATCAAGCATATATGTTAAAAACATAATGCTTTGTCCTCCTAACCTCTAGTAAGGAAGGAGAAGAAAATATTTACTATTTTTTGGTAAATTGAGAACTATTCAAGTTCTTGAGGAAAAGAGAAAATTCTTCTCACTCATATATGAAAATGAGGCTAAGTAGTTGAGAAACTCTTAGCAGGTATTCCTTTGGGAATAAATTGACACCTTATGTGTCTAAGTATCGTGATTGCCAAGTGGCAATAACCATTGCAATGAAAAATTTTCAATGGTAAAAATGGACACATCTGATTGATGGATGATGTGATAAAGCAATTGCTTAATGATGGAATTATGTCCATTAATTATATGAAGTTAAAAATGGATTTTGGCGAATCCTTTGACTATACATCGAGGGGAATGGACAAGCCAATTGAAGAAAATCAACAATGATAGTAACCCAACCTAAGTGATTGGCAATCCCATGAATTAGGTTCATATGGGTAATAACAAGTCATTTGTTGATCTAGTGCACTATTAAAAAATTTATTGTCCATCCTAAGGTGAAAATAGTGCGAAATTGCAAGGAAAAAGAGGTTGAGCTAAGCTCTTAATGAAATTCTATAGCCATTATTGGTGGTGTATTAAACTACAGAATACACTTGATGGAATCATCTATATAAGGGTGGAGTGGGGCCACTCCTATGAGAATTTTTGGCGAAAATCTCTAAAGCACTTATGAATAAAACCAAGCATGCGCATGGCCTATTAGCGCAAAACCGCGTTGAACAACAAAGTTTGTGGGAGTGTAATGTGATTGGTGAAAATTATAATTCACAAAAAGAAAATTCTTGGTTCATAGAAGTTTCAACTTCACCAATGATTTCGTGAATTATATTTCATTCTTTCTAGGGTTGGTTCATAGCCTAACAAGCACCAATTCCGATGCATTACTCTCCAATAACCGAGCATTATTCTATTTTTTTGTCAAAACTTTCTGAAATATGTGGGAGATTGTTGGATATTTCAGTAGTTTTGAAATATTTATTAGAAATTATGATTGTCATGAAAGTTATCATTTTTGTAACGGCTTTTTTTTAACGGTCATATAACGGCTTTCTAATGGTTATATAACGGTCGTCTAGCGGCTTTATAACTTGTGATTTATTACTTCATAAACTCTTCATTATTTTATAACGGTCATCTTTTAATTACTAATTGATTTATGATGATCTCCTAACGGCTATCTCTTTTCCTTGTTTAAATATAAATTAAACTTCAAACCACAATCGTAGTATATACAATATGTTCTCACATATTTCCTTTTCTTTTTGCTGGGTTATACACAAAAGTTGTTATGTTTCCTTCTAATATTTAGTGCGGAGTATAGAAGAAGGTCTGTTGTATCTTGGGAGGATAACCGCCAAAACCTTACGCACCGAGTTTCGTACTCCGAGGAGTGGAATTATCCTTAAGGACAGTGTTTGCACGCCTCAGACATTTCATTTTATTTTTTAATCTTCTGTAATGTATTTCCAATAATTATTATTAATTTATGTATTCTAATATTTTTTCCAACAGTATATGAGGACTACCTCAAATGAACATAAAACTTTGCCCCCGATATTGCTCAACAATACATAAAACAAGAACATCCGATAATAACAAGGTTTTCAAATAACTCAACATAAGTTATGACATAACCAGCATACACAATGGAACAACGGCTTTTTGAAACCAAACCCGAACATGAACATAAACAGATCGTTTCCAATAGCAATAACAAACCGAGCAACCTAAACAATAACTTAAGCTTTCCTTATTTACCTTAAACCTAATAAACCAATCAAACTCATCAGCAAACCATGTAAAATTAATACATGGTTCTAACCTCTCTATGATAGCTTGATCCTAACTCCTAATACAAGCAAAACCAACCTAAATTCAAGCCATGTAACATTACGGCCTAGCCGGCGTTTACGAAATTTACTTACAAACACTTGAGACACGGACGGAACCAAACAACAGACGACTTAAGCTCATGGTGGCAATGAGGGTGCGACGTGAGATGATAGGCGGCTCAAGACAATGAGCGGTAGTGCAATGGCATAAGACGACAGTGGCAGCAGTGCAACGACATAAAGGAGAGAGAGAGAGAGAGAGAGAGAGAGAGAGAGAGAGAGAGAAGAGAGGGTCAGCCAAGGGGGAGAAAGGGAGAGAAATGAGAGCAAATGAAGAACTTGGGTAAGAAGGAGATGGAAGAGAGAAAATTTCAATCTAAGCATTAATGGCAAGCTCAATTATTGTCCTAAGCCACTAATGGCTTCTTGGCTTGAAGAGCAAGAATGGTCTCCACCACACAAATGCCCAAGCTTGCCTTTCAAGCTTCAATGCTTTGGTTGCAAGAGAACTAGTCTACTTATCCTAACTAGATTATTCCTTCTCCTATTTCCTTCTTAATGGGCACCTATCCTCTTTGCATAGTATGACATCCTGGTTTTCAAGTTCTGTCTTGGATTGAATAAGTTGGGCATTTTATCGACACGCCTATAGTTCTTTGCTCTGAGTTGGCCACTCATGAGTTAACTAACCTATCAAGTGAAGCCGTTAAGGGATTTTAACGCAATAAACTTGAGAATTCGACCAGGAATCGACTATTCGACTGTGCTAATCTGCAAGGGTCATTACAGCATTGTTAAAATTGATTAGGGATCAATGATAGGTCGATTCGATTGAGATATATGATCAAAGTATGGGTGATTCCACCTGATTCCAAAATTATCGTCGATCGGCACTAGATCGATTTTTTGTCGTTTTCGGTACTCTGTGCCCATACGATAACCTAGAATCGCCAATGTGTCGAAGATGTACATTATGACTTGAAACAAATCGATCACAGGTCAATTGCACAAAAAATTCAAGAAAGCTACCCGGTAGGTTAGGTCACGCTAAAATTGCGCTAGATTGAAATTAACCGCAAATTTGAATTTGATTTCAAAAATTGAAAGTTCTGTCATGTCATGATTTATTTTAGGACCATCGACTCATTATTCAAAGATTTTTCTGAAAACTGAGATTTTTGGTGAAAATGCAAAATATGGCCGTTTTTGTCGGGAAAACTCAATGGACCATTTTTTATCGCATTTTTGGGATGCAAGTTGGTTTCATTGGCAAGGAAAAATGTCAATTTGGTCAAGGACCCCTTGGTGGAATTTTTAGGAATCGAATTGAGTCTGATTGGAGAGAAATTGGCATAATTTAGGGGAAATTGAGTGCAAATTCGTAGCCCCCTTGGTCCTCAACTTTTGGACCCTTCATTACTTTTGGACCCTTCATTAGCTTGCAAGAGAAGCTTGGTGGCTGCCAAAGAGCCATGGATGACAGCCAAGGGCTGGTGGGGCCTCTTCAAGGGACAAGAGAATAGATTGGAAGCCAAGAGGGTCCCTCCAAGCTTGTGTTGTCTCCTATCTTCTTCCCTCAGTTGCTTTCTCCATTAGAGAGTGTTTTGTGAGCTTCCAAAGTGCAGAGAAAACCTTAGCCTCCTCCCCCTTGCCGTCGAGTAGCACGCCAAGGCCACCGGAGCCCCATCGCACCGCGTCATGCCCCATGTGAGCCTACGCCCTTATCGCATCACCCTTCCAGTTCCGTTGCCGTGTCATCTCCCCCGAGCTTCTTCAAGCCGTCGCCGTTCAAGCTTGCCACCACCGCCATTTAGCCTTGCCTATCTTCTTATTCGCCTGCCTGGTTGTTGGCCCTCCTTAGCTCGCCATTTCAACCGTCAGTTCCCCCTCCTTCAGTCCAAGTAGAAATTGAACCAACAAGGATTTGTGGGCCTCCGAGGCCCTTTTTGGACTCCTTCTGAGCCTTGCTTGGTGCCACCACTTGGAATTTGTTGCCTGTCTCCGCTTTGCTGTCATCATGGACTCATCGGATTTCAAAATTGGTTAGTTTACTCACTAAACTCTGCTTATAGAGTTAATTATACTTAAGTGTTGATTAGTTTATGCTAATTAAGGTTTAAGTGGTTAGTTAGAACGGATTAGTGATTTAATTACCCATTTATGCATGTTAAGTGATTAGATCGACTTAATTAGCAACTAGATATGTTGTATTATTTACCTAGATAGGTTCGGAAATTTTTCGGGCCCGTTTCAATATTTAATTAGGCTTTTCTGGCCTAAGTTGTATTTATTGGTATTTATTTAATTAATTTTAGTATTTATTTTATTATTTATTATTTTCCGAAAATTATACCAGGATAGCCTATGATCGGAATTTCGTGCTGATCACAATGGTATAATTGGTTTATTTAATTGAGTGTTGATTTGTGTAAATTGAGTAAGATTTATAATTTTGGGTATTTATTACAAAATTAGGTATTTTCAATAGTTAATTAGAAAACACTAAGCATCGGTTTACAACGCCGAAAATGTGTTTATAGACTATTATAGTTAGTGGGATTCTATAAATAGAAAAAAAAAAGATATTGTATTTTGGTTAATGCTGACCGTGTACCCACACAAGATTATTTTTACCGGGTACTATAAAGATGGTAAATTTTCAGTGAATGAGAACAATATACTATATTAGCCTGCGGGCTTTGATATATTAGCTTCGGTGAGCAGTATACTCTATTAGTTTTGGTGAGCAATTGTAAGTATCGCACAACTTTGGTGAACAATATAAATATATAACAACTTTAGTGAGCATTATTATATATCTATTGTCGGCTTTTGTGAGCTATACCATCTAATTTCAACTTAGGGTGAGCAGTACTTGAATTGGTTCAATTTTATAGATGGTATTGATGGTATGGAATCGAGTGGATCGATTGATGAATGGTTTGATTTGAATTGAAGTAATTCGTTGAATATATGAGTCATACTAATTTGCAGGAAAGAACTGAGGCAAAGGTAAGTCCTCTATCTTGTGTGTGCATAGATAGTCTTTAGGCGTATTTCTTTCCTAGTCGAGGTTTAAGGGATAGACTTGCTAAAATGTTGTCTCACCCTATCGTGGGTTAATATTTTCAAGTTCTTAGATGGCGGATCCTCTAGAATGTCATGGTCGTCCCATAAGGGTCACTGAGCGAGTTTATACCTATCCTGATCCCGGAAGCTTTTGGGTTTATGAATTGGTAGTGACCATTGGCTGGGTCGAAGAGCGTCTACGTTATGTGTTCCCTAATCGATTCAAAGCTTGGTTCCGATATGGACCCAATGATTTCCAAGTGGGTCCTCTAAGGTGTTTTGAAATCCACGAGGATAATTGATGCCTCTCTATAGGAAAGTGCTGTGGACCCTCCCGATGGCATGGTGGAGAACTCGATGTCCCATCCGAATCCCGTGAAGATTGAAGAATCGGCGAATGAGTCTAACTAGATGGTCATAGGATAAATCGTTTTGAGGATCGACCCTTTGTAGACTTTTGTGAATATAGACTAGCCTTGTAAATGACCGCTATGTATAAAAGTGTGTTGTGGTTTTCAAAATTTGTGGCCCTATTTTTTCTATTCCATCTTTGTGTTGTCTGGGATTTATTTATTCACTTCTGCATGTGCATTAAAATAAATGGTCGGCAACGTGTCCTGGGATGTTGCAAATTAATCAACCATCGAGGGATGGGCATGCACTCGAGGATTGGGGCGTGACACATAGCCCCACTAAATTTTTATCTAACCTCAATTTAATCTCAAGAAGCTAAGTTAGTTTCACCTCTAGGGTTATTAAGGTCTATGTCCAAAAATTACCACATGTTTCCAATCAATGCACTAATGTACTAACTTCCAAAATTCTAAGAATAGGTTTAAGCCTTGCAAGACAATTTGTCTCACAAGTTTATTCGATTTAGGCGTGTAAAGGGGGGAGTCTCATTGGCTTCTAAATTCACTCTCAATAAATCCAAATTTAAGAGGACAAGATATAATTAAAAGAGTTGTATAATTGTTGTATTGACAGGACAAGAATAACTTAAGATCACCTACGGTTGACACCTGTAGTCAGACTGGGTTTGTGACTAAGTTTTGATCAGAAATGGCCCTAATGTGACCTACGCTAATTAAGTGGCATCAATAGTGCTCGCATGGTTAGACCTGAACTAAGTTTGACCTCTATCTGGGGTTCTATGTGTGACCTATGTTTAAGCCTGGTTGGTCCATAAATGACTTTCAACAGTTATGTAATCATGTAGAATCAATTGATTTACCTTTGTTCATGACCATGTGGAATCGAATAAGGTTCATTCACGAATGGTATAACGACCATGCATAGTCACCTACAACCAGTATACACTTGAGCTGAATCAATTTATATCTATCCAATGATTGACTTGTGATGACACATTATCGTCCACATCGATCCTTATGGTCAAACAGTCCTTTCATGTTCGAACACTCTAGTCTAACTTAACTTGATCCAGAGTCGCCTTACCCTTATCAATTAGTTGGCTCATAAACAATCCCTAAGATTGACTCACAACATATTCTCGTTATGGAATTAAAATTGGACATGGCCTAAACTACATGACATGGGTGTTCTTATTAAAATTCGCAACTAGAAGTAAATTAACATATGAATACACCTAAAGTGAGATGTTATCTAATTTAAGTTAAGAAATGGACTCACTTAAATCACCGGAATCGATACGATGTTGTTGTATATAACTTGGTGGATGAAATGATTAAGCTATACTTTAGGAAAATATTGCGAAAGCTCTAGAAATCCGAACTGTTGGGACGGTGCAATACAAATTAGATACCTTTATTTGGAAAATTACAGAAAGAAAAAGAGCTCACAATCCGAGCTCGTTAACAAATCCCAGTGGATGACGATGATTTTGGTAGATCTAGGCTCTAACATTCATCGGCAGTATTGCGCATGCATGTTAAAAACCAATAATCATTGACTTTAAGGAAGTTTTAACATTGTATTTAGTCTTTTTCAATGAAGTCGTTTGGGACAGAAGTTGGGGCGTCACGGCCCAGCACTAGTCACCAGTGAGCCAAGTTCATCTATGGACAGGCCGATTGTGATTACCTTACCAATGTTGCTAGTTGAGGTAGAAGCTATGTAGCACCGACACGCGACACGACACGAGTGTCCGACACGATATGACACGTCGACACGTCATTTCTAAAAAATAGAGAATTCCGACACGTTGCGACACGTTGTATATTGAATAAATATTTTTATTTTTAATTAATTTGATACAAATTCATAAATAAATAATTAATTAAAAAAGAGCCTATAATAAATTTATACTAATAATATTAACAAATCAATTCATTTGAAATTCGAAAGATATATTCATAATTAATGCGAAATATTTTTTTAATTTTAACAAAAGTTATCAATGAAACCAAAAATTAATAAGAAATTAAAATCAATTTATTTAAAAAAATCCATAATTTTCTACCATAACCAAAATTTATCATTATTCAAAATTTAATATTTTTATTTTTCGAAATCATTTTTTAATTTTCCGATTAAAAGAAATCTCCAAAATCCAACCCTTCTTTCGTTCGTCCTTTTCCCTCCACCCCACGTTTATTTTAATATTTTCCCTCCCCCAACTTGATAGTGACAGGTGAGCTGTCACTTCCCCCTCCCCTCTCTATTACGCCATCAGTCCTCCTTTCTTTTTTTTTTTTTCTGGATTTCTTTATGAAAAACCCTAGCGAGCGGCCGAGCCCTCCTTTTCCTATCCTCCTTGCCGCGCCGCACGATCCCCTTCCCTTCTCTCCTCTTCCTCTCGTCGCCGATCCATCACAACAGTGGCGCCCCTCACCTCTCTCTGGCCGTCTCTCGCTGTCACGGTGGTCCGTTCGTCGCTTCGTCTCGCCGGCGGGAGTTTGCCTTCTCTCTTCTTTCTCTCTGTTCGGCTCTTTCTCTAGCCGTCTCTCGCCGTCGCGGTGGTCCGTTCGTCGCTTCGTCTCGCCGGCGCTCATGGACTCTGCTCTGTCTCGCCGGCGCTTGCAATCTCTACTCCCTCACCCCCCCTCGTCTCCACCCTCCATCAGTCTTCCGGACACGTGTGTCAATAAAAGTTGACTGTGTGTCGGAAAATCCGACACGCGTTGACCGTGTGTCCGACCATGTCCGAGCGTGTCGACGTGTCCGACATGCTCCAACACGTGTCAGACACGATATGAAAGCATGGACAACGTGTCCGTGCTTCATGGGGTAGAAGTAAATTCCAAACATTTACTTCCTATTTCAAAGAGAAAATCATTCTTTTACACTGAAAGTTCTGATTTCTTTTCTTCACAAGTTACAAAATCTGCGTTTTGCATAGGCATACCTGGATATAAATGTTTCATCTGCATATATTGGTATTTTTACAACTTACCTTTATCCGTGTTAGCATGTAAGCGTAGTTACTTAAAATCTCGACAACGTTGGTACTTGTGTTATTTTTACCAATGTGTTGGGTCTATATCAATGCATAAATACTATTAAAAAAAAAGCACTTATGACTTACGACTTTTAAAAACCGAGCTTCCGAAGGAAGAAATTGAATCTAGTTCTTCATGATACAAGTCAGCAACACACACCTATATCCAGCACATATTGAGAAGCAATTCTCCATGAAAACAAACTTGAATCAAGCTGGAACTCATTGATTCTCACCTCAATTGATGAACTGATTCGTCATACTAAAAGCATCATCTTCTTGCATAAACATGACAAATCAAGCTTCATCTCCATGCAAACCACAAAATCTTCTTCTCGATTTGTCCCTCTTTCCTCCGTCCCCTTCTTTCTATTTTTCTTTTTCCTTTTTCTTCTCTCTCCCTTGTCTTGCCTGTCTCCACTACAACAAGGAGACCCAATTAGATTAGCCACCTTAATGAGTCAGTAAATCCAATTAACTATCCAAGTGCCCAAGATAGACTTTAAAACCAAGATATAATGGACTAACGTATTTAGATGCTTCATTCGCCACTTTCTAGAAATCAAAGAAACCATGTAAAATTGTTATTCATTATTCAATTTACGGATCCACTTTTATTTCTTGAGCATTTATATAATTTATGTAAATATGAGGTACTTTTCAAATGTTCGCTAAACATTATATTTACATGGAACCATGAAATCAACCCATCTTATCCCAAGTTGCAAAAATATTCCTTATTGTCATAACCTCATAATGTCTCATATCAATGTCCACATGTCACTAGGTGTCAAAACTTCAGCCTGCAAATACTATTAATGAGTTACCCTCAATGTTGAGCAAACAAATTATCAACGAACAAGTAATTCCCCACCTCTTCTTGGTCGGCCACTTTTTAGGAATCAAAGAAAGCATATAACAGCGGTATTAGTTATTAATTTTATAGATACACTTCTAATTCTCGGTCACTTACTTGATTTGTATAAATATGAGGCACTTTCCGAGATTCAAGAGATGACTATCATGTGGCATTTAATTCTAGGTGTAAGCAATAAAGACCGAAAGCCCAAATTGGACCGGCTAGAATAGGCCCCAATGGGATTTCGGGCTCCCCTTTTTCAGGCCAGTCCGAACCTTCAAGCTTGAGATGCTCAAGCCTAAAATGGCCCATCTCCAAATTAATTTTTTAACAATAGAATATGCAATATAGGTATAAAATCGAAAAACTTTAGCAAGTTTGTTATTTATGTTCAAAATAGTTTAATAAAGTCATGAACGAGTTCAAAATATTTAGATAATAAAGTGATTTTTGAGGCGAATAATATATATTATATATTTATTTTAAGTCCAAAAAACAGAAAAATTTTGGCTAGGCCTGAGGGGATGTTTGAGAGGACATTTGTTACCACATTGAAAAGAAAGACAACAATATAAGAAGTTAAATTTTGTTTAATTGATCCTACCCTTTTATGTTTAATTCCCATTTTAATATAATCTTTAGATTGATTACTAACTTCACACCTTTATTATGATATGGCCAAGCCATGCAGCCGCTGTGTCATTTAGTAAGAAATTTACATGTAACATTACTCTTGAAATACTTGTCTCACTATGCCCACTAAAACATTGCATTTCTAGACACTTGATAAGTTGAGGCAACATTTTAAAATGCAATGGGTGTTCATGCCAATCTGGTGCATCATAGTTCTCAACTGGGGTGGTTAATTTTCACGTGAGACTAATGGACATACTCCCCTAGTGATCGTATTGGCCAAGAACTCTTGAATTTTCTTGATTGGAATATTTCTCATAATTAGGTTCAATAGTCTCTTAAAATTGTTAATTATCCTAGAGATTTCACCCCAAAAGCCTTTTTTTATGCATTGTTTACAAAGCTCTTGAAGAAGAATCCACTCCAATGGAAAAGAGAGCATAACGGTGCAATTGTGGTGCTAAAAGAGAAATTGATGCATCTTCCCCCACTGTCAATTCCTTTTGATGGCAAGTGAATCTTGTGAATTGATAATAGTGAACAGTTTTGGACAGTAATTTCGCTCACAAAAGTCAAGGAAAGAGATACATCTATGAACAAAAGAGCGGACGGTTTTCACCTGCTGAACTTCACTACCACTCTACATTCAAAGAAACTCTAGTCGTCAAAGATGAAATAAAGGAATTCGAATTCAATATGATTGGTTATCACTTCTCTATCAAAAAAAGAAAAAAATCTACCCTTTTCCCATCCAAAATGGAGTTTAAAGCCAAACTAGTTTCTCATCCTCAACTTATTTGATGGGTAGAATAGTTTTTCAAATATTCTTTCAAAACCAAACCCATTAAAGGAGAGAAGAACCTCCTTGTAAATCTTCTCTGAAGACCCAAAGACTTATCATCCTTTTACATGTTCACTTTTGATTGATTGTGAATTGATAGCGTAAGGGAAGGGTGAAAAGAGCCCCATCAGGGTGATATGCCCAGTGTCCTCCTTGAAAACCACAATACTTTTCTCGTCAAATGACATTTTTCTACAAGTTAAGGAAAGAGATACATCTATGAACAAAAGAGCGGACGGTTTTCACCTGCTGAACTTCACTACCACTCTACATTCGAGAAAACTTTAGCCGTCAAATATAAAATAAAGGAATTCGAATTCAATATGATTGGTTATCATTTCTCTATAAAAAAAAATGTCATTTCCCCATCCAAAATGAAGTTTAAAGCCAAACTAGTTTCTCATCCTCAACTTATTTGATGGGTAAAATAGTTTTCCAAATATTCTTTTGAAACCAAACCCATTAAAGGAGAAAAGAACCTCCTTGTAAATCTTCTCTAAAGACCCAAAGACTTCTCATCCATTTACATGTTCACCTTTGACCGATTGTGAATTGATAGCATAAAGGAAGGGTGAAAAGAGCCCCATCAGGTTGATATGCCCAATGTCCTCCTTGAAAACCACTATACTTTCCTCATCAGACGACATTTTTCTACAAGTCAAGGAAAGAGATACATTGATGAACAAAAGAGGGGACGGTTTTCACCTGCTAAACTTCGCTACCACTCTATATTCAAAGAAACTTTAGCCGTCAAATATGAAATAAGAGAATTCAAATTCAATATGATTGGTTATCATTTCTCTATCAAAAAAAAAAAAAAACACTGTCCTTTCCCCATCCAAAAATGAAGTTTAAAGCCAAACTAGTTTCTCATCCTCAACTTATTTGATGGGTAGAATAGTTTTCCAAATATTCTTTTGAAACCAAACCCATTAAAGGAGAGAAGAACCTCCTTGTAAATCTTCTCTGAAGACCCAAAGACTTTTCATCCTTTTACATGTTCACTTTTGACCAATTGTAAATTGATAGCGTAAGGGAAGGGTTGAAAGAGCCCCATCAGGGTGATATGCCCAATGTGCTCCTTGAAACCCACAATACTTTCCTCATCAAACCACATTTTTCTACAAGTCAAGGAAAGAGATACATTTATGAACAAAAGAGCGGACGGTTTTCACCTGCTAAACTTCACTACCACTCTACATTCAAAGAAACTTTAGCCGTCAAATATGAAATAAAGGAATTCGAATTCAATATGATTGGTTATCACTTCTCTATCAAAAAAAGAAAAAAATCTACCCTTTTCCCATCCAAAATGGAGTTTAAAGCCAAACGAGTTTCTCATCCTCAACTTATTTGATGGGTAGAATAGTTTTTCAAATATTCTTTCAAAACCAAACCCATTAAAGGAGAGAAGAACCTCCTTGTAAATCTTCTCTGAAGACCCAAAGACTTCTCATCCTTTTACATGTTCACTTTTGACCGATTGTGAATTGATAGAGTAAGGGAAGGGTGAAAAGAGCCCCATCAGGTTGATATGCCTAATGTCCTCCTTGAAAACCACTATACTTTCCTTGTCAAACGACATTTTTCTATAAGTCAAGGAAAGAGATACATCTATGAACAAAAGAGCAGACGGTTTTCACCTGTTGAACTTCACTACCACTTTACATTCAAAGAAACTTTAGCCGTCAAATATGAAAAAAGGAATTCAAATACAATATGATTGGTTATCATTTCTCTATCAAAAAAAAAAAATGTCATTTCCCCATCCAAAATGAAGTTTAAAGCCAAACTAGTTTCTCATCCTCAACTTATTGGATGGGTACAATAGTTTTCCAAATATTCTTTTGAAACCAAACCCATTAAAGGAGAGAAGAACCTCCTTGTAAATCTTCTCTGAAGACCTAAAGACTTCTCATTCTTTTACATGTTCACTTTTGACTAATTATGAATTGATAGCATAAGGGAAGGGTGAAAAGAGCCCCATCAGGGTGATATGCCCAATGTCCTCCTTGAAAACCACAATACTTTCTTCGTCAGACGACATTTTTCTACATGTGATAATAATAAATGCTAAACATATTGTAAGTGTGAGTGCATTGAAAATTTGGGCCTCTTTCCTTCATTGGAAATCTGGCTTCTTCACAAAAATAGAGTGTTTGTAGATAGCTTGTAGCTAGAATTTTTTGTAGTAAATAACACCTTGTAAGGAGCACTTATATCTAATTTTTCCGCTAATAAATACAATCTCATAAACTTGTCCCAATCTCATAAACTTGTCCCTTGAAGATGATATTTGTACTTTGCAAGTATAGCTAGGCATGTTTTCAATTGAATGAGATTGATTGAATACACTATATCTCATAATGAGCTAGGGTAGCAACAACAAGAACAACATAAAACGCAGTTGATGGAATGTTTAGTCTTCATCTCCATGGACTTCTCAATCCCTCCCATAATTGACGGAAAACATGAGGCACCCATTCGTCCAGTCTTTGACCTTTAGTTTGCCAATTTGTCCTTTTTTGGATTTTGTCCTCCCTTTCTTCTTTTTTATCCCCTTAAATATTAGTGTACAAAACCACATAGCAAACTATGAGTGGACAATAAAACATATTTAATGCATCTTCCGTCATTGCTTGATCTTTCTGATGGCAAGTGAATCTTGCAAAATTGATGATAGTGAAAAAGTATTGGACAATAATTTTGCTCAAAAAAAAGTCAAGGAAAGAGATACATTTGTGAACATAAGAGCGGAGGGTTTTCACTTGCCGAACTTCACTACCACTCAACGTTCAAAGAACATTAGCCATCAAATATGAAATAAAGGAATTCGAGTTCAATATAATTGGTTATCATTTCTTTGTCTTTAAAAAGAAGAAGAAAAAGACCATCATTTCCCCATCCCAAATGAAGTTTAAACCCAAATTAGTTTCTTATCCTCAACTTGTTTGATGGTTAGAATGGTTTCAAAGTACTCTTTTGAAATCAAATACATTAAAGAAGAAAAAACATCTTCATATATCTTCTTTCAAGAACCAAAGACTTCTCATCCTTTTATAGGTTCACTTTTGACCAATTGCGAATTAGTACCGTGAGGGAAGGGTGAAAAGAACTCCATTGGAGAGATTAGCCCGATGTCCTTATTGAAAACCACAATACTTTCCTTGTCAGACAACATTTTTTTACATGTAATAACAATAAATACTAAACATATTGTCAATGTAAATGCATTGAAAATTTGGGCCTCCTTCCTTCATTAAGACTTTGGCTCCCGCACAATTGTACCGTGTTTGTAGATAGATTGTAACTAGAATTTGGCTAGTACATAACACCTTGTAAGGAAGAGTTATATCTTAATTTTTCCCTAATAGATAGAATCTCATGAACTTGTCGCTTGAAGAAAATATTTGTACTTTGCAAGTATAGTTGGGCGTGTTTTCAATTAAATACATTGGACGTGATAATGAGCCAAGGCTAGCAACAAAAAGAACATGATAAAACACATTTGATGGAACATGAGGCATCAATTCATGAGGAGTTAAGATATACGAAAGTTATGATACTCAAGTGGTAAAAGAAAAAAAGTTTATGACACTAAAGTGATCGTCATACCAAAGTTTTGGTACTTCTGATGTTCTTTCCCAACAAAGTTTGTTAAAAAGGGAAAAGAGAGGGGCAACTTTAATAAAATGAGATATAGTTTTCTATTCCCTCGTCATTCCTTCTCAAGATTACATGAAAGTCCTCTCAAGCATTATTACAAGCTGCCATTGAAGTTTTGCTGGAGAATCGTCGAAGCTAATCAAATAGTGTTTAACTTGTCATAACAAAATATATTGTAATTATACATTTCTCACATTGATCTTCATTATTTCACCCATAGTTATTTTATTTTTATTAATTCGATTTCACTAGAGTCAAAATTCTTGCTGAAATAAAATCCATGAAGATGGAGATTTGTCAATGTAACCTCCAGAGATTAATTTCATTTGACTTTTGTATGCTTAATAGATTGTTGGACCCCTTCTATCATTTGGTACTTGCATGTAGATCGCCTTCAAAACTACAATTTGTTTGATCATCCTTACAAAGTTCGAATATGTTCAATTCCTTTATGGCCCCTTTACTTCTTGTGCTTGCATTCAAAAGATGTTTAGAGCATACTTCAGTGTCAGCTTGTGACGAACTCAAGAGGAGATTTGTAACAACATTGAAAAGAAAGATAAACAGAATGAGAAGCTAATTTCTTATACTTGATCTTACCCTATTTATTTCTTTTTTTCCTTTTTCACAATCTTTAGATTTCCTTTCTCACAATCTCTTCCACATCATCCTTATCTTTAATGGAGTCCAAAAATTAAGTTACATACTAGTGAAGCAAATTGACCTCAAATAAGATATTTCAGATCTAATTCATATCTATGTTTTTGAAAAGGTTTGATCATAATAAGTGCGACATTTTAAAACTAAGCTATATTGTTGCGAAAAGTGATTTTTTGCAGATTTTGTGAAGATTATTCTGAGCAACTTATCTTGAACCAAAATAGAATAAATGAACAAGTAACACTATTAATAGTCACTAAGGGTGTGCATGGAAACACTCCAAAAAAGTGTTTTCGGAACACTTCTGTACGGAAAGTGTTCCCGGGAACAAAAAAAGAACAGAAACGCTTTTGGTTGCGTTTCTGTTCTTTTTTTGTTTTTTTGTTTCTGGAACGAAATAAGAACAAAAAAAAGAAACAACAATTTGTTGTTTCTTGCTCTAGAAACAAAAACGAAGAAACGTTTCTTCTCTCTCTTCTTCTTCTCTTCTTCTTTTCTTCTTCTTTTTTTTCTTCTTTTTTCTTTCGCCGGTCACCGGCCTCGGCCATGGCCGACGACCGGCCATTGAGGCTCGGCCTCGCCCAAATCCAGCGAGGCCGAGCGTCGCCGGCCCCCGGCGAGGCCGAGCCTCGCCATGGTTGGGCGAGGTCGGCCTCGCCCAAATCCGACGAGGCCGAGCGTCGCCGGCGCGAGGCTCGACCTCGCCGGATCCGGGCGAGGCCGAGCTCGCCCGCCCATGGCGAGGCTCGACCTCGCCGGATCTGGGCGAGCCCGAGCTTGCCCAGCCAAGGCGAGGCTCGGCCTCGCCCGCGCCGGCGACGCCGAGCCTCGCCCGCGCCGGTGATGCCGAGCCTTGCCTTGGCTAGGCGAGCTCGGGCTCGTCCAGATCCGGCGAGGCTCATGGCTGGGCGAGCTCGAGCTTGCCCAGATCCGGCGAGGCCGAGCCTCGCCCAACCACGGCGAGGCTCGGCCTCGCCAAGGACCGGCGAGCCTCGCCGTGGCTGGGCGAGGATGCCGGCCCCGTCGGCCGGTCGCCGTCGGCCGGTCGCCGGAGGCCGGGGACCGGCCGAAAAAGAAAAAATAAAAAAGAAAGGAAAAAATGAAAAATAAAATAAAAATGTTTAAAAAATTAAAAGAAACAAAAAAAGAATAAAATTTACCAAACGTGTTTCTGTTCATTTTTTATTCCCAGACCAAACGTTACCAAACGCGTTCTTTTGTTCAAAAATTGTTCCCCGGAACAGAAACACTTTTTTTTTGTTTCTGTTCCCCGGAACAAAAAAAGAACAGAAACGTTACCATTCGCACCCTAAAGTAGCATGGGCATAATTTGAGCGGGGACTCATTGCTTATGCATTTGATGGAATGGTCGGTGATAGTCTCCATGTCCTTGTCAGTCCTCACGTAATTGATGGGTTACTAATTGACTAAACAAGTTCATCACTTTTTAATAAAAAGTGATAGGATATGATAGAGAAAAACCACTTTTTCTGTAATTTTTTGAAAATATTCAAATGTTGATTAAAACTATGTATGTGTGTGTGTGTGTGTGTGTGTGTGTGTGTGTGTGTGTGTGTGTGTGTGTGTGTGTGTGTGTGTGTGTGCACTGGATTCATGTCAATCTAAAGCATCATAGTTCTCAACTGGGGTTGTTAAATTCCATATGGGATTTACATAAGACTCATATGAGTTAAATGGACATACTACTTTAGTGATCCTATTGGCCAAGAAGTCCGAGAGTTTCTTGATTAGAATATTTCTCATAGGCAAGTTCAACAATTTCTTAGGATTGTCAATTATCTTAGAGATTCTGTACCAAAAGCCTCTAAATTTATGCATGCATTGCAATAAGCTCTTGAAAAGGAATCCATTCCCATGGGAAAGAGAGCATACCAGTGCAATTGAGGTGTCAAAGGAGAAGTTGTTGTATCTTCCCCATTGCAAGTTCCTTCTGATGGCAAGCAAATCTTGGGATCTGATGATAGTGAAAGTATTGGATTGTAGTTATGCTTGAAGAAATTGATGAAAGAGATATATCTGTGAACATAAGAGGGGACGATTTTCACCTACCGAACTTCACTACCACTCTATATTGAAAGGAACCTTAGCCATTAATTATGAAATTAAGGAAATAAAATTCCATCTTATTGTTTAGCATTTCTTTGTCAAAATAAGAAGTCATCATTTTCCCATATGATGAAGTTTAAAGCCAAAATAGTTTCTTATCCTCAATTTGTTCGATGGTTATTATGATTTTCAAAATACTCTTTTGAAATCAAACACATTAAAGTAGAGAAGAACATCCTTGTAGATCTTCTTTAAAGACACAAAGACTTCTCATCCTTGCACATATTCACATTTGACATATTGCAAATAAGTACCGTGAAGGAAGGGTGAAATGCCTAATGTCCTCCTTGAAAATCATGATACTTTCCTCATTTGATGACATTTTTTCTACATGTAATAATAGTAGATGCTAAACATATTGTAAGTGTGAATGCATTGAAAATTTGGGCCTCCTTCGTTCATTGGAACTTTGGCTTCTTCACAATAGTAGCGTATTTGTAGGTAGATTGTAGCTAGAATTTGGGCAGTACATAACAGCTTGTAAGGAGCACTTTCTATCTAAATCTTTCCCCCAATAAATAAAATCTCGTGAACTTGCCGCTTGAAGAGAATATTTGTGATTTGTAAGTATAGTTGGGCATGTTTTCAATTGAATGAGATCGATTGAAGGCACCGGATGTAATAATGAGCTGGGGCCAACAAGAAGAACATAATAAAATGCATTCGATGGAATGTTCAGTCTTCATCTCCTTGGTCTTCCCAATCCTCACGTGATTGAGAGGAAATATAAGGCACCAATTTATTCAGTCTTCAATCTTCATCTGCATGGACTTCATGGAATATGAGGTACCCATTTGTCCTTCATATGGACCATTCACTTTTGTAATATATTTATCTTAACAGGCTAAATCATATGGCAGAAAATAAGTGGATCATAGCCATAATTGATAACAATATGCCACATCATTTATCTTATGGAACTTATAAAATAGTCTTAGTGTGTTTAAAATATTAATTACAATATTCATTTGTACTACCACACTTTGCATCATATAATTTCTACTATTTCATGGGCTTCAAAGCATAGAGTGTACGTTCTTCGAAATAAGTCTACAGTCTTCCCATAGTGGAATCAATCAATAATTGAATTTTGTGCAGGACAGGAGAGTTAAATGCAGCTAAGATTGAAAGTGGAGATCACAAGAGGAGATGGGGAAACAACTGTTTCTTATTCTTCACTCTGCCCTCTTGTGGTGGTGGATTGAGCATACTCACAAAACCAAACAGATTTGCTCGCGTTAGCCTCCTTTAAAAACGCAATGCACAAAGACCCATTTAGAGTCTTGAGCTCTTGGAATGATTCTACTCATCATTGTGAGTGGCAAGGTGTTTTGTGCAGTAAAAGACATCCTGGGAGGGTCACATCCTTGGACTTGAGATCACAAGGCTTGGAAGGCTTATTATCTTCTTACATAGGTAACCTCTCTTTTATGAGGATCCTATTTTTGCAGAACAACAGCTTTCATGGTGAAATCCTACCACAGATAGACAACTTGCTTCGGCTTCATGTTCATGTTCTTAGTAACAACTCATTTGGTGGGCCGATACCCTCTAATCTTTCCCGTTGCTCGAACCTTTGATCCCGAATCTCATAGATAATCAACTTGTGGGGGAATTCATTCCATCTTAGTTCTTTAACAAGACTCAAAGGCTTGGGCTTGGCTTTGAACAGTCTCATAGGTCCTATTCCTCGTTCAATTGGAAACCTCTCGCTACTACAAAACTCTCCCTAGGAGCAAATGTGTTAATGGAGAAATACCCGAGGAATTGTCCAAACTCAAGAGATTGACATTTTTCCAGCTAGCTTTCAACAAACTAATCGGTGAGGTTCCAGCAGGGCTTTTAAACATCTCTTACATTGTTCATTTCGATGTTGCTCATAACCAGTTGCGGGGAAATTTTCTCAATGATGTCAGCACCGCTTCTCCTTCTCTCCATCGCCTTTGCGCCTATGATAACTTGTTCACCGGGATGATTCCGTCAGCGTTAATGAATGTCACAAGCCTTGAGAGCTTGCCCTAGGCAACAATTCCATGGGCCAATACCCAAAAATCTAGGAAGGCTAAAGGGCCTTGATTTTATTGCATTGGGAGATAACCAATTGCAAGATGACTTGAGTTTTATCTCTTATTTAGTTAATTGTTCCGACTTAACACATCTCGAAATACGGATGAACTTGTTTTGACCATGGATCGTTTCCGAGATCCTTCTCCAATCTCTCCACCATTAAGTGGGTTTCCATGTCATACAATCGGATCCAAGGATCTATTCCTTTGGCCCTTGGAAATCTCTTCAACTTGTCTTTCTTGGGTTTAGTAAATAATTTCCTAACTGATTGCATTCCTCATTCCATCGGAGCACTTTCCAACTTGCAAGAACTTGGTTTAAGCGGGAACATGTTGACTGGAGAGATACCGTCTTCAATTGGTAACATTACGTCATTAAATTTCCTTGACCTTTCCTCCAACATTTTCCAAGGCTACATACCACAAAGTCTTGGCAACTGCAAGCAACTAATTGGGCTTAATCTTTCGAACAATAACCTAATTGGCTCAATTCCTATTGAAATCGTGGGTCTTTCTTCCTTGTCCATCATCCTTAGTTTAGCAAATAATAATTTAAGTGGATCTCTTCCATTGCAAGTTGGATCTTTAAAGAATCTTGGCATATTAGATCTATCTTACAACAGACTGACCGGTTTAATTCCGACGTCCATCAGCGAGTGCTTGGTATTGGAACAACTTCACTTAGAAGCTAATGCTTTTCATGCTCAAATCCTTGAAGCTTTACGTCCATTACGGGGTCTACAAGAGCTAGACCTTTCCAATAATAATTTTTCTGGTCCAATCCCGAGCTTTCTCGCAGGTTCTCACTCCTCAAGTACTTGAATTTGTCCTTCAATCAACTAGAAGGACAAGTTCCAAAGGGTGGAGTTTTTCTAAATGCAAGTTCTATATCGATTTATGGAAATACGGAACTCTGTGGAGGTGTTCCCGGTTTGCAGCTTCCTCTTTGCAAATCATCAAGCTCTAAGAAGTCTTCTTCAACCAAGGCCAAAGTTATATATGTGGTAGCTGGGAGTTTGTTATGTTTAGCTTTGTTGCTCCTATGTTTTTCTATCTCCTACTGCAAAAAGAAGCAAACAACAACCAATGCCTCCACTTCATTATCTTTCGGGAACCAATTCTTGAGGATTTCTTACAAAGAACTCTTGAGAGCGACTAACCGATTCTCCAAGACCAATTTGATTGGTAAAGGGAGATACGGCACAGTTTATAAGGGGATTCTTGATAGCGGTGCCACGGTGGCAACGAAGGTGCTCAATCTATCACAAAGAGGTGCTTCGAGGAGCTTTATCTCCGAATGTCGAACTCTAGGAACCATTAGACACCGAAACCTCGTGAAGATACTAAGTGTCTGCTCGAGTGTGGACTTTCGTGGCAATGACTTCAAAGCTCTAATATATGAGTTCATGGCTAATGAGAGCTTGGAGGAGTGGCTGCACCCTAGGATTATAGGACGAGATGATGAGCATGGAGAATCGAGAAATCTGAGACTAGTGCAGAGGTTAAACATTGCCATTGACATAGCTACTGCGATCGAATATCTCCACAAGAGTTGTTATTCAACAATCATCCACGGAGATTTGAAGCCGAGTAATGTGCTTCTGGACAACGACATGGTGGCTCGAGTTGGAGATTTCGGGCTTGCAAAAATCATTTCAACAGTGTCTGCTGAAGCCACAAGAGTTCAAGATCAGGGTAGTTCAACTTCAACCGCAGTCAGAGGATCCATTGGTTATGTGCCTCCTGGTATGAATCTATCATATTTTCTCGATTAATTTTTGATTGAATAAACAAGATCATTGATATTTTGTTATGCTTTGTATGCTCTACCACTTCTCTCTCACAACATTATTTCCTCTCTTTTTTTTTTTAATTAATAGCTTCAATCGAAAAAGAAAATACATATGTTTGTGTACGAAAAGATTAATAGTAGCATTTTGTAATTGTATTTGAAATTAAGACAAGAATAAATCATCTTAAATTTGATCATTGAATGGAGATATATATATATCAAAACTTGTGAATTCGTACCAATAAATAGATTAAGCATATTGTGTCCTATCATAGTTTACATTTTCTTTCTATAATTTGTAATCTATCTCATGCCATGTTGATGCCATGAAAATGGATTGCGTCTAATATTGTCATAAAGTCACGGTATGAGAAATTGATGAGAACTTGTGATTCACTTTTGGTAAGCCATGACTTAAGGTAATTGACCCCTCATGGTGGACCCTTTCCTTTTGACTTGACTTCTAATTCCATATTTCTAAAATTTGTTTAGATGATAGGACATTTAAGTCTGAATCCGCCGAGGTCTTAAACCCATTAAAGCACAACAATATCACACAACATACACTAATTCACAGCATGATGGACTCCATCCAACTTTCACTCCCCTAAACTTCTTGTTTAGAGCATATTTAGACAAATTTACGCATTTAACAAGTATAAATCCATTAGAAATAACAAATCACTCCAAGTCTCTTCTTTTTCCCTAGTCTTCTAGGCATTTTCTTCTATTCTTTCTTGTAGAAAAGAAATAGTGTGGTATAGGCATTAAACTGAATCCGGATCATGAAAATGAAGAGCCTCGTGTGCATTCCATGTGTGTCCAGTCAAAACAAGCGGTTCAAATTTAGTTAATACATGTACTAAGTGCACTAAATAGTTTCCGCCGAGACCTTCATCACATATATTTTCTTCTTTTTCTATTTTCCCCTATACCCTACTAGAGGAAAAAGTCACTCTTGATGTTTGGGCAATTTTTTTAGCGAACATGTGACAACTTTGGGTGCACTTAGTAGTTTTGGAGAAAGAAGAGTTCATATGTTGTTAACTGGTATTTGGTGCAATTTTACATCCTAGAATCTCATTTCTCTATGGTCGATGCATTCCAACTTTTGTGACAATTTTTACCACTTTAACATCCAACAGGCGATAAACATCGGCCATCACCAATAAACTAAACGAAAGTCAAACAAAGAGATATGAAAGGAAAAAAACTAGTAGAGGGTTTTATGACCATCTACCTTGCTCTGACGGAGGATCACTTGGCCTCTGCCATGCATAGCGAGCCGGACTGTGGAGTGAGGGCTTGCAAGCCATCACTCTATGTTGTGCGCAATTGGCGAGAGCCCTCACAACTGTCCTTGGCAAGCTCTTGCAAATGGACATCAAGCAAAATCCCATGTGACATAGAAACTTTTTCTAAACAAGTAACACCAATAGAAAGTGTGTTTGTTTCGATTAATGTCTTAATGAAATTTTCAGAGTATGGCACCGGACACAAGGTTTCCATACTTGGGGATACATACAGTTATGGCATTCTATTATTGGAGATGTTCACTGGAAAGAGACCCACTGAAGAGGCCTTTGGGCACTATCTTAACCTCCACAACTTTGTCCAAATGGCTCTCCCCAATCGAGTAATGGACATCATAGACTTAAGGCTTTGGAGTGAAGCTGGTGATCGACAACAAGAGATCAAGATCAGAGATTGCATTATCTCTGTATTTGAAGTTGGACTCGCATGTTCGATGGAATCACCATCGGATCGAATGGACATGACCGAGGCGATCAGGAAATTACACTTGATCAAGGTGAGTTACGAAACCAAAGAGAGGAGGATAGGTATGTAGCTAAGTCAGTTTTCTCATTTCATCTTGGAACTCTTTCGTTAGTAGAGAAAATCGTCATGCAAAGGAAATGCTAGCAAATTGACATGAATGTTTCCCTAACTAGTCTACCTACCCATACCTATTACATGTGTTTTTAATGATGACACCAATATCTATATTTTAAAATCATAGAAAATGGATGTGTGGATTTATAGTTGTCGCGATCTACCTTTTTTCCTTGGAGAGGAAAAGACATAAGTTTAGGTATATTGTTTAAAAGGTGGGCCTATAGCACTTAATTAGACATAAGCTCTCCCAAGCTCATGCTCTGCGCGACATTGGGGTGTTTAATTTTAGTTTCAATTAAAGCTATAAGAATTTTCTAATGATAAGTCACCACTCACCTATTGGCGCTAGTTAAAAACCAAGTGAGATATGGGAGTATATCTTACTTTCTATGCAACCATAGAATTTAGGAGCGATGACTTAGTTACACTAATTAATCAACCAGTGTCCTTTCGTGGTACATAATCTTATTCATTTTGTCAGGCGGATTGGATTGATTTTAAACATATCCACCAATATATGAGATGTTCATGCAGGTGTACAATAATTAAAATAACAATTAGCAATTGAAAAGAAAAGTTAGAATCTAACGCTAAGTAGGATATAGGGAAACCAACTTCAACATATCAAAAGTGCGCAACCAATTGGCAATTGAAATAGAATGCACAAATAATGACCTAGCATTCATCTTATAGAACATTCAAATCTTGGGCTAAAGGTCTAAGAGGTTGTTCAATTTTGAGCACAATTTTTATCAAAGATTTTCACACATTTTAAAAAGAAACTACTCAAAAACGATTTTTAAGCTTTTCCCAAAGATTTCTGATTTTTCTAAATTTTTATGAATTTTTTTTTCTTTTAAATATATAATATAATATAATATACTAATCCAACCAACCGGGCTCGTCGCCCAGGTTCACTGTTGGACTCGGCTCAGCTATTGAGCCCAGTCCGGTGAAACCCAAAACAAAATAAATATAAAAACTAAGCCCAACCCACAATGAAATAAACCTAAGTCGAAGCCTCATTAGACCCACTGAAACCATATCAACGCTCAAGCCCAGCCATTTGATCCGAATTTTTGTTTCTTTTTTTATTTTTGATTTTTTAAGTTTCCTTATTTTATTCTTTTATTTCTTCCCTTCTTCTCCACGTCGTCTTATTCACGACGTCCCCTTCTCGAGCGATGTCCTTCACCCCAAGCTCCGAATTTCTTAGACAAGCCTCGGGCCAAAGCTCAAGGTGCCGCCGAGCCACCACCCTTCATCAGTCGTCTACTCCGACCGCCACTCGTCGGCCGACCTCCCCGTTGCCGGCCGAGGACCTCACCACTCGGCCGGCACCAACACAATAGGAAAAACGACGGGGCCAAAGCGAACCAAGCCACGGGCGGCCCCCGAACAATGTCAAGCTCGAAATTGCAGCAAAACGATTAACAACGCGCGGGGACGTCGATTCAGCCCCGAACCAAGAACGCGAAAGCAGATCTAACTTAAGCATTTCATCGAGCAGTTAGAGCGCACTGTCTAAAACGACAGGAAAACGAACCGGCCGAGCTCAAATCGCGCCAGGACTCATGAAAATCAACATACAAGAACACAGAGACAAGACATATGGACGATGTCGGCGGAAGCTCGCGTGAGCCGGACGGCCGCGAGCTCCGGCCCACCGTGTCCAAAAACAGGGCAAAAATAGGGTCGGGCTTACTAGAATTTTGGGGCGGGAAAGGAGGCACGGCGGCGTGTCGTCGGCCACGATTCAGCGCGTTGGCCGGCGGTCTCTCCCCCAACTCCCCTCGCTTGAACTCTCCCTCTCAAAAAAAAAAAAAATCCCTTCCTTCTCTCCCTTTTAAGCTCTCCAGCCGGCGTGCATGGCGTCTTGCCATGCCAGCTGTCACTGCCGGTCCTTCCCCGACCACCAACTCCGGTACGACGCTTGCCCTCGTCTCCTCTGCCTCTGTCGCGTCCGCCGTCCTTTCCTCCACTCTATGTTCTCTGCAGAGGCATGAAGGAAAAGGGAAAAGGAAGGAGATGGGGGCCGGGCCAGGAAACGAGGAGCGGGCCGGCCCAGGTGGAGAGAAGAAAAAGAAAGGGCAAAAGAAAAAGGGGCCGAGCAGGCCCAGCCTTGGCCCGGCTTTGCTCTCCCATTTTTTTTTTTCTTTTTGGATCAATAATTTTAATTTTAATTTTTTATATAAATTTTAGTACTAGTAATGCGAATGCTCTTAATACCTATATGCTATGCAATTTAATAAAAAATTATTTTTGCTAGGGGTTAAAAATTAATTCATAATTTTTCAATGTAATTAATAAATAATTAAATAAATTACCAAAATTTAGGTGTCAATAATAATCTATCTATTTCCACCAAGTAACCATGTAAAAATATGATGAATTTGCTTATTTGTAAGGTTCTCTTCATTTTCGCTAACACTATATACCATAGGACCGATGTGTTGTTTAATTACCATGGCTGGGCCATTGCCCTTGCCCGCCCCCACTCGCCCCCACCCAAAATAAAAAAAAAATCTTGATCTTTTCTATGCTTATATGATTGTGCACTACAATACAACCTCATCGTGAGGTCACCAGCTCAAGGCTAACTCTTAATGTCGCGCTTAACTATAAGCCCACGGTCAAATCCAGAGAGCACGAAGAGGGAGGCAACCTCATCGCAAGATCATGAACTCAAGCCCAACTCTCGATGTCATGGTTGAGTGAGAGCTCACTATCAATTGGAAGCCATGCTTGATCGAATTTGGGTGGCATTGCCAACGAAATTATGTTGTGGTCATGGTGCTGACATCGACGGTCACTAGTGATACAGAGTTAACATACACATAATTGGGACAAGATCAAAAATGAAACATTGATGCATATTTTGTTGCACTCCTTGGTGTGCTGATCACATTGTCTAGTAATATTTCTCACTCACAACCAACCCTCTCTTTTCTTCACCATTAGCCACTATCTCCGACCGTTGTGGCCACTTGTCATCACCGATGCCTTCTTCACGTCTTGATTATTTTGAAGATAGAAAAAATCATCTTCTAATTCAGAATCTTTCTTTTGAATTTAAATTACAAAACTTCGGTTACCCAATTGCCAGAGCCGGTTTACGCAAGGGTTGGCCATGGCCTCGACATCCCACCCACGCCCCTTTGTTAACCTGAGCCTATTTCTCTTTAAGCCATAGGCGGGGACCGTGAAGTCATCATGTTCGGCTTTCCAACCGAATAATCGTCGCATTTGGTCATCGTTCTATAGCTTATTGAGATACATTATTGTCAAAGATCCTACACCTCTGAATCTTCATTTGCGAGATGGTTGTCTCCAAACATTGTGTTCCCATGATCTTTCCACTCCGATGCCAATCGACGTAGTGGAAGAACTCGCAATTTGCTACACGAGCAAGTAACTCGCAAAGGCACAGGTGAAGCATACACGCGTGACACATATAGAGAGAAATTTATCATTTTTTTTTTTTTTGTATTAAGCTAAATTACAAGAGAAACATAATCTATACTCGTATTAGAAAACCTAATGAATTTCTAACTATAAGACATAATATAGATATACTAATAAGAAAATCTATACTACTGAATATTAAATATCTAAATTAATAACTACTAAAAGTTGAAACAAATCACCCAATATCTCAACGTGATTTCTAAAATAAAAAGCTAAGACAATATGTGTCTTGTTTCATTATTATTGTCCCATCACAAACTGTTTTCCATGGTTTAAGAAGGGCAAGACAAAATAACCAAGGCCATTGGGCTGATAAGTCGGTTGAAAGACACTGTGCAAAGCATATGTCGAGCCATTAAGAACCTTTTCGAGTTCCACCTTATCACCCTAGGCACAAGAGGCTATTATATCTGCCTATCCGGCAATAGCTATTTTCGAAGATATGATGGGGCATCTACCTACACCTCCCAAGGCCCCCCAAGTTTCTAGATGAAATCTTTTTCTTCCCCACCTAGGGGGGAATACTTTCAAGATTTTCCATTATAGAGTTTAGACGAAACAATTTAAGGACATATCTTAGGAAAAGACTGTTGACCAAGAAAAAAAGGGAGAAAAAACGTGACAAATCAAACCACAGAAATTCCTCCGGGGATGTCGCTCTTCCCATCGTGGCTTTCCACCATATCTCCAACCTCGTGGAAAACGTTGACTTTTCTATATTCCCAAGAGATCCAACTTTCTTGTTTATACCATTTCTTCTCTTAATGATTATTTATATTTCTGAAACCTTTTGAACTCCTGAATTTGATTGGCCTGAGCCACGAATTTATCCTATCTATTGAATAAGACAGTTATGTCATTGGGATTTGATAACATATTTGATGTAAAATGTTGCTTTTGATCCCCGACAATCTTGCAAATAGACAAACTAAAGGTCTCATGCCTCCAATATTTCATCTTTTGCGTTCCATCGGATACATTGAGCAATTGAGCCAATTCAATCTATGAACCAAACTGCATTGGCCTTACTCAATCGGCTCCGCATCTAATCACTTGGGGATTGGGTAGTTTTTGTTTCCAAACAATCCCTAGTTCCAAAACACCGCGAACTAGAAACCGAACATAATAAGATCTAGATTTTTTATCTGAATCTATCTATCCTGGAGCTAATCTAAATTCTAGCATTAGACTGTTATGCTTTTTCTTTCCTTTTTTTTTTCCATATAGAGAGGAAACCATCTTTAATAAGTAAGTTAGGAATCCATGAAATACTAACCTCAACAATTGGATAAGAAATGGGTCAAAACACTAGATGTGTGATCCAAAGATGGAATTATTTATGCTAGTAACTTACAATGTCGGACTAACATCTGGCTTTGTTGGTAGACAAAAACAAAGAACTAGTGTCTTGTTCTTGATCACCACACTCATGTCTATTCTATAGTAGCTAAGCCAAGATGAGGAATTGCATCTAATCTTTTGTGCAATGAATTGTAATATTATTCCTGAAATTGCGGGTCTTCGTCGGTTGTGCGCCCATAAAGCAAGTGGTGGAATATATGTTGAGCGAATATTGGAGGGCAGAACCGACAAAGACCCACATTTTCAGGAATAGAGTTATTTTGTACATAGCAAACACTCGGAATAGAAAAACTTTTCACAAGTGGCTTTAATCACCGTGCGAGCATCAGCTCCTTAGTCAGCTTATTACTTATATGTAAACTCGCACGATAATCAAGGCCGCTTTGGTAAACGCCAATTACCAGCCGAAATTTACGACATCATGACCTTTAATGGGCGGTTGTTGCGCTAGTTCACTTTGGCCGGCTAAATACAATCAAGCCTCTAAGTCATACAAAAAATATGTATACCTATCCTTTTCTTTTTTGATCTGACCCTTACACATTTATCTATATCTATATAAATAAAACCAAAACACCATTTGTCTCAATTTTAGATTTCCTAGATTGTCATTCAATTTCTTTCTCTCATACCCTTCTGTTTCAGAAATTACCATCCATTTTTTGTATCTCTTCACAATATCAGATTTCTTAGTTACCCTTGTTTCTGTTATTGTTTATTTACCCATTTCATATATAACTACTCAATCTCTTTCCATGCATAATTATCTCATTATTTGCTCATGCGTGACACATGCCTCACATAACAATAGCTATGATAACATGGATGAATGACTATATCCGTTTGAGCGAAGTGATTGCATTTATTGTAATATGAAGATATTTTCAAATGGACAATATACATTCTCATGACAAAATAGATTAGAGCATTTCAACGATGGTGATACATTCTTATGCACAAAACACATGCATCCTCAGTCAATGCCCAAATCATAGGTGAGATGATCAAGTAGATCGAGCTTTTCAACCATCATAAAGTAAACTATGAGTCTATTTCAGCTATGTCACCAATATTTATATTCTCTTTTCAAGTTTATATAAAGTGTAGGTCTAATCATGAATTTGGCGACCTGCATGTGCATCAACAAAACCTATTCGTTTGGGTTTGGGGAAGGCCCCTAGAAGTTCAAACCAAGCCTACTCAACAATTAGGTCTAATTGTAAGATTTTTTCTAATGTGCGCTAATATTAATTAATATTGTAATTTATCATTTTACGGAATTGGTGTAATAACGTAAAATATAAGATTTCTTAATTAGTTTAATATGGGACTTGTTAGTGTTGGCTGAGTAAGACCCAATTTATGATGAGATGGCCTGTGGCTTAAAATTTTATAAATAGTGTTTAAGTCTCTCTTCTAACCTTGAGGATTAATATGCTCACATAAGGAGCGTTTACAAAACATTAAGGGTGATAGATAGTCTCATTGACCCAATGATATAGAAGGCAATAGAGAAGAAGAATGGCGAATTTCAAATTAGGTGCACTAGTCTCTTTACTTGATTATATGTGTTTTTTTATTTATTTTACTTATGGAGATCTTGGGGTGCTGTTTTCGCATATTATACTAAATAAATGTAATACTTACATTTAAACCCCTCTCTCTATATATTATTATATAGAGTTCATGTGAATGAGTGGTTTGCCGTATTGCCATCTCTAAAAAGGGATGGGACCATAATTGACATGGGAATTTGGGAGTAGACCCCCTTTATCCCCTCCATCCTAGGATGAGGAGTTAGCTACTAGATAGTAATGTTAGGACTGTTACAATTGCATAAACATTTTCTTAATTAAACGATGCGATAACACACTTGGAGATAAATCAATGGGAAATTAAAGCCGGAGGACCCAAAACAAGGTTATAGGCTTCGTTCAATCCACCAATGGAAACTTTATGAATCATTGATAAAGTGGATTTAATGCATATTTTTAGTACACTTAGCATTTCTCTAGCCTCAATAACTATGCACCACAATTTCAATTACCGACTATTGCTTTGTCAAAGCATATAATATCTTCGGAAGTTAACAAAATTTCTAATAATAACCTAAAATAATCATCACCCTCACATATTCAATATTTTCCAAACTCGCTCACATGCAGACATGAGTTAGAAAAGTCAAGAATGCATCAGCTTGACTAGTTGAGCCTGATGTTTCGGCTTTTATTGCGTGACTCAAGATACAACATATGTAAAAAAATTGTGTGGAAAAGAATAGAAAACAATCAAGAAAATAATCAAAAAAAAAAATTTGTGTGGAAAGAGAGAAAATAATTACATGAAGGCAATACTCGTTCATCAATCAATTTGGCCAGCAACTCTAGTCATCGCAGCCTATTTTTGAACATTCGACTTTTCCATGCACAGATTACTCCACATGATCACCCTATAAATACCCCTTTAGCTTTTGCTTTTCTCTTCATCAATCAACTGAGATCCTTCCTTCGCCAATTTTCTTTTGGTCTCTCACAATATGAGTTCCCGTATGACAATCCCTCTGCATCTTATTTTTCTCGTCGCGTTAACCCTAGCATTGATCCCTCTGTCCATCGCCCAAGACTCGCCCCAAGACTATGTCGCGGCCCACAATGCGGCTCGCTCTCAGGTTGGTGTGGGCCCGATGGCGTGGGACGAAAGCGTCGCTGGCTATGCCAGGGATTACGCCAACAAGCATGCCAGCGACTGCACGCAACTCGTTCATTCAGGCGGACCCTATGGGGAGAACCTTGCGTGGGCTTCCCCCGATCTTACTGGCACCGGAGCGGTGAACATGTGGGTCGGAGAAAAGCCTGACTACGACTACAATTCCAATTCATGCGCACCGGGAAAGATCTGTGGGCATTACACTCAGGTGGTGTGGCGCAACTCTGTTCGGCTTGGATGCGCAAAGGCCCAATGCGCGACGGGCGGTACTTTGGTCACGTGTAACTATGATCCTCCTGGGAATGTTGGTGACCAGAAGCCTTATTGAATTAGAAAAAGTTGTATGTCGATGATGAACTATTATGTCAAAATAATGCCTCCGTATGATGAGGCAAGAGCTTTTAAACAACATCATATGAATGATGAAGGTAAGTCTCTTTACTAAAGAAAAAGTTAACCCTCTTGATAATTATTTTTTCCTTTTTTTCTTTTGCAATTTCGATTTTTCAAGCGAATGAATTTCGATCATTGATCTAACCTCCTCAGCTCCATGCTCTCGAGCACATCACTCTCCCTTTGAGCCTCATCACACTGTGAAAGAGAAGCTAAGCATGATCTCTATTACACATTTTACTCTTGAGTTCATTGTATTTGCTGTTTCTATTGATTGTATGTAGTACATAGCAATGGCCGTCTTGACAATATAATGATACGTTCCAGTCAATAAGCTGATCATTCATGGCAAAAAACATTAAGATATGGACCAATATTATATAATAATATGGACTTGGTGGTATATTCGTCGATGAATTTTATGTATTGATGAATTGAACTCCTTTAGTTGACCAAGTATATAATCTCTAATTAATCAACTAGGCGTCGATAAGCACCAGTCAAAATTGCCTAATTTTGTATTCTATTTCAATCCGTATCGCAGCCTAGTACTCTAGAAAGGTCATAGACTCGTCACAGTTGGAAAATTCATCCCCGAGGATTTTATGTACTTGGATATAACCACCTAAGATAAATTTACATGTCAACTCAAATTATGATGTTTAAAAAATTAAGACACAAGAACACGCCAAAATTTGCGGTCAATGAAATCTGATTTATAAGTTTTACATTTGTGGAGTCAATTGTTGGAATCGATATGAGTTTGCTGTATATGACTAAGTGGATAAAATGATTAAAACTATAATTTGGGAAAGTATTGCGAAAGCTCTAGAAATATTGACTGTTGGGACGGCATAAAGTCTGAAACTTTCATCTGGAGAATAGAAAAACAAAAAAAAAGAGTTCAAGTCCGAACCATTAACAAATTCTGGTGGATGATGACAATGTTTATTCATTTTATTGGCAAATCATGGTTCTTACGTTCATCAGCAGAACTGCATGCACGTTAAAAAATTAATAATCATATTCGTCCTTCGTATTTTAACATTACATTCAATCTGCTTCAATGAAATTTTTTGATGTAAAATAATTGATAAATTTTGTGATGTAAAATTACGAGAGAACATAATTTATATTTATGTCTAAAAAACCATAATGAAATTCCAAGTTTAATACAGGATATAGATATACAAATAGGAAACTACTACATATTATATATCTAAGTGGATAACTACTAAAAAATTGAAACAAATCCCCCAATATCCTAACGTAGTTATTAAAATAAAAAGACAAGGAAATGAAGTCTACCACTGGCTACCACTATGACGACCATCATCTCCCTCCCTCCAATCGACAGCCTCTTACAACCTCAACCCAGGCTAATACCATAGATCGAGCAAGAACTACCTCTTCCTCCCGCCATGCATGTAATAACATTCCCTTTCTAGAAGACAGAATCGACCGCGCTCAAAATAAACCCACTTAATTAATGAGACAACTTATTACTAGTTATCTTTTATATGCCTACCATGCTCGTCCGCTAGACGAGACTTTAGACAAAGCTCAAGTGATTAGAGCATTATTCATATGATGCTCTAACTTTCAGATGCGCTAACTTTTAGATGCAAAAGTTTGATATGGACCAAAAAGATTAATGTGGAACACTTTAATGTTTCATATGTACACATCTAACTACCTCACGTGTTATTCAAGCAGCTATTGCATGATAATTACCATCATTGATGTACGTAATTAGGTCCAATCTCTCGGGATGGTTGAATCAAGCATGGACTTCTTGTTAAACATACGTGACAAAATATTTCAGCCATGTCAGGTTCGTACTTTGTATTCTCTGGGTCTCACACAATGGGAGCATGGGTGAAAATCTAGAGTTTTCGACACCTGATCATCAGATCTGAAAATAGACAAAAAAAAAAAAACAAAAAAGAAACAAAAACAAAAAACAAAAAACAAACCCTACCAGACTGTTATAGTGCATTGTAAAATTATAAGTATAGGAGAGAAAAACCAATTCTTTGCATCATCTATCGTTATGGTTATCTTAAATTTCAGGCGTAAAGTTCATGGTTTTTAAATCCTCATGAGTCATGAAAAAAACATACATAGCTTTAAGGAGAATTTATGCAATCTGTTCGAACTAAGGGGATAGAGGGGCATGTATTTGTCCCCAAACTATCAATCTGTTTATGTTGTCTCTTGAGTTCTCATGTCACTGGTTAACGTAAAATCAGACAAAGTTCTGAGGACATAACAAAGTGAAAGTTTAGGATCGACGTTTAAAAGTTCATAACAAAAATGCATGTCACTTCCAAAATTTAGAGGGCTTACATAATTTTTCCTTAATTAAAAACAGAGATAAAGGATGTAAAGCAGATAATGAAATTGTAAGGGGAGAAACTATCAAATGAGCTTGGCATCGACACTAAATTGAGCCATATTATTGAAAATGGTTGGTTCCATGTTTGTAGGACTCCCATTGCACTCATCAAATTTGATGATTTAAATTCAGTTTAGTACATATTGTTGATACCTAAATTTTAATATCCCATTTAGTAATATTGCATAGTAAATTAGGAATTGACCTTGACCCCTAAAAAAAATATTAATTTAAATTGCATATAAACTTTAGGAGCATTTGTTATTTAGTTTAAATTTTTTATTATTGTATTTGCATTGGATTGGTGATGGGTGAGTTTGAATCAATAGTTTTTTACTTTAATTTAACAAGTTGGACTAAGCACATGGTGAAAGAGAATGTGGCAAAGCCCATCATTCTTTAATGCCTGAAAATTAACTTTTGAGGAGTGTTGGAAGATTGGTTTATTTTGAAAAATATTGATATTATTCTTACAATATTCATTTAAGAGCATAGAAGGAAAATTTGGCCAACGAAAAGAAACAAAAGAAAGAATGAAGTGGTGGTTAATCTAATTTTATCTCTTCTGTATATTCATGCAATTTAAGGGAAATAAAGATAGAAAAATAAGAGGAAAGTGTGCTAAGGCAGAATCAGCCGACATGGGCATATACATATATAGAGTGATATGTCTCGTTTTGACGCGTCCATTCTCGTGAAGGTTTCAGATGAGTAATGTTGGAAAATAAAAGGGAATGATGCATGTGGGGGGATATGTTTGGTGTCACTCTTTAGGCAACATATATTTTGGTTAACAAAAGAAACACCAACGCAAGAAAAGAGGTCTTCAATCCTCAGTAGGCGTGAGCAGAAAGGAAGGAAAACAAAATGAAAGTAAGGAGATTGCGTCTTGACCGTACCAGACGTGATTGGAAGGAGGAAAGAAATTTTGTTTCTTCCTTTGGCGGGGTCTCTTTTTCCAGTCCAACACAGGCAAGGAATAGACAACAGAGGAAGAGGAAAGGTATAGAGAGTTGTCTCGGCCACACTCTCCGCTGTGTCATCACCGTCGTCGCTGCTGCTGCTCGCTGTTTTGCTGAGCATGACAATGCCAAACCTGCCGCTGCATGACAACAACGAGCCGCTGCTCCTCATCGCCCGAACACCATGCACCTGAGCTACTGCTGCTTAAGCTCACCACCGATCTGCTGCTGTCCCGTGGAGTCCCGACGACGCTGTTGTTGCCGATCAACTGCCTGCTGTGGTTGTCAGTGAGCCACGGAGACCGGATCCTTGCTGCACGGAAAAGCCACAACCTTTACCACGACAAAGCTTTGAGCCGTTCCGAAGAATTTCAAGGCGGTGTTCGAGTTCCTCTAAGCTTTGAGCCAATACCTGTTCACGTGATTCCTTACGCTTGACCAACATTCGACACCTGAGGGGAGGAAATCGGGAACAGAGAGAGATCCACTCACATTGGTCACGTACAGAATACGCCCGAGAAAGAGATAACAAAAAAAAGGAGATTTTGAGGTCCTCATGCTCGGCGAGTTCTGAGTGTCATTGTTATCCAGGTTGCTGTGCTATTATTCTTCTTGCAGATTGCTGGCCTTGTGCATCTCCATCATTGCGAATCACCACCAGTAAGCATCACCGTGGTTGTCCAAAGCCGTGACCCGAGACACCCGCCGCCGGTCACACCGTCTATCGTTGTGAACAGCCGTGCAACCACCGTTCAAACCCGCCGCTGTTCAAGTTGGAAACCATATCTTCAAATTAGGTGACAAATCCTATCTAAATTTGAATTATTAATTACCTAATTTGAATATATTGTGATCTTAATTAGACGTCTTGAAGATATGCCATAAACAAAAGATTTTTGAAATATTAGTGAATTAGGATAATTTCTTAATTTTACAATATGCAATGATCAATAGTCTGATTTTATGGTCCAAATACGACTCGCGATCATGTGAAAAACTAGCCAATCTAATCTCATGCCCAATATACAATTGGTTGATTTTACTTATTTCCAAATTTAGATGGGTATGGATAATATCTTGGGTGATAGATGTTTTCATTCCTCGTTTTATTTGATTTTATTTTTATTTTTATCTAAAAAAATCCAAAAAAGATTAGATACAATTAAAGTAGATTATTTTTTCGGGTCGATTGCATGTTTATTTTGATTATTTTATAATTTCAAATTTAAATAAAAAAATCACATGCATATCATGTAGATTAATTGCATCATGCCTACATCATCACTACTATGTCATTACTACGTGTCACATGCATCGTGTTGTGTGTCATCTTGCCATGTCATTCATCATATGCAATGTCATTTGCTACGTCATTGTATGCAGTGTCATTGTGCCACACCGTATGTCATATCATCATATATGTCACGTCATTGCTTGCATGTCATGTATTGATCTATATGTTTTGGTCATTTAATTAAAAAATCAACTGTCATAAAATTTTGCATGTTAAGTTTATTTATTTTAGAAATTCTATGTCGAGGTTCATCTAATTAAATTGCATGTTATGTAGACTAGTTTAATTAGGACTGCATGTCGATTTTGCTTGTCATTAAAAATTGCATGCTTAGGTTCGTATACTAATGAAATTTTGCGTCGTGCTAGAATAATATATTTAATCATCATTAGAATTAGGATATTTAAATAAGTTATGTCACATGTCATGTTAGATTAGTAGAATGCATTGCATAAAAACATTATCTTCATTAAACAAGTTTTTTTTTTTTTTAAACATTTGAGGGAAATTGCATGTTATTGAGAAATCATATTTAGGTTGCTAATGTCATTTTCTAAGTAACTACATATGCTTTTGTAGCATAAAGGTGAGTAATTCTTCCATTTCCTTGCAATTTATTTAATGCTTTGATTGTTGAGTGTTAAATAATGGTTGCGCACTTGCTTGATTACCTTGCATGTGAGTGAATTAAAATCAATACAATGAGGAACTCCTACAATACATTTTTCTTAAATAAAAGAGAAAATGTATTGAAAATAATTTTCAAAAATCTAGGGTAATCAAACACTTGTACCTTACAATTTCTAGTTCATAGAACTAAAGTAATTTTCCCGTAGTTTTATTTGGGTTTCTAATTAATCAACTGAAAATAGATTAATGGCAACTTCCAATTATAAATTATTTACTTGTTAAGAACTTAAATCCTAAGTCACTAATTAATATGGGTTTGATAGAACTTGAGTTAACTTTAAGCTTAATAATTTATTAGCCAAATCCCTAGGTGATGCACCCACTTTGGGGAGGTCGCGACACATAAGTTAGATATAGTTATTATTTTCCGATGGGAGATATTATCATTATCATCATTATCGCATGGACTATTTTCCGCAATTAAGGAGGACCAAACAAAGCAGGAAAAGAATAAGAGAAAGATAACAAAAACCACCAAATGCATCCGGCGATGCTGCTTGTCCCATCGTTGACTTTTCTTTCTCTCTCTCTTTTAAGACATTTTTTCCGTTGACATTTTTGCTCAAGCCTGACAACCAGAAGTGGGAGGTGAGCAGTCGGTTATTAGGCTTGAGCTAAGCTCCCTCACCTTGCAGTGGTTTTGACATCACCATAACTTCCCCTCCCCTGGACACGAAAAGTTATTATACTCCCCTATTTGATGGTAGCTAGTATCAAAATAATAACGCGTAGTCTATCTTCCCACCAATAGATCCCTTGATTCTAACCTAAGCTTTTCTTCTTGGGTGGATAGGAAGTACAAGAGGTGACATTGCAAGGTCTCTCACCCCACTTTCCTGTTTCTTCTCCCTTAATAATAAGGAAGTTATGCCGTTGATGTTTTATAACATATTTGAAATGCTAGGCGGCATCTATCTCCGGCATTTTGGCAAATAAACAAATTGCGATCCCATGCCTGCAATCTACGTGTCCTATGCCTCCAATATTTCGTTTTTTAAATTCTATTGCATATTCTTTTTCTTCCCTTCTTTTCTTCTAAATATGATGAGGAACCGCAAATTCCAATCTATAGAATATCTGACTAACCTCAATAATCAGATAAGACATGGATCAAGACATCAAACGAGCAACCCAAACATGAGATTATTTATACTAGTAACGTACGGATTTGAGCTAATGTCTTGCTTTTGATCCACACCTTTGTGTCTATTCTTTTGTCACTAAGCCAAAATGAGGAATTGCATGTAATCTTTTCTGCAATCGATTGTAATGTTTTTCCTGAAATGGCGGGTCTTCATCGGTCGTGCCCTAAAGCAAGAAGTTTAATTGTGACATTATTCCTGAAATTGCATAAAGCTACTTTATTTTAAGTTCCATTAGGTCAATAAGTTACTGTCGTCTTTGTTGGTCGTGCCCTAGGACACTCCCGTTTTAGTTCTTATTAATTTGTATTAACATCAAAACACATCATCTACAACTTTGGTTAAAAAATTTTAGTGATTGACTTAGGAAAAAAGTGTCAATTGATATTATAAATTAATTGTAGACTTGATCATAAGTTTGACAACTTGCAAGTATTCCAATAAAATGGGAGGTTTGATTGAAAATTTTGCGCTTTTTGGCGGGCTCAAGCAATGCATTCTAGGGCCTTGTTAGTGAGTGCCCTAGGCCTAAGCAATGGCTTTGAGGCTCGGCTTAGTTCTCCCATTAATTTATTAAAAATTACATCAATAAAATATTTATTTTAGTTTATTTACCTCAAAATACAAACTTGGTAAATATTGAAAGTGAAAGTGAGGCTTAAAACAGAAGAAGAAAAGTATTTCATGGCACAATTAAAGTACAATACCAATAAATTATGGAATTATTATCTAATTATGTTTCCATTTTATCTATTTTTTAGCTCAGCATTTTTTGCTTTAAAAAGCAAGACATTCCCCATGTGATTGGGCCAATGAATTCAAGTGAGTGAGCTTGATATTTGTCAAAACCCGCTGGATTGGGTTTGGACATGGCCCATAAAAGCTCGAACCAAACTTGTTCAGTGATAAGGTCTAATTAAGTGTATCTTGTCACATCATTTTCAGATATGTTTTCCTCTGTATCCGATGTTTTAGCGTTCGTGTCATATGAAAGCGCCACTACCAGCCCTAAGAAAGGATGGAATAGGTCCCTTGACCATGGAAAAAGTACTAAAAAGTCATAAACTTATGACAGTAATATCAATTCAATTATAAACATTTTAATTAGACCAATTTAGTCCTAAACTTTTTCACATTAATATCAATTTAATTTATCCGATCAATTTTACCCTTGCGATGCTGATGTGTGGCCAATGAATGCTGACATGGCAATTTTCCCACTAGCTCAAAGGAACTCCTTTGTTTCGGATTTCAATTGCAGCCGTTACTTCCTTTCAATTTAGCCAAATTTTGACCTTTTGTTTAGTCCGATTTCATGGCCAATGTAAGGTCAAGGTGACGAGACTTAGTGGGCCACAGTGGTGCCAGGAGTTCCTTCGAGCTTTGAGGGCCTTAAGAGTTCCGTCGCTCCAAATCTTCTGTTGTGGGGCCTGAGGTATTAAAAATTACCTTGTCTCTGATCACTAGATGCAATGAAATGAATGCAAAATCTGGCGGGGTCGGTGTTTTTTGAGGGATCGAATTTCACCGTTATCGGTTAATTTGATTCCTATTGTTTTTTTATAATATATGATAATAATCTTATTATATGATGCTTCTAGTTTTCAAATTCAGAAAATGAAATACAAGATGCTGGAAAATCAATCAATTTTTGGTTAGAATTCTTATCAGAACTTGGTCCCTAATTCAATTGCAATAACGATCTATCCATGAAAATTTAGATGTCAACGATTTCCGTCACAAATTTATGATGTTTTGTCGTTTCATTACAGATCATAAATAAAACATTGTTTTATATACATATCACACGCAATGTTGTTCTCCAACCTTTTAAACTTTTACAATATATAGTGTTGCTTCTTGACGCACATCGAAAAGACCTTTCAAAGTATAACCCAACATGTGTCAACTCATTTATGATAAAACGACATGCACACGTTTCAGATATAAATAATGACACATGTTGTTCTCCAACATTTTAAACTTCAATATATAGTTAATCTAAACATGTAGGAAACATGTAGGAGAGGAATGGTGCGATCATGATATCTCCTCGTATTTTCAGCAATTCTCAAATAGAAAAACTTTGACGTCCAATCTTATTTATTCACGAAGTTTAGTACAAACACTAAGACTCCATTCATTTTACGGAAAACAACTTCCACGAAAACCTTTCATAGATAATTCAACATTCGGTTTGTGGGAAATAAATTAGTTAAGACGCTAATGGAAGAAACAACTTTTAAAATGGGGAAAATTTTCCATCTTTCACTTCTACACCAAGCACCTTTTTTTTTTTTTTACCAAATATCTTTCGTTTGTTTTTATTTTTTTTTGAAAAAGTTGAGTTTTTAATTATTTTTAATTTTTTTCTTCTTCTTTAGCCGGTCGAGGGCCACAACGTGAGTCCACGATTGGCTATAGGAGAACTCAAACCTCACTAGATTCCAATGAGATCAAGTCTTGCTAAATCTAAGGAGGCCCAAGCTTGCTCAAGGCCACCTAAGATTGCTAGAGGTCAATGAGGCTCTAGCCACCTCAGGTGAGGCTTGAGGTTGCTTGTGACCAGTTGCCAACTATCACCGTGATTGGCGATCGGTTGAGAAAGAAGAAAAAGAGAAAAATGAGAAAAAAGAAAGAATGAAAAGAAAATTAATTAAAAATTTTAAATTATTTTGGTAATTTTCCTCAAAAAATCAAATCATATATTAAATGTCCGAAAACATTTTATAATTTATTTTCAAATTTGAGCTAAATATCAAAAAATATTATTACTTTTTTGGAAAATAACTTTTTAAAAAATATTTTTAAAAACGTGACATCTTCCGCGAAATTGACGGGTACTAACCATTGTGTGATTTCATAGAGTCTATAATGTGCGCGCAGATGTCAAAATGAATTGACATAAAGAGGACCGTACCGAAGAAACTCCGGAACGAAACCCTGATCCACACGTTGAAGCTGTCCTCCACGCCAAGCTTACTGCATAAGCCTTCTCTCTGTTGGGCGTGTGGCTTCCTTTAGAAGCTGGGGACCGACTTTCCGGTCCACACGCAGTACGTCGGCAGATCCAAGGGCTCTGCGATTCAGACAGCCAGCATACTCCTCATTTCCCGCCCTCTGCAACTGCTTCCTCGAAAGTGACAAGCACATAACTCACAATTCTTTGTCTCGGTCGGGCGAGTTCTCTTCCTTTACAGAGAAGAAGACGCGTTGCATACGTTCTCAAAACTTGATTACCATATGATTTCCCCTTTGAAGTAATTATTTTAGATTGAGCTTCATGAGAGTAATTTATCAGATTTTTTGTGGTGGGAAAACGACCAAGCTAGGGTTTAATTTTTCAATTGAGCATATGAACGTAAGAAAAGGCAAAAAGTACATAAAAAGTCCTAAATATTAACTCAATTTTAAACATTTTAATTAGATCAATTTAGTCATAAACTTTTCTACATTTGTACAAATTTAGCTCTTCCGGCCAATTTTGACTGGCCTATGCTGAAGTGGATGTTAGCCAGTGTCGACCGTCTAGTTAACGTTGATGTAATAATTTTCTAATAATTTTTATTTTTTCGAATTTTTGTATTATTATTTTTTTTTTCTTTTTTCTCTTCTTCCTCCTTACGTTTCTTCTCCCTATAGTGGCCGGCTAGGCTCCGACGAGCCTCGCCAGCCATTGGGTGATGGTTACGAGGCCTTCACCCACCATTAGGTGATGGTAGCAAAGCCCTCCCGAGTTGCCTCATTCATGACCTTGGGCAATGTTGGATGAGGCTCGCAACCCTCATTGACGGCAGGTGAGGGCTTTGCAACCCTCACCTAGTGGCCGATGAGCCTTGCCGGAGCCTTGCCAACCACCGCAAGGAAGAGGAACCTAAAGAGGAAGAAGAGAAAAAGAAAAAGAAATTTAAAAAATTTAAAAACTTAAAAAAATATTTAAAATTTGCCTTGTATGGCTAGCGTTGGTTGGCATCTACATTAGCGCCGGCCATCCAAAATTAGCCAGAAAAATTGAAATGGTGTTAAAGTGAAAAAACTTATAACTAAATTGATCAAATCTAAATATTTATGACTAAATTTGTACTAATATCATAAATTTAAAACTTTTTGGTACTTTTCTCCCTTGACCATAATTGACTTGGGGATTGGGACTAGATGCCCCTTATTTCTTTTTATTTTTCTCTTCTTCCTCCTTGGCGGAAAATATTTTCTAATTTATTTTCAAATTTGAGCTGAATATCAAAAAAACATTATCATTTTTTTGAAAAATAACTCTTTAAAAAACTATTTTTTGAGAAACGTAGTATCTTCCGGGAAATTGACGGAGTCTGACCGTTGTATGATTTCACTGAGTCTATCATGTGCGCGCAGAAGTCAAAATGAATCGACATAAAGGGGACCGTACTGAAGAAACTTGGGAACGAAACCCTAATTTATAAGTTGAAGTTGTCGTCCTCACCAAGCTTACTGCATAAGCCTTCTCTCTCTTGGGCGTGGGGCTTCCTTTGGAAGCTGAGGACCGACTTTCCCGTCCACACGCAGTACGTCGGCGGATCCAAGGGCCCTGCGATTCGGACAGCCAGTATCCTCCTCATTTCCCGCCCTCTGCAACTGCTTCCTCGGAAGCGACAAGCACATAACTCACAATTCTTTGTCACGGGTGGGCCAGTTTTCCTCCTTTACAGAGAAGAAGACGCGTTGTGTACGTTCTCAAAACTTGATTGCCATGTGATTTCACCTATGAAGTAATTATTTTAGATTGAGCTTCACGAAAGGAATTTATCAGATCTTTTTGTGGTGGGAAATCGACCGAGCCATTGTTTAAGTTTTTGATTGAGCATATGAACGTAAGAAAAAGCAAAAAGTACCAATTTTGATTGGCCGATGCCGACATGGATTCCAAAGTGAATCTTGATATGGTAATTTTAAAATAATTTTTAATTTTTTTTTCTAATTTTTGTATTAATTTTTTTTCTTTTCTTTTTGTCTCTTCTTTCTCTTTGGGTTTCTTCTCTCTACAGTGGCTGGAAAGGCTTGTAATTTTTAAATAATTTTTATTTTTTTTCTAATTTTTGTATTAATTTTTTCTTTTTCCTTTCCCTTTTATTTTTCTTTTTTCTCTTCATCCTCCTTGGGTTTATTCTCCTTACAACGGCCAGTAAGGCTTCGATGAGCCTCGGTTGGGTCGAGCAAGGCCTCCCTCACCCGATCTGGCGAGGGCAGCCTGCCCTCGTCGGCACCCAACGTTGGTGAGGGCGGCCCTAGCCAGCCTAGGCGAGGGCGACCCTCACCTGACGAAACCGAGAGCTGCCCTCGCCTAAGTCTGGCTTCCCTCTGCCAGCCATGGCGGAGGGAAGAGAGAAAGGAAAAAAAAGGAAAAAAAGAAAGAAATGAAAAACATAAAAAATAAGACAAAAATGACATTGATGTGGTAAATGTGTTATGGTTAACAAAATTTGGAATTTTTCATATCACAAAAAAAAAGTTGGGGGGTATATTTATCATTTTTGGCAAATTTTGAGATTTTTGATGATCTTTTCCTTCAAATAAATATTAGAAACCTTGTACATCACATCATGATTAAAGAAATTAAAATTAAAGTACTTTTGCTTTGCTTTTCCATTTCTAGAGTGAAAAGATGCCAAAACCCATATCATTCGACCAGGGGGAAAATTTGTTGGATGACTTTCCCATTCAAAAAGAGATTTTGTGAAAAATCTTTCCCTTTTGGGAGAAAAAGAATATTAATATATTGAAAAGGTTAATTAATTTGTGATAATGATTTAACCTTTGTGTTCATATTTACAGAGTAAATATCATTAAATCATTAAATGAGGGTGTTGGGAATAACGGATCCCCGAAAACACCGGATTCGACACTAAATCGAATCCCTAAATCAATGCGGAAGCGTAGCCCATGAAAACGACACGCATCACCGATCGTAAAGCACACCACGATTCGAGCGTACCTTGTTAGCCACAGATTAAACACCGTCGTTAATGGAGGAAGAGAATCCGGTCGATGAAGCCTTGAAGGGAAGAAATTGGAAGCCGTATGCCCATCGTTCTTCGGGAGAGAAAACGCGGGGAGAGAAGCGTACGTTGATTGTGCCAAAGGGTACGCGTTTCTCTCTCTCTCTCCTCCCTTTATACCTTCCCCCTCCACGGGCCCTATTCCGTGGGCCGGGCCCTTTTGGGCCCAACTTGAGCGGATGGACCTTGAGCCCATCTTATAAATCCATCATCTCCCACTCGCACATGGTGGTGCAAAACCAACATGGGCGGACAGCCCTACTCAGCCCCATCGAGAAAAAAATCCAGCATAGACTCTCACTTAACATGGTGGGCCGAACATAATCCTCTTTTCCTCTCTTCAACATTCATACCGGTGAATAATCCGTGCGACCAGCATACTTTGAGAGCTCGTTGCCATACATCTCGTTAGGAATATATAGCAGCTCATAATGGGCATCACACTCCGAGTAGATTTAGTATGCGTACCTAGATCGATCGATCACATTTATATCTCTCTTGATCTCTTTTAAACAATGATATATTTATTGTATTCACAATTATGATTATCACAAAGACAGTCATAATTGGTTAACCGGTGAATACAAAACTATAATGTGATTCTCCAAAATCGATCTTCCTCTTTCCTTCAAACTCTCAATTTCAGTCCAACTTGCTTTTCTAGAAATGCCCCATTAGATCGAATCATCTCATGACCATTGGCAACACACTAAGATAGCAAACACTAAATAGAAATCTTGAGAATAAGTAAGAGTCCTGAGGGGACTAAGAAATTGAGGAACTCTCTTCCTCAAGAGTCTCACACGACATAAAAGTTGAGATCAAACTTTTGCCACTCTTATTGGTCGTCTCATGCATACGTAGTATGAAATACGTATTACGGTATTAACTCCTTTCCCATGGAGCGTATGTCTACACCTTTCAATACCGTACAGATGATAGTTCGACATACCCAATGTCTAAATTGAGTTCACGTATCTACTCATTCACAAAATTCATCGTAACTCACATCGGCATCATAGACGATAAAGTAAAATGTGTGGGGTATTTTACTTTCGGACATCATAAGTATTATGTCCTCATCTTAACACCTAGTTAAGGCGACATACGTGTTTTAAGCTTGAGCTCTCGATTATCACCTAGATAATAAGCTTATAAACAGTCTCATCTCTATTTATCACACAAGAAATAGAGGCGATTACCCGTGTGAGTGGGCTAATCTTATATCTGTCCGACATACTTCTCAACTTAAAGTAATGCACTAAGCATTAAGATGCATAAAGATCAAATAAAGATTCATAGGCATTAATGATGAAAACACAAATTCATCAAATTGTGAACACTTAGGGAAAATACAATATTCAGTACATCAGTCTCTACGCAATCCTAGAGATTTCATATGGCCACAAAACACATCTCTAGGTATTGGCTTTGTCATAGGATCTGCTACCATTCCATGCGTAGTATGTACTCTAAGTTCACATCTTTTCGTGCAACCATATCCTTGACAAGATTATACTTGGTATCTATATGTTCGGTCTTGCCATGATATTTTGGATCTTTGGTGTACACTTCTCGCTTTGGCTATCACGGTTAACCAACAATGAATCTGCAGCACTTCTAATAACACCTAAATGATCCAAAAAATCTCTTAAGCCAAACACTCTCTTATACTGCTGCTGATAATGCCACGAACTCAACTTACATCGTGGATAAGGCTATACACTTATGTTTCTTACTGCTCCAACATATGGTGCTATTATTCGGTAAGAAAACAAACCCAGAGGTAGATTTCCTTTCATTTAAATCTCCTCTCCAATCAGTATTAGAATAGCCTTTGAGTTGCAGATCCTTTCCTTAATAACTCAACGTATGATCAGCAGTCCCCTTTAGATACCTCAGTATTCTCTTAACGACTTTCCAATGTGCTTGACCTGGATCGGATTGGTAACTACTCACCATTCCAACTGCAAAACATATGTCAGGTATTGTACACATCATAGCGTACATAAAGCTTCTAACAGCACTAGCATAAGGAACATGTTTCATTTGTTCCTTTTCTTGTGGAGTCCTTAGACACAGACTATGGCTCAATCCTTCACCTTTTTGCAATAGGAGTGTCTATGGGTTTACGATCTTGCATACTAAATCGTTCAAGAACCTTATTTATATAGGTTTCTTGCGAAAGAGACAACGATCTCTTCAAAACGATCTCTTGAAGTCTTAACTCCAATAATGTATGCAGCCTCACCCATATCCTTCATCTCAAAGTTAGAAAACAACTATCTCTTGATAGTATTAACCAACTCCATATTGCTTCCGGCAATTAGTATATCATCAACATATAATGATATGATCACAAATTGATCATTGGATCTATTGATATATACACAATGATCCTCGTCAATCATTGTAAAATCTTATGCCACTATGGCATTATGAAAATGTATATACCTTTGTCTCGACGACTGCTTAAGGCTATATATCGACCCACAAAGTCGACATACATTTTCTTCTTGGCCTTTCATTATGAAACCAACAAGTAGTTCCATATATGTTATTTCCTCTAATTCTCCATTGAGGAAAGCAGTCTTTACATCCTTTTGATGTAACTCAAGATCCATACTAGTCATTATTGCCAGAATAATGCGAATCAAGGTAAATCTCACAACAGGAGAAAATGTATTTTCATAATCAATTTCTTCCTGTTGATTATACCCTTTCGCCACAAGGCGAGCCTTATGCCTTTCTATTGAGCCATCAGCCTTTCGCTTTATTTAGAGAACCTACTTGTTCCTATAGCTCGCGTCCTTTTGGAAGATCAACCAGTTCCCGGACTTAGTTTGATTTCATTGACTCCATTTCCTCTTTCATTGCATGAATCCATTTTTCCTTATTAGGGCAGTTCGAGCCTCATTAATATTTCTTGGCTCATCCTCATCTTGTGGAGCAACCATAAAAGTTTCCCTTTCAATGTCAAAACATCGACGGGGAATACTTTGGCAACTTGTTCACCGTATGGAAGATTGTACACTTAGCACATCATTCCCCATCATGCTCCCACTTGGATTAGGTAATGATGATGTCGTCACATCAAGTGGTTGCAATTGAGAATGAGTTGAATTCAATTCATTACATCTCATATTACTCCCACTTGAACGAACTTCACTGACATCATTATCTTGATCCAAGGTTTCAAATAGGGAGTTATTTTCCCTTATTTCGCCCCTCTTAGAAAATTCATCCACTAAGGATGTGACATCCCGTGATTCAAATTCAGTTATACTCCCACTTTCCTGCTCACCTATGAACACATACCTTTTTGAGTGTTCAGAGTATCTCATGAAAATACTTTTATTTTCTTTCGGACCCAATTTCCCAAAACTTGTGAGAGGACTCATGAGCATAGTCAGCACAACCCCATGGCTTAAGAAAACTTAAGTCCGGTGTTCTAACTGTCCATAACTCATATGAAGTGGAAATAACCAATTTGGAAGGCACCCGGTTAAGTATATAGGCAGCAGTTAACAACACATCACTCCAAAAAGTGATGGGTAAGTTAGCATACGCCTTCATGGACCTAACCATTCCAAAGAAGGTTCTGTTTCTTCTCTCTCGCAACACCATTTTGTTGAGGAGTATATGGAATAAACAACTATCTTTCTATTCCTTTTTCATCACATAATTATCTGAACTTATCAGATAAATATTCTCAACCTCGATCGGATCTAAATACCTTTATTTTCCTGTCTAATTGATTTTCTACCAGGTTCATAAACCTTCTAAAACAACTTATGCTTCAGATTTATGAGAAATCAAATAGACATATCCGAATCAAGTAGAATCATTTATAAAAGTGATGAAAGAAACAGTCCCTTGCCTTCCTCTCACATTCATTGAACCACAGACGTCCAAATGGATTAAATGCCGAGGAAATTCAGCTCTTTTACCTTTTCCAAATGGTCTCCTTGTCATTTTCCCTACTAGGCAATGCTCACATATGGACAAATCGACTTTTTCAATATTGCCCAACAAGCCCTTTTTTTGGCTAGTCTTTTCATATGTTATTGGCCCATATGACCAAGTCTAGCATGCCACCATGTTCACATCATTATCATATAAGGTAGAAGACGTGAAATAAGGGGATAACATATTGACATCATCACAAATCAACATTTAGTACAATAAAACCATCTAGAAAGTGACCACAACGATAGTAGTTTGTATCTAAACACAAATCTACACATTTATTATGGAAGTTCATACCAAAACCAAGCTTAACCAACACTAAGACAGACACTTAAATTTCGACGAATCTCCGAGCATATAGAACATCAAAGATGCGTCCACCTCTCATGTTCTATTGGTCGGTGCCAATTCCTTTACATCGCCTCTAGAGTTGTTTCCGATATGGATCCACTCAGTTCCAGTTGATACTCGTCGGAATTCCACAAATGATCTTTTATCCTTTGCTACATGGTCTGTCACTACTGAATCTACATTCCACAAAGGATTGGATTCAGCCTATAATGCAGAACTTGACACATAAGCAAAGTTCTCAAATGCACAAGAGGTGTATAGCTTCTTTGGCTCACGATAGTCGCGAGCATAGTGACCTCTCTTGTCACAATTGTAACATCACACCCTTGACATTTTCTTCACTTGAGGACGTTTTCCTCTCTTGTGTTGGTTAACTCTTGATTTCTTGCAATAAGGACTTGATCCTTTGCATTCCCACATATTGAACGAATCAATACATTTGCACTTAGAGCACAAAGCCCTTTCTGAGCTAGAACCAGCATAGCAAATGTTTATTTACGGCTCAAATACCGTTAGGTGGTCCTCTACTAGCTCAAGGTGGTGCATGACACCCTCAATATCTTCCATAATGTGGTCAAGAGCTTCTAGTACTTCTTGCTTTTCTAGCACATATTGAATCTTCATATTCAATATTTCACAATTATTGCCGTTCATATCAGCAATTACATTCTCAGTTGCTGAACCATCGTTCTGAACACATCAGACATACATGCACGAATAATTAATGCCTATCATTTATGCATCTCTATTTGCATAGACCCATCATATTAATAAATAATTTCAAGTAAGGCTTCGAATCAAAAGGTCACTATGTTTCCAATCATCCTCCAAAAATCCTAACTTAAAATTATTATTAATATAATTATCTTATGCAAATAAATTCTATGAAGTTACAAAAACTTCTATTACTACCCACAATTACTAATTACCCACAAAGAACCAACATCAATAACAAAAAGCAAATACAACTATAATTGACATACAATTAAAAAACAATAATGCTTTCAATTAACACAATTAGGTAGTAATCAATACATAATCAATCAAAGAAATAATTAGGGAATGTCCCTTCTAGATCAGTCAAAACATCTGAGAAAACTGAAGGTACATTTGCCAACCATGGAAAAACTTTTTGGAGAGCTTTCATGTCGCCCCAAGGCGCATTCACTCGGCGCCATGTGGCGCTCAATCTAAGGGTTGAAGTTTTGGCCAACTCAATCCTATAGTACTCTCTCACAAAAGCTTCCACCAGCCTCCTATAACCCGGGACCACGTTGACCTCCCATAGCCGATCCAACACTGCTTGCCATTCAGGTGGAAGAGTGTTCATCAAAGCCGGTACCTTCTCAAAATCCGGCATAAGATAACCATTCCGATGATTTCTGTATCATCCGATTGACCCGACCACATGTGATACTAAATCACCGTCATGCCACCGATAATCGCTAACTCTTTCATCGCCTCTTAAGTCTTGCATTTTCCTCATGCGTTCTCGGGATTGCAGGTATCCTTGCATTACGCATCATAGTTCCCGCAACAAATGCGGAATTAAAAATGGATCACTTATAATCCATAATTAATATAAGAGAAAATACATAATTTTCCAAAATTCATGCAACAAATGCAGAATTAAAAATGGATTACTTATAACCCATATAGGCATGACTTAAAAAGAAAACAAATTCAAATTCCCTTTTTTTTTTTTTTTTTTTTTTTCGGGTCAACGGTCAAAGTCAACGGTCAACGGTCGTCGTCAACGGTCAACGGTCGTCGGTCAACGGTCAGGTCAACGGTCAACGGTCGTCGCGGGTCAACGCTCGTCGGTCGTCGAACCGGTCGGACCGGACAGACCGGTCGGGCCGTTCGGGCGGACCGCTCGCACGTCTTTACTGCACGTCTGCGGCGGGCCGACGTCCACGCGACGTCGGCCCGGCACGTGCGCGCGTGCCATCATCGCCCCCGGCGTCGGGTCGGATCGGTTCGCGGGTCGGTCGCCGCTCGGTCAACCGGCGTCATCGGCCGACGTCATCGATGACGTCACCCCAGCGGTTATTCGACCGTTGGGTGACGTCATGCTGACGTCGGCACGCACGCGTCGGTCCGACCGGCGTGTGCGTCGCCGACCGGCGCGTGCACGCGCCGGCGCCGACCGCGCGCTTCTCACGCCTTCGCGCCCCACGCGTCAGCGCCCAGCGGCCGGCCGCGCGTGTGGGCGTCGTGCGGTGTCGTCGGCGGCGTGGGACCACTCGGCGGACTCGTCTCGACGTCGCCTTTCTCCCAAGTGCCTTCAGAATTTTATTTCGACTTACGAAAACTCAGAAAAATGGCCGAACAACGCTCGGGTGTCGGGATTTTCGCCCGGTTCCGTACGGCCGAAGTGATTTCGCGAAAAATCAATCAAAAACATCAGAATTGATCGGGAAAAACGTGAACTAGGGCTCTGATACCAATGTTGGGAATAACGGATCCCCGAAAACACCGGATTCGACACTAAATCGAATCCCTAAATCAATGCGGAAGCGTAGCCCATGAAAACGACACGCATCACCGATCGTAAAGCACACCACAGATTCGAGCGTACCTTGTTAGCCACAGATTAAACACCGTCGTTAATGGAGGAAGAGAATCCGGTCGATGAAGCCTTGAAGGGAAGAAATTGGAAGCCGTATGCCCTCTTTTCTTCGGGAGAGAAAACGCGGGAGAGAAGCGTACGTTGATTGTGCCAAAGGGTACGTTTCTCTCTCTCTCTCCTCCCTTTTATACCTTCCCCCTCCATGGGCCCTATTCCCGTGGGCCGGGCCCTTTTGGGCCCAACTTGAGCGGATGGACCTTGAGCCCATCTTATAAATCCATCAGAGGGTTTTATTCATTTTTCTAGAGGTCATCCGGAGGAGGGTCATTGTTAATATGAGGCACCAACTTGTCCTTTATATGGACCCTTCGGTTTTGTTAATTATTTTGTGTTATCCCCACTTTCTTCTTTGTTATTACCTTAATTATTACTTTTTCTTCCCTAAACTTTTTAGGATGTTTCTTAATCGACAATGCTATGTTATATATAAATTTATGTGCTATGCTACTTGGCAAACTATAAATGGACAATAAGCCATATTCAATAATTCATAACAATATGCCACATAACTTATTATACCAAATGTATAAAACAGTTTTAATGTTCTCTTTCTTGTTTCTGTGGTAGAAGTGAAAACAAGCCAAACGTTGGAAATATGAATAACACTACAGGTATTAAGACTTTACTCGCGTTTCCTACAGTAAATAGCGAGCTATGTGGCGTGCGCCATGTAATCAATTATGTGTAGAATCAACATAGGAAAAATCTTTGTAAAAAGGAAAAAACATAATTGAGGCAAGATCATTTAAAAGAAATTTAGTTTTTCATTTCGCCATCATCTCTTCTCAAAATTACACAAGAATCTTCTCAAGCATTATTTCCAACTGCCATTAAAGTTTGTCTCACCAACGTTGAAAATATTCGAATGGTTTTTAAATTGTTATACCGAAATGTATTGTAATTATAGTTTTTTCACGTTGATCTTTACTATTTCACCCATATTTATATAATTTTTATTAACGTTGCCTTCACTACAGTTAACGTTCACGCTGAACTTAAACCCAAGAATATAGAGCTTTATCATGTGACCCCAAAGACATATCAAAATAGTTCATTATAAATAATATAGTATGAAATTGAAAATCTTGAATCATTTAGCAGTTGTATGTAGATGGTCTTCAAAACGAAATTTTGTTTGATCATCCTTATAAAGTTCAAATTTCTTCAATACCTTTATTTCTCTTTTCCTTTTCCACAATCACTTCCGCATTATTCTTATCTTAAGTGACGTCCGCCTCATCATAATATCTCTCATTTTCGTCATGCAAGATTAAGTCACGCATAGGTGAACCAAATTGACAGAAAGAAATATGATATTTTAGGTCTGATCAATACTTATGTTTTTGAAAAGCTCTAATTCGTATTAATGGGTGGATACGTATTAAGTGCGACCTTTTAAAACTAGGTTATATTATCACGAAAAGTGATTTTTTGCAGACTTTGTGAAGCTTATTTTGAACAACTTATCTTTAACCAAAATTGGAGAGTTGATTATGAAACGCAATAATAGAGGTTGAAATAGCGTGGTGGTTGGGCATAATTTGAGGGTGGACATATTGATAACACATTTGATGGAATATTCAGTCTTCGTCTCCATGGACTTGTCAATCCACACGTAATTGGCGGGGTATCAATTGACTAGATAAGTCCATCATTATTTGGGAAATAGCGTGGTGGTTGGGCATAATTTGAGGGTTGACATATTGATAACACATTTGATTGAATGTTCGGTCTTCGTCTCCATGAACTTGTCAATCCTCACGTAATTGACGAGGTATCAATTGATTAGATATGTCCATCATTATTTGGGAAATAGCGTGGTGGTTGGGGATAATTTGAGGGTGGACATATTAATAACACATTTGATGGAATGTTTGGTCTTCGTCTCCATGGACTTGTCAATCCTCACGTAATTGATGAGGTATCAATTGACTGGATAAGTCCATCATTATCAAAAACGTCTTATATCTATTGTAATTGTGCCAATTTAATCATAACCTTTCTTCTTCTTTTTTTACAATTTAGTCATAATTTTTTTTGCATTTGTACTAGTTTAGTACATTCGGCCAATTCTGGCCCGTCGGTGTTGATGTAACCGCCGATTGGCACAAATCATCTAGCTAACGCTAATGTGGCAATTTTTAAATAATATTTTATTTCTCTTCGAATTTTTTTTTTTTTCATTTTGTTCTTACTCTTCTTTGTCTTTTTCCCATAGTGGCCAACGAGGGTCACGAAGCCCTTGCTAACCATTGGGCAAGGGCAGCCTTGCCATGACCTCATTGGCCGCAAGCGAAAATGGTCTCGCCTGTGATTGGGGAGGCCATGTCCACCTTTGAACAGGCTAGCAAGGCTACCCTTGCCTATGGCTCTCAAGCCTTTGTGAGGCACCTCATGGTCCTCCCCACACCCCTTCCCCTCTCTATGTGTACCAATGGTTGTTGGTCTTGATTGAGCTTTGCTGCCACACTTCAATTTTGATTTGAGGCGGTCGTGCAAAGGCTTGGAGGCTACGGGTGAAGGTGGCCATGGCCTTGCAGCCATGGAGAAGGCCACCTTTGCCCGTGATCGGCGAGGCCATGGTGAGGCTAGCCTCATCCAAATCTAGGCAAACCCGCCTCACCCACAGTCCCCAAGCCTCACCTAGTGGCTAGTGAGCCTCACTAGCCATTGTATGGAAAAGAAAAGAAGAGTATGAAGAAAATGAAAAAAAAAAAAACTAATTAAAAGATTCAAAAAAATAAAATGTAGAAACGTTTAGTACTTAATCAGTATAATTGAAATGTTTAGAACTGAATTGATAGAAACACAATAGATATATGAATTTTTAGGTAATTTACTTGGATTTTATGCAAATTGTTAATACAGTTGGCATTTCTATAACCTCAATTAAGAGGGCACCAAATAATATTTTCGGTGGTCTAATTTTTTTATTTGTTCAAAAGTGATCAGGTCTAATTAAGTGTATCTGATCAAGTCAAATTCAGATATATATGTTTTCCCCTATATTTGATGTTTTATCTCATGGAGCGTTCGCGTCATATGAAATTGCAACTACCAGCTCTAAGAATGGGATAGGACGAGGCCTTTTGACCATAATTAACGCGGGGATTGGGACTAGGCGCCCCTTATTCCCTCCATCCTAGGGCTAGGGGTGAGCTCAACTAGCAAGTAATTGCATTAAAAGTTAATTAAAAAAGAACGATGCGATAATACATTAGGAGATAATTTGAATGGGAAATACAAGTGTGAAGACTCAAAACAAGCTTGTGGGTTTCATTCAATCGACCAATGGAAACTTCACAAATCATTTGATAAAGAGGATTTGATGCATATTTCTAGTACATTTAGCATTTCTTTAACCTCAATCAAGAAGGCACCATATAATATTTTCAGAAGTTATCATCAAATTTTTAATCGCAACCAAAAATAAATATATTCTCTCTCTCTCTCCCGAGCTCTTTATTTTCGCTGCTTCTCAAGCTCAAGACGTCTTCTCCTTAATCGGTGGAAGGGAAGGAAACAAAACAAAAATTGTACTCCACAAATGTCAACACCGTGCTGATCTTCAAAGCATGCACCTCCATGCAATTAATGATAGCGTGTGTGAGCGTATGACCATCATGCACTGACACAAGAAGAATAGCTTCAAACTCGAGAGATAATTTAACAATTAATATTAGTATACTAAATCGAATACTAGACTCTGAGTGGACTATAAGTCATATTCGATAACTAATAACAATGTCACGTCAAATTCATCAAACAATCTTACCATCTGACATTTTTTTTCTTATTTTTATTGTAAAATTGAGAGCAAGCAAGACTTTAAAATAAGAGTAACACTACATAAACTGAGACTTTACTAGAGTTTGTCGGTAAATGAAATGGGACACTATGTGCTGTGCGGCATGTGCGGCATGTCGTCAAATAAGAGTGGAATCAGCATTATTTTGTAAAATGGGGAAAAGTGATAAATGGGGCAAGTTCAATTAAAGGAACTTTTGTGGCAAAAAAATTAAAGGAAATTTTGTCAGCCCTCTAATATTCCGTGCAATGGGTAATATGCTTTGTTGGCTATACTTCTTGGCCATACTGGTAATGAAAATGCCTGTATTACCCTTAACATCAACAATATGAGGCGAGGTGACGTTTGAATAAAAGGCAAAGTCGGAAGAAGGGAAATATCCCCAAACCTCCACTCTGTTCTCCTTGTTTTCTTACAAATCTTTCTCTTCTAGGTCTAGTGACATTGGAAGGATAAAATTGCAATTTTGATCATAGAAGATGAGTTGGTTCAACAAGTCTTCTCTCTATTTGTTATTCAAATCCTACGGATGAGAAAGCTTTTCCAAGGCCATGAAGCCTTTGGTTGAAGCCTAATGATATGCTAGGGTAACGTACATGTCCCAAATTTCATTAGTCTTCCTCTTTTTTTTTTACGGTTATATGCATTGTTAGCTTATTCCATTTCACTTTTTTTTTTTTAATTTTTCCAATGGGATAATTGTCGTCAATTACATGCCATTTCTGTTGAAATAAGTTACATGTCCCTATCCTAGTCCTCTTCCCAATCGTTATTAAATTGATGGGAAATATGGGGCACCAGTTATTAGATTATGACTTGAGTTTGAACTAGGTACGAGACCCAACTTATTTGAAGGATTCTGATTTGTTCAAAATATGGTGTTCCTTTTTAATCAGTATCATATTTTGATTTGTTGGGCGGTGCTACATAACTATTAAATGTATTGAAGGTTTGGTTCTGTTGAAGATAAATATCCAAGTTTAACCGAGGGAGCAAACATTAGTCGGACTCCACTCAACGCGTTCAGTTTTAGGCCTTTTCTAATATCCTGAAGAAGACGTACTGCTGAAGTCTCTATTTTATATCCCCGCACGAGAGGACTCTCTCTTTAGTGAAGAAAAAAAGGGGACGCACCAGTAACGCTTTCTTTGATCGCACGGAGTTTTGAAAACAGTGGATTTTGTGACATGAGTCGCACAACAAGTTGTTCTATCAATAAACACTATGAGTTTAGATGTAATCAAGGCATGGAAGACACTCGAACTTGCGAGTAATTGTAACTCTATGGTTCTCCGAGTATCGGTGGATTATAGCTGCTTGCTCTTCCAGTTGCGTAAATATCGATTTTTAGATCGAATCATGTAAATCTCAGAAGTTCTTTATTATTTCTCATTTATTTCTCTGGTGATTTCGCATTAATTAATTAATTACAAAATTTGGTTAGTTTCCATATTATTTCACAAGTCTTCGGTCTTCGGTCTTCGGTCTTCGGTCTTCAGGAGAGTGAAAGTTCACAGAACTTCCCATGATGGAGTTAGTCAATAATTGATTTGTGCGCAGAGTAAGGGTCTATAAATTCAGCTCAGACTGAAAGTGGATCAATGGATCACCGGACGAGATGGGGAAACAACTATTTCTTATTCTCAACTTTGTTCTCTTGTGGTGGTGGAGCTCAATCACAATCTCCGGATCATACTCGCAAAACCAAACGGATCGGCTCGCGTTAGCCTTCTTCAAAAATGCAATACATGAAGACCCGTTCGGAGTTTTGAGCTCTTGGAATGATTCTACCCATCATTGTGAGTGGCAAGGTGTTTTGTGCAGCAAAAGGCATCCTGGGAGGGTCACGTCCCTAGTCCTAAGATCGCAAGGCTTGGAAGGGTTCCTATCTGCTCACATAGGTAACCTCTCTTTCCTAAGGGTCATGGTTTTACAGAACAACAGCTTCCATGGCGAAATCCAACCACAGATCGGCAACTTGTTTCAGCTCCGTAATCTCGATCTTAGTAACAACTCATTTGGCGGGCCAATACCCTCCAATCTTTCCCACTGCTTGAACCTCGAGATCCTGAATCTCATAGATAACCAACTTGTGGGGGGAATTCATTTCGATCTTGGTTCTTTAACAAGACTCCAACGATTGCTCTTGTCTAAGAACAGTCTTGTAGGTCCTATTCCTCGCTGGATTGGAAACCTCTCGCAGCTACAACAGCTCTCCCTGGCAGAAAATGAGTTGAGCGGAGAAATACCCAAGGAATTGTCCAGACTCAAGAGATTGATACTTTTCAACCTATTTTCCAACAAACTAACCGGTGAGGTTCCAACAGGGATTTTAAATGTCTCTGACATTTATATATTCAGTGTTGGTTATAACCAGTTATGGGGAAGTTTTCTCTATGATGTCGGCACCGCTTCTCCTTCTCTCTACTTCCTTGGCGCCAGCAATAACTTGTTCACCGGGATGATTCCGTCAATGTTAACGAATGCCACAGGTCTTGAGAAACTTTATCTTAACATCAACGGTTTTCATGGGCCAATACCGAAAAATCTAGGAAGGCTAAAGGGCCTTTACCGGATTTCATTGGCTTCTAACCACTTGCAGGATGACTTGAGTTTTATTTCTTCTTTAGTTAATTGTTCCCACTTAGAAACTCTCGAGATAGCGGAGAACTTGATTCACGGATCGTTGCCGAGATCTTTCTCCAATCTCTCCACCAGCATTGAGCAAATTTCTTTGTCATACAATTGGATCCAAGGATCTATTCCGTTAGCCCTCGGAAATCTCTTCAAGTTGTCTGTCTTGGATTTATCGAATAATTTTCTAACTGATTGCATTCCTCATTCCATCGGAGCACTTTCCAACTTGCAGCAACTTGATTTAGCCAGGAACATGTTTACTGGAGAGATACCGTCTTCGATGGGTAACATTACGTCATTAGGTCACCTTGGCCTTTCCTCCAACATTTTCCAAGGCTACATACAGCAAAGTCTTGGCAAATGTAAGCAACTAATTGAGCTTGATCTTTCGAATAATAACCTAATTGGCTCAGTTCCTGCCGAAATCGTGGGCCTTTCTTCCTTGTCAATCGCGTTGAGTTTAGCAAATAATAATTTAAGTGGATCTCTTCCATTGCAAGTTGGATCTTTAAAGAACCTTGGCATATTAGATCTGTCTCACAACAGATTGACTGGCTTAATTCCAACGTCCATCAGCGAGTGCTTGGTATTGGAACGACTTCACTTAGAAGCTAATTCTTTTCATGGTCAAATCCCCAAAGCTTTACGTCCATTACGGGGTCTACAAGAGTTGGACCTTTCCAATAATAATTTTTCTGGTCCAATCCCGAGCTTTCTCGCAGGGCTCTTACTACTCAAGTACTTGAATTTGTCCTTCAATCAACTAGAAGGACAAGTTCCAGAGGGTGGAGTTTTTCTTAATGCCAGTTCTGTATTGATTTATGGAAATATGGAACTCTGTGGAGGTGTTCCCAATCTGAAGCTTCCTCTTTGCAAATCATCAAGCTCTAAGAAGTCTTCTTCAACCAAGGCCAAAGTAATATATGTGGTAGCTGGCAGTTTGTTATGTTTAGCTTTGTTGCTCCTATGTCTGTCTATCTTTTATCGCAAAAAGAAGCAGACGACAACCAATGCCTCCACTTCATTATCTTTCGAGAACCAATTCTTGAGGATTTCTTATGAAGAACTCCTGAGAGCGACTAACAGATTCTCTGAGACCAATTTGATCGGTAAAGGGAGATATGGCACAGTTTATAAGGGGATTCTTGATGGAGGTGCCACAGTGGCAATGAAGGTGCTCAATCTAATGCAAAGAGGTGCTTCAAGGAGCTTTATCTCTGAATGTCGAACTCTAGGAACCATTAGACACCGAAACCTCATGAAGATACTAAGTGTTTGTTCGAGCGTGGACTTTTGTGGCAATGACTTCAAAGCTCTAATATATGAATTCATGGCTAATGAGAGCTTGGAGGAATGGCTACACCCTAAAACCATAGGACGAGATGATGAGTGTAGCGAATCGAGAAATCTGAGACTAGTGCAAAGATTAAACATCGCCATTGACATAGCTACCGCGATCGAATATCTCCACAAGGGTTGCTATCCAGCCATCGTCCATGGAGATCTGAAGCCAAGTAATGTGCTTCTGGATAATGACATGATGGCTCGAGTTGGAGATTTTGGGCTTGCAAAGATCATTTCAACGGTGTCTAGCGAAGCCATAGGAGTTCAAGACCAAGGTAATTCAACTTCAACCGCAGTCAGAGGATCCATTGGCTATGTGCCTCCTGGTATGAAACTGTCATATTTTCTTGATTAACTTTTATTTGATTGCGATAGTAATATGTGAGTGCCAAAAGTTTGACTAAACAATTATTCTTGACGTGATGTTATGATTGGTATGCTCCAACACCTCTTTTTCACAACTCAATTCCTCTTTCCGCTATTAATAGCTTATGCAGAAAAAGAAAATACGTATCTTTTTTTACGAAAAGATTAATAGTAGCTTGCCCTAATCGTATTTTAAATTAAGACGAGAATAAAGCATCGTAAGTTTTTAGACAAAACTTGTGAATCCATGTGAATAAATAGATTAAGCATATTGTATCATCTCATATTTATATTTTCTTTCTATAATTCGCATTTTGTCTCATATCACATTCATGCCATTAAAACAGATTGCGAATCTCTTTTGGAATGCTAGGACTTAAGGTCTTAATAATAAGTAATTTTTCCTTTATGACATACTCTTTCATGACCAATAATTTAATATTAGAAAAATATATTAGATGACATGACATTTATGCCAGAAACTGTTGGAGGATACACTAATTGACAACACGATGGGCTCTACCCAACTATCAATTTCCCTAAACTTATTGGTCAGAGCATATTAAGACAAATTTACGCATTTACAAGTATAAATCCATCACCGTCAACAAATCACTCTTAAGTCTCTTCTTTTCTCCCTACTGTGTTTATTTTTTGCCTGTTCTTCTTAGCATTTCTTCTTGTCTTTGCATAAAAGAGAGTGTGGTATAGGTGATAAACATAATTAGTATCATGAAAATGACAAGCCTCACGTGGATCCCATATGTTTCTAGTCAAAAAATCAACTATTCAAATTCAGTTAACAAATAGACTTCTGCCAAGGTCTTCACCCAACATATTTTCTTCTTTTTCTATTTTCACCCATATCCTACTAGAGGACAAAGCCACTTTTGATGTTTAGGCAATTTGTGTAGCGAACATGTGACAACTTTGGTTACACTTAGTAGTTCTGAAGAGGAAGAGTTTATACATTGTTAATTGACCAGTTCATACGATAGGCGCTAAACATCGGCCATATACAGTAAACTAAACGAAAATTAAACAGAGAAATGAAAGCAAAAAAAGAGTAGGGGGCTTTGGGACCCTTGGCCTTGCTCCAGCAGAGGATCCCTTGGCCTCTGCCATGCACAGCTGGCTCAATTGTGAAGTGAGTGAGGATTTGCAAGCCATCTCTCTATGTTGGGTGCGATAGGCGCAATCCCTCACAATTTTCTTTCGCAAGCTCTTGCAAATGGACATCAAGCAAAATCCCATGTGACTTAGAAGCTTTTTCTAAACAATTGACTTCAAGAAAAAGTGTATGTTCCTTCCTATTAATGTCTTGATGAAATTTTCAGAGTATGGCATGGGACACAAGGTTTCCACACTTGGGGATGCATATAGTTACGGCATTCTATTATTGGAGATGTTCATAGGAAAGAGACCCACTGAAGAGGTCTTTGGGCACCATCTTAACCTCCACAACTTTGTCCAAATGGCTCTTCCGGATCGAGCAATGGACATTATAGACTTAAGGCTTTGGAGTGAAGCTGGTGATCGACAACAAGAGATGAAAATTAGAGATTGCATTATCTCTATATTCGAAGTTGGAGTCACATGTTCGATGGAATCACCGTCGGAACGGATGGGCATGACCGAGGCAATAAAGAAATTACACTTGATCAAGGTGAGTTACGAAGCCAAAGAGAGGATGATAGGTATGTAGCTAAATCAATTTTCTCATTTCGTCTTGGAACTTTTTCACTAGTAGAGAAAATCATCGTGTAAAGGTAGTGCTAGCAAATTTACATGAATGTCTCCCTAACTAGTCCACCTACCCATACCTATTATGTGTGTTTCTATAATTGCATTTTATAATCGTGGAAAGTGGATGTATGGAGTTAAGTCCACCTATTTCCACCAAGTAATCATGTAAAATTTGATGAATTTGCTTATTTGCCTAGTTCTCTTCATTTCCGATGCTAGTGTGGATTGATGCATTGCTTAATTATCATGGTTGGGCCATTGCCCTTAGCTCTCTCTCTCTGCGCACGCTTGTGTATTAGAATGTGACCTCACCGTGAGGTCACAAGCTCAAGGCCAACTCTTAAAGTTGTGCTTAAACGAGAGCCCACGGTCAATTGGAGATCAAGCTTGATCAAATCCAAAGGCAAGGAGAGGGAGGCAACCTTATCACAAGATCATGGGGTCAAGGCTAACTCTCAATGTTGCTGTTGAGAGTGACCTCACTATCAATTGGAAGCCATGCTTGATTGAATTTGGGTGATGTTGCTGATGAAATTAAATTGCGGTCATGTTGCCAACACCAACAGCCACCGTGTGAGACCCCCTACCTCCTCTCTAAACCTCCTTTTCTTTTATCTTTTTTCTTTGCTATGGCATCAAATTACATACTTTTTTTTTTTTTTTTTTTTTTTTTGGTTGATAGAGATAGAGAGTTAACGAAGACATAAATGGGACATGATCAAAAAGGGAACATGTATGCATATTTGTTGCACTTGTTGGTGTGCTTACTACAGCGTCTAATTATCCTCATCAAGTCTTCCCACTCAACCAACCCTCTCTCTTTCTTCACCATTAACCACTATCTCTGGCCGTTGCAGCCACCTATCATCACGGTCACCTCCTCAACGTCTCACTACTTTCTCCTTCGTGTCATCGACAACCATCTTTGCTTTCTCTATTTGCTGACCCAAAACACTCTCTCCTTCACTGTCTCTTCTCTCACCGCCAAAATTCTAAAGTCTCCAAACCACCAATGATGACCTAATTTAGCCATTATGGCCTCTAAGATCTCATGGAAATCTCAATGGACAGGCTAGATGTAGGAGGCATCCCCAAACCTTGAGATGGCCTTTTGATCTCATCATCGTCGACAACTTGATTGTAGATGACGAGAGGAGCTTGACACAAGGTCTTGAGACTCACCAAAGGCATAAACTTGACATTCGAGCAAGTTTGGCTGCCCTCAAATGAGAAAGGGAGAAAGAACTATGTGAAAGCAGGGACAACGACTGACATTGAAGCGATATGGGAGAGAGGGTGAACGGAGCATGACACGATCCCTTGTCAACACCAACAGTAAATGGTGGAGCGAAGAAGGTCACGATTTATATTGGCAGTGGAGGCACGTTAGTGACACAAGCTGTGTGTGGTTGTAGGGCTCGGCAGGGGGTGGAGATAGACTAGAGGGAGAGAAAAGATTGGCGTTGGGGTTTTGAGGAGTGATTGGGGAAGGTGTACAATTAACAAGAGAGACTCAAGTCTTGATCTGGGATTGGAGATAGCAGATAAGTAAACCAGTGGTACAATGGATCCGCATCCAATGCCATAGATGTGGTGCAAAATACATAACACCACAGTATAGTGACGGAAATGCTAAGCAAACAAAACTGACTCACGATATATTAGGGCAAGTGCCCATGAAATATATACCAAACTGCAGGTCAACTACCAATAGTGTAACAATCCGCAATAGAATGCCATCAAGCAGCTCAAGTTTGGCATTAGGATCAAAATCAGGGGCACGTTGAAAACATCGTGAGTTGAGATCAGAACAGGAACAATCTAATGCCAATATCAAGTCACAATGTGAGAGAATATTGACTTCGTGTATTGCTCAATTGGACAATGTATTACACTGGAGGGGTATTTGTATCCAGGATAATATACACAAGGAAGTAATCTATTATGGGGTGTTTAACTCCAAACCTATCCCTTCCCGTTATATCATGAAGCGTAAAAGTCAAAAGAACACTTTGTTCTCATGCATCCTTTCATTACAAAAACAGATAATCAGTTGACGATAAAAAACACTTAAATCTACAAAAGCCATTTCAAACATTCGCAAAATATTGCTAATTTGCTAGTAATAATCTGCTTAAGTTGCTCTTTTGAGCAACATGTTATACATCCATATTTTTCTAAACTAGCTCATGAATCATATCAAGCTAGTCGTTTTTATTTTCCCTTTAATTTTTATGTCCCACCCATGACGCATATAAAAATAGGCCATAGGTAAGCTTGTCACTCTAAAAGCCTTTCCTAGTATGGAAGTTCTCCTTCATAGTTTCTTGGAGGATCGTAGTTGCACACAACATACCACATGCAATGAACTTACCTCGTGCCGGTGCCCTTGGCAAGGTTCTCACCATAGGGTCCATTGGAGTGCACGAGGCCATAGTCGCTGACCCGTTGGTTTGCATAGCTTTGGGCGTAGGCAGCAAGCATGTTGTCCCATGTCGTGTTCGCCACCCCAACTTGCTTCCGAGCGGCATTGTGAGAGTTGAAATAGTCTTGGGGTGAGTTTTGGGCATGAGTAAGTTGAAAGAGAGAAATAAAGACGAGAGATGATGATGGTTAGAGAATTCATGATGCTCAAGGAATTAGCTGATGTTGGTTCAAGGTGATATATTTGGTGATCAGTCATGCTATTTATAGAAAAATATTTTCGGGGCCTCAACTTACCATATGCAATGAACTTATCAGGGAACATCTCCTTTGGACAGCACAACCTTGCGTTCAAATCTAGTTTGATTTGAAATGATAAACTAGTAACTAGTGCATGAGGAAGTAGTTTTGCATGTTCTTCCTTTCCTCAAATGGAAGTAAAGTAAAAGGCTTAAGTGAAGTTTGAAATTTCAGCAAATTGGATACAATATAATAAGAAGAATGTTAGACTTTATGTTGAGTAATGCTAAAGACATTGAGGATAGTGCATGGGATTAAATTTATTAGGGGACATAAATAAAGTTTATCCGGTTGTAATGATCAAGCAAGTCTTATCCAAGCCTTCAACAGGGAATGCCCCGATTTATTTACAATACCAGCCATAGTCACTTACCGTCCTCTGATGCCGCCCAATAAGCCATTCAAAAGTCACCACCAACTCGTCATCGCATCCATTGTCCTTGTTCTAAGATCCACCATGCATCTTCAACCAAACCATTTGTCTCTAGCATCCTCCACCTCATAACATAAAATGTGTCAAAAGTTGTGTACAATACTCACTTTAGTGCTAAAAGATTTCACCGGATCACCTAAGTATCAAATCTAAGAAAAAATAATCACTTGAATGCCTTCGACGAGAGATTTTAGCTATGCATGACATTTATAATTAAAATTTTAATATGACTTGACACTTTTTTTTTAAAAAAAAAAGGGGGGTCTGTATAGCATTTCCATATGTACATTTCTCCCCCTCTCCCTCCACATCATTTTTTTCCTTTTTCTTTTTTTTTTTCCCTTCTCTTTTCTCCCTTATGCGCCGTCGCTACTTCACACTGTACATGGACTCCTCGGCTACAACTTCATCAACGCTCACCCATCACCACCCAGACCTACGAGCTTCGCCACAACCTCAACAAACAACACCAAGAATCGATGAACGACACCTGCGACGGGTTGGAGAGAAGGGGCGAGGAACGACATGATTCAGATCTGTGAGAAGAGTGTTGTTCAGTCAAGACTGCTTGGTTTCATCAAATTAGAAAGCCACGAAGCACGTCCCGCAATCAATGAACGTCTAGGTTGGACGGAAAACCAAGAACAAGCACGCGAACCTCACCCAAACATTTCATCGAACGCCTAAGGTACAACAACCGGAAAGCATTCGGGCCGTAAATTTAGACCAGAACCAACCATAACCAACCATAACAAGACAACAACACTAGGACACAGAAAGGAATAAGCAGGCCCGAAACGCGTGCAAACCGAGGCCGGTGAGCCTCGTTCCATTGAATCGACAAGACAGGGGAAAACAAGCTTGGGCGTAACTTGTGAAAGGAAAGTTGCCAGACGCGATTGCTAGGTAGATCGGAACAAAATGGCTCCAGGAACCGCCTCGAGGGACTTGGCCGGTGAAGAAGGCAACACCAACCGCGATTCGAACTCGCCGATAATGGATCCGACTGAGCCTCCGGTTTGCAGCTTTTCAACGGATCGACTCTGTTAACGGCGGATTTGGAGGTGGTTTTGATGAATTGCCTAGACAAGAAACCAGAGAGAAATTCCCTGCCGCATCTCCTTTCTGTCGATCGTTTAGCAAGAAATTGATTTTTCTTGCTGAACGAAGTCGTTTTGGGTCATGCAGGCAGGTGAAACTCGTTACACGTCGTCGTTTTGAGCTTTTTATGCTGGATTAGGCCACCGCCGGCAAGCCACACAGTGGAGAAAATATCAAAATTTTGCCCTATCAAATTTCCAACACTCGAGATCAAAGTTGACACTTAAATAATTATTTTTTATTTAAATGACATTTAAGTGATCTAAAGAAAAAAAAATTGATATTAAGATGAGTGTCGTACATAACTTTTGACACGTACTTCTCTCTTCTCCCATTCCTAGCAATGGCTGCTATCGAGACATTGATGAGCTCTAACCAACCTTCAACGCCTTGATCCTGTCGAGATTGCGGCGAGCGTCCAGATTTGAAGGTGCATCCTCCTTATCTAGAGACTCAATCCCTTCAGTCCAGCAAGATCCGGATCCATCGCCCTCAGCAGGCAGGTGGTCGCCGTTGCCCCTTGATTTATTGCTTAACAAATCAATCTTCCATAAAAAAGATAAAATCTATCAATCATTCTTTAATGTCTCTGCCATTTTCCTTATTTTAAGCTATCTAACAAGTACATGTACTTCTCTTTTGTCTCAATTAAGTTATCATCCACTTGTTTTTAAGTTAATACAAGCATGAAATCCATATTATTTGTGTTTTTAATTTTATGAGCTACTTTTACGGTTCTGCAATTGGCATGGATGCGAAGAGCACACCCTCACATCCCCACTTAGCATTGAACGGTTAGACGTGCATCTTGTATCCGTCTATCGCACCATAAATAAGTCTTATAACAAAGAAATTATAATGAGCTCGAGATACGTAATAAATTGAATTTGAATCACAAAAAATGTTTAGATCATACGTAAGTCCCACATAGATCTTATCAAATTCAACAGTCTAGATTTGGGATGTGAAATACTATGTAAAGTAGAGTAAAGGTCCATTAGGAATATGATTTGAGTAATTTTTCATTGACTGAAATATGCCCCCTCTCTCTCTCTGCACACATGCGCTTGTGTGCTTCACCATCAAGCCGCAGTCAATTGAAGACCAAGCTTGATCGAACAATTATGTGACTAATTCGATCAAATCTAAGGAGGACAAAGGGAGAGGCTATCTCATCGCAAGATCATGGAAAAAAGGAGGTTGACTCTCGATGTCGCAATTGAGCATAGGCTCACTATCAACTAGAAGCCAATGCTTGATTGAATTTGGGTGATATTGCCGATGAAATTTTGTTGCAGTCATGTTGCTGACACACCTACAGCCATCATGTGTCTCCTCTAAGGATAAGTACACTAGAAGTGTCAAAAGTGGTGTATGGCGCTCACTTTAGTACCAAAAGTTTTTTCGGATCACTTAAATGCCACTTTTTTAAAAACGCGATCATTTAAGTCCCAACTCTCGTTTTGATAGCCGGAAATCCGACGTAGCTATATTTTATTAATTTCTCAGTCCTACATGGTTTGCTGGCATACCTACTTAGCATATAACACCTAAATGATGTCGTCCGAAAGTTGTAAAAAGCGATCATTTAAGTGCAAAATTTTATTTAAAATGATCATTTAAGTGCCAGATTTTATTTAAAGTGATCATTTCGGTGGTAGTTGTTATTTAAAAACAATCACTTCAGGGCTAAGCATGCCATGTGGAAATGCCATATAGACTAGATTTTTTAAAAATTTGTAATATTAATTATAAATGACGAGTAATCATTTTGGCCGAAATTTCTCGTCATTTGCACTTAAGTGATTATTTTTTCTTTGATTTAGCATTTAAGTGAGCTGGCAAAAACTTTTGGCACTAAAATGAGTGTCGTATACAACTTTTGGCACGTCTAGTGTATTTATCAAGTATCCCCTACCTACTCTTCAAACCTCCTTTTTCATTGCCATGTCATTTAATGGAGATACAAAGTTGACAAACACATAAACAAGACAAGATCAAAAAGGAAACATGGACCTATATTTGTTGCACTTCTCAGTGTGCTCATCACATCGTCTAATAATTTTTTGTCAAGTCTTCCTATTCAATAAACCCTCTCATTCTTCACCATTAGCCACCGTCTCCGGCCGTTATGGCCACTTGTCAGCACCGTCACTCCTCCACATCTTGCTGTTATCTCCGTCATGTCATCCACGACCATCTTTGTTTTCTTTATTTGCAAACCGAAAACACTCTCTCCCTCACTCTGTCTCTTCTCTCACCACCAAATCTCTATAAGGTCTCGGCACCACCATTGATGACCTAATCTGGCCATGGCCTTTGAGATCTCACCTCAATCTCAATGGACAGGTAGATGGATGAGGCATCCCCAATGTGACATCCCGATTTTCCTCAATTTTATTTTCAGTCAATTGAGTCGGGCAATTCATCTGTGCATGTAGTTCGTCTCTCGGAGTTGGCCACTCATGAGAAAACTAGTTCATTAAGTGAAGTAATTAAGGAATTTTACCGCGTCAGACTTGGGAACTGATCACCCTCGGGTCGGATGCAAGAAAATTTCCCCAAAAGTTACACAGTGAATTAGGCGCGCTGAAATTGCACTAGATTGAATTCAACCGTAAATATTGAGATTGAATTTAGAAATTGGAAGCCCGGTCATGTCACGTATCTCATTAGGATTATGGGATAATTTTGTGGATTTTAATCGGATTCGATTAGGAGAGGATGGAAAGAAAAAAATCGAAGGAACTGGATGTACAAAAATCTGGCCTCGGCGGAAAATGAAAGTGCACCCATTGGAAAATGTTGTGGAGGATTTTGAATTAGTGGAAGATGACATGGGATGATGTCATGGTGGTTGAGGCCAAGGGTGGAGATCTTGACAAGTGGACGGTGGGGATTGGCTCTTGAAAAGAAGACCAATCAACATCATCTTCAACCTTAGGGAGGAGAGAGAAAGGGGGGGAGAGAGAGAAAACGAGCGGAGGAGGAACCGCTCGTTGCAGCAGCCGTGACGCCCCTCCCCGCCGTGCGTCGTCGTCGTGCGGTGCCGAGCCGCCGTCCCCGCCGCGTCGTCCCACGTCGGTCGGCCCGCGACCGCTTCTCCCTCGGTCCAGCTTCGCCGCTCCGCCCCGTTCTCCCTTGCCTCGCCAGCCACCTCAACCGTCGTCCCAAGCTGCTCGTCGTCGCCAGCCGCCGCCGGAGGCCCGTCGGAGTCGCCGCCTGCGCCGCCCGAGCTACCGTCACCCTTCTCGGCCGGTTTCGGGCCAACCGGCCGCCGTTTTGGGCCCTCCTCCGCCGCGGCCAGCAGCTGGCTTTTGTGGGTCTCACAGCCACTCAAGGCCCGTTTTGGCCACCTTCCCGGCCCCGTAAGCTAGGCTCGCCTTTGGAAAAGTTGATCCCGGCGTCGCCCTCGTCGTTTTGGTCTAAGCGGCAAGTTAATCAAGTGAGTTTACCTCACTAAACCTTGATTAGAATGTTAATGATGCCCTAAGTGTGTTTAGTTTAAATTAAGTAAGTTTAGGTGGATAGATTAGTACATTTAATTATAAGTTTGATTAAGTGATTGGTTTATATTAAAGTGTGTTTAATTAAGGTTAAAAGGAGTTATTTAATGTTAAACCTTGATGGGACATAGTAGGATTTTAGTTTTGAATTATTTAATTGCTTCGAAAATTTTGGGAAATATAATATTATATTATAATCCGAAAAAAAAAAAAAACTCGAAAATGTACTTTTGTCCCTGTTTGCTTAGAATTTCGTGCCGATCGTTGCTGTGTGTTTAGAATTTGAATTTGATGAGTAAATATTGCAAATTGAATGTTGATTGTGAAAAAAATAGGAATTTTATTCAAAAATTCCCACGTGTTGGGTTTGGCACCGAAATCGAAATTTGAAGGGTTAATATTGAAATTGGAGTATGTGAATGACATGTAAAGTGTATAGGAGTCGATTTTGAATTGTCGTGTGCTAGTTGAAAGGCTTGGTCGCAGTAGTGGCGAGACCGACTGGACCTTTACTCTTTTAGAAATGCTGTCGATAGAACGACGTGGCTTGGTCGCAATAGTGGCGAGACCGACTAGACCTTTACTCTTTTAGAAAGGCTGTCGATAGAACGACGTGGCTTGGTCGCAGTAGTGGCAGGACCGATTGGACCTTTACTCTTTTAGAAATGCTGTCGATAGAACGACGTGGCTTGGTCGCAGTAGTGGCGAGACCGACTGGACCTTTATTCTTCTAGAAATGCTGTCGATAGAACGACGTGGCTTGGTCGCAGTAGTGGCGAGACCGACTGGACCTTTACTTATCTAGAAATGCCGTAATGCTAGTAGATAACCGACGTACGTGTAGGCTGTGCCCTTGTGTGGCAGTGGATAATGATGACATGGAATGCTGGCTGTGATTGTGAAATTAAGTGAAATTGATTGTGTTCTAATGGCTCACATTTTTATCATTACTGGTGCTTGAGTGATATGAATTATACTAACCTGCAGGAAGGCGAGAAGGCGAGGTAAGTCTTCTGTACTGTGGGGCTAGACCATTTTGGGGTGTATTTTCTTTCTAATAGGGGCTTAGGAGGGGTGAACTTGCTGAGACAAAGTCTCATCCCGGTTTGGGGAAAATATTACAAGACCGTAGATGGCGATACCCCGAAGATGAATGGCACGCCGACGGAGATGGACCAAACGATAGAGAGTGCTCCTGACCCTTTTTGATTGCACAAACTCTGACCCCTTTTGGTGCATATAGTCTCTGGATCCTGTTGGTGTATGTAAACCCTGGATTGATAATGATGCATGAAAGTGTGTTTGTTTTTGGATCTATTTTTCCTGCTGTCCTATCCTGTATGTTTTGTCAAGGGATTTCTTAGCACGTTCCGTATGCGCATGATAATTTAAATAAAAGAAATTTGGGTCGGCGACACAACCTGGGAATGTCGCATTTACATGACCATGGCGGGTTGTTCATGTGTCTCGGGGTTCGGGGCGTGACACCCAAATCTTGAGATGACCTCATGATTTCGTCATTGTCAACAAAGTAAATTGTAAATGATGAGGGGAGCTCAACGTGAGGTCTTGAGACCCGCCAAAGGCATAAACTTGACGTTTAGGTGAGCTCATCTGTCCTTATCCAAGAGAGGGAGATAGATAGCTACACGAACGTAGGGATGACGACTGACATTGAAGCGATAGGGGAGAGAGAGCGAATGGAGCATGACATGACCCTTCATAGGCACCGACATTGAATGGCGGAGCGAGGAAGGTCAAGATTGATGGTGGCACCAGAGGCATGTCAATGACACAAGCCACGTGGTTGTGGGGGCTCGATAAGGGGGGAGAAAGATGGAGAGAAGAAGAGAGAATGGTGTTGGGATCTTGAGGAGTGATTGGGTAAGCTGTAAAATCAAGAAGAGAGACTCGTGTTTTGATCTTGTGTTGGAGACAGCAAATAAGTAAACCAATGCATACAATGGATCTGCATCCAAGAGACATAAATAAGGATGGTGAAGGACATAAAATACAATGCCTTGGATCTAGTATAAAATAGGTAACACAATGGCATAATCGGGAAAATGAAAATCAATCATAAACTAACGCATAGCATGGTCAATCTAGGCTATGTTAGAGCAAGTTACCATAAAAGATATACTACATTATTGACCAACTATCAACGAAGTGTAACGTCTTACAATTGCATGCCATCAACAAGCTCAAGTTTGGCATTAAGATCAACAATATCAGGGGGGGGGGGGGCTGTAGGCTTCATGGATTGAGATCAAAACAGGAACAATCTAGCTATAATACCAAGTCAGTATGTGAGGAAATATTGAATTGTGCGTTGCTTTATTGAATAATGTTTTACATTATACGGGTACTTATATCCAGAAAAATAAACACAAATAGGGAAGCAATCTAATGAAGAAATTAACTAACATAGGAATTAACGATAAAACCAGAACCAATTGAAACCAATTACAATCTGCATAACATCACATAATCTTGAACATTACCTAACAATTGAAATTCATCATAACAATCAACATGTCTTTCCAGAATTTTTCTATGAAAGTTTGAGGTTGAAATTACTCTCGCAAGTTTGTTTGATAGATTATAAACTTTTCTTTTTTTTTTACTTTTTTGGTCAATATAGTAGAGACAGTTGAGATAAGTGGCCTTGGCTATATTTGTTAACAAAGCAATGGAAGGATGACCACATCCTATGTAAATCAAAAAAGAAAACAGTGCTCTCCTGCAATTAGCTTACAATTAGCCAACAACTAGCTAACAATCATCACATGTGCCCTTCCTCTAGTGGCCTGGAGCATAAAAGTCGAAAGAGCAAGAGTACTTGAAATCTGCCAAAGCCATTTCAAGCAGTTGCAGATTACTTCTAATTTGCTAGTAATAATCTGCTTAAGTTGCTTTTATGCGCAACGTGTCATGCATCCATATTTTCCAAAACTAGCTAATTCTAATACTAAAATCTAACAACCTAATAAATGCTTATTTTTCCAGCCAATTTCCATTTTTATTTCCCAGAATTTTTTATTTTACTATTTTTGTTTTCTTATCTTATTCTCAGTCCCTACTCTGAATCAAATTTTCACTGAGATACTCCGTGAATTTCAGTATTACCTCAGACGAAGCAATCGGTAACAAACATGCTCAGTGATGAAGAAACCATCAACATACGAACAGCAACATCATGGGTAATTAGAACAACACTTGGACGGGCTTCAGATCAATTCAATCTACACCCAAAAGAGGTGACCGGCAAAGGAATGGTGATGACAGCCAGTTCAAGGCACAGCAACATGGTTATTCGTTGAAAAATCATCACCAATTCACCATAACAATCTCCTAAATCATCATGCTGAGGTAAGAGATCGTACTGATGTAGCTTCATCACACGCCAGAGGGGTTTTGGTAGGACTGAAGAAAGGCAAATGTTAAGCAAACCCTACTAAAAACTTAGTTTCACAAATCGCAAGACATTGATTCCCCTAAAGCAATCAATAATTCCCCAAAGAACCGCGGCTACTTCCTTCTTTTTGGGGAATTAGAAAGATACAACACCTCAAGCTTTCTATATACGATCACATCGTAATACCTACTCAGGATAGCAAGGGAAGAGAGAGAGAGAGAGAGAGAGAGAGAGAGAGTAGGCAAAATAAGGATTTGCCTGTACTGAATTGATCTTTCCTCACCAAATCTACATGCATATACCTGTACTCGAACTTTTCGAGTTGAGAGCAATGTGGATACGGAAAGAGCAGGAGTTTCACCCAGTGCTGGACAACTTCGACTTTGTCCTGGCAGGGCCTTGAAATATAGCAATGGCAAAGGTGTGAACGGTAGACAGAAAAGAAGAAACGCATGTGATGAAGACAGCTAAATGCAGAGAGGAGGATAGAGAGTCCATAATTATGATTGCGACCTTGTCAAGTGCAGTCAGCGACCTTCCTGAGCTTCTATTATGAGAGACAAGCTCTCGGCAGCATATTCAGCCGATTTCAGTAGACTCCATTGCTCATTCACAAGGGAGACATGTCCAGTAAACATAACATTGTAAGCACTAGCAGAAAGGATGACAAGTCTAATCCAACAAGAAGAGAATAACAAGTTTGATCCAACAATAAGCATATGAACAGCAGAATCAACACAGTTGCACTCGAATTTGGCAAACACACTTCAATATTTACTTAGTTTCATATAGGACTCATGTGCAAGGATGCACAACGATCAATTTACTACCGATTAAATGAGAACCAAAATTCCTTACAATCTCAAAGCATGAATAGCTAACAGAGAAGATGTTGGCATGAAACTGTGAAGATTTAGCTAAAACATACTCACTTCTTTACTCTTCACTCATTTACACATATACATGCACAAGCACTCCCCAAGCACCTCACTGCTCTCTGTTTTTCCTCAGGCTTTGTGATGTTAGTTCATGGCAAAGAACTAATCCATCCAAGGAAGGACCTTCCGGGCTCTCAATAGATTCAAGAGTAAGACATCTCTCCTATTTACCCCAGTCAGAATTCACCAGTTCATGTATTTTGCGCAACAAACGGTTCTACCTTCCGGAAAAAATCGCATTATGATGCAAGCCAATGTGCGCATCTGCCTCTTGAGAAATTTTCTATCCTATCATATCAATATCAAAGCTTCCCTGGCCACTATGACAAATAGCAATCAGCGCAATTGAGAAATCCTTGATTAGCCCACACAACAGCTCAAAGGATATTCACGAGTGTAATCAAATTCATAAGTGCAAAATTGTTAAGCATCGTTAAAGCAAATACCAAATTAAGACTACAACACCCCGAGAAAGAGAATACACAACCAGTGAGCATAATCTCAGTCCGGCGAATATAATCCATCAGATGCCAAGATGAAATCATGATCCCTTGGGTAAACGTAAGTCGACATGCTTTGCTCATCTAGATATTTGATTAACGCAAATCTATACTTGGCATAACATCAGAATCAGAGACAACATATATGGATGGATTTGAACAACAATTCAAGTAGTCATGGCATATGGAGATCTTGGCCATAGTCCAAAATCACTGGAAACAGAGGAGCCATAAGTGAGTCGAATATGTAGATTACGCAACAATCATTCCAGACACTAAAGCATAAGAACGCTTCTCAAAATTGTATTCCGAATTCGTTCAGGCATTTTAACGGATATTTGGTGGCAGTTCAAAAATTAGAACAGAGAGTCATAATCGAAGAGTCAATTCCGATATAGACAACTTCAATGACATCAAAACGAATTTAAACTACTAACAGATCCACAATCATCATTCTACTTTCACTCATAACCTTAATAACAAATCTCGGATTCAACTGAATAAAACAGAGCAATGTCGTACACCCCTCGGAGACTGTCTTTGGCGAAGAGCAGCCATGGAACCGCACATTGCTGGCGTAGCATCATGCCCTGGTGAAAATCGAGAAGTCGTCGATGGTGAAGATCATCGAGCTCTCGTCGCACGACATCAGGCACGTGCGAGGCTGAGAATAGAATATCAGCAGCCGCTGGAAGGGGAATGCCAGAGACGTCATCTTCTCGATGTGTTATGAAAACATGCTAGAATGAATGATCCCGACTTCGTCTATGAAGATCCTAGTAGTATTGTCACGCCCCGATCCTCGGGGACGCGCCCATCCTTCTGTTTGGTCGATTATTAAAGTGCGATATCCCAGGACTACTTATCGCCGACCCTTTCTTTTTATTACGCATGCGGAAGCAGTTATAAATCCCTAGACAATAAAACAATGGGATAGAAAAGCATGTCATATTTTTCATATTGAAATTCACAACCACGCTTTTATTAACAGCACAACTTATAGTATATTTACAATACTATTCACAACATAAAAGTCTCACACTTATCTACACTAAGACAGGGTGCACAAAAGGGATGGGATCTCAATCCACATCTGGGTTGTACTCAAAGATCCCTCTCTGGATCATCTTCTACTTCAAATACTTTATCCCCTTCAGGTTCTTCCTCCTCAGCTTTTCCTCAGGGTCCTGAAATGGTTATTCAATAACCAATGAGACCACGTATCAGCGAGTCCTACCCACTAAGACCCGATTAGTAAACTAATACGCCATACAGTTGCCTTAGCACAACATAAGTCAGAGGACTTACCTTGGCCTCAGTTCCAACCTGCAAATTCAAGGTTAAACACAGATATTCAAACAATTCATGACATCCGATCAAGCACTGGCTAATCGACTAAGTCGATTACATGTCAGTCAGACCCTCTCTAGGTCATTCCCACTCATATCACGATTTCCCAATGGTGTACTCATTCACCAAATCACATGTGTTTCTCGGGCGTCGTTTTCGCCAATGACATACCCGATCACCGACACCGTGCGTTCTTTAAGGCGCCGTTTTCACCAGTGATATCCTCGATCACCGAACCACGTGTCCTTTCTAGGGCACCGTTTTCGCCAATGTGACATCGGTTATAGACAACATCGTGAGTTCTTTAAGGCGTCATTTTCACCAGTGATATTTCCTTAATCACCGAACGACGTTTGTCTATAAGTCATTTACGTGCGTTATTTAAGGCGCCGTTTTCGCCAGTGATACTTCCAATCACCGAACCACGTATATCCAATAATATCATATCTGATTGGTCTCAGCCAATGATATTCTCAGTTAGCTCTCATTATTCTCTCTACTATATAGCCCATCAACGTACTGGCGCTATATATCCATGCTCGGCCATTACCAATCAAATACTCAATAATAAACAATTTGGGCCAATTTCTCAAATTTCACAATTTAAATCAATTCCATAAAAATTGAAGCTCAATTAAATAAACGGACTACACCACGACAATCGGCACGAAATTCCGGTCACTGGCCATCCCGGTTGAATTTCCGGAAAAATAATTAATTAAATAATTAATTTCGAAAATTAAATAAATAAATATTAAAAATCCAATTTATGCCCATATTGCCTTATTGGAGCCCGAAACGGGTCGGGAAAAATCCCGAGATGCATTCAATAAATAACCAAACATTTGTACTTGCTAATAGCTAGGTCTAACCACCTAACATGCATCCTCAAGTCACTAATTTAATTGCTCTAAGCTAATCTAACCACCTAAGTGCATGTAATTAAATCTAACCAACCCTAAGGCATAATTAGCATACTAATAAAGCATTAGTGAGTAAAACTCACTTGATTAAAAACGGGGATCGAATCACCGCAACGGCGACGCGACGGCAGCCGAAATCGGGCTCACGACGACTCCCACGGGCTTGGACCGGGCCTTAAGACTTGGCCCAACAAATCTCAGCCCAATTGAGATTTGTTCTTGCACTGGACTAGGCTCGCTCTTAGGCTTGAGCTTGGTTGTAATTGGGCTTTCTTCGTGGGCTGGACTTGGGCTGAAGACTGAAATCTGGGCTTCAAGAACTGGGCTGCAACCGGGTTAGACTTGCTGGGCTGATATTGCTGAAATGGGCCGGTTTGCTGGGCTCAATGGAACTGCTGCTAGTGTAGTTTTGAATGGGCTTGAACACTGTAATTTGGGCCGAGAACAGGTTGGACTTCAACTTTACAAGATGGGCTGCGATGGAGGAATGGGCTCGCTGGCTAATCGTGGGCTGAAGACGCAAGGAACGAAGGCTCGGCGACGTGCGGCTTCGCTGGCTTGCGGGGTTTCGTTGGACGCTGCTCGGTCAGCAAATCAAAGGGGTGGGTTGTTGGAGTTGACCAGTGCGTTGGCAGCGTGAGGACACTCGGTGGATCTCGCAGACGAAGTTGGCGGAGCCGGAGGGAGCAGCCGAAGGCTACGTGGACGCGTGGAGGTGGCCTTCTTCGCTGGCATTGTTGGTGACTGGTCTGTGTGCGTGCATGGGCTGCTGTGGTCAACCAACCGGTGGAGAGGCTCCACGATTGACCGAACGTGGCAGCTTTGGCGAGGCTGGTAGCTGGGTTTCGTCTTCGTGGGCGGCTGAGGCGTGGAAACTTTGGTCAACAAACGGTGGAGGAGAGGGCACCGTTGATTGGTGTGCTGGCGTGGAGATTTCTTCTTCGGTGGATGATGGAGCTGCGCACGAAGGAGACACGAGCTGGCAGCAAAAATTCTTGCCGCGTGGAGTGAAGAACACTGGTCAACGAAGAGAACTTCGTTGGTGAAGACGTGCTAGCCGAAGTTGGGTCTTCGCTGGACGATTCGCAAAGTTGCTGGGGAGACCATGCGGATTGAAGCAAGCGGTCGAAGGCAGCTGCACTCGGTGATTTTTCTCCTTTAGCTAGCGTTTGCACAAGGTAGCCGAAAGCAAAAGCGGTATGGCCGGTTGAGGTTGAGAGAAATAAAAGAGATGGATAGGAATGAGGGGTGAGGGCCCCTTAAGCTTGATCTTTTTTTCCACAAATATCTCCAAGACTTGGTTTTGGCCATGTATAATCCCTTGGCCTCCAATGGGCCACACCAACACTTCTCACAACACTTCAAATGGTGCATTTTGGCTAGGCATGAGGGGGATTACGAAATTGACATCATCTCCTCTCAATTGGACACTTGAATAATTTCAATTCATCCTCATTTGGCTTCTATAAATCTCCAACACACACAGGCTCAACCCGAAAGTCAAATTTCCCATTAATTTAGCTAATCTGAACTTCTGCCAAATCTCCGAGACGTCCGAACCCAATTTCCGTAAAATTTCCCGAATCTCCGAAAATCTTTTGAGACTGAGTTGATACTCCTAAAATTTATTGTGACATGGCCAAAACTTCAATTTCTGAAATCGGACTCGAATTGGCGGTTAATTTTCATTCGGCGCGTTTTTAGCATGACCTAGATTATCGGGTAGTTTTCAGAACTTTTTAAGGCAAATGACCCGTGGTCGATTTTCTTCGAGCCACTATGAACCCACTCGACTCAATGGCGACTTTTGATTGTCGTGAAAATCTCGAGAATTCAATTACGGACACGAGGTACCAAAACAATAAGAAAATCGAGTCTAGTGTCGGCCGACGAGAATTTTCTAATTCAAAGGTGTCACCCACGATTAGTCACATATCTCTATCGATCCAGTCTATCTCTGATTTCAAATCGATTTTTAACTGTGCCGTAGTGACCTCTAAAGATGGACACGGTCAAGAAGCCGATTCCTGATCGAGTTCTCAAGTCTATTGCTTTAAAATTCCTTAATCATTTCCCCAGATAGTCTAGTTATCTCGAGAGTGATTGGCTCTGAGAATAACCCTATAGACGCGTTAATGAAATGCCCAATTTATTCAGTAGAAGACAGGGTTGAAAAATCTTTGAGTTCTCATTCCGGTTAACATATAAGCAGACAAAGCTCTAAGGACATAACGAAGTGAAAGTTTAGGACAAATACAAGAACATTTGATAAATTTTTGTTTAGTAGATGTATATTGTAGCAGATGATAAACTGTCGTAGGGGGAACTATTAAATGAACATAGACTTAGAGGTGTCAAAATGGTCATGAAGCCGTTTCTTGACCATATATTTGGGGCTAGGTTGTAAATGGGTTGTTAAACACTTGAAGGGTTGGGTGAAAATAAGTTTAAAATATTGAAGTTCAACTAGAGTGGGTCATAAATGGGTGTCTAGAGAACCCATTTATGATCCATTTAAAAATTAAATTAGTATCAGTTGAGTAATGGAAATTTGGACGATATGTTTTTGTTTTTGTTTTTGTTTTTTTTTTGTTCTAGATGTGACTTTCAATATGCAGTGCTTTGCATTTACAAGATTCAAGAGATGACTCTCATAATGTAGAACTTTGTCCCACATGGCACTTTGCCCACCGTGGACCTAATTTGACCAGCGGGAATCCTCAAGTCGGAATAGGCCCAAGCCGAGATTTCGGGCTCCCCCCTTTTTTCCAGGGCGATTTGCGCCTTCGAGCTTGAGAGAGGCCCCAAATGGCCCAAACCGGCTGAACTATATCTAAATATATATATATATATATATATATATATATATATATATCAATATTAAATATAAAGCATATATAATAGAAAATACATTAATAACAATAATAAATATTTAATTAATTCGTAAATAAGTTGAAGTTAACATGTAAAAGAGAGTATTTTTAAGGCCCAAAATATAATAACGGATCTTTTCTTACTTTAAAAAGAAACAAGAGAAATTCAAGTGAGTTTCGAATTGGTTTGGAGCAGAGGACTTTTGGAAGTTCTATGGACTTGTCAATCATTAGGTAATGACTTCTTTTTTATTGGGGTTCAAGTAATGGCCGTTAGCTTACATACCACATTTGATGGAATGAATGTTTAGTCTTTGTCTCCATGGGCTGCTCGATCCTCTCATGATTGACAGTGAATATAAGGCACCAATTTGTTTAGTCTCTAGTCTTTGGTTTTCACATCCAAGGAATTCGTAGAATACGAGGCATCAATATTAATATTGCTTTCTCTCCCCTCAACTTTTTAAAGGAGGATCCTCTTGGACAATGCTATCTTATAGATTAGTATTAATATACCAAACCACATGGCAGACCATAAGTGAATAATAAGGCACCAATTTTGTATTCATCGATAGGCTCGAACAATACATTCTAGGGCCCGTCACTAAGTGGGCTAGGCCAACAGCTTTGAGGCTCATTCTGGTCTGCCCATTCATTTATGAAATTTTCCTTGATAAATATTAGTTTTAGATTATCTACCTTGAAATATAAACTTTGTTAATATTGGAAGAGAAATTAAGGCTTAAAACAGAAAAAGAAAAGTATTTTATGAAAAATTTAAACTAAAATACAGCAAAAGTATAAAATTATTTTCTATTTATGTTTTCCATTTTATCTAACATTTAGCTCAGCCTTTTTTCCCTTAAAAAAGAAGACATAGTCCCTGTTATTGGGCCAATAAATTCTAGTGGGTGAGCTAGACACTTGCCAAAACTTGCCGGTTTGGATTTGTACATGGCCCTAAAAGTTCGAATCAAACATGTTCAGTGATCCAATCTAGTAAGTGTACCTGATCTCGCCATATTCAGATATGTTTTCCCCTACGTTTGATTATTTATCTCTTAGAGCATACGAAATGGATGGGACGAGACCTCTTGACTATTAATTAACGTGGGGATTGGGACAAGGCGCCCTTATTTCCCCCATTCCATGGCAAAGGGTGAGCTGAGCTAGTAATTAACTGCATTAATTTTTTTTTTAAAGAAAAGATGCGGTAATACACTAGGAGATAATTTTAATGGAAAAGAAAAGTGTGAGGACTCAAACAAGCATGTGGGTTTCATTCAATTGACCAATGGAAACTTCACAAATCATTTAATAAAGAGGATTTAATGCTCATTCTTGGTACATTTAGCATTTCTCTAATCTCAATAAAGAAGGTGCCATATAATATTTTCGGAAGCTATCATCAAATTTCCACTCGTAACCCAAAATAAATATCTTACTCATGCATTTAATATTTTTGGAACTCGCTTTCATGCAAACATAATTTTAAAAAGTTGAGATTGCATCAAGCTTGACTACTTGAACTTGATGTTTCAGCTTTTGGTGCTTGACTTATAATTGACTTGGACTTTAAACCAATTTCTTTTGAAAAGCCAAAAGAAATAATCAAAAGTAGGGGAGAAAACTTTAACCCAAGACACGGCAGATGTAAAAGGAATTTTGTGTAAAGAGAGAAGAGTTTCGAGATAACTTTACCTTTTTATGAGTCTCGTGTTCATATAAAGAATCAACGGAGCCACTTTTTGTCAAGGATGTGAAAGTTTCATTCCTACTAGATCCTCTCGTGATTGACGGCGAATATAAGGCACCAATTTGTTCAATCTCCAGTCTTCAGTCTTTGTCGCCATGGACTTCATAGAATACAAAGCACCGATATTAATATTGCTTTCTCGCCCCTCAACTTTTTGAAGGAGTGTCCTATTGGACAATGCTATCTAATAGATTAGTATTAATATACCAAACCACATGGCGGATCGAAAGTGAATAATTAGCCATATTTGATAATAAATGACAATATGCCACGTCACTTATTACGCCAAATATATGAGACATTCTTAGTGTTTTTGACATTTCTCTGTATTGCTTTGCTTGTAAAAATGAAAACTACCGACACGTTGATATATGAATGACACCACTACATGTGCTAAGACTTTACTCAAATTTTCTAAGTGAAATGGTGTGCAGTGGGGTATGCACCCATGTCATCAAATAAGTGTGGAATTAGGATTAGAATGGAGATTGTCAAAAGGGGGAAAGAGATATATTGAGCAAGATCAATTAATAGAAATTTAGTTTTCTATTCCACCATAATTTCTTCTCAAAATTACACAGTGCTCTCAAGCATCATTAGGAGTTGCCATTCAAGTTTGTCTGACAATCGTTGAAGCAATTCGATGATGCCTTCCATATAGACAATCCAACAAATCTAGAGATGGCCCAATGGATCCACGACATGCTTTTCACCATATAGCACTTTGCCTCTATACAAGGTTCTAGGGTGGAAAAAAAAAGGATCTAAAGAACAATTTGGCCCAGATCATACGGCCGACTTTTTCAGGTTTGAAGTGGCCCAGGCTGAAATTTAGGATTCCCCCTTATTCTTTTTCGAGCCAATCCGCACCTTCAGCTTTACCATCTTCGGGATCTCAGGACTAATGTGGATCGAACTGGTCAAATTATATATTAAAACCAAAAAATATAATCAAAAGATTAATAATTAATGCAGAAGATGTTTTAATTATACTCCGAACACTTGAATAAACTCATAAGTAAGTTAAAATATGAACATATAAAAAATGATTTTTGAGGCCCAAAATATAATAACTAATCTATTTTAATTCATAAAAAATGAAACAAAAATCCGATAAAAATATTAAACTATAATTTTTTTCCCAAAAATAGGCTCTCTAGTCTCTCTTCCCCTCATTGGTACCATGGACAGCGTGTCGTATTAAACAGGGACAAAGAGGTCAGATTGCTTTTCACAGAATGATCCAGAGCTTTAAAGAATCAATTGGAATATTTTAATGCAAAAATCACTTGTAATTTCTTGAATCCAAGTACACGGGACGCAATCTCTTTTCACAACATGACTCTTGTACATTTCTTTTGAGGGGCCAAAGGAAGTTCCCAAGGGCTTTGATGACTTGAGCAGGAAAAGTATTGGACTAATTGCATGATGCACCGCACTCAAGAACTATAAAACTGATTTTTGTTTCAATAATCATAAAGATCCCGACACTCGCGCATCACACCATGGTTAAAGAAATTAAAAATAAAAACTTTTGCTGTAATAAAAGTGAGTTTTGCTTTCACATTTTTAGATTGAAAAGATGCCCGAAATCCATTTCATTCGACCAGAAAAAAGAATCTGTTGGGTGACTTTTTCATTCAAAAAGAGATTATGTGGAAAATCTTGGCCTTTTGGAAAAGGAGAAAAAAGAAAGTTATTATACAAAAAGTTAGTTGATTTGTCATGTAATAATTTAATCTTTGTGCTCATATTGACCATATTTAAAATAATATGCCACATTACTTATTATACCAAATTTATAAAACGGTCTTAGTGTTGGACCTTCTCTTTCTTGTTTCTGTGGTCAAAGTGAAAACAAACCAAACCTTAAAATATGAATAACACTACAGGTACTAAGACTTTACTAAATTAAATGGCGTGCTATCCCCGTGTGATCAATTAAGTGTGGAATCAAAGTAGGTATATTATTTGTAAAAAAGGGGAAAACATAAGTTTTAGAACATATTTGGACTTTTAAAAGTCTTAGGATTCAATTGCACTTTGTTGACAAGTTTTAGGACTCAATTGCATATTTCGAAAGTTTTAGGACTTAATTGCACTTTCGTGATAAATTATAGAACATCCAATGCACTTATCCCTAATTGATCCTACCCCATTTGCGTTTATTTTCCCTTTTAATATAATTGTCAGTTTAGTCGCCGACTTCACACCAATTTGATGGTATGTCGCAAGCCACACAGCTGCCTTGTCAATTAGTAAGAACTTTCTAGTAAAGTACCTGTGACATTACTCTTGAAATACTTGTATCACTATGCCCACTAAAACATTACATCTCTAGACACTTTATATGTTGAGGAAATGCAGTGGGTTCATGTCAATTAGTTCTCAATTGGGGTGGTTAATTTCCACATGGTACTTACATAATCTAAACTTAATTGGACTCACATGAGTCCAATGGACATACAACCTCGATGAACACATTGACCAAGAACTCTTGAGGTTTCCTAATCAGAATATTTCTCATAAACAGGTTCAACAGTTTGTTAGGATTGTCAATTATCTTAGAACTTTCGTCCCAAAAGTCTCTAAATTTGTGCACCCCTTGCAAAAGCTCTTGAAGAAGAATCCACTCCAATGGAAAAGAGATCACAATAATGCAGTTGAGGTGTTAAAAGGAGGGATTGCTGCATCTTCCCCATTGCAAGTTCCTTCTCACCACAAGCAAATTTAGCGAACTGATGATAATGAAAAGTATTGGACATCATTTTTGCTTGAAGAAATTGATGGAAAGAGATACATCTATGAACATAAGAGAGGACGGTTTTCACCTTTCAAACTTCACTACCACTCTTCACTCAAAGAAATCTTAGCTGTTAAATGAATTCAAGGAAATTGAATTCCATCTTATTGTTTATCATTTCTTTGTCCAAACAAAAATTCATCCTTTCCCCAGATGGTGAAATTTAAAACCAAAATAGTTTCTCATCCTCCACTTGTTCGAAGGGCAAAATAGTTTCCAAAATACTATTTGGAAACCAAATTCATTAAAGTAGAGGGGAACATCCTTGTAGATCTTCTTTCAAGACCTAAAGGCATCTCATCCTTTTACACGTTTACATTTTTACAAATTGCGAATTAGTACCACGAGGGAAAGGTGAAAAGAATCCCAGGAAGATATGCCCAATGTCCTCACTAAAAACCACAATACTTTCCTTGTCAGATGACATCTTTCTCCATGTAATAACACTAAATGCTAAGCATATTGAAAGTGGGAATACATAGAAAATTTGGGCCTCCTTCCTTCGTTAGAACTCGCTCAGCACAGTAGTACCGTGTTTGTAGATAGAATGTAGCTAGAATTTCGGTAGTACATAACACCTCGTAAGGATCACTTTCTATTTGAATTTTTCCTCTAATAAATAAAATCTCGTGAACTTGTTGCTTGAAGAGAATATTTGTGATTTGTAAGTATAGTCGGGCATGTTTTCAATTGAATGAGATCAATTGAATACAATGGATGTAATAATGAGTTGGGGTAGCAATGAGAAGAACATAATAAAATGCGTTCGATGGAATTGTCAGTCTTCATCTCCATGGACTTCTCAATCCTCCCATAGTTGACGGGGAACATGAAGCATTGATTTGTCCTTTATTTGGCTTTGTCCTCCCTTTCTTCTTTGTTATTGCTCTCAACTTTTTTACTGTGTTTCCTATTAGATGATGCTATGCTATATATTAATATTAGTACACTAAACCGCATAACATACTACGTGTGGACTATAAGTCATATTCGATAACTAATAATAATATGTCACATCAAATTCATAAAACAATCTCAGTATATGACATTTCTTTTTCTTATTTTTATCATAAATTTGAAAGCACGCAAGACGTTAAAATAAGAGTAGCACTACATGTACTGAGACTTTACTAGAGTTTCTCAGTAAATGAAATGGTGCACTATGTGCTGTACAGCATGTCGTCAAATAAGAGTGGAATCGGCGTTAGTTTGTAAAAAGGGGAAAAGTGATAAATGGGGCAAGTTCAATTAAAGGACATTTTCTGGCAAAAAAATTAAAGGAAATTTTGCCAGCCCTCTAATATTCCGTGCAATCTGTAATATGCTTTGTTGGCTATACTTCTTGGCCATCACGACAATGAAAATGCCTGTATAACCCTTAACATCAGCTATATGAGGCGAGGTGACGTTTGAATAAAAAGCAAAGTCGGAAGAAGGGAAATATTCCCAAACCTCCGCTCTGTCCTCCTTGATTTCTTACAAATCTTTCTCTTCTAGGTCTAGTGACATTGGAAGGATAAAATTGCAATTTTGATCATATAAGATGAGTTGGTTCAACAAGTCTGCTCTCTATTTGTTATTCAAATCCTACGGATGAGAGAGCTTTCCCAAGGCCATGAAGCCTTTGGATGAAGGCTAATGATATCTTGGAGACCATCAAGCAGTTTCATTTAAGGACTAAAAGAGGAAAGGGCATGCGTGCTAGGATAACATATATGTCCCAACTTTCATTAGTCTTCCTCTTGTTTTATGGTTATATGCATTGTTAGCTTGTTCCATTTCTCTCTCTCTCACTCTTTTTCCTATGGGGTAATTGTCGTCAATTACATGCCATTTCTGTTGAAATAAGTTACATGTCCCTATCCTATTCCTCTTCCCAATCGTTATTAAATTGATGGGAAATTTGAGGCACCGGTTATTAAATTATGGCTTGAGTTTGAACTAGGTACGAGACCCAACTCATTTACAGGATTATGATTTGTTCAAAATATGGTGTTCCTTTTTAATCAGTATCATATTTTGATTTGTTGGGCGGTGCTAATTAACTATTAAATGTATTGAAGGTTTGGTTCTGTTGAAGAAAAATATCCAAGTTTAACCGAGGGAGCAAACATTAGTCAGACTCCACTCAACGCGTCCAGTTTTAGGCCTTTTCTAATATCCTGAAGAAGACGTACCGCTGAAGTCTATTTTATATCCCCGCACGAGAGGACTCTCTCTTTAGCGAAGAAAAGAAAGGGGACGCACCAGTAACACTTTCTTTGATCGCACGGAGTTCTACAATCGGTGGATTTCGTGACGCAAGTCACATAATAAGTCATTCTATTAATAAACACTGTGAGTTTATATGTAATCAAGGCGTGGAAAACACTCAAACTTGCAAGTAATTATAATTCTATTTTTCTTCAATTTTTAGTGGATTATAGCTGCTTACTCTTCCAGTTGCGTAGATATCGATTTTCAGACTGAACCACGGAAATCTCAGGAGTTCTTCATTGTTTCTCATTTATTTTATCTGCGATTTTGCATTAATTAATTACAAGATCCGGTTAGTTTCCACATTATTTTATAATAATTTATTCAATCTTCAGTCTTTAGTCTTCAGGAGAGAGAGTTTACGGAACTTCCCATGACAGAGTTAGTCAATAATTGATTTGTGCATAGAGAGAGGATGTTTATAAATTCAGCTCAAAGTGAAAGTGGATCACTGGACGAGATGGGGAAGCAGCTATTTCTTATTCTCAACTCTATTCTCTTGTGGTGGTGGAGCTCAATCACAATCTCCAAAGCATACTCACAAAACCAAACGGATCAGTTCGCATTAGCCTTCTTGAAAAACGCAATACACAAAGACTCATTTGAGGTCTTGAGCTCTTGGAATGATTCTACTCATCATTGTGAGTGGCAAGGTGTTTTGTGTAGCAAAAGACATCCTGGGAGGGTCACATCTCTGGTCCTGGGATCACAAGGCTTGGACGGCTTTCTATCTCCTCACATAGGTAACCTCTCTTTTCTGAGGGTCATATTTCTGCAAAACAACAGCTTCCATGGCGAAATCCCACCACAGATCGGCAATTTGCTTCGGCTACGTGTTCTTGTTCTTAGTAACAACTCATTTGGTGGGCCGATACCCTCCAATCTTTCCCCCTGCTCAAACCTTGAGAACTTGAATCTAATAGATAATCAACTTGTGGGGGGAATTCATTCTGATCTTGGTTCTTTAACAAGACTTAAAGGCTTGGGCTTGGCTCTGAACAGACTTGTAGGTCCTATTCCTCGTTCGATTGGAAACCTCTCGCTGCTACAACAGCTCTCGCTGGGAGAAAATGCGTTAAGCGGAGAAATACCTGAGGAATTGTCCAGACTGAAGAGATTAATACTTTTCCAACTGTCTTCCAACAAACTAACCGGTGAGGTTCCAGCAGGGATTTTAAACATGTCTGACATTAGAATATTCAGTGTTGCTAATAACCAGTTGTGGGGAAGCTTTCTCAGTGATGTCGGCACCACTTCTCCTTCTCTCAATTTCCTTAGCGCCCAGGCTAACTTGTTCACTGGGACGATTTCGTCAACGTTAACGAATGCCACAGGTCTTGTTCATCTTTTCCTTGGCAACAACAGTTTTCATGGGCCAATACCGAAAAATCTGGGAAGGCTAAAGGGCCTTTATAGAATTGAATTGGGTTATAACCACTTGCAGGATGACTTGGGTTTTATTTCTTCTTTAGTTAATTATTCCAACTTAAAATTTCTCGGGATGCTAGGGAACTTGATTCACGGATCGTTGCCGAGATCCTTCTCCAATCTCTCCACCAGCATTCAGTGGATTTCTATGTCATACAATCGGATCCAAGGATCTATTCCTTTAGCCCTCGGAAATCTCTTCAACTTGTCTTTCTTGGATTTAAGGGGTAATTTTCTAACGGATTGCATTCCTCATTCCATCGGAGCACTTTCCAACTTGCACGAACTTCTTTTAGGCGGGAACATGTTTACTGGAGAGATACCATCTTCGATTGGTAACATTACGCTGTTAAATATCCTTGTCCTTTCCTTCAACATTTTCCAAGGCTACATACCACAGAGTCTCAGCAACTGCAAGCAACTAGTTTTTCTTGATCTTTCGAACAATAACCTAATTGGCTCAATTCCTATCGAAATCATGGGTCTTTCTTCCTTGTCAATCTTCTTCAATTTAGCAAATAATAATTTAAGTGGATCTCTTCCATTGCAAGTTGGATCTTTAAAGAATCTTGGTGTATTAGATCTGTCTTACAATAGACTGACCGGCTTAATTCCGACGTCCATCAGCGAGTGCTTGGTATTGGAAGGACTTTTCTTAGAAGCTAATTCTTTTCATGGTCAACTCCCCGAAGCTTTACGTCCATTACGGGGTCTACAAGTGCTGGACCTTTCCAATAACAATTTTTCTGGTCCAATCCCAAGCTTTCTCGCAGGGCTCTCACTACTCGAGTACTTGAATTTGTCCTTCAATCAACTAGAAGGACAAGTTCCAGAGGGTGAGTTCTTCTTAGTGCAAGTTCTGTATCGATTTATGGAAATACGGAACTTTGTGGAGGTGTTCCCAGTCTGAAGCTTCCTCTTTGCAAATCATCAAGCTCTAAGAAGTCTTCTTCAACCAAGGCCGAAGTAATATATGTGGTAGCTGGCAGTTTGTTATGTTTAGCTTTGTTGCTCCTATGCCTGTCTATCTTTTATCGCAAAAAGAAGCAGACGACAACCAATGCCTCCACATCATTATCTCTCGAGAACCAATTCTTGAGGATTTCTTATGAAGAACTCCTGAGAGCGACTAACAGATTCTCCGAGACCAATTTGATTGGTAAAGGGAGATATGGCACGGTTTATAAGGGGATTCTCGATGGAGGTGCCACAGTGGCAACAAAGGTGCTCAATCTAATGCAAAGAGGTGCTTCAAGGAGCTTTATCTCTGAATGTCGAACTCTAGGAACCATTAGACACCGAAACCTCGTGAAGATACTAAGTGTCTGTTCGAGTGTGGACTTTTGTGGCAATGACTTCAAAGCTCTAATATATGAGTTCATGGCTAATGAGAGCTTGGAGGAGTGGCTACACCCTGGAACCATAGGACGGGATGATGAGTGTAGCGAATCGAGAAATTTGAGACTAGCGCAAAGATTAAACATCGCCATTGACATAGCTACCGTGATCAAATATCTCCACGAAGGTTGCTATCCAGCCATCGTCCATGGAGATCTAAAGCCGAGTAATGTGCTTTTGGACAACGACATGATGGCTCAAGTTGGAGATTTCGGGCTAGCAAAGATCATTTCAACAGTGTCTACTGAAGCCATAGCAGCTCAAGACCAAGGTAGTTCAACTTCAATTGCAATAAGAGGATCCATCGGCTACGTGCCTCCTGGTATGAAACTATCATATTTTCTTGATTAGTTTTTATTTGATTGCGATGGTAATATGTGAGTGCCAAAAGTTTGACTAAACAATTATTCTTGACATTACGTTATGATTTGTATGCTTTGACACCTCTTTCTCACAACTCAATTCCTCTTTCTACTATTAATAGCTTCCGCAGAAAAAGAAAATACTTATCTTTTTGTACGAAAAGATTAATAGTAGCTTGCCCTAATCGTATTTTAAATTAAGATAAGAATAAACCATCGTAATTTTGATCAATGAGTGGAAAATTTTTAGACAACTTGTGAATCCATGTGAATAAATACATTAAGCATATTGTATCATCTCATATTTATATTTTCTTTTTATAATTCGTATTTTGTCTCATATCACGTTCATGCCATTAAAACAGATTGCGAATCTCTTTTGGAATGTTATGACTCAAGGTCTTAACAATAAGTAAATTTTCCTTTATGGCAGACTCTTTCATGACCAATTATTTAATATTAGAAAAATATATTAGATGACATGACAGTTATGCCAGAAATTGTTGGAGGATATACTAATTGACAACAAGATGGGCTCTACCCAACTACCACCCTAAACTTATTGGTCAGAGCATATTAAGACAAATTTACACATTTACAAGTATAAATCCATCACCGTCAACAAATCACTCTACGTCTCTTCTTTTTCCCCCACTATGTTTATTTTTTGCCTATTCTTCTTGGCATTTTTTTCTCGTCTTTGCATAAAAGAAAGTGTGGTATAGGTATTAAACATAATTTGTATCATGAAAATGATGAGCATCATGTGGATCCCATATGTTTCCAATCAAAAAACCAACTATTCAAATTCAGTTAACACATAGACTTCTGCCAAGGCCTTCACCCAACATATTTTCTTCTTTTTCAATTTTCACCCGTATCCTACTAGGGGACAAAGCCACGTTTGATGTTTAGGCAATTTGTGTAGCAAACATGAGACAACTTTTGTTGCACTTAGTAGTTCTGGAGAAGAAGAGTTTATATGTTGTTAACTTACCTTTGGTGCACTTTTTGAATTCTAAAATCCTATTTCTCTACCGTTGATGCATTTCTCAACGGTTAATGCACTTTATAAGAGTTCACACGATAGGCGCTAAACATCAACCATATACAATAAACTAAACGAAAATTAAACAGATAGAAATGAAAGCAAAAAACCAGTAGGGGGCTTTGGGACCTCTACCTTGCTCCAACAGAGGATCCCTTGGCCTCTGCCATGCACAGCGGGCCCGATTGTGAAGTGAGTGAGGGCTTGCAAACCATCTCTCTATGTTGGGTGCGATAGGCGCGATTTCTCACAATTTTCTTTCGCAAGCTCTTGCAAATGGACATCAAGCAAAATCCCATGTGACTTAGAAGCTTTTTCTAAACAATTGACTTCAAGAAAAAGTGTATGTTCATTCCTATTAATGTCTTGATGAAATTTTCAGAGTATGGCATGGGACACAAGGTTTCCACACTTGGGGATGCATATAGTTACGGCATTCTATTATTGGAGATGTTCACAGGAAAGAGACCCACTGAAGAGGCCTTTGGGCACCATCTTAACCTCCACAACTTTGTCCGAATGGCTCTTCCAGATCGAGCAATGGACATTGTAGACTTAAGGCTTTGGAGTGAAGCTGGTGATCAACAACAAGAGATGAAAATAAGAGATTGCATTATCTCTATATTCGAAGTTGGAGTCGCATGTTCGATGGAATCACCACCGGAACGGATGGACATGACCGAGGCAATAAGGGAATTACACTTGATCAAGGTAAGTTACGAAGCCAAAGAGAGGATGATGGGTACGTAGCTAAATCGGTTTCCTTGTTTTGTCTTGAACTTTTTCACTAGTAGTGAAAATCATAGTGCAAAAGTAGTGCTAGCAAATTTACATGAATGTCTCCCTGACTAGTCTACCTACCCATACCTATTATGTGTGTTTTTTATAATTGCATTTTATAATCGTGGAAAGTGGATGTATGGAGTTAAGTCCACCTATTTCCACCAAGTAATCATGTAAAATTTGATGAATTTGCTCATTTGCCCGGTTCTCTTCATTTCCGATGCCAATGTGGATCGATGCATTGCTTAATTATCATGGTTGGGCCATTGCCCTTACCTTTCTCTCTATGCACGCTTGTGTATTAGAATGTGACCTCACCATGAGGTCACAAGCTCAAGGCCAACTCTTAATGTCGTGCTTAAACGAGAGCCCATGGTCAATTGGAGATCAAGCTTGATTAAATCCAAAGGCAAGGAGAGGGAGGCAACTTTATCACAAGACCATGGGGTCAAGGCTAACTCTCAATGTTGCTGTTGAGAGTGACCTCACTATCAATTGGAAGCCATGCTTGATCGAATTTGGGCAACGTTGCCAATGAAATTACGTCGCGGTCATGTTGCCAACACCAAAAGCCACCGTGTGAGACTCCCCTATCTCCTCTCCAAACCTCCTTTTCTTTTATTTTTTTTCTTTGCTATGGCATCAAATTACAGACTTTTTCTTTTTTCTTTATTTTGGTCGATAGAGATAGGGAGTTAACAAAGACATAAATGGGACATTGATCAAAAAGGGAACACAGATGCATATTTGTTGCACTTGTCGGTGTGCTTATTACAATGTCTAATTATCCTCATCAAGTCTTCCCACTCAAGCAACCCTCTCTCTTTCTTCACCATTAGCCACCGTCTCCGGCCATTGCGGCCACCTATCATCACAGTTGCCTCCTCCACATCTCACTACTTTCTCCTTCATGTCATCCACGACCATCTTTGCTTTCTCTATTTGCTGACCCAAAACACTCTCTCCTTCACTGTCTCTTCTCTCACCACCAAATTTCTAAGGTCTCCAAACCACCATTGATGACCTGATTTAGCCATTATGGCCTTTAAGATCTCATGGAACTTTCAATGGACAGGCTAGATGTAGGAGGCATCCCCAAACCTTGAGATGGCCTTTTGATCTCATCATCGTCGAAAACTTGATTGTAGATGACGAGAGGAGCTCGACGCGAGGTCTTGAGACCCACCAAAGGCATAAACTTGACATTGAGGCAAGGTTGGCTGCCCTCAAATGAGAAAGGGAGAAAGAGCTATACAAAAGCAGGGACAACGATCGACATTGAAGCGATGTGGGGGAGAGGGTGAACGGAGCATGACACGATCCCTTGTCAACACCAACAGTAAATGGTGGAGCGAAGAAGTTCACAATTTATATTGGCAGTGGAGGCACGTTAGTGACACGAGCCGCATGTGGTTGTAGGGCTCGGCAGGGGGTGAAGATAGACTGGAGGGAGAGAAAAGATTGGCGTTGGGATTTTGAGGAGTGATTGGGGAAGTTGTACAGTTAACAAGAGAGACTTATGTCTTGATTTGGCATTGGAGACAGCAGATAAGTAAACCAATGGTACAATGGATCCGCATCCAATGCCATAGATGAGGTGCAAAATACATAACACCATGGTATAGTGACGAAAACGCTAAGCAAACAAAACCGACTCACAGTATGGACGGAATAGGCTATATTAGGGCAAGTGCCCATGAAATATATACCAAACTGCAGGTCAACTATCAATTGTGTAACAATCCGCAATAGAATGCCATCAAGCAGCTCAAGTTTGGCATTAGGATCAAAATCAGGGGCACGCTAAAAACATCGTGAATTTAGATAAGAATAGGAACAATTTAATGCTAATATCAAGTCACAATATGAGAGAATATTGACTTTGTGTATTGCTCAATTGGACAATGTATTACACTGGAGGGAAATTTGTATCCAGGATAATATACACAAGGAAGTAATCTATTATGGGGTGTTTAACTCCAAACCATCCCTTCCCGTTATATCATGAAGCATAAAAGTCAAAAGAACACTTTGTTCTCATGCATCCTTTCATTACAAAAGCAAATAATCAGTTGATGATCAAGAACACTTTAATCTACAAAAGCCATTTCAAACATTCGCAAAATATTGCTACTAGTAATAATCTGCTTTAGATGCTCTTATGAGCAACATGTTACACATCCATATTTTTCTAAACTAGCTCATGAATCATATCAAGCTAGTCATTTTTATTTTCCTTTTATTTTTCATGTCACATCCATGACGCATATAACTATAGGCCATAGGTAAGCTTGTCACTCTAAAAGCCTCTCCTAGTATGGAAGTTCTCCTTCATAGTTGCGTGGAGGATCGTAGTTGCACACAACGTACCACCACCCATTGTTACACTGAACCTTAGTGCACCCAACTCAAGCCGAGTCATCCCAAACCATCTGAATGTAGTGCAAGCAATTGCACCCACTCATGCAGGTGTTGGTGTAGTAATTGTAGTTCTACTTCTCTGCGACCCACAAGCTGACGACGTAGGTGCCAGTGAACGTGCCGGTGCCCTTGGCAAGGTTCTCGCCATAGGGTCCATTGGAGTGCACGAGGCCGTAGTCGCTGACCCATTGATTCGCATAGTTTGGGCATAGGCAGCAAGCGTGTTGTCCCGTGTCATGTTCGCCACACCAACTTGCTTCCGAGCGGCATTCTAAGAGTCAAGATAGTCTTGGGGTGAGTTTTGGGCATGAGTAGGTTGAAAGAGAGAAATAGAGAAAAGAGAGATGATGATGGTTAGAGAATTCATGATGCTCAAGGAATTAGCTGATGTTGGTTCAAGGTGATATTTTTGGTGATTAGTTATGCTATTTATAGAAAAATATTTTCGGGGCTTCAACTTACCATGTGCAATGAACTTATCAAAGAACATCTCATTTAGACAGCACAACCTTGCGTTCAAATCTAGTTTGATTTGAAATGATAAACTAGTAATTGGTGCATGAGGAAGTAGTTTTGCATGTTCTCCCTTTCCTCAAGTGGAAGTAAAGTAAAAGGCTTAAGTGAAGTTTGAAATTTCAGCAAATTGGATACATTATAATAAGAAGAATGTTAGACTTTATGTCGAGTAATGCTAAAGACATTGAGAATAGTGCATGAGATTAAATTATTAGGGGACATAAATAAAATTTATCCAGTCGTAATGAGCTAACAAGTCTTATCCAGGCCTCCACTAGGGAATGTATACAATTTCTCCCCATTTATTTACAATACCAACCATCGCCACTAACTGTCCTCCGATGCTGCCTACTAGCCATTCAAAAGCCACCACCAACTCGTCATCATATCCATAGTCGTTGTTCCATGACCCACCATCCATCTTCAACTAGACTATTTGTCTCTAGCGTCCCCCATCTCAAAACAATACATCACTACCTTCCCATGAGAGAAGTACTGTGTCAAAAGTTATGTATAATACTCATTTTAGCATTAAAAGTTTTTGCCCGATCATTTAAGTGCCTTTGACGACAAGATATTTTGATCAAAATATATACATGACATTTATAATTAAAATTTTAATATGAGTCGACATTAAAAAAAAAAAAAAAAAAAACCGGTTTCTATGGTGCTACCATATGTGCATTTCTCCGCCTCTCCCTCCACATCATTTTTTTTTTCTTTCTTTCTTTCTTTTTTCTTCTCTTTTCTCCCTTTTGCACCCTCACTACTTCACATTGTACATGGACTCCTTGGCTACAACTTCATCAATGCTCACCCATCACCACCCAGACCTACAAGCTTCGTCACAACCTCAACAAACAACACCAAGAATCAATGAACGATACCTGTGACGGGTTGTAGAGAAGGGGCGAGGAACGACATGGTTCAGATATATGAGAAGAGTGTTGTTCAATCAAGATTGATTGGTTTCATCAAATTAGAAAGCCACGAAGCACGTCCCGCAATCAATGAATGCCTAGGTTGGACGGGAAACCAAGAACAAGCGAACCTCACCCAAACATTTCATCAAAATCTAAGGTACAACAACCGGAAAGCATTTGGGCCGCAAATTGAGACCAGAACTAACCATAACCAGAAAACAACACTAGGACACAGAGAAAGGAATGAGCAGTTCCAAAACGCATGCAAACCGAGGCCGGTGAGCCTCATTCCGTCGATTCGACAAGACAGGGGAAAACAAGCTTGGTTGTAACTTGTGAAAGGAAAGCTGCCAGACACGATTGCTAGGTAGATCAGAACAAAACGGCTCCAGAAATCGCCTCGAGGTACTTGGCCGGTGAAGAAGGCAACACCAACCACGATTCGAACTAGCCGAGAATGGATCCCACTGATCCTCTGGTTTGCAGCTTTTCAACGAATCGACTCTGTTAACGGCGGATTTTGAGGTGGTTTTGATGAATTGCCTAGACAAGAAACTAGAGAGAAATTCCCTACTGCATTCCCTTTCTGTCGAAATTGATTTTTCTTGCTGAACGAAGTCGTTTTGGGTCATGCAGGCAAGTCAAACTTGTTAAACATCGTCGTTTTGAGCTTTTTATGCTGAATCGGTCCGCCCACAAGCCACACAGTGGAAAAAATAGCAAAATTTTGTCACATCAAATTTTCAACACTCGAGATCAAAGTTAACACTTATATAATTTTTTTTTGTTTGAGTGACATTTAAGCGATCTCAAGAAAAAAAAAATATTGAAGTGAGTGTCATACATAACTTTTAACATTTTTAGTGTACTTTTCTCTCCTCTCACTCCTAGCAATGGCCGCCATCGAGATATCGATGAGCTCTAACCAACCCTCGATGCATTAATGCTATCGAGATTGCAGCGAGCGTCCAGATCTAGAGACTCAACCCCTCCACTTCAGATCTAGAGGTAGCGAGATCCGGATCCAACTCCCTCAGCAGGCAGGTGGTCGCCGTTGCCCCTTGATTGATTGCTTAACAAATCAATCTTCCATAAAAAAGATAAAATTTATGAATCATTCTTTAATGTCTCTGCCATTTTCCTTATTTTAAGCTATCTAACAGGTACATGTACTTCTCTTTTGTCTCAATTTTTTTTTTTTTTTGGTCGGTCCTACTCTATTCATACTCTACACTCACTCTCAGACTTTTGCCCTGCCTCTTGCAGGGCGTGGGAGTCGAAACCCACTCCTGAAACTTACGCGTCCCCACCCCATCCCCCCTGAGAAGGTGGAGATTTGAACCCCTCACCTCCTCCTTCCATGTTGGAAGGGTGGCCACTGTTTTTAAATTAATACAAGCATGAAATCGCTATTATTTGTGTTTTTAATTTTATGAGCTACTTGTGCGGTTCTACAATTGGCATGGATGCGAAGGGCATGCCCTCACATCCCCACTTAGCATTGAACGGTTGGACATGCATCTTGTATCCGTCTATCGCACCATAAATAAGTCTTATAACAAAGAAATTATAATGAGCTGGAGATATGTAATAAATTGAATATGAATCATAAAAAATGTTTAGATCATACGTAAGTCTCACCTAGATCTTATCAAATTCAACAGTCCAGATTTGGGATGTGAAATACTATGGAAAAATTACCAAAAAATTCATAAACCTATTGCAATTGTGCCAATTCAGTCCTAAACTTTTTTTTTTGGCCAATTTAGTCCTAAACCTTTTGTTTTTGTTCCAGTTCAGTACATTCGGCCATGCATAGTCAGAAAAATCTAATGTGGCATCCTAGTCAGCGCCGGTCGGCGTTGCCAATGCTAACATGGCACCAGAGAGCAAAACGTCGTCGTTTTGCTTTTAAAAAAACAAAAAGCCAAAGAGAAAAAGGCAGAAGAGAAAGGGGCGTGAAGAGAAAAAGGCGTGAAGAGAAAAGAGCGTGGGGTTGGCTGGGTTCTTTCTCAAAATCAAGCAGGAACCCTAAATTGAGAGGATCTTCCCTTGATTCATGGTGCCCAACATTGATTCTTGGTGGATGCCATCGTTCAACACCTCCATCAAAACGCTTTGGCCTCCGCTCGCCCAACGCCTCTACTCGACACCTCCGTCCAACCCCTCCGGCCAACACTCGCCTAACACCTCTGTTCGAAGCCTCCATCCAACCCTTCTGGCCGACGCTCGCCTGACGTCTCCATCCGACGTGTGCGTCAACCCGATGCCTCCGTCCGATGCTCGGCTCACCCAACATCTTCGTCCGACGCTTGCCTGACACCTACATTCGACGCTTGCTTAGATTCGCCCGCTTGCTTGACGCTCACTGAACGCCTTCATCGTCTTCTTGAAATTGCGGTGCTTTATATTTATGTTGTCTTGATTTCACTTGAATTTTATTTTAAATTTCGTTGACATGGGTTTGTCGCAGTAATGGGTTTGTGGTTGTTGAATTGGATGGTTGGGCAAATTGTTGACATGAGTTTGTGGATGGTCTCGCGTAGAATGTCTCTGTCTCACCTAGAATTTTTGGTATTGTTGCTACTTTTGGCTCATTTTGGAAGAATATATTACTTTGAGTTGCTACCTTTGGTTCAAATTGACAAAGTTTGTTAGGTATATGGAGTTCCTAATATACTTCTCGTTCAGATTTTTCAAAGCTCGTCTGGATCACCTAAATTTCATTGCAATTGTAGCAATTTTGGCCTACCTATGTTGTGGATTTTATATTATACTTGGAGGGATTTTGTATATATCATCCATGACCACAGATGTCATATGATCTAATTATGTTTTGAATTCAATCTGCATTAGCTCCTTCCAGTCCCAGATGTCATATGATCTAATTATGTTTTGAATTCCCAATACTGATGCAGTCATTCTTATAAGAAGATTGAGAGCACAATTATTCTTTTATTGTTGGTATCTGACTATGCTTTTTGCTGTGCTAATCATGTCCACGCTGACTGATGTTTTCAGTTGGTTGGCCGGCTCGACAACAGTGCTGTCTCATCAGCCGGTGCCAAGTTGGCATTCAAGTCCAATGAAGAAATAGAACTTCAAGTGAGGTCCATCCCACTGGACGAAGTGATACCAGAGTCAGAATCGGTTCTTCTCGTCAAAATAGATGGTCAGGTCTGGGAGCATCATGTTCTGAAGGGGGCCGTGAAGTTGCTGTCGAGAGAGGTAGGCAAGGCACCGTATTTGATTTATAAGGAGGATGAACGGTTGTTGTAGGCAAGTAACAGCAGTTCTAAAGAGATTCGAGAATTTCGTCACTGTTGGGTATCGTCATTGCACCCAGAATGGTACAGACGCAAACTGCACCAAGAATAGCTGATAGTGGATTAATTTACCTTAGCCTTGTTGACGTAAGATCACTGAGTCAAGCATGAAAATGGACAACTTTTTAGCAGACTCCTTTGTGAGAATTTTGCCTACCCTTAGACAGAACTTCCACTCAGTTCTAGATGGAGAATTAGATTTGGAATTGTAATGAGAAACACTGTCCATTGAAGGAGCCAGTTATTGAGCAAGTGAGGAAGCACATATACATTATGGTTTTCTCTTGAAGTATAGTTAGGGCTGTATATGTCGCCATTAGATCTGCCACACCCAATTTGTTATTATTGAGATAGCTAGTATAAGCACCTAAAGGGGGGTGAAATAGGTGTATAATAATTTTTCGTGATATGTGAGCAATATTAAGCAGACAATAGAAAGGAAGTTCTAATTTGGTTAACAAAACGAATTACGATCAAAGTAAAGCAGAGAGTAGGGAAGAGAAAATTGAACACAAGGTTTATAGTGGTTCAGCTTATTCCAAGCCTACGTCCACTCTTCCGCATTGACAGCCCACCAACTGGATTTCACTATGAACAAAAGAGATGTTACAGCAAAGCTCTCCCTTGATTCTACAGTGTAGATATTCTACCACATTTTCTCAAGGTTTCTCACGAATATAGACTCTCTTTTGCGTACAAGATTTCGCTCAACAAATGAATTGACTAAGAACAAGGAGATTCAGACTTTGGAATTCTTCTATCGCACACACACTCGAACAACTGGAACGTCTTTCTTATATACTCATTTATGCCATTATACCCGTTGGCACTTACCAAAGGAATTCATCCAATCTACCCGTTGGACAGAATCAATTAGGAAGATCATTCGAGCTATTAAAGGAACATGTCGATAGCCCATCAATCCTATTCGCCCATACAATCAGGATCTCAGTTTCCATAAGTAGAACCTTCTAAGTATACTTCACCAATCATCGAATCCTTAATCTTCGAATCAATCATAATCAAATAAAGGATTCAATTATGTCATATCCAGCCAAGAGATATTCTCCAGTCGATAAGGTCACATCATTAATGAAACATCCAGTTCTGGATAGACCTTCTTCATCGGATTAGAAACTGTCAATGAGGATAGACTTTGAGTCTTGAGTCTGGCAGTCCAGAGGTCTTCAGACTTTAAATAGTAGAGTCTGCAAATCTTCAGACTAGACTGATGGAAACGTTTTATCAGCTTCAAAATACTTCCGGAAAGATTTCTCCAACAATCTCCCCCTTTTGATGGTGACAAAACTTTCCTGCAGATTTGGATAACTTTGACCTGCAAAACATTTCTCAAACAAATATGAATATCTTATAAAGATAAATGGCTTAATGATAACACTAGAATCTGCAACCACAGAAAATGGGTTAGTCTTGCATGTGAGTAAAGCCATTCATAAGATATCAATAGTACTTAATATAAGCAGTCAAATCCAAATCCCAAATTCAGTCCACATCCAGACACAAAAGTCAAGTCAAACATCAAAACAATCCAAAACAATCCAAAAGATTAAATAGTTTAAGATTCAAAGTTTCAAATCTTGCATCTCTCCCCATTTTTGTCAGCATAAAAAAGGTTGAGATGGAAATGGAATAGAGTCAAGATTACTTGGGAACATGAACAAGCTAGAAATCTCCCATTGACTGGACAATGCCTTCCAGCTTTTTCAATTCCTCCTTCAGTTGTGCAACATCCTCACTCTTAGCATTAGCCTGAATCTGAAGAGAAAGGGCTTGGATTTGATCATTCAAGGAACCTGAAGAAGCTTGACTTGCATTCTACAAATTCTGAACTTCGCATCCCAGAGCATATATCTGATCTCACATTTCCAAGAGAACATCAAGAATTCTACGAAAATCTACTGAATTATCGGTCTGCGTACTGGCTTTTGCACGATCAGATGGAGTAAAGGCAGGCGATGACAAATCAGTATAGTCAAGCAGATTGGGCGATGAAACATCATGTCCCTCTTCAGGAAATTGAGAGGCGTAGATGTCCTCTGGATCTGCTGGAGAGCGACTGACTCCTTCACTGGTTGTAGGATATGAGGACATTTCTCTTTTTTCACAATCTCCCCCTATTTCCATGCCTTCGGGTGAAGAAGAATGTTCCTCATGCTCTCCTTCCTCTTGATTTTCTCTTTCCTCTTCTTCTTCTTCTTCACATCTTTCCTCCTCTGCTTCTTTTTCTTCAACTTCTCTCTCTCTCTTTCTTTTTCCTCTGCATCTTTCTTTTCTCTTTCTCCAGTCCTCTGTTCTGCGTCTTTCTCTTGTCGTTCCGTTGATTTTGGAACAGAACGACTCAGGTTCTTCGATGCCATAGCAGAAATGGTGATGTCTTCCTCATCATCTTCATACTCAATGATGAGAGCTCTTCTTTTCTTGGATGAAGCAACGATGGGCTCCTTCCCTTTTTTTTTTTGTTGCCGAAGAGATTTGATGAGTTTTGGTAGGGTTTTCTCCTTGAATTTCTCCAACGCCTTACTGAGTTCCTTCAAACGCATTTTAGTCACCATTTTCAATCCTACCACCATATGATCACAAGATCGTTTACAGAAAATTTGTGGAGGCTAAACATTCAAATGTCTGAATAACTTTGTCACAAGACCTGGATAAGAAAGTTGACATTTGTCTTTCACCACTGCTCTATACATGTGGAACATAATAGTGTGAGGAAGATAAAACTTTTTTCCAGCAATGATGGCATACATCAGCTTTGCCTCTGAGTTTGAAACATCAGTCTTTGAAGTAGATTTTGGTCTGAGGCAAATGATGACAATCTTGTGAAGCAGAATGTTAAATGCGCTCATCCTCAAGTAGGAAATATTTTCCTTTGTTCTTCTATCCTTAACAAGTTCCAACGTAGCACGAACAATTGAGACATTGATAGGTTGATATCTCCCTCTCTCAACCCCAATGACATCATCCAACATATCTACATCCACCACATAGTCCTGATCTCGGACACTAAAAGAGAATTTATTCACATCCAAGAAACTGAGATTCGAATAGAAATATGCAGTGAGTTCAGTGAGTTCAGCATAGGCTTATGTAGAGTTAGAATAGAACTGTTAAAGTTGAAGAAGACTGAATTTTTCCCTCAAATTTACGTTCACAGCATCAAAGAAATCAAAATCCACGCTTTTAGGGTTTATTACTCCACGCCTCCAACAACTTAGAGTATAAATGCTTTTGTTCCTCCGATCGAAACAAGTCGGTCCTTTTTCCCCAAATTTTTGCCGCAACACCCATTCTCGATTGAAACTGACTGTACAACTTATCATCATCATTCCCATTTGGTTGATTCAGCCTTCCAACACGCGGATCACTTGGGATATTGGCAAGGGTTTCTTCTGCCAACCCCGCAGGGGCAATTTCCAAACGTCCCATATTTCGCAAAAAGATGTATTCATTTCCATACCCTTTGTCCTTAAGAAACTCATCGATGTAGTTCAATGGAGTTCCACCTCTTTTCAAAGCATGATAAAGCTTGTAAATAAAAGAGGGCTTTTTAATTCTTACAGGATCGCGCCTTTGATGATTTCTTCATTTTCTTGATGAGCAACATCCTGTGGACTAGATGGAAGAGAATGACACTGTTGAGAATGTTGTGGGCTCTGTTGCTGACTAGCAGACTCTTCTTCCTCGGTGAGATCAAAGTGCGTAGGCCCCTTGTGACATCCTGAAATTCGACCCCGTTTCGATGAAGTGAAATGGGCATTTCGTCGACGTGCCTATGGCCTTTTTCTCTGAGCTGATCACTCACGAGTTAATTAACCTATTGGGTGAAGCCGTTAAGGGATGTATCAGCTGTAAAATCCCTAAAAGCTACCTAATTGGTTGGATTGAGCTAAAATCACGTCCGATCGATTTTTAACCACGAAATTGAACTTGATTTCGGGAATCGAATTTTAAGCGCGTCATAATTCTTATTTTTAGGATCATGTCTCATCGCTCGTCAATTTATTGACGGGTCCGAAATTTCAATAAAGAAATTATCGGAAGAAAAATTGAAGCCCGAAAGGAAATAAAAAGGGAAAGAGAAAAAAGAAAATAAAGTAAGAATAATTGTGTAACTTTTTACTTTATTTTTCCTCTCTCTCCCTCTCCTTTCTTTTCTTTCTTTTTCTTTTTTCTTTTTTTCTCTCTTCTCTCCTCTCTCCTCCCATCCGTGCGAACACCCCCACCCTCTGACACACTTTTCTCTCCCTTATCTCTTCCCTCTCTCTCCTCTCTCTTCTCTCTTCTCCCCCCCTCCCCTCACGCGACCGTTTCTTCCCCTTTCTTCTCTCCTGTTCGTGCGAACAAAACCAGGAGCTGAAGAACGAAAGCTCCAGCTCGCCGAGAACCGTCGCGCCGCCGCACCGCCGCCCGCACTGCGCCGCGCCCGAGCGCTCGCCGCTCGCCATGCGCCCGCCGTCCCGCCGTCCGTCGCTCTTTGCAGCGCCTCCCCGAGCGGACCCAGCTCGGTTCCGCCCCGTTCCGCCCCGTTCCGCCCCCGTCCGGCCACCGCCCAACCCCGCCGGACCTTCCCCTCGTCCCCCTCGCCCTCCGCCGGCCTTCCCCCGCCGCCCTAGCCGCCGGAGCAGCTCCGTTCAGCCCCGACTAGCAAGCCCACGGAGTGGGTTTCAGCTAGTTCAAGCCCACTTTTGGGCCGTTTCCGGGCCCCGGATCCGCGAGTCGCTTTGGGAACAATCGTTCCTCGCGTCGCCGCCGTCGGATTGATCCGATTTGTGCGCGATTTGGTGAGTAATCTCACTAATCCAAGATTAGTGAATTAATTATGCTTTAGGTTGGATTAGTTTTAATTAATTATGTTTAGGTTGTTAGATTAGAATAAATTAGCATTTATTAGTCAATTGTGATGTGATTTAATTAAATTGATTGTGCAATTAGCAAGTAGACGTGGTCTACTAATTATTGGAAGCATCTCGGGAATTTTCCGACCCCTAATTGGGCTTCAATTTGGCAATTCGGGCCTAAGTGATATTTTTGGGCATTTAAATATTAAATTTCGGAATTAAATTAAATAATTATTTATTTTCCGAAAATTCAAGGGAGATGATCCGGAACCGGAAAATTATGCTGATGGTCGTGGCGAAGTCCGTTTGTTTAATCGGACTTTATTTTAAGCTAAACTGAATTTTTAATATTAATGAATTTTCGAAATTAATTAAATAAATATTTATTTTTCGAAAATTCAACTGAGATGGTTTGGAACCGGAAAATTATGCTGATGACCGTGGCGAAGTCCTTTTTATTTAATCGGGCTGTAATTTGAGCTAAATTGAATTTTTAGTAATTAATAATTAATTAATTAATTATTTTTTCGGAAATTAAGATTTTGATGGCCGACGACCGAAATCTCGTGCTGATCGTCGTGGCGTAGTTCGTTTATTTATTTGAGCTCTACGTTGCATGGAATTAAATAAATTGTGATGTTTTAGGGATTTACCCTAAATTGATTTGGAATTGATTGAGTATTGAAAGTGGTCGAGTGGGACCGTAAAGCCATTGAGTATCGAAAGTGGTCGAGTGGGACCGTAAAGCCATTGAGTATCGAAAGTGGTCGAGTGGGACCGTAAAGCCATTAAATATTAAATGCTGTCGAGTGAGACCCTGAATAGCAATAGCTTGAATGACCCGAAAATGGTCAGGTTGACATGTAATCGACAAGGTCGATTGATCATTGATTTGATTTGATGCCGTGGATTGATTGTCTGATTAGAAATGACCGTGAGTGGTCTTGTTGGCATTTAGTCGACTAGGTCGATTTGATCGATGCGTTGATCGGTGATATGATTGCTTGGGTGCTTGTTATGAATTGTCCGACTTGCGGGTGGGATATGAGGCCAAGGTACGTCTTCTACCCTATGCGTGTTTAGGTAGCCTGTAGTATAATTGTTTACTAATTAGGCTTAGTGGGGTAGAACTCGCTGAGACGTAGTCTCATCCCAGTTTGGGGAAAATCATTTCAGGACCCCGCTAAGGAGCTGAGGAGGAAGAGTCGGAGAAGGATTTTTGGGAGAAGAAGATAATCCTGAGAGAGGCCTTGAGTACGGCCTAGATGGACTGAACTTTTATCTTCTTTGATATCTCCATTTTGATGTGAATAGAGTTTAGAATAAAAAGTTGTGAAGGTGTTCTGGTTTGTGGTTTGTATAAAAGTTTGGTTATAAATTTCAATATGAAAAATATGGCCCTGCTTTTCTATCCCATCATTTTATTGTCTGGGGATTTTAACTGCTTCCGCATGCGCTTAAAAATGAAAGGGTCGGCGATACATTGTCCTGGGATATCGCATTATAAAATCGACCAAGTGAGAGGGATGTGTGCGTGCTTGAGGATCGGGGCGTGACATCCAGTTTAAGTGGTATCAGAGCGAAGTTGAAGATTGGAGTGATAAGGAGCGATGACCATGGGATAGTTAGTAGGAAGGCCTTTAAATTCATGCCGATGCATGTCTGTGTTAGCTGAATGCAAAGATTGTTTGTTGTTTGAATCGCTCTGTTTCTAATTCGGTGTTGAATTGGAAGCAGGTGTCAGTAGATTAAAGTGACACCATGAGCGATCAGGAGCCAAGAACTCCTAGGCAGAGGACTTTGTCCTCAGTGACTCGGACTAGGACACCGACAAGAGTTGGTGCCCGAGGTGGCCGAGGTAGAGCGCAAGCTGAGGCTAGCGCGAGTGGAGCAGCACCACATCCTATTGGTGCCGTGGTAGCAGCCCCAGTTGATCAGGGAACGGTTGGGATCACGCAAGCGTTGGATGCTATGCGTGAGATGATGGGGCAACAGGCCCGGGATCAGACAGCTGCATTTACTGCCGCCGTTGCTGCCGCTACTACTACTGCTGCCAATGCTGTTGCTGCAGCCGCACCTGCCGCCGTACCTGCTGAAGTCCCGCCTGTGAGGCCGATGCCTAGTTTGGTGGAACAGTTTTTGAAATTGAAGCCACCGAAGTTTACTGGGGCAGGAGACCCCGAAGCTGCTGCTTTGTGGATCCAAGGACTGGAGAAAGCATTTGCACTATTGATGTGCTCTGAGACTGAGAAAGTAGTCCTCGCAGTCTACCAATTAGAAGGAGTTGCGAGTACTTGGTGGAAGACCACTCAAGGAACGATATTTCCCGAAGGTGTAGCCCAAGAATGGAACGCCTTTGTTGAAGCCTTCAACGGGAAATACTTTTCAGAAATTGCTAAAGAGATAAAGATGGTTGAGTTCCAACGCCTTCGCCAAGGCTCTATGACTGTGGATCAATATGAGGCGAAGTTTGCTGAACTGTCTCAATATGCCCCTGAATTAGTTGAGAATCCAATAAACCGAGGGAGAAGATTCAGAGATGGACTCAAGCCAGAGTTGAGAAGCCCGTTGATTTTGCTAAATCTGAGAAATTATAATGATCTTTATGAGAGGGCTCAGATGATCGAAAGAGACCAGAACGATAGAGCCGCCTCATCTGGATCGAGGTTTAACTTTCAAAGAGACAACATTCGCCAAGGAAAGAGGCCGATGTTTGGAAATAGATTCCAAGGCCCGCCCAGCAAGAAGGGTGGATTTAATAGATCAAGACCCATTGGAACTGATGTGTGTCGCTTTTGTGGAAGAAGACATGGGACAGCACCGTGCCTAGCTAGGACGATTGTGTGTTTTGAATGTGGCCAACAGGGTCACATCTCAAGGAATTGTCCAAGGAAGCAACGAGGACAGCCTCAATTATCGCCGCCACCACCGTTGAGACAGATAGGAGGGTATGCCCCTCAGAATGCACCGCAAGGAGGACAGCAGAGGCCTCCAGCTCAAGGCACCGTGTATGCGATTACCCAAGGTCAGGCAGAAGCTGCGCCTGGCGTTATCACAGGTATGGTCTCGCTGAACGACCAACCTGCTTATGCCTTGTTTGATTCGGGAGCAACCCATTCCTTCATTGCCGAGCAATATGTTAGGATGCTAGGATTGAATCCTGTATTGTTGGAATCGGCAATTTGCATATCTACACCCTTGAAAGATAAAGTTATTGCTGCTTTGGGATGTTCGGGGTGCAAGTTAGAGATTGGTGAGCGAGCGGGGAAAATTGACTTGTTAGTCCTAGCCATGTATGATTTTGATTTGATAATTGGCATGGACTGGCTCACCAATCAACGAGCTAAAATGGACTGCTATCGCAAGGCGATTCAGTTTGACCCATTAGGGGGTAAGAGCTTTGAGTTTGTCGGGAATTGAGGAGGACCTTCGATTTCCTTAATCTCGTCGTCGGAAGCAGCTCGTTTGTTAGACGAGGGTTGCCGAGGGTACTTAGCGACTGTCGTGGATATGACAGTTGAAGAGTTGAAAATGGAAGATATTGTAGTGGTACAGGAGTTCCTAGATGTTTTTCCAAAAGAATTGCCAGGGTTACCGCCAGAAAGAGAGATTGAATTTGTAATTGAGCTAGCACCAGGGACAGAACCGATCTCAAAGGCACCGTACCGAATGGCATTATTTGAGTTGAAGGAACTGAAGGTGCAGATGCAAGAGTTACTGGATAAAGGATTTATTCGTCCTAGTGCATCGCCTTGGGGAGCACCAGTTCTATTTGTTAAGAAGAAAGATGGTTCGTTGCGTTTATGCATCGACTATCGGCAGCTCAATCAGGTAACGATTAAGAACAAGTATCCATTGCCAAGGATAGATGACTTGTTTGATCAACTGCAAGGAGCGTCAATATTCTCGAAGATCGACTTGAGGACAGGATACCATCAGCTGAGGATTCGGAAAGAGGATATTCCTAAGTCAGCATTTCGTACCCGGTACGGGCATTACGAGTTCACAGTGATGCCGTTCGGATTAACGAATGCTCCAGCTGCATTTATGGATTTGATGAACAGAGTGTTCAAGGAATATCTAGATCAATTTGTGATCGTGTTTATAGATGATATCCTAGTCTATTCGAGAAGTAATGAAGAGCACGAGAATCATTTGAGATTAGTGCTTCAGACCTTAAGAACTCATCAGTTATATGCTAAGTTTAGCAAATGCGAGTTTTGGCTGACTCGTGTTGCGTTCTTAGGTCATGTGATTTCCGGAGAAGGAATCTCCGTCGACCCGAGCAAGATAGAAGCCGTGATCAAGTGGCTGAGACCGACATCAGTGACAGAGATCAGAAGCTTTCTGGGGTTAGCAGGTTATTACAGACGGTTTGTGGAAGGATTTTCATCGATAGCGTCACCTTTGACAAAGCTCACGAAGAAAAATGAGAAGTTCATATGGACAGACAAGTGCGAGTGTAGTTTTCAAGAGCTGAAGGAAAAGCTGACTACCGCACCTATGCTGACGATTCCATCTGGTCCTGGAGGATTTGAGATCTATAGTGATGCGTCATTTAGGGGATTGGGTTGCGTGCTGATGCAACATGGCAGAGTTGTTGCATACGCTTCCCGACAGTTGAGACCTCATGAAATGAATTATCCGACGCATGACTTAGAACTCGCAGCTATCATATTTACATTGAAGATTTGGAGACACTACTTGTGTGGGGAAAAGTTTCAGATCTTCACGGACCATCAGAGTCTCAAGTATTTGTTCTCTCAGAAAGAGTTGAACATGAGACAACGGCGATGGATGGAATTGTTGAAAGACTACGACTGTGATATTCTATATCACCCGGGAAAGGCGAACAAGGTCGCCGATGCATTGAGTCGGAAGTCTTCAGTGGCACGGATCTTGGTTAAGGAGTGGAACTTAATCGAGAGAGCTCGAGATTCGGAATTCAAATTTGAGGTAGGCCACCTTTCAAGTTTTATGGCCACCCTCAGAATTGAACCGGATGTCCAAGTCAGAATCAAGCAACTTCAACCGACAGATCCAGACGTACAGAAAATTCTTCAAGAGGATACTGACAAAAGAAATGCTGATTTTCAAGTTTCTGATGATGAGGTACTGAGGCTTCGTGGACGTTTGGTTGTACCTGACGATGTAGAGCTTAGAGAAGAAATTTTATCTGAAGCACATCGTAGCAATTACAGCGTTCATCCTGGAAGCACTAAGATGTATCAGAATTTGCGTCAACACTATTGGTGGTCAGGTATGAAGGCGGACATCGCCAAGCATGTGGCCAAGTGTTTGACTTGTCGGCAAGTAAAAAGCCCAAAGCATTGCAAGCCGGGAGGATTTCTGCAACCTCTCGCGATCCTAGAGTGGAAATGGGAGCACATCACGATAGACTTCGTGGATTTGGACTACCAAGGAGTCGGAGGGGAAATGATTCGATTTGGGTAGTAGTCGACAGTGACAAAGTCGGCTCACTTCATTGCGGTTCGAAAGGACCTAAGTCCGGATAGACACGCGGACTGTATTTGCGTCAGGTGGTTCGTATGCATGGAGTGCCAGTTACGATAACATCTGATAGAGATCCGAGATTTACTGCTGCTTTTTGGAAGAGCTTGCAGAGTGCTTTGGGTACAAAGCTTCAGTACAGTACGGCATATCATCCTCAGACGGATGGCCAGTCGGAAAGAACAATTCAGACTCTTGAAGACATGCTGAGGGCGTGTGTAATAGACTTCAAAGGAAGCTGGGAAGATTAGCTTCATCTGGTGGAATTCGCCTACAACAACAGTTATCAGCAGAGCATCAAGATGGCTCCTTTTGAAGCGTTGTATGGCAGAGCATGCAGAACTCCAGTGTGTTGGGATGAAGTCGGAGAAAGGAAGATAACAGGCCCAGAGTTGGTTCAGCAATCAGTAGATGCCGTGGCAGTGATCAGAGACAGATTGAAGACAGCGCAGAGTAGGCAGAAGAGTTATGCAGATAAGCGCCGAAGGTCTTTGGAATTCCAAGTTGGTGATCACGTTTTTCTGAAAGTGTCACCAATGAGGGGAACTTCGCGCTTTGGTAAGAAAGGCAAGCTGAGTCCGAGGTACGTAGGTCCGTTTGAGATTCTTGAAAGAATTGGAAACCTAGCGTATCGTCTTGCGTTGCCGCCAAGATTGGCGCAAGTGCATGACGTCTTTCACGTGTCGATGTTAAGGAAGTACGAGCATGACCCGACTCACGTGCTCAATTTCGAGGAATTGGACGTGGATGACCGTGTGTCATACGTTGAAAGCCCGGTTCAGATTGTTGATCGTAAAGAGCAAGTTCTGCGTACAAAGACCATCCCGCTGGTCAAAGTGGTCTGGCAACACCACAAAGATCAAGGAGCGACTTGGGAGATCAAGAATCGATGAGACAGTTGTACCCCCGCCTTTTTGAACAAAGTGTAATGGTTTAAATTTCGAGGACGAAATTTTTATAAGAGGGGAAGAGTTGTGACATCCTGAAATTCGACCCCGTTTCGATGAAGTGAAATGGGCATTTCGTCGACGTGCCTATGGCCTTTTTCTCTGAGCTGATCACTCACGAGTTAACTAACCTATTGGGTGAAGCCGTTAAGGGATGCATCAGCTGTAAAATCCCTAAAAGCTACCTAATTGGTTGGATTGAGCTAAAATCACGTCCGATCGATTTTTAACCACGAAATTGAACTCGATTTCGGGAATCGAATTTTAAGCGCGTCATAATTCTTATTTTTAGGATCATGTCTCATCGCTCGTCAATTTATTGACGGGTCCGAAATTTCAATAAAGAAATTATCGGAAGAAAAATTGAAGCCCGAAAGGAAATAAAAAGGGAAAGAGAAAAAAGAAAATAAAGTAAGAATAATTGTGTAACTTTTTACTTTATTTTTCCTCTCTCCCTCTCCTTTCTTTTCTTTCTTTTTTTTTTCTTTTTTTCTCTCTTCTCTCCTCTCCCCTCCCATCCGTGCGAACACCCCCCACCCTCTGACACACTTTTCTCTCCCTTATCTCTTCCCCCTCTCTCCTCTCTCTTCTCTCTTCTCCCCCCCCCCTCACGCGACCGTTTCTTCCCCTTTCTTCTCTCCTGTTCGTACGAACAAAACCAGGAGCTAAAGAACGAAAGCTCCAGCTCGCCGAGAACCGTCGCGCCGCCGCACCGCCGCCCGCACCGCGCCGCGCCCGAGCGCTCGCCGCTCGCCATGCGCCCGCCGTCCCGCCGTCCGTCGCTCGTTGCAGCGCCTCCTCGAGCGGACCCAGCTCGGTTCCGCCCCGTTCCGCCCCGTTCCGCCCCGTCCGGCCACCGCCCAACCCCGCCGGACCTTCCCCTCGTCCCCCTCGCCCTCCGCCGGCCTTCCCCCGCCGCCCTAGCCGCCGGAGCAGCCCCGTTCGGCCCCGACCAGCAAGCCCACGGAGTGGGTTTCAGCTAGTTCAAGCCCACTTTTGGGCCGTTTCCGGGCCCCGGATCCGCGAGTCGCTTTGGGAACAATCGTTCCTCGCGTCGCCGCCCTCGGATTGATCCGATTTGCGCGCGATTTGGTGAGTAATCTCACTAATCCAAGATTAGTGGATTAATTATGCTTTAGGTTGGATTAGTTTTAATTAATTATGTTTAGGTTGTTAGATTAGAATAAATTAGCATTTATTAGTCAATTGTGATGTGATTTAATTAAATTGATTGTGCAATTAGCAAGTAGACGTGGTCTACTAATTATTGGAAGCATCTCGGGAATTTTCCGACCCCTAATTGGGCTTCAATTTGGCAATTCGGGCCTAAGTGATATTTTTGGGCATTTAAATATTAAATTTCGGAATTAAATTAAATAATTATTTATTTTCCGAAAATTCAAGGGAGATGATCCGGAACCGGAAAATTATGCTGATGGTCGTGGCGAAGTCCGTTTGTTTAATCGGACTTTATTTTAAGCTAAACTGAATTTTTAATATTAATGAATTTTCGAAATTAATTAAATAAATATTTATTTTTCGAAAATTCAACTGAGATGGTTTGGAACCGGAAAATTATGCTGATGACCGTGGCGAAGTCCGTTTATTTAATCGGGCTGTAATTTGAGCTAAATTGAATTTTTAGTAATTAATAATTAATTAATTAATTATTTTTTCGGAAATTAAGATTTTGATGGCCGACGACCGAAATCTCGTGCTGATCGTCGTGGCGTAGTTCGTTTATTTATTTGAGCTTTACGTTGCATGGAATTAAATAAATTGTGATGTTTTAGGGATTTACCTAAATTGATTTGGAATTGATTGAGTATTGAAAGTGGTCGAGTGGGACCGTAAAGCCATTGAGTATCGAAAGTGGTCGAGTGGGACCGTAAAGTCATTGAGTATCGAAAGTGGTCGAGTGGGACCGTAAAGCCATTGAGTATCGAAAGTGGTCGAGTGGGACCGTAAAGCCATTAAATATTAAATGTTGTCGAGTGAGACCCTGAATAGCAATAGCTTGAATGACCCGAAAATGGTCAGGTTGACATGTAATCGACGAGGTCGATTGATCATTGATTTGATTTGATGCCGTGGATTGATTGTCTGATTAGAAATGACCGTGAGTGGTCTTGTTGGCATTTAGTCGACTAGGTCGATTTGATCGATGCGTTGATCGGTGATATGATTGCTTGGGTGCTTGTTATGAATTGTACTGACTTGCAGGTGGGATATGAGGCCAAGGTACGTCTTCTACCCTATGCGTGTTTAGGTAGCCTGTAGTATAATTGTTTACTAATCAGGCTTGGTGGGGTAGAACTCGCTGAGACGTAGTCTCATCTCAGTTTGGGGAAAATCATTTCAGGACCCCGCTAAGGAGCTGAGGAGGAAGAGTCGGAGAAGGATTTTTGGGAGAAGAAGATAATCCTGAGAGAGGCCTTGAGTACGGCCTAGATGGACTGAACTTTTATCTTCTTTGATATCTCCATTTTGATGTGAATAGAGTTTAGAATAAAAAGTTGTGAAGGTGTTCTGGTTTGTGGTTTGTATAAAAGTTTGGTTATAAATTTCAATATGAAAAATATGGCCCTGCTTTTCTATCCCATCATTTTATTGTTTGGGGATTTTAACTGCTTCCGCATGCGCTTAAAAATGAAAGGGTCGGCGATACATTGTCCTGGGATATCGCATTATAAAATCGACCAAGTGAGACGGATGTGTGCGTGCCTGAGGATCGGGGCGTGACACCCCTCACGCATTTGCGGTCCCCTGCTTGCAATCCTCGAAGACTTCCTTTGAGACGACATCTTTCACAGTCTTTGAAAGATTCCAAACTTGACTTTCCCAATAAAGATGACAACTTTTTCGAAGATTAAACAAGAGAATAAAACAGAAATGGAAGATCGGTGCTCTCTTAGGGTTTTTGAGAGTAAAACTTAATTTGTTATCATTGAGATAGCTAGTATAAGCACCTAAAGGGGGGTCAATAGGTGTATAATAATTTTTCGTAATATGCGAGCAATATTAAGCAGACAATAGAAAGGAAGTTCTTATTTGGTTAACAAAACGAATTACGATCAAAGTAAAGCAGAGAGTAGGGAAAAGAAAATTGAACACAAGGCTTATAGTAGTTCGGCTTATTCCAAGCCTACGTCCACTCTTCCGCACTGACAGCCCACCGACTGGATTTCACTATGAACAAAAGAGATGTTACAGTAAAGCTCTCCCTTGATTCTATAGTGTAGATATTCTACCACACTTTCTCAAGGTTTCTCACGAATATAGACTCTCTTTTGCGTACAAGATTTCGCTCAACAAATGAATTGACTAAGAACAAGGAGATTCAGACTTTGGAATTCTTCTATCACGCACACACTCGAACAACTGGAACGTCTTTCTTATATACTCTTTTATGCCATTATGCCCGTTGGCACTTATCAAAGGAATTCCTTCAATCTACCCGTTGGACAGAATCAATTAGGAAGATCATTCGAGCTATTAAATGAACATGTCGATAGCTCATCAATCATGTTCGCCCATACAATCAGGATCTCGATTTCCATAAGTAGAACCTTCCAAGTATACTTCGCCAATCATTGAATCCTTAATCTTCGAATCAATCATGATCAAATAAAGGATTCTATTATATCATATCCAACCAAGAGATATTCTCCAGTCGATAATATCACATCCGTAATGAAACATCCAGTTCTGGATAGACCTTCTTCAACGGATTAGAAACTGTCAATGAGGATAGACTTTGAGTCTTGAGTCTGGCAGTCCGGAGGTCTTCAGACTTTAAATAGTAGAGTCTGCAAATTTTCAGACTAGACTGATGGAAACGTTTTGTCAACTTCAAAATACTTCCAAAAAGATTTCTCCAACAATTATGTTTATTTATTGCAATTCATGCTTTGTATTTGTAGCAAATGACCTTGTGATTTGCAAGTGAATGCAGAATAAGTTGTTCACCAGAGCTTACAGAGGCATATTCAACACTTTTTCACTTGTAGTCTTGTTTTTCCTGTGAATTTATATCTCCATGAGAATAAAGCAATTTGACCACATTTAGAATGTACTCATGGTAGTCTGGTTTGATTGAAGTATGTATAAAAATTTGATAGTTTTAGGGTTTTGTGAGTTTGCATTTATGCATGAACGAGAGAGAACAAGAGGATTCTCCATTCTACCAAAAATAAATTTGTACGTGCTCCCATACTTAAAATTAATCCATCAAATTTTGCACGCACCTAGTTTAAAACCTCATTGTCTTATTGAGCAAATAAAATTTGGCGTTCAAACCCGACACCTTATTTTTTTTCTCTATTTCTTGCCCAACAACCCATTTTGAAATAAACTTTGCCAACTGTTTTTTTTTCTTCTTTAAAGCTTTCAGAAATAAATTCGTATGTGTTCTCGTACTCAAAATTATTCCATGAAACTTTGCACACACCTAATTTAAAACCTCATTATTTTTTGAGCAAATAAATTTTTGTGTCCAAACCCGATACCTCATTTTTTTTTTTTGCCCAACAACCCTTTTTGAAATAAACTTGGCCAACTTTTTTTTTCTTTAAAACTTTCGAAAATAAATTCGTATGTACCCCTGTACTCAAAATTATTCCATCAAACTTTGCACGGATCTAGTTTAAAACCTTATTGTCTTATTGAGCAAATAAATTTTTAAGTTCAAACCCAACACCTCATTTTTTTTTTTTTTGCTCCATAACTCCTTTTGAAATAAACTTGGCCAACTGTTCTTTTTTTTTTCCCCTTTAAAGCTTTCAGAAATGAATTCATACGTGCTCTCGTACTCAAAATTATTTCATCAAACTTTGCACACACCTAGTTTAAAACATCATTGTATTATTAAGCAAATAAATTTTTGTGTCCAAACTCGACACCTTTTTTTTTTTTTTGCCCAACAACCCCTTTTGGAATAAACTTGGCCAACTGTTCTTTTTTTCCCCCTTTAAAGCTTTCAGAAATAAATTCATACGTGCTCTCGTACTCAAAATTATTCCATCAAACTTTGCACACACTTAGTTTAAAACCTCATTGTCTTATTGAGCAAATAAATTTTTGTGTCCAAACCCGACACCTCATTTTTTTTTTAATTTCTTGCCCAACAACCCTTTTTGAAATAAACTTGGCCAACTTTTTTTCTTTAAAGCTTTCGGAAATAAATTCGTACGTGCTCCCGTACTCAAAATTATTCCATCAAACTTTGCACGCACCTAGTTTAAAACCTTATTGTTTTATTGAGCAAATAAAATTTGACATCCAAACCTGACACTTCATTTTTTTTTCTATTTCTTGCCCAACAACCCTTTTTGAAATAAACTTGACCAACTGTTCTTTTTTTTTTTTTTCTTTAAAGCTTTTAGAAATAAATTCGTATGTGTTTCCGTACTCAAAATTATTACATCAAACTTTGCACGCACCTAGTTTAAAACCTTATTGTTTTATTGAGCAAATAAAATTTGACATCCAAACCCGACACTTCATTTTTTTCTATTTCTTGCCCAACAACCCTTTTTGAAATAAACTTGACCAACTGTTCTTTTTTTTTTTTTTTTTTCTTTAAAGCTTTTAGAAATAAATTCGTATGTGTTTCCGTACGCAAAATTATTCCATCAAACTTTGCATGCACCTAGGTTAAAACCTCATTGTTTTATTGAGCAAATAAAATTTGGCATCCAAACTTGACATTTCATTTTTTTTTTTTCTATTTCTTGCCCAACAACTCTTTTTAAAATAAAAAGGGGCCAAAATTTAAAACCTAGTCCAAAATATGTTTGGACACAAAAATTTATTTGCTCAATAAGACAATGAGGTTTTAAATTAGGTGTGTGTAAAGTTTGATGGAATAATTTTGAGTACGAGAGCACATACGAATTTATTTCTGAAAGCTTTAAAAAAAAACAGTTGGCCAAGTTTATTTCAAAAAGAGTTGTTTGGCAAGAAATAGAAAAAAAAATGAAATATCAGGTTTGGATGCCAAATTTTATTTGCTCAATAAAATAATGGGGTTTTAAACTAGGTGCGTGCAAAATTTTATGGAATAATTTCGAGTACGGAAACACATACAAATTTATTTCCGAAAGCTTTAAAGAAAAAAAAAAGAACAGTTGGCCAAGTTTATTTTAAAAAGGGTTGTTGGGCAAGAAATAGAAGCAAAAAATGAAGTCTCGGGTTTGAATGCAAAATTTTATTTTCTCAATAAAACAATAAGGTTTAAAACTAGGTGCGTGCAAAGTTTAATGGAATAATTTTGAGTACGGGAGCTCGTACGAATTTATTTCCGAAAGCTTTAAAGAAAAAAAAAGTTGGCCAAGTTTATTTCAAAAAGGGTTGTTGGGCAAGAAATTAAAAAAAAAAATGAGGTGTCGGGTTTGGACGCAAAAATTTATTTGCTCAATAAGACAATGAGGTTTTAAACTGGCTGTGTGCAAAGTTTGATGGAATAATTTTGAGTACGGGAGCACGTATGAATTTATTTCTGAAAGCTTTAAAGGAAAAAAAAAAAAACAGTTGGCCAAGTTTATTTCAAAAGGGGTTGTTGGCAAAAAAAAAAAAAAATGAGATGTCGGGTTTGGACGCAAAAATTTATTTACTCAATAAGGCAATGGGGTTTTAAACTAGGTGTGTAAAGTTTAATGGAATAATTTTGAGTACGGAAGTACGTGAATTTATTTCTGAAAGCTTTAAAGGGGAAAAAAAAAAACAGTTGGCCAAGTTTATTTCAAAAGGGCTTGTGGGGGAAAAAAGAAAATGAGGTGTCGGGTTTGGACTTAAAAATTTATTTGCTCAATAAGACAATGAGGTTTTAAACTAGATCCGTGCAAAGTTTGATGGAATAATTTTGAGTACAGGGGTACATACGAATTTATTTCTGAAAGAGTTAAAGAAAAAAAAAAAGGTTGGACAAGTTTATTTCAAAAAGGGTTGTTGGGCAAAAAAAAAAAATGTGTCGGGTTTAAACGCCAAATTTTATTTGCTCGATAAGACAATGAGGTTTTAAACTAGGTGCGTGCAAAATTTAATGGATTAATTTTAAGTGTGGGAGCACATACGAATTTATTTTTGGTAGAATGGAGAATCCTCTTGTTCTCTCTCGTTCATGCATAATCGCAAACACACAAAACCCTAAAACTATCAAATTTTCATACATACTTCAATCAAACCAGACTACCATGAGTACATTCCAAATGTGGTCAGATTGCTTTATTCTCATGGACGTATAAAATCACAGGAAAAACAAGACTACAAGTGAAAAGGTGTTGAATATGACTCTGTAAACTCTGGTCAACAACTTATTCTGCATTCACTCGCAAATCACAAGGTCATTTGCTACAAATACAAAGCATGAATTGCAATAAATAAACATAATAACAAATTGGGTGTGGCAGATCTAATGGCGACAGATACAACCCTAACTATACTCCAAGAGAAAACCATAATGTATATGTGCTTCCTCACTTGCTCAATAACTGGCTCCTTCAATGGACAGTGTTTCTCATTACAATTCCAAATCTAATTCTCCATCTAAAACTGAGTGGAAGTTCTGTCTAAGGGTAGGCAAAACTCTCACAAATGAGTCTGCTAAAGAATTGTCCCTTTTCATGCTTGACTCGGTGATCTTACATCAACAAGGCTAAGGTAAATTAATCCACTATCAGCTATTCTTGGTGCAGTTTGCGTCTGTACCATGCTGGGTACAATGACGATACCTAACAGTGATGAAATTCTCGAATCTCTTTAGAACTGCTGTTACTTGCTTGCAACAACCGTTCATCCTCCTCATAAATCAAATACGGTGCCTTGCCTACCTCTCTCGACAGCAACTTCACGGCCCCCTTCAAAACATGATGCTCCCAGCCTTGAACATCTATTTTGACGAGAAGAACCGGTTCTGACTCTGGTATCACTTCGTCCAGTGGGATGGACCTCACTTGAAGTTCTATTTCTTCATTGGACTTGAATGCCAACTTGGCACCGGCTAATGAGACAGCACTGTTGTCGAGCCGGCCAACCAACTGAAAACATCAGTCAACGTGGACAAGATTAGCACAGCAAAAAGCATAGTCAGATACCAACAATAAAAGAATAATTGTGCTCTCAATCTTCTTATAAGAATGACTGCATCAGTATCGGGAATTCAAAACATGATTAGATCATATGACGTCTGGGACTGGAAGGAGCTAATGCAGATTGAATTCAAAACATGATTAGATCATATGACATCTGTGCTCATGGATGATATATACAAAATCCCTCCAAGTATAATATAAAATCCACAACATAGGCAGGCCAAAATTGCTGCAATTGCAATGAAATTTAGGTGATCCAGACGAGCTTTGGAAAATCTGAACGATATATTAGGAACTCCATATACCTAACAAACTTTGTCAATCTGAACCAAAGGCAGCAACTCAAAGTAATATATTCTTCCCAAATGAGCCAAAAGCAGCAACAATACCAAAAATTCTAGGCAAGACAGAAACATTCTACGCGAGACCATCCACAAACTCATGTCAGCAATTTGCCTGCCCATCCAATTCAACAACCACAAACCCATTACTTCGACAAACCCATGTCAACGAAATTTAAAATAAAATTCAAGTGAAATCAAGACAACATAAATATAAAGCACCGCAACTTCAAGAAGACGATGAAGGCGTTTAGTGAGCGTCAAGCAAGCGGGCGAATCTAAGCAAGCGTCGGAGGTTGGCGTCGGGCGAGCGTCGGATGGAGGCGTCGGGTTAACGCACACGTCGGATGGAGACGTCAGGCGAGCGTCAGCCAAAAGGGTTGGATGGAGGCTTCGAACAGAGGTGTTGGGCGAGCATTGGCTAGAGGGGTTGGACGGAGGTGTCGAGTAGAGGCGTTGGGCGAGCGAAGGCCAAAGGGTTTTGATGGAGGTGTTGAATGGAGGCATCCACCAAGAATCAATGTTGGGCACCATGAATCAAGGGAAGATCCTCTCAATTTAGGTTCCTGCTTGATTTTAGAAAGAACCCAGCCAACCCCACGCTCTTTTCTCTTCACACCTTTTTCTCTTCACGCCCTTTTCTCTTATGCCTTTTCTCTTTGGCTTTTATTTTTTTTTAAAGCAAAACGACGACGTTTTGCTCTCCGGTGCCATGTCAGCGTTGGCAACACCGACCGGCGTTGACTAGGATGCCACATCAGATTTTTCCAACTATGCATGGCCGGATGGACTGAACTGGAACAAAAAAAAAAAAGTTTAGGACTGAATTTGCACAATTGCAATAGATTTAGGACTTTTTTGGTAATTTTCCTGAAATACTATGTAAAGTAGAGTAAAGGTCCATTAGGAAAATGATTTGAGTAATTTCTCATCGACCGAAATATCCCCTCTCTCTCTCTCTCTGCACACATTCGCTTGTGTGCTTCACCATCAAGCCGCAGTCAATTGAAGACCAAGCTTAATCGAATAGTTATGTGACTAATTCGATCAAATCTAAAGAGGACAGAGGGAGGCTACCTCATCGCAAGATCATGGAAAAAAGGAGGTATGACTCTCGATATCGCAATTGAGCGTAGGCTCACTATCAAATAGAAGCCAATGCTTGATTGAATTTGGGTGACGTTGCCGATGAAATTCTGTTGTAGTCATGTTGCCGACACCTATGGCCATCATGTGTGTCCTCTAAGGATAAGTACACAAGAAGTGTCAAAAGTCATGTATAGCACTTACTTTAGTGTCAAAAGTTTTTTCGGATCATTTAAGTGCCACTTTTTTAAAAACATGATCAATTAAGTCCCAACTCCAGTTTTGATAGCTAAAAATCCGACGTAGCTATATTTTATTAATTTCTCAGTCCTACATGGCTCGCCGGCATACCTACTTAGCATATAACACCCAAACGATGTCATCCAAAAGTTGTAAAAAGTGATCATTTAAGTGCAATATTTTATTTAAAATGATCATTTAAGTGCCAAATTTTATTTAAAGTGATCATTTCGGTGGTAGTTGTTATTTAAAAACGATCACTTCAGTGCTAAGCATGCCATGTGGAAATGCCATATGGACTAGATTTTTTAAAAATTTGTAATATTAATTATAAATGACACGTAATCAATTTGGCCGGAATTTCTCGCCGTTGGTACTTAAGTGATCATTTTTTCTCCGATTTAGCACTTAAGTGAGCTGGCAAAAACTTTGACACTAAAGTGAATGTCGTACACAACTTTTGGCACTTCTAATATACTTATCAAGTATCCCCTACCTACTCTTCAAACCTCCTTTTTCGTTGCCATGTCATTTAATGGAGATACAAAGTTGACAAAACATAAACAAGACAAGATCAAAAAGGAAACATGGACCTATGTTTGTTGCACTTCTCAGTGTGCTCATCACATTGTCTAATAATTTTTGTCACGTCTTCCTACTCAATCAATCCTCTCATTCTTCACCATTAGCCACCGTCTCCAGCTGTTATGGCCACTTGTTAGCACCGTCACTCCTCCACATCTCACTGTTATCTCTGTCGTGTCATCCACGACGATCTTTGTTTTCTCTATGTGCAAACCGAAAACACTCTCTCCCTCACTCTGTCTCTTCTCTCACCACCTAATCTCTATAAGGTCTCGACACCACCATTGATGACCTGATCTGGCCATGGCCTTTGAGATCTCATCTCAATCTCAATGGATAGGCAGATGGATGAGGCATCCCAAATCTTGAGATGACCTTCTAATTTCGTCATTGTCGACAAAGTAATTGTAAATGATGAGGGGAACTCAACGCAAGGTCTTGAGACCCGCAAAAGGCATAAACTTGACATTCAAGTGAGCTCATCTATCCTTATCCAAGAGAGGGAGAGAGATAGCTACACGAAAGCAGGGATGACGACTGACATTGAAGCGATAGAGGAGAGAGAGTGAGTGGAGCATGACATGATCCTTCATAGGCATCGGCATTGAATGGCAGAGCGAGGAAGGTCAAGATTGATGGTGGCACCAGAGGCATGTCAATGACACAAGCCACATGTGGTTGGGGGCTCGACAAGGGAGGAGAAAGATGGGGAGAAGAAGAGAGATTGGTGTTGGGATCTTGAGGAGTGACTGGGTAAGCTGTAAAATCAAGAAGAGAGACTCCTGTTTCGATCTTGTGTTGGAGATAGAAAATAAGTAAACCAATGCGTACAATGGATCTGCATCCACAAGACATAAATAGGGATGGTGAAGGACATAAAATACAATGCCCTGGATCTAGTATAAAATAGGTGACACGATGGAATAATCGGGAAAATGAAAATCAATCATAAACTGACTCATAGCATGGTTGATCTAGGCTATGTTAGAGCTAGTTACCATAAAAGATATACTACATTATTGATCAACTGTCAATGAAGTGTAACGTCTTACGATAGCATGCCATCAACAAGCTCAAGTTTGGCATTAAGATCAACAATATCAGGGGGGCTGTAGGCTTCATGGATTGAGATCAAAACAAGAACAATCTAGCTATAATACCAAGTCGGTATGTGAGGAAATATTGAATTGTGTGTTGCTTTATTGAATAATGTTTTACATTATACGGGTACTTATATCCAGAAAAATAAACACGAATAGGGAAGCAATCTAATGAAGAAATTAACTAACATAGGAATTAACGATAAAACCAGAACCAATTGAAACCAATTACAATCCGCGTAGCATCACATAATCTTGAACATTACCTAATGATTGAAATTCATCATAACAATCAACATCTCTTTCCAGAATTTTTCTATGAAAGTTTGAGGTTGAAATTGCTCTCACAAGTTTGTTTGATAGATTATAAACTTTTTTTTTTTTTTACTTTTTTGGTCAATATAGTAGAGACAGTTGAGATAAGTGGCCTTGGCTATATTTGTTAACAAAGCAATGGAAGGATGACCACATCCTATGGTAAATCAAAAAAGAAAACAGTGCTCTCCTGCAATTAGCTTACAAATAGCCAACAACTAGCTAACAATCATCACATGTGCCCTTCCTCTAGTGGCATGGAGCATAAAAGTCGAAAGAGCAAGAGTACTTGAAATCTGTCAAAGCCATTTCAAGCAGTTGCAGATTACTTCTAATTTGCTAGTAATAATCTGCTTAAGTTGCTTTTATGCGCAATGTGTCATGCATCCATATTTTCCAAAACTAGCTAATTCTAATACTAAAATCTAACAACCTAAAAAATGCCTATTTTTCCAACCAATTTCCATTTTTATTTTCCAGAATTTTTTATTTTATGATTTTTGTTTTCGTATCTTATCCTCAGTCCCTCCTCTGAATCAAATTTTCACTGAGATACTCCGTGATTCAGTATTACCTCAGACGAAGCAATTGGTAACAAACATGCTCAATGATGAAGAAATCATCAACATACTAACAGCAACATCACAGGTAATTAGAACAACACTTGGATGGGCTTCAGATCAATTCAATCTACACCCAAAAGAGCTGACCAGCAAAGGAATGGTGATGACAGCCAGTTCAAGGCACAGCAACATGGTTATTCGTTGAAAAAACATCACCAATTCACCATAACAATCTCCTAAATCATCATGCTGAGGTAAGAGATCGTACTGATGTAGCTTCATCACACGCCAGAGGGGTTTTGGTAGGACTGAAGAAAAGCAAATGTTAAGCAAACCCTACTAAAAACTTAGTTTCACAAATCGCAAGACATTGATGTCCCTAAAGCAATCAATAATTCCCCAAAGAACCATGGCTACTTCCTTTTTTTTGGGGGAATTAGAAAGATACAACACCTCAAGCTTTCTATATATGATCACATTGTAATACCTACTCAGGATAGCAACGGAAGAGAGAGAGAGAGAGAGAGAGAGAATAGGCAAAAGAAGGATTCACCTGTACTGAATTGATCTTTCCTCGCAAAATTTACATGGATATACCTGTACTCGAACCTTTCAAGTTGAAAGCAATGCGGATACGGAAAGAGCAGGAGTTTCACCCAGTGATGGATAACTTCGATTTCGTCCTCACAGGGCCTTGAAACATAGCAACAACAAAGATGTGTACGGCAGACAGAACAGAAGAAATGCATGTGATGAAGACAGCTAAATGCAGAGAGACGGATAGAGAGTCCATAATTATGATTGCAACCTTGTCAAGCGCAGTCAGCGACCTTCCTGAGCTTCTATTTGAGAGACAAGCTCTCGGCAACATATTCAGTGGATTTCAGTAGATTCCACTGCTCATTCACAAGGGAGACATGTCCAGTAAACATAACATTGTAAGCACTAGCAGAAAGGATGACAAGTCTCATCCAACAAGAAGAGAGTAACAAGTTTGATCCAACAATAAGCATATGAACAGCAGAATCAACACGTTTGCACTCGAATTTGGCAAACACACTTCAATATTTATTTAGTTTCATATAGGACTCATGTGCAAGGATGGACAACGATCATTTTACTACCAATTAAATAAGGACCGAAATTCTTTACAATCTCAAAGCAGGAATAGCAAACAGAGAAGATGTTGGCATGGCACTGTAAAGATTTAGCTAAAACATACTCAGTTCTTTACTCTTCACTCATTTACACATACACGTGCACAAGCACTCCCCAAGCACCTCACTGCTCTCTGTTTTTCCTCAGGCTTTTTGATGTTAGTTCATGGCAAAGAACTAATCCATCCAAGGTAGGACCTTCCAGGCTCTCAATAGATTCAAGAGTAAGACATCTCTCCTATTTACCCCAGTCAGAATTCACCAGTCCTTGTATTTTGCACGACAAACGGTTCTACCTTCCAGACAAAATTGCATTATGATGCAAGCCAATATGCGCATCTGCCTCTCGAGAAATTTTCTATCCTATCATATCAATATGAAAGCTTCCCCAGCCACTATGACAAATAGCAATCAGCACAATTGAGAAATCCTCGATTAGCCCACACAACAGCTCAAAGGAAATTCACGAGTGTAATCGAATTCGTAAGTGCAAAATTGTTAAGCATCGTTAAAGCAAATACCAAATTAAGACCACAGCACCAATCAGCCGAGCAAGAGAATACACAACCAGCGAGCATAATCTCAGTCCGTTGAATATGATCTGTCAGATGCCAAAACCCTTGGGTATACGTAAGTCAACATGCTTTGTTTGTCTAGATATCTGATTAACATGAATCTATACTTGGCATAATATCAGAATCAGAGACAACATATATGGATGGATTTGAACAACAATTCAAGTAGTCATGGCATATGGAGATCTTGGCCATAGTCCAAAATCACTGGAAACAGAGGAGCTGTGAGTGAATCGAACATGTACATTATGCAACAATCATTCCAGACGCTAAAGCATAAGAACGCTTCTCAAAATCGTAATCCGAATTCGTTCAGGTATTTTAACGAATGTTTGGTGGTCAGTTCAAAAATAGAACACAGAGTCATGATCGAAGAGTCATTTCCGATATACACAAATTGAATGACATCAGAACGTATTTACACTACTAACAGTTCCACAATCATCATTCTGCTTTTACTCATAACCTCAATAACAAATCTCGGATTCAACTGAATAAAACGGAGCAGTGTCGTACACCCCTCGGAGACCGTCTTTGGCCAAGAGCAGCCATGGAATAGTGGACCGAGGTCTTGGAGGCATCGTCACCGGTGAGGTCGGGGCCATCGCAAGACACGGAACCGCAAATTGCTGGCATAGCATCGCGCGTTGGTGAAAAACGAGAAGTCGACGGTGAAGATCATCGAGCTCTCGTTGGACAACATGAGGCCCGTGCGAGGCTAAGGAGAGTAGAATATCAGCAGCCGCTGGAACGGGAACGCAAGACATTTTAATGTTTCATATGTACAAATCTAATTATCTCACAAATCATTCAACCAACTATTGCATCATCACCTTGCAAGGCATGAGAGTCAAAATCCACCGTTGAAGTCAAATCATCTCCATCCCAATCCCCATAAGAAAGTGAGAATTCGAACCCAACCTTCCCCTTTTCATGTGGGAAGGATGGCTTAAATGCTAGTAACTATACTACCATGATTGATATACGTATTTAAGCCTGGCCTAGTAGGATAGGATGGTTTGCAATTTGTATTCTCTAGGCCTCACACGATGGGAGCTTGGGTGAAAATCTAGAGTTTTAGCCACACACACAAAAAAAAAAAAAAAAAAAATTCCCCACACCGTTATAATGCATTCTAGAATTATAATTATTGGGAGACAAAAACACAAACCAATACTTTGCATTATCTATTATTACATTGAAAAGTACGTGGCTTTTGAAGGCTCATGAGTCATGACGAAACGTACATAATTAAAGGATAAAGGAGAATTTAAGCAATAATTTAGAATATAGGGGATAGAAGGGATGTATTTTTTGTCCACAAATTATATATCTATCTATGCTATCTTTGAGTTCTCATCCTGGTTAACATATAAGTAGACAAAGCTCTAAGGACATAACGAAGTGAAAGTTTAGGACAAATATGAGAACATTTGATAAATTGTTGTTTAGTAGATGTATATTGTAGCAGATGATAAACTGTTGTAGGAGGAACTATTAAATGAACATAGACTTAGAGGTGTCAAAATGGTCATGAAGCCGTTTTTTGACCATAATATTTGGGGCTAGGTTGTAAATGGGTTGTTAAACACTTGAAGGGTTGGGTGAAAATAAGTTTAAAATATTGAAGTTCAACTAGAGTGGGTCATAAATGGGTGTCTAGAGAACCCAACCCATTTATGATCCATTTAAAATTTAAATTAGTATTAGTTGAGTAATGGAAATTTGGACGATTTTTTTTTGTTTTTTTTGTTTTTTTGTTCTGGATGTGACTTTCAATATGCAGTGCTTTGCATTTACAAGATTCAAGAGATGACTCTCATAATGTAGAACTTTGTCCCACATGGCACTTTGCCCACCGTGGACCTAATTTGACTAGCGGGAATCCTCAAGTCGGAATAGGCCCAAGCCGAGATTTCGGGCTCCCCCCTTTTTTCCAGGGCAATTTGCACCTTCGGGCTTGAGAGAGGCCCCAAATGGCCCAAACCGGCTGAACTCTATCTAAAAATATATATTTTAATATTAAGTATAAAGCATATATAATAGAAAATATATTATTAATAATAAATCTTTAATTAATTCATAAATAAGTTGAAGTTAACATGTAAAAAAGAGTATTTTTGAGGCCCAAAATTTAATAACGGATCTTTTTTTACTTTAAAAAGAAACAAGAGAAATTCAGGTGATTTTCAAATTGGTTTGGAGCAAAGGACTTTTGGAAGTTCTATGGACTTGTCAATCATTAGGTAATGATTTTTTTTTTTTTTTATTGGGGTTCAAGTAATGGTCGTTAGCTTACATACCCCATTTGATGGAATGAATGTTTAGTCTTTGTCTCCATGGGCTGCTCGATCCTCTCATGATTGACGATGAATGTAAGGCACCAATTTGTCTAGTCTCTTGTCTTTGGTTTTCACATCCAAGGACTTTGTAGAATACGAGGCACCAACTTTTTAATGGAGGATCCTCTTGGACAATGCCATCTTATAGATTAGTATTAATATACCAAACTACATGGCAGACCATAAGTGAATAATAAGACACCAATTTTACATTCATTGGTAGGCTCGAACAATACACTCTAGGGCCTCGTCACTAAGTGGGCTAGGCCTACAGCTTTGAGGCTCATTCTAGTCTGCCCATTCATTTATGAAAGTTACTTTGATAATATTAGTTTTAGATTATCTACCTTGGAATACAAACTTTTTATGAGTCTCGTGTTCATATAAAGAATCAACAGAGCCATTTTTTCTTAAGGATGTGAAAGTTTCATTCCTACTGGATCCTCTCGTGATTGACGGTGAATATAAGGCACCGATTTGTTTAATCTCTAGTCTTCGGTCTTTGTCGCCATGGACTTCATAGAATACAACGTAGCAATATTAATATTGCTTTCTCTCCCCTCAACTTTTTGAAGGAGTGTCCTATTGGACAATGCTATATGATAGATTAGTATTAATATACCAAACCACACGGCGGATCGAAAGTGAATAATTAGCCATATTTGATCATTAATGATAATATGCCACGTCACTTATTACGCCAAATATATGAGACATTCTTAGTGTTTTTGACATTTCTCTGTATTGCTTTGGTTGTAAAAATGAAAACTACTGATATGAAAGACACCACTACATGTGCTATGACTTTACTCAAATTTTCTAGGTGAAATGGTGTGCAATGTGGTATGCACCCATGTCATTGAATAAGTGTGGAATTAGGACTAGAATGGAGATTGTCAAAAGGGGGAAAGAGATAAATTGAGCAAGATCAATTGAAAGAAATTTAGTTTTCTATTCCACCATAATTTCTTCTCAAAATTACATAGTGCTCTCAACCATCATTAGGAGTTGCCATTCAAGTTTGTCTGACAATCGTTGAAGCAATTCGATGATGCCTTCCATATAGACAATCCAACAAATCTAGAGATGGCCCCATGGATTCACGACATGCTTTTCACCATATAGCACTTTGCCTCTTTACAAGGTTCAAGAAATAGCTCCCGAGGTGTAGGACTTTGTCCCACAACATTTAGTTCTAGGGGTGGAAAAAAAGAGATCTAAAGAACAATTTGGCCTAGATCAGACGGCCGACTTTTTCAGGTTTGAAGTGGCCCAGGCTAAAATGTAGGATTCCCCCTTAATTCTTTTTCGAGCCAATCCGCACCTTCAGCTTTAACATCTTCGGGATCTCAGGACTAATGTGGATCGAACTGGTCAAATTATATATTAAAACTAAAAAATGTAATCAAAAGATTAATAATTAATGTAGAAGATGTTTTAATTATACTCCGAACACTTGAATAAACTCATAAGTGAGTTAAAATGTGGACATATAAAAAATGATTTTTGAGGCCCAAAATTTAATAACTAATCTATTTTTAATTCATAAAAAAATGAAACAAAAATCCACTAAAAATATTAAACTATAATTTTTTCCCAAAAAATATGCTCTCTAGACTCTCTTCCCCTCATTGGTACCATGGATAGTGTGTCGTATTAAACAGTGACAAAGAGGTCAGATTGCTTTTCACAGAATGATCCAGAGCTTTAGCAAATCAATTAGAATATTTTAATGCAAAAACCAATTGTAATTTTCTTGAATCCAAGTGCACGGGACGCAATCTCTTTTCACAACATGACTCATGTACATTTCTTTTGAGGGGCCAAAGGAAGTTCCCATGGGTTTTGATGACTTGAGCAGGAAAAGTATTGGACTAATTGCATGATGCACCACACTCAATAACTATAAAAATGATTTTTGTTTCAATAATGATAAAGATCCCGACACTAGCGCATCACCCCACGATTAAAGAAATTAAAAATAAAAACTTTTGTTGTAATAAAAGTGAGTTTTGCTTTCACATTTCTAGATTGAAAAGATGCCCAAAATCCATTTCGTTCGACCAAAAAAAAGAAATTGTTGGGTGACATTTTCATTCAAAAAGAGATTATGTGGAAAATCTTGGCCTTTTGGAAAAGGAGAAAAAAGAAAGTTCTTATACAAAAAAGTTAGTTGATTGGTCATGTAATGATTTGATCTTTGTGTTCATATTGACCAAGTAAATATTATTAAACTGTGCTACATTGCAAACTATAAATGGACAATAAACCATATCTAATAATAATATGCCACATTACTTACTATAACAAATATATAAAACAGTCTAAGTGTTGGACGTTTTCTTTCTTGTTTCTGTGGTCAAAGTGAAAACAAACCAAACCTTAAAATATGAATAACACTACACGTACTAAGACTTTACTAAATTAAATGGTGTGCTATCCCCGTGTGATCAATTAAGTGTGGAATCAAAATAGAAATAATATTTGTAAAAAGGGGGAAAATATAAGTTTTATAACATGTTTGCACTTTTTAAAAGTCTTAGGATTCAATTGCACTTTGTTAACAAGTTTTAGGACTCAATTGCACATTTCAAAAGCTTTAGAACTAAATTGTATTTTCGTGATAAATTTTAGAACATCCAATGCACTTATCCCTAATTGATCCTACCCCATTTATGCTTATTTTGCCTTTTAATATAATTGTTAGTTTGGTCGCCGACGTCACACCAATTTGATGGTATGTCGCAAGCCACACAGCTGCCTTGTCAGTTAGTAAGAACTTTCTAGTAAAGTACCTATGACATTATTCTTGAAATACTTGTATCACTATGCCCACTAAAACATTACATCTCTAGACACTTTATATGTTGAGGAAATGCAATGGGTTCATGTCAATTAGTTCTCAATTGGGGTGGTTAATTTCCACATGGTACTTACATAATCTAAACTTAATTTGACTCACATGAGTCCAATGGACATACTACCTCGATGAACACATTGACCAAGAACTCTTGAGGTTTCCTAATCAGAATATTTCTCATAAACAAGTTCAATAGTTTGTTAGGACTGTCAATTATCTTAGAACTTTCGTCCCAAAAGTCTCTAAATTTTTGCACCCCTTGCAAAATATAAACATATAACAAAAAGAATTTTGAGGGCCAAAATAATTTTATTTCATAAAAACGAAAAATCCCAAAAAAAATTAGGGTAGATATATTAAACTATATTCTTTTCCCCAAAAAATAGGCTCTCTAGTCTCATTGTCCCCTCGTTGGTACCATGGGTAGTTTGTTGTATTAAACAGAGCGAAGAGGTCAGATTATTTTTCACAGAATGATCTAAAGCATCAGCAAATCAATCAGACCATTCTAATGTGAAAATCACTTTTAGTTTTCTTGAATCCAAGTGCACGGTACGCAATCTCCTTTCATTGAGGGGACAAAGGAAAATCCCAAATGCTTTTTTGATCACTTGAGCAAGAAAAGCACTGGACTAATGGCACGATGTACCGCCTCGAGAATTATAAAAATGATTTTTTCTTCAATAATGATAAAGATCACGACACCTGCACCTCCCACCATGATTATAGAAATTAAATATATATATATATTTGCCGTTGTAAAAGTGACTTTTGCTTTCACATTTCTAAATTGAAAAGATTCCAAAACCCATTTCATTCGACCAGAAAAAAAAAATTATTGGATGACTTTTCCATTCAAAAAGAGATTTGTGTAAAATCTTTGCCTTTTTAGAAAAGGAAACAATGAGATTTGAACAATCTTTCAAAGAAAAAAATGAATGCGGGGTCTCACTATCCCCCCGCCACACACAGCAAGCCTAGTGAGAAACTCTTTTGAAGAACAAAATACCGTGTGATTTTGGAATTATTTCTATATAATTATTTATAAGAAAAAAGCATATTGTGTATCCCTATTCAGTGCCTTCATGAAAAATTTCAGACTATAGCATTAGATACGAGGATTCGACACTTGGGGATGCGTACTTACGGCATTTTGCTGTTGGAGGTGTCGCCAGAAAAAGGCTGACTACAGAGGACTTTGGGCCCCATTTTAACCTTCATAGCTTTGTCTAAATGGCTCTTCCCAATTGATCGATGGATGTCGTGGACTTGAAGCTTTTGAGTGAAGATTAGGATCCAAGATTGCACAGTTTCCATGTTAGAAGTTGGAGTCACATGCTCGATGAAATCACCACAAGACCGGATGGATGTGACCGAGGCAATCAAGGAATTATATTTGATCAAGCCGAGTTACAAAACTAGACAAAGACATTCAAGAATGTAGCAAAGTCAATTTGTCGCTTTATTTTAGAACTCTTTCACAAGGGCATGGATATGCTCTAAGTAATCTACCTACCCATATTTATATATCATACAAAGTTGATGTAGGGAGTTAGAGACTCCCTATTTCCGCCATTTAACCATGTAAAATTTGAAGAATTTGCTTTCTAAACAGTTCTCTTCACTGTTGCCACTGGATATCATACGATCAATACACTGCCTTGCTACCTTGCTACCCAAATTATGTGATCAATTCATTATCAGCAATTTAATGGCATGTTGCCATTCCGTTTGGAAAAATTAAATGACGGGTTAATAATCTTGGGAGGTTGTTGAGTTTGTCATAGGTTTGATATGATTTAACCTTCACGGACCACTTCACTTACCCAGCAAGCTCCGGCTTGAAAGCAACTTGTGCAAAAGCTGTTGCGCTTTGTGCATTCATTTTCTTGCTTGTTAGCACTAACATTTGATTGCAGTTTAGGCTTCACTGAAAACATAGAAAGGATTTTTCTTGCTTGTTTGGGATCAAAGTAGGCTTTATTTTGGAAAATTGTCTAAAAAGTATTAAACTTATTATATTTTTGTCAATTTAGTCTTAAAACTTTCAACTTTACCGATTGAGTCATAAACCTTTCAACATTCTGCTAATTGAGTCTATCTGGCCAATTTTGTCTAGAATTCACGATGTGGATGTTAGTCGTCCTACGTGGCACGGTTAGCACTGATTGTTGGAATTAGGTGACCGCCGAGAGGAAAAAAAGGAAAAATAGTAAAAAAAGAAAAGAAAAATTAAAAATATAAAAAAATCGAAAAAATATTAGAAATAAATAAAACTGATCCACGCCACACTAGTTATGTCACGTAGGATGGTCGAGTCCATACCGACGAATTCCGGTCAAAATTCTTCGGATGAACTCAATTGGTAAAATGTAAAAATACTTATGACTTAATTGGTAAAGTTGAAAAGTTTATAATTGAATTAGCAAAAATATAGTATGTTTAGAATTTTTTGGATAATTTTCTGGACTTTTTTCCATCGACAAATAAGAGATAGATCAGAAGTCTGACAAAGCTTTAAGAGATAGGGACTCCGGCAGTAACAGAGTCACCCTATGAATCGGTGGATCCCACACTTGTTGGAGACAAGGGCAGAGACGGACAGGTCTGACGCTGTTTAGGAAATATACAAGGTGTCGAAAGAGTGAAGTCTGGGCACAAGGGCAAACGTGAGGAATGGGATCTCCCTGCCGCATTAAATAAGTTCGCAAGCAAGGGACACGCCCAAGACCCACCTTTCCAGTTAAATCCAACACGAAAAATCGGCAAGCAATTTTACAACGGATGCCTAAAATTTAATTATTAGTGTGGAGCAGCAAATGAATGGCTTGGTTGAGTTTGGCGGATCAGTTGGAAATGGGTCAACTCATTTAGACTTATTTCTTCCATAACGACTCTATATTCAACCTAACCCATCAAAATTTATACCCACTGGTTTAACGAACTTAATTATTTTAAAAATAATAAATGTTAGTTGAGTAAAATCTAACACCAAATCAAAAAAAAATAAAAAATTACCAAATCGAAACCATGTTGGCAAAAAAGAAGAAGCAGATTTGAACTTCATTAAAAAAAATCATCTCATTTGCAAATCTGCTACAACTCTAACGTCCGACATTGAGCTGTCAGGCTCCTGGATCGTTGTTCCGGTCAAGCCGTGGCCGAGCATGCGTGCTCGTGCGCTAGAGCGTACGATCACGAGCTCAAGGCCAACACTTGGTTTCGTGCTTGACCGTGAATTTGCAGTCAATTGAACACCAAGCTCGATCCACTAGTTACGTGACTATTTCGATCAAATCCAAAGAGCTGTAACTTCTAGCCAAGGTTGCTGCGTTTACTTCAGACCACGTTGCCAACGAAGTTCATTGTTGTGGGAAATATTGCTGACACCAACAGCCACTATGCGCGGCTCCACTTTTTTTTTTTTTCTTTTTTCAGCACTGGCCATATCATATAGGATAGTTGACGTCTACGTCAACAACTTCCAACCAACATTGGTCGGATGGACTTAATTGACAAAAGGTGGCAAGGTTTAGTACTCAATCGATATAATTAAAATGTTTAGAACTGAATTGAAAGAAACACAATACGTTTGATCGTCCGGTTTTTCTAATCGGGATAGGATTGGATAGGATATGATATGAAATTCTGGGATTTTTTTATATCCTGTCCATTGTTTGGTGAATCGCAGTATTAAAGTCGGATATGTTTACATCATATCATGTACATTTTTTTTATTATATAAATGGCATATCATTATAAATGAACCTAAATGTTTGTTTGTTTTTTTTTTTTGGTGACCCAGGGGACCCCCGCACGCCGCTTCGCGGTTGAGGTAAACCCTGGGGAGGCACGTGAGGACCCACCACCCACGTGCCCCAGGGTAAGTCACGGCTTGCACTGAAGACACGACGACGCCGTGGATTGAACTCAGGACCTTTGCGTTAGAGGTCCCTTGCTCAACCACCTACGCCACCACCGCGGGTGGTTCAATCAGTGACAAAGAATGAACCTAAATGTTCATAAATGAAGATAGTGAAAATCTCTCGTAACATTATTCCTTAATTTATTTTTATTTTATTTTTCCTCTTTTTTATATTATTTTCATTATTATTTCTTTTTTCCCCTCTCATCATTCTTTAATAAATTTTTATCAAATAGTAAACTGTACTAACATACCTAAAATACAAAAAAATACCTAAAATATATAATGAATATAAATATTTAATTTATAGATTGAATGTTTATTATAAGATAGAATTAAAGTTGAATATATAATTTAAATAGGATTAATTAAAAATGAATTTTTATTTTTATTCTTAATTTCTTAAATTAGAATTCAAATATTATTTATATTGAAATATAATTTCAATTTTATTAATTTAATAAGTTTGTTATTCGAGAGAAATAACTTTCCTTGTATGGACATTAGAAATCCTATCCACATTTATCTCACCTCCCCCATGGGATAATTTTATCCTGTCTATATCCCTCTTATATCCGACTTTATCCTGTCTTGAGCGAGCATCAAACATAGGATATGATAAAACTGCCAAATGCAGCCAATAGGTTTAGGACTTTTTAGGTAATTTACCCGGATTTAATGCAAATTGTTAATACATTTGGCATTTCTATAATCTCATTTAAGAGGGCACCAAATAATATCTTTGGTGGTCTAATTTTTTTATTTGTTCAAAAGTGATCAGGTCTAATTAAGTGTATCTGATCAAGTCAAATTCAGATATAATGTTTTCCCCTATATTTGATGTTTTATCTCATGGAGCGTTCGCGTCATATGAAATTGCAACTACCAGCTCTAAGAATGGGATAGGACGAGGCCTTTTGACCATTGATGGATTTATGAGATGGGCTTAAGGCCCATCCGCTCAAGTTGGGCCCAAAAAGGCCCGGCCCACGGGAAAAGGGCCCGTGGAAGGGGAGAGATATAAAAGGGAGGAGAGAGAGAGAGAGAGAAGACAACGCTTGGCAATTGAACGTACGTCTTCTCCCACGCGTTCTCTCTTCCTCCAAAAAGAACAGTAAGTTCAAGGCACTGTTTTCTCCCCTTCAAGACGCCATCGGATCGAACAGGACCAATGTTTGAGAATGACTGATCCCCGAAAACCGGATTCGACACTAAATCGAACCCCTAAATCAATGCGGAAGCGAAGCCCAAGAAAACGGCACGCATCACCGATCGTAAAGCACACCACGGAGTCGAGCGTACCTTGTTAGCCACAGATTAAACACCAATGCGGAAGAGGAAGAAAAACTGGCCCTGTTCGATCCGATGGCGTCTTGAAGGGGAGAAAACAGTGCCTTGAACTTACTGTTCTTTTTGGAGGAAGAGAGAACGCGCGGGAGAAGACGTACGTTCAATTGCCAAGCGTTGTCTTCTCTCTCTCTCTCTCTCCTCCCTTTTATATCTCTCCCCTTCCACGGGCCCTTTTCCCGTGGGCCGGGCCTTTTTGGGCCCAACTTGAGCGGATGGGCCTTAAGCCCATCTCATAAATCCATCATCTCCCACTCGCACATGGTGGTCCAAAACCAACATGGGCGGACAGGCCCTACTTAGCCCCATCAGAGAAAAATCCATCATAGACTCTCATTTAACATGGTGGGCCGAATAGAATCCTCTTTTCCTCTCTTCAACATTCATACCGGTGAATAATCCGTGCGACCAGCATACTTTGAGAGCTCGTTGCCATACATCTGTTAGGAATATATAGCAGCTTATAATGGGCATCACATCCTGAGTAGATTTAGTATGCAGTACCCTAGATCGATCGATCACATTTATATCTCTCTTGATCTCTTTTAAACAATGATATATATATTGTATTCACAACTATGATTATCACAAAGACAGTCATAATTGGTTAACCGGTGAATACAAAACTATAATGTGATTCTCCAAAATCGATCTTCCTCTTTCCTTCAAACTCTCAATTTCAGTTCAACTTGCTTTTCTAGAAATGTCCCATTAGATCAAATCACTCATGACCATTGGCAACATCCTAAGATAGCAAACACTAAATAGAAACCTTGAGAATAAGTAAGAGTCATGAGGGGACTAAAAAATTGAGGAACTCTTTTCCTCAAGAATCTCACACGACATAAAAGTTGAGATCAAACTTTTGCCATTCTTATTGGTCGTCTCATGCATACGTAGTATGAAATACGTATTACGGTATTAACTCCTTTCCCATGGAGCGTATGTCTACACCTTCAATACCGTACAGATGATAGTTCAGACATACCCAATGTCTAACTTGAGTTCACGTATCTACTCATTAACAAAATTCATCAGAACTCACATCTGGCATTTTAGACAAATACAGTAAAATATGTGGGGTATTTTACTTTCAGACATAGTAAGTATTATGTCCTCATCTTAACACTCAGTTAAGGCGACATACGTGTTTTAAGCTTGAGCTCTCGATTATCACCTAGATAATAAGCTTAAAAACAGTCTCATCTCTATTTATCACATAGCAAATAGAGGCGATTACCCGTGTGAGTGTGCTAATCTTATATCTGTCCGACATACTTCTCAACTTAAAATAATGCACTGAGCATTAAGATGCATAAAGATCAAACAAAGATTCATAGGCATTAATGATGAAAACACAAATTCATCAAATTGTGAACACTTAGGGAAATTACAATATTCAGTACATCAACCTCTACGCAACCCTAGAGATTTCATATGGCCACAAAACACATCTCTGGGTATTGGCTTTGTCATAGGATCTGCTACCATTCTATGCGTAGTATGTACTCTAAGTTCACATCTTTTCGTGCAACCATATCCTTTACAAAATTATACTTGGTATCTATATGTTTGGTCTTGCCATGATATTTGGATCTTTGGTGTACACTTTTGCTGCTTGGTTATCCAGTTAACCAATAATGAATCTGCAGCACTTCCAATAACACCTAAATAATCCAATAATCTCTTAAGCCAAACATCTTCTTATACTACTGCTGATAATGCCACGAACTCATTTTCCATCGTGGATAAGGCTATACACTTTTGTTTCTTATAGCTCCAACATATGGTGCCATTATTCGGTAAGAAAACAAACCAGAGGTAGATTTTCTTTCATTTAAATCTCCTCCCCAATCAGCATCAGGATAGCCTTAGAGTCGCAGATCCTTTCCTTAATAACCCATCATATAATCAGCAGTCCCCTTTAGATACCTCAGTATTCTCTTAACGGCTTTTCATTGTGCTTGACCTGGATTGGATTGGTAACTACTTACCATTCCAACTGCAAAACATATGTCAGATCTTGTACACATCATAGCGTACATCAAGCTTCCAACAACACTAGGATAAGGAACATATTTCGTTTGTTCCTTCTCTTGTGGAGTCCTTGGACACAGACTATGGCTCAATCCTTCACCTTTTTGCAATAGGAGTGTCTATGGGTTTACAATCTGGCATACGAAATCGTTCAAGAATCTTATTTATATATGATTCTTGCGAAAGAGACAACGATCTCTTCAAACGATCTCTTGAAATCTTAACTCCAATAGTATATGCAACATCACCCGTGTCTTTCATCTCAAAATTGGAAGACAACCAACTTTTGACAGTATTGATAAACTCCTTATTACTTCTGGCAATTAGTATATCATCAACATATAATGACATGATCACAAATTGATCATTGGATATTTTGATATATACACAATGATCATCATCTATCATTGTAAAGTCATATGCCATTATGGCATTATGAAAACGTATATATCATTATCTTGACGACTGCTTAAGGCCATATATCGACCCCCAAAGTCGACATACCTTTTCTCCTTGGCCTTTCACTATGAAATCAGCAGGTTGTTCCATATATGTTCCTTCCTCTAATTCTCCATTGAGGAAAGTAGTCTTTACATCCATTTGATGTAACTCAAGATCCATACTTGTCATTATTGCCAGAATAATGCGAATCGAGGTAAATCTCACTACAGGAGAAAATATATCTTCATAATCAATTTCTTCCTGTTGATTATACCCCTTCGCCACAAGGCGAGCCTTATGCCTTTCTATCGAGCCATCAACCTTTCGCTTTATTTTGAGAACCCAGTTGTTCCCAATAGCTCTGCGTCCTTTTGGAAAATCAACTAGTTCCAAACATGGTTTGACTTCACTGACTCCATTTCCTCTTTCATTGCATGAATCCATTTTTCCTTATTAGGGCAATTTAGAGCCTTATTAATATTTCTTGGCTCATCCTCATCTTGTGGAGCAACCATAAAAGTTTCCCTTTCAATGTCAAAACATTGACGGGGAATACTTTGGCGACTTGTTCACCGTATGGGAGATTGTACACTTAGCACATCATTCCCCATCATGCTCCCACTTGGATTAGGTAATGATGATATTGTCACATCAGGTGGTTGCAATTGAGAATGAGTTGAATTCAATTCATCACATCTCATATTACTCCCACTTGGACGGACTCCACTGACATCATTATTTTGATCCAAGGTTTCAAATAGGGAACAATCTTCCCTTATTTCGCCTTCTTAGAAAATTCATCCACTAAGGATGCGACATCCCGTGATTCAAATTCAGTTATACTCCCACTTTCCTGCTTACCCATGAACACATACCCTTTTGAGTGTTCGCAGTATCTCATGAAAATACTCTTATTCTCTTTGGGACCCAATTTCCCAAACTTGTGAGAGGACTCATGAATATAAGCAGCACAACCCCATGTCTTAAGAAAACTTAAGTCTGGTTTTCTAACTGTCCATAACTCATATGAAGTGGAAATAATTGATTTGGAAGGCATCCAGTTAGGTATATAGGCAGCATTTAACAACGTATCACTCCAAAGAGTGATAGGTAAGTTAGCATGCGCCATCTTGGACCTAACCATTCCAGTAGGGTTCTGTTTATTCTCTCTACAACACCATTTTGTTGAGGAGTATATGGAATAGACAACTATCTTTATATTCCTTCTTCATCACATATTTTCTGAACTTATCAGATAAATATTCTCAACCTCGATCGAATCTAAATACCTTTATTTTCTTGTCTAATTGATTTTCTGCCAGGTTCATAAACCTTCTGAAACAACTTATGCTTCAGATTCATGAGAAATCAAATAGACATATCCGAATCGAGTATAATCGTCTATAAAAGTGATGAAATAAACAGCCCCATGCCTTCCTCTCACATACATTGAACCACATATGTCATAATGGCTTAAATGCAGAGGAAATTAAGCTCTTTTATCTTTTCTAAATGGTTTCTTTATTGTTTTCCTTACTAGGCAATGCTCACATACGGGCAAATCGACTTTTTCAATGTTACCCAACAAGCCCTCTATGGCTAGTTTATTCATACATTGTTGGCCCATATGACCAAGTCTAGCATGCCACACAATCACATCATTGTCATATAAAGAAGAAGACGTGAAATAAAGGAATAACAAATATTGACATCACCATAGTTAACATCTAGTATAATAAAACCATTCAGAAAATGACCACAACCATAATAGTTTGTATCCAGATACAAATCTACACTTCTATTATGGAAGTTCACACTAAAACCAAGCTTGACCAACACCAAAAACAGACACTTAAATTTTGACGAATCTCCGAAGCATATAGAACATTAAGGTGTGTCCACCACTCATGTTCAATTGGCAGGTGCCAATTCATTTACTTCAGCTCTAGAGTTGTTTCCCATATGGATCCACTTAGTTCCAGTTGGTACTTGTCAGAATTCTACGAAGGATTCTCTATCCTTCCCTCTATGGTCTGTTGCTTCTGAATCTACAGTCCACAAAGAATTGGATTCAACCAATAATACAGAACTTGACACATAATCAAAGTTCTCAAATGTACAAGAGGTGTTTACCTTTTTCGGCTCACAACAGTTGCGAGCATAGTGACGTCTCTTGTCACAATTGTAACATCTTACCCTTGACATTTTATTCACTTGAGGACGTTTTCCTCTCTTGTGTTGGTTAACTCTTGATTTCTTACAATAAGGACTTGATCATTTGCATTCCCACATATTGAACGAATCAATATGTTTACGCTTAGAGCACAAAGCCCTTTCTGAGCTAGAACCAGCATAGCAAATGTCTATTTTCGGCTCAGATACCGTTAGGCCCCTCTTCTAGCTCAAGGTGGCTTATGACATCCTTAAGATCTTCCATAACATGGTCAAGAGCTTCTAGTGCTTCTTGCTTTTCCAGCACATATTGAATCTTCTTATTCAATATTTCACAATTGTTACCGTTCATATCAGCAATCACGTTCTTAGTTGCTGAACTATCGTTCTGAACACATCAGACATCCATGCACGAATAATTAATGCCTATCATTTATGCATCCCTATTTGCATAGACCCATCATATTAATAAATAATTTCAAGTAAGGCTTTAGAATCAAAAGGTCACTATGTTTCCAATCATCCTCCAAAAATCCTAACTTAAAACTATCATTAATATGATTGTCATATGCAAAATCAATTCTATGAAGTTACAAAAACTTCTAAAACTACCCATAGCTAATTACCCACAGCAACCAGCAATAACAGAAAGCAACAATATCTAACATCCAATAGAATAACAATGCTTTCATCTAATACAAATATACATTACACTAAGCAATATATATATACAGAAAAATATCAACATGGAAAGAGATATTCACATCAAAAAAACATCTCAAATTAATCCAAGGGATAAATAGGGAATGTCCCTTCTAATCTATCAGTCAAAACATCTGAGAAAACTGAAGGCACATTTGCCAACCATGGAAAAACTTTTGGAGAGCTTTCATGTCGCCACCAAGGCGCATTCACTCGGCGCCATGTAGCGCTCAATCTAAGGGTTGAAGTTTTGGCTAACTCAATCCTATAGTGCTCTCTTACAAAAGCTTCCACTAGCTTCTTATAATCCGGGACCACGTTGACCTCCCATAGCCGATTTAACACTGCTTGCCATTCAGGTGGAAGAGTGTTCATCAAAGCCGGCACCTTCTCAAAATCCGGCATAAGATAACCATTCCAGATGATTTCCTGTATCATCTGATTGACCTTGACCACATGTGATACTAAATCACCATCATGCCACCGATAATTAGCTAATTCTGACATCAGCCTTTTAAGTCTTGCATTTCCCTCGTCCGTTCTCGGGATTGCAGGCATCCTTGCATTGTGCATCAAAGTTCCTGCAACAAATGCAGAACTAAATATGGATCACTTATAATCCATAATAAACATTAGGGAAAATACATAATTTTCCATAATTTATGCAACAAATGCAGAATTAAAAATGGATTACTTATAACCCACATAGGCATGACTAAAAAAAAGAAACAAATTCCTCTTTTTTTTTTTTTTTTTTTTTTTTTTTTTTTTTTTTTTTTTTTTTTTTTTTTTCGGGTCAACGGTCAAAGGTCAAAGTCAATGGTCAACGGTCGGTCAACGGGTCGGGTCAACGGGCGCGCGGGTCGGACCGGTCGGACAGGTCGCAACGGTCGAACCGATCGGACCGAATGGGCCGAATGGGCCGGTCGGACCGCTCGCGCGGACCAACCGCACGTGCCTCGCCCGTGCAGGGAATGACGTCACGCAGACGTCATCCGACACGTGCCGGGCGCGTGCCTCGTCCGCGAGTCGGGTCGGGTCGCCGGTAGGGTCGGGTCGCCGGGCGGTTATCGGCCGGCGAAACATCGTCGGTGATGACGTCATCGGTGACGTCATCCGAGCAGTTACCGACCGTTGGATGACGTCACGATGACGTCATCGCGTGACGTCAGCACGCGTCGTTCCGCGGACCGGCGCGTGCCGTTTCGCCGGTCACCGGCACGCACGTGCCGATTCGTCACCAGCGCGTCGCGCCCACGCGCAGCGGCTTTCGGCCGCGCGTGTGGGCGCGTGCGGTGGCTCCTGGCGGCGCACAACATGTCGCCGGACTCGTCTCGACGTCGCCTTTCTCCCCGTGCTTTTAGAATTTGATTTCGACTTACGAAAACTCAGAAAAATGGCCGAACAACGCTCAGGTGTCGGGATTTTTACCCCGATCCGTACGACCGAGAATTTCTTCGCGAAAATTCAATCAAAATACATCAAATTGATCGGGAAAAACGTGAACTAGGGCTCTGATACCAATGTTTGAGAATGACTGATCCCCGAAAACCGGATTCGACACTAAATCGAACCCCTAAATCAATGCGGAAGCGAAGCCCAAGAAAACGACACGCATCACCGATCGTAAAGCACACCACGGAGTCGAGCGTACCTTGTTAGCCACAGATTAAACACCAATGCGGAAGAGGAAGAAAAACTGGCCCTGTTCGATCCGATGGCGTCTTGAAGGGGAGAAAACAGTGCCTTGAACTTACTGCTCTTTTTGGAGGAAGAGAGAACGCGCGGGAGAAGACGTACGTTCAATTGCCAAGCGTTGTCTTCTCTCTCTCTCTCTCCTCCCTTTTATATCTCTCCCCTTCCATTGGCCCTTTTCCCGTGGGCCGGGCCTTTTTGGGCCCAACTTGAGCGGATGGGCCTTAAGCCCATCTCATAAATCCATCAACCATAATTAACGCAGAGATTGGGACTAGGCGCCCCTTATTCCCTCCATCCTAGGGCTAGGGGTGAGCTCAACTAGCAAGTAATTGCATTAAAAGCTAATTAAAAAAGAACGATGCGATAATACATTAGGAGATAATTTGAATGGGAAATACAAGTGTGAGGACTCAAAACAAGCTTGTGGGTTTCATTCAATTGACCAATGGAAACTTCACAAATCATTTGGTCAAGAGGATTTAATGCATATTCCTAGTACATTTAGCGTTTCTTTAACCTCAATCAAGAAGGCACCATATAATATTTTCAGAAGTTATCATCAAATTTTTAATCGCAGCCCAAAATAAATATATTACCCATACATATAATTTTTTTGGAACGCGCTTTCCTACAAACATGAGTTAAAAAAATTGAGATTGCATCAAGCTTGACTACTTGAGCTTGATGTTTCAGCTTTTGGTGATTGACTTATTATTGACTTGGACTTTAAACCAATTTCGTGTGAAAAGCCAACAGAAACGATCAAAAGCAAGGGAGAAAAATTTAATCAAAGACATGACAGATGTAAAAGGAATTTTGTGGAATGAGAGAAAAGAGTTTCAAAATAACTTCACCTTTTTATGAGTCTCATGTTCATATAAAGAAGTGACAGAGGCACTTTTTGTCAAGGATATGAAAGCTTCATTCCTACTCGATCCTCTCGTGATTGACGGTGAATTATAAGGCACCAACTTGTTCATTCTTCAGTCTTTGGTCTTCGTCTCCATGGACTTCATAGAATACGAGGCACCAATATTGATATTGTTTTTTCTCCCCTCGACTTTATACAGGAGTGTCCTATTGGACAATGCTATCTTATAGATTAGTATTGATATACCAAACCACATGGTAGATCAAAAGCGAATAATAAGCCATATTCGATAATTAATGGCAATATGCCACGTCACTTATTACACCAAATTTATGAAATATTCTTAGTGTTTTTGACATTTCTCTTTCTTGTTTTGGTTGTAAACATGAAAACTAGGGAGACGTTGATAAATGAATGACACCACAACATGTACTAAGACTTTACTCGAATGTTCTAAATGAAAGGTGTGTAGTGCGGTATGCACCCATGTCACCAAATAAGTGTGGAATCAACATTACTATGGAGTTTGTGAAAAGGAGAAAAGAGATAAATAGAGCAAGATCAATTTAAGGGAATTTACTTTTCTATTTCACCATCATTTCTTCTCAAAATTACACGAAGTGCTCCACGCATTACTGGGAGCCTCCATTCAAATTTGACTAACAATCATTGAAGCAATTCAATGATGCATATAGCACTTTGCCTTTACAAGATTCAAGAAATAACTCCCAAGGGGTGGGACTTTGTCCCAAGTGACACTTAGTTCTAGAGCTGAGGAAAAAAAAAGATCTAAGCAATGAGTTGGCTTAGATCAGATGGCCAACATTTTCTTGTTCAAAGAGGTCCGACATGAGATTTAGGACTCCCCCAATCCTTCTTTGTTATTACTTCCAACTTTTTTATGGTGTTTCCTATTAGACAACGCTATGCTATATATTAATATTAGTATACTAAACCGAATAGCAGACTCTGAGTGGACTATAAGTCATATTCAATAACTAATAACAATATATCATGTCAAATTCATTAAACAATCTTACTATCTGACATTTTTTTTCTTATTTTTATCTTAAAATTGAAAGCAAGCAAGACTTTAAAATAAGAGTAACACTACATAAACTGAGACTTTACTAGAGTTTCTCGGTAAATGAAATGGAACACTATGTGCTGTGCGGCATGTCGTCAAATAAGAGTGGAATCAGCGTTAGTTTGTAAAATGGGGAAAAGTGATAAATGGGGCAAGTTCAATTAAAGGAAATTTTGTCAGCCCTCTAATATTCTGTGCAATCTGTAATATGCTTTGTTGGCTATACTTCTTGGCCATACTGGTAATGAAATTGCCTGTATTACCCTTAACATCAACAATATGAGGCGAGCTGACGTTTGAATGAAAGGCAAAGTCGGAAGAAGGGAAATATTCCCAAACCTCCGCTCTGTTCTCCTTGATTTCTTACAAATCTTTCTCTTCTAGGTCTAGTGACAGGATAAAATTGCAATTTTGATCATATAAGATGAGTTGGTTCAACAAGTCTACTCTCTATTTGTTATTCAAATCCTACGGATGAGAAAGCTTTTCCAAGGCCATGAAGCCTTTGGTTGAAGGCTAATGATATTTTGGAGACCATCAAGCAGTTTCATTTAAGGACTAAAAGAGGAAAGGGCATGCATGCTAGGATAACATACATGTCCCAAATTTCATTAGTCTTCCTCTTGTTTTATGGTTATATGCATTGTTAGCTTATTCCATTTCTCTTTTTTTATTTTCCCTATGGGGTAATTGTCGTCAATTACATGCCATTTCTATTGAAATAAGTTACATGGCCCTATCCTATTCCTCTTCCCAATCGCTATTAAATTGATGGGAAATATGAGGCACCAGTTATTAAATTATAGCTTGAGTTTGAACTAGATACGAGACCCAACTCATTTAAAGGATTCTGATTTGTTCAAAATATGGTGTTCCTTTTTAATCAGTATCATATTTTGATTTGTTGGGCGGTGCTACTTAACTATTAAATGTATTGAAGGTTTGGTTTTGTTGAAGATAAATATCCAAGTTTAACCGAGGGAGCAAACATTAGTCGGACGGACTCCACTCAACGCGTCCAGTTTCAGGCCTTTTCTAATATCCTGAAGAAGCCGTACTGCTGAAGTCTCTATTTTATATCCCCGCACGAGAGGACTCTCTCTTTAGCGAAGAAAAAAAGGGGACGCACCAGTAACGCTTTCTTTGATCGCACGGAGTTCTACAATCAGTGGATTTTGTGATGCGAGTCGCATAATGAGTCGTTCTATTAATAAACACTGTGAGTTTAGATGTAATCAAGGCATGAAAACACTCGAACTTGCAAGTAATTGTAACTCTATTTTTCTCCAACTTTTAGTGGATTATAGCTGCTTCCTCTTCCAGTTGCATAGATATCGATTTTCGGACTGAACCACGGAAATCTCGGGAATTTTTCATTACTTCTCGTTTAATTTTCAGTGATTTTGCATTAATTAAATACAAGATTTGGTTAGTTTCCACATTATTTTATAATAATTTATTCAATCTTTCAGTCTTCAGTCTTCAGGAGAGATAAAGTTTACGGAACTTCCCATGATGGAGTTAGTCAATAATTGATTTGTGCATAGAGAGAGGAGGTTTATAAATTCAGCTCAGACTGAAAGTGGATCACTGGACAAGATGGGGAAGCAGCTATTTCTTATTCTCAACTCTATTCTCTTGTGGTGGTGGAGCTCAATCACAATCTCCAAAGCATACTCACAAAACCAAACGGATCGGTTCGCATTAGCCTTCTTAAAAAACGCAATACACAAAGACCCATTTGGGGTCTTGAGCTCTTGGAATGATTCTACTCATCATTGTGAGTGGCAAGGTGTTTTGTGCAGCAAAAGACATCCTGGGAGGGTCACATCTCTGGTCCTGAGATCACAAGGCTTGGAAGGCTTCCTATCTCCTCACGTAGGTAACCTCTCTTTTGTGAGGGTCATATTTCTGCAGAACAACAGCTTACATGGCGAAATCCCACCACAGATTGGCAACTTGCTCCGGCTACGTGTTCTTGTTCTTAGTAACAACTCATTTGGTGGGTCGATACCCTCCAATCTTTCCCGCTGCTTGAACCTTGAGGAGCTGAATCTCATAGACAACCAACTTGTGGGGAGAATTCATTCCGATCTTGGTTCTTTAACAAGACTCAATGGCTTGGGCTTGTATAGGAACAATCTTGTAGGTCCTATTCCTCGTTCGATTGGAAACCTCTCGCTGCTACAATGGCTCTCACTGGGAGAAAATGCGTTAAGCGGAGAAATACCTGAGGAATTGTCCAGACTCAAGAGATTGATACTTTTCCAACTATCTTCCAACAAACTAACCGGTGAGATTCCAGCAGGGATTTTAAACATGTCTGACATTATTACATTCGGTGTTGGTGATAACCAGTTGTGGGGAAGCTTTCTCAATGATGTCGGCACCACTTCTCCTTCTCTCTATTTCCTTGGTGCCAGCAATAACTTGTTCACCGGGATGATTTCGTCAACGTTAACGAATGCCACAGGTCTTGGAAAGCTTTTCCTTCAGCACAACAATTTCCATGGGCCAATACCGAAAAATCTGGGAAGGCTAGAGGGCCTTTACAGTATTTCATTGGCTGATAACCACTTGCAGGATGACTTGAGTTTTATTTCTTCTTTAGTTAATTGTTCCAACTTAAACAGTCTCGAGATTTCGGGGAACTTGATTCACGGATCATTGCCGAGATCCTTCTCCAATCTCTCCCTCAGCATTGAGCGAATTTATATGTCAGACAATCGGATCCAAGGATCTATTCCTTTAGCACTCGGAAATCTCTTCAACTTGTCCTTATTGTGTTTAAGTAATAATTTTCTAACTGATCGTATTCCTCATTCCATCGGAGCACTTTCCAACTTGCAGCAACTTTGTTTGAGCGGGAACATGTTTACTGGATAGATACCATCTTCGATTGGTAACATTACGTCGTTGGTTATCCTTTACCTTCCCTCCAACATTTTCCAAGGCTACATACCGCAGAGTCTCGGCAACTGCAAGCAACTAATTTGGCTTGATCTTTCAAACAATAACCTAATTGGCTCGGTTCCTATCGAAATCATGGGTCTTTCTTCCTTGTCGGTTGTCTTAAGTTTAGCACATAATAATTTAAGTGGATCTCTTCCATTGCAAGTTGGATCTTTAAAGAATCTTGGCATGTTAGATCTGTCTTACAACAGACTAACCGGCTTAATTCCAGCATCCATCAGCATGTGCTTGGTATTGGAACGACTTCACTTAGAAGCTAATTCTTTTTGTGGTCAAATCCCCGAAGCTTTACGTCCATTACGGGGTCTACAAGAGCTGGACCTTTCCAATAATAATTTTTCTGGTCCAATCCCAAGCTTTCTCGCAAAGCTCTCACTACTCAAGTACTTGAATTTGTCTGTCAATCAACTAGAAGGACAAGTTCCAGAGGGTGGAGTATTTCTTAATGCAAGTTCTGTATCGATTTATGGAAATACGGAACTCGTGGAGGTGTTCCCGATCTGAAGCTTCCTCTTTGCAAATCACCAAGCTCTAAGAAGTCTTCTTCAACCAAGGCCAGAGTAATATATGTGGTAGCTGGCAGTTTGCCATGTTTAGCTTTGTTGCTCCTATGCCTGTCTATCTTTTATCGCAAAAAGAAGCAGACGACAACCAATACCTCCACTTCATTATCTTTCGAGAACCAATTCTTGAGGATTTCTTACGAAGAACTCCTGAGAGCAACTAACAGATTCTCTGAGACCAATTTGATTAGTAAAGGGAGATATGGCATGGTCTATAAGGGGATTCTTGATGGAGGTGCCACAGTGGCGACGAAGGTGCTCAATCTAATGCAAAGAGGTGCTTCAAGGAGCTTTATCTCCGAATGTCAAACTCTAGGAATCATTAGACACCGAAACCTCGTGAAGATGCTAAGTGTCTGTTCGAGCGTGGACTTTTGTGGCAATGATTTCAAAGCTCTCATATATGAGTTCATGGCTAATGAGAGCTTGGAGGAGTGGCTACACCCTGGAACTATAGGACGAGATGATGAGTGTAGCGAATCGAGAAATCTAAGACTAGTGCAAAGATTAAACATCGCCATTGACATAGCTACCGCGATCGAGTATCTCCACAAGGGTTGCTATCCAGCCATCGTCCATGGAGATCTAAAGCCGAGTAATGTGCTTCTGGACAATGACATGATGGCTCGAGTTGGAGATTTCGGACTTGCAAAGATCATTTCAACGGTGCCTATTGAAGCTATAGGAGTTCAAGACCGGGGGAGTTCAACTTCAACCGCAATTAGAGGATCTATAGGCTATGTGCCTCCTGGTATGAATCTATCATATTTTCTTGATTAGTTTTTATTTGATTGCGATAGTAATATGTGAGTGCCAAAAGTTTGACTAAACAATTATTCTTGACGTTATGTTATGATTTGTATGCTCTAACGCCTCTTTCTCACAACTCAGTTCGTCTTTCCACTATTAATAGCTTCCGCGGAAAAAGAAAATACGTATCTTTTTGGATGAAAAGATTACTTGTAGCTTGCCCTAATCATATTTTAAATTAAGATGAGAATAAACCATCGTAATTTTGATCAATGAGTGGAAAATTTTGAGACAACTTGTGAATCCATGTGAATAAATAGATTAAGCATATTGTATCATCTCATATTTATATTTTCTTTCTATAATTCGTATTTTGTCTCGTATCAAGTTCATGCCGTTAAAACAGATTGTGAATCTCTTTTGGAATGTTATGACTTAAGGTCTTAACAATAAGTAATTTTTCATTTATGGCAGACCCTTTCATGACCAATAATTTAATAGTAGAAAAACATAGTAGATGACATGACATTTATGCTAGAAACCGTTGGAGGATACACTAATTGACAACACGATGGGCTCTACCCAACTATCACTTTCCCTAAACTTATTGGTCAAAGCATATTAAGAAAAATTTACGCATTTACAAGTATAAATCCATCACCGTCAACAAATCACCCTAAGTCTGTTTCTTTTCCCCCACTTGTGTTCATTTTTTGCCTATTCTTTTAGGCACTTTCTTTCTCGTCTTTCCATAAAAGAAAGTGTGGTATAGGTATTAAACATAATTTGTATCATGAAAATGACGAGCCTCACGAAGATCCCATATGTTTCCAGTCAAAAAACCAACTATTCAAATTTAGTTAACACATAGACTCCTGCCAAGGCCTTCACCCAACATATTTTCTTATTTTTCTATTTTCACCCGTATCCTACTAGAGGACAAAGCCACTTTTGATGTTAAGGCAATTTGTGTAGCAAACATGAGACAACTTTGGTTACACTTAGTGGTTTTGGAGAAGAAGTTCAGACGTTGTTAACTGACCTTTGGTGCACTTTATGAATTCTAAAATCCTATTTCTATACCATTTATGCATTTCTCAACGGTTGATGCACTTTATAAGAGTTCATACAACAGGCACCGAACATAAATCATATACAGTAAACTAAACGAAAAATTAAACAGAGAGAAATGAAAGCAAAAAACCAGTGGGGGGCTTTGGGACCCTTGGCCTTGCTCAAAGGATCCCTTGGCCTCTGCCATGCATGGTGGGCCCGATTGTGAAGTGAGTGAGGGCTTGCAAGCCATCTCTCTATGTTGGGTGCGATAGGCACGATCCCTCACAATTTTCTTTGGCAAGCTCTTGCAAATGGACATCAAGCAAAATCCCATGTGACTTAGAAGCTTTTCCTAAACAATTGACTTCAAGAAAAAGTGTATGTTTGTTCCTATTAATGTCTTGATGAAATTTTCAGAGTATGGCATGGGATACAAGGTTTCCACACTTGGGGATGCATACAGTTATGGCATTCTGTTATTGGAGATGTTCACAGGAAAGAGACCCACTGAAGAGGCCTTTGGGCACCATCTTAACCTCCACAACTTCGTTCGAATGGCTCTTCCAGATCTAGCAATGGACATTGTAGATTTAAGGCTTTGGAGTGAAGCTGGTGATCGACAACAAGAGATGAAAATCAGAGATTGCATTATCTCTGTATTCGAAGTTGGAGTCGCGTGTTCGATGGAATCACCGCCAGAACGGATGGGCATGACCGAGGCAATAAGGAAATTACACTTGATCAAGGTGAGTTATGAAGCCAAAGAGAGGATGATGGGTATGTAGCTAAATCAGTTTTCTCGTTTCGTCTTAGAACTTTTTCACTAGTGGAGAAAATCAATGTGCAAAGGTAGTGCTAGCAAATTTACATAAATGTCTCCCTAACTAGTCTACCTACCATACCTATTAAGTGTGTTTTTTATAATTGCATTTTATAATCGTGGAAAGTGGATGTATGGAGTTAAGTCCACCTATTTCCACCAAGTAATCATGTAAAATTTGATGAATTTGCTTATTTGCCCGGTTCTCTTCATTTCCGATGCCAATGTGGATCGATGCATTGCTTAATTATCATGGTTGGGCCATTGCCCTTGCCTCTCTCTCTCTCTCTCTCTACGCACGCTTGTGTATTAGAATATGACCTCACCATGAGGTCATGAGCTCAAGGCCAACTCTTAATGTCGTGCTTCATCGAGAGCCCACGGTCAATAGAGATCAAGCTCGATCAAATCCAAAGGCAAGGAGAGGGAGGCAACCTTATCACAAGATCATGGGGTCAAGGCTAACTCTCAATATTGCTGTTGAGAGTGACCTCACTATCAATTGGAAGCCATGCTTGATCGAATTTGGGTGATGTTGCCGACGAAATTATGTTGCGGTCATGTTGCCAACACCAACAGCCATCATGCGAGACCCCCAACCTCCTCTCCAAACTTTTTTTTATTTTTATCTTTTTTCTTTGCTATGGCATCGAATTACAGACTTTTTCTTTTTTCTTTTTTTTTTGGTCAATAGAGATAGAGAGTTAACAAAGACATAAATAGGACATGATCAAAAAAAGAACATGGATGCATATTTGTTGCACTTGTCGGTGTGCTTATTACAATGTCTAATTATCCTCATCAAGTCTTCCCACTCAACCAACCCTCTCTCTTTCTTCACCATTAGCTACCGTCTCTGGCCATTGCGGCCACCTATCATCACAGTCGCCTCCTCGACGTCTCACTACTTTCTCCCTCATGTCATCCATGACCATCTTTGCTTTCTCTATTTGCTGACCCAAAACACTCTCTCCTTCACTGTCTCTTCCCTCACCGCCAAATTTCTAAGGTCTCTAAACCACCATTGATGACCTGATTTAGCCATTATGGCCTTTAAGATCTCATGGAAATCTCAATGGACAGGCTAGATGTAGGAGGCATCCCCAAACCTTGAGATGGCCTTTTGATCTCATCATCATCGACAACTTGATTGTAGATGACGAGAGGAGCTCGATGCGAGGTCTTGAGACCCACCAAAGGCATAAACTTGACATTTGAGCAAGCTTGGTTGCCCTCGAATGAGAAAGGGAGAAAGAGCTATGTGAAAGTAGGGACAACGATCGACATTAAAGCGATATGGGAGAGAGGGTGAATAGAGCATGACACAATCCCTTGTCAACACCAACAGTAAATGGTGGAGTGAAGAAGGTCACAATTTATATTGGTAGTGGAGGCTTGTTAGTGACACAAGCCACGTGTGGTTGTAGGGCTCGGCAGGGGGCAGAGATAGACTTGAGGGAGAGAAAAGATTGGCGTTGGGATTTTGAAGAGTGATTGGGGTAGGTGTACAATTAACAAGAGAGACTCATGTATTGATTTGGCATTGGAGACAGTAGATAAGTAAACCAATGGTACAATGGATCAGCATCCAATGCCATAGATGTGGTGCAAAATACATAACACCATGATATAGTGACGAAAACGCTAAGCAAACAAAAACCGACTCACAGTATGGACAGAACAGGCTATATTAGGGCAAGTGCCCATAAAATATGTTAAAATATGTCTCGAGTTTGAGCCCAATGCGAGATTCCGAATATTCCAAATTGGATATGTTGCGGATGTTCGAAATCGAGCAAAGAAGATTCGAATATCAACTTCCTAAATTTGTCACTGAAATAGGAAAGTCCAACTTTCACTTGGATTTGAATTTTGTTTAAAATATATAGAGATATATTTTGGTTAAAATAGGCAAGTTAGGAAACAAAATCTTATGAGAAGTCGGCAAAGGATAAGGGTCTCACTTATATATATGGAAGAAGGTTGATCATGAAGAATTGGTCTTGAAGCACCATCTCGTCATCGAGTGCTTGGAAGGGATTTTTCTTTGTCGTTATTGTTCGTGAATTAGATCCAAGAAGTTTAGTGTTGAAGCCAATTATATCTTGTGATAAGATTTGTGTGTTATTCTCTCCTGACATTGAGAGATTATTTCTTGAGGAATTACGGAGCTAAACACTGCGTGCGTTGTTGGGTATAATTGTCACGCCCCAATTCTCGAATGCGTGCCCATCCCTCACTGGGTCGATTAATAGCGACGTCCCAGGACGCATTGCCGACCCCTTTTTCATTTTAATACGCATACGGAAGCAGATAATAATCCCCAAACAATAAACCATTGTAATAGAAAAGTAGGCCATAATTTTCACAACATGAAAACACATAACCACACTGTTATACAAGGCAAACCATAGTATAACACAATACTATTCACAAGTCTGATCTACTGTATATCCGATCAAAACCCAAAGTTTTCAAAATATGATGGAATCTCAGTCCTCATCCGAGTCGTACTCAGTATCCTCCTCTGGATCATCTTCTTCTTCTTAATCTTCCTCCTCCTCAGATTTCACATCAGAGTTTTCCTCCTCAGGTTCCTCCTCCTCAGGGTCCTCATCAGGGTCTTGAAATGGTTATACAATAACCATTGAGACCACATCTCAGCGAGTTCTACCCCCTAATACTCAATTAGTAAACCAATATGCTAACCGGACTGCCTATGCACGCACAGGTCAGAGGACTTACCTTGGCCTTAGATTCCACCTTCATTTTAGCACAGTTCAATAGGCACCTAAGCAATCACATCACAGATCGATATCTCGATCAATCGACCTAATCGATTACATGTCAATCGGACCATCTCTTGGTCATTTCCATTCTTATTATTCAATTTCCATATAATATATGACTAGTCACCGAGCCACGTGCATTCTCTGAGGTGACCTATTCACCAAGGCGATGTACTTAGTCACCAAGCCACGTACATTCTCTAAAGCGCCGTTTTCGCCAAGGTGACGTACCGATCACCAACCCCGTGCATTCTTTGAGGTGACCTATTCATCAAGACGACGTATCGATCACTGAGCCACACGCATTCTTTAAGGCGATATATACCAAATTATTGAGCCACGTGCATTCTCTAAGGCGTTGTTCTCACCAAGGTGACGTACTAATCATCGAACCACGTGTCTTTTCCAAGTGATGTATATAATAAACAATTTATGTGCATTCTCTAAGGTGACCAATTCTTCCTTGACTTTAACATTCCCGATAACATCGTATCTGATTGATCCTAGCCAAGAGTATATTTAATTCATTCTCATGGTTTTCTCCACTTTATAGCCCATTAAAGCATTACCGGCACTATATAATTATACTCGGCCATCTACCAATAAATTACTCAAATTCAAATCAATTTAGAAATCCAAATTTTCGGCAGAGTCAGCGAACACTCGGACCGGGCCTAACAGGCCTTGCAAGCCCACAGCAAATGCTAGGCTTGGCTTCAGGCTTGGGCTTGCTGAATTCTTGGATTGAACTTGCTGGGCCTCAAAGTCTGGGCTTGTCTTTGGATGGGCTGATCTTTGCGAGCTGGGCTGAGCAACAAAAGAAATTGCTGGGCCAAACTACTGCTAGCTTGTGGGCTAAATCGTGGACTTCAAATGGGCTGAAGACAGACTGGATGGGCTGCGGCTTTACTGGGCTTCGCTTGATTGAACTGAATGGAGAGGGAGAGAAGCAGCTTTAGCGATGCTGGCAGTAGGGAAACGAAGCAAAAAAAGAGGAATCAAGCTGGTGTCGTTGGCAGCTGCTTTGGCGGTGGTGGCATGAGTCTTCGGTGGAATCGTGGGCTTTGGTCTTCGAAGGAATGGCAGCAGCTGTCTTCGTGGCAGATTGATAAGAAGACCCAGTGGAGGCAGCTCGGTGGGATTTGCAGTTGGCGTGACCTGAAAGAAAATTGATGGAAATTGAGGTATAAAAGAAGAAGTGGGCGTTGACGGGAGCGTGTGGCAACATAATGGATTTTGGTGGAGTGGATGAAGCTGCAGACGTCCACGTGAAAGCTTCGCTTAAGAGAAGTGGACTTGGAGGAGGGAAGACCAACGTTGGTGGAGGGTGTGGGCTTCCAAGACACGTGCGAAGGAAAGCAGAAAAATGAAAGCAAAAATAGAAGCTAAAGGAGATGGGTTGATCGAATGAGGAAAAAGACGGAGGGAAAGGGAATGTGCGTGAGAAGCCAAGGGGAAAGGAGGGGGATGAGGCAACAAACTAAGCCATTACATTGAATGTTTGGTCCCACAGGTGTTCAATATAATCCTCTTTGTCCCCCAATTATTTTCTTGATTAGAATTCCCCAAATAATCAAATTTTGAAACCATTTTTGCTGCCCCAAGAACCAGTTCCGAATTTCACCGATTAAACTTCAATTCTTTCACTCAATTTCCCAAATTGAGGTCCAATTTCAATGAAGAAAAATCCCGAACAATTTTCTGTAAGTCCCTGACACTCAAAAGGCTCGGCTTGGAAGTCCAAATTTCCTTTAATTTGGCCCATCTAAATTTTCACTAATTTTTGCGCAACGTCCGAACAATTTTCCGTAAAAATCCCGGAATCTCTAAAAATTCTTCAGAGGATGAGTCGACGTTCCTAAAATGGATCGTGACATGATAGGATTTCAATTTTTGAAATCGGACCTGAATTGACGGTTAATTTCTATTTGGCGCGTTTTTAGTGTGACTTAGACTACTGGGTAGTTTTCAGAGATTTTTAGTGCAAATGACCCGTGGTCGATTTTCTTTGAGCCACAATGAATCCACTCGACACATTGGCGACTTTCGATTGTTGTGTAAATCTCGAGGATTCAAATACAGACATAGGGTCCCAAAACGATAGAAAAATCAGTCTGGTGTCGATCAACGAGAATTTTCTAATTTAGTAGTGTCACCTATGATTAGCCACACATCTTAGTCGAATAGACCTATCTCTGATCTCAAATCGATTTTATATTGTGCCATAATGGCCTCTAAAGATAAGCACGGTCAAGAAGCCAATTCCTGGTCGAATTCTCAAGTCTACTGCATTAAAATTCCTTAATAACTTCCCTGAATAGTCTAGTTATCTCCAAAGTAATCGGTTCTGAAAACAACCCTATAGGCGCGTTGATAAAATGCCCGATTTATTCAGTAGAAAACATGGTTGAAAATCTGAGTTGTCACAATAATTAGGGCTTAGGAAACACCGAGAGAGTGTTTGAGTGACTCGAGTGTATCATCTCTTTGTATTGCTTGATCTATAGTGAAATTCACTGCTGTTCTCCTCATGGACGTAGGTCTTTACGACTGAATCACGTAAATCTGGTGTCCGATTTATTTTCTTCTTCTGTCTATATTATTGTTCGATTGCTCACCTTTCGCAACAAGTGGTATTAGAGCTAGACTTTGGCTAAGTTGAAGCGAATCCATGGTGACAGAAGAAGTAAAAGTGAGAATCGACAGATTTGATGGGAAGGATTTTAGTTTCTAGAAGATGCAAATTGAAGATTATCTTTATCAGATAAAACTATACTTGCCCTTATTTGGGAGAAACTAGAGTCGATGAAGCAAGCTGATTCAGATTTGCTAGATAAACGAGCTATGGGTGTTATTCGGCTAACGTTGGCTTGTAACGTTGCGTTTAACATCTTGAAGGAGAAGACCACTGTTGATTTGATGTAAGCCCTATCAGATATGTTCAAGAAGCCCTCTACGATCAACAAGGTTTATTTGATGAGACACTTGTTTAATTTGAAGATGAGCGAAAGTGCATCAGTTGCAGATCATATTAATGAATTCAATGTGATTGTTAGTCAATTGAATTAAGTTGAGATTGACTTTGAAGATGAGGTACATGCTTTGATTATGTTATCCTCATTGCCTGATAGTTGGAATACTACTATTATGACTGTTAGTAATTCTTCTGGATCAACAAGTTTGACATTTGATGGAGTTCGAGATTTGATTTTAAGCGAGGACATTCATAGAAGAGAATCTGGCAAACCTGTATCTACTGCTTTAGTAGGTGAAAATAAATGAAGATCTATAACACATGTGGGTAAGAGTAGTACTAATATGAACAAACTTAGTCAATTTAGGACTGCTGATGTTGTCTGTTGGAGTTGTGGCAAGAGGGAGCATCTTAGAAAGAATTACCTTAAGCTGAAGAATGAGAAGAGTAATGAAATTGTAACTGATTCTGCAGCTGTAGCAGATAATGTCAATTATGTCTTGTCTATCACTGATTATTCATTGTTTGATGGATGGATTATGGATTGTGATTGTTCTTTTCATGTCACACCAAATAGAAACTAGTTTATCACTTATCAGTGCACGGGTATGGGTAAAGTCCAATTAGGAAACAACGTTGAGTGCGATGTTGTAGGTGTTGGTGATGTTAAAATCAAAATGCATGATAGCATTGTGAGGACATTGACTATAGTAAGACACGTTCCAGAATTGAAAAAGAACTTAATTTCCTTGGGTGCCCTAGATTCAGCTGGTTGCAGGTATTCTTTAGAAGGTGGGGTTCTGAAGATTGTTCGAGGTGCCCTAGTGATAATGAAAAGAATCAAGCATGGAGGCATGTATAAACTTCAAGGTAAGACAGTGACAAATTTCGTTGCGAAAATGTTGGATGCATCTATTCGAGAGTCTTTTGATTGCTCAAGGAAGATATGGGTGTTTGTGCCAATGTACAAGTTTGATGCTGGTGTCAGGATCACGCGGTTGAGAGCTTTGATCGAGACGAAGACTAGTAAGTCGATCAAGCATGTGCGGACTGACCATAGCATGGAGTTTTGCTCGGAGCTAGCAAATAAATTCTGCATGAAAGAGGACATAGTGAAACACCGTACTAGTGCCAGTAAACCACAACAATTTGCAGAATTGATGAGCAAAATATTACTAGAGACGGCCCGAAAAATGATCTCTAGTGCTGGTATTGCTAGGAGAATCCTAGCTGATGTGCTTAGTACGATAAGCAACTTGGTGAATAGATCCCTATCAACTGCTATTGAATAGTGGAATCCTAAAGAAGTGTGGTCAGGTAACGTTGCTGGTTATTATGTTAGTAGAATGTTTGGTTGCCCGTGTTATTTTCGAGTGAGCGATGGTAAGCTCGATTGGAGGGCAAGGTGCATATTCCATGGCTATGCACAAGGTGAGTGGGGCGATCAGTTGTGATGCTCATATATAAATTCACATGTTAACAGCAGAGAAGTTACCATTGATGAGTCTTCCGTACTTCTGGCTAGGAGTGTTTATGGCAGTATTAATACAGATCTAGAGGGTGTTCAGCTTGAGGTGGAGTTGCGACCAAAAACTCCTGAGGTAGCGTATATACGTACTAGCAAAGTAATCGACACAGATGGTGCTTGTAGCGAGGTGGAGCCTATAGAGCCAATGGTTGCCGTAACTGCTGAAATTGACAAGGTATGTATTCGATCTCTTGATAGAGATGGATGCAACAATGGTTTTGCTTTATTTGCGGTTAAGGAGGTTGTGTCGGAAAATTCTTGCGGAGCAGTTAAAAGTGCATGTGGAGTTGGTATTCTGATGAGGTCCTCGGTTATGACGAAGTTCAAGCGATGCTTGGACTTGGATAATATCTGTAGCGGTTGAGCCCATCGGGGGCTATGGGAAAGTAGCGGTAGAGTTTAAATTTTTGTGAAACGATTGCAACTTGGCTCAAACGTTGAGCCAAGGTGGAAATTGTTAAAATATGTCTCGAGTTTGAGCACAATGCGAAATTTTGAATATTCCGAATTGGATATGTTGCGGACATTCGAAATCGAGCAAAGAAGATCCGAAGATCAACTTCCTAAAATTCGATCTGCGTTGGAGAGTTTGGTCACTGAAATAGGAAAGTCTAACTTTCACTTGGATTTGGAATTTGTTTAAAATATATGGAGATATATTTTGCTTAAAATAAGCAAGTTAGGAAACAAAATCCTATGAGAAGTCGGCAAAGGAATAAGGGTCTCACTTATATATATATAGACTTATGGCCATGGATGGAAGAAGGTTGATCATGAAGAATTGGTTTTGAAGCACCATCTCATCGTCGAGTGCTTGGAAGAGATTTTTCTTTGTCATTATTGTTTGTGAATTACATCCAAGAAGTTTAGTGTTGAAGCCGATCAAATCTTGTGGTAATATTTGCATGTAATTCTCTCGTGAGATTGAGAGAGTATTTCTTGACAATCTCCCTTGTCTAATATCAAGCAATGTAAATTGAGATTGTCAAAGGCATGTCAATGCAACAACAGCAGGCTTTAAAACATATGCCATTTTCATGTCAATGGAATCAATTCACAAAACTCAGCAGCAAAATATCAAACTTGTAGGTCCACTTCCACGGTTAACCTTCCAATGCATTTCAAAAATCACGTGCAATTTCATGGACCACACTTGCACCTCACGGCCAGTATTAAAAAGAGTTATCAAAACATAATTAATTTGAAAATCGGCACATTGGCAAGTCTAAACCTCACTCCCGACTTCAAGGTTTTTAAAACTAGGTTATGTAAAAATTTGAGATTTCGAGGGCACCAAAACATTTTCCTTTCCTTTTTGAAACATTGGTGAATGGCACCTCGGTACATAAAGATTTCAGCATCAATCGGGAGGTTTTCCAAACCGTTTACAAGCAGAATTTTTAAAGCTTTGTCAATGCTAAAATTGATGTATAATCAGAGTCCAAAATCACATGCAAACCTGAAAACTACAAGGTTTCCTCAACCATTTAACCCCAAAATAGTTTCGATTACTCTACATCACACCATTCAACACCAAATTCAAGCAATCCAGTTTAGCAATGCACTTCCTCATACAACAACAGCACTATACTATATAGATTAGTAGACTTCAACTTGCCTCAAGTCCTACAGCGTTGACAGCAAGTAAAACAGGAAACTGGCGGGTCACGGATATGGCTCAACGACGGCAAACACGAGTGGCGTTGATGGCGGCAGCGTACGCACACGAACGGAGGGCGGTCTCCTTCCTTCCCCCTCACTCTTGCTCGCTACTCGCTCACAATTTCTCTCGCTCTCGTTGCACTCACTCGCTCTCTCTCTGCTCGAATTTTGCTCGGCTCTTTCTCTCTCTTACTCTCTGTTACGAGCATTTTGTTCGATTCACCGCTCGTTGACTGTCCTAGCCAACAAAGAAATGCGGTGGCTTCATTGATCGAAGACAGCTGGGCGGGACGTGGAATTCAGCATGTCATTCGGTTGCCGACTCCCCCCCTTGCATGCACTGACGTGTCCGTTGATGGGCGCCTCTCGGTCAATTATTCTCCATTTGTTGACCGGCGGACGTGACTCTTCGCACGCTGGGGTCTTGAAATTTGCTGGCATCCGAGTAGGAAGCAACGTGGCTTTTGCTGAGTGCCCCTCGGTCAACAATTCCCTTCCTTAGTTGACTCAAGTGTCGACCAAATGGAGAGGAGTTAGGGCGGTTAGGACGTGCATGGTCTTTCCTCCCCAAGCATGCATGCATGTTCCTCATGCATGGCCGAAGTCCCTTCCTTCGGCTCACTAAATAATTATTAGATTAAAGTCCAAGTCCCTCTCTTATTACATAAATACTTGAGTGGTATAGTGTGGCATCCCAGAAATTCAAAACCAAGCCTTAAGGTGTGTTAAAGTCTTTAATTAGGTGATAGAATTTCCAATGGCTTATATTTTAGCCATTAGTCTTTTAATTTGATGGATTGTGCTTGTGATTGTGGAAATTTAAATTTAATAAGATTAATAATCTATGCTTGGCCATATGATTTAAAATTCAATGAGTAAAAATATCCTAAGACTTTGGCCAAGATTGAAAATTGAAATTTAGAAATAATTATAGAAAGGAATTTCAAAAAAAAAAAAAGAGAAAAGAGGGTTATTTTTGAAATGGGCCTTGGACCCATTGGCCTAAAGCTTGGTGGGCCAAGCTTGTCAGCCCATTAGAGCCCAAGGGAGGAGTCAACCAGCCCAAGAGGAGTGGCCGGATGGCCCAACTCCAAAGCCCAAGCCCAAATCCAATTCAAAAATAAAAATGACAAGTGGCAAGGGGCAAGAGCATGCATTGGTGGGATTATAGGCAATCTCATGATTACTAATCATGGGCTTTAGGGGATATAAAAAGGGAGAGAGAAGAGGAATGGCCGGTTCCTCTTGATCATTCGGCCGAGAGAGTGTGAGAGAGGGAGAGAGAGTTCGAGCGGAAGGGAGAGAGACCGAGAGGGAGAGAGAGGAGGCGGAGCCGAGAGGGAGGTGCCGCCGTGTCCTTTGCCTAGAATTGATGACTTGTTTGACCAACTCCAGGGAAGTTCGGTCTTCTCTAAGATTGATTTGAGGTCGGGATACCATCAGTTAAGAATTAAGAAGGAGGACATTCCTAAGACTGCATTCAGGACTCGTTATGGGCACTATGAGTTCCTTGTTATGCCATTTGGATTAACTAACGCCCCGGCTGCATTTATGGATTTGATGAATAGAATATTTCAGCCTTATTTGGACCAGTTTGTGATTGTGTTTATTGATGATATTCTGGTATATTCAAAAGGACCTAAAGAGCATGAGCAACATTTGAGAATAGTTTTGCAGACCCTGAGAGAGCATAAGTTGTATGCTAAGTTCAGTAAGTGTGAATTTTGGTTGGACCAGATAATATTTTTAGGACATGTGGTGTCAGGAAATGGAATTGCAGTAGACCCGGCAAAAGTTGAAATGGTAGTGAATTGGCCGAGACCCGCGACACCCACTGAGATACGAAGTTTCTTAGGACTGGCTGGTTATTATAGGAGATTCATTGAATGATTTTCAAGACTGGCAGGACCTTTAACTAAATTAACCCGAAAGAATGTGAAATTTGAATGGAATGGAGAATGTGAAAGGAGTTTCCAGGAGCTCAAAAGGAAATTGACTTCAGCTCCAATTTTGGCTATACCTACTGGCCCTGATGGTTTCACAGTGTATAGTGATGCATCTCACAAAGGACTAGGATGTGTGTTGATGCAGCATGGCAAGGTTGTAGCCTATGCATCCAGACAATTGAAACCCCATGAGTTGAATTACCCGACGCATGATTTAGAGCTAGCAGCTATAGTGTTTGCCTTAAAGATATGGAGACACTATTTGTATGGGGAAAAGTTTGAGATTTATACCGATCATAAAAGTTTGAGGTATTTGTTCTCATAAAAGGAGTTGAATATGAGACAAAGGAGGTGGATGGAGTTGTTGAAGGACTATGATTGTGAGATAAAATATCATCCAGGGAAAGCGAATAGAGTAGCAAATGCTCTTTGTCGTAAGTCGGCAATTTCCATAGCAAGTTTAGATATAGCTAGTTTGAGAATGGCGGAATGGAAATTGTTAGAATCTGTAGCAAATTCCGAATTTAAATTGGAAATGGATTGTCTTACTAGCATGCTTAGTGCATTGAGGATTGAGCCGGAGATTATCCAGAAAATTAAAATTCTGCAAGAATCTGACCCAGAAATTTTGAAAGTGAAAGATGCTGTATCTTTAGGGAAAAGATCAGAATTTCAAATCTCTGATGACGGAATAGTGAGATGTCAAGGACGACTTTGTGTTCCTGACAATGAGGAATTGAAGAAGGAAATTTTGTCGGAGGCACATAAGAGTAATTATAGTATCCACCCAAGTAGTACAAAGATGTACAGAAATTTGCGTCAGCAATTTTGGTGGAATGATATGAAGGCAGATACGGCTAAGTACGTATCTCAATGTTTGACGTGCCAGCAAGTAAAAGCGGAACATTGTAAACCCGCAAGACTTTTGAGACCATTAGACATTCCTTAATGGAAGTGGGAACATGTAACGATGGACTTTGTGCAAGGATTGCCAAGGACATCAAGTAGTCATGATTCAATTTGGGTTATAGTGGATCGTTTGACTAAGTCGGCACATTTCTTAGCGATTCGCATGGACTGCCCAATGGATAAGTATGCGGACATGTATGTAAGTCAAATAGTACGCTTACATGGTATTCCAGTGACCATTACATCAGATTGAGATTCGAGATTTACTTCGAATTTTTGGAAAAGTCTTCAAGTTGCGTTAGGATCTAAGCTTCAGTTTAGTACTGCTTTTCATCCTCAGACAGATGGTCAATCAGAAAGAGTGATCCAGACATTAGAGGATATGTTAAGGGCTTGTGTAATCGATTTCAAAGGAAATTGGGATGAAAGATTGCATTTGGTAGAGTTTGCCTATAACAATAGCTTTCAGAAGAGTATAGGTATGGCACCTTATGAGGCATTATATGGAAGGAGATGTAGGACTCCTGTCTGTTGGAGTGAGGTAGGTGAAAGGAAGTTGACAGGACCTGAACTGGTACAAGTTACCGCTGAAGCTGTTGATATTATCCGAGAAAGACTTAGAGCAGCTCAGAGTAGGCAGAAAGACTACGCAGATAAACGTAGAAGGCCTTTAGAATTTGGTGTAGGAGACCATGTATTCCTTAAGGTATCTCCAATGAAAGGAATATCTCGATTCGGGATGAAGGGTAAGCTAAGACCTAGGTTTGTCGGACCTTTTGAAATTCTTGAGAGGATAGGGGATGTAGCTTATCGTTTAGCATTACCTCCTAAGTTAGAAAATCTGCACGATGTGTTTCATGTATCGATGTTGAGGAAGTACCAGCCGGATCCTGGTCACATACTCGATCATGAAGCCATCAAAATGGATGAGAAAGTGAGGTACATTGAGGAACCTGTGCAGATATTGGATCGAAAGGAGCAAATTCTTAGGACCAAGAAGATCCCATTGGTTAAGGTATTATGGCGACATCATGATGTGGAGGGAGCCACATGGGAGAGTGAGGATCAGATAAAGGAAAGGTACCCCTATTTGTTTAAAGAAGGCGCGAGTAGTGCTTGAATTTCGAGGATGAAATTCTCTAAGGAGGGGAGAATTGTGGCATCCCAGAAATTTAAAGCCAAGCCTTAAGGTGTGTTAAAGTCTTTAATTAGGTGATAGAATTTCCATGGCTTATATTTTAGCCATTAGTCTTTTAATTTGATGGATTGTGCTTGTGATTGTGGAAATTTAAATTTAATAAGATTAATAATCTATGCTTGGCCATATGATTTAAAATTCAATGAGTAAAAATATCCTAAGACTTAGACCAAGATTGAAAATTGAAATTTAGAAATAATTATAGAAAGGAATTTCAAAAAAAAAAAAAGAAGAGAAAAGAGGGTTATTTTTTAAATGGGCCTTGGACCCATTGGCCTAAAGCTTGGTGGGCCAAGCTTGTCGGCCCATTAGAGCCCAAGGGAGGAGTCGACCAGCCCAAGAGGAGTGGCCGGATGGCCCAACTCCAAAGCCCAAGCCCAAATCCAATTCAAAAATAAAAATGACAAGTGGCAAGGGGCAAGAGCATGCATTGGTGGGATTATAGGCAATCTCATGATTGCTAATCATGGGCTTTAGGGGATATAAAAAGGGAGAGAGAAGAGGAATGGCCGGTTCCTCTTGATCATTTGGCCGAGAGAGTGTGAGAGAGGGAGAGAGAGTTCGAGCGGAAGGGAGAGACACCGAGAGGGAGAGAGAGGAGGCGGAGCCGAGAGGGAGAGAGAGGAGGCAGAGCCAAGAGGGAGGTGCCGCCGTGTGCTCGCCGTTCGACCGCCTTGTCCGACCACCGTACGCCGTCGTTCATCGCCGTTTGTTCATCTTAGAGGCAAGTGGAGTCCTTAAATTCTCTTGCATGTTTGTTTTGTGGGTTGCATGTTGGATTTTAGGTGTGATTTGTGCGAAAAACCGAGGTAAGAGTTGGTTGTTTGCAAACCGTGTGACTGTTCTTGTTCGGTTTGTGGAAGTCAGTAGCTTGTTTGGACTTGCATGTGTGTTTGGAGTCCGATTTTGGCTTTGGTGTCTTCATGAAAGTTGAAGCTAACATCTTGTAGTATGACATACTGAAAGTTCATGGAAAACGAGGGAGATTTGGGGGGTCAAAAGTTCTATTATACGGAGACTTTAGATCTGCGAAATCTTCACTGACCTCTTGTTGATTTCTTGACTGCATGTTGATTTCTGTTGGAGATCTCACTTTGTTGTCTTCATGAAAGTTGAAGGTAACATCTTAAACTATAACATACTCAAATTTTAAGAGAAAGGAACGAGTGTAGCCTAGTAAATCGTCTAGATCTTGGAGATGATTGATTCTGGTGAAGTGTACCGAGACACCCGAGACTTCAAGGACTTAAAGGACGATCATAATTTTGTTATTTGACCTAGATCTCTTCATGAAACTTGTAAAGGACACCTTGATACATAACATACTCAAATATAAGAGGAAACTAAAGAGAATAAATGGGTGAAACCTAAATATTTCGGAGATGTGCATTCTGGACGAAACGGTAGAGCTTCCAGAAGTTTCGTGGAGTTGTATAAATTAATCTAAAAAGAATTTGGCTTATAGTTCTTCATGAAAAGTGCACGAAAATGTGTTGGCTATTACCCTGTAAAATTCCGTAATTTTGGAAGGCCATATGAGTATTTTAATCGAATTTAGTTGGAAACTGTGCAAGTCTGGCCATTACCCGAATATAAGGTGCTATTTCATGGAAATTGTGAAATTATGAGAAATTCAATTTGGCCATGAATTTTGTATGAAATTGCGATTCTATTTGTTTATTTAATGATTTTATGAATATCATGATTTTGGGAAAATCATAGATATTAAATTTAATATTTATTTGTGGAAATATAATAAATAAATAAAATAATGATAAAATAATAATAATATAATAAAATAAAAAGGGATTATTTTGTTGGCCATGAATTCTATTGAATTTATTATGCATTGCTATATGACATTGGTGTATGTATGATCATGAATAGTGATGCATGTGTGTGAATCATATGCCATGTAATAATGAGATTAAAAGGATGATGAAAGTGGAAAGTGATATGTGAGTAAGAGGTTGTGGTGGAGGATGATGTCTGGTGGCCTGGTGGCGTAATTCCAGAGATTCCCTGGGAGTTTCAGGATGCCCGGAATGTGGGGGGCCGGAAGCCTTGTCGGAGGTCTTTGCCTGAAAGGAATGCCTCGCGATGCCAGGATTTGGGTGCGAGATGCCTGGCTAGAAGGGTAAAGGCCGGAAGCCCTGTCGGAGGTTTCTGCCCGAAGGGAATGCCTCTCGATGTTAGTTGAGATGCGAGATGCTCGGAATGTGGGGGGCCGGAAGCCCAGTGGCCATGGGATGGCTGGAATGCTGGGAACCCTGTCGGAGGTCTTTGCCCGAAGGGTTGATGATGAAATTGAAAATTGAGAATGGGTGATGTGGTGATCAAAATTAAAGAGAAAGATGAGAATTAAATGATATGATATGCATGCTGATATGCATGATAATGATGATGATGTGATATGATATGATGATCACCTATGATATGATATGCATGCTGATATGCATGATGATGATGATGATGATGTGATATGATATGATGATCACCTATAATATGATATGCATGCTGATATGCATGATGATGATGATGATGATGATGTGATATGATATGATGATCACCTATGATATGATATGCATGCTGATATGCATGATGATGATGATGATGATGATGTGATATGATATGATGATCACCTATGATATGATATGCATGTTGATATGCATGATGATGATGATGATGATGTGATATGATATGATGATCACCTATGATATGATATGCATGCTGATATGCATGATGATGATGATGATGTGATATGATATGATGATCACCTATGATATGATATGCATGCTGATATGCATGATGATGATGATGATGATGATGTGATATGATGATCACCTATGATGATGATATGCATGATGATATGCATGATGATATGCATGATGATGATAATGACATGATATGCATAATGATATGCATGGTGATGATGATGATAATGATGATGCGTGATGTGATATGATGATCATCCATGGTATGATATGCATGATGATGATAATGACATATGAGATGCCATGATGATGATATGCATGCTATGATGATGCATGAATATGTATGACATCCAGAAAGGTAAGCAATGCCTGCATCTTATGATGGTATGCATGGTGCATTGAGTTGTTATTATATTTCCCTATCTACTGAGTGGTTGTACTCACCCCTTTTGGGGAATAACATTTCAGATTAGCACAATGCCGCTTCCTGCTGTCTCGCGTGGGGTATACTATGGTCTACCGTCTGATGTAGAGGTAGAGTGTACGGAGATAGATTGTCCCTCTGTTCCCAGACTGACGTTTATCCGAGTGCGATGTCTAGTGATGTATGATATCAGCCTGGCTGGGGGCCCTGTCATACAAGAGTTCATTTCTATGCACGTTCGTCGGGATGGAGCTATGCGAGGGATGCTGCCGCCGCCACCACCTTATGCACCGGGTTGGGTGTGAGACTTGCGCTCGATGAGTAGGAGCTGGATCTCTTTTTGATGTAGATAGTCGACGCTTCGATGGGAGGGTTTTGTGCACGTATGATGTTAGGGGTCGAGGTTTCTTTTTGAGATTTTAGGTAGGACATGGCAGAGTCCTAACCTTTCTTGTTTTGTACCGACCCGAAGGAAACCCCATCTTGCTATATATATATGTATGTAAGCAAAGCGTCGAAGTTGTTTATAAAATCCTGATGTTTAGCTGGTGTGTATTTGTATCATGGATTGGTAGGGGGATAGATGGCGATGCGTAATTTGCTTCGGCTATGAGTCGCGCTGGGACCGTCTTTTAAAAGAAAAAATGCATGTGATTAATGACACTTATTTTAAGTACGAGACAGAAACGGTAACTAAATGTAATATCGGCACTGGTAACGACCTGCGAAGGGTTCGGGGTGTTACATATAGTCGTGTAGTGTCATCGGAACAAGTGTGCATGGGAGTTGTGGTTAGTAGGGTACACATGCGGGTGGGAGAGGATCTCAATCGTAGCGTTACCTAAAAGAAATTTTTGACGATTGGACAATTACTAAACATAACGTATTGGTCCAACAATGATCAAACGATGTCTGCGAATGGTACTAATGATGCAGTCTGACGAACTTCCGTCAATCTGTCACGGACAGTCACATATTTGAGGTCCGGCAAAAATCCGGATGCCACAGATCGCTCACCTTTTCGCAACAAAATATATACCAAACTGTAGATCAACTATCAATAGTGTAACAATCCGCAATAGAATGCCATCAAGCAGCTCAAGTTTGGCATTAGGATCAAAATTAGGGGCATGCTGAAAACATCATGAATTGAGATCAGAACAGGAACAATCCAATGTTAGTATCAAGTCACATTGTGAGAGAAAATTGACTTTGTGTATTGCTCAATTGGACAAGGTATTACACTAGAGGGATATTTGTATCTAGGATAATTTACACAAGGAAGTAATCTATTATGGGATGTTTAACTCCAAACCATCCCTTCCCGTTATATCATGAAGCGTAAAAGTCAAAAGAACACTTTGTTCTCATGCATCCTTTCATTACAAAAGCAGGTAATTAGTTGATGATCAAGAACACTTAAATCTACAAACGCCATTTCAAACATTCGCAAAATATTGCTAATTTGTTAGTAATAATCTGCCTAAGATGCTCTTATGAGCAACATGTTATACATCCATATTTTTCTAAACTAGCTCATGAATCATATCAAGCTAGTCTTTTTTATTTTCCCTTTATTTTTTATGTCACACCCATGACGCATATAACAATAGGCTATAGGTAAGCTTGTCACTCTAAAAGCCTCTCCTAGTATGGAAGTTCTCCTTCATAGTTGCCTGGAGGATCGTAGTTGATCGTAGTTGCACACAACATACCACCACCCATTGTTACACTAAACCTTAGCGCACCCAACTCGAACCGAGTTGCACCAAACCATCTGAGTGTAGTGCAAGCAGTCGCACCCGCTCTCACAAGTGTTGGTGTTGTAATTGTAGTTCTGCTTCTCTATGACCCACAAGCTAACGACGTAGGTGCTAGTGAATGTGCCGGTGCCCTTGGCAAGGTTCTCACCACAGGGTCCATTAGAGTGCACAAGGCCGCAGTTGCTGATCCGTTGGTTCAAATAGCTTTGGGCATAGGCAGCAAGTGTGTTGTCCCATGTCATGTTCACCACGCCAACTTGCTTCCGAGCGGCATTGTGAGAGTCAAGATAGTCATGGGGTGAGTTTTGGGCATGAGTAGGTTGAAAGAGAGAAATAGAGACAAGAGATATGATAATGGTTAGAGAATTAGCTGATGTTGGTTTAAGGTGGTATTTTTGGTGATTAGTTATGCTATTTATAAAAAAATATTTTCGGGGCTTCAACTTACCATATGCAATGAACTTATCAGGGAACATCTCCTTTGGACAGCACAACCTTGCGTTCAAATCTAGTTTGATCTAAAATGATAAACTAGTAACTGGTGCATGAGGAAGTAGTTTTGCATGTTCTTCCTTTCCTCAAATGGAAGTAAAGTAAAAGGCATAAGTGAAGTTTGAAATTTCAGCAAATTGGATACATTATAATAAGAAGGATGTTGGACTTTATGTCGAGTAATGCTAAAGACATTGAGAATAGTGCATGAGATTAAATTATTAGGGGACATAAATAAAGTTTATCCAGTCGTAATGATCCAACAAGTCTTATCCAAGCCTCCAATGGGGAATGCAGATAATTTCTCCCGATTTATTTCACAATACCATCCATCGGCACTGGCCGTCCTCCAATGCCACCAACAAAGCCATTCAAAAGCCACCACCAACTCGTCATCGTATCCATCGTCGTTGTTCTAAGATCCACCATCCATCTTCAATCATACTATTTGTCTCTAGCGTCCCCCACCTCATAACAATACATTACTACCCGCTTACGAGAGAAGTACATCAAATGTATCAAAAGTTATGTACAACACTCATTTTAGTACTAAAAGTTTTCGCCAAATCACTTAATTGCCTCCGATGAGAAATTTTGGCCAAAATATATACGTGACAATTTATAATTAAAATTTTAATATGAGTTGACACTTTTTTTTAGGAAAAAAAAAAAGTTCTCCATGGAATTTCCATATGTACATTTCTCCACCCCTCCCTCCCCATCATTTTTTTCTTTTTTTCTGTCTTTCTTCTCTTTTCTCCCTTATGCAACCTCACTGCTTCACACTGTACATGGACTCCTCAGCTACAACTTCATCAATGCTCTCCCATCACCACCCAGACCTACGAGCTTCGCCACAACCTCAACAAACAACACCAAGAATCGATGAACGACACCTGTGACAGGTTGGAAAGAAGGGGCGAGGAACGACATGGTTCAGATCTGTGAGAAGAGTGTTGTTCAGTCAAGATTGCTTGGTTTCATCAAATTAGAAAGCCAAGAAGCACATCCAGCAATCAATGAACGCCTAGGTTGGACGGAAAACCAAGAACAAGCACGCGAACCTCACCCAAACATTTCATCAAACACCTAAGGTACAACAACCGGAAAGCATTCGGGTCGCAAATTTAGACCAGAACCAACCATAACCAGAAAACAACACTGGGACACAGAGAAAGGAATGAGAAGGCCCAAAATGCATGCAGACCGGGGCCGGTGAGCCTCGTTCCGTCGAATCAACAAGACAGGGGAAAACAAGCTTGGGCGTAACTTGTGAAAGGAAAGTTGGCAGACGCTATTGCTAGGTAGATCGGAACAAAACGGCTCCAGAAACTGCCTCGAGGGACTTGGTCGGTGAAGAAGGCAACACCAACTGCGATTCGAACTAGCTGAGAATGGATCCGACTGATCCTTCGGTTTGCAGCTTTTCAACAGATCGACTCTGTTAACGGCGGATTTGGAGGTGGCTTTGATGAATTGCCGAGACAAGAAACCGGAGAGAAATTCCTTGTTGCATTCCCTTTCTGTCGATCGTTTAGCAAGAAATTGATTTTTCTTGCTGAACGAAGTCGTTTTGGGTCATGCAGGCAGGTAGAACTCGTTAAACATCGTCATTTTGAGCTTTTTATGTGGAATCAGGCCGCTGCCGGCAAGCCACATGGTGGAAAAAATATCAAAATTTTGCCCTATCAAATTTCCAACACTTGAGATCAAAGTTGACACTTAAATAATTATTTTTTGTTTAAGTGACATTTAAGTGATCTAAGGAAAAAAAAATTAACATTGAAATGAGCGTCATACATAACTTTTGGCACTTTTAGTATAATTTTCTCTCCTCTCACTCCTAGCAATGGCCGCTATCAAGACATCAACGAGCTTTAACCAACCCTCGACGCCTTGATGCTGTCGAGATTGTAGCAAGCGTCCAGATCTGGAGGTGCATCCTCCTTATCTAGAGACTCAACCCCTCCACTCCCGCGAGATCCGGATCCATCGCCCTCAGTAGGCAGGTGGTGGCCGTTGCCCCTTGATTTATTGCTTAACAAATCAATTTTCCATTAAAAAAAGAAAAAATTTATGAATCATTCTTTAATGTCTCTGCCATTTTCCTTATTTTAAGCTATCTAACAGGTACATGTACTTCTCTTTTGTCTCAATTAAGTTATCATCCACTTGTTTTTAAATTAATACAAGCATGAAATCCATATTATTTGTGTTTTTAATTTTATGAGCTACTTTTACGGTTCTGCAATTGGCATGGATGCGAAGGGCACACCCTCACATCCCCACTTAGCATTGAACGGTTAGACGTGCATCTTGTATCCGTCTATCGCACCATAAATAAGTCTTATAACAAAGAAATTATAATGAGCTCAAGATACGTAATAAATTGAATTTGAATCATAAAAAATGTTTAGATCATACGTAAGTCCCACATAGATCTTATCAAATTCAACAATCTAGATTTGGGATGTGAAATACTATGTAAAGTAGAGTAAAGGTCCATTAGGAATATGATTTGAGTAATTTTTCATTGACTGAAATATGCCCCCTCTCTCTCTCTGCACACATGCGCTTGTGTGCTTCACCATCAAGCCGCAGTCAATTGAAGACCAAGCTTGATCGAACAATTATGTGACTAATTCGATCAAATCTAAGGAGGACAAAGGGAGAGGCTATCTCATCGCAAGATCATGGAAAAAAGGAGGTTGACTCTCGATGTCGCAATTGAGCATAGGCTCACTATCAACTAGAAGCCAATGCTTGATTGAATTTGGGTGATATTGCCGATGAAATTTTGTTGCAGTCATGTTGCTGACACACCTACAGCCATCATGTGTCTCCTCTAAGGATAAGTACACCAGAAGTCTCAAAAGTGGTGTATGGCGCTCACTTTAGTACCAAAAGTCTTTTCGGATCACTTAAATGCCACTTTTTTAAAAACGCGATCATTTAAGTCCCAACTCTAGTTTTGATAGCCGGAAATCCGACGTAGCTATATTTTATTAATTTCTCAGTCCTACATGGTTTGCTGGCATACCTACTTAGCATATAACACCTAAATGATGTCGTCCGAAAGTTGTAAAAAGCGATCATTTAAGTGCAAAATTTTATTTAAAATGATCATTTAAGTGCCAGATTTTATTTAAAGTGATCATTTCGGTGGTAGTTGTTATTTAAAAACAATCACTTCAGGGCTAAGCATGCCATGTGGAAATGCCATATAGACTGGATTTTTTAAAAATTTGTAATATTAATTATAAATGACAAGTAATCATTTTGGTCGAAATTTCTCGTCATTTGCACTTAAGTGATTATTTTTTCTTTGATTTAGCATTTAAGTGAGCTGGCAAAAACTTTTGGCACTAAAATGAGTGTCGTATACAACTTTTGGCACGTCTAGTGTATTTATCAAGTATCCCCTACCTACTCTTCAAACCTCTTTTTTCATTGCCATGTCATTTAATGGAGATACAAAGTTGACAAACACATAAACAAGACAAGATCAAAAAGGAAACATGGACCTATATTTGTTGCACTTCTCAGTGTGCTCATCACATCGTCTAATAATTTTTTGTCAAGTCTTCCTATTCAATCAACCCTCTCATTCTTCACCATTAGCCACCGTCTCCGGCCGTTATGGCCAATTGTCAGCACCGTCACTCCTCCACATCTCGCTGTTATCTCCGTCGTGTTATCCACGACCATCTTTGTTTTCTCTATTTGCAAACCGAAAACACTCTCTCCCTCACTCTATCTCTTCCCTCACCACCAAATCTCTATAAGGTCTCGGCACCACCATTGATGACCTGATCTGGCCATGGCCTTTGAGATCTCACCTCAATCTCAATGGACAGGTAGATGGAAGAGGCATCCCCAAATCTTGAGTTGACCTTCTGATTTCGTCATTGTCGACAAAGTAATTGTAAATGATGAGGGGAGCTCAACGCGAGGTCTTGAGACCCGCCAAAGGCATAAACTTGACGTTCATGTGAGCTCATCTGTCCTTATCCAAGAGAGGGAGAGAGATAGCTACACGAAAACAGGGATGACGACTGACATTGAAGCGATAGGGGAGAGAGAGAGCGAATGGAGCATGACATGACCCTTCATAGGCACCGGCATTGAATGGTGGAGCGAGGAAGGTCAAGATTGATGGTGGCACAGAGGCATGTCAAGGACACAAGCCACACGTGGTTGTGGGGGCTCGATAAGGGGGGAGAAAGATGGGGAGAAGAAGAGAGATTGGTGTTGGGATCTTGAGGAGTGTTGGGTAAGCTGTAAAATCACGAAGAGAGACTCGTGTTTTGATCTTGTGTTGGAGACAGCAAATAAGTAAACCGATGCCTACAATGGATCTGCATCCAAGAGACATAAATAGGGATGGTGAAGGACATAGAATACAATGCCTTGGATCTAGTATAAAATAGGTAACACGATGGTATAATCGGGAAAATGAAAATCAATCATAAACTGACTCATAGCATGGTTGATCTAGGCTATGTTAGAGCAATTTTACCATAAAAGATATACTACATTATTGACCAATTGTCAATGAAGTGTGACGTCTTACAATAGCATGCCATCAACAAGCTCAAGTTTGGCATTAAGATCAACAATATCAGGGGGGCTGTAGGCTTCATGGATTGAGATCAAAACAGGAACAATCTAGCTATAATACCAAGTCAGTATGTGAGGAAATATTGAATTGTGCGTTGCTTTATTGAATAATGTTTTACATTATATGGGTACTTATATCCAGAAAAATAAACACAAATAGGGAAGCAATCTAATGAAGAAATTAACTAACATAGGAATTAACGATAAAACCAGAACAAATTGAAACCAATTACAATCTGCATAACATCACATAATCTTGAACATTACCTAACGATTGAAATTCATCATAACAATCAACATGTCTTTCCAGAATTTTTCTATGAAAGTTTAAGGTTGAAATTGCTCTCGCAAGTTTGTTTGATATATTATAAACTTTTCTGTTTTTTTAACTTTTTTGGTCAATATAGTGGAGACAGTTGAGATAAGTGGCCTTGGCTATATTTGTTAACAAAGCAATGGGAGGATGACCACATCCTATGGTAAATCAATAAAGAAAACAGTGCTCTCCTGCAATTAGCTTACAATTAGCCAACAACTAGCTAACAATCATCACATGTGCCCTTCCTCTACTGGCATGGAGCATAAAAGTCGAAAGAGCAAGTGTACTTGAAATCTGCCAAAGCCATTTCAAGCAGTTGCAGATTACTTCTAATTTGCTAGTAATGATCTGCTTAAGTTGCTTTTATGCGCAACGTGTCATGCATCCATATTTTCCAAAACTAGCTAATTCTAATACTAAAATCTAACAACCTAATAAATGCCTATTTTTCCAACCAATTTCCATTTTTATTTTCCAGAATTTTTTATTTTATGATTTTCGTTTTCTTATCTTATTCTCGGTCCCTCCTCTGAATCAAATTTTCACTGAGATACTCCGTGATTCAGTATTACCTCAGACGAAGCAATTGGTAACAAACATGCTCAATGATGAAGAAATCATCAACATACGAACAGCAACATCACGGGTAATTAGAACAACACTTGGATGGGCTTCAGATCAATTCAATCTACACCCAAAAGAGGTGACCAGCAAAGGAATGGTGATGACAGCCAGTTCAAGGCACAGCAACATGGTTATACGTTGAAAAATCATCACCAATTCACCATAACAATCTCCTAAATCATCATGCTGAGTTAAGAGATCGTACTGATGTAGCTTCATCACACGCCAGAGGGGTTTTGGTAGGACTGAAGAAAAGCAAATGTTAAGCAAACCCTACTAGAAACTTAGTTTCACAAATCGCAAGACATTGATTCCCCTAAAGCAATCAATAATTCCCCAAAGAACTGCGGCTACTTCCTTTTTTTTTGGGGAATTAGAAAGATACAACACCTCAAGCTTTCTATATATGATCACATCGTAATACCTACTCAGGATAGCTACGGACGAGAGAGAGAGAGAGAGAGAATAGGCAAAAGAAGGATTCACCTGTACTGAATTGATCTTTCCTCACCAAATTTACACGGATATACCCGTACTCCAACCTTTCAAGTTGAAAGCAATGCGGATACGGAAAGAGCAGGAGTTTCACCCAGTGATGGACAACTTTGATTTCGTCCTCGCAGGGCCTTGAAACATAGCAACAACAAAGATGTGAACGGCGGACAGAAAAGAAGAAATGCATGTGATGAAGACAGCTAAATGCAGAGAGACGGAAAGAGAGTCCATAATTATGATTGCGACCTTGTCAAGTGCAGTCAGCGACCTTCCTCAGCTTCTATTTGAGAGACAAGCTCTCGGCAGCATATTCAGTGGATTTCAGTAGACTCCACTGCTCATTCACAAGGGAGACATGTCCAGTAAACATAACATTGTAAGCACTAGCAGAAAGGATGACAAGTCTAATCCAACAAGAAGAGAATAACAAGTTTGATCCAACAATTAGCATATGAACAGCAGAATCAACACAGTTGCACTCAAATTTGGCAAACACACTTCAATATTTATTTATTTTCATATAGGACTCATGTGCAAGGATGGACAACGATCAATTTACTACGGATTAAATGAGGACCGAAATTCTTTACAATCTCAAAGAATGAATACCAAACACAGAAGATGTTGGCATGGCACTCTGAAGATTTAGCTAAAACATACTCACTTCTTTACTCTTCACTCATTTACACATATACATGCACAAGCACTCCCCAAGCACCTCACTGCTCTCTTTTTTTCTTCTTTCCTCATAATTTTTTATGTTAGTTCACGGCAAATAACTAATCCATCCAAGGTAAGACCTTCCAGGCTCTAAATAGATTCGAGAGTAAGACATCTCTCCTATTTACCTCACTCAGAATTCACCATTCCATGTATTTTGCATGACAAACGGTTCTACCTTCCAGACAAAATTGCATTATGATGCAAGCCAATAGTCACATCTGCCTCTTTATCATATCAATATGAAAGCTTCCCTGGCCACTATGACGAACAGCAATCAGTGCAATTGAGAAATCCTCGATTAGCCCACGCAACAGCTCAAAGGAAATTCACAAGTGTAATTGAATTCGTAAGTGCAAAATTGTTAAGCATCATTAAAGCAAATACCAAATTAAGACCACAGCACCAATCAGCCGAACAAGAGAATACACAACCAGCGAGCATAATCTCAATCCGGTGAATACAATCTGTCAGATGCCAAAACCCTTGGGTATACGTAAGTCGACATGCTTTGTTCGTCTAGATATTTGATTAACATGAATCTATACTTGGCATAAAATCAGAATCAGAGACAACATATATGGATGGATTTGAACAACAATTCAAGTAGTCATGCCATATGGAGTTCTCGGCCATAGTCTAAAATCAATGGCATAATATCAGAATCAGAGGAGTTGTAAGTGAGTCGAACATGTACATTACGCAACAATCATTCCAGACACTAAAGCATAAGAACGCTTCTCAAAATTGAATTCCGAATTCGTTCAGGCATTTTAACGAATGTTTGGTGGTCAGTTCAAAAATTAGAACAGAGAGTCATAATCGAAGAGTCATTTCCGATATATACGAATTCAATGACATCAGAACGTATTTAAACTACTAACAGATCCACAACCATCGTTCTACTTTCACTCAAAACCGTATTTTAAAATCTCGGATTCAACTCAATAAAACAGAGCAATGACGTACATCCCTTGGAGTCCGTCTTTGGCCAAGAACAGCCATGGAATAGTTGGAGGCGTTATCACAGGTGATCTGCCTGCGCGAGGAAGCTCCAAACGAATCTCTGAGCTCTTCAGACTTCACGGCCTCAAGATTTGAAGAGGTCGGGGCCATCGCGAGACATGGAACCGCACATTGCTGCGTAGCATCATGCCCTGGTGAAAATCGAGAAGTCGTCGATGGTGAAGATCATCGAGCTCTCGTCGCACAACATCAGGCACGTGGGAGGCTAAGGAGAATAGAATATCAGCAGCTGCTGGAATGGGAACGCCAGAGACGTCATCTTCTCGATGGGTTATAAAAACATGCTAGAATGAGTGATTCCGACTTCGTCGATGGAGATCCTAGTAGTATTATCTCTAAATGAAAACTAATTTTTTTCGGAAAATAACCAACCAAGGATTTGGCATCGGTTGACGAATTAGCTAGAGAAGCACCGAAATTCGTTTCTTCAAGAAGAAATAATGGGTAAATCGGATGCATGCATCCCGAGTTCATCTGAACAATTGAATCTGGTAAATCACACACACATACATATAAACCACGTTGGACAATCTTGAAACATTCTTCCACACTCATGTATGCAATAATCTTCCTTTTCTAGAAGAGAGAATGGATCGTGCTGATAATAAACCCTCTCAATTCATGAGACAACATATTACTGGTTACTTTTTATATGCCTACCATGGTCGTCCGCTGGATGAGAAATTAGACAAAAACTCACGTGATTAGAGCATTATTCATATGGTGCTCTTACTTTTAAATGTGAAAGCTTTAATATAGATGAAAAAGAATTCAAAAAATGCAAGACATTCGAATGTTTCATATGTACAAATATAATTATCACACAAATCATTCAACCAACTATTGCATCATTATCTTGCAAGGCATGGGAATCAAAATCCACCCTTAAAGTCAAATCATCTCCACCCCAATCCCCCTAAGAAGATGGGAATTCAAACCCTAACCTCCCCCTTCTCATGTGGGAAGGATGGCTAAATGCTAGTAACTATATTACCATGATTAATATACCTATTTAAGCCCAGCCTAGTAGGATAGGATGGTTTGCAGTTTGTATTCTCTAGGCCTCACACGATGGGAGCTCGGGTAACAATCTAGAGTTTTAGCCACAAAAAAAAAAAAAAAAAAAAAAAATTGACCCCACATCGTTATAATGCATTCTAGAATTATAATTATTGGGAGACAAAAAACAAACCAATACTTTGCATTATCTATTGTTACAATTTCTTCTACTTCAGGTGAAAAGTACATGTCTTTTGAAGGCTCATGAGTCATGACAAAATGTACATAATTAAAGGATAAAGGAGAATTTATGCAATAATTTAGAATTTAGGGGATAGAAGGGATGTATTTTTTGTCCGCAAATTATATATCTACCTATGCTATCTTTGAGTTCACATTCCGGTTAACATATAAGCAGACAAAGCTCTAAGGACATAACAAAGTGACAAATATGAGAACATTTGATAAGTTGTTGTTTAGCAGATGTATATTCTAGCAGATGATAAACTGTTGTAGGAGGAACTATTAAATGAACATAGACTTAGAGGTGTCAAAATGGATCATGAAGCCATTTTTTGACCATAGATGAAAAAGAATTCAAAAAATGCAAGACATTCGAATGTTTCATATGTACAAATATAATTATCTCGCAAATCATTCAACCAACTATTGCATCATTATCTTGCAAGGCATGGGAATCAAAATCCACCCTTAAAGTCAAATCATCTCCACCCCAATCCCCCTAAGAAGATGGGAATTCAAACCCTAACCTCCCCCTTCTCATGTGGGAAGGATGGCTAAATGCTAGTAACTATATTACCATGATTAATATACCTATTTAAGCCCAGCCTAGTAGGATAGGATGGTTTGCAGTTTGTATTCTCTAGGCCTCACACGATGGGAGCTCGGGTAACAATCTAGAGTTTTAGCCACAAAAAAAAAAAAAAAAAAAAAAAAAAAAAAATGACCCCACATCGTTATAATGCATTCTAGAATTATAATTATTGGGAGACAAAAAACAAACCAATACTTTGCATTATCTATTGTTACAATTTCTTCTACTTCAGGTGAAAAGTACATGTCTTTTGAAGGCTCATGAGTCATGACAAAATGTACATAATTAAAGGATAAAGGAGAATTTATGCAATAATTTAGAATTTAGGGGATAGAAGGGATGTATTTTTTGTCCGCAAATTATATATCTACCTATGCTATCTTTGAGTTCACATTCCGGTTAACATATAAGCAGACAAAGCTCTAAGGACATAACAAAGTGACAAATATGAGAACATTTGATAAGTTGTTGTTTAGCAGATGTATATTCTAGCAGATGATAAACTGTTGTAGGAGGAACTATTAAATGAACATAGACTTAGAGGTGTCAAAATGGATCATGAAGCCATTTTTTGACCATATATTTGGGGCTAGGTTGTAAATGGGTTGTTAAACACTTGAAGGGTTGGGTGAAATTAAGTTTAAAATATTGAAGTTCAACTAGAGTGGGTCATAAATGGGTGTCTAGAGAACCCATTTATGATCCATTTAAAAATTAAATTTGTATCAGTTGGGTAAGGGAAATTTGGACCATATATATATATATGTATGTATATATATATATATGTATGTATATATATATATATGTATGTATGTATGTATGTATGTATTGTTCTAGAGGTGACTTTCAATATGCAGTGCTTTGCATTTACAAGATTCAAGACATGACTCTCATAATGTAGAACTTTGTCCCACATGGGACTTTGCCCATCGTGGACCTAATTTGACCAGCACGAATTCTCAAGTCGGAATAGGCCCAAGCTGAGATTTCGGGCTCCCCCTTTTTTCCAGGGCAATTTGCACCTTCGGGCTTGAGAGAGGCCCCAAATGGCCCAAACCGGCTGAACTATATATATATATTAAATATAAAGCATATATAATAGAAAATACATTAATAATAATAATAAATATTTAATTAATTTGTAAATAGGTTGAAGTTAACATGTAAAAAAGAGTATTTTTGAGGCCCAAAATATAATAACGGATCTTTTTTTACTTTAAAAAGAAACAAGAGAAATTCGAGTGAGTTTCGAACTGGTTTGGAGCAAAGGACTTTTGGAAGTTCTATGGACTTGTCAATCATTAAGTAATGACTTCTTTTTTATTGGGGTTCAAGTAACAGTCATTAGCTTACATACCACTTTTGATGGAATGAATGTTTAGTCTTTGTCTCCATGGGCTGCTCGATCCTCTCATGATTGACGGTGAATGTAAGGCACCAATTTGTTTAGTCTCTAGTCTTTGGTTTTCACTAACAAGGACTTTGTAGAATACGAGGCACCAATATTAATTTTGCTTTCTCTCCTCCTCAACTTTTTAAAGGAGGATCCTCTTGGACAATGCTATCTTATAGATTAGTATTAATATACCAAACCACATGGCAGACCATAAGTGAATAGTAAGGCACCAATTTTGCATTCATTGGTAGGCTTGAACAATACATTGTAGGGCCTCGTCACTATGTGGGCTAGGCCTATAGCTTTGAGGCTCATTCTAGTCTGCCCATTCATTTATAAAAGTCACTTTGATAAATATTAGTTTTAGATTATCTACCTTGAAATACAAACTTTGTTAATATTGGAAGAGAATTTAAGGCTTAAAACAAAAAAAAGAAAAGTATTTTATGAAAATTTTAAACTCATATACAACAAAAGTATAAAATATTTTCTATTTATGTTTTCCATTTTATCTAATATTTAGCTCAGCCTTTTTTTTCCTTAAAAAAAGAAAAAAAAGACATCGTCCCTGTTATTGGGCCCATAAATTATAGTGGGCGAGCTAGACACTTGCCAAAACTTGCCAGTTTGGATTTGTACATGGCCCCAAAAAGTTCGAATCAAACATGTTCAGTGATCCAATCTAGTAAGCGTACCTGATCTCGCCATATTCAGATATGTTTTTTTTTTTTTTTGGTAACCAAGGATCAGCTGGGCCCGCCGGGCTTATGCTGGGCAGCCCACGATCCGTAGAGTTCCCCTACGTTTGATGATTTATCTCTTAGAGCATAATAAATGGATGGGACGAGACCTCTTGACTATTAATTAACGTGGGGATTGGGACAAGGCGCCCTTATTCTCCCCATTCCACGGCAAAGGGTGAGCTGAGCTAGTAATTAACTGCATTAATTTTTTTTAAAGAAAATATGCGGTAATACACTAGGAGATAATTTTAATGGAAAAGAAAAGTGTGAGGACTCAAACAAACATGTGGGTTTCATTCAATTGACCAATGGAAACTTCACAAATCATTTAATAAAGAGGATTTAATGCTTATTCTTGGTACATTTAGCATTTCTCTAACCTCAATAAAGAAGGCGCCATATAATATTTTTGGAAGCTATCATCAAATTTCCACTCGTAACCCAAAATAAATACCTTACTCATGCATTTAATATTTTTGGAACTCGCTTTCATGCAAACATAATTTTAAAAGTTGAGATTGCATCAAGCTTGACTACTTGAGCTTGGTGTTTCAGCTTTTGGTGCTTGACTTGTAATTGACTTGGACTTTAAACCAATTTCTTTTGAAAAGCCAAAAGAAATAATTGAAAGTAGGGGAGAAAACTTTAACCCAAGACACGGCAGATGTAAAAGGAATTTTGTGTAAAGAGAGAAGAGTTTCAAGATAACTTTACCTTTTTATGAGTCTCATATTCATATAAAAAATCAACGGAGCCACATTTTGTCAAGGATGTGACAGTTTCATTCCTACTGGATCCTGTCATGATTGACGGCGAATATAAGGCATCAATTTGTTCAGTCTCCGGTCTTCGGTCTTTGTCCCCATGGACTTCATAGAATACAAGGCACCAATATTAATATTGCTTTCTCTCCCCTCAACTTTTTGAAGGAGTGTCCTATTGGACAATGCTATATGATAGATTAGTATTAATATACCAAACCACATGGCGGATCGAAAGTGAATAATTAGCCATATTTGATAATTAATGACAATATGCCACGTCACTTATTACGCCAAATATATGAGACATTCTTAGTGTTTTTGACATTTCTTTGTATTGCTTTGGTTGTAAAAATGAAAACTACCGACGTGTTGATATATGAATGGCACCACTACATGTGCTAAGACTTTACTCAAACTTTCTAAGTAAAATGGTGTGCAGTGTGGTATGCACCCATGTCATCAAGTAAGTGTGGAATTAGGATTAGAATGGAGATTGTCGAAAGGGGGAAAGAGATAAATTGAGCAAGATCAATTAAAAGAAATTTAGTTTTCTATTCCACCATAATTTCTTCTCAAAATTACACAATGCTCTCAACCATCATTAGGAGTTGCCATTCAAGTTTGTCTGATAATCGTTGAAGCAATTTGATGATGCCTTCCATATAGACAATCCAACAAATCTAGAAATGGCCCCATTCAAGCTCTCGAGGTGTAGGACTTTATCCCACATAACACTTAGTTCTAGGGGTGGAAAAAAAGAAGAAGATCTAAACAACAGTTTGGCCTAGATCATACGGCCAACTTTTTTAGGTTTGAAGTGGTCCGGGCTGAAATTTAGGGTTCCCCCTTATTCTTTTTCGAGCCAATCCGCACCTTCAGCTTTAGCATCTTCGGGATTTTCAGGATTAAAATGGCTCGAACTGGTCAAATTATATATTAAAACTAAAAAAATATAATCAAAAGATTAATAATTAATAATAGAAGATGTTTAAATTGTACTCCAAACACTTGAATAAACTCTTAAGTAAGTTATAACATGAACATATAAAAAATGATTTTTGAGGCCCAAAATATAATAACTAATCTATTTTTAATTCATAAAAAATGAAACACAAATCTGCTAAAAATATTAAACTATAATTTTTTTACCCAAAAAATAGGCTCTCCAGTCTCTCTTCCCCTCATCGGTACCATGGGCAGTATCTCGTATTAAACAGTGACAAAGAGGTCAGATTGCTTTTCACAGAGTGATCTAGAGCTTTAGCGAATCAATTAGGATATTTTAATGCAAAAATCACTTGTAATTTTCTTGAATCCAAGTGCACGGGACGCAATCTCTTTTCACAACATGACTCATGTACATTTCTTTTGAGGGGCCAAAGGAAGTTCCCAAGGGCTTTGACGACTTGAGCAGGAAAAGTATTGGACTAATTGCACGATGCAATGCACTCAAGAACAATCAAAATGATTTTTGTTTCACTAATGATAAAGATCCCGACACTCGCGCATCACACCACGATCAAAGAAATTATAAATAAAAAACTTTTACTGTAATAAAAGTGAGTTTTGCTTTCCCATTTCTAGATTGAAAAGAGCCAAAATCCATTTCATTCAACCAAAATAAAGAAATTGTTGGATGACTTTTCCATTCAAAAAGAGATTTTGTGCAAAATCTCTGCCTTTTGAAAAAGGAGAAAAAAGAACATTATTATACAAAAAATGTTAGTTGATTTGTCATAATGATTTGATCTCTGTGTCCATATTGACAAAGTAAATATCATTAAACTATGCTACATGGCAAACTATAAATGGACAATAACCCATATTTAATAATAATATGCCACATTACTTATTATACCAAATTTATAAAACGGTCTTAATGTTGGACTTTCTCTTTCTTGTTTCTGTGGTCAAAGTGAAAACAAACCAAACCGTAAAATATGAATAACAGGTACTGAGACTTTACTAAATTAAATGGCGCGCTATGTGGCATGCCCCGCGTGATCAATTAAGTATGGAATCAACATAGGAATAATATTTGGAAAAAAGGGGAAAACATAAGTAGGGCAAGATCAATTACAAGAATTTTAGATTTTATATTTCACCATCATCTCTTCTCAAAATTACACAAATCCTGTCAGTCATTATTTCCAGCTGCCATAGAAGTATGTCTGACGAACGTTGAAACTGTTCGAATGGTTTTTAACTTGTTATACCGAACCTCATTGTAATTATGCTTTTCTCACCTGGATCTTTATAGTTATATAATTTTTACTAACTTCGCTTTCACTAGGGTAAATGTTCACGCTAAATTAAAACCCATGAAGATGGAGCTTTGTCATGTGACCCATACTAACATTTCAAAATAGTTTACTATAAACTGTATATTATGAAATTGAACCCCTTGAATCATTCAGTAGTTGTATGTAGATCGTCTTCAAAACTAAAATTTGTTTGATCATCCTTATAAGGTTCAAATATGTTCAATACGTTTACGCCTCATTACTTCTTGTGCTTGCATTCAAAATATTAGAAGAGCTTCAAGGATTGTCAACCATACTTCAGCGGCAGCTGGTGAGGATGTGTGAGAGGACATTTGTTACAATACTGAAAAGAAAGAAAACAATATAAGAAGTTAAATTTTGTTTAATTGATCGGGACAAGTGTACTAGAAATTCTAAAATTTGTTCTTAAAGTGTTATTGAGTTCTAAAATTTTTAAAAAGTGCAATTAAGTCCTAAAACTTATCATGAAAGTACAATTGAGTCCTATAACTTTTGAAAAGTGTAATTGAGTCCTAAAACTTGTTAGGAAAGTAGAGAGAATGACACTAGAAGTGTTATAAGTTATGTACAATGCTCACTTTAGTGTCAAAAGTTTTTTGTCGCATCACTTAAATGCCAACTCGGAAAAAAAACAATTACTTAAGTGTCAATGGCGAGATTCCGACCAAATTAGTGCATGGATTTTTTAATTAAAATTTTAATATGAGTTGGCATTTTTAAAGAAAAAACTGGTCCATGTGGCTTTCCATCTGTACATTTCTCCTCCTCTCCCTCCACATCATTTTTTTTGCCTTTTTCTATTTTTTTCTTTCCTTTTCTCCTTCTCCTCCTTTCCCTTGCTCCTTCTGCATTTTCTTTTTCCCATACGTTGACAACCTTCACTAACTCACATTGCTACGGCCAATCACCAGATCACTGCCACCAAAACATCACAGCGGTCATACGAATGACACCACTACATGTGCTAAAACTTTACTCAAACTTTCTAAGTAAAATGGTGTGCAACGTGGTATGCACCCATGTCATCAAATAAGTGTGGAATTAGGATTAGAATGGAGATTGTGGAAAGAGGGAAAGAGATAAATTGAGCAAGATCAATTAAGAGAAATTTAGTTTTCTATTCCACCATAATTTCTTCTCAAAATTACACAGTGCTCTCAACCATCATTAGGAGTTGCCATTCAAGTTTGTCTGACAATCGTTGAAGAAATTCGATGATGCCTTCCATATAGACAATCCAACAAATCTAGAGATGGCCCCATGGATTCACGACATGCTTTTCACCATATAGCACTTTGCCTCTTTACAAGGTTCAAGAAATAGCTCCCGAGGTGTAGGACTTTGTGCCACATAACATTTAGTTCTAGGGGTGGAAAAAACAAAGATCTAAAGAACAATTTGGCCTAGATCATACGGCCGACTTTTTCAGGTTTGAAGTGGCCCAGGCTGAAATTTAGGATTCCCCCTTATTCTTTTTCGAGCCAATCCGCACCTTCAGCTTTAGCATCTTCGGGATCTCAGGAATAATGTGGATCGAACTGGTCAAATTATATGTTAACATAAAAAATATAATCAAAAGATTAATGATTAATGTAGAAGATGTTTTAATTATACTCCGAACACTTGAATAAACTCATAAGTAAGTTAAAATATGAACATATAAAAAATGATTTCTGAGGCCCAAAATATAATAACTAATCTATTTTTAAATCATAAAAAATGAAACAAAAATCCACTAAAATTATTAAACTATAATTTTTTTCCCAAAAAATAGGCTCTCCAGTCTCTCTTCCCCTCGTTGGTACCATGGATAGTGTGTCGTATTAAACAGTGACAGAGAGGTCAGATTGCTTTTCACAGAATGATCCAGAGCTTTAGCGAAAAATTACAATATTTTAATGCAAAAATCACATTTAATTTTCTTGAATCCAAGTGCACGGGACGCAATCTCTTTTCACAACATGACTCATGTACATTTCTTTTGAAGGGCCAAAGGAAGTTCCCAAGGGCTTTGACGACTTGAGCAGGAAAAGTATTGGACTAATTGCACGATGCAATGCACTCAAGAACAATCAAAATGATTTTTGTTTCACTAATGATAAAGATCCCGACACTCGCCCATCACACCACAATCAAAGAAATTATAAATAAAAAACTTTTACTGTAATAAAAGTGAGTTTTGCTTTCCCATTTCTAGATTGAAAAGAGCCAAAATCCATTTCATTCAACCAAAATAAAGAAATTGTTGGATGACTTTTCCATTCAAAAAGAGATTTTGTGCAAAATCTCTGCCTTTTGAAAAAGGAGAAAAAAGAACATTATTATACAAAAAAAGTTAGTTGATTTGTCATAATGATTTGATCTCTGTGTTCATATTGACAAAGTAAATATCATTAAACTATGCTACATGGCAAACTATAAATGGACAATAACCCATATTTAATAATAATATGCCACATTACTTATTATACCAAATTTATAAAACGGTCTTAATGTTGGACTTTCTCTTTCTTGTTTCTGTGGTCAAAGTGAAAACAAACCAAACCGTAAAATATGAATAACAGGTACTGAGACTTTACTAAATTAAATGGCGCGCTATGTGGCATGCCCCGCGTGATCAATTAAGTATGGAATCAACATAGGAATAATATTTGGAAAAAAGGGGAAAACATAAGTAGGGCAAGATCAATTACAAGAATTTTAGATTTTATATTTCACCATCATCTCTTCTCAAAATTACACAAATCCTGTCAGTCATTATTTCCAGCTGCCATAGAAGTATGTCTGACGAACGTTGAAACTGTTCGAATGGTTTTTAACTTGTTATACCGAACCTCATTGTAATTATGCTTTTCTCACCTGGATCTTTATAGTTATATAATTTTTACTAACCGCTTTCACTAGGGTAAATGTTCACGCTAAATTAAAACCCATGAAGATGGAGCTTTGTCATGTGACCCATACTAACATTTCAAAATAGTTTACTATAAACTGTATATTATGAAATTGAACCCCTTGAATCATTCAGTAGTTGTATGTAGATCGTCTTCAAAACTAAAATTTGTTTGATCATCCTTATAAGGTTCAAATATGTTCAATACGTTTACGCCTCATTACTTCTTGTGCTTGCATTCAAAATATTAGAAGAGCTTCAAGGATTGTCAACCATACTTCAGCGGCAGCTGGTGAGGATGTGTGAGAGGACATTTGTTACAATACTGAAAAGAAAGAAAACAATATAAGAAGTTAAATTTTGTTTAATTGATCGGGACAAGTGTACTAGAAATTCTAAAATTTGTTCTTAAAGTGTTATTGAGTTCTAAAATTTTTAAAAGTGCAATTAAGTCCTAAAACTTATCATGAAAGTACAATTGAGTCCTATAACTTTTGAAAAGTGTAATTGAGTCCTAAAACTTGTTAGGAAAGTAGAGAGAATGACACTAGAAGTGTTATAAGTTATGTACAATGCTCACTTTAGTGTCAAAAGTTTTTTGTCGCATCACTTAAATGCCAACTCGGAAAAAAAACAATTACTTAAGTGTCAATGGCGAGATTCCGACCAAATTAGTGCATGGATTTTTTAATTAAAATTTTAATATGAGTTGGCATTTTTAAAGAAAAAACTGGTCCATGTGGCTTTCCATCTGTACATTTCTCCTCCTCTCCCTCCACACAATTTTTTTTGCATTTTTCTATTTTTTTTCTTTCCTTTTCTCCTTCTCCTCCTTTCCCTTGCTCCTTCTGCATTTTCTTTTTCCCATACGTTGACAACCTTCACTAACTCACATTGCTACGGCCAATCACCAGATCACTGCCACCAAAACATCACAGCGGTCATACGAATGACACCACTACATGTGCTAAAACTTTACTCAAACTTTCTAAGTAAAATGGTGTGCAACGTGGTATGCACCCATGTCATCAAATAAGTGTGGAATTAGGATTAGAATGGAGATTGTGGAAAGAGGGAAAGAGATAAATTGAGCAAGATCAATTAAGAGAAATTTAGTTTTCTATTCCACCATAATTTCTTCTCAAAATTACACAGTGCTCTCAACCATCATTAGGAGTTGCCATTCAAGTTTGTCTGACAATCGTTGAAGAAATTCGATGATGCCTTCCATATAGACAATCCAACAAATCTAGAGATGGCCCCATGGATTCACGACATGCTTTTCACCATATAGCACTTTGCCTCTTTACAAGGTTCAAGAAATAGCTCCCGAGGTGTAGGACTTTGTGCCACATAACATTTAGTTCTAGGGGTGGAAAAAACAAAGATCTAAAGAACAATTTGGCCTAGATCATACGGCCGACTTTTTCAGGTTTGAAGTGGCCCAGGCTGAAATTTAGGATTCCCCCTTATTCTTTTTCGAGCCAATCCGCACCTTCAGCTTTAGCATCTCCGGGATCTCAGGACTAATGTGGATCGAACTGGTCAAATTATATATTAAAACTAAAAAATATAATCATAATCAAAAGATTAATAATTAATAATAGAAGATGTTTAAAAATTACTCCAAACACTTGAATAAACTCTTAAGTAAGTTATAACATGAACATATAAAAAATGATTGTTGATGCCCAAAATATAAGAACTAATCGATTTTTAATTCATAAAAAATGAAACAAAAATCCACTAAAATTATTAAACTATAATTTTTTTCCCAAAAATAGGCTCTCCAGTCTCTCTTCGCCTCATTGGTACCATGGATAGTGGGTCGTATTAAACAGTGACAAAGAGGTCAGATTGCTTTTCACAAAATGATCCAGAGCTTTAGCGAATCGATTAGAATATTTTAATGCAAAAATCAGTTGTAATTTTCTTGAATCTAAGTGCACGGGACGCAATCTCTTTTCACAACATGACTCATGTACATTTCTTTTGAGGGGCCAAAGGAAGTTCCCAAGGGCTTTGATGACTTGAGCAGGAAAAGTATTGGACTAATTGCATGATGCACCGCACTCAAGAACTATAAAAATGATTTTTGTTTCAATAATGATAAAGATCCCAACACTCACGCATCACACCACGATTAAAGAAATTAAAAATAAAACTTTTGCTGTAATAAAAGTGAGTTTTGCTTTCACATTTCTAGATTGAAAAGATGCCCAAAATCGCTTTCATTCGACCAGAAAAAAGAATTTGTTTGGTGACTTTTTCATTCAAAAAGACATTATGTGGAAAATATGAGGCACCAGTTATTAAATTATGGCTTAAGTTTGAATTAGGTATGAGACCCAAAAGATTCTGATTTGTTCAAAATATGGTGTTCCTTTTTAATCAGTATCATATTTTGATTTGTTGGGCGGTGCTACTTAACCATTAAATGTATTGAAGGTTTTGTTCTGTTGAAGATAAATATCCAAGTTTAACCGAGGGAGCAAACATTAGTCGGACTCCACTCAACGCGTCCAATTTTAGGCCTTTTTCTAATATCCTGAAGTAGACGTACTGCTAAAGTCTCTGTTTTATATCCCCGCACGAGAGGACTCTCTCTTTAGCGAAGAAAAAAAGGGGACGCCCCAGGGACGCTCTCTTTGATCGCACGGAGTTTTACAATCGGTGGATTTTGTGACGTGAGTGCATAATGAGTCGATCTATCAATAAACACTGTGAGTTTAGATGTAATCAAGGCATGAAAAACACTCGAACTTGCAAGTAATTGTAACTCTATTTGTCTTGAATTTTTAGTGGATTATAGCAACTTACTCTTCCAGCTGCATAGATATCATTTTTCGGACTGAACCACGGAAATCTCAGGAGTTCTTCATTGTTTCTCATATATTTTCTCGGTGATTCTGCATTAATTAATTGCAAAATTTGGTTAGTTTCCACATTATTTTATAATAATTTATTCAATCTTCAGTCTTCAGTCTTCAGTCTTCAGGAGAGAGAAAGTATACGGAACTTCCCATGATGGAGTTAGTCAATAATTGATTTGTGCATAGAGAGAGGGGGTTTATAAATCCAGCTCAGACTGAAAGTGGATCACTGGACGAGATGGGGAAGCACCTATTTCTTATTATCAACTCTATTCTCTTGTGGTGGTGGAGCTCAATCACAATCTCCAAAGCATACTCGCAAAACCAAACCGATTTGCTTGCATTAGCCTCCTTAAAAAACGCAATACACAAAGACTCTATTCTCTTGGAATGATTCTACTCATCATTGTGAGTGGCAAGGTATTTTGTGCAGCAAAAGACATCCTGGGAGGGTCACATCCCTGGACTTGAGATCACAAGGCTTGGAAGGCTTACTATCTTCTCACGTAGGTAACCTCTCTTTTCTTAGGATCCTATTTTTGCAGAACAACAGCTTTCATGGTGAAATCCCACCACAGATCGGCAACTTGCTTCAGCTTCGTGTTCTTGTTCTTAGTAACAACTCATTTGGTGGGCCGATACCCTCTAATCTTTTCTGCTGCTCGAACCTAGAGATCCTGAATCTCATAGATAATCAACTTGTGGGGGGAATTCATTCTGATCTTAGTTCTTTAACAAGACTCAAAGGCTTGGGCTTGGCTAAGAACAGTCTCGTAGGTCCTATTCCTCGTTCAATTGGAAACCTCTCGCTACTACAAGTGCTCTCCCTGAGAGCAAATGTGTTAAGCGGAGAAATACCTGAGGAATTGTCCAGACTCAAGAGATTGACATTTTTCCAGCTATCTTCCAACGAACTAATCGGTGAGGTTTCAGCGGGGCTTTTAAACATATCTGACATGGTTTTTTTCGATGTTGGTGATAACCAGTTGCGGGGAAGCTTTCTCAATGATGTCGGCACCGCTTCTCCTTTTCTCTATTTCCTTGGCGCCAACACTAACTTGTTCACCGGGATGATTCCGTCAACGTTAACAAATGCCACAGGTCTTGAAAATCTTTTTCTTGACTTCAACAATTTCCATGGGCCAATACCGAAAATCTAGGAAGGCTAAAGGGCCTTTATAAGATTACATTGAGCAATAACCAGTTGCAGGATGACTTGAGTTTTATCTCTTCTTTAGTTAATTGTTCCAACTTAAATTATCTCAGCATGGATATGAACTTGTTTTACGGATCGTTTCCGAGATCCTTCTCCAATCTCTCCACCATTAAGCGGTTTTCCATGTCAAACAATCGGATCCAAGGATCTCTTCCTTTAGCCCTTGGAAATCTCTTCAACTTGTCTTTCTGGAATTTAAGAAATAATTTTCTAACTGATTGCATTCCTCATTCCATCGGAGCACTTTCCAACTTGCAGCAACTTTATTTGAACGGAACAGGTTTCGGAGAGATACCGTCTTCGATTGGTAACATTACATTGTTAAATATCCTTGACCTTTCCTCCAACATTTTCCAAGGCCACATACCACAAAGTCTCGGCAACTGCAAGCAATTAATTGTGCTTGATCTTTCGAACAATAACTTAATTGGCTCAATTCCTAACGAAATCATGGGTCTTTCTTCCTTGTCGATTGCCCTTACTTTAGCAAATAATAATTTAAGTGGATTTGTTCCATTGCAAGTTGGATCTTTAAAGAATATTGGCATATTAGATCTGTCTCACAACAGATTGACCGGCTTAATTCCAACGTCCATCAGCGAGTGCTTGGTATTGGAACGACTTCACTTAGAAGCTAATTCTTTTCATGGTCAAATCCCCGAAGCTTTACGTCCATTACGAGGTCTACAAGTGCTGGACCTTTCCAATAATAATTTTTCTGGTCCAATTCCGAGCTTTCTCGCGGGACTCTCACTACTCAAGTACTTGAATTTGTCCTTCAATCAACTAGAAGGACAAGTTCCAGAGGTTGGAGTTTTTCTTAATGCCAGTTCTGTATCGATTTATGGAAATATGGAACTCTGTGGAGGTGTTCCCTGTCTGAAGCTTCCTCTTTGCAAATCATCAAGCTCTAAGAAGTCTTCTTCAACCAAGGCCAAAGTAATATGGGTGGTAGCTGGCAGTTTGTTATGTTTAGCTTTGTTGCTCCTATGTCTATCTATTTTTTATCGTAAAAAGAAGCAGATGACAACCAATGCCTCCACTTCATTATCTTTCGAGAACCAATTCTTGAGGATTTCTTATGAAGAACTCTTGAGAGCGACTAAAAGATTCTCCGAGACCAATTTGATTGGTAAAGGGAGATATGGCACGGTTTATAAGGGGATTCTTGATGGAGGTGCCACGGTGGCAACGAAGGTGCTCAATCTAATGCAAAGAGGTGCTTCAAGGAGCTTTATCGCTGAATGTCGAACTCTAGGAACCATTAGACACCGAAACCTCGTGAAGATACTAAGTGTCTGTTCGAGCGTGGACTTTTGTGGCAATGACTTCAAAGCTCTAATATATGAGTTCATGGCTAATGAGAGCTTGGAGGAGTGGCTGCACCCTGGAACTATAGGACGAGATGATGAGTGTAGCGAATCGAGAAATCTGAGACTAGTGCAAAGATTAAACATTGCCATTGACATAGCTACCGCGATCAAATATCTCCACGAGGGTTGCTATCCAGCCATTGTCCATGGAGATTTGAAGCCGAGTAATGTGCTTTTGGACAACGACATGATGGCTCGAGTTGGAGATTTCGGGCTTGCAAAGATCATTTCAACGGTGTCTATCGAAGCCATAGGAGTTCAAGACCAGGGTAGTTCGAACTTCAACCGCGATCGAGGATCCATTGGCTATGTGCCTCCTGGTACGAAACTATCATCTTTTCTTGATTATTTTTAATCTAATTGCGATAGTCACATGTGAGTGCCAAAAGTTTGACTAAACAATTATTCTTGGCATTATGTTATAATTTGTATGCTCTGACACCTCTTTCTCACAACTCAATTCCTCTTTCCGCTATTAATAGCTTCCTCGAGAAAAAAAGAAAATACGTATCTTGTTGTACGAAAAGATTAATAGTAGCTTGCCCTAATCGTATTTTAAATTAAGATGAGAATAAACCATCAGAATTTGATCAATGAGTGGAAAATTTTTAGACAACTTGTGAATCCATGTGAATAAATAGATTAAGCATATTGTATCATCTCATATTTATATTTTCTTTTTATAATTCGTAATTTGCCTCATCACATTCATGCCATTAAAACAGATTGCGAATCTCTTTTGGAATGTTATGACTTAAGGTCTTAACAATAAGTAATTTTTCCTTTATGGCAGACCCTTTCATGACCAATAACTTAATATTAGAAAAATATATTAGATGGCATGACATTTATGCCAGAAACCGTTGGAGGATACACTAATTGACAACATGATGGACTCTACCCAACTATCGCTTTCCCTAAGCTTATTGGTCAGAGCATATTAAGACAAATTTACGCATTTACAAGTATAAATCCATCACCGTCAACAAATCACTCTAAGTCTCTTCTTTTCCCCCCACTGTGTTCATTTTTTGCCTGTTCTTTTTGGCATTTTCTTCTCCTCTTTGCATAAAAGAAAGTGTGGTATAGGTATTAAACATAATTTGTATCATGAAAATGATAGCCTCACGTGGATCCCATATGTTTCCAGTCAAAAAACCAACTATTCAAATTCAGTTAACACAGACTTTTGCCAAGACCTTCACCCAACATATTTGCTTCTTTTTCAATTTTCACCCGTATCCTACTAGAGGACAAAGCCACTTTTGATGTTTAGGCAATTTGTGTAGCAAACATGTGACAACTTTGGTCACACCTAGTAGTTTTGGAGAAGAAGAGTTTATATGTTGTTAACTGACCTTTGGTGCACTTTATGAATTCTAAAATCATATTTCTCTACTGGTGATGCATTTCTAAAAGGTTAATGCACTTTATAAGAGTTCGCACAATAGGCACTAAACATCAGCCATATACAGTAAACTAAACGAAAATTAAACATAGAGAAATGAAAGCAAAAAACCAGTTGGGGGCTTTGGACCCTCTGCCTTGCTCCAGCAGAGGATCCCTTGGCCTCTGCCATGCACAGCGAGCCCGATTGTGAAGTGAGTGAGGACTTGCAAGCCATCTCTCTATGTTGGGTGTGATAGGCACTATCCTTCATAATTTTCTTTCGCAAACTCTTGCAAATGGACATCAAGCAAAATCCCATGTGACTTAGAAGCTTTTTCTAAACAATTGACTTCAAGAAAAAGTGTATGTTCGTTCCTATTAATGTCTTGGTGAAATTTTCAGAATATGGCATGGGACACAAGGTTTCTACACTTGGGGATACATACAGTTACGGCATTCTATTATTGGAGATGTTCACAGGAAAGAGACCCACTGAAGAGGCCTTTGGGCACCATCTTAACCTCCACAACTTTGTCCGAATGGCTCTTCCGGATCGAGCAATGGACATTATAGACTTAAGGCTTTGGAGTGAAGCTGGTGATCGACAACAAGAGATGAAAATCAGAGATTGCATTATCTCTATATTCGAAGTTGGAGTCGCATGTTCGATGGAATCACCGCCGGAACGGATGGGCATGACCGAGGCAATAAGGAAATTACACTTGATCAAGGTGAGTTACGAAGACAAAGAGAGGATGATAGGTATGTAGCTAAATCAGTTTTCTCATTTCGTCTTGGAACTTTTTCACTAGTAGAGAAAATCATCTTGCAAAGGTAGTGCTAGCAAATTTGCATGAATGTCTCCCTAACTAGTCTACCTACCCATACCTATTATGTGTGTTTTTTATAATTGCATTTTATAATCGTGGAAAGTGGATGTATGGAGTTAAGTCCACCTATTTCCACCAAGTAATCATGTAAAATTTGATGAATTTGCTTATTTGCCTAGTTCTCTTCATTTCCGATGCCAATGTGCATCGATGCATTGCTTGATTATCATGGTTGGGCCATTGCCCTTACCTCTCTCTCTATGCACGCTTGTGTATTAGAATGTGACCTCACCATGAGGTCACGAGCTCAAGGCCAACTCTTAATGCCGTGCTTAAACGAGAGCCCATGGTCAATTGGAGATCAAGCTTGATCAAATCCAAAGGTAAGGAGAGGGAGGCAACCTTATCACAAGATCATGGGGTCAAGGCTAACTCTCGATGTTGCTGTTGAGAGTGACCTCACTATCAATTGGAAGCCATGCTTGATCGAATTTGGGCGACGTTGCCGACAAAATTATTTTGTAGTCATGTTGCCAATACCAACAGCCACCGTGTGAGACCCCTTTACCTCCTCTCCAAACCTCCTTTTCTTTTATCTTTTTTCTTTGCTATGGCATCAAATTACGCACTTTTTCTTTTTCTTTTTTTTTGGTCGATAGAGATAGAGAGTTAACAAAGACATAAATGGGACATGATAAAAAAGGGAACATGGATGCATATTTGTTGCACTTGTCGGTGTGATTACTACAATGTCTAATTATCCTCATCAAGTCTTCCCACTCAACCAACCCTCTCTCTTTCTTCACCATTAGCCACTGTCTCCGGCCGTTGCGGCCACCTATCATCATGGTCGCCTCCTCCACGTCTCACTACTTTCTCCTTCATGTCATCCACGACCATCTTTGCTTTCTCTATTTGTTGACCCAAAACACTCTCTCCTTCACTGTCTCTTCTCTCACCGCCAAATTTCTAAGGTCCCCAAACCACCATTGATGACCTAATTTAGCCATTATGGCCTTTGAGATCTCATGGAAATCTGAATGGACAAGCTAGATGTAGGAGGCATCCCCAAACCTTGAGATGGCCTTTTGATCTCATCATCATCGACAACTTGATTGTAGATGACGAGGGGAGCTCGATGTGAGGTCTTGAGACCCACCAAAGGCATAAACTTGACATTCGGGCAAGCTTGGCTGCCCTCAAATGAGAAAGGGAGTAAGAGCTATGCGAAAGCAGGGACAGCGACCAACATTAAAGTGATATAGGAGAGAGGGTGAACGGAGCATGACACGATCCCTTGTCAACACCAACAGTAAATGGTGGAGAGAAGAAGGTCATAATTTAAATTGGCGTGGAGGCACGTTAGTGACACGAGCCGCGTGTGGTTGTTGGGCTCGGTAGGGGGCGGAGACAGACTAGAGGGAGAGAAAAGATTGGCATTGGGATTTTGAGGAGTGATTGGGGAAGGTGTACAATTAACAAGAGAGACTCATTCTTGATCTGGCATTGCAGACAGCAGATAAGTAAACCAATGGTACAATGGTTCCGCATGCAAAGCCATAGATGTGGTGCAAAATACATAACACCATGGTATAGTGACGAAAATGCTAAGCAAACAAAACCAACTCACGGTATGGACAGAATAAGCTATATTAGGGCAAGTACCCGTGAATATACCAAACTGCAGGTCAACTATCAATAGTGTAACAATGCGCAATAGAATGCCATCAAGCAGCTCAAGTTTGGCATTAGGATCAAAATCAGGGGCACGCTGAAAACATGATGAATTGAGATAAGAACAGGAACAATCTAATGCTAATATCAAGTCGCAATGTGAGAGAATATTGACTTTGTGTATTGCTCAATTGGACAATGTGTTACCTTTGGAGCGATATTTGTAATAAGGATAATATACACAAGGAAGTAATCTATTATGGGGTTTTAACTCCAAACCATCCCTTCTTGTTATATCATGAAGCGTAAAAGTCGAAAGAAGACTTTGTTCTCATGCATCCTTTCATTACAAAAGTAGATAATCAGTTGATGATCGAGAACACTTAAATCTACAAAAGCCATTTCAAACATTCGCAAAATATTGTTAATTCGCTAGTAATAATCTACTTAAGATGCTCTTATGAGCAACATGTTATACATCCATATTTTTCTAAACTAGCTCATGAATCATATCAAGCTAGTCGCTTTTATTTTCCCTTTATTTTTTATGTCACACCCATGACGCATATAACAATAGGCCATAGGTAAGCTTGTCACTCTAAAAGCCTTTCCTAGTATGGAAGCTCTCCTTCATAGTTGCCTGGAGGATCGTAGTTGCACACAACATACCACCACCCATTGTCACACTGAACCTTAGCACACCCGACTCGAACCGAGTCGCGCCAAACCATTTGAGTGTAGTGCAAGCAGTTGCACCCGCTCGCGCAGGTGTTGGTGTTGTAATTATAGTTCTGCTTCTCTGCGACCCACAAGCTAACAGCGTAGGTGCCAGTGAACGTGCCGGTGCCCTTGGCAAGGTTCTCGCCATAGGGTCCATTGGAGTGCACGAGGCCGCAGTCGTTGACCCGTTGGTTTGCTTAGCTTTGGGCATAGGCAGCAAGCGTGTTGTCCCATGTCATGTTCGCCATGCCAACTTGCTTCCGAGCGGCATTGTGAGAGTTGAGATAGTCTTGGGGTGAGTTTTGGGCATGAGTAGGTTGAAAGAGAGAAATAGAGACAAGAGAGATGATGATGGTTAGAGAATTCATGATGCTCAAGGAATTAGCTGATGTTGGTTCAAGGTGATATATTTGGTGATTAGTTATGCTATTTATAGAAAAATATTTTCGGGGCTTCAACTTACCATGTGCAATGAACTTATCAGGGAACATCTCCTTTGGACAGCACAACCGTGCGTTCAAATCTAGTTTGATTTGAAATGATAAACTAGTAACTGGTGCATGAGGAAGTAGTTTTGCATGTTCTTCCTTTCCTCAAATGGACGTAAAGTAAAAGGCTTAAGTGGAGTTTGATATTTCAGCAAATTGGATACATTATAATAAGAAGAATGTTAGACTTTATGTCGAGTAATGCTAAAGACATTGAGAATAGTGCATGAGATTAAATAATTACGGGACATAAATAAAGTTTATCTGGTTGTAATGAGCAAACAAGCCTTATCCAAGCCTCCAATAGGGAATGCCACATTTATTTACAATACCAGCCATCGCCACTTACTGTCCTCCGATGCCGCCCAATAAGCCATTCAAAAGTCACCACCAACTCGTCATCGCATCCATCGTCCTTGTTCTAAGATCCACCATCCATCTTCAACCAGACCATTTGTCTCTAGCGTCCTCCACCTCATAACAATATATCACTATCCTCCCACAAGAAAAGTACATAAGATGTGTCAAAATTTGTGTACAACACTCACTTTAGTATTAAAAGTTTTAAATCGGATCATCTAAGTATCAAATCTAAGAAAAAATAATCACTTAAGTGCCTCCGACGAGAATTTTAGCCAAAATATATACATGACATTTATAATTAAAATTTTAATATGAGTGACATTTTTTTTTTTTTTTTTTAAAAAAAAAAAAAACGGTCTGTATAGCATTTCCATATGTACATTTCTCCCCCTCTCCCTCCACATCATTTTTTTTTCTTTTTTTTTCCCTTCTCTTTTCTTCCTTATGCACCGTCGCTACTTCACACTGTACATGGACTCCTCGGCTACAACTTCATCAACGCCACAACCTCAACAAACAACACCAAGAATCGATGAACGATACCTGTGACGAGTTGGAGAGAAGGGGCAAGAAACGACATGGTTCAGATCTGTGAGAAGAGTGTTGTTCAGTCAAGATTGCTTGGTTTCATCAAATTAGAAAGCCACCAAGCACGTCCAGCAATCAATGAACGCCTAGGTTGGACGGAAAACCAAGAACAAGCACGCGAACCTCACCGAAACATTTCATCGAAAGTCTAAGGTACAACAACCGGAAAGCATTGTCTTACCCAAAAAAAAAAAAAAAAACAACCGGAAAGCATTCGGGCCGCAAATTTAGACCAGAACCAACCATAACCAGAAAACAACACTAGGACACAGAGAAAGGAATGAGCAGGCCCAAAACGCGTGCAGACCGGGGTCGGTGAGCCTCGTTCCGTCGAATCGACAAGACAGGAAAACAAGCTTGGGCGTAACTTGGGAAAGGAAAGTTGCCAAACGCGATTGCTAGGTAGATCAGAACAAAACGGCTCCAGAAACCGCCTCGAGGGACTTGGCCGGTGAAGAAGGCAACACCAACCGCAATTCGAACTTGCCGAGAATGGATCCGACTGAGCCTCCGGTTTGCAGCTTTTCAACGAATCGACTCTGTTAACGCCGGATTTTGACGTGGTTTTGATGAATTGCCCAGACAAGAAACCAGAGAGAAATTCCCTGCTGCATCCCCTTTCTGTCGATCGTTTAGCAAGAAATTGATTTTTCTTGCTGAACGAAGTCGTTTTGGGTCATAAAGGCAGGTGAAACTTGTTAAACGATGTCGTTTTGAGCTTTTTATGGTGAGTCAGGCTGCCGACAACCACACGGTGAAAAAAATATCAGAATTTTGCCACATCAAATTTCCGACATTCAAAATCGGAGTTGAGACTTAATTTTTTTGTTTAAGTAATATTTAAGTGATTTTAAAAAAAAATAACATTAAAATAAACGTCGTACGTAATTTTTGACACTTTTAATATACTTTTTCTTCCTCCCACTCCTAGCAATGGCCATCGTCGAGAGATCGACGAGCTCTAACCACTAACCAGCCCTCAAGGCCTTGATGCTGTCAATGTTGCAGCGAGTGTCCAGATCTGGAGGTGCATCCTCCTTATCTAGACACTCAACCCCTTCACTCTAGATCTAGAGGCAGCGAGATCAGGATCCATCGCCCTCTGCAGGCAGGTGGTCCCCGTTGCCCCTTGATTTATTGCTTAACAAATCAATCTTCCATAAAAAAAAAAGATAAAATTTATGAATGATTCTTTAATGTCTCTGCCATTTTCCTTATTTTAAGCTATCTAACAGGTACATGTACTTCTCTTTTGTCTCAATTAAGTTATCATCCACTTGTTTTTAAATTAATACAAGCATGAAATCCATATTATTTGTGTTTTTAATTTTATGAGCTACTTTTACGGTTCTGCAATTGGCATGGATGTGAAGGGCATGCCCTCACATCCCCACTTAGCATTGAATGGTTGGACATGCATCTTGTATCCATCTATCGCACCATAAATAAGTCTTATAACAAAGAAATTATAATGAGCTCGAGATAGGTAATAAATTGAATTTGAATCATAAAAAATGTTTAGATCATACGTAAGTCCCACCTAGATCTTATCAAATTCAACACTCCAGATTTGGGATGTGAAATACTATGTAAAGTAGAGTAAAGGTTCACCTCATCGCAAGATCATGGAAAAAAGGTCTGACTCTCGATGTCGCAACTGAGCATAGGCTCACTATCAACTAGAAGCCAATGCTTGATTGAATTTGGGTGACGTTGCCGATGAAATTCTGTTGCGGTCATGTTGCCGACCCCTATGGCCATCATGTGTGTCCTCTAAGGATAAGTATACCAGAAGTGTCAAAAGTCATGTACGGTGCTCACTTTAGTGCCAAAAGTTTTTTCGGATCACTTAAGTGCCACTTTTTTTAAAAACACGATCATTTAAGTCCCAACTCTAATTTTGATAGCTGGAAATCCGACGTAGCTATATTTTATTAATTTCTCAATCCTACATGGTTTGCCGACATGCCTACTTAGCATATATCACCTAAACGATGTTGTTCGAAAGTTGTAAAAAGTGATCATTTAAGTGCAAAATTTTATTTAAAATGATCATTTCGATAGTAGTTGTTATTTAAAAACGATCACTTCAGTGCTAAGCATGCCATATGGACTGGATTTTTTAAAAATTTGTAATATTAATTATAAATGACACGTAATCAATTTGGCTGAAATTACTTAAGTGATCATTTTTTCTCCAATTTAGCACTTAAATGAGCTAGCAAAAACTTTTGGTACTAAAATGAATGCCGTACACAAATTTTGGCACTTCTAGTATATTTATCAAGTATCCCCTACCTACTCTTCAAACCTCCTTTTTCATTGCCATGTCATTTAATGGAGATACAAAGTTGACAAACACATAAACGAGACAAGATCAAAAAGGAAACATGGACCTATAATTGTTGCACTTCTTAGTGTGCTCATCACATTGTCTAATATTTTTTGTCAAGTCTTCCTACTCAATCAACCCTCTCATTCTTCACCATTAGCCATCATCTCCGGCCGTTATGGCCACTTGTCAGCATCGTCACTCCTCTACATCTCGCTGTTATCTCCGTTGTGTCATCCACGACCATCTTTGTTTTCTCTATTTGCAAACCGAAAACACTCTCTCCCTCACTCTGTCTCTTCTCTCACCACCAAATCTCTACATGGTTTCGGCACCACCATTGATGACCTGATCTGGCCATGGCCTTTGAGATCTCACCTCAATCTCAATGGACAAGCAGATGGATGAGGCATCCCCAAATCTTGAGATGACCTTTTGATTACGTCATTGTTGACAAAGTAATTGTAAATGATGGGGGGAGCTCAACGCGAGGTCTTAAGACCCGCCAAAGGCATAAACTTGACGTTAAGGTGAGCTCATCTATCCTTATCCAAGAGAGAGAGAGATAGCTACACGAAAGTAGGGATGACGACTGACATTGAAGCGATAGGGGAGAGAGAGCAAATGGAGCATGACATGACCCTTCATAGGCACCGGCATTGAATGGCGGAGCGAGGAAGGTCAAGATTGATGGTGGCACCAGAGGCATGTCAACGATACAAGCCACATGTGGTTGTGGGGGCTCGATAAGGGGGGAGAAAGATGGGGAGAAGAAGAGAGACTGGTGTAGGGATCTTGAGGAGTGATTGGGTAAGCTGTAAAATCAAGAAGAGAGACTCGTGTCTTGTGTTAGAGACAGCAAATAAGTAAACCAATTCGTACAATGGATCTGCGTCCAAGAGACATAAATAGGGATGGTGAAGGACATAAAATACAATGCCCTGGATCTAGTATAAAATAGGTAACACAATGGCATAATCAGGAAAATGAAAATCAATCATAAACTGACTCATAGCATGGTCGATCTAGGCTATGTTAGAGCAAGTTACCATAAAAGATATACTACATTATTGACCAACTGTCAATGAAGTGTAACGTCTTACAATAGCATGCCATCAACAAGCTCAAGTTTGGCATTAAGATCAACAATATCAGGGGCGCTGTAGGCTTCATGGATTGAGATCAAAACAGGAACAATCTAGCTATAATATCAAGTCAGTATGTGAGGAAATATTGAATTGTGCGTTGCTTTGTTGAATAATGTTTTACATTATACGGGTACTTATATCCAGAAATATAAACACAAATAGGGAAGCAATCTAATGAAGAAATTAACCAACATAGGAACAGAATCAATTGAAACCAATTACAATCCACATAACATAACATAATCTTGAACATTACTTAACAATTGAAATTCATCATAACAATCAACGTCCTTCCAGAATTTTTCTATGGAAGTTTGAGGTTGAAATTGCTCTCACAAGTTTGTTTTATAGATTATAAACTTTTCTTTTCTTTACTTTTTTGGTCAATATAGTAGAGACAGTTGAGATAAGTGGCCTTGGCTATATTTGTTAACAAAGCAATGGAAGGATGACCACATCCTATGGTAAATCAAAAAAGAAAACAGTGCTCTCCTGCAATTAGCTTACAATTAGCCAACAACTAGCTAACAATCATCACATGTACCCTTCCTCTACTGGCATGGAGCATAAAAGTCGAAAGAGCAAGAGTACTTGAAATCTGCCAAAGCCATTTCAAGCAGTTGCAGATTACTTCTAATTTGCTAGTAATAATCTGCTTAAGTTGCTTTTATGCACAACGTGTCATGCATCCATATTTTCCAAAACTAGCTAATTCTAATACTAAAATCTAACCTAATAAATGCCTATTTTTCCAACCAATTTCCATTTTTATTTTCCAGAATTTTTTATTTTATTATTTTCGTTTTCTTATCTTATTCTTGGTCCCTCCTCTGAATCAAATTTTCACTGAGATACTCCGTGAATTTCAGTATTACCTCAGACAAAGCAATTGGTAACAAACATGCTCAATGATGAAGAAATCATCAACATACGAACAGCAACATCACTGGTAATTAGAACAACACTTGGATGGGCTTCAGATCAATTCAATCTACACCCAAAAGAGGTGACCAGCAAAGGAATGGTGATGACAGCCAGTTCAAGGCACAGCAATATGGTTATCCGTTAAAAAATCATCACCAATTCACCATAACAATCTCCTAAATCACATGCTAGAGGGGTTTTGGTAGGACTGAAGAAAAGCAAATGTTAAGCAAACCCTGCTAAAAACTTAGTTTCACAAATCGCAAGATATTGATTCCCCTAAAGCAATCAATAATTCCCCAAAGAACCGCGGCTACTTCCTTTTTTTGGGGAATTAGAAAGATACAACACCTCAAGCTTTCTATATACGATCACATCGTAATACCTACTCAGGATAGCAACGGAAGAGAGAGAGAGAGAGAGAGAGAGAATAGGCAAAAGAAGGTTCACCTGTACTGAATTGATCTTTCCTCACCAAATTTACATGGATATACCCGTACTCGAACCTTTCAAGTTGAAAGCAATGCGGATACGGAAAGAGCAGGAGTTTCACCCAGTGATGGATAACTTCGATTTCGTCCTTGCAGGGCCTTGAAACATAGCAACAACAAAGATGTGAACGGTGGACAGAAAAGAAGAAACGCAAGTGATGAAGACAGCTAAATGCAGAGAGAAGGATAGAGAGTCCATAATTATGATTGTGACCTTGTCAAGTGCAGTCAGCGACCTTCCTGAGCTACTATTTTCAGAGACAAGCTCTCGGCAGCATATTCAGCGGATTTCAGTAGACTCCACTGCTCATTCACAAGGGAGACATGTGCAGTAAACATAACATTGTAAGCACTAGCAGAAAGGATGACAAGTCTAATCCAACAAGAAGAGAATAACAAGTTTGATCCAACAATAAGCATATGAACAGCAGAATCAACACGGTTGCACTCGAATTTGGTAAACACACTTCAATGTTTATTTAGTTTCATATAGGACTCATGTGCAAGGATGGACAACGATCAATTTACTACCAATTAAATGAGGACCAAAATTCTTTACAATCTCAAAGAATGAATAGCAAACAGAGAAGATGTTGGCATGGCACTCTGAAGATTTAGCTAAAACATACTCACTTCTTTACTCTTCACTCATTTACACATATACATGCACAAGCACTCCCCAAGCACCTCACTGCTCTCTTTTTTTCTTCTTTCCTCATAATTTTTTATGTTAGTTCACGGCAAAGAACTAATCCATCCAAGGTAAGACCTTCCAGGCTCTAAATAGATTCGAGAGTAAGACATCTCTCCTATTTACCTCACTCAGAATTCACCATTCCATGTATTTTGCATGACAAACGGTTCTACCTTCCAGACAAAATTGCATTATGATGCAAGCCAATAGTCACATCTGCCTCTTGAGAAATTTCCTATCCTATCATATCAATATGAAAGCTTCCCTGGCCACTATGACGAATAGCAATCAGTGCAATGGAGAAATCCTCGATTAGCCCACGCAACAGCTCAAAGGAAATTCACGAGTGTAATTGAATTCGTAAGTGCAAAACTGTTAAGCATCGTCAAAGCAAATACCAAATTAAGACCACAACACCAATCAGCCGATCAAGAGAATACACAACCAGTGAGCATAATCTCAATCCGGCGGATATAATCCATCAGATGCCAAAATGAACTCATGACCCCTTGGTTATACGTAAGTCGACATGCTTTGCTCATCCAGATATTTGATTAACATGAATCTATACTTTGCATAACATCAGAATCAGAGACAACATATATGGATGGATTTGAACAACAATTCAAGTAGTCATGCCATTTGGAGTTCTCAGCCATAGTCTGAAATCAATGGCATTGTATCAGAATCAGAGGAGTTGTAAGTGAGTCGAACATGTACATTACGCAACAATCATTCCAGACGCCAAAGCATAAGAACGCTTCTCAAAATCGTATTCTGAATTCGTTCAGGCATTTTGACGAATGTTTGGTGGTCAGTTCAAAAATTAGAACACAGAGTCATAATCGAAGAGTCAATTCCGTAATCATCATTCTACTTTCACTCATAACCTTAATAATAAATCTCGGATTCAACTGAATAAAACAGAGCAATGTCTTTGGCCAAGAGCAGACATGGAATAGTGGACCGAGGTCTTGGAGGCATCATCACAGGTGAGGTCGGGGCCATCGCGAGACATGGAAGCGCACATTGCTGGCATAGCATCGTGCGTTGGTGAAAATCGAGAAGTCGTCGATGGTGAAGATCATCGAGCTCTCGTCGGACAACATCAGGCACGTGCGAGGCTAAGGAGAGTAAAATATCAGCAGCCGCTGGAACGGGAACGCCAGAGACGTCATCTTCTCGATGTGTTATGAAAACATGCTAGAATGAGTGATTCCGACTTCGTCGATGAAGATCCTAGAAGTATTATTTCTAAATGGAAACTCATTTTTCGGAAAATAACCAACCAAGGACTTGGCATCGGTTGACGAATTAGCTAGAGAAGCACCGAAATTCATTTCTTGAAGAAGAAATAATGGGTAAATCGGATGGATGCATCCTGAGTTCATCTGAACAATTGAATCTGGTAAATCACACACACACACACACACATATATAAACCACGTTAGACAATCTAGAAACATTTAGGTTTCCACACTCATGCATGCAATAACCTTCCTTTTCTGGAAGAGAGAATGGATCGTGCTGATAATAAACCCTCTCATATTACTGGTTACTTTTTATATGGCTACCATGGTCGTCCGCCAGATGAGAAATTAGACAAAAGCTCACGTGATTAGAGCATTATTCATATGGTGCTCTTACTTTTAAATGTGAAAGCTTTAATATAGACGAAAAAGAAAAAAAATGCAAGACATTTGAATGTTTCATATGTACAAATCTAATTATCTCACAAATCATTCAACCAACTATTGCATCATCACCTTGTAAGGCATGAGAGTCAAAATCCATCATTAAAGTCAAATCATCTCCATCCCAATTCTCCTAAGAAGGTGAGAATTCGAACCCAACCTCTCCCTTCTCATGTGGGAAGGATGGCTAAAAGCTAGTAACTATATTACAAGATTGATGTACGTATTTAAGCCTGGCCTAGTAGGATAGGACAGTTTGCAGTTTGTATTCTCTAGGCCTCACACGATGGGAGCTTGGGTGAAAATCTAGAGTTTTAGCCACAAAAAAAAAAAGCCAATACTTTGCATTATCTATTGTTACAATTTATTCTACTTCAGGTGAAAAGTACATGGCTTTTGAAGGCTCATGAGTCATGACAAAACGTACATAATTAAAGGATAAAGGAGAATTTATGCAATAATTTAGAATTCAGGGGATAGAGGGCATGTATTTTTTGTCCGCACATTATATATCTATCTATGCTACCTTTGAGTTCTCATTCCGGTTAACATATAAGCAGACAAAGCTCTAAGGACATAACAAAGTGAAAGTTTAGGACAAATATGAGAACATTTGATAAATTGTTGTTTAGTAGATGTATATTGTAGTAGATGATAACCTATTGTAGGAGGAACTATTAAATGAACATAGACTTAGAGGTGTCAAAATGGGTCATGACGCCATTTTTTAGGTTGTAAAAAAGTTGTTAAACACTTGAAGGGTTGGGTGAAAATAAGTTTAAAATGTAGAAGTTCAACTAGAGTGGGTCATAAATGGGTGTCTAGAGAACCCATTTATGATCCATTTAAAAATTAAATTTGTATCAGTTGGGTAAGGGAAATTTGGACCATATGTTTTTTTTTTTTTTTGTTCTAGATGTGATTTTCAATATGCAGTGCTTTGAATTTACAAGATTTAAGAGATGACTCTCATAATGTAGAACTTTGTCCCACATGGCACTTTGCCCACCGTGGACCTAATTTGACCAGCGCGAATTCTCAAGTCGGAATAGGCCCAAGCCGAGATTTCAGGGTCCCCCCTTTTTTCCAGGGCAATTTGCACCTTCGGGCTTGAGAGAGGCCCCAAATGGCCCAAACCGGCTAAACTATATCTAAAAATATATATATTTCAATATTAAATATAAAGCATATATAATAGAAAATACATTATTAATAATAATAAATCTTTAAGTAATTCGTAAATAAGTTGAAGTTAACATGCAAAAAAGAGTATTTTTGTGGCCCAAAATATAATAACAGATCTTTTTTTTTTTTTTTTTACTTTAAAAAGAAATAAGAGAAATTCGGATGAGTTTCAAATTAGTTTGGAGCAAAGGACTTTTGGAAGTTCTATGGACTTGTCAATCATTAGGTAATGACTTCGTTTTTATTGGGTTTCAAGTAATGGTCGTTAGCTTACATACCACATTTGATGGAATGAATGTTTAGTCTTTGTCTCCATGGGTTGCTCGATCCTCTCATGATTGACGGTGAATGTAAGGCACCAATTTGTTTAGTCTTTAGTCTTTGGTTTTCACATCCAAGGACTTTGTAGAATACGAGGCACCAATATTAATATTGCCTTCTCTCCCCCTAAACTTTTTAAAGGAGGATCCTCTTGGACAATGCTATCTTATAGATTAGTATTAATATAACAAACCACATGGCAGACCATAAGTGAATAGTAAGGCACCAATTTTGCATTCATTGGTAGGCTCGAACAATACATTCTAGGGCCTCGTCACTAAGTGGGCTAGGCCTACAGCTTTGAGGCTCATTCTAGTCTGCCCATTCGTTTATGAAAGTTACTTTGATAAATATTAGTTTTAGATTATCTACCTTGGAACACAAACTTTGTTAATATTGGAAGAGAAATCAAGGCTTAAAACAGAAAAGAAAAGTATTTTATGACAAATTTAAACTAAAATACAGCAAAAGTATAAAATTATTTTCTATTTATGTTTTCCATTTTATCTAATATTTAGCTCAGCCTTTTTTTTTTTCCCTTAAAAAAAAAGACATCGTCCCTGTCATTGGGCCAATAAATTCTAGTGGGCGAGCTAGACACTTGCCAAAACTTGCCAGTTTGGATTTGTACATGGCCCCTAAAAGTTCGAATCAAACATGTTCAGTGATCCGATCTAGTAAGGCCCTGTTTGGTAACCATCCAAACAGGGCCAAATTCTGATTCTTTGTTCCCGGAATCGGTTTCACCTAGAATCGCGTTTGGTAAAATTTTTGTTCCTAGGAATAGAATCAAGAACCAAAAAAAAAATTGATTCTTGTTACGGGAACGAATTTGAGAATCAAAATTTAGAAATTTTCTTCTTCTCTTCGGCTATCTCGCGACCGCCGTCCACCACCGCCCACCACCGTCCGCCGTCCGCTGCCGCCGTCCACCGCCGCCGCCGGCCGCCGTCCGCCATCGCCGGCCGCCGGTCCGGCGAGCTCGCCAGACCAGGGCGAGGTCCGGCGAGCTTGCCAGAGGCAACCTGAGCCACTGGCGAGCTCGCCGGAGGCTTGCCCAGCCACCGGCGAGGCTCGGCCCCCCCAGATCTGGCGTGGCCGAGCCTCGCCGGTGGTTAGGTGGGCCTCACCTGGGTTAGGCGAGGCCTCGCCGGGGCCGGGCAAGGCCCGCCTGGCCACCGGCAAGGCTGGGCAGGGGCTGGGCAAGCCTCGCGACGCCCAGCCCCATCGGTGGCTGGGCGAGGCTCGCCTAGCCATCGGCGAGGCTTGCCCAACCCCGCCGGTGGCCTAGCAAGCCTTGCCCAACCCCGACGAGGCTGGCCTGGCCACCGGTGGGGCTAGGCGAGCCTCACCCAGGTGCCGGCGAGGCTCGGCCGACTAGGGCCGGCCTCGCCAAGGGCTGGCGACACTCCGGTGAGGTCGCCGGCCCTCGTCTTGCCGGTCGCCGGTCCGGCGACTAGCAAGAAGAAGAAGAAGAAGATGGGAAAAAGAAAAGAGAAAAGGAAAAAAAAGAAAAAGAAAAGAAAAGAAAGGAAAATGAAAAGGAAAATGAAAAGAAAAAAAGAAAAAAAAAAAAAGTAAAAAAGTAAAAAATATTTAAAAATTAAAAGAAATTGATTTGGAACAGAATTAATGGACACGGTACCAAACGCAATTCTATTCCGGAATTAGAAATTTTGGACAGTTACCAAACGGCTTAAAATGCTTAGAATCAGTTCCCCGGAACATAATAAAAAAGAATCAGTTCTGATCAGAATCTATTCCCGGGAACAGAATCGTTACCAAACGCGCCCTAAGTGTACCTGATCTCGCCATATTCATATATGTTTTCCCCTACATTTGATTATTTATCTCTTAGAGCATACGAAATGGATGGGACGAGACCTCTTGACTATTGATTAACGTGGGGATTGGGACAATGCGCCCTTATTCCCCCCATTCCACGGCAAAGGGTGAGCTGAGCTAGTAACTAACTGCATTATTTTTTTTTTTTACAGAAAAGATGCGGTAATACACTAGGAGATAATTTTAATGGAAAAGAAAAGTGTGAGAACTCAAACAAGCATGTGGGTTTCATTCAATTGACCAATGGAAACTTCACAAATCATTTAATAAAGATGATTTAATGCTCATTCTTGGTACATTTAGCATTTCTCTAACCTCAATAAAGAATGCACCATATAATATTTTTGGAAGCTATCATCAAATTTCCAATCGTAACCCAAAATAAATATCTTACTCATGCATTTAATATTTTTGGAACTCGCTTTCATGCAAACATAATTTTAAAAAGTTGAGATTGCATCAAGCTTGACTACTTGAGCTTGATGTTTCAACTTTTGGTGCTTGACTTGTAATTGACTTGGACTTTAAACCAATTTCTTTTGAAAAGCCAAAAGAAATAACCGAAAGTAGGGGAGAAAACTTTAACCCAAGACACGGCACATGTAAAAGGAATTTTGTGTAACAAGAGAAGATTTTCAAGATAACTTTACCTTTTTATGAGTCTCATGGTCATATAAAGAATCAACGGAGCCACTTTTTGTCAAGGATGTGAAAGTTTCATTCCTACTGGATCCTCTCGTGATTGATGGCGAATATAAGGCACCAATTTGTTCAATCTCCAGTCTTCGGTCTTTGTCGCCATGGACTTCATAGAATACACGGCACCAATATTAATATTGCTTTCTCTCCCCTCAACTTTTTGAAGGAGTGTCCTATTGGATGATAGATTAGTATTAATATACCAAATCACATGGCGGATCGAAAGTGAATAATTAGCCATATTTGATAATTAATGAAAATATGCCACGTCACTTATTACGCTAAATATATGAGACATTCTTAGTGTTTTTGACATTTCTCTATATTGGTTTGGTTGTAAAAATGAAAACTACCAACACGTTGATATATGAAAGACAAGACTACATGTGCTAAGACTTTACTCAAATTTTCTAAGTGAAATGGTGTGTAGTGCGGTATGCACCCATGTCATCAGAAAAGTGTGGAATTAGGATTAGAATGGAGATTGTCAAAAGGGGGAAAGAGATAAATGGAGCAAGATCAATTAAAAGAAATTTAGTTTTCTATTCCACATACTTTCTTCTCAAAATTACACAGTGCTCTCACTCATCATTAGGAGTTGCCATTCAAGTTTGTCTGACAATCGTTGAAGCAATTCGATGATGCCTTCCATGTAGACAATCCAACAAATCTAGAGATGGCCCCATGGATTCACGACATGCTTTTCACCATATAGCACCTTGCCTCTTTACAAGGTTCAAGAATAAGCTCTCGAGGTGTAGGACTTTGTCCCACATAACATTTAGTTCTGCGGGTGGAAAAAAAAAAGATCTAAAGAACAATTTGGCCTAGATCATACGGCCGACTTTTTCAGGTTTGAAGTGGCCCAGGCTGAAATTTAGGATTCCCCCTTAATTCTTTTTCGAGCCAATCCGCACCTTCAGCTTTAGCATCTTCGGGATCTCAGGACTAATGTGGATCGAACTGGTCAAATTATATATTAAAACTAAAAAATATAATCAAAAGATTAATAATTAATGTAGAAGATGTTTTAATTATACTCCGAACACTTGAATAAACTCATAAGTAAGTTAAAATATGAACATATAAAAAATGATTTTTGAGGCCCAAAATATAATAACTAATCTATTTTTAATTCATAAAAAATGAAACAAAAATCCACTAAAAATATTAAACTATATTTTTTTCCCATAAAATAGTCTCTCTAGTCTCTCTTCCTCTCATTGGTACCATGGATAGTGTGTCGTATTAAACAGTGACAAAGAAGTCAGATTGCTTTTCAAAGAATGATCCAGAGCTTTAGCGAATCAATTAGAATATTTTAATGCAAAAATCACTTGTAATTTTCTTGAATCCAAGTGCACGGGACGCAATCTCTTTTCACAACATGACTCATGTACATTTCTTTTGAGGGGCCAAAGGAAGTTCCCAAGGGCTTTGATGACTTGAGCAGGAAAAATATTGGACTAATCGCATGATGCACCGGACTCAAGGACTATAAAAATGATTTTTTTTTTCAATAATGATAAAGATCCCGACACTCGCGCATCACACCAAGATTAAAGAAATTAAAAATAAAAACTTTTGCTGTAATAAAAGTGAGTTTTGCTTTCACATTTCTAGATTGAAAAGATGCCCAAAATTCATTTCATTCTGTTGGAGAAATATTTCTGGAATATTTTGAAGCTGACAAAACGTTTCCATCAGTCTAATTTGAAGATTTGCAAACTCTACTATTTAAAGTCTGAAGATCTCCGGACTGCCAGACTCAAGACTCAAAGTTTATTCTCATTGACAGTTTCTAATTTGTTGAAGAAAGGCTATCCATAACTGGATGCTTCATTAAGGATTTAGCCTTATCGACTGGAGAAGATCTCTTGGCTGGATATGACGTAACGGATTCCTTTATTCGAATCAAAATTGATTAAGGATCCGATGATTGGCGAAGTATACTTGAAAGGTTCTATTTATGGAAATTAAGATCCTGATTGTATGGGCGAGCAGGATTGATGGGCTATCGACATGTTCCTTTAATAGCTCGAATGGTCTTCCTAATTGATTCTGTCCAACGGGTAGATTGGAGGAATTTCTTTGGTAAGTGCCAACGGGTATGATGGCATAAAGGAGTATAAAAGGAAGACATTCCAGTTGTTCGAGAAGTGCACGATAGAAGAATTCCAAAGTTTAAAACTCCTTGATTCTTAGTCAATTCATTTACTAAGCGAAATCTTGTATGCGAAAGAGAGTTTATATTTTGAGATACCTTGAGGAAGTGTGGTAGAGTATCTACACCGTGGAATCAAGGGAAAGCATTGCTGTAACTTCTCTTTTGTTCATAGTGAAATCTAGCCGGTGGGCTGTCAGTGCAGAAGAGTGAACGTAGGCTTGGAATAAGCCGAACCACTATAAACCTTGTGTTTAATTTTCTCTTCCCTACTCTCTGCTTTACTTTGATCATAATTCGTTTTGATAAATAAAGGAGAACTTCATTTCTATTGTCTGTCTAGTATTGCTTTCGTATCTCGAGAAATTGTTTTTACACCTATTCACCCCCCTCTAGGTGCTTATACTAGCTATATCACATTTGACTAGAAGAAAGAATTTGTTGGGTGACTTTTTCATTCAAAAAGAGATTGTGTGGAAAATCTTGGCCTTTTGGAAAAGGAGAAAAAAGAAAGTTATTATACAAAAAGTTAGTTGATTTGTCATGTAATGATTTGATCTTTGCGTTCATATTGACCAAGTGAATATTATTAAACTGTGCTATATTGCAAACTATAAATGGACAATAAACCATATTTAATAATAATATGCCACATTACTTACTATACCAAATTTATAAAACAGTCTTAGTGTTGGACGTTCTCTTTCTTGTTTTTGTGGTCAAAGTGAAAACAAACCATACCTTAAATTATGAATAATACTACAGGTACTAAGACTTTACTAAATTAAATGGCGTGCTATCCCCATGTGATCAATTAAGTGTGGAATCAAAATAGGAATAATATTTGTAAAAAAGGGGAAAACATAAGTTTTAGAACATGTTTACACTTTTTAAAAGTCTTAGGATTCAATTGCACTTTGTTGACAAGTTTTATGACTCAATTGCACATTTCGAAAGCTTTAGAACTTAATTGCACTTTCGTGATAAATTTTAAAACATCCAATGCACTTATCCATAATTGATCCTACCCCATTTATGTTTATTTTCGCTTTTAATATAATCATCAGTTTGGTCGCCAACTTCACACCAATTTGATGGTATGTCGCTAGCCACACGGTCGCCTTGTCAGTTAGTAAGAACTTTCTAGTAAAGTACCTATGACATTACTCTTGAAATACTTGTATCACTATGCCGCTAAAACATTACATCTCTAGACACTTTATATGTTAAGGAAATGCAGTAGGTTCATATCAATTAGTTCTCAATTGGGGTGGTTAATTTCCACATGGTACTTACATAATCTAAACTTAATTGGACTCACATGAGTCCAAGGGAAAATTACTAAAAAAGTCCTAAAACTATTGCAATTGTGCTAATTCAGTCCTAAACTTATTTTTTTGATCAATTGAGTCCTAAACCTTTTATAATTATTTCGGATCAGTCCATCCAGCCAAAAATGGCCGACTGACACTAATGTGGCAACCGGTTGGCACGCGACATTTATTTAATAATATTTTATTTTTTAAAAATATTTTATTAATTTTATTAATCTTTTATTCCTTTTTTTTTCCCTCTCCCTCCTTTCTCCTCCACTCTTCCTTCTTCCCATGGCTCTGGCGACCGGCCAAAGGGGAGGGCTGGTCGGTTGCCGAACTGAGGCGGCTGGCGGGGCGAGCCCTCGCCATCATTGGGTCAGGTGAGGTGAGCCTCGCCTGATCTGGCAAGGGCTCGCCGTCGCGTCTGGCAAGGCCCTCCTCGCCGGATCTGGCGAGGGCTCGCCTCGCCCGGCGACCGAGAGGCGAGCCCTCGCTAGATGCAATCTACGACTACCGTGCCAAGATCGAGGACAAGCTCTCCAAGATCTACGACGGCATCCTCAGCCTCCTCGACTCCCACCTCATCCCCGCCACCTCCGTTGGCGACTCCAAGATCTTCTTCCTCTAGATCAGTTCCTGGACCGTTGGCGAGCCCCCCTCACCGAATCTGGCGAGGGCTCACCTCGCCCGGCAACCGCAAGGCGAGCCCTCGCCAAATTCGGCGGGGGCTCGCCCCGCCGTTGCTGGGCGCGCGCCGACTGGCGAGGCGAGACCTCGCTAGATCAGGTGGGGCTCGCCTCGCCAAACCTGGCGACGGCGAGGTCCCCCTTGTTGAATCTGGTGAGGGCTCCCCCCGCCAACCGCCTCAATCTGGCGACCGGCCAGCCCTCCCCTCTAGCCGGTTGCCGAAGCCCAAGGAAGGAGGAGGAGAGGAGGAGGAAGGAGGGAGAGGAAAAAAAAGGAAAAAAAGATAAAAACAATTAATAAAATATTTCAAAAAATAAAATATTATTAAAAAAATGTTGCGGCGTCGGCCGGCTGCCACGTCACCACCGGTCGGTCATTTTTGGCAGGATGGACTGATTGGGAATAATAGTGAAAGGTTTAGGACTTAATTGGTCAAAAAAATAAGTTTATGAATGAATTTTGGCACAATTGAAATACGTTTAGAACTTTTTTGGTAATTTTCCCTGAGTCCAATGCACATACTACCTCGATGAACACATTGACCAAGAACTCTTGAGGTTTCCTAATCAGAATATTTCTCATAAAGAAGTTCAACAGTTTGTTAGGACTGTCAATTATCTTAGAACTTTCGTCCCAAAAGTTTCTAAATTTTTGCCCCTTGCAAAATATAAACATATAACAAAAAGAATTTTGAGGGCCAAAATAATTTTATTTCATAAAAACGAAAAATCCCAAAAAATATTGGGTAAATATATTAAACTATACTTTTTTTCCCCAAAAATAGGCTCTCTAGTCTCATTGTCCCCTCGTCGGTACCATGGGTAGTTTGTTGTATTAAACAGAGCGAAGAGGTCAGATTACTTTTCACAGAATGATCCAAAGCATCAGCAAATCAATCAGACCATTCTAATATGAAAATCACTTTTAGTTTTCTTGAATCCAAGTGCACGGTACGCAATCTCCTTTCATTGAGGGGCCAAAGGAAATTCCCAAATGCTTTTTTGATCACTTGAGCAAGAAAAGCATTGGACTAATGGTACGATGTACCGCACTTGAGAATTATAAAAATGATTTTTGCTTCAATAATGATAAAGATCACGACACTCGCACCTCCCACCATGATTATAGAATTTTTTTAAAAAAAATACGTTTGCTGTTGTAAAAGTGACTTTTGCTTTCACATTTCTAGATTGAAAAGATTCCAAAACCCATTTCATTCGACCAGAAAAAAAAAGTTTGTTGGATGACTTTTCCATCCAAAAAGAGATTTTGTGGAAAATCTTTTCCTTTTAAAAAAGGAAACAATGAGATTTGAACAATCTTTCAAAGAAAAAAACGAATGCGGGGTCTCACAATCTCCTGCCACACACAGCAAGCCTAGTGAAAAACTCTTTTGAAGAACAAAATACCATGTGATTTTGGAATTATTTCTATATAATTATTTATAAGAAAAAAAGCATATTGTGTATCCCTATTCAGTGCCTTCATGAAAATTTTCAGAGTATAGCATTAGATACGAGGATTTGACACTTGGGGATGCGTAGTTATGGCATTTTGTTATTGGAGGTGTTCGCCAGAAAAAGGCTAACTACAGAGTACAGAGGACTTTGGGCCCCATTTTAACCTTCATAGCTTTATCTAAATGGCTCTTCCCAATTGATCGATGGATATCGTGGACTTGAAGCTTTTGAGTGAAGATTAGGATCCGAGATTGGACAGTTTCCATGTTAGAAGTTGGAGTCACATGCTTGATGAAATCACCACAAGACCGGATGGATGTGACCAAGGCAATCAAGGAATTATATTTGATCAAGCTGAGTTACGAAACTAGACAGTGACATTCAAGCATGTAGCAAAGTCAATTTGTCGCTTTATTTTAGAACTCTTTCACAATGGCATGAATATGCTCTAAGTAATCTACCTACCCATATTTATATATCATACAAAGTGGATGTAGGGAGTTAAGAGGCTCCCTATTTCCACCATTTAATCATGTAAAATTTGAAGAATTTGCTTTCTGAACAGTTCTCTTCACTGGTGCCATTGTATACCATACGATCAATACACTGCCTTGCTACCCAAATTATGTGATCAATTCATTATTAGCAATTTAATGGCATGTTGCCATTTCGTTTGGAAAAATTAAATGACGGGTTAATAATCTTGGGAGGTTGTTGAGTTTGTCATAGGCTCGATATGATTTAACCTTCACGGACCACTTCACTACCCAGCAAGCTACGGCTTAAAAGCAACTTGTGCAAAAGCTGTTGCGTGTTGGTGCATTCATTTTCTTGCTTGTTAGCACTAATATTTGATTGCAGTTTAGGCTTCACTGAAAACATAGAAAGGACTTTTCTTGCTTGTTTGGGATGAAAGTAGGCTTCATTTTGGAAAATTGTCTAAATTGTCTAAAAAGTATTAAGCTTATTGTACTTTTGTCAATTTAATTTTAAAACTTTCAACTTTGCCGATTGAGTCATAAATCTTTCAACATTTTGCCAATTGAGTCTATTCGACCAATTTTGTCTAGAATTCGCTGATGTGGATGTTAGTCATCCTACATGGCATGGTTAGCACTGATCATTGAAATTGGGTGACTGGCGAGTTGAAAAAAATGAGGAAAAAATGGTAAAAAAAGAAAAAGAAATTAAAAATATAAAAAAATCAAAAATATATTAGAAAATAAATAAAATTGATCCATGTTAGCATTAGTTATGTCACGTAGAATGGTCAACATCCACATCGGCAATTCGGTCAAAATTCGTCGGATGAACTTAATTGATAAAAACTAAAAATGCTTATGATTTAATTGGTAAAGTTGAAAAATTTATAATTGAATTATCAAAAATATAATATGTTTAGAATTTTTTGGATGATTTTCTGGACTTTCTTTCCATCGGCAAAGAAGAGATGGATCATAAGTCTGACAAGGCTTTAAGAGATAGGGACTCCGGCAGTAACAGAGTCACCCTGTGAATCGGTGGATCCCACACTTGTTGGAGACAAGGGCAGAGACGGACGGGTCTGACGCTGTTTAGAAAAATACACAAAAGTGTCGAAAGAGTGAAGTCTGGGCACAAGGGCAAACGTGAGGAATGGGATCTCCATGCCGCATTAAATAAGCTCGCAAGCAAGGGACACGCCGAAGACCCACCAGTTTAACGAACTTAATTATTTTAATAATAATATATGTTAGTTGAGTAAAATCTAACACCAAATCAAAAAAGAAAAATTACTAAATTGAAACCATGTTGGCAAAAAAGAAGAAGCAGATCTGAACTTCATTAAAAAAAAAAAAAATCATCTCACTTGCAAATCTGCAACAACTCTAACGTCCGACATTGAGCTGTCAGGCTCCTGGATCGTTGTTCCGGTCAAGCCGTGGCCGAGCATGCGTGCTTGTGCGCTAGAGCGTACGATCACGAGCTCAAGGCCAATTCTTGGTTTCGTGCTTGACCGTGAGTTTGCAGTCAATTGAACACCAAGCTCGATCCACTAGTTACGTGACTATTTCGATCAAATCCAAAGAGCTGTAACTTCTAGCCAAGATTGCTGCGTTCACTTCAGACCATGTTGCCAACGAAGTTCATTGTTGTGGGAAATATTGCCGACACCAACAGCCACTATGCGCGGCTCCACTTTTTTTTTTTTTTTCTTATTTTAGCATTGGCCATACCATATAGGATAGTTGACGTCTATGTCAACAACTTCCAACTAACATTGGTCGGATGGACTTAATTGACAAAAGGTGGAAATGTTTAGTACTTAATTGGTATAATTAAAATGTTCAGAACTGAATTAGAAGAAACACAATAGCTATAGGACTTTTTAGGTAATTTACCCAGATTTAATGTAAATTGTTAGTACATTTGGCATTTCTATAATCCCAATTAAGAAGGCACCAAATCATATCATCGGTGGCCTAATTTTTTTTATTTGTTCAAAAGTGATCAGGTCTAATTAAGTGTATTTGGTCAAGTCAAATTCAGATATAATGTTTTCCCCTATATTTGATGTTTTATCTCATGGAGCATTCGCGTCATATGAAATTGCAACTACCAGCTCTAAGAATGGGATAGGACGAGGCCTTTTGACCATAATTAACGCGGGGATTGGGACTAGGCGCCCCTTATTCCCTCCATCCTAGGGCTAGGGGTGAGCTCAACTAGCAAGTAATTGCATTAAAAGTTAATTAAAAAAGAACGATGCGATAATACATTAGGAGATAATTTGAATGGGAAATACAAGTGTGAGGACTCAAAACAAGCTTGTGGTTTCATTCAATCGACCAATGGAAACTTCACAAATCATTTAATGAAGAGGATTAATGCATATTCCGAGTACATTTAGCATTTCTTTAACCTCAATCAAGAAGGCACCATATAATATTTTCAGAAGTTATCATCAAATTTTTAATCGTAACCCAAAATAAATATGTTACTCATACATATAATATTTTCGGAACGTGCTTTCCTACAAACATAAGTTAAAAAAATTGAGATTGCATCAAGCTTGACTACTTGAGCTTGATGTTTCAGCTTTTGGTGATTGACTTATTATTGACTTGGACTTTAAACCAATTTCGTGTGAAAAGCCAACAGAAACGATCAAAAGCAAGGGAGAAAACTTTAACCAAAGACATGACAGATGTAAAAGTAATTTTGTGGAATGAGAGAAAAGAGTTTCAAAATAACTTCACCTTTTTATGAGTCTCATGTTCATATAAAGAAGCGACAGAGGCACTTTTTGTCAAGGATATGAAAGCTTCATTCGTACTCGATCCTCTCGTGATTGACGGTGAATTATAAGGCACCAATTTGTTCATTATCAGTCTTTGGTCTTCGTCTCCATGGACTTCATAGAATACGAGGCACCAATATTGATATTATTTTTTCTCCCCTCAACTTTATAAAGGAGTGTCCTATTGGACAATGCTATCTTATAGATTAGTATTGATATACCAAACCACATGGCAGATCAAAAGCAAATAATAAGCCATATTCGATAATTAATGGCAATATGCCACGTCACTTATTACACCAAATTTATGAAACATTCTTAGTGTTTTTGACATTTCTCTTTCTTGTTTTGGTTGTAAACATGAAAACTAGGGAGACATTGATAAATGAATGACACCACAACATGTACTAAGACTTTACTCGAATGTTCTAAATGAAATGGTGTGTAGTGCGGTATGCACCCATGTCACCAAATAAGTGTGGAATCAACATTACTATGGAGTTTGTGGAAAGGAGAAAAGAGATAAATAGAGCAAGATCAATTTAAGGGAATTTACTTTTCTATTCCACCATCATTTCTTCTCAAAATTACACAAAGTGCTCCCACGCATTACTGGGAGCCTCCATTCAAATTTGACTAACAATCATTGAAGCAATTCAATGATGCATATAGCACTTTGCCTTTACAAGATTCAAGAAATAACTCCCAAGGGGTGGGACTTTGTCCCAAGTGACACTTAGTTCTAGAGCTGAGGAAAAAAAAGATCTAAGCAATGAGTTGGCATAGATCAGATGGCCAACATTTTCTTGTTCAAAGAGGTCCGACATAAGATTTAGGACTCCCCCTATCCTTCTTTGTTACTACTCCCAACTTTTTTATGGTGTTTCCTATTAGACAACGCTATGCTATATATTAATATTAGTATACTAAACCGAATAGCAGACTCTGAGTGGACTATAAGTCATATTCGATAACTAATAACAATATGTCATGTCAGATTCATTAAACAATCTTACTATCTGACATTTTTTTTCTTATTTTTATCTTAAAATTGAGAGCAAGCAAGACTTTAAAATAAGAGTAACACTACATAAACTGAGACTTTACTAGAGTTTCTTGGTAAATGAAATGGAACACTATGTGCTGTGCGGCATGTCGTCAAATAAGAGTGGAATCAGCGTTAGTTTGTAAAATGGGGAAAAGTGATAAATGGGGCAAGTTCAATTAAAGGAAATTTTGTGGCAAAAAAATTAAAGGAAATTTTGTCAGCCCTCTAATATTCCGTGCAATCTGTAATATGCTTTGTTGGCTATACTTCTTGGCCATACTGGTAATGAAATTGCCTGTATTACCCTTAACATCAGCAATATGAGGCGAGGTGACGTTTGAATGAAAGGCAAAGTCGGAAGAAGGGAAATATTCCCAAACCTCCGCTCTGTTCTCCTTGATTTCTTACAAATCTTTCTCTTCGAGGTCTAGTGACGTTGGAAGGATAAAATTGCAATTTTGATCATATAAGATGAGTTGGTTCGACAAGTCTGCTCTCTATTTGTTATTCAAATCCTACGGATGAGAAAGCTTTTCCAAGGCCATGAAGCCTTTGGTTGAAGGCTAATGATATTTTGGAGACCATCAAGCATTTTCATTTAAGGACTAAAAGAGGAAAGGGCATGCATGCTAGGATAACATACATGTCCCAAATTTCATTAGTCTTCCTCTTGTTTTACGGTTATATGCATTGTTAGCTTATTCCATTTCTCTTTTTTTTATTTTTCCTATGGGGTAATTGTCATCAATTACATGCCATTTCTGTTGAAATAAGTTACATGTCCCTATCCTATTCCTCTTCCCAATCCTTATTAAATTGATGGGAAATAGGAGGCACTAGTTATTAAATTATGGCTTGAGTTTGAACTAGGTACGAGACCCACCTCATTTAAAGGATTCTGATTTGTTCAAAATATGGTGTTCCTTTTTAATCAGTATCATACTTTGATTTGTTGGGCGGTGCTACTTAACTATTAAATGTATTGAAGGTTTGGTTCTGTTGAAGATAAATATCCAAGTTTAACCGAGGGAGCAAACATTAGTCGGACTCCACTCAACGCGTCCAGTTTTAGGCCTTTTCTAATATCCTGAAGAAGCCGTACTGCTGAAGTCTCTATTTTATATCCCCGCACGAGAGGACTCTCTTTAGCGAAGAAAAGAAGGGGACGCACCAGTAACACTTTCTTTGATCGCACGGAGTTCTAAAATCGGTGGATTTTGTGACGCGAGTTGCATAATGAGTCGTTCTATTAATAAGCACTATGAGTTTAGATATAATCAACGTGTGGAAAACATTCGAACTTACAAGTAATTATAACTCCATTTTTCTCTGATTTTTAGTGGATTATAGCTGCTTACTCTTCCAGCTGCATAGATATCGATTTTCGGGCTTAACCACGAAAATCTCGGGAATTCTTCATTGTTTCTCATTTATTTTCTTGGATATTTCGCATTAATTAATTACAAAATTTGGTTAGTTTCCACATTATCTTATCATAATTTATTCAGTCTTCAGTCTTCAGTCTTCAGTCTTCAGGAGAGAGAAAGTTTACGGAACTTCCCATGATGGAGTTAGTCAATAATTGATTTGTGCATAGAGAGAGGAGGTTTATAAATTCAGCTCAGACGGAAAGTGGATCACTAGACGAGATGGGGAAGCACCTATTTCTTATTCTCAACTCTATTCTTTTGTGGTGGTGGAGCTCAATCACAATCTCCAAAGCATACTCACAAAACCAAACAGATCGGTTCGCGTTAGCCTCCTTCAAAAACGCAATACACAAAGACCCATTTAGAGTCTTGAGCTCTTGGAATGATTCTACTCATCATTGTGAGTGGCAAGGTGTTTTGTGCAGCAAAAGACATCGTGGGAGGGTCACATCCCTGGACTTGAGATCACAAGGCTTGGAAGGCTTACTATCTTCTCACTTAGGTAACCTCTCTTTTATGAGGATCCTATTTTTGCCGAACAACAGCTTTCATGGTGAAATCCCACCACAGATCAGCAACTTGCTTCGGCTTCATGTTCTTGTTCTTAGTAACAACTCATTTGGTGGGCCAATACCCTCTAATCTTTCCTGCTGCTCGAACCTCGAGACCCTGAATCTCAGACTTAATCAACTTGTGGGGGGAATCCATTCCGATCTTGGTTCTTTAACAAGACTTGAATTATTGAGCTTGTCTCATAACAGTCTTGTAGGTCCTATTCCTCGTTCAATTGGAAACCTCTCGCTACTACAAAAGCTCTCCCTGAGAGCAAATGTGTTAAGCGTAGAAATACCTGAGGAATTGTCCAAACTCAAGAGATTGACATTTTTCTCGCTATCTTCCAACGAACTAATCGGTGAGGTTCCAGCGGGGCTTTTAAACATCTCTGACATTTTTGTATTTGATGTTGGTGATAACCAGTTGCGGGGAAGCTTTCTCAATGATGTCAGCACCGCTTCTCCTTCTCTCTATATCCTTGCCGTCGATGGTAACTTGTTCACCGGGATGATTCCGTCAACGTTAATGAATGTCACAAGCCTTGGAAGGTTTATCCTATCCCAGAACAACTTCCATGGCCCAATACCCAAAAATCTAGGAAGGCTAAAGGGCCTTTATACGATTGATTTCGGCAGAAACCAATTTCAAGATGACTTGAGTTTTATCTCTTCTTTAGTTAATTGTTCCAACTTAACATATCTCGGCATGGGGACGAACTTGTTTTACGGATTGTTTCCGAGATCCTTCTCCAATCTCTCCACCATTAAGTGGATTTCTATGCCAAAAAATCGGATCCAAGGATCTCTTCCTTTAGCCCTTGGACATCTCTTCAACTTATCTTTCTGGGATTTAAGTAATAATTTTCTAACTGATTGCATTCCTCATTCCATCGGAGCACTTTCCAACTTGCATCAACTTTTTTTAGTTGGGAACAGGTTTACTGGAGAGATACCGTCTTCGATTGGTAACATTACGTTGTTAAATGCCCTTGACCTTTCCTCCAACAATTTCCAAGGCCACATACCACAAAGTCTCGGCAACTGCAGGCAACTAATTGGGCTTGATCTTTCTAACAATAACCTAATTGGCTCAATTCCTATCGAAATCATGGATCTTTCTTCCTTGGCGATCATCCTTAGTTTAGCAAATAATAATTTAAGTGGATTTGTTCCATTGCAAGTTGGATCTTTAATGAATCTTGGCATATTAGATCTGTCTCACAACAGATTGACCGGCTTAATTCCAACGTCCATCAGCAAGTGCTTGGTATTGGAACGACTTCACTTAGAAGCTAATTCTTTTCATGGTCAAATCCCCAAAGCTTTACTTCCATTACGGGGTGTACAAGAGCTGGACCTTTCCAATAATAATTTTTCTGGTCCAATCCCAAGCTTTCTCGCAGGGCTCTTACTACTCAAGTACTTGAATTTGTCCTTCAATCAACTAGAAGGACAAGTTCCGGAGGGTGGAGTTTTTCTTAATGCAAGTTCTATATCGCTTTATGGAAATACGGAACTCTGTGGAGGTTTTCCCAGTCTGAAGCTTCCTCCTTGCAAATCACCAAGCTCTAAGAAGTCTTCTTCAACCAAGGCTAGAGCAATATATGTGGTAGCTGGCAGTTTGTCATGTTTAGCTTTGTTGCTCCTATGTTTGTCTATCTTTTATTGTAAAAAGAAGCAGACGACAACCAATGCCTCCACTTCATTATCTTTCGAGAACCAATTCTTGAGGATTTCTTATGAAGAACTCTTGAGAGCGACTAACAGATTCTCCAAGACCAATTTGATTGGTAAAGGGAGATATGGCACAGTTTATAAGGGGATTCTTGATGGAGGTGCCACAGTGGCGATGAAGGTGCTCAATCTAATGCAAAGAGGTGCTTCGAGGAGCTTTATCTCCGAATGTCGAACTCTAGGAACCATTAGACACCGAAACCTCGTGAAGATACTAAGTGTCTGTTCGAGCGTGGACTTTTGTGGCAATGACTTCAAAGCTCTAATTTATGAGTTCATGGCTAATGAGAGTTTGGAGGAGTGGTTGCACCCTGGAACTATAGGACGAGATGATGAGTGTAGCGAATCGAGAAATCTGAGACTAGTGCAAAGATTAAACATCACCATTGACATAGCTACTGCAATCGAATATCTCCATAAGGGTTGCTATCCAGTCATCGTCCATGGAGATCTGAAGCCGAGTAATGTGCTTCTGGACAATGACATGATGGCTCGAGTTGGAGATTTCGGGCTTGCAAAGATCATTTCAACGGTGTCTACCGAAGTCATAGGAGTTCAAGACCAGGGTAGTTCAACTTCAACCGCAGTCAGAGGATCTATTGGCTATGTGCCTCCTGGTATGAAACTGTCATATTTTCTCAATTAGTTTTTATTTGATTGCGATAGTAATATGTGAGTGCCAAAAGTTTGACTAAACAATTATTCTTGACGTTATGTTATGATTCATATGCTTTGACACCTCTTTCTCACAACTCAATTCCTCTTTCCACTATTAATAGCTTCCGCAGAAAAAGAAAATACATATCTTTTTGTACGAAAAGATTAATAGTAGCTTGCCCTAGTCGTATTTTAAATTAAGATGAGAATAAACCATCGTAATTTTGATCAATGAGTGGAAAATTTTTAGACAACTTGTGAATCCATGTGAATAAATAGATTAAGCATATTGTATCATCTCATATTTATATTTTCTTTCTATAATTCGTATTTTGTCTCATATCACGTTCATGCCATTAAAACAGATTGCGAATCTCTTTTGGAATGTTATGACTTAAGGTCTTAACAATAAGTAATTTTTCATTTATGGCAGACCCTTTCATGACCAATAATTTAATATTAGAAAAATATATTGGATGACATGACATTTATCCCAGAAACCGTTGGAGGATACACTAATTGACAACATGATGGGCTCTACCCAACAATCACTTTCCCTAAACTTATTGGTCAGAGCATATTAAGACAAATTAACGCATTTACAAGTATAAATCCATCACCGTCAACAAATGACCCTAAGTCTGTTCTTTTCCCCCCATTGCGTTCGTTTTTTGCCTGTTCTTTTAGGCATTTTTTTTCTCGTCTTTGCATAAAAGAAAGTATGGTATAGGTATTAAACATAATTTGTATCATGAAAATGACGAGCCTAACTAGATCCCATATGTTTCTAGTCAAAAAAACCAACTATTCAAATTTAGTTAACACATAGACTTCTGCCAAGGCCTTCACCCAACATATTTTCTTCTTTTTCTATTTTCACCCGTATCCTACTAGAGGACAAAGCCACTTTTGATGTTTAGGCAATTTGTGTAGCAAACATGAGACAACTTTTGTTGCACTTAGTAGTTTAGGAGAAGAAGTTTATACGTTGTTAATTGACCTTTGGTGCACTTTATGAAATCAAAAATCCTATTTCTTTACCATTAATGCATTTCTCAACGGTTCATGCACTTTATAAGAGTTCATACGACAGGCGCCAAACATCAGCCATATATAGTAAACTAAACAAAAATTTAAATAGAGAGAAATGAAAGCAAAAAACCAGTAGGGGGCCTTGCTCGGATCTCTTGGCCTCTACCATGCATAGTGGGCCCGATTGTGAAGTGAGTGAGGGCTTGCAAGCCATCTCTCTATGTTGGGTGTGACAGGCACGATCCCTCACAATTTTCTTTGGCAAGCTCTTGCAAATGGACATCAAGCAAAATCCCATGTGACTTAGAAGCTTTTTCTAAACAATTGACTTCAAGAAAAAGTGTATGTACGTTCCTATTAATGTCTTGATGAAATTTTCAGAGTATGGCATGGGACATAGGGTTTCCACACTTGCGGATGCATATAGTTACGGCATTCTATTATTGGAGATGTTCACAGGAAAGAGACCCACTGAAGAGGTCTTTGGGCACCATCTTAACCTCCACAACTTTGTCCAAATGGCTCTTCCGGATCGAGCAATGGACATTATAGACTTAAGGCTTTGGAGCGAAGCTGGTGATCGACAACAAGAGATGAAAATCAGAGATTGCATTATCTCTGTATTCGAAGTTGGAGTCGCATGTTCGATGGAATCACCGTCGGAACGGATGGGCATGACCGAGGCAATAAGGAAATTACACTTGATCAAGGTGAGTTATGAAGCCAAAGAGAGGATGATGGGTATGTAGCTAAATCAGTTTTCTCGTTTCGTCTTGGAACTTTTTCACTAGTAGAGAAAATCATCATGAATGTCTCCCTAACTAGTCTACCTACCCATACCTATTATGTGTGTTTTTTATAATTGCATTTTATAATTGTGGAAAGTGGATGTATGGAGTTAAGTCCACCTATTTCCACCAAGTAATCATGTAAAATTTGATGAATTTGCTTATTTGCCCGGTTCTCTTCATTTCCGATGCCAATGTGGATCGATGCATTGCTTAATTATCATGGTTGGGCCATTGCCCTTACCTCTCTCTCTCTATGCATGCTTGTGTAATAGAATGTGACCTCACCGTGAGGTCACGAGCTCGAGGCCAACTCTTAATGTCGTGCTTAAATGAGAGCCCACGATCAATTGGAGATCAAGCTTGATCAAATCCAAACGCAAGGAGAGGGAGGCAACCTTATCACAAGATCATGGGGTCAAGGCTAACTCTCAATGTTGCTGTTGAGAGTGACCTCACTATCAATTGGAAGCCATGCTTGATTGAATTTGGGCGACGTTGACAACGAAATTATGTTGCGAGCAAGTTGCCAACACCAACAGCCACCACGTGAGACCCCCTACCTCCTCTCCAAACCTCCTTTTCTTTTATCTTTTTTCTTTGCTATGGCATCAAATTACAGACTTTTTCTTTTTTCTTTTTTTTGGTCGATAGAGATAGAGAGTCAACAAAGACATAAATGGGACATGATAAAAAAGGGAGCATGGATGCATATTTGTTGCACTTGTCGGTGTGCTTATTACAATGTCTAATTATCCTCATCAAGTCTTCCCACTCAACCAACCCTCTCTTTCTTCAACATTAGCCGCCGTCTCTGGCCGTTTCGGCCACCTATCATCACGGTCACCTCCTCCACATCTCACTACTTTCTCCCTCGTGTCATCCACAACCATCTTTGCTTTCTCTATTTGCTGACCCAAAACACTCTCTCCTTCATTGTTTCTTCTCTCACCGCCAAATTTCTAAGGTCTCCAAACCACCATTGATGACCTGATTTAGCCATTATGGCCTTTAAGATCTCATGGAAATCTCAATGGACAGGCTAGATGTAGGAGGCATCCCCAAACCTTGAGATGGCCTTTTGATCTCATCATTGTTGACAACTTGATTGTAGATGACGAGAGGAGCTCGATGCGAGGACTTGAGACCCACCAAAGGCATAAACTTGACATTCGGGCAAACTTGGCTGCCCTCAAATGAGAAAGGGAGAAAGAGCTATGCGAAAGCAGGGACAACGACCAACATTGAAGCGACATAGGAGAGAGGGTGAACAGAGCATGACAAGATCCCTTGTCAACACCAACAGTAAATGGTGGAGCGAAGAAGGTCACGATTTATATTGGCAGTGGAGGCACGTTAGTGACATGAGTCGCTTGTGGTTGTAAAGCTCGACAGGGGGCGGAGATAGACTAGAGGGAGAGAAAATATTGGCGTTGGGATTTTAAGGAGTGATTGGGGAAGGTTCAATTAACAAGAGAGACTCATGTCTTGATTTGGCATTGGAGACAGCAGATAAGCAAACCAATGGTGTGACATCCCAATTTTCCAATTCTATTTTCAATAAATTGAGATGGGCATTTCGTTGGCACGCATATAGTTCTTTTCCTTGAGTCGGCCACTCATATGAAAACTAGTCTATCGGGTGAAGCTATTAAGAGTTTCTAATGCATCAGACTCGAGAATTTGACCAGGAAGCGACCTTTCGACCGAGCTAATATGCAAGGGTCATTACGGCACGATTAAAATCGATTAGAGATCGGAGATAGGTCGACTCGACAGAGGCATGTGATCAGGTGTGGGTGATTCCACCAGATCGCACAATTCTTGTCGATCGGCACCGGACCGACTTTTCTATCGATTGGGTACCCTATGTTCATATTTGAAATCTTGAGATTACCTCGACAACCGAAAGTCGCCAATGTTTCAAAGATGTACATTGTGGCTTGAGATGATCAACCACAAGTCAAATGCATGAAAATTTCTAAAGGCTACCCGGTAGGTTGGACCGCACTAGTATCGTGCCAAAGTGAAATTAACCGTGGAATTGAGATCGAATTCAGAAATTGGAAGTTTAGGTGTGTCACAAATCATTTTAGGATCATTGACTTATCTTTAGAAGATTTTTCATGCAATCAGAGTTCTTTGGCAAATTAAATCCAAGAATGGCTATTTTTAGCTCGAGAAATTAGTAGGCCGCTTTTGGTCGTGCTTTTGGGACTTAAGTTGGTTCTATAGTCAAGTGAGGATGTTAATGGAAGTGTGGTGACATTGAATTTATTTTATGGACTTCAATTTGATTCAATTGAAAGGGAATTGATGAGAATTGAAGAAATTGATTGTACAATAATTGGACCCCGGCGGAAAATGGAATTGAACCCATTGGAATAAGGTTGTGGGAGTTTTGAGTGGGTGGAGTATGACATCATGGATGATGTCATGGTGGGCAATTTTGTGGGATTAAAGAAAAGGAAAATGAAAAGAAAAGAGCCCCCCCTTCTCTGTCCTCCCTCTCTTCTTCCTCTCTCTCGACCGCCCCTCCATCTCCACCTTCTTCTTCTTCGGACGCCACCAGCAGCAAGGGAGATCGTCGAGCAACCCGCCCGGAGCCACCCGTCACCGCCTCACGCCGCCGCACGCCGTCCTCGCCGTCCGCTCGCTCGCCGACCAGCTCGCCGCTCCGCCTCAGCCTGAGTCCCCAGTAGATCTAAGGACCCCAAACCAGCAAGCCGAAGACCGGTTGGAGCCAGCAGCTCCACCCATCGTCGGAGCTCGCCGCCGCCGCCGTCGTCCGTGCGTGAAGCTCGCACGCCCGCCTGTCGCCTCGCCGGACGGCCGTCGCGGGCTGCTCTGCCCTGCTCGCCCGGTCCCGAGCTCTTTCCCCTCCGTCCAGCCGTTGTCGCCGTCGCTAGGGTCGCCAGGAGCCCGCTGGAGCTGCCGCCTTAGCCCGCCGGAGCTTCGCCTTGCCTCCGCCGCCCTTGGCCGCCCGAGCCGGTGCCGGATCTGCTCCCTCTCGGCCCCGATCAGCAACCTAGAAAAATGGGTATGGCAGCCCACGTTTGGCCCGTTTTGGCCGCCTTCCCGAGCCCGGATGCTCGGCCCGCTTTGAGGAAAGTCGATCCTCGCGTCGTCCCTGTTGTTTTGGTCCGCTCGGCTCACAAATCCAGTGAGTTTAACTCACTAAACCTCGCTTAGAGGGTTAATTATGCTTAGGGAGGTTTAGTTTATGTTAAGTATTGTTAGGTTGTTAGTTTAGGTTAATTAATAGTATATTTAATTAAAGTGGTGGTTTAATTTAAAGTGTGCTTAATTAAGGGTAAGAAGGTTTATTTAAAATAAGCCTTGATGTGACATAAATGAATTTTCTTTTGATTTATTTAAACATTTCGAAATTATTTAATAATTTAATAATATATCTTATTCGAAATTATTAAAATATGATTATTTAATTATTTTCGGAATAAATTTAATTATTTATTAAATTCCGAAAATTTTGTCGGGACCCCAAATTCTCGAGAATTTCGTGTGGTCGCCATCTTGTGTATTCGGATTTTGAAATTGATGGTCGGATATTATAAATTGAATGTGGATTGTGAAAAATATGAATATTATTATTTAATTGATTTTCGGAATAAATTTAATTATTTAATAATCTGAAAAATTATTTTGGGACTCTAAATTCTCAGAATTTCGTGCTGATTGATGTTGTGCATTTAGAATTTGAATTTGATGAATGGATGTGGCAAATTGAGTGTTCATTGCGATAAATATGGATTTTATTCATAAAAACCCAAGTGTCGGGTTTTGATGCAAAATTTGGATTTTAATTATTATATTAAATAGTGGGATTTGAAAAAGTGAGATATTGGCTTTTGATTCGAAATTAGCGTGTCGCCACACACGTGAGTAATTTCTGGAATATTTTTAATATTGAGAAAAATGGCCGGGATCACTATTTTAAGTGGAAGCATTGATTGAATTATAAAGTGTCCTGAGGCCGAGTATGTTATGGCTGTGTGATAACTAAGAGGAATTGTCCTGAGCTGTTGAGTCGGATTTGCCCCTATTAGGGATGCCCACACGGTGGATGCGGGTCGCAGTTGATTCTGGGCCCATGCTCCTTCGGGAACGCCGTCGACGTACTGACGAAGCCGCGCTCCATGGGGGGAGGCGATGCCTGGTTATATGCCAGTAGATAGCCGAACTGCGAGTAGGCTATGCCCTTGTGTGGCAGTAAATAATAATTGGAATGCGTGCTAAGTACGATTGTGATTATATGAAAGTGATGGCGTTCCAATTGTTTGAGTTCCTATTACTATCTGTGATTGGGTGATTTTGAATTGTGCTAACCTGCAGGAAGGAACTGAGGCGAGGTAAGTTCTCTGTGTGATGTGGCTAGGCCACCCTTGGGCGTATTTTCTTTCTAATAGGGGTTTAGGGGGTTGAACTTGCTGAGACATCGTCTCATCCCGGTTGTGGGATTAAAATTTCAGGTCCCTAGATGGCGGACGTGGAGGACCCGAAGCCCTAAGTCTGGAAAGGTGGAGACTGAAGTATCGGTGAACGTGTCCTGATAGTTGGTTTTAGGATAGTTCCCCATTCGTTGAGCTGGTCTATTTTGTAGACAATCTAGAGTTGTATTTAAACCTATGTGGTTGTAATTGAGTGTTTGGCATTGTGATTGATTGCCTGCTTTTCTATCCCAAAGTCAATTGTTGTCAGGGGATTTGTTTCACTTCCGCATGCGTAATAAAATGAATGGGTCGGCGACGTATCCTGGGATGTCGCATATTTGATCCACCGTAGTGGGATGTGTGCACGCTCGGGGTTCGGGGCGTGACAAATGGTACAATGGATCCGCATCCAATGCTATAGATGTGGTGCAAAATACATAACACCATGGTATAGTGACGAAAACGCTAAGCAAACAAAACCGACTCACAGTATGGACAAAAAAGGCTATATTAGGGCAAGTGCCCGTGAAATATATACCAAACTACAAGTCAACTATCAATAGTGTAACAATCTGCAATATAATGCCATCAAGCAGCTCAAGTTTCGCATTAGGATCAAAATCAGGGGCACACTGAAAACATCGTGAATTGAGATCAGAACAGGAACAATCTAATGCTAATATCAAGTCACAATGTGAGAGAATATTGACTTTGTGTATTGCTCAATTGGACAATGTATTACACTGGAGGGATATTTGTATCCAAGATAATATACACAAGGAAGTAATCTATATGGGGTGTTTAACTCCAAACCATCCCTTCCCGTTATATCATGAAGCGTAAAAGTCAAAAGTAACACTTTGTTCTCATGCATCCTTTCATTACAAAAGCAAATAATCAGTTGATGATCAAGAACACTTAAATCTACAAAAGCCATTTTAAACATTCGCAAAATATTGCTAATTTTCTTGTAATAATTTGCTTAAGATGCGTTTATGAGCAACATGTTATACATCCATATATTTCTAAACTAGCTCATGAATCATATCAAGCTAGTCATTTTTATTTTCCCTTTATTTTTTATGTCACACACATGATGGATATAACAATAGGCCATAGGTAAGCTTGTCACTCTAAAAGCCTTTCTTAGTATGGAAGTTCTCCTTCATAGTTGCCTGGAGGATCGTAGTTGCACACAACGTACCACCACCCATCGTTACACTGAACTTTAGCACACCCAACTCGAACCGAGTCACGCCAAACCATCTGGGTGTAGTGCAAGCAGTCGCACCCGCTCACACAGGTGTTGGTGTTATAATTGTAGTTCTGCTTCTCCGCGACCCACAAGCTGATGGCATAGGTGCTAGTGAATGTGCCGGTGCCCTTGGCAAGGTTCTCACCGTAGGGTCCATTGGAGTGCACGAGGCCACAGTCGCTGACCCGTTGGTTCGTATAGCTTTGGGCGTAGGCAGCAAGCATGTTGTCCCATGTCATGTTCGCCACGCCAACTTGCTTCCAAGCGGCATTGTGAGAGTCGAGATAGTCTTGGGGTGAGTTTTGGGCATGAGTAGGTTGAAAGAGAGAAATAGAGACAAGAGAGATGATGATGGTTAGAGAATTCATGATGCTCAAGGAATTAGCTGATGTTGGTTCAAGGTGATATTTTTGGTGATCAGTTATGCTGTTTATAGAAAAATATTTTTGGGGCTTCAACTTACCATGTGCAATGAACTTATCAGGGAACATCTCCTTTGGATAGCACAACCTTGCGTTCAAATCTAGTTTGATCTGAAATGATAAACTAGTAACTAGTGCATGAGGAAGTAGTTTTGCATGTTCTTCCTTTCCTCAAATGGAAGTAAAGTAAAAGGCTTAAGTGAAGTTTGAAATTTCAGCAAATTGGATACATTATAATAAGAAGGATGTTGGACTTTATGTCGAGTAATGCTAAAGACATTGAGAATAGTGCATGAGATTAAATTATTAGGGGACATAAATAAAGTTTTTCCGGTTGTAATGAGCAGACAAGCCTTATCCAAGCCTCCAATAGGGAATGCATACAATTTCTCTCGATTTATTTACAATACCAACCATCGCCACTAACTGTCCTCCGACGTTACCTACTAAGCCATTCAAAAGCGACCACCAACTCGTCAACGTATCCAAGGTTGTTGTTCTAAGATCCACCATCCATCTTCAACTAGACTATTTGTCTCTAGTGTCCCCCATTCATAACCATACATCACTACCTTCTCACGAGAGAAGTATTGTATCAAAAGTTATGTACAATACTCATTTTAGCATTAAAAGTTTTCGTCAAATCATTTAAGTGCCTTCGACGAGATATTTTGATCAAAATATATACATGACATTTATAATTAAAATTTTAATATGAGTTGACATTAAAAAAAAAAAAAAACCGGTTTCTATGGCATTGCCATATGTACATTTCTCCGCCTCTCCCTCCACATTATTTTTTTCTTTTTTTCTCTTTTTTCTTCTCTGTTCTCCCTTATTTACACTGTACATGGACTTCTCAGCTACAACTTCATCAACGCTCACCCATCGCCACCCAGACCTACGAGCTTCGCCACAACCTCAACAAACAACACCAAGAATCAATGAACGACACCTGTGATGGGTTGGAGAGAAGGGGCGAGGAACGACATGTTTCAGATCTGTGAGAAGAGTGTTGTTCAGTCAAGATTGCTTGGTTTCATCAAATTAGAAAGCCACGAAGCACGTCCAGCAATCAATGAACGTCTAGGTTGGATGGAAAACCAAGAACATGCACGCGAACCTTACTACGACACTACGACACAGCGAAAGGAATGAGCAGGCCCAAAACGCATGCAGACCGGGCCGGTGAGCCTCGTTCCGTCGAATCGACAAGACAGGGGAAAACAAGCTTGGGCGTAACTTGTGAAAGGAAAGTTGCCAGACACGATTGCTAGGTAGATCGGAACAAAACGGCTCCAGAAACCGCCTCGAGGGACTTGGCCGATAAAGAAGGCAACACCAACCGTGATTCGAACTAGCCAAGAATGGATCCGACTGATCCCCCGGTTTGCAGCTTTTCAACGAATCGACTCTATTAACGGCGGATTTTGAGGTGGTTTTGATGAATTGCCTAGACAATAAGCCAGAGAGCAATTCCCTCTGCATCCCCTTTCTGTCGATCGTTTAGCAAGAAATTGATTTTTCTTGCTAAACGAAGTCATTTTGGGTCATGCAGGCAGGTGAAACTTGTTAAACGTCGTCGTTTTGAGAATCAGGCTGCCCGCAAGCCACACAGTGGAAAAAATATCAAAATTTTGTCACATCAAATTTCCAGCACTCAAGATCAAAGTTGACACTTAAATAATTATTTTTTGTTTAAGTGACATTTAAGTGATCTAAAGAAAAAAAAGATTGACATTAAAGTGAGCATCGTACATAACTTTTGGCACTCTTAGTGTACTTCTCTCTCCTCTCACTTCTAGCAATGGCCGCCATTGAGACACCGATGAGCTCTAACCAACCCTTGACGCCTTGATGCTATCGAGATTGCGGCGAGCGTCTAGATCTAGAGACTCAACCCCTCCACTCCAGATCTAGAGGTAGTGAGATTCGGATCCATCGCCCTCAGCAGGCAGGTGGTTGCCGTTGCCCCTTGATTTATTGCTTAACAAATCAATCTTCCATAAAAAAGATAAAATTTATGAATCATTCTCTAATGTCTCTGCCATTTTCCTTATTTTAAGCTATCTATCAGGTACATGTACTTCTCTTTTGTCTCAACTAAGTTATCATCCACTTGTTTTTAAATTAATACAAGCATGAAATCCATATTATTTGTGTTTTTAATTTTATGAGCTACTTTTACGGTTCTGCAATTGGCATGGATACGAAGGGCACGCCCTCACATCCCCACTTAGCATTGAACGGTTGGACGTGCATCTTGTATCCGTCTATCGCACCATAAATAAGTCTTATAACAAAGAAATTATAATGAACTCGAGATATGTAATAAATTGAATCTGAATCATAAAAAATGTTTAGATCATACGTAAGTCCCACCTAGATCTTATCAAATTCAACAGTCCAGATTTGGGATGTGAAATACTACGTAAAATAGAGTAAAGGTCCATTAGGAAAATGATTTGAGTAATTCCTCATCAACCGACATATGCCATCTCTCTCTCTCTCTCTGTGCACACATGCGCTTGTGTGCTTCACCATCAAGCCGCAGTCAATTGAAGACCAAGCTTGATCGAACAGCTATGTGACTAATTTGATCAAATCTGAAGAGGACAAAGAGGGAGGCTACCTCATCGCAAGATCATGGAAAAAAGGAGGTCTCATTCTCAATGTCGCAATTGAGCATAGGCTCACTATCAACTAGAAGCCAATGCTTGATTGAATTTGGGTGACGTTGCCGATGAAATTCTGTTGTGGTCATGTTGCCGACACCTGCGGCCATCATGTGTGTCCTATAAGGATAAGTACACCAGAAGCGTCAAAAGTCGTGTATGGCGCTCACTTTAGTGCCAAAAGTTTTTTCGGATCACTTAAGTGCTACTTTTTTAAAAACACGATCATTTAAGTCCCAACTCTAGTTTTGATAGCCGGAAATTCGATGTGGCTATATTTTATTAATTACTCAGTCCTACATGGTTCGCCGGCATACCTACTTAGCATATAACACCTAAACGATGTCGTCCGAAAGTTGTAAAAGGTGATCATTTAAGTGCAAAATTTTATTTAAAATGATCATTTAAGTGCCAAATTTTATTTAAAGTGATCATTTCGGTGGTAATTGTTATTTAAAAACGATCACTTTAGTGCTAAGCATGTCATGTGGAAATGCCATATGGACTGGATTTTTAAAAAATTTATAATATTAATTATAAATGACACATAATCAATTTGGCCGGAATTTCTCACCGTTGGCACTTAAGTGATCATTTTTTCTCCGATTAGCACTTAAGTGAGTTGGCAAAAACTTTTGGCCCTAAAGTGAGTACCGTACATAACTTTTGGCACTTTTAATGTACTTATCAAAAATCCCCTACCTACTCTTCAAACCTCCTTTTTCATTGCCATGTCATTTAATGGAGATACAAAGTTGACAAACACATAAACAAGACAAGATCAAAAAGGAAACATGGACCTATATTTGTTGCACTTCTCAGTGTGCTCATCACATTGTCTAATAATTTTTGTCAAGTCTTCCTACTCAATCAATCCTCTCATTCTTCACGATTAGCCACCGTCTCTAGGCATTATGGCCACTTGTCAGCACCATCACTCCTCCACATCTCGTTGTTATCTCCGTCATGTCATCCACGACTATCTTTGTTTTCTCTATTTGCAGACCGAAAACTCTCTCCCTCACTTTGTCTCTTCTCTCACCACCAAATCTCTATAAGGTCTCGGCACCACCATTGATGACCTGATCTAGCCATGGCCTTTGAGATCTCACCTCAATCTCAATGGACAGGCATATGGATGAGGCATCCTTAAATCTTGAGATGACCTTCTGATTTCGTCATTGTCGACAAAGTCATTGTAAATGATGAGGGGAGCTCAACGTGAGGTCTTGAGACCCGCCAAAGGCATAAACTTGACGTTCAGGTGAGCTCATCTGTCCTTATCCAAGAGACGGAGAGAGATAGCTTCACAAAAGCAGGGATGACGACTGACGTTGAAGCGATAGGGGAGAGAGAGCGAATGGAGCATGACATGACCCTTCATAGGCACTAGCATTGAATGACAGAGCGAGGAAGGTCAAGATTGATGGTGGCACCAGAGGCATGTCAATGACACAAGCCACGTGTGGTTGTGGGGGCTCGATAAGGGGGGAGAAAGATGGGGAGAAGAAGAGAGATTGGTGTTGGGATCTTGAGGAGTGATTGGGTAAGCTGTAAAATCAAGAAGAGAGACTCGTGTTTTGATCTTATGTTGGAGACAACAAATAAGTAAACCAATGCGTACAATGGATCTGCATCCAAGAGACATAAATAGGGATTGTGAAGGACATAAAATACAATGTCCCGAGTCTAGTATAAAATAGGTAACACAATGGCATAATCACGAAAATGAAAATCAATCATAAACTGACTCATAGCATGGTCGATCTAGGCTATGTTAGAGCAAGTTACCATAAAAGATATACTACATTATTGACCAACTGTCAATGAAGTGTAACGTCTTACGATAGCATGCCATCAACAAGCTCAAGTTTGGTATTAAGATCAACAATATCAAGGGGGTTGTAGGCTTCATGGATTGAGATCAAAATACGATCAATCTAGCTATAATACCAAGTCAGTATGTGAGGAAATATTGAATTGTGCGTTTCTTTATTGAATAATGTTTTACATTATATGGGTACTTATATGTAGAAAAATAAACACAAATAGGGAAGCAATCTAATGAAGAAATTAACTAACATAGAACCAGAATCAATTGAAACCAATTACAATCCCCATAACATCACATAATCTTGAACATTACCTAACGATTGAAATTCATCATAACAATCAACATATCCTTCCAGAATTTTTCTATGAAAGTTTGAGGTTGAAATTGCTCTAGCAAGTTTGTTTTATAGATCATAAACTTTTCTTTTCTTTACTTTTTTGGTCAATATAGTAGAGACAGTTGAGATAAGTGGCCTTAGCTATATTTGTTAACAAAGCAATGGAAGGATGACCCCATCCTATGGTAAATCAAAAAAGAAAACAGTGCTCTCCTGCAATTAGCTTACAATTAGCCAACAACTAGCTAACAATCATCACATGTGGCCTTCCTCTAGTGGCATGGAGCATAAAAGTTGAAAGAGAAAGAGTACTTGAAATCTGCCAAAGCCATTTCAAGCAGTTGCAGATTACTTCTAATTTGCTAGTAATAATCTGCTTAAGTTGCTTTTATGCGTAACATGTCATGCATCCATATTTTCCAAAACTAGCTAATTCTAATACTAAAATCTAACAACCTAATAAATGCCTATTTTTCCAACTAATTTCCATTTTAATTTTCCAGAATTTTTTATTTTATGATTTTCGTTTTCTTATCTTATTCTCGGTCCCTCCCCTGAATCAAATTTTCACTGAGATACTCTGTGAATTTCAGTATTACCTCAGATGAAGCAATTGGTAACAAACATGCTCAATGATGAAGAAATCATCAACATACGAACAGCAACATCACGGGTAATTAGAACAACACTTGGATGGGCTTCAGATCAATTCAATCTACACCCAAAAGAGGTGACCAGCAATGGAATGGTGATGACAGCCAGTTCAAGGCACAGCAACATGGTTATTCGTTGAAAAATTATCACCAATTCACCATAACAATCTCCTAAATCTTCATGCTGAGGTAATAGATCGTACTGATGTAGCTTCATCACACGCCAGAGGGGTTTCGGTAGGACTGAAGAAAAGCAAATGTTAAGCAAACCCTACTAAAAACTTAGTTTCACAAATCGCAAGACATTGATTCCCCTAAAGCAATCAATAATTCCCCAAAGAACCGCGGCTACTTCCTTTTTTTGGGGGAATTAGAAAGATACAACACCTCAAGCTTTCTATATATGATCAGATCGAAATACCTACTCAGGATAGCAACGGAAGAGAGAGAGAGAGAGAGAGAGAGAGAGAGAGAGAGAGAGAGAGAGAGAGAGAGAGAGAGAGAATAGGCAAAAAAGGATTTGCCTGTACTGAATTGATCTTTCCTCACCAAATTTACACGGATATACCCGTACTTGAACCTTTCAAGTTGAAAGTAATGCCGATACGGAAAGAGCAGGAGTTTCACCCAGTGATGGATAACTTTGATTTCATCCTTGCAGGGCCTTGAAACATAGTAACAAAAAGATGTGAACGGCAGACAGAAAAGAAGAAACGCATGTGATGAAGACAGCTAAATGCAGAGAGACGGATAGAGAGTCCATAATTATGATTGCGACCTTGTCAAGTGCAGTCAGCGACCTTCCTGAGCTTCTATTTTGAGAGACAAGCTCTCGGCAGCATATTCAGCGGATTTCAGTAGACTCCACTGCTCATTCACAAGGGAGACATGTCCAGTAAACATAACATTGTAAACACTAGCAGAAAGGATGACAAGTCTAATCCAACAAGAAGAGAATAACAAGTTTCATCCAACAATAAGCATATGAACAGCAGAATCAACACGGTTGCACTCGAATTTGGCAGACACACTTCAATATGTATTTAGTTTCATATAGGACTCATGTGCAAGGATGGACAACAATCAATTTACTACTGATTAAATGAGGACCGAAATTCTTTACAATCTCAAAGAATGAATAGCAAACAGAGAAGATGTTGGCATGGCACTGTGAAGATTTAGCTAAAACATACTCACTTCTTTACTCTTCACTCATTTACACATATACATGCACAAGCACTCCCCAAGCACCTCACTGCTCTCTTTTTTCTTGTTTCCTCATAATTTTTTAGATTAGTTCATGGCAAAGAACTAATCCATCCAAGGTAAGACCTTCCAGGCTCTAAATAGATTCGAGAGTAAGACATCTCTCCTATTTACCTCACTCAGAATTCACCATTCCATGTATTTTGCATGACAAACAGTTCTACCTTCCAGACAAAATTGCATTATGATGCAAGCCAATAGTCACATCTACCTCTTGAGAAATTTCCTATCCTATCATATCAATATGAAAGCTTCCCTGGCCACTATGACGAATAGCAATCAGTGCAATTGAGAAATCCTTGATTAGCCCACGCAACAGCTCAAAGGAAATTCGCGAGTGTAATCGAATTCGTAAGTGCAAAATTGTTAAGCATCGTCAAAGCAAATACCAAATTAAGACCACAACACCAATCAGCCGATCAAGAGAATAGACAACCAGTGAGCATAATCTCAATCCGGCGGATATAATCCATCAGATGCCAAAATGAACTCATGACCCCTTGGGTATACGTAAGTCGACATGCTTTGCTCATCCAGATATTTGATTAACATGAATCTATACTTGGCATAATATCAGAATCAGAGACAACATATATGGATGGATTTGAACAACAATTCAAGTAGTCATGCCATATGGAGTTCTCGGCCATAGTCTAAAATCAATTGCATAATATCAGAATCAGAGGAGTTGTAAGTGAGTCGACCATGTACATTACGCAACAATCATTCCAGACGCTAAAGCATAAGAACGCTTCTCAAAATTGTATTCCGAATTCGTTCAGGCATTTTAACGAATATTTGGTGGTCAGTGCAAAAATTAGAACAGAGAGTCATAATCGAAGAGTCAATTCCGATTTAGACAACTTCAATGACATCAGAACGTATTTAAACTACTAACAGATCCACAATCATCATTCTACTTTCACTCACAACCCTAATAACAAATCTCGGATTCAACTCAATAAAACAGAGCAATGTCGTACACCCCTCGGAGTCCGTCCTTGGCCAAGAACAGCCATGGAATAGTTGGAGGCGTTATCACAGGTGATCTGCCTCCGCGAAGAAGCTCCAAACGAATCTCTGAGTTCTTCAGACTTCACATTGCTGGCATAGCATCGCGCCCTGGTGAAAATCGAGAAGTCGTCGATGGTGAAGATCACTGAGCTCTCGTCGCACAACATCAGGCACGTGCGAGGCTAAGGAGAATAGAATATCAGCAGCCGCTGGAACGGGAACGCCAGAGACGTCACCTTCTCGATGTGTTATTATCTCTAAATGAAAACTCATTTTTCGGAAAATAACCAACCAAGGACTTGGCATCGGTTGACGAGTTAGCTAGAGAAGCACCGAAATTCGTTTCTTGAAGAAGAAATAATGGGTAAATCGGATGCATGCATCCCGAGTTCATCTGAACAGTTGAATCTGGTAAATCACACACACACACACACACACACACACACACACACACACACACACATATATATACGTTAGACAATCAAGAAAAATTTAGGTTTCCACATTCATGCATGCAATAACCTTCCTTTTCTAGAAGAGAGAATGGATCGTGCTGATAATAAACCCTCTCAATTCATGGGACAACATATTACTGGTTACTTTTTATATGCCTACCATGGTCGTCCGCTAGATGAGAAATTAGACAAAAGCTCACGTGATTAGAGCATTATTCATATGGTGCTCTTACTTTTAAATGTGAAAGCTTTAATATAGATGAAAAAGAATGAAAAAAATGCAAGACATTTGAATGTTTCATATGTACAAATCTAATTATCTCGCAAATCATTCAACCAACTATTGCATCGTTACCTTGCAAGGCATGGGAATCAAAATCCACCCTTGAAGTCAAATCATCTCCACCCCAATTTCCCTAAAAAGGTGGGGATTCGAACCCCAACCTTTCCCTTATCACGTGGGAAGGATGGCTAGATGCTAGTAACTATATTACCATGATTGATATACGTATTTAAGCCCAGCCTAGTAGGATAGGATGGTTTGCAGTTTGTATTCTCTAGGCCTCACACGATGGGAGCTCGGGCGAAAATCTAGGGATTTAGCCACAAAAAAAAAAAAAAAAAATCCTCCCACACCGTTATAATGCATTCTAGAATTATAATTATTGGGAGACAAAAAACAAACCAATACTTTGTATTATCTATTGTTACAATTTCTTCTACTTCAAGTGAAAAGTACATGGCTTTTGAAGGTTCATGAGTCATGGCGAAACATACATAATTAAAGGATTAAGGAGAATTTATGCAATAATTTAGAATTTAGGGGATAGAAGGGATGTATTTTTTGTCCGCAAATTATATATCTATCTATGCTATCTTTGAGTTCTCATTCCAGTTAACATATGTGACATCCGGAATTTTCAACCCTGTCTTCTACTGAATAAATCGGGCATTTCATTGACGCATCTATAGGGTTATTCTCAGAGCCGATCACTCTCGAGATAACTAGACTATCTGGGGAAATGATTAAGGAATTTTAAAGCAATAGACTTGAGAACTCGATCAGGAATCGGCTTCTTGACCGTGTCCATCTTTAGAGGTCACTACGGCACAGTTAAAAATCGATTTGAAATCAGAGATAGATTGGATCGATAGAGATATGTGACTAATCGTGGGTGACACCACTGAATTAGAAAATACTCGTCGGCCGACACTAGACTGATTTTCTTATTGTTTTGGTACCCTGTGTCCGTAATTGAATTCTCGAGATTTTCACGACAATCAAGAGTCGCCATTGAGTCGAGTGGGTTCATAGTGGCTCGAAGAAAAATCGACCACGGGTCATTTACCTTAAAAAGTTCTGAAAACTACCCGATAGTCTAGGTCACGCTAAAAGCGCGCCGGAGTGAAATTAACCGCCAATTCGAGTCCGATTTCAGAAATTGAAGTTTTGGCCATGTCACAATAAATTTTAGGAGCATCGACTCAGTCTCAGAAGATTTTTCGGAGATTCGGGAAATTTTACGGAAAACCGTTTCGGACGTCGCGGAAATTTGACGAAAGTTCAGATTGGCTAAATTAAAGGGAAATTGGACTTTCAAGCTGAGCCGTTGTGTGTCGGATTTATAGAAAATCATGTGAGATTTTTCTACGTCAAAATTGGACCTCAATTTGGGAATTTATTGGAGAAATTGAATTCATTTAAGCCAATTCCTCCCCAAATTCGTGTACCCCCACCAAGCCACAACAATTGGACCATTTGGGACTTTCTAAAGAAAGTGGATGGGATACTTATCATGAACAAGAATTATACACGGCATTTAACGACTTGTGTAAGATATTTTGCAAAATATCAAGCTTAAGGGCCCCCACCTCTTCCTCATCCTCTTCCCCAAGCTGCCGTGAGCTACTCCTCTCTCCTTTTCATCCTTTCTTGCGTGCGACACCTCCAACAGCAACTGGAGAAGACCAAGCTGCTTCCCTCCGAAATTCCCTTCGTCCGCCAGCCACGCACACGCGTCCAAACTCTGCTGCTTCAGTCAACAAGCGGAGTTGAAGACAGCCGAAGGAAGCCGCACGTTCCACCGAGAACTGCTGTCCACCGAGCTTCCATCTTCAATGCCCGAAGTCCTCCTCCGAAGCCAGCTTTTTCGGTCAACAGCATCATCCACCGAAACATTTCGTTGACCCCGTTCATCCACGCATCCACCGAAGCAGCTACGTCCTCTCCGTGTGTCTTCAACCGCCAGCAAATCACCGAAGCCACACGTCCACCGCCTGCTGCCACTCACGTATTTGAGCTCCGTCTTGCTCGGTCAACACCTCCACTGAAGTTTCAGCCCAGCGAAACCGTTTGTTGACCCTGCGCCAGCCAGCTTCGTCCACGTCCTGCTTTAGTTCGCTGCTTCAGCCGCCACGAAGACCGAAGCTGCTGCCCTTTGTTCGAGTGTCTTCGGCCCAGCATCCAGCCCACGCAAGTTCAGTAGTCTTCGGCCCATTCTTGCAGTCTTCAAGCCCAATTGAAAATTCACAGCAACAGGCCCATCCAGTTCAGCTTATTCAATTGAATTGAAGCCCAAATTTTCCAGCACTTGAAGCACGTGAAAATAGGCCCACTTGAAGTTCAGCCCATTGGATTTTAAGCCCAGCGAAATTTGTTGGTCCAGCAGCCATCTCAGCGAAGCCCATCAAAATTTGAAGCCGCGAAGCCAAGCCCAAGCCTAGAAATTTCTGTGGGCTTGTGTGGCTTGTAGGTCCGGCCCAAGTGCCCGTCGACGCCGCCGAAAGTTCGGGTTTCGGCCGCCGTCGCGGTGTCCCGGTCCCCGCTTTTAATCAAGTGAGTTTTACTCACTAATGCTTTATTAATTTGCTAATTATGCCTTAGGGTTGGTTAGATTTAATTACATGCACTTAGGTGGTTAGATTAGGTTAGAATAATTAATTTAGTGACTTAATGATGCATGTTAGGTGGTTAGCTATAGCCATTAGGGAGTAGAATTGCTCTATTATTTATTGAATGCATCTTGGGATTTTTCCCGACCCGTTTCGGGCCCCAATCAGGCATTACAAGCCTAAATTGGATTTTTAATATTTATTTATTTAATATTCGAAATTAATTATTTAATTAATTATTTTTCCGGAAATTCAACCGGGATGGCCGGTGACCGGAATTTCGTGCCAATTGTCGTGATGCAGACCGTTTATTTATTTGAGCTCTACGTTGTGTGGAATTGAATTAATTGTGGAATTTTAGGAATTGTCATAAATTGTTTGTTATTGAATATTTGATTGGTGCTTGGCCGAGTATGGATATATGGCGCCAGTACGTTGATGGGCTATATAGTAGAGAGAATGATGAGAGATAACTGAGAATGTTATTGGCTGAGACCAATCAGGTACGATGTTATTGGACATACGTGGTTCGGTGATTGGAAGTATCACTGGCGAAAACGGCGCCTTAAAGAACGCACGTAAATGACTTATAGACAAACGTGGTTCGGTGATTAAGGAAATATCACTGGTGAAAACGACGCCTTAAAGAACTCACGGTGTTGTCTATAGCCGATGTCACCTTGGCGAAAACGGCGCCCTAGAAAGGACACGTGGTTCGGTGATCGAGGATATCACTGGTGAAAACGGCGCCTTAAAGAACGCACGGTGTCGGTGATCGGTATGTCATTGGCGAAAACGACGCCCGAGAAACACATGTGATTTGGTGAAAGAGTACACCACTGGGAAATCGTGGTATGAGTAGGAATGACCTAGAGAAGGTCGGACTGTCATGTAATCGACTAAGTCGATTGGCCAGTGCTTGATCGGATGTCGTGAATTGTTTGAATATATGTGTTTAACCTTGAATTGCAGGTTGGAATTGAGGCCAAGGTAAGTCTTCTGACTCGTGTTGTGCTTAGGCAACCGTATGGCGTATTAGTTTATTACTCGGGTCTTAGTGGGTAGGACTCGCTGAGACGTGGTCTCATTGGTTATTGAATAACCATTTCAGGACCCTGAGGAAAAGCTGAGGAGGAAGAGCCTGAAGGGGAGAAAGTATTTTGAAGTAGAAGATGATCCAGAGAGGGATCTTGAGTACAACCTAGATGTGGATTGAAATCCCATCCCTTTTGTGCACCCTGTCTTAGTGTAGATAGGTGTGAGACTTTTATGTTGTAAATATACTCTAAGTTGTGTTGTTAATGAATGTGAGGTTGTGAATTTCAATATGAAAAATATGGCCTGCTTTTCTATCCCATTGTTTTATTGTCTGGGGATTTATAATTGCTTCCGCATGCGTAATAAAAAGAAAGGGTCGGCGATAATTAGTCCTGGGATATCGCACTTTAATAATCGACCAAGTAGAAGGATGGGCGCGTCCCCGAGGATCGGGGCGTGACAACATATAAGCAGACAAAGCTCTAAGGACATAACAAAGTGAAAGTTTAGGACAAATATGAGAACATTTGATAAATTGTTGTTTAGCAAATGTATATTATAGCAGATGATAAACTATTGTAGGAGGAACTATCAAATGAACATAGACTTAGAGGTGTCAAAATGGGTCATGAAGCCATTTTTTGACCATATATTTGGGGCTAGGTTGTAAATGGGTTGTTAAACACTTGAAGGATTGGGTAAAATTAAGTTCAAAATATTGAAGTTCAACTAGAGTGGGTCTTAAATGGGTGTCTAGAGAACCCATTTATGATCCATTTAAAAATTAAATTTCTATCAGCTTGGGTAAGGGAAATTTGGACCATATGTTTTTTTTTTTTTTTTTCTAGAGGTGACTTTCAATATGCAGTGCTTTGCATTTACAAGATTCAAGGCATGACTCTCATAATGTAGAAATTTGTCCCACATGGCACTTTGCCCACCGTGGACCTAATTTGACCAGCGGGAATCCTCAAGTCAGGATAGGCCCAAGCCGAGATTTCGGGCTCCCCTCTTTTTTCCAGGGCAATTTGCACCTTTGGGCTTGAGAGAGGCCCCAAATGTCCTAAACCGGCTGAACTCTATCCAAAAATATATATTTCAATATTCAATATAGGGTTAATATCTTGAAAAATCCCAAACCGGTACACATGTAACAATTTACCCAAAAATATTTTTTTGACTATGAAAAACCCCAAACAGGTACACCTGTGACAAATTTACCCCGACTGACCATAAAAACTCTAAACTAGTACATTTATGACAAATTTACCCCAAGCTAATTTATTTGACCACAAAAAACCCAAAATTGGTAAATCTATAACAAATATACCATCCGCTAAATTGGATTAATATCACAAAAAAATCACAAAAATTGTAAATTGTGACAAACGGAGCGTAAAATCTCAAATTGGTATACCAATCAACAATCATGCGCTATTTAACTTAATAATTTGACAGTAAAATTTAACGAAAACTAATAGAGGGTAAATTTGTCACAAGTGTACCAGTTTGGGGTAAATTTATCAAAGGTATACTAGTTTAGGGTTTTTGGTGGTCAAAATAATAGTTTTGGGTAAATTTGTCACAAGTGTACCGGTTGGAGCTTTTTAGGTATTAACCCTTAAATATAAAGCATATATAATAGAAAATACATTATTAATAATAATAAATCTTCAATTAATTCATAAATAAGTTGAAGTTAACATGTAAAAAAGAGTATTTTTGAGGCCCAATAGCGGATTTTTTTTTTTTTTTTTACTTTAAAAAGAAACAAGAGAAATTCGGGTGATTTTCAAACTAGTTTGGAGCAAAGGACTTTTGGAAGTTCTATGGACTTGTCAATCATTAGGTAGTGACTTCTTTTTTATTGGGGTTCAAGTAATGGTCGTTAGCTTACATACCACATTTGATGGAATGAATGTTTAGTCTTTGTCTCCATGGGCTGCTCGATCCTCTCATGATTGATGGTGAATGTAAGGCACCAATTTGTTTAGTCTCTAGTCTTGGGTTTTCACATCCAAGGACTTCGTAGAATACGAGGCACCAATATTAATATTGCTTTCTCTCCCCCTCAACTTTTTAAAGGAGCGTCCTCTTGGACAATGCTATCTTATTGATTAGTATTAATATACCAAACCACATGGCAGACCATAAGTGAATATAAGGCACCGATTTTGCATTCATCAATAGGCTCGAACAATACATTCTAGGGCCCGTCACTAAGTGGGCTAGGCCAACAGCTTTGAGGCTCATTCTAGTCTGCCCATTCATTTATGAAAGTTTCCTTGATAAATATTAGTTTTAGATTATCTACCTTGAAATACAAACTTTGTTAATATTGGAAGAGAAATTAGGGCTTAAAACAGAAAAAGAAAAGTATTTTATGAAAAATTTAAACTAAAATACAGCAAAAGTATAAAATTATTTTCTATTTATGTTTTCCATTTTATCTAACATTTAGCTCAGCCTTTTTTTCCCTTAAAAAAGAAGACATCGTCCCTGTTATCGGGCCAATAAATTCTAGTGGGTGAGCTAGACACTTGCCAAAACTTGCCGGTTTGGATTTGTACATGGCCCTAAAAGTTCGAATCAAACATGTTCAGTGATCCAATCTAGTAAGTGTACCTGATCTCGCCATATTCAGATATGTTTTCCCCTACGTTTGATGATTTATCTCTTAGAGCATACGAATTGGATGGGACGAGACCTCTTGACTATTAATTAACGTGGGGATTGGGACAAGGCGCCCTTATTCCCCCCATTCCACGGCAAAGGGTGAGCTGAGATAGTAATTAACTGCATTAATTTATATTTTTTTTAAGAAAAGATGCGCTAATACACTACGAACTAATTTTAATGGAAAAGAAAAGTGTGAGGACTCAAACAAGCATGTGGGTTTCATTCAATTGACCAATGGAAACTTCACAAATCATTTAATAAAGAGGATTTAATGCTTATTCTGGGTACATTTAGCATTTCTCTAACCTCAATAAAGAATGCGCCATATAATATTTTCGGAAGCTATCATCAAATTTCCAATCGTAACCCAAAAAAAAATATCTTACTCACGCATTTAATATTTTTGGAACTCGCTTTCATGCAAACATAATTTTAAAAAGTTGAGATTGCATCAAGCTTGACTACTTGAGCCTAAAGTTTCAGCTTTTGGTGCTTGACTTGTAATTGACTTGGACTTTAAACCACTTTCTTTTGAAAAGCCGAAAGAAATAATCGAAAGTAGGGGAGAAAACTTTAACCCAAGACACGGCATATGTAAAAGGAATTTTGTGTAAAGCAAGAAGAGTTTCAAGAGAACTTTACCTTTTAATGAGTCTCATGGTCATATAAAGAGTCAACGGAGCCACTTTTTGTCAAGGATGTGAAAGTTTCACTCCTACTGGATCCTCTCGTGATTTACGGTGAATATAAGGCACCAATTTGTTCAGTCTCCGGTCTTCGGTCTTTGTCGCCATGGACTTCATAGAATACAAGGTACCAATATAAATATTGCTTTCTCTCCCCTCAATTTTTTGAAGGAGTGTTCTATTGGACAACACTATCTGATAGATTAGCATTAATATACCAAACCACATGGCGGATCGAAAGTGAATAATTAGCCATATTTGATTATTAATGATAATATGCCACGTCACTTATTACGCCAAATATATGAGACATTCTTAGTGTTTTTGACATTTCTCTATATTGCTTTGGTTGTAAAAATAAAAACTACCGACGTGTTGATATATGAATGGCACCACTACATGTGCTAAGACTTTACTCAAACTTTCTAAGTAAAATGGTGTGCAGTGTGGTATGCACCCATGTCATCAAGTAAGTGTGGAATTAGGATTAGAATGGAGATTGTCAAAAGGGGGAAAGAGATAAATTGAGCAAGATCAATTAAAAGAAATTTAGTTTTCTATTCCACCATAATTTCTTCTCAAAATTACACAGTGCTCTCAACCATCATTAGAAGTTGCCATTCAAGTTTTTCTGACAATCATTGAAGCAATTCGATGATGCCTTCCATATAGAAAATCCAACAAATCTAGAGATGGCCCCATTCAAGCTCCCGAGGTGTAGGACTTTATCCCACATAACACTTAGTTCTAGGGGTGGAAAAAAAGAAGAAGATCTAAACAACAGTTTGGCCTAGATCATACGGCCAACTTTTTTAGGTTTGAAGTGGTCCGGGCTGAAATTTAGGGTTCCCTTATTCTTTTTCGAGCCAATCCGCACCTTCAGCTTTAGCATCTTCGGGATTTTCAGGATTAAAATGGCTCGAACTGGTCAAATTATATATTAATACTAAAAAATATAATCAAAAGATTAATAATTAATAATAGAAGATGTTTAAATTGTACTCCAAACACTTGAATAAACTCTTAAGTAAGTTATAACATGAACATATAAAAAATGATTTTTGACGCCCAAAATATAATAATTAATCTATTTTTAATTCATAAAAAATGAAAAAAAAATCTACTAAAAATATTAAACTATAATTTTTTTACCCAAAAAATAGGCTCTCCAGTCTCTCTTCCCTCATCGGTACCATGGACAGTATCTCGTATTAAACAGTGACAAATAGGTCAGATTGCTTTTCAGAGAGTGATCTAGAGCTTTAGCGCATCAATTAGGATATTTTAATGCAAAAATCACTTGTAATTTTCTTGAATCCAAGTGCACGGGATGCAATCACTTTTCACAACATGACTCATGTACATTTCTTTTGAGGGGCTAAAGGAACTTCCCAAGGGCTTTGATGACTTGAGCAGGAAAAGTATTGGACTAATTGCACGATGCAATGCACTCAAGAACAATCAAAATGATTTTTGTTTCACTAATGATAAAGATCCCGACACTCGCGCATCACACCACGATTAAAGAAATTATAAATAAAAAACTTTTACTATAATAAAAGTGAGTTTTGCTTTCACATTTCTAGCTTGAAAAGAGCCAAAATCCATTTCATTCATGTCGAATCAAGGCAAGCAAGGAACGGACGACAAAGAAGAGGAGAAGAACGAAGTTTAGGAAGAAGATTTTCTTGTATTCTATCTTGTAATCAATGTACAGGGCTTTGCTGTTTATATTACAAAGTGTATACACAAAGAAAGGCAATGTAATATTCTACAAATCAATCTAATATTAGATTGATTCTCTATGAATCAATCAATTCCCGATATATTTTCAGAATCTTCTGCATATCTTCCAACACTCCCCCTCAAGCTGGTGGCTTGTAAATGTCCAAGACACCTAGCTTGCTTAGTAGATATGCATGTTGTCTTTGACATAGGGCTTTGGTAAATACATCTGCAGGTTGTTCAGCAGTTCCAATCCCTCTTGTCTCGATTATCCCTTCTTGAATCTTCTCCCGAGTGAAATGGCAATCCACTTCTATGTGCTTGGTCCTCTCATGCATTACAGGATTCGCCGCAAGTTTCAGAGCTGATTCATTGTCGCGGAATAACTTCGTCAGACCTTTTAGCTGTATTCTGAGATCACCAAGTAATCCTCGTATCCACACAATTTCACATGTGGTCTTTGCCATGGCCCGATATTCTGCTTCAGCTGAGGATAAAGAAACTGTTGCTTGCTTCTTGGTTTTCCACGAAGAAGAGAGTCTCCCAACTTAATGCAAAACCCAGTTATGGATCTTCGACTCATAGGACACGTTGCATAGTCTGCATCACAATATGCTGTCATTTCCATGTTGCATCTTCTAGATAGAAGTATCCCGAGTCCTGGACATCCCTTCAAATACTTCACGACCTTTAGAGCGGCATTCATATGGGATTCCTTCGGTTTGTGCATAAATTGACTAAGATTCTGCACTGCATATGATATATCAGGCCTGATCATAGTCAGATAAATCAGTTTTCCAACGAGCTTCTAATAACTCGTCGGATCCTGTAATATAGGGTCATCCTGAGAAGTTCCTCCAGTCTAGTCTGCTATAGTCAATCTGATATTCTTCTCGATTGGAATGACAACTGGCCTGCATCTTGATAAATCGGCCTCTGATATAATCTCCAACACAAACTTCCTCTGATTGAGAGAAATTCCTTGATGAGATCGAGCGATCTCAATCCCAAGAAAATATTTTGGTGCTCCCAGATCTTTTATATGAAATGTAGTATGCAAATATTTCTTTAGGCTCTTTATTGCAACTTCATCATTTCCCATTATAAGAATGTCATCTACATAGATCATCAAGTAAATAGATGACGTACCTTTGGTCCATGTAAATAAGGCATGATCATACTTTGACTGTTTGAAGTTTGCACTAATGAGAGAGTTGGCAAATTTAGCATACCATTGTCTGGAAGCTTGTTTTAGCCCATAAAGGGATTTGCGGAGACAACATACTTTATTCTCCCCTTGTCTCCGTAAGCCCTGAGGAATATCCATGTAAATTTCTTCATCCAGATCACCATGAAGAAAAGCGTTATGAACGTCCATTTGGTGCAATGCCCAATCATGGATGGCTGCAACTGATAAGAAAGAGCGGACGGTGACATCTTTAGCAACAGGGGAAAAAGTTTCGTGATAGTCAAAACTTCTCGTTGTGTATATCCCTTCGCTAGTAATCGAGCTTTGTAGCGTCCAATGGATCCATCAGCTCTATACTTTACTTTATAAACACATTTGCATCCTATGGATTTCCGATTGGAGGGCAAAGGAACTATTTCCCAAGTGTGATTATCAGATAGGGCCTGTAATTCTGCTTCCATGGCCTTTTGCCACCGTGGGTCTTTGGATGCCTCATGATAACTAGATGGTTCTTTCTCATCTAATATATGACTAATGCAACATCTATGCTCCGACGAAAGTTTGTCAAAGGAGACATATGAAGATATTGGATAGTGAATACCTGGTCCGTTTAGTGAGGCGCAAACATAGTCTTTGGTCCACGCTGGCGGTTTCGTAGCTCGCCCCGAACGACATGGATGATCCGTTGGTGGTGGAGGTGAAGATATTTCTGCAGCATTATTGGCGGTTTGTTCGCCAGAATCATCTTCAATGTTGATTGGAAGAACAGGGTCACTTTCCAATGTTGCCTTCTAAGTCGATTGATCAATTGAAGAAGGTGGAATGACTTGTCCTGGTGATGCTGCGAGAAAATATTCTGGAGATATATTTTCCTCAATTAAGGAACGATGAGAACTGGTGGAGATATCCAAATCCTCTGTAGACTCATGAAATGGAAAGATAGTTTCGTGAAAAATGATATCCCTGCTCATGAAAAATTCTCCCGTTGATGGATCTAGAACATAATAGTTCTTTTGTAAGGTAGGATAACCCATGAAAATGCACCTCTTGGCACGTGGACTCATTTTGTCTCGAGGCCCCATAGTTGTAGTATAACAAAGACAACCGAAAACTCGAAGATGATCTATTGCTGGTTTCTTTCCATAAAGTAATTCGAAGGGTGATTTACTAGCTAATATCCTAGTAGGCATACAGTTGATGAGATAGGCCGCAGTGATGACACAATCTCCCCAATATGTTGCCGGAACAGATCCCTGAAACTTCAAAGCTCGTGCAACCTCCAGTAAGTGATGATGCTTACGTTCCACCACTCCATTCTGTTGTGGAGTATAAATGCAAGAGCTTTCATGTAGAATACCATGAAGCAAGAAAAGTGATATGCAATCACGACTAAAAAATTCCTTCCCATTGTCAGTTCGTATTCGTTGAATTGACTTTCCAAATTGATTTTTAGTTAGGGTGATGAACATTTTCAAATGAGATGGAACTTGAGCTTTTGATTGCATCAAGAATACCCATGTGGCCCGAGAGTGATCATCCATAATTGTAAGAAAATATCGTGAACCATCACGATGTGCTGTATGATACGGTCCCCAGACATCCACATGAATTAAAGAAAGGATAGCAGTGGAATGCTTTGTATTTAAAGGAAAAGATGTGTGAGGTTGTTTTGCAAGAGGACAGATAGGACATTTAGAGTATGGAAAAAAAATACTATGCCCCATCCTTGAATGTAAAAGAAAGTCTTTATCATTAGCAATAGCATTACACAATGACAACTTATTGAAAGGAATTGAATGCAAATCTAGATGACTTGGAATATTGGTCCAGAAATATAAACCTTCAGAAAGACTACCCAAGCCCATCAATTTCCCAGTCGAAAGGGCCTGAAAAAAAACATGTCAGCATTGAAAAGTATTTGATAGAATTTTCTTTGCAGACTTTGGATACGGAAATAAGATTAAACTGAAATTGTGGGACATATAGGACATTTTGTAGGATAATTTGGGGCTAAGTTGAACAGTAGTCCCGTCATTGTGACATGAGTAATATTCCCATTTGGGAGTTGCATAGAAATAGGCGTGTCCAATTTCCTATGCACTTGTGAGAAAAAACTTATATCACAAATGATATGGTCACTTGCTCCTGAGTCAACTATCCATGCCCTTTTTGAAATTGAATTAATCAAGCAATGGGATATGCCTGAGAAACTTCCTCCTTTATTTCCAATGTCTGCCTTTTGTAATGCCATCAATTGCTGATATTGCCCATAAGAAATTGGTCGGTCACCACTTGATCCAGTAGGTCTAGTCACCTGGTAAGCTGCAGAATACCCTTTCTTTTTTTCTTTTTCTCCTGGCTTTCCATGCAATTTCCAACAATTATCTATGGTATGATGTGGACGTTTGCAATGTTCATAGTATAATTTACCTCTCCCCCTGGAATTTTGTCCGAAATTCCTAACTAATGTGGAATAAATCTGGCCGTCGGATGATTTAATCGTGGAATTATCTCCACCGTCCGATGCAGCGTATAGATCGACCCCTTGCGGACCGTTGGACCTTCGCAGGAAATCGAGGCTGTCAGATCTTCGCGGGAAATCAAGGCTGTCAGATCTCCGAAATGTTAGGTATGTTTCGTTCAATATCAAAAGAAACCAAGTGGATTTCTCCCTCTCCTTCATGGATTTATACCGCCTGAGGGTTTCCGGTTCTGAACCATTCATGAACATCACAGCAAATAGAATTAAAACGTTTATAGCTCCTACATAAATAAGGAGCTGCGCAGCCGCTACAAAATGGGAGTTTGATAGAATATAAAATAAGGATATACAAACAAGAACCAATCCCAAGGAAAAGGCAGAATAAATTGGATTGGTAAGTAATACCACTCCTAGACTTCCTAATATAAGACCCGATCCCGTAAAAACTAAAAGAAAATCATGTATTGGTCCAGGAAATCCATTATTATATGTAAAAGAAAAATAAATTGAAATGTTTTTCATGATTTTATTGACTCGACAAGGAATTTTTTTTAGGATATGCTCCTAATTGCATTTAATTCAAATCGAATGGATAGGTCCCTCGAGTTTTTCTTCCGTGGCCTCGAGCTCGTTCCAGAGCGATGGCAGTTTGTTATAAACCGCTGTGACAGACATATTTCCTTGCTTGAGATCTATAAGTTCCTGCATGAGACAAAAGATTTTTGCTCTGTCGAGCTTCCCATAAATTTCCTTTATGTTGTCCCACGTTTTTGAATCTTCCGTCGGTGGGAGGCCTGCTGCGACGTCTGGCGAGACGCAGTTGCCGATCCAAGTGTGGATCAGGTGATTGCACTTTCACTAGTGCCTCGCCAGACTTTCATCTGACAAAACAAGTATGGTTTTGTCAAGGAAGCTGTCTTTATCTTCTGTCACGAGGGCCCGCCGGAAGTCTTGTGATCATTTGTTGTAGTTTTTTGGCCCGGTAAGTTGTAGACTAATCAGTCGCAACTCTGGACCATCGGCGGTTGATACGTGCAAGGGATTGCCTGGCTCTGGTCGACCGGTGATGGCTGCAATCGGAAAAGGTAAAAATCGGATGAGAGGTTTGGGTAGGGATTCGTCCCTATACCCAACCCATTGAACCCGGTTCCATGACCCGCATTAAAGAGTCCCGGATGAGGGCTTGTTCCCGAACCCACTTCTCCAGATCCGTTTATTCGTTCTGCCTCAGCGGCTGAGTTTGCCTCGCTTGCGGCTAGTAGACTCCCATCAGGTTGAACATTGCTCTGGTAACTCGTTACCCCCGGCAATGATGGATTTGGGCCTTGCCCGATGTACCATGGATATGGTACCCATTGGTAAGGATGGCCCGGAATGGGCTGCCCCATATTCGCCTGAGCCGGGAATATCTGCCATTGAGTCTGGATTTGTTGCTGGGCTGTGGAAGTTACAAGTATCGCATGGATGCTGTGGCCATGTGTCTCTCCTGTGGGTGTGACGTCGCCTGTGGGGGGAATGCCGGTTGTCCCAAGGAGCAGATCCTCTGGATTCATGGTAAAAATTCCGTTTCTTCTTCCTTCGTACAGATTTTTTCGTAATCAAGACGTTGATCTGTCTTGCAACTTCGAAAGCAATCGATTGCGGAAGATGGAGCTTAAAGCCAAAGCTCTGATACCATGTCAAAATCTGAAGGCAAGCAAGGAACGGACGACAAAGAGAAAGAAGAACAAAGTTTAGGAAGAGATTTTCTTGTATTCTGTATATCAATCAATGTATAGTGCTTTGTTGTTTATATTACAAAGTGTATACACAAAGAAAAGGCAATGTAATATTCTACAAAACAATCTAATATTAGAGTGATTCTCTGTAATCAGAATGTGAATCAATCAATTCCCGATATATTTTCAGAATCTTCTGCATATCTTCCAACAATTCAACCAAAATAAAGAAATTGTTGGATGACTTTTCCATTCAAAAAGAGATTTTGTGGAAAATCTTTGCCTTTTGGAAAAGGAGAAAAAAGAACATTATTATACAAAAAAAGTTAGTTGATTTGTCATAATGATTTGATCTATGTGTTCATATTGACAAAGTAAATATCATTAAACTATGCTACATGGCAAACTATAAATGGACAATAACCCATATTTAATAATAATATGCCACATTACTTATTATACCAAATTTATAAAACAGTCTTAATGTTGGACTTTCTCTTTCTTGTTTCTGTGGTCAAAGTGAAAACAAACCAAACCGTAAAATATGAATAACAGGTACTAAGACTTTACTAAATTAAATGGCGCGCTATGTGGCATGCCCCGTGTGATCAATTAAGTATGGAATCAACATAGGAATAATATTTGGAAAAAAAGGGAAAACATAAGTAGGGCAAGATCAATTACAAGAATTTTAGATTTTATATTTCATCATCATCTCTTCTCAAAATTACACAAATCCTGTCAAGCATTATTTCCAGCCGCCATAGAAGTATGTCTCGACGAACGTTGAAACCGTTCGAATGGTTTTTAACTTCTTATACCGAACCTCATTGTAATTATGCTTTTCTCACATGGATCTTTATAGTTATATAATTTTTACTAACTTCGCTTTCACTAGGGTAAACGTTCACGCTAAATTAATGTCACGCCCCGATCCTCGGGGACGTGCCCATCCTTCTCTCTGGTCGATTATTAAAGTGCGATATCCCAGGACTACTTATCGCCGACCCTTTCTTTTTATTACGCATGCGGAAGCAGTTATAAATCCCCAGACAATAAAACAATGGGATAGAAAAGCAGGCCATATTTTTCATATTGATATTCGCGACCACACTTTTATTAACAGTACAACTCATAGTATATTTACAATACTATTTACAGCATAAAAGTCTCACACCTATCTACACTAAGATAGGGTTTACAAAAGGGATGTGATCTCAGACCACATCCAAGTTATATTCAAGATCCCTCTCTGGATCGTCTTCTTCTTCAAAAGTCTTTCTCCCCTTCAAGTTCCTCTTCCTTAGCTTTTCCTCAGGGTCCTGAAATGGCTATTCAATAACCAATGAGACCACGTCTCAGCGAGTCCTACCCCCTAAGGCTCGATTAATAAACTAATACGCCATACGGTTGCCTAAGCACAACATGAGTCAGAGGACTTACCTTGGCCTCAGTTCCAACCTACAATTCAAGGTTAAACACAGATATTCAAACAATTCACGATCTCCGATCAAGCACTGGCCAATCGACTAAGTCGATTACATGTCAGTCAGACCTTCTCTAGGTCATTCCCACTCATATCACGATTTCCCAGTGGTGTACTCATTCACCAAATGACATGTGTTTCTCGGGCGTCGTTTTCGCCAATGACATACCAATCACCGACACCGTGCGTTCTTTAAGGCGCCGTTTTCACCAGTGATATCCTCAATCACCGAACCACGTGTCTTTCCTCACCAAATTTACATGCATATTTACCCATACTCAAACCTTTCAAGTTGAGAGCAATGCGGATATGGAAAGAGCTAGAGTTTCTCCCAGTGCTGTCCAACTTCAACTTCGTCCTCCTAGGGCCTTGAAACACAGCAATAACAAAGATGTGAATGACGGACAGAAAAGAAAAAACACATATAATGAAGTCAACGAAAGCAGAGAGAAGATAGAGAGTCCATACAAATGATTGTAGCCTCGTCAAGTCCAGTCAGCGAGCTTCTCTGAACTTCTATTTTGAGAGATAAGCTCTCGGCAGCATATTCAGCAGATTTCAGCGAAAACTGTTGCTCATTCACAAGCGAGACGTGTCCAGTAAACATAACATTGTAAGCACTAGCAGAAAAAGATGACAAGTCTAATCCAACAAAAAGAGTACAACAATTGAAACCAACAATAAGCATATGAACAACAGAATCAACACGGTTCCACTCGAATTTGGCAAACATACTTCAGTATCGATTTAGTTTCATATAGGACTCATGTGCAAGAATGGACAATGACCAATGTACCACTGATTAAATGAGGACCGAAATTCTTTACAATATCAAAGCATGAATAGCAAACAGGGAAGATGTTAGCATGGCACTGTGAAGATTTAGCTAAAAGATACTCACTTCTTTACTCTTCACTCATTTACACATATACATGCACAAGCACTCCCCAAGCAACTCACGCTCTCTTTTTTCCTCGTGCTTTTTGATGTTAGTTCATGGCAAAGAACTAATCCATCCAAGGTAGGACCTTCCAGTGCTCTCAATAGATTCAAGAGTAAGACATCTCTCCTATTTACCCCACTCGAATTCACCACCCATCTATTTTGCACGACAAACGGTTCTACCTTCTGGACAAAATCGCATTATGATGCAAGCCAACATGCGCATCTGCCTCTTGAGAAATTTTCTATCCTATCATAGGTATACAAAGATTTTTCTTGAAGATTGCACAATACTTTAAACAGTTGAAGAATTTGCAATAATTAAAAATCAATCGTGAGACTGAGTAAGGGAAAGAGAGAATTGAACACTCGGTTTATAGTGGTTCGGCTTGATTCAAGCCTACGTCCACTCTTCTGCACTGACAGCCAATTGGCTAAATTCCACTATGAACAAAGAGATGTTACAGTGTTGATCTTCCTTGATTTCTCGGTGTAGATGATCTACCACACTCACTCAAGGTATCACCAAGTACAAACACTCTCTGTGTATACAATTTCGCTCAAACTGTATCGACTAGCAATCAAAGTTCTTCAGACTCTGGAATTTCTCTATCGATCACACACTTAAAACAACTAGAACGTCTTCCTTTTATACTCCTTTATGCCATCATAGCCGTTGGCACTTACCAAAGGAATTCCTCCAATCTACCCGTTGGACGGAATCAATCAAGAAGATCATCCGAGCTATTTAAGGAATCTGATGATAGCCCATCAATCCTGTTCACCCATACAATCAGGATCTCGGTTTCCAAGAATAGAACATTCTAAGATTATTTCGTCGACCATCGGATCTTCAATCGATCTTAGATAAGAATTAAAGAATCCGAAATGATTATCCAACCAAAGAATCTATTCCAGAGAATAGGATCGAATCCTTAACCATATACCTCGGCTTTGGATTTCCTTCGTCACTGGATTAGAAAGACTGTTAGTGAGAATAGACTTAAGTCTTGAGTCTTGAGTCTTGGGTCTCGAGAGTACAAAGTCTTCAGACTTTAAACTGACGGTCTCCGAACATCCAGACTTAGACCGAAAGAAACGTTTTGTCGCTTTCAAAATATTCGGAAAGATTTCTCCAACAATCTCCCCCTTTTGATGGTGACAAAACTTTCTTGTAGATTTGAACAACTTTGACCCGCAAAAACATTTCTCAAGCAATATGGCTAACTCATAAAGATTAATAAAACAACCGAGACTCGCATCCACAGAAAATTGGTTAGTCTTTCATGAGAAACACCATATAACAACACTTGAATAAATGCAACCAGTTAAGCATCACAATCCACAACCAATTCAGTCAAATTCACACCAAGTTCAAGTTCTCAAGTCATACTCAAAAATAAACATAACCACAAAAGTCAAATTTTTTAAAAGATGTTGGTTCAAATTGATTCTCCCCCTTTTTGTCATCATTAAAAAGGGTGAGAAAGGAGTCATGTCTGCTTGGGAATGCGCACGATCTGGAAATCCCCAATTGACTGAACTACTCCTTCGAGCTTCTTCAAGTCTTCTCTCAGTTGAGCTACCTCTTCTCCCTTAGCATTGGCTTGAAGTTGCAGAGCAAGGTCTTTGAATTTATCCTCCAGAGAGACTGAAGATGCTTGTCCAGCGTTCTTCAAAGCTTGGATTTCACAGTCCAGAACATATATCTGGCTACCCATTTCCAGAAGAATATTCATGATGCTACGAAGATCTGCAGAATCGTCCGTCTGTGTACTGGCATGAGCTTTCTCTGATGGAGTAAATGCAGACGATAGCACTTCTGTATAGTCTGGCAGATTTGGCATCGACGTATCACCTTTTTTAGGCAATTGAGAGACCTGAACTTCTTCTGGGTCTTCTGGAGATTGTCTTGGACCTTTACTAACAGCAGCATGAGGTGTAGACCTCTCTTGCTCACCAACTCCCCCTGTCTCTAGGACAATGAAAGGGGAAGAGTGATGATCATGCTCTTGATTTCCCTTCTCTCCAGATTTGTCAGCAGACTTTTCTTTTTCTCCTTCTCCTTCTTCTTCAACTTCTTTCTCCTTCTCTCTCTGTTCTTCTTCTTCTCTGTTCTGCTCTTCTTCTTCTCCTCTGCTCTGCTGAAGTGCTGTCGGTTGAGACACAGAACGTCTGGTTCTTGTCAGTGCTTGAATAGTGGGATCTTCATCATCTTCATCTTCATCTTCATCCTCCAGGATGAGAGTTCTTTTCTTTCTTTTCGATGGGGCACCAATGGCCTCCTTTCCTTTCCTTTTTGAAGTAGACTGGACTGGAGATTTCACTTTGAATTTCTCCATTGCCTTGGAGAGTTCTTGTAGACGCATCTTCATTAACATTTGCAATCCTACCACCATCTTATCACACGGTCGAACACAAAATGTATGTGGCGGTTCAATGTTGATATGTCTGAAGATCTTGGTCACCAGACCAGGATAAGGCAATTGTCCTTTGTCTTTTGACATTGCTCTGTACATATGGAAGAGAATAGTGTGCGGGAGAGAAAACTTCCGTCCTGAGTTGATCGCATACATCAACTTTGCTTCAGAAAGAGATACAGTAGTCTTTGACGTAGACTTCGGTCTGAGACAGTTGATCACAATCTTATGAAGCACAATGTTGATGGCATTCATCCTGGAATAGGTAATTTTCTTCTCTACGTCCCTATCTTTGACAAGAGTCAGAGTAGTATGAGCAGGTGAGACTTTGATTGGGAGATAGTGTCCCCGTTCAACTCCAACTATGTCCGCCAACATATTCACATCTACCACGTAGACTTGGTCTCGAACACTGAATGAAATTCTATTCGCATCTAAAAAGCTAAGATTTGAATAGAAATAAGCGGTCAGTTGAGCATACCCGTCCGTAGAGTCAGAGCAAAAAGTCTCTAGTTGAAGCAAATTCAACTTCTCTCTCAAGTTCAATTTGATGGTATCCAGGAAGTCAAAATCGACACTTCTAGGGTTTATCACCCCTCTTTTCAACAGCCCGAAATACACTTTTTCCTGATCCTTGGATTTAAACAAATCCAACCGATTTCCTTTCACCTTTGCTGCCACACCCATTCTAGGTTTAAATTCAAGGAACATTTTGTCATCATCGTTCCCGTCAATCAGATTTTGTCCTGGCATACGAGGATCACTTGGAATGTTTGCAAGAGCCTCCTCTGCCCTTCCTTTAGGAGCAACTCCCAATTCCTCCATTTTCCGCAGAAAACGATACTCATTCCCATAATTTTTGTCCTTAAGGAAGTCATCTATATATTTTAATGAAGAACCGGAGCTTTCAACGCACGATAAAGCTTATAGATAAAGGAGGGTCTTTGAACTCTTACTGGGTCGGCATCCTCGATTAGCTCTTCTTCCAGATTTTGACTTGCACCTTGTGGGGCAGGAGACGATGAATGACGTGGAGGAGAGCGAATCGGACTTTGTCGCCGACTTGATAAGTCTTCTTCCTCGCAAGATCGAAGTGAGTCGGTCCCTTCTCCATTCTTTGTGGTCCCCCTCGCTTGCGATTCTTGATGATTTCCTCGAAGACGACATCTTTCTTTGTCTATTGGAAGATTCCTTCACTTGCTTTTCCCAAGAAAAATGACCACTTTCTCGACGACGAACAAGAAGTAGAAACAAAGTATCGGAAGGAGAGTGCCTTTTAGGGTTTTGAAAATTGGGCGAAGAATAACTGTATATATATATATACCTCGGATTTGAAAAGAGAAGTTTAATCGGTACAAGGAAAGTGTACGAACACTTCTTTTCAAAATCAATAACTGCCAAAATTAATTCCTTAAAAAGACAAGTTTTCAAATTTCACACGAATTATATCTGAATGAAAGAACGTACCTTTTCGAGATAAAATAAACGAGAATTCGTACCTTTTAGTTAAAATAGCAACTTACAGTGTTTAGCCATGAATGATTGAGTCTCAGGATTTAAAGTCTAAGAGATCAGAGTCTTAGAGTTGGTGAGTCTCTAGACTTTAACTTCTTCAAGCTTCAAAATGTTGAGTCTTGAGCGGATAAAGTCGAATTGATTTTTCTCCAAAGGCTTTGTGAATATATCCGCTAGTTGACTCTTTGAATCAACAAATTGAATCGAGATTTCTCCATTTTGAATATGATCTCTAATGAAGTGATGACGAATCTCAATATGCTTTGCTCTTGAATGAAGGATTGGATTTTTGGTGAGATTGATCGCGCCGGTGTTGTCACATCTCGATTTATGTGCATGAGTCTTCAATGCCAAAGTCTTGTAGCTGTTGTTTTATCCATAGAATTTGCGAACAGCAGCTTCCAAGAGCTACATACTCGCTTCGTCGTTGAAAGAGCTACGTTGCTTTGCTTCCTTGAGAACCAAGACACCGTTCGTTTCCAAGCAGTTGACAAGTTCCGTAAGTGCTCTTTCTATCGACTCGCAACCGCCGATCTCGCATCTCGAGTATCCTAGAAGATTAAAGTCTCCCCTCTTTGGATACCAAAGACCGATGCTTGAAGATGAAGCAACGTATTTGATAATACGTTTCACGGCAATGAGATGTGATTCTCTAGGATCTGATTGAAACCTAGCACAGATGCAAACACTCAACAAAATATCGGTCTAGAAGCGTAAGATAAAGAAGTGAACCGATCATGCTCCCGTACAGCTTTTTGATCTACTTTCTTCCCTTCTTCATCCTTGTCTATCTTCTGAGAACATGACATTGGTATGTCGGTCTTTTTGCACTTTTCCAATCCAAACATTTTGACAAGATCATTCGCATATTTTTCTTGATGGATGAAAGTTCCTTCCTTCATTTGATTTACTTGGAGTCCAAGAAAGAATGTTAACTCTCCCATCATACTCATTTCAAATTCATCCTGCATAGACTTAGAAAATTTCTTGCAAAGACTTTCATTAGAGGATCCAAAAATAATGTCATCAACATATATTTGAACGAGTAAGAAACTTTTGTTTTCCTTTTTGATGAAAAGAGTAGTATCTACTTTACCTTTGACAAATCCGTTCTGTAATAAAAACTTACTTAGTCTGTCGTACCAAGCTCGAGGTGCTTGCTTTAGACCATACAAGGCCTTTTTCGCCTCCGAAGATTGAGTCCGGCTTCTTTGGGTCTTCAAATCCAGTGCGGTTGTTCCACATAAACTTCCTCTTGGATAAATCCATTTAGGAAAGCACTTTTGACGTCCATTTGGAATAACCTGAAATTTTTGTAACAAGCAAACGCAAGTAATAGACGAATGGCTTCTAACCTTGCTACAGGAGCGTAAGTCTCATCATAGTCTATTCCTTCTTCTTGCGTGTATCCCTTGGCCACGAGTCTTGCTTTATTCCGTACGACTTTTCCTTTTTCGTTCATCTTGTTTCTGAACACCCACTTGGCTCCAATAACAGTTTTACCTTTTGGTTTAGATGTCAATTCCCAGACATCGTTAATGTTGAACTGTCTGAGCTCTTCTTGCATAGCTTCGATCCAGCTTTCATCATATAAAGCTTCTTCTATGCTTTTTGGTTCAATTTCAGAGATGAGAGCAACAGCACTAGACTCTTCACGTCTCTTGGATCTGGTGCGAATTCCTTCATTAATTTCGCCGATAATGAGATCTTTGGGATGACTGGATTTATGCTTCCAGTTGCTTGTTGATTTGCCTGGTTGATGATCTCTTTCTTTATTTGATTCTCCATGAGCATCTTGATGATGGACTTCCAGAGTCTGAGATGCTTCTTGAGTTGAATGCTTTGGAAGGTCTGGAGCAGGTTCAGACTCTTCATACTGAGACTGACTGGGTTCATCTTGCGTAAAGTCTTGAAATTTGACATTCATTGACTCCTCCACCGTCTGGCTCTTCTTGTTATAGACTCTGTAGGCTTTGCTTGATGTAGAATATCCAAGGAAGATGCCTTCATCTGATCTTTCTTCAAACTTACCAACTCGATCATTTGCATTTTTCAAAATAAAGCATTTGCAACCAAACACATGAAAGTATGAAACAATAGGCTTCTTACCTTTGAATAATTCATTGGGGGTTTTCTCAAGAATAGGTCTTAGGAAGACTCTATTTATGATATAGCATGCGTTGAAACAAATTTTCAGCCCAAAATCGTGAAGAAATTTTACTTTCAATTAAAAGTGTTCTAGCCATTTCTTGAAGAGATCTATTCTTTCTTTCCACAACTCCATTTTGCTCTGGAGTATACGGAGAGGAAAACATATGATTAAAACCAGATTTATCCCAGAATTTCGTAAAATCTTGATTTTCAAATTCACTTCCATGATCTGTTCTTATACTTGAAATAGCACATCCTTTTTCATTTTGAACCTTTTTAGCAAACTTCTCAAAGTACGAAAAGGTTTCTGACTTACTTGCAAGAAAATATACCCAGGTAAAGCGAGAGTAATCGTCTACAATTACTAGACAATATTTCTTACCTCCAATGCTCTGGGTTCTTGTTGGTCCGAAGAGATCCATATGAAGCAACTGAAGTACATGATTAGTAGATACATGATTTATTTGCTTAAATGAATTTCTTACCTGCTTTCCCAGAATGCATGGAGTGCATAAGTCAGACTTTTGGTATGGCAATTTAGGTAGACCTCGAACAAGCTGCTTTGAAGAGATTTTGGCTAATTGCTTCTTGTTGATATGGCCAAGTTTTCTGTGCCATAGAACTGCTTCATCTTGTATTGAGATTAAGCATTGTTCTTGATTTGGCTTTACATCAAGGAGGTAGATGTTTCCATGCCTTCGACCCATGAAAGACTGAGTCAAATCTTTACAAATTCCAGAACATATGCCTTCTTGAAAGGAGATCTTGAAACCGGTATCACACAATTGGCTAATGCTGAGAAGATTGTAATTGAGTCCTTCCACTAGAGAGACATTGCTTATTTTGAGATTTCCAATTTTCACAGTTCCGAATCCCACAATACTTCCTTTGCTATTTCCTCCAAATGAAACTTTTCCACCATTTACTTGAATGAGCTTTATGAAACAATTTGAGTCTCCTGTCATGTGTCTTGAGCATCCGCTGTCAAGATACCACTTTACCTTCTTTTTGACGAGACTCGCATTCAAAAGAGAGTCTCAAGCTTTCTTTGGTACCCAAATTTTCTTGGGTCCTTTGGTGTTAGTAGGATGAGCATTATTAGGCCATACTCTTTTAACAGCTTCCAAACCATAGGACACTCTTTTTCAAAATGATCCCGATCACACTTTGAACACCTTAAAGCATTTCGACCTACGAGACTTTACAAAAACTTTCTTGAAATGATTTTTGTAAGCCTCTCTCGACGGTCTTTTCTTAATTCTTTCTTTTACTTTCGGAAAATCAATCAAAGGAATTGTTTCAGCTGTCATACCTAGACCCGACTTATTGAAGTAAGGTCTTTGACCGAAAGAACTTTTTCAAGTTTTTCCGACCCTATTGAAAATTTCTTTGAAATATTTGATAAATCAGTTTTTAAGAAAGCATTTTCTTTTGAAATTTTTTCTTCATTCTCTTTAAGAGTAGAAACATTCAAGTTTAAACTTTTCACTTTTTCTTCCAAAATGTTTTCCTTTTGTTTTAAAACTGAGTTTTCCTTTTTAAGTTCGGAAATCTTTTTGAGAGAAGTCTTAAGACTAAAGCATAATTCATCAATGTATTTAGAGACTTTGACAGGATTTTATAATCACTTACCTCAAATTCACCGTCCGAGTCGATCCAGTCCGAGTCCGATTGCGCCATCGCACACAGTTGGCATATTCCTCATCACTCTCTTCACACTCTCGTATCGCTCCGGTGTTTCGGCTTTAAGAGCTTTTCGAGACTTCTCAGCTTTTCCTTTTTTCTTTTTCAGAAGAGGACAGTTGGGTCTGATGTGTCCCTTCTTTTTACATTCGAAGCAAACTACATCTTTGTTTGGTTCCTCTTCATCAACAGACTTGGTCTACTGTCTCTGAAAACTTTGTTTCTTTGGGATGAACCTTCTGCCTTTTCTATTCAGTTTTCTGAATCTTCTTATCATGAGTGCGAGCTCCTCATCATCCATATCATCTTCAGAATCTGCATCATCAGAATCATCATTTGATTTTAGTGCAATAGATTTCTTACTTCTTGGATCTTCGTCTTCATTAATTCGTTCCACTTCGTAAGACCAAGAGTTCCAATCAGCTAGCCTACGATAATGGCATGATTCTTTGCGTCTCTCTTATTGAAGTCTTTATATGATTCCAATCCTTGGAGAGTCCACGCAGTAAGCTTGTTCACCTTCATGGGATCAGAAATTTTTTGTCCTTGGTTCTCAAGACCATTGACAATATCTCGTAAACGACTAAACATGTCAGCTTATAGATTCTTCTCGTTTCATTTTGAAGGCCTCATATTGACCGAGGAGAATGTTAATTCTGGTCTCCTTCACTCGATCATTCCTTCATAGGTGATGTGTAATCTATCCCATACTTCTTTTGCTGTAACACAAGAAGATATTCTGTTATATTCAGTTGGAGATAAAGCACAATATAAAGAGTAAATTGCTTTTGCATCGAGTGCTTGTCTCTTGTTTATCTCTTCCTGAGCCATTCCGCTGGTTTCAATAGTGTCTTTCCCTCTTTCAGAGATTGATGCAGCAGCAAGAGTGATTCCTCTTTCCACAACGTCCCATTCCAGAGGATCCTTTGATCGTAGGAAAGCTTTCATCTTGTTCTTCCAGATGTTGTAATCCTTTCCATCGAAGTAGGGAGGTCTGGTATTGCTTTGCCCTTCCATCAGCCCCGGTGCTAACATACTAGCCATGGATCTTTTACTCTGAAGTAAAACACTTCAAACAAAGTAAGAACACGAGCTCTGATACCAATTGATATTGCTAGTATGAGTACCTAGAGGGGGTGAATAGGTATACAAAGATTTTTCTTGAAGATTGCACAATACTTTAAACAGTTGAAGAATTTGCAATAATTAAAAATCAATCGTGAGACTGAGTAAGGGAAAGAGAGAATTGAACACTCGGTTTATAGTGGTTCGGCTTGATTCAAGCCTACGTCCACTCTTCTGCACTGACAGCCAATTGGCTGAATTCCACTATGAACAAAGAGATGTTACAGTGTTGATCTTCCTTGATTTCTCGGTGTAGATGATCTACCACACTCACTCAAGGTATCACCAAGTACAAACACTCTCTGTGTATACAATTTCGCTCGAACTGTATCGACTAGCAATCAAGGTTCTTCAGACTCTGGAATTTCTCTATCGATCACACACTTAAAACAACTAGAACGTCTTCCTTTTATACTCCTTTATGCCATCATAGCCGTTGGCACTTACCAAAGGAATTCCTCCAATCTACCCGTTGGACGGAATCAATCAAGAAGATCATCCGAGCTATTTAAGGAATCGATGATAGCCCATCAATCCTCGTTCGCCCATACAATCGTGGATCTCGGTTTCCAAGAATAGAACATTCCAAGATTATTTCGTCGACCATCGGATCTTCAATCGATCTTAGATAAGAATTAAAGAATCCGAAATGATTATCCAACCAAAGAATCTATTCCGAGAATAGGATCGAATCCTCAACCATATACCTCGGCTTTGGATTTCCTTCGTCACTGGATTAGAAAGACTGTTAGTGAGAATAGACTTAAGTCTTGAGTCTTGAGTCTTAAGTCTTGAGTCTTGAGTCTTAAGTCTTGAGTCTTGAGTCTTGGGTCTCGAGAGTACAAAGTCTTCAGACTTTAAACTGACGGTCTCCGAACATCCAGACTTAGACTGAAAGAAACGTTTTGTCAGCTTCAAAATATTCTGGAAAGATTTCTCCAACAGTCAGTTCAAAAATTAGAACACAGAGTCATAATCAAAGAGTCAATTCCGATATAGACAACTTCAATGACATCAGAACGTATTTAAACTACTGATCTGCAGTCATCATTCTACTTGCACTCAGAACCTTAATAACGAATCTCGGATTCAACTGAATAAAACAGAGCAATGACGTACATCCCTCGGAGTCCGTCTTTGGCCAAGAACAGCCAAAGACGTCGTCACAGGTGATCCGCGTCTGAGAAGAAGCTCCAGCAAATCTCTCAGCTCGTCGGACTTCACGGCCTGAAGATTTGAAGAGGTCGGGGCCATCGCGAGACATGGAACCGCACATTGCTTGCGTAGCATCGCGCCCTGGTGGAAAGCCAACGTGCGAGTGTGTTGTAGACATGGAATCGGGAAGCAAACCTTAGGGTGTTCTGGGCGTGCTCAAAGGAAACGGCGATGAGGCCGAAAGAAAAAGGAATAGAGAAGAGTAATAAGGAGAAAAGGAAAAGAAGACAGTCGCGTTGGGGGTCGAAAAGAAAGAAAACAGAAGAGGGAGGGGTGACAATATTATAAAATAAAAAAGAAAGGAAGCAGAAGGGGGAGGGGTCGAAAAGAAAGAAAACAGAAGTGGATGTATGGAGTTGAGTTTACGTCTTTCCACCAAGTAATCATGTAAAATTTGATGAATTTGCTTATTTGCCCTATTCTCTTCATTTCTGATGCCACTGTGGATCGATGCATTGCTTAATTACCATGACTAGGCCATTACCCTCGCCTTTCTCTCTCTCCACGCTTGCTTGTGTACTAGAACGTCACCTCAGTATGAGGTCACGAGCTCATGATCAACTCTTAATGTCATACTTAAATGAGAGCGCGCGGTCAATTGGAGACCAAGCTTGGTCAAATCCAAAGACAAGGAAAGAGAGAGAGAGAGAGAGAGAGAGAGAGAGAGAGAGAGAGAGAGAGAGAGAGAGTTGGTTGACTGGGAAGACTTGACAGGATGAATTTGCCACCATCTCCACCCATTGTGCCCACCGTCATGACTGTTGCCTCCTCCAAGTCTCACCACTTTCTCCGTCGCGTCATCATAGTCGCCCTTAAATGAGAGAGGGAGAGAGATAGCTACAGGAAAACAAGGACAACGACCAACATTGAAGCAATGGGGGTGAGAGCGAATGGAGCGTGACATGACCCCTCATAAGCACCGGTAGTAAATGGTGAAGCAAGGAAGGTCAAGATTGATGGTGGCACCATAGGCATGACAATGACACAAGCTGTGCGTGGTTGTGATGCTCCAAAGGGGAGAGTAAATGGTGGAGCGAGGAAGGTCAAGATTGATGGTGGCACTAGAAGCATGTCAAATGACACAAGCCGCGCATGGTTGTGGGGGCTTCATAAGGGGGGAGAAAGATGGGGAGGAGAAGAGAGTGTTGTTGGGATTTTGAGGAGTGATTGGGTAAGGTGTAAAATGAATAAGAGAGACTTATGTCTTGATCTGGTGTTGGAGATAGCGGATAAGTACATCAATGTTACATTAGATCCTACATCCAAGAGACATGAATAGTGATAGTGAAGGCGATAAAATACAATGCCTTAGATGTGACATAAAATACATAACACGACTGCATAGTGAGTAAAGCGCAGACCAAACAAAAACTAGCTAACAATATCGGCAACATAGGCTATATTAGGGCAAATGTCCATGAAATATATACTAAATTGCTGATCAACTGTCAATAGATTACAACAACTAGCAAAAGAATGCCATCAAGGAGCTCAAGTTCGGCATTAGGATCAATATCAACATGGATTGAGATCAAAATAGGAACAATCTAATGTTGATATGGAGTCAAAATGTGAGAGAATATTGAATTGTGTATTGTTCAATTGAAAAAGGGAAGTAATCTAATATGGGATATTTAACTCCAAACCATTGGCACATCCATGAATCGCCACACGTAAAAAGCCCTTCCTCTTATATTGTGAAGCGTAAAAGCCAAAAGAACACTTACAAAGCTATATATAACCAGTTGATGATCAAGAACACTTTGAATCTGCCAAAGCCATTGCAAACAGTAGCAAAATATTGCTACTTTGCTTGTAATAATCTTTCTAAGTTGCTCTTATGAGCAACATGTTATACATCCATATTTTCCTAAACTAGCTCATGATTCATATCAAGCTAGTCGCTTTTATTTTTCCTTTACTTTTTATATAATACCTTATGACGCATATAATAATAGGCCATAAGTAAGCTTGTCACTCTAAAAGACTTTCCTAGTATGGAAGTTCTCCTTCATAGTTGCCTGGAGGATTGTAGTTGCACACAACATACCACCACCCATTGTTACATTGAACCCTAGCGCACCCAACTCGAACCGAGTCATGCCAAACCATCTGAGTGTAGTGCAAGCAATCGCACCCGCTCAAGCAGGTGTTGGTGTTGTAATTGTAGTTTTGCTTCTCTGCGAGCCACAAGCTAACAGCGTAGGTGCCGGTGAATGTGCTAGTGCCCTTGGCAAGGTTCTCGCCGTAGGGCCCATTGGAGTGCACAAGGCTGCAGTCGCCGACCCGTTGACTCGCGTAGCTTTGGGCATAGGCAGCAAGGGTGTTGTCCCATGTCACGTTTGCCACACCAACTTGCTTCCGAGCAACATTATGAGAGTCGAGATAGTCTTGGGGTGAGTTTTGGGCATGACTAGGTTGAAAGAGAGAAATGAAAACGAGAGAGATGATGATGGTTAGAGAATTCATGATGCTCAAGGAATTGGCTGATGTTGGTTCAAGGTGATATTTTTGGTGATCATTAGACTATTTATAGAAAAAAAAAAAACATGAAGATTTTCGGGGCTTCAACTCATCTGTGCGATGAACTTATCGGGAACATCTCCTTTGGACAGTTCAACTTTGCGTTAAAATCCAGATTGATCAGGAAATGATAAAATTAGTAAATGCGGCATCTAGGTAATTGGTTTTGCATGTTCTTTCTTTCCTCAATGGAAGTAAAGTAAAAGGCTTTAGCAAAGTTTGAAGTTTCAGCAAGTTTGATGCAGTAATTAAAGTATAATGTTAGACGTTATTTGGAGTAATGCTAAAGACATTGAGATTAGTGCATGAAATTAAATTATTAGGGGATATAAAAAACTTTATCCGGGTGTGATGAGCAAACAGGTCTCTCTATCTACGCCATTCAAAAGCCACCACCAACTCATCATTGTATCCATCTTCATTTTTTAAGATCCACTGTCCATCTTCAACCAGACTTACAATCTCCAGAGTCCCCCACCTTAAAACAATACGTCGCTATCCTCCCATAGAAGAAATACATCAGAGATACCAAAAATTATGTATAGCACTCACTTTAATGTCAAAAAATTTCGCCGGATACTTAAATACCAAATTTAATAAAAAACAATTACTTAATTATGTCTTCGGAGAGAAATTCTGACTAAAATATATATGAGCTGGCATTTAAAAAAAAAGTCAGTGGCATTTCCATGTGTACATTTCTCCTCATCTCCCTTCACGTCATTTTTTTTTTCTGTTTTTCTATTTTTTTCTTCTCTTTTCTCCCTTGTGCACCCTCACTACTTCACGTTGTAAATGGACTCCTCGACCACAACTTCATCGAGGCTCACCCATCACCGCCCAAACCTCCGAGCTGCGCCACAACCTCAACAAACGACCCCAAGAATCGATGAATGATATGGTCCAGGCAAGGAACGAGATGGTTCAGATCTATGAAAGGAGTCTTGTTCAGTCAAGATCGCTTGGTTTCATCGAATTAGAAAGCCATGAAGCACGTCCAGCAATCAATGAATGCCCAGGTTGGACAGAAAACCAAGAACAAGCGCGCGAACCTCTCCCAGACATTTCATCTAACACCTAAGGGTACAACAACCAGAAAGCATTCAGGCGCTCAAATTCATGCCAGAACCAACCATAACCAGAAAACAACACTAGGAATACACAGAGAAAGGAATGAACAGGCTCAGAACGTGCGAAACTGGGGCTGGCGAGCCCCATTCCATCGATTCGACAAAACAGGGGAAAACGAGCTTGGGCGTATCCTGTGAAAGGAAAGTTGCCAGACGCGATAGCTAGGTAGATTGGAACAAAATGGCTCTAGAAACCGCCTCAAGGGGGTGAAGGAGGCAACACCAACCGCAATTTGAACTCACCGAGAATGGATCCAACCGAGCCTCTAGTTTGTAGTCGGGTTTTTCAATGAATCGGCTTCATTAACGGCGGATTTTGAGGTGGCTTTGATGAATTTCCCAGATAAGAAGCCAGAGAGAAATTCCCTGCTGTGCTCCCTTTTTCCCCATTCATCCCCTTTCCGTCGATTGTTCAGCAAGAAATTGATTTTTCTTGTTGGACAAAGTCGTTTTGGGTCACGCAGGCAAGTGAAACTTGTTAAATGAAGTCGTTTTTGAGCTTTCTATGCTAAGTCAGACCACCGACAAGTCACGTTAGTAGAAAAAATATCAAAATATTGCCATACCAAATTTCTGACATTCGACGTCGGAATTGATACTTAAATGATTGTTTTTTTTTTTTTTTAAAGTAACAATTGAGTGATTTGAAAAAAAAAAATTGACACCAAAATAAGCGTCGTATACAACTTTTGACACATCTAGTAAACTTTTCCCCTCTCCCACTCCTTGCAATGGCTGCCATTGAGACGTCAACGAGCCCTAACCGGTCCTTGAGGCCTTGATGCTATTGAGGTTGCGGCAAGCGTCCAGATTTGGAGGTGCATCCTTCTTATCTAGAGACTCAATCCCTCCACACTAAGTCTAGAGGAAGTGGGATCCGGACCCGTCGTCCTCAGCGGGCAAGTGGTCACCATTGCCCATTGGTCTTCCCGATTGTTCGTCATATTTTTCCCAATAAGACAACAAATTATCATGTTGAAATAATGCCCCGTTATATGAGACAAGAGCTTTAGATGCACCAAAATTAAATAACGTCATGTGAATGGCGAAGGCAATTCCCTTCACCGAAGAAAAGTTGATCTCTTTCAAAAATTATTTCTTCTTCTTTTTTCTCGCGATTTCTGATTTTCAAGTGAAGGAATTTTGATCCTTGATCTAACATCCTCAGCTCCAAGCTCCCAAGCATATCACCATCCCTATCAAGCCCCACATCACATCGTGAAAGAGAAGCTAAGTATGATCTCTATGGCGCATTTCTCTCTTGAGTTCATCCTATTACATCTTTCAATCGATTATGGTATATAACAATGGCCATGTCGACCATATAACGATACATTTTATTCATTAAGCTGATAAGAGTTAAGAAAGAGAATTGGGATAAGACCCACGAAGGAAGTCTCACCTTAGAATCTAGGTTGAGTTCCTTAAAAAAAAAATGGAGTCCATTAAATCAGATAAAAATATATAAGAATACGGGACAGGTAGAGTTTATTGTCTGGACTGGGCGGTAATTCGTCGATAGATTTTATATATTGATGAATTGACCAAGCAAGTATATCAGCTCTAATTAATGAACAAAGTGTTAGTAAGCTTTTAACCAAATAACAAATTAGGTGTCAATGGTCAAATTGCCTAATTTTGTATTCCATTTCAAGGGATAAGTACACTAATGGTGCCATAAGTTGTGTACGGCACTCACTTTGGTGCTAAAAGTTTCCGCCGGATCACTTAAGTGCCAAATCGGAGAAAAAACTATCACTTTTGTGCCACCGGCGAAAAATTCCAGCCAAAATGATTACGTGGCTTTATATTTAAAAAAAAATCGATAAATCCTTTAAACGACGTCGTTTTCTATCCTACTTAAGAAAACAACATCGTTTTTGTTGTCCTATGTGGATGGCTTGAGAAAAACGATGCCGTATAGCTCATTTGTGATTGAAATTAGGGTTTTTTTTTTGGTGCATCCTCGCTGACCTAGCTTGCTCGGCCACCATCGCTTGGCCACCGTGCTCGGCCACCGTCGCTCGGCCGCTGTCGCTTGGCCACCGTGCTTGGCCACCGTCGCTTGGCCACCGTGCTCGGCCACCATCGCTTGGCCAAGAAGTGATGGGAAAATAGGAGGTGAGGGCGGAAAAGGAGGAGGAAGAAGGGGGATTGAAGGTGCAAAGAGAGAGAGAAGACGAGAAGTGCGAGGGAAACAAGGAGGGCGCAGATGGAGATGGTGGATTGGGCTCTGTTCAAAGAGTGGCTGGTGCTGGAGTTGTTCTTCGGGGAAGAAGACGCCATCGCCATGGCTCCTCTCTCTCTATTGGTGTTGATCTTCGGGGAAGAAGACGACATCGCCATGACTTCTCTCTCTCTCTCTCTGCTGGTGTTGTTCTTCGGAGAAGAAGACGATGCCGGCCATGGCTTCTCTCTCTCTGCTGGTGTTGTTCTTCGGGGAAGAAGACAACACCGCCGCCATGGCCTCTCTCTCTCTCTCTCTCTCTCTTGATTTGGGGATTTTTAGGGTTTCGACTTGGAGTTTAAGATGCCAAACGACGTCGTTTGGTGGTTTACACGCTGACTGGACTCTCCGGCGAGCCACATCAGTATAAGAAATTAATAAAAAAAAGGCCACGTCGGATTTCCGGTAGTTCAAATTGGCATTGGCACCAAAGTGAGCATTTTTCAAATTTTTTGGCACTTAAGTGATCCGACGGAAACTTTTGGCACCAAAGTGAGCGCCGTATACAACTTATGGCACCATTAATGTACTTATCCCCCATTTCAATCCATCTTACCTATTGCAGCCTAGTATATTACTTAGAAAGGTGATAGACTCATCATAGCTGGAAAATCCTTACCCACTATAATTTACCTCAAATAAATTTTCATTTTATCTCGAATCACGTTGTTTTAATATTAAGACACAAGAACACGCCAAAATTTGCAGTCAGTGAATTCTAATTTACGAGTTTTATGCTTACGGATTCAGTCACCGGAATCGATATGATGTTGTTGTATATAACTTGGTGGATGAAATAATTAACCTAAACTTTGGGAAAGTGTTGCGAAAGCTCTAGAAATCTGAACTGTTGGGACGGTGCAATACAAATTAGATACCTTTATTTGGAAAATTACAAAAAGAAAAAGAGCTCACAATCCGAGCTCGTTAACAAATCCCAGTGGATGACGATGATTTTGGTAGATCTAGGCTCTAACATTCATCGGCAGTATTGCGCATGCATGTTAAAAACCAATAATCATTGACTTTAAGGAAGTTTTAATATTATATTTAGTCTTTTTCAATTAAGTCATTTGGGACAGAAGTTGGGGCGTCACGGCCCAGCACTAGTCATCAGTGAGCCAAGTTCATCTACGGACAGGCCGATTGTGATTACCTTACCAATGTTGCTAGTCAAGGTAGAAGTAATCCAAACATTTACTTCCTATTTCGAAGAGAAAATCATTCTTTTACACCAGAAGTTCTGATTTTTTTTTCTTTACAAGTTACAAAATCTGCGTTTTGCATAGGCATACCTGGATATAAATGTTTTATCTGCATATATTGGTATTTTTACAAGTTACCTTTATCCGTGTCAGCATGTAACCATAGTTACTTAAAATCTCGACAACGTTGGTACTTGTGTTATTTTCACCAATGTGTTGGGTCTATATCAATGCATAAATACTATTTAAAAAAAAAAAAAAAAAAGCACTTACGACTTACAACCCTTAAAAACCGAGCTTCCGAAGGAAGAAATTGAATCTAGTTCTTCATGATAGAAGTCAGCAACCCACACCTATATCCAGCACATATTGAGCAGCAATTCTCCATGAAAACAAGCTTGAATCAAGCTGGAACTTGTTGATTCTCACCTCAATTGATGAACTAATTCGTCATACCAAAAGCATCATCTTCTTGCATAAACATGACAAAATCAAGCTTCATCTCCATGGAAACCCCAAAATCATCTTCTCGATTTGTCCCTCTTTCCTCCGTCCCCTTCTTTCTATTTTTCCTTTTCCTTTTTCTTCTCTCTCCCTTGTCTTGCTTGTCTCCACTACAACAAGGAGACCCAATTAGATTAGCCACCTTAATGTGTCAGTAAATCCAATTAACTATCCAGGTGTCCAAGATAGATTTTAAAACCAAGATATAATGGACTAACGTATTTAGATGCTTCATTCGCCACTTTCTAGAAATCAAAGAAACCATGTAAAATTGTTTTTCATTATTGAATTTATGGATCCACTTTTATTTCTTGAGCATTTACATAATTTATGTAAATATGAGGTACTTTTCAAATGTTCGCTGAACATTATATTTACATGGAACCATGAAATCAACCCATCTTATCCCAAGTTGCAAAAATATTCCTTATTGTCATAACCTCATAATGTCTCATATCAATGTCCACATGTCACTAGGTGTCAAAATTTCAGCTTGCAAACACTATTAATGAGTGACCCTCAATGTTGAGCAAACAAATTATTGACGAACAAGTAATTGTCCACCTCTTCTTGGTCAGCCACTTTATAGGAATCAAAGAAAGCATATAATAGCAGTATTAGTTATTAATTTTATAGATACACTTCTAATTCTCGGTCACTTACTTGATTTGTATAAATATGAGGCACTTTCCGAGATTCAAGAGATGACTATCATGATGTTGCAATTTTTCCAATGTGGCATTTAATTCTAGGTGTAAGCAATAAAGACTGAAAGCCCAAATTGGACCGGCTAGAATAGGCCTCGATGGGATTTCGAGCTCCCCCTTTTTTTAGGCCAGTCCAAGCCTTCAAGCTTGAGATGCTCAAGCCTAAAATGGCCCATCTCCAAATTAGTTTTTTAACAATAGAATATGCAATATAGGTATAAAATCTAAAAACTTTAGAAAGTTCATTATTTATGTTCAAAATAGTTTAATAAAGTCATGAACAAGTTCAAAATAGTTAGATAATAAAGTGATTTTTTAGGCGAAAATTATTTATTTATTTATTTATTTTAAGTCCAAAAAATAGAAAAATTTTGGCTAGGCCTGAGGGGATGTTTGAGAGGACATTTGTTACAACATTGAAAAGAAAGATAGCAATATAAGAAGTTAAATTTTGTTTAATTGATCCTACCCTTTTATGTTTAATTCCCATCTTAATATAATCTTTAGATTGATTACTAACTTCACACCTTTTTGATGATATGGCCAAGCCACGCAGCCGCCGTGTCATTTAGTAAGAAATTTACATGTAACATTACTCTTGAAATACTTGTCTCACTATGCCACTAAAACATTGCATTTCTAGACACTTGATAAGTTGGGGCAACATTTTAAAATGCAATGGGTGTTCATGCCAATATGGTGCATCATAGTTCTCAACTGGGGTGGTTAACTTTCACGTGAGTCTAATAGATATACTCCCCTAGTGATCGTATTGGCCAAGAACTTTGAATTTTCTTGATTGGAATATTTCTCATAATTAGGTTCAATAGTCTCTTAAAATTGTTAATTATCCTAGAGATTTCACCCCAAAAGCCTTTTTTTATGCATCGTTTACAAAAGCTCTTGAAGAAGAATCCACTCCAATGGAAAAGAGAGCATACCAGTCTAGTTGTGGTGCTAAAAGAGAAATTGATGCATCTTCCCCCACTATCAGTTCCTTTTGACGGCAAGTGAATCTTGTGAATTGATGATAGTGAAAAGTTTTGGACAGTAATTTTGCTCAAAGAAGTCAAGGAAAGGGATACATCTATAAACAAAACAGCAGACGGTTTTCACCTGTTGAACTTCACTACCAAAAGAAACTTTAGGCGTCAAATATGAAATAAAGGAATTCGAATTCAATATGATTGGTTATCATTTCTCTATCCATAAAAAAAAAAAAATCTGTCCTTTCCCCATCTAAAATGAAATTTAAAGCCAACCTAGTTTCTCATCCTCAACTTATTTGATGCGTAGAATAGTTTTCCAAATATTCTTTTGAAACCAAACCTATCAAATGAGAGAAGAACCTCCTTGTAAATCTTCCTAAACACTCAAAGACTTCTCATCCTTTTACATGTTCACTTTTGATTGATTGTGAATTGATAGCATAAGGGAAAAGTGAAAAAAGCCCCATCAGGGTGATATACCCAATGTCCTCCTTGAAAACCACAATACTTTCCTCGTCAAACGACATTTTTCTACAAGTCAAGGAAAGAGATACATCTATGAACAAAAGAGTGGAAGGTTTTCACCTGCTGAACTTCACTACCACTTTACATTCAAAGAAACTTTAGCCGTCAAATATGAAATAAAGGAATTTGAATTCAATATGATTGGTTATCATTTCTCGATAAAAAAAAAAAAAATCTGTCCTTTTCCCATCCAAAATGAAGTTTAAAGCCAAAGTAGTTTCTCATCCTCAACTTATTTGATGGGTAGAATAGTTTTCCAGATATTCTTTTGAAACCAAACCCATTAAAGGAGAGAAGAACCTCCTTGTAAATCTTCTCCAAAGACCCAAAGACTACTCATCCTTTTACATGTTCACTTTTAACCGATTGTCAATTGATAGCGTAAGGAAATGGTGAAAAGAGCCCCATTAGGGTGATATGCCCAATGTCCTCCTTGAAAACCACAATACTTTCCTCGTCATATGACATTATTCTACAAGTCAAGGAAATAGATACATCTATCAACAAAAGAGTGGACGGTTTTCACTTGCTAAACTTCTCTACCACTCTACATTCAAAGAAAGTTTAGCCGTCAAATATGAAATAAAGGAATTCGAATTCAATATGATTGGTTATCATTTTTCTATCCAAAAAAAAAAAAAAATCTGTCATTTCTCCATCCAAAATGAAGTTTAAAGCCAAACTAGTTTCTCATCCTCAACTTATTTGACGTGTAGAATAGTTTGCCAAATATTCTTTTGAAACCAAACCCATTAAAGGAGAGAATCCTTGTAAATCTTCTCTAAAGACCCAAAGACTTCTCATCCTTTTACATGTTCACTTTTGACTGATTGTGAATTGATAGCGTAAGGGAGGGTGAAAGGAGCCCCATCGGGGTGATATGCCCAATGCCCTCCTTAAAAACCACAATACTTTCCTCGTCAGATGACATTTATTTACAAGTCAAGGAAAGAGATACATCTATGAACAAAAGAGTGGAAGGTTTTCACTTGCTGAACTTCACCACCACTCTACATTCAAAGAAACTTTAGCCGTCAAATATGAAATAAAGGAATTTGAATTCAATATGATTGGTTATCATTTCTCTATCAAAAAAATAAAAAAATGTCCTTTCCCCATCCAAAATGAAGTTTAAAGCCAAACTAGTTTCTCATCCTCAACTTATTTCATGGGTAGAATAGTTTTCCAAATATTCTTTTGAAACCAAACCCATTAAAGGAGAGAAGAACCTCCTTGTAAATCTTCTCTAAAGACCCAAAGACTTCTCATCCTTTTACATGTTCACTTTTGACCGATTGTGAATTGATAGCGTAAGGGAAGGGTGAAAGGAGCCCCATTAGGGTGATATGCCCAATGTCCTCCTTGGAAACCACAATACTTTCCTCGTCATATGACATTTATTTACAAGTCAAGGAAAGAGATACATCTATGAACAAAAGAGTGGACGGTTTTCACTTGCTGAACTTCACTACCACTCTACATTCAAAGAAACTTTAGCCGTCAAATATGAAATAAAGGAATTTGAATTCAATATGATTGGTTATCATTTCTCTATCAAAAAAAGAAAAATATGTCCTTTCCCCATCCAAAATGAAGTTTAAAGCCAAACTAGTTTCTCATCCTCAACTTATTTCATGGGTAGAATAGTTTTCCAAATATTCTTTTGAAACCAAACCCATTAAAGGAGAGAAGAACCTTCTTGTAAATCTTCTCTAAAGACCCAAAGATTTCTCATCCTTTTACATGTTCACTTTTGACCGATTGTGAATTGATAGCGTAAGGGAAGGGTGTAAAGAGCCCCATTAGGGTGATATGCCCAATGTCCTCCTTGGAAACCACAGTACTTTCCTCGTCAGACGACATTTTTCTACAAGTCAAGGAAAGAGATACATCTATGAACAAAAGAGTAGACGGTTTTCACTTGCTGAACTTCACTACCACTCTACATTCAAAGAAACTTTAGCCGTCAAATATGAAATAAAGGAATTCGAATTCAATATGATTGGTTATCATTTCTCTATCCAATATATATGTCCTTTCCCCATCCAAAATGAAGTTTAAAGCCAAACTAGTTTCTTATCCTCAACTTATTTGATGGATAGAATAGTTTTCCAAATATTCTTTTGAAACCAAACCCATTAAAGGAGAGAAGAACCTCCTTGTAAATCTTCTCTGAAGGCCCAAAGACTTCTCATCCTTTTACATGTTCACTTTTGACCAATTGTGAATTGATAGCGTAAGGGAAGGGTGAAAAGAGCCCCATCAGGGTGATATGCCCAATGCCCTCCTTGAAAACCAATTTACTTTCCTCATCAGACGACATTTTTTTACAAGTCAAGGAAAGAGATACATCTATGAACAAAAGAGTGGAAGGTTTTCACCTGCTGAACTTCACCACCATTCTACATTCAAAGAAACTTTAGTTGTCAAATATGAAATAAAGGAATTTGAATTCAATATGATTGGTTATCATTTCTCTATCAAAAAAAGAAAAATCTGTCCTTTCCCCATCCAAAATGAAGTTTAAAGCCAAACTAGTTTCTTATCCTCAACTTATTTCATTGGTAGAATAGTTTTCCAAATATTCTTTTGAAAGCAAACCCATTAAAGAAGAGAAGAACCTCCTTGTAAATCTTCTCTAAAGACCCAAAGACTTCTCATCCTTTTACATGTTCACTTTTGACCAATTGTGAATTGATAGCGTAAGGGAAGGGTGAAAAGAGCCCCATTAGGGTGATATGCCCAATGTCCTCCTTGAAAACCACAATACTTTCCTCATCAGACGACATTTTTCTACAAGTCAAGGAAAAAGATACATCTATGAACAAAAGAGTGGACGGTTTTCACTTGCTGAACTTCACAACCACTCTACATTCAAAGAAAGTTTAGCCGTCAAATATGAAATAAAGGAATTCGAATTCAGTATGATTGGTTATCATTTCTCTTTAAAAGAAAAATGTCATTTCCCCATCCAAAATGAAGTTTAAAGCCAAACTAGTTTCTCATCCTCAACTTATTTGATGCGTAGAATAGTTTTCCAAATATTCTTTTGGAACCAAACCCATTAAAGGAGAGAAGAACCTCCTTGTAAATCTTCTCTGAAGACCCAAAGACTTCTCATCCTTTTACATGTTCACTTTTAACTGATTGTGAATTGATAGTGTAAGGGAAGGGTGAAAAGAGCCCCATCAGGGTGATATGCTCAATGCCCTCCTTAAAAACCACAATACTTTCCTCGTCAAACGACATTTTTTTACAAGTCAAGGAAAGAGATACATCTATGAATAAAAGAGTGGACGGTTTTCACCTGCTGAACTTCACTACCACTATGCATTCAAAGAAACTTTAGCCATCAAATATGAAATAAAGGAATTTGAATTCAATATGATTGGTTATCATTTCTCTATCAAAAAAAGAAAAATTTGTCCTTTCCCCATCCAAAATGAAGTTTAAAGCCAAACTAGTTTCTCATCCTCAACTTATTTCATGGGTGGAATAGTTTTCTAAATATTCTTTTGAAACCAAACCCATTACAAGAGAGAAGAACCTCCTTGTAAATCTTCTCTAAAGACCCAAAGACTTCTCATCCTTTTACATGTTCACTTTTGACCGATTGTGAATTAATAGCGTAAGGGAAGGGTGAAAAGAGCCCCATTAGGGTGATATGTCCAATGTCCTCCTTGAAAACCACAATACTTTCCTCGTCAAATGACATTTTTCTACATGTGATAATAACAAATGCTAAACATATTGTAAGTGTGAATGCATTGAAAATTTGGGCCTCCTTCCTTTGTTGGAAATCTGGCTTCTTCACAAAAATAGAGTGTTTGTAGATAGCTAGTAGCTAGAATTTCTATAGTACATAACACCTTGTAAAGAGCACTTCTATCTAATTCTTCCCCTAATAAATACAATCTCATAAACTTGTCCCTTGAAGAGGATATTTGTACTTTGCAAGTATAGCCAAACATGTTTTCAATTGAATGAGATCGGTTGAACACACTCTATCTCATAATGAGCTAGGGCAGCAACAACAAGAACAACATAAAACGCAGTTGATGGAATGTTTAGTCTTCATCTCCATGGACTTCTCAATCCCTCCCATAATTGACGGAAAACATGAGGCACCGATTCGTCCAGTCTTTGACCTTCAGTTTGCCAATTTGTCATTTTTTGGATTTTGTCCTCCCTTTCTTCTTTTTTATCACCTTAAATATTATTGTACAAAACCATAGAGCAAACTACAAGTGGACAATAAATCATATTTAATGCATCTTTCGTCATTGCCTGATCTTTCTTATGGCAAGTGAATCTTGCGAAATTGATGATAGTGAAAAGTATTGGACAATAATTTTGCTCGAAAAAGTCAAGGAAAGAGATACATTTGTGAACATAAGAGCGAAGGGTTTTCACTTGCCGAACTTCACTACCACTCAACGTTCAAAGAACATTAGCCATCAAATATGAAATAAAGGAATTCGAGTTCAATATAATTGGTTATCATTTCTTTGTCTGAAAAAAGAAGAAGAAAAAGGCCATCCTTTCCCCATCCCAAATGAAGTTTAAACCCAAATTAGTTTCTTATCCTTAGCTTGTTTGATGGTTAGAATGGTTTTCAAAGTACTCTTTTGAAATCAAACACATTAAAGAAGAAAAAACATCTTCATATATCTTCTTTCAAGAATCAAAGACCTCTCATCCTTTTATAGGTTCACTTTTGACCAATTGCGAATTAGTACTGTGAGGGAAGGGTGAAAAGAACTCCATTGGAGAGATTAGCCCGATGTCCTTATTGAAAACCACAATACTTTCCTTGTTAGACAACATTTTTCTACATGTAATAACAATAAAATACTAAATATAGACATTCTTTGTGTATACAATTTCGCTCAAAATGTATCGACTAATAATCAAGGTGCTTCAGACTCTGGAATTTCTCTATCGATCATGCACTAAAGCAACTAGAACGACTTCCTTTTATACTCCTTTATGCCATCATACCCGTTGGCACTTACCAAAGGAATTCCTCCAATCTACCCGTTGGACGGAATCAATCAAGAAGATCATTCGAGCTATTAAAGGAACTTGACGATAGCCCATCAATCATGTTCGCCCATACAACTAGGATCTTGGTTTCCAAGAATAGAACCTTCCAAGAATATTTCGTCAACCATCAGATCTTCAAACGATCTTGATTACGAATAAAAGAATCCGTTATATTTATCCAGCCAAGAGATCTTCTCCAGAGGATAGGACTAAATCCTCAACCAAATACTTCGGCTCTAGATTGCCTTCATCACTAGATTAGAAAAACTGTCAATGAGAATAGTCTTGAGTCTTGAGTCTTGAATGCCGAGTCTGGTGATCTGAAAGTCTTCAGACTCTAAACAGAAGGTCTGCAATTATCCAAACTAGACTGATAGAAACGTTTTGTCAGCTTCAAAATATTCTGGAAAGATTTCTCCAACAACTAGGATAACATACATGTCCCAAATTTCATTAGTCTTCCTTTTGTTTTATGATTATATGCATTGTTAGCTTATTCCATTTCTCATTTTTTATTTTTCCTATGGGGTAATTGTCGTCAATTATATGCCATTTCTGTTGAAATAAGTTACATGTCCCTATCCTATTCCTCTTCCCAATCATTATCAAATTGATGGGAAATATGAGGCACCAGTTATTAAATTATAGCTTGAGTTTGAACTAGGTACGAGACCCAACTTGTTTAAAGGATTCTGATTTGTTCAAAATATGGTGTTCCTTTTTAATCAGTATCATATTTTGGTTTGTTGGGTGGTGCTACTTAACTATTAAATGTATTGAAGGTTTGGTTCTATTGAAGATAAATATCCAAGTTTAACAGAGGGAGCAAACATTAGTCGGACTCTACTCAACGCATCCAGTTTAGGCATTTTCTAATATCCTGAAGAAGACGTACTGCTGAAGTCTCTATTTTATATCCCCGCACGAGAGGACTCTCTCTTTAGTGAAGAGAAAAAGGGGATGCACCAGTAACGCTTTCTTTGATCACACGGAGTTCTACAATCGGTGGATTTTGTGACGTGAGTCGCATAATGAGTCGTTCTATTAATAAACACTGTGAGTTTAGATGTAATCAAGGCATGGAAAACACTCGAACTTGCAAGTAATTGTAACTCTATTTTTCTCCAATTTTTAGTCAATTATAGCTGCTTACTCTTCCAGCTACATAGATATCGATTTTCAGACTGAACCACGGAAATCTCAGGAGTTCTTCATTGTTTCTCATTTATTTTCTCGGCGATTTCACATTAATTAATTTAAATATTTGGTTAGTTTCCACATTATTTTATAATAATTTATTCAATCTTCAGTCTTTAGTCTTCAGGAGAGAGAAAGTTTACGGAACTTGCCATGATGGAGTTAGTCAATAATTGATTTGTGCATAGAGAGAGGAGGTTTATAAATTTAGCTCAGACTAAAAGTGGATCACTGGACAAGATGGGGAAGCAGCTATTTCTTATTCTCAACTCTATTCTCTTATGGTGGTGGAGCTCAATCACAATCTCCAAAGCATACTCACAAAACCAAACGGATCGGTTCACATTAGCCTTCTTAAAAAATACAATACACAAAGACACATTTGGGGTCTTGAGCTCTTGGAATGATTCTACTCATCATTGTGAGTGGCAAGGTGTTTTGTGCAGCAAAAGACATCTTGGGAGGGTCACATCTCTGGTCCTGAGATCACAAGGCTTGGAGGGCTTCCTATCTCCTCACGTAGGTAACCTCTCTTTTCTGAGGGTCATATTTCTGCATAACAACAGCTTACATGGCGAAATCCCACCACAGATTGGCAACTTGCTTCGGCTACGTGTTCTTGTTCTTAGTAGCAACTCATTTTGTGGGCCGATACCCTCCAATCTTTCCCGCTGCTCGAACCTTGAGACCCTGAATCTCATAGACAACCAACTTGTGGGGGGAATTCATTCCGATCTTGGTTCTTTAACAAGACTCAAAGGCTTGGGCTTGTGTTTGAACAATCTTGTAGGTCCCATTCATCGTTCAATTGGAAACCTCTCGCTGCTACGACAGCTCTCGCTGAAAGAAAATGCGTTAAGCGGAGAAATACCTGAGGAATTGTCCAGACTCAAGAGATTGATACTTTTCCAACTATCTTTCAACAAATTAACCGGTGAGATTCCAAAAGGAATTTTAAACATGTCTGACATTATTACATTCAGTGTTTGTTATAACCAGTTGTGGGGAAGCTTTCTCAATGATGTCGGCACCACTTCTCCTTCTCTCTATTTCCTTGGCACCAGCTATAACTTGTTCACCGGGATGATTCCATCAACGTTAACGAATGCCACAGGGCTTGAGGAACTTTTCCTTGGCCACAACAGTTTTCATGGGCCAATACCGAAAAATCTAGGAAAGCTGAAGGGCCTTTACACGATTGAATTGTCTTGTAACCACTTGCAGGGTGACTTGAGTTTTATTTCTTCTTTAGTTAATTGTTCCAACTTAAATGTTCTCGGGATGTCAGAGAACTTGATTCACGGATCGTTGCCGAGATCCTTCTCCAATCTCTCCACCAGCATTATGCGAATTTCTATGTCAGACAATCGGATCCAAGGATCTATTCCCTTAGCCCTTGGAAATCTCTTCAACTTGTCTTTCCTGGATTTAAGTAGTAATTTTCTAACTGATTGTATTCCTCATTCCATCGAAGCACTTTCCAACTTGCAGCGACTTTTTTTACATGGTAACATGTTTACTGGAGAGATACCATCTTCGATCGGTAACATTACGTTGTTAAATATCCTTGTCCTTTCCTCCAACATTTTCCAAGGCTACATACCGCAGAGTCTTGGCAACTGCAAGCAACTAATTTATCTCGATCTTTCAAACAATAACCTAATTGGCTGAGTTCCTGTCGAAATCATGGGTCTTTCTTCCTTGTCAATTAGCTTCAGTTTAGCAAATAATAATTTAAGTGGATCTCTTCCATTGCAAGTTGGATCTTTAAAGAATCTTGGCATATTAGAATTGTCTTACAACAGACTGACCGGCTTAATTCCGGCATCCATTAGCGAGTGCTTGGTATTGGAAAGACTTCACTTAGAATCTAATTCTTTTCATGGTCAAATCCCCGAAGCTTTACGTCCATTACGGGGTCTACAAGAGCTGGACCTTTCCAATAATAATTTTTCTGGTCCAATCCCGAACTTTCTCGCAGGGCTCTTACTACTCGAGTACTTGAATTTGTCCTTCAATCAACTAGAAGGACAAGTTCCAGAGGGTGGAGTTTTTCTTAATGCCAGTTCTGTATCGATTTATGGAAATATGGAACTCTGTGGAGGTGTTCCCAGTCTGAAGCTTCCTCTTTGCAAATCATCAAGCTCTAAGAAGTCTTCTTCAACCAAGGCCAAAGTAATATATGTGGTAGCTGGCAGTTTGTTATGTTTAGCTTTGTTGCTCCTATGTCTGTCTATATTTTATTGCAAAAAGAAGCAGACGACAACCAATGTTTCCACTTCATTATCTTTTGGGAACCAATTCTTGAGGATTTCTTATGAAGAACTCCTGAGAGCGACTAATAGATTCTCCGAGACCAATTTGATTGGTAAAGGGAGATATGGCACGGTTTATAAGGGGATTCTTGATGGAGGTGCCATAGTGGCAACGAAGGTGCTCAATCTAATGCAAAGAGGTGCTTCAAGGAGCTTTATCTCTGAATGTCGAACTCTAGGAACCATTAGACACCGAAACCTCGTGAAGATACTAAGTGTCTATTCGAGCGTGGACTTTTGTGGCAATGACTTCAAAGCTCTAATATATGAGTTCATGGCTAATGAGAGCTTGGAGGAGTGGCTGCACCCTGGAACTATAGGACGAGATGATGATTGTAGTGAATCAAGAAATCTGAGACTAGTGCAAAGATTAAACATTGCCATTGACATAGCTACCGCAATCAGATATCTCCACGAGGGTTGCTATCCAAGCATCATCCATGGAGATCTAAAGCCGAGTAATGTGCTTCTGGACAACGACATGATGGCTCGAGTTGGAGATTTCGGGCTTGCAAAGATCATTTCAACGGTGTCTGCCGAAGCCGGAGTTCAAGACAAGGGTAGTTCAACTTCAACCGCAATCAGAGGATCCATCGGCTATGTGCCTCCTGGTATGAAACTGTCATATTTTCTCGATTAGTTTTTGTCACGCCCCGATCCTCAGGCACGCACACATCCGTCTCACTTGGTCGATTTTATAATGCGATATCCCAGGACAATGTATCGCCGACCCTTTCATTTTTAAGCACATGCGGAAGCAGTTAAAATCCCTAGACAATAAAACGATGGGATAGAAAAGCAGGGCCATATTTTTCATATTGAAATTTATAAGCAAACTTTTATACAAACCACGAATCACTTCATAACTATTCACATCAAAAAGGAGATCTCAAAAGAAGATAGGATCTCAATCCATCCAGACCGTACTCACGGCTCCTCTCGGACTATCTTCTTCTTCCAAAAATCCTTCTCTTTAGATCTCACCTCCGAGTTCTCCTCCTCGGATTTCTCCTCCTCGCTCTTCGCGGGGTCCTGAAATGGTTTTCCCCAAACTGGGATGAGACTATGTCTCAGCGAGTTCTACCCCACTAAGCCCGATTAGTAAACTATTATACTAAAGGCTGCCTAAACACGCACAGGGCAGAGGACTTACCTTGGCCTCTTATCCCACCTGCAAGTCAGTACAATTCACAATAAATATCCATTCACTTCAAACAAATCGAACCAGTCGATTACATGTCATACAATTCAATCCCCACTGTGGGATATTTAAAAGCTAGGCCACGTGCATTCTCCAGGATGACCTTCCAAGTCTCCGAGTTCACATGCCTCGAACCTTGGGCCCACGTGCATTCTCTCAGGCGACCTTTTCGCCAAAGTGATGCATCAAGTCACCGAGCCCACGTGCCCTTTTTACGATGCCTGCACTTAGTCACAGAGCTCCATCAATGCTCTCGGGCGTCGATTCGCCAAGGTGACGTACAGTGAACACTTTACTATGCTCTCGGGCGTCTTTTTCGCCAAGGTGATACACTGATCACAGAGCCAACGTAAACAATTCAATATGCTCTCGGGCGTCTTTTTCGCCAAGGTGATACACTGATCACAGAGCCAACGATTTCTCAATCAATTAATTAAATCAACTCAACAAAGCATTATAAATGCTAAATAACACACTTGGCCAATTCAATCTCAATCAATTCCAATCAAATTAGGGTAAATCCCTAAAATATCACAATTTATTCAATTCCATACAACGTGGAGCTCAAATAAATAAACGGACTGCGCCACGACGATCAGCACGAGATTTCGGTCGTCGGCCATCAAAATCTTAATTTCCAAAAAATAATTAATTAATTAATTAATTTCGAAAATTAATTATTAATTACTAAAAATTCAATTTAGCTCAAATTACAGCCCGATTAAATAAACGGACTTCGCCATGGTCATCAGCATGATTTTCCGGTTCCAGGCCATCTCAGTTGAATTTTCGGAAAATAAATAATTATTTAATTTAATTCCGAAAATTAATATTTAAATACTAAAAAATCCACTTAGGCCCGAAAAGCCTAATTGGAGCCCACTAAGGGTCGGGAAAAATCCCGAGGCACTTCCAATAATTAGTAGACCATGTCTACTTGCTAATTACACATTCAATTTATCTAATTCGCATCACAATTGGCTAATAATTGCTAATTTAATCTAATCTAACAACCTAAACATAATTAATTAAATCTAAACCAACCTTAAGCATAAATTAGCCACTAATCCTGGATTAGTGAGATTACTCACCAAATCGCCCGCAAATCGGATCAATCCGACGGCGGCGACGCGAGGAACGATTGTTCCCAAAGCACGGCTCGGGTTCGGGGCCGGGAAACGGTCCAAAAGCGGGCCCGAAGATGCTGAAACCCACTCCGTGGGTCTACTGGTCGGGGCCGAACGGAGCTGCTTCGGCGGCTAGGGCGGCGAGGGGAAGGCCGGCGGAGGGCGAAGGGGTCGCGGGGAAGGTCCGGCGGGGCTAGGCGGTGGCCGGAGGTGGCCGGGGATGGCTGGACAGAGCTGGAACAGAAGCGAACAGCAGCTGGGTTTGCTGGATCGCGCGGCCTGAGCGTGCACGGACGGCGGCGGGCGCACGAGCGGGGGCGGCGGTGCGGCGAGCGGGACGAGCGGCGAGCGGCTGAGGGGCGAGCTGCAGCTTCTGGTTCACTCGGCGTGAAGAAAAGAAGGAGAAGAAGAAACCGATTCTGTCGTGCAGGGGAAGAAAGAAGAGAGAGGAGAGAGAAGAGAGAGAGAGAAGGGATAAGGGTGTGGGGTTTTGACTAGTCAATAAAAGAGAGAGGGAAAGTGAGCGGTGGGGGGAAATCGCACAAGGGGGAGGGGAGAGGAGAGAGAAAGAAAAGAGAGAAAAAAAAGAAAGAAAAGAAAAGAGAGGGGGAGAGAGAGAGGAAAAAGGAAAAGAAAAAAGGAAATACCCAATTTTTTCTTTTCCTTTTCCTTTTTAATTTCTTTATCGGACTTCAAATTTTTCTTGATAATTTCTTTATTGAAATTTCGGACTCGTCAATAAATTGACGAGCGATGAGACAGGATCCTAAAAATAAGAATTATGACGCGCTTAAAATTCGATTCCCGAAATCGAGTTCAATTTCGTGGTTAAAAATCGATCGACGTGATTTTAGCTCAATCCAACCAATTAGGTAGCTTTTAGGGATTTTACGGCCGATACATCCCTTAACGGCTTCACCCAATAGGTTAGTTAACTCGTGAGTGATCAGCTCAGAGAAAAAGGCCATAGGCATGCCGACGAAATGCCCATTTCACTTTATCGAAACGGGGTCGAATTTCAGGATGTCACAGTTTTTATTTGATTGCGATAGTAATATGTGAGTGCCAAAAGTTTGACTAAACAATTATTCTTGACATTATGTTATGATTTGTATGCTCTGACACCTCTTTCTCACAACTCAATTCCTCTTTCTGCTATTAACAGCTTCCACAGAAAAAGAAAATACTTATCTTTTTGTATGAAAAGATTAATAGTAGCTTGCCCTAATCGTATTTTAAATTAAGATGAGAATAAACCATCGTTATTTTGATCAATGAATTGAAAATTTTTAGACAACTTGTGAATCCATGTGAATAAATAGATTAAGCATATTGTATCATCTCATATTTATATTTTCTTTTTATAATTCGTATTTTGTCTCATATCAAGTTCATGCCATTAAAACAGATTGCGAATCTCTTTGGAATGTTATGACTTAAGGTCTTGACAATAAGTAATTTTTCCTTTATGGCAGACTCTTTCATGACCAGTAATTTAATATTTGAAAAATATATTAGATGACATGACATTTATGCTAGAAACTGTTGGAGGATACACTAATTGACAACACGATGGGCTCTACCCAGCTACCACTTTCCCTAAACTTATTGGTCATAGCATATTAAGACAAATTTACGCATTTACAAGTATAAATCCATCACCGTCAACAAATCACTCTATGTCTCTTCTTCCCCCCCCCCACTGTGTTTATTTTTTTCATGTTCTTCTTGGCATTTTATTCTCGTCTTTGCATAAAAGAAAGTGCGGTATAGGTATAAAACATAATTTGTATCATGAAAATGATAAGCCTCATGTGAATCCCATATGTTTCCAGTCAAAAAACCAACTATTCGAATTCAGTTAACACATAGACTTCTGCCAAGGCCTTCACCCAACATATTTTCTTATTTTTCAATTTTCACCCGTATCCTACTAGAGGACAAAGCCACTTTTGATGTTTAGGCAAGTTGTGTAGCAAACATGAGACAACTTTTGTTGCACTTAGTAGTTTTGGAGAAGAAGTTTATACATTGTTAACTAACCTTTGGTGCACTTTATGAATTCTAAAATCCTATTTCTCTACCATTAATGCATTTCTCAACGGTTGATGCACTTTATAAGAGTTCATACGACAGGCGCCAAACATCAGCCATGTATAGTAAACTAAACGAAAAATTAAACGGAGATAAATGAAAGCAAAAACCAGTAGGGGGCTTTGGGACCCTTGGCCTTGCTCAAAGGATCCCTTGGCCTCTGCCATGCATAGTGGGCCCGATTGTGAAGTGAGTGAGGGCTTGCAATCCCTCGCTCTATGTTGGGTGTGACAGGCATGATCCCTCACAATTTTCTTCGGCAAGCTCTTGCAAATGGACATCAAGCAAAATCCCATGTGACTTAGAAGCTTTTTCTAAACAATTGACTTTAAGAAAAAGTGTACGTTCATTCCTATTAATGTCTTTATGAATTTTTCAGAGTATGGCATGGGACACAAGGTTTCCACACTTGGGGATGCATATAGTTACGGCATTCTATTATTGGAGATGTTTACAAGAAAGAGACCCACTGAAGAGGCCTTTGGGCACCAACTTAACCTCCACAACTTTGTCCAAATGGCTCTTCCAGATCGAGCAATGGACATTATAGACTTAAGGCTTTGGAGTGAAGCTGGTGATCGACAACAAGAGATGAAAATCAGAGATTGCATTATCTCTATATTCGAAGTTGGAGTTGCATGTTCGATGGAATCACCGCTAGAACGGATGGGCATGACCGAGGCAATAAGGAAATTACACTTGATCAAGGTGAGTTACGAGGCCAAAGAGAGGATGATAGGTATGTAGCTAAATCAGTTTTCTTGTTTCGTCTTGGAACTTTTTCACTAGTAGAGAAAATCATCATGCAAAGGTAGTGCTAGCAAAGTTACATGAATGTCTTCCTAACTAGTCTACCTACCCATACCTATTATGTGTGTTTTTTTATAATTGCATTTTATAATCGTGGAAAGTGGATGTATGGAGTTAAGTCCACCTATTTCCACCAAGTAATCATGTAAAATTTGATGAATTTGCTTATTTACCCAGTTCTCTTCATTTCTGATGCCAATGTGGATCGATGCATTGCTTAATTATCATGGTTGGGACATTGCCCTTACATCTCTCTCTACGCACGCTTGTGTACTAGAATGTGACCTCACCATGAGGTCATGTGTGACATCCTGAAATTCGATCCCGTTTTGATAAATGAAATGTGCATATCATCGGCGCGTCTATGGTCCATTTTCTCTGAGCTGATCACTCACTAGTTAACTAACCTATTAGGTGAAGCCATTAAGGGATATATCCGCGGTAAAATCCCTAAAAGCTACCTGATTGGTTGGATTGTACTAAAATCGCGCTCGATTGATTTTAATCATGAAATTTAATTCGGTTTTGGGAATCAAATATTCGAGCGTGTCACAATTCATTTTTAGGATCCTATCTCATCGTCCGTCAAATTATTGACGAGCCCGAAATTTCAATAAAGAAATTATCGGAGGAAAAATTGAAGATGAAAAGAAAATAAAAAAGGAAAGAGAAAATAAAATAAAATAAGAAAAATAATATTATTTACTTTTTCTTTTTCTCTCCCTCTCCCTTCTCTTTTCTTTTTTTCTCTCTTCTCTCTTTTTCTCTCTCCTTTCCCTCCCCCTTCATGCGGACAGCTTTCCCCCACTGACTTCTCTCTCTCTTTTCATTTTGACCGGTCAATCCTCATCTTCTCTATCTTCTCTCTCTTATCTATTTTTCTCTCTCACTCTCGACGCTCTCTGTCTCCCTCACGGTTCAAACAGAAGCGGAAGACCGAAGACCAGAGGAGCACGCCGGACTGCCATCTGCTCCACCACTCACCGCCGTCCCGCCGCCCGTGCTCGCGACGCCCGCTCGCGCACGCCGCGCGCACCACCCCACGTCCGTCGCTCACTACCGCCCCTCCCCCACGCGACTTCCGCCCCTGCTCAGCTTGGTTCTGCCCCGACCAGCTGCCTCCGGCCACCACTCCCGACCTCCCCGGCGTCCCCCTCACCCTTCGCCGGCCTCACTTGCCATCTTGGCCACCGGAGCAGCTTCGGCCAGCCCAAGTCCACAACCCACCAAATGGGTTTCCAGCAGCTTTGGGCCCGCTTTTGGGCCGTTTCCGGGCCTCGAACCCGAGCCGCGCTTTGGAGTTTGTTGTTCCTCGCGTCGCCCCAGTCGGATTGATCCGATTTGCACACGATTCCGGTGAGTAATCTCACTAATCCCTGATTAGTTGGCTAATTATGCTTAAGGGTGGTTTAGTTTAAATTAATTAGGTTTAGGTGGTTAGATTAGTTTGGATTAGTGTTTATTAGTCAATTGTGATGCGAATTAGACAAATTGAATGTGTATTCAGCAAGTAGACATGGTCTACTATTTATTGAGGGTAGCTCGGGATTTTTCCAGACCCTAATTGGGCTTCAATTAGGCTTTTCGAGCCTAAGTGGAATTTTTGGTATTTAAATATTAATTTTCGGAATTAAATTAAATAATTATTTATTTTCCGAAAATTCAACTGGGATGGCCCGCGATCGGAATTTTATGCTGGTGACCGTGGTAAAGTCCTTTTATTTAATTGGGATTTATTTTGTGCTAAATTGAATTTAATATTTATTAATTAATTTTCAAAATTAATTAATTAATTAGTTATTTTTCGGAAATTAAGATTTAGATGGCCGACGATCGAAATCTCGTGCCGATCGTCGTGGCACAGTCCGTTTATTTAATTGAGCTTTAATTTGTATGGAATTGATTTTATTATGAATTTTTAGGAGTTATTCATATTGAGTTGATTGTTAATTATTTGATTGAAAAATCGTTGGGTATTGGTTATCACCTAAAAGAAAACACATGGGCTTGGTGAATTGGAATATCACCTGGAGAATGCACGTGAATTTAGTGATTGAATATGTCATCTTGGTGAAGAGGTCGCCTAAGAGAATGCACGTGGCTCGGAGACTCGATAGGTCTTCCTAGAGAATGCACATGGCTCGATGACACAGTTTGGCATCTAAAATGGCACGTGGGCCCGGGCATCGTAAAAAGGACATGTGGCTCGGTGATCTGATGCATCACCTTGGCGATTGAGTGCCTTAGAGAATGCACGTGAGTCCAGTATTTGTAAATAGCATCTAAAAGGGCACGTGACTCAGTGACTTGATGTACCACCTTAGCGAAGAGGTCGCCTTAGAGAATGCACGTGGGCCCAAGGTTCGAGGCACGTGGCTCGGAGACTTGGAATGTCGTCCTTGAGAATGCACGTGACCTAGCTTTTAGATACTCCTTAGTGATAATGATTTGTGTGACATGTAATCGACTGGTTCGATTTGTTTGGAGTAAATGGGTGCCTATTGTGAATTGTACTGACTTGTAGGTGGGATCTAAGGCCAAGGTAAGTCCTCTGCCCTGTGCATGTTTAGGCAGCCTATAGTATAATGGTTTACTAATCGAGCCTTAGTGGGGTAGAACTCGCTGAGATGTAGTCTCATCCCAGTTTGGGGAAAACATTTCAGGACCCCGACGAGGAGCTGAGGAGAAGGAGTCTGAGAAGGAGAACTCGGAGTTGAAACCTAAGGAGAAGGATTTTTAGAAGAAGAAGATAATCCCGAGAGGGATCTTGGGTACGACCCGGATGAATTGAGATTCCATCTTCTTTTGTGAACTCCATTTTGATGTGAATAGAGTTTAGAGTAAAAAGTTGTGAAGTACTCTGATTTGTGTTTTGTATAAAAGTTTGGTTATAAGTTTCAATATGAAAAATATGGCCCTGCTTTTCTATCTCATTGATTTATTGTCTGGGAATTTATAATTGCTTCTGCATGTGTTTAATAAATGAAAGGGTCGGCGATACATAGTCATGGGATATTGCATTATAAAATCGACCAAGTGAGAAGGATGTGTGCGTGACCGAGAATCGGGCGTGGCATCACGAGCTCAAGGCCAACTCTTAATGTCGTGCTTAAACAAGAGCCCACGATTAATTGGAGATCAAGCTTGATCAAATCCAAAGGCAAGGAGAGGGAGGCAACCTTATCACAAGATCATGGGGTCAAGGTTAACTCCCGATGTTGCTGTTGAGAGTGACCTCACTATCAATTGGAAGCCATGCTTGATTGAATTTGGGCGACGTTGTCGACGGAGTTATGTTCCGTTCATGTTGCTAACACCAACAGCCACCGTGTGAGACCCCCTTACCTTCTCTCCAAACCTCCTTTTCTTTTATCTTTTTTCTTTGCTATGGCATCAAATTAAAGACTTTTTCTTTTTTCTTTTTTTTTGGTCGATAGAGATAGAGAGTTAACAAAGACATAAATGGGACATGATCAAAAAGGGAACATGGATGCATATTTGTTGCACTTGCTGGTGTGCTTATTACAATGTCTAATTATCCTCATCAAGTCTTCCCACTCAACCAACCCTCTCTCTTTCTTCACCATTAGCCACTGTCTCCGGCCATTGCGGCCACCATCACAGTCGCCTCCTCCACATCTCACTACTGTCTCCTTCATGTCATCCACGACCATCTTTGCTTTCTCTATTTGCTGACCCAAAACACTCTCTCCTTCAATGTCTCTTCTCTCACCGCCAAATTTCTAAGGTCTCCAAACCACCATTGATGACCTGATTTAGCCATTATGGCCTTTAAATTCTCATGGAAATCTCAATGGACAGGCTAGATGTAGGAGGCATCCCCAAACCTTGAGATGGCCTTTTGATCTCATCATCATCGAAACTTGATTGTAGATGGCGAGAGGAGCTCGACGTGAGGTCTTGAGACCCATCAAAGGCATAAACTTGACATTCGGGCAAGCTTGGCTGCCCTCAAATGAGAAAGGGAGAAAGAGCTATGCCAAAGCAGGGACAACAACCGACATTGAAGCGATGTGGGAGAGAGGGTGAACAGAGCATGGCACGATCCCTTGTTAACACCAACAATAAATGGTGGAGCGAAGAAGGTCATAATTTATATTGGTAGTGGAGCCACGTGTGGTTGTAGGGCTCGGCAGGGGGCGGAGACAGACTAGAGGGAGAGAAAAGATTGGCGTTGGGATTTTGAGGAGTGATTGGGGAAGGTGTACAATTAACAAGAAAGACTCATGTCTTGATCTGGCATTGGAGACAGCTGATAAGTAAACCAATGGTACAATGGATCCGCATCCAATGCCATAGATGTGGTGCAAAATACATAACACCATGGTATAGTGACGAAAACGCTAAGCAAACAAAACCAACTCACAGTATGGACGGAATAGGCTATATTAGGGCAAGTGCCCGTGAAATATATACCAAACTACAGGTCAACTATCAATAGTGTAACAATCCGCAATAGAATGCTATCAAGCAGCTCAAGTTTAGGATAATGTATTACACTGGAGGGATATTTGTATCTAGGATAACATACACACGGAAGTAATCTATTATGGGGTGTTTAACTCCAAACCATCCCTTCTTGTTATATCATGAAGTGTAAAAGTTGAAAGAACACTTTGTTCTCATGCATCCTTTCATTACAAAAGCAGATAATCAGTTGATGATCAAGAACACTTAAATCTACAAAAGCCATTTCAAACATTTGCAAAATATTGCTAATTTGCTAGTAATAATCTGCTTAAGATGCTCTAATGAGCAACATGTTATACATTCATATTTTTCTAAACTAGCTCATGAATCATATCAAGCTAGCCATTTTTATTTTCCTTTTATTTTTTATGTCACACCCATGACGCATATAACAATTGGCCATAGGTAAGCTTGTCACTCTAAAAGCCTTTCCTAGTATGGAAGTTCTCCTTCATAGTTGCCTGGAGGATCGTAGTTGCACACAATGTACCACCACCCATTGTTACATTGAGCCTTAGCGCACCCAACTCAAACCGAGTCACGCCAAACCATTTGAGTGTAGTGCAAGCAGTTGCACCCGCTCGAACAAGTGTTAGTGTTGTAATTGTAATTCTGCTTCTCTGCGTTCCACAAGCTGACGGCATAGGTGCCAGTGAACGTGCCGGTGCCCTTGGCAAGGTTCTCGCCATAGGGTCCATTGGAGTGAACAAGGCTGCAATCGCTGACCCGTTGGTTCGCATAGCTTTGGGCGTAGGCAGCAAGTGCGTTGTCCCATGTCATGTTTGCCACGCCAACTTGCTTCCGAGCGGCATTGTGAGAGTTGAGATAGTCTTGGGGTGAGTTTTGGGCATGAGTAGGTTGAAAGAGAGAAATAGAGACAAGAGAGATGATGATGGTTAGAGAATTCATGATGCTCAAGGGATTAGCTTATGTTGGTTCAAGGTGATATTTTTGGTGATCAGTTATGCTATTTATAGAAAAATATTTTCGGGGCTTCAACTTACCATATGCAATGAACTTATTAGGGAACATCTCCTTTGGACAGCACAACCTTGCGTTCATATCCAGTTTGATCTGAAATGATAAACTAGTAACTGGTGCATAAAGAAGTAGTTTTGCATGTTCTTCCTCTCCTCAAATGGAAGTAAAGTAAAAGACTTAAGTGAAGTTTGAAATTTCAGCAAATTGGATACATTATAATAAGAAGAATGTTGGACTTTATGTCGAGTAATGCTAAAGACATTGAAAATAGTGCATGAGATTAAATTATTAGGGGACATAAATAAAGTTTATCTGGTTGTAATGAGCAAACAAGTCTTATCCAAGCCTCCAATAGGGAATGCAGATAATTTCTCCCGATTTGTTTACGATACCAGCCATCGCCACTTACCATCCTCCGATGCCGTCCACTAAGCCATTCAAAAGTCCCCACCAACTTGTCATCGCATCCATTGTCGTTGTTCTAAGATCCACCATCCATCTTCAACTAGACCATTTGTCTCTAGCGTCCCCCACCTCATAACAAGACATCACTACCCTCCCATAACCAAAACTAACCATAACCAGAAAACAACACTAGGACACAGAGAAAGGAATGAGCAGGCCCAAAATGCATGCAAACCGAGGCCGGTGAGCCTTGTTCCGTCGATTCGACAAGACAGGGAAAAACAAGCTTGGGCATAACTTGTGAAAGGAAAGTTGCCAGACACGATTGCTAGGTAGATCGGAACAAAACGGCTCTAGAAACTGCTTCGAGGGACTTGGCCGGTGAAGAAGGCAACACCAACTGCGATTTGAACTAGCCGAGAATGGATCCGACTGACCCTCCGGTTTGCAGCTTTTCAACGAATCAACTCTGTTAAGGCAGATTTTGAGGTGGTTTTGATGAATTGCCCAGACAAGAAGCCAGAGAGCAATTCCCTGCTGTCCTTCCCTTTTCCCCTCTACTTCCCCTTTCTGTCGATCGTTTAGCAAGAAATTGATTTTTCTTGCTGAATGAAGTCGTTTTGGGTCATGCAGGCAGGTGAAACTTGTTAAACGTCGTCGTTTTGAGCTTTTTATGCTGAATCAGTCTACCGACAAGCCACACGGTGAAAAAAATATCAAATTTTGCCTTATTAAATTTCCGGCATTCGAGATTGAAGTTAACACTTAAATGATCGTTTTTTTGTTTAAGTGACATTTAAGTGATTTAAAGAAAAAAAAATTGATATTGAGGTGAGCGTGGTACATAACTTTTGGTACTTTTAGTGTACTTTTCTCTCCTCCCACTCCTAGCAATAGCCGCCATTGAGACATCGACGAGCTCTATCCAACCCTCGACACCTTGATGCTGTCGAGATTGCGGCGAGCGTCCAAATCTGGAGGTGCATCCTACTTATCAAGAGACTCAACCCCTCCACTCCAGATCTAGAGGCAGCGAGATCCGGATCCATCGCTCTCAGCAGGCTGGTGGTCGCCGTTGCCCCTTGATTTATTGCTTAACAAATCAATCTTTCATAAAAAAAAATAAAAAATTATGAATCATTCTTTAATGTCTCTGCCATTTTCCTTATTTTAAGCTATCTAACAGGTACATGTACTTCTCTTTTGTCTCAATTAAGTTATCATCCACTTGTTTTTAAATTAATACAAGCATGAAATCCATATTATTTGTGTTTTTAATTTTATGAGCTACTTTTACGATTCTGCAATTGGCATGGATTCGAAGGGCACGCCCTCACATCCCCACTTAGCAATGAACGGTTAAACGTGCATCTTGTATCCGTCTATCGCACCATAAATAAGTCTTATAACAAAGAAATTATAATGAGCTTGAGATATGTAATAATTGAGTCTGAATCATAAAAACTGTTTAATCATATGTAAGTCCCACCTAAATTTTATCAAATTCAACAGTCCAAAGTTGGGATGTGAAATACCATGTAAAGTAGAGTAAAGGTCCATTAAGAAAATGATTTGAGTAATTTCTCATCGACCGAAATATGCCCTCTCTCTCTCTCTCTCTACGCACATGCACTTGTGTGCTTCACCATCAAGCTGCAGTCAATTGAAGACTAAGCTTGATCGAACAGTTATGTGACTAATTCAATCATATCTGAAGAGGACAAAAAGGGAGGCTACCTCATTGCAAGATCATGGAAAAAAGGAGGTTTGACTCTCGATGCCGCAAATGAGCATAGGCTCACTATCAACTAGAAGCCAATGCTTGATTGAATTTGGGTGACGTTGCCGATGAAATTCTGTTGTGGTCATGTTGCCAACACTTGCGGCCATCATGTGTGTCCTCTAAGGATAAGTACATCAGAAGTGTCAAAAGTTATGTACGACGCTCACTTTAATGCCAAAAGTTTTTTTGGATCACTTAAGTGCCACTTTTTTAAAAACACGATCATTTAAGTCCCAACTCTAGTTTTGATAGCCGGAAATCCGACGTAACTATATTTTATTAATTTCTCAGTCCTACATGGTTCACCAGCATACCTACTTAGCATATAACACCTAAACGATGTCGTCTGAAATTTGTAAAAAGTGATCATTTAAGTGCAAAATTTTATTTAAAATGATCATTTAAGTGCCAAATTTTGTTTAAAGTGATCATTTCAGTTGTAGTTGTTATTTAAAAAATGATCAATTCAATGCTAAGCATGCTATGTGGAAATGCCATATGGACCGGATTTTTTTAAAAATGTGTAATATTAATAATAAATGACACGTAATCAATTTGGCCAGAATTTTTTGCCGTTAGTACTTAAGTGTTCATTTTTTCTTCGATTTAGCATTTAAGTGAGCTAGAAAAAACTTTTGGCACTAAAGTGAGTACCGTACACAACTTTTGGCACTTCTAGTGTACTTATCAAATATCCTCTACCTACTCTTCAAACCTCCTTTTTCATTGCCATGTCATTTAATGGAGATACAAAGTTGACAAACACATAAACAAGACAAGATCAAAAAGGAAACATGGACCTATATTTGTTTCACTTCTTAGTGTGCTCATCACATTGTCTAATAATTTTTGTCAAGTCTTCCTACTCAATCAACCCTCTCATTCTTCACCATAAGCCACCGTCTCTGGCCGTTATGGCCACTTGTTAGCACTGTCACTCCTCCACATCTCGCTATTATCTCCGTCGTGTCATCCATGACCATCTTTGTTTTCTCTATTTGCAAACCGAAAACACTCTCTCCCTCACTCTGTCTCTTCTCTCACCACCAAATCTCTATAAGGTCTCGGCACCACCATTGATGACCTGATCTAGCCATGGCCTTTGAGATCTCACCTCAATCTCAATGGACAGGTAGATGGATGAGGCATCCCCAAATCTTGAGATAACCTTATGGTTTCGTCATTGTCGACAAAGTAGTTGTAAATGATGAGGGGAGCTCAACACGAGGTCTTGAGACCCGCCAAAGGCATAAACTTGACGTTCAGGTGAGCTCATATGTCCTTGTCCAAGAGAGGGAGAGAGATAGCTACATGAAAGCAGGGATGGCGACTGACATTGAAGCGATGGGGAGAGAGAGCGAATGGAGCATGACATGACCCTTCATAGGCACCGGCATTGAATGGCGTAGCCACGTGTGGTTGTGGGGCTCGATAAGGGGGGAGAAAGATGGGGAGAAGAAGAGAGATTGGTGTTGGGATCTTGAGGAGTGATTGGGTAAGCTGTAAAATCAAGAACAGAGACTCGTGTTTTGATCTTATGTTGGAGACAGCAAATAAGTAAACCAATGTGTACAATGGATCTGCATCCAAGAGACATGAATAGGGATGGTGAAGGACATAAAATACAATGTCCTGGATCTAATATAAAATAGGTAACACGATGGCATAATCGGGAAAATGAAAATCAATCATAAACTGACTCATAGCACGGTCGATCTAGGCTATGTTAGAGCAAGTTACCATAAAAGATATACTACATTATAGACCAACTGTCAATGAAGTGTAACGTCTTACAATAGCATGCCATCAACAAGCTCAAGTTTGGCATTAAGATCAACAATATCAGGGGGTTGTAGGCTTCATGGATTGAGATCAAAACAGGAACAACCTAACTATAATACCAAGTCAGTATATGAGGATATATTGAATTGTGCATTGCTTTATTGAATAATGTTTTACATTATATGGGAACTATATCCAGAAAAATAAACGCAAAGAGGGAAGCAATCTAATGAAGAAATTAAATAACATAGGAATTAATGATAAAACCATAATCAATTGAAACCAATTACAATCCGCATAACATCAACATGTCCTTCCAGAATTTTTCTATGAAAGTTTAAGGTTGAAATTGCTCTCACAAGTTTGTTTTATAGATTATAAACTTTTTTTTTTTTTTTGCTTTTTTGGTCAATATAGTAGAGACAGTTGAGATAAGTGGCCTTGGCTATATTTGTTAACAAAGCAATGGAAGGATGATCACATCCTATGGTAAATCAAAAAAGAAAACAGTGCTCTCCTGCAATTAGCTTACAATTAGCCAACAACTAGCTAACAATCATCACATGTGCCCTTCCTCTAGTGGCATGGAGCATAAAAGTCGAAAGAGCAAGAGTACTTGAAATCTGCCAAAGCCATTTCAAGCAGTCGCAGATTACTTCTAATTTGCTAGTAATAATCTGCTTAAGTTGCTTTTATGCGCAACGTGTCATGCATCCGTATTTTCCAAAACTAGCTAATTCTAATGCTAAAATCTAACAACCTAATAAATGCCTATTTTTCCAACCAATTTCCATTTTTATTTTCCAGAATTTTTTATTTTATTATTTTCGTTTTCTTATCTTATTCTCGGTCCCTCCTCTGAATCAAATTTTCACTGAGATACTCCGTGAATTTCAGTATTACCTCAGTTGAAGCAATTGGTAACAAACATGCTCAATGATGAAGAAATCATCAACATACGAACAGCAACATCATGGGTAATTAGAACAACACTTGGATGGGCTTCAGATCAATTCAATCTACACCCAAAAGAGGTGACCAGCAAAGGAATGGTGATGACAGCCAGTTCAAGGCACAGCAACATGGTTATTCGTTGAAAAATTATCACCAATTCACCATAACAATCTCCTAAATCATCATGCTGAGGTAAGAGATCGTACTGATGTAGCTTCATCATACGCCAGAGGGGTTTTGGTAGGACTGAAGAAAATCAAATGTTAAGCAAACCCTACGAAAAACTTAAGTCTCACAAATCGCGAGACATTGATTCCCCTAAAGCAATCAATAATTCCCCAAAGAACCGCGGCTACTTCCTTTTTTTGGGGAATTAGAAAGATACAACACCTCAAGCTTTCTATATATGATCACATCATAATACCTACTCAGGATAGCAACGGAAGAGAGAGAGAGAGAGAGAGAGAGAATAGGCAAAAGAAGGATTCATCTGTACTGAATTGATCTTTCCTCACCAAATTTACACGGATATACCCGTACTCGAACCTTTCAAGTTGAAAGCAATGCAGATACGGAAAGAGCAGGAGTTTCACCCAGTGATGGATAACTTCGATTTCGTCCTTGCAGGGCCTTGAAACATAGCAACAACAAAGATGTGAACGGCAGACAGAAAAGAAGAAACGCATGTGATGAAGACAGCTAAATGCAGAGAGACGGATAGAGAGTCCATAATTGTGATTGCGACCTTGTCAAGTGCAGTCAGCGACCTTCCTGAGCTTCTATTTGAGAGACAAGCTCTCGGCAGCATATTCAGCGGATTTCAGTAGACTCCACTGCTCATTCACAAGGGAGACATGTCCAGTAAACATAACATTGTAAGCACTAGCAGAAAGGATGACAAGTCTAATCCAACAAGAAGAGAATAACAAGTTTGATCCAACAATAAGCATATGAACAGCAGAATCAACACGGTTAAACTCGAATTTGGCAAACACACTTCAATATTTTTTTAGTTTCATATAGGACTTATGTGCAAGGATGGACAACAATCAATTTACTACCGATTATATAAGGACCGAAATTCTTTACAATCTCAAAGCATGAATAGCAAACAGAGAAGATGTTGGCATGGCATTGTGAAGATTTAGCTAAAACATACTCACTTCTTTACTCTTCACTCAGTTACACATATACATGCACAAGCACTCCCCAAGCACCTCACTGCTCTCTGTTTTTCCTCAGGCTTCTTGATGTTAGTTCATGGCAAAGAACTAATCCATCCAAGGTAGGACCTTCCGGGCTCTCAATAGATTCAAGAGTAAAACATCTCTCCTATTTACCCCAGTCAGAATTCACCAGTCCATGTATTTTGCATGACAAACGGTTCTTCCTTCCAGACAAAATTGCATTATGATGCAAGCCAATAGTCACATCTGCCTCTTGAGAAATTTCCTATCCTATCATATCAATATGAAAGCTTCCCTGGCCACTATGACGAATAGCAATCAGTGCAATTGAGAAATCCTTGATTAGCCCACGCAACAGCTCAAAGGAAATTCACGAGTGTAATCGAATTCGTAAGTGCAAAATTGTTAAGCGTCGTCAAAGCAAATACCAAATTAAGACCACAACACCAATTGTTTGATCAAGAGAATACACAACCAGTGAGCATAATCTCAATCCAGCGGATATAATCCATCAGATGCCAAAATGAACTCATGACCCCTTGGGTATACGTAAGTCGACATGCTTTGTTTGTCTAGATATTTGGTTAACATGAATCTATACTTGGCATAAAATCAGAATCAGAGACAACATATATGGATGGATTTGAACAACAATTCAAGTAGTCATGGCATATGGAGATCTCAGCCATAGTCTAAAATCACTGGAAACAGAGGAGCTGTAAGTGAGTCGAAGATGTACGTTACACAACAATCATTCCAGACACTAAAGCATAAGAACGCTTCTCAAAATCGTATTCCGAATTCGTTCAGGCATTTTGACGAATGTTTGGTGGTCAGTTCAAAAATTAGAACACAGAGTCATAATCGAAGAGTCAATTCCGATATAGACAAGTGCAATGACATCAGAACGTATTTAAACTACTAACCGATCCGCAATCATCATTCTGCTTTCACTCATAACCTTAATAACAAATCTCGGATTCAACTGAATAAAACAGAGCAATGACGTACATCCCTCGGAGTCCGTCTTTGGCCAAGAGCAGCCATGGAATAGTGGACCGAGGTCTTGGAGGTATCGTCACAGGTGAGGTCGGGGCCATCGCGAGACATGGAACCGCAAATTGCTGGCGTAGCATCCCGCGTTGGTGAACAACGAGAAGTCGTCGACGGTGAAGATCATCGAGCTCTCGTCGCACGACATCAGGCACGTGCGAGGCTAAGGAGAATAGAATATCAGCAGCCACTGCAACGGGAACGCCAGAGACGTCATCTTGTCGATGTGCTATAAAAACATGCTAGAATGAGTGATTCCGACTTCGTCGATGAAGATCCTAGAAGTATTATCTCTAAATGAAAACTCATTTTTCGGAAAATAACCAACCAAGGACTTGGCATCGGTTGACGAATTAGCCAGAGAAGCACCGAAATTCGTTTCTTCAAGAAGAAATGATGGGTAAATCGGATGGATGCATCCCCGAGTTCATCTGAACACGCACACATATATATAAACCACGTTAGACAATCTAGAAACATTTAGGTTTCCACACTCATGCACGCAATAACCTTCCTTTTCTAGAAGAGAGAATGGATCGTGCTGACAATAAACCCTCTCAATTCATGAGACAACATATTACTGGTTACTTTTTATATGCCTACCACGTTCGTCCGCTAGATGAGAAATTAGACAAAAGCTCACCTTTTAAATGAGAAACCTTTAATATTGACGAAAAGGAAAAAAATGCAAGACATTTGAATGTTTCATATATGCAAAACTATCTCATGTGAGTTTTAGGTACCCAGCCACCAAATCTGAAAATAAACCAACCCCCTCCCCCTCCAAACAAAACCAAAAAAAAAAAAAAAAAAAAAAAAAAAAAAAATCTCCACACCATTATAATGCATTATAGAATTATAATTATTGGGAGATTAAAAAAAAAGTAATGCTTTGCTTTGCATCATCTATTGTTAAAGTTTCTTCAACTTCAGGTGTAAAGTACATGGCTTTTGAAGGCTCATGAGTGATGATAAAATGTACATATCTAAAGGATAAGGGAGAATTTATGCGATCATTTTGAATTTAGGGGATAGAGGGCATGTATTTGTCCCCAAACTATTGATCTATTGATACTGTCTTTCGAGTTCTCGTTTCGGTTAACGCAGAAGACTTATAGGACTTATATGATTTTTCTTAAAATAAAAATAGAGATAACGAAAGTAAAGTAAATTTTTGTAGGAGAAGCTATTAAATGAGCATGCACTTTAGAGGTGTCAAAATGGGCCTTAGAGACATTTTTTTACTCATATATTTGGGTTGGGTTGTAAATGAGTTGTTAAACATTTAAAGGATTGGATGAAAATGAGTTTAAAATATTGAACTCCAATCAGAGTAGATCATAAAGGGGTGTTTAGAGAATCCATTTATAACTTTTTTAAATATTAAGTTTGTATTAGCTGGATAAGGGAAATTTGAACCTACATTTCTTTTGTTCTAGAGGTGATTTTCAATATATAGCGCTTTGCCCTTACAAGGTTCAAGAGATCACTCTCATGACATAGAACTTTGTCCCATATGGCACTTACTTCTAAGGTGAGCACTTTGTCTCATGCGGCCTTCATTGGACTGGCCCGAATCTTCCAGTATGAATTGGCCCAAGCCAAGATTTTGGGCTCCCCACTTTTTCCCGATGCGATCTGCGCATTCAGGCATGAGAAAGGCCCCAATTGGCCTAAACAGGCCAAACTATTTTTAATAAAAAAAATATATATATATCAAACATTAAATACAACGCGTAAATAATAGAAAATACATTATTAATACTTAAAACACTTCAATAAATTCATAAATAATTTAAAGTGAACGTGTTAAAAAGAAAGTGATTTTTGAGGCTCAAAATATATTTACTAATCTATTTTTACTTTTAAAAAGAAATAAGAAAAATTAAGGCTAGGTCTGAATCGACCAGGAATGGCTCAATTTAGTTTGGTTTAGACCTTTAAATATAATTTGTCTTAGGTGGAAATTCCATAGAATGTTCAGTCTTCGTCTCCATGGAGTGCTCAATCCTCTTGTAATTGACTGTGAATATGAGGCACTAGTATGTTCAGTCTTTAGTCTTCGGTCTTCGTCTCCAAGGGCTTCATACATTGTAGAATACAAGTCACCAACATTAATATTGCTTTCTCTCCCCTCAGCTTTTAAAGGCGTGTCCTATTGAACAGTGCTATCTTATAGATTAGTATAAATATACCAAACAATATGGCAGATTATAAGTGAAATATAAGCCATATTCAATAATTAATAACAATATGTGACGTCACTTATTAAATACCAGATTTATGAAACAATATACTATGTCTTCAAAAACTGTGGAGTTAGCATTAGATTGAAGTTTGTCAAAAGGGGGAAAGAGATAAATTGAGCAAGATCAATTGAAGGAAAATTTGTTTTCTATTCCACCATCATTTCTTATCAAAATTACAGAAAGTGCTCTTAAGCAATTTTAAGAGTTGCCATTTAAGTTTGTTTGATAATTGTTGAAGCTTACCATATAGACAATCCAACTGATCTAGACGTGGCCCCATAGATTCATAAGATGGTTTCGCCGTATAGCACTTTGTCTTTACAAGGTCTGAGAAATAGCTCCCGAGTTGTAGGACTCTGTCTCACATGACACTTAGTTCTAGGGTGAAAAAAAATAAAAAAGATCAAAAGAACGAGTTGGCCCAGATTAGACGGCCTACATTTTAGTGCTCTGCCTTATTCATTTTCGGGCCAGTCCGCACCTTAAACCTAAGCATCTTCGGGATCTCAGGCTTGAAATGGCTCGGACTGGTCAAACTATATACAGAAACTAAAAATATTATAATACAAGGACTGATAATTAACAATAGAAAATGTGTTATTTAGACTTCAAAATATTTTGATAAAATCGTAAGTAAGTCAAAATATAAACATACAAAAAATGATTTTTTTGGGCCCAAAATATAATAACAAATCTATTTTTAATTCATCAAAAAAATCTGATAAAATTTTTTGTGTCAATATTAAACTAGACTTCTTTTTTTTTTTTTGCCCAAAAAATAGGCTCTCTAGTCTCTTTGTCCCCTTGTTGGTAGCATGTATAATTTGTTGAGTTAAACAGTGCTAGAGGTCAAAAGACTTTTCACAACATGATCCAAAGCAATATAAAATCAATTAGACTATATTCTTATGCGAAAATCACTAAAATAGATTTCTTGAGTCCAAGTGCACTAGACGCAATCTCTTTTCATTATGGAAGCAAAAAACTTGCCCTGTGATTCAAGTACATTTCTTTTGAGGGTCTAAAGGAAATTTCCAAGTGCTTTTTTGATGACTTGAGCAAGAAAAGTGTTGACACCTAAATTTTAGCGACCCATTTAGTTATTTATTTCATTAAAAAATTAGGGGTTAATTTTATCCCTAAAAAATAGTTAATTGCATAGCATATAGTTTTAGGTGCATTTATTTTTAATTTGCATTTACATTGGGCCAGTGGCGGATGGGTTTGAATTAGTGATTTTGAGGTTTAAATTGACAGGTCAGACTAAGCTCACGAAGCGAGCAAATTGGCCCAGGCCCTTTTTTTAAATCTCATGAAAAATAAAAATTTGAAATATTTCCAAGATATGATGAATTTTTTTGGATAGAACAGATGTGAAAAGCAAATATTGCATTTTGAAAAAGAATATTTGTAGATATGAATTTGGAAAAATTAAAACCCTAATCCTCGCCCTATAAATAAGTTGTCTCCGTAGGGTTTTAGAGGGGCCACGCATATTGAATACACGGCCATTGAGAGAAAAAAGCTCTTTCGTTAGGGGACTCCTCCGTTGGGGGACTCCTCTAGGGTTCGAAGAAGAGAGAATAAAAAGAGAGGACAAAAGGTTTTAGGGTGTTGTCCTTCGTTCCTTGGAGAGAGTGACACAAAAGAAAAGCTGCTGAGGGAAGGGAAAAGTCAGCAGGTGAGAGGGAAAACAGAGAAGAGACAGAGAGGGATACGTGTAGCAGCAGGAGAGAGAAAAACCAAAAGGTTAAAAAAGAAGAAGAAAACGAAAGCAGAAGAGGAACAGGTCGTCTCCTTCGTTGCTGCTGCTTGGCCTCCCACGTACGCAAGCTCCTCGGCCGCCACCGCAGCCCCTGACGACTGCCACTGTTGCGTTGCTCGCTGCGTCCGAGAACCACCGCGCAGTTTCTTCCTGGCTGGTCTAGCCCAGCCTAGACGCCCCTTCTTGGCCGAGTCCGTGCTGTGCTACATCAACGCCTGCCCCACCAACGGCAACTCAATCTAATGAACTCTAGACGTCCTGAATGAGAATCAAAGCCGTCCTCGCCTCAAGGGCGCATCTTGACTACCCCTGCGGAAGTTCCTGCAGACCCATGGCACTGCACCAGTGATTCAGTAATCCTGTCCACCTCAGCCCTTGCCTTAACAGATTAGTGGCTCCAGAGAACACCGACAGTCACTTTGGCGTGTCACAGTCTGCTGGTGAGTTGCCCAGAGGATTCCAGTTTGCTGCAACGCTTCTTGCAGCAAGTTCCCAGTAACTCTAGTGAACATCTAGCGAACACCGTCATCACCGAGCTTCAACACCGAGAATCTGCCGTCTCCCAGCCTACACCGCGCGACGATCTACCGTTACCGTTGCTGATCTTTCACCTTGTTGTGGAGCTATTTCTCTGTTTTGCAAGTTATCAATCATTGACAAACCACTCCGAGGCTCCCACTGTCATTGCCATGCCTCAATATCATGGGCCAAGCACTGCCCTCGCTGTAAATTCCTAAGCCCTGACCGAGTTGTCATCCCATGGCGTCCCCATCCAGACGTGAAGCCGCTGCTCACCTTAGCTCAATGGCAAACCCATATCCTCCCGGTGGCAGTAGATGTCTCGTCCCTGCCGTTTGCCGCCTCGGCCTGCCCCAGCGTTGAAGTTCCAGCGAATGCACGGATTAGCTCTTGCAGTTTTCGGACACGAAGCTTATCATCTCAACGCCACGAGCAACCCCGACGACACTCAATTCTGACGGCCACGTGTCTTAGCCTTTCAATGCCGCGAGTAGTCCAAAAACGCCACTGCTGCCCCCAAGCGCCAACACTGACCCACGATCGTCAATCCGCGTCAACGATGAAGCCAGCTGCTATTAACACCCAACTTGCCTTTATCGTGGGTTGCAACGTGATTCTTCAACCATTTCTTTTAAATGTTTTTTTTTTTTATGCAGGTTGAGTTTTCGTGTGGGGATAACATAATTCATATAGTTGAGTAGTGAAGAGAAGAGGCACGTGGAACACCACCTGGTGGGATACGCTGTTTTTGGTTGAGGTCAAACGAAAGTCATCCTTGACCATTGACTTCAGCTCCCGTCCTCAGCCAACGTCCGCGAAATCTCTACCCGCAAGCTCCATCTCCGTCAGCTCGCCCACACCGTGAGCTGTGTAATTGCCGCCGTTCGTGAGTCCTTTGCCGCCGAGAATCATCTCATCTAGGTAGTTTATTTTATTTTTATTATCGTTTTATTTTTTTTAGTGGAATTATTCTTTAATGTTTGATGGAGATTCCGACATGAAATTGCTTCTGAAATTTGGGATTGACAGTCTAACTTTCGCGCCTGAAATCCGACTCGCAATCACAATTGTTTGAAAAATTGCCAATCCAATCTCACGCTCGAGATTCGATTCGCGATTTATTTAAAATTAGCCAATCCGATCTCATGTGCGAGATATGGTTCGCCAATTTGTGGATATTGATCCTATCATATCTGATTTGTTGTCATGTTAGTTGAGTCAATTTTAATTTTGTAAAAGGAAAAATCCAAAAAATATTTGAATTAGGATTAGATTGGTTTTAGAATATCTCTTGTTATCTTGCATATTTAGAATAGGGATTTTATTTCGAATTTGTTAAAAAAATAAAAAAAAAATAAAAAATGCATTCATTTAGGATGTTAGTTTTAAATATGAATTGCATGTTTAATTTTAATTTCGAATTTTATAAAAGAAAAAAATTAGAATTAGAGCATTCTTTGCACGTCATGGCATATTAGAATAAATTACATGTTTCATTTTACGTTTAGATTGATTTTGGCATCTTAGGTTAGAGCTTGCTAGGTTAAGACAATATCTTAGTTTAAATTAGGATTTAGTCTGACCTGATCCTTAATATAAGCTGGATAGAATTTTAATCTAGATAGTTATGTTTTGCATTTTCCTTAATTTCGAATTTCATGAAAAAATAAAATTTGTCTTAGGATAAATTAGTTGCAATTTCCAGGATAGATTGCATTTTTTAGAATAAAAAAATCATGTGCACGTCATATAGAATTAGGCCTATGAAATGCATGTCATTTTAGTGATTGTTATTAGGTTCATTTAATTAGAAATTTCCCGTCATTAGAATTAGGTCATTTGGTTATATTGCATTGCATATTACATGATTTTCATTAAATAAGTGAAAACAAAACAAGAAAAGAAATTGCGTGTTAATTAGAAATCATATCTAGGACTATTGATGAGGACTATTGATGTTGATTTTGATCTAACAACGCAGGTGCTTTCGTTGCTAGAGGTAAGTCTTGCAATTTATTCATTTGCTTTCTTGGGTGTTAAATTGGTGGTTTGCGCACCCGCATAATTACCTCACATGTTAGGGAAATAGATTTAAAATCAATTCAAGCTGCCTGCCAAACATTTTTCAAAATAAAAGAGAAAGTTACCGAAATGGCGTTAGAGAAATCTAGCATAACCAAGTCCCCGAAATAATAAATCTCTGGTTCGTAAGAGTAAAGTAAATCTCCTGTTACTTTACTTGGGTTTCTAATCGACCCACCAAAAATATATTAGTGGCGACTCCTAGTTAAAAATCAATTGCATGTTAAGAACTTGAACCCAAAGTTGCGAATTGGTATGGGCTTGGGAGAGCCCGAGTTAAGTCTAGGCTTAACAATCCATTAGCCAAACCCTAGGTGGTTCACACCCGAAAAATTTGTTTGTAACAAAAAGCAATGGAGATGTACCGCACTCGAGAACAATAAAAATGAACTTTGCTTCAATAATTATGAAGATCATGACACTTGCATATCACATAATGAGTAAAGCAATTATAAATAAAATACTTTTGCCGTAATAAAAGTGGGTTTTGCTTTCACATCTCTAGATTGAAAAGATGCGACAACTCATCTCATAGAATCAATTCTTGGACTACTTTTCCATTCAAAAAGAGATTTTATGGAAAATATTTGCCTTTTTGAAAAAGGAGAAAAAAACATTATTATACAAAAAGTCAGTGGATTTGTAATAATGATTTGATGTTTGTGTTCATATTGACAGAGTAAATATCATAAACTATCATTAAATGAAGGTTTTATTCATTTTTTTTAGAGGCCATCCCGGAGAAGATGGGTCATCGTTAAATATGAGGCACCAAAATACCCTTTATACGGACCCTTCGGTTTTGTTTTTTATTTTGTACTATCCCCACTTTCTGCTTTGTTATTGCCTTAAATATTGCTTTTTTTTTCTCCCAAACTTTATAGGGTGTTCCTAATGGATAATGCTATGTCTAATTTTTTTATTTAATATACTGAGCTACGTAGCTGAATATAAGTGGACAATGAGCCATATTCAATCATTTATAACAATATGGCACATTGCTTATTATACAAAATTCATAAAACAGTCTTAGTGTTAGACATTTCTCTTTCTTGTTTTTGTCATAAAAGTGAAACAAGCAAGACGATGGAATATGAATAGCACTACAACTCTACAAGTACTAGGACTTAACTAGAGTTTCTTACTAAATTAAATGGCATGCTATGTGGCATGCGCTGTGTCATCAAATGAGTGTGGAATTAGCGTTGGGATAATGGTTGTAAAAAGGGGAAAAATATAAGTGGGGCTAGAACAACTAAAGGAAATTTAGTTTTTTATTTCACCATCATTTTTTTCTTAAAATTACACAAATCATCTCATGCATTATTGTAAGCTGCGTTAGATTGGAGATAGTTATAAAAGGAAAGACCTCAAAAGCCAAATGTTATAGAATGACATAAGTTGAAGTCTAAAATTTTGCTACACATTATCTGAGTAATTGTTGACACCTCAATTTTTATTATGTTTATTTCATTAATTAATTAATTATTTATTTTTTCTTTTTCAAAATAATAAGCAAATAACAAAAAAAAAAAAAACCGAAGAAACAGAAAAAAAGCCCCTCCTCTGGGCCTCCTCGGCCCATTTCCGCCTCAGCTCGGCCCATGCGCCCCTTGTCTTCTTCCTCATTAGCTTCTCCCTTCACGCCTCTGCAACACACGCGCAGAGAGCGGCAGCTAGGGTTTCGGCGCACGCGTAGGCCAACCGGTGACGGATGGGACATGCCTTCAAAGCAAGCAAGTGGGCGGCCAAGGTGACACCGGTTCGGCCACACCAAGGCCGGTCAGCACACGGAGAATCGGCGGCCAAACCTCTTCATCGACCGGACTCCCTCACCTATAAATAGGCCAGCACCACCTCCATTGAAGGACATGGAAGAGAGAGAGGAAGCTAGCGAACTCCGAGACCTTCCCCTTGAGAGACTTCAAGGGGGAGATCGAAGAGCGAGCAAAGGGGGTGAAAGATCGGGTCGCAAGCTAAACGACCTCCCACCGAGAGACATCGGGGGAGGCCAGTGGCAAGCGAACCCAGATTTGCGAGGAGGTGAGCCCGAGGGGTCCGAGTGGGTGGAAGCTGAGCAGAGAGAGGAGAGAGATCGAAGCTGCGAGCATTCGAGCTTCCCTCGAGAGACTTCGGGGGAGGCTTGACGCTCGCAAGCCCAGATCGAAGGGAGAGAGGAGAGTTCGAGCACCCTCCGCTGTCGTCGCCGCCGTTTGTAGTGCAAGCTGCCGTTTGCAGACAGGTAACGTACTGCCGCCCTCACCATCACCGTCGCAACCCCCCCGTTGTCCAGTCCTCGTTGTTGCTGTCACCGCCGTCGTCGTCGTCGCCGCTGCGACGCCTCAGCCTTCCCCTCCCTCGGTGTCGCAAATCGGGAACCCTAGGGTTCCCGATTTTCCGGGTCGTGGCCTCGGGTCATTGGATCGGACCCGGGCCACGAACCGGGTAGGGTTTCTGCGTTCTGAGGCCGGGCTAAAATCGGGTCCAAAGGCGGGTCGAATCCGGGTGGGGTTTTGCCGGGTCATCGGGCCGGGCTGGATCCCTCCCAAAACGACGGGCCATCAGGCCGTTTTGATAAATAAAATAATTTTTAAAAAAAAGAAAGGAAAAAATCTGAGTCGGGCCCGCGTTGCACACAACCCATTCGGATCGGCCCGAGTTGGACACAACCCATGGATCCGACTGGGTCGGTTATAATAAATAAATAATTTATTTTCCAAAAAAACAAAAAACATATTTTCTTTTCGAAATATATTAAAAAAGACATTTTAATTTCTAAAAAAAAAATATATATCCAAAAAATATTTTATTTTCCAAAAATATTAAAAAATGTTTTAATTTCCAGAAAATCGAAAAATAATAAAAAATGATAAAAATATTTTTATTTTCCAAAAAATAAAATAAAAAAAAATATTCCATATTTTCCAAAAAATGCCAAAAATCCAAAAAAGGCCAAAAATTCATGAAAAAGCCAAAAAGACTTGTATTTTCCCAAAAATACCAAAAAATCCCAAAAAAAAAAAAATCCCTTTTGTGTCCAAAAAATTTAGAAAAAGTCCTAGAAAATGTTTTTCCTCCCAAAAATGCATGGAAAATCCCCCGAGCATCCAAAAAATCTCGGGGTTTAAACAAGATTAGGTACCGAAAGGGCATTAGTGATTAACTAGTGTAATCAAGTCCCTGATCCTAATTTCTCTGGTTGCGCAGGAGTGAGTATTTCTCCCGATACTTCACTTGGGTTTCTAATCAACCCATCCCAAATCGATTAGTGGCGACTCCAATTTAAAATTTGATTTACAGGTTACAAACTCGAACCATTAAGTCATGAATTGGTGGACTTGGGAGAGTTCAGGCTTAATAAATCCAGCCGAGCCATTAGCCTCCTTAGGCGCCCGTACCCGATCGCGGGCACCGAAAAAAAGAGGTCGCGACAGTAATGATGCTAAGGATTAAGTGTACAAGAACAAGAGCAACAATTGAGTCATGATAGTGTGATCTACCATGTAATAGGACCAATGCTTGCCAATTGTAATTTTATAAATGGATTACTAGTGGATTCCAGCTCAACTTGTGGTTGTTAGTCTAAAAAGTAGACATAGGCTTAGGGATAAAACCAAACTACTGTACTTCATTGTGTACTTACTATTTTTCTCTTATTCCTTCCACAAGCACACATTACGATCACGGGTTTTAAAATATTACCTTGATCTAATCTTTATGTAGTGTTAGCTATTTTCCATGAAATGTTCTAAAATAACCTATTCACCTCACTCTAGATTGTATTGTTAGCCCCCAACATCATGGACCAACCAAATATACAATACAGTAAGTAAATTGCGTAGTAGGAGATTAAAACACTTACTTCACCAATAAAAGATGACAACCACATAGACATACACATGGGACATGCGGTTCAATTTCTACTTCAAACAACTTAACAAAGTGAAGCCAAAAGGATGGAATAATTGGTTGTAGACTCTCGTACTAAGCCAAATCCTCGTGGCCTTAGCACGGTCAAAAAGCCTACCCAATTGTGACATGGGCTTGCGAACAAAGGTAGTAACTTTTTGACGCCAAGAAAAAGAGTTTGGGATTAAGACGGACAACTCCTACTATGCGGGCTTGCGGTCACAGTCATATCCATCACGATACCATCCTAAGTAATCCTATGAGATTCAGGTTCGGCGGTAGGTTATGTGTGCTAAAGTGAAGTGCTAAAATAATAAAAGCATGCACAAGAGTTTATCTCAACTGCTGCTGCAATATTTGAAAAATAAACATTCATTCAACACCAATCTATAAGACAAAGGGTTAAGAAATATTGCTCCCCCTGTGACTCCCATGCGCAAGAACATTTAACATTCAAAGTTAGGCACTTATCTTATGTCATTGCTATTAGACAATAAAAAAAAAAAACTTAAAAGAGAAAATAGGCCTAAGTTTGCTAGGGATTTAATTCAAGTCTCCAGTAGAGTCGTCGAGCTGTTGCGACCTACCCAAAACAATTTGACCCGCGTAAGGGTTTTGGTTAATGGATTACTAAGTCTATACTTAGTTCAAGCCCTTCCAATCCCTTACCAATTCACAACTTTCAATTTGAGTTCTTAACATGCAAAATCAGTTTATTTCAGAGTCGCCACTAATCAGTTTTTAGTAGGTTGATTAAAAACCCACATAAAGTGGGGAAGTGTATTTTACTTCTATGAATAAGAGATTAAATATGTTCGTGAATTGATTATGCCAAATTAATGTAATGTCCTTTCAATACCTTTTCTCTTTTATTTATAAAATTATTTCACTTCTTAATGAAATAAACCTAAAATGCAATCACTAAATGACATAAGAATAATATGGCAACGATGAGGCAAACATGATGACGTTGCATAGATGAAGTGGCATGGTGACATGGCATGATGATATGGCATGTACAATGACGTGGCAAACACGACATGTCAAGATATGACAATATGGCGGGCATGACATGACAAGATGTAATGAAATGGCAATAATGCAATACAATCTACTCTATACGCATGTATTGTTTTTTTATTTTTCTTTTGAAATTCGTAATTAATAATTAATGAAAATTAACTATTAAGAGTGAAAATTTATTGAACTCAAACTAGGAAATAGTTTAGATTAAATCCTATTTTTAGTCAGAAACTTATCATAACTCGAGAGATATTACCATAGTATGCAATCTAATCTAAAATATTAAATTTTATCTATCATGCAATCTTATCTAAGAAAACAATCCTAATCTATTAGGAAACCTTATTTGTAATCTATCATAATGCTACCCAATATCTATTCTAATCTATTATGCAAAATTTTTGGTATTTTTTGAATAGGAAATAATCGAATGAGATAAGCATTAAATCGCAAAAAGTTAAGCACCGTATTCACGAAAGATAACCATCAAATATTCAAAGATTATCTAATTGACTCAATTTGGTGACAAATAAAACCATCACTCTTATCCAGTGGCTAAAGGATTAGGTTGCCCAATTTCCGTGCGAACAATAATCCTATCTTGTAACTCGAGGTCGAGTTTCCTAATTTGAATATTTCTAAAAATCCCAAGAAATGCAAATTAACTCACAATTATTCAAATAGGCAATAACTCAATAATTCAAATTTGGATGAGGACACTTACCTAATTCAAAAATATTGTTTCCAATTCGAGGACCGGCGAACAGTGGACTCACGGTAACCGGTGTCTCGTGGTGAAGGCTCACAGTATTGGTAGTTGGCAAGGCTAGCCGATGGTGATGAGGAGAGCTACTCAACATTAGATTTGCTGGTCGAGGGCTCGGTAAACTGCTCGGTTGGTGGCCTCTCTGTGCAGCAACTTCACGAAGCTCACTTGTGGTCGTGGAATGGTCATGGTTGGGAGCTGTAGCAAGAGCGTGGCAACAGATCCTCGGAGCATGCTCAATTAGGCATAGTGTGGAGCTGTTCTCGTCAAAGCACGCGTGGTGGCTTCTTGCTGGTCATCGTCTCGTGGCTGGGTGTGGGGAGCAGCAAGCTTACGGATTGGAAAGCAGCAGCTACATCAGATCAGACGCAGTAGCAATGGCGAGACACTATGGTGATGAACATAGCAGAGGCTGCGATGGTCACTGGCTGGAGCTCGTCAAGAGGGGGCTCCTTGGTCAGCTAGAGAAGGCGTCGTGGCTCCTGGTGCAGCGATGAATTGGCAGCTCATGGTCTCAGGCCGGCAAGCTTCAAATCGTCTTTGGGCTGAGCAGGGGACGGCGGGCTTGAGGTGGTGATGCGCGAGCAGGTGTGACCACAAGAGCTAGGCTGTGGCAGCACGGTGGTCATTGAGGCCCTCGACCAATGGGCTTGGCTGAGGGCTCCTCTTGCCTGCACCTCTCCACAACCCCCCTTCTCTCCCTCTCACCTTCTCTTGTGATTTCTCTCCAGTGCTCTCTAGTTCTCAATTGCCGACTGATGCGGCCACGCCTAATTGTGAAGCCCTTGTATGTATTTATAGTGAAAATCCTACGTCTAATTAATTACACGAGCTTAATTTTAGCCATATTAGGGATAATGGGCTCTAATTACTTAAAACTTTCTCTAATTAAACTTGAATGTGCTAGATCTCAATTTATTAAAGCTCAATGAGGCCCTTCCACTCTTATGAATTTGGCTAGCCCTGTGGTGCATGGGCTTGGCCGAATTGCACCCAACTTAGTCCAAAAAATCTGGGATAAGTACACTAGAAATGCTAAAAGTTGTGTACGATACTAACTTTAATGTCAAAAGTTTTCACTGGCTCACTTAAGTGTTCAATCAGATAAAAACCGATCACTTAGGTGCTAACAGTGAGGAATTTTAGCCATTGATTACATGTCATTTATAATTAAAATTATAACATGACTTGGCAAATTATTAAAAACTCCAGTCCACGTGGCATGTTTGGCAATGAAGTGGCCACTTTTTAGAAATGGCTAGCACTGATATAATCACTTTTAACAAAATAAACATTCAAATGATCATTTTAAATAAAATTTGGTACTCAAATGATTACTATTTACAACTTTTGGATGACGTCGTTTAGGGATTATATGTTAATTAGGCATGCCGGCGAGCCACATATGATTGAGAAATTAATAAAATATAGTCATGTTGATTTCTGATGACCCGATCAACGTTGACACTTAAATAATCATTTTTTTTTAAAGTGGCACTAAATTATCTGAAAAAAAAAAACTTTTAGCACTAAAGTGAACACGTTTACAACTTTTGGTTCTTGTAGTATACTTATCCCCCAAAAAATTCATTTACGTTCAAGACCTTTAATTCATTGCCAAGCTAATTAAAATGCATTTATGAGCCCATCAATGCAAAATGCTCCTAAATTTCTATTGCAATAAAATGATTTTTTTTTTTTTTTGGTCCACAGCTTGGGGTTGTTCCCTAATTTTCAGTGTTACTAAATGATTAATTAAAATTCAGGTGTCAACAAGACCGAATGAACTTATATAGAATCTAACATATCTTAAGCAATGGATCAATGCATAGATTAGTCACGAACCACATGGAGATCACAAGCATTCCATAATAAAGTAATCAAGTAACATACCAGTGAAACGAATTAAACTTAAGAAATATAATATTTTAGGTTTCATTTGTATTAAGTGTCACTTTCAAAATAATTTTTCGTTGATTTTGTGAAGATGATTGTGAGTTGATCATGAACCAAAATAGTATTTGAGAGTGGACACATTGTTTTGACACCTAATTTTTAGCCGACGCATCCTCAAAGGTAAAATTTGAGATTAAGGTTTAAAATTGCAACGGATTTCGTTTCTCGAGCAAAATGTGTCGTTTTTTTTTTCTTTTCATTGGCCCTTCATTTGTGATTAATTTCTTCATCATTTTCTTCAAATATAAAAAATTTGACTTTTGAGTTAACTTTTATGGTCGACATTTTAAGAAAAAATTCAATCCAATGTCAAAATTTAGTTTTTTGGTAAAAAGTTCCCAAATAGTCTCAATTTCACTTTAGCCATGAAATTTTTGACAAAAAAAAAAATTCAAAGGCTTGACCTATTAATCAATATTTTAGTGATTAATCACTAAAAAGTTGGCCAAAAGTCAGTCATTTGACGCAAAAATGTGAAAATCCTCAAACTATATAATTTTAACTTCAATTTGACTTTGGCCACAGAAAATTATCAAAAATCGATTAAAAACCTAGTTTTCTGATTTTTTTTTTTCAATTTTACATTCAAAATCGACTAAAAATAAAATTACTTTCTTTCTAACCATATTTTAGCTTCCTTCATGACATTTTATCTAAAGGTCATTTCGCAATTAATCGTTGAACCATTTTTGAAGATTGGCATGCTGGTGTGAAAATTTCCATTTTTTAGCCCCAATCAAGGTCTCAATGAGTATGCTAACAGTCGCTTGCTAATCTCTCTCGACATGCAGAGCTCTGTCTACCTCCAATGGTAGTTTAACTGTTCACCTTTGCCCTAATCTCGCAATTCACCCATTACCCACCCTTTTTCTATTGCCTTGTCTTTTCGCATTTACCTAGCGAAGCTTTCAACCATGGCTTCTAGTCTACGCTGATTTTCCCTGACGATTTTCGCATCTATGTCGGAACCCCGGCGACCTAGAAGTCTTCTATCCTTGGTTGCATGCCTCGGATTTTTGTGCAATTCACTTCAGAGGTGACTCCCTTCCATTTGAAGTTCTGCTTTATCACTGTCTTTCAATCTCTTGGTACCAATTTTTCCGAAGAAAAGGTGTTTGCTCGTACCATGGTATCCGCTCTATTTACTTCTAATTAGGGTAGGTCTGCCTTGAGTCTTTTCTGGCCATGGCTTCGGACGACCAGGATGAATCCTTGCAACTAGCTGCCTTGTGTCAATGCTTGGGACGCCTTCGTTCTGCACAAGAAATAGAGATATGGGAGGAGGAACACCCACCAGAAAAATTAGAAGAGTGTCGTTTGATACTAGTGGGTAAAGTCCTATTACAATCTTCTATTAACTTCCAAGCCTTTCAGAGTACCTTTAAAGTGCGTATGGCGGACTGACCAGGTCAACATTTCTCAAAGAGAGGGTGGACTCTACATAGCAAAATTCCAGTTAGAGAATGAGAAACAAAGAGTATTAGAAGGTGGTCCATGGCTCTTTTCTAGTCACTTAGTAATTTTCAAGCCCTGAATTCCTAACATGCCTTTACACTATTACGATTTTACCTGCTGTGTTTTTGGGTGCAAGTTTTTGGTCTGCCTTTGGAATGGACTACAGAAAAGATGATTAGAAAGGTAGTGAAACAGATTGGCGAAGTTTTAGAAGTTAAAGTTGACTTTAAAGAGGGTTCCGCCTTAAGGGCTAGGTGGGTAAAAGTACAAATAAATCTGGACGAACCTTTAGGGGGTGTATGACAACTGCCTATTTCTGTCCTAGAAACAATTTTTTTATTCTAGATCTGTTTCTGGAATAAAAATCCGTTTGATAAACTTATTCCTTTTTTCTATTTCTGGAATAGATTTCTATTCCAGAAACAAGTTTGGAATAAAAATCAGAAATAGAAATTTCCTACTTCTCTATTTCTCGGAACATAAATGAGAAATAAAAAAATTTCTCATCGTTCGTTAACTGGTCCTTCATCCGTTGTTGCTGACCACTTTGTTTGTCGGTCGCGCTTGCCCGCCGGTGGCCGGCAACCTCACTCGGTCACCCATTGCTAGCCGCCGCCGCTGGTTGCCGCCGTCCCCGGTCGTCGATCCGCCCGCCATCAATTGCCGCCGCCGCCGATTGTCAGTCGTCGGTCGTCGGTCGCTGCCGGTCGCCAGTCGCCAGCCTGATGTTGATCACCGGTCGCTAGCCTTCGACCTCCAGCCGCCGCAGCTGCCTTCGTCCGTCATCGTTATCCATCAGTCCGCCACTGTTCGAAAGGATATATTTTTAGAGTAGAAATTTTGCGTCGTTATCAAATAGTTATTTTTACTTATAAACTCTTCTAGAAATAGAAATAGAAATATCTATTTCTATTCCAAAAACCATTTCTGGAACAAAATGGTTGTCATGCGTGCCCTTAAAGATTGGAAAACTGATTTGGATAGATGGGAGGATGCTGTGGCTTGATTTCCAATATGAACGGTTATCTCATTTTTGTTATTCCTGTGGGAGACTCGGCCATTATGCCACGTATTGCAAAGAATACCCGTTTGATGAAGCGAAAATGGATGGTAAAGACAAGATGGCTTACGGTCAATGGTTACGAGCGGAGGTTCGAGAATATAGTCCTTATTGGCAAGCGTTCTATAACCCCCCTGAGAATAAGGAGCAAAATGAGGAGACAATACCTAAGAGACCTCTAGCTATACTACCTATTATACCATTATTGCCTACAATAGATAATGCCAAAGAAGTCACCTTGCCAAAACCAGCAGCACAGCACAACTCTGTCATAGCAGTAATTCATCAGCAAATCCCGTAGCCTTCATTACAACAAGGGCATACACTAACAACAGCTTTGATTCCTACGCAAGCCAAGAAGAAGGGCATTATAAGTTATTCCATGGAAATGTAGCCACTAAAGAAGCAGAAGGGTACTTGAGGCATTCCAAAAATGGGACCAGTTAAAAAACAGAAAAGATATTCTCCCTATGATATGAGGCACGTCGCAACCAATGACTTCAATGATACTCAATTTATGGATACCCCAGTATTAGAAGCAAATGAAGTGGATCACTGGGCTTTGGTGGCTGGCCCTAAACAGCCACCCACACACAAATGAAAATACTTTGCGGGAACTGTCAAGGTTTGGGCAATCCCCTGATAGTTCAAGCTCTAAACTCCTTGACGGCCAAGGAAAAGCCCGACTTACTGTTCTTAATGGAAACAAAGAACCATGAGACTGTGCTTCAACACTTGCAACGACGGTTACATTTTAGCAGCTCTTTTGTGCGAAACCCAGTAGGTCAAGCAGAGGGTCTAGCGGTTTTTTGGAATGACATTATATCGTTAGAGATAGAAAAATTTTCGGAGGACTATTTTGATATGATCTGTCGAGATTTAATGGAAGATAGGCTGATGCGCATCACCTATCTTCATGCTCCATCATCCTACCATAATAGACAGTTGCTATGGGAGGAACTTCGAACGATTAGCGACTCAAACACTCAACCTATAATATGTGCCGAGGATTTTAATGAAATTCTCTATCCATGGGAAGACGTAGGCAAGCGTTCTTCAGACAGGTATCATCTTCACTACTTTCAAGCTGTCATAAATGACTATGCCCTGATGGAATTAGAAAGCAAGGGATGTGTTTTCACGTGGATGAATAATCGAGATGGCGTTGAACTAGTAAAAGAACGTTTGGACCATGTTATGTGTACGACGGATTGGCGACTTCTATATCCTAAAGCGGAGGTGTTTGCTTTGCTGGCCCTAGGGTCTGACCATAGCCCCCTTCTTTTGTCAATAGCAATAGCCTATAGAAAACGCCGACGGCCTTTCATTTACTAGGCTTATTGGAACCAAGATCAAGAGTGCTAAGCGATCATCTCTAATGGATGGAACTCAATCCAGGTAAGAGATTCCAGCCTATCGAACGAACTAAGGATTGTGTCTGATGCTTTACACAAATGGAGTAGATCAAAATTCGATAATGGCCACCTGAGAGTGCAAGTCTTACAATAGTAGCTTCAACTTATTATAAACAAACCATACAATTCCAGCACTGATAAAGAGGAAGCATCTCATCTTCGGGAGGAAATCAGACATATATGGCAGCAAGAAGAACAATTTTGGACTATGCAATCCAAGATTAACTAGTTGAGATGGGGCGATAAGAATAGCAAGTTTTTTCATGCAACTACCATCCAACAGCGGCAAAGAAATAGAATTGGTATGTTACAGGATGATAATCACAACTGGGTGCGGGATATTCAGGCCTTGAAGGAGATGACATCTGCTTTTTTCTTACAATTATATACAATTGTGGGTTATCGTGACTATGGACCAATCTAGGATTAATGTCAACCGATAGTGTTTGCAGAAATGAATGACCACTTAACTACCTTAGTCACTATAGAGGAGGTGAGACGGGCAACTTTATAGCTGGGTGCTACGAAGGCTCCAGGTCCAAACAGATTGAATGGGTTGTTTTACCAAACCCATTGGGATATCATTCAGGATGACTTGATCAGATTAGTGAGAGATTTCTTTAGTTTGAGAGTGTTGCCTCACGATCTAAACAAGACGATAATAGCTCCGATTCCCAAAATCAATCACCTTGAAAGCCTTTATCTGTTTAGACCAATCAACCTATGCAATTATGCATACGAAATTATTTCCAAGGTCATGGAAAATCATTTAAAATCTTGGCTTTGTGAGCTAATCTTAAAAGAATAGGCTACCTTTGTGAATGGATGCCAAATTCAAGATAACATATTAATCGTTCAAGAAGTTCTTCATTATTTCAAGACAAGGAAAAGGAAGCGACATTTCAATGCACTCCTCAAGACGAATATGCAGAAAGCCTACGACAAAGTTGAATGTGATTTCCTAAAGGATTGTCTACTTAGATTGGGATTTCATCCTTGGTGGGTTCAATTGGTGATGCAATACATCACCACAACATCATTAAGTGTACAGTTTAATGGAGAACAACTACACTACTTTCGGCCATCAAGGGGTCTACGTCAGGGAGATCCTCTTTCCCCTTATATTTTCATCTTAGTGGCGAATGTTCTTTCAACCCTTATTCATCAAGCGGTCCATATGGGCCACCTCAAAGGAATAAAGCTAAACAGGTCATGTCCGACTCTTTCCCATCTTTTTTTTGCTGATGATTCAATTTTCTTCCTAGAAGGCACTATTAAGGAATGTTAGAACCTAGCTAATATCTTGAACCAGATCGCATGGCAACGAGGCAAGTAATAAATAGGAACAAATATGGATTATTTTTTAGTAAATATTGTTCGTTGAGTCGTCAGGAAAATTTAGCAAAAGAATTTAGGGTACCGGTATTCAGCGATATGGAAAATATTTAGGTATTCCTTCTAAATGGGGGCGATCTAAACAAGAGATGTTTGCTTGGATATTAGGGAGAATGAATGCAAAAATTGAGGGTTGGAAAGAACGTTTACTGTCGAAGGGAGGCAAGGAAATCCTACTCAAATCTGTCGTACAAGCAATTCCACAATATGCTATGTCCATTTTCAAGCTTCCTTATCTCTTTGTCAAATGATTGAAAAGAAAATTTCCAATTTTTGGTGGCAAAATGATAAAAGCAAGGTTGGAGTTCATTGGTAGAAATGGGATTTGCTTGAAACCAGCAAGGACAGTGGAGGGCTAGGCTTCCGAGACCTAATAACATTCAACAAGGCGATGCTTGGAAAGCAAGCTTGGCATTTACTTCAACAACCTCACTTGTTATGGAGTCAAATTTTCAAGGGACTATACTTTCAATCAAAGGACTTTCAATCAGCAGGTAAAGGTATGTGCCCGTCTTGGGGCTGGCAGAGCCTTCTTATTAACAGAGAGGGCATCCTACCTAATGTACAATGGTCTATTGGGGATGGCAAGATGATCAAGATATGTGAGCATAGCTGGTTACCTATAGGGACTATAGGCAGACCAGCTGCCAGAGAGGAGCCGGGGATGGTGGCTAATCTTATTGATCCTATCCACCATACTTGGAATCTTCCTTTTATAACAGAAATATTTGATGATATGATCATTGTAGAAATACTTAAGATCCCTGTCAGACCCTTACATGCTACTGATCAGTTAGTTTGGACAACTACAGAGGATGGGAATCACACAGTGAAAAGCAATTACAATACTATAGTCAGCACAACAAACACACAAAGTGGTCATCAAGCCTTAACATCGTACCAAAATCCCATAATACTTTGGCGTAAAATATGGACTATGTTAGAATGCCCTTGCTACCAAAGCCAAGTTATTTTATCGTCACATCACCCCTGATCCTATATGTAGTCTATGCAATCAGAAGTCTCCAAAAACCATAGAACACCTATTCTTATGTTCATGGACTAAAGGAGTATGGAGTCATCCTCAGCTCAACATTTATGTATCACCTCATTCTGTGAATCGTCTGGATGTGTAGATCACAGAAAGAGCAACAAATCACAGACTTTTACTTGGACTGGAGACAATTGCACAAGTCTTATGGCAGATCTAGTGTCTGTGCAACAGTAGCATATTTCGCCGACAGCGCCCTGATTCAAAGTGAGCAGTTACGGACGCCTTGGCACAAACATGGATCCAGCACATTTCTACTCAGAACCAACAGCGAATAGGGGACTCTACTCCCAAAACGACAACCTTATGGAAACCCCCGGATCGCGGATCCCTGAAATGCAATATAGATGGATCTTATCATCCTGGTAGTCAAGAGGGCACTATGGCGTGTATAAGCCAAAATCATCAGGGTATTCTTACAAATGTCTACACTAGAAGATTCACAACAGCTTTAGTTTTTCAAACTGAAGTGCAGACGCTTACCTTTACTCTTCATCACCTGTTGCACCAAGGCCTAAATAAGGAAAATTTGGTGATTGAGTTTGATTGCTTGCTCTTGATTGACACAGTTCAAGCGAGACAAAAGCTGCCGTGGGAAGAACATGCGATGTTCATTGAAATTGAAGCTTTGCTATCCCTTTACTCTAATTTGCAGCTGCAGCATTGTAGACGGGAGGCAAATGGAGTAGCAGATTGGGTTGCAAAAGCCCACGACAGATCCAACCTAGCCCGCAATTGCAATATCTTTCCTCCTTTTATTTTGCAAGCTTTGGTATATGCCGATGCAATAGCTTCTGGATGTAATGTTACACCTATCTGTAATGTTGCGACTACTTAAATAATAACTATCTTTTTGACCAAAAAAAAAAGGTCTCAATAGGTTCTTCATAGTTTGAGAGATTTCACCCTTAATGGACCTATTTTCTTGGTAATAATCCAACTCCGAATTGACTTTGTCAATTTCACTAGGGAGCATTTCAATTTGATGGATTTAGCTTACTTTTTTTTTTGGACAAAAACATAACAATATTCATTAAAACTAAGGATTACAACCCGCGGCTAAAAGATCAGCAGTTAAAAGATCTAATAACAGAGGGGGAGGCGAGATGGGCCACTCAGCAGAAAGAGCCCCTCTTCTATGAAGCTTTGCGGCCCAATCCGCTACACGATTTGCCCCCTTTGACAATGGACAACCCTAGCGCAGGAAAAACTTCTCAGTAAGAATTGAACCTCTGAGAAGACTAAACGAACCTCCCATGGCGGCAAGGTAATTTCATTAATCACTTCCACCAAAATCAAACTATCCGATTCAAGGATGAGTTTATCTTGCTGTTTACCAGTTTGTTGCAAAATGGCGAAGAGTGAGCAACAGCGCCATGAACTCCGCTTGCAGAGGCAAAGAGACAGTGATCGTCCGGGTAAGTCCATCGAGCATTCTACCTCATCGATCTCTGCAAATGGTGGCGATTGTGCCACTTGTGGTTTGTGGATCAAAAGCCCCATCAAAATTAACCTTGATCATGTCTGGTTCTGGTGGTCTCCATAATTTGCTGACACTGATCCCCTGTCGCGCTTGTGTTGTAGGACAAAGAGAAGATAACAAAATTAATCGGGCATGTACAAGAGCTGAGTCCACAATGCGACGGGGATCCAGTTGCTGTTGATGGAAAATAAAGTGATTCCGCGCCTTCTAGAGATTCCAAAGAACATATGCAAGTGTAGCTGAATCAGGTGAGTTCTGTTGTTTGAGTATCAGAGTTGCTACCCAATGTTCTATACTGTGCGTAGTGTGTATGTGAATAGTCATATGTTGATCTAACATGGACCAAACAGGGACTATTTTGGGACAGAATAGGAATAGGCGAGTTGCTGTTTCGGGTAAGGTATCCTGACAAAGTAGGCAAATCAAGTCTGAGGTAATATGCCTATGGAAAAGGTTATCTCTGGTGGGTAAAACATTATGGCATAAGGCCTAAATAAAAAATTTAACTTTGGGGGCTACTTGTAGTTTCCAAAGATGTTTCCACAATGCTTGAGGGAGAGTGTGAACAGGCGAAACTTAAGGCTGACTTTGGTGTATTGCAGTTTGCCTGAGAGAGTGGTATCCACTTTTAACTGTGTAGTCTCCATGAATAGATTTTGTCCAAATCAGCTTATCCTCAGCATGAGAGGGGCTGATGTGGATTGTGAGTATCTCCTGCACTATATGGTGATCATATAGTTCATTAATAATAGAGAAATTCCAGTCATTGGTCCAGGGATCAACTAGATCAGCAACCTTAAAAGGTTCATTTTGGTTAGTTGGACCGCCTATAACACCTTTGGGTAGCTAGCAGTCTTCTCTTATTCTGATTTTTTGTCCATCACCTACTGACCAACGAAAGCCGTGACTAATGGAATCCCGACCTAATAAAAGGCCCTGCCATCTCCAAGAAGGCCTAGAACCTCTAGCAACAGTAAGAAAATCCGTAGAGTGGAAGTAAATACCTCTGAAAAGCTGGCTCCATAGAGTCGTTGGATTTTGATGCAGTCGCCAAGCTTGTTAACCTAGTAGGGCTTTATTGAAGTGCAATAGGTCCCGAAAATCGAGACCACCTTCAGATTTGCTACCCTTAAGGTTCTCCCATCGTGTCCAGTGAATTCCTGATTTAGAAGAGTCATTCTGCCACCAGAAGCGTGCAATTCTCTTTTCAATGGCTATACAAATAGAAACTAGGATTTTGAAGATAGACATAGCAAACTGTGGGATTGCCTGGACCACTGCTTTGATAAGAACTTCCTTCCCCCCCTTAGATATGAGTCATTCTTTCCAACCCTCTAATTTTTTGTTCACTGGGGCAAGTATCCAAGCGAACATTTCCTTCTTAGATCGTCCTTAATCCGAGGGGATTCCCAAATATTTGCTAGTCTGAATAAGAATTGGAACTCTCAACGCATTAGCTAAATTGTCCTTTAATTGTAGAGGACAAACCTTAGAGAAATAAATCCCAGACTTGTTGCAGTTGATTACCTGTCCCGTAGCTAAACAATACTGATTGAGTATATATTGGCAAGATTTAGACATTCCTGTAGTTTGGCCTCTATAAAGAAAATTGCATCATCAGTAAAGAAGAGATGAGATAGTACATGACACCACCTATTGAGCTTAATGCCTTTGAGATTGCCCATGTTGATAGCTTGACTGATCATATTCGATAACATGTTAGCTAGAAGGATAAATAAATAAGGGGAGAGGGGATCTCCCTATCGCATACCACGGGTTGGCTGGAAGAAGGGTAGCTATTCACCATTAAAACGCACACTATAAGACACAGTGGTAATACATTGCATGACCCATCTGACCCAAGTAGGATGAAATCCCAATTTTAGTAAATAAGCCTCTAGAAAATCCCACTCCACCCGATCATAAGCTTTTTTTTTATATCCATCTTTAAAACTGCATGGAAAGTCTTCTGGCTTTTTCTAGTGCGCAATTGATGTAGCACTTCCTGGACGATGAGAATATTATCCTGAATTTGACGACCACTAACAAATGCACTTTGCTCGGGAGATATCAATTTGGGGAGCCAAGGCTTAAGTCTGTTTGCAATCACTTTTGAGATAATCTTATAAGCATAATTGCACAAACTAATAGGACGGTACTGATCTAAGCTTTCAGGGTTTGAGACTTTAGGGATCAAGGTAATAATAGTTTGATTTAGAGATAAAGGCATAATCCTTGAGATGAAAAACTGTTGTATAAGGGGGATAAAATCAGCACACAAAGTGTTCTAATAAGTTTGGTAAAAAAGACCATTCATACCGTCAGGTCCGGGTGCTTTTGTGCGTCCTAGCTAAAAGGTGGCTGCCTTGATCTCATCCTCCATGACGACAGCTGTCAATAAGTCATTCATAGTAGAGAAGACTACTGGCTGACATTGTGCAATAATCGGCTGAAAATCTCGAGGACCAACTGATCGATACAAGTCAGAGAAATATTGGATTGTCATATTTTTCAAAAGACTGTCTTCCCTAACCCATTCCTGGTCACCATCTCATAGCAAACGAATTCTGTTTCGCTGCCGTCGTTGAATAGTCGTAGCATGAAAAAACTTGGTGTTTTTGTCGCCCCATTTAAGCCAATTGATTCTCGAACGCATGGCCAAAAATTGCTCCTCTTGCTGCCATAATTTATGGATTTCTTCTTTCAGTTTGCTTTCGGCCCTCTTATCATATTGATTCTGTGGTTGGTTGATGATATCCTGGAGCTGTAGTTAACATATAGCTATTTGGTTTATGGCTAGAGAGAACTTTTGACGACTCCATTTACTAAGTGCAATTGAAACCTGTTTGAGGCGTTGAGGTAGAGTCTTAGTGGTATCATGGCTAGACTTCCAAGATTTATCAACAACTATACTGCATTCCCCTTCTTGTAACCAAAAAGCTTCAAAGGTAAAGAATTTATGATGACGCCTTAGGCTGACCTCAGTGGTTAATACTAAAGGGCTATGATCAGAGCCCACTAGAGGAAGTGCAACCACTTCAGCTTCTAGGAAAACTATACACCAGTCATAAGTACAAAAAACCCGATCAAGTCTTTCTTTCACATAATCAGCCCCTACTCTGTTATTGGACCATGTAAATGCATAGCCTTTACTATCCATGTCCATAAGTGCACAGTCCTATACAACCTGCCTAAAAGAATTCATTCGATGAGCTTCAGCTGGTCGCCTGCTAACCTTCTCCCAAGAGTACATTACGTCATTAAAATCCCCGAGACAGACCTAAGGTAAGGTATTTGTAGCGGCAATCTGTCTAAGAACATTCCAAAAAGAAAGACGAGGTTGAAACGCAGCAGGTGCATGGACACACGTGATGCGCATAGATGTGCTACAATTAGAGTCCATACAAAACAAATCAAGGAAATCTTGAGAAGACTGGAACATAGTGACTGTTATATCATCTTGCCATATAAGAGTTAGCCCACCTGCTATACCTACTGGATTCACAATATATGAGTGACTAAATTTCAAGCGTCACTGAAAATAGGTGATCACTTCCTCTCAATTCTTTGTTTCCATCAAAAATAAAACATTGGGCTTTTCTTTGGCCACTAAGGCCATGAGGGCACGAACTGTCAGGGGGGAGCCTAACCCCCGGCAGTTCCAACCTATAAGCTTCATTTGTGCTACAACGACTTTTTAGGGGCAGCCGCCATTGCCCATGGATTTACCTTAGGAGCCAACATTACAGGAGTCTCTAACAACGTGCTATCATCGATCACCCTTTCAACCGGGCTACGGGACTCATAAGGGGTATAACGCTTAGCCTTCTTAGCTGCCCCTGCTGTAGTAGTAATTCTGGTATGTTTGAATTTCTCGTGACTTGAACTAGCTGTGGCCTGATGTTTGATTGTTTGTGTTTCGACGGGAAGCATACTAGTAGCGTTATAGTCTATAGTCATATGAGGTTGGATGCCATAAATATCATAACGTGGATGCTGTTGAGGGGCCACTGCAAGAGGAGAGATCTCTGTACACTGAACCTCAATTGTCTGTTCTGGTGCAGGTAGTGGCTGCTGGTTTTCACTTGCTGATGCAAACATGTTTGTAGTTGTTGAGGCAGCAGGGCTGTTGGAGGGGTTTCTGGTACTATCTCCTCATCAGTAAGTTGATGGTCCTCATAAAAATTCTTCCAATATGGGCTACATTCCTTTGCTTCAACCTTTAGCCACGGTCCATAAGCAATTTTCTCTTTCCCTTCCATTTTAGCATCAGTAAACGGGATATCTTGGCAATACGTAGCTTAGTGTCCTAATTTCCCACATGAATAACAGAAATGGGGGAGTCGTTCGTAACGAAAATCAAGCCAAAGTAGTTTGTCAGCAACTCTAATTAGCTTTCCTTGTTTGAGTGGTTGGCTGAGATCTACATCAACACGGGCTTTTGCTGTTTTAAGTGTTGTACCCTCTTTAGCATCTAATCTGACTTCCAGTACCTTCCTTACAGATTGTACAGCTCGGGATGTCATGGCATCAGAATACCATTCCAAAGGTAGTCCATATATATGTACCCAAAAAGCAAATGTAGAGAAGTCATAACAATGAAGCGGTGTAGCAAGTATCCATGGTTTGAAGATTACAAGATGTCGAGAGAACAACCAGGGACCCCCAGACAGAACTTTAATTTTGTCATCTTCTGATTGGAATTTCGCTACATAGAAATCTCCCTCATGTAAAGTAATTTTGGCATTATAAATCCTCCAAACCCGTTGCATCGTAGACTGGAAAGCTTGTAAATTCAATGAAGGAGCATATGGAACTTTACCTATGAGCATTAACTTACATTCATCCATTTGTGCCGGAGATGTCAAGTCATTCCAGTCTTCAATTTCCTGAGGATTCCATAGGCGACCCATTCGGTGGCACAAAGCAATAAGGCGAGGATCCTGGCTGTCGCCTATTGGTTCCATGATCGCAAGATTGGTTAAGAACAAATCACCGCCCGCGGAGTTAAATGGCAACCAAATTGGGAAGATCGGAAGCCATGCATGATGGGGAAAATGAAAAAAAGTGGTGCAGCGAATCGGAAAAGATGATTGGGACGGCTAGGTAGCACAATAGAGCTACAGATAAGGGTTAATCAGGGGATTGAGTAACGGGAGAACAGAATGGAGAATCGCAGCGAGTGAAAAAGACGAAGGTTTTGATGAGGGTTTTGGGTGAAACTACCATGGCGGTAGGAAGGAGCTCTACATAAGCAAGAGAGGCCAATGGATTTAGCTTACTTGAACTTTGAAATTCAAACTAATGTGCCTCAATTGATGCAATTCAAGTTGATCCATTCTAAATTAAGGTTTAATCTAATGGATTGAGGTTCAATATGAATATTGAACTTCAATTTCAATTTAATGTCTAATTCGTATCATTATGTTAATGTCAATTCGAATGCATTTGATATTTCATTATATCAATTGAGTTGATTGCAATCAATTTGGCAATTGGGGATGAGGCTTGTGGAAATTTCATTAATTGATTAGGAAGTCTGAATTCATGTGCCCATTAAATCATAGTGCAATTGATGTTATTAATGATGTTATCAATTGAGATGTTGCTAAAAGGTCCAATTTACTTAATTGGGGTAAATTTGGACTATTTCTCTTCAATTTAGCCTATTTCTCTTTTAATTAGACATCAATTCTTTGCGATTAGGTCATTCAAGGATCTAATTACAGACATTTTTGGCCAAGACCGACCGAACCGGTCCAAACCGATTTGGTCTGACCGGCCTTTGACGAAAAAATGGCCGTTCCAGTCAAGTTTGATGGCCGGCAGCCACCATAAGGTGACCAACCTCTTGGCCAACCACCCCATCCCCTTTATGCAAAATTATCCTAGTCAAATTACAAAATTACCCTTGAGTTACAAAATACAAAAATATCATCGATTAATCACTAATCCAAAAATTAACATTGGCCATTCATTGGGGTTTTTAGCTTAGCCATCCAAGATGACATTGCTTAATTTTCCTCTAATCATAAGAAAACTTAGCAATTAAGGATTTCTAATATTATCATGGGAGATCAAATTCTAGCCATTGGATTATGGATCTCATATTGGAACAAGGTATAAGGATTTTCCTTCCAAAATTCTAAGGGAGGCTCTCATTTTAAGATAGTACTTGTCTCTCTACAACAAACTCTCTCTCTCTCTCTCTCTCTCTCTCTCCACAATCTCTCTCTCTCTCTCTCTCTCTCTCTCTCTCTCTCTCGGGCCAAGCTTCATCACCAGCAATCCACCCCATTGCCGACGACCTTCGGCATGCCCCCTCGACAGTTACATCCTCCATCGCTAGCATCCCCCATCGGAGGCTACCGATCCGGCTCCATTTTCCTCTCGATCCAAATACCTTTCTTCATGCCGATACTTGATCTGGTGGGTTCTCGAGCTCCTCCGATGACCAGAGGTGGTCCTTGATCTATCCTTGGTCGGAGCAACACCGATCATCATCAACTCTCTCTATCTCTTTTATCATCCTTTAGTTGATTGATTGAGCTTGATTTGATCACATTCTTACATACGATCCTCATGAATTCGATTCAAATTCATTAAGGAGTTAATTTGAACCATACTCAAAGATTTGGATGGCCGATTAGCTCAAACGAGCTTGAATTTTACTATTACAAAGGTATAATCTCCTAAACCTTTAAGTCTGATGAAGCGAGGCTTTTGATATTGATTCTTAAATCAATACTCATAAACTGGGGCTAGGACTTGCATCTTGATATTCTTAAATTTTTTAGAATGATGATTGTTTGAGCTGAAATAATTGTTAGAAGACCACTTCGTTAATATTTGTTTAAGCATGCTCCTGGAAATTCGTATGCTGATTCTGAACAGATTATCTGGTATGGTTGATATGAGCTCTGTCAAAATTTTGCAAAGTGTTCAACTAATGAAATCAAATAGACTCTCTGAGTTTTCTATTGATATATTTCATGCTTGATATGGATATCATTTGCCCTGTCAAAAGCCCCCCACAGTATTGGGCCCTGATCTGGAATGCTATTATTTGCTCTGCTTGTTATGCTTCTAGCAATAAGTAGTTTCATGATTTTTTAGGATTTTTTGTGGTGAGATTTTGGAGTTGAGATCTCATGAGATTTGTTCATCACATCCAAATATATATCATATAAAATTTTCATTAAAAAATGAAATCATTTAGTAGGTAAGATCGTCCTTCAATTGGATCTTTTTGCCTCTAAAAATTGTTTTCCAATTTGACCATCACGTGTTCTTCATTTTTTATAAAATCGTGTGCTTTTTAGGTGTGGTCACCAAGTTGCAGTAATATTCTGAAAATCGTTTTCCAGAACTGACCTTCGGTCAGTCTTTGATTTTTATAAAATTTTTGTGATCAAAATTTTGAGATGTTTCGTTCATAAAAGTTGGAGTTAATAATCTCATATTTCATTTGAAACTAATTTTGTCGAATTCAAAGCTCATTAGGTTATCCTTAGGGTCCGATCAGTGTGCCCGATCAATTAGCAACCGGACCCTAAGCTAGTCTTCTCTGGATTTTCTAACGGGTTTCATAATTTGGACGAACTTAAGTTCCTTATTTGCAAATATTCAAAACACGAGAAATCTTTCTTAGGGTCTAATTTGTAAATACAAAAAATCTCAACCCTCAATTGCGAGTACTCAGGGGTCGAAATGCAAAATTATTCTGTTAGAACCTGGCTATGACTGCAATCAATTCAATTATGATAGCCAGACACTAACTGAATTTTTCAAAAATGTTCTGTTAGAAATCTGCGAAAATACAAAACATTAAATTTGTCGCATGTTCTATTATCTAACAATTCAAAAAAATTGGCGCTCTTTTGAGGTGGTCCATTATTTTACCAGATTTTTCAAATTTCAGATCCGAACTGGGTGAGTCCTGAACCCTTTTGTGCAAATCGCTCATTTCGAGTCAAACAGCTCCAGATTGGTTAAAATAATCTTCTAAAAAAATTTATACACATCCTTAGCTTTCAAATGGCACTTGAATAATTTTGTTTGGAAAGTGTTTGGTTAGTCATTTACTTTCAAAACAAAATAACCCAAAATTTCAAAATTAATGAATAAGTGATTCTCCTTGGAATCACTACCTTTTCTTGTATTGTTTGAGAAACAAGACCTTTGGGTCTAAGTATATGCCTTATCTTTCATGCCTGTGATTTCTAGATATATGTTAGGATCGATCGATGCTCATGGGGAAATCAAAGGGGAAAAACTACCCTAAATTAGGAATCACTTGATCTTCACCACCACTTACGAACGTAAGGGATGGGCAAGTATGAATGATAAAAAATCAATCGATTAGTGGTCTAGGATGGCTCAATATATAGGAACTTCAAAGGCCAATCGCGAGGCCCATGCTTCATGTTTACAACTTGCCTTAAGTTGCTTGCACTTGTTTAAACTTGTGTGATTGCATTGTTGCATTATATGATTGCTTAGTTTAGCATTAGCTTGTTAAGGCAACCCATAGAAGACGAGGCCAAGAAGAAATAAGACAATGGTGTAGCCGATGTCCAATCTGGCTCTTTGTTGTAACATTTGTTCCCAACATGTCTTGGTTTTTTCTAAATCTTGTTGTAATGAACACCCGACGAACTGCCGGTTTATTTTTCTTGCACTTTAGAATAGTTTGTTGTTTTTATTCATTCCACTTAAGTGTTAAATTTTTTGCAAGAAACTTTCAATTACCTGCGTGTTTACTTCATAACATGTTCTAGTTAGCTTAGAATTGCATGAATAAACCACCCCACAAATCTCTGATTCTGTGAAAATCAAAAGAGGTCTCTTGACCCTTGATTGGGCAATTAGCTGGCTTCCAACAAAGAGGCTAGTGGTGACTTCTAAATAACATTTTTAGGTTGTCTTAAACCTTAAAATGAAACCTTATCATACGAGGTATGGGTTTGGAAGAATTCGCATTCACAATTTATGGACCGAGTATGGCCCACCAACTAAATGTCGCTTTTGAAGCTGTCTCTTTTGAGGACGCTTACTTGGACTATTTTATGAACAAGTACCCCTAAGTCTATCCATTATAGAGCCCTTCCTGCCTTGAAGGGTAGGTCTCAACACATTGATTACGCATTTGATCGAATGTTCAATCTTTGCCTCCATGTGCTTTTCTACCGTGATGTGATTGATGAGGGTATTAATTCACTAAACAAGCTCACAATCATCTTCACAAAATCAGCGACTAACTATTTTGAACCAAAATAGGATTTGAGGTTGGACACATTGATTACGCACAAATGTTAGGTCTTTCGTCTCCATGTGCTTGTCAATCGTTAAGTAATTGATGGGGTATCAATTGACTAATCAAGTCTATCGCTCTTTTATAAAGTGATAGGATATAATGCGTAACCCAAATCCCCAAACCGACAGATCTTTGATTCCGTGAAAATCAAAAGAGGTCTCTTGACCCTTGATTGGGCAACTAGCTGGCCCCCAACAAAGAGGCTAATGGTGACTTCTAAATAACATTTTTATGTTGCCTTAAAACCTTAAAATGAAACTTTATCATGCGAGGTATGGGCTTGGAAGAATTTGCGTTCATAATTTATGGACCAAGTATGGCCCACCAACTAAACGTTGCTTTTGAAGGGTCTCTTTTGAGGATGCCTACTTGGACTATTTTATGAACAAGTAACCCTAAGTCTATCCATTATAGGGCCCTTCCTGCCTTGAGGGGTAGGTCTCAACACATTGATTACGCATTTGATCGAATGTTCAGTCTTTGCCTCCATGTGCTTTTCTACCGTGACCTGATTGATGGGGTATTAATTCACTAAACAAACTCACAATCATCTTCACAAAATCAGCGAATAATTATTTTGAACCAAAATAGGATTTGAGGTTGGACACATTGATTATGCACGAATGTTCGGTCTTTCGTCTCCATGTGCTTGTCAATCGTTAAGTAATTGATGGGGTATTAATTCACTAATCAAGTCTATCGCTGTTTAATAAAGTGATAGGATATGATGCGTGAAAACCACTTTTTCTATAAATTTAAAGAAAAAATTCAAATATTTATTGTCCCTATCCCGTTGCTAAATTATGCATATTTTTGGATGTAGTTTCAAATAAATTCATGGAGGACCGAGAACTCAAACAATCCTACGTGAAGAGAATCATACTGTTCTAAAATATTTTAATATTCCAGAATATCTTTTGTCGGTCATAGGTCTTGGTTATGAAAATGTCTGTATTACCCTCAACCTCAGTTATATAAAGCGGGGTGATATTTGAGTAAAATTCAGGGTCCAAAGAAGAGAAAATTTTGCAAATTTCTACTATGTTCTCTTCAATGTTCTGGTAAATCTTTCTCCTCCAAGCCTCGTGATATTGGAAAGATATATTAGATGATATGAGTCGGTTCCAGAAGTCCATGCAAGTCTAGTAGATCATGTGCTTCGACCAAAAATAAAAAGTCGATTATGTGGATCAAAATAAAGGCCAGAGAGCAAGAAACCATGCTTCTCCTCTTCTTCTTCATCCTCCTCTCTGCAGCTCCACCCACACTGTCGCTCAACCAGGAAGCCACCTACCTCCACAGCGTCAAGCTCTCCCTCTCCGACCCTGACTCCTCCCTTGCTGCCTGGGACGACCGCGACGACTCCCCCTGTGCCTGGCCGGGGGTCAACTGCGACCCTACCTCCGGCTCCGTCACCTCGGTCGACCTCCCCAACGCCAACCTTGCCGGCCCTTTCCCCCTCCTCCTCTGCTGCCTCCCGAACCTCACCTTCCTCTCCTTATACAACAACTCCATCAACTCCCTCCTCCCCTCCGGTGTCTCTGCCTGCCACTCCCTTATCCACCTCGACCTCGCCGAAAATTATATCACCGGCAACCTCCCCGCCTCCCTTGCCAACCTGCCCAACCTGGCCTACCTTGATTTGTCGTACAACAACTTCTCCGGCAATATCCCAGCAAGCTTCGGCCGGTTGCAGAGGCTCGAGGTACTGTCCCTTGTGGACAACCTCCTCAATGGCACAATACCGCGCTTTCTCGGCAACTTTAGCATGCTGACGACGCTGAACCTTTCGTACAATCCGTTCACACCGGGTCGGATCCCCCCGGAGCTCGGGAACTTGACGAATCTTGAGGTGCTCTGGCTGACCGAGTGTAACTTAATTGGGGAGATTCCAGAGTCGCTCGGGAGGCTCAAGAGACTCACCGATTCGGAGCTCGCCATCAACTATTTGGAAGGCCCCGTACCGAGTTCCCTCACTGAGTTGGAGAGCGTTGTCCAGATTGAGCTTTACAACAACTTCTTGACGGGGGAGTTGCCACCAGGGCTGTCGAAGCTGACTGCATTGCGGTTGCTCGACGCATCAACGAACCAGCTGAGTGGCTCGATTCCAGACGAGCTGACTCGGTTGCCTTTCGAGTCTCTACGTCTCTACGAGAACCAGTTCTCTGGGGAGCTTCCGGCAAGCATTGCTGACTCACCGAACTTGTATGACCTGTGTCTGTTCAAGAACCAGCTCACTGGTGAGTTGCCGAAAATTTTTGGCCAAAATGCGCCACTGAGAAAAGTAGACGTGGCATTTAATAACTTTTCTGGTGAAATTCCAGTGAGTTTGTGCGCAAAATGTCAGTTGGAGGAGCTTCTGATGATAGAGAACTCGTTCTCAGGGTCGATCCCAGAGCCACTTGGTGGTTGCCGGAGCTTGACCAGAGTCCGCTTGGGCAATAACAAGTTATCCGGTGAAGTTCCCTCTTCTCTCTGGGGTTTGCCTCAGGTTTATTTGCTCGAACTTGTGGACAACAAGTTCTCAGGTCCCATTGGAGAAGAAATAGCAAGTGCTAGTGCTCTCTATGTTTTGAGGTTATCAAGAAATGAGTTTACCGGGTCTCTACCAGAAGGAATTGGGAGTTTAGTGAGTCTTTCAGACTTCTCCGCAAGTGAGAACAAGCTTACTGGGTCACTGCCAGAGAGCATTGTGAATCTTGGGCAGTTGGGGAGGCTGCATCTCCACCACAATGAACTGTCTGGTGAGTTGCCTAATGGCATTCAACAGTGGAAGAAGCTGAATGAGCTGAATTTGGCAAATAATCGGCTCTCAGGGAGTATTCCTGGTGAGATTGGGAGCTTATCAGTGCTCAATTGTCTGGATCTCTCGGGGAATTGGTTCTCCGGGAAAGTCCCAGTTGAGTTGCAGAATCTGAAGCTCAGTCAACTCAATTTGTCCTACAATAGGCTATCTGGTACTCTGCCTTCCATATTTACTAAGCAAATGTACCGAAACAGCTTCTTGGGCAACCCTGGCTTGTGTGGAGGCGGAATGAAGGGTCTATGCAATGGTGGAGGTGAAGAGAGGAACTCCGGTTATGTGTGGTTGCTTAGATCGGTCTTAATACTTGCCGGGTTGGTTTTTGTTGTCGGTGTCGGTTGGTATTACATGAAGTACAAGAACTTCAAGAATGCCAAGGGAGCTATCGACAAGTCAGAGTGGACGCTGATGTCATTTCACAAGCTGCCCCTTAGTGAAGATGAGATCTTGGATTGTCTCGACAAGGGTAATGTTATTGGAACTGGATCGACTGGGAAAGTATACAAGGTAGTGTTGAGCAATGGAGTGGCAGTGGCCGTGAAGAAGCTTTGGGATGGACCCAGGAAGGAAAGTGAGAGCCGTGATGTTGAGAAGGGTCCTGTGCAGGACGGTGGCTTTGATGCTGAGGTTAAAACTCTTGGAAAGATTCAGCACAAGAACATCGTGAAACTCTGGTGCTCTTGCACTACGAGAGATTGCAAGCTTCTTCTTTATGAATACATGCCTAATGGTAGTTTGGGTGATTTGCTGCATAGCAGTAAAGAGGGCTGCTGAAATGGCCTACGAGGTTCCGGATCGCAGTGGATGCTGCTGAGGGGCTTTCTTATCTGCATCACGATTGCGTGCCTTCAATTGTTCACAGGGATGTGAAGTCAAACAACATCTTGTTGGATGCGGATTTCAGAGCCCGGGTGGCTGATTTTGGAGTTGCTAAGGTGGTGCAGAAGGGCCATGAGTCGATGTCCGTGATTGCCGGTTCTTGTGGCTATATTGCCCCTGGTTCGTGATAAATCATACTGTATTACCCGTTCTTCAACTTATCTGATCCGTATCTTGCTACTCCATCAGGTCTTTTAAAATTCATGCTTATCGAGTTCTTAGCTTAGTCATCTTAGAACTCTTCTTAGGGACATTGTCATCTACTGCACTAGTAAAAGCAAATTCCTGGTAAAGCATGAAAATTGATTTCTGTCCGTCAAAATTTTAAGCATAAAGGTTTCTTCTACTTGACATCATGTCAAGGCATCGCTCGTTGCAATTCAAGCCATCATTCAGATCTTTTTAGCAACACGACTTTTCTGAGGGGAGCATTGGAGATGTAGTCTTTTGGTCATAAGTCAAAGCGGAAATGGTGGGGCACACGCAGCTTAGTTCTGGAAAAGAATTTTTTTGTTCTTTTTTTTTTTTATGGTCGATATTACTATACTCTTATTCTGATACTTACTCTTAAACTTTTGTCATACTTCCATACAAGATGTGAGGGTTAAAACTCACATCTAAAGCTAAATCATCACATTCCAACTACCCTGAAAAATGGGGATTCGAACCCCCACCTTCCTCTTCCTATGTGAGAAAGGTGACCACTAGGACAAACTCTAATAGTTGTTCTGAAAAAGAAGTTAAGATTGCATTTTTTTAATCCAAGTTTTCAGCTAAAATATTGGCTCAGTAGCGTAAAGATGGTCTCTGTCATGCCATTGCAAATTAGTCTGTTTTCCCTAATCATTGTTATATATGGATTAGCAAAAAACCAAAGCATGCTACGGTGAATTAATCAATTCTTTTATTTTCATATTAAATTTGGGTTAGCAGAAAAGTGAAGTGCTCCTGTCAATTGACTCCCTGCAGAATATGCATACACGGTCAGAGTGAATGAGAAGAGTGACACCTACAGCTTTGGCGTTGTTCTTCTAGAGTTGGTCACGGGGAGACGTCCCACAGATCTAGACTTTGGTGCATCACTTTGGATCAGAAAGGCGTGGAACACGTTATTGACCAGAAACTCGATTCCTGCTTCAAAGAAGATATATGCAAGGTCCTCAACATTGGACTGCGGTGCACAAGTCCTCTCCCGATTAACCGGCCATCCATGAGAAGGGTCGTGAGGCTGTTGAAGGAAATCAGCGCCAAAAATGTACCAAACAAAGCCAACAAAGATGGCAAATTGATGCCTTTACCATGACAATGCCTCAGATCTGTTAGAATTATGCCAAATTAATAAATGTCGTCAGTGTCGAGATTATCGATCAACTACTGAGTTGTTGATGTCAATGGAGAAGTTGCCAATATTAATGTTTGGCAATCATTTAGCTCGTTGCCTAGATTCCAGAATTGATACCAATGACTGTTTGGTTTACAAGTTAAAGAGTAATGGTGTTGCTTTTGAGAAGTTTGTCTGTATTTCAATGCTGTGACTACTCATGTTTCTAGGCGTAAACAATGTTTTGTAATTTCCTAGAATTTATCTCATTTGAACACTAGCTACGTTATAAGTCACTAAGTGTAACGATCATGTATAAGCCTATAAATGCGAGTCTCATAATTGTTTTCGATAAGGTGAAATAAATAGAAAGTCAATTTATCTCATTCTCTTCTTTGTATGAGTTGTGAGTGTTTCACCTAAAATTATCCCATCAATTTGGTATCAATGCACGTAGTTTGTGTTCATCCCCTTCAACTACCGAGTTCTCATATTTTTTATATAAGCATGTTTGTATATTATGTAGTTTCACCTCTTGTCAATTTTTCTGATTTCAATGTTCTTGAGTTAAACAGTGACTACTATAAGGTTTGGAATTTAAGGTATTTAAAATCTAAGTAGAGAAATAATACATCAAATAAATTAAGATTGTCATGCCCCGATCCTCGGGGATGCACTCATCTTTCTACCATATTGATTTTAACGTGCGATATTCCATGATTAAATATCGCCGACCTTTCTTTTTATTACGCATGTGGAAGTAGCTATAAATCCCCAGACAATAAAATAATATGATAGAAAAGCATGCCATATTTCTTTCGCATTGAAATTCACAACCACACTTTTATTAACAATACAACTCATAATATATTTACAATACTATCCACAGCATACTTGTCTCATACCTATCTTACACTAAGACAAGGTTCAAAAAAGGGATGGGATCTCAATCCACATCCGGGTTGTACTCAAGATCCCTCTTTGAATCATTTTTTACTTCAAAAATCTTTCTCCTCCTCAGGTTTCACATCAGTGCTCTCCTCCTTAGGTTCCTTCTCCTTGGCTCCCCCTCAGGGTTCTGAAATGGTTATTCAATAACTAATGAGATCATGTCTCAACGAGTTATATCCCTAAGACCCAATTAGTAAACTAATATGCTAACCGGGCTGCTTATGCACGCACAAGTCAAAGGACTTACCTTGGTCTCAGATTCACCTGCATATTAGCACAGTTCAATAGACACCCAAACAATCACATTACAGATCGATACCTCGATCAATCGACTTAGTCGATTTCATGTCAATCGGACCATTCATTGGTCATTTCAATTCAATCAATTAATTCACTACATCAGATCAAAGTAATGATCAATCGACCTAGTTAATTACATGTCATCTTGACCCTTTCTTGGTCAGCTCATCTCATACTATCTATAAATCCGACTATAGTTTGGGACTACTCACTCTAAGCTGATAAATAAATAGTATAGCTCGCACTAAGCTAATAGGGTTAATGTATACTACTTTCGCTAGCCTGACATATTGCCCATAGGCTGATATAGTATACCGGTATACTGCTCTCACCAAGCTGACATATTACCCGTCGGCTAATATAGTATACCCTCGATGCTCACTCTAAACCGATAAAGTGTACTGCTCGTGCTAAGCTGATATATCACCCGCAGGCTGATATAGTACACTAGTATATTGCTTTCGCTAAGCTGACATATCAAAGCCTGTAAGATGATATAGTATACTATTATGATCATTCAATCAATTCCCTTTTTTATCATTCTCGATAAAATAACCGTGTGTGGGGGACACGGTCGGCCTTAGCCAAAATATAATATTTTCCTTTCCATAACTCCCACATTTTTTGTAGTCCACTCAAATATTTTTGGCATTATCAACCGATGCTCGGTTATTTTTTAATTAATAACCAACGATTATCCAATTAAAGAATAATTCATTCTTTCACAAATAATTCAATTCAACATGAAATAGAGCTCAAATAAATAAACGGGCTGCACCACGACAATCAGCACAAAATTTTGGTCATCGGCTATCCCTACCTAATTTCCAGAAAATAAATAAATAATTAAATTAGTTTCGAAAATTAATAAATAAAAGCAATAAATCCAATTTAGGCCCGTAATGCCGAATCGGAAGCCGAGAAGAACCTTGAAAATTAGCGAGACTCATTCAATAAATAACAAAGCATATCTACTTGCTAAATACACTAACCATTTTCCTAACATGCATAGGTAAATGTCTAATTTAATTATTCTAATCTAATCTAACCACCTAATTGCACTTAATTAAATCTAATCAACCCTTAAGCACAATTAGCAAACTAAGAAAGAATTAGTGAGTAAAACTCACATGACTAAAAGCGGAGACTAGATCACCATGATGACGGTGCAACGGCGACGCGACGGTGGCCGAAAACCGAACTTTTGGCGGCGTCGATAGACACTCGGGCTGGGCTCAAAAGCCTCGCAAGCCCGCAGAAATTTTTGGGCTTGAACTGAACTTGGGCCTGAGCTTGGGCTGACTTGCTTTGCGGGCTTGGGCTGCAAATGGGCTTGCTGCAGGTTGGGTCAAACTGGGCTGAGTTTCACGGGTTGGAGCTTGGGCTGTCTCTTGCGAGTTGGGCCACGAAATGGGCTTCAAGAGGGGCTGAAGACTCAATTTATGGGTCTGGTCTTCAATGGGCTGATCAAGGGCTGAAGCTTGCGAGGATGTTGGCTACGTGAGCTGCTGGGCTCGGTTACGAGCGGACCGAAAGGCGAACTTGGAGAGCAATCGCGTGGAAACAGCGTCGACGAGGGAAATCAATTCGGTGGAACTTGCTGGCGTCGAGGGCTTCGTGGGGAAGGCTGGCACGCGGCAGCTTGCAGGGAGAAATCACGTGGCTTCGGTGGGACATTGGGCGAGAAGGCGGAGGAGTAAACTTCGGTGGCCACATGGACTGACTTGTTGACCGAGAGAGGGCAAGATGATGCGTGGCTGCAGCAGGCGGTGGAGTGGAGCAAACGCATGAAGTCTTCCAAGGAACTTTGGGTTGACTTGCGTGGGAAAAAAAAGAACAATTGGTGGTGGAGAGAAGATGGATGGGATGATGATGATGGAGATGGATGTGGGATGGTGGATGAAGGGGTGTGCGGCAGCAACAAGGAGAGAAAACGAAAGAGAATTGAAATGGAGGGGCTGCTGGATCCGCGTGGCTTCGCTGGCAAGGGAGGTCTTTGGTTCGTGGCAGCTGAGTCTCCCCCCAAGAAACAAAATAAAGCAATGATCAAAAGGAGCAGCTGGTCCTTTGCTGCAACAGGAGTCGATCGAAGTAAACGGTGGGGAGCAGCTGGCGTTGGCGTGAGGAGAGGCTGCCGGAGGAAGAAGTCCACAAAGTCTATCCTCTCCATTCAATGCTTGGTCCCCCAAAAGCATCCAATATTATCCTATTGGTCCATAATACTTTCTTGTAAAGTAAAATCGCCAAAAATCCAATTTTTGAAGTAAAAAATGCACCTTTTTCCTAGTTCCGAATTTCATAATTTTTTTGGTCTTCAATCTCTTCCACAAATTCCCAAAATTGAAGTCCAATTTAGATGTAGAAAAATCCCATTCCATTTTCTACAAGTCCTTGACACTCAAAGGGTCGGCTTGGCAGTCCAAATTTCCTTCAATTGAGTTCATTCGAATTTCCGTTAATTTTCGCAATGTCCAAAACTATTTTCCGTAAAAAATCTAGGAATCTCCGAAAATTCTTCGAAGGATGAGTCGATGTTCCTAAAATGGATCGTGACATGACAAAACTTTCAATTTCTAAAATTAGACTTGAATTGGCGGTTAATTTCCATTCGACGCGTTTTTAGCGTGACCCAAACTACCAGGATAACTTTCAAATACTTTTAAGTGTAAATGACCCGTGGTCGATTTTTTTCGAGCCACTATGAACCCACTTGACTCATTAGCAACTCTTGATTGTCGTGAATATCCCGATGATCCAAATACAAACATAGGGTACCAAAACAATAAAAAAATCAATCTAGTGTTGGTCGGCGAGAATTTTCCAATTTAGTGGTGTTACCCACGATTAGCTATACATCTCAATCAAACCAACCTATCTCTGATCTCGAATTGATTTATATCTGTGTTGTAATGGCCTCTAAAGATGGACACGGTCGAGAAGTCGATTCATGGTCGAATTCTCAAGTCTATTGTATTAAAATTCCTTAATGGCTTCCCCAGATAGTCTAGTTATCTCTAGAATGATCAGTTCTGAGAATAGACCTATAGACGCGTCAATGAAATGCCCGATTTATTCAATAGAAAACATGACTGAAAATCTGGGAAGTCACAAAGATTGTGAGATCAAATAGAGAAAATGAACATTATAGTAGATACACTAATGATGAACAAGCACTTAGTTCATTTGCAAAGTTTTCTTGAAGAGCATGGGATAGTAGCTCAATACACCATGCTTGGTTCTCCAAACCAAATTGTGTAGCAGAAAGAAAAAAATAAACTTTATTGGAAATGGTGTGGAGTATTGTTACGCCTTGAACATCGAGCGTACGCACATCTCTCGGCTGTCAACTAAATTGCAACGTTCCTAGGTGCATTGCCAACCCAATCAATTTATGCGCATGCGGAAGCGGATTAAACAATCCCCTAACAATAAACAATATGGGATAGAAAAGCAGGACAATCAATTTAAACAAAACATATTTTATAAACAAGCTAGGTTTATATACATAACTAGTCTATAAATAAGGGCCTAACTCAAAAAAGAAGAGCTATTGAGCCATCTAAGCACTAGACTCTTCATCCATAGGCTCAAGGTCCACCACGATATCATCAGGAGTGTCGAGATCCATCGGGTGACCTATTTCCCACTCCCCAGTCCTAATGGAAGGCCTATCGAAACCTAGAAAAGGTGTGACATCCTGAAATTCGACCCCGTTTTGATAAAGTGAAATGGATATGTCGTCAACGTGCCTATGGTCCTTTTTCTCTGAGTTGATCACTCACGGGTTAACTAACCTATTAAGTGAAGCTGTTAAGGGATATATCTACAGTAAAATCCCTAAAAGTTACTCAATTGGTTGGATTGGATTAAAATCGTGTCTGATCAATTCTAACCACGAAATTTAAATTGGTTTCGGGAATCGAATATTCGAGCGTGTTACAATTCATTTTTAAGACCATCTCATCGTCTGTCAATTTATTGACAAGTCCAAAATTTCAAAAAAAGAAATTATCGGAGGAAAAATCAAAGACCGGAAGAAAATAAAAAGGAAATGAGAAAAGGAAAATAATAGAAGTAATAAGAAATTTGTGTTTTTATTTATTAAAGTATTACTTTCTTTTCCTTTTTCTTCTCTCTCTCCCTTTTCTCTCTTTTTTCTCTCTCTCTTCTCTCTCCTCTCCCCTCCCTCTTCATGCGGACACTCCCCCACCGAACATGCCTTGCCAATTTCAAATTGGTTTCTTCTTCTCTCTTTCTTTTTCACCTTTGACTAGTCAAAAAGTTATCTCTCTCTCTCTCTCTCTCTCTCTCTCTCTCTCTCATCACCCCCTCTTCCTTCTTTCTTCTTCGTGCAAACCAACGAACGAAAGCAGAAAACAGAAAGCAGAAGCACGAGCGGAAGCTGCAAGCGCACGAAGACAGCAGCTAGTCACCGTCGCTGCCCGTCCCGCACGCCCACCGCTCGCCGCCGTTCCGCCATCCGTGCTCTACCCCGCGCCCGTCGCTCGCTGCCGCCCCTCCCCCGCACAACTTCCGCCTCTGTCCAGCCTTGTTCGGCTAGCTCAAGCCGTGGCCCGACCCCCTCCGGCCACCGTCCGGCGTCACCGGAGCTCCGCCCACCCTCCCGACCCCTTGCCACCCCCAACCCTCTCTCTTTCTCTCTGTTTTGTAGCCGAACCAGCAAACCCGCGAGTGGATTTCCAGTCGGTTCGTGGGCTGTTTTGGGCCGTTTCCGAGCCCCGAACTCGAGCCGTGCTTTGGGAAGAATCGTTCTTCGTGTCGTCCCCATCGGATTGATACGTTTTGCGCGCAATTCCGGTGAGTAATCTCACTAATCCCTGCTTAGTTACCTAATTATGCTTAGGAGTTGGTAAGGTTTAATTAAATACAATTAGGTGGTTAGATTAGAATAGATTAGTGATTATTAGATAATTGTGATGTAAATTAGATAAATTGATTGTGCAATTAGCAAGTAGACGTAGTCTACTATTTATTGAAAGTATCTCGGGATTTTTCCCGACCCTTAGTGGGCTTCAATGAGGCTTTTCGGGCCTAAGTGGAATTTTTGGTATTTAAATATTATTTTCAAAATTAAATTAATTAATTATTTATTTTTCAAAAATCCAACCGGGATGGCCCGTGACCTGAATATTATGCTGATGACCATGGTGAAGTCCGTTTTATTTAATCAAGATTTATTTTGAGCTAAATTGAATTTTTAATATTAATTATTTAATTCTCGAAATTAATTAATTAATTAATTATTTTCCGAAAATTCAACCGGAACGACTAGTGACCGGAATTTTATGCCAGTGATCATGGTGAAGTCCGTTTATTTAATTGGGCCTTATTTTAAGCTAAATGAAAATTTTAATATTTATTAATTATTTTTAGAAATTAATTAATTAATTATTTTTCAGAAATTAAGATTGAGATGGCCGATGACCAAAATCTTGTGTTGATCCTCGTGGCGCAGTCCATTTATTTAATTGAGCTTTATTTTGTGCTGAAACGAATTAATTGTGATTATAAGATTATTTTCATGGATTAATTAATTTGGATAATTAATTGGAAAATAACCTGGTGTCGGTTGACAGCACCAAAAGTGCTTTGGTGGACACAAATAATGGTGGAATTTGTAGAGATGAAAATATTATATTTTGGCTAAGGTCAATTGTGTGCTCATGCACGATATTTTATCGAGGATGATAAAAGATGAGAGTAAATGTTGTGTGACTTGGCTCGGCGATTGTTACATCGTTTTGGCATGTAGGATGCCTTAGAGAATGCACGTAAGTTGTTGAATATTGATCATGCCTCTGTGGAAATAATGGATCATGCTTGTGTGGCAATAGTTGATTATGCATGTGTGGCGATAATTGATCATGTCTGTGTGGCGATAATTGATCATGCCTGTGTGGTATAGATCATGCCTATGTGCCGTAGATCGTGCCTACGTGGCCGTATTTCTATGTGTAGAGTATCGTGCCCATGTGGTTAAAGGTAATTGGAATGCCTAAGAGTATGCACATAAAGTGTTTATTGTACATCATCTTGGCGAATAGATGCCCGAGAGCATTACAGTAGCCCTGTGACTAAGTGTACTATTGGGAATTATATGGTGTGGAATGAGACGACCTAGAAATGGTCCAACTAACATGTAATCGACTAGGTCGATTGATCATTGCTTTGATATGATGTTGTGAAATGATTGATTGAATGGAAATGACCGTGAGTGGTCTTTTTGGCGTGTGATCGACTGGGTCAATTGATCGAGATATCGATCTGTGATGTGATTGCTTAGGTGTCTATTGAACTGTATTAATATGCGGGTGAAATCTGAGGCCAAGATAAGTCCTCTGCCCTATGCGTGTTTAGGCAGCCTATAATATAATGGTTTACTAATTAGGCTTTAGTAGGGTAGAACTCACTAAGACGTAGTCTCATCCCGATTTGGGGAAAACATTTTAGGATCCCGATGAGGAGCTGAGGAGGAGGAATCTGAAAATTAGAACTTTGAGTTGAAACCTGAGGAGGATTTTTGGAAGAAGAAGATAATACTGAGAGAGTTCTTGAGTACGACCTGGATGGATTAAGATTCCATCTTCTTTTGTGAACTCCAATTGATGTTAATAGTTATGAAGCTCTCTGGTTTGTGTTTTGTATAAAAGTTTGGTTATAAGTTTCAATATGAAAAATATGGCCTTATTTTTCTATCACATCATTTTATTGTCTGAGGATTTTAACTGCTTCCGCATGTGCTTAATAAATGAAAGGGTCGGCGATACATAGTCCTAGAATATCGCATTATAAAATCGACCAAGTGAGAAGGATGTGTGCGTGCCTGAAAATCGGGGCGTGACATCCCATTTTTGTGATATTAGAGCAAAGTTCAAGATTGGAGTGATAAGGAGCATTGACCATGGGATAGTTAGTGAGAAAAGCCTTTAAATTCATGCTGGTGCATGTCTGTGTTAGCTGAATGCTAAAATTGTTTGTTGTGTGTGAATCGCTCACCTTCTAATCCAGTGTGGGTTTGGAAGATGGATTTTAGTGTAAAGACTGAACCATGAGCGAGTAGGAGCTGAGAACTCCTAGTAAGAGGACAGTGTCCTCTATGACTCGGGATAAAGCACCGACAAAGGTTGGTACCCGAGGTGGTTGTGGCAGAGTGTCAACTATGACAGCTCGAGTGTAAGAGTACCACTGCAGGTTGGTACTAGTGTAGTAGCACCGAGCGATCCTAGATTCAACGGGATCGTTTAGGCGCTAGTGTCCTTGGAATTGGTTGAGCCAGCGAGCTCAGGATCGAGCCGCCATTGTCACCTCACCTGTTGGGATCTAGAGTGGAGATGTGATCTGGGAGTGAGTCATTGCATTCGAGCCGAGGTATAGATCCAGTTCAGGTAGAAATGAAAATCGGTCAGGGAAAAGACCGAGGTCGAGAGAAAAGTATTCTATTCCACTCGTGAGGAATGGTGGGGTAGTCAAGTCAGCACCGAGTCTAATAGATCAGGTTGTTTTTGAACGTGATGATGGAGATCGGTCTTATGTCCTTCCTAGGACGCGAAATTGTTTATAGTATAGCCAACAGGGATATCTTGTCGGGAGTGGTCCTAGCAGACTGATGGGGCAACCCGAAAGAGTGCATGCTTTTGCCTAAGAGAAGATAGAAGACGCACCATATAGGTGTCGGAATTGTAGAAGGAAGTATGGACAAATCCAGTGTCTGAGTATGACTAGAACATGTTGTGATGATGACCAGCATGGCCATCAGGTGAAGGATTGTTAGTGGGAGTCTAAGGTAGCATAAACATCGCTACTACGGCCAGAACGCCACTAGGATGGTGAAAGGAATGGGAGTAGAATTGACCTTGCACTAATTAGAAAAAGAATGTATTGGATGTGATTTTATCAGAGCAGCACAGCAAAGTTTTGTGCTGAGTTGATAGAACTTAAATTGTTGAAGTAAAAGTGAAAGAGGGGGGAATCACTAGCAATAGTTGTGCTTGACTAATTGCTAAGGTGTGAGTTTAACGCCACATTAATAGTGTGAGTTCATGGAGCATCTTGTGATAATGAGTCATGGTCATTACGAGTTTACAGTGATGTCGTTCAGATTGACGAATGCTCCAGCTGCTTTCATAGATTTGATGAATAGAGTGTTCAAGGAATATCTAGATCAGTTTGTGATCATGTTCATTGATGACATCTTGGTCTATTCGAGAAGCGATGAAGAACATGAGAATCATCTGAGAGTAGTACTCCAGACCTTAAGAACTCATCAGTTGTATGCTAAGTTTAGCAAATGCGAGTTTTGGTTGACTCGTGTTGTGTTCTTAGCTCATGTGATTCCAGAGAAGGAATCTCTGTTGACCCGAGCAAGATAGAAGCCGTGATCAAGTGGCCGAGACCATCGATAGTGATAGAGATCAGAAGTTTTCTGGGGTTAGCAGGTTATTATAGATGGTTTGTGGAAGGATTCTCATCGATAGCGTCGCCTCTGACAAAGCTACTGAAGAAAGAAGATAAATTTGTATGGTCAGATAAGTGCGAGCATAGTTTCCAAGAATTGAAGGAAAATCTGACTACCGCACTAGTACTGACAATTCCATCTGGTCCTGGAGGATTCGAGATCTATAATGATGTGTCATTTAGGGGATTGGGTTGCGTGCTGATGCAACATGACAGAGTTGTTGCATACGCTTCCCGATAGCTGAAACCTCATGAACTAAATTATCTGACGCATGACTTGGAACTCACAACCATCATATTTGCGTTAAAGATTTAGAGCCACTACTTGTGTGAAGAAAAGTTTCAGATCTTCACAAACCATAAGAGTCTCAAGTATTTTTTTCTCTCAGAAGGAGTTGAACATGAGACAGTGCCGATGGATGGAATTGCTGAAGGATTACGATTGTGATATTCTATATCACCCGGGAAAGGGGAACAAGGTCGCCGATGCATTGAATCGAAAGTCTTCAATAGCACAAATCTTGGTTAAAGAGTGGAACTTAATCGAGAGAGCTCGGGATTCGGAATTCAAATTTGAGATAAGCCACCTCTCGAGTCTTATGGCCACCCTCGGGCGAACCGGATGTCTAAGTCAAGATCGAGCAATTCCAACCAACAGATCCGGATATACAGAGAATTCTTCAAAAAAATAAATAAAATAAAATAAAATAAAGGCTGATTATCAGGTTTCTGATGATGGGGTACTGAGGTTTCGTAGACGTTTGGTTGTACTTGACGATGTAGAGCTTGGAGAAGAAATTTTATTTGAAGCACATCATAGCAGTTATAGCATTTATCTTAGGAGCACTAAAATGTATTAAAATTTGCGTCAACATTACTGGTAGTCAGGTATGAAGGCGGACATTGCCAAGCATGTCGCCAAGTGTTTGACTTGTAAGTAAGTAAAAGCCCAGCATTGCAAGCTGGGAGGACTTCTGCAACCTCTCACAATTCCAGAATGGAAATAGGAGCATATCACGATGGATTTCATGACTGGATTACCAAGGAGTCAAAGAGGAAATGATTTAATTTGGGTAGTGGTCGACAGGCTGACAAAGTCGGCTCACTTCATTGCAGTTCGAAAGAACTTGAGTCTGGATAGAGACGCAGACCTGTATGTGCATCAAGTGGTTCGTATGCATGGAGTGCCGGTTACGATAACATCCGATAGAGACCCGAGGTTTACTGCTACTTTTTGGAAGAGCTTGCAAAGTGCTTTAGGTGCAAAGCTTCAGTATAGTACGGCATATCATCCTCAGATGGATGGCTAGTCTGAAAGGACAATTCAGACTCTTGAAGACATGTTGAGAGCATGTGTAATAGACTTCAAAGGAAGTTGGAAAGATCAGCTTCATCTGGTGGAATTTGCCTACAACAACAGTTATTGCCAGAGTATCAAGATGGCTCCATTTGAAGCGTTATATGGCAGAGCATGCAGAACTCCAATATGTTGGAATGAAGTCAGAGAAAGGAAGATAACAGGCCTAGAGTTGGTTCAGCAATCAGTAGATGTCGTGATAGTGATCAAAGACAGAATAAAGACTGCGCAGAGCAGGTAGAAAAGTTATGTAGATAAGCGTCGAAGGTCTTTGGAATTTCAAGTTGGTGATCATATTTTTTTGAAAGTGTCACCAATGAGGGGAACTTCACACTTTGGTAAAAAGAAGGCAAGCTAAGTCTGAGGTATGTAGGTCCGTTTGAGATTCTTGAAAGAATCGGAAATCTAGCGTATCATCTTGCATTGCCGCCAAGATTTGGTGCAAGTGCATGACGTCTTTCATGTGTCGATGTTAAGGAAGTACAAGCCTGACCTGACCCACGTGCTTAATTTCGAGGAATTGGACGTGGATGATTGTGTGTCATACGTCGAAAGCCCGGTTCAGATTGTCGATCGCAAAGAGTAAGTTCTGCGTACAAAGACCATTCTGTTGGTCAAAGTGGTCTTGCAACACCACGGTACTGAAGGAGAGACTTGGTAGACTAAAGAGTCGATACTCCCGCCTTTTTGATCAAAGTGTGTAATGATTTAAATTTCAAGGACGAAATTTTTATAAGAGGGAAAGAGTTGTGACATTCTGAAATTTGACCCCGTTTCAATAAAGTGAAATGAGCATGTCGTCAAAGTACCTATGGTCCTTTTTTTCTGAGTTAATCACTCACGAGTTAACTAACCTATTAGATGAAGCCGTTAAGGGATGTAATTGCAGTAAAATCCCTAAAAGCTACTCAATTGGTTGGATTGGACTAAAATCGCGTCTGATCGATTCAAACCATGAAATTTAAATTGGTCTCGAAAATTGAATATTCGAGCGTGTCACAATTCATTTTTAGGACCGTCTCATCGTCTGTCAATTTATTGACGAGTCCGAAATTTCAAAAAAAGAAATTATCGGAGGAAAAATCGAACACCAGAAGAAAATAAAAAGGAAATGAGAAAAGGAAAAAATAGAAGTAATAAGAAAATTGTGTTTTCTTATTAAAGTATTACTTTCTTTTCCTTTTTCTTCTCTCTCTCCCTTTTCTCTCCCTTTTCTCTCTCTCTCTTCTCTCTCCTCTCCCCTCCCTCTTCGTGCGAACACTCCCCCACCGAACACCCCTTGCCAATTTCAAATTGGTTTCTTCTTCTCTCTTTCTTTTTCACCTTTGACTAGTCAAAAGTTTTATATATATATATATATATATATATCTCTCTCTCTCTCTCTCTCTCTCTCTCTCTCTCTCTCTCTCGTCACCCCCCTTTCCTTCTTTCTTCTTCGTGCAAACCAGCGAACGAAGGCAAAAAACAGAAAGCAGAAGCACGAGCGGAAGCTGCAGGCGCACGAAGACAGCTACTAGTCACTGTCGCCACCCGTCCCGCCACCCGCACGCCCATCACTTGCCTCCGTTCCGCCGTTCGTGCTCTGCCCCACGTCCGTCACTCGTTGCCGCCCCTCCCCCGTGTGACTTCTGCCTCTATCCAGCCTTGTTCAGCTAGCTCAGGCCGTGGCCCGACCCTCTCCGGCCACCATCCGGCCTCACCGGAGCTCTGCTCGCTCTCCTGACCCCTTACCGCCCCCAACCCTCTCTCTTTCTCTCTATTTTGTAGTCGGACCAGCAAACTCACGAGTGGGTTTCTAGCCGGTTCGTGGGCCGTTTTGGGCCATTTTCGGGCCCCGAACCCGAGCCGTGCTTTGGGAAGAATCGTTCCTCATGTCGTCCCCGTCGGATTGATACGTTTTGCGCGCGATTCCAGTGAATAATCTCACTAACCCCTACTTAGTTAGCTAATTATGCTTAGGGGTTGGTTAGGTTTAATTAAATGCAATTAGGTGGTTAGATTAGAATAGATTAGTAATTATTAGATAATTATGATGTAAATTAGACAAATTGATTGTGCAATTAGCAAGTAGACGTAGTCTACTATTTATTGAAAGTATTTGGGGATTTTTGCCAACCCTTAGTGGGCTTCAATTAGGCTTTTCGGGCCTAAGTGGAGTATTTGGTATTTAAATATTATTTTTCGGAATTAAATGAATTATTTATTTATTTTCCGAAAATTCAACTGGGATGGCCCGTGACTGGAATATTATGCTGATGACCGTGGTGAAGTCCGTTTATTTAATCAGGCTTTATTTTGAGCTAAATTGAATTTTTAATATTAATTATTTAATTCTCGAAATTAATTAATTAATTAATTATTTTCCGAAAATTCAACTGGAGTGGCCAGTGACCAGAATTTTATGCTGGTGATCGTGGTGACATCTGTTTATTTAATTGGGCCTTATTTTAAGAAATATGGAATTTTTAATATTTATTAATTAATTTTCGAAATTAATTAATTAATTATTTTTAAGAAATTAAGATTGAGATGGCCGACAACGGAAATCTCGTGTTGATCATCATGGTGCAGTCCATTTATTTAATTGAGCTTTATTTTGTGCTGAAACGAATTAATTGTGATTATAAGATTATTTTCATGGATTAATTAATTTGGATATTATATTGGAAAATAACCTAGTGTCGGTTGACAGCACCAAAAGTGTTTTGGTGGATGCAAATAACAGTGGAATTTGTAGAGATGAAAATATTATATTTTGGCTAACGCCAATCGTGTGCTCACGCACGATATTTTATCGAGGATGATAAAAGATGAGAATAAATGCGGTGTGACTTGGCTCGGCGATTGTTACATCGTTTTTGCATGTAGGATGCCTTAGAGAATGCACGTAAGTTGTTGAATATTGATCATGCCTGTGTGGCGATAGTTGATCATGCCTGTATAGTGATAGTGGATCATGCCTGTGTGGCAATAGTTGATCATGCATGTGTGGCGATAATTGATCATGCCTGTGTGGCGATAGTTGATCATGCTTGTGTGGCGAGAATTGATCGTGCCTGTGTGGTGTAGATCGTGCCTGCGTGGCCGTATTTCTGTGTGTCGAGTATCGTGCCCATGTGACTGAAGGTAATTGAAATGTCTAAGAGTATGCACATAAAGTGTTTATTGTACATCATCTTGACGAAGAGATGCCCGAGAGCATTACAGTAGCCCTGTGACTGAGTGTACTATTGGGAATTATATGGTGTGGAGTGAGATGACCTAGAAATGGTCCACCTAACATGTAATCGATTAGGTCGATTGATCATTGCTTTGATATGATGTTGTGAAATGATTGATTGAATGGAAATGACCGTGAGTGGTCTTGTTGGCGTGTGATTGATTGGGTCGATTGATCGAGATATCGATCTGTGATGTGATTGCTTGGGTGCTTATTGAACTGTGCTAATATGCAGATGAAATCTGAGGCTAAGGTAAGTCCTCTGCCCTGTGCATGTTTAGGTAGCTTATAGTATAATGGTTTACTAATCAAGCCTTAATGGGGTAGAACTCGCTGAGACATAGTCTCATCTTGGTTTGGGGAAAACATTTCAGGATCTCGATGAGGAGCCGAGGAGGAGGAATCTGAGAATGAGAACTTTAAGTTGGAATCTGAGAATGAGAAGGAGGAGGATTTTTGGAAGAAGAAGATAATACCGAGAGAGATCTTGAGTACGACCTGGATGGATTAAGATTCCATCTTCTTTTGTGAACTCCAATTGATGTGAATAGTTATGAAGTTCTCTAGTTTATGTTTTGTATAAACGTTTGGTTATAAGTTTCAATATGAAAAATATGGCCTTATTTTTCCATCCCATCGTTTTATTGTCTAGGGATTTTAACTGCTTCCGCATTTTTTTAATAAATGAAAAGGTCGGCGATACATAGTCCTGGGATATTGCATTATAAAATTGACCAAGTGAGAAGGATGTGTGCGTGCCCGAAGATCGGGGCGTGACTAGAGGACCCTTTTGACCCCTTGAGGAAAGCTAATGAGCCACGCGATTAATCGATGAGATACCAATTGGGGGTAGGCCCTAATCAACCCAGACTGTGGTCTCAACCAACTCTCGGGTCAGGGTAGTCTTAGGAATAGGGAAATAAGTAAACTCAAACTCCAACGTTTGCGGGACGCCATATCGCACGTGACTTGCCTCCATCTAAGGACCTGTAAATTGTAAACCACGACGGGGTGAGACAATGTCTTAGTAAGTCTACACCCTAATCCCTGATTAGGAAGATAATTCATTGAGAGGCAACCTAAATACACATTATAGAGGACTTACCTCGCCTCAGCACCTCCCTGCACATTAATACAGCTCATATAACATATGCATATAGTAAATGCACCCAATAACTAGAATGCTTCACTTTAATAAACCAATCAATCACAGAGGTCCTAATTATAAGGCCAATTCATTATGACATGTCCGATTCTGTGCCACACAATTTTGTCCCATAATCAAACGCTACTATTTCACTCACTCAAGCATTCCAATTAATTACGTTCCCACGGGCATGGCCAACTCGACTTATCCGGCGTAACTAGGCATCGTCTCTCCCCATTGAGTACAGCAACATCTACCTCTAGACGGCATTCCTGAAGGAGCATCGTTCTGGCCTCTATTGTGATCCGGCATTCGTTGACGTGGGGCATTCCATATAGGAGCATCATCCACCCGACCTTCATCGGGTGATGGGTTCTTATAGTAATCACACGCTCAACCAATCTCGGCCAATGACATCGTGTTTTGCACTCAATGCCTCAATTTAAAAGTATGTACTTGGCTTATTTTTCTTCCTTTTAAAAACACCCGGTAAAATAGATTTGCGTGGACACACAATCAAATCGGATCATAAAGCGTGATATCCTTCCATTTTAAAATCCCACAATTTTATATAGTACTAAAAACATTTTCGGCGTAAAAACCGACAACCGGTATTTTTCTAATTAAATACCAAAATCTCATATTTTTGGAATAATAATTCAAAAATTAACACTTAGAATCAAATCGCACAAATTAGCACTCAATTGCACAAACCAACTACACCACGACGATCAGTACGAATTCTAACAACCGACTATCCCGGTATAATTTCTGCTAAATAATAATTAATTAATTAAATTTCATTTAAATAAATAAATTGTAAAATAACTAAATAAATCACTAATTAACCTACCTAAGCTAATCTCACCACCTAATTGAATTAATTAACTAACCTAGCTTAGGATAAATACACTACACTAATTAGACTAATCATCTAAGCTATCTAACCACCTAATTAACATAACTAATTAACTAAATAACTAATTACACTGACTAAATTTACCCTTAATCTTATCTAGGCCTAAACTAATCCACTAATTAATCATTAATCCACCCTTAAGAGTAATTAGCATCCTAATTAGGGATTATGAGGTAAACTCATTGGATTAGAGAATCGATGAGCTCATAGCGATGGCGACACAAAGGCAAGCACAATTCGGATCTACGGTGACGCCAAGGGAGGCTCAAAAGGGCCAGAAAACGGCTCACAAAGCTCTCATCCCAAAGCTAAGATTTGCTTTTGTTTCGAGCTGGTACAAGGGCTATGGTGGCTGGAATGGGCTGAGCTTGGGCTAGCTAGTCCGACGGAGGGAGCTGGAGATGGAGGACAGGCGGCCTGGTCGAGACGGCGGTTGAGCAGGGACCGGCGATGAGTGGCCAGGGGCGCACGACTAGGGACATAGTTGGCTTGGCCGGTTCGTGAACTTGCAAGCTTCCAAGCGATCGAACAGCGCGAGGAACAGGAACGAGCGGCGACCAAGGCAACGGCAAGTGCACGGACGGTGGCGGGGGAGAGTTGGCGGGTTTGGTGAGGGACTAAACTAGTTGCTGCTCTAGGAAATGGAGGTCTAAGGAGAAGAGAATGAAGAAGAAGTTGAAGAGGAAGGAGTTGGAGTTGCTATTGGGAAGGAGGGGATAAGAAACCACAAAAGTCTTGCCAAAATATCCAAATTACTCAAGTGTAAGGCCCCACAAGCTCAGCCATATCTAGCAGCCACTTTTCCCTCTCAAATCTTCTTGAACAAGCCAAGGTTGATGCCCAAATGTTGCAGCCCTTTGAAGATTTCCATCTTCAATTTCCCACCAAGTCACTCCAAATAACTTCCAATTGATGGCCAAAATGCTGAGGAGGGAGCCCACACAAATTTCCGCATTTTTCATCACCAAACAATCTAACTTGAGAGTTAAAATCCACACCAAAATGGCCCTCCGAATTTCCCAGTTTTAATTCATCCAATTTTGATTTTTCTCTGAAAATTCTTCAAAGGGGGAGCCGACATCCTAAAAATAAATTGTGACACACCAAAAGTTTCGATTCTTGAAACCGGCTTCAATTTCATGGTTAAATTTAGCCGGATGCGATTTTATTGAATAATGTTTTACATTATACGGGTACTTATATCCAGAAAAATAAACACAAATAGGGAAGCAATCTAATGAAGAAATTAACTAACATAGGAATTAACGATAAAACCAAAATCAATTGAAACCAATTACAATCCGCAAAACATCACATAATCTTGAACATTACCTAACAATTGAAATTCATCATAACAATCAACATGTCCTTCCAGAATTTTTTGCTCTCGCAAGTTTGTTTTATAGATTATAAACTTTTTTTTTTTTTTTTTACTTTTTTGGTCAATATAGTAGAGACAGTTGAGATAAGTGGCCTTGGCTATATTTGTTAACAAAGCAATGGAAGGATGACCACATCCTATGGTAAATCAAAAAAGAAAACATTGCTCTCCTGCAATTAGCTTACAATTAGCCAACAACTAGCTAACAATCATCACATGCGCCCTTCCTCTAGTGGCATGGAGCATAAAAGTCGAAAGAGCAAGAGTACTTGAAATCTGCCAAAGCCATTTCAAGCAGTTGTAGATTACTTCTAATTTGCTAGAAATAATCTGCTTAAGTTGCTTTTATGCGCAACGTGTCATGCATCCATATTTTCCAAAACTACCTAATTCTAATACTAAAATCTAATAACCTAATAAATGCCTATTTTTCCAACCAATTTCCATTTTTATTTTCCAGAATTTTTTATTTTATGATTTTCGTTTTCTTATCTTATTCTCGGTCCCTCCTCTGAATCAAATTTTCACTGAGATACTTCGTGAATTTCAGTATTACCTCAGACGAAGCAGTTGGTAACAAACATGCTCAATGATGAAGAAATCATCAACATACGAACAGCAACATCACGGGTAATTAGAACAACACTTGGATGGGCTTAAGATCAATTCAATCTACACCCAAAAGAGGTGACCAGCAAAGGAATGGTGATGCAGCCAGTTCAAGGCACAGCAACATGGTTATTCGTTGAAAAATCATCACCAATTCACCATAACAATCTCCTAAATCATCATGCTGAGGTAAGAGATCGTACTGATGTAGCTTCATCACACGCCAGAGGGGTTTTGGTAGGACTGAAGAAAAGCAAATGTTAAGCAAACCCTACTAAAAACTTAGTTTCACAAGTCGCAAGACATTGATTCCCCTAAAGCAATCAATAATTCCCCAAAGAACCGCGGCTACTTCTGTGCTCGAACCTTTCAAGTTGAAAGCAATGTGGATACGGAAAGAGCAGGAGTTTCACCCAGTGATGGATAACTTTGATTTTGTCCTCGCAGGCGCCCTTGAAACATAGTAACAACAAAGACGTGAACGGCAGACAGAAAAGAAGAAACGCATGTGATGAAGACAGCTAACTGCAGAGAGAAGGATAGAGAGTTCATAATTTTGATTGCGACCTTGTCAAGTGCAGTCAGCGACCTTCCTGAGCTTCTATTTTGAGAGACAAGCTCTCGGCAGCATATTCAGCGGATTTCAGTAGACTCCACTGCTCATTCACAAGGGAGACATGTCCAGTAAACATAACATTGTAAGCACTAGCAGAAAAAGATAACAAGTCTAATCCAACAAAAAGAGTATAACAAGTTGAAACAAACAATAAGCATATGAACAACAGAATCAACACGGTTCCACTCGAATTTGGCAAACATACTTCAGTATCGATTGAGTTTCATATAGGACAATGTGCAAGAATGGACAACGACCAATGTACCACTGATTAAATGAGGACCGAAATTCTTTACAATCTCAAAGCATGAATAGCAAACAGAGAAGATGTTAGCATGGCACTGTGAAGATTTAGCTAAAAGATACTTACTTCTTTACTCTTCACTCATTTACACATATACATGCACAAGCACTCCCCAAGCACCTCACTGCTCTGTTTTTCCTCAGGCTTTTTGATGTTAGTTTATGGCAAAGAACTAATCCATCCAAGGTAGGACCTTCCGGGCTCTCAATAGATTCAAGAGTAAGACATCTCTCCTATTTACCCCAGTCAGAATTCACCAGTCCATGTATTTTGCACAACAAACGGTTCTTCCTTCTGGACAAAATTGCATTATGATGCAAGCAAATATGCGCATCTGCCTCTTGAGAAATTTTCTATCCTATCATATCAATATGAAAGCTTCCCCGGCCACTATGATGAATAGCAATCAGCGCAATTGAGAAATACTCGATTAGCCCACACAACAGCTCAAAGGAAATTCACGAGTGTAATCAAATTCGCAAGTGCATAATTATTAAGCATCGTTAAAGCAAATACAAAATTAAGACCACAACACCAATCAGCTGAGCAAGAGAATACACAACCAGCGAGCATAGTCTCAATCCGGCGGATATAATCCATCAGATGCCAAAACGAACTCATGACCCCTTGGGTATACGTAAGTCGACATGCTTTGCTCATCTAGATATTTGATTAACACGAATCTATACTTGGCATAACATCAGAATCAGAGACAACATATTTGGATGGATTTGAACAACAATTCAAGTAGTCATGGCACATGGAGATCTTGGCCGTAGTCTAAAATCACTGGAAACAGAGGAGCTTTAAGTGAGTCAAACATGTACGTTACGCAACAGTCATTCCAGACACTAAAGCATAAGAACGCTTCTCAAAATCGTATTCCGAATTCGTTCAGGCATTTTAGCGAATTTTTGGTGATCAGTTCAAAAATTAGAACACAGAGTCATAATCGAAGAGTCAATTCCGATATAGACAACTTCAATGACATCAGGACGTATTTAAACTACTAACAGATCCGCAATCATCATTCTGCTTTCACTCATAACCTTAATAACAAATCTGGGATTCAACTGAATAAAACAGAGCAATGACGTACATCCCTCGGAGTCCGTCTTTGGCCAAGAACAGCCAAAGACGTCGTCACAGGTGATCCGCGTCTGAGAAGACGCTCCAGCAAAAATCTCTCAGCTCGTCGGACTTCACGGCCTGAAGATTTGAAGAGGTCAGGGCCATCGCGAGACATGGAACCGCACCTTGCTTGCATAGCATCGCGCGCTGGTGAAAATCCAACGTGCGAGTGTGTTGTAGACATGGAATCGGGAAGCAAACCTTCGGGTGTTCTGGGCGTGCCCAAAGGAAACAGCGATGAGGCTGAAAGAAAAAGGAATAGAGAGGGGTGACAATATTATAAAATAAGAAAGAAAGGAAACAGAAGGGGGAGGGGTCGAAAAGAAAGAAAACAGAAGTGGATAGATGGAGTTAAGTTTACGTATTTCCACTAAATAATCATGTAAAATTTGATGAATTTGCTTATTTGCCCGATTCTCTTTATTTCTAAAGCCACTGTGGATTGATGCATTGCTTAATTACCGTGATTAGGCCATTGCTCTCGCCTTTCTCTCTCTCTCTACTTGCTTATGCACTAGAACGTGACCTCACTGTGAGGTCACGAGCTCATGACCAACTCTTAATGTCACACTTAAGTGAGAGCCCGCCGTCAATTGGAGACCAAGCTTTGATCAAATCCAAAGACAAGGAAAGAGGTCGGCAACCTCATCACAAGATCATGAGCTCAATGCCAACTCTCGATATTGCTGTTGAAAGTGACCTCACTATCAATTGGAAGCCATGCTTAATCGAATTTGGGTGTTGTTGCCAATGAAATTATGTTGCGGTCATGTTGCCGACACTGGCGGCCACCGTGTGTGGCCCCTACCTCCTCTCCAATCCTCCTTTTCTTTATCTTTTTTCTTTGCCATGTCATCAAATTATAGAGCTTTTCTTCTTCTTATTTTTTGTCAATAGAGATACAAAATTGACAAACACATAAACGGGACAAGATCAAAAAGGAAACACAGACGCATATTTGTTGCACTCGTTGGTGTGTTATCACATTGTCTAATAATCCTCGTCAAGTCATCCCACTCAACCAACCCTCTCTCTTTCTTTACAATTTGCCACCATCTCCACCCATTACAACCACCTGTCATCAACGTTGCCTCCTCCATGTCTCACCACTTTCTTCATCGTGTCATCACGTCACCCTTAAATGAGAGAGGGAGAGAGATAGCTACACAAAAACAAGGACAATGACCAACATTGAAGCGATAGGGGTGAGAGAGCAAACGGAGGGTGACATGACCCCTCATAAGCACCGGCAGTAAATGGTGAAGCGAGGAAGGTCAAGATTGATGGTGACACCAAAGGCATGTCAATGACACAAGCCGGGCGTAGTTTGTGGGTGCTCCGAAGGGGGGAGTAAATGGTGGAGCGAGGAAGGTCAAGATTGATGGTGGCACTAGAGGCATGTCAATGACACAAGCTGCGTGCGATTGTGGGGGCTCCACATGGGGGGAGAAAGATGGGGAGGAGAATAGAGAGTGTTGTTGGGATTTTGAGGAGTATTGGGTAAGGTGTGAAATTAATAAGAGAGACTCATGTCTTGATCTAGTGTTGTTGGAGATAGCGGATAAGTAAATCAATGTTACAATAGATCTACATCCAAGAGACATGAATCGTGACAGTGAAGGCGATAAAATACAATGCCTTAGATGTGGCATAAAATATGTAACACGATGGCATAGTGAGTAAAGCGTGGAGCAAACAAAAACTAGCTAACAATATGGACAACATAGGCTTTATTAGGGCAAATGTCCATGAAATATATACTAAATTGCTGATCAATTGTCAATAGATTACAACAACTAGCAATAGAATGCCATCAAGAAGCTCAAGTTTGGCATTAGGATCAATATCAACATGGATTGAGATCAAAATAAGAACAATCTAATGATGATATCGAGTCAGAATGTGAGAGTATATTAAATTGTATGTTGTTCAATTGAAAAGGGAAAGTAATCTAATATGGGATATTTAACTCCAAATCATTGGCACATCCATGAATCGCCACATGTAAAAAGCCCTTCCTCTTATATCATGAAGTATAAAAGCCGAAAGAACACTTACAAAGGTATATGTAATAAGTTGGTGATCAAGAACACTTTGAATCTGCCAAAGCCATTGCAAACAGTCGCAAAATATTGCTTGTTTGCTTGTAATAATCTGTTTAAGTTGCTCTCATGAGCAACATGCATTTGCTCTAAGGCCCGATCTAGGCCTGCCCAATGTGCATAGTTATTATAATTTTTTTTCTTGATGGGCTGGAGCGGGCCATAATGTTCGCCCAATTGGAAGGCCCAGTCTAGCTCTTGCCCGCTCATCATGTTTCTTCAAGTATAAATGAGTCATCGACAGGTTCAAGCATAGCTCACCCAACTTATTGAGCCTAACTAAGATTAGCATATTCCAACCAAAGCTGATTCAATCTAAAAAGAGAAAACATTTGCACTGTCAAAAATATAATGAAAGAATTATCAATTAATCATACACTAGAAATCGCTTATTAATATAACATCAAACTTAGAGGATTACATATATGCTAAAAATATTAGGATGCGATAATCACACGCTATGTTCTCCAGCAAACCAATTTCATAAATATGTCGGCAGCACGATTGAATCAAATGTGGAAGGAAAGAACAAAACGAGATAAAAGAATTGGAGATGATGTGTTATGGATCAACTAGTTTAGTATTTGGGAAGAGAGCACTCCTTGGGCAGGTTGTTTTGGAACCTTGCATTGTCCTGGCAATAGACATATATCATGTGATGTCTCCCGACCCATTTGAACCACCTCCTCCTTGTTCCACCAGTTTGTGGGGCTCTCCGCCCTGCAAAACCTCGGATTGCCCTTCCAGACACAAGCGTCGATCTTGTAGTCCCCGAACGTGGCCACGAAGGGCCCTTCGACCAATTGACCATGTCACGCTCACCCCGTGTCCCCCAGATGTCGCCAGACTGTCATGGTCTGCCTTTGATACATGATGTCGGCTTCCACATCCTCGATATCGAGGATCACCACCTCCATTTGTACCAGTAGACCGAATCGAGTCGGGAGCTGACTCATACTCACTAGCCTGAAAAAGGTGGAACAACAATAAATGAATTTAAGAACTCAATAAGTAAATCACCTAAACCTCATATAGGCAAATGCCTTGTTTTGGAAATCTACGAACTTGATGTCCACTTGTAGATGTCAAATCAATAACAAAACCTTTGCTTTGCCTTAATTATAAGCATGAGGGAAACTCTTCCTCTACCTAAACATTCGTCCTATCAAGAATCTATAAGATATCTCATGCCCATAAAAATTCTAAATATGCCAATTGATAACTTCAATAACATACACGTGTTTCTTGGGTCCTAAAAAATAACATAAAGATTCACATGTGCCACATATAATGCAGTCAATTGCCAATAATATTCCCACGTGCCAAATATTAGTTTCTAAAATACCATGGCCTTTTGAGACTCAAATAATGACTTCCAAAACATCCTCGTGTTCTCACATCACAACTAACGCCAATTATAACATGCACGTACCTTTCAAGTCGCTAAAAATGACAATTAAATTTTGCGCGTGTCTCGCACGCAACAAATAATGCCATATCAAATATGCATAGGACATATAACAACTTTCAAAGTATTCACATAACACTCAAATGCCCCGCACACATTTAGCGCCTCGAGAATCATATAATACCCCATAATATTATGCTATCTTAGGTCTAATTATTATACATACATAGCCAAAGAACCTATGGCTCTTCTGAAATTATCCAAGGCATCATCCTACCCCATCGGGCATGGCATCCAAACTCCATCGGACATCATTATGATAAAACACTCCCATGAATGGTATTCGAACTCCCTTGGGCATCCGAAATCCATTAGGTATTGCCCTGACTTCCATCAGTGATGGGTTTTTCATGTGACCACATGGATTAAGCACACAACCAATTATTATCTTCCTCTTTAGCCCAATGAATGAATGCCTCAATGACGTACCAAGCTAAGTGTGTCTCATGGCCTATCGAAACTACTTCAATAAAATATGCTTAGCACGAAACGAGAATCGACCTAGGTCCTATTTGGATAAACAACGATACACCTCAATACCGCTAATCTAAGAGAGAGACTAGACCTGACGTGCTTCCACACATGTCCAAGGACCATCGCAAGTCTCACCTCAAAGACTTGAGGTGACTTCATGCATCGACTATGTATATGTTGGATATTTCAGTAGTTTTGAAATATTTATTAGAAATTATGATTGTCATGAAAGTTATCATTTTTGTAACGGCTTTTTTTTTAACGGTCATATAACGGCTTTCTAATGGTTATATAATGATCGTCTAACGGCTTTATAACTTTTGATTTATTACTTCATAAATTCTTCATTATTTTATAACGGTCATCTTTTAATTACTAATTGATTTATGATGATCTCCTAAAGGCTCTCTCTTTTCCTTATTTAAATATAAATTAAACTTCAAACCACAATTGTAGTATATACAATATGTTCTCACATATTTCCTTTTCTTTTTGCTGGGTTATACACAAAAGTTGTTATGTTTCCTTCTAATATTCAGTGCGGAGTATAGAAGAAGGTCTGTTGTATCTTGAGAGGATAGCCACCGAAACCTTACGCACCGAGTTTCGTACTCCGAGGAGCGGAATTATCCTTAAGGATAGTGTTTGCATGCCTCAGACATTTCATTTTATTTTCTAATCTTCTGTAATGTATTTCCAATAATTATTATTACTTTATGTATTCTAATATTTTTTCCAACAATCTTAAGGATAATTGCCTTAAAGCTTTCAAAGTTGGAATTGCTGGCGCTTCCACCGACCTTGGAATTGAACAAGGATTTGGAGATGGTGAAAGACAAGTTTTGCATATTCGTGGATGGTTTGCCATGCAACATTGCTAAGCATTAACGAAAAAGAGCTTTTGATCATTTTGGTAAGGTTATCAAGTGCTAGGTAAAACTGTTCTTTGAAACTTCATCATCTATGTCTTTCCGAGAGGAAGGCGGATGTTTGTTAGTGTTTTCTCTCTCAAGTTTGTAATTATTATTTGGTAAGCATGCATCTAGGAATGGAGTTTGGGGCACTTAATGACTTTATATTTTTCACTGATGAATTCATTAGTTAGTGTTTGGAATTTCACTTTTAGTATGATCAATCCATTTGATGTTGGATTTACGTGGTATTTAATTTGGAGGTAGTCTTTGAGAATGCTTGTGACATTGTGTTTCTAGCCAACTTATCAGGTAAATTTTGGTAAATCTTGATTTTATCCTCGAAGGGCAATACTCCGATTTAGTTAACGATGCTTTGTTTTCATCTTTGAATTGTTTGATTGACTATACGATCCTATGAATGTGGGGTTGATCGGGCCATGCATGTTTGGATTGCTAAGATATAATGTACATTGCATGTCTTGTGGCATTTGATATGAAACTTTTGAGATTGTTTCGCTTCTTTGAGATCTGAGTGTAATGAGAAGTTTAGGATTTTTCCCAATAGCATGTGTGTTATAAATTTCTTATTTTCTACTAAGAAAATAATACATGAATTTGGAGATAACGTATGTGAATGGCATTGTTTTGCTTTATTACATGAACATGAACATGCACATTTGTATGTTTGATGTGATGTTAACTATATTACTTGTTATGACATGGTGAATGTTTTTTTTTTTTTTTATATGATATGAGCTCTAGCCATTGGTTGTTCTGCTCTTCGTATTGATATTCTCATTGTTAGGGATGCCTCCGAGATTGATTTATAGTTTGACAATCTGATATGAAGACATGGCTAAAGGCTACATATTCCCTACTGTATGGGATGCCTCACAGTGATATAATTAAGGCATTTTACATAGTGGATTTTCCGCTGTATTAGAAGAATATAGTGATGTTAAGTGGATCTTAGATTCATATGAGACAAAATCCACTAATGAATATGTGTCCACCTTGTGGAGGTGTCTTAACATAAAAAGCAATCGAATGAAATTGTGGGGGAAATGACAATCCTGCTCAACCAAAATTTGACTTGGTTGAAGTAGATGATTTGTTGATGTAATTATTGTAGTCATTTTCCAAGCCAATAATGCAAAAGAATTGGAGGTAGACTCAGGTACTACCAAGCATATATGTTAAAAACATAATGCTTTATCCTCCTAACCTCTAGTAAGGAAGGAGAAGAAAATATTTACTATTTTTTGGTAAATTGAGAACTATTCAAGTTCTTGAGGAAAAGAGAAAATTCTTCTCCCTCATATATGAAAATGAGGCTAAGTAGTTGAGAAACTCTTAGCAGATATTCCTTTGGGAATAAATTGACACCTTATGTGTCTAAGTATCGTGATTGCCAAGTGGCAATAACCATTGCAATGAAAAATTTTCAATGGTAAAAATGGACACATCTGATTGATGAATGATGTGATAAAGCAATTGCTTAATGATGGAATTATGTCTATTAATTATATGAAGTCAGAAATGGATTTTGGCCAATCCTTTGACTATACATCGAAGGGAATGGACAAGCCAATTGAAGAAAATCAACAATGATAGTAACCGAACCTAAGTGATTGGCAATCCCATGATTTAGGTTCATATGGGTAATAACAAGTCATTTGTCGATCTAGTGCACTATTAAAAAATTTATTGTCCATCCTAAGGTGAAAATAGTGTAAAATTGCAAGGAAAAAGAGGTTGAGCTAAGCTCTTAATGAAATTCTATAGCCATTATTGGTGGTGTATTAAACTGCAAAATACACTTGATGGAATCACCTATATAAGTGTGGAGTGGGGCCGCTCCTATGAGAATTTTTGGCGAAAATCTCTAAAGCACTTATGAATAAAACCAAGCATACGCATGGCCTATTAGCGCAAAACCGCGTTGAACAACAAAGTTTGTGGGAGTGTAATGTAATTGGTGAAAATTATAATTCACAAAAAGAAATTCTTGGTTCATAGAAGTTTCAACTTCACCAATGATTTCATGAATTATATTTCATTCTTTCTAGGGTTGGTTCATAGCCTAACAAGCACCAATTCCGATGCATTACTCTCCAATAACCCAGCATTATTTTATTTTCTTGTCAAAACTTGCTGAAATATGTGGGGGATTGTTGGATATTTCAGTAGTTTTGAAATATTTATTAGAAATTATGATTGTCATGAAAGTTATCATTTTTGTAATGGTTATATAACGGTCGTCTAACAACTTTATAACTTTTGATTTATTACTTCATAAACTCTTCATTATTTTATAACGGTCATCTTTTAATTACTAATTGATTTATGATGATCTCCTAATGGCTCTCTCTTTTCCTTGTTTAAATATAAATTAAACTTCAAACCACAATCATAGTATATACAATATGTTCTCACATATTTCCTTTTCTTTTTGCTGGGTTATACACAAAAGTTGTTATGTTTCCTTCTAATATTCAGTGCGGAGTATAGAAGAAGGTCTGTTGTATCTTGGGAGGATAGCCGCCGAAACCTTACGCACCGAGTTTCATACTCCGAGGAGCGGAATTATCCTTAAGGATAGTGTTTGCATGCCTCAGACATTTCATTTTATTTTCTAATCTTCTGTAATGTATTTCCAATAATTATTATTACTTTATGTATTCTAATATTTTTTCCAACAGTATATGAGGACTACCTCAAATGAACATAAAACTGTGCCCTCGATATTGCTCAACAATACATAAAACAAGAACATCCGATAATAACAAGGTTTTCAAATAACTCAACATAGGTTATGACATAACCAGCGTACACAATGGAACAACGGCTTTTTGAAACCAAACCCGAACATGAACATAAACAGATCGTTTCCAATAGCAATAACAAACCAAGCAACCTAAACAATAACTTAAGCTTTCCTTATTTAACTTAAACCTAATAAACCCATCAAACTCATGAGCAAACCATGTAAAATTAATACATGGTTCTAACCTCTCTATGATAGCTTGATCCTAACTCCTAATACAAGCAAAACCAACCTAAATTCAAGCCATGTAACATTACGGCGTAGCCGGCGTTTACGAAATTTACTTACAAACACTTGAGACACGGGCGGAACCGAACGACAGACGACTTAAGCTCATGGTGGCAATGAGGGTGCGACGTGAGATGATAGGCAGCTCAAGACAATGAGCGGCAGTGCAATGGCATAAGACGACAGTGGCAGCAGTGCGGCTACATAAAGGAGAGAGAGAGAGAGAGAGAGAGAGAGAGAGAAGAGAGGGTCAGCCAAGGGGGAGAAAGGGAGCGAAATGAGAGCAAATGAAGAACTTGGGTAAGAAGGAGATGGAAGAGAGAAAATTTCAATCTAAGCATTAATGGCAAGCTCAATTATTGTCCTAAGCCACTAATGGCTTCTTGGCTTGAAGAGCAAGAATGGTCTCCACCACACAAATGCCCAAGCTTGCCTTTCAAGCTTCAATGCTTTGGTTGCAAGAGAACTAGTCTACTTATCCTAACTAGATTATTCCTTCTCCTATTTCCTTCTTAATGGGCACCTATCCTCTTTGCATAGTGTGACATCCTGGTTTTCAAGTTCTGTCTTTGATTGAATAAGTTGGGCTTTTCATCGACACGCCTATAGTTCTTGCTCTGAGTTGGCCACTCATGAGTTAACTAAACTATCAAGTGAAGCCGTTAAGGGATTTTAACGCAATAAACTTGAGAATTCGACCAGGAATCGACTATTCGACCGTGCTAATCTACAAGGGTCATTACGACATTGTTAAAATTGATTAGGGATCAATGATAGGTCGATTCAATTGAGATGTATGATCAAAGTATGGGTGATTCCACCTGATTCCAAAATTATCGTCGATCGGCACTAGATTGATTTTTTGTCGTTTTCGGTACTCTGTGCCCATACGATAACCTAGAATCGCCAATATGTCGAAGATGTACATTATGACCCGAAACAAATCGATCACGGGTCAATTGCACAAAAAATTCAAGAAAGCTACCCGGTAGGCTAGGTCACGCTAAAATTGCGCCAGATTGAAATTAACCGCAAATTTGAATCTGATTTCAAAAATTGAAAGTTCTGTCATGTCATGATTTATTTTAGGACCATCGACCCATCATTCGAAGATTTTTCTGAAAACTGAGATTTTTGGTGAAAATGCAAAATATGGCTATTTTTGTCCGGAAAACTCAATGGACCATTTTTTTATCACGTTTTTGGGATGCAAGTTGGTTTCATTGGCAAGGAAAAATGTCAATTTGGTCAAGGACCCGTTGGTGGAATTTTTGGGAATCGAATTGAGTCTGATTGGAGAGAAATTGTTATAATTTAGGGGAAATTGAGTGCAAATTCGTAGCCCCCTTGGTCCTCAACTTTTGGACCACATCATTAGCTTGCAAGAGAAGCTTGGTGGCTGCCAAAGAGCCATGGATGACAGCCAAGGGCTGGTGGGGCCTCTTCAAGGGACAAGAGAATAGATTGGAAGCCAAGAGGGTCCCTCCAAGCTTGTGTTGTCTCCTATCTTCTTCCCTCAGTTGCTTTCTCCATTAGAGAGTGTTTTGTGAGCTTCCAAAGTGCAGAGAAAACCTCAGCCTCCTCCCCCTTGCCGTCGAGTAGCCCGCCAAGGCTGCCGGAGCCCCATCGCACCGCGTCATGCCCCCATGTGAGCCTATGCCTTTATCGCATCACCCTTCCAGTTCTATTGCCGTGTCATCTCCCCCGAGCTTCTTCAAGCCGTCGCTATTCAAGCTTGCCACCATCGCCGTTTAGCCTTGCCTATCCTCTTATTCGCCTGCCTGGTTATTGGCCCTCCTTAGCTCGCCATTTCAGCCGTCAGTTCCCCCTCCTTCAGTCCAAGTAGAAATTGAACCAACAAGGATTCGTGGGCCTTCGAGGCCCTTTTTCAACTCCTTCTGGGCCTTGCTTGGTGCCACCACTTGGAATTTGTTGCCTGTCTCCGCTTTGCTGTCATCGTGGACTCATCGGATTTCAAAACCGGTTAGTTTACTCACTAAACTCTGCTTATAGAGTTAATTATACTTAAGTGTTGATTAGTTTATGCTAATTAAGGTTTAAGTGGTTAGTTAGAACGGATTAGTGATTTAATTACTCATTTATGCATGTTAGGGGATTAGATCGACTTAATTAGCAACTAGATATGTTGTATTAGTTACCTAGATAGGTTCGGAAATTTTTCGGGCCCGTTTCAATATTTAATTAGGCTTTTCCGGCCTAAGTTGCATTTATTGGTATTTATTTAATTAATTTTAGTATTTATTTTATTATTTATTATTTTCCTAAAATTATACCAGGATAGCCTATGATCGGAATTTTGTGCTGATCGCATTGTATAATTGGTTTATTTAATTGAGTGTTGATTTGTGTAAATTGAGTAAGATTTATAATTTTGGGTATTTATTCCAAAATTAGGTATTTTCAATAGCTAATTAGAAAATACTAAGCATCGGTTTACAACGCCGAAAATGTGTTTATAGACTATTATAATTAGTGGGATTCTATAAATAGAAAAAAAAAAGATATTGTATTTTGGTTAATGCCGACCATGTACCCACACAAAATTATTTTTACCGGGTACTATAAAGATGGTAAATTTTTAGTGAATGAGAACAATATACTATATTAGCCTGTGGGCTTTGATATATCAGCTTCGGTGAGCAGTATACTCTATTAGCTTTGGTGAGCAATTGTAAGTATCGCACAGCTTTGGTGAACAATATAAATATATAACAACTTCGGTGAGAATTATTATATATCTATTGTCGGCTTTTGTGAGCTATACCATCTAATTTCAACTTAGGGTGAGCAGTACTTGAATTGGTTGAATTTTATAGATGGTATTGATGGTATGGAATCGAGTGGATCGATTGATGAATGGTTTGATTTGAATTGAAGTAATTCGTTGAATATATGAATCATACTGACTTGCAGGAAGGAACTGAGGCAAAGGTAAGTCCTCTATCTTGTGTGTGCATAGATAGTCCTTAGGCGTATTTCTTTCCTAGTCGAGATTTAAGGGGTAGACTTGCTGAGACGTTGTCTCACCCCCATCGTGGGTTAATATTTTTAGGTTCTTAGATGGCGGATCCTCTAGAATGTCATGGTCATCCCATAAGGGTCACTGAGCGAGTTTATACCTATCCCGATCGCGGAAGCTTTTGGGTTTATGAATTGGTAGTGACCACTGTCTGGGTCGAAGAGCGTCTACGTTATGTGTTCCCTAATCGATTCAGAGCTTGATTCCGATATGGACCCAATGGTTTCCAAGTGGGTCCTCTCAAGTGTTTTGAAATTTCCACAAGGATAATTGATGCCTCTCTATAGGAAAGTGCTGTGGACCCTCTCGATGGCGTGGTGGAGAACCTGACGTCCCATCCAAATCTCGTGAAGATTGAAGAATCGGCGAATGAGTCTAACTAGATGGTCATAGGATAAATCGTTTTGAGGATCAACCCTTTGTAGACTTTTGTGAATATAGACTAGCCTTGTAAATGACCGCTATGTATAAAAGTGTGTTGTGGTTTTCAAAATTTGTGGCCTTGTTTTTTCTATTCCATCTTTGTGTTGTCTGGGATTTATTTATTCACTTCTGCATGTGCATTAAAATGAATGAGTCGGCAACGTGTCCTGGGACGTTGCAAATTAATTGACCACCGAGGGATGGGCATGCACTCGAGGATTGGGGCGTGACACATAGCCCCCCTAAATTTTTATCTAACCTCAATTTAATCTCAAGAAGCTAAGTTAGTTTCACCTCTAGGGTTATTAAGGTCTATGTCCAAAAATTACCACATGTTTCCAATCAATGCACTAATGTACTAACTTTCAAAATTCTAAGAATAGGTTTAAGCCTTGCAAGACAATTTGTCTCACAAGTTTATTCGATTTAGGCGTGTAAAGGGGGGAGTCTCATTGGCTTCTAAATTCACTCTCAATAAATCCAAATTTAAGAGGACAAGATATAATTAAAAGAGTTGTATAATTGTTGTATTGATGGGACAAGAATAGCTTAAGATCACCTACGATTGACACCCGTAGTTAGACTGGGTTTGTGACTAAGTTTTGATCGGAAATGGCCCTAATGTGACCTACGCTAATTAAGTGGCATCAATAGTGCTCGCATGGTTAGACCTGAACTAAGTTTGACCTCTATTTGGGGTTCTATGTGTGACCTATGTTTAAGCCTGGTTGGTCCATGAATGACTTTCAGCAGTTATGTAATCATGTAGAATCAATTGACTTACCTTTGTTCATGACCATGTGGAATCGAATAAGGGTCATTCACGAACGGTATAATGACCATGCATAGTCACCTATGACCAGTATATACTTGAGCTGAATCAATTTATATCTATCCAATGATTGACTTGTGATGACACATTATCGTCCACATCGATCCTTATGGTCAAACAGTCCTTTCATGTTCGAACACTCTAGTCTAACTTAACTTGATCCAGAGTCGCCTTACCCTTATCAATTAGTTGGCTCATAAACAATCCCTAAGATTGACTCACAACATATTCTCGTTATGGAATTAAAATTGGACATGGCCTAAACTACATGACATGCATATGATATTTTTCGGTGTTCTTAACATATGAATACACCTAAAGTGAGATGTTATCTAATTTAAGTTAAGAAATGGACTCACTTAAATCCCGTCTTATCTTGAAAATTTATCTCAACATGTAATTCTATTTAAAAAAAAAAAATGCTATCTACTCTAGATATTATCTAAACACGCATTTAAATTGAAATAGGAAAATGTCTATCTAGTCCTATCATGCAATCTGAATGATATGATATGCCATGCAATCTTTTCTTGTATTTTTTTTTTAATTTCATTGAAGCTAGCAATTCTAGCTAAACAAAATTTCAAACATAGCAAAATCCGTTGTTTCATGTCTTAGATTAATGGATATCGTAATGTTGATAGGGCACTTATTCAGAATCAAACATTAAAAATAAAAATAAAAAATGATCCATCATCTCACGGGTCAAATTATAGATTATCATAATCTTAGTCAACGTAATTATCCAATAATAAGTTGAAATAATTAAACAAATGATCCAATATCTTTATGGATCAAATTAGTAATTAAACCAACTTTATCAATAAGCCTTAATTGGATATGCCTAATATCTCAAATATCATATCGGATAGCAATTAATCCAAATTGAGTAATGAAATATTCCAATTTAATTGGATAAAGATTGTTACCTAATTTGAACACGCGTAATTCGGATTGGAATCGGACCGGATCTCGACTTGCGGATAGGTCTCAGCAGTTGTATCTCACGGTGTGGCGCTTGGTCGAGTATGTGCTTGACAAGAGGGCCACGGTAGATGATCCGCCGATGATGCTCAGCCTGCAAAAAAATTAAAATCAAAGCGCCGCGGCCGAGCTTTGGAGCAAAGTCGGATAACTCGCTGGCTGCCTTACGGTACATCAACTCCACCGGTTAGTGTGATTTTTGTTTGAAGGACACCATAAGTCCTGAAGTTCACTCATAAGCGACTCACCATAAGTCCTGCAAGAGAAACACGAGGCGAAATTGTTAATCGGCTGTGATGATGGGGCGTGCTGCAAGCGCAAGAAATAGTCCGGATTTGTCGATGGGGCTCGCTGGACTCAACAACAAAAGCCGCTTCGATGAGGGTGCAAGAGAGACCGTCGCGTGCCTTCAAGAGCGACTCAAGGGCAGCTTAGTGCGATGCTGCTCTGAGGGCTGGAGTCGCGGGAGCAGCCGACGTCATGGCGGTAAAGATCAGGACGGCGGCTCGTCATCTCAGTCCAACACGGTGTGCGGCGTCGCGTCTTAAATGAGGGAAGCGTTGTAGCAAGCGGGAGCGCAACGCCACGGTGGGAGGAGTCACAAAGCCGAGACTACGAAGAAAAGACCTCGCTCTCCCTCTATTCTCTCTCTAGATTCTTTTGTGTACCCAGTGTTGACCGAGAGAGAGAGAGAGAGAGAGGGAGAGGGCCCCCCTCCTATTTGACGAAGCAAAGACCTATCTTTTTGTCTTCTTCTCCCTTTTCTTACGGACGTGCGTTGCTCTTCTTTTGTGTTCTCATTATGCGGACTTTCAGAACCTGCAGTCCGACCAAAAAAAAAAAAAAAAAAAAAAGGAACCTGCAGGAAGAACAAAAAACCTTTTCTCTCCCTCTGGCAATGGTGGCCGTGTATTCTCTATTGTCTCCCCTCTTCTCTTGCAATTCATACTTGTTTTTATAATGCCCCAAATATTTTCTTCCTTTATTTCATCAACCAAATATTCTTTATTTTGCTGATTGTATCTCGTCTCAGCTCACTCTCTTCTTTCTGTCTAATTCAAGCTTTGATTTTCCCAAAATTCCAAATCTTGCAAAGATGCTTGCCAAATGTCTATGAGCGTGCAATATCTCCTTTGTAAGCTTGCCTTAATCGACACTACATGGATATTTCTTCTTTCTCGTGCTTTTTATTCCTTAATCTTTGTCCAAATATTCCCTTAAGATTTCCACCATTTTGTTTTTAGTCAATCTTCTATCCCCCCTCGCGGAATCTGCTCATTATCCTTCTCTTGCCAAGATCGCACGTATTCAGCCCATGTTTCCTCTTTGCTGTGTCTTTCCTTGGCCGAGAATATGCTCTCTTGATTTCAAAAGTTTCCAATGGGCTTGAATTTCATGCTTCCTTGGGCTTAGTCTAATTCTTTACCTTACAGGGTTAATTAGTCCCATAAGCTTAGAACTATTTACCACCCGCCGCCAATCCAATGCAAATGCAATTATATGGGCCTATTGCGATCGAAATGCTCCTAAAAATCTATATGCAATTGTAATATTTTTTTGCATAGGGACAAGGGATGATCCCTAATTTTTCATGTAATGAATGACTAAATGGATTGCTAAAATTTAGGTGTCAATAACCTAGCAAAAATCCAAGTCAAACCCCAAGTTCATACCAAACCAATAATTCTATCTTCTAAAGTAAATAGGCTATCCAAGCGCTTTTCTAACACAACTCACACGTTCATTCATCAGTATATGGTATATAAATAAAATCATAGAAAAATTACCAAATTAAATTTTTTTTGGCAAAAAAGTCATAAAGAAGACCTAAAACTTTATCAAAAAAAAAAAAAACTAAAACATTGAAATAATAATTCATCTCGCTTACAATTCTACAACTCTAATGTCCAGCAGCAAGCTATCTCGCCACCGGATCTTTGCTTTAGTCAAGCCATCGGCCAGGCCTAATGGTGGCTGGGCCATTGCCATTGCCATTGCCATTGCCTCTAAATGGCTCTCTCTCTCTCTCTCTCTCTCTCTCTCTCTCTCTGCATAGTCTTGCCAAGATGTAGTATAAAAGTCGAAAGAACACGCTGTTATCAAGCACTCTATCATTACAACAAGTGGAGAATCAGTTGATAATCGAGAGTATTTGAAATCTGCCAATGCCATTTCAAACAGTCGCGGAATATTGCAGATTCTCTTGTGATAATCTGCTTTATGATGCTTTTAGGCGCAGAATTTCATTTATCCACATTTTCCAAAACTAGCTCATACGTCATATCAAAGCGAGTCGCTATTTTTTTCCCTTTATTTTTTTCACGCCCTTTAACTAATATAATAATGGGTCGCAATCCGCAAGTAAGCTGACGACTTTTTTTTTTTTTTTTTTTTTTTGTCGGTAGCTAACGACTTTATAAGCCTTTCTTAGTATGGAAATTTTCATACTTGCCTGAAGGGTCGTAGTTGCACACAACATTCTACCGGCTGTCGTTACACTTAAACCCTAGTACAACCGACTCGGACCTATTCGGGCCAAACCATCTGAGTGAAGTACAAGTAGTCGCACGTACTCGCGCCAGTTTTGGTGTTGTAATTGTAGTATCACTTCTCCACGACCCACAACTTCACAGCGCAGGTGCCCGTGAACGTGCCTGTGCCCTTGGCGAGGTTCTTGCTGTAGGGCCCATTGGAGTGTAAGGGGCTACAGTCTCTGACTTGTTGGTTTGCGTAGCTCTAGGTGTAGGCGGCAACAATATTAACCCATGTCATGTTCGCCACGCTAACTTACTTTTGGGCATCATTGTGAGAGTTGAGATAGTCTTGGAGTGAGTTTTGGGCATGAGTAAGTTGAAAGAAAGAAATGGAGACGAGAGAGATGATGATAGTTAGAGAATTCATGACGCTTAAGGAATTAGCTGATCTTGGTTCCATATGATATTTTTGATTATCGTTAGACTATTTATAAAAAAAATATGAAGATTTTGGGGGCTTCAACTTATCATGTGCATTGAACTTATCAGGGAACGTCTCCTCTGGACAATACAACTTTGCATTCAAATTTAGTTTGTTCATGAAATGACAAAATTAGTAAGTGGTGCATGGAGGGAATTGGCTTTGCTTGTTCTTTCTTTCCTCAAATGGAAGTCAACCAAAAGGCTTTAGTGAAGTTTGAAATTTGAGCAAATCTGATATGATATATTAAGAAGAACGTTAGACATTATTTGGAATAATGCTAATGACATTGAGATTAGTGCATGAAATTAGATTATTAGGTGATGTATATAAAATTTAGCCAGGTATTAAGAACATACAAGTCTTATTCGAGCACCCAAAAGGGGATGTTGATAATTTGTCCCGTGTTCAAGTCGTCTGAGAGTCGGTCCGGAAAGTACATTTTTTAAGTGGGAAAAATGGAGTTTAGCCTTTTTGAGAAAATTACATATAGTAGTAAAGTTCCCGCTAATGCCACCCTAAAGTGGCTTCATACACATCCTAAACATTAGGTGCCGAAAGTACTGTTGCGAGTCGTGCAACCCCCTTCTCTGTAATTTAACCAGCTCAGACTCGCCTGTCGACCGCACGATCCCACCCTCAGACACTGCCTATGTCATCCTCACCCGTCGCTTGCCTATTACAAGATCATGCCAGCTGTCCATGTCAGTTGAGTGTTCATCCCACAGTATCAACTCTCACAAATTCAGACACAACTCCCACTTCTCCCTCTCCCACGAAACTATTAATATGGCTGACATACCGACAGCACAAGTCTGAAATTGCACGGATGCGCAGGGCCTGCCCTCACATCACTACTCATCATTGAACGGTTGGATGTGTCGGGTATCTATATTAAGTGCAGGACCTCGTGCCAAACAGATTCTAAGATGATAAATCCCACTTACCAATAAATAGCTTTTCACGTACCTCTACAGTAAAAATGATGGAATCTTTTTTCAAAAAAAAAAAATGGCAAACTGGATTAATTAGGTAGCACGGACACGGCGACACGGACACGCGACACGACGCGACACGTTATTTTTTAAAAAGTAGATAATTTCGACACGTTCCGACACGTTATATATTAAATAAATATTTTTATTTTTAATTAATTTAATTCAAATTCAGCATTTTAATTTTTAGAAATTATATTTTAATCTCATTTATTTATTTTTCCATTAAAAAAAACAAATCTCCACTAAGGTCCACCCCACCCTCTTCTAGTTCTTTCCCTTGTCCATTTCCTCCCTCCCCCAAAATTTATTTTTCTTTCCCTCCCCTTCATTGACAGACAGTTTGTACCCGTCTCTTCCCCTCCCGCAATACGCAATGGCCCATCAAAAACCCGTCCCTATCTCTTCCCCTCCCCCAATACGTGATGGCCATCAAAAACCCTAGCTCTGCATGACCCTTCCTCTTCTCGTTCCTTGCCGCTCGCCGCACAAACCCCTTTCCTTGCCGCTCGCCGCACGACTGCCTTCCTCTCGTCTTTGGCCCTTTCTCCCTCGCAGCATCACAGTGGCAGCCGTCTCTCACTGTCGTGGCCTCGTCTCTACTCCCTCACCATCGCTTCCGCCCTCCATCATCTTTTGGACACGTGTGTCAAAACGTGTTAGGCACACGTTAACCACATGTCCGACCATGTCCAAGCGTGTCGATGTGTTTGACATGCTCCGACACATGTTGGACACGACACGGAAGCACGGACAACGTGTCCATGCTACCTAGTGGATTAATACCCTGAAAAACTATAAACTGTTATATATATGACAAATTTACTTCAAATTAATTTTTTTCATCAAAAACTCTAAATTGGTATATTTTTAACAAATTTATCCCAAACTGGTATACTTATGACAAATTTATTCTCTATTAGTTTCCATTAAACTTTATTCTCAAATTACTAAGTTGGATAACATGTGACACTTGACCGGTGTACCAATTTGGAATTTAATTTTATGTTCACCATAGTTATAAAATTTACCAATTTGAGATTTTTGGGGATCAAATAAATTAAGTTTAGAGTAAATTTATCATAAGTGTATCAGTTTATGATTTTTTTTTTTGGTGATCATTTGGGGTAAATTTGTCACATGTGTATCAATTTAAGGTTTTTCATGTTCAAAAAATTAGTCTTTGATAAATTTGTCACATATATACCACTTTGGGATTTTTTAGGGCATTAACCCTTGAATATTTATATACTAGATTTATCAAATACTTACTCTTTATAATAGCTAGCTCTTCCATTCTCTCTCCTTCATCACTATCTCTCTACCTCTGCCCCACACTCCAATCGTGTCCCACTGCTGCCGTGCTCAATTCCACCATTGCTATCGCTTCTAACGCAACGGAAACAATGATCACATGAATAGCAATTCATAACATGAGTAAAACTCGTAAATGTATATCCAAAGCGTACACTCCCAAAATGTATGTGTGTGAACTTTCTCAATTTCTTGTACTTCCAATTCAAAATACTGTAGCTAAAAACCCTAATGAAATTCTAAGTTTCAAATAAGAAATAGACATATTAATAAGAAAATCCATCCTACTAAACCTCAAATGTCTAAATGGATAATTACTCAAAATTGAAATAAATCATGTGATATCCTAATGGAATTTCTAAATCGAAAACATACGTCCAGCGTCATTCTACTGTCCAAGGAGAAAAACTTGACTCCAACATGTTGGACGAGCTGCATCAATCGCCCATAATTGTTAAATAGCTTGACTCGAATTTTAAAACGACAAATGTTTGATTTTTCATATCAACGTCGTCACTATTTCTTTTGAACTGCCCTTCTGAGAATTGAAAGTTTCCCCTGGATCATCGACATACGGTGGGACAAAATCATTCTTCAGCCGAAATTCCCCAACTCCAAATCTCTTTTAAGAAAAGCTTAACCCTAGGTAATTTTCTTCATAATGTCCAGCAATAATCCGGTCACCCGAATCAATAGATTTTAACGGTAAATCAACTCAACAAGAATTCTTCTGGAACTTTCTCTCCATTATTTTAAAGATAATTCTCATTAGAAAAAATCATTTTCTAATTCAGAATCTTTTACCTTTCAAATTGAAATTACAAAACTTTAGTCACTCTGCATTGCCGGAGCAGGTTTATCGAATGGTTGGCCATGGGCTCGACATTCCACCAGCGCTGCTTCATTAACGCAAGCCGGTTTTCTCTTTAACCCACGAGCGGGGACCGAGAAGTCATCATGTTTGGCTTTCCAACTGAATAATCGCCGCATTTGGTCACCGTTCTATGCTTGTTGAGATACACTAGTCATATTGTCGTAAAGCCTACACCTCCGAATCTTCGTTTGCATGATGGTTGTCTCCAAAGCCTTAATACTAAACACCTGTATGTTTTTATGCCTACCACAGTCGTCCGCTAGACAAGAGTTTAGACAAACCTCAAGCGATTATACCATTATTCATATGATGCTCTAGCTTTTAGATGCGCTAACTTTTCTATGCAAAACATTTAATATGGACCTAAAAGTTCAATGCGAAATATCTGAATGTTTTATATGTACACATCCATATTTCTCATGTATTATTCGACCAGCTGTTGCATCATCAACATCATTGATGTACGTAATTAAGCCCAATCTCTTAGGATGGTTGAATCAAGCATGGCCTTCTTGTTAAACACATGTGGCCTAATGTTTCAGCTGTGTTAGGTTTGTACTACTTTGTATTCTCTAGGCCTCACACAATGGGAGCTCGGGTGAAAATCAAGAGTTTTAGATGCCCAGTGATCAAATCTGAAAATAGCCAAAAAAAAATCCCTCCACACCGTTATAATGCATTATAGAATTATAATTACAAAGGGGAAAAAAAACCCATACTTTGCATCATCTACCGTCATAGTTATCTTAAATTTCAGGTGTAAAGTTCACGGTTTTTAAAGATTCATGAGTCAGAAAAATAAACGTACATAACTTAGAGGAGAATTTATGCAATCTATTCAAATTAAGGTGATAAAGGGCATGTATATGTCCCCAAACTATCAATTTGTATATGTTATCTTTTGAGTTCTAAAAGCAGACAAATTTTTTAGGACATAACAAAGTGGAAGTTTAGGATTGGCAATTGAAAGTTTGTAAAAAAGAATTGTTATTTAGTATTCTTAATGGAGACTTTGTTGTATTTTGGAGAAAATTTGCCAGTAATTATTAACAACGTTATGGGACAAATAATTCTATTAAAAAAGTAATATCATACCTCAAAGTTTGACTTCATTGGTCTTTCTGATTGTTCATCATATTTTTCCCATTAGGACAACAAACTATCATGTTGAAATAATGGCCCGTTATGATGAGGCAAGAGCTTTAGATGCACCAAAATGAAATAACGTCATGTGAATGGTGAAGGCAATTCCCTTCACCGAAGAAAAGTTGATCTCTTTCAAAAATTATTTCTTCTTCTTTTTTCTCGCGATTTCTGATTTTCAAGTGAAGGAATATTGATCCTTGATCTAACATCCTCAGCTCCAAGCTCCCAAGCATATCACCATCCCTATCAAGCCCCACATCACATCGTGAAAGAGAAGCTAAGTATGATCTCTATGGTGCATTTCTCTCTTGAGTTCATCCTATTACATCTTTCAATCGATTCTGGTACATAACAATGGTCATGTCGACCATATAACGATACATTTTATTCATTAAGCTGATAAGAGTTAAGAAAGAGAATTGGGATAAGACCCAGGAAGGAAGTCTCACCATAGAATCTAGGTTGAGTTCCTTAAAAAATGGAGTCCATTAAATCAGATAAAAATATATAAGAATACGGGATAGGTTAATTTTCTGGACTGGGCGGTAATTCGTCGATAGATTTTATATATTGATGAACTGACCAAGCAAGTATAGCAGCTCTAATTAATGAACAAAGTGTTAGTAAGCTTTTGCCCAAATAACAAATTAGGTGTCAATGGTCAAATTGCCTAATTTTGTATTCCATTTCAATCCATTTTATCTATTGCAGCCTAGTATATTACTTAGAAAGGTCATAGACTCATCATAGCTGGAAAATCCTTACCCACTATAATTTACCTCAAATAAATTTTCATTTTATCTCGAATCACGTTGTTTTAATATTAAGACACAAGAACACGCCAAAATTTGCAGTCAGTGAATTCGAATTTAAGAGTTTTATGCTTGCGGATTCAGTCACCAGAATCGATACGATGTTGTTGTATGGTGGATGAAATGATTAAGCTATACTTTGGGAAAGTATTGCGAAAGCTCTAGAAATCCGAACTGTTGGGACGGTGCAATACAAATTAGATACCTTTATTTGGAAAATTACAGAAAGAAAAAGAGCTCACAATCCGAGCTCGTTAACAAATCCCAGTAGATGACGATGATTTTGGTAGATCTAAGCTCTAACATTCATCGGCAGTATTGCGCATGCATGTTAAAAACCAATAATCATTGACTTTAAGGAAGTTTTAACATTATATTTAGTCTTTTTCAATGAAGTCGTTTGGGACAGAAGTTGGGGCGTCACGACCCAGCACTAGTCACCAGTGAGCCAAGTTCATCTACGGACAGGCCGATTGTGATTACCTTACCAATGTTGCTAGTCGAGGTAGAAGTAAACTCCAAACATTTACTTCCTATTTTGAAGAGAAAATCATTCTTTTACACTAGAAGTTCTGGTTTTTTTCTTCACAAGTCACAAAATCTGCGCTTTGCATAGGCATACCTGGATATAAATGTTTTATCTGCATATATTGGTATTTTTACAAGTTACCTTTATCCGTGTTAGCATGTAACCGTAGTTACCTAAAATCTCGACAACGTTGGTACTTGTGTTATTTTTATCAATGTGTTGGGTCTATATCAATGCATAAATACTATTAAAAAAAAAAAAAAGCACTTACGACTGACAACCCTTAAAAACCAAGCTTCCGAAGGAAGAAATTGAATCTAGTTCTTCATGATACAAGTCAGTCAGCAACACACACCTATATCCAGCACATATTGAGAAGCAATTCTCCACAAAAACAAGCTCGAATCAAGCTGGAAGTTGTTGATTCTCACCTCAATTGACGAACTAATTTGTCATACCAAAAGCATCATCTTCTTGCATAAACATGACAAATCAAGCTTCATCTCCATGGAAACCCCAAAATCATCTTCTCGATTTGTCCCTCTTTCCTCTGTCCCCTTCTTTCTATTTTTCTTTTTCCTTTTTCTTCTCTCTCCTTTGTCTTGCTTGTCTCCACTACAACAAGGAGACCCAATTGATGGGAGAACGGTAACAATTCGAAAAATATCGAATCAACGCAGCGGAATAAAATAATCTCCCCTCTTGTGTAAACCTAATAGGAATCGATATAGTAGAGTAAAATAAATATCAAGCACGCGAACACAAGACGATTTTTTACGTGGAAAACCTCATCGATGTGAGGAGATAAAAAAACCATGGGACCGGAGTCCATCCGAAATTCTTCACTATCAACAAAATTTTTCTTCTCTAGCAAATACTAGAGGTACATAGTAGCAAACATCTCAAGAACATAATTCTTGGCAATACACATGAACTTCACAAGAGATCAAGGATAAATCTGACCAAAAACGCAGGTTTTGATTAATCCACAAAAAACCCGATGTAGGAAGCTTCAAACGAAAATCAAACCATTTGGATTCGAGAAAATTGCGCCATGAACATGCTGACAAAATTTCAGCTCAATCGGACCACGAATCGATCTCCAACGCTAGCTTGATGTAAATCAGATATTGCCCCAAACCCTAGATTTTCTGCTTTCTCTTTTTCTCTTGTTTTTGTTTCCTTTTCTTTTTTTCTTTTTTTTTTGCGGCTACCTCTTTATATAGATAGTGAGAAACCTTATTTCCTCATATAACTTATCATATGGGCTCAAGCCCTTTTTAGGCTTGCAACTCATTGGGCCTCCTCCACATAGGAGTGAACCCAGCTAATACCAATTAGATTAGCCACCTTAATGAGTCAGTAAATCCAATTAACTATCCAGGTGCCCAAGATAGACTTTAAAACCAAGATATAATGGAGTAATGTATTTAGATGCTTCATTCGCCACTTTCTAGAAATCAAAGCAACCATGTAAAATTGTTATTCATTATTCAATTTATGGATCCACTTTTATTTCTTGAGCATTTACATAATTTACGTAAATATGAAGTACTTTTCAAATGTTCACTAAACATTATATTTACATGGAACCACGAAATCAACCTGTCTTATCCCAAGTTGCAAAAATATACCTTATTGTCATAACCTCATAATGTCTCATATCAATGTCCACATGTCACTAGGTGTCAAAATTTCAGCTTGCAAAATTTCAGCCTGCAAACACTATTAATGAGTTACCCTCAATGTTGAGCAAACAAATTATCGACGAACAAGTAATTGCCCACCTCTTCTTGGTCGACTACTTTATAGGAATCAAAGAAAGCATATAACAGCAGTATTAGATACACTTCTATCGCGACCAATATTTTCCGGGTGTGAACCACTTAGAGTTTGGCTAATAGATTGTTAAGCCTAGACTTAACTCTGGCTCTTCCAAGCCCATACCAATTCGAGACTTAGGTTTAAGTTCTTAACATGCAATTGATTTTCAATTAGGAGTTGCCACTAATCTATTTTTGGTGGGTCGATTAGAAACCCAAATAAAGTAATGGGAGATTTACTTTACTCCTACGAACCAGAGATTTATGAGTTCGGGGACCTGGTTACGCTAGATTTCCCTAACACCCTTTCGGTACCTTTATCTTTTATTTTGAAAAAATTGTTTGGCAAGCAACTTGAATTGATTTTAATTCCTTAAATGTGAGGTGACTATGCAGGCGCGCAAACCATCAATTTAACACTCAAGAAAGTAATAAATAAATTACAAAAACTTACCTCAAAACAACGAAAGTATCTGCAATGTTAAATTAAAATCCACATCAACAACCCTAGATATAGTTTCTAATTAACACGCAATTTTTATTTTTGTTTTCGCTTAATTAATGAAAATCAAATCCATATGCAATGCAATGCTTCTAATCTAACATGAAATGATATGACATGATAGTATAGCCTAAGCTATATGACATGAGTAAAAGAAATGCAATAATTAAATGTGCAATCTAAATTAATCTAATGACTTAATTCTAATGACGAGCAATTTCCTAGCAATAATCATTAAATGACGTGCATTTCATGAACCTAATGCTATATGACGTGCACATGATTTTTTATTTACTTAATAAGCATGCAATCTATCCTAACATGCAATGATGTGCAAAGAATGCCCTAATTCTAATTTTTTTTTCTTTTTTATTATGAAATTCGAAATTTAAAATTGCCAAATAATTAAACGTGCAATTTAAATTAATGAGAAGAAAATATGATATCCTAAATTAATGTTTTTGGTCTTTTTATTTAAGAAATTCGAAATAAATTTCCTATCCTAAACATGCAACATAACATTAAAACTAGTAACATCCTAACATGCATTTAACCTAACTCAATTTTTTTTGGGTTTTTCCTTTACGGGAGGAATCAAATAAAGGCATCAAGAACATCACAGCAATGAATCAAGCAAGATATCATCTGTCCATTTAATTTTGGAAATAAATTGACGAATCGTATCTTACACATGAGATCGAATCGGCCAATTTTTAAATAAAATCACGAATCGTATCTCGAGCGTGAGATCGGATTGGTGATTGTTCCGTGCGATTGCGAGTCGTATTTAGAGCGTGTAATCGGACTGTCAATCATGTGCACATTATGAAATTAGAGAATAAATCCCTAATTTACGAAAAACTATTCGGGAAACTTTGGATAAGATGATCATTCAAAGATTTGAATTTAATCACAATATCAATGAATTAAGTAAGGAAATTACCAAATTGAATTTAGATAATATCTTTACCTATTTCGTAATATCGTTACCGGATTTGGACTCATCGGATGAGGGGACCAGCGATGGCTCGTGGTGGATGATTCACGGTGATATCCAGCTGAGGAGGGTCTACTTCGTGGTGGTTGCAGCAGCTCGCTAAATTGGACTGAAATCGTCGCAACGAACTACTCAACAAATCTGGGAAAATCAATGGAGCGGGCTAGACTTGCGCCAGGTGGTGTCTGCGATTAATGGAGATCGTGGCTGTGTGGTAGTGCATTAAACATATAATAACCACGTCAGGAAAGTGAAACCATGAGAAAACCAGAAAACTCTTCTTCTCTTATTTTCAGGGGTTCACATGGGCATGATATGTGTCCCTTGTACGTGACTATAGAGAAAGAAAAGTGGAATTTTTATTGAGAATTGATAACTCCCTTGATAGCTTGATGATCCCCTCGGTTTATGCCTGAAGTTGGTCTCAGTGCGGCAGCAGCTTTGTCGATGAGGAATCCACGGTGATGGTGTCACATGCGGGCCGACGATGGGATTCTCGTTACGGGCTACTCGGCGAAGCCTGCTAGTCTAGTAATTCTCGGCTATGGAGGAACAACTCAATGTGGGGACTTCTCGATGGAGGTGGTGACCACGCATAAGCATGGGCTGACGGTAAGGAGGATGCTCAGATGTTCACCGAGATAGTCTCACAGCGAACCTGCAAAATAAAGAACGATTTTGCTGCGGGAAGGCACCAAACTGATCTCAGCTCGACAACGGCAGCAATGTCATGGCTCGCAGCATGGTAAAAACTCGGTGCTGCTCATTCGAGAACCTGTAAAACAGAAAGAGATTCGCTGTAGTGAAAGGGAAGAGCTCGGCCAAGAGGGGCCATCGCGGTGCAGGTACAGCGTGGATGTCTAGCAGCAACGATGATGGCTAGTGGATCTCGTAGGCGGTGATGGAGCGATCTCAGAATTGGGACCCAAAGAGCCGAAAGAACTCTCTATTGGGTCCTCCACTCTATCTATTCTCTCAACATGTGGCCGTATGTTCAATGTGTGTGGCCCCCTAAACCCTACGTATGTTTACTTATTTATAGGGCACGGATCAGGGTTTTTAAATTTTCCAAATCCATATTAACGAAGATTTCTTTTTGAAACGCCATATTTGTTTTTTCCCAAATGTAATATATGCTTTTGAATTGAAATCTCACAAAGATAAATCCGTAAAATATCTTCGAGAATACGGGTTTGGACCGATTTGCGTTTTTCGTGGGCTTAGCCCAACTCATCAACTTAAAGTTTCTAAACCATCAATTCGAATCCATCCGTCACCAGCCCAATGTAAATGCAAATAAAAAATAAATGCACCTAAAACTATATGCTATGCGATTAACTATTTTTTTTTTAGGGATAAAATTAACCCCTAATTTTTTAATGCAATAAATGACTAATCGGGTTACCAAAATTTAGGTGTCAACAACTTCTAATTCTCGGTCACTTACTTCATTTGTATAAATATGAGGCACTTTCCAAGATTCAAGAGATGACTATCATGATGTAGCAGTTTTTTCCAATGTGGCATTTAATTCTAGGTGTAAGCCATAAAGACCGAAAGCCCAAATTGGACCGGCTAGAATAGGCCTCGATGGGATTTCGGGCTCCCCCTTTTTTCAGGCCAGTTCGAGCCTTCAAGCTTGAGATGCTCAAGCCTAAAATGGTCCATCTCCAAATTATTTTTTTAACAATAGAATATGCAATATAGGTGTGACATCCTGGATTTTTCACTTCTGCTTTCAATTAAATTAATCGGGTATTTCATCGACACGCCTATAAGGCTATTCTCAGAGCTGATCACTCTCGAGATAACTAGACTATTTGGGGAAGCCATTAAGGAATTTTAATGGGAAAAACTTGAGAATTCGACCAGGAATCGGCTACTCAACCATGCTTATCTTTAGAGGTCATTACGGCATAATTAAAAATCGATCAGGGATCAGAGATAGGTCGGTTCGACTGAGACGTGTGGCTAAACGTGGGTGACTCTACTAAATTGAAAAATTCTCGTTGGTCGATACTAGACTGATTTTTCTATTGTTTTGGTACCTTGTGTACGTATTTGAATTCTCGAGATTTTTATAACAATCGAGAATCACCAATATATCGAATGGATTCATTGTGGCTTGAAGAAAATTGATCACGGGTCATTTACACTAAAAATTTCTGAAAGCTACTCGATAGCCTAGATTACGCTAAAATCTCACCGGATTGAAATTAACCGCGAATTTGAATATGATTTTAGAAATTGAAAGTTTTGTCATGTCACGAGTTATTTTAGGAACGTGGACTCAGTCTCAGAAGATTTTTCTGCAAACCGAGACTTTTTGGGAAAAAGTCGAAATATGGCTGCTTTTGTCCAGAAAATGTCAGGGATTGTTTTTGATTTCGCAATTGGGATGCAAGTGGAATCAATTAGTGATGAAAAATACCAATTGGATTAATGAGGTCTTGGTTGAATTTATTAAGGCCAATTTGTGTTGAATTAAGAAGGATTGAGTTCCAATTGAAACAAAATCAATGCAAATTCGTAACACCCTATGGACCCAACTTGTGGACCTCTCCAAGATATCTAGAAGGGGCACTTTGGGGTTGGAAATGAGCTGGAAGACCAGCTGGGTTGATGAGGTCAGCAAAGGGGGACAAGAGGATTGAGTTGAAGCCTTTAGCAGACCCCTTGCTCCCTCTCCCCCTCAAACAGTCAGCCAGCCTCCATCTCCCCTCCTTCTTGCTGCTTTGAAACTCTCAAACCTAGAGGAAACCGTGGAGCAGCTCTCGCCGTCGCGCCGGACTGCCATTCACCACCCAGACTCGCTCGTGACGCCGTAGCTCGCCACGTGTGTCCCTGCCCTACAACACGCGTCTTTACCATCTCGGGCCACTGTTCTGCTTCCACTATGAGCCAGGAGATTTCCCAAGCCCAGCCGAAGCCTGTGTCCTGCCGTTCCGCCACTAAGCAAGCCCACCTAGGCTCGGTTTGGCCCCCTCAACCTTCCTCAGCCCGTTGTCGCCCCAACCAGCACCAACCAGCACCTTTCTTGGCCAAGATCAACACCAGGCAGAGACCAGACCGTGTGGGTCTCAAGACGACTATTTAGCTCATTTTGGAGGTGTTCTCGACCCTAGTTGCCAGTTCCCCTTTGGAGTTTCTTGTCCCCCGTCACGTCCCCATTGAATTGAACCAAGTGGTTCGATTAACAAATGAGTTTAACTCACTAATCCTCGCTTAGTAGGTTAATGACGCTTAAGGATTGTTTATTTTAGGCTAAGCTAGATTAGGTGGTTAGTTAGATTATATTAGTGAATTTAATTAATTGCCGATGCATGTTAGGTAGATAGTTAGTAAAATTAGCGAGTAAATAGATTCTAGAATTTATTTAATGAGTCTTGGAAATTTTTCGAGCGCGTTCCGGTATATAATTAGGCATTACGGGCCTAAGTATGCATTTATTGCATTTATTAATTAATTTTTGTAATTATTTATTTATTTATTTATTTTCCGAAAATTAGATCGAGATAGCCAGTATAACATCCTAGATTTTCAGTCCTGTTTCTTACTAAATAAATCGGGCATTTCATTAATGCGCCTATAAGCTTGTTCTTAGAGCTTATCACTTTTAAGATAACTAGACTATCTAGGGAAATCATTAAGAAATTTTAAGGCAATAGACTTGAGAATTCGACTAAGAATTGGCTTTTCGACCGTGCTCACCTTTAGAGGCCATTACAACATAGTTAAAAATCGATTTGAAATCAGAGATAGACTGGTCTGACAAAGATATGTTGCTAACCGTGGGTGACACCACTAAATTGGAAAATTCTCGTCGGACGGCACTAGACTGATTTTCTTATTGTTTTAGTACCCTGTGTTCATATTTGAATTCTCGATATTATCATGACAATTGAGAGTCGCCAATGAGTTGAGTAGGTTCATAGTGGCTCGAAGAAAATCAACCACGAGTCATTTGCATTAAAATTATCTGAAAGTTACCCGGTAACCTAGGTCATGCTAAAAACGCCGAATAGAAATTAACCTTTAATTCGAGTCCGATTTCAAAAATTGAAGATTCTGTCATGTTATAATAAATTCTAAGAGTGTCGACTCAGTCTCAGAAGATTTTTATGAAATCCAAGATTTTTTGGAAAAAAGTCGTCACGGGGCCGTTTTTGTGCAAAAAAAGCCGTAGATTATTTTTGGTCGCACCTTTGAGATGCAAGATGGATTCTTGGATGAGGAAAAATACCAAGTGAAGCATTGAGGTGTTAATTGATTTTATGGAGGCCAAATGAGGTGGAATTGAAGTAGACCAAGCATCCAATTTAAGCCAATTGGTGCCAATTTCGTAGCTCCCTCTTCCCCCTAGCCAATTGGACCATTTCATGAGTTGTGAAGAGTGTGTTGATGGCCCATTGTGAGCCAAGGGGCATTGCTTGGCCTAAGATGAATGTAGAAGATATTTTTGTGGAAAATAAGGCCAAGGGCCCCTCGATCTCTCCCTCATCTCTATCTTCTCCCTCTCTCTCTTTCCATCAGCCAAACCCTCCTCTCCACCCTCCATTTTCGCCCACAGCAACCGAAGGAGAAGCTGCAGCTGCCTAGATGCCGTTGCATGCCAAGTCGCCGCCAGAGTCGTGCCGCTCGCTGCCGTTCGTCTTTCCCATGCGCACGCCACCGACCGCATGCCGTCCACCCCTGCCCGCATCCCTCTCACCTCCTAGCTACTATTCCGAGTATGTTGTAGCTCATCCAGAGTTGTCCCGAGCTCATTCAACCCCCGTGAGTTCGCATCTAGGCTCGGTTTGGCCTATTTCTTAATTCCCGATCAATTCCCGCCTAAACCGAGCTAATTTCCTCTCATTCCCAATCAAGAATAGCAAGAAAAATTGTCGGTTTCCAGCTACCTTTAGAGCCCGTTTCAAGGTATTTACAGGCCTCGAACCCTAGGCCCGCTTTGGAGAAAAATGTCCCCCGCGATGTTCCTGACGTTTCAATCCAAGCGGATTGTTAAACGGGTGAGTTTAACTCACTAATCCCACTTAGTTTGCTAATGATACTTAGGGGTTGATTAATGTCAATTAAGCATGATTAGGAGGTTATATTAGTTTAGAATAATTAAATTAGTGACTTATTAATGCTTGTTAGGTGGTTAGACATAATCATTAGTGAGTAAATAGACTTGAGTAATTATTGATCGAACCTCGGGAATTGTCTAGGTCCGTTCTGGCTTCCATTTAGGCATTACAGGCCTAAGTTGGATTTTTAGTATTTATTTAATTAATTTCCGGAAATTAGACCGGGATGGTTGACGACCGGAATTTTATGCTGATTGTCGTGGTGCGGTATGTTTATTTATTTGAGCTTTATTTGGAACTTAATTGAATAGTTTGTGATTTTAGGGTTTTACTTCTAAATTATTTACTTTTAATAATAGATTGGAAATTAAACTAGCATCGATCTATAGCGCTAGCAATATGTGAATTGGGCTATAGAGAGTAGTGAAAAGAGAATGTTGTATGACATGGCTCGGTGATCAGTGAAATCGCCTTGGAGAATGCATGTGACTTGTTGATTGGATCCATCACCTCGGAGAATACACGTGGCTTGGTGATTTGAGTATATCACCTCGGAAAATGCATGTGGCTTGGTGATTATGTACATCGCCTTAGAGAATACATGTGGCTCGGTGATTTGGATATAATCCTCGGATAATGCACGTGGCTCGGTGACTAGGCATGTCATCTCAAAGAAAGCATGTGGCTCGGTGACTAAGTACGTCGCCTTAGAGAATACACATAGCTCGATGACTAGAATGATCAGGAAATTGTCTAATTGACATGTAATCGACTAAGTCGATTGATTGAGTTATCGATCCGTGATAATATGATTCGGTGCCTATTTGAACTGTGCTAATATACAGGTGGAATCTGACCCGTGCATGCATAGGTAGCCCATAGTGTATTGGTTTACTAATCGGATCTTAGGGGGTAAAATTCACTGAGACGTTGTCTCACTAGTTATTATATAACCATTTCAGGCCCTTAGATGGCAGCACCTCCACCTCCTCGTCCTCCCATGCATTTTGGTGTCCTCGAAGAAGTCACCAAACTAGAAATTCATTTCCCGATACACCCTCACCTTGAAGGACTAGAGTACGTCCTGTTTAAGTTGACCGTCTGGGTTGACGTGGGTACAGATGACCTGAGGCCCCATGAGTATCGATCATGGTACCGTGAGTATTATGATGGGCGAAGGGAAGGTCCCATGCTAGAAGAGGATGTGCCTTTGATCGTTTTAGAGGAAGCCTTCGGTAAGAGGACTGCAGACCCTAAGGATGGGGCAGTGACTGATGCTAGAGACCCTAATCTAGAGAGTGATGCTGGTACTCCTATGTACTCAGCCGGAGGAGCTAACTAGGGTGAAGAAGAAAGGGAGATAGTTGAGCAAGAGGAGGGACCAGAGGAGGATCAAGACTGGGAATGGCTAAAAGAGGAACTTGCAGAAGTAGAGCCTGAAGAGGAGCCCGAAGAGGAGGACTCTAAAGAAGACCCTAAAGATGAAGAAGAGGAAGATGATTTGGAGGAGGACCCGGATGAGGATTAAGATCCCATCCTGTTTTGCAAACCTTAAGTTGTGGGTTGATGTGTGATAAATCAGACTTCTGTGAATAGTATTGTAATATATACTATGTGGTTTGCTGTGTATAAAAGTTTGGATGTGGTTTTTCAATTGCGAAAAATATGGCCCTACTTTTCTATCCCATTGTTTTATTGTCTGGAGATTATATTATATGCTTTCACATACACATATTAAAATAACAGGGTCGGCGATGCGTCCTGGGACGTCACTATTAATCGACCAGGTGAGGGATGGGCACATGTTTGAGGATCGGTGCGTGACAGCCGGTGACTAGAATTTTATGCTAATTGCTGTGGTGTGATCTTTTTATTTAATTAAGCCCAAATTTTCATTGAATTGTTGTGATTGTGATTTTAGGACTTTATTCCTAAATTGATTTAATTTTAGTAATTGATTGGAAAATAACCAAGCGTCGATTTACAATGCCAAAATATTTTGGTGGACTATATAAAATAGTGGGATTTATAGAAAAGAAATTATTATATTTTGGCTAAGGCTAACCGTGTACCCACACATGATATTTTATCGGGTATGATAAAATGGTGGAATAATACCAGCTCGGTGACTCTATATGTCATATGGGAGAAAGAACGGTATACTATATCAGCTTGGTGACTCTATATGTCATCTTGGAGAAAGAACGGTATACTATATTGGCTTGGTGACTCTATATGTCCTCTTGGAAAAGGAACGGTATACTATATCAGCTCGGTGACTCTATATTTCATCTTAGAGAATGAACAATATACTATATAAGCTTAGAGTAAGCTGTCCGCAAGGTGGTCGGACTTCATAGATAGTATTGATTGAAATGACCAAGGAATGGTCTTGTTGACATGGAATCGACTGAGTCGGTTGATCGATGATTCGATCTGATTGGGTGATTTGATTTGTTGATATGACTCGATGAAATATTAAATGGTATTGACTTGCAGGAAGGAAACTGAGGCCAAGGTAAATCCTCTGACTCGTGATTATACGTAGGCAGCCCTTAGGGCGTATTTTCTTCCTAATCGAATCTTAGGGGGTTAAACTTGCTAAGACGTAATTTCACCCCGTTGTGGGATAACATTTTCAGGTCCTTAGGTCATGGTCATGGAGAACCGAAAATCCCAGAGTTGTGAAGGTGAAGGAAGCAGAATCGATAAACCTATCTGACTAGTTAGTCATAAGACAGTTCCCTTTTCGTTAAGTCGATATTTTTGTAAACAGCCTGGTCTTGTAAATAAACCTGTTTGTTTATAAAAGGTTTGTGTTGGTTTAAAATGAAATTGTGGCCCTACTTTCCTATCCTATTCTTTTATTGTCTAGGGATTATTTATATGCTTCGACATGCGTATTAAAATAAATGGGTCGGCAATGCATCATAAGATGTCGCTATTTAATCGACCAGTGAGAGATGGACGCACGCTCGAGAATCGGGGCGTGACAATAGGTATAAAATCTAAAAACTTTAGAAAGTTCGTTATTTATGTTCAAAATAGTTTAATAAAGTCATGAACAAGTTCAAAATAGTTAGATAATAAAGTGACTTTTGAGACGAAAAATATATATTTATTTATTTATTTTAAGTCCAAAAAATAGAAAAAATTTGGCTAGGCCTAAGGGGATGTTTGAGAGGACATTTGTTACAACATTGAAAAGAAAGATAACAATATAAGAAGTTAAATTTTCTTTAATTGATCCTACCCTTTTGTGTTTAATTCCCATTTTAATATAATCTTTAGATTGATTACTGACTTCACACCTTTTTTATGATATGGCCAAGCCACGCAGCCGCTGTGTCATTTAGTAAGAAATTTACATGTAAAAAATTACTCTTGAAATACTTGTCTCACTATGCCCATTGAAACATTGCATTTCTAGACACTTGATAAGTTGGGGCAACATTTTAAAATGCAATGGGTGTTCATGTCAATCTGGTGCATCATAGTTCTCAACTGGGGTGGTTAATTTTCACGTGAGACTAATGGACATACTCCCCTAGTGATGGTATTGGCCAAGAACTCTTGAATTTTCTTGATTGGAATATTTCTCATAATTAGGTTCAATAGTCTCTTAAAATTGTTAATTATCCTAGAGATTTCACCCCAAAAGCCTTTTTTTATGGATCCTTTACAAAAGCTCTTGAAGAAGAAGCCACTCCAATGGAAAAGAGAGCATACTAGTGAAGTTGTGGTGCTAAAAGAGAAATTGATGCATCTTCCCCCACTGTTAGTTCATTTTGCGGGCAAGAGAATCTTGTGATTGATGATAGTGAAAAGTTTTGGACAGTAATTTTGCTCGAAGAAGTCAAGGAAAGAGATACATCTATGTACAAAATAGAGGACGGTTTTCACCTGCTAAACTTCACTGCCAATCTACATTCAAAGAACCTTTAGCAATCAAATATGAAATAAAGGAATTCGAATTAAATATGATTGGTTATCATTTATCTATCCAAAAAAAAAAAAAAATCTCTCATTTTCCAATCCAAAATGAAGTTTAAAGCCAAACTAGTTTCTCATCCTCATTTTATTTGATGCGTAGAATAGTTTTCCAAATATTCTTTTGAAACCAAACCCATTAAAGGAGAGAAAAACCTCCTTGTAAATCTTCTCTCAAGACCCAAAGACTTCTCATCCTTTTACATGTTCAATTTTGACCGATTGTGAATTGATAGCGTAAGGGAAGCGTGAAAAGAACCCCATCAGGGTGATATGCCCAATGTCCTCCTTAAAAACCACAATACCTTCCTCATCAGATGACATTTTTCTACAAGTCAAGGAAAGAGTAGACGATTTTCACCTGCCGAACTTCACTACCAATCTACATTCAAAGAAACTTTAGCCGTCAAATATGAAATAAAGGAATTCGAATTCAATATGATTGGTTATCATTTCTCTATATAAAAAAAAAAAAATCTGGCCTTCCCCATCCAAAATGAAGTTTAAAGCCAAACTAGTTTCTCATTCTCATCTTATTTGATGCGTAGAGTAGTCTTCCAAATATTCTTTTGAAACCAAACCCATTAAAGGAGCGAAGAACCTTCTTGTAAATCTTCTCAGAAGACCCAAAGACTTCTCATCCTTTTACATGTTCACTTTTGACCGGTTGTGAATTGATAGTGTAAGGGAAGGGTGACAAGAGCTCCATCAGGGTGATATGCCGAATGTGCTCCTTAAAAACCACAATACTTTCCTCGTTAGCCGACATTTTTCTACAACTCAATGAAAGAGATACATCTATGAACAAAAGAGTGGACGGTTTTCACATGCTGAACTTCACTACCACTCTACATTCACAGAAAATAAAGGAATTCGAATTCAATATGATTAGTTATCATTTCTCTATATAAAAAAAATATATATGTCCTTTCCCCATCCAAAATGAAGTTTAAAGCCAAACTAAATTCTCATCCTCAACTTATTTAATGCGCAGGATAGTTTTCCAATTATTCTTTTGAAACGAAACCCATTAAACGAGAGAAGAACCTCCTTGTAAATCTTCTCTAAAGACTCAAAGACTTCTCATCCTTTTACATGTTCACTTTTGACCGATTGTGAATTGATAGCATAAGGGAAAGGTGAAAAGAGCCCCATCAGGGTTATATGCCCAATGTGCTCCGTAAAAACCACAATACTTTCCTTGTCAGACAACATTTTTCTACAAGTTAAGGAAAGAGATACATCTATGAACAAAACAGTGGACAATTATCACCTGTTGAACTTCTCTACCACTCTACATTCGAAGAAACTTTAGCCGTCGAATTTGAAATAAAGGAATTCGAATTCAATATGATTGGTTATCATTTCTCTATCCAAAAAAAAAAAAATCTGTCCTTTCCCCATCCAAAATGAAGTTTAAAGCCAAACTAGTTTCTCATCCTCAACTTATTTGATGCGTAGGATAGTTTTCCAATTATTCTTTTGAAACCAAACCCATTAAAGGAGAGAAGAACCTCCTTGTAAATCTTCTCTAAAGACCCAAAGACTTCTCAACCTTTTACATGTTCACGTTTGACCAATTGTGATTTGATAGAGTAAGGGAAGGGTGAAAAGAGCCCCATCAGGGTGATATGCCCGATGTGCTCCTTAAAAACCACAATACTTTCCTGGTCAGACAACATTTTTCTACAAGTCAAGGAAAGAGATACATCTATGAACAAAACAGTGGACGATTTTCACCTGTTGAACTTCACTACCACTCCTCATTCAAAGAAACTTTAGCCGTCAAATATGAAATAAAGGAATTTGAATTCAATATGATTGGTTATCATTTCTCTATGAAAAAAAAAAATCTGTCCTTTGCCCATCCAAAATTAAGTTTAAAGCCAAACTAGTTTCTCATCCTTAACTTATTTGATGCGTAGGATAGTTTTCCAATTATTCTTTTGAAACCAAACCCATTAAAGGAGATAAGAACCTCCTTGTAAATCTTCTCTGAATACCCAAAGACTTCTCATCCTATTACATGTTCACTTTTGACCGATTGTGAATTGATAGCGTTAGGGAAGGGTGAAAAGAACCCCATCAGGGTGATTTGCCCAATGTCCTCCTTAAAACCACAATACTTTCCTCATCAGATGACATTTTTCTACATGTCAAGGAAAGAGATACAATTATGAACAAAAGAGTGGATGGTTTTCACCTGCTGAACTTGACTACCAATCTACATTCAAAGAAACTGTAGCTGTCAAATATGAAATAAAGAAATTCGAATTCAATATGATTCGTTATCATTTCTCTATCCAAAAAAAAAAATTTATTTCCTTTCCCCATCGAAAATGAAGTTTAAAGCCAAACTAGTTTCTCATCCTCAACTTATTTGATGGGTAGAATAGTTGTCCAAATGTTCTTTTGAAACCAAACCCATTAAAGGAGAGAAGAACCTTCTTGTAAATCTTCTCAGAAGACCCAAAGACTTCTCATTCTTTTGCACGTTCACTTTTGACTGATTGTGAATTGATTGCGTAAGGGAAGGGTGAAAAGAACCCCATCAGGGTGATATGCCCAATGTCCTCCTTAAAAACCACAATACTTTCCTCATCAGATGACATTTTTCTACAAGTCAAGGAAAGAGATACGTTTATGAACAAAAGAGTGCATGGTTTTTACCTGCTGAACTTCACTACCAATCTACATTCAGAGAAACTTTAGCCGTCAAATATGAAATAAAGGAATTCGAATTCAATATGATTGGTTATCATTTCTCTATCCAAAAAAAAAAAAAAAAAAAAGATCTGTCATTTCCCCATCCAAAATGAAGTTTAAAGCCAAACCAGTTTCTCATCCTCAACTTATTTGATGGGTAGAATAGTTTTCCAAATGTTCTTTTGAAACCAAACCCATTAAAGGAGAGAAGAACCTTCTTGTAAATCTTCTCAGAAGACCCAAAGACTTCTCATCCTTTTACATGTTCACTTTTGACCGGTTGTGAATTGATAGCGTAAGGGAAGGCTGAAAAGAGCCCCATCAGGGTGATATGCCAAATGTGCTCCTTAAAAACCACAATACTTTCCTCGTCAGACAACATTTTTCTACAAGTCAAGGAAAGAGATACATCCATGAACAAAAGAGTGGACAATTATGACCTGCTGAACTTCACTACCACTCTACATTTGAAGAAACTTTAGCCGTCGAATTTGAAATAAAGGAATTCGAATTCAATATGATTGGTTATCATTTCTCTATCCAAAAAAAAAAAAAAAATCTTTCATTTCCCCATCCAAGATGAAGTTTAAAGCCAAACTAGTTTCTCATCCTCAACTTATTTGATGGGTAGAATAGTTTTCCAAATGTTCTTTTGAAACCAAACCCATTAAAGGAGAGAAGAACCTTCTTGTAAATCTTCTCAAAAGACCCAAAGACTTCTCATCCTTTTACATGTTCATTTTTGACCAGTTGTGAATTGATAGCGTAAGGGAAGGGTGAAAAGAGCCCCATCAGGGTGATATGCCGAATGTGCTCCTTAAAAACCACAATACTTTCCTCGTCAGACAACATTTTTCTACAAGTCAAGGAAAGATATACATCTATAAACAAAAGAGTGGACAATTATCACCTGCTGAACTTCACTACCACTCTACATTTGAAGAAACTTTAGCCGTCGAATTTGAAATAAAGGAATTCGAATTCAATATGATTGGTTATCATTTCTCTATCCAAAAAAAAAAAAAAAATCTGTCCTTTCCCCATCCAAAATGAAGTTTAAAGCCAAACTAGTTTCTCATCCTCAACTTATTTGATGCGTAGGATAGTTTTCAAATTATTCTTTTGAAACCAAACCCATTAAAGGAGAGAAGAACCTCCTTGTAAATCTTCTCTAAAGACCCAAAGACTTCTCATCCTTTTACATGTTCACTTTTGACCGATTGTGAATTGATAGCGTAAGGGAAGGGTGAAAAGAACCCCATCAGGGTTATATGCCCAATGTCCTCCTTGAAAACCACAATACTTTTGTGACATCTTGAAATTCGATCTCGTTTCGATAAAATGAAATGTTCATATCGTCAACGTGTCTATGGTACTTTTTCTCTGAGCTGATCACTCACGAGTTAACTAACCTTTTGGGTGAAGCCGTTAAGGGATATATCCGCGGTAAAAATCCCTAAAAGCTACCTAATTTGTTGGATTGGACTAAAATCGCGTCTGGTCGATTTTAACCATGGAATTTGATTTGGATTTGGGAATCGAATATTAGAGCATGTCACAATTCATTTTTAGGACCTCGTTTCATCATCCGTCAAATTATTAACAAGTCCGAAATTTCGAGAAAGAAATTATCGGAAGAAGAACCGAAGACCAAACGAATATAGAAAGGGAAATGGAAAGAGAAAAGAAAATTTATAATAGAATTATTCTTTTTCTTTTCTTTTTCTCTCTCTCTCCCTTTTCTCTCTCTTCTTCTCTCTCTCCCTCTCTCATTTCCCTCGTGCGCAGCCCCTTCCCCACCGATTGCCCTCTGCCGTTTCTCATTTTGCTTCCCCTTTCACTTTTTATTTTGACTTTTCAAACTTCCTTCTCTCTTATCCCTTCTCTCTCTCTCTCTCTCTCTCTCTCTCTCTCTCTCTCTTCTCCCCCACTCCCCCTCGTGACCGAAAGCCCCCCTTCTTCTCGTTTCTCGCTCGTGAAAACCAGAAACAGAGGAAGGACAGCAGCTCACCGAAGACTGAACCAGCTGCCCGTCGTCGCCGCACCGGAGCCGGACCGCCAGCTTGCCCGCCGCTTGCCGCCGTGTGCCGCTAGCTCCGTTCCCTCGCGCTAGGTGATCTTCCCAAGCTAACCAGCCTCTGTTCAGCTCGGTTCCACCCCGACCAGCCGCCTCCAACCATCGCGCAGCCTCCCCGACGTCCCCTCACCCTCCGCCGGCATCCCCTCGCCGCTCTAGCCGCCGGACCAGCTCTTGCCAGCCCAATCCAGCAAGTGGCCGAGTGGGTATCCAGCGACTTCGGGCCTGCTTTTGGGCCATTTCCGGGACCCGAACTCGAGTCATGCTTTGGAGTTTGTTGTTCCTCGCATCGCCCCCGTCGGATTGATCCGATTTGCGCGCGATTCCGTGAGTAATCTCACTAATCTCTGATTAGTTGGTTAATTATGCTTAAGGGTTGTTTAGTTTTAATTACTTAGGTTTAGGTGGTTAGATTAGAATAGATTAGCGATTATTAGCTAACTGTGATGTAAATTAGACAAATTGATTGTGCAATTAGCAAGTACATGTAGTCTACTATTTATTGAAAGCACCTCGGGATTTTTCCCGACCCTTAGCGGGCTTCAATTAGGCTTTTCGGGCCTAAGTGGAATTTTTGGTATTTAAATATTATTTTTCAGAATTAAATTAATTAATTAATTATTTTCCGAAAATTCAATTGAGATGGCTAGTGACCGGAATATTATGCTAATGATCGTGGTGAAACCCGTTTATTTAATCGGGCTTTATTTTGAGTTAAATTGAATTTTCAATATTAATTATTTAATTTTCGAAATTAATTAATTAATTATTTATTTTCCGAAAATTCAACTGGAATGGTCCGTGACCGGAATATTATATTGATGATCGTGGTGAAGTCCATTTATTTAATTGGGCTTTATTTTGAGCTAAATTGGATTTTTAATATTAATTAATTAATTTTCGAAATTACTTAATTAATTAATTATTTTTGGGAAATTAAGATTGAGATGGCCAACGACTGAAATCTCGTGCTGATTTTCGTGGCGTAGTCCGTTTATTTATTTGAGCTTTGAATTGTGCCAAATTGAATTGAATGTGGAATTTTAGGATATATTCATAAATGGTTGTTGTTAATTATTTTATTGGGAAATCGTTGGGTATTGATTGTCGATATCAAAAGTGGTCGAGTGAGACCGTAAAGCCATTGAATATCGAAAGTAGTCAAGTGGGACCGTAAAGCCATTGAATTTCGAAAGTGGTTGAGTGGGACCGTAAAGCCCTTGAATATCGAAAGTGGTCGAGTGGGACCGTAAAGCCATTGAATATCGAAAGTGGTCGAGTGGGACCGTAAAGCCATTGAATTTCGAAAGTGGTCGAGTGGGACCGTAAAGCCATTAAATATCGAAAGTGGTCGAATGGCATCGTAAAGCCATTGAATATCGAAAGTGGTCGAGTGGCACCATAAAGCCATTGAATATCGAAAGTGGTCAAGTGGGACCGTAAAGCCATTGAATTTCGAAAGTGGTCGAGTGGGACCGTAAAGCCATTGAATTTCGAAAGTGGTCAAGTGGGACCGTAAAGCCATTGAATTTCGAAAGTGGTCGAGTGGGACCGTAAAGCCATTGAATTTCGAAAGTGGTCGAGTGGGACCGTAAAGCCATTGAATTTCGAAAGTGGTCGAGTGGGACCGTAAAGCCATTGAATATCGAAAGTGGTCGAGTGGGACCGTAAAGCCATTGAATATCGAAAGTGGTCGAGTGGGACCGTAAAGCCATTGAATATCGAAAGTGGTCGAGTGGGACCGTAAAGCCATTGAATATCGAAAGTGGTCGAGTGGGACCGTAAAGCCATTGACTATCGAAAGTGGTCGAGTGAGACCGTAAAGCCATTGAATATCGAAAGTGGTCGAGTGGGACCGTAAAGCCATTGAATATCAAAAGTGGTCAAGTGGGACCGTAAAGCCATTGAATATCGAAAGTGGTCGAGTGGGACCGTAAAGCCATTAAATATTGAATGTTGTTGTGTGGGAATGTGTCTTCCACCTTTGCTTAAAGTGTGATCTGAGGATCATGATTCGTAATTGGGGATTGAGATGGAATAATCGAATCGACCTAGAAATGGTCCGACTGACATGTAATCGACGAAGTCGATTAAACTGTGATTTGTCTGATTGTGCAAGGAGATATATGAAGTATCTATATATATCCTTGAATTACAGGTTGAGACTGATGCCAAGGTATGTCTTCTACCCTGTGTGTGTATAGGCAGCCTATAGTATAATAGTTTACTAATCGGGCATTAGTGGGGTAAAACTCGCTTAGACGTAGTCTCATCCTGGTTTGGGGAAAACATTTTAGGACCCCGATGAGAAGCTGAGGAGAAGGAATCTGAGTGGGAGAACTCTGAGGTGAAACCTGAGGAGAAGAATTTTGGAAGAAGAAGATAATCCCGAGAGGGGCCTTGAGTACGGCCCGTATGGACTGAGATTCCATCTTCTTTTGAGATCTCCATTTTGATGTGAATAGAGATAGAGTAAAAAGTTGTGAAGTACTTTGGTTTGTGTTTTGTATAAAAGTTTGGTTATAAGTTTCAATATGAAAAATATGGCGTTGCTTTTCTATCCCATCGATTTATTGTTTGGGGATTTATAACTGCTTCCACGTGTACTTAATAAATAGAATGGGTCGGCGATATATAGTCCTGGGATATCGCATATTAAAAACAACCAAGAGAAGGATGTGTGTGTGCCCGAGGATCAGGGCGTGACATCCAGTTTAAGTGGTATCAGAGCGAAGTTCAAGATTGGAGTGATAAGGAGCGTTGACCATGGGATAGTTAGTAGGAAATGCCTTTAAATTCATGCTGGTGCTTGTCTGTGTTAGTTGAATGCTAGAATTGTTGTGTGTGGATCGCTCACCTTCTAATCCAGTGTGGATTTGAAAGATGGGTTTCAGTGTAAAGACTGAACCATGAGCGAGTAGGAGTTGAGAGCTCCTAGTAAGAGGACAATGTCCTCTGTGACTCGGGATAATGCACTGACAAAGGTTGGTACCCGAGGTAGTTGTGGCAGAGTGTCGGCTTTGGCTAGCTCGTGTGTAAGAGTACCGCTGCAGGTTGGTACTAGTGTAGTAGCGTCGAGTGATCCTAAGTTCGATAGGATCGTTTTGATGCTAGTGTTCCTTGGGAATTGGATGAGCCAAAAGGCTCAGGATCGAACCACCGTCAGCGTTGCAACCGCCGTTGTCACCTCACTTGCTAAGATCTAGAGTGGAGATGTGATCTGGGAGTGAGTCATTGCATTTGAGCCGGGGTATAGATCCAGTTCAGGCAGAAATAGAAATCGGTCTGGAAAAAGATCGAGGTCGAGAGAAAAGTATTCTATTCTACCCAATAGGAAGGGTGGGGCAATCAGGTCAGCATCGAGCCAAAGGTATCATGTTGTTTCCGGGCGTGATGATAGAGATCGATCTTATGTCCTTCCTAGGACAAGGAAATTATTTGGAGTATAACCAATAGGGATGTCTGGTCAGGAGTGGTCTTAGCAGATTGATGGGGCAACTAGAAAGAGTGTGTGCTGTCACTTGGCAGGAGATAGAAGACCCACCTGATAGGTGTCAGAATTGTAGAAGGAAGAATGGATGAATCCAATGTCTGAGTATGACTAGAACGTGCTATAATTGCAATCAACACGGTCGTCGGGTGAAAGACTATCAGTGAAAGTCCAATGGAACACTGACTCTACTACCTCAGTTAGGACGCCATTAGGGTGGCAAAAAGGACAGGAATGGAACCAACCTGGCACTAGTCAGAGGAAGAATGTTTAGAGGAAAATTCTATCATAGTATCGTAGCAGAGTTTTTGTGAAGTTTGGGGAACTTCAGTTTATTGAAATAAGTGAGAGAAAGGGGAATCACTGGCAATAGTTATGCGTGACTAGTTGCTGAGGAATATTTTTAATGCTATATGAGTAGAGTGGACTCATAGAGCATTTTGTGATAATGAATCATGGTTATGGAATAATCCAGTTTAGTCTATTAGTTTACGAAAATGTCGAGATGATTAAGAGTCGAAAAGAATTTTCGATTTCATTAATCTCGTTGGCTAAAGATAATCCATTTGTTAGACGGAGGTTGCCAAGATTGATTTGATAACTGTAGTGGATGTGTCAGTTGAGAAATAGAATGTGAAGAAGGTGGCCATGATACAGAAAATTTCTAAGATGGTTCCAAAGGAATTGCTTGGGTTACCGCCAGAAAGAGAGATTGAAATTGTAATTGAGCTAGCACCAGGGATAGAACCGATCTTAAAGGCACCTTATCGTATGGCGTTATCTGAATTGAAGGAACTGAAGGTGCAGATGCAAGAATTGCTGGATAAAGGATTTATTCGTCCTAGTGCATCACCTTGGGGAGCACCAGTTCTGTTTGTTAAGAAGAAATATGGTTCGTTGCGTTTGTGCATCAATTATCGACAACTCAATCAGGTAACGATCAAGAACAAGTATCAATTGCCGAGAATAGATAACTTGTTTGATCAACTGCAAGGAGTGTCAATATTCTCAAAGATCGATTTGAGGACAGGATATCATCAACTGAGAATTAGGAAGGGAGATATTCCTAAGTCGGCATTTCGTACCTGGTATGGTCATTACGAGTTTACAGTGATGCCGTTCGGGTTGACGGATGCTCCAGCCGCCTTTATGGATTTGATGAACAGAGTGTTCAAGGAATATCTAGATCAGTTTGTGATCGTGTTCATTGATGACATCTTGGTCTATTCGAGAAGTGATGGAGAGCATAAGAATCAACTGAGATTAGTGCTTCAAACCTTAAGAACTCATCAGCTGTATGCTAAGTTTAGCAAATGCGAGTTTTGGTTGACTTGTGTTGCGTTCTTAGGTCATGTGATTTCCGGAGAAGGAATCTCTGTCGACCCAAGCAAGATAGAAGCCATGATCAAGTGGCCGAGACCGACAACAGTGACAGAAATCAAAAGTTTTCTAGGGTTAGCAGGTTATTATAGACAGTTTGTGGAAGGGTTCTCATCGATAGCGTCGCCTCTGACAAAGCTCATGAAGAAAAATGAGAAATTCATATGAACAGACAAGTGTGAGTGTAGTTTTCAAGAGCTGAAGAAAAAGCTGACTACCGTGCTCGTGTTGACGATTCCATTTGGTCTTGGAGGATTCAAGATCTACAGTGATGCGTTATTTAGAGGGTTGGGTTGCGTACTGATGCAATATGGTAGAGTTGTTGCATACGCTTCCCGGCAGTTGAGACCTCATGAATTGAATTATCCGACGCATGACTTAGAACTCGCAGCCATCATATTTGCATTGAAGATTTGGAGGCACTACTTGTGCGAAGAAAAGTTTTAGATTTTCCCAGACCATCAGAGTCTCAAGTATCTGTTCTCTCAGAAGGAGTTGAACATGAGACAACGCCAATGGATGGAATTGTTGAAGGACTATGACTGTGACATTCTGTATCACCCGGGAAAGGCGAACAAGGTCGCCGATGCATTGAGTCGGAAGTCTTAAATAGCGCAAATCTTGGTTAAGGAATGGAACTTAATCGAGCGAGCTCGGGATTTAGAATTCAAATTTGAAGTAGGCCACCTCTCGAGTCTTATGGCCACCCTCAGAATTGAACCGGATGTCCAGGTCAGAATCAAAGAACTCCAACCGACAGATCTAGATGTACAAAAATTCTTCAAGAGGATACCGATAAAAGAAATGCTAATTTTCAAGTTTCTAATGATGGGGTACTGAGACTTCATGGACGTTTGGTTGTACCTGATGATGTAGAGCTTAGAGAGGATATTTTATCTAAAGCACATCGTAGTAGTTACAGCGTTCATCCCGGAAGCACTAAAATGTATCAGAACCTACGTCAACACTACTGGTGGTCAGGTATGAAGGTGGACATTGCCAAGCATGTCGCCAAGTGTTTAACTTGTCAACAAGTAAAAGCCCAATATTGCAAGCCGGGAGGACTTTTGCAACCTCTCGCGGTCCTAGAATGGAAATGGGAGCATATCACGATGGATTTCGTGACTAGACTACCAAGGAGTCAGAGGGGGAATGATTTGATTTGGGTAGTAGTCGATAGGCTGACAAAGTCGACTCACTTCATTGCAGTTCAAAAGGACCTGAGTCTGGATAGGCACGCAAACCTGTATGTGCATCAGGTGGTTTGTATGCATGGATTGCCGGTTATGATAACATCTGATAGAGACCCGAGATTTACTGCTGCTTTTTGGAAGAGCTTGCAGAGTGCTTTAGGTACAAAGCTTCAGTACAGTACGGCATACTATCCTTAGACGGATGGCCAGTCTGAAAGGACAATTCAGACTCTTGAAGACATGCTGAGAGCGTGTGTAATAGACTTCAAGGGAAGTTGGGAAGATCAGCTTCATCTGGTGGAATTTGCCTACAACAACAGTTACCAGCAGAGTATCAAGATGGTTCATTTTGAAGCGTTGTATGGCAGAGCATGCAAAACTCCAGTATGTTGGGATGAAGTCGGGGAAAGGAAAATCACAGGCCTAGAGTTGGTTCAGCAATCAGTAAATGCGGTGACAGTAATCAAAGACAGATTAAAGACAGCGTAGAGCAGGCAGAAAAGTTATGCAGATAAGCGTCGAAGGTCTTTGGAATTCCAAGTTGGTGATCAGGTTCTTCTGAAAGTGTCACCAATGAGGGGAACTTCGCGCTTTGCTAAGAAAGGCAAACTGAGTTCGAAGTACGTAGGTCCGTTTGAGATTCTTGAAAGAATCGGAACCTAGCGTATCGTCTTGCGTTGCCGCCAAGATTGGCGCAAGTGCATGACGTCTTTCACATGTCGATGTTAAGGAAGTACGAGCCTGACCCGACCCACGTGCTCAATTTCGAAGAATTAGACGTGGATGACCGTGTGTCATGCGTTGAAAGCCCGGTCCAAATTGTCGATCGTAAAGAGCAAGTTCTACGTACAAAGACCATTCCGTTGGTCAAAGTGGTATGGCAACACCACGATACTGAAGGAGCGACCTGGGAGACTAAAGAGTCGATGAGACAATTGTACCCCCACCTTTTTTAGCAAAGTGTGTAATGGTTTAAATTTCGAGGACGAAATTTTTATAAGAGGGGAAGAGTTGTGATATCCTGAAATTCGATTCCGTTTCGATAAAATGAAATGTGCATATCGTCGGCGCACCTATGGTCGTTTTTCTCTGAGCTGATTACTCACGAGTTAACTAACCTATTGGGTGAAGCCGTTAAGGGATATATCCGCGGTAAAAATCCCTAAAAGCTACATAATTTGTTGGATTGGACTAAAATTGCGTCCGGTCAATTTTAACCATGGAATTTGATTTGGTTTCGGGAATCGAATATTCGAGCATGTCACAATTCATTTTTAGGACCTCGTTTCATCGTCCGTCAAATTATTGACGAGTTCGAAATTTCGAGAAAGAAATTATTGGAAGAAGAACCGAAGACCAAAAGAAAATAGAAAGGGAAATGGAAAGAGAAAAGAAAATTTAGAATAGAATTATTCGTTTTCTTTTCTTTTTCTCTTTCTCTCCCTTTTCTCTCTCTTCTTTTCTCTCTCCCTCTCTCATTTCCCTCATGCGCAGCCCCCTTCCCCACCAATTGCCCTCTGCCGTTTCTCATTTTGCTTCCCCTTTCACTTTTTATTTTGACTTTTCAAACTTCCTTCTCTCTCTCTCTCTCTCTTCTCCCCCACTACCCCTCGTGACCGAAAGCCCCCCTTCTTCTTGTTTCTCGCTCGTGAAAACCAGAAACGAAGGAAAGACAACAGCTCACCAAAGACTGAACTAGCCGCCCGTCATCGCTGCACCGGAGCCGGACCGCCCACGCGCCCGCCGCTCACCGCCGTGCGCTGCCAACTCCGTTCCCTCGCGCCAGGCGACCTCCTCGAGCGAACCAGCCTTTATTCAGCTTGGTTCCGCCCCGACCAGCTGCCTCCAGCCACCGCCTACCTCCGTCCGGCCACCGCGTAGCCTCCCCGGCGTCCCCTCACCCTCCGCCGGCGTCCCCTCGCCACTCTAGCTGCCGGACCAGCTCCGACCAGCCCAATCCAGCAAGTGGCCGAGTGGGTATCCAGCGACTTCGGTCCCGCTTTTGGGCCATTTCCGGGCCCCGAACCCGAGTCGTGCTTTGGGGTTTGTTGTTCCTCGCGTCGCCCTCGTCGGATTGGTCCGATTTGTGCGCGATTCCAGTGAGTAATCTCACTAATCCCTGATTAGTTGGCTAATTATGCTTAAATGTTGTTTAGTTTTAATTAATTAGGTTTAGGTGGTTAGATTAGAATAGAGTAGCGATTATTAGCTAATTGTGATGTAAATTTGGCAAATTGATTGTGCAATTAGCAAGTAGACGTAGTATACTATTTATTAAAAGCATCTCGGGATTTTTCCCGACCCTTAGTGGGCCTCAATTAAGCTTTTCGGGCCTAAGCGGAATTTTTGGTATTTAAATATTATTTTTCAGAATTAAATTAATTATTTATTTTCCGAAAATTCAATTGAGATGGCTAGTGACCGGAATATTATGCTGATGATCATGGTGAAGCCTGTTTATTTAATCAGGCTTTATTTTGAGTTAAATTGAATTTTCAATATTAATTATTTAATTTTCGAAATTAATTAATTATTTATTTATTTTCTGAAAATTCAACTGGAATGGCCCGTGACAGGAATATTATGTTGATGATCATGGTGAAGTCCATTTATTTAATTGGGCTTTATTTTGAGCTAAATTGAATTTTTAATATTAATTAATTTTCGTAATTAATTAATTATTTATTTATTTTTGGGAAATGAAGATTGAGATGGCCGACGACCGACATCTCATGCTGATTGTCATGGCGTAGTCCGTTTATTTATTTGAGCTTTGAATTGTGCCATATTGAATTGAATGTTGAATTTTAGGATATATTCCTAAATGGTTGTTGTTAATTATTTTATTGGGAAATCGTTGGGTATTGATTGTCGATATCGAAAGTAGTCGAGTGGGACCGTAAAGCCATTGAACATGGAAAGTGGTCGAGTGGGACCGTAAAGCCATTGAATATCGAAAGTGGTCGAGTGGGACCGTAAAGCCATTGAATATCGAAAGTGGTCGAGTGGGACTGTAAAGCCATTGAATTTGGAAAGTGGTCGAGTGGGACCATAAAGCCATTGAATATCGAAAGTGGTCGAGTGGGACCGTAAAGCCATTGAATATGGAAAATGGTCGAGTGGGACCGTAAAGCCATTAAATATTGAATGTTGTCGAGTGGGACTGTGTCTTCCACCTTTGCTTAAGATGTGATCTGAAGATCATGATTCGTAATTGGGGATTGAGATGGAATAATTGAATCGACCTAGAAATGGTCCGATTGACATGTAATCGACTAAGTTGATGAAACTGTGATTTGTCTGATTGTGCAAGGAGATATATGAAGTATCTGTATATAACCTTGAATTGCAGGTTGAGACTGATGCCAAGGTACGTCTTCTACCCTGTGTGTGTATAGGCAGCCTATAGTATAATAGTTTACTAATCGGGCATTAGTGGGGTAAAACTCGCTTAGACGTAGTCTCATCCTGGTTTGGGGAAAACATTTCAGGACCCCGATGAGAAGCTGAGGAGGAGGAATCTGAGTGGGAGAACTCTGAGGTGAAACCTGAGGAGAAGAATTTTGGAAGAAGAAGATAATCCCGAGAGGGGCCTTGAGTACGGCCCGGATGGACTGAGATTCCATCTTCTTTTGAGATCTCCATTTTGATGTGAATAGAGATAGAGTAAAAAGTTGTGAAGTACACTGGTTTGTCTTTTGTATAAAAGTTTGGTTATAAGTTTCAATATGAAAAATATGGCCTTACTTTTCTATCCAATCAATTTATTGTCTGGGGATTTATAATTGCTTCCGCATGTACTTAATAAATAGAAAGGGTCGGCGATATATAGTCCTAAGATATCGCATATTAAAAAATGACCAAGAAAAGAATGTGTGTGTGCCCGAGGATCGGGGCGTGAAAACTTTCCTTGTCAGACAACATTTTTCTACAAGTGAAGGAAAGAGATACATCTATGAACAAAAGAGTGGACAATTATCACCTGCTGAACTTCAATACCACTCTACATTCAAAGAAACTTTAGCTGTCAAATATGAAATAAAGGAATTCGAATTAAATATGATTGGTTATCATTTCTCTGTCAAAAAAAAAAAAAATCTGCCCTTTCCCCATCCAAAATGAAGTTTAAAGCCAAACTAGTTTCTCATCCTCAACTTATTTGATGGGTAGAATAGTTTTCCAAAAGTTCTTTTGAAACCAAACCCATTAAAGGAGAGAAGAATCTTCTTGTAAATCTTCTCAGAAGACCCAAAGACTTTTCATCCTTTTACAAGTTCACTTTTGACCGACTGTGAATTTATAGCGTAAGGGAAGGGTGAAAAGAGACCCATAGGGTGATATGGCGAATGTGCTACTTAAAAACCACTATACTTTCCTCGTCAGACGACATTTTTCTACAAGTCAATGAAAGAGATACATCTATGAACAAAAGAGTGGACAGTTTCCACCAGCTAAACTTCACTACCACTCTATATTCACACAAACTTTAGCCGTCAAATATGAATTAAAGAAATTCGAATTCAATATGAGTGGTTATCATTTCTCTACATAAAAAAAAATATATGTCGTTTCTCCATTGAAAATGAAGTTTAAAGCCAAACTAGTTTCTCATCCTCAACTTATTTAATGCATAGGATAGTTTTCCAATTATTATTTTGAAACCAAATCCATTAAAGGAGAGAAGAACCTCCTTGTAAATCTTCTCTAAAGACCCAAAGTCTTCTCATCATTTTACATGTTCACTTTTGACCGATTGTGAATTGATAGCATAAGGGAAGGGTGAAAAGAGCCCCATCAGGGTTATATGCCCAATGTGCTCCTTAAAAACCACAATACTTTCTTCGTCAGACAACATTTTTCTACAAGTCAAGGAAAGAGATACATCTATGAACAAAAGAGTGGACAATTATCACCTGCTGAACTTCACTATCACTCTACATTCGAAGAAACTTTAGCCGTCAAATATGAAATAAAGGAATTCAAATTCAATATGATTGGTTATCATTTCTCTATCCAAAAAAAAAAAAAAAATCTGTCCTTTCCCCATCCAAAATGAAGTTTAAAGCCAAACTAGTTTCTCATCCTCAACTTATTTGATGCGTAGAATAGTTTTCCAAATATTCTTTTGAAACCAAACCCATTAAAGGAGACAAGAAACTCCTTGTAAATCTTCTTTGAAGACCGAAAGACTTCTCAACCTTTTACATGTTCACTTTTGACCGATTGTGATATGATAGAGTAAGGGAAGGGTGTAAGGAGCCCCATCAAGGTGATATGCCCAATGTGCTCCTTAAAAACCACAATACTTTCCTCATCAGACAACATTTTTCTACAAGTCAAGGAAAGAGATACATCTATGAACAAAAGAGGATAATTATCACCTGCTGAACTTCACTACCACTCTACATTCGAAGAAACTTTAGCCATCAAATATGAAATAAAGGAATTCAAATTCAATATGATTGGTTATCATTTATCTATCCAAAAAAAAAAAAAAATCTGTCCTTTCCCCATCCAAAATGAAGTTTGAAGCCAAACTAGTTTCTCATCCTCAACTTATTTGATGGGTAGAATAGTTTTCCAAATGTTCTTTTGAAACCAAACCAATTAAAGGAGAGAAGAACCTTCTTGTAAATCTTCTCAAGAGACCCAAAGACTTCTCACCCTTTTACATGTTCACTTTTGACCAGTTGTGAATTGATAGCGTAAGGGAAGGGTGAAAAGAGCCCCATCAGGGTGATATGCCGAATGTGCTCCTTAAAAACCACTATACTTTCCTTTTTAGACGACATTTTTATACAAGTCAATGAAAGAGATACATCTATGAACAACAGAGTGGACGGTTTTCACCTGCTGAACTTCACTACCACTCTACATTCACACAAACTTTAGCAGTTAAATATGAAATAAAGGAAAACGAATTCAATTTTATTGGTTTTCATTTCTCTATAAAAAAAAAATAATCTGTCGTTTCCACATCGAAAATGAAGTTTAAAGCCAAACTAGTTACTCATCCTCAACTTATTTAATGCGTAGGATAGTTCTCCTATTATTCTTTTGAAACCAAAGCAATTAAAGGAGAGAAAAACCTCAGTATAATTCTTCTGTAACGACCCGAAGACTTCTCATCCTTTTACATGTTCACTTTTGGCTGATTGTGAATTGACAGCATAAGGGAAGGGTGAAAAAAGCCCCATCAGGGTTATATGCCCAATGTGCTCCTTAAAAAACCACAACACTTCCCTCGTTAGACAACATTTTTCTACAAGTCAAGGAAAGAGATACATCTATGAACAAAAGAGTGGACAATTATCACCTGATGAACTTCACTTCCACTCTACATTCGAAGAAACTTTAGCCGTCAAATATGAAATAAAGGAATTCAAATTCAATATGATTGGTTATCATTTGTCTATGAAAAAAAAAAATCTGTCCTTTCCCCTTCCAAAATGAAGTTTAAAGCCAAACTACTTTCTCATCCTCAACTTATTTGATAAGTACAAATATTCTTTTGAAACCAAATCCATTAAAGGACAGAAGAACCTCCTTGGAAATCTTCTCTGAAGACCCAAAGACTTCTCATTCTTTTACATGTTCACTTTTGATCGATTGTGAATTGATAGCGTATGGGAGGGGTGAAAAGAGCCCCATCAGGGTGATATGCCCATTGTCCTCCTTAAAAACCACAATACTTTCCTCATCAGACGACATTTTTCTACAAGTCCAGGAAGGAGATACATCTATGAACAAAAGAGTGGACGGTTTTCACCAGCTGAACTTCACTACCACTCTACATTCAAAGAAACTTTAGCCGTCAAATATGAAATAAAGGAATTCGAATTCAATATGATTGGTTATCATTTCTCCGTCAAAAAAAAAAAAAAAAGTCTGTACTTTCCCCATCGAAAATGAAGTTTAAAGCCAAACGAGTTTCTTATCCTCAACTTATTTGATGGGTAGAATAGTTTTCCAAATATTCATTTGAAACCAAACCCATTAAAGGAGAGAAGAACCTTCTTGTAAATCTTCTTAGAAGACCCAAAGACTTCTCATCCTTTTACATGTTCACTTTTGACCGGTTGTGAATTGATAGTGTAAGGGAAGGGTGAAAAGAGCCCCATCAGGGTGATATGTCGAATGTGCTCCTTAAAAACCACAATACTTTCCTCGCCAGACGACATTTTTCTACATGTCAATGAAAGAGATACATCTTTGAACTAAAGAGTGGACGGTTTTCACCTGCTGAACTTCACTACCACTCTACACTCACACAAACTTTAGCCGTCAAATATGAAATAAAGGAATTCGAATTCAATATGATTGGTTATCATTTCTCTATCAAAAAAATAGAAATCTGTTCTTTCCCCATCCCAAATGAAGATTAAAGCCAAATTAGTTTCTCATCGTCAACTTATTTAATGCGTAGGATAGTTTTCCAATTATTCATTTGAAACCAAACCCATTAAAGGAGAGAAGAACCTCCTTGTAAATTTTCTCTAAAAACCCAAAGACTTCTCATCCTTTTACATGTTCACTTTTGACCGATTCTGATTTGATAGAGAAAGGGAAGTGTGAAAAGAGCCTCACCAGGTTGATATGCCGAATGTGCCCCTTAAAACCAACAATATTTTCCTCATTAGAGGACATTTGTCTACAAGTCAAGGAAAGAGATTCATCTATGAACAAAAGTGGGGACAATTATCACCTACTGAACTTCACTAACACTCTACATTTAAAGAAACTTTAGCCGTCAAATATGAAATAAAGGAATTCGGATTCAATATGATTGGTTATCATTTCTCTATCCAAAAAAAGAAAAAAATCTGTCATTTCCCCATCCAAAATGAAGTTTAATGCCAAACTAGTTTCTCATCCTCAACTTATTTGATGCGTAGAATAGTTTTCCAAATATTCTTTTGAAACCAAACCCATTAAAGGAGAGAAGAAACTCCTTGTAAAGCTTCTCTGAAGACCGAAAGACTTCTCATCCTTTTACATGTTCACTTTTGACCGATTGTGAATTGATAGCGTAAGGGAAGGGTGAAAGGAGCCCCATCAGGGTGATATGCCCAATGTGCTCCTTAAAAACCACAATACTTTCTGCGCAAGATGACATTTCTCTACAAGTCAAGGAAAGAGATACATCTATGAACAAAAGATTGGATGGTTTTCGCCTGCTGAACTTCACTACCACTCTACATTCAAAGAAACTTTAGCCGTCAAATATGAAATAAAGGAATTCGAATTCAATATGATTGGTTATCATTTCTCTATCAAAAAAAAAAAAATCTGTCCTTTCCCCATCGAAAATGAAGTTTAAAGCCAAACTAGTTTCTCATCCTCAACTTATTTGATGCGTACAATAGTTTTCAAAATATTCTTTTGAAACCAAACCCATTAAAGGAGAGAAGAACTTCCTTCTAAATCTTCTCTGAAGACCCAAAGACTTCTCATTCTTTTACATCTTCACTTTTGACCGATTGTGAATTGATAGCGTAAGGGAAGGGTGAAAGGAGCCCCATCAGGGTGATATGCCCAATGTGCTCCTTAAAAACCACAATACTTTCTGCGCAAGACAACATTTCTCTACAAGTCAAGGAAAGAGATACATCTATGAATAAAAGATTGGATGGTTTTCGCCTGCTGAACTTCACTACCACTCTACATTCAAAGAAACTTTAGCCGTCAAATATGAAATAAAGGAATTCGAATTCAATATGAGTGGATGTCATTTCTCTGTCAAAGAAAAAAAAATCTGTCCTTTCCCTATCCAAAATGAAGTTTAAAGCCAAACTAGTTTCTCATCCTCAACTTATTTGATGGGTAGAATAGTTTTCCAAATATTCTTTTGAAACCAAACCCATTAAAGGAGAGAAGAACCTTCTTGTAAATCTTCTCAGAAGACCCAAAGACTTCTCATCTTTTTACATGTTCACTTTTCACCGGTTGTGAATTGATAGCGTAAGGTAAGGGTGAAAAGAGCCCCATTAGCGTGATATACCGAATTTGCTCCTTAAAAACCACAATACTTTCCGCGCCAAACGAAATTTTTCTACAAGTGAATGAAAGAGATACATCTATCAACAAAAGAGTGGACGGTTTTCACCTGCTGAACTTCACTACCACTCTACATTCAAAGAAACTTTAGCCGTCAAATATGAAATAATGGAATTCGGATTCAATATGATTGGTTATCATTTCTCTATCCAAAAAAAAAAAAAAAAAAAAATGTGTCATTTCCCCATCCAAAATGAAGTTTAAAGCCAAACTAGTTTCTCAACCTCAACTTATTTGATGCGTAGAATAGTTTTCCAAATATTGTTTTTAAACCAAACCCATTAAAGGAGAGAAGAAACTCCTTGTAAAGCTTCTCTGAAGACCCAAAGACTTCTCATCCTTTTACATGTTCACTTTTGACCGATTGTGAATTGATAGCGTAAGGGAAGGGTGAAAGGAGCCCCATCAGGGTGATATGCCCAATGTGCTCCTTAAAAACCACAATACTTTCTGCGGAAGACGACATTTCTCTACAAGTCAAGGATAGAGATACATCTATGAACAAAAGATTGGATGGTTTTCGCCTGCTGAACTTCACTACCACTCTACATTAAAAGAAACATTAGCCGTCAAATATGAAATACAGGAATTCGAATTCAATATGAGTGGTTGTCATTTCTCTGTCAAAGAAAAAAAATCTGTCCTCTCCCTATCCAAAATGAAGTTTAAAGCCAAACTAGTTTCTTATCCTCAACTTATTTGATGGGTAGAATAGTTTTCCAAATATTCTTTTGAAACCAAACCCATTAAATGAGACAAGAAACTCCTTGTAAATCTTCTTTGAAGACCGAAAGACTTCTCCACCTTTTACATGTTCACTTTTGACCGATTGTGATTTGATAGAGTAAGGGAAGGGTGTAAGGAGCCCCATCAAGGTGATATGCCCAATGTGCTCCTTAAAAACCACAATACTTTCCTCATCAGACAACATTTTTCTACAAGTCAAGGAAAGAGATACATATATGAACAAAAGAGTGGACGGTTTTCACCTGCTGAACTTCACTACCACTCTACATTCAAAGAAACTTTAGCCATCAAATATGAAATAAAGCAATTCGGATTCAATATGATTGGTTATCATTTCTCTATCCAAAAAAAAAAAAAAAAATCTGTCATTTCCCCATCCAAAATGAAGTTTAAAGCCAAACTAGATTCTCATCCTCAACTTATTTGATGCGTAGAATAGTTTTCCAAATATTCTTTTGAAACCAAACCCATTAAAGGAGAGAAGAAACTCCTTGTAAAGCTTCTCTGAAGACCCAAAGACTTCTCATCCTTTTACATGTTCACTTTTGACCGATTGTGAATTGATAGCGTAAGGGAAGGGTGAAAGGAGCCCCATCAGGGTGATATGCCCAATGTGCTCCTTAAAAACCACAATACTTTCTGCGCAAGACGACATTTCTCTACAAGTCAAGGAAAGAGATACATCTATGAACAAAAGATTGGATGGTTTTCGCCTGCTGAACTTCACTACCACTCTACATTCAAAGAAACTTTAGCCGTCAAATATGAAATAAAGGAATTCGAATTCAATATGATTGGTTATCATTTCTCTGTCAAAAAAAAAAAATCTGTACTTTCCCCATCGAAAATGAAGTTTAAAGCCAAATTAGTTTCTTATCCTCAACTTATTTGATGGGTAGAATAGTTTTCCAAATATTCATTTGAAACCAAACCCATTAAAGGAGAGGAGAACCTTATTGTAAATCATCTTAGAAGACCCCAAGACTTCTCATCCTTTTACATGTTAACTTTTGACCGGTTGTGAATTGATAGCGTAAGGGAAGGGTGAAAAGAGCCCCATCGGGGTGATATGCCAATGTGCTCCTTAAAAACCACAATACTTTCCTCGCCAGACGACATTTTTCTACATGTCAATGAAAGAGATACATGAATGAACTAAAGAGTGGATGGTTTTCACCTGCTGAACTACACTACCACTCTACCCTCTCACAAACTTTATCCGTCAAATATGGAATAAAGGAATTCGAATTCAATATGAGTGGTTGTCATTTCTCTGTCCAAAAAAAAAATCTGTCCTTTCCCCATCCAAAATGAAGTTTAAAGCCAAACTAGTATCTCATCCTCAACTTATTTGATGGGTAGAATAGTTTTCCAAATATTCTTTTGAAACCAAACCCATTAAAGGAGACAAGAAACTCCTTGTAAATCTTCTTTGAAGACCGAAAGACTTCTCAACCTTTTACATGTTCACTTTTGACCGATTGTGATTTGATAGAGTAAGGGAAGGGTGTAAGGAGCCCCATCAAGGTGATATGCCCAATGTGCTCCTTAAAAACCACAATACTTTCCTTGTCAGACAACATTTTTCTACAAGTCAAGGAAAGAGATACATCTATGAACAAAAGAGTGGACGGTTTTCACCTGCTGAACTTCACTACCACTCTACATTCAAAGAAACTTTAGCCGTCAAATATGAAATAAAGGAATTTGAATTCAATATGATTGGTTATCATTTCTCTATCCCAAAAAAAAAAAAAAAAATCTGTCCTTTCCCCATCCAAAATGAAGTTTAAAGCCAAACTAATTTATCATCCTCAACTTATTTGATGCGTAGAATAGTTTTCCAAATATTCATTTGAAACCAAACCCATTAAAGGAGAGAAGAACCTCCTTGTAAAGCTTCTCCAAGACCCAAAGACTTCTCATCCTTTTACATGTTCACTTTTGACCGATTGTGAATTGATAGCGTAAGGGAAGGGTGAAAGGAGCCCCATCAGGGTGATATGCCCAATGTGCTCCTTAAAAACCACAATACTTTCTGCGCAAGACGACATTTCTCTACAAGTCAAGGAAAGAGATACATCTATGAACAAAAGATTGGATTGTTTTCGCCTGCTGAACTTCACTACCACTCTACATTCAAAGAAACTTTAGCCGTCAAATATGAAAAAAAGGAATTCGAATTCAATATGATTGGTTATCATTTCTCTATCAAAAAAAAAAAAAAGAAATCTGTCCTTTCCCCATCCAAAATGAAGTTTAAAGCCAAACTAGTTTCTCATCCTCAACTTATTTGATGCGTACAATAGTTTTCCAAATATTCTTTTGAAACCAAACCCATTAAAGGAGAGCAGAACTTCCTTCTAAATCTTCTCTGAAGACCCAAAGACTTCTCATTCTTTTACATGTTCACTTTTGACCGATTGTGAATTGATAGCGTAAGGGAAGGGTGAAAGGAGCCCCATCAGGGTGATATGCCCAATGTGCTCCTTAAAAACCACAATACTTTCTGCGCAAGACGACATTTCTCTACAAGTCAAGGAAAGAGATACATCTATGAACAAAAGATTGGATGGTTTTCGCCTGCTGAACTTCACTACCACTCTACATTCAAAGAAACTTTAGCCCTCAAATATGAAATAAAGGAATTCGAATTGAATATGAGTGGTTGTCATTTCTCTGTCAAAGAAAAAAAAATCTGTCCTTTGCCTATCCAAAATGAAGTTTAAAGCCAAACTAGTTTCTCATCCTCAACTTATTTGATGGGTAGAATAGTTTTCCAAATATTCTTTTGAAACCAAACCCATTAAAGGAGAGAAGAACCTTCTTGTAAATCTTCTCGAAGACCCAAAGACTTCTCATCTTTTTACATGTTCACTTTTCACCGGTTGTGAATTGATAGCGTAAGGGAAGGGTGAAAAGAGCCCCATTAGCGTGATATGCTGAATTTGCTCCTTAAAAACCACAATACTTTCCGCGCAAATGAAATTTTTCTACAAGTGAATGAAAGAGATACATCTATGAACAAAAGAGTGGACGGTTTTCACCTGCTGAACTTCACTACCACTCGACATTCAAAGAAACTTTAGCCGTCAAATATGAAATAATGGAATTCGAATTGAATATGAGTGTTTGTCATTTCTCTGTCAAAAAAAAAAATCTGTCCTTTCCCCATCCAAAATGAAGTTTAAAGCCAAACTAGTATCTCATCCTGAACTTATTTGACGCGTAGAATAGTTTTCCAAATATTCTTTTGAAACCAAACCCATTAAAGGAGACAAGAAACTCCTTGTAAATCTTCTTTGAAGACCGAAAGACTTCTCAACCTTTTACATGTTCACTTTTGACCGATTGTGATTTGATAGAGTAAGGGAAGGGTGTAAGGAGCCCCATCAAGGTGATATGCCCAATGTGCTCCTTAAAAACCACAATACTTTCCTCGTCGACAACATTTTTCTACAAGTCAAGGAAAGAGATACATCTATGAACAAAAGAGTGGACGGTTTTCACCGCTGAACTTCACTACCACTCTACATTCAAAGAAACTTTAGCCGTCGAATATGAAAAAAAGGAATTCGAATTCAATATGATTGGTTATCATTTCTCTATCAAAAAAAAAAAAATCTGTCCTTTCCCCATCCAAAATGAAGTTTAAAGCCAAACTAGTTTCTCATCCTCAACTTATTTGATGCGTACAATAGTTTTCCAAATATTCTTTTGAAACCAAACCCATTAAAGGAGAGCAGAACTTCCTTCTAAATCTTCTCTCAAGACCCAAAGACTTCTCATTCTTTTACATGTTCACTTTTGACCGATTGTGAATTGATAGCGTAAGGGAAGGGTGAAAGGAGCCCCATCGGGGTGATATGCCCAATGTGCTCCTTAAAAACCACAATACTTTCTGCGCAAGACGACATTTCTCTACAAGTCAAGGAAAGAGATACATCTATGAACAAAAGATTGGATGGTTTTCGCCCGTGAACTTCACTACCACTCTACATTCAAAGAAACTTTAGCCGTCAAATATGAAATAAAGGAATTCGAATTGAATATGAGTTGTTGTCATTTCTCTGTCAAAGAAAAAAAAAAATCTGTCCTTTGCCTATCCAAAATGAAGTTTAAAGCCAAACTAGTTTCTCATCCTCAACTTATTTGATGGGTAGAATAGTTTTCCAAATATTCTTTTGAAACCAAACCCATTAAAGGAGAGAAGAACCTTCTTGTAAATCTTCTCGAGAAGACCCAAAGACTTCTCATCTTTTTACATGTTCACTTTTCACCGGTTGTGAATTGATAGCGTAAGGGAAGGGTGAAAAGAGCCCCATTAGCGTGATATGCTGAATTTGCTCCTTAAAAACCACAATACTTTCCGCGCAAATGAAATTTTTCTACAAGTGAATGAAAGAGATACATCTATGAACAAAAGAGTGGACGGTTTTCACCTGCTGAACTTCACTACCACTCTACATTCAAAGAAACTTTAGCCGTCAAATATGAAATAATGGAATTCGAATTGAATATGAGTGTTTGTCATTTCTCTGTCAAAAAAAAAATCTGTCCTTTCCCCATCCAAAATGAAGTTTAAAGCCAAACTAGTATCTCATCCTGAACTTATTTGACGCGTAGAATAGTTTTCCAAATATTCTTTTGAAACCAAACCCATTAAAGGAGACAAGAAACTCCTTGTAAATCTTCTTTGAAGACCGAAAGACTTCTCAACCTTTTACATGTTCACTTTTGACCGATTGTGATTTGATAGAGTAAGGGAAGGGTGTAAGGAGCCCCATCAAGGTGATATGCCCAATGTGCTCCTTAAAAACCACAATACTTTCCTCGTCAGACAACATTTTTCTACAAGTCAAGGAAAGAGATACATCTATGAACAAAAGAGTGGACGGTTTTCACCTGCTGAACTTCACTACCACTCGACATTCAAAGAAACTTTAGCCGTCAAATATGAAATAATGGAATTCGAATTGAATATGAGTGTTTGTCATTTCTCTGTCAAAAAAAAAATCTGTCCTTTCCCCATCCAAAATGAAGTTTAAAGCCAAACTAGTATCTCATCCTCAACTTATTTGACGCGTAGAATAGTTTTCCAAATATTCTTTTGAAACCAAACCCATTAAAGGAGACAAGAAACTCCTTGTAAATCTTCTTTGAAGACCGAAAGACTTCTCAACCTTTTACATGTTCACTTTTGACCGATTGTGATTTGATAGAGTAAGGGAAGGGTGTAAGGAGCCCCATCAAGGTGATATGCCCAATGTGCTCCTTAAAAACCACAATACTTTCCTCGTCAGACAACATTTTTCTACAAGTCAAGGAAAGAGATACATCTATGAACAAAAGAGTGGACGGTTTTCACCTGCTGAACTTCACTACCACTCTACATTCAAAGAAACTTTAGCCGTCGAATATGAAAAAAAGGAATTCGAATTCAATATGATTGGTTATCATTTCTCTATCAAAAAAAAAAAAAAAAAAAAAAAAAAAGAAATCTGTCCTTTCCCCATCCAAAATGAAGTTTAAAGCCAAACTAGTTTCTCATCCTCAACTTATTTGATGCGTACAATAGTTTTCCAAATATTCTTTTGAAACCAAACCCATTAAAGGAGAGCAGAACTTCCTTCTAAATCTTCTCTCAAGACCCAAAGACTTCTCATTCTTTTACATGTTCACTTTTGACCGATTGTGAATTGATAGCGTAAGGGAAGGGTGAAAGGAGCCCCATCAGGGTGATATGCCCAATGTGCTCCTTAAAAACCACAATACTTTCTGCGCAAGACGACATTTCTCTACAAGTCAAGGAAAGAGATACATCTATGAACAAAAGATTGGATGGTTTTCGCCTGCTGAACTTCACTACCACTCTACATTCAAAGAAACTTTAGCCGTCAAATATGAAATAAAGGAATTCGAATTGAATATGAGTTGTTGTCATTTCTCTGTCAAAGAAAAAAAAATCTGTCCTTTGCCTATCCAAAATGAAGTTTAAAGCCAAACTAGTTTCTCATCCTCAACTTATTTGATGGGTAGAATAGTTTTCCAAATATTCTTTTGAAACCAAACCCATTAAAGGAGAGAAGAACCTTCTTGTAAATCTTCTCAGAAGACCCAAAGACTTCTCATCTTTTTACATGTTCACTTTTCACCGGTTGTGAATTGATAGCGTAAGGGAAGGGTGAAAAGAGCCCCATTAGCGTGATATGCTGAATTTGCTCCTTAAAAACCACAATACTTTCCGCGCAAATGAAATTTTTCTACAAGTGAATGAAAGAGATACATCTATGAACAAAAGAGTGGACGGTTTTCACCTGCTGAACTTCACTACCACTCTACATTCAAAGAAACTTTAGCCGTCAAATATGAAATAATGGAATTCGAATTGAATATGAGTGTTTGTCATTTCTCTGTCAAAAAAAAATCTGTCCTTTCCCATCCAAAATGAAGTTTAAAGCCAAACTAGTATCTCATCCTGAACTTATTTGACGCGTAGAATAGTTTTCCAAATATTCTTTTGAAACCAAACCCATTAAAGGAGACAAGAAACTCCTTGTAAATCTTCTTTGAAGACCGAAAGACTTCTCAACCTTTTACATGTTCACTTTTGACCGATTGTGATTTGATAGAGTAAGGGAAGGGTGTAAGGAGCCCCATCAAGGTGATATGCCCAATGTGCTCCTTAAAAACCACAATACTTTCCTCGTCAGACAACATTTTTCTACAAGTCAAGGAAAGAGATACATCTATGAACAAAAGAGTGGACGGTTTTCACCTGCTGAACTTCACTACCACTCTACATTCAAAGAAACTTTAGCCGTCAAATATGAAATAAAGGAATTCGGATTCAATATGATTTGTTATCATTTCTCTATCCAAAAAAAAAAAAAAAAAATCTGTCATTTCCCCATCCAAAATGAAGTTTAAAGCCAAACTAGTTTCTCAACCTCAACTTATTTGATGCGTAGAATAGTTTTCCAAATATTCTTTTGAAACCAAACCCATTAAAGAAGAGAAGAAACTCCTTGTAAAGCTTCTCTGAAGACCCAAAGACTTCTCATCCTTTTACATGTTCACTTTTGACCGATTGTGAATTGATAGCGTAAGGGAAGGGTGAAAGGAGCCCCATCAGGGTGATATGCCCAATGTGCTCCTTAAAAACCACAATACTTTCTGCGCAAGACGACATTTCTCTACAAGTCAAGGAAAGAGATACATCTATGAACAAAAGATTGGATGGTTTTCACCTACTGAACTTCACTACCACTCTACATTCAAAGAAACTTTAGCCGTCAAATATGAAATAAAGGAATTCGAATTCAATATGATTGGTTATCATTTCTCTGTCAAAAAAAAAAAATATGTACTTTCCCCATCGAAAATGAAGTTTAAAGCCAAACTAGTTTCTTATCCTCAACTTATTTGATGGGTAGAATAGTTTTCCAAATATTCATTTGAAACCAAACCCATTAAAGGAGAGGAGAACCTTCTTGTAAATCATCTTAGAAGACCCAAAGACTTCTCATCCTTTTACATGTTAACTTTTGACCGGTTGTGAATTGATAGCGTAAGGGAAGGGTGAAAAGAGCCCCATCGGGGTGATATGCCGAATGTGCTCCTTAAAAACCACAATACTTTCCTCGCCAGACGACATTTTTCTACATGTCAATGAAAGTGATACATCTATGAACTAAAGAGTGGATGGTTTTCACCTGCTGAACTACACTACCACTCTACCCTCTCACAAACTTTAGCCGTCAAATATGAAATAAAGGAATTCGAATTCAATATGAGTGGTTGTCATTTCTCTATCAAAAAAAAAAATCTGTCCTTTCCCCATCCAAAATGAAGTTTAAAGCCAAACTAGTATCTCATCGTCAACTTATTTGATGGGTAGAATAGTTTTCCAAATATTCTTTTGAAACCAAACCCATTAAAGGAGACAAGAAACTCCTTGTAAATCTTCTTTGAGGACCGAAAGACTTCTCAACCTTTTACATGTTCACTTTTGACCGATTGTGATTTGATAGAGTAAGGGAAGGGTGTAAGGAGCCCCATCAAGGTGATATGCCCAATGTGCTCCTTAAAAACCACAATACTTTCCTCGTCAGACAACATTTTTCTACAAGTCAAGGAAAGAGATACATCTATGAACAAAAGAGTGGACAGTTTTCACCTGCTGAACTTCACTACCACTTTACATTCAAAGAAACTTTAGCCGTCAAATATGAAAAAAAGGAATTCGAATTCAATATGATTGGTTATCATTTCTCTATCAAAAAAAAAAAAAAATCTGTCCTTTCCCCATCCAAAATGAAGTTTAAAGCCAAACTAGTTTATCATCCTCAACTTATTTGATGCGTAGAATAGTTTTCCAAATATTCATTTGAAACCAAACCCATTAAAGGAGAGAAGAACCTCCTTGTAAAGCTTCTCTGAAGACCCAAAGACTTCTCATCCTTTTACATGTTCACTTTTGACCGATTGTGAATTGATAGCGTAAGGGAAGGGTGTAAGGAGCCCCATCAAGGTGATATGCCCAATGTGCTCCTTAAAAACCACAATACTTTCCTTGCCAGACGACATTTTTCTACAAGTCAAGGAAAGAGATACATCTATGAACAAAAGAGTGGATGGTTTTCACCTGCTGAACTTCACTACCACTCTACATTCACACAAACTTTAGTCGTCAAATATGAAATAAAGGAATTCGAATTCAATATGATTGGTTATCATTTCTTAGTTAAAAAAATTAATATATGTCCTTTTGCCACACAAAATGAAGTTTAAAGCCAAACTAGTTTCTCATCCTCAACTTATTTGATGGGTAGAATAGTTTTCCAAATATTCTTTTGAAACCAAACCCATTAAAGGAGAGAAGAACCTCCTTGTAAATCTTCTCTGAAGACCTAAGGACTTCTCATCCTTTTACATGTTCACTTTTGACTGGTTGTGAATTGATAGCGTGAGGGAAGGGTGAAAAGAGCCCCATCAAGGTGATATGCCCAATGTGCTCCTTAATAACCACAATACTTTCCTCGTGAAACGGCATTTTTCTACAAGTCAAGGAAAGAGATGCATCTATGAACAAAAGAGTGGACGGTTTTCACCTGCTGAACTTCACTACCACTCAACGTTCAAAGAACATTAGCCATCAAATATAGAATAAAGGAATTCGAGTTCAATATAATTGGTTATTATTTCTTTGTCTGAAGCAAGAAGAAGAAAAAAGCCATCCTTTCCCCATCCCAAATGAAGTTTAAACCCAAATTAGTTTCTTATCCTCAACTTGTTTGATGGTTAGTATGGTTTTCAAGGTACTCTTTTGAAATCAAACACATCAAAGAAGAAAAAACATCTTCATATACTTCTTTCAAGAACCAAAGACTTCTCATCCTTTTATAGGTTTGCTTTTGACCAATTGCGAATTAGTACTGTGAGGGAAGGGTGAAAAGAACTCCATTGGAGAGATTAGCCCGATGTCCTTATTGAAAACCACAATACTTTCCTTGTCAGACAACATTTTTCTACATGTAATAACAATAAATACTAAACATATTGTAAATGTAAATGCATTGAAAATTTGGGCCTCCTTCCTTCATTAGGACTTTGGCTCCTGCACAATAGTACCGTGTTTGTAGATAGATTGTAACTAGAATTTTGCTAGTACACAACACCTTGTAAGGAGTAGTTCTATCTTAATTTTTCCCTAATAGATAGAATCTCATGAACTTGTCGCTTGAAGAGAATATTTGTACTTTGCAAGTATAGCTGGGCGTGTTTTCAATTGAATACATTGGATGTGATAATGAGCTAGGGCTAGCAACAAAAAGAACATGATAAAACACATTTGATGGAACATGAGGCACCAATTCATGAGGAGTTAAGATATATGAAAGTTATGACACTCAAGTAGTTGAAAAAAAGTTTATGACACTAAAGTGATCGTCATACCAAAGTTTTGGTACTTCTGATGTTCTTTCCCAACAAAGTTTGTTAAAAAGGGAAAAGAGAGGGGCAACTTTAATAAAATGAGATGTAGTTTTCTATTCCCTCATCATTCCTTCTCAAGATTACATGAAAGTCCTCTCAAGCATTATTACAAGCTGCCATTGAATTTTTGCTGGAGAATCGTCAAAGCTAATCAAATAGTTTTTAACTTGTCATAACAAAATATATTGTAATTATACATTTCTCACATTGATCTTCATTATTTCACCCACAGTTATTTTATTTTTATTAATTCAATTTCACTAGAGTCAAAATTCTCCCTGAAATAAAATCCATGAAGATGGAGATTTGTCAATGTAACCTCCAGAGATTAATTTCATTTGACTTTTGTATGCTTAATAGATTGTTGGACCCCTTCTATCATTTGGTAGCTGCATGTAGATCGTCTTCAAAACTAACATTTGTTTGATCATCCTTATAAAGTTCGAATATGTTCAATTCCTTTATGGCCCCTTTACTTCTTGTGCTTGCATTCAAAAGATGTTCGGAGCATACTTCAGTGTCAGCTTGAGACGAACTCGAGAGGAGATCTGTTACAACATTGGAAAGAAAGATAAACAGAATGAGAAGCTAATTTCTTATACTTGATCTTACCCCGTTTATTTCTTTTTAACCTTTTTCACAATCTTTAGTTTCCTTTCTCACAATCTCTTCCACATCATCCTTATCTTAAATGGAGTCCAAAAATTAAGTTACATACTGGTGAAGCAAATTGACCTCAAATAAGATATTTCAGATCTAATTCATATTAATGTTTTTGAAAAGGTTTTATCATAATAAGTGCGGCATTTTAAAACTAAGCTATATTGTCACGAAAAGTGATTTTATGCAGATTTTGTGAAGATTATTCTGAACAACTTATCTTGTACCAAAATACAAGAAATGAACAAGTAACACTATTTAATAGTCACTAAAGTAGCACGGGCATAATTTGAGAGGGGACACATTGAATACGCATTTGATGGAATGTTCGGTGATCGTCTCCTTGTGCTTGTCAGTCCTCACGTAATTGATGGGTTTTACTAATTGACTAAACAAGTTCATCACTGTTTAATAAAAAGTGATAGGATATGATGGAGAAAAGCCACTTTTTCTGTAATTTTTTTGAAAAAATTCAAATGTTAATTAAAACTATGTACATATATACATGTATATGTATATGTATATGTATATGTACATGTGTATATACACTAGATTCATGTCAATCTAATGCATCATAGTTCTCAACTGGGGTTGTTAAATTCCATGTGGGATTTACATAATCTAAATTTAACTAGACTCATATGAGTTCAATGGACATACTACCATAGTGGTCCTATTGGCCAAGAAGTCTGAGAGTTTCTTGATTAGAATATTTCTCATAGGCAAGTTCCACAATTTCTTAGGATTGTCAATTATCTTAGAGATTCCATACCGAAAGCCTCTAAATTTATGCATGCATTGCAATAAGCTCTTGAAGAGGAATCCACTCCCATGGGAAAGAGAGCATATCAATGCAATTGAGGTGTCAAAGGAGAAGTTGTTGTATCTTCCCCCATTGAAGTCCCTTCTGATGGCAAGCGAATCTTGGGATCTGATGATAGTGAAAAGTATCGGATTGTAGTTCTACTTGAAGAAATTGATGAAAGAGATATATCTGTGAACATAAGAGGGGACGCTTTTCGCCCGCCAAACTTCACTACCACTCTATATTGAAAGAAACCTTAGCCATTAATTATGAAATTAAGGAAATAAAATTCCATCCTATTGTTTAGGATTTCTTTGTCAAAATAAGAAGTCATCCTTTCCCCATATGATGAAGTTTAAAGCCAAAATAGTTTCTTATCCTCAATTTGTTCGATGGTAATTATGATATTAAAAATACTCTTTTGAAATCAAACACATTAAAGTATAGAAGAACATCCTTGTAGATCTTCTTTCAAGACACAAAGACTTCTCATCCTTGCACATATTCACATTTGACTGATTGCGAATAAGTACCGTGAAAGAAGGGTGAAATGAACTCCATGAGGGTGATATGCCCAATGTCCTCCTTGAAAACCACGATACTTTCCTCATTTGACGACATTTTCTACATGTAATAATAGTAGATGCTAAACATATTATAAGTGTGAATGCATTGAAAATTTGGGCCTCCTTCCTTCGTTGGAACTTTGGCTTCTTCACAGTAGTAGCGTGTTTGTAGGTAGATTGTAGCTAGAATTTCGGTAGTACATAACACCTTGTAAGGAGCACTTTCTATCTGAAATTTTTCCCCTAATAAATAAAATCTCGTGAACTTGCCGCTTGAAGAGAATATTTGTGATTTGTAAGTATAGTCGGGCGTGTTTTCAATTGAATGAGATCTATTGAAGACACTGGATGTAATAATGAGCTGGGGCCTAACGAGAAGAGCATAATAAAGTGCATTCGATGGAATGTTCAGTCTTCATCTCCTTGGACTTCTCAATCCTCTCGTAGTTGACAGGGAACATGAAGCACTAATTTGTCCTTTATTTGGTTTTGTCCTCCCTTTCTTCTTTGTTGTTACTCTCAACTTTTTTATGGTGTTTCCCATTAGATGATGCTATGCTATATGTTAATATTAGTATACTAAACCGCACAGCAGACTATGAGTGTACTATAAGTCATATTGGATAACTAATAACAATATGTCATGTCAAATTCATAAAACAATCTTAGCATCGACATTTCTTTGTTTTTATTTTTATCGTAAAATTGAGAGCTAGCAAGACACTACAATAAGAGTAGCACTACATGTACTGAGACTTGAGTTTCTCGGTAAATGAAATGGTGCACTATGTGCAGTACAGCATGTCGTCAAATAAGAGTGGAATCGGCGTTAGTTTGTAAAATGGGGAAAAGTGATAAATGGGGCAAGTTCAATTAAAGGAAATTTTCTGGCAAAAAAATTAAAGGAAATTTTGCCAGCCCTCTAATATTCCGTGCAATCTGTAATATGCTTTGTTGGCTATACTTCTTGGCCATACTGATAATGAAAATGCCTGTATAACCCTTAACATCAGCTATATGAGGCGAGGTGACGTTTGAATAAAAGGCAAAGTCGGAAGAAGGGACATATTCCCAAACCTCCGCTCTGTTCTCCTTGATTTCTTGCAAATCTTTCTCTTCTAGGTCTAGTGACATTGGAAGGATAAAATTGCAATTTTGATCATATAAGATGAGTTGGTTCAACAAGTCTGGTCTCTATTTGTTATTCAAATCCTACAGATGAGAAAGCTTTTCCAAGGCCATGAAGCCTTTGGTTGAAGGCTAATGATATTTTAGAGACCATCAAGCAGTTTCATTTAAGGGCTAAAAGAGGAAAGGGCATGCGTGCTAGGATAACATACATGTCCCAAATTTCATTAGTCTTCCTCTTGTTTTATGGTTATATGCATTGTTAGCTTATTCCATTTCTCTTTTTTTATTTTTCCTATGGGGTAATTGTCGTCAATTACATGCCATTTCCGTTGAAATAAGTTGCATGTCCCTATCCTATTCCTCTTCCCAATCGTTATTAAATTGATGGGAAATATGAGGCACCAGTGATTAAATTATGGCTTCAGTTTGAACTAGGTACGAGACCCAACTCATTTAAAGGATTCTGATTTGTTCAAAATATGGTGTTCCTTTTTAATCAGTATCATATTTTGATTTGTTGGGCGGTGCTATTTAACTATTAAATGTATTGAAGGTTTGGTTCTGTTGAAGATAAATATCCAAGTTTTAACCGAGGGAGCAAACATTAGTCGGACTCCACTCAACGCGTCCAGTTTTAGGCCTTTTCTAATATCCTGAAGAAGACGTACTGCTGAAGTCTCTGTTTTATATCCCCGCACGAGAGGACTCTCTCTTTAGCGAAGACAAAAAAGGGGACGCACCAGTAACGCTTTCTTTGATCGCACGGAGTTCTACAATCGGTGGATTTTGTGACGCGAGTCGCATAATGAGTCGTTCTATTAATAAACACCGTGAGTTTAGATGTAATCTAGGCATGGAAAACACTCGAACTTGCAAGTAATTGTAACTCTATTTTTCTTCGATTTTTAGTGGATTGTAGCTGCTTACTCTTCCAGTTGCATAGATATCGATTTTCGGACTGAACCACGAAAATCTCAGGAGTTCTTCATTGTTTCTCATTTATTTTCTCGGTGATTTCGCATTAATTAATTACAATATTTGGTTATTTTCCACATTATTTTATAATAATTTATTCGATCTTCAGTCTTCAGTCTTCAGGAGAGAGAGTTTATGGAACTTCCCATGATGGAGTTAGTCAATAATTGATTTGTGCATAGAGAGAGGAGGTTTATAAATTCAGCTCAAACTGAAAGTGGATCACTGGACGAGATGGGGAAACAGCTATTTCTTATTCTCAACTCTATTCTCTTGTGGTGGTGGAGCTCAATCACAATCTCCAAAGCATACTCACAAAACCAAACAGATCGGCTCGCATTAGCCTCCTTAAAAAATGCAATACACAAAGACCCATTTGGGGTCTTGAGCTCTTGGAATGATTCTACTCATCATTGTGAGTGGCAAGGCGTTTTGTGCAGCAAAAGACATCCTGGGAGGGTCACATCTCTGGTTCTGAGATCACAAGGCTTGGACGGCTTTCTATCTCCTCATGTAGGTAACCTCTCTTTTCTGAGGGTCATATTTCTGCAGAACAACAGATTCCACGGCGAAATCCCACCACAGATCGGCAACTTGCTTCGGCTACGTGTTATTGTTCTTAGTAACAACTCATTTGGTGGGCCGATACCCTCCAATCTTTCCTATTGCTCGAACCTTCAGACCCTGAATCTCATAGACAACCAACTTGTGGGAGGAATTCATTCCAATCTTGGTTCTTTAACGAGACTCAAAGGCTTGGGCTTGTGTCAGAACAATCTTGTAGGTCCTATTCCTCGTTCGATTGGAAACCTCTCGCTGCTACAACAGCTCTCGCTAGGAGAAAATGCGTTAAGCGGAGAAATACCTAAGGAATTGTCCAGACTCAAGAGATTGATTCTTTTCCAACTAGCTTCCAACAAACTAACCGGTGAGGTTCCAGCAGGGATTTTAAACATCTCTGACATTATGTTATTCGATGTTAGTGAGAACCAATTATGGGGAAGCTTTCTCAATGATGTCGGCACCGCTTCTCCTTCTCTCTTTTTCCTTGGCGCCAGCAGTAACTTGTTCACCGGGATGATTCCGTCAATGTTAACGAATGCCACAGGTCTTGAGACACTTAGCCTTTCCAACAACAATTTCCATGGGCCAATACCGAAAAATCTGGGAAGGCTAAAGGGCCTTTATTGGATTTTATTGTCTAATAACCACTTGCAGGATGACTTGAGTTTTATTTCTTCTTTAGTTAATTGTTCCAACTTAAAATTTCTCGGGATGCCAAGGAACTTGATTCACGGATCGTTGCCGAGATCCTTCTCCAATCTCTCTGCCAGCATTGAGGGAATTCATATGTCAGACAATCGGATCCAAGGATCTATTCCTTTAGCCCTCGGAAATCTCTTCAGCTTGTCTTCTTTGGGTTTACGTAATAATTTTCTAACTGATTGTATTCCTCATTCCATCGGAGCACTTTCCAACTTGCAGCGACTTTTTTTAGGCGGTAACATGTTTACTGGAGAGATACCGTCTTCGATTGGTAACATTACGCTGTTAAATCTCCTGGACCTTTCCTCCAACATTTTCCAAGGCTACATACCGCAGAGTCTTGGCAACTGCAAGCAACTAATTTTTCTTGATCTTTGGAACAATAACCTAATTGGCTCAATTCCTATCGAAATCATGGGTCTTTCTTCCTTATCGATCGTCCTTGATTTAGCAAATAATAATTTAAGTGGATCTCTTCCATTGCAAGTTGGATCTTTAAAAAATCTTGGCAAATTAGATCTATCTTACAACAGATTGACCGGCTTAATTCCGGCATCCATCAGCGAGTGCTTGGTATTGGAAGGACTTTACTTAGAAGCTAATTCTTTTCATGGTCAAATCCCCGATGCTTTACGTCCATTACGGGGTCTACAAGAGCTAGACCTTTCCAATAATAATTTTTCTGGTCCAATCCCGAGCTTTCTCGCAGGGCTCTTCCTACTCGAGTACTTGAATTTGTCCTTCAATCAACTAGAAGGACAAGTTCCAAAGGGTGGAGTTTTTCTTAATGCCAGTTTTGTATCGATTTATGGAAATATGGAACTCTGTGGAGGTGTTCCTAGTTTGAAGCTTCCTCTTTGCAAATCATCAAGCTCTAAGAAGTCTTCTTCAACCAAGGTGAAAGTAATATATGTGGTAGCTGGCAGTTTGTTATGTTTAGCTTTGCTGGTCCTATGTCTATCTGTCTTTTATCGCAAAAAGAAGCAGACGACAACCAATGCCTCCACTTCTTTATCTTTCGGGAACCAATTCTTGAGGATTTCTTATGAAGAACTCCTAAGAGCGACTAATAGATTCTCTGAGACCAATTTGATTGGTAAAGGGAGATATGGCACGGTTTATAAGGGGATTCTTGATGGAGGTGCCACGGTGGCAACGAAGGTGCTCAATCTAATGCAAAGAGGTGCTTCAAGGAGCTTTATCTCTGAATGTCAAACTCTAGGAACCATTAGACACCGAAACCTCGTGAAGATACTAAGTGTCTGTTCGAGCGTGGACTTTTGTGGCAATGACTTCAAAGCTCTAATATATGAGTTCATGGCTAATGAGAGCTTGGAGGAGTGGCTGCACCCTGGACCCATAGGACGAGATGATGAGTGTAGCGAATCAAGAAATTTGAGACTAATGCAAAGATTAAACATCACCATTGACATAGCTACTGCGATCAAATATCTCCATGAGGGTTGCTATCCAGCCATCGTCCATGGAGATCTGAAGCCGAGTAATGTGCTTCTGGACAACGACATGATGGCTCGAGTTGGAGATTTCGGGCTTGCAAAGATCATTTCAACGGTGTCTACTAAAGCCATAGGAGTTCAAGACCAGGGTAGTTCAACTTCAACCGCAATTAGAGGATCCATCGGCTATGTGCCTCCTGGTATGAAACTGTCATATTTTCTCGATTATTTTTTATTTGATTGTGATAGTAATATGTGAGTGCCAAAGTTTGACTAAACAATTATTCTTGACATTATGTTATGATTTGTATGCTTTGACACCTCTTTCTCACAACTCAATTCCTCTTTCCACTATTAATAGCTTCCACAGAAAAAGAAAATACTTATCTTTTTGTACGAAAAGATTAAAAGTAGCTTGCCCTAATCGTATTTTAAATTAAGATGAGAATAAACCATCGTAATTTTGATCAATGAGTGGAAAGTTTTTAGACAACTTGTGAATCCATGTGAATAAATAGATTAAGCATATTGTATCATCTCATATTTATATTTTCTTTTTATAATTCGTATTTTGTCTCATATCACGTTCATGCCATTAAAACAGATTGCGAATCTCTTTCGAATGTTATGACTTAAGGTCTTAACAATAAGTAATTTTTCCTTTATGGCAGACTCTTTCATGACCAGTAATTTAATATTTGAAAAATATATTAGATGACATGACATTTATGCCAGAAACCGTTGGAGGATACACTAATTGACAACACGATGGGCTCTACCCAACTACCACTTTCCCTAAACTTATTGGTCAGAGCATATTAAGACAAATTTACGCATTTACAAGTATAAATCCATCACCGTCAACAAATCACTCTACGTCTCTTCTTTTCTCCCCACTGTGTTTATTTTTTGCCTGTTCTTCTTGGCATTTTCTTCTCGTCTTTGCATAAAAGAAAGTGCAGTATAGGTATTAAACATAATTTGTATCATGAAAATAATGAGCCTCACGTGGCTCCCATATGTTTCCAGTCAAAAAACCAACTATTCGAATTCAGTTAACACATAGACTTCTGCCAAGGCCTTCACCCAACATATTTTCTTCTTTTTCTATTTTCACCCATATCCTACTAGAGGACAAAGCCACTTTTGATGTTTAGGCAATTTGTGTAGCAAACATGAGACAACTTTTGTTGCACTTAGTAGTTTTGGAGAAGAAGTTTATACGTTGTTAACTGACCTTTGGTGCACTTTATGAATTCTAAAATCCTATTTCTCTACTATTAATGCATTTCTCAACGGTTGATGCACTTTATAAGAGTTCATACGACAGGCGCCAAACATCATCCATATATAGTAAACTAAACGAAAAATTAAATAGAGAGAAATGAAAGCAAAAAACCAGTAGGGGGCCTTGCTCAAGGGATCTCTCGGCCTCTATCATGCATAGTGGGCCCGATCATGAAGTGAGTGAGGGCTTGCAAGCCATCTCTCTATGTTGGGTGTGACAGGCACGATCCTTTGCAATTTTCTTTTGCAAGCTCTTGCAAATGGACATCAAGCAAAATCCCATGTGACTTAGAAGCTTTTTTTAAACAATTGACTTCAAGAAAAAGTGTATGTTCGTTCCTATTAATTTCTTGATGAAAATTTCAGAGTATGGCATGGGACACAAGGTTTCCACACTTGGGGATGCATACAGTTACGGCATTCTATTATTGGAGATGTTCACAGGAAAGAGACCCACTGAAGAGGCCTTTGGGCACCATCTTAACCTCCACAACTTTGTCCGAATGGCTCTTCCGGATCGAGCAATGGACATTATAGACTTAAGGCTTTGGAGTGAAGCTAGTGATCGACAACAAGAGATGAAAATCAGAGATTGCATTATCTCTGTATTCGAAGTTGGAGTCGCATGTTCGATGGAATCACCGCCGGAACGGATGGGCATGACCGAGGCAATAAGGAAATTACACTTGATCAAGGTGAGTTACGAAGCCAAAGAGAGGATGATAGGTATGTAGCTAAATCAGTTTTCTCATTTCGTCTTGGAACTTTTTCACTAGTAGAGAAAATCATCGTGCAAAGGTAGTGCTAGCAAATTTACATGATTGTCTCCCTAACTAGTCTACCTACCCATACCTATTATGTGTGTTTTTTATAATTGCTTTTTATAATCATGGAAAGTGGATGTATGGAGTTAAGTCCACCTATTTCCACCAAGTAATCATGTAAAATTTGATGAATTTGCTTATTTGCCCGGTTCTCTTCATTTCCGATGCCAATGTGGATCGATGCATTGCTTAATTATCATGGTTGGGCCATTGCCCTTACCTCTCTCTCTGTGCATGCTTGTGTATTAGAATGTGACCTCACCGTGAGGTCACGAGCTCAAGGTCAACTTTTAATGTCGTACTTAAATGAGAGCCCACGGTCAATTGGAGATCAAGCTTGATCAAATCCAAAGGGAAGGAGAGGGAGGCAACCTTATCACAAGATCATGGGGTCAAGGCTAACTCTCGATGTTGCTGTTAAGAGTGACCTCACTATCAATTGGAAGCCATGCTTGATCGAATTTGGGTGATGTTGCCGACAAAATTATGTTGCGGTCATGTTGCCAACACCGACAGCCACCGTGTGAGACCCCCTACCTCCTCTCCAAACCTCCTTTTCTTTTATCTTTTTTCTTTGCTATGGCATCAAATTACAAACTTTTTCTTTTTTCTTTTTTTTTGGTCGATAGAGATAGAGAGTTAACAAAGACATAAATGGGACATGATCAAAAAGGGAACATGGATGCATATTTGTTGCACTTGTCGGTGTGCTTACTACAATGTCTAATTATCCTCATCAAGTCCTCCCACTCAACCAACCCTCTCTCTTTCTTCACCATTAGCCACCGTCTCCGGCCGTTGCGGCCTCCTATCATCACGGTTGCCTCCTCCACATCTCACTACTTTCTCCTTCATGTCATCCACGACCATCTTTGCTTTCCCTATTTGCTGACCCAAAACACTCTCTCCTTCACTAATTCTTCTCTCACCGCCAAATTTCTAAGGTCTCCAAACCACCATTGATGACCTAATTTAGCCATTATGGCCTTTAAGATCTCATGGAAATCTCAATGGACAGGCTAGATGTAAGAGGCATCCCCAAACCTTGAGATGGCCTTTTGATCTCATCATCATTGACAACTTGATTGTAGATGACGAGAGGAGCTCGACACGAGGTCTTGAGACCCACCAAAGGCATAAACTTGACATTCGGGCAAGCTTGGCTGCCCTCAAATGTGAAAGGGAGAAAGAGCTATGTGAAAGCAAGGACAGCGACCGACATTAAAGCGATATGGGAGAGAGGGTGAACGGAGCATGACACGATCCCTTGTCAACACCAACAGTAAACGGTGGAGCGAAGAAGGTCATAATTTATATTGGCAGTGGAGGCATGTTAGTGACACGAGCCACGTGTGGTTGTAGGGCTCGATAGAGGGCGGAGACAAACTAAAGGGAGAGAAAAGATTAGCATTGGGATTTTGAGGAGTGATTGGGGAAGGTGTACAATTAACAAGAGAGACTCATGTCTTGATCTAGCATTAGAGACAGCAGATAAGTAAACCAATGGTACAATGGATTCGCATCCAATGCCATAAATGTGGTGCAAAATACATAACACCACGGTATAGTGACGAAAATGCTAAGCAAACAAAACCAACTCACGGTATGGACGGAATAGGTTATATTAGGGCAATTGCCCCTGAAATATATACCAAACTGTAGGTCAACTATCAATAGTGTAACAATGCACAACAGAATGCCATCAAGCAGCTCAAGTTTGGCATTAGGATAAAAATCAGGGGCACGCTATAAACATCATGAATTGAGATCAGAATAGGAACGATCTAATGTTAATATCAAGTCACAATGTGAGAGAATATTTACTTTGTGTATTGCTCAATTGGACAACGTATTACACTGGAGGGATATTTGTATCTAGGATAATATACACAAGGAAGTAATCTATTATGGGCTGTTTAACTCCAAACCATCCCTTCTCGTTACATCATGAAGCGTAAAAGTCGAAAGAACACTTTGTTCTCATGCATCCTTTCATTACAAAAGCAGATAATTAGTTGATGACCAAGAACACTTAAATCTACAAAAGCCATTTCAAACATTTGCAAAATATTGCTAATTTCCTAGTAATAATCTGCTTAAGATGCTCTTATGAGCAACATATTATACATCCATATTTTTCTAAACTAGCTCATGAACCATATCAAGGTAGTCGTTTTTATTTTCCCTTTATTTTTTTTATGTCACACCCATGACGCATATAACAATAGGCCATACGTAAGCTTGTCACTCTAAAAGCCTTTCCTAGTATGGAAGTTCTCCTTCATAGTTGCCTGGACGATCGTAGTTGCACACAACGTACCACCACCCATTGTTACACTGAACCTTAGCACACCCGACTTGAACTAAGTCGTGCCAAACCATTTGAGTGTAGTGCAAGCAGTCGCACCCACTCGCGCAGGTGTTGGTGTTGTAATTGTAGTTCTGCTTCTCTGCGACCCACAAGCTGACGGCGTAGGTGCCAGTGAACATGCCAGTGCCCTTGGCAAGGTTCTCGCCATAGGGTCCATTGGAGTGCACGAGGCCGCAGTCGCTGACCCGTTGGTTCGCATAGCTTTGGGCATAGGCAACAAGCGTGTTGTCCCATGTCATGTTTGCCACGCCAACTTGCTTCCGAGCGGCATTGTGAGAGTTGAGATAGGCTTGGGGTAAGTTTTGGGCATGAGTAGGTTAAAAGAGAGAAATAGAGACAAGAGAGATGATGATGGTTAGAGAATTCATGATGCTCAAGGAATTAGCTGATGTTAGTTCAAGGTGATATATTTGATGATCAGTTATGCTATTTATAGAAAAATATTTTCGGGGCTTCAACTTACCATGTGCAATGAACTTATCGGGAACATCTCCTTTGAACAGCACAACCTTGCGTTCAAATCTACTTTGTTTTGAAATGATAAACTAGTAATTGGTGCATGAGGAAGTAGTTTTGCATGTTCTTCCTCTCCTCAAATGGAAGTAAAGTAAAAGGCTTAAGTGAAGTTTTAATTTTTTGCAAATTGGATACATTATAATAAGAAGAATGTTAGACTTTATGTCGAGTAATGCTAAAGACATTGAGAATACTGCATGAGATTAAATTATTATGGGACATAAATAAAGTTTATCCGGTTGTAATGAGCAAACAAGTCTTATCCAAGCCCCCGATAGGGAATGCCCCGATTTATTTACAATACCAGCCATCGCCACCTACCGTCCTCCAATGCCGCCCAATAAGCCATTCAAAAGTCACCACCAACTCGTCATCGCACCCATCGTCCTTGTTCTAAGATCCACCATCCATCTTCAACCAGACCATTTGTCTCTAGCATCCTCCACCTCATAACAATATATCACTACCCTCCCACGAGAAAGGTAGACCCATTAAATGGGTGGGTTGAGTTGGGTTTGGGTTGGGTTTTAAATGGTCCGACCCAAATCAACCCATTTAACTCGTTTATGACTCTTTTATTGCAGTGCAAAATTTTTTGCCCATACCCGACCCGTTCTCGACCCATACCCGACCCATTTAATGAAACCTAAAAAAGCTTATATATATATATATATATATATATATATATATATATATATATATTAAAAATGATATTGCTAAAATGATTTTATATAACACAAATTTAATGGACAATTTTTTTATAATTTTTAAAATAATTATTTTAAAAAGTCGAATTTTAATTATTTTTTATTTAAAAAATAATTTTTTAATTATTTTTATTTTTAAGAATATAATATTTAATTTTCTTTTTCTCTTTTCTTTTTTTCTTTTTTCTTCTTCTTCTTCTTCGTCGGCCGCCGGCCACAACGACAGCCGGCGGCCGGCCACAGGCGAGCCTTGAGCTCAAGGCTAGCTAGATCGACGAGGCTCAAGCCTCGCCGGACGTCGCGACGCCTCCACCTCGCCAGATCTGATGAGCTCGAGCTCGCATGACGCTGGCGAGCTCGAGGCTCGCCAGATCGGCAAGGCTCGAGCCTCACTCGATGCCGGCGAGTTCGAGTCTCACCAGATCGCCGAGGCCTCGGCCTCCACCTTACCAGATCTGACGAGCTCGAGCTCACTCAACGCTGGCGAGCTCGAGGCTCGAGCCTCGCCCGACGCCGGTGAGCTCGAGTCTCACCCGACGCTGGCGAGCTCGAGTCTCGCCAGATCGGCGAGGCTCGAGCCTTGTCAGATGTTGGCGAGGCCTCCACCTTACCAGATCCAGCGAGCTCAAGGCTTGCCTGGCCGATCGCCGGCCAGCCACCGAAAGAAGGAAGAAGAAAGAAAAAAAAGGAAAGAAAAAAGAAAAAATAATTATAATTTCGATTTTTATTAAAAAAATATTTTTGTAAAGTTAAAGAAGGAATAGGGAGATTGTGTGATTTTGGTTGAAAATGAGTTATAAATCCAACCCATTTAAGACCCACTTAAGACCCACCTATTTTAAGTCTTTAATTATTAAACCCATTTAACTATTCTCTTCAAAAAAAACAAGTGACCTATATATGACCCATTTATGATTTAAATGGGTCATATATGGGTCTAAGACCCATTTTGCCACCTCTAGAGAAAAGTACATAAGATGTGTCAAAAGTTGTGTACAACACTCACTTTAGTGCTAAAAATTTTCATTGGATCACCTAAGTATCGAATCTAAGAAAAAATAATCACTTAAGTGCCTCCGACGAGAATTTTTACCAAAATATATTCATGACATTTATAATTAAAATTTTAATATGACTTGACATTTTTTTTTTAAAAAAGGGGGGTTCTGTTTAGCATTTCCATATGTACATTTCTCCCCCTCTTCCTCCACATCATTTTTTTTCTTTTTTTCTTTTTTTCCCCTTCTCTTTTCTCCCTTATGCACCGTCGCTACTTCACACTGTACATGGACTCCTCGGCTACAACTTCATCTACGCTCACCCATCACCACCCAGACCTACGAGCTTCACCACAACCTCAACAAACAACACCAAGACGATGAACGACACCTGTGACGGCTTGGAGAGAAGGGGCGAGGAACAACACGATTCAGATCTGTGAGAAGAGTATTGTTCAATCAAGATTGCTTGGTTTCATCAAATTAGAAAGCCACGAAGAACGTCCAGCAATCAATGAACGCCTAGGTTGGACGGGCCAGCAATCAATGAACGCCTAGGTTGGACGGAAAACCAAGAACAAGCACGCGAACCTCACCCAAACATTTCATCGAAAATCTAAGGTACAACAACCGGAAAGCATTCGGGCCGCAAATTCAGACCAAAACCAACCATAACCAGAAAACAACACTAGGACACAGAGAAAGGAATGAGCAGGCCCAAAACGCATGCAGACTGGGGCCGATGAGCCTCGTTCCGTCGAATCGATAAGACAGGGGAAAACAAGCTTGGGCGTAACTTGGGAAAGGAAAGTTGCCAGACGCGATTGCTGGGTAGATCGGAATAAAACGGCTCCAGAAACCGCCTCGAGGGACTTGGCCGATGAAGAAGGCAACACCAACCGCGATTCGAACTAGCTGAGAAATGGATCCCGACTAATCCTCCGGTTTGCAGCTTTTCAACGGATGGACTCTGTTAACGGCGGATTTTGAGGTGGTTTTGATGAATTGCCCAGACAAGAAGCCAGAGAGCAATTCCCTGCTGTCCTTCCCTTTTCCCCTCTGCATCCCCTTTCTGTCGATCGTTTAGCAGGTGAAACTTGTTAAACGTCGTCGTTTTGAGGTTTTTATGCTGAATCGGACCGCCGCCAGCCAGTCACACAGCGAAAAAAATATCAATATCTTGTCCTATCAAATTTCCAGCATTCGAGATTAGAGTTAACATTTAAATAATTATTTTTTATTTAAGTGACATTTACATGATTTAAAAGAAAATTTTAAATAAATTTAATATTAAAGTAAGCGCCGTGTATAATTTTTGACACTTCTAGTGTATTTCTCCCTCCTCCCACTACTAGCAATGGCCACCGTCGAGACGTCAACGAGCTCTAACCAACCCTCGAGGCCTTGATGCTGTCAAGGTTGCGGTGAGCGTCCAGATCTAGAGGTGCATCCTCCTTATCCAGAGACTCAACCCCTCCACTCCAGATCTAGGGGCAGCGAGATCTGGATCCATCGCCCTCAACAGATCTAGTTGCTCCTTGATTTATTGCTTGACAAATCCATCTTCCATAAAAAAAGATATAATTTATAAATCATTAATGTCTCTGCCATTTTCCTTATTTTAAGTTATCTAACAAGTACATGCACTTCTCTTTTTTTTCAATTAAATTATCATCCACTTGTTTTGAAATTAATACAAGCATGAAAACCATATAATTTGCGTTTTTTATTATATGAGCTACTTTTACGGTTCTGCAATCGGCATGGATGCGAAGGGCACGCCCTCACATCCCCACTTAGCATTGAACGGTTGGACGTGCATCTTGTATCCGTCTATCATGGAGGATGTGGCGATAAGAGGACAAAGGGAGAGAGACAGATAGATAGTGTATCAAAGTGAAAATATTACGAGGCCGTTTGGCAGTCACGGGCTAGGTGTGGCTGGCCTATCCCGTTCCTTAGCTAATATCTAACCAGAAAAGGGAAATTAATATCACTTTTGAGAAAAAAAAATAGTTGATGCAGAAATATTTTTTATAAAAAAAAATTGTTTTCAAGGAAAATAACTGGTTCTCAATAGTGTATTTAAAAGTGAGATGGAAAAAGGTTTTTCACGTTCAAATCCTACTTTTAAAATTTATTGTCTCCATTCTAACTACGTTTTGTTCCAAATATAAGATACTAAATTAATATTGAAATGCTTGCATATTGTAATAAAAATATGCCACATCATTTATCTTACGAAATACATAAAATAGTCGTAGTGCGTTTAAAATAATAATAACAATATTTGGTTAGATTGCCACGCTTTGCACCCTATCGTTCCATGGGCTTCAAACCGTAGGGTGTGCGTTTTTTGAAACCTCAGAGACCATACATATATCTTCAACATAGACGACATAAAATTGAGGACCACGGAACATTCTTATAAGTCTACAGTACTTCCCTTAGCGGAATTAGTCAATACTTGATTTGTGCACGAGACGAAGGTGTTAAATGTAGGTAAGACTGAAAGTGGATCACCGGAGGAGATGGGGAAACTACTCTTTCTTATCCTCAACTTTGCTCTCTTGTGGTGGTGGAGCTCAATCCCTAGCCTCGGCGCTTGCTCGCAAGACCAAACAGATCGGCTCGCGTTAGCATTTTTCAAAAATGCTATGGACGAAGATCCATTTAGAGTCTTGAGCTCTTGGAATGATTCTACCAATCATTGTGAGTGGCAAGGTGTTTTGTGCAGCAAAAGGTATCCTGGGAGGGTCATGTCCTTGATCTTGAGATCACAAGGCTTGGGAGGCTTCTTATCTCCTCACATAGGTAACCTCTCTTTCCTCAGGATCATGGTTTTACAAAACAATAGCTTTGGCGGTGAAATCCCATCACAGATCGGCAACTTGTTTTGGCTCCGCAATCTTGATCGTAGTAACAACTCTTTTGGTGGGTCAATACCCTCCAATCTTTCCCGCTGCTCAAACCTCGAGTTCTTGAATCTTGTAGATAACTGACTTGTGGGGGGAATTTATTCCAATCTTGGTTCTTTACCAAGGCTTAAATTCTTGCACTTGTCTAAGAACAATCTTGTAGGTCCTATTCCTCCTTCGATTGGAAACCTCTCGCTGCTACAACACCTCTCTTTGGCAGAAAATGCGTTTCAAGGAGAAATACCTGAGGAACTGTCCAGACTTGAGAGGTTGATATATTTTCAACTATCATCGAACAAACTAACCGGCGAGATTCCACTAGGGATTTTTAACATCTCTGGCATTAATTACTTCCACGTTGGTTGGAACAAGTTGCGGGGAAGCTTTCCTTCTGATATTGGCACCACTCTTCCTTCTCTCTATTACCTTGGAGGGCTCAATAACATGTTCACCGGGATAATTCTGTCATCTTTGACGAATACCACCAGTCTTCGGGGACTTTACCTTGCTAACAATAATTTCCATGGGCCAATACCGAAAAATCTGGGAAGGCTAAAGGGCCTTTACGTGATTGCATTGGGTTTAAACCAGTTGCAAGATGACTTGAGTTTTATTTCTTCTTTAGCTAATTGTTCCAACTTAGAAATTCTCTCGGTGGAAGAGAACTCGATTCACGGATCATTGCCAACATCCATCTCCAATCTCTCCACCAGCATTAAGCAAATTTCAATGTCAAACAATCTGATCCATGGAACTATTCCTTCAGCCTTTGGAAATCTCTTCAACTTGTCGTATTTGAGTTTAAAGAATAATTCTCTAACCGATAGCCTTCCTGATTCTATTGGAGCACTTTACAACTTGCGGGTACTTTTTTTGAACAGAAACATGTTTACCGGAGAGATACCGCCTTCGATTGGTAATATGACATCTTTAAATAGGCTTTTCCTTCAAGACAACAATTTCCAAGGCTACATACCACAAAGTCTTGGCAATTGCAAGCAACTAATCGAGCTAGAGCTTTCAAACAACAATCTAAGTGGCTCAATTCCAGTCGAAATTGTGAGCCTTTATTCCCTGGTGATCCTCTTCAGTTTAGCGCATAATAATCTAAGGGGATCTCTTCCCTATCAAGTTGGGTCATTAAGGAGTCTCGAAGAATTAGATCTGTCTTACAATAGATTGACCGGCTTAATTCCAGCCTCCATCAGCGGATGCTTGAGATTGGCATGGCTTTGCTTAGAAGCTAATTCTTTTCATGGTAAAATCCCTCAAGCTTCAAGTCTATTACCACGTCTAGAAGTGCTAGATCTTTCCAATAACAATTTTTCTGGTCCAATCTTGAGCTTTCTTACAGAGTTCTCGTTGCTTAAATACTTGAATATGTCATTCAATGAACTAGAAGGACAAGTTCCGGAGAGCCGAGTTTTTCTCAATGCAAGTGTTGGGTTGACACCTAATTTTGGAAAAATAAAATTGCATTTTGAACAAATAAAAAGAAAAAAAATGAAAAAGGGAGAAGTTGATTTGATTGAATTATGCAAGGAAATATGAAATTCTGATGGATGTCCGGATTTTGTTAAATGCAGCAACAATTTTGAAATCAAGTGAAAAATGGGCAAGAATGGAGCTGATTGCCAAATCATACAGATTTGATTTAATGTGACAAGAAATGGTAACTCAAGAAATGCCATGTAAAGAGACAATTTCGAATCACTATAAAAGAGAGGCTCTTTTTTCATGACAAAAGGGGAGCGATTTTCGAAAAATGGAGAGAAAAATTTGAGAAGAAAATTCGTGCAAGAAAAAAAGCCTTCGTCCGTCTTGGTCAGAGAAAGCATTTCTCTTTTCTTTCTCTGACCAAAAAAGGGAAAAGTCAGGAAAAGGTAGAGAGAGAACGTGTGAATAGACAAGAGAGAAAAAAAAAAACAGGAAAAAGGAAATAGAGGGACTGTTTGTCTTCTTCACGGACTCCCTTCTGTCCGAGCTTCGTGCCGGTTAGAGGCACTGGCACCTTCTCCGCCAGCTCGACGCCGATGCGCCCGATGCCGTTGCCGCGCCGCTTCTGCCATCGACCCAACAGCCCAGACCACCTCCGCTAGTAGCCGCTCCTTTGTGCCCCAGCCCTCGCGACGCCGCCCCCACTGCTGCTGTCCCGATCTCACCGCTCGGGTGCTCCGACGCCGGCAGAACTAAACCTGCCTCCAACCAGACGACGTAGTGGTCTGCGAGTTCACCTGTCCGCGACGCCGTCCGCCCCGACGCCGCGCCGCCGAAGCCCGCGACCTGCTCACCTCCACCTGTCCCTTTCACTCGGAGCCCGACGCCGCCGTGCCTCTGCAACCTGTGACCCAGCGACCTTCGCACTCCTACCGTCGCCGAGCACCCGAGCATCTCTGTCCGCCCCCCTTCCGCGCTGGCCCACGACTCGCCCGCCTCTCAAGATCCCGCTGTCGACGCCCGCGCCTCCCTGTTGCCGCACCTCAGCCCGTGCCGGTCCGCCCGACGCCTGCCGGTTCGCCTTAGCCCGACACCCGCTGGTCACCGCGCCGAACCCCAGTAACCCCGTCGCCACCCAGCTCTCGCCGGAGCCCCGACGCCAGCCGCCGGCCATCCTCCACCCTACGCCGCCCAGCGCCGCCGTTCCTCTCTTTTTCAAATTTCACCTAGGTAGTTTATTTTTCATTTTTTTTATTTTATTGTCATTTATTTATTCATTTTAAATTTTGTTATTATTGTTTAAGTTAGAATATGGTTTGTCAATGTTAATATTTGTGCGTTTTGTAGGCATTATCCACTAGGATTTTGTCTGGAATTATTGTAATTATTAATTTAATCCGAGAGACATCGGATTATTTTTTTAATTATATTAACTTTTGGGCTTTTTGGTAGAATTTTAATTATTAAATCATTATAATTATTAGTTTGATCCGTAAGACTTCGAATCAGATTTTTAATTATTTTGATCTCTTTATCGTGATAATTAGGGTTAGGATAATCGTTAATTTGACCTATGAGATAACAGGTTATTTTTTCGATTATTTTAATCCTTTATTTTGTTGATAGTTTAGATTTAATATTTATTTAATAATTACTTATCTTAAAAATAAACTAAAAAAATCAAAAAATCAAAAAAATCAAAATTCTGCATGAGCATATATAGGTTAAGTAAATCGACATGTAGGTTTAGTAAATTAGAAATTTTTAGGATTACATTTTTAGGATTGCATTTTTTTTAAAATAAGTTAGAGTTGAACATATATATTTTTTTAGGGTTTTAAATAATGTTCGCACATTTCAATTATCTCATTTTTCAAAAATAGTTTTCTAAGATAGGATAGGGTTTAAGTTAAATTAATCCCTAGAATAAATTAGAAAATTATCCATTTTTAGATAGATTAAGTAGGGCTTTCATAAATTCTAAACTTCAATAAAAAAAAATGCAAAAATACTAGGTGCATGTTAACTAGTTTGCATAATAGGATCATTTAATTAGAATTTGTTCATTAGTGAAATTAGGTCATGAGGTGCATAATAATTATTTCGCATAATAGGCCCATTTAATTAGAATTTGCATATTAATAAGATTAAGTCATTTAGTTTAAAAATGCATTTTTATAAAAGAATCCTAATTTTTAAGAAAACCCAAAAAAAAAAAAAAAAAAAGTTGTTTGGTTTTGTGTGATTTGCTTTGTGTGATGCAATTTATTTATTTATTTATTTGAATGCTTAATAGTAGATGAGCATCCATGTGGTCACCATTTTTGCATGATAGTAATTTAGGTTAAAGTAAATTAGCTGCTTGCAAAAAACATTTTTGAAAATTAAAAAGAAATGGTACCGAAAGGGCATTAGAGAAATCTAGTGTAACCAAGTCCCCGTACCCTTAGTCTCTGGTTCGTAGGAGTAAAATAATTCTCCCTTTTATTTTACTTAGGTGTTTAATCGACCTACCATAAACTGATTAATGGCAACTCCTAGTTAAAAATCTTTTGCATGTTAAATATTTAAACCTTAAGTTGCGATTTGGTATGGGCTTGGGAGAGCCCGAGCTAAGTTTAAAAACTTAATAGTCAATTAACCTAGTTTTAGATGGTGCACCCGAAATTTAGGTCGCGACAGCTTGGCGACTCCACTGGGGATTAGTGTTACAACACTTAGTGGACTTAGGCCAATTTTTCTTTTTCTTTTAAAAATATTTTTGTTTGGTAGCAAGGATACCAGGTACGTCCCTAACATTTCTAAGGTATTAAATGTTCTTGCAAATGGGATGTCATACCTCGAATCTCGAGCGCGCGCGCATCCTACTGTGGTCGATCAGCTATGCGATGTTCCCAAGCACTCGTCGTCGACCCATTCATTTTAAATGCACATGCGGAAGCGAATTACTAATCCCCTGACCTCAACAAACATGGGATAGAAAAGCATGACAACAATTTCCAAGAAAATACACTTTTATAAACACTTCAAGCTTATACAGAAGGTCTATGTTATAAAGAACTACTGAGCCACCTATGCTCCTGACCCTTCCGCTTCAAGCACCAGGCTCTTCACACTAGGGACCTGAAAATGGTTATTCAATAACCAGTGAGATATAAATCTCAGCGAGTTCCTCCCCTAAGCCCCCGGTTAGAACACCAACTCAACTCAGGGCATCTCAACAGAACCACCCCACAACAAGCAACAACTAACAATCGATTTGCATACAACCTTACCTGGCATGCCGTACTCTGCACGTGGAATCTTAGTACAAAACATGCAATGCACATGGCCATTAGATGATGCAGTTCATCATTTACATACGAGTCGCATCACAAGCAATCTCACATGGCCATTGCCACACCCTGCACGTTATCGATTCATGCGTGCGTGCCATAAACAATGTGACCAACTCACGCATGACCGGAACCAATGATGCTATGGTTCCCATACGCTCTTGCACAATAGTGCGCCACCTAACACGCATCAATCCATCACACGCGTCTATCAATTCAATCAATCAATCAATCAATTCATTCACTATAAACCACGGTCCAAAGGACGAAACCTTAAATAGGTGGCCAATTAGAAATGAGTGGCATTACGGCCCCACTCGGCGCGACCTTTATCGGGTGGCAGATTAGAATTGAGTGGCATTACGGCCCCACTCGGTGCGACCTTTATCAGGTGACAGATTTAGATTTGAGTGGCATTACGGCCCCACTCGGCACGACCTTTATCAGGTGGCAGATTAGAATTGAGTGGCATTACGGCCCCACTCGGCACGACCGATTCCAAATTCGGTGGGAAGTCTCAGCCCGAAGGCTTAGCCATACTTCGGCGGTTTTCTAGATCCACTCACAACCTTTTACGATCAAAACCAATCAAACACCGGCATTAAACAACCATGGAATAAATTCCCACATAAACATCCATTCACTTCATAAAATCAACACACACGAAACAAGGCAGTTTTTCACTCTCGGGTGAACAGTGTTTCGTGAACAGTGAGCATCAACAGTACTCTGTGAACAGTATCGCGTGAACAGTGCACATGAATAGTAATTTTGTGAACAGTACCGCGTGAACAGTAATTAAGCAAAACAAGCTTAATTAAGCACATAAGCATCATTAAGCTAATAAAGTAAAATTAGGCTAAACTAATGTTAGCCAATAATCTAACAACCTATCTTAGGATTAAAATAATTTAATTAAATCACTTAAATTGGAATTAACAATAATTAAACTAACCCTAAGCAAGTTTAGGCTCTAATAAAAGGATTAGGAGCTAAACTCACCCGTTAAGCGGGCCGGAGACACCGACGCGGCGGCGACAACGGAGGCGACCACAGCCCAAACTCCCACTGAAACCTCTGAAAAACAGCCCTGTCGGAGGAGAAAACAAGTTGAACGGCTTGGCCGGGGCTTGGCCGGAGCTCTAGCGAAGGGGATGGCCGGCAACCGGTGGCTCCCGGGGGTCTTGGGGATCTTGTGGATGGATGGGATGGCCAAAGGAAGGTCTGGAATGGGAGAAAAATGGCCGAAAACGCGAAACAGTGCAGGCTGAAGGCGGACCGACGGACCGGCGACCGGTTCCTTCATGGCGGCGCCCAGGCCAACCGGCAGCTCCGTTCGGGACGAAATTGGGCTCGTTGGAACGTTCTATCTCTCCTGGTAACGGTGATAGCTGGCTCGTTGGCTGATTCATCTGGGAAGATCACTTTTGACTCGATTCTTCACCGAAGGGTCAGCTGGAGCAGAAACTGGAGGAGAGGGAAAACGAGGAAGAGAGGAGCTCGTCCGCTTGGAGGCCGAATGGGAGAGAGAGAGAGAGAGATGTGAGGGCTGGTGTCACACCTCATTAAGGCCATTAAATGGCCACTTCAATTCCCCACACAAAGTGACATCATCTTCTCTCTCTTCCTTTGCCTTATCCACATGCTTTTAGGGGCATTTAGGTCATTTCCACCTTGCACAAATTACACATCTGACCTTGGGCTGAAATTGGTGGATGGGCCTAAGGATTGGGCTTGGCCATGAATAGGAATGGGCTTGGGAATTGGATGGGCTTGAAATGGCCAAGAATTGGCCCATGGGCTTAGAAGATGAATAGTTGGTTTGGCCCAATGGGCTCATTTGCTTGACTTAGGCCCATTTAGTGGCTGTCCCAACTTGGGCCTAAGGCCCACACTGGCTTGGCTTGGCCCACTTCCTCATGGGCTTGCTTCCTCGATCCGAAAATCCCTTTTTCAATTGCTCGGCTTCACTGGCTCTGTCAACTGTTGAAGCAGCTTCATCTAATGTCTGTCTTGGACATTCCTGATAATTCGAAGCTCAATCTTTAGTCCTCAAGCCATGTCAATTTCGCCTAATGCCATTTCGGTCACAACTCAGACTGACAGGCGGCTCCGAGGATTCACGCGTAACCGACTCGTGCCAAACCACGTTCAAGACATCTCGACGCATGGACGTCCTTGACTGCATGAAATTACGGAGGATAGATTCTTATTTCAAAGTACACGATCATTGAGGATCGACATAGGGTCGTTCGCGGGTTCGATAATAGTAAACGGAATCACCCATCATTCCATTATCTTCTGTCCGCAAATCGACTTCTAGTCGTCATTAGAATCGGCCTGCCTATCTACAAGATCATCCTCACGCAAGTTTCATGGTCAAGTCGTTTTTCCCAGGTCGAGTCCTTTAGTCGTACGAGTTTTGTCCTCATTAGCCTTTCCCCTCAAGGTCAGTATCTCAAGAGTGATCAATTCCGAGTGAGATTAACCAACAATGCATTGACGAAATTCACATTCATTCATCCCTTATAGGGCTCGAATTTCAGGATGTCACATGGGAGGTATAAGGGGAGTAGTCTATGCTAACCTTTGTCTTGCAAGTTAGAGTGTGGGATTAATGATTTATTTTTCCCTAATTAGAAATGTTGTTTGCATTTAAACTGTTGTGCATGTTTTATTGCTTTTAGCACTACACTATTGCACACACAACCTGTGGCCGGACTTGGGCTGCGATAGGATTTCTAGGATGGTGTTGAGAATGATACTTCCTCCAAAGCGAGACTGCTATATGGAGGTTGACCTTCTCTTCCCCGAAATTTCTTTCATGGTGTCGAATGTGTTTGTCCATATCCGCGAGACTACGTGATTATTGGGAATTCCATTCGACTGAGCCGGAGTTAGGGAGACCTGACACGTTAATGCGAGACTGCAACGGTCAGACCATCATCTTAGCTCCACTTCGTTAAGCCATTTAGAGTAGAATTCGAGCCTCACATTTCATGTGCATGTCTATGTGATTGCCATTGATTTTCTTTGGTGAAGTAAGTCTTCTATCCCTATACCATGCAATTTATTTTGTCGTATTCTTGGGTTGGTCCATGACAATCTAGGTCAATCATTGATTTGATTCATTTGTCAATTGGAAATGAAATGAGAAATTGCTAGGGAATGATGCATTTGAAAAAAAAAAAAACTTTGGAGAATTTGGTTTTACATCATGTTTAGAAAATTTGGTTTTACTAGGATATCCATTTTTTAGGAAATTCCCTTCTTGCATAGACATTTCATGAATAAATGAAAAAAAAAAAAATCGATTAGATCATTGTCATGGATTGACTCTCCATTTACACCTCATACTTACATGTTCTCGTTTATTTCCTTTAGGTGATTATGGAGCGATCTCGCTCACCCATCCGTACACGGCCGAGAGCTAAAATGGCGGATCAAAATGAGGTGCTGGACCGTATCATTGTCAATATAAACAAACGAATTGTGTACCTCCAACGTCAAGTCGATGAATTGTCTGCTACTGTGGCTTGTCTCATCAAGCAAAAGGGCTGTGATGACATAGGTACTCTATCTTCAGTGAGAAACTACGACTTGAAGAAGAGAGCCAAGAGGACTTTCGAACCGTCCTATTTTCCTGAGGTAGCTGAATTTGATGCCACTATGAAGAGACTAGTGACATATCTAGAAGGAATAATCTCTGACCTAGAGGATTTGCATCACAAGATCAAGAAGGGTGAAGAACTCAAGCACACATGATTCATGATCCTAAGTAGTTCGCTTTCCTTATTTAATTAGGGGCATGTTCAGTTGCACCTTCCCCTGCGTGGGAATTCTTATTGTTTTTTAGAGATTGGTAAAAATTTCTCCTGTTTTGCTTTAGTGCTTATATATCACATTTTTCATTCCAATAAATGTAATTTGATTGATAAATTTCAATGAAATTACAAATTTTATTTTGAGGGCATGATGAGGTACACCAAACTAGTCTGGTGACGATATCCAACAATGAAAAGAAAATATTATCCAAGGAGAATTCTGAGGACTTGGCTTCTTCATGCTTCCTCATCCAAAAAATCCAAAAAAAAAAAAAAATTACTTTTGAAGCCATTTCCAAAAGCATGCATTAGGTTAGCACTGTTTAATTTTCTAACTCATTTACTTCATGTTTCAGAGCATTACTTTTTCGGTCTGATGAGAAGGCATCTGAAAAGACACATTAGGTTGCAATGATAGATCAATTGGCTCAATTGTTACTCAACAAATGTCAAATTGGGAGCACTACAAATTCTAGTAGTGACATGATTAAGATAAAATGAATGTGCAATTTGAATTCACCTTGATGTTGCATAGTATCCTATTCATACACGTTCTCTTATGCAGGGGAAAAAGCGGATAGGGACAATCCAAAGACATCAACTGCTGAGGCAATCCCATTGTAGATGAATCCTTGAATGAATGCTTAAAACCATTTTGCAGTGTGGAAAACTGTTTGTTTTGGAGTTGATAATTTTTCATGCCTAAAGCTGTTGAGCTCTTTTTTTTTTTTTTTTTTTTTTAAAAAAAAAAAAGGATTTTGCATGATGACTTTTAGCCACCAATTCCACTAAAGAACATCAAGATGAATTAATTTAATGAATGATGTGGAATTGATTGAGCATACTAAATGAGACGAGTCGGGATGATGAAAGGCAAACCTTATCCTATACACAATCCCCTACTCATGCACTTGTGAGATGAGTGTAGGAAGGTTCATATACACAAGGTAAAGAGTTATCTCGAAAAAGATACGGCAACCGAAATGATGAGAGGCAGTTTATTTCTTTATCCCAAACACTACAGGTGATCCATTGCTTAACTCTTTTGAGCCCATACACTTATGGATATTCTTTTCAAATTATCCCTGTCAAGAATCACCCCACATTGAGGCAAAGGGAGATAAAATGGCATCATGAGGTGAGGAAAATGAATTGAAATTTTTTTGCTCTCACTTGCATCAATCTTCAAGTCGTGCTATTTCATTGAATTCATGTGTTAACTTAAGTGCCTCAGGATGACGAAGAGCATTTCTTTCTCTATCATACATACTTATACCATTTGCATAGCCCACTTGAGCCTACAATTTGATATTACTAGTATGAGTACCTAGAGGGGGGGGTGAATAGGTATACAAAAATTTCTCGAAGCTTGCACGATATTTAAACAGTTAATGATTCAATCGCAAGAGTTAAATATCAATCGAGAGACTGAGTAAGGGAAAGAGAGAATTGAACACTCGGTTTATAGTGGTTCGGCTTGATCCAAGCCTACGTCCACTCTTCGCGCCGACAGCCGATTGGCTGGATTCCACTATAATCAAAGAGCTGTTACGGTGTTGATCTTCCTTGAATTCTAGGTGTAGATGATCTACCACACTCGCTCAAGGTGTCACCAAATACAAACACTCTCTGTTTACAATTTCGCTCGAACAGTCTCAAATAACAATCAAGGATCTTCAGACTCTGGAATTTTTCTATCGATCACACACTCAAAACAACTAGAACGTCTTCTTTTTATACTCCTTTATGCCATCATAGCCGTTGGCACTTACCAAAGGAATTCCTCCAATCTACCAGTTGGACGGAATCAATCAAGAAGATCATCCGAGCTATTTAAGGAATCTAATGATAGCCCATCAATCCTGTTCGCCCATACAATCAGGATCTTGGTTTCCATGAATAGAACATTCCAAGATTATTTCGTCGACCATCGGATCTTCAATCGCTCTTAGATAAGAATGGAAGAATCCGAAATGATTATCCAACCAAAGAATCTATTCCAGAGAATAGGATCGAATCCTCAACCATATACCTTGGCTTTGGATTTCCTTCGTCGCTGGATTAGAAAAACTGTCAGTGAGAATAGACTTAAGTCTTGAGTCTTGAGTCTTAAGTCTTGAGTCTTGAGTCTTGGGTCTCGAGAGAACAAAGTCTTCAGACTTTAAACTGACGGTCTCCGAACATCCAGACTTAGACTGAAAGAAACGTTTTGTCAACTTCAAAATATTCTGGAAAGATTTCTCCAACACAATTTCATTTCTTTAAACCCAGTTGGTAATCATCCCCCACACTGGGGCAAGGCAAAAGGCAAATGAAGACTCTTGAAAGTTCGAGTGTCATTTAAAGTATTGCTTGACGCATGCATTGTGCACAAGGATTGAAATCAAAATAGAACTGAGGGGCATGAAAAAGCAGTGTGCCTGGTAAAAGTAAGACCAATGCCCGTGAAAAAAAAGTGAAAAAAAAAAGAATGAGAACTAGGGGCATGGAAAAAGCAGTGTGCTTGGTAAAAGTAAGACCAATGCCCAGAAAAGAGAAATAAATCAAACTCTTAATATAGTAAGTCGTATCCCCAACAAGGCGATACTAAAAACTCAAATTGTGTTACAATCAATGGAGTTGTGATATGAAAATCTTTGATAGTGGAGAAGGAAAGTGGTGGAAATGTCAAAGATGATCACAAACTTTGACCCCCCCTAAACACTTTTTGAGCCTAATGATCATTTCATTTCTCAACCCATGAGCCAAGCCTATGTTACGTCCATTGCAAAGTCTCTTCAGATTAGGGCACTTGAATTAACGTAGGGGTTCATATGTTTATAAGCATCGCTCGAAGAAGTGCGAGCAAGATTATTTCTTTCTCATTTTGCAGGGTTCTTGACTTGTAAACCCGAAGATGATTGCGAAGCTATTCTTTCAATAGCCTTGACTCAAAAAATCCATTTGTTAAGTCGTTGACCAAGCCCATAATATGGTCCATGTTAAAGACCTCTCAGATTGGTAAGGTCGTAATGCTTGCGAGAATACTCGGATCCTTGTCGATATGATGAGATGGAGTGATTCTCTTTTAAATGAGAGTGAGTGAAAGTCCTTTCTAACCGAAAGTCTCTCATTTAGTATTATTAAGAAATCCATGTCATGACTGAAAATTATCTTGAACAGTAATTCTCTAGTGGAAATTTGGGTAATGCAAAGGTCATTATGCATGAACCCCGATTGAATTGATAAAAAATTTTGTGGATTTTGAAGTGTGCATTCCAGAATAACATTAATTGCTTATTTCTTTGGTGAATGCATTTTTGCTCTAATCATGTTTGACAGGTAATGTTTTCTCAAAGACCCAAGAGCTCCTAACATTCAAGTTCCTTACATAATGCCTCATGATATTAGGAGATGAGGAACTATTATAAACATTCAAGGTCCATCCTTAATGTTCCAAATTTCTACCAGGAGGTGAGAGACCTCCACAGGATATCTAAATCCCAGAAGACCTATCCCCAAGAATCAGAGATATCACCAGGTAAGTATATCTCTACCCATACTCTAAATACTTGTCATTGTGCAGGTATTCTCTCCCAAGTGCATCAACACTTGACTCGATCAAGCTGTCTTTTATATTGACCTGACGTGCTTTCGTAACCCAAAGTTCCTTTCATCGACCCTGCGTGCTTTCATAGCCCGATGTCCTTTATACTGACCTGGCGTGCTTTCGTAGCCCAGAGTCCCTTTCATCAACCCGGCGTGCTTTCGTAGCCCGGTGTCCTTTATACTGACCTGGCGTGCTTTCGTAGCCCAGAGTCCCTTTCATCAACTCGGCATGCTTTCGTAGCCCGGTGTCCTTTATATTGACCTGGCGTGCTTTCGTAGCCCAGAGTCCCTTTCATCGACCCGGCGTGCTTTCGTAGCCCGATATCTTTTATATTGACCTGGCGTGCTTTCGTAGCCCAGAGTCCCTTTCATCGACCCGGCGTGCTTTCGTAGCCCGGTGTCCCTTGATATGACCCGACGTGCTCCTATAGCCTAGAGTCCCCCTATCAAATTGGCGTGCTTCTATAGCTCGATGTTCCCCTTCATCGACATGGTGTACTTCCGTAACCCAGAGTCACCTCATTAATTTGGAAGACATATCTCTAAGGATCAGAGATGCCACCAGGTAAGTATATCTCTATCCATACCTTAAATAGTTGTCATTGTACAGGTATTCCTTTTCAAGCACTAGCACTTGATGGAGTTGCCCCCCAAAGATTTTTCCCAGATTCATCCTGATCAGGCGACCGTAGAATGGTACGGGTCCTAGATAGTATTTAGGCGATCGTTGAATGGTACGGGTCCTGGAAAATCATTTTTTCGCCAAGGCGACTGTAGAATGTTCCGAGTCTTGAAAAATGAATCTCAGTTTAGGCGACCGTAAAATGGTACGGGTCCTAGACAACCTCAGTTCAGGTGACCGTAGAATGGTACAGGTCTTGGAAAATAAATCCTCGTTTAGGCAACCGTATAAGTCCTAGACAACCTCAGTTCAAGCGACCGTAGAATGGTACGGGTCCTGGAAAATCATTTTTTCATTCAGGCGACCGTAGAATGGTACGGGTCCTGGAAAACCATTTTTTTTTTTTCGTTTAGGCGACCGTAGAATAGTACGGGTCTTAGACACAACCTAAAACTGTCATACTGGGCGACTGTAGAATGGTACAGGTCCTGGAAAAACAGTCTCTTTGTGGAGCCATGTTACTATTCTGGGCAACCGTAGAATTGTACGAGTCCTGGACCTGTAACGCCAACTATCTTGAATCATTCTACCCTCCTTGAAGGTAAGTAATTCCAGGTAGGTTCCTTTATCATTTGCATTAGCATTTCCATACATCACATAAATTGCATTAAAAAAAAAAGGAATTCATTTTCCAACAAAAAGTCATTTAGTGCATGTGCATAATTAAAATTAGGTGTCACGCCCCAACTCTCGGTCACGTGACCATCCTTCAAGCTTGGTCGATTTTATAATGCGATATCCCAGGACTACATATCGCCGACCCTTTTCATTTTTAATAGCACATGCGGAAGCAGTTATAAAATCCCCAGACAATAAAGCAATGGGATATATAAGTAGGACTAGGAAATTGAACCTAAAAACCAACACCCTTATGTTCATATACAAGCCATACTAAAATGATTAGTTTCTACTCAAATTGATTCTATAGCAAAAGTCATCAGGATCCTACTCTGGACCATCCTCGGGGTTCTCCTTCAGATACTCCTCTTGGAGTTCTTTCTCCTCAGGTTCTTCATCAGGGTCCTGAAATGTTTTCCCCAAACCGGGATGAGATTATGTCTTAGCAAGTTCTACCACACTAAGACCCGATTAGTAAACTAATACACCTTAGGGTTGCTTATGCACAACATGAGTCAGAGGGCTTACCTTAGCCTCAGATTCCAATTTGCATATTAGCACAGATCAAATAAGCACCCAAGCAATTACATCATAGATCGAAACATCGATCTAATCGACCTAGTCGATTACATACCAAGAAGACCACTCACGGTCATCTCCATTCAATCATTCAATCCACAACATCAAATCAAGGTGACGATCAATCGACCTAATCGATTACGTACCAACAAGACCACTCACAGTCATTTCAATTATTCCAACTCAATTCCCAATTATAAATCACGGTCCTTAGGACACAACTTATCTATAGGTGGTAATCACGGCCCCACCAAGCGACTTTCTTAGATTTAGTGGCTTTACGGTCCCACCCGACTCTTCCAAGATTCAATGGCTTTATGGTCCCACTCGACCCTCTCAAGATCTAGTGGCTTTATGGTCCCACACGACCTTCTCAAGATCTAGTGGCTTTATGGTCCCACCCGACCCTCTCAAGATCTAGTGGCTTTATGGTCCCACCCGACCCTCTCAAGATCTAGTGGCTTTATGGTCCCACCCGACCCTTCAAAGATTCAATGGCTTTATGGTCCTACCCGACCCTCTCAAGATCTAGTGGCTTTATGGTCCCACCCGACCTTCTCAAGATCTAGTGGCTTTATGGTCCCACCCGACCTTCTCAAGATCTAGTGGCTTTATGGCCCCACCCGACCCTTTTTACGATGTCATACTCTGTCACCGAGCCACATGCCCTTCCCAGGTGACACTCCAATTCACTAGGCCACGTGTATTCTCCAGGTGATTTACCAACTCACTTTCGACACTAACAACCGATACTTGACCAATCCCCAATCACATAGCCAAAATTGCATTATTTAATAACATAACTTCAAAATGCACCACTAAATCAATTCGACATGAATTAAAGCTCAAATAAATAATCGGACTACTCCACGACAATCAGCACGAGATTCTGGTCACCGCCCATCCCGGTTGAATTTCCGGAAAATAAATAATTAAATAATTAATTTAGAAAATTAAATAAATAAATGCAATAAATTCAATTTAGCACAACATAAAGCTCAATTAAATAAACGGACTGCGCCACGATCATCAACATAAAATCCCGGTCACTGGCCATCCCAGTTGAATTTTCGGAAAATAAATAATTAAACAATTAATTTCGAAAATTAATATTTAATTCCTAAAAATACCATTTAGGCCGGAATTGCCTAATTAACACCCGATAAGGGTCGGGAAAAATCCCACGAAACATCCAATAAATACTGTAGGCAATTCTCTATCTAAGTACACTAACCACCTAACTAATATGCAATGAAATTAACTAATAATCGCTAATACATTCTAATCTAACAACCTAATTACACTTAACTAACACTAATCAACCTTTAAGTGTAATTAGAAAACTAAGGAGGCATTAGTGAGCAAAACTCACTCAAAACGACGGGCTCGACGCGAGGATCGACTTTCCTCAAAGCGGGCCAAGCATCTGGGCTCGGGAAGGCGGCCAAAACGGGCCAAAACCCCACTGCGATACCCATTTTCTGCATTCTCTGTGCACTGCTGGTTGAGGCGGTTCCAGGGCTGATTCGAGCTGGACAAGGCCGGTGGTGGTCCGGCGAAGCTTCAGCGGTCCAGGCGGTGGCTCATGGTGCCGGACAGCAGCTCTGGACGTCGGCCAAGCCAGGGATGACGCGGCTGGAGGCGGAGACGCTGGAGTTGACGCAATAGTCAACAAACCGACTGAGGGGAGGCGAGATGGCGGTCAAAGACGGGGCAGAGAGATGGACAGCACGCGGCAAGGAGATGGGCTACTTCACGGTTTCGTTGGCGTGGGGAAAAGAGAACGTGAGGCGGCTGTGTCGCGGAGATGTAGACACGGTCAGCAACTTAAGAGATCTCCATGGAGTGTTGACCGAGTAGGAGTCCTACACGGACGTGTGGCAGCTTGGAGATGAGGGGAAAAATTGGAGCTCCGGTGGATGCTCCGTTCGGTGGAGTGGGGTGGCTGCAAGGGGGCGTCCGCGAAGAGATGAGGGGAGAGAGAAGCGGTGTCCTCGACCGCCCAGTCAAAACCAAAAAGGAAAACAGCAAAAGGGAAAAGATAAAGGGAGACCAGTCAAAGGCAAATGAGAATTGAACTCTGCAGAGGAAACGTGCATGAAATGGAGGGGACGTCGGCTGAAGGGGAGGGGGTGTGTGCGTGATCAACCGAAGAGAGGGTGGAGAGAAAATTAAATAAACATAATTATTTTAGCCCCACATCTCTCAACAATAACAATTAGTCACCCTATGGCCAATTTCTTCACCATCTTGCATAATTCGAAGTCCAATTAAAGACCAAAAGGAGACGTTCCTTCAATCTCACGAATTTCCCTCGATTCCGAATTCTAATTCATTTTTTCTCGGTATCCTATTTTTTGAACAAACAAATCCGATTGAGGTCCAATTTGAAGTCAGAAAAAGTCCAAACAACTTCCATTCGCCGATTCACTAATACCAAATGTCAAGAGTCTCTTCAAATTGGCCAATCTGAGTTTTCGTTCATTTTCCGCAACATCCGACACGGTTTTCCGAAAAAATCTCGAAATCTCTGAAAAATCTTTTGAGACTAAGTCGACGTTCCTAAAATAGCTAGTGACACCACAGAACTTTCAATTTTTTGAAATCGAATTCAAATTGATGGTTAATTTCACTCCGGCGCGCTTTTAGCGTGACCTTGACACCACAGAACTTTCAATTTTTTGAAATCGAGCTCAAATTGATGGTTAATTTCACTCCGGCGCACTTTTAGCGTGACCTAGGCTACAGGCAGTTTTCAAAACTTTTTGGGACAAAAGACCCATGGTCAATTTTCTTCGAGTTACAATGAACCCACTCGATACATTGGCGACTCTCGATTGTCGTGAAAATCTCTAGGATTCAAATACGGACATAGGGTACCAAAACGACAGTAAAATCAAATTATTGCCAGTCGACGAGAGTTTTCCAATTTAGTGGAGCCACCCACAATTGGTCATTCATCTCCGTCGAACCGACCTATCTCTGATTTCAAATCAATTTTATACTATGCCGCAATGATCTCTAAAGATAAGCACGGTCGAGAAGTCGATTCCTAGTCGAATTCTCAAGTCTATTTGCCTTAAAGTTCTTAATAACTTACCCAGCTAGTCTAGTTATCTTGTGAGTGGCCAATTCAGAGAAAAACACTGTAGTTGCGTCGATGAAATGCGCAATTTATCCCATCGAAGTCAGAGCCTGAAAATTTGGATGTCACATTAGGTCTCAATTTATCTTTGAATGCAACCTCTACGAGCTTACCTTCAAAGAGGGGCAGCTGTTGACATCTAATTTTAGAAAAATAAAATTGCATTTTGAACAAATAAAAAGAAAAAAAATGAAAATGGGAGAAGTTGATTTGATTGAATTATGCAAGGAAATATGAAATTCTGATGGATGTCGGGATTTTGTTAAATGCAGCAACAATTTTGAAATCAAGTGAAAAATGGGCAAGAATGGAGCTGATTGCCAAATCATATAGATTTGATTTAATGTGACAAGAAATGGTAACTCAAGAAATGCCATGTAAAGAGACCGTTTTGAATTACTATGAAAGAGAGGTTCACTTTTCATGACAAAAGGGGAGCGATTTTCGAAAAATGGAGAGAAAAATTTGAGAAGAAAATTCGTGCAAGAAGAAAAGCCTTCGTCCGTCTTGGTCAAAGAAAGCATTTCTCTTTTCTTTCTCTGACCAAAAAAGGGAAAAGTCAGGAAAAGGTAGAGAGAGAACGTGTGAATAGACAAGAGAGACAAAAAAAAAAAAAGGAAAAAGGAAATAGAGGGACTGTTTGTCTTCTTCACGGACTCCTTCTGTCCGAGCTTCGTGCCGGTCAGAGGCACCGGCACCTTCTCCACCAGCTCGACGCCGGTGCGCCCGACGCCATTGCCGCGCCACTTCTGCCATCGACCCAGCAGCCCAGACCACCTCTGCTGGTCGCCACTCCTTCGTGCCCTAGCCCTCGCGACACCGCCCCCACTGCTACTATCCCGATCTCACCGCTCGGGTGCTCCGACGCCGGCAGATCTAAACCTGCCTCCAACCAGATGCCGTAGCGGTCCGCGAGTTCGCCTGTCTGCAACTCCGTCCGCCCCGACGCCGCGCCGCCGAAGCCCGCGGCCTGCTCACCTCCGCTTGTCCCTTCCGCTCGGAGCCCGACGCCGCCGCGCCTCTGCAACCTGTGACCCAGCGACCTCCGCACCCCTACCGTCGCCGAGCACCCGAGCATCTCTGTCCGCCCCCCTTCCGCGCTGGCCCACGACTCGCCCGCCTCTCAAGATCCCGCTGTCGATGCCCGCGCCTCCCTGCTGCCGCACCTCAGCCCGTGCCGGTCCGCCCGACGCCTGCCAGTTTGCCTTAGCCCGACGCCCACTGGTCGCCGCGCCGAACCCTAGTAACCCCGTCGTCGCGTAGCTCTCGCCAGAGCCCCGACGCCAGCCGCCGGCCGTCCTCCGCCCAGCGCTGCCCATCGCCGCCATTCCTCTCTTTTTCAAATTTCACCTAGGTAGTTTATTTTTCATTTTTTAAATTTTATTGTCATTTATTTATTCATTTTAAATTTTTTTATTATTGTTTAAGTTAGAATACGGTTTGTCAATGTTAATATTTGTGCGTTTTGTAGGCATTATCCACTAGGATTTTGTCCGGAATTATTGTAATTATTAATTTAATTCGAGAGGCATCGGATTATTTTTTTAATTATATTAATGTTTAGGCTTTTTGGTAGAATTTTAATTATTAAATCATTATAATTATTAGTTTGATCCGTAAGACTTTGGATCAGATTTTTAATTATTTTGATCTCTTTGTCGTGATAATTAAGGTGAGGATAATCGTTAATTTGACCTGTGAGACAACATGTTATTTTTTCGATTATTTTAATCCTTTATTTTGTTGATAGTTTAGATTTAATATTTATTTAATAATTACTTATCTTAAAAATAAACTAAAAAATCAAAAAATCAAAAAAATCAAAATTCTGCATGAGCATATATAGGTTTAGTAAATCAGACATGTAGGTTTAGTAAATTAGAAATTTTTAGGATGACATTTTTAGGATTGCATTTTTGAAAAATAAGTTAGAGTTGAACATATTTTTTTTTAGGGTTTTAAATAATGTTCGCACATTTCAATTATCTGATTTTTCAAAAATAGTTTTCTAAGATAAGATAGGGTTTAAGTTAAATTAATCCTTAGAATAAATTAGAAAATTATCCATTTCTAGATAGATTAAGTAGGGTTTTCATAAATTCTAAACTTCAATAAAAAAAATGCAAAAATACTAGGTGCATGTTAACTAGTTTGCATAATAGGATCATTTAATTAGAATTTGTTCATTAGTGAAATTCGGTCATGAGGTGCATAATAATTAGTTCGCATAATAGGCCCATTTAATTAGAATAAGATTAAGTCATTTAGTTTAAAAATCATTTTTATAAAAGAATTCTAATTTTTAAGGAAACCCAAAAGAAAAAAAAAGTTGTTGGTTTTGTGTGATTTGCTTTGTGTGATGCAATTTATTTATTTATTTATTTATTTGAATGCTTAATAGTAGATGAGCATCCGTGTGGTCACCATTTTTGCATGATAGCAATTTAGGTTAAAGTAAATCAACTGCCTGCAAAAAACATTTTTGAAAATTAAAAAAGAAATGGTACCAAAAGGGCATTAGAGAAATTTAGTGTAACCAAGTCCCTATACCCTTAGTCTCTGGTTTGTAGGAGTAAAATAATTCTCCCTTTATTTTACTTAGGTGTCTAATCGACCTACCACAAACTTATTAGTGGCGACTCCTAGTTAAAAATCTTTTGCATGTTAAATATTTAAACCTTAAGTCGTGATTTGGTATGGCATTGAGAGGGCCCGAGCTAAGTTTAAAAACTTAATAGTCCATTAACCTAGTTTTAGATGGTGCACCCGAAATTTAGGTTGCGACATGTTGTATTAGTTTCTGGAAATAGGGAACTTTGTGGAGGTTTTCCAACTCTGAAGCTTCCTCTTTGTAAATTACCAAGCTCTAACAAGTCTTCTACAATCAAGGCCATAATAACATTTGTGGTCGCTATCAGCTTGTTATGTTTAGCTTTGTTGTTCCTGTCTATTTTCTGTTACCGCAAAAAGAAGCAGAAAATAACCACTGCCTGGATGTCATCATCTTTCAAGAACCAATTCATGAGGATTTCTTATGATGAACTCCTGAGAGCTACCAATAGATTCTTAGAAACCAATTTGATTGGTAAAGGGAGATATGGCATAGTTTATATGGGGATTCTTGTGGGCATTGCCATTGTGGCAGTAAAGATGCTCAATTTAACACAAAGAGGTGCTGCAAGGAGCTTTGTCTCAGAATGTCGAACTCTAGTAACCATTAGACATTGAAACCTCATGAAGATACTAAGCGTCTGTTCAAGCGGGGACATTTGTGGTAATGACTTCAAAGCTCTACTATACAAGTTCATGGCTAACGGGAGTTTGGAGGAGTGGTTGCACCTTGGGATTGTGGTAAAAGAAAATACATATATATTCGTATATGAACAGACTAATATTAGTATGTCGTAATTATATTTGAAATTAAGATGAGAATAAACCGACATAGATTTGATCAATAATTGGAAATATTTTTTTGTCAACACTTGTGAATCGGGCCACTGAATGTACAAAGCATATTTTATCATATCATAGTCGCATTTTTCTTCTATGATTCATATTTTATCTCATACCATGTTCATGCTATGAAAACAGACAGTGGCTAATATTGTCGTAAATTACGATATGAGAAATTGACGAGAACTTGTGCTCTTTTGGTATGCCATGACTTAAGGTCTTGACCATACGAGAACTTGTGCTCTTTTGGTATGCCATGACTTAAGGTCTTGACCATAAGTAATTGACCCCTCACAGGGGAACCTTTCTTCTTGAGGCGACCTATAATTCTATATTCGTAAAATATGTTTAAATGATACGGCATTTAAAGCAGAAATTCTTGGAGGTCTCGAACTCATAAGCACGATAATATCACACAACATACACTTATTGACTACCCGATGGGTTCTATCCAACTGTAATTCTCCCTAAACGTCTTGTTTAGAGCATATCGAAACAAGCTTACGCTTTTACAAGTATTAATCCATCACGTCAACAAATCTCTCCAAGTCTCTTCTCCGCCTCACAGGGGAACCTTTCTTCTTGAGGCGACTTATAATTCTATATTCGTAAAATATGTTTAGATGATATGGCATTTAAAGCAGAAATTCTTGGAGGTCTCGAACTCATAAGCACGATAATATCACACAACATACACTTATTGACTACCCGATGGGTTCTATCCAACTGTAATTCTCCCTAAACGTCTTGTTTAGAGCATATCAAAACAAGCTTACGCTTTTACAAGTATTAATCCATCACGTCAACAAATCTCTCCAAGTCTCTTCTCCGCGCCCCCCCCCCCCCCCCCCCCCCTCAATATTCTTTTCTTTGCCTCGTGTGGTATAGGTATTAAATTGAATTCAAATCAGAAAAATGATGAGCCTCATGTGTATCTCATATATAACCAGTTAAAACTGGTAGTTCAAATTTAGTTAATAGATGTACTAAATGCGCTAAATAATTTCCACCAAGGCCTTCACCACATATATATATATTTCTTTTTTTTCCCCCACCTACTAAATGACAAAGTCACTCTTGATGTTTAGCAATTTGTTTAGCAAAATGTGACAACTTTGGGTGCACTACTTTTTGGACTGAGAAGAGTTCTATGTTGTTGACTGATCTTTGGTGCACTTTACAAATTCTAAAGTCTTATCTCTCTGCGGTTGATGCATCTGACTTTTGCGACAATTTTTACCACTTCAGCATACGATAGATGCTAAGCATCAGCTATAGCCAATAAACTAAACGAAAATTAAACAAATAGATATGAAAGAGAAAAAACCAGTGGGGGATTTTGGGACCCTTTCCTTGGACTCTACCATGCACAGCGAGCCCGTACGTGAAGTCGATGAGGGCTTGCGTGCCATCACTCTCTTTGGGCGTGACTGGCGCAAGCCCTCAAAACTGTCTTAGGCAAGCTCCTGCACATTGACACCGAGGAAAACTCCATGAGATTTAGGAACTTTTTTTTTTATACAATTAACTTCAAGAAAAAGTGTATATTCATTCCTATTTAATGTCTTGATGTAATTTTCAGAGTATGGCATGGGACACCAAGTTTCTACACTTGGGGATGCATACAGTTACATCATTCTATTATTGGAGATGTTCACTGGAAAGAGACCCACTGAAGAAGTCTTTGGGCATTGTCTTAACCTTCATAGCTTTGTCTGAATGGCTCTTCTTGAGCGAGTGATGGACATTGTAGACTCAAGGCTTTGGAGTGAAGCTGGTGATCGACAGTAGGACATGAGGATCAAAGATTGCATAATCTCCATTTTCGAAGTTGGAGTCGCATGTTCAATAGAATCACCACTGGATCGGATGGACAATATTGAGGCAATTAGGAAATTATACTCGATCATGGCAAGTTACATAATCAAAGAGAGGACAGGTATGTAGCTAAGTTAATTTTCTCGTTTCACCTTGGAACTTTTTCATTAGCAGAGAAAATCATCATGTAAAGGCAATGCTAGCATATTCACATGAATGTCTCCCTTGAAAGTGCTAATACCAACACCTAGAGGGGGGGTGAATAGGTATAAAAACAGATTCTACAAAATACAGTGAAAACCTTTAATTTTAACCTGAGTTTGAATAACAACAGACTTTTGAAACTGAGTTGAAGAGCAGCAGACTTTGAGCGAGATCAGACTTTAGCAGTTAAATAGAACTACGAACAAAATAAAGATATTTAGGGAAGAGAATAAGAACACAAGGTTTATAGCGGTTCGGCTTAGACTAAGCCTACGTCTACTCTCCCACGCTAACAGCCTTCTTGGCTGGATTCCACTATACAATCAATAAGAGATTACAATTTTGAGTGCAAACACTTAGTAGTAGATCATACTATCTCACTAAGTCACTCTTTTGGTATTTCTCTTAAGATCACAAACGTTTAAGCTCACAAGAGACAAGTGTATGATCGAAGTTCGCTCAGATTTTGGAATTATAAATTCTACGCTCCGTCTCTTACTTGCTCATCGGTCCTTCATCTCCTTAAATACTCCTCCACTTCCAAACTAGCCGTTTGACAGCATCTTGAGGACTGTCTTCCAATCTACCCATTGGACAGATCTGTATCTAGAAGATTTGGTAGCCGTTAAGTGACAAAAGTATAATCCCAAATTGATTCTGATCGCCCATACAAACAGAATCTTGGTTTCCATAAGTAGAGTTTCTTCGTATAGAAAGTTCTTGTCTTCAAGATCCAATTGTCAATCAATTAGATTGAGTCAATCAAATTAATCTTGATGTATAATCTAAACCAGATCACTAGCCGTTATACATTTGGGCTTGAGTTATGTTCTGTCGAGTTATGGATGTAAAGTCTGAGAGCAATAGACTTTATAATCTGAGTTTAAACATATTCTGCTTCTGAACAGATTTAGCTTTAAGGTCTGGACACGGTCTGAATAAGTTCAGTTTCAGCATAGAGTCCGTCTTCTGGTTCTTCATTCACGTTCAGTTTGGAATTTGTCGGAGTAGGTAGACTTTTGATGTGAACAGACTTTGACACTAAAGTCTAGCAATATTCAGACTTTGACAATATCATTTACATGTTCTATCATCTGCATGGTCTATTACTTAACCATTAAACACGTTAGTAGCCTTTGATTTATTTTGTCATCTTTAAAACATCATAAGGGATTTCCCTAACATCCCTAACTAGGCTGCCTACCCATACCCTTTGGTAGCCGTTGAGTGACAAAAGTAGAATCCCAAATTGATTCCGATCGCCCATACAAACAGAATCTTGGTTTCTATTAGTAGAGCTTCTTCGTATAGAAAGTTCTTATCTTCAAGATCCAATTGTCAATCAATTAGATTGAGTCAATCAAATCAATCTTGATGGAGAATCCAAATCAGATCACTAGCCGTTATACATTTGGGCTTGAGTTACGTTCTGTCGAGTTCTGGATGTAAAGTTTGAGAGCAATAGACTTTACAATCTGAATCTAAACATATTCTGCTTCTGAACAAATTTAGCTTTAAGGTCTGGACACGGTCTGAATAAGTTCAGCTTCAGCATAGAGTCCATCTTCTGGTTCTTCATTCACGTTCAGTTTGGAATTTGTCAGAGTAGGCAGACTTTTGATGTAAAACAGACTTTAACACTAAAGTCTAGTAGTCTTCAGACTTTAACAATATCATTTACATGTTCTATCATCTACATGGTCTATTACTTAACCATTAAACACGTTAGTAGCCTTTAATTTATTTTGTCATATTCAAAACATCATAAGAGATTTCCCTAACATCCCTAACTAGGCTGCCTACCCATACCCTTTATGTATATTTTTAATAATTACACCCATACTTATATTTAAAATTGTAGAAAGTGGATCTATGGAGTTGGAGCCTACCTATTTCCATTAAGTAACCATGTAAAAATTGATGAATTTGCTTATTTGCATGGTTCTCTTCATATCTAATGTTGCTGTTTACCAAAGGATCGATGCGTTGCTTAATTACTTGAAGTATCTTATTAATTCATTTTATGCACTTTAACCCACGTTGCCATTTCAATTATATGAATAAATGATGGATTAATAATTTTGAGAGGTTGTCAAGTTGGTCGAGACTGAATATCAAACTATACAGATCCCTAAGCTTGTGATCTTAAATCCTAGAGTGTACTAGATGTGTGGGGAAACTAGCAAATCCACGGATTCCATAAAATTGACAAAAAGAAATTTGGAACCAAAATCCTATTCAATAGACTATATGTGATAGGTGTCGGACTCCAATAGAACCTACATGATTTTTTATTTTTTTTAAAAGGCACTCAACTTTACAAATACTTAGACATAAATTATAAATAGAGCAGACTCGTAAACTCAGCTAGACCTATTTATTATATAATGTCTCTATATTCAGTCTAACCCTCAAAAACAATACCGAGCCTCAAAATCCATACCCAACTATGTAACCAACTTAAATATGTTCATTAGAATACGTGTTGGCCGAGTTAAATCTATAATCAAATTAAAAATGAAAAATTACAAAAATTAAAAATATGATGGAAAAAAAATGAAAAAACTAATATGAACTATATCAATTAGACAAGCTAAAAATTGAAAAAGAAATTTCATCTTGTTTGCAAGTATGCAACAACTCTTACATTTAGGAGCGAGCTGTCATCTTCGGCGAGTCCAACCTTTCGTCGAGCCGTATCCATGGCTGGGCCATTGCCCTCGCGCCTCCCCACAGCCCTCTCTCTGCAAGCTTGACCGAATGATTACGTGGCTATGTCAATAAAATCCAAAGAGGACGAAGAGGGGGGCAGCCTCACGTGAGATCATGAGCTCAAGGCCGACTCTCAGTGTTGCAGTTGAGCGCGATATCACTATCAATTGGAAAAAGAGTGCTTGATCGAATTTGAGTGATGTTACCAATGGAATTCTGCTGTGGCCATGTTGCAAACACCGGCGGCCACCGTGTGTGACCCCTACCTCCTCTTCAGGCGACGAAATCTCAATGGACAGGCCAGATATGGAGGAGGCATCATCAGATCTAGAGACGACTTGTGACCTCATCAGTGTCGGCAACTTAATTGTAGATGACGAGAGGAGCTCCATGTGAGGCTTTGAGACCTGCCAAAGGCATGAACTTCACGTTCAGTCGAGCTCCGCCACCCATAAAGGAGAGAGGGAGAGTGATAGCTGCGAAAGCAGGAACGACAAAACGACATTGAAGCAACAGGGGATAGAGAGCGAACGGAAGGTGACACGATCCCTCATGACACAAGCTGCGCTTTTTTACATCATTAATAATTTGAAGTGAGTTCAGAATCAATAGTGAAATCAATTATATGAAACAATTTCAGACTTAATGGCTAAATTAAATATTTGAAATGTTTTTCAGATGTAACGGTCACATTAAGTTTTGAAACAGTTTCAAAACTTAACGGTCACACTAATAATCCGAAATGATTTCAAAACAAATGGGCAGTTTAATGATCTGAAACGATTTCAGATTAATGACCAATTAATACTTTGAAACGGTTTTAGAAATAACGGTCAAATTAAGTATTTGTAACAGTTACAAAACTTATAACAGTTACAAATAAATGTCTAGAATAATGCTCTATAACAATTATAGAGTTAATGCCCGAATTAGTCAGTAAACTTATGTCCGTTAGGAATTATGGCCGAATTAATTCTAAAACGGCTTAGAGTTAATGCGCCAATTTAAATGTGATATGCACTGTCTATAAAAGATAATGCAAATAGCAGATCATCGATTAATGGACGATCGACAACCAACGATCGATAATTGAAAGTGCTGATACTCATCAACAAAGCACTTACACAAGAGCAATTGCTACCATAATTGCAATTGTGAGTTCTCTCAATTTCTCTCTTCTGTTCAATGTGAGAATTGGTGGTACCTAAACTAGAGGTTCGACATTTGTGGGGCTGGATCTTAAGAAAGTCAGAGCCTGTAAAGAGATCAGATGTTCTGCATCTGAAGGACGTCAGAACTAGTATTATCAGAAGACATCAGACATTCGTGGTCAAGAATCCAAGAACATCAGAACCGGTGTTACTAGAAGGTGTCAGACGTTCGCGGTCAGAGTCTGAAAAATGTCAGAACTACTGCTATGAGGACATCAGACGTTCATGTTCAGAACCCAAAGAAACTTCTCAACCAAATTTTGGAGCACGGTACAAGATTAATATGATTAGTCCCTTTAGCTCTTCAAAGCATTTTTATTAAAAATGCACGTAAATGTTAAGGAAACACGTGTATAAGTGTTTTTATTTCTGCTGCGATTAGACATTTGATCTTAATTTACTTATGCATGTATGCTTGTTTATCGAAACAAACACCAACATATTTATTGGCACGAAAGAACACATTCGGATCAAATACAAATCCTCGGGACAAACGAAGGAGTTTTCACGTAATCTCTTTGACGTGTACCCTCGTTCATTTTTTTTTTCTCTTCCTCTTTCTTTTTTCGGTTTGAACACATACATTTTGTTTTGTTGATTAAGAGTGTACACAAACCACTTTTGTTATCTAGTTGTTGGAGAAATCTTTCCAGAATATTTTGAAGCTGACAAAATGTTTCTATCAGTCTAGTCTGGATATTTGCAGACCGTCTATTTAAAGTCTGAAGACTTTCTGATCACCAGGCTCAAGACTCAAGACTCAAGACTCAAGACTCAAGACTATTCTCACTGACAGTCTTTCCAATCCAGTGACCAAGGAAATCTAGAGCCGAAGTATATGGTTGAGGATTTAATCCTATCCTCTGGAGAAGATCTTTTGGTTGGATAAATATAACGGATTCTTTTATTCATATCTAGATTAATTGAAGATCCGGTGGTCAACGAAATATTCTAGGAAGGTTTTATTCTTGGAAACCAAGATCCTGATTGTATGGGCGAACATGATTGATGGGCTATCGTCAGGTTCCTTTAATAGCTCGAATGATTTTCTTAATTGATTCCGTCTAACGGGTAGATTGGAGGAATTCCTTTGGTAAGTGCCAACGGGTATGATGGCATAAAGGAGTATAAAAGGAAGTCGTTCCAGTTGTTTTAGTGTGTGATCGATAGAGAAATTCCAGAGTCTGAAGCACCTTGATTATTAGTCGATTCATTCTGAGCGAAATTGTATACACAGAGAGTGTCTATACTTGGTGATACCTTGAGCGAGTGTGGTAGATCATCTACACCTAGAAATCAAGGAAGATCAACACTGTAACATCTCTTTGTTCATAGTGGAATCCAGCCAATTGGTTGTCAGTGCAGAAGAGTGGACGTAGGCTTGAATCAAGCCGAACCACTATAAACCGCGTGTTAAATTCTCTCTTTCCTTTACTTAGTCTTACGTTGATTATTACTTATTGCAAATCCTTCAACTGTCTAAGTATTGCACAATTATCATTAAATTATCAAGAAAAATCTTTTATATACCTATTCACCCCCCCTCTAGGTACTCGTACTAGCTATATCAATTGGTATCAGAGCCCGTGTTCTTACTTTATTTGAAGTGTTTTACTTCAGAGTAAAAGATCCATGGCTAGTATGCTAGCACCAGGGCTGGTGGAAGGGCAAAGCAATACCAGACCACCCTACTTTGATGGAAATGATTACAACATCTAGAAGAACAAGATGAAAGCTTTCCTACGATCAAAGGATCCTCTGGAATGGGACATTGTGGAAAGAGGAATCACTCCTGCTGCTGCATCAGTCTCTGAAAGAGGGAAAGAAACTGTTGAAACCAGCGGAATGACTCAGGAAGAAATAAACAAGAGACAAGCACTCGATGCAAAAGCAATTTACTCTTTATATTGTGCTTTGTCACCAACTGAATATAACAGAATATCTTCTTGTGTTACAGCAAAAGAAGTATGGGACAGATTACATATCACCTATGAAGGAACGGATCGAGTGAAAGAGACAAGAATTAACATTCTCCTCGGTCAATATGAAGCCTTCAAAATGAAACCAGGAGAATCTATAACTAACATGTTTAGTCGTTTTACAGATATTGTCAATGGTCTTGAGAACCAAGGACAAAAAATTTCTGATCCCATGAAGGTGAACAAGCTACTGCGTGGACTCTCCAAGGATTGGAATCATATAAAGACTTCAATAAGAGAGACGCAAAGAATTATGCCACTATCTGTCGACGAGCTAATTGGAACTCTTCAGTCTTATGAAGTGGAACGAATTAATGAAGACGAAGATCCAAGAGGTAAGAAATCTATTGCATTAAAATCAAATGATGACTCTGATGATACAGATTCTGAAGATGATATGGACGATGAGGAGCTCGCTCTCATGATAAGAAGATTCAGAAAACTGAATAGAAAAGGAAGAAGGTTCAACTCAAAGAAACAAAGTTTCTAGAGACAGCAGACCAAGTCTGTTGATGATGAGGAACCAAACAAAGATGTAGTCTGCTTCAAATGTAAGAAAAAGGGACACATCAGATCCAACTGTCCTCTTCTGAAGAAGAAAAGAGGAAAAGCTGAGAAGTTTCGGAAAGCTCTCAAAGCCGAAACCTGGAGTGATACAGAGTGTGAAGAAAGTGATAATGAATATGCCAACATATGTCTGATGGCACATTCAGACTTAGACTCAAATTCTGGATCAGACTCAGACAGTGAATTTGAGGTAAGTGATTTTAAAATTCCTGTCAAAGTCTCTAAATACATTGATGAACTGTGTTTTAGTCTTAAGACTTCTCTCAAAAGAATTTCCGAACTTAAAAGGGAAAACTCAGATCTAAAACAAAAGAAAATCATTTTAGAAGAAAAAGTTAAAAGTTTAGACTTGAATGTTTCTACTCTTAAAGAAAAAGAAGATAATCTTTTGAAAGAAAATGTTTTCTTAAAAACTGACTTATCAAATATTTCAAAGAAATTTTCGATAGGATTCGAAAAACTTGAAAAAGTTCTTTCAGTTAAAAGACCTTACTTCAATAAGTCTGGTCTAGGCATGACAGCAGAAACAATTCCCTTGATTGATTTTCCTAAAGTAAAAGAAAGAATTAAGAAAAGACCGTCGAAAGAGGCTTACAAAAATCATTTCAAGAAAGTTTTTGTAAAGTCTGTAGGTTGAAATGCTCTCAGGTGTTCAAAGTGTAACAGTCAGGATCACTTTGAAAAAGAGTGTCCTATGGTTTGGAAGCCTGTTAAGAAAGTATGGCCTAATAATGTTTATCCTACTAACACCAAAGGACCCAAGAAAATTTGGGTACCAAAGAAAACTTGAGACTCTCTTTTAAATGCAGGTCTCCGTCAAGAAAAAGGTAAAGTGGTATCTTGACAGCGGATGTTCAAGACACATGACAGGAGACTCAAATTGCTTCATAAAGCTTATTCAAGTGAATGGTGGAAAAGTTTCATTTGGAGGAAACGGCAAAGGAAGTATTGTGAGATTTGGAACTGTGAAAATTGGAAATCTCACAATAAGCAATGTTTCTCTAGTGGAAGGACTCAACTATAACCTTCTCAGCATTAGCCAACTGTGTGATACTGGTTTCAAGATCTCCTTTCAAGAAGGAATATGCTCTGGAATCAGTAAAGACTCTACTCAGTCTTTCATGGGTCGAAGACATGGAAATATTTACCTCTTAAACGTGAAACCAAATGAATCACAATGTCTAATCTCAATTCAAGATGAAGCAAGCTTATGGCACAGAAAGCTTGGTCACGTCAACATGAAGCAATTAGCCAAAATCTCATCAAAACAGCTTGTTCGAGGTCTACCCAAATTACCATACCAAAAGTCCGATCCATGCACACCATGTATTCTGGGAAAGCAGGTAAGAAATTCATTTAAGCCAATAAATCATGTCTCTACTAATCATGTACTACAGTTGCTGCATATGGATCTCTTCGGACCAATCAGAACCCAGAGTATTGGAGGTAAGAAATATTGTTTAGTAATTGTGGACGATTACTCCCGCTTTACTTGGGTATATTTCCTGGCAAGTAAGTCTGAAACCTTCTCGTATTTTGAAAAATTTGCTAAAAATGTTCAAAATGAAAAAAGATGTGTTATTTCAAGTATAAGAACAGATTATGGAGGTGAATTTGAAAATCAAGATTTTAGAAAATTTTGTGATGAATCTGGCTTTAAGCATATGTTCTCTTCTCCATATACTCCAGAGCAAAATGGAGTTGTAGAAAGAAAGAATAGATCTCTTCAAGAAATGGCTAGAACTTTTTTAATTGAAAGTAAAATTTCTTCACAATTTTGGGCTGAAGCTGTTTCAACAGCGTGCTATATCATCAATAGAGTCTTCCTAAGACCTATTCTAGAGAAAACCCCCTATGAGTTATTCAAAGGTAAGAAGCCCATTGTTTCATACTTTCATGTGTTCGGTTGCAAATGCTTTATATTGAAAAATGCAAAAGATCGAGTTGGTAAGTTTGAAGAAAGATCGATGAAGGCATCTTCCTTGGATATTCTACATCAAGCAAAGCCTACGAGTCTATAACAAGAAGAGCCGACCGGTGGAGGAGTCAATGAATGTCAAATTTCAAGACTCTACGTAAGATGAATCCAGTCAGACTCAGTATGAAGAGTCTGAACCTGCTCCAGACCTTCCAAAGCTTACAACTCAAGAAATATCTCAAACTTTGGAAGTCCAGCATCAAGATGTTCATGAAGATAAAGAAAGAGATCATCATCCAGACAAATCAACCAGTAACTGGAAGCATAAATCCAGTCATCCCAAAGATCTCATTATCGGCGATATTAATGAAGGAATTCGCACCTGATCCAAAAGACGTGAAGAGTCTAGTGCTGTGGCTCTCATTTCTGAAATTGAACCAAAAAGCATAGAAGAAGCTTTATCTTATGAAAGCTGGATCGAAGCTATGCAAGAAGAGCTCAGATAGTTCAACATTAATGATGTCTGGGAATTGACATCTAAACCAAAAGGTAAAACTGTTATTGGAGCCAAATGGGTGTTCAGAAACAAGATGAATGAAAAAGGAAAAGTCGTACGAAATAAAGCAAGACTCGTGGCCAAAGGATACACGCAAGAAGATGGAATAGACTATGATGAGACTTACGCTCCTGTAGCAAGGTTAGAAGCTATTCGACTATTACTTGCGTTTGCTTGTTATAAAAATTTCAGGTTATTCTAAATGGACGTCAAAAGTTCGTTCCTAAATGGATTTATCCATGAGGAAGTTTATGTGGAACAACCACCTGGATTTGAAGACCCAAAGAAGCCAGACTCAGTCTTCAGACTGAAAAAGGCATTGTATGGTTTAAAGCAAGCACCTCGAGCTTGGTACGACGACTAAGTAAGTTCTTATTACGAATGGTTTTGTCAAAGGTAAAGTAGATACTACTTTATTTATCAAAAAGGAAAACAAAAGCTTTTTACTTGTTCAAATATATGTGGATGATATTATTTTTGGATCTCCTAATGAAAGTCTATGCAAGAAATTTTCAAAGTCTATGCAGGATGAGTTTGAAATGAGTATGATGGGAGAATTAACATTCTTTCTTGGTCTTCAAATAAAGCAATTGAAGGAATGAACTTTCATTTACCAAGAAAAATATGCTAATGATCTTGTCAAAAGGTTTGGATTAGAAAATTGCAAGAAGACTGATATACCAATATCAAATTCTTTGAAGATAGACAAAGATGAAGAAGGGAAGAAAGTTGATCAAAAGCTGTACAGGAGCATCATCGGTTCACTTCTTTATCTTACTGCTTCTAGACCTGACATTTTGTTGAGTGTTTGCATCTGTGCTAGGTTTCAATAAGATCCTAGAGAATCCCATCTCAGTGCTGCAAAACGTATTATTAAATACGTTGCTTCATCTTCAAGCATTGGTCTTTGGTATCCTAAGAAGGGAGACTTTAATCTTCTGGGATATTCAGACGCAGATCTGGCCGGTTGCAGAGTCGATAGAAAGAGCACTTCAGGAACTTGCCAGTTGCTTGGAAGCAAGACAGTGTCTTGGTTTTCAAGGAAGCAAAGCACTGTGGCTCTCTCAACAACAGAAGCGGAGTATGTAGCTCTTGGAAGCTGCTGTTCGCAAATTCTATCGATAAAACAACAGCTACAAGACTTTGGAATTGAAGACTCATGCACAGAGATCATATGTGATAATACTAGCGCAATCAATCTCACCAAAAATTCAATCCTTCATTCAAGAGCAAAGCATATAGAGATTCGACATCACTTCATCAGAGATCATATTCAAAATGGAGAAATCTTGATTCAATTTGTTGATTCAAAAAGTAAACTAGCGGATATATTCACAAAGCCTTTGGAGAAAAATCAATTCGATTTTATCCGTTCTAGACTCAACATTTTGAAGCTCGAAGAAGTTAAAGTCTAGAGACCTTCCAACCCTCAGACTCAGAAAGTTGATAATCATCAGACTCTAATCTCTCAGACTCTAAATCCTTAGACTTAGACATTGATGGCTATAGACTGTAAGTTGCTATTTTATTTAAACTCGAAAAGGTATGATCTTTCGTTCAATTATTTTGTAGTCTCCGTGAAAATCGAAATCTTGTCTTTTCAAAAAGGTTAATTTTGGCAGTTATTGATTTTAAAAAGAAGTGTTCGTACACTTTCCTTGTACCGATTGAACTTCCCTTTTTCAAAACTGAGTTATATATACAGTTTTCATTTTCACTCAATCTTCAAAACCCTAAAAAGCATTCTCCTCCCAATCCGATTTCTACTTCGTATTCATCTTCGAGAAAGTTGTCATCTTTTCTTGGGAAAGCAAGTAAAGGAATCTTTCAGCGACAAGGAAGGATGTCTTCTTCGAGGAAATCTTCAAGAATCGCAAACAGGGGACCACAGAGAATGAAGGAGGGACCTACCCATTTCGATCTCACCAAAGAGGAAGAATTATCGAGTCAGCAACAGAGCCCGATTCACTCTTCACCACGTCACTCAACGCCATCTACCCCACAAGGTGCGGGTCAACAACCGGAGGAAGAGATAATCGATGACGCAGACCCTGTAAGAGTCCAAAAACCCTCTTATATTTACAAACTCTACTGTGCATTGAAAAGTACTGGGACTCCGTTGAACTACGTGGATGATTTTCTCAAAGATAAGAATTATGGGAATGAGTATATCTTTCTGAGAAAAATGGAGGATTTGGGAATTGCTCCCAAGGGAAAGGCCGAGGAAGCACTTGCGAACATTCCAAGTGACCCTCGTATGTCGGGACCGAATCCGACTGATGGGAACGATAATGATAAAATGTTCAGTGATTTTCAACCTAGAATGGGTGTTGCTGCGAAGGTGAAGGGAAAAAGGATGGAGTTATTTAAATCGAAGGAACAGGAGAATCTATTCTTCAGACTGCTGAAACGAGGGGTGATAAACCCTAGGAGTGTCGATTTCGATTTCTTGGATACTGTTAATGTGAACTTAAGGGAGAAGTTCAGTCTGCTTCAACTGGAACGTTTTTGCATTGATACCACAGATGGTTATGCACAACTAACTGCGTATTTCTATTCGAATCTCAGCTTTATAGATGCGAATAGAATATCATTCAGTGTTCGAGATCAGGATTATGTATTAGACGTGGACATGTTGGCGGATATAATTTGAGTTGAACGAGGACGTTATCAACCAATCAAAGTCTTAGTTGCTCGTGCCTCATTGGAACTTGTCAAAGATAGAGATGTAGAAGGAAAAATCATCTATTCAAGGATGCGTGCCATCAATATCGTGCTGCACAAAATTGTGATTGATTGCATCAAGCCCAAGTCTACATCAAAGACTGATGTGTCTAATTCAGAGGCAAAATTGATGTACGCAATCAACTCAGGGATGAAGTTCTCTCTTCCTCACACTATTCTCTTTCACATGTACAAAGCAATGTCGAAAGACAAGGGACAATTGCCTTACCCAAGTCTGGTGACCAAGATCTTCAGACACATGAATATTGAACCGCCACACACACTTTGTGTTCGACCGTGCGATAAGATGGTGGTAGGATTGAAGATGTTAACGAAGATGCGTCTGCAAGAACTTTCCAAGGCAATGGAGAAATTCAGAGTGAAGACTCCAGTTCCGTCTACTTCAAAGAGAAAAGGGAAGGAGGCCATTGGTGCCCCATCCAAAAAGAAGAGAACTCTCATCTTGGAGGATGAAGAAGAGGAGGAAGATCTCACAATCTCTGCCTTAATAAGAACTAGACGTTCTATACCCCAATCGACAGAACTTCAGAAGAAATAGAGAAAAGAAGAGGAGCAAGACAAGAACAAAGAAGAAGAAGAGCAGCGAGAGAAGGAGAAAGAAGTTGAAGAAGAAGGAGAAGAAGAGAAAGAAAAGTCTGCAGCTGAATCTGGAGAGAAGGGGAATCAAGATACAGAAGAGTATGATCATCACTCTTCCCCTCTTGATGTCCTAGAGACAGGGGGAGTTGGCGAGCAAAGGTCCAAACCTCATGCTGCCAATAGTGAAGGTCTAAGAAAATCTCTAGCGGATCTAGAAGAATTTCAGGCTTCTCAATTGCCTGAAGAAGGACACGATACGTCAACACCAAATCTGCAAGACTATACAGAAGCACCATCGTCTGCATTCACTCCATCTGAGAAAGCAAATGCAAGTACACAGACGGACAATTCTGCAGATTTTTGTTGTATTCTAGATGTTCTTTTGGAAATGCGGGGCCAAATCTATGCTCTGGACTGTGAGATTCAAACCATAAAGAATGTTGGACAAGCATCTTCGGTTACCCTGGAGGACAAAATGAAAGACCTCGCTCTACAACTTCAAGCCAATGCCAAAGGAGAGGAGGTAGCTCAACTAAGGGAAGACTTGAAGAGGCTAGAAGGCGTAGTCCAGTCCATGGGAGATTTCCAGATCATGCGCATTCCCAAGCAGACCTAACTCCTTTCTCACCTTTTTAATGATGACAAAAAGGGGGAGAAGCAATTTGAACCAACCAACCAACTTTAAACTTTGACTTTTAAATTTGTTTTTGTGGTTGAATGTGTTTGTTTTTGAGTATGACTTGAGTGAACTTGGATGTGAACTTGAATTTGACTGAATTGGCTGTGGATTTTGATGCTTGACTGTTTGCATTTATATCAAGTGTTGTTATATGGTATTACTCATGAAAGACTAACCAATTTTCTGTGGATGCAGAGTCTGGTTGTTTTATTAATCTTTATGAGATAGCCATATTGCTTGAGAAATGTTTTTGCAGATCAAAGTTGTTCAAATCTACAGGAAAGTTTTGTCACCATCAAAAAGGGGGAGATTGTTGGAGAAACATTTCCATAATATTTTGAAGCTGACAAAACGTTTCTACCAGTCTAGTCTGGATATTTGCAGACCGTCTATTTAAAGTCTGAAGACTTTCTGATCACCAAGCTCAAGACTCAAGACTCAAGACTATTCTCATTGATAGTCTTTCCAATCTAGTGATGAAGGAAATCCAGAGCCGAAGTATATGGCTGAGAATTTAATCCTATCCTCTGGAGAAGATCTTTTGGTTGGATAAATATAACGGATTCTTTTATTCATATCTAGCCTGATTGAAGATCCGGTGGTCGACGAAATATTCTAGGAAGGTTCTATTCTTGGAAACCAAGATCCTGATTGTATGGGCGAACATGATTGATGGGCTATCGGCAGGTTCCTTTAATAGCTCGAATGATTTTCTTAATTGATTCCGTCCAACGGGTAGATTGGAGGAATTCCTTTGGTAAGTGCCAACGGGTATGATGGCATAAAGGAGTATAAAAGGAAGTCGTTCCAGTTGTTTTAGTGTGTGATCGATAGAGAAATCCCAGAGTCTGAAGCACCTTGATTATTAGTCGATTCATTCTGAGCGAAATTGTATACACAGAGAGTGTCTATACTTGGTGATACCTTGAGCGAGTGTGGTAGATCATCTACACCTAGAAATCAAGGAAGATCAACACTGTAACATCTCTTTGTTCATAGTGGAATCCAGCCAATTGGTTGTCAGTGCAGAAGAGTGGACGTAGGCTTGAATCAAGCCGAACCACTATAAACCGCGTGTTCAATTCTCTCTTTCCTTTACTTAGTCTTACGTTGATTATTACTTATTGCAAACCCTTCAACTGTCTAAGTATTGCACAATTATCATTAAATTATCAAGAAAAATCTTTTATATACCTATTCACCCCCCCTCTAGGTACTCGTACTAGCTATATCACTAGTTGTTGGAATTCTCATCAATACTCCATCCTTTCTTCTGTATCATGTAGATGTTCCTTTGGAAAGTTGGCAAGATCGTACTTTGGCCATATTGATAATAGCTGCCGTGGCTTCCTTGGTACTTCGAATAAAGACAAAGGTGAGACTGGCCTGCTCACAATATGAGTGTTGGTGATGCGATATTGAGATTTGTCTTAGTTTCTTTCTGGTTGCTTTAGCTTGATTTTTATTTTATTTTTTTGGTATGTTGCCAATCCTTGCCCAAATTGACAACGAAAGGTAATTAACATCAAAAGAAGGATGTGAAAGCTTTGCTGAAGGTATTCGTTGCTTGGTGCATATAATGGTCTTTATCAAGAATATTTTACTGTATATCCCAGCACGAAGAGTCATTCGTATCGATCCCATTATCTTCTCGGGAGACCCGTAATCGATCCTGGTTTCAATTGACACTTCAAGGAAATGCTAGTGCTCTACTGCTCTTGTGTTCTAGAGTTGACGTCTCTCATCCTGCGCTGAGGTGTTTGTTTCTTTGCTGGTTGTTCATGCTGTGCCTATCTAGTTTGCTACTTGTCTTCTTTTAGGCATTGCCTTGTGTTTACATCATGACATACTTCCACTCATTATATTTATTCATCTTGAGTGTAAATTTTTGGTACTGTGATTTTTTGTACTTTTGACCTTTCCTTTTTATATTATTACCTTTTACCAAAAAAAAAAAAGAGTCATTGGCAAGTACGGACAATATAAGTTCCTACCCAGATGTACCCCTTGAATGTTTACAACTAATCATTTATTCATTTTTCGTCAAAGCAATTGAACACAAGTATCTCCTATCCGAACACCGGTGCTTAAGCCTCATCTGGCATGTGAATTCATTTGCTTTTTTTTCATGAATCATATGGTCTTTTTTTTTTTTTTTTGCTTGATATTACAAAACTTTAATAACTTTTTATTTAATGATCGATTATGCAATCTATTCCGTGTGTTTCTTTTAGGGCATTAAGGAAGGATGGTATGATGGTGGAGGCATTGCTTTTGCTGTTATTCTCGTCATTGTAGGTAGGGTTGAGTTAGATTACAAGACTTGTTTGTATTGGAATTTTGTTAACGCATGTGTTAAGATTTGAAATCTTTCATTTAGTATCTACTCACTTTTAAAAATTTCAAGTATTGCTTCATGCCGACGATGGAAATGTTTTTGCTGATTGATCAGATGATAAATTATATTCTCAGAAGCAACTTATCATGCCACATGATTCCTTCTGATTATTCAGATCGCAACTTATATGCTCAGGAGACATGTTATGATGCCGCATGTTTTAACTTCTTCTGGTAAGGTTGCAGAATAATAACATAATAAAAAACAATCAATGTTTTAATTTGCGGTGAATAATTTACTTCTTCCACTATGGATGCTCCACTATGGATGCTGTTGACTGCTGTAAGATGCAATGACTTAGAAATTATTCGTAATGGGTGGTTTGTTAATTGGGATTTGATTCTTGCCTGCAGCTATAAGCGATCACAGACAGTCCCTGCATTTTCAAGACTTAAATGAGAAGAAAACAGATATACGCTTGGAAGTGGGTACTTTATATGAGATGTGTGAGTTACATTCTTCTCTTTCCTGTATGCATATGGATGAAAATGTTGCATGTTTATAGATGTCAGAGGTGGCAGAAGAATAGAAGTTTCAATATATGATGCCATTGTTGGTGATGTTGTTCTCCTTAAGATCGGTGACCAGGCAAGCAACTAAAACCAGTTCTGCATTTGGTACCCTCCTCATGAGGACAGTGAATATGTTCTTACATTTGATGTTCACTTTTGTCTCCAGGTTCCTGCAGACAGAGTCTTGATTTCTGGTCATTCCCTGGCGATTGACAAATCTAGTATGAATGGAGAGTGCAAAATTGTAATGTCTCACAGTGATTATGCTCTCGCTAGGTGATCAATCTATCAACAAACTGGCCTTTCTTATTTTCTTTTATTGTTTCAATCAGGTTCACAAGGATGCAAGGGAACCATTTTTAATGTCTGGCTGCAAAGTTGCAGATGGCAATGGCACTGTGCTTGTAAGTATTTTTTCCATTCTTCTACTTTGCTTTCCTCATCATACTTCTCTGTGCTTTTATTTCACATCACAGAGAAGATCCACACTTCATAAGTAGGCTAATTTACTTGAAACATATTGCTACGCTACCTCGTTGTTTGCTACATATGGATTGGAAAATTGAAAGTCATGGGTTCTTGAGTTAATTTGGTAGAGCATGACTCTTTTAATCTCAACTAAACTCTGCTATGAAAAAGAGGGTGGCCCCTTAAGAAAGATTTCAAGAAAGTACTGGGGATATTTAAAAATTTACAGTTTATTCTGTCCTTGAGGCCTCGTTAGGAGGAGGTGAGTCAAATTTGAATTGAATGGATGGCTCTGTCCCTTTGAACGTGCACTTATGCGCTTCGCTCTGGCTGTCCTGACTACCCGCGTGTTTCTCAATGGATTTCTAGCCGTAGGGTTGTCTCTGATATCAGAATTAGTTTGCCAAAAATGGTGCTTCCTGAGATGGGGGTTTACTCTATCCCAAGTCTGTCTTTATCACAAATCAAGGCTTATTTCCATCTGCCTTCTGCCTCACTTTTCTGTTTTTTGCCTCTAAGGTGATGAGTGTGGGTATTAACATTGAGTGGGGTTTACCCATGGTTGGTACTTCGGAAGATACTGGGGAAGAGACACCCTTGCAGGTTAGTTTCTCTAAATTCTTTTTATTTTTCTCCCTGTTTTTGGAAGATATGGATTTTGGTTGTCACACCAATTTCTTGGCTTTTATATTAGGTGGGTATACTACTTTCATTGCTGGACTGCATGCAGCTGTTGCTGTTTTGGCTGCTCTTTTAGCAAGGTAACTGTTATTGTAATATAAACAACGACTGCAATTTTAGTTTATTAATTCCTCTATCTCTGAAGTCGTTCCACATACTGAAACCGTAATAGATCTTACAAACTCAACCTTTGTGCAGATTTTTCACTGGATATACGAAAAATCCAAATGGCACCATTCAGTTTAAGGCTGGGAAGACTATCGCTAGCGTTATTGTAGATGGAGTGATCGAAAAAATCACTGCAGCAGTAAGTGTATTTCTGATGGAATAGTTTTTGTAAATTAATTTTAGGTAGCTCGTCAGTAACTTTTGAACCTTCCAGGTTACCGTTGTAGCAGTTGCAGTACCTAAGGGCCTTCCTTCAGCTGCTAAACTGACGTAACTTTGTCCACTATGAAGAACAGACTTCTTAATACAACATTTATATTGGTGATGTCCTGTCCATGTTTCTGTTGCTTTTTATCTCATTGGTTTTTTTTAGAATTTGATATAGCTGGATAGTATTTCTTTTCTGTAATCATCTGCTGGCCTTTAAACGGATTTATGTGGAAGTGTACATTGTTCATACTCTCACTTTGTACCTTTCATGCAATGAGCAGACTAGCTTACTCGATTAGAAAAATGATGGTGGAAAAAGCTATGGTATGGAGATTTTCTACTCCTTACGGCAACCTTCTTCTGAATTTTTTATGGCAGTAAAATGGAATTCCTAAAAGCCAACAGTAAAAATTTCAGGTGCGAAGGCTTTCTGAATGCCCAACTATGGGATTTGCCACAACTATCTGTAGTCACAAAACCGGAACCTTGACTTTAAATCAGGTACATTGTTTTACAGGTTGCTTTTGCTGATCTAAGCATGGTGTCGAGAACTCCTTATTTGCCATTTATCTGAGTGCAAGTAGATTTGAACTAGAGCTTTGCAGCTATTGTAGCAGTGAAACATGCGTGCGCTCACACAGACATCATATGAGGGTGTTGTCAATAACATCATTTTTGAGACAATAGTTTGACTATGAATGATACTAAAGGAGTTGTGGTTCTGGAATAAACTTTGAGACTCTTAATAACGTGAAGAAAATGTCCTTCCTGTGACAGATGACAGTTGTCGAGGCTTATGCTGGTGGAAGAAAAGTTGATCCTCCAGACAGCACCTCAAAGTTATCAACTTCTCTGATTTCTCTACTGATTGAAGCCATTGCTCAGAATAATGCGCCTGAGGTGGGTTTGCAACTGTTGGTATTAGTGGAAGCGTGCGCTTGATGTGTGTGTAATATATCGAGGGAGCAAGGGAACTAAGAACAATGTGTGTAAGAATTGATTGGGCAAAGAAGCAACAAGAATGTTTTGTAAGAGAGTGGCGGCAAGGGAGCCCAAAGGAACAAAAGGAAGGCTTTTATTATTTGATGAGAACTACAAAGAGAAGAGGGAAGGAACTGAACTTGTTGGTCTGCTACGCTCCACACCTTGCTATTTATAAGCAAGGTTCACCGACTTATCCCCACAATTTATAACTTTTAGTAGAATTTTAATCCTACAATTTTTTACTTCAACAACCGACTCCTCAAGGAAAACATCTCTGCCAATTGCAGAGATAATTTTATGGACCTTTCCACTCAAATTTAGTAGACTCCAGACTCTTCTTGCAGGCCAAGCACTAGATTTTTTTTGGATTTTTTCATATTTCTCTAGCAAATACTTATGCTAGAAAACTCTAGGAATAGGATCAGCATTTTAACAGCAACATCAGTAATGGCTGTTTATTAATGGCAACTAGTGATAACTTCATGTGTTTTTACTCCTTTAGACAGTGGGAGATGTAGAGCTGTCTGCTTTGCCAACTGAAAAGGCCATTCTACATCAAGGTTCTTGCTTAAGTTTTATATCGCTTACTTATGCTCTTCACTCCTATCTCTAGCTCATCTATTTGTTTGATGAGTGATGTCATTAGACTACTCATGATGCCTCATTTGCAGCTGGAGATGGAAATTGAAGTTGTTTGGTTAAGTTCCTCCATAATTCATGTTTTCCCTTTCAATTCTGAGAAAAAACGAGGTGGAATTGTTATAAAGCTGGTATATTTCTCAGTCCTTAGTTTTATTGATCACGTGTGCACTGCTGAAGGGGACATTTGCTACAATATGCACATTGTATCTTATTGTTATTTAGAGTGTGAATCTTGTCATGCGGATTGGCACAAATAAAAAGATCTAGTCATGCAGACAGTATCAGTGTCATTGCAATACCTTTTGAGATTGTACCGAACTTCTATAACAGAAACTAAAGTTTTGGGAAAGTTGCTTTTGTACGTGAAACTAACTCCCAGACAGTCAGAACACTGTTGTTTTTGCCCTTCAACAGCTTTACTTTTAAGGCAGTATTAGTGCAGTGCTTTTCTTTGTGCTTACATCGTAAGCAGGTCTTAACAACAAAGGAGTTAAAATTCTAAGGCACAGTAAGATGGTGGAATACCCACTTGATTGAAAAAAAAGGTGGTACAAATCTCAGCAGTTTGGGCAAGGTAACCAAGGTTTTTCAAACTTCAAATCACGATTTTACTTAGTGATGGCTTGGTTTGGGGTGTCTGAAGGACTATATTGCAGTTGAATCTGGATTAGTAAGTTCTTTGAAACTTCTAAAGTACTTATCATTTGAAAGTAAATAGTTAGAGGTCTGCTGAGCTTAAATTTCCAAAGATTATATCTGCAGACTTAATGATATTGACAAGTTCTCATAGTACAATCATCTGATTTTGTCATGTTGGATACAATCCCATTAATATGCTAAAATAATAAGATCTGGCTATTGGTCCTTAATTTTTAGATTGAACAGTAGTTGGATCCTATATTAGATTTGAGATTTTGCTAGCCATCACTATGAGGCAAAGCCATGCATCCTTTCTATATGATAGGTGTGTAAAGGCCATTTACTGTTGGGTTCATGAATCATTTATTTCTTTCTCTTAAACTACTCTTTGATGGTTTGAACAACAAAAGAATTTGTTGTTTAAGAAAATTAAGTTTTGTTCTTGGCTGGTACTTGCTTACGATGCACACCCATATTGTGCACAGTTATTGGGTTGAGTTACAACAATGTTAAATCTCCTGCAGATTTATACTACAATTGTATTGTGATGCAATGTAAATCCATCGTTAATGATTGTTTTTAAACTTTCACGCACAGCAAGACTCAGAAGTTCGCATGCACCAGAAAGGAGCTGCTGAAATAGTTTTGGCTTTTTGTATAAAGTACAAGGATGCAAATGGTCAAGTGGTAGCAATGAATAAAGATCAGGTTTGGGAAATAGTTCTGGTATTGCACTTATGTTCTTCATGGGATTATGCCTTGACATTTTCCTGATCTAATTTTGACCATTTAGTTTTGGAAGTTTTGTGCATTACACATTACATTCCATAGGAAGCAGATCTTGAATCCTCTGTACTACTCTTTCCTACGCAACCATTCTTGAATACCTTGTATTTTGTATGTATTTCACATTTGTTGCTTTTATATTCGTGGTTACACTTATACCCATGATGAGGCTTTTTGCATAGTCTCAGAGTCAAGGTGGTAAATTGTTTTCTTCATGTTTTCTTGCCTTGTTACAAATTATTAATGATATTGATGGAAGATCGTTAAGTGAGTTTCCTCTTGTTTTGCAGAAGATGTTTTTCAGAAAGGCTATTGAAGATATGGCTACTGATAGTCTGCCCTGTGTTGCCATTGCATATAGATCATATGACATAAAAGACATTCCTCTAGATAAAGAACAGTAAACCAAGTGGGCATTACCAGAGGATGAGCTTATCTTACCGGCTATTGTGGGCATAAAGGTAATTCTTGTCTAGCAGTGAACAAGATATTAAGTGAAAAGGACATCATTGATTTCTATTTGTTCTTAATTCTGGTTATGAAAGGTTCACTGCAAGATCATATGACTCTAGGAATGCTTAAATTGTTGGAGGTTTTCTAACATTCAGAGAAAACTTCTGCTTTGGAAAATTCAGTTCTTTTCCATGACTTTGAAGAGCTCTTGTTGGGGGCCTAATGAAATTTAATGTTTTTGTTATTTCATTGACACCAGCTGGTTGATCCAACTTTTTAAATAACTTTTTCTGGAATCCATAGAACTCTGTCTCGGTACAAGTGGCTGGCAAGTGAAGAAAGAAAATATTTTCTTACATTTGGCTGGATGCGCTGTTAATCATTTGCTATACTTACTCTTAATATGTATGCAGTTTAATCGTAAGAATGATGAATTCTCTTGCACGCTCATATTATGCTGGATCCCTGTTGTCCTGAAGTAAAAGATGCCATGAAACTATGCCAAAATGCTAGAGGTAAGGTATGTTAATATTTTTTATCATTTTTTTCAGTTGGTTTATTTGGGGATATGATCCTTCATCCTTCTGCTGCTTCTTTTTTAATACTCAAAATTTGAGTTTCTCATCATTTGCATCCTTTTAGGTGGTCATATTGAATATTTATGTTGGTTCGAAGCTTTTCTTTGGAAAATGGATTGACCATAATTCATTGTTGTATAATGAAGTTGATATGAAGGGTAAGACAGAGGTTCTGTTTACGATCGTGATTGAGAAGTACATTTTCATTTAGTCATTTCAGTTTAGGGTGCTTTCAAGATATTTTCTTAGGATGCTAATCATTGATGCTGGATTCCAAATAGTTATTTGCGGCAGCATTACAGACTGAGGATATGATCCTTCATCCTTCTGCTGCTTCTTTTTTAATACTCAAAATTTGAGTTTCTCATCATTTGCATCCTTTTAGGTGGTCATATTGAATATTTATGTTGGTTCGAAGCTTTTCTTTGGAAAATGGATTGACCATAATTCATTGTTGTATAATGAAGTTGATATGAAGGGTAAGACAGAGGTTCTGTTTACGATCGTGATTGAGAAGTACATTTTCATTTAGTCATTTCAGTTTAGGGTGCTTTCAAGATATTTTCTTAGGATGCTAATCATTGATGCTGGATTCCAAATAGTTATTTGCGGCAGCATTACAGATTGAGGATAGCTACTTATCTACATGTGACCTCAGTATGTGATTCATCTTATTTGGTGATAGGTACGAATGGTTACTGGTGACCATCTCCAAGTTGCCAAAGCAATTGCTTTGGAATGCGGATGCTAGATCTAGAAGCAGATGCTATTGCGCCAAACCTTATTAAAGGAAAAACTTTCCGTTCTTTAAGTGCTGAGGAAAGAGAAGAAGTTGCTGAGAAAATATCAGTATGGTATTGCTTCTCTTCCGTGTAATTAATCATGTCTTCTATTTGAAAGTTTGCGTATAATCTTTATGTGATTTGCGACAGGTTATGGGAAGATCATCTCCTAATGACAAGCTTCTGGTTGTTCAAGCATTGGGAAAGCGAGGACATGTTGTAGCTGTAACTGGGGATGGCAGTAATGATGCTCCTGCTCCACAAGGTTGACACCATTTTTCTGAGGGTTCCTTTAATAATGTCCTAATAATGTGATCACCTTTTCTATTCATTCATGACTTCCGTCATTCTAGCGTCTCAAATATTCAGCAGATATAGCAGACAGATGCCTTGAAATCCTTCTATAGAACTGGTTCATAGTCTTGAATTCCCTGGATGCCTCATGGTATCTTTCTGTGCTAAGATGCATTGCAATATGTTCGTAAATTTGGTTGTAGTCTTCAAGTCGCTTCATGTCTGGAAGTTGACTTGTTCTTTTTTTTTAATACAAGGTAAATAGATTGCAAGGTGTTAAAAAAATGCGGGATCTTAGTTTGCCATGTTTTTAGAAAAAAATTTCATCGTCGTGAATGGCTCTCGAGTGTTCATTTTTTTGGTCTGCTTATACCCATGCAGTTCTGTTGTGCCTTGACTTTGAACTCTTTTCAACCAATAATTTTGTTGCTTGGATATCTCTTTTATCTTGGAGTTCAGGCAGATATTGGCCTTGCAATGGGTATTCAAGGGATGGAAGTTGCAAAAGAGTTTTCAGACATTATAATGGGTAGTCTGCCTGAATTTCTAAAGCGGAATTCAGCATCCTCATGACAGAGTTTATTGTTTGATTGAGCTTTTCTGGAAAGAGGTGTCAACTAATGGCAATGAGCTATAGTGGAGCTTCAGTACATTAGTTACTTGGAGAGTTCTCTCTCTGGAAAGTTGTCTACTTATTTTACTAGATGGTATTGCGCATATTTACTTGACTCAGATACGTAGTCCAGATTCCTCGAACGAGTACTCCACAATACTAAAACTTCACCTGCAAAATTGGAAAATATTCAAATTTGGAAAACAGCAATAGAATTGGGTGATGGCAAATCTTTTTTGGCTTACTGATTAGTTGATTCCACATTGTCAACTTAATTGCGGGTTAAGATTTTGGAACTGGGTGCTTTTGGTTGATTAATCCTTAGAAAGTGTAGTGATGGTTGACAGACCTCCATTTATCTGGTGGGGAAGATCTGTATATGCAAATATTCAGAAATTTATCCAGTGTCAGTTTACACTTAATGTTGTAGCTCTCATCTTTAACGTTGTTGCTGCTTTTTCCTCAGGTGATCTTCCACTGAATGCAGTGCAGGTGCTCTCTCTCTCTCTCTCTCTAGCGTGGGTGTGCGTGCGCGCACATGTGGGCGCCCCTACCCATTAATGCTTCTCTTTGCTCACTCTAGTCTTCTCTAGGTTAATCTTATCATTTCGGACGCCCTTTGGTGCAGTAGCACTGGCTACCAAGCCCCCAACTGACCACCTTATGCATAGGCCTCCAGTTGGTAGGAGGTGAGAGTTCCTGGATGTTATTATTGGGTGCAACATATGTGAAGAATTTTGATCAAAAGCTTGGATATGATTTTTTTTCTTGTCAACTCAAATCCTCAATTTCTTTAGATGTGTATTGGGATTTCTTCACTTGCTGAAACCTGTCGTTTATCCTTACTCTTCATGTACGCACTGGCTGGGTGATTTTCTCAATTGCAGAGAACCTCTCGTCACCAATATCATGTGGAGGAATTTATTGATACAGGTATAGCCACTAACACTTTATACGAAAGGGTTTTTGCTGGCTTCTTGCTCCTAACGGTGGAGTTTTGGGTCTTTAGCTTGCCTATGAAATGAGTGTCCTGCTCGTTCTCAATTTCCGTGGTATAAGCTTTTACTGAAATTGGAGTATGGTAGGAACGGTCATGCTCACAAAGTGAAGGATACCCTCATCTCTGTCTTTTGCCAAGTAAGTTTGGTTCCTTAGTCAAAGAAGACCAAAGGATTAGTGTTTCTGGGCTGCTATTGTTGAGATTACTTATGCGTTTGCTTACGGAATTGAATGGGTCGGATCTCTAGTAAAGAACATTTGGCAATAGAATTGTTTCACCAGCTGAGAAGACCGAATGAAACGCGAACCGTACTTCATAGTCGAATCTTTTTCTAGGGGCAACGAAACAAATTGACACTTGTGCTCCAAAGAGAACGCCTCCTTAGGCAGTGTGCCATCTGGCACACTCGTCCGTCGACCCACGGCCGCGCCTGCTTTCAACCGCCGAAGCTCCGGTGGGCCCCGGCCCTGTTCTTGTGCCCCGTTTTGGCCTAGCCGGGCCGGAGCTCTCGGTCGTCCAGCTCACGCGAGCTCCGGCCCCGACCTTCCTTCGTTTGCTGGGCGCGTCCTGGATTGTTTGTCGAGGGTTCTGGCTCGGGTTTGAGCCTCGATTGAGCGGAGGATCTCTCTGTTCCATGGCGCATTCCACCCGCTCGACGAAACGCCTGAACTAGATCTAGCTTTCGCGTCTTTGTTTCGGGCCGGCGTTGATTTGTCCGAGCATCGTCTCGTCCGGTCGAGGCATCCCGGCGACGCAGGGCTTCTGGGCGTCGGCCCGTCTGGTTGGTTCGACGCGTGCGCTCCGTCCCCTCCGCCGTCTTCGAACAGAGCAAAGGAGGAAGGGGCCCGTTTCGGTTATCCCACGAGATCCCGCCACGGCCGCACCCGCGGCCGCCGTCTCGATGTGTCGGGACGTATCTTGGCCGGCCGCCCAGACCTCGGAGCCCCGGCACGCCCTCGGTTGAGCCGAGACGAGCGGCGACGCTCGGCGCCGTCGTGTTTGTCGCGGCGAAGCGGACGCGGCCAAGGAGAGCCCAGTCGGGTCGGAACGCGGACCCGGTTGATCCGGTTGGCTCCGGTTCTGAGCTAGGGTTTGTTTGGTCTCAAGCTGGGTTACATTTTATTAATTGCGTTTCTTTGCAGGTGGGCATGTTGGGCATCTTCGCCGAAGCCCAGTTCAGCCGAAGACCTAGGCTGCGCGCCCAGGCTGGCCTCGACCGGGTCGGACGTAGGGTCCGAGCCGGATCCGTTTTACATTATATAATATAATGTTATGGGGAAAATGTCACAAATAGTCCATAAACTTTCATCTAATGTTCAATTTCATCCATGAGTTTTCAATTTGCTCAATTTGATCCTTGAACTTTCATCTAATATTCCATCAAGTCCCTAACTATTTGAAAATTGACCAATTTCCCTTTTATTTAATACCAAACTGTTTTTTTATAAATAAAAAACCACCAAACTGGTTTTTTTTTGTTGAAAAAATATCACATTTATGCAAATTAATAAAGGTCAATATTTCTTTCCTTTCTTAATATTAAAAACAAATGGAAAAAGGGACAATAATAATAAACAAAGGTGAATCTTGCATTTTTATTTATTTTTTGTATATGCAAATTACTTGAATCAATTTTTCCCTTTTCGGTGAAGTCCATAAAAAAAAAAATCAATTGGTATTAAAAAAAAAGGAAATTGAATAATTAGGGACTAGATGGAACATTAGATGAAAGTTCATTGACCAAATTGAGCAAATCGAAAACTCAGAGATGAAATTGAACATTAAATGAAAGTTCATAAACCATTTATGACATTTTCCCAGAAGAAAAACATAACAAATCGAACCACCCAAATTCGTCCAGCGATGCTGCGTGTCCCATCATTGACTTTTCTTTATTCCCACGAGCCAAGGATTCTCCTCTTTCTCTTTTTTTTTTTTTTTTTTTTTTCCCTTTTCTCTAATAAGACAGTTAGGCCGTTGATATTTTATAACATATTTGAAATGTCAGTTTGCTTCTATCTCCGGCAATCTTGGAAGATAGACAAGTGGCGATCCCATGCATAGAATCTACGTGTCCTACGCCTCCAATATTTCATCTTTTAAATTCTACCGTGTAATCTTTTTCTTTCCTTCTTTTTTTCTAAACATAACAAGGAAACTGCAATTTCTAATCTATAGAATATTTTACTGACCTCAATAATCAGATAGGACACAGATTAAAATATTGAATGAACATCTTTCCTGAAATTGCATAAAGCTACTTCATTATAAGTTCCATTAGGTCAATAATTTACTGCCGTCTTCGTCGGTCGTGCCCTAGCACACTCCCTTTTTAGTTGTTATTACTTTGTATTAACATCAAACCACATCATCTACAGCTTTTGTCAAAAAAATTTAGTGATTGATTTAGGAAAAAAGTGTCGATCGATGTTATAGATTAATCATAGACTTGATCATAAGTTTGACAAGTCGCAGGCATTCCGATAAAATGGGTGGATTTGATTGAAAATTTTACGCTTGCTGGCGGGCTTAAACAACACATTCTAGGGCCTTGTTACTGAGTGGCCTAGGCTTGAGCAATGGCTTTGAGGCCCGGCCTAGTTTGCCCATTAATTTATCAAAAATTACATTGATAAAATAATTATTTAAATTTATCTACCTTGTAATACAAACTTCATAAATATTGGAAGAGAAAGTGAGGCTTAAAACAGAAAAAGAAAAGTATTTTATGACACACTTAAGTAAAATACAAATATATTATGGAATTAATTTCTGTTTATGTTTCCATTTTATCTATGATTTAGCTCAGCTTTTTTTTTGCTTTAAAATGTAAGACATTGCCCATGTGATTGGGCCAATAAATTCCAGCGATTGAGCTTGGCACTTGCCAAAACCCGCTGGATTGGGTTTGGAAATGGCCCCTAAAAGTTCAAACCGAACTTGTTCAGTAAACAAATCCCATTAAGTGTATCCCATATTCAGATTTTTCCCCCTATATTTAAAGTTTTATTTCATAAAACGTTCCCATCATATGAAATTGCATCTACCAGCCCTGAGAATGGATAGGACGTGGTCTTTTGACCATAATTAAAGTGGTGATTGGGACTAGGCCCCCTTATTCCCTCCATCATAGGGTAAGAGGTGAGCTAAACTAGCAAGTAATTACATTAAAAGTTAATTAAACAAGAACGACGCGACAATACACTAGGAGATAATTTGAATGGGAAATGAAAGTATGAGGAGTCACATTTTAATCCAACAATGGAAGCTTCACGAATCATTTAATAAAGAGGATCTGATACACATTCATAGTACAATTAGCATATATCTAACATCAATAAAGAAGGCGCCATATGATATTGTCGAAAGTTATTATCAAATTTCTAATCATAGCTCAAAATAAATATCATACGCACGTATTTTATTTTTGGAACTCGCTTTCATGCAAAGATAAGTTAAAAAATTGATATTGCATCAACTTGACTACTCGAGCAAGATGTTTCAGCTTTTGGCGCTTGACTCATAATTGACTTGGACTATAAACGTATGAAAAGCCAAAATGAAAAATCAAAAGTATGGGAGAAAACTTTGACCCAAGACACGACAGATGTAAATGGGATATTGTGGAAAGCGAGAAAAGAGTTTCGAGATAACTTTACCTTTTAATGTGTCCCGCGTTCATGTAAAGAATCGATGTAGCCATCATTTGTCAAGAATATGAAAGCTTCATCCTATAACTAAAATTTATATATAAAAAAAAAAAGAATAAAATATAGTGGGAGCGTACGCCAGCAAATGACAAGAATATGACTGCTCGATCCTCTCGTGATTGACGGAGAATATAAGGCACCAATTTATTCAATCTCTAGTCGTTGGTCTTCATCTCCAAGGGCTTCGTACAATACAAGGCACCGATATTAATATTACTCTCTCCCCTCAACTTTTTAAAGGTGTGTCCTATCGGACAATGGTATCTTATAGATTAGTATTAATATACCAAACCAAATGGTAGATTATAAGTGAATAATAAGCCATTTTGAATAATTAAAAACAATATACCTCGTCACCTAATGTAGCATATTTATGAAACATTTTTAGTGTGTTTTGACATTTCTCTTTCTTGTTTTTGTTGTCCAAATGAAAACTAGCGAGACACTAATATATGGATGACACTAAATGTATTTAGACTTTACTCGAATTCACTAAATGAAATGATGCACGATGTGGTATGCACCCATGTCATCAAATAAGTGTGGAATCAGCATTGGAATGAAGTTTGTCAAAAGGCAGAAAGAGATAAATTGGGCAAGATCAATTCAAGGAAATTTAGTTTTCTATTCCACCATCATTTCTTCTCAAAATTACACGAAGTGCTTTTTCAAGCATTATGAGCTGCCATTCAAGTTTGCCCGACAATCGTGGAAGCAATTGTCATTCAAGTTTGCCATTCACGAACGGGTAGGCCTAGATCAAGGGACCGCATTTTCTGGTTCGAAGAGGTGCGGGCTGAAATTTAGGGCGCCCCCTTGTTTTTTTTCAGGCGGGTCTGCACCTTTAGCTAGAGCACCTTTGGGATCTTAGGCCTTTGGCTCGAACTGATCAAATTATATATTAAAACTAAAAAATTATAATATAAAGATTAATAATTAATAAAAGAAAATGTGTTGTTTTATACTCCGAACACTTTAATAAAGTCATAAGTAAGTTAAAATGTGAACATATAAAAAAATGACTCTTGAGGGCCAAAATATGTTTAATTCCTAAAAATGAAAAATCCGAAAAAAATTTGGCTACATATATTAAACTAGACTTCTTCTTCTTCTTTTTTCCAAAAAAAGGCTCTCTAGTTTCTTTGTCCCCTCGTCAGTACCATGGATGGTTTGTTGTATTAAACAGTGCGAAGTGGTAGGACTACTTTTCACATAATGATCCAGAGCATTAGCAAATCAATTAGACTATTCTAATGAGAATATCACTTGTAGTTTTCTTGAATCCAAGTGCACGGGACGCAATCTCTTTTCATTGAGGGGCCAAAGGAAATTCCCAAGTGCTTCTTTGATGACTTGAGCAAGAAAAGCATTGGACTAATGGCACGATGTACTGCACTCGAGAATTATAAAAATGATTTTTGCTTCAATAATGATAAAGAACACAACACTCGCACATCACACCATGATTAAAGAAATTTAAAGATTACTTTTGTTGTAGTAAAAGTGAGTTTTACTTTCACACTTCTAGATTGAAAGATTCCAAAATCCATTTCATTCGACCAGAAAAAAATTTGGTGGATGACTTTTCCATTCAAAAAGAGATTTACTGGAAAATCTTTGCCTTTTGGAAAAAGAGAAAAAGGACATTATTATACAAAAAGTTAGTTGATTTGTGATAATGATCTGATCTTTGGGTTCATATTGACGGAGTACAATATCATCAAACTATCATTAAACGAGGGTTTCATTCATTTTTCTAGAGGTCATCCGTAGAAGAAGGGTCATTGTTAATATGAGGCACCGATTTGTCCTTTATATGGGCCGCTTGGTTTTGTTATTTATTTTGTATTATCCTCACTTTCTTCTTTGTTATTACCATGATTATTGCTTGCTATGCTCGATATTAATTTAATATTCTGAGCTACATGGCAAACTATAAATGAAAAATAAGCCATATTTAACAATTAATAATAATATGTTATGTTACTTATTATGCCTAATTTATAAAACACACTTAGTGGTAGTGCACACCAATAAATGACAAGAATATGATTGCTTAATCCTCTTGTGATTGACGGAGAACATAAGGCACCAATTTGTTCAATCTCTAGTAGTCGGTCTTCATCTCCAAGGACTTCATACGATACAAGGCACCAATGTTAGTATTACTTTCTCTCCCCTCAACTTTTTAAAAGTGTGTCCTATCAAACAATGCAGATAGGATTGTCCTATTGGACAATCCTATCTTATAGATTAGTATTGATATACCAAACCACATGGCAGATCAAAAGCGAATAATAAGCCATATTCGATAACTAAATACCAATATGCCATGTCACTTATTACACCAAATTTATGAAACATTCTTAGTGTTTTTGACATTTCTCTTTCTTGTTTTGGTTGTAAACGTGAAAACTAATGAGACATTGATAAATGAATGACACAACTACATGTACTAAGACTTTACTCAAATGTTCTAAATGAAATGGTGTGTAGTGTGGTATGCACCTATGTCACCAAATAAGTGTGTGAAAAGGAGAAAAGAGATAAATTGAGCAAGATCGATTTAAGGAAATTTACTTTTCTATTCCACCATCATTTCTTCTCAAAATTGCACAAAGTGCTCTCACGCATTACTGGGAGCCTCCATTCAAATTTGACTAACAATAATTGAAGCAATCCAATGATGCATATAGCACTTTGCCTTTACAAGATTCAAGAAATAACTCCCAAGGGGTGGGACTAGTGATACTTAGTTCTAGAGCTGAGGAAAAAAAAAGATCTAAGCAATGAGTTGGCTTAGATCAGATGGCCAACATTTTCATATTCAAAGAGGTCCGACATGACATTTAGGACTCCCCCTATCCTTCTTTGTTATTACTCCCAACTTTTTTATGGTGTTTCCTATTAGACGATGCTATGCTATATATTAATGTTTGAATCGACGGCACAGCGGAAGCAGATCATAATTTTGTAATTATGTCGGGAGTTATAGAAATCGTTAAAAAAAAAGGACACCAAAAATTTACGTGATTCAATCCAAATATCGGAATCTATGTCCACGGGAAGAGCTAGCAAAATAATCCACTATAAATCAAAGAATTACAAGATTACAATTACTTATATACTCAAGTGTTTCCTAGCCCTACTTCATACCCAATACACACGGTGTTTAACAAGTCGGCTCACTCGACTCTGCACAAACCTCTCTGAGCTCACGTCTCTCTCTCCCGAGCTCTTTATTTTCGCTGCTTCTCGAGCTCCAGACGTCTTCTCCTTTAATCGGTGGAAGGGAAGGAAACAAAACAAAAATTGTACTCCACAAATGTCGACACCGTGTGTGAGCGTATGACCATCATGCACTGACACAAGAAGAATAGCTTCTGCCTTCCCTCATTTATCCACAACAAGACGAAAGAAGTTCACAAAAGATGACCAAGAAGAGGGAGAGAGTTCGGCGCCTACATGATAGGCTTCTGAGGCAGCAAGTGCTGACCAACTTTTTCTACGAGCATGCATGCACATGGCCATGTGCATGCATTTAATGACGTAGAAGAAATTCGGACGATCAACCCATAAGCCTTATTTCATGCTGACAAATGAGAAGAATCCCATGGATTGTAGCCTTCATTTCCAACGTGAAGCACAGATCGAGGGCGGGATCCTCTCGGCTCCTATCACACGCCATTTCTCCTTAAAAGCTTTGCGGATGTTCTTTCTCGTTTTGACAAGTAAATCGTTTTGTGCAGATCGGGTATCGTATATGAATTCAAACTCGAGACATAATTTAAAAATTAATATTAGTATACTAAATCAAATACTAGACTCTAAGTGAACTATAAGTCATATTCGGTAACTAATAACAATATGTCACGTCAAATTCATCAAACAATCTTACCATCTGATTTTATTTTATTTTATTGTAAAATTGAGAGCAAGCAAGACTTTAAAATAAGAGTAACACTACATAAACTGAGACTTTACTAGAGTTTGTCGGTAAATGAAATGGGACACTATGTGCTGTGCGGCATGTGCGCCATGTCGTCAAATAAGAGTGGAATCAGCGTTATTTTGTAAAATGGGGAAAAGTGATAAATGGGGCAAGTTCAATTAAAGGAAATTTTGTGGCAAAAAAATTAAAGGAAATTTTGTCAGCCCTCTAATATTCCGTGCAATGTGTAATATGCTTTGTTGGCTATACTTCTTGGCCATACTGGTAATGAAAATGCCTGTATTACCCTTAACATCAGCAATATGAGGGGAGGTGACATTTGAATAAAAGGCAAAGTCGGAAGAAGGGAAATATCCCCAAACCTCCGCTCTGTTCTCCTTGTTTTCTTACAAATCTTTCTCTTCTAGGTCTAGTGACATTGGAAGGATAAAATTGCAATTTTGATCATATAAGATGAGTTGGTTCAACAAGTCTGCTCTCTATTTGTTATTCAAATCCTACGGATGAAAAAGCTTTTCCAAGGCCATGAAGCCTTTGGTTGAAGGCTAATGATATTTTGGAGACCACCAAGCAGTTTCATTTAAGGACTAAAAGAGGAAAGGGCATGCATGCTAGGATAACATACATGTCCCAAATTTCATTAGTCTTCCTCTTTTTTTACGGTTATATGCATTGTTAGCTTATTCCATTTCACTTTTTTTTTTTTTTTTCTAATGGGGTAATTGTCGTCAATTACATGCCATTTCTGTTAAAATAAGTTACATGTCCCTATCCTAGTCATCTTCCCAATCGTTGTTAGATTGATGGGAAATATGAGGCACCAGTTATTAGATTATGACTTGAATTTGAACTAGGTACGAGACCCAACTTATTTAAAGGATTCTGATTTGTTCAAAATATTGTGTTCCTTTTTAATCAGTGTCATATTTTGATTTGTTGGGCGGTGCTACTTAACTATTAAATGCATTGAAGGTTTGGGTCTGTTGAAGATAAATATCCAAGTTTAACTGACGGAGCAAACATTAGTCAAGACTCCACTTAAGGCGTACATTATCCTGAAGAAGACCTACTGCTCAAGTGTCTGTTTTATATCCCCGCACAAGAGGACTCTCTTTAACGAAGAAAAATAGGGGACGCACCAGTGACGCTCTCTTTGATCGCACGGAGTTCTAAAAACGGTGGACCTTGTGACGTGAGTCGCACAGTGAGTTGTTCTATCAATAACTACTGTGAGTTTAGATGTAATCAAGGTTTCCAAGTATCAGTGGATTATAGCTGCTTATTCTTCCAGTTGTTTAGGTATCAATTTTTGGAAAGAATCACATAAATCTCAGGAATTTTTTATCGTTTCTCATTTATTTCTTTTGTGATTTCGCATTAATCAATTAACTACAAGATTTGGTTAGTTTCCACATTATTAACAATAATTTATTCAGTCTTCGATCTTCAGTCTTCAGGAGAGAGAAAGTTTGTGGAACTTCCCATAATGGAGTTAGTCAATAATTGATTTGTGCATAGAGGGGAGGTTTATAAATTCAGCTCAAATTGAAAGTCGATCACTGGACGACATGGGGAAACAACTGTTTCTTATTCTCAACTCTATTATCTTGTGGAGGTGGAGCTCAATCACAACCTCTGGAGCATTCTCGCAAAACCAAACGGATCGGCTAGCGTTAGCCTCGTTCAAAAACGCAATACACGAAGACCCACTTGGAGTCTTGAGCTCTTGGAATGATTCTACTCATCATTGTGAGTGGCAAGGTGTTTTGTGCAGCAAAAGACATCCTGGGAGGGTCACATCCCTTGTCCTAAGATCACAAGGCTTGCAAGGTTTCCTATCGCCTTTCGTAGGTAACCTCTCTTTTCTGAGGGTTATAATTCTGGAAAACAATAGCTTCCATGGCGAAATCCCACCACAGATCGGCAACTTGCTTCGGCTTCGTCTTCTTTTTCTTAGTAGCAACTCATTTGGTGGGCTAATACCCTCCAATCTTTCACGCTGCTCGAACCTCGAGACCCTAAATCTCATGTATAACCAACTTGTGGGGGGAATTCATTCTGATCTTGGTTCTTTAACAAGACTAAAAGCCTTGACCTTGTCTGCGAACAGTCTTGTAGGTCCTATTCCTCTTTCGATTGGAAACCTCTCGCTGCTACAACAACTCTTTCTGGCAAAAAATGCGTTAAGCAGAGAAATACCCGAGGAATTGTCCAGACTCAAGAGAATGAAATTTTTCCAACTATCTCTCAACAAACTAATTGGTGAGATTCCAGCAGGGATTTTAAACTTCTCTGACATTACTCTATTTAGTGTCGCTTGTAACCAGTTGTGGGGAAGCGTTCTCAATGATGTCGGCACTTCTCCTTCTCTCTATTTCCTTAGCATCGTCTATAACTTGTTCACCGGGATGATTCCATCAACGTTAACGAATGCCACAGGTCTTAGAGAGCTTTACCTTGACCACAACAATTTCCATGGGCCAATACCGAAAAATCTGGGAAGGCTAAAGGGCCTTTATTGGATTTCATTTCGTTATAACCACCTGCAGGATGACTTGAGTTTTATTTCTTCTTTAGTTAATTGTTCCAACTTAAAAGTTCTCGGGATGTCAGGGAACTTGATTCACGGATCGTTGCCGAGATCCTTCTCCAATCTCTCCACCAGCATTGAGCAAATTGATATGCTAGAAAATCGGATCCAGGGAACTCTTCCTTCAGCCATTGGAAATCTCTTCAACCTGTCTATGTTGTTTTTATCGAATAATTTTTTAATCGGTCGCATTCCCGATTCCATCGGAGGACTTTACAAGTTGCAACAATTTGTTTTGGCTGGCAACGTGTTGACTGGAGAGATACCATCTTCAATTGGTAACATTACATTGTTAAATCTCCTTGACCTTTCCTTCAACATTTTCCAAGGCTACATACCGCAAAGTCTCGGCAATTGCAAGCAACTAATTGGGCTTGATCTTTCGAACAATAACCTAATTGGCTCAGCTCCTGTTGAAATCCTAAGTCTTTCTTCCTTGACAATCATCCTCAGTATAGCAAATAACAATTTAAGTGGATGTCTTCCATTGCAAGTTGGATCTTTAAAGAATCTTGGCATGTTAGATTTGTCTCACAACAGATTGACCGGCTTAATTCCAACGTCCATCAGCGAGTGCTTGGTATTGGAACGACTTCACTAAGAAGCTAATTCTTTTCATGGTTAAATCCCTGAAGCTTTACGTCCATTACGGGGTCTAAAAGAGCTGGACCTTGATATAGCTAGTATAGGTACCTAGAGGGGGGGTGAATAGGTATATAAAAGATTTTTCTTGGCAATTGCACAAAACTAGACAATTTATATATTTGCGACAAACAATAATCAAAGTAAGATTGAGAGAAGGAAGGAGAGAATTGAACACGCGGTTTATAGTGGTTCGGCTTATTTCAAGTCTACGTCCACTCTTCTGCACTGACAGCCTATTAGCTGGATTCCACTATGAACAAAGAGATGTTATAGCGTTGTTCTTCCTTGATTTCTCGGTGTAGGTGATCTACCACACTCACTCAAGGTATCACTAAGTATAGACACTCTTTGTGTATACAATCTCGCTCAAAATGTATCGACTAATAATCAAGGAGCTTCAAACTCTGGAATTTCTCTATCAATCATGCACTAAAGCAACTAGAACGTCTTCCTTTTATACTCCTTTATGCCATCATACCCATTGGCACTTACCAAAGGAATTCCTCCAATCTACCCGTTGGACGGAATCAATCAAGAAGATCATTCGAGCTATTAAAGGAACCTGACGATAGCCCATCAATCCTGTTTGCCCATACAATCAGGATCTTGGTTTCCAAGAATAGAACCTTCCAAGAATATTTCGTCGATCATCGGATCTTCAAACGATCTTGATAAAGGAATCCGTTATATTTATCCAGCCAATAGATCTTCTCCAGAGGATAGGACTAAATCCTCAACCAAATACTTCAGCTTTGAATTGCCTTCGTCACTGGATTAGAAAAACTGTCAATGAGAATAGTCTTGAGTCTTAAGTCTTGAGTCTTGAGTCTTGAGTCTTGAGATCTGAAAGTCTTCAGACTCTAAACAGAAGGTTTGCAATTATCCAGACTAGACTGATAGAAACGTTTTATCAGTTTCAAAATATTCTAGAAAGATTTCTCCAACAATCTCCCCCTTTTTTATGGTGACAAAACTTTCCTGTAGATTTGAACAACTTTGACCTGCAAAACATTTATCAAGCAATATGGCTTTCTCATAAAGATTAATAAAGCAACCAGACTCTGCATCCACAGAAAATTGGTTAGTCCTTCATGAGTAATACCATACAACACTACTCAATATAAATGCAAATGGTCAAGCATCAATCAAAATCCACACTCAAGTCCACACTCAATCCACACTCAAGTTCCTACTCAAGTCAGTCAAATTCACAAACATATTCAAACACAAAAGAAATTTGAAGTCAAAGTTTAAAGTTCAAATTGCATCTCCCCCTTTTTGTCATCATTAAAAAGGTGAGAAAAGAGTCAAGTCTTCTTGGGAACGCGCACAATCTTGAAGTCATCCATCGACTGTACGATCCCTTCCAGCCTCTTCAAGTCTTCCCGTAGTTGAGCCACCTCTTCTCCTTTGGCATTGGCTTGAATTTGAAGAGCGAGGTCTTTCATTTGATCCACCAGGGTAGCAGAAGATGCTTGTCCAGCATTCTTCATGACTTGAAGTTCACAGTCCAGAGCATAGATTTGACCCTTCATTTCCAGAAGAACATCAAGAATACGACGAAAATCTGCTGTATTGTCCGTCTGTGTGCTCGCATTTGCTCTCTCGGATGGAGTGAAGGCAGACGATGGAGCTTCTGTGTAATCTTGCAGATTTGGTGTTCACGTATCATGTCCTTCCTCAGGCATTTGAGAAACCTGAAAATCTTCGGGATTTGCTGGTGAGCGACTTACACCTTGCTCGTCATCTCCCCCTGTCTCTAGGATCTCAAATGGGGAAAAGTGATGGTCAGGCTCTTCAGCATCTGCAAACTTTTCTTTTTCTGCTTCTCCTTCTTCTTCAGCTTCTTTCTCTATCTCTTTCTCTTGCTGCTCTTCTTCTTCTCTATCCTTTGCTTGCTCCTCTTCATCTCTCTGCTCTGTTTCCTCTGCTTCTTTCCCTTTCTTCTGATGTTCCGTTGATTCAGGTACATAACGTCTAGTTCTTATCAATGCACAGATAGTGGGATCTTCCTCTTCATCTTCATCCTCCAAGATGAGAGTTCTTTTCTTCTTGGGTGGAACACCAATGAGCTCCTTCCCTTTTCTTTTTGATGCAGAAGATGCTGGAGTCTTCACTTTGAACTTCTCCATTGCCTTATCAAGTTCTTTCAGACTCATTTTTGTCAGCATTTTCAGACCTACCACCATTTTGTCGCATGGTCGAACACAAAGAGTATGTGGAGGTTCAATGTTTAAGTGTCTGAAGATCTTGGTCACAAGACCTGGGTAAGGCAATTGGCCCTTGTCCTTCGCCATTGCTCTGTACATGTGAAAGAGAATGGTGTGAGGGAGTGAGAACTTCTTCCCTGTATTGATCGCGTACATCAATTTCGCTTCGGAATTAGACACGTCAGTCTTGGATGTAGACTTTGGCCTGATACAGTTGATCACAATTTTGTGAAGCAAGATATTGATGGCACGCATTCTTGAATAGGTAATTCTTCCCTCTGCATCCCTGTCTTTGACAAGTTCCAATGTGGCACGAGCAATCGAGACTTTGATCGGATGATAGCAGCCTCGTTCAACTCCAATTATGTCAGCCAGCATGTCCACATCTACCACATGGTCTTGATCTCGAACACTGAATGATATTCTATTCGCATCCAAAAAGCTAAGATTCTAATAGAAATATGCTGTCAACTGTGCATAACCATCTGTGGTATCGGAGCAAAATTGCTCAAACTGAAGCAGATTGAACTTCTCCCTTAAGTTCACATTGATGGCATCTAAGAAATCGAAATCAACACTTCTAGGGTTTATCACCCCTCGTTTTAACAGTCTGAAGAACAGATTCTCCTGCTCCTTTGATTTGAACAAGTCCATCCTTTTTCCCTTCACCTTTGCAGCGACACCTATCCTAGGTTGAAATTCACTGAACATTTTATCGTCATCATTCCCATCAGTGGGATTCAATCCTCCTACACGAGGGTCACTTGGAATGTTCGCAAGTGCTTCCTCAGCCCTTCCTTTGGGAGCAATTCCCAAATCCTCCATTTTTCGCAGAAAGATATACTCATCCCCATAATTCTTATCTTTAAGGAAATCATCTATATAGTTCAACGGAGTACCAGTGCTTTTCAACGCACGATAAATCTTATAAATATAAGAGGGTTTTTGGACTCTTACAGGGTCTGCCTCCTCGATTATGTCTTCCTCCGGATGTTGACTCGCACCTTGTGGGGTAGATGGAGTTGAGTGACGTGGTGGAGAGTGAGTCGGGTTCTGTTGCTGACTCGATAAATCTTCTTCCTCGGTGACATCAAAATGGGTAGGTCCCTCCCTCATTCTCTGTGGTCCCCTGTTCGTGATTCTTGAAGACTTCCTCGAAGAAGACATCCTTCCTTGTCGTTGAAAGATTCCTTTACTCGCTTTCCCAAGAAAAGATGACAACTTTCTCGAAGATGAACAAGAAATAGAAACAGGATCGGGAGGATAGTGCCTTTTAGGGTTTTGAAAATCGAGCGAAAAAGAAAACTGTATATATATAACTTAGTTTGGAAAAGGAAAGATCAATCGTCACAAAGGAAAGTGAACAGACACCTCGTTTTAAAATCAATAACTGCCAAATAGAGGTTAATCCTTTTTTAAAAGACAAGATTCCGTTTTTCTTGGAAATTATAAATTAACTAAAGATTGTACCTTTTCGCGTTTTAATATAATAACAACTTACAGTCTATAGCCATGAATGTCTGAGTCTGAGGATTGTAGAGTCTCTAGACTTTAACTTCTTCAAGCTTCAAAATGTTGAGTCTGGAACGGATAAAATCGAATTGATTTTTCTCCAAAGGCTTTGTGAATATATCCGCTAGTTGACTTTTTGAATCAACAAATTGAATCGAGATTTCTCCATTTTGAACATGATCTCTAATGAAGTGATGTCGAATCTCTATATGCTTCGCTCTTGGATGAAGGATTGGATTTTTAGTAAGATTGATTGCGTTGGTGTTGTCACATCTAATCTCTGTGCATGAGTCTTCAATTCCAAAGTCTTGTAGCTGTTGTTTTATCCATAGAATTTGCGAACAGCAACTTCCAAGAGCTACATACTCAGCTTCTGTTGTTGAGAGAGCCACAGTGCTTTGTTTCCTTGAAAACCAAGACACTGTCTTGTTTCCAAGCAATTGGCAAGTTCCCGAAGTGCTCTTTCTATCGACTCTGCAACCGGCCAGATCTGCGTCTGAGTATCCTAGAAGATTAAAGTCTCCCTTCTTAGGATACCAAAGACTGATGCTTGAAGATGAGGCAATGTATTTGATAATACGTTTCGCAGCACTGAGATGGGATTCTCTAGGATCTGATTGAAACCTAGCACAGATGCAAACACTCAACAAAATATCAGGTCTAGAAGCAGTAAGATAAAGAAGTGAACCGATCATGCTCCTGTACAGCTTTTGATCTACTTTCTTTCCTTCTTCATCTTTGTCTATCTTTAGAGAACATGACATCAGTATGTCGGTCTTTTTGCACTTTTCCAGTCCAAACATTTTGACAAGATCATTTGCATACTTTTCTTGATGAATGAAAGTTCCTTCCTCCATTTGTTTCACTTGGAGTCCGAGAAAGAATGTTAACTCTCCCATCATACTCATTTCAAACTCATCCGGCATAGACTTTGAAAATTTCTTGCATAGATTTTCATTAGGGGATCCAAAAATAATATCATCCACATATATTTGAACAAGTAAAAAACTTTTGTTTTCCTTTTTGATAAACAAGGTAGTATCTACTTTACCTTTGACAAAACCATTCTGTATTAGGAACTTACTTAGTCTATCGTACCAAGCTCGAGGTGTTTGTTTTAAACCATACAGGGCCTTTTTCAGTCTGAAGACTGAGTCTGGCTTCTTTGGGTCTTCAAACCCTGGAGGTTGTTCCACGTAAACTTCCTCATGGATAAATCCATTTAGGAATGCACTTTTGACGTCCATTTGGAATAACCTGAAATTTTTATAACAGGCAAACGCAAGTAATAGACGAATAGCTTCTAACCTTGCTACTGGTGCGTAAGTCTCGTCATAGTCTATTCCTTCTTCTTGCGTATATCCCTTGGCCACGAGTCTTGCTTTGTTTCGCACGACTTTTCCTTTCTCATTCATCTTGTTCCTAAACACCCATTTGGCTCCAATAATAGTTTTGCCTTTTGGTTTAGATGTCAATTCCCAGACATCATTAATGTTAAACTGTCTGAGCTCTTCTTGCATAGCTTCAATCCAGCTTTCATCAGATAAAGCTTCTTCTATGCTCTTTGGTTCAATTTCATAAATGAGAGCCACAGCACTAGACTCTTCACGCCTTTTAGATCTGGTGCGAATTCCTTCATTGATTTCGCCGATAATGAGATCTTTGGGATGACTGGACTTATGCTTCCAGTTACTGGTTGATTTGTCTGTTTGATGATCTCTTTCTTTATTTGAATCTTCACGAACAGCTTGATGTTGGTCTTCTAGAGTCTGAGATGCTTCTTGAGTTGTAAGCTTTGGAGGGTCTGGAACAGGTTCAGACTCTTCACGATGAGTCAGACTGTATTCATCTTGCGTAGAGTCTTGAAATTTGACATTCATTGACTCCTCCACCGATTGGCTTTTCTTATTATAGACTCTGTAGGCTTTGCTTGACGTAGAGTATCCAAGGAAGATGCCTTCATCTGATATTTCTTCAAACTTACCAACTCGATCTTTTGCATTTTTCAAAATAAAGCATTTGCAACCGAACACATAAAAATATGAAACAATAGGCTTCTTGCCTTTGAATAACTCATAAGGGGTTTTCTCTAAAATAGGTCTTAAGAAGACTTTATTAATGATATCGCATGCTGTTGACACAGCTTCAGCCCAAAATCGTGAAGAAATCTTACTTTCAATTAAAAGAGTTCTAGCCATTTTTTGAATAGATCTATTCTTTCTTTCCACAACTCCATTTTGCTCTGGAGTATATGGAGAAGAAAACACATTATTAAAACCAGATTTATCACAAAATTTTGTAAAATCTTGATTTTCAAATTCACCTCCATGATTTGTTCTTATACTTGAGATAACACACCATTTTTCATTTTGAATCTTTTTAACAAAATTTTCAAATTACGAGAAGGTTTCGGACTTACTTGCAAGGAAATATACCCAAGTAAAATGGGAGTAGTCGTCCATAATTACTAGGCAATATTTCTTACCTCCAATGCTCTGGGTTCTGGTTGGTCCGAAGAGATCCATGTGTAGCAACTGTAGTACATGATTAGTAGAAACATGATTTGTTGGCTTAAATGAATTTCTTACCTGCTTACCTAGAATACATGGAGTGCATGAATCGGACTTTTGGTATGGCAATTTAGGTAGACCTCGAACAAGCTGCTTTGATGAGATTTTGGCTAATTGCTTCATGTTGACATGACCAAGCTTTCTGTGCCATAAGCTTGCTTCATCTTGAATTGAGATTAGGCATTGTGATTCATTTGGTTTTACGTCTAAGAGGTAGATATTTCCATGTCTTCGACCCATGAAAGACCGAGTAGAGTCTTTACTAATTCCAGAACATATTCCTTCTTGAAAGAAGATCTTGAAACCAGTATCACACAATTGACTATTGCTGAGAAGATTATAATTGAGTCGTTCCACTAGAGAGACATTGCTTATTGTGAGATTTCCAATTTTCACAGTTCCAAATCCCACAATACTTCCTTTGCTGTTTCCTCCAAATGAAACTTTTCCACCATTTACTTGAACAAGCTTTATGAAGCAATTTGAGTCTCTTGTCATGTGTCTTGAGCATTCGCTATCAAGATACCATTTTACCTTTTTCTTTCCAGAGACCTGCATTCAAAAGAAAATCTCAAGTTTTTTTTGGTACCCAAATTTTCTTGGGTCCTTTAGTGTTAGTAAGATAAACATCATTAACCCATGCTTTCTTAACAGGTTTCCAAACCATAGGACATTCTTTTTCAAAGTGATTCGGATTGTTACACTTTGAACATCTGAGAGCATTTCGACCTACAGACTTTACAAAAACTTTCTTGAAATGATTTCTGTAAGCCTCTCTCGAGGGTCTTTTCTTAATTCTTTCTTTTACCTTAGGAAAGTTAATCAAGGGAATTGTTTCTGCTGTCATACCTAGACCAGACTTATTAAAGTAAGGTCTTTGAGCTGAAAGTATTTTTTCAAGTTTTTCAGACCCTATTGAAAATTTCTTTGAAATAATGAAAAGTCAGTTTTTAAAAGAGCATTTTCTTTCAAAATATTATCTTCATTTTCTTTAAGAGTGAAAACATTTGAGTCTAAACTTTTAACTCTTTCTTCTAAAACGTTTTCCTTTTGTTTTAGAGCTGAGTTTTCCTTTTTAAGTTCGGAAATTCTTTTGAGAGAAGTCTTAAGACTAAAACACAGTTCATCAATGTATTTAGAAACTTTGACAGGAATTTTAAAATTACTTGCCTTAAATTCACTATCTGAGTCTGATCCAGAGTCTGAGTCTGAGTCTGATTGTGCCATCAGACACAGGTTGGCATATTCATCATCACTTTCTTCACACTATGTATCACTCCAGTTTTCGGCTTTGAGAGCTTTTCGAGACTTTTCAGCTTTTCCTCTCTTCTTCTTCAGAAGAGGACAGTTGGGTCTGATGTGTCCCTTTTTCTTACATTCGAAGCAAACTACATCTTTGTTTGGTTCCTCATCATCAACAGACTTGGTCTGCTGTCTCTGAAAACTTTGTTTATTTGAGTTGAACCTTCTTCCTTTTCTATTTAGCTTTTTGAATCTTCTTATCATAAGAGCAAGCTCCTCATCGTCCAGATCATCTTCAGAATCTGTATCATCAGAATCATCATTTGATTTTAATGCAATGGATTTCTTACCTTTTGGATCTTCGTCTTCATTAACTCGTTCTACTTTATAAGACTGAAGAGTTCCAATCAACTCGTCGACAGATAGTGGCATAATTCTTTGCGTCTCTCTTATTGAAGTCTTTGTGTGATTCCACTCCATGGAGAGTCCACGCAGTAGCTTGTTTACCTTCATGGGATCAGAAATTTTTTGTCCTTGATTCTCAAGGCCATTGACAATATCTGTAAAACGGCTAAACATGTCAGTTATAGATTCTCCTGGTTTCATTTTGAAGGCTTCATATTGACCGAGGAGAATGTTAATTCTGGTCTCCTTCACTCGATCTGTTCCTTCATAGGTGATGTGTAATCTGTCCCAAACTTCTTTTGCTGTAACACAAGAAGATATTCTGTTATATTCAGTTGGTGACAAAGCACAATATAAAGAGTAAATTGCTTTTGCATCGAGTGCTTGTCTGTTGATTATCTCTTCCTAAGTTATTCCACTGGTCTCAACAGTTTCTTTCCCTCTCTCAGAGGCTGATGCGGCTGTAGGAGTAATTCCTCTTTCTACAACGTCCCATTCCAGAGGATCCTTTGATCGTAGGAAAGCTTTCATCTTGTTCTTCCAGATGTTGTAATCCTTTCCATCAAAGTAGGGTGGTATGGTATTGCTTTGCCCTTCAACCAGCCCTGGTGCCAGCATACTAGCCATGGATCTTTTACTCTGAAGTAAAACACTTCAAATAAAGTAAGTACACGAGCTCTGATACCAATTGATATATCTAGTATAGGTACCTAGAGAGGGGTGAATAGGTATATAAAAGATTTTTCTTGGCAATTGCACAAAACTAGACAATTTATATATTTGCGACAAACAATAATCAAAGTAAGATTGAGAGAAGGAAGGAGAGAATTGAACACGCGGTTTATAGTGGTTCGGCTTATTTCAAGCTTACGTCCACTCTTCTGCACTGACAGCCTATTGGCTGGATTCCACTATGAACAAAGAGATGTTATAGCGTTGTTCTTCCTTGATTTCTCGGTGTAGGTGATCTACCACACTCGCTCAAGGTATCACTAAGTATAAACACTCTTTGTGTATACAATCTCGCTCAAAATGTATCGACTAATAATCAAGGAGCTTCAGACTCTAGAATTTCTCTATCGATCATGCACTAAAGCAAGTAGAACGTCTTCCTTTTATACTCCTTTATGCCATCATACCCGTTGGCACTTACCAAAGGAATTCCTCCAATCTACCCGTTGGACGGAATCAATCAAGAAGATCATTCGAGCTATTAAAGGAACCTGACGATAGCCCATCAATCCTGTTCGCCCATACAATTAGGATCTTGGTTTCCAAGAATAGAACCTTCCAAGAATATTTCGTCGATCATCGGATCTTCAAACGATCTTGATAAAGGAATCCGTTATATTTATCCAGCCAATAGATCTTCTCCAGAGGATAGGACTAAATCCTCAACCAAATACTTCAGCTTTGGATTGCTTTCGTCACTGGATTAGAAAAACTGTCAATGAGAATAGTCTTGAGTCTTAAGTCTTGAGTCTTGAGTCTTGAGTCTTGAGTCTTGAGTCTTGAGATCTGAAAGTCTTCAGACTCTAAACAGAGGGTTTGTAATTATCCAGACTAGACTGATAGAAACGTTTTGTCAGATTCAAAATATTCTGGAAAGATTTCTCCAACAGACCTATCAAATAATAACTTTTCTAGTCCAATCCCGAGCTTTCTCGCAGGGCTTTCACTACTCGATAACTTGAATTTGTCCTTCAATCAACTAGAAGGACAAGTTCCAGAGGGTGGAGTTTTTCTTAATGCAAGTTCTGTATCGATTTATGGAAATATGAAACTCTGAGGAGGTGTTCTTGGTTTGAAGCTTCCTCTTTGCAAATCATCAAGCTCTAAGAAGTCTTCTTCAACCAAGGCTAGAGTAATATATGTGGCAGCTGGCAGTTTGTCATGTTTAGCTTTGTTGCTCCTATGTCTGTCTATCTTTTATAGCAAAAAGAAGCAGATGACAACCAATGCCTCCAGTTCATTATCTTTCGAGAACCAATTCTTGAGGATTTCTTATGAAGAACTCCTGAGAGCGACTAATAGATTCTCTGAGACCAATTTGATTGGTAAAGGGAGATATGGCACAGTTTATAAGGGGATTCTTGATGGAGGTACCACGGTGGCAACGAAGGTGCTCAATCTAATGTGAAGAGGTGCTTCGAGGAGCTTTATCTCCGAATGTCGAACTCTAGGAACCATTAGACATCGAAACCTCGTGAAGATACTAAGTGTCTGTTCGAGCATGGACTTTTGTGGCAATGACTTCAAAGCTCTAATATATGAGTTCATGGTTAATAAGAGCTTGGAGGAGTGGCTACACCCTGGAACTATAGGACGAGATGATGAGTGTAGCGAATCGAGAAATCTGAGACTAGTGCAAAGATTAAACATCGCCATTGACATAGCTACCGCAATCGAATATCTCCACAAGGGTTGCTATCCAGCCATCGTTCATGGAGATCTGAAGCCAAGTAATGTGCTTCTGGACAACGACATGATGGCTCGAGTAGGAGATTTCGAGCTTGCAAAGATCATTTCAACGATGTCTAACGAAGCCATAGGAGTTCAAGACCAAGGTAGTTCAACTTCAACCGCCGTCAGAGGATCCATTGGCTATGTGCCTCCTAGTATGAAACTATCATATTTTCTTGATTAGTTTTTATTTGATTGCGATAGTAATATGTGAGTGCCAAAAGTTTGACTAAACAATTATTCTTGGCATTATGTTATGATTGGTATGCTTTGACACCTCTTTCTCACAACTCAATTCCTCTTTCCACTATTAATAGCTTCTGCAGAAAAAGAAAATACGTATCTTTTTGTACGAAAAGATTAATAGTAGCTTGCCCTAATCATATTTTAAATTAAGATGAGAATAAACCATCATAAATTTTTAGACAAAACTTGTGAATCCATGTGAATAAATAGATTAAGCATATTGTATCATCTCATATTTATATTTTCTTTCTATAATTCGTATTTTGTCTCATATCACGTTCATGCCATTAAAACAGATTGCGAATCTCTTTTGGAATGTTAGGACTTAAGGTCTTAACAATAAGTAATTTTTCCTTTACGGCAGACCCTTTCATGACCAATAATTTAATATTAGAAAAATATATTAGATGACATGACATTTATGCCAGAAACCATTGGAGGATACACTAATTGACAACACGATGGGCTCTACCCAACTATCAATTTCCCTAAACTTATTGGTCAGAGCATATCAAGACAAATTTATGCATTTACAAGTATAAATCCATCACCGTCAACAAATCACTCTTAAGTCTCTTCTTTTCCCCCCACTGTGTTTAGTTTTTGCCTGTTCTTCTTGGCATTTTCTTCTTGTCTTTCCATAAAAGAAAGTGTGGTATAGGTGATAAACATAATTTGTATCATGAAAATGACGAGCCTCACATGGATCACATATGTTTCTAGTCAAAAAACCAACTATTCAAATTTAGTTGACACATAGACTTCTGCCAAGGCCTTCACCCAACATATTTTCTTCTTTTTCTATTTTCACCCGTATCCTACTAGAGGACAAAGCCACTTTTGATGTTTAGGCAATTTGTGTAGAAAACATATGACAACTTTAGTTACACTTAGTAGTTCTGGAGAAGAAGAGTTTATACGTTGTTAACTTACCTTTGGTGCACTTTTTGAATTCTAAAATCCTATTTCTCTACTGTTGATGCATTTCTCAATGGTTAATGCACTTTATAAGAGTTCACACGATAGGCGCTAAACATCAGCCATTACAGTAAACTAAACGAAAATTAAACAGAGAGAAATTTAAGCAAAAAACCAGTAGGGGGCTTTGGGACCCCCTGCCTTGCTCCAGCAGAGGATCCCTTGGCCTCTACCATGCATAGCGGGCCTGATTGTGAAGTGAGTGAGGGCTTGCAAGCCATCTCTCTATGTTGGGTGCGATAGGCGCGATTCCTCATCTCTCTATGTTGGGTGCGATAGGCACGATTCCTCACAATTTTCTTTTGCAAGCTCTTGCAAATGGACATCAAGCAAAATCCCATGTGACTTAGAAGCTTTTTCTAAACAATTGACTTCAAGAAAAAGTGTATGTTCGCTCCCATTAATGTCTTGATGAAATTTTCAAAGTATGGCATGGGACACAAGGTTTCCACACTTGGGGATGCATACAGTTACGGCATTCTATTATTGGAGATGTTCACAGGAAAGAGACCCACTGAAGAGGCCTTTGGGCACCATCTTAACCTCCACAACTTTGTCCGAATGGCTCTTCCGGATCGAGCAATGGACACTATAGACTTAAGGCTTTGGAGTGAAGCTGGTGATCGACAACAAGAGATGAAAATCAGAGATTGCATTATCTCTGTATTCGAAGTTGGAGTCGCATGTTCAATGGAATCACCATCGGAACGGATGGGCATGACCGAGGCAATACGGAAATTACACTTGATCAAGGTGAGTTACGAAGCCAAAGAGAGGATGATAGGTATGTAGCTAAATCAGTTTTCTCATTTCGTCTTGGAACTTTTTCACTAGTAGAGAAAATCATTGTGCGAAAGTACTGCTAGCAAATTTACATGAATGTCTCCCTAACTAGTCTACCTACCCATGCCTATTATGTGTGTTTTTTATAATTGCATTTTATAATCGTGAAAAGTGGATGTATGGAGTTAAGTCCACCTATTCTCACCAAGTAATCATGTAAAATTTGATGAATTTTCTTATTTGCCCGGTTCTCTTCATTTCCGATGCCAATGTGGATCGATGCATTGCTTAATGATCATGGTTGGGCCATTGCCCTTACTTCTCTCACTGCGCATGCTTGTGCATTACAATGTGACCTCACCGTGAGGTCATAAGCTCAAGGCCAACTCTTAATGTCGTGCTTAAACGAGAGCCCACGATCAATTGGAGATCAAGCTTGATCAAATCTGTTGGAGAAATCTTTCCAGAATATTTTGAAGCTGACAAAACGTTTCTATCAGTCTAGTCTGGATAATTGCAAACCTTCTATTTAGAGTCTGAAGACTTTCAGATCGCAAGACTCAAGACTCAAGACTCAAGACTCAAGACTCAAGACTTAAGACTCAAGACTATTCTCATTGACAGTCTTTCTAATCCAGTGACGAAGGCAATTCAAAGCTGAAGTATTTGGTTGAGGATTTAGTCCTATCCTCTGGAGAAGATCTCTTGGCTGGATAAATATAATGAATTCTTTTATCAAGATCATTTGAAGATCCGATGATCGACGAAATATTCTTGGAAGGTTCTATTCTTGGAAACCAAGATCCTGATTGTATGGGCGAACAGGATTGATGGGCTATCATCAGGTTCCTTTAATAGCTCGAATGATCTTCTTGATTGATTCCGTCCAACGGGTAGATTGGAGGAATTCCTTTGGTAAGTGCCAACGGGTATGATGGCATAAAGGAGTATAAAAGGAAGACGTTCTAGCTACTTTAGTGCATGATCGATAGAGAAATTCCAGAGTCTGAAGCTCCTTGATTATTAGTCAATACATTTTGAGCGAGATTGTATACACAAAGAGTGTCTATACTTAGTGATACCTTGAGCGAGTGTGGTAGAGCACCTACACTGAGAAATCAAGGAAGAACAACGCTGTAACATCTCTTTGTTCATAGTGGAATCCAGCCAATAGGCTGTCAGTGTAGAAGAGTGGACGTAGGCTTGAAATAAGCCGAACCACTATAAACCGCGTGTTCAATTCTCTCCTTCATTCTCTCAATCTTACTTTGATTATTGTTTGTCGCAAATATATAAATTGTCTAGTTTTGTGCAATTGCCAAGAAAAATCTTTTATATACCTATTCACCCCCCTCTAGGTACCTATACTAGCTATATCAATTGGTATCAGAGCTCGTGTACTTACTTTATTTGAAGTATTTTACTTCAGAGTAAAAGATCCATGGCTAGTATGCTGGCACCAGGGCTGGTTGAAAGGCAAAGCAATACCAGACCACCCTACTTTGATGGAAAGGATTACAACATCTGGAAAAACAAGATGAAAGCTTTCTTACGATCAAAGGATCCTCTGGAATGGGACGTTGTAGAAAGAGGAATTACTCCTACAGCTGCATCAGCCTCTGAGAGAGGGAAAGAAACTGTTGAGACCAGCGGAATGACTCAGGAAGAGATAATCAAGAGACAAGCACTCGATGCAAAAGCAATTTACTCTTTATATTGTGCTTTGTCACCAACTGAATATAACATAATATCTTCTTGTGTTACAAAGAAAAGAAGTTTGGGACAGATTACACATCACCTATGAAGGAACAGATCGAGTGAAGGAGACCAGAATTAACATTCTCCTCGGTCAATATGAAGCCTTCAAAATGAAACCAGGAGAATCTATAACTGACATGTTTAGCCGTTTTACAGATATTGTCAATGGCCTTGAGAATCAAGGACAAAAAATTTCTGATCCCATGAAGGTAAACAAGCTACTGCGTGGACTCTCCAAGGATTGGAATCACATAAAGACTTCAATAAGAGAGAGCAGCAAAGAATTATGCCACTATCTCTGTCGACGACTGATTGGAACTCTTCGATCTTATGAAGTGGAACGAGTTAATGAAGACGAAGATCCAAAAGGTAAGAAATCCATTGCATTAAAATCAAATGATGATTCTGATGATACAGATTCTGAAGATGATCTGGACGATGAGGAGCTTGCTCTTATGATAAGAAGTTTCAGAAAGCTAAATAGAAAAGGAAGAAGGTTCAACTCAAAGAAACAAAGTTTTCAGAGACAGCAAACCAAGTCTGTTGATGATGAGGAACCAAACAAAGATGTAGTCTGCTTCGAATGTAAGAAAAAGGGACACATCAGACCCAACTGTCCTCTTCTGAAGAAGAAGAGAGGAAAAACTGAAAAGTCTCAAAAAGCTCTCAAAGCCGAAACCTGGAGCGATACAGAGTGTGAAGAAAGTGATGATGAATATGCCAACCTGTGTCTGATGGCACAATCGACTCGACTCGACTGGATCGACTCGACGTTGAATTTGAGGCAAGTAATTTTAAAATTCCTGTCAAAGTTTCTAAATACATTGATGAACTGTGTTTTAGTCTTAAGACTTCTCTCAAAAAAATTTCTGAACTTAAAAAGGAAAACTCAGCTTTAAAACAAAAGGAAAATGTTTTAGAAGAAAGAGTTAAAAGTTTAGACTCAAATGTTTTTACTCTTAAAGAAAATGAAGATAATCTTTTGAAAGAAAATGCTCTTTTAAAAACTGACTTATCAAATACTTCAAAGAAATTTTCAATAGGGTCTGAAAAACTTGAAAAAATACTTTCAGCTCAAAGACCTTACTTTAATAAGTCTGGTCTAGGTATGACAGCAGAAACAATTCCCTTGATTGACTTTCCTAAGGTAAAAGAAAGAATTAAGAAAAGACCCTCGAGAGAGGCTTACGTAAATCATTTCAAGAAAGTTTTTGTAAAAATCGTAGGTCGAAATGCTCTCGCATGTTCAAAGTGTAACAGTCCGAATCACTTTGAAAAAGAATGTCCTATGGTTTGGAAACCTGTTAAGAAAGTATGGGTTAATGATGTTTATCTTACTAACACTAAAGGACCCAAGAAAATTTGGGTACCAAAGAAAGCTTGAGTTTTTCTTTTGAATGCAGGTCTCTGTCAAGAAAAAGGTAAAATGGTATCTTAACAGCGGATGCTCAAGACACATGACAGGAGACTCAAATTGGTTCATAAAGCTTGTTCAAGTAAATGGTGGAAAAGTTTCATTTGGAGGAAACAGCAAAGGAAGTATTGTGGGATTTGGTACTGTGAAAATTGGAAATCTCACAATAAGCAATGTCTCTCTAGTGGAAGGACTGAATTACAATCTTCTCAGCATTAGTCAATTGTGTGATACTGGTTTCAAGATCTTCTTTCAAGAAGGAATATGTTCTGGAATTAGTAAAGACTCTACTCAGTCTTTCATGGGTCGAAGACATGGAAATATCTACCTCTTAGACGTAAAACCAAATGAATCACAATGCCTAATCTCAATTCAAGATGAAGCAAGCTTATGGCACAGAAAGCTTGGTCATGTCAACATGAAGCAATTAGCCAATATCTCATCAAAGCAGCTTGTTCGAGGTCTACCTAAATTGCCATACCAAAAGTCCGATTCATGCACTCCATGTATTCTGGGTAAGCAGGTAAGAAATTCATTTAAGCCAACAAATCATGTTTCTACTAATCATGTACTACAGTTGCTGCACATGGATCTCTTCGGACCAACCAGAACCTAAAGCATTGGAGGTAAGAAATATTGCCTAGTAATTGTGGACAATTACTCCCGCTTTACTTGGGTATATTTCCTTGCAAGTAAGTCCGAAACCTTCTCGTATTTTGAAAAATTTGCTAAAAAGATTCAAAATGAAAAATGGTGTGTTATCTCAAGTATAAGAACAGATCATGGAGGTGAATTTGAAAATCAAGATTTTACAAAATTTTGTGATAAATCTGGTTTTAATTATGTGTTTTCTTCTCCATATACTCCAGAGCAAAATGGAGTTGTGGAAAGAAATAATAGATCTCTTCAAGAAATGGCTAGAACTCTTTTAATTGAAAGTAAAATTTCTTCATGATTTTGGGCTGAAGCTGTGTCAACAGCATGCTCTATCATTAATAGAGTCTTCTTAAGACCTATTCTAGATAAAAGCCCTTATGAGTTATTCAAAGGTAAGAAACCTATTGTTTCATACTTTCATGTGTTCGGTTGCAAATGCTTTATTTTGAAAAATACAAAAGATTGAGTTGGTAAGTTTGAAGAAAGATCAGATGAAGGCATCTTCCTTGGATACTCTACGTCAAGCAAAGCCTACAGAGTCTATAACAAGAAAAGTCAGTCGGTGGAGGAGTCAATGAATGTCAAATTTCAAGACTCTACGCAAGATGAATACAGTGTGACTCATCATGAAGAGTCTGAACCTGTTCCAAACCCTCCAAAGCTTACAACTCAAGAAGCATCTCAGACTCTAGAAGACCAGCATCAAGCTGTTCGTGAAGATTCAAATAAAGAAAGAGATCATCAAATAGACAAATCAACCAGTAACTGGAAGCATAAGTCCAGTCATCCCAAAGATCTCATTATCGGCGAAATCAATGAAGGAATTCGCACCAGATCTAAAAGATGTGAAGAGTCTAGTGCTGTGGCTCTCATTTCTGAAATTGAACCAAAGAGCATAGAAGAAGCTTTATCTGATGAAAGCTGGATTGAAGCTATGCAAGAAGAGCTCAAACAGTTTAACATTAACGATATTTGGGAATTGACATATAAACCAAAAGGCAAAACTGTTATTGGAGCCAAATGGGTGTTCAGGAACAAGATGAATGAGAAAGGAAAAGTCGTATGAAACAAAGCAAGACTCGTGGCCAAGGGATATACGCAAGAAGAAGGAATAGACTATGACGAGACTTACGCACCAGTAGCAAGGTTAGAAGCTATTCGTCTATTACTTGCGTTTGCCTGTTATAAAAATTTCAGGTTATTCCAGATGGACGTCAAAAGTGCCTTCCTAAATGGATTTATCCATGAGGAAGTTTACGTGGAACAACCTCCAGGGTTTGAAGACCCAAAGAAGCCAGACTCAGTCTTCAAACTGAAAAAGGCCCTGTATGATTTAAAACAAGCACCTCGAGCTTGGTACGACAGACTAAGTAAGTTCCTAATACAGAATGGTTTTGTCAAAGGTAAAGTAGATACTACCTTGTTTATCAAAAAGGAAAACAAAAGTTTTTTACTTGTTCAAATATATGTAGATGATATTATTTTTGGATCCCCTAATGAAAGTCTATGCAAGAAATTCTCAAAGTCTATGCAGGATGAGTTTGAAATGAGTATGATGGGAGAGCTAACATTCTTTCTCGGACTCCAAGTGAAACAAATGGAGGAATGAACTTTCATTCATCAAAAAAAGTATGCAAATGATCTTGTCAAAAGGTTTAGACTGGAAAAGTGCAAAAAGACCGACATACCAATGTCATGTTCTCTGAAGATAGACAAAGATGAAGAAGGGAAGAAAGTAAATCAAAAGCTGTACAGGAGCATGATCGGTTCACTTCTTTATCTTACCGCTTCTAGACCTGATATTTTGTTGAGTGTTTGCATCTGTGCTAGGTTTCAATCAGATCCTAGAGAATCCCATCTCAGTGCTGCGAAACGTATTATTAAATACGTTGCCTCATCTTCAAGCATCGATCTTTGGTATCCTAAGAAGAGAGACTTTAATCTTCTAGGATACTCAGACGCAGATCTGGCCGGTTGCAGAGTCGATAGAAAGAGCACTTCGGGAACTTGTCAATTGCTTGGAAATAGGACAGTGTCTTGGTTTTCAAGGAAACAAAGCACTGTGGCTCTCTCAACAACAGAAGCTGAGTATGTAGCTCTTGGAAGCTGCTGTTCGCAAATTCTATGGATAAAACAACAGCTACAAGACTTTGGAATTGAAGACTCATGCACAGAGATTAGATGTGACAACACCAGCGCAATCAATCTTACTAAAAATCCAATCCTTCATTCAAGAGCGAAGCATATAGAGATTCGACATCACTTCATTAGAGATCATGTTCAAAATGGAGAAATCTCGATTCAATTTGTTGATTCAAAAAGTGAACTAGCGGATATATTCACAAAGCCTCTGGAGAAAAATCAATTCGATTTTATCCGTTCCAGACTCAACATTTTGAAGCTTGAAGAAGTTAAAGTTTAGAGACTCTACAACCCTCGAGACTCAGACATTCATGGCTATAGACTTGGTCATCTTTTCTTGGGAAAGAGAGTAAAGGAATCTTTCAACAACAAGGAATAATGTCTTCTTCGAGGAAGTCTTCAAGAATCGCGAACAGGGGACCACAGAGAATGAGGGAGGGACCTACCCATTTTGATCTCACCGAGGAAGAAGATTTATCGAGTCAGCAACAGAACCCGACTCACTCTCCACCACGTCACTCAACTCCATCTACCCCACAAGGTGTGAGTCAACATCCGGAGGAAGACATAATCGAGGAGGCAGACCCTGTAAGAGTCCAAAAACCCTCTTATATGTATAAGCTCTATCGTGCGTTGAAAAGCACTGGTACTCCGTTGAACTATATAGATGATTTCCTTAAAGATAAGAATTATGTGAATGAGTATATCTTTCTGCAAAAAATGGAGGATTTGGGAATTGCTCCCAAAGGAAGGGCTGAGGAAGCACTTGCGAACATTCCAAGTGACCCTCGTGTAGGAGGATTGAATCCCACTGATGGGAATGATGACGATAAAATGTTCAGTGAATTTCAACCTATGATGGGTGTCGCTGCAAAGGTGAAGGGAAAAAGGATGAACTTGTTTAAATCAAAGGAGCAGGAGAATCTGTTCTTCAGACTGTTGAAACGAGGGGTGATAAACCCTAGAAGTGTTGATTTCGATTTCTTAGATGCCATCAACGTGAACTTAAGGGAAAAGTTCAACCTGCTTCAATTTAAGCAATTTTGCTCCGATACCACAGACTATTATGCACAGTTGACAGCATATTTCTATTCGAATCTTAGCTTTTTAGATGCGAATAGAATATCATTCAGTGTTCGAGATCAAGACCATGTGGTAGATGTGGACATGCTGGCTAACATAATTGGAGTTGAACGAGGCCGCTATCATCCAATCAAAGTTTCGATTGCTCGTGCCACATTGGAACTTGTCAAAGACAGGGATGCAGAGGGAAGAATTACCTACTCAAGAATGCGTGCCATCAATATCTTGCTTTCACAAAATTGTGATCAACTGTATCAGGCCAAAGTCTACATCCAAGACTGACGTGTCTAATTCCGAAGCAAAATTGATGTACGCGATCAATACAGGGAAGTAGTTCTCTCTCCCACACACCATTCTCTTTCACATGTACAGAGCAATGGCGAAGGACAAGGGCCAATTGCCTTACCTAGGTCTTGTGACCAAGATCTTCAGACACTTCAACATTGAACCTCCACGTACTCTTTGTGTTCGACCATGCGACAAAATGGTGGTAGGTCTGAAAATGCTGACAAAAATGCGTCTGAAAGAACTTGATAAGGCAATGGAGAAGTTCAAAGTGAAGACTCCAGCATCTTCTGCATCAAAAAGAAAAGGAAAGGAGCTCATTGGTGTTCCACCCAAGAAGAAAAGAACTCTCATCTTGGAGGATGAAGATGAAGAGGAAGATCCCACTATCTGTGCATTGATAAGAACTAGACGTTCTGTACTTGAATCAACGGAACATCAGAAGAAAGGGAAAGAAGCAGAGGAATCAGAACAGAGAGATGAAGAGGAGCAAGCAAAGGACAGAGAAGAAGAAGAGTAGCAAGAGAAAGAGATAGAGAAAGAAGCTGAAGAAGAAGGAGAAGCAGAAAAAGAAAAGTCTGCAGATGCTGAAGAGCCTGACCATCACTCTTCCCCATTTGAGATCCTAGAGACAGGGGGAGATGACGAGCAAGGAAGGACTTCACCACATACTGTCAACAGTGAAGGTGTAAGTCGCTCACCAGCAAATCCAGAAGATTTTCAGGTTTCTCATATGCCTGAGGAAGGACATGATACGTCAACACCAAATCTGCAAGATTACACAGAAGCTCCATCGTCTGCATTCACTCCATCAGAGAGAGCAAATGCGAGCACACAGACAGACAATACAGCAGATTTTCGTCGTATTCTTGATGTTCTTCTGGAAATGAAGGGTCAAATCTATGCTCTGGACTGTGAACTTCAAGTCATGAAGAATGCTGGACAAGCATCTTTTGCTACCCTGGCGGATCAAATGAAAGGCCTCGCTCTTCAAATTCAAGCCAATGCTAAAGGAGAAGAGGTGGCTCAACTACGGGAAGACTTGAAGAGGCTGGAAGGGATCGTACAGTCGATGGACGACTTCCAGATTGTGCGCGTTCCCAAGAAGACTTGACTCTTTTCTCACCTTTTTAATGATGACAAAAAGGGGGAGATGCAATTTGAACTTTAAACTTTGACTTCAAATTTCTTTTGTGTTTGAATATGTTTGTGAATTTGACTGACTTGAGTAGGAACTTGAGTGTGGATTGAGTGTGGACTTGAGTGTGGATTTTGATTGATGCTTGACCGTTTGCATTTTTATTGAGTAGTGTTGTATGGTATTACTCATGAAGGACTAACCGATTTTCTATGGATGCAGAGTCTGGTTGCTTTATTAATCTTTATGAGATAGCCATATTGCTTGATAAATGTTTTGCAGGTCAAAGTTGTTCAAATCTACAGGAAAGTTTTGTCACCATCAAAAAGGGGGAGATTGTTGGAGAAATCTTTCCAAAATATTTTGAAGCTAACAAAACGTTTCTATCAGTCTAGTCTGGATAATTGCAAACCTTCTGTTTAGAGTCTGAAGACTTTCAAATCGCAAGACTCAAGACTCAAGACTCAAGACTCAAGACTCAAGACTATTCTCATTGACAGTCTTTCTAATCCAGTGACGAAGGCAATTCAAAGCTGAAGTATTTGGTTGAGGATTTAGTCCTATCCTCTAGAGAAGATCTCTTGGCTAGATAAATATAACGGATTCTTTTATCAAGATCGTTTGAAGATCCGATGATCGACGAAATATTCTTGGAAGGTTCTATTCTTGGAAACCAAGATCTTGATTGTATGGGCGAACAGGATTGATGGGCTATCGTCAGGTTCCTTTAATAGCTCGAATGATCTTCTTGACTGATTCCGTCCAACGGGTAGATTTGAGGAATTCCTTTGGTAAGTGCCAATGGGTATGATGGCATAAAGGAGTATAAAAGGAAGACGTTCTAGCTGCTTTAGTGCATGATCTATAGAGAAATTCTAGAGTCTGAAGCTCCTTGATTATTAGTCGATACATTTTGAGCGAGATTGTATACACAAAGAGTGTCTATACTTAGTGATACCTTAAGCGAGTGTGGTAGAGCACCTACACCGAGAAATCAAGGAAGAACAACGCTGTAACATCTCTTTGTTCATAGTGGAATCCAGCCAATAGGCTGTCAGTGCAGAAGAGTGGACGTAGGCTTGAAATAAGCCGAACCACTATAAACCACGTGTTCAATTCTCTCCTTCCTTCTCTCAATCTTACTTTGATTATTGTTTGTCGCAAATATATAAATTGTCTAGTTTTGTGCAATTGCCAAGAAAAATCTTTTATATACCTATTCACCCCCCTCTAGGTACATATACTAGCTATATCAAAATCCAAAGACAAGGAGAGGGAGGCAACCTTATCACAAGATCATGGGGTCAAGGCTAACTCTCGATGTTGCTGTTGAGAGTGACCTCACTATCAATTGGAAGCCATGCTTGATCGAATTTGGGCGATTTTGCCGACAAAATTATGTTGCGGTCATATTGCCAACACCAACAGCCACCATGTGAGACCCCCTACCTCCTCTCCAAACCTCATTTTCTTTTTATCTTTTTTCTTTGCTATGGCATCAAATTACAGACTTTTTCTGTTTTTTTTTTGGTCGATAGAGATAGAGAGTTAACAAAGACATAAATGGGACATGATCAAAAAGGAATATGGATGCATATTTGTTGCACTTGTCGGTGTGCTTACTACAATGTCTAATTATCCTCATCAAGTCTTCCCACTCAACCAACCCTCTCTCTTTCTTCACCATTAACCACCGTCTTCAGCTATTGCGGCCACCTATCATCACAGTCGCCTCCTCCACGTCTCACTACTTTCTCCTTCATGTCATCCACGACCATCTTTGCTTTCTCTATTTGCTGACCCAAAGCACTCTCTCCTTCATTGTCTCTTCTCTCACCGCCAAATTTCTAAGGTCTCCAAACCACCATTGATGACCTAATTTAGCCATTATGGCCTTTAAGATCTCATGAAAATCTCAATGGACACGCTAGATGTAGGAGGCATCCCCAAACCTTGAGATGGCCTTTTGATCTCATCATCATCGACAACTTGATTGTAGATGATGTGAGGAGCTCGACGCGAGGTCTTAAGACCCACCAAAGGCATAAACTTGACATTTAGGCAAGCTTGGCTGCCCTCAAATGAGAAAGGGAGTAAGAGCTATGCGAAAGCAGGGACAGCGACCAACATTAAAGTGATATGGGAGAGAGGGTGAACGGAGCATGACACGATCCCTTGTCAACACCAACGGTAAATGGTGGAGAGAAGAAGGTCATAATTTATATTGGCAGTGGAGGCACGTTAGTGACATGAGCCGCGTGTGGTTGTAGGGCTTGGCAGGGGGCGGAGACAGACTAGACGGAGAGAAAAGATTGGCATTGGGATTTTGAGGAGTGATTGGGGAAGGTGTACAATTAACAAGAGAGACTCATGTCTTGATCTGGCATTGGAGACAGCTGATAAGTAAACCAATGGTACAATGGATCCACATCCAATGCCATAGATGTGGTGCAAAATACATAACACCACGGTATAGTGACGAAAACGCTAAGCAAACAAAACCGACTCACAATATGGACGGACTAGGCTATATTAGGGCAAGTGCCCGTGAAATATATACCAAAACTGCAGGTCAACTATCAATAGTGTAACAGTCCGCAATAGAATGCCATCAAGCAGCTCAAGTTTGGCATTAGGATCAAAATTAGGGGCACACTGAAAACATCATGAATTGAGATTAGAATAGGAACAATCTAATGCTAATATCAAGTCACAATGTGAGAGAATATTGACTCTGTGTATTGCTCAATTGGACAATGCATTACACTGGAGGGATATTTGTATCCAGGATAATATACACAAGGAAGTAATCTATTATGGGGTGTTTAACTCCAAACCATCCCTTCCCGTTATATCATGAAGCGTAAAAGTCAAAAGAACACTTTGTTGTCATGCATCCTTTCATTACAAAAGCCATTTCAAACATTCACAAAATATTGCTAATTTGCTAGTAATAATCTGCTTAAGATGCTCTTATGAGCAACATGTTATACATCCATATTTTTCTAAACTAGCTCATGAATCATATTAAGCTAGTCGTTTTTATTTTCCCTTTATTTTTTATGTCACACCCATGACACATATAACAATAGGCCATAGGTAAGCTTGCAACTCTAAAAGCCTTTCCTAGTATGGAAGTTCTCCTTCATAGTTGCCTGGAGGATCATAGTTGCACACAACGTACCACCACCCATTGTTACACTGAACCTTAGCACACCCAACTCGAACCATGTCGCGCCAAACCATCTGAGTGTAGTACAAGCAGTCACACCCGCTCGCGTAGGCGTTGGTGTTGTAATTGTAGTTTTGCTTCTCTGCGACCCACAAGCTGATGGCGTAGGTGCCAGTGAACGTGCCGGTGCCCTTGGCAAGGTTCTCGCCGTAGGGTCCATTGGAGTGCATGAGGCCGCAGTTGCTGACCCGTTGGTTCGCATAGCTTTGGGCATAGGCAGCAAGCATGTTGTCCCATGTCATGTTCGCCATGCCAACTTGCTTCCGAGCGGCATTGTGAGAGTCGAGATAGTCTTGGGGTGAGTTTTGGGCATGAGTAGGTTGAAAGAGAGAAATAGAGACAAGAGAGATGATGATGGTTAGAGAATTCATGATGCTCAAGGAATTAGCTAATGTTGGTTCAAGGTGATATTTTTGGTGATTGGCTATGCTATTTATAGAAAAATATTTTTGGGGCTTCAACTTACCATGTGCAATGAACTTATTAGGGAACATCTCCTATGGACAGCACAACCTTGCATTCAAACCTAGTTTGATTTGAAATGATAAACTAGTAACCGGTGCATGAGGAAGTAGTTTTGCCTGTTCTTCCTTTCCTCAAATGGAAGTAAAGTAAAAGGCTTAAGTGAAGTTTGAAATTTCAGCAAATTGGATACATTATAATAAGAAGAATGTTAGACTTTATGTCGAGTAATGCCAAAGACATTGAGAATAGTGCATGAGATTAAATTATTAGGGGACATAAATAAAGTTTATCCGGTCGTAATGATCCAACAAGTCTTATCCAAGCCTCCAATAGGGAACGCAGATAATTTCTCCTGATTTATTTACAATACCAGCCATCGCCACTGACTGTCCTCTGATGCCGCCCGCAAAGCCATTCAAAAGCCACCACCAACTCCTCATTGTATCCATCATCGTTGTTCTAAGATCCACCATCCATCTTCAACCAGACTATTTGTCTCTAGCGTCCCCCACCTCATAACAATACATTACTACCCGCCCACGAGAGAAGTACATCAAATGTATCAAAAGTTATGTACAACACTCATTTTAGTATTAAGAATTTTCGTCGGAACATTTATTTTAGTACTAAAAGTTTTCACCGGATCACTTAATTGCCTTCGACGAGAAATTTTGGTCAAAATATATACATGACAATTTATAATTAAAATTTTGATATGAGTTGACATTTAAAAAAAAAAAAACGTTCTCTATGGAATTTGCATATGTACATTTCTCCGCCCCTGCCTCCACATCATTTTTTTTTTTTTTTTTCTTTTTTTCTTCTCTTTTCTCCCTTATGCACCCTCACTGTTTCACACTGTACATGGACTCCTCGGCTACAACTTCATCAACGCTCACCCATCACCAACCAGACCTACGAGCTTTGCCACAACCTCAACAATCAACACCAAGAATCAATGAACGACACCTGTGACGGGTTGGAGAGAAGGGGCAAGGAACGACATGTGTCAGATCTATGAGAAGAGTGTTGTTCAATCAAGATTGCTTGGTTTCATCAAATTAAAAAGCCACGAAGCACGTCCAGCAATCAATGAACGTCTAGGTTGGACGGGAAACCAAGAACAAGCACGCGAACCTCACCCAAACATTTCATCGAACACCTAAGGTACAACAACCGGAAAGAATTCGGGCCACAAATTCAGACCAGAACTATCCATAACCAGAAAACACCACTAGGACACAGAGAAAGGAATGAGCAGGCCCAAAACGCATGCAAACCGAGGCTGGTGAGCCTCGTTCCGTCGATTCGACAAGACAGGGGAAACCAAGCTTGGGCGTAACTTGTGAAAGGAAAGTTGCCGGATGCGATTGCTAGGTAGATCGGAACAAAACGGCTCCAGAAACTGCCTCGAGGGACTTGGCCGGTGAAGAAGGCAACACCAACCGTAATTCGAACTCGTCGAGAATGGATCCGACTGAGCCTCCGGTTTGCAGCTTTTCAACGGATCGACTCTGTTAACGGTGGATTTTGAGGTGGTTTTGATTAATTGCCCAGACAAGAAACCGAGAGAAATTCCCTGCTGCTTTCTCTTTCTGTCGATCGTTTAGCAAGAAATTGATTTTTCTTGCTGAACGAAGTCGTTTTGGGTCATGCAGGCAGGTGAAACTTGTTAAACTACGTCGTTTTGAGCTTTTTATGCTGAATAAGGCTACTGACAAGCCACACGGTGAAAAAAATATCAAATTCTTGCCCCATCAAATTTCCGGTATTCGAGATCGGAGTAGTACTTAAATGATCATTTTTTTAATTTAAGTGACATTTAAGTAATTTGAAAAAAAAATTTAAAAAAAAATTAAAAAAAAAATTAACATTAAAGTGAATACCGTGTATAACTTTTGGCACTTCTAGTTCTAATGTACTTCTCCCTCCTCCCACTCCTAGCAATGGCCGCTGTCAAGACGTCGACAAGCTCTAACCAGCCCCCGAGGGCTTGATGCTGTCAAGGTTGCAGCGAGCGTCCAGATCAGGTGCATCCTCCTTATCTAGAGACTCAACCCCTCCACTCTAGATCTAGGGGCAGCGAGATCTGGATCCATCGCCCTCAGCAAATCTAGTTGCTCCTTGATTTATTGCTTGACAAATCCATCTTCCATAAAAAAGATAAATTTTATAAATCATTAATGTCTCTGCCATTTTCCTTATTTTAAGCTATCTAACAGGGACATGTACTTCTCTTTTGTCTCAATTAAGTTATCATCTACTTGTTTTTAAATTAATACAAGCATGAAATCCATATTATTTGTGTTTTTAATTTTATGAGCTACTTTTACGGTTCTGCAATTGGCATGGATGCGAAGGGCACGCCCTTACATCCCCACTTAGCATTGAACGGTGAGACGTGCATCTTGTATCTGTCTATCCCACCATAAATAAGTCTTATAATAAAGAAATTATAATGAGCTCGAGCTATGTAATAAATTGAATCTGAATCATAAAAAATGTTTAGATCATACGTAAGTCCCACCTAGATCTTATCAAATTCAACAGTCTAGATTTAGGATGTGAAATACTATGTAGAGTAAAGGTCCATTAGGAAAATGATTTGAGTAATTTCTCATCGACCAAACGCACATGTGCTTGTGTGCTTCACCATCAAGCCGCAGTCAATTGAAGACCAAGCTTGATCGAACAGTTATGTGACTAATTCGATCAAATCTGAAGAGGACAAAGAAGGAGGCTACCTCATCGCAAGATCATGGAAAAAAGGAGGTCGACTCTCGATGTCGCAATTGAATATAGGCTCACTATCAACTAGAAGCCAATGCTTGATTGAATTTGGGTGACGTTGCCGATGAAATTCTGTTGCAATCATGTTGCTGACACTTGCAGCCATCATGTGTGTCCTAAGCACACCAAAAATGTCAAAAGTGATATACGGCGCTCACTTTAATTCTAAAAGTTTTTTCGGACCACTTAAGTGCCACTTTTTTTAAAACACGATCATTTAAGTCCCCAACTCCAGTTTTGATAGCCGGAAAGTTTGAGGTTGAAATTGCTCTCGCAAGTTTGTTTTATAGATTATAAACTTTTCTTTTCTTTACTTTTTGGGTCAATATAGTAGAGACAGTTGAGATAAGTGGCCTTGGCTATATTTGTTAACAAAGCAAAGGAAGGATGACCACATCCTATGGTAAATCAAAAAAGAAAAAACAGTGCTCTCCTGCAATTAGCTTACAATTAGCCAACAACTAGCTAACAATCATCACATGTGCCCTTCCTCTACTGGCATGGAGCATAAAAGTCAAAAGAGCAAGAGTACTTGAAATCTGCCAAAGCCATTTCAAGCAGTTGCAGATTACTTCTAATTTGCTAGTAATAATCTGCTTAAGTTGCTTTTATGCGCAACGTGCCATGCATCCATATTTTCCAAAACTAGCTAATTCTAATACTAAAATTTAACAACCTAATAAATGCCTATTTTTCCAACCAATTTCCATTTTTTATTTTATGATTTTCGTTTTCTTATCTTATTCTCAGTCCCTCCTCTGAATCAAATTTTCACTGAGATAAATTTCAATTACCTCAGACAAAGCAATTGGTAACAAACATGAATGATGAAGAAATCATCAACATACGAACAGCAACATCACGGGTAATTAGAACAACACTTGGATGGGCTTCAGATCAATTCAATCTACACCCAAAAGAGGTGACCAGCAAAGGAATGGTGATGACAGCCAGTTCAAGGCACAGCAAGATGGTTTTTTTTTTTTTTTTTTTGGTCAGGGCACAGCAACATGGTTATTCGTTGAAAAATCATCACCAATTCACCATAACAATCTCCTAAATTATCATGCTGAGGTAAGAGATCGTACTGATGTAGCTTCATCACACGCCAGAGGGGTTTTGGTAGGACTGAAGAAAAGCAAATGTTAAGCAAACCCTACTAAAAACGTAGTTTCACAAATCGCAAGACATTGATTCCCCTAAAGCAATCAATAATTCCCCAAAGAACCGTGGTTACTTCATTTTGTTTGGGGAATTAGAAAGATACAACACCTCAAGCTTTCTATACAAGATCACATCATAATACCTACTCAGGATAGCAACGGAAGAGAGAGAGAGAGAGAGAGAGAGAGAATAGGCAAAAGAAAGATTCACCTGTACTGAATTGATCTTTCCTCACCAAATTTACATGGATATACCTGTACTCGAACCTTTCAAGTTGAAAGCAATGCGGATACGGAAAGAGCAGGAGTGTCGCCCAGTGATGGATAACTTCGATTTCGTCCTCGCAGGGCCTTGAAACATAGCAACAACAAAGATGTGAAAGGCGGACAGAAAAGAAGAAACGCATGTGATGAAGACAGCTAAATGCAGAGAGACGGATAGAGAGTCCATAATTATGATTGCGACCTTGTCAAGTGCAGTCAGCGGCCTTCCTGAGCTTCTATTTGAGAGACAAGCTCTCAGCAGCATATTCAGCGGATTTCAGTAGACTCCACTGCTCATTCACAAGGGAGACATGTCCATTAAAAATAACATTGTAAGCACTAGCAGAAAGGATGACAAGTCTAATCCAACAAGAAGAGAATAACAAGTTTGATCCAACAATAAGCATATGAACAGCAGAATCAACACGGTTGCACTTGAATTTGGCAAGCACACTTCAATATTTATTTAGTTTCATATAGGACTCATGTGCAAGGATGGACAACAATCAATTTAAGACCGATTAAATGAGGACCGAAATTTTTCACAATCTCAAAGCATGAATAAAAAATAGCAAGCTGAGAAGATGTTGGCATTGCAATGTGAAGATTTAGCTAAAAGTCACTCACTTCTTTATTCTTCACTCATGCACACACATACATGCACAAGCACTCCCCAAGCACATCACTGCTCTCTGTTTTTCTTCTTTCCTCATGGTTTTTTATGTTAGTTTATGGCAAAGAACTAATCCATCCAAGGTACGACCTTCCAGGCTCTCAATAGATTCAAGAGTAAGACATCTCTCCTATTTACCCCAGTCAGAATTCACCAGTCCATGTATTTTGCACGACAAACGGTTCTACCTTCCAGACAAAATCACATTATGATGCAAGCCAATAGGAGTCTGCCTCTTGAGAAATTTTCTATCCTATCATATCAATATGAAAGCTTCCCTGGCCACTATGACAAATAGCAATCAGCGCAATTGAGAAATCCTCAATTAGCCCACACAACAGCTCAAAGGAAATTCACGAATGTAATCATATTTGCAAGTGCATAATTATTAAGCATCGTTAAAGCACAACCAAATTAAGACCACAGCACCAATCAGCCGAGCAAGAGAATACACAACCAGCAAGCATAATCTCAATCCGGTGAATATAATCTGTCAGATGCCAAAACCCTTGGGTATATGTACGTCAACATGCTTTGTTCGTCTAGATATTTGATTAACATGAATCTATACTTTGCATAATATCAGAATCAGAGACAACATATTTGGATGGATTTGAACAACAATTCAAGCAGTCATGGCATATGGAGATCTCAGCCATAGTCTAAAATCACTGGAAACAGAGACGCTGTAAGTGAGTTGAACATGTACATTACGCAACAATCATTCCAGACACTAAAGCATAAGAACGCTTCTCAAAATCGTATTCCGTATTCGTTCAGGCATTTTAACGAATGTTTGGTGGTCAGTTCAAAAATAGAACACAGAGTCATGATCGAAGAGTCATTTCCGATATATACAAATTCAATGACATCAGAACGTATTTAAACTACTAACAGATCCACAATCATCATTCTACTTTCACTCAAAACCGTAATTAAAAATCTCGGATTCAACTCAATAAAACAGAGCAATGTCGTACACCCCTCGGAGACCGTCTTTGGCCAAGAGCAGCCATGGAATAGCGGACGGCCTGAAGATTTGAAGAGGTTGGGGCCATCGCGCCCTGGTGAAAATCGAGAAGTTGTCGATGTTGAAGATCATCGAGCTCTCGTCGCACAACATGAGGCACGTGCGAGGCTATGAAGATCCTAGTAGTATTATCTCTAAATGAAAACTCATTTTTCGGAAAATAACCAACCAAGGACTTGGCATCGGTTGACGAATTAGCTAGAGAAGCACCGAAATTCATTTCTTGAAGAAGAAATAATGGGTAAATCGGATGCATGCATCCCGAGTTCATCTGAACAATTGAATCTGGTAAATCACACACACACACACACACACACATATATATATAAACCACGTTGGACAATCTACAAACAATTAGGTTTCCACACTCATGCATGCAATAACCTTCCCTTTCAAGAAGAGAGAATGGATCGTGCTGATAATAAACCCTCTCAATTCATGAGACAACATATTACTGGTTACTTTTTATATGCCTACCATGGTCATCCGCTAGATGAGAAATTAGACAAAAGCTCACATGATTAGAGCATTGTTCATATGGTGCTCTTACTTTTAAATGTGAAAGCTTTAATATAGATGAAAAAGAAAAAAAAAATGGAAGACATTTGAATGTTTCATATGTACAAATCTAATTATCTTACATATCATTCAACCAACTATTGCATCATCACCTTGCAAGGCGTGCAAATCAAAATCCACCCTTGAAGTCAAATCATCTCCGCTCAAATCCCCCTTAGAAGGTAGGGATTTGAACCCCAACCCTCCCCTTCTCATGTGGGAAGGATGGCTAAATGCTAGTAACTATATTACCACGATTGATATACGTATTTAAGCCCAGCTTAGTAGGATAGGATGGTTTGCATTTTGTATTCTCTAGGCCTCACACGATGGGAGCTCGGGTGAAAATCTAGAGTTTTAGCCAGACAAAAAAAAAAAAAAATCCCCCCACATCGTTATAATGCATTCTAGAATTATAATTATTGGGAGACAAAAAAACAAACCAATACTTTGTATTATCTATTGTTACAATTTCTTCTACTTCAAGTGAAAGGTACATGGCTTTTGAAGGCTCATGAGTCATGACGAAACGTACATAATTAAAGGATAAAGGAGAATTTATGCAATAATTTAGAATTCAGGGGATAGAGGGCATGTATTTTTTGTCCGCAAATTATATCTATCTATGCTATCTTTGAGTTCTCATTCCGGTTAACATATAAGCAAACAAAGCTTTAAGGACATAACAAAGTGAAAGTTTAGGACAAATATGAGAACATTTGATAAATTGTTTAGCATATGTATATTGTAGCAGATGAAAAACTGTTGTAGGAGGAACTATTAAATGAACATATCAAAATGGGTCATGAAGCCATTTTTTGACGATATATTTGGGGCTAGGTTGTAAATGGGTTGTTAAACACTTGAAGGGTTGGGTGAAAATAAGTTTAAAATATAGAAGTTCAACTAGAGTGGGTCATAAATGGGTGTCTAGAGAACCCATCTATGATCCATTTTAAAATTAAATTTGTATCTGTTGGGTAAGGGAAATTTGGACCATATGTTTGTTTGTTTGTTTGTTTTTTTTTTTTTTTTTTTGTTCTAGAGGTGACTTTCAATATGCAGTGCTTTGCATTTACAAGATTCAAGACATGACTCTCATAATGTAGAACTTTGTCCCACGTGGCACTTTGCCCACCGTGGACCTAATTTGACCAGCGCGAATCCTCAAGTCAGAATAGGCCCAAGCCGAGATTTTGGGCTCCCCCCTTTTTTTCCAGGGCAATTTGCACCTTCGGGCTTGAGAGAGGCCCCAAATGTCCCAAACCGGCTGAACTCTATCTAAAAATATATATTTCAATATTAAATATAAAGCATATATAATAGAAAATACATTATTAATAATAATAAATCTTTAAGTAATTCGTAAATAAGTTGAAGTTAACATGTAAAAAAGAGTATTTTTTAGGGCCAAAATATAATAAACGATCTTTTTTTACTTTAAAAAGAAACAAAAGAAATTCGAGTGAGTTTCGAACCGGTTCGAAGCAAAGGACTTTTGGAAGTTCTATGGACTTGTCCATCATTAGGTAAAGACTTATTTTTTATTGGGGTTCAAGTAATGGTCGTTAGCTTACATACCACATTTGATGGAATGAATGTTTAGTCTTTGTCTCCATGGGCTGCTCGATCCTCTCATGATTGACGGTGAATGTAAGGGACCAATTTGTTCAGTCTCTAGTCTTTGGTTTTCACATCCAAGGACTTCGTAGAATACGAGGCACCAATATTAATATTGCTTTCTCTCCCCTCAACTTTTTAAAGGAGCGTCCTCTTGGACAATGCTATCTTATAGATTAGTATTAATATACCAAACCACATGGCAGACCATAAGTGAATAATAAGGCACCAATTTTGCATTCATTGGTAGGCTCGAACAATACATTCTAGGGCCTCGTCACTAAGTGGGCTAGGCCTACAGCTTTGAGGCTCATTGTAGTCTACCCATTCGTTTATGAAAGTTACTTTGATAAATATTAGTTTTAGATTATCTACCTTGGAACACAAACTTTGTTAATATTGGAAGAGAAATCAAGGCTTAAAACAGAAAAGGAAAAGTATTTTATGACAAATTTAAACTAAAATACAGAAAAAGTATAAAAATATTTTCTATTTATGTTTTCCATTTTATCTAATATTTAGCTCAGCCTTTTTTTTTTCCTTAAAAAAAAAAAAAAAAAAAGACATCGTCCCTGTTATTGGGCCAACAAATTCTAGTGGGCGAGCTAGACACTTGCCAAAACTTGCCAGTTTGGATTTGTACATGGCCCCTAAAAGTTCGAATCAAACATGTTCAGTGATCCAATCTAGTAAGTGTACCTGATCTCGCCATATTCAGATATGTTTTCCCCTACGTTTGATGATTTATCTCTTAGAGCATATGAAATGGATGGGACGAGACCTCTTGACTATTAATTAACGTGGGGATTGGGACAAGGCGCCCTTATTCCCCCCATTCCACGGCAAAGGGTGAGCTGAGCTAGTAATTAACTGCATTAATTTTTTTTTACAGAAAAGATGCGGTAATACACTAGGAGATAATTTTAATGGAAAAGAAAAGTGTGAGAACTCAAACAAGCATGTGGGTTTCATTCAATTGACCAATGGAAACTTCACAAATCATTTAATAAAGAGGATTTAATGCTCATTCTTGGTACATTTAGCATTTCTCTTACCTCAATAAAGAAGGCGCCATATGATATTTTCAGAAGCTATCATCAAATTTCCAATCGTAACCCAAAATAAATATCTTACTTATGCATTTAATATTTTTGGAACTCGCTTTCATGCAAACATAATTTAAAAAGTTGAGATTGCATCAAGCTTGACTACTTGAGCTTGATGTTTCAGCTTTTGGTGCTTGACTTGTAATTGACTTGGACTTTAAACCAATTTCTTTTGAAAAGCCAAAAGAAATAATCGAAAGTAGGGGAGAAAACTTTAACCCAAGACACGGCAGATGTAAAAGGAATTTTGTGTAAAGAGAGAAGAGTTTCAAGATAACTTTACCTTTTTATGAGTGTCATATTCATATAAAGAATCAATGGAGCCACTTTTTGTCAAGGATGTGAAAGTTTCATTCCTATTGGATCCCCTCGTGATTGACGGCGAATATAAGGCACCAATTGTTCAATCTCCAGTCTTCGGTCCTTGTCACCTTGGACTTCATAGAATACAAGGCACCAATATTAATACTGCTTTCTCTCCCCTCAACTTTTTGAAGGAGTGTCCTATTGGATAATGCTATATGATAGATTAGTATTAATATACCAAACCACATGGCAGATCGAAAGTGAATAACTAGCCACATTTGATAATTAATGACAATATGCCATGTCACTTATTACACCAAATATATGAGACATTCTTAGTGTTTTTGACATTTCTCTATATTGCTTTAGTTATATATGAATGACACCACTACATGTGCTAAGACTTTAGTCAAATTTTCTAAGTGAAATGGTGTGCAGTGTGGTATGCACCGATGTCATCAAATAAGTGTGGAGTTAGGATTAGAATGGAGATTGTCAAAAGGGGGAAAGAGATAAATTGAGCAAGATCAATTAAAAGAAATTTAGTTTTCTATTCCACCAAAATTTCTTCTCAAAATCACACAGTGCTCTCAAGCATCATTAGGAGTTAGAGCTGGCAATATGGGTCAAAAACCCATTTTATGACCCATTTTTAGTTAAATGGATCATATATGGGTCAATTGAAAGTTAAATATGAGTCAGAAATGAGTCAAGTGAAGATTAAATATGGATCAGAAATGGAGCAAGTGAAAGTTAAATATGGGTCAGAAATGGGTCAGTGAATATAAAACACAAAAAGAAATAGTCTAAGGGTGCGCATGGATTTGTTTCTGTTCTTTTTTTGTTCCTGGGAACATAAACAAAAAAGTGTTTCTGTTCCGGGAACAGTTTTTGAACAAAAGAACACGTTTGGTAACGTTTGGTCCGAGAAAAAAATGAACAGAAACACGTTTGGTAAATTTTATTATTTTTTTGTTTCTTTTAATTTTTTAAACATTTTTTTTATTTTTTATTTTTTCCTTTCTTTTTATTTTTTCTTTTTTTCGGCCGGTCACCGGCCTCCGGCGACCGGCCGACGGGCCGCGGCCTCGCCCGGCCACGGCGAGGCTCGCCGGCCCACGGCGAGGCCGAGCCCGGGCGTGGTTGGGCGAGGCTCGGCCTCGCTGGATCCGGGCGAGCCCGAGCTCGCCCAGCCAAGGCGAGGCCGAGCCTTGACGGCCGGTCGCCGGCCATGGCCGAGGCCGGCGACCGGCCAAAAGAAAAAAGAAGAAAAAAAAGAAGAAAAGAAGAAGAGAAGAAGAAGAGAGAGAAGAGTGGTTTTTGTTCTTTTGTTCCTTCCGAGAAGTGTTTCTTTTCGGGAGAAACAACTTTTTTTTGTTTCTTTTTTCTGTTTCTATTTCGTTCCGTAAACAAAAAAAAAAAAAAGAACAAACGCAACCAAACACGTTTGTTTTTTTTTCCCCGGAACACTTTCCGTACGAAGTGTTCCGGAAACACTTTTTTGGAGTGTTTCAATGCAGGCCGTAAATGGGTTATAAGGAAACACATTTTAAAGTTTAAACCCTTGGCCTTTTTTAAATTTATAAAAATATTTTTTAATAAAAAATCGAAATTATAATTATTTTTCATATTTCAATTTTTTTTCTTTTTTTTTTTTTCTTTTTCTTTTTTTTCTTCATTCCTTACCGGTGGCCGGCAGGGCGACGGCCAGCCCCCGGCCAGCAATAGGCCTCGCCATATCAACGAGCCCGAGGCCCCGCCCGACGCTGGCGAGGCTCGAGCCTCGCCAGTTGTCCGCGAGGCTCGAGCTTGCCGGCGTCGGGTGGGGCCTGGCGAGATTGAGTCTCGCCCGACGCCGGCGAGCTCGAGCCTCGCCAACGATTGGCGAGGTTCAAGCTCGTCGGCGTTGGGTGGGGCCTCGGCCTCGCCAGATTAGCAAGATCGAGCCTTGCTCGAGCCGGCGAGCTCGAGCCTCGCCGACGATTGGCGAGGCTTGAGACTTGGCCTTGCCAGATCGGCGAGATTAAGCCTCGCCGACACCGGCGAGCTCGATCTCGCCCGTGGCTGGTCGCCGGCCATCGTAGTGGCCGACGGCCGACCGAAGGAGAAGAAAAAAAAAAAAAAAAAAAAAAAGAAAAAAATAATTATTAAAAATAAAAAGTATATTTTTAAAAAATAAAAATAATTAAAATTATATTTTTTAAAAATTAAAAAATTAAAAATTATATTTAAAAAAGTTAAAAATTCGATTTTTAAAAATATTTTAAAAAGAATTATAAAAATTTTCCATTAAATTTGTATTGCATAAAAATTATTAAAAAATTTGTATTACATAAAATTTTTTTAACAATAAATAGGTTTTAGCAATATGAGTTGGGTTGGGTATGAGTCACTATATTTACACTACAAGAATATAGGTCAAAACGGGTTAAATGGGTCAAATATGGGTTGACCCATTTTCGACCCGACCTATACTCAACCTAACCCACTCATTTGCCACCTCTATTAGGAGTTGCCATTCAAGTTTGTTTGACAATCGTTGAAGCAATTCGATGATGCCTTCCATATAGACAATCCAACAAATCTAGAGATGGCCCCATGGATTCACGACATGCTTTTCACCACATAGCACCTTGCCTCTTTACAAGCTTCAAGAAATAGCTCCCGAGGTGTAGGACTTTGTCCCACATAACCTTTAGTTCTAGGGATGGAAAAAAAAAAGATCTAAAGAACAATTTGCCTAGATCATACGGCTAAAGAACAATTTGGCCTAGATCATACGGCTAAAGAACAATTTGGCCTAGATCATACGGCTGACTTTTTCAGGTTTGAAGTGGCCCAGGCTGAAATTTAGGATCCCCCCTGATTCTTTTTCGAGCCAATCCGCACCTTCAGCTTTAGCATCTTCGGGATCTCAGGACTAATGTGGATCGAACTGGTCAAATTATATATTAAAAATAAAAAAATATAATCAAAAGATTAATAATTAATGTAGAAGATGTTTTAATTATACTCCGAACACTTGAATAAACTCATAAGTAAGTCAAAAAATGAACATATAAAAAATGATTTTTGATGCCCAAAATATAATAACTAATCTATTTTTAATTCATAAAAAATGAAACAAAAATCCACTAAAAATATTAAACTATAATTTTTTCACAAAAAATAGGCTCTCTAGTCTCTCTTCCCCTCATTGGTACCATGGATAGTGTGTCGTATTAAACAGTGACAAAGAGGTCAGATTGCTTTTCACAGAATGATCCAGAGCTTTAGCGAATCAATTAGAATATTTTAATGCAAAAATCACTTGTAATTTTCTTGAATCCAAGTGCACGGGACGCAATCTCTCTTCACAACATGACTCATGTACATTTCTTTTGAGGGGCCAAAGGAAGTTCCCAAGGGCTTTGACGACTTGAGCAGGAAAAGTATTGGACTAATTGCATGATGCACCGCACTCAAGGACTATAAAAAAGATTTTTGTTTCAATAATGATAAAGATCCCGACACTCGCGCATCACACCACGATTAAAGAAATTAAAAATAAAAAAATTTGCTGTAATAAAAGTGAGTTTTTCTTTAACATTTCTAGATTGAAAAGATGCCCAAAACACATTTCATTCGACCAGAAAAAGAAATATTTGTTGGGTGGCCTTTTCATTCAAAAAGAGATTATGTGGAAAATCTTGGCCTTTTGGAAAAGGAGGAAAAAAGAAAGTTATTATACAAAAAGTTAGTTGATTTGTCATGTAATGATTTGATCTTTGTATTCACATTGACCAAGTAAATATTATTAAACTGTGCTACATTGCAAACAATAAATGGACAATAAACCATATTTAATAATAATATGCCACATTACTTACTATACCAAATTTATAAAATAGTCTTAGTGTTGGACCTTCTCTTTCTTGTTTCTGTGGTCAAAGTGAAAACAAACCAAACCTTAAAATATGAATAACACTACAGGTACTAAGACTTTACTAAATTAAATGGCGTGCTATTCCCGTGTGATCAATTAAGTGTGGAATCAAAATAGGAATAATATTTGTAAAAAAGGGGAAAACATAAGTTTTAGAACATGCTTGCAGTTTTTAAAAGCCTTAGGACTCAATTGCACAATTCGAAAGTTTTAAGACTTAATTGCACTTTCGTGATAAATTTTAGAACATCCAATGCACTTATCCCTAATTGGTCCTACCCCATTTATGTTTATTTTCCCTTTTAGAATAATTGTCAGTTTGGTCGCCGACTTCACACCAATTTGATGGTATGTCGCAAGCCACACAGCCGACTCGTCAGTTAGTAATATTTTTCTAGTAAAGTACCTGTGACATTACTCTTGAAATACTTGTATCACTATGCCCACTAAAACATTACATCTCTAGACACTTTATATGTTGAGGAAATGCAGTGGGTTCATGTCAATTAGTTCTCAATTGCGGTGGTTAATTTCCACATGGTACTTACATAATCTAAACTTAATAGGACTCACATGAGTCCAATGGACATACTACCTCGATGAACACATCGACCAAGAACTCTTGTGGTTTCCTAATCAGAATATTTCTCATAAACAGGTTCAACAGTTTGTTAGGATTGTCAATTATCTTAGAACTTTCATCCCAAAAGTCTCTAAATTTTGCACCCCTTGCAAAAGCTCTTGAAGAAGAATCCACTCCAATGGAAAAGAGAGCACAATAATGCAGTTGAGGTGTTAAAGGAGGAATTGCTACATCTTCCCCATTGCAAGTTCCTTCTCACCACAAGCAAATTTAGCGAACTGATGATAATGAAAAGTATTGGACATCAGTTTTGCTTGAAGAAATTGACGGAAAGAGATACATCTATGAACATAAGAGAGGACGGTTTTCACCTATCAAACTTCACTACCACTCTTTCACTCAAAGAAACCTTAGCCATGAAATGAAATCAAGGAAATTGAATTCCATCTTATTGTTTATCATTTCTTTGTCCAAACAAAAATTCATCCTTTCCCTAGATGGTGAAATTTAAAGCCAAAATAGTTTCTCATCCTCAACTTGTTCGATGGGCAAAATAGTTTCCAAAATACTATTTGGAAACCAAATTCATTAAAGTAGAGGGGAACATCCTTGTAGATCTTCTTTCAAGACCTAAAGGCATCTCATCCTTTTATACATTTACTTTTGACCAATTGCGAATTAGTACCATGAGGGAAGGGTGAAAAGAACCCTAGGGAGATATGCCCATAGTCCTCACTAAAAACCACAATACTTTCCTTGTCAGACGACATCTTTCTCCATGTAATAACACTAAATGCTAAGCATATTGGAAGTGGGAATACATTGAAAATTTGGGCCTCCTTCCTTTGTTAGAACTCTGGCTCTGGCACAGTAGTACCCTGTTTGTAGATAGAATGTAGCTAGAATTTCGGTAGTACATAAAACCTTGTAAGGATCACTTTCTATTTGAATTTTTCCCCTAATAAATCAAATCTGTGAACCTGTCGCTTGAAAAGAATATTTGTGATTTGTAAGTATAGTCAGGCATGTTTTCAATTGAATGAGATCAATTGAATACAATGGATGTAATAATGAGCTGGGGTAGCAACGGGAAGAACATAATAAAATGCATTCGATGGAATTGTCAGTCTTCGTTTCCATGGACTTTTTAATCCTCCCATAGTTGACGAGGAACATGAAGCACTAATTTATCCTTTATTTGGCTTTGTCCTCCCTTTCTTCTTTGTTATTACTCTCAACTTTTTTATGGTGTTTCCTATTAGACGATGCTATGATGTATATTAATATTAGTACACTAAACCGCATAACATACTACGTGTGGACTATAAGTCATATTCGATAACCAATAACAATATGTCACATCAAATTCATAAAACAATCTCAGTATATGACATTTCTTTTTCTTATTTTTATCATAAATTTGAAAGCAAGCAAGACGTTAAAATAAGAGTATCACTACATGTACTGAGACTTTACTAGAGTTTCTCGGTAAATGAAATGTGCACTATGTGCTGTACAGCATGTCGTCAAATAAGAGTGGAATCGGCATTAGTTTGTAAAAAGGGGAAAAGTGATATATGGGGCAAGCTCAATTAAAGGAAATTTTCTGGCAAAAAAATTAAAGGAAATTTTGCCAGCCCTCTAATATTCCGTGCAATTTGTAATATGCTTTTTTTATTTTTCCTATGGGGTAATTGTCGTCAATTACATGTCATTTCTGTTGAAATAAGTTACATGTCCCTATCCTATTCCTCTTCCCAATCACTATTAAATTGATGGGAAATATGAGGCACCAGTTATTAAATTATGGCTTGAGCTTGAACTAGGTACGAGACCCAACTCATTTAAAGGATTCTGATTTGTTCAAAATATGGTGTTCCTTTTTAATCAGTATCATATTTTGATTTGTTCGGTGGTGCTACTTAACTATTAAATATATTGAAGGTTTGGTTCTGTTGAAGATAAATATCCAAGTTTAACCGAGGGAGCAAACATTAGTCGGACTCCACTCAACGCGTCCAGTTTTAGGCCTTTTCTAATATCCTGAAGAAGACGTACTGCTGAAGTCTCTATTTTATATCCCCGCACGAGAGGACTCTCTCTTTAGCGAAGAAAAAAAAGGGGACGCACCAGTAACGCTTTCTTTGATTGCACGGAGTTCTACAATCGGTGGATTTTGTGACGCCAGTCGCATAATGAGTTGTTCTATTAATAAACACTATGAGTTTAGATGTAATTTAGGCGTGGAAAACACTCGAACTTGCAAGTAATTGTAACTCTATTTTTCTCTGATTTTTAGGGGATTATAGCTACTTACTCTTCCAGCTGCATAGATATTGATTTTCGGACTGAACCACAGAAGTCTCAGGAGTTCTTCACTGTTTCTCATTTATTTTCTTCGTGATTTCGCATTAATTAATTGCAAAATTTAGTTAGTTTCCACATTATTTTATAATAATTTATTCAGTCTTCAGGAGAGAGAAAGTTTACGGAACTTCCCATGATGGAGTTTGTCAGTAATTGATTTGTGCATAGAGAGAGGAGGTTTATAAATTCAGCTCAGACTGAAAGTGGATCACTGGACGAGATGGGGAAGCACCTATTTCTTATTCTCTACTCTATTCTCTTGTGGTGGTGGAGCTCAATCACAATCTCCAAAGCATACTCACAAAACCAAACGAATCAGTTCACGTAAGCCTTCTTAAAAAACGCAATACACAAAGACCCATTTGGGGTCTTGAGCTCTTGAAATGATTCTACTCATCATTGTGAGTGGCAAGGTGTTTTGTGCAGCAAAAGACATCCTGGGAGGGTCACATCCCTGGACTTGAGATCACAAGGCTTGGAAGGCTTACTATCTTCTCACGTAGGTAACCTCTCTTTTCTGAGGATCCTATTTTTGCAGAACAACAGCTTTCATGGTGAAATCCCACCACAGATTGGCAACTTGCTTTGGCTTTGTGTTCTTGTTCTTAGTAACAACTCATTTGGTGGGTCGATACCCTCTAATCTTTCCCGCTGCTCGAACCTCGATACCCTGAATCTCATAGATAATCAACTTGTGGGGGGAATTCATTCTGATCTTAGTTCTTTAACAAGACTCAAAGGCTTGGGCTTGGCTAGTAACAGTCTTGTAGGTCCTATTCCTCGTTCAATTGGAAACCTCTCGCTACTACAAAAGCTCTCCCTGGCAGCAAATGTGTTAAGCGGAGAGATACCTAAGGAATTGTCCAGACTCAAGAGACTGACATTTTTAAAGCTATATTCCAACAAACTAATCGGTGAGGTTCCAGCGGGGCTTTTAAACATCTCGACATTGTTTCATTCGATGTTAGTAATAACCGATTCTTGGGAAGCTTTCTCAATGATGTCAGCACCGCTTCTCCTTCTCTCTATCTCCTTGAAGCCAGTGATAACTTGTTCACCGGGATGATTCCGTTAGCGTTAACGAATTTCACAGGCCTTGGAAAGCTTCTCCTTGCCCAGAACAACTTCCATGGGCCAATACCCAAAAATCTAGGAAGGCTAAAGGGCCTTTATGCGATTGTATTGAGCGAAAACCAATTGCAGGATGACTTGAGTTTTATCTCTTCTTTAGTTAATTGTTCCAACTTAACACATCTCTACATGCGAATGAACTTGTTTTACGGATCGTTTCCGAGATCCTTCTCCAATCTCTCCACCATTAAGTGGATTTCTATGTCAAACAATCAGATCCAAGGATCTATTCCGTTAGCCCTCGGAAATCTCTTCAAGTTGTCTTTCTTGGATTTATCGAATAATTTTCTAACTGATTGCATTCCTCATTCCATTGGAGCACTTTCCAACTTGCAAGAACTTTTTTTAGGCGGTAACATGTTTACCGGAGAGATACCGTCTTCGATTGGTAATATTACGCTGTTAAATGTCCTTGACCTTTCCTCCAACATTTTCCAAGGCTACATACCGCAGAGTCTCGGCAACTGCAAGCAACTAATTGTGCTTGATCTTACGAAGAATAACCTAATTGGCTCAATTCCTATCGAAATCATGGGTCTTTCTTCCTTGTCAATTGTCTTCAGTTTAGCAAATAATAATTTAAGTGGATCCCTTCCATTGCAAGTTGGATCTTTAAAGAATCTTGGCATATTAGATCTATCTTACAACAGACTGACCGGCTTAATTCCGACGTCCATCAGCAAGTGCTTGGTATTGGAACAACTTCACTTAGAAGCTAATTCTTTTCATGGTCAAATCCCTGAAGCTTTACGTCCATTACAGGGTCTACAAGAGCTGGACCTTTCCAATAATAACTTTTTTGGTCCAATCCCGAGCTTTCTCGCAGGGCTCTCACTACTCAAGTACTTGAATTTGTCCTTCAATCAACTAGAAGGACAAGTTCCAGAGGGTGGAGTTTTTCTTAATGCGAGTTCTGTATCGATTTATGGAAATTCGAAACTTTGTGGAGGTGTTCCTGGTCTAAAGCTTCCTCTTTGCAAATCATCAAGCTCTAGGAAGTCTTCTTCAACCAAGGCCAAAGTTATTTATGTGGTAGCTAGCAGTTTGTTATGTTTAGCTTTGTTGCTCCTATGTTTGTCTATCTCCTACTACAAAAAGAAGCAGATGACAACCAATTCCTCCACTTCATTATCTTTTGGGAACCAATTCTTGAGGATTTCTTATGAAGAACTCTTGAGAGCAACTGACCGATTCTCTAAGACCAATTTGATTGGTAAAGGGAGATATGGCACAGTTTATAAGGGGATTCTTGATAGCGGTGCCACGGTGGCGACAAAGGTGCTCAATCTATTGCAAAGAGGTGCTTCAAGGAGCTTTATCACTGAATGTCGAACTCTAGGAACCATTAGACATCGAAACCTCATGAAGATACTAAGTGTCTGCTCAAGTGTGGACTTTCATGGAAATGACTTCAAAGCTCTAATATATGAGTTCATGGCTAATGAGAGCTTGGAGGAGTGGCTGCACCCTGGGACTATAGGACGAGATGATGAGCACGGTGAATCGAGAAATCTGAGACTAGTGCAAAGGTTACACATTGCCATTGACATAGCTACTGCGATCGAATATCTCCACAAGAGTTGTTATTCAGTAATCGTCCACGGAGATTTGAAGCCAAGTAATGTGCTTCTGGACAACGACATGGTGGCTCGAGTTGGAGATTTCGGGCTTGCAAAGATCATTTCAATGGTGTCTGTTGAAGCCACAGGAGTTCAGGACGAGGGTAGTTCAACTTCAACCGCAATCAGAGGATCCATTGGTTATGTGCCTCCTGGTATGAATCTATCTTATTTTCTCAATTAGTTTTTCATTGAACAAACAAGATCCTTGATATTATGTTATGCTTTGTGTGCTCTAACACCTCTTTCTCACAACATTATTTCCTTTTTTTTTTTTAATTAATACCTTCAATTGAAAAAGAAAATACATATGTTTGTGTATGAAAAGATTAATAGTAGCATTTTGTAATCGTATTGAAATTAAGACAAGAATAAATCATCTTAAATTTAATCATTGAATATATATATATATATAGACACACACACACACATATATCAAAGAATTCATACCAATAAATAGATTAAGCATATTGTGTCCTATCACGTTTACATTTTCTTTCTATAATTTGTAATCTATCTCATGCCATGAAAATGGATTGTGTCTAATATTATCATAAAGTCACAGTATGAGAAATTGATGAGAACTTGTGATTCACTTCTGGTAAGCCATGACTTAAGGTCTTGACAGTAAGTAATTGACCCCTCGTGGTGGACCCTTTCCTTTTGACTTGACCTATAATTTCATATTTCTAAAATTTGTTTAGATGACATGACATTTAAGTTTGAATCCGCCCAAGGTCTTAAACCCATAAATGCACAATAATATCACACAACAAACACTAATTCACAGCATGATGGACTCCATCCAACTTTCACTCCCCTAAACTTCTTGTTTAGAGGATATTTAGACAAATTTACGCATTTAACAGGTATAAATCCATTAGAAATAACAAATCACTCAAAGTCTCTTCTTTTTCCCTATTCTTCTAGGCATTTTCTTCTATTCTTTATTGTAGAAAAGAAATAGTGTGGTATAGGGATTAAACTGAATCCAGATCATGAAAATGATGAGCCTTGTGTGCATTTCATGTGTGTCCAATCAAAACCAGCAGTTCAAATTTAGTTAATACATGTACTAAGTGCACTAAATAGTTTCCGCCGAGGCCTTCATTGCATATATTTTCTTCTTTTTTCTATTTTCCCCCTATACCCTACTAGAGGAAAAAGTCACTCTTGATGTTTAGGCAATTTTTTTTAGCGAACATGAGACAACTTTGGGTGCACTTAGTAGTTTGGAGAAAGAAGAGTTCATATGTTGTTAACTGGTATTTGGTGCACTTTTTACATCCTAAAATCTCATTTCTCTACGGTCAATGCATTCCGACTTTTGAGACAATTTTTACCACTTTAGCATCCAACGGGCGATAAACATCGGCCATAGCCAATAAACTAAACGAAGGTCAAAGAAAAAGATATGAAAGAAAAAACCAATAGAGGGTTTTATGACCATCTACCTTGCTCAAATAGAGGATCACTTGGCCTCTGCCATGCATAGTGAGCCGAATTGTGAAGTGAGTGAGGGCTTGCAAGCCATTGCTCTATGTTGTGCGCGACTAGCGAGAGCCCTCACAACTGTCCTTGTCAAGCTCTTGCAAATGGGCATTAAACAAAATCCCATGTGACCTAGAAACTTTTTCTAAACAATTAACTTCAATAAAAAGTGTATGTTTGTTTCTATTAATGTCTTAATGAAATTTTTAGAGTATGGCATGGGACACGAGGTTTCCATACTTGGGGATACATATAGTTACGGCATTCTATTATTGGAGATGTTCACGGAAAGAGACCCACTGAAGAGGCCTTTGGGCACTATCTTAACCTCCACAACTTCGTCCTAATGGCTCTCCCGGATCGAGCAATGGACATCGTAGACTTAAGGCTTTGGAGTGAAGCTAGTGATCAACAACAAGAGATCAAGATCAGAGATTGCATTATCTCTATATTTGAAGTTGGACTCGCATGTTCGATGGAATCACCATCGGATCAGATGGACATGACTGAGGCAATCAGGAAATTGCACTTCATCAAGGTGAGTTACGAAACCAAAGAGAGGAGGATTGGTATGTAGCTAAGTCAGTTTTCTCATTTCATCTTGGAACTCTTTCACTAGTAGAGAAAATCGTTGTGCAAAGGCAATGCTAGCAAATTGACATGAATGTTTCCCTAACTAGTCTACCTACCCATACCTATTATGTGTGTTTTTAATGATGACGCCAATATCTATATTTTAAAATCATAGAAAATGGATGTATGGATTTATAGTTGTCACGATCTACCTTTTTTGCCTAGAGAGGAAAACACATAAGTTTAGGTATATTGCTTAAAAGGCAGCCCTATAGCCTTTAATTAGGCATAGGTTCTCTCAAGCCCATGCCCTGCGTGAGATTGGGGTGTTTAATTTTAGTTTCAATTAAAGCTATAAGAATTTTCTAATGAGGAGTCACCACTCGCTTGTTGGCGTCAATTAGAAACCAAGTGAGACATGGGAGTATATTTTACTTTCTATGCAATTAGAGAATTTAGGAGCAATGACTTGGTTACACTAATTAATTAATCAGTGCCATTGCGTGGTACATAATCTTGTTCATTTTGTCAGGCAGCTTGGATTGATTTTAAACCTATCCACAAATATATGATATGGTCATGCAGGTGTACAATAATTAAAATAACAATCAGCAACCAAAGAAGTATAAAATAAATTGCAAAGAAAAGTTAGAATCTAACTCTAAGTAGGCTATAGGGAAACCAACTTCAACATATCATAAGTGTGCAACCAATTGGCAATTGAAATAGACTGCACAAATAATGACCTAGCATTTGTCTTATAGAACATTCAAATCTTGGGCTAAAGGTCTAAGAGGTTGTTCAATTTTGAGCACAATTTTTATCAAATACTTTCACACATTTTAAAAAGAAACTACTCAAAAACCGATTTTAAAGCTTTTCCCAAAGATTTCTGATTTTTCTAAATAATTTATGAATTTTTTTTAAATATATAATATAATATAATATAATATATTAATCCAACTGGGCTTGTGGGCCCGGGTTCATCACGTTGGACCGGGCTCGCGATTGAGCCCAGTCCGGCGAAAACCCAAAACAAAATAAATATAAAAACTAAGCCCAACTCACAATGAAATAAACCAAAGTCGAAGCCTCATTAGACCCACTGAGCCCATATCAACACTCAAGCCCAACCATTTGATCCGAATTTTATTTTCTAGTTTCCTTTTTTTTATTCTTTTATTTCTTCCCTTCTTCTCCACGACGTCGTCTTATTCATGACGTCCCCTTCTCGAGCGATGCCCTTCACCCGAAGCTCCAAATTTCTTAGACAAGCCTCGGGCCAAAGCTCAAGCCACCGACAAGCCACTACCCTTCATTGGTCGTCCACTCCGACCACCACTCGTTGGCCGAGGACCACACCACATGGCCGGCACCAACACAACAAGAAAAAACGACAGGGCGAAAGCGAACTATTGGGAATATCGGATTCCTAAAAACCGGATTCGAAACTAAATCGAACCCCTAAAACGACTGCGGAATACAAGCCCGAGAAAACATGTATAACAGATCCTAAAGCATACCACGAAATCGAGCGTACCTTGTGAGCCACAGATTAAACACCAATGCCGATAAGAGGAAGAGAGAACCAATCATGTTCGATCCGATGACGTCGATTGGCCTTGAAGGGAAGACGACATCGCCTTTAGCCTTAGTTTTTCTTTTGGAGGGAGAGAGGGAGAGGAACATACGTACAAATGCCAAAAGGTGCGTTCTCCCTCTCTTTCCTCCCTTATATACGTTTCCTCCAAAATAGAATCGTACCCCTTCATCATATCCCTCCATCCATAGGCCCTAATCTTGTGGGCCGGGCTTTTAGGCCCAACATGGGCGGACGGGTCAACTTACGCCCATCACATAAAACCATCATCTCCCACTCGCACATGGTGGGCCGAACAGGATTCTCTTTACCTTTTTTCAACATTCATAATGGTGAATAATTCGTGCGACCAACATACTTTGAGAGCTCGTTGCTATACATCTGTTAGGAATATATAGCAACTCATAATGGGCATCACACTCTGAGTAGATTTAGTATGCAGTACCCTAGATCGATCGATCACATTTATATATCTCTTGATCTCTTTCAAATAATGATATATATATTGTATTCACAATTATGATTATCCCAAAGACAGTCATAATTGGTTAACCAGTGAATACAAAACTACAATGTGATTCTCCAAATTCGATCTTCCTCTTTCCTTCAAACTCTCAATTTCAGTTCAGCTTGCTTTTCTAAAAATATCCCATTAGATCGAATCAACTCATGACCATTGGCAACATCATAAGATATCAAACACTAAATAGAAATCTTGAGAATAAGTAAGAGTCATGAGGGGACTAAAATTGAGGAACTCTTTTCCTCAAGAGTTTCACACGACATAAAAGTTGAGATCAAACTTTTTGCCACTCTTATTGGTCGTTTCATGCATATATAGTATGAAATACGTATTACGGTATTAACTCCTTTTCCATGGAGCGTCTGTCTACACCTTCAATACCGTACAAATGATAGTTCAGACATACCCAATGTCTAACTTGAGTTCACGTATCTACTCATTCACAAAATTTATCAGAACTCACATCTGGCATCATAGACAGATAAAGTAAAATATGTGGGGTATTTTACTTTCGGACATACCTTTTGAAATTTATAGCCACTCTCAAGATTGAACCAAATGTTCAAGTTAGAATCGGCGCCTAGTTGACAGACAAAGATGTTCAGAAGATCTTATAAGAGAATACTGGCAAGAAAGAATCTGACATCAAGACTTCTGAGGATGGAACGTTCGGGTTCCATGGGGAATTGAGTGCACCTGACAGTGCAGCACTCATGGAAAAGACCTTGTTAGAAATTCACGGTAAGTATTGCAGTGTTTGGTTAAGCAATTCAAGATGGATCAAAATCGGCATCAGCTAAATTAGTAGACTGATATGAAGATAGATACCGCTGAGCAGGTTGCAAGTGTCAGAGGTGTTAGTAAGTGGAAGCTCAATAATGCGAACCGGGAGAATTTTTACCATCACTTGAGAGTCTCAAGTGGGAATGGAAATATATCACAATGGAACATTGTGATAGGCTTACTAAGGATTCAGGGGATTACTGATACCATTTGAGGATAATAGTCGATCGATAGATGGAGTTGGTCCACTTTGGTACGGTACGAATAGATCTTGTTTTGAGTGTGTAACATTCAGATTTCGGACTCTGATTTCGATTAGATAAATTGGGCATTTCATCGACGCGATTCAGTGTTTTTCTCTGAGTTGGCCACTCATGAGATAACTAGACTAGCTGGGTGAGTTATTAAGGACCTTAAGGCAAATAGACTTGAGAATTCGACTAGGGATCGACTTCTTGACCGTGCTCATCTTTAGAGATCATTGCGGCATAGTATAAAATCGATTTGAAATCAGAGATAGATCGGTTCGACTAAGATGAATGACCGATCGTGGGTGACTCCACTAAATTGGAAAATTCTCATCGACCGGCACTAATTTGATGTTTCTATCGTTTTGGTGCCTTATGTCCATATTTGAATCCTTGAGATTTTTACGACAATCGAGAGTCACCAATATGTCAAGTGGGTTCATTGTGGTTCGAAGAAAATCGATCACGGGTCATTTGTCCTAAAAAGTTCTGAAAACTACCTGGTAGCCTAGGTCACACTAAAAGTGTGTCGGAGTGAAATTAACCGCCAATCTAAGTTCGATTTCAGAAATTGAAGATTCTACCTTATCACAGAGTGGGTATACCGAAGTGTGTGTGCATCAGATAATTCGCCGGCATGGAGTGTCGGGGATGGATTATATTTCGAATCTAGATCGGAGATTATAAATTTGGCCAAGTTTTCATAGGATTCTTTCTTAAGCAGTGTATAGCAGAGGGTACAGAATTTCAGTGGTGAAAAGAAAGTAAAGAAAGATTACAGGCTAGAGTCAGCTCAGTAATCAATGTTTGCAGTTGTAAGATCAGTGTCAGAGTAAAGACTGCTCAGAATTGTCAGAAATTTTGAATCGTTGAGGTTCGAAGGTTTATTAGGGAGTCGAGAAAAAGAGATAAGATGTGGATGATAGAGTGTCTTATGTGAGAAGTTCAGTTTAGTTGTTGGTTCAGAAAGAGCAGAGTTTGTGTACCAAGATGATCTCCTTAGTCGAAATGGTTGGACAACACCACGAGACCAAAGGATTAGCATGGACTAATGAGACTCAATGAAATGACAATACCCCCACCTTTTGTATAAGGGTTGGTAAAAGTTTAAATTTCGAGGACGAAATTTTTATAAGAGGGGAATAGTTGTGACATCCAGATTTTCGGGTTCTAATTTCGATTAGATAAATAGGGCCGTTTTTGTTTAGTTGAAGCCAGGGATTGTGAATTCGGGATACAAGTGGGCTATACTGATAAGAAAAAGTACCAACTTGATCGATGAAATATTGAATGAAATTATAGGGGTCAAATTGATTTGATTTAAGTGGGATTAAGGTTCAATTTGGAAAGAAACCCTAGCAAAATTCGTATGCCACACTTACCCTCACATTTTGGCCCATCTAAAGCTTCTAGAAGGGGGCATAATTGTCAAAAAATGAGGGGTGGATGACAGCTGGTGGTGGCCCATGTGTAGATGACCTAAGAGAGAGAGAGAGTGAGAGAGAAAGAGAAACCGGTTTTCTCTTCTCCCCTTCTCTCTCCCGTCGCTGTCTCTCTTCCCCATCTTCCTCTTCGGTTTGTTCGACTCCATGGAAGCCGAAGACCAGCGAAGCAAGAGCAGCTCGCCGTCGCAGCCAGCAGCTGAAGCTGGAGTCGCCGCCGCCGCTTTGCATCGCTCGTGCCGTTGCTCCATCCTCCGCCTTCCTCTTCCCCCTTCTGCTACCGCTGGTTACTTCTTCTTCTTCTTCAGTGGCTGCTCGACGCCCAGCAGATCTGGGAGGACGCCAAGACAACCAGTAGCGCCATATGTCGCCTGAAGCCGCTGCACGCCACCACTGTCGTCGTTCGTCCCCGTGTAGGCTGCGGCTACCCGCACACCCTTCGCCCCCTCTCCTCCCTCTGGTTCGGACAGAACCGACCAGCAGAAGCAAAAACAGCGATCGGCGTTGCTTGAAGGAGTTGCAATCGCGCCGGAGCTACCATCGTCGCTGCACGCCGCCTCGCCGCCGTTCGCCTCACGCTCGCCCGCCGTGCGCCATTTGCCCTTGTCCGAACAAGCTGCTGTCCAGCTTCTGTTGCGCCTCTGGTCGGTCTCGTTTGGCCACCTTAGGCCGCCGCCCGACCTCCTCCAGCCACCGTCGACCTCGCTGGAGCCCTGCCACGCCCTCAGCCACCCTTGGCCGTCTCAACCGATGCCGGAACCGCCCCTTCCAGCAGCGAACAGAGAAGACAGAAAATGGGTATTGCAGCGAGGTTTTGGCCCGTTTTGGCCGTCTTCCCGAGCCCGGATGCTCGGCCCGCTTTGAGGAAAGTCGATCATCGCGTCGAGCTCGTCGTTTTGTGTGAGTTTTGCTCACTAATGCCTTCTTAGTTTGCTAATTACACTTAAAGGTTGATTAGTGTTAATTAAGTGTAATTAGGTGGTTAGATTAGAATTGATTAGTGATTTTTAGTTAATTGCTTTGCATATTAATTGTGTGATTAGTGTAATTAGATAGAGAATTGCCTAAAGTATTTATTGGAAGTTTCTTGGGATTTTTCCCGTCCCTTATCGGGTGTTAATTAAGCAAATTGGGCTTAGGTGGAATTTTTAGGAATTAAATATTAATTTTCGAAATTAATTATTTAATTATTTATTTCCCGAAAATTCAACTGGGATGGCCAGTGACCGGGATTTTATGCTAATGATCATGGCGCAATCCATTTATTTAATTGAGCTTTATATTGTGCTAAATTGAATTTACTGTATTTATTTATTTATTTTTCAAAATTAATTATTTAATGATTTATTTTCCGGAAATTCAACCGGATTACCGGTGACCGGAATTTCATGTTGATTATTGTGGAGTGGTCCGTTTATTTATTTGACCTTTAATTCGTATCAAATTGATTTAATAGTGCATTTTTAAATCATATTCTTAAATAAGGAAATTTTGGCTATGTGATTGAGGATTGATAGAGTATCGATTGTCAGTATCGAAAGTGAGTTGGTAAATCACCTGGAGAATGCACGTGACCCAGTGAATTGGAGTGTCACCTTGGAAGGACACGTGGCTCGGTGATTTGATATGTCATATTGGCAAAAAGGTAGCCTTAGAGAATGCACGTGGCTCGAAGACTCGGCATGTCTTCCTGAAGAATGCACATGGCTCGGTGACAGAGTATGGCATCGTAAAAAGGGTCGGGTGGGACCATAAAGCCACTAGATATTGAGAGGGTCGGGTGGGGCCATAAAGCCATTAGATCTTGAAAGGGTCGGGTGGGACCATAAAGCCACTAGATCTTGAAAGGGTCGGGTGGGACCGTAAAGCCACTGAATCTTGGAAAAAGGTCGGGTGGGACCGTAAAGCCACTAAATCTGAGAATATTGCTTGGTGGGACCGCGATTTATATTTGGAAATTAATTGATTGAATGGAAATGACCGTGAGTGGTCTTGTTTGTAAGTAATCGACTAGGTCGATTAATCATCATCTTGATTTGATGTTGTAGATTGATTGATTGAATGGAAATGACCATGAGTGGTCTTGTTGGCGTGTAATCGACTAAGTCGATTAGATCGATGCTTCGATCTGTGATGTGATTGCTTGGGTGCCTATTTGATCTGTACTAATATGCAGGTGTAATATGAGGCCAAGGTAAATCCTCTAACTCATGTTGTGCATATGCAGCCCTAAGGTGTATTAGTTTACTAATCGGGTCTTAGTGTGGTAGAACTTGCTGAGACATAGTCTCATCCCAGTTTGGGGAAATCATTTCAGGACCCTGATGAAGAACCTGAGGAAAAAGAACTCGAAGAAGAGTATTTGAAGGAGAACCCCAAGAATGATCCAGAGTAGGATCCTGATGACGTTTGCTATAGAATCGATTTGAATAGAAACCAATCGTTTTAGTATGGCTTGTATATGAACATAAGGGTGTTGGTTTTCAGGTTCAATTTCCTAGTCCTACCGGTATATCCCATTGCTTTATTGTCTGGGGATTTTATAACTGCTTCCGCATGTGCTATTAAAAATGAAAAGGGTCGGCGATATGTAGTCCTGGGATATCGCATTACAAAATCGACCAAGGTTGAAGGATAGTCACGTTACCGAGAGTCGGGGCGTGACATGCAACCTTACCCATATATTTCATCTCAAAGTTGAAAGATAACCTACTCTTGACGGTGTTAACAAACTCCATATTACTTCCGGCAATTGGTATATCATCAACATATAATGATATGATCACAAATTGATCCTTGGATCTTTTGATATATACGCAATGATCCTCATCAATCATTGTAAAATCATATGTCATTATAGCATTATGAAAAAACGTATATACCATTGTCTTAACGATTGCTTAAGACCATATATCGACCTTAAAACTCGACATACATTTTCTTCTTGGCCTTTCACTATGAAACCAGCAGGTTGTTCCATATATATTTCTTCCTCTAATTCTCCATTGAGGAAAGCAGTCTTTACATCCATTTGATGTAACTCAAGATCCATACTAGCCACTATTGCCAGAATAATGCGAATCGAGGTAAATCTCACTATAGGAGAAAATATTTTTTCATAATCAATTCATTCCTGTTGATTATACCCCTTCGCCACAAGGCGAGCCTTATGCCTTTATATCGAATCATCAGCTTTACGCTTTATTTTGAAAACCCACTTGTTCCCAATAGCTTTGCGTCCTTTTGAAAGATCAACCAGTTCTCAAACATGGTTTGACTTCATTGACTCAATTTCTTCTTCCATTACATGAATCCATTTTTCCTTACTAGGGCAATTTGGAGCCTCATTAATATTTATTGGCTCATCCTCATCTTGCGGAGCAATCATAAAAGTTTCACCTTCAATGTCAAAACGTTGACGGGGAATACTTTGGTGACTTGTTCGTCGTATGGGAGATTGTACACTGTGCACATCATTTCCCATTATGCTCCCACTAGGATTAGATAATGATGATGTCATCTCATCATGCGGTTGTAATTGAGAATGAGTTGAGTTCAATTCATCACTTCTCATATTACTCCCACTTGGACGAACTCCACTAATATCATTATCTTGATTCAAGGTTTCAAATAGAGAGTAATCTTCCAATATTTCGCCCTTCTTAGGAAATTCACCCTTTAAGAATGTGACATCCCGTGATTCAAATTCAGTTGTACTCCCACTTTTCTGTTCACCTATAAACATATACCCTTTCGAGTGTTCGGAGTATCTCATTAAAATACTCATATTTCCTTTGGGACCCAATTTCCCAAACTTGTGAGAAGACTCATGAGTATAGGCAGCACAACCCCATGACTTAAGAAAACTTAAGTCCGATTTTCTACCTGTCCATAACTCATATGGAGTGGAAGTAACTGATTTGGAAAGCACCCGGTTAAGTATATAGGCAGCAATTAACAACGCATCACTCCAAAAAGTGATAGGTAAGTTAGCATGCGCCATCATGGACCTAACCATTTCCAGTAGGGTTCTGTTTCTTCTCTTCGCAACACCATTTTGTTGAGGAGTATATTGAATAGACAACTGTCTTTCTATTCATTTTTCATCACATAATTTTCTGAACTCATCAGATAAATATTCTCGACCTCGATCGGATCTCAATGCTTTTTTATTTTCTTGTCTAATTGATTTTCTACCAAGTTCATAAACCTTTTGAAACAACTTAATGATTCAGATTTATGAGAAATCAAATAGACATTTCCGAATAGAGTATAATCATCTATAAAAGTGATGAAATAAATAGCCTCATGCCTTCCTCTCATATTCATTGGACCACAGACGTTAGAATGGATTAAATGCAGAGGAAATTCAGCTATTTTATCTTTTTTCTAAATGGTTTCCTTGTTATTTTCCCTACTAGGCAATGCTCACATATGGGCAAATCGACTTTTTCAGTGTTACCCAATAAGTCCTCTTTGGCTAGTCTATTCATACGTTGTTGGCCAATATGACCAAGTCTAGCATGCCACACATTCACATCATTATCATATGAAGTAGAAGACGTGAAAAGGGAATAACAATTATTGATATCACCACAGTCAATATTTAGTACAATAAAACCATCCAGAAAATGACCACAACCATAGTAATTTGTATCCAAATACAAATCTACACCACTATTACGGAAGTTCATATTAAAACCAGGCTTAACCAACACCAAAACAGACACTTAAATTTCAACGAATCTCTGGAGCATATAGAACATCATGTAGGAACAAAGTGCGTCCACCACGCATATTCAGTTGGCAGGTGTCAATCCCTTTAACTTCAACTCTAGAGTTATTTCCTACATAGATCCACTTAGTTCTAGTTGGTATCGTCGAAATTCCACGAAGGATTCTCTATCCTTCACTATATAGTCTATCGCTCTTGAATTTACAGTACACAAAGGATTGGATTCAGCAAATAATACAGAACTTGACACATAAACAAAGTTCTCAAATGTACAAGAGGTGTTTACCTTTTTCGGCTCACAACAGTTGCAAGCATAGTGACCTTTCTTGTCACAATTGTAACACCTCACCCTTGACATTTTCTTCATTTAATGACGTTTTCCTCTCTTGTGTTGGTTAACTTTTGATTTCTTGTAATAAGGACTTGATCATTTGCATTCCCACATATTGAACGAATCAATACGCTTGTGCTTAGAGCTCAAAACCCTTTCTGAGCTAGAACCTGCATTGCAAATATCTATTTTCGGCTCAAATGCCGTTAGGCGGTTCTCTGCTAGCTCAAGGTGGCGCACGGCATCCTCAAGATCTTCCATAACATGGTCAAAAGCTTCTAGTGCTTCTTGCTTTTCCAACACATATTGAATCTTCATATTCAATATTTCACAATTGTTGCCGTTCATATCAGCAATTACGTTCTTAGTTGCTGAAACCATTGGTCTGAACACATTAGACATATATGCACAAATAATTAATGCCTATCATTTATGCATCCACTTTGCATAGACCCATCATATCAATGAACAATTTCAAATAAGGTTTCAGAATCAAAAGGTCACTATGTTTCCAATCATCCTCCAAAAATCCTAAGTCAAAATTATTATTAATATAATTGTCTTATGCAAAATAAATTCTATGAAGTTAAAAAAACATCTATGAACTACCCACAACAATCAACAATAACAGAAAACAAATAATATTTGACATCCAATAGAATAATAATGCTTTCACATAATATAACTATCCATTACACTAAGTAATATATTCAAGGAAAAATATCAATATAGAAAGAGATATTCACACCCAAAAAACATCTCAAACTAATCTAAGAAATAAACAGGGAATGTCCCTTCTAATCTATCGGTCAAAATATCTGAGAAATTTGAAGGCACATTTGCCAACCATGGAAAAAATTTTGGAGAGCTTTTATGTCGCCTCCAAGGCGCATTCACTCTGTGTCATATGGCGCTCAATCTAAGGGTTGAAGTTTTGGTTAACTCAATCCTATAGTACTTTCTTACAAAAGCTACCACTAGTCTCCTATAACCTGGGACCACGTTAACCTCCCATAGCCGATCTAACACTGCTTGCCATTCAGGTGGAAGAGTGTTCATCAAAGTCGGCATCTTCTCAAAATCCGACATAAGATAACCATTCCAGATGATTTCCTATATCATCTGATTGACCCTGACCACATGTGATACTAAATTACCGTCATGCTACCGATAATTAGCTAACTCTGTCATCAGCCTTTTAAGTCTTGCTATTCCCTCGTCCGTTCTCGGGATTGCAGGTATCCGTGCATAACGCATCATAGTTCCTTCAACAAATGCAGAACTAAAAATGGATTACTTATACTCCATAATGTATATAGGGAAAATACATAATTTTCCATGATTCATGAAACAAATGTAGAATAAACAATGGATTACAAATAACCCACATAGACATAATTGAACAAGAAACAGATCCCTTTATTTTTTTTGGGTCAACGGTCAACGGTCAACGGTCGTCGGTCAGCGGGTCAACGGGTCAACGGGCGACGAGTCAGGCCGGTTGGACCGGACGAGCCGGTCGGATCGGTCGAACCGGTCGGGCTGGTTGGGCCGGGTTGGACGAATCGACCCAGCATGTGCCTTGCACGCACAGGCGACCGGTCGGATCTCGGGTCAAGTCGCGTCTCGAGTCAAGTCGGTTCGCCGGTCGGGTCGGGTCGCCGGCCGGCCAATTGTCGCCGGCAATGACGTCATCGATGACGTCATCCCAGCGGTTACCGACCGTTGGGTGACGTCATGGTGACGTCAACACGCATCGATTCGCCGACCGACGCGTGCCGATTCACCAGATGGGGCCGTCGCGAACGTGCCAGTTCGTCGATCGGCGCGTGGGCGCGGCTTCTGGCCGCGCGTGTGGGCGGGTCCGGCGTCTCCTGGCGGCATTCGACCCATCGACGGACTTGTTTCGACGAGCTATTTCATCCTATTCCATCAGAAATCGATTTCGACTTACAGAAACTTGAAAAAATGGATGAACAGTGCTCGGGTGTCGGGATTTTTCGCCCCGATCCGTGTCAGCCGATTATTTTCGCGAAAAATCAATCAAAAATCATTCATAAACATGAAAGGGGTCGGGAAAACATGAACTAGGGCTCTAATACCAATGTTGGGAATATCGGATTCCCAAAAACCAGATTCGACACTAAATCGAACCCCTAAAACGAATGCGGAAGACAAGCCCGGAAAAACATGTATCACCGATCCTAAAGCACACCACGGAATCGAGCGTACCTTGTTAGCCACAGATTAAACACCAATGCCGATAAGAGGAAGAGAAAACCGATCATGTTTGATCCAATGACGTCGATTGGCCTTGAAGGGAAGACGGTGTCGCCTTTAGCCTTAGTTTTTCTTTTGGAGGGAGAGAGGGAGAGGAACGTACGTACAAATGCCAAAAGGTGTGTTCTCCCTCTCTTTCCTCCCTTATATACGTTTCCTCCAAAATAGAAACGTATCCCTTCATCATATCCCTCCATCCATGGGCCTTAATCTTGTGGGCCGGGCTTTTAGGCCCAACATGGGCGGACGGACCAACTTAGGCCCATCACATAAAACCATCATGAAGAAAGCCTTGGGCGGCCCCCAAACAACTTCAAGCTCGAAATCGCAGCAAAATGATAAGATTAACAACACACGAGAACGTCGATTCAGCCTCAAACCAAGAGCACGAAGCAGATTAACTTAAGCATTGCATCGAGCAGTTAGGATGCACTATCTAAAACGACAGAAAAGCGAACTGGCCGAGCTCAAATCGCGCCAGTAATCATGAAAATCAACATACAAGAACACTGAGACAAGACACGTGGATGACATGGGCAGGAGCTTGCGTGAGCCGGCCGGCTGCTAGCTCCGGTCCGGCATGCCCAAAAACAGGGCAAAACAGGGTTAGGCTTACTGGAATTTTGGCGCGGGAAAGGAGGCATGGCGAAGGGTCGTTGGCCACAATTCAGGGGTGTTGGCCGGTGGTTTCTCCCTCTAACTCTCCTCCCTTGCTTGAACTCTCACTCGCTGCTCTCTCTTTCTCGGATCTCTCTCTTCCCACCCCCACCCACCCCCCCCCCAAAAAAAGGATTCCCCTCTCCTTCTCTCCCTTTTAAGCTCTCTAGCCGACGCGCATGGCGTCCTGCCATGCCCGCCGTCACTGCCAATCTTCCCCCCACCACCAACTCCAGTACGACGCTTGCCCTTGTCTCCTCTGCCTCTGTCGCGTGCGCCATCCGTTCCTCCACCCTATGTTCTCTGGAGTGGCATAAAGGAAAAGGGGAAAGGAAGGAGATGGGGGCCGGGCCAGGAAACAAGGAGCGGGCCGGCCCAAGTGGAAAGGAAGGGAGAAAAAAAAAGGGGCAGGGCAAGCCCACCCTTGGCCCCACTCTGCTCCCCCATATTTTTCTTCTTTTTGGATGAATAATTTTAATTTAATTTTTTATATAAATTTTAGTTCTGGTAATGCAAATGCTCTTAATATCTATATGCTATGCAATTTAATAAAAAATATTTTTGCTAGGGATTAAAAATTAATTCCTAATTTTTCAATGCAATTAATAAATAATTAAATAGATTATCAAAATTTAGGTATCAACAATAATCTATCTATTTCCACCAAGTAACCATGTAAAAATATGATGAATTTACTTATTTGTAAGGTTCTCTTCATTTTCGCTAACACTATATACCATGGGACCGATGTGTTGTTTAATTACCATGGCTGGGCCATTGCCCTTGCCTGCCCACCTAGCCCCCACCCAAAAATAAAAAATAAAAAATATTGATCTTCTCTATGCTTATGCAATTGTGCACTACAATACAACCTCATCATGAGGTCACTAGCTCAAGGCCAACTATTAATGTCGCGCTTAACAGTAAGCCCATGATCAAATTTAGAGAGCACGAAGAGGGAGGTAACCTCATCGCAAGATCATGAGCTCAAGCCCAACTCTTGATGTCATGGTCAAGCAAGAGCTCACTATCAATTGGAAGCCAAGCTTGATCGAACTTGTGTGACATTGCCAACGAAATTCTATTGTGGTCATGTTGCCAACATCGACAACCACTAGAGATATAGAGTTAACAAACACATAAATTGGACAAGATCAAAAGGGAAACTTTGGCGCAAATGTTGTTGCACTCCTCGGTGTGCTGATTACACTGACTAGTAATATTTGTCAAGTCTTCTCACTCAACCAACCCTATCTCTTTCTTCACCATTAGCCATCGTCTCCGGCCATTGTGGCCACTTGTCATCAGCAGCGCCTTCTTCACGTCTTGATTATTTTGAAGATAATTTTCATTAGAAAAAATCATCTTCTAATTCAGAATCTTTCTTTTGAATTTAAATTACAAAACTTCGGTTACCCCATTGCCAGAGCCGATTTACGCAAGGGTTACCCATGGCCTCGACATTACGCCCGCGCCACTTTGTCAACCCGAGTCTATTTTCTCTTTAAGCCATAGGCGGGGACCGTGAAGTCATCATGTTCGGCTTTCCAACCGAATAATCGTCGCATTTGGTCATCGTTTTATAGCTTCTTGAGATACATTATTGTCAAAGATCCTACACCTCTGAATCTTCATTTGCGAGATGGTCGTATCCAAACATTGTATTCCATGATCTTTCCACTCCGATACCAATTGACGTAGGGGAAAAACTCGCAATTTGCTACGCGAGCAAGGAACTCGCAAAGTCACAGGTGAAGCATACACGCGTGACACATATAGAGAGAAATTTATCATTTTTTTTGTATTAAGCTAAATTACAAGAGAAATATAATCTATACTCGTATTAGAAAACCTAACGAATTTCTAACTATAGGACATAATATAGATATACTAATAAGAAAATCTATACTACTAAATATTAAATATCTAAATTAATAACTACTAAAAGTTGAAACAAATCACCCAATATCCCAACGTAATTTCTAAAATAAAAAAAGATAAGAAAATGTGTCTCATCTCATTATTATTGTCATTGTCCCATCACAAACTATTTTCCACGGTTTAAGAAGGACAAGACAAAATAACCAAGGCTATTTGGCTAACAAGTCGGTTGAAAAACATTGTGTAAAGCATATGTCGACCCATCAAGAAGCTTTTTGAGTTCCACCTTATCACCCCAGGCACAAGAGGCTATTATATTTGCCTATCCGGTAATAGCTATTTTGAAGATATGATGGGGCATCTACCTATACCTCCCAAGGCCCCCCAAGTTTCTAGATGAAATCTCTTTCTTCCCCACCTAGGAGGGAATACTTTCGAGATTTTCCATTACAGAGTTTAGACGAAATAGTTTAAGGACATATCTTAAGAAAAAAGACTGTTGACCAAGAAAAAAAGGGGGAAAATGTGACAAATCAAACCACGGAAATTCCTCCGGGGATGTCGCTCTTCCCATCGTGGCTTTCCCCCATATCTCCAACCTCGTGAAAAACGTTGACTTTTCTGTATTCCCAAGAGATCCAACTTTCATGTTTATACCGTTTCTTCTCTTAATGATTATTTATATTACTGAAACCTTTTGAACTCCTGAATTTGATTGGCCCGAGCCACGAATTTATCCTATCTGTTGAATAAGACAGTTATGTCATTGGGATTTGATAACATATTTGATGTAAAATGTTGCTTTTGATCCCCGACAATCTTGCAAATAGACAAACTAAAGGTCTCATGCCTCCAATATTTCATCTTTTGCGTTCCGTTGGATACATTGAGCAATTGAACCAATTCAATCTACGAACCGAACTGAATTGGCCTTACTCAATCGGCTCCGCATCTAATCACTTGGGGATTGGGTAGTTTTTGTTTCCAAACAATCCCTAGTTCCAAAACACTGCGAACCAGAAACCGAACATAATAAGATCTAGATTTTTTATCTGAATCTATCTATCCTAGAGCTAATCTAAATTCTAGCATTAGACTGTTATGCTTTTTCTTTCCTTTTTTTCCATATAGAGGAAACCATCTTTAATAAATAAGTTAGGAATCCATGAAATACTAAGGGGTCAAAACACTAGATGTGTGATCCAAAGATGGAATTATTTATGCTAGTAACTTACAATGTCAGACTAACATCTGGCTTTGTTGGTAGACAAAAACAAAGAACTGATGTCTTGTTCTTAATCTACACACTCATGTCTATTATATAGTAGCTAAGCCAAGATGAGGAATTGCATCTAATCTTTTGTGCAATGAATTGTAATATTATTCCTGAAATTGCGGGTCTTCGTCGGTTGTGCGCCCATGAAGCAAGTGGTGGAATATATGTTGAGCGAATTTTGGAGGGCAGAACCGACAAAGACCCACATTTTCAGGAATAGAGTTATTGTGTACATAGCAAACACTCGAAATAGAAAAACTTTTCACAAGTGGCTTTAATCACCGTGCGAGCATCAGCTCCGTAGTCAGCTTATTACTTATATGTAAACTCGCACGATAATCAAGGCCGCTTTGCTAAACGCCAATTACCAGCCGAAATTTACGACATCATGACCTTTAATGGGCGGTTGTTGCGCGAGTTCACTTTGGCCGGCTAAATACAATCAAGCCTCTAAGTCAGACAAAAAATATGTATACGGTATACCTATCCTTTTCTTTTTTTTATCTGACCCTTACACATTTATCTATATCTATATAAATAAAACCAAAACACCATTTGTCTCAATTTTAGATTTCCTAGATTGCCATTCAATTTCTTTCTCTCATACCCTTCTGTTTCAGAAATTACCATCCATTTTTTATATATCTTCACAATATTAGATTTCTTAGTTACCCTTGTTTCCGTTATTGTATATTTACTCAATCTCTTTCCATGCATAATTATCTCATTATTTGCTCACGCATGACGCATCCCTAACATAACAATAGCGATGATAACATGGATGAATGACTATATCCGTTCGAGCGAAGTGATTGCATTTATTGCAATATGAAGATATTTTCAAATGGACAATATACATTCTCATGAAAAAATAGATTAGAGCATTTCGACGATGGTGATACATTCTTATGCACAAAACACATGCATCCTCAGTCAATGCCTAAATCATAGGCGAGATGATCAAGTAGATCGAGCTTTTCAACCATCATAAAGTAAACTATGAGTCTATTTCAGCTATGTTACCAATATTTATATTCTCTTTTCAAGTTTATATAAAGTGTAGGTCTAATCATGAATTTAGCGACCTGCATCAACAAAACCTATTCGTTTGGGTTTGGGGAAGGCCCCTAGAAGTTTAAACCAAGCCTACTCAACAATTAGGTCTAATTGTAAGATCTTTTCTAATGTGCGCTAATATTAATTAATATTGTAATTTATCATTTTACGGGATTGGTGTAATAACGTAAGATATAAGATTTCTTAATTAGTTTAATATGAGACTGGTTAGTGTGGGCTGAGTAAGACCCGACTTATGATGAGATGGCCTGTGGTTTAAAACTTTATAAATAGTATTTAAGTCTCTCTTCTAACCTTGAAGCATTAATATATTCACGTAAGGATCGTTTACAAAACATTAAGGGTGACAGACAATCTCATTGACCTAGTGATATAGAAGGCAATAGAGAAGAAGAATGGTGAATTTCAAATTAGGTGTGCAAATCTCTTTACTTGATTATATGTGTTTTTTATTTTACTTATGGAAATCTTGGGGTGCCGTTTTTGCATATTATACTAAATAAATGTAATACTTACATTTAAACCCCTCTCTCTATATATTGTTATATAGAGTTCATGTGAATGAGTGGTTTGCAGTATTGCCATCTCTAAGAAGGGATGGGACCCTAATTGACATGGGAATTGGGAGTAGACCCCCTTTATCCCCTCCATCCTAGGACGAGGAGTTAGCTCAACTAGATAGTAATGTTAGGACTGTTACAATTGCATAAACATTTTCTTAATTAAACGATGTGATAACATACTTGGAGATAAATGAATGGGAAATTAAAGCGGGAGGACCCAAAACAAGGTTATATGCTTCGTTCAATCCGCCAATGGAAACTATATGAATTAGTTGATAAAGTGGGTTTAATGCATATTTTTAGTACACTTTAGCATTTCTCTAGCCTCAATAACTATGCACCACAATTTCAATTACCGACTATTGCTTTGTCAAAGCATATAATATCTTCGGAAGTTATCAAAATTTCTAATGATAACCCAAAATATTCATCACCCTCACATATTCAATATATTCCAAACTCGCTCACATGCAAACATGAGTTGGAAAAGTCAAGAATGCATCAGCCTGACTAGTTGAGCCGGATGTTTCGGCTTTTATTGCGTAACTCATGATAGACTTGGACTTGAAACCAATTTCGTGGAAAAGGCCAAAAGAAAGCAATCAAGAGTAGAGATTTACCCAAGAGATGACATATGTAAAAAAAAAATTGTGGAAAGAAAGAAAATGATCACATGAAGGCAACACTCCTTCATCAATCAATTTGACCGGCAACTCTAGGCATGACGGCCTAGTTTGAACATTCGACTTTTCCATGCACAGATTTTTCCACATAATCACCCAATAAATACCCTTTTAGCTTTTGCTTTTCTCTTCATCAATCAACAGAGATCCTTCCTTCGCCAATTTTCTTTTGGTCTCTCACAATATGAGTTCCCGTATGACAATCCCTCTGCATCTTATTTTTCTCGTCGCGTTAACCCTAGCATTGATCCCTCTGTCCATCGCCCAAGACTCGCCCCAAGACTATGTCGCGGCCCACAATGCGGCTCGCTCTCAGGTTGGTGTGGGCCCGATGGCGTGGGACGAAACCGTCGCTGGCTATGCCAGGGATTACGCCAACAAGCATGCCAGCGACTGCACGCAACTCGTTCATTCAGGCGGACCCTATGGGGAGAACCTTGCGTGGGCTTCCCCCGATCTTACTGGCACCGGAGCGGTGAACATGTGGGTCGGAGAAAAGCCTGATTACGACTACAATTCCAATTCATGTGCACCGGGAAAGATGTGTGGTCATTACACTCAGGTGGTGTGGCGCAACTCTGTTCGGCTTGGATGCGCAAAGGCCCAATGTGCGACGGGCGGTACTTTAGTCACATGTAACTATGATCCTCCTGGGAATGTTGTTGGCCAAAAGCCTTATTGAATTACAAAAAGTTGTATGTCGGATGATGAACTATTATGTCAAAATAATGCCTTGTTATGACGAGGCAAGTGCTTTTGATGCACCAAAATTAAATAACATCAAATGAATGATGCATGTAAATCTCTTTACTGAAGAAAAAGTTAACCTCTTTCAGTATTTATTTTTTTTCTTTTTTTATTTTGCAATTTCTTTTTTTCAAGTGAAAGAAATTTCGATCATTTGTCTAACCTCCTCAGCTCCATGCTCTCAAGCACATCACTATCCCTTTGAAGCCTCATCACACTGTGAAAGAGAAGCTAAGCATGATCTCTATTACGCAATTTACACTTGAGTTCATTGTATTTGCTGTTTCTATCGATTGTATTACATAGCAATGGCCGTCTTGGCCATATAACTATTCATTCCCGTCAATAAGCTGATCATTCATGGCAAAAAACATTAAGATATGATCAATATTATTTAGTAATATGGACTTGGTGGTATATTCGTCGATAAATTTTATGTATTGACGAATTAAACTCCTTTAGTTGACCAAGTAAGTAAATGATTTCTAATTAATCAACTCGGTGCCGATAAGTACCAGTCAACATTGCCTAACTTTGTATTCTATTTCAATCCATATAGCAGCCTAGTACTCTAGAAAGGTCATAGACTCGTCACAGTTAGAAAATTCTTCCTTGAGGAATTTATGTGCTTGGATATAACCACCTAAATGAATTTTCATGTCATCTCAAATTACGATGTTTTAAAAATTAAGACGGAAGAACACGCCAAAATTTGCGGTCAATGAAATCTGATTTACAAGTTTTACGTCTGTGGAGTCAATCATCGGAATCGATACGAAGTCGTTGTATATGACTAAGTGAATGAAATGATTAACCTATAATTTGGGAAAGTATTGCGAAAGCTCTAGAAATCTTGCTTGCTGAGACAGCGTAATACAAGCCCGATACTTTCATCTGGAGAATAGAAAAAACAAAAAAAAGAGTTCAAGTCCAAGCCTGTTAATAATTCCTGATGGATGATGACAAATTTTATTCATTTCATTGGCAAATATTGGTTCTAACATTCATCACTAGAACTGCGCATGTTAAAAAAGCAATAATCACTCACTTCGTCCTTCCTATATTAACATTATATTTAATCTGTTTTAATGTTATTGCTTAACGGAAAATAATTGACAACATTGTATTTTTTTGTCTAGTATACGTGGATAAGAAAATCTCGATCAATTTCTTTTCTTATTTTCTTATTTATCTAGGGTCAAAGTTGGGACGGCACTGTTAAAGAAATTGACTTGAAGACGGATGTTAAAGAAGCTGACTCAAAGACTGTATCTGTGGCAATGCATCGCATCTGTGGCAAGGCATAAAGAATCGAAGAAACATTTGAAGAAAACTGAAGACTGACTTGAAGAGAGAGTTTGCTCATCACACGTGTTTGCAGAGCTGGAAGACTTAAAACAAAAGTAAATACACGTGTTGTAATTCATTAGAGCAGTTAGTCTGTTAGATGTAAAACCAAAAGTTGTTAAACCGGTGTTGAGTCGGTTGATTCGTTTTTCATCATCTTCCTTGAGTATAAAAACTATAGAGGAAAGAATAGATAAGGTGTGGAGAAAAAAAGCAAGAAGGAAAAAATTGTAGAACAAGTAGAGAAAGCTCTCAGTTGAATGTATGAGTTTTTGTTCTTGTTGATTCAAGAAGGAAAGAAATCCTTCCTCTTCATCTTGTGTTCTCTGTTCTTCGTTCTCTGTTCTCTGTTCTCTGTTTTCTCTGTTCTTCGTTTCTTCACATGGTATCAGAGCTTTCCTGAGAGCTCCGGATTTCTCTGCTATACTGTTCAAAATCCTGTAAAGTTCGTGTGATCCAGAAGATAGTAAGAAGATCAAGAACAGAATCTGCTTTCTGTTTGAGAGTAGTGAAGAAATCGTATTTTCAAAGAGTTTCTGGAAATACAGAATGGCAGCAAGGATACAGAAGTATCCATTTCCGATTCATGTCAATATAGCAAACTTTGTTACAATAAAACTAGCTGAAGATAATTTTCTGCTTTGGCAAGCGCAATTTCATAGGTTTCTGCGCAGTCAGGATCTTTTTGGATTCATCAATGGCGAAACGCCACCACCAGCTCAAATGATGCAGATTGAGATTGAAGGAAGTGAAACAGAAGTGGTGAATCCTGATCATACAGATTGGATGAAGACCGATCAGCTAATCTCATCTTGGATAAGCGGAGCAGTATCTGAGAACATCTTAAGCTTGATCATTGGGCTAGAGACATCATATGAGGTATGGCAGACTCTTCTTAATCGGTTTACACAGAAGTCAGTAGCAAGAGAATTCGAACTTAGGGGAAAATTGCAAGCATGTCAGAAAAGAGATCGATCGTTGAATGTGTATCTTCGAGAGTTTAAGTCTATTTGTGATCAACTTAATGCCATTGGGAAACCTGTTGATGAGATAACCAAGATGTTTGGTGTTCTTGAGGGATTAGGTTCAGAATATGAAAGCTTCAGAACAACAATGTATTGCTTAAAACCTCAACCAGATTATGATGAGGTTATATCTCAGCTCGAGAGGTTTGAAACCAGGCTACAAACATATTCTGTGAATCAATATAATCCTAATCTAGCCTACTATGGCCAAAGAAAGTCAGCTGGAAGTGTGCAAAACTCTAACTTCAGAAATCAAAGAGGAAATAGTCGAGGTGGATATGGTTATGGCAGGGGACGTGCAGTGAATATTAGAGATCATGGTAATGAGTATGTTGAAACAGGAAGAAATCAACACTACAGGATGAATAATCCGAATCTAAATCAAGAAAATCAGGTTAATAAGCTGTCACACAACTGGTCTAACTATGGACAAGGGTTCAGACCATATGTAAATTCTTCCCAAAAGTATCAAGCCACTAAGTCTTATCCACCACAAAGTGTAGCATCTGGTCAGAATATGCAGAATGTGAAAATAGCAAGTAATAGTCCATTAGAATGCCAAATCTGTAAAAGGCCAGGTCATGCAGCACTTCGATGTTGGTATCGCTTTGATAATTCATATCAAGCGGATGAAATACCAACTGCTCTAGCAGCTATGCATATTGAAGACTCACATGGCACCGAATGGTATCCGGATACGGGAGCCTCGGCTCATATAACCTGCACCGGTATGCTTCAATACTGTTCTTTATATAATGGTACTGATACTGTTATGATAGGAGACGGTTCTTGTTTATCAATCTCCTGTGTTGGTGATGGATTATTGCATACAACAACTAGCTTATTACCACTAAATGATGTTCTGCTAGTACCAGAAATAAAGAAAAACCTACTTTCTGTGTCAAAGTTAACAGATGATTATCCCTGTGCTTTTATTTTTGACAAACATGGGGTATATCTGAAGGACAACTGCAACAATACAACAAAGGAGGCTAGGAAGCAAAGTCAAGGGACTATATCAAGTTGATCCTAAAGTCAAAGAAGTTTTCTTCACTCAAATTCAAAAAGAAGTAGGAGAAGACTTATGGCATCAGAGGCTGTCACATACCAGTTTAAAAACAGTGAAGTATCTGCAGAGTCAGCACCTAATTCAATGTAATTCAAGAACTCAAGGCCTATGTAGTAGTTGTCAGATTGCTAAGAGTTCAGCCTTACCCTTTCCTATGTCAGACTATACATCTAATACTCCTCTAGAAAAGATACATTGTGATGTTTGGGGACCCTCACCAGTTCAATCCTTTCAAAAATTTCGATACTATGTCATTTTTGTGGATGATTTCTCTCGATACAGTTGGCTGTATCCAATGAAACAGAAGTCTGAATTCTATGACATCTTTATCATGTTTCAAAAGCAAGTCGAGAATCGTTTGATCATAAGATAAAAATCTTTCAGTGTGATGGAGGAGGTGAGTTCACCAGCAACAAAGTTCAAAATTATCTACAGCAATGTGGAATTAAACAGACATTTCCCGTCCTTATACACCGAACAGAATGGTCTATCTGAAAGAAAACATCGACATGTGGTGGAGTTAGGACTAGCTATGCTATATCATGCCAAAGTACCCTTAAAATACTGGGTAGATGCTTTCATTACAGCAAATTACATCATTAATCTGCTTCCTGCTTCAAAGCTCCATATGGATTCACCCTACAGAAAATTGTATCAACAAAAACCAAGCTATATACATCTTAGGGTCTTTGGATGTGCTTGTTATCCCCGTCTCGAGACCATATGCACAGCATAAGCTTGATCCAAGGTCTCTTATATGTATTTTTTTGGGATATAGTGAAAAACATAAAGGATATCGATGTCTTCAACCCACTAATGGACATATCTATGTAAGTCGTCATGTGGTGTTTGATGAATCAGTTTTTCCCTTCACTAGTCGACTACCAACTGAGTATCATCAAGGTACAAACTTGTACAAACAGTGGATAAATGGAGTAACCTTTCTAGACTCTATAACTACAGAACAAGTTCAGTCTATGTCCAATGAACAGATGGGGTATTTGCAAGATACTGGATTAAGACAGAATTCTCACACTCATGCATCACAAATGCATACTGAGGAACCAATAGGCTCTATGCCAACATTGCCAGAGGTTGATACTAATCAAGTACAAGGTAGTTTTCCAGACAATACACACTCTACTGAGTTACTGCAAGTGCATACTGAGGAACAAATGTGTTCTATGCCAACACTGACAGAGGATAATACTGATCAACCACAAAGTAGTTCTTCAGACAATACACAAGGTATTTTGTCTATTCATTCTATGCAAACCAGATTAAAATCTGGAATAGTCAAACCTAATCCTAAATATGCATGCTTGGCCGAGTATAAAGTTCCTCTTGAACCAAAAACAGTCAAATCTGCACTGGCAGATAGAGGATGGTATCAAGCAATGCAGGATGAAATGGATGCCTTATACATAAACCAGACATGGGAATTAGTGCCTCAAACTGATCACATGAATGTTATAGGGTGCAAGTGGGTGTTTAAGACTAAACTTACTGCAGATGGTAAACTTGATAGACTTAAAGCAAGATTAGTAGCTAAGGGGTTTCATCAAGAAGAAGGTATTGATTTTACAGAGACCTTCAGCCCTGTCATTAAACATGCTACTATTCGAATTATTCTTTCTGTGGCAATGACAAAGCATTGGCCAATCCATCAGCTTGATGTTAAGAATGCCTTCCTACATGGCACTTTAAATGAAACCGTGTATATGCAGCAGCCACCAGGTTTTATACACCCTCAGAAGCCTCATCATGTATGTCTGCTTAAGAAATCCTTGTATGGTCTTCGTCAAGCACCTCGAGCTTGGTTTGATAAATTCAGTATCTTTCTTCTTGAAAATGGGTTTTCTTGCAGCACCACGGATCCTTCATTATTTGTCTTTCACCATGGCTCAGACACAATATTGTTATTGCTCTATGTAGATGATATTGTGCTCACTGGAAGTTCACCTCACTTACTTTCCAACTTAATTCATCTACTCAGCCTTCAATTTCATATGAAGGATCTTGGGCTTCTGCATTATTTTTTAGGAATTGAGGTTAAACAAACCACACAAGATTTATTTCTTTCTCAGACCAAATATGCTCTTGATTTACTCACTCGAGCTAATATGAAAGATTGCAGACCTGTTTCTACTCCTCTCTCATTACGGCCTGCAGCTATGATAACTGATGATATCCTATTGCAACATCCCCTTGAGTATCGAAGTCTTGTGGGTGGACTTCAGTATCTCACTATAACTCGTCCAGATATTGCTTATGCCACTAATCTTCTCTGTCAAAAGATGCAGCAGCCTACATTAGGTGATTTTCACAAGCTCAAAAGAGTTCTTCGATACGTGAAAGGCACTGTTACTCTTGGACTAACCATTCACTCCAATAGCTTCATGCATTTGTATGGATTTGCTGATGCGGATTGGGCAGGATGTAGTACTACCAGGCGATCTACTACTGGTTTTTGTACATATCTTGGCTCCAACCTCATCTCTTGGTCAGCAAAACGGCAATCTACAATCTCTCGTTCATCGACAGAAGCTGAATATCGAGCCTTAGCCTCAAAGAACAGCTGATCTTACATGGATTAGTTTTGTCCTTCGGGACATCGGCATAGGCTTATCTGCTCCAACATCTCTCTTTTGTGACAACAAGTCAGCTATTGCTCTCTCACTTAACCCTGTTCTACATGCTCGCACAAAGCATATTGAAGTAGATTTTCATTTTGTCCGTGAAAAGGTTGCTTCTGGATCCTTGATTGTCTCTTATATTCCCAGTGCTCGTCAACTTGCAGATATTTTTACAAAATCTTTACCTCGCTACCTACATTTTAGTCTTCGCACCAAATTGGGCTTGGGGTATTTACTCCCTCCCAATTTGCGGGGGGATGTTAAAGAAATTGACTTGAAGACGGATGTTAAAGAAGCTGACTCAAAGACTGTATCTGTGGCAATGCATCGCATCTGTGGCAAGGCATAAAGAATCGAAGAAACATTTGAAGAAAACTGAAGACTGACTTGAAGAGAGAGTTTGCTCATCACACGTGTTTGCAGAGCTGGAAGACTTAAAACAAAAGTAAATACACGTGTTGTAATTCATTAGAGCGGTTAGTCTGTTAGATGTAAAACCAAAAGTTGTTAAACCGGTGTTGAGTCGGTTGATTCGTTTTTCATCATCTTCCTTGAGTATAAAAACTATAGAGGAAAGAATAGATAAGGTGTGGAGAAAAAAAGCAAGAAGGAAAAATTGTAGAACAAGTAGAGAAAGCTCTCAGTTGAATGTATGAGTTTTTGTTCTCGTTGATTCAAGAAGGAAAGAAATCCTTCCTCTTCATCTTGTGTTCTCTGTTCTTCGTTCTCTGTTCTCTGTTCTCTGTTTTCTCTGTTCTTCGTTTCTTCACAGGCACGACCTGACATTAGTCACCTGCAAGCCACTTCATCCGCATACAGGCCAATTGTGATTATTTGACCGACGAAGCTCGTCGAGGTGGACGTAAATTTTACTTCCTATTTCGAAGAGAAAATTATTCTCTCTGCACTAGAAGTTTTGATTAATTTTCTCTTTACACTGGAAGTTTTGATTTCTTCTGTAACAAGTTACAAAGTCCTAGCTTTGCATAGGCATAGCATACCTATATGTAAATATTTTATCCGCATATGTTGGTATTTTCACATGTTATTTTTATCCATGTTAAAATCGCTTAAGTTCTCGAAAATACTGGCACTCATGTTATTTCTATGAATGTCTTGGACCTATATCAATGCATAAATACTTAAAAAGCACTTACCATCGTTTTAACTTAGCTTCTGAAGGAGGAATTTGAGTTTAGTTCTTCACGATACAACTCAGCAACCCACACCCATATCAAGCGATTTTGATAAGCAATTCAGCATGAAAACGAGCTTGAGTCATGCTCGGATTGCCATTCTTCCCTCAATTGACGTACTAACTCTACATACCCCTTTATTCTTCAATTTTTTCATACCAGAAACATTAACTTGCTGCATAGACATGTCAAAATTTAGCTTCATTACCATGGAGACCCCAAAATCTTCTTCTCCGTTGGTCCCTCTTTCGTCCGTCCCCTTCTTAGTTCTTTCTATTTCTTTTCTCTTTTTCTTCTCTCGCCCTTGTCTTGCTTGTCTCCACCACAGCAAGGAGACCCAGATAGATTAGCTACCTTAATGAATCATGAAATCCACTCAACTCTCCAAAGTGTCCACCGTAGACTTTAAAGCCAAAATATAATGGACTAACTCATTTCATGCATGTGTCGCGGTCCCAAGGTTTCCCATGCGCCAAAAATTATGTATGATAAAAGAAGATCAAGCCAAGTCTCTTGGAGCTTCTAGAACATTCCAAAAGACCAGTGATACGGTTATTGTACCAACTTATGGAGTCTTCTTGTCATGGTTTTTTTTTTTTTTTTTCGTGCTGGAAGAACCGCTTTGGCCGACAGCTGTCACGTAAACCCCCAGGTGACACTAGCTCAAGACCCACCACCAGGGTGCCACGCTTAAATCGCCTAATGATCCGCTAGCCTCCCTGCAACTTGTGTTGCAGGGGCTTCGAACTTTGGACCTCCCGTTTGGAGATCTGGAGCCTACCCAGCGGAGCCACCATGGCCGGTGGTTCTTGTCATGGTTGTTCGTAGTTGGTAAATGGAAAAATGCAATCTCCTCCTTTAAATCGAAAGGGCATCAATGGTTGTATTGGGAGGTCTCTAGTATCAGAAGGAGTGTCCTCCCCTCATTTGTAATAATTTAAACACTTCAAAGAAGTAAAAACATCATCTCCCAGGGCTCCTCTCTCCATGATCCGGGTGAATGAGTGATCGATCCTTGGGAAAGGCTTGGTTTAGGAGATCAAATGATTTAAAGAACCCTAAGTCACCGCACAAGTCCGATCTGAACAATCAACTCGTGACACATGTCTCTTGTTCCATCACTTTTATAAATCAAAGAAACCGTATAAAATTGTTGCCCATTATTCAATTTATGGATTTGCTTTTATTTCTTGAGCATTTGCATAATTTAAGTAGACATGAGATACTTTTCAAATGTTCGCTAAACATTATATCTGCATTGTGCAACCACGAAATCAATTTGTCTTATCCCAAATCATGTAGATAATTCTTATTATCACAATCTCATAATGTCTCGGATGGACATCGAATTGTCACTAAGTGTCAAAATTTCAACCTGCAAACACAATTAGTGAGTTAACCTCAATGTTGAGTGAGCAAATTATCGACTGATCAAGTAATTGCCCACCTCTTCTTGGGATTATAAATGCTAATAATAGTAAATCACATAGGATTTTGGTCATCTGCTCACATGATGCATTCAATCGTCTCCATTGACCTCCCAATCCTCATGTAATTGACGGGGAATATGACGCACCTAATTTGTTCAGTCTTCAGTCTTCGTCTCCATGGCCTTTGATATTCACTCTCTCATTCCAATTTTGAGCTCTGCATCCAAACATTACTGAGTCGGATCAATAATGGTGAAACTACGATCTCAGGCTATTCATGGCTGTGGATAGCAAGTACGCAATGCACGATTGAATTGGAAAGATCAAGTTTGTACTCTCTAGGCCCACCGATCTCTCATGTGTTATGCAGACCTTCTTCCCCAGTCGCATTGCCAAAAGGGACAAGGGAGGCGAAGGACGACGGACGCAAAAATTAAATGTCTTCACCTAATAACAACACTGGAGGTTTTGATAGAAGCCATCACGCCACCACCTCTCTCTCTCCCCACCTACACACCTTCAAGCGTCATCCCTTTGGTCTCCATAATTAGTAAAATGGGACTTCAATAATTAATTTACGGAAAACGTTACTATCATTTAAAAGAAAAAGTACTCTATTATTCGAAACATTCATGTTCACAGTGAATATTTTCTTCAGTGCATTTTTTTTATTTTATAAATACAAGCTATTATTTTAAGAAAATTACATCAACAACATCGTTTTTCGCGAATTGAACGCTCCAGACAACAAATTATTTTGAAGAGAAAAGTCACAGAAAATTCCAAATTATGCCTATTATGACACATTTACCCAAAACATGTTATATCCACTCAAGATTGAACATGAAATATTTTTTTTTTTAAAAGGGACACAAAATAATAATTTTAAAACGAAAGAAGACTGCACGAACGTCTTCCATTGAGGATATAGCGATAAGAGGACACAAAGAGAGAAAGAGACTATCAAAGTGAAAATATTATGAGGCCGTTTGGCAGTCACGGGCTAGGTGTGCCTGGCCTAGCCCGATCCTTAGCTAATATCTACCCAGAAAAGGGAAATTAATATCGCTTTTGAGAAAAAAAAAATTAGTTGCTGGAGAAATATTTTTTATATAAAATTGATTTCAAGGAAAATGACTGGTTCTTAACCGTGTATATAATGTGAGATGGAAAAAGGTTTTCGATGTTCAAATCTTACTTTTAAAAGTTATTCTCTCCATTGTAACTATATTTTGTTCCAAATATAAGATACTAAATTGATATTGAAATACTTCCATATTTTAATAACAATATGCTGCCTTATTTATCTTACAAAATATATAAAATAGTCTTAGTGTGTTTAAAATAATAATGATAATATTTGATTATATTGCCACACTTTGCACCATATTGTTCCATGGGCTTCAATGTGTAGAGTGTATGTTTTCTGAAACCTTATAGAACATACATATATTTTCAAGATAGACGATGTAAAATTGAGGACCACATAATGTTCTTATAAGTCTATAGTACTTCCCCTAGTGGAATCAATCAATAATTGATTTGTGCAAAAGACAGAGGTGTTAAATGTAGGTAACACTGAAAGTGGATCACTGGAGGAGATGGGGAAACTACTGCTCAACTTTGCCCCCTTGTGGTGGTGAAGCTCAATACCTAGCCCCGGCGCTTGCTTGCAAGCCCAAATGGATCGGCTTGTGTTAGCTTCCTTCAAAAATGCTATAGATGAAGATCCATTAAGAGTCTTGAGTTTTTAGAATGATTCTACCAATCATTCTGAGTGGCAAGGTGTTTTGTGTAGCAAAAGGCATCTTGGGAGGGTCATGCCCCTAAACCTGAACCTGAGATCACAAGGCTGGGGAGGCTTCTTATCTTCTCACATAAGTAACCTTTCTTTCCTCAGGATCATGGTTTTACAAAACAATAGCTTTGGTGGCGAAATCCCATTATAGATCAGCAACTTGTTTCGGCTCCATAATCTTGATCTTACTGACAACTCGTTTGGCGGGCCGATACCCTTTAATCTTTTCATGCTGCTCAAACCTCGAGTCCTTGAATCTCATAGATAACCGACTTGTGGGGGGAATTTATTCCAATCTTGGTTCTATACAAGGGCTCAAATTCTTGTGCTTATCTAAGAACAACTGTGACATCTTGAATTACGACCCTGTCCCAATAAAATGAAATGGGCATTTCGTCGACACGCCTATGGTTGTTTTACTCTGAGATGGGCCCCTCACGAGTTAACCGATCTATCAGGTGAAGCCGTTACGTGATATAAACGTGATAGACTTGATAATTCGATCAGAAATCGACTACTCGACCATGATAATCAGCAATGGTCAATATGGCACAGTTATAAGCGATTAGGGATTGGGTATAGGTCGATTCGATGAAAGCACACAATTGAATGGTTGGTGATTCCACTTGATTGCAAAATTCGCGTCGCATGGCACTAACCCAAATTCTTGTCGATTTGGTATCCTGTACCCATAATATAAACCTTGAGATTTTTACGACAACCAAGAGTCATCGATGAGTCGGAGATGCACAAACGTGGATCGAAATTATCAACCACTAGTCAAACACGATAAAATCCTTAAAAGCTACCCAGTAGGTTAGGTCATGCTAAAATCGCATCCGGTCGATTTTAACCACGAAATTGAATTTGGTTCGGGAATCGAACATTCAAGTGTGTCACGATTCATTTATAAGACCTTGTCTCATCTTTCGGAGAAATTCCGTCGAGTTCGGAATTTTGTGGGAAAATTGATTTCAGACAAATCAGAAAAGAGTTGCGAATTCAGATGACTGAATATTTGGGGTTTTTCTACCCTAAATTGGTTTATTTTGGGCAAAATGAAGGTTAATTCTCATTGGTGGAGTGCTTGACTATGGGCATGAAGACTTTGTGGATATCACAATGATGAAATTGATATTTTTCCCATGACTTTGTTGGTTCTAATCCTCCCTCCCCCTCTCTCTGCCGTTCATTTCCTTTCCCCCTTTGCGTACGTGAACCCCTCCCCCTTTCCCTCTCACGCACGTCTCTCCCCTCACAGCTGTAGCTGACCACCTTCTACCCATTTTTTCTCAACCTTATCTTCTCCATTTTCTCCTTTTATTTTGCTGTCACAACTCCTCACGCATTTCTTCTTCTCTCCCAGCTGCCGCCAACCCCATCGTCCCCCCCCCCCCCATCATCGCCAGCTTCATCCCACGTCTTCTTCTCACCATCTCACGCTGCCGCAGCTTCTCACGTCCACAAACTACAACCCCCATCCACATATCCAGCTCCCATCACCACCGTCCATCCATCTTCATAATGCCACCACCACCACAGCAACATCACCAAGCCGAGTCAAACAACAGCTAGCAAGCTCAACCAAGCAGAACCGCCTACCAGCCAAGCTGTGAGCCTTGAGGGCTGATTTCAGCCTCATTCGGGCCGCCGTAGGAGTCACCGTAGTCACTGGATCCTACCACCATCGCGCCGCCTTCGCCGTGGACCTGTTTTTTCATTAATCCGGTGAGTTAACTCCATAATCCTTGATTATGTTGTTAATTACACTTAGGGAGTTAGATTAGTGTTAATTATCTTAGTTATATTAGTGCTAAGAATGATTAGTACTAAGAAGGATTAGTGCTGATTAGTACTAAGAATGATTAGTGCTAAGTAAGTTGGATTAACTGAAATTCGGATCAGTTCACTGGACTCTCACCCTTTGTCATTTTTGTGGATCAAAATGTGTTACGTTTTTCAGGTTAGTTCCTTCACAAAAAATGTTCTAAATATCTTCATCTATGATATATATTTTACTCAAGTTTTTTAGGGATTTGAAAGAATGATATTTCGATTTCATCATTTGCAAACAGAATCTCGATGGAACTGGTGAGTTTTTGGTGTTCAAAGGATATTTATCAACCCTTAAGATTCTATTTTCGAAATGGTTTCTTCACAAAACTTGTTCCTTACATCTTTTAGTTTAACATAGTCAAATTTCAGATCAAACGGACATGTTTTGGATCTCGAACCAAACTGATTTTGGAAAACATGATTTCTGGAAACAGACCCAGTTTTGGTCTCGACTTGAGCGATTTACTGCTCTCATTCTAGAAGGATTTGGGTCATGATATCTTCATGAAAAATGTTCATTTAGGTGTTTTTTTTATAACATATTCAAATTTGAGAATTTTCTGAGCTCGTTTGATTATGTTTCTAGATTTAAACTTGGAAATGCACGAGTGGCCTGGTTTCTGCCAATTAGGACTAGTTATGGTTTTGTGGTTGTTCTTGATGTTGTGCTTGCCGAATAAGGTTTATTTAGTGATGTGTTAGACTGGTGGCATGCTGAGAGCTTATGTGTGAGATCATGAAATGGATTGCTCCTTATTGGTTGTTTATTGTTATTATAAAACATGACCTTTTAGACTATTAAATAGAAAATAAATGAGGTGTCGAGTCCGAACACTAAAAAATATATGCCCAATAAAACAATGAGGTTGTAAATTAGGTGCATGCAAAGTTTGACGGATTAATTTTGAGTACGTGAGCACCTATGAATTTATTTATAAACGTTTTGAACAAAAAAAAAAAAAAAAAGAGAGAGAGAGAGAGAGATGGGTTTCTAAGGTTAGTTTTCAAAAGAGGGTGGTTGGAAAAGAAATTAGAAAAGAAATATGGTGTCAAGTTTGGATGCCAAATTTTGTGTGCTCAATAAAATGAGGAGGTTTTATACGAGATGCGTGCAAAGTTTGGCGGATTAATTTCAAATACGGGACCCCGTACGAATTTATTTCGGAAGGTTTGAACAAAAAAAAAAGTTACTAAGTTTATTTTTAAAAGAGGATTTTGGTGTTTTGGCTATATGGTGGAAGGTAAAAGTTGACTTGATCAATGATGTGCCTGCATGGTTAGGTTAATTAGGTAGTTCGGTTTAATTAAACACAATTTATTTATTTAATTACAATTTATTTAATTATTTAATATTTTCAGGAAATTATACCGGGATAGCCCATAGTCGGAATTTTGTGCTGATTGTTGTGGTGTGATTAGTTTATGCAATTGAGTGGTGATTGTGATTTTTGATTAGTTATTTCAAAATTGTGAAATTTGGTATTTAATTGGAAAATACCGGGTGTCGGATTTTGACCCCAAAAATGTTTTTAAATACTATATCAAATAGTGGGATTTTAAATGGAATGATATCAATTTTTCTGGTTCAATCTGACCGTGTACCCACATACGATTATTTTACCGAGTGTTTTTAATACGAATAAAACAGGTCAAGTTCATTATCTTAAGTGAGGCATTTGAGTGTAAAGCATAATGTCCTTGGCCGGAATTGAATGGTCATATGGAGAGAACCTATCCCCGATGTCAATTAGGTGAATGTTGCCCCTATATGGGATGCCCCTAAACAACGGATGCCGGTCGCATTAGATTCTAGACAATTGCTCCTTTGGGATTGCCCTCTAGTATAGATGTTGTTGTGCTCAATGGGGTGAGACGACACCTGGCTACGCCAGAAGACCACCGAACAGCAAGTAGGCATTGCATTAAGGGCCGTAAACAATTGGAACGTGTGAATGATTGAGATATATGCGCCGGATTATGGGATAAAATTGTGTAACACAGAATGGGACGTGTCATAACGATTTGGCCCTATAATCGGGACTCCTATGATTGAGTGAGACGTTCCAATTGATGTGTGCATCTATTATGTGCATTGAGTATATAAACTGTGCTGACGTGCAAGGAGGTGCTGAGGCGAGATAAGCCTTCTTTGATGTGTGCTTAGGCTACCTCTAGGTGAATTGTCTTCCTAATCAGGGTTTAGGGTGTAGACTCACTGAGACATCGTCTCACCCCATCGTGGTTTATAATTTTCAAGTCCCTAGTGTGGAGAATTCGGAGCCCAAGGCTTAAGGGTCTAGAGCGTAGGTGGCTTAGGGTTTTCTTTATGGACATAGACTTGTGTATAGACTTGATGTGTTTATAAATGGTGCTTTGTTTAAGTTGGTTGTCCTGCTTTTCTATCACATGTTTAATTGTTGTATGGGGTTTATTAGTTCACTTATGCATGTGCATAAAATGAATGGGTCGGTGACGTGTCCTAGGAACGTTGCAAAATTTTTAAGTTGACTGCCGAAGGATGTGCGTGCACTCGGGGTTCGGGGCATGACAACAACTTTGTAGGCCCTATTCCTCATTTGATTGGAAACCTCTCACTGCTACAACACCTCTCTTTGGTAGAAAATTTGTTTCACAGAGAAATACTTGAGGAAATGTGTTACGACTCACCCCTTGAGAGAGGGAATATGTTTAAGGGTATTGTCTAAAAGGCCAAAATTTGCGGTGAATGAACACAAATCTGACACTTTCATCTGGAGAATAGAAAAATTAAAAAAAGAGCTCAAATTCAAGCCTGTTAATAAATTCTGGTGGATAATGACAACTTTTATTCATTATATTGGCAAATCTTAGTTCTGACATTCATCTGTAGAATTGCGCACGTTAAAAAATGTATAATCACCGACTTCGTCCTTCCTATTTTAACATTATACAATCTGTTTCAATGAAATTGTTTAATGGAAAATAATTGACAAGATAGTATTTTTTTTTTTTGCCTGGTATATGTAGATAAGAAAATCTTGATAAATTTATTTAGGGTCAAAGTTGGACGTCACGACCTAGCATTAGTCATCGGTGAGCCACGTTCATCCGCATACCGGCCAATTTCGACGTGGAAGTAATCCAATATTCAGTCTTCGTCTCCGTTGACTTCCCAGTCCTCACGTAATGGATAGGGAATATGAGGCCCCAAATTGACTCCGTGGAATATGAGGCACCAATATGTCCTTCATATGGACCTTTCGCTTTTGTAATATATTTATTTTAACATGCGAAATCATATGGCATAAAATAAGTGGAAGATAAGCCATACACAATAATTAATAATAGTATGCCACATCAGTTATGATACCAAATTTATAAAATAATCTTAGTGTGTTTACAATATTAATAACAATATTCATTTATACTACCACACTTTGAACCCAATAACTCTTGTTTCATGGTCTTCAAAGCGTAGAGAACGTAAACCTCAGAGTACGTACATATTTCTTCAAGATAGACAAAGTAAAATTGAGGACCACGGAAAGTTCGGATAAGTCTACAGTACTTCCCATAGTGGAATCAGTCAATAATTGAATTTTGCGCAGGACAAGGTGTTAAATGCAGCTAAGACTGAAAGTGGGATCACAAAGGAGATGGGGAAACATCTGTTTCTTATTCTTAACTCTGCCCTCTTGTGGTGGTGGAGCTCAATCACAATCTCCGAAGCATACTCGCAAAACCAAACAGATCGGCTCGCATTAGCCTCCTTCAAAAATGCAATACACAAAGACCCATTTGGAGCCTTGAGCTCTTGGAATGATTCTACTCATCATTGTGAGTGGCAAGGTGTTTTGTGCAGCAAAAGACATCCTGGGAGGGTCACATCCTGGTCCTGAGATCACAAGGCTTGGAAGGCTTCCTATCTCCTCACATAGGTAACCTCTCTTTTCTGAGGGTCATATTTTACAGAACAACAGCTTCCATGGCGAAATCCCACCACAGATTGGCAACTTGCTTCGGCTTCGTCTTCTTGTTCTTAGTAACAACTCATTTGGTGGGCCAATACCCTCCAATCTTTCCAGCTGCTTGAACCTCAAGATCCTGAATCTCATAGATAACCAACTTGTGGGGGAATTCATTCTGATCTTGGTTCTTTAACAAGACTTAAACTCTTGGGCTTGTCTCGAAACAGTCTTGTAGGTCCTATTCCTCGTTCGATTGGAAACCTCTCGCTGCTACAAAGCTCTCCCTGGGAGCAAATGTGTTAAGCGGAGAAATACCTGAGGAATTGTCCAGACTCAAGAGATTGACATTTTTCCAACTATCTTTCAACAAACTAATTGGTGAGATTCCAGCAGGGATTTTTAACATCTCTACATTACTCTATTCAGTGTTAGTTACAACCAGTTGTGGGGAAGCTTTCTCAATGATGTCGGCACCACTTCTCCTTCTCTCCATCTACTTGGCGCCACCAATAACTTGTTCACCGGGATGATTCCGTCAACGTTGACGAATGCCACAGGTCTTGAAAACCTTTTTCTTGATGACAACAATTTCCATGGGCCAATACCGAAAAATCTGGGAAGGCTAAAGGACCTTTACAAAATTTCATTGGCTAATAACCACTTGCAGGATGACTTGAGTTTTATTTCTTCTTTAGTTAATTGTTCCAACTTAATTATTCTCGTTATGGATGGGAACTTGATTTACGGATCATTGCCAAGATCCTTCTCCAATGTCTCCACCACCATTGAGAGGCTTTCTATGTCAAACAATCGGATCCAAGGACCTATTCCTTCAGCCCTCGGAAATCTCTTCAACTTGTTTGTGTTGGATTTATTAAATAATTTTCTAATCGATCGCATTCCTGATTCCATCGGAGCACTTTACAACTTGCAGCAACTTTATTTGAGCGGAAACATGTTTACTGGAGAGATACCATCTTCAATTGGTAACATTACGTTGTTAAATATCCTTGACCTTTCCTCCAACATTTTCCAAGGCTACATACCGCAAAGTCTTGGCAACTGTATGCAACTGATTGGGCTCGATCTTTCAAACAACAACCTAATTGGCTCTCTTCCAATCGAAATCATGGGTCTTTCTTCCTTGTCGATCATCTTCAGTTTAGCGTATAATAAATTAACTGGATCTCTTCCACAACAAGTTGGGTCTTTAAAGAATCTTGCCGAATTAGATCTGTCTTACAATAGATTGACTGGCTTGATTCCGGCCTCCATCAGCGAGTGCTTGAGATTGGAAAGGCTTCACTTAGAAGCTAATTCTTTTCATGGTCAAATCCCCAAGCTTTACGTCCATTACGGGGTCTACAAGAGTTGGATCTTTCCAATAATAATTTTTCTGGTCCAATCCCGAGCTTTCTTGCAGAGCTCTCACTGCTCAAGTACTTGAATTTGTCCTTCAATGAACTAGAAGGACAAGTTCCAAAGGGTGGAGTTTTTCTTAATGCAAGTGCTGTATCGGTTTCTGGAAATAGACAACTCTGTGGAGGTATTCCGGGTCTGAAGCTTCCTCTTTGCAAATCACCAAGCTCTAATAAGTCTTCTTCAACCAAGGCCATGGTGATATTTGCGGTAGCTGTCAGTTTATTATGTATAGCTTTGTTGTTCCTATCTATCTTCTATTACCGCAAAAAGAAGCATATGACGGCCAATGCCTCGACGTCATCATCCTTTGAGCACCAATTCTTGAGGATTTCTTATGAAGAACTCCTAAGAGCTACTGATAGATTCTCCGAGACCAATTTGATTGGTAAAGGGAGATATGGCACGGTTTATAAGGGGATTCTTGATGATTGCACCACGGTGGCGGTGAAGGTGCTCAATTTAATGCAAAGAGGTGCTTCAAGGAGCTTTGTCTCCGAATGTCAAACGCTAGGAATCATTAGACACAGAAACCTAGTGAAGATACTAAGTGTTTGTTCAAGCGTGGACTTTTGTGGCAATGACTTCAAAGCTCTAATATACGAGTTCATGGCTAATGAGAGCTTGGAGGAGTGGCTGCACCCTAGGACTATAGAACAAGATGATGAGCGTGGCGAATCGAGAAATCTCAAACTAATGCAAAGGTTAAACATTGCCATCGACATAGCTACTGCATCGAATATCTCCACAAGGGTTGCTATCCAGCAATCGTCCATGGAGATCTGAAGCCGAGTAATGTGCTTCTAGACAATGACATGATGGCTCGAGTTGGAGATTTCGGGCTTGCAAAGATCATTTCAATGGTGTCTGCTGAAGCCATAGGAGTTCAGGACCAAGGGAGTTCAACTTCAACCATAGTTAGAGGATCTATAGGTTATGTGCCTCCTGGTATGAATTTTCTTGATTAGTTTTGGTTGTTTGTGATAGTAATGTTAGATAATGATCCTTGATGTTATGCGATGCTTCGAATGCTTTGATACCTCTTTCTCACAACGCAATCTCCTCTTTACCTTATTAATAATAGCATGTCCTAATCATAAATGAGAATAAGCAATCGTAAATTTGATCAATGAATGGAAATTTTTTTGATCAAAACTAGTGAATCCGTGCCAATAAGTAAATTAAGCATGTTCTGTCATCTCATATTCGTATTTTCTTTCTCCAATTCGTATTTTATCTCATATTATGCTCATGCTATGAAAAAGGATGTGATTAATTTTGTCATAAAGTCAATCACAGTACGAGAAATTGATGAGAACTTGTGATTCACTCTCAGTATGCCATGACTTGAGGTCTTCACAATAAGTAATTGATCCCTCATGTTGGACCCTTTCCAATAGACTTGACCTATAAAATTCTTTATTTGTAAAATTATATTTATATGACGTGACATTTAATTGAGAAGCTGTCGTAGTCCGTGACAATATCACACAACATACACTAATATCTGACTTTCACTGTCCCTAGACTTCTTGTTAAAAGCATACTAAGACAAATTTACGCATTCTGCACGTACAAATTCTTCAGCTTCCACTAATCACTTCAAGTCTCTTCTTTTTCCCATGCTCTTCTAGGCATTTTCTTCTCTTCTGTCTTGTAGAAAAGGAATAGCGAGGTATAGGTATTAAATTGAATCTACGTCATGAAAATAATGAGCCTAATGTGCATTCCATATGTATCCAATCAAAACCAGCGGTGCAATTTTAGTTAATACATGTACTGAGTGCACTAAATAGTTTCCACAGTGACCTTCACCACATATCTTTTCTACTTTTTTCGTTTTCCCCCGTACCCTACTAGAGGAAAAAGTCACTCTCGATGTTTAGGCAATTTGTTTAGCAAACATGTGACAACTTTGGGTGCACTTAGTAGTTTTGGAGAAAGAAAAATTCATATGTTGTTAGCTGATCTTTCATGCACTTTATAAATCCTAAAATCTCATTTCTCTATAGTTGCCGCCTTCCAACTTTTGTGACAATTTTTAACACTTTAGTATAGGACAGGCAATAAACATAAGCCATATCCTATAAGGTAAAAAAAAATCAAACGGAGAGATATGAAAGAAAAAATCAATAGGGGGCTTTATGACCCTCTACCTTGCTCTGGCAGAAAATCTGTTGGCCTATGCCATGCGTAGTGAGCCCGACTGTGAAGTGACTAGTGAGTAAGGGCTTGTGAGCCATCGTTCTATGTTGGGGGTGATCAGCGCGATCCCTTACAACTGTCCTTCGCAAGCTCTTGCAAATGGGCATCAAGCAAAATGTCATGTGACTTAGAAACTTCTAAACAATTATCTTCACGAAAAAGTGTATGTTCGTTCCTATTAATGTCTTGATGAAATTTTCAGAATATGGCATGGGACGCACGGTTTCTACACTAGGGGATGCATATAGTTACGGCATTCTATTATTGGAGATGTTCACTGGAAAGAGACCCACTGAGGAGGCCTTTGGGCACCATCTTAACCTCCACAACTTTGTCCAAATGGCTCTTCGGGATCGAGCAATGGACATCATAGACTTAAGGCTTTGGAGTGAAGTCGGTGATCAACATCAAGAGATCAAGATTAGAGATTGCATTATCTCTGTATTCGAAGTTGGAGTCGCATGTTCAATGGAATCACCGTCGGATCGGATGGACATGACCGAGGCAATTAGGAAATTACACTTGATCAAGGTGAATTACGAAACCAAAGAGAAGAGGATAGGTATGTAGCTAAATTAGTTTTCTCGTTTCATCTTAGAACTCTTTCACTAGTAGAGAAAATCATCATGCAAAGGGAGTGCTAGCAAATTGACATGAATGTTTGCCTAGCTAGTATGCCTACCCATTCCTAATGTGTATTTTTAATAATTGCACCAAAATCTATATTTTATCACGGTATAAAGTGGATGTATGGAGTTATAGTCTACCTATTTCCGCTAAGTAACCACGTAAAATTTGATGGATTTGCTTATTTGCAAGATTCTTTTCATTTCTGATGCCGACTATGGATCTTAGTCTATGATATTCGATCCAGCGCCCAGACCGCTGGAGCATTGCTGATGGCCATTGCCCTCTGTGCGCATGCGCTTGTCTGCTTCACCGTCAGCCCATAGTCAATTGAAGACCAAGCTTGACCGAATAAGTTACATAACTAGTTCGATCAAATCTGAAGAGGACGAAGAGGGAGGCAACCTCATCGCAAGATCATGAGAAGAGGGAGGCCTACTCTCGATGTCGCAGTTGAGCACAAGCTCGCTATCAACTAGAAGCCAATGGTTGATTGAATTTGAGTGACATTGCCAATGAAATTCTGTTGCGGTCATGTTGCCGACACTGCGGTCACCATGTGTGTCCCCTACCTACTCTTCAAACCTCCTTTTTCATTGTATGTCATTTAATGGAGATACAAAGTTAACAAACACATAACCGGGACAAGATCAAAATGTAAACATGGACATATATCTGTTGCACTTCACAGTGTGCTCATCACACTGTCTAATAATCTTCGTCAAGTCCTTCTACTCAACCAAGCATCTCTTTCTTCACCATTAGCCACCGTCTCCGGCCATTATGGCCACCTGTCATCACTGTTAGTCCTCCACATCTCGCTACTATCTCCGTCGTGTCATCCACGACCATCCTTGCTTTCTCTATTTGCAAACCGAAAACACTCTCTCCCTCACTCTATCTCTTCTCTCACCGCCAAATCTCTGTAAGGTCTCGGCACCACCATTGATGACTTGATCTGCCCATGACCTTTGAGATCTCACCTCAATCTCAATGGACAGGCAGATGGAGGAGGGTTCCCCAAATCTTGAGATGACCTTCTGACATCGTCATTGTCCACAACGTAATTGTAGATGATGAAAGGAGCTCGACGCGAGGACTTGAGACCTGCCAAAGGCATAAACTTGACGTTCAGGTGAGCTCATCCGTCCTTATATGAGAGAGGGAGAGAGATAGGTACACGAAAGCAAGGACAACAACCGAAATTGAAGCGATAGGAGAGAGAGAGAATGAAGCGTGACAAGACCCATCGTAAGCACTGGCAGTGAATGGTGGAGTGATGAAGGTCAAGATTGATGGTGGCACCAGAGGCATGTCAATGACACAAGCCACGCATGATTGCGGGGCCTCGATAAGGGGGTAGAAAGATCCCCGGGGGGGGGGGGGGGGTGGGAGATTGGTGTTGGGATCTTGAGGAGTGTTGGAGATAGCGAATAAGTAAACCAATGTGTACAATGGATCTGCATCCAAGAGACATACATAGGGATGGTGAAGGACATAAAATACAATGCCCTAGATCTAGCATAAAATAGGTAACACGATGTCATAATCGGGAAAACAAGAAGCGAACATAAACTGACCAGTAGCATGGTCAGCCTAAGCTATGTTAGGGCAAGTTACCATCAAAGATATACTACATTATTGATCAATTGTCAATAGAGTGTAATGTCTTACAATAGCATGCCATCAACAAGCTCAAGTTTGGCATTAAGGTCAACAATATAGGGGCAGTAGGCTTCATGGATTGAAATCAAACCAAGAACAATCTAGCTATAATACCAAGTCAGTATGTGAGAAAATATTGAATTGTGCGTTGCTTTATCAAATAATGTATTACATTATATGGGTACTTGTATCCAAAAAAATAAACACAAATAGGGAAGTAATCTAATGAAGAAATTAACATAGGAATTAATAGTAAAACCAGAATCAATTGAAACCAATTACAATCCGCACAACATCACATAATCTTGAACATTTCCTAACGATTGAAATTCATCATAACAATAAACATGTGCTTTTCAGAATTTTTCTATGAAAGTTGGAGGTTGAAATTGCTCTTGCAAGTTTGTTTTATAGATCATAAACTTTTTTTTTTTTTTACTTTTTTGGTCAAATATTGTAGAGACTGCTGAGATAAGTGGCCTTTGCTACATTTGTTAACAAAGCAATGGAAGGATGACCACATCCTATGGTAAATCAAAAAAGAAAACAGTGCTCTCCTGCAATTAGCTTACAATTAGCCAACAACTAGTTAACAATCATCACATGATCCCTTCCTCTAGTAGAATGGAGCATAAGAGTCGAAAGAGCAAGAGTACTTGAAATCTGCCAAAGCCATTCCAAGCAGACGCAGATTATTGCTAATTTGCTGGTAATAATCTGCTTAAGTTGCTTTTATGCGCAGCATGTTATACATCCATATTTTCCAGAACTAGCTAATTCTAATATTAAAATCTAACAACCTAATCAAGGCCTATTTTTCTAACCAATTTTCCATTTTTATTTTCCAGAATTTTTTTTTTTTTAGTATTTTCGTTTTCTTATCTTATTCTCGGTCCCACCTCTGAATCAAATCTTCACTGAGATACTCCATGAATTTCAGCATAACCTCAGTCAAAGCAATTGGTAATAAACATGCTCAATGATAAAGAAATCATCAACGTACAAACACCACATCACGGGTAATTAAAACAACACTTGGATGGGCTTCAGATCAATTCAATCTACACGCAAAAGAGAGTGACCAGCAAAGGAATGGTGATGATAGCCCATCTACGGCAAGTTCAAGGCACAGCAACATGGTTATTCGTTGAATATTATCACCAATTCACCGTAACAATCTCCTAAATCATCATGCTGAGGTGAGATCGTAGTGATATAGCTTCATCACATGCCAGAGGGGTTTCGGTAGGACTGAAGAAAAGCAAATGTTAAGCAAAGCCTCCTGAAAACTTGGTTTCATAAATCGCAAGACATCAATTCCCCTAAAGCAATCACTAATTCCCCAAAGAACTGCGGCTACTTCTTTTTTTTTTTTTTTTTGGGGGGGGGGGGGGGGGATCCCTGGAATTAAAAATATGGAAGACCTCAATTTCCATATACGAATACGATCACATCGTAACACCTACTTAGGATAGCAAGGGAAGAGATAGAGAGAGAGAGAGAGAGTAGGCAAAAAGGATTCACCTGTACTGAATTGATATTTACTCACAAAATTTACATGCATATACCCGTACTCAAACCTTTCACTTCAAATTGAGAGCAATGCGGACATGGAAAGTGCATGAGTTTCACCCAGTGCTGTACAACTTCAACTTCGTCCTCGCAGGGCCTTGAAACACAGCAATAACAAAGATGTAAATGAAAGACAGAAAAGAAAAAAAACATGTAATGAAGACGATGAAAAGCAGAGAGAAGATAGAGAGTCCATATTAATGATTGTGACCCCGTCAAGTGCAGTCAGCAAGCTTCTCTGAACTTCTATTTTGAGATATAAGCTCTCGGCAGCATATTCAGCAGATTCCAGCGAAAACCATTGCTTATTCACAAGGGAGACGTGTCCAGTAAACATAACATTGTAAGCACTAGCAGAAAAAGATGACAAGTCTAATCCAACAAAAAGAGTCTAACAAGTTTAAACCAACAATAAGCATATGAACAACAGAATCAACATGGTTCCACTTGAATTAGACAAACATACTTCAGTATCGATTTAGTTTCATATAGGACTAGTGTGCAAGAATGGACAACGACCAATGTACCACCGATTAACTGAGGACCGAAATTCTTTACAATCTGAAAGCATGAATAGCAAACAGAGAAGATGTTAGCATGGCACTGTGAAGATTTAGCTAAAAGTTACGCACTTCTTTACTCTTCACTCATTAACACACATACATGCACAAGCACTCCCCAAGCACCTCACTGCTTTCTGTTTTTCCTCAGGCTTTTTGAGAGGTGAGGACACCTGGAGTGCCATAACTTGGCACGCCGGGACACTTAAGTGCTATAACTTTAAAATGGTACACTTAAGTGCCATCATCGGAGTAAAATGGGACACTTAAGTGCCACTCCCGCGAAAATCCGGCCAAATGGCTGACGTGGCAATTTTCCGGCGAGTTTAGTCCAAAACGGTGTCATTTTGCACGCTGACGTGGCGGAGAAAACGTAAAAACGACGCCGTTTCGTGTCTACGTGTAAATAATAATATAAAAATTAATTAAATTATAAAGTATTCAAAAAATTTAAAAAATAAGAAAAATTTAAAAAATTTAAAAATTAAGAAAAATTTAAAAGTTTTAAAAAATTAAGAAAATTTTAAAAAAAAAAGGGGGCGGGGGGGGGAGGTCAAGCGGGCGGGCGAGGGCCGAGCCCTCGCCCGGCTGCTGCCTCCCCGCCGTCGCCGGGATGGGCCGACGACGAGGGGGGGAGGGTCGGCGGGGTCGCCGACCGGCCGGCCGGCGAGGGCTCGCAGCCCTCGCCGTCCCGTCGGCCCGGGGCCGCGACCCGGCCGACCCTCCCCCTCCCTTCGCCGGCCCTTCCGGCGACGGCGAGGAGCGGCGGCGGCGAGCTCAACCCTCTGCCGCCCGTTCGACCTACCTTCCCCCTCCTTTTTTAATTTTTTTTTTTAATTTTTTTAATTTTTTTTTTAATTTTTAAAATTTTCCTTTTTTTTTAAATTTTCTTTTTTTTTTTAAATTTTTTTTTATTTTTATACTGATTTGGAGCTCCGGCGAGCCACGTAGGCAAAAAATAATAATAAAATATTACCACGTAGGATTTCCGGCAAGGGTCGCCGGAGGTGACACTTAAGTGTCCCACTCGAAAAAAAAAGTGGCACTTAAGTGTACCGTTTTGAAGTTATGGCACTTAAGTGTCCTAGCGTGCCAAGTTATGGCACTTGTGCTGGACTTCTGCCGGCTTTTTGATGTTAGTTCGTGGCAAAGAACTAATCCATCCAAGGTAGGACCTTCCAGGCTCTCAATAGATTCAAGAGTAAGACATCTCTCCTATTTACCCAAGTCAGAATTCACCAGTCCATGTATTTTGCACGACAAACGGTTCTACCTTCTGAACAAAATCGCATTATGATGCAAGCCAATATGCGCATCTGCCTCTTGAGAAATTTTCTATCCTATCATATCAATATGAAAGCTTCCTCGGCCACTATGATGAATAGCAATCAGCGCAATCGAGAAATCCTCAATTAGCCCACACAACAGCTCAAAGGAAATTCACGAGTGTAATCAAATTCGCAAGTGCATAATTATTAAGCATCGTTAAAGCACATACCAAATCAAGACCAACACCAATCAGCCGAGCAAGAGAATACACAACCAGTGAGCATAATCTCAATCCGGCGAATATAATCCATCAGATGCCAAAACGAACTCATGACCCCTTGGGTATACGTAAGTCGACATGCTTTGCTCATCTAGATATTTGATTAACACGAATCTATACTTGGCATAACATCAGAATCAGAGACAACATATTTGGATGGATTTGAACAACAATTCAAGTAGTCACGGCACATGGAGATCTTGGCCGTAGTCTAAAATCACTGGAAACAGAGGAGCTGTAAGTGAGTCGAACATGTACGTTACGCAACAGTCATTCCAGACACTAAAGCATAAGAACGGTTCTCAAAATCGTATTCCGAATTCGTTCAGGCATTTTAGCGAATTTTTGGTGATCAGTTCAAAAATTAGAACACAGAGTCATAATCAAAGAGTCAATTCCGATATAGACAACTTCAATGACATCAGGACGTCTTTAAACTACTAACAGATCCGCAATCATCATTCTACTTTCACTCATAGCCTTAATAACAAATCTGGGATTCAACTGAATAAAACAGAGCAATGACGTACATCCCTCGGAGTCCGTCTTTGGCCAAGAACAGCCAAAGACGTCGTCACAGGTGATCTGCGTCTGAGAAGAAGCTCCAACAAATCTCTCAGCTCGTCGGACTTCACGGCCTGAAGATTTGAAGAGGTCGGGGCCATCGCGAGACATGGAACCGCACCTTGCTTGCGTAGCATCGCGCGCTGGTGGAAAGCCAACGTGCGAGTGTGTTGTAGACATGGAATCGGGAAGCAAACCTTCGGGTGTTCTGGGCGTGCTCAAAGGAAACAACGATGAGGGTGAAAGGAAAAGGAATAGAGAAGAGTAATAAGAAGAAAAGGAAAGGAAGAAAGTCGCCTTGGGGGTCGAAAAGAAAGAAAACAGAAGGGGGAGGGGTGACAATGTTATAAAATAAAAAAGAAAGGAAACAGAAGGGGGAGGGATCGAAAAGAAAGAAAGCAGAAGTGGATGTATGGAGTCAAGTTTACGTATTTCCACCAAGTAATCATGTAAAATTTGATGAATTTGCTTATTTGCCCTATTCTCTTCATTTCTGATGCCTTTGTGGATCGATGCATTGCTTAATTACCATGACTAGGCCATTACCCTTGCCTTTCTCTCTCTCTGTGCTTGCTTGTGTACTAGAACTTGACCTTGCTGTGAGGTCACGAGCTCATGGCCAACTCTTAATTCACACTTGACTGAGAGCCTGCAGTCAATTGGAAACCAAGCTTGATCAAATCCAAAGATAAGGAAAAGGAGGCAACCTCATCACAAGATCATGAGCTCAAGGCCAACTCTCGATGTTGCTGTTGAAAGTGACCTCACTATCAATTGGAAGCCATGCTTAATCGAACTTGGGTGTTGGAAGCCATGCTTAATCGAATTTGGGTGTCGTTGTCAATGAAATTATGATGCGGTCATGTTGCCGACATTGGCAGCCACCATGTGTGGCCCCCACCTCCTCTCCAAGCCTCCTTTTCTTTATCTTTTTTTCTTTGCCATGTCATTGAATTATAGAGTTTTTCTTCTTCTTCTTTTTTGTCAATAGAGATATAGAGTTGACAAACACATAAATGAGACAAGATCAAAAAGGAAACATAGACACATATTTATTGCACTTGTCGATGTGTCATCACATTGTCTAATAATCCTGACAAGTCTTCCCAGTCAACCAACTCTCTCTCACTCTCTCTTTCTTCACAATTTGCCACCATCTCCACCCATTGTGGCCACTTGTCATGACCGTTGCCTCCTCCACGTCTCGCCACTTTCTCCCTCGTGTCATCATAGTCGCCCTTAAATGAGAGGAGAGAGATAGCTACACGAAAACAAGGACAACGACCAACATTGAAGCGATAGTGGTGAGAGCAAACGGAGCATGGCATGACCCCTAATAAGCACTGGCAGTAAATGGTGAAGCAAGGAAGGTCAAGATTGATGGTGGCACCAAAGGCATGTCAATGACACAAGCCGGGCATGGTTTGTGGGTGCTCGAAAGGGGAGAGTAAATGGTGGAGTGAGGAAGGTCAAGATTGATGGTGGCACCGGAGGCATGTCAATGACACAAGCCGTGCATGGTTGTGGGAGCTCCACAAGGGGGGAGAAAGATGGGGAGGAGAAGAGAGAGTGTTGTTGGGATTTTGAGGAGTATCGGGTAAGGTGTAAAATTAATAAGAGAGACTCATGTCTTGATTTGGTGTTGGAGATAGTGGATAAGTAAATCAATGTTACAATAGATCTACATCCAAGAGACATGAATAGTGACTGTGAAGGCGATATAATACAATGCCTTAGATGTGGCATAAAATATGTAACGCGACGGCATAGTGAGTGAAGCACGGAGCAAACAAAAACTAGCTAACAATATGGACAACATAGGCTTTATTAGGGCAAATGTCCATGAAATATATACTAAATTGCTGATCAACCGTCAATAGATTACAACAACTAGCAATAGAATGCCATCAAGAAGCTCAAGTTTGGCATAAGGATCAATATCAACATGGATTGAGATCAAAATAGGAACAATCTAATGATGATATCGAGTGAGAATGTGAGAGTATATTAAATTGTATGTTGTTCAATTGAAAAAGGAAAGTAATCTAATATGGGATATTTAACTCCAAACCATTGGCACATCCATGAATTGCCACATGTAAAAAGCCCTTCCTCTTATATCATGAAGCGTAAAAGCCGAAAGAACACTTACAAAGTTATATGTAATAAGTTGGTGATCAAGAACACTTTGAATCTGCCAAAGCCATTACAAACAGTCGCAAAATATTACTAATTTGCTTGTAATAATCTGTTTAAGTTGCTCTTATGAGCAACATGCTTTTGCTCTAAGGCCCGATCTAGGCCCACCCAGCGTGCATAGTTATTATAATTTTTTTTTTCTTGATGGGCTGGAGTGGGCCACAATGTTCACCCAATTGGAAGGCCCAATCTAGCTCTTGCCCGTTCATCATGTTTCTTCTAGTATAATTGAGTCCTTGACAAGTTCAAGCATAGCTCACCCAACACATTGAGCCTAACTAAGATTAGCATATTCCAACCGAAGCTGATTCAATCTAAAAAGAGAAAACATTTGCACTGTCAAAAATATAACGAAAGAATTATTGATCAATCATACACTAGAAATCACTGATTAATATAACATCAAACTCAGAGGATCACATATGTGCCAAAAATCTTAGGATGCGATAACCACACGCTATGTACTCCCGCAAACCAGTTTCATAAATATGTCGGCGGCATGATTGAATCAAATGTGGAAGGAAAGAACAAAATGAGATAAAAGAATTGGAGATGATGTGTTATGGATCAACTAGTTTAGTATTTGGGAAGAGAGCACTCCTTGGGCAGGTTGTTTTGGAACCTTGCATTGTCCTGGCAATAGACATATATCGTGTGATGTCTCCTGGCCCATTTGAACCACCTCCTCCTTGTTCCACTAGTTTGCGGGGCTCTCCGCCCGCAAAACCTCGGATTGCCCTTCCAGACACAAGCGTCAATCTTGTAGTCCCCGAACGTGGCCACGAAGGGCCCTTCGACCAATCGAACATGTCACGCTCACCTCGTGTCCCCCAGATGTTGCCAGACTGTCATGGTCTGCCTTTGATACATGATGTCGGCTTCCACATCCTCGATATCGAGGATCACCACCTCCATTTGTACCAGTAGACTGAATCGAGTTGGGAGCTGACTCATACTCACTAGCCTGAAAAAGGTGGAATAACAATAAATGAATTTAAGAACTCAATAAGTAAATCACCTAAACCTCGTATATGTGAATGCCTTGTTTCGGAAATCTATGATCTTGATGCCCACTTGTAGATGTCAAATTAATAGCAAAACCTTTAGTGTTAACTATAAGCACGAGGGAAACTCTTCCTCAACCTAAACATTCGTCCTATCAAGAATCTATAAGATATCTCATACCCATAAAAATTCTAAATGTGCCAATTGATAACTTCAATAACATACAAGTGTTTCTCGGGTCCTAAAAAATAACATAAAGATTCACACGTGCCACATATAATGCAATCAATTACCAATAATATTTCCACGTGCCAAATATTAGTTTCTAAAATATTACCATGGCCTTTGAGACTCAAATAATAACTTCCAAAACATCCTTGTGTTCTCACATCACAACTAACGCCAATTATAACATGCACGTACCTTTCAAGTCACTAAAAATGACAATTAAATTTTGCACATGTCTCACACACAACAAATAATGCCGTATCAAATAATCAAGACATATAACAACTTCCAAAGTATTCACATAACATTCAACTGCCTCACAAACATTTAGCACCTCGAGAATCATACAATACCCCTTAATATTATGCTATCTTAGGTCCAATTACTATACGCACATAGCCGAAGAACCTACGGCTCTTCCAAAATTATCCAAGGCATCATCCTCCCCCATTGGGCATGGCATCCGAACTCCATCAGACATTGTTCTGATAAAACACTCCCACGAACGGCATTTGAACTCCCTTTGGCATCCGAAATCCATCAGGTATCGCCCTAACTTCCATCAGTGATGGGTTTTTCATGTGACCACACGGATTAAGCACACAACCGATTATTATCTTCCTCTTTAGCCCAATGTATAAATGCCTCAATGACGTACCAAGCGAAGTGTGTCTCATGGCCTATCGAAACTACTTCAATAAAATATGCTGAGCACAAAACGAGAATATGTGGTTTGACGCATTGCGTCGAGCATCGACCTAGGTCCTATTTGGATAAAAAACGATACACCTCAATACCGCTGATCTAAGAGAGACTAGACCCAACATGCTTCCATACATGTCCAAGGACCATCGCAAGTCTCACCTCGGAGACTCGAGGTGACTTCATGCATCAACCATGTATATGAGGACTACCTCAAATGAACATAAAACTTTGCCCTTGATATTACTCAACAATACATAAAACAAGAACATCCAATAATAACAAGGTTTTCAAATAACTCAACATAGGTTATGACATAACCGGCTTACACAATGGAACAACGGCTTTTTGAAACCAAACCCGAACATGAATATAAACAGATCGTTTCCAATAGCAATAATAAACTGAGCAACCTTAACAATAACTTAAGCTTTCCTTATTTACCTTAAACCTCATAAACCAATCAAACTCATGAGCAAACCACGTAAAATTAATACGTGGTTCTAACCTCTCTATGATAGCTTGATCCTAACTCCTAATACAAGCAAAACCAACCTAAATTCAAGCCAAGTAACATTACGGCCTAGTCGGCGTTTACAGGATTTACTTACAAACACTTGAGACACGGATCGAACAGAACGACAGACGACTTAAGCTCATGGTGACGGTGAGGGTGCGACGTGAGATGACAGGCGGCTCAAGACAACGAGCGGCGGTGCAATGGCATAGGATGACAGTGGCGACGGTGCAGCAACATAAAGGAGAGAGAGAGAGAGAGAGAGAGAGATGAGTGGGTTAGCCAAGGGAGAGAAAGGGAGAGAAATGAGAGCAAACGAAGAACTTGGATAAGAAGGAGATGGATGAGAGAGAAAATTTCAATCTAAGCACTAATGGCAAGAGCAATTATTGTCCTAAGCCACTAATGGCTTCTTGGCTTGAAGAGCAAGAATGGTTCTCCACCACACAAATGCCCAAGCTTGCCTTTCAAGCTTCAATGCTCTACAAGAGAATTAGTCTAGTTACCCCAACTAGATTACTCCTCCTCCTATTTCCTTTTTAATGGGCACCTATCCTCTTTGCATAGTGTGACATCCTGATTTTTAAGTTCTGTCTTTGATTGAATGAGTTGGGCTTTTCATTAACGCACGTATAGTTCTTTTCTGTGAGTTGGCCACTCACGAGATAACTAGCCTATCAGGTGAAGCCATTAAAGGATTTTAACACAATAAACTTGAGAATTTGACCAAGAATCGACCGCTCGACTGTGCTAGTCTACAAGGGTCATTATGGCATTATCAAAATCGATTAGGGATCAGGGATAGATTGATTCAGTTGAGATATGTGATCAAAGTGTAGGTGATCCCACCTAATTGCAATAGACCGATTTTCTATCGTTTTGGGTATGCAGTGCCCATATTTGAAACCTTGAGATTTTCACTATAACTTAGAGTCAACAATGTGTCGAAGATGTACGTTGTGACTCAAAACAAATTGTTCACGGGTCAATTGCACCAAAAATTCTGGAAAGCTACCCGGTAGGCTAGGTCATGATAAAATCATGCAAAATTGGAATTAACCACGAATTAGAATCCGATTTCAGAAATTAAAAGTTCTGTCATGTTATAATTTATGTTAGGACTGTCAACTCATCCTCCAAAGACTTTTCTGTAAACCAAGATTTTTGGTGAAAATGCAAAATAGGGCCGTTTTTGTCCGGAAAATTCAAGGGACCATTTTTTTTTCTCGTTTTTGGGATGCAAGTTGGTTCTATTGGCAAGGAAAAATGTCAATTTGATTGAGGACACCTTGGTAGAATTTTTGGGAATCGAATTGAGTCCAATTGGAGAGAAATTGGTATAATTTGGGGGAAATTGAGTGCAAATTCGTAGCCCCCCTTAGTGCTCAAATTTTGGACCACTTCATTGGCTTGCAAGAGAAGCTTGGTAGCTACCAAAGAGCCATGGATGACAATCAAGGGCTTGTGGGGCCTCTTCAAGGGATAAGAGGATAGATTGGAGGCCAAGATGGTCTTTCTAAGCTTGTGTTGTCCCCTATCTTCTTCCCTCAACTGCTTTCTCCATTAGAGAGTGTTTTGTGAGCTTCCAAAGTGCAAAGAAAACCTTAGCCTCCTTTCCCTTGCTGTTGAGCAACCCGCCAAGGCCGCCGAAGCCTCGCCACGCCGCTTCGCGCCCCCGCACGAGCCTGCGCCCCTACTGCGTCGCCCTGTTGGTTCTATTGTCGTGCCATCTCCCTCGAGCCTCTTTAAGTCGTCGTAGAAGCCTAGGCCGCCGTTCGAGCTTGCCACTGCCGCCGTTTAGCCCCGCCTGTCCTCCTATTCGCCTGCTTGGCTGTCAACCCTCCTTAGCTTGCCGTTTCAGTCGTTGGTTCCCCCCCTTCGGTCCAAACAGAAACTGAACCAGCAAGGATCCGTGGGCCTTCAAGGCCTATTTTGGACCCCTTCCGAGCCTCGCTTGGCGTCGCCGCTTCAGAGTTTGTTGCCTATCTCCGCTTTACTGTTGTCGTGGACTCATCGAATTTCAAAACAGGTGAGTTTACTCACTAAACTCTGCTTAGGGAGTTAATTATGCTTAAGGGTTCATTCTTTTACGCTAATTAAGGTTTAGGTGGTTAGTTAGAATGGATCAGTGATTTAATTACTCGTTTATGCATGTTAGGTGATTAGATCGGCTTAATTAGCAACTAAATAGATTGTATTATTTATCTAAATAGGTTCAAAAAATTTTCGGGCCTGTTTAAGTATTTAATTAGGTTTTTCCGGCCCAAGTTGCATTTATTGGTATTTATTTAATGAATTTTAGTATTTATTTGATTACTTATTATTTTTCGGAAATTATACTGGGATAGTCAGTGATTGAAATTTCATGCTGATCACAATGGTATGATTGATTTATTTAATTGAGTGTTGATTTGTGCAAATTGAGTGAGATTTATAATTTTGGGTATTTATTCCAAAATTAGGTATTTTCGATATTTAATTATAAAATACCGAGTGTTGGTCTACAATGTCGAAAATGTGTTTATAGACTATTATCATTAGTGGTATTCTATAAAGAAAGATATTGTATTTTGGTTAAGGCCGACCATGTACCCACACACGATTATTTTTACCCAGTACCATAAATATGGTAAATTTTTAGTGACTGAGAACAGTATACTATATCAGCCTACGGGCTTTAATATATTAGCTTCGTTGAGTAGTATACTCTATCAGCTTTGGTGAACAATTGTAAGTACTGCACAGCTTTGGTGAGCAATTGTAAGTACCGCACAGCTTTGGTGAGCAATTGTAAGTACCGCACAACTTTGGTGAGCAATTGTAAGTATCGCACAACCTTGGTGAGCAATTGTAAGTACCGCACAGCTTTAGTGAGCAATTATAAGTATTGCACAGCTTCGATGAGTAATATAGATATATAGTAGTTTCGGTGAGCATTATTATATATCTATTGTCAACTTTGGTGAGATATACCATCTAATTTCAGCTTAGGGTGAGCAGTACTTGAATTGATTGAATTTTATAGATGGTATTGATGGTATGGAATCGATTGGATCGACTGATGAATGGTTTGATTTGACTTGAAGTGAATTGTTGAATATATGAATCGTACTGACTTGCTAGAAGAAACTGAGGCAAAGGTAAGTCATATGTCTTGTGTGTGCATAGATAGCCTTTAAACATATTTCCTTCCTAGTCAGGGTTTAGGGGGTGGACTTTGTCACGCCCCGATCCTCGGGCATGCACACATCCTTCTACTTGGTCGATTTTAAAATTCGATATCCCAAGACAATGTATCGCCGACCCTTTCATTTATTATGCACATGCGGAAGCAGTTATAAATCCCAAGACAATAAAACGATGGAATAGAAAAACAGGGCCATATTTTTCATATTGAAACTTATAACCAAACTTTTATACAAAACACAAACCACTTCATAACAATTCACATCAAAATGGGATTCTCAAAAGAAGATAGAATCTCAGTCCATCCGAGTCATACTCAAGATCTCTATCGGTACTATCTTCTTCTTCCAAAAATCCTTCTTCTCAGGTTTCACCTCCGAGTTCTCCTTCTCAGACTTTTCCTCTTCAACTTCTCATCGGGGTCCTAAAATGTTTTCCCCAAACTAGGATGAGACTACGTCTCAGCGAGTTCTACCCCACTAAGCCCGATTAGTAAACCATTATACTATAGGCTGCCTAAACACGCACAGGTAAGGGGACTTACCTTGACCTTAGATCCCACCTGCAAGTCAGTACAATTCATAATAGGCATCCAAGCAATCATATCACCGATCGAAGCATCGATCAAATCGATCTAGTCGATTATATGCCAACAAGACCACTCACGATCATTTCCATACAGTCAATCAATTCACAACATCAAATCAAAGCAATGATCAATCGACCTAATCGATTACATGTCAGACGGACCATTCTAGGTCAATACTCTCGGGCGTTAAGTTCGCCAAGGTGACTTATCCACTAGACAATTGCGTGCGTTCTTTAAGGCGCCGTTTTCGCCAGTGACATCCTTAGCCACCGAACCATGCATGCCTATAACCATGTACTCAATAGACAATTGCGTGCGTTCTTTAAGGCGTCGTTTTCGCCAGTGATATCCCAAATCACCGAACCACACATGCCTGCAATGATTTGATCAATAGACAATTGCGTACGTTCTTTAAGGCGCCGTTTTCGCCAGTAACATCCCAAATCACCGAACCACACATGCCTATAATCATGTATTCAATAGACAGCTATGTGCGTTCTTTAAGGCGCTGTTTTCGCCAGTGATATCCCACATCACCGAACCACGTATGTCCATGATGGGATATGTACTAGACCGGTACGTGCATTCTTTAAGGCGCCGTTTTCACCAGTGATATCCTAATCACCGAACCACGTAGGCCCATACACCGTGCCTGATCAATTATAGCCCAGAGTATTTCCAATTCACTCTCATGATTCCATCCATTTTACAACTCAATAAAGCATTATAAATGCTAAATAAACAAACTCGGCCATCTACCAATCAATCATTCAATTTCACTCAATTTCATACCAATTTAGGGTAAATCCCTAAAACATCACAATTTATTTAATTCCATGCAACGTAAAGCTCAAATAAATAAACAGACTGCGCCATGACAATCAGCACGAGATTTGATCGTCGGCCATCTAAATCTTAACTTCCGAAAAATAAATAAATAATTAATTAATATTAAAAATTCAATTTAGCTCAAAATAAAGCCCGGTTAAATAAACAGACTTCATGCACGGTCACCAGCATGAAATTCTGGTTCCGCACCATCTCGATTGAATTTTCGGAAAATAAATAATTATTTAATTTAATTCCGAAATTTAATATTTAAATACTAAAAAATCCACTTAGGCCCAAAAAGCCTAATTGGAGCCCACTAAGGGTTGGGAAAAATCCCGAGACATTTCCAATAATTAGTAGACCACGTCTACTTGCTAATTGCGTAATCAATTTATCTAAATCGCATCACATTTGACTAATAATTGCTAATTTATTCTAATCTAACAACCTAAACATAATTAATTAAAACTAAACTAACCTTAAGCATAATTAGCCAACTAATCCGGGATTAGTGAGATTACTCACCGGAATCGCGCGCAAATCGGATCAATCCGACGGGGGCGACGCGAGGAACAACAAACTCCAAAGCACGGCTCGGGTTTGGGGCCCGGAAACGGCCCAAAAGTGGGCCCGAACCAGTTGGAAACCCATTTTGTGAGTTGCGGTTCAAGGCTTGCCGGAGCTAATCCGGCGGCTAGGGCGGCGAGGGGAGGCCGGTGGAGGGCGAGGGAGACGCCGGGGACGTCGGGCGGAGCTGGGCGGTGGCCGGAGCTGGCTGGACGGGGCGGAACGGGCTGGGTCACGCGGCTGGGAGAATGCCAGGGTGGGAGAGGCGACGGCTAGCGGAGCTCGTGGCGAGCGGCGGACGCACGGCGCGGGCGGGAGGCGGCGAGTGGCGACGGAGCAACGACGGCAAGCTGCAGCCTCTGGTTCGAGGCTCTGGTTTTCACGAACAAAAAGGGCGAGGGGTTTCGATTGCGGGGGAGGAAGAAGAGAGAGAAGAGAGAGAGAAGAGAGAGGAGATGAGTATTGACCGGTCAAAGAAGGAAAAATAAAGAGAGAGAGGGCAAGCGGTGGGGGCTCGCACGAAGGGGGAGGGAAAGGGGAGAGGAGAGAGAGAAAAGAGAGAAAAGAAGAGAGGGGGAGAGAAAAGAAGAGAGGGGGAGAGAAAAGAAATAATATAAAATATAACAACACATGGTCTTATTTTTTTCTTTTCTTTTCTTTTCTCTTTCCCTTTCTATTTTCCTTTTGGTCTTCGATTTATCCTCCGACAATTTCTTTCTTGAAATTTCGGACTCAGCAATAAATCGATAGACGATGAGACGGTCCTAAAAATGAATTGTGACACGCCCGAATATTCGATTTCCAAAACTGAATTAAATTTCATGATTAAAATCGACCAAACGCGATTTTAGTTCAATCCAACCAATTAGGTAGCTTTTAGGGATTTTACTGCGGTTATATCCCTTAACGGCTTCACCTAATAGGTTAGCTAACTCGTGAGTGATCAGCTCAGAGAAAAAGGACCATAGGCGCGCCGACGATATGCACATTTCACTTTATCGAAACGGGGTCGAATTTCAGGATGTCACAGACTTGCTGAGACGTTGTCTCACCCCGTCGTAGGTTAATATTTTCAGGTTCTTAAATGACAGATCCTCTAGAATGTCATGGTCGTCCCATAAGGGTCACCGAGTGAGTTTACACCTATCCCGATCCCAGAAGCTTTTGGGTTCATGAACTGGTAGTGACCACTGTCTGGGTCGAAGAGCGTCCACATTATGTGTTCCCTAATCAATTCAAAGCTTGGTTCTAATACGGACCCAATGATTTCCAGGTAAGTCCTCTCAGGTGTTTTGAAATTCCCACGGGGATAATTGATGCCTCTCTAAGGGAAAGTGCTATGGACCCTCTCGATGGCGTGGTGGAGAACTTGACATCTCGTCCAGATCCTGTGGAGACTGAAGAATCGGCGAACGAGTCTGACTAGATGGTCATAGGATAGATCGTTTTGAGGATCGACCCTTTGTAGACTTTTGTGAATATAGACTAGCCTTGTAAATGACCTAGTTTGCTATGTATAAAAGTGTGTTGTGGTTTTCAAAATTTGTGGCCCTACTTTTCTATCCCATCTTTGTGTTGTTTGGGGATTTATTTATTCGCTTTCGCATGTGTATTAAAATGAATGGGTTGGCGACGTGTCTTGGGATGTTGCAAATTAATCGACCACCAAGGGATGGGCACGCGCTCAAGGATCGAGGCATGACACCTAGCCCCCCTAAATTTTGTCTAACCTCAATTTAATCTCAAGAAGCTAAGTTAGTTTCACCTCTAGGGTTATTAAGGTCTATGTCCAAAAATTACCACACGTTTCCAATCAATGCACTAATGTACTAACTTCCAAAATTCTAAGAATAGGTTTAAGCCTTGCAAGACAACTTGTCTCACAAGTTTATTCGATCTAGGCGTGTAAAGGGGGGAGTCTTATTGGCTTCTAAATTCACTCTCAATAAATCCAAATTTAAGAGGACAATATATAATTAAAAGAGTTGTATAATTGTTGTATTGACGGGACAAGAATAACTTAAGATCACCTATGATTGACACCCGTAGTCAGATTGGGTTTGTGACTAAGTTTCGATCAGAAATGGCCCTAATGTGACCGATTCTAATTAAGCAGCATCGATTGTGCCCGCATGGTTAGACCTGAATTGAGTTCGACGTCTATCTAGGGTTCTACGTGTGACCTATGTTTAAGCGTGGTTGGTCCATGAATGACTTTCAACTGTTATGTAATCGTGTAGAATCAATTGACTTACCTTTGTTCACAACCATGTGGAATCGAATAAGGGTTGTTCACGAATGGTACAACGACCATGCATAGTCACCCGTGACTGATATATACTCAAGCTGAATCAATCTATATCTATCCAATGATCGACTTGTGATGACACATTATTGTTCACATCGATCTTTATGGTCAAACGGTCATTTCATGTTCGAACACTCTAGTCTAACTTAACTTGATCCAGAGTCGCCTTACCCTAATCTATTAGTTGGCTCATAAACAATCCCTAAGATTGACTCACAACATATTCTCGTTATTGGCATACTGATCCCTAGTCCATTCCCCGCGCCCGAAATAGGGGTTTGAATCGAAAATGTCACACCTTTTCTCTTTCATTTTGAAAAATATTTTGCTGACAATCTGGATTGATTTTAGCCTAAATCATTAATATGAAAAGGAGTGATCACACGAGTGCGCAAACATTAAAGATAATAAACTGCAGGAAATTAAACACCATAACAAGCAATGATTTTTTTTTTCTTTTTTGGGATTTTCTTTTAATTATGGAATTAAAACTGGACATGGCCTAAACTACGTGACATGCATATGATATTTTTGGTGTTCTTATTAAAATTCGCAACTAGAAGTAAATTAACATAAAAATACACCTAAAGTGAGATGCTGTCTAATTTAAGTTAATAAATGGACTCACGTAAATCCTGTCTCATCTTGGAAAATTATCTGAACATGTAATTCTATTTTAAAAAAAAAAAGCTATCTACTCTAGATATTATCTAAACATGCATTTAATTGAAATAGGAAAATGTATATTTAGTCCTATCATGCAATCTGAATGATATGATATGCCATGCAATCTTTTCTAGTATTATTTTTTTCATTGAAGCTAGCAATTCTAGCTAAACAAAATTTCAAACATAGCAAAATCCGTTTTTTCATGTCTTAGATTAATGGATATTGTAATCTTGATAGGGCACTTACTCAGAATCAAACATTAAAAAAATTAAAAAATGATCCATCATCTCACGGCTCAAATTAAAGATTATCACAATTTTAGTCAACGTAATTATCCAATAATAAGTTGAAATAATTAAACAAATGACCCAATATCTTTATGGATCAAATTAGTAATTAAATCAACTTTATCAATAAGCCTTAATTGGATATGCCTAATATCTAAAATATCATATCGGATAACAATTAATCCAAATTAAGTAATGAGATATTTCAATTTAATTGGATAAAGATTGTTACCTAATTCGAACACGCGTAATTCGGATTGGAATCGGACCGGATCTCAACTTGCGGATAGGTCTCAGCAGTTGTATCTCACGGTGTGGCGCTTGGTTGACTATGTGCTTGACAAGAGGGCCGCGGTAGAAGATCCGCCGATGATGCTCAGCCTTCAAACAAATTAAAATCAAAGCGCCGCGGCCGAGCTTTGGAGCAAAGTCGGATAACTCGCTGGCTGCCTCACGGTACATCAACTCCACGGGTTAGTGTGATTTTTGTTTGAAGGACACCATAAGTCCTGAAGTTCACTCATAAGCAACTCACCATAAGTACTGCAAGAGAAACACGCGAGGAAATTGTTAATCGGCTGTGATGATGGGGCGTGCTGCAAGTGCAAGAAATTGTCCGCATTTGTCGATGGGGCTCGCTGGACTCAACAACAAAAGCCGCTTCGATGTGGGTGCAAGAGAGACCGTCGTGTGCCTTCAAGAGCGACTCAAGGGCAGCTTAGTGCAATGCTGCTCTAAGGGTTGGAGTCGCGGGAGCAGCCGACGTCATGGTGGTAAAGATCAGGACGGCGGCTCGTCATCTCAGTCCAACACGGTGTGCGGCGTCGCGGCTTAAATGAGGGAAGCGATGTAGCAAGCGGGAGCGCAACGCCACGGTGGGAGGAGTCACGAAGACGAGACTACGAGGAAAATACCTCGCTCTCCCTCTATTCTCTCTCTAGATTCTTTTGTGTACCCAGTGTTGACCGAGAGAGAGAGAGAGAGGGCCCCCCCTCCTATTTGACGAAGCAAAGACTTATCTTTATGTCTTCTTCTCCCTTTTCTTACGGACGTGTGTTGCTCTTCTTTTGTGTTCTCATTATGCGGACTTTCAGAACCTGCAGGAAGAACAAAAAACCTTTTCTCTCCCTCTCGCAATGGTGGCCGTGTATTCTCTATTGTCTGCCCTCTTCTCTTGCAATTCACACTAGTTTTTATAATGCCCCAAATATTTTCTTCTTTATTTCATCAACCAAATATTCTTTATTTTGCTGATTGTATCTTGTCTCAGCTCACTCTCTTCTTTTTGTCTAATTCAAGCTTTGATTTTCCCAAAATTCCAAATCTTGCAAAGATGCTTGCCAAATGTCTATCAGCGTGCAATATCTCCTTTGTAAGCTTGCCTTAATCGACAATAAATGGATATTTCTTCTTTCTTGTGCTTTTTATTCCTTAATCTTTGTTCAAATATTCTCTTCAGATTTCCACCATTTTGTTGTTAGTCAATCTTCTAAATTCCCTCTCGCGGAATCTGCTCATTATCCTTCTGTTGCCAAAGATCGCACGTATTCAGCCCATGTTTCCTCTTTGCTGTGTCTTTCCTTGGCCGAGAATATGCTCTCTTGATTTCAAAAGTTTCCAATTTTATATACTCATGTGTGGCACAAGTAATTTTGGGCCACATGGGGTATTTTTTTTATTTTTTATTTTTTTTAGGATACCTCATGGGGTATTCAATGGGCTTGAATTTCATTTTCCATGGGCTCAGTCTAATTCTTTACCTTACAGGCTTAATTAGTCCCATAAGCTTAGAACTATTTACCACCCGCCACCAATCCAATGCAAATGCAGTTATATGGGCCTATTGCTATCGAAATGCTCCTAAAAATCTATATGCAAACGTAATATTTTTTGCATAGGGACAAGGGATGATCCCTAATTTTCTATGCAATGAATCACTAAATGGGTTGCCAAAATTTAGGTGTCAATAACCTAGCAAAAATCCAAGTCAAAGCCCAAGTTCATATTAAATCAATACTTCTATATTCTAAAGTAAATAGGCTATCCAAGTACTTTTCTAACACAACTCACACGTGCATTCATCAGTATATGGTATATAAATAAAATCATAGAAAAATTACCAAATTAAATATTTTTTGGCAAAAAAGTCAAAAAGAAGACCTAAAACTTTATCAAATAAAACTAAAAAAAAACAACTAAAACATTGAAATAATAATTCATCTCGCTTACAATTCTACAACTCTAATGTCCAGCAGCAAGCTATCTCGCCACCGGATCTTTGCTTTAGCCAGGCCATCGTCCAGCCCTAATGGTGGCTGGGCCATTGCCATTGCCATTGCCTCTAAATTGCGCTCTCTCTCTCCCTCTCTCTCCATAGTCTTGCCAAGATGTAGCATAAAAGTCGAAAGAACACGCTGCTATCAAGCATTCTATCATTACAACAAGCGGAGAATCAGTTGATAATCGAGAGTAGTTGAAATCTGCCAATGCCATTTCAAACAGTCGCAGAATATTGCAGATTCTCTTATGATAATCTGCTTATGATGCTTTTAGGCGCAGAATTTCATCCATCCATATTTTGCAAAACTAGCTCATACGTCATATCAAAGTGAGTCGCTATTTTTTTATCATGCCCTTTAACTAATATAATAATAGGCCGCAATCCGCAAGTAAGCTAATGACTTTTTTTTTTTTTTTTGGTCAGTAGCTAACGACTTTATAAGCCTTTCTTAGTATGGAAGTTCTTCATATTTGCCTGAAGGGTCGTACTTGCACACAACATACTATCGGCTGTCGTTACACTTAACCCTAGTACAACCGATTCGGACCTATTCGGGCCAAACCATCTGAGTGTAGTACAAGTAGTCGCACGTGCTCGCGCTAGTTTTGGTGTGTTGTAATTGTAGTATCGCTTCTCCACGACCCACAACTTCACAGCGTAGGTGCCCGTGAAAGTGCCTATGCCCCTGGCGAGGTTCTTGCTGTAGGGCCCATTGGAGTGCAAGGGGCTACAGTCTCCGACTTGATGGTTTGCGTAGCTCTAGATGTAGGGGGCAACGATGTTAACCCATGTCATTTTCACCACGCTAACTTACTTGTGGGCATCATTGTGAGAGTTGAGATAGTCTTGGGGTGAGTTTTGGGCATGAGTAGGTTGAAAGAAAGAAATGGAGACAAGGGAGATGATGATAGTTAGAGAATTCACGACGCTCAAGTAATTAACTGATATTGTGTGACATCCAGATTTTCGGGTTCTAAATTCAACTGGATAAATAGGACCGTTTTTATTCAGTTGAAGTCAGGGAGTGTGAAATTGGGATGCAAGTGGACTATATTGGTAAGGAAAAATACCAATTGGAATGACGAGGTGTTGAATGAAATTATGGGAGTCAATTTGATATAATTCAAGAGGAATTAAGGCCCAATTGGAGAGAAACCCTAGCAAAATTCGTATGCCACACTTACCCCTACATTTTGGCCTACCTAAAGGCTTCTAAAAGGGGTAGTTTTGGGCTAGAAATGTGGGTGGATGACAGCCCATTGTGGCCCACGTATGGCTGACCTAAGAGAGAGAGAGAGTGAGAGAAAAAGAAAGAAAAATTGGTTTTCTCTTCTTCCCTTCTCTCTCCCGTCGACACTCTCTCCCTCTTCTTGCTGCTTGTGCCATGGCTGTGCGAAGACCAGAGCAGCTGAAGCAGCAGGTCCTCTTACCGCCGTCGTCGCCCACCGAAGTCAGAGATGCCGCCGCTGCTCCGCGGCCGTCCGCCCCTTCTCTCTCCTCCTCCGTCGACGGATCCTCCCCCATCCCCCTCTTCGACCGCTTGACTCCATGGAAGCTGAAGATCAGCGAACCAGCAGGCCGAAGTAGCGATTCCTCTCGGCGTCGATGCAGCAAGCAACCGGAGCCGGAGTTGCTGCCGTCCGCCGTCCTGCTGCCCGTGCACAGCTCCGTCCCTCTCTCTTCCTCTCCCTCTTGGACGTTCGAACCAGCAGAAGCAGGAACGAAGGCAGCAGCTTGCCGTCGAACCAGTGGCCGAACCAGAGCTGCCGTCGCTGCACCATCACCGCCCGCGAGCTCCGCCGAGCACCGCTCACCCGTCGCCTTCCTCACCCCCTCGCGTCCTCGCCGCCCAGCAGCTCCGCCTAGTTCCCAACCGCCTCTGTTCAGTCCCATTCAGCCACCTCCGGCCGCCACCTGACCTCCTCCGACCACCGTGAAGACTCGCCTTGGTCTTGTTCAACTCCTCCGCCCATTCCCGAGCCCAACAAGCCCCGGATCCGCCCTCCTTCGCCTCCAACCAGCAGTGCACAGAGAGTGCAGAAATGGGTATCGCAGTGGGGTTTTGGCCCGTTTTGGCCGCCTTCCCGAGCTCGGATGCTCGGCCCGCTTTGAGGAAAATCGATACTCGCGTCGAGCCCGTCGTTTTGAGTGAGTTTTACTCATTAATGCCTCCTTAGTGTGCTAATTACACTTAAAGGTTGATTAGTGTTAATTAAGTGTAATTAGGTTGTTAGATTAGAATTGATTAGTGATTATTAGTTAATTGCTTTGCATATTAGTTGTGTGATTAGTGTAATTAGATAGAGAATTGCCCGTAGTATTTATTGGATGCTTCTTGGGATTTTTCCGTCCCTTATCGGGTGTTAATTAAGCAAATCGGGCCTAGGTGGAATTTTTAGGAATTAAATATTAATTTTCGAAATTAATTATTTAATTATTTATTTTCTGAAAATTCAACCTGGATGGCCAAATGACCGGGATTTTATGCTGATGATCATGGCGCATCCGTTTATTTAATTGAGTTTTATATTGTGCAAAATTGAATTTATTGTATTTAGTTATTTAATTTTCGAAATTAATTATTTAATTATTTATTTTCCGGAAATTCAACCGGGATGGCCAAAGTGACCGAATTTCGTGCTGATTGTCATGGCGCAGTCCGTTTATTTAATTGAGCCCTATTTCATGCTGAATTGAATTATTTGTGAAAGAAGGAATTATTCTTTAATTGAATAATCTTTGGTTATTAATTGAAAAAGAACTGGGCCTCAGTTGATAATGCCAAAAGGATCTGAGTGGGCTACAGAAAATGGTGGAATTTATAAAAAGGAAATTATTATGTTTTGGCTAGGGCCAATCGAGTACCCACTCATGGCATTTTATCGAGAATGATAAAGCTGGTTAATTGATTATTTGATTGGAATGATATGATCTACCGGCTCGATAACTCTACGGTGCATCTGGAGACAGGACGGTATGATAAATTGTGTGTATACCGGCTCGATGACTCTACGGAGCATCTGGAGACAGGACGGTATGATAAATTGTGTGTATACCGGCTCGATGACTCCACGGAGCATCTTGAGACAGACGATGATCTACCGGCTCGGTGACTCTGACAGATTATCTTGAGACAATCTGCGGTATGATATATCGGCTCGATAATCCTATAGATCATCTTGAGACAGTACGGTATGATAAAGGGTTGATCAAGAGATAATTTGGATGATTTGTAATCGACTAGGTCGATTGAGCGATGATTCGATCTGAGAGTGACTTGATGTGATTCATTGCCTTGGTTTGATGTTGTGAATTGAATGATTGAATAGAGATGACCGTGAGTGGTCTTCTTGGTGTGTAATCGACTAGGTCGATTAGATCGATGCTTTGATCTATAATATGATTGCTTGGGTGCCTATATGATCTGTGCTAATATGCAGGTGGAATCTGAGGCTGACTCATGTTGTGCATAGGCAGCCCTAAGGTGTATTAGTTTACTAATCGGGTCTTAGGGGGTTGAACTTGCTGAGACGTTGTCTCAGTGGTTATTGAATAACCATTTCAGGACCTGGATGAGGAGCCTAAGGAGCATGAATCTGATGAGGAGATCCCTGTTGAGGAACCTGAAGAGGAGTACGTGGAGGAGAACCCCGAGTACGACCCGGATGAGGACTGAGATCCCGTCCTGTCTTGTCAGACCTTGTTTGCATGTGAATAGATGTTAGACCAGAGTTGCATATGTATATAGTATTGTAGAATACTATGAGATGCATGTAAAAAGATGTAGTTGTGAATTTTCAGTAAGGAAAATATATGGCCTACTAATCTATCCCATTGTTTTATTGTCTGGGGATTTATAACCGCTTCCGCATGTGCATATATAAATGAAAGGGTCGGCGATACATAGTCCTGGGATATCGCAAATTTAAAATCGACCAAAGGTAAGGGATGTGTGCGTGCCTGAGGATCGGGGCGTGACATCTTGGTTCCATATGATATTTTTGGTTATCATTAGACTATTTATATATATGAAGATTTTAGGGGCTTCAACTTATCATATGCAATGAACTTATCAAGGAACATCTTGTGACATCCTAGATTTTCGACTCTGCTTTCAATTTAATAAACTTGGCATTTCATCGATGTGCTTATAGTGCTATTATCTAAGCTGATCACTTACAAGATAACTAAACTATCTGGGGAAGCAATTAAGGAATCTAAATGCAATGGACTTGAGAATTCGACTAGGAATTGATTGCTCGACCGTGTTCTGCAAGGGTCCTTACGGCATTCTCAAAATTGATTAGAGATCAAAGATAGGTCAATTTGATTAAGATATGTAATCAAAATGTGGGTAATTCCACCTGAATGGAAAATTCTTATTGATCGGCATTAAATTGATTTTCTATCGTTCGGATACCTTGTGTTGCTAATTGAAAACTCAAGATTTTAAAAACAACTGAGTCGCCAATGTGTTGAAGATGTATGTTGTGACTCGAGATAAATCAATCACGGGTCAATTGCAAAAAAAAAATTCTAAAAGTTACCTAGTAGACTAGGTCACGCTAAAATCGCACTGGAGTGAAATTAACCGTGAATTTGAACCCAATTTCAGAAATTGAAAAATTCTGTAGTGTCACGATCTATTTTAGGAACATTGACTCACCCTCCGTAATATTTTCGGAGATTCCAAGATTTTTACGGAAAATTGATACGGACGTTGTGGAAAATTGACGGAAATTCAGATAGGCGCCAAATTAAAGGAATTGGAACTTCCAAGTCAAGCCTTTGAGTGTCTGGGATTTACAGAGAATTTTTCAGGATTTTTCTCCAACGAATCGAACCTTAATTTGGGGAATTGAGTAAAGAAATGGAAGCTTAAATTATGAAATTCGTATGCCAATTTGGAGGCTGCATTTTTGGCCTTAATTTGAATTATATGTGGATTAAAAGGCTAGAAAGAAATGGGGGACACCATATGATAAGATTGGGGACCAAGCATTAATGAATCTTAGGATATTTTTGCTTGACTTATCTCCCTCCTTCGGCAGCTTCTCTAGCAAGCAAGACTAGCTGGCCCTCCCGTCGCTGTCCCTCCTTCACCGCCTATGCTTTCTACTTTTCTTCTTTCCGTCGAAGCCAAGACTGCAGATATTCAACCGAGAGAAGCAGCTCACACCTCTCCACCGAATTCACGGCCGTCCCTGCCCCTCTCATTTCCTTCATTTGCTGCTCCACTTACATGCCCATGCGTCTCGTTTGAAGTCTAGCGTCCACGCATCTTCCACCCTCACCAAATCCTCTTCGTCCGTAGCAAAACTCCACCAAAGATTGATTGAAGTCCACGTCTTCAAGCCCCGGCGCCACCAGCTGCTTCTCCTAGCTCTGCCACGTTCAGCCATTAGCAGAGTCACTTGAAGCCCTCTCTCTCTCTCTCTCTCTCTCTCTCTCTCTCTCTCTCTCTCTCTCTCTCTCTCTCTCTGTGCTTAGCCTACGTCCCACGAAGCAACAACCCCATGCGTTCGAATCCTCTTTCTTTCGGTCAACCACACCTAGCAACGAAGATCGAAGCTGCCACATGTCCCTCGCGGCTCAGACGAAGCTGCTTCTTCATCCGCGTCTTCTCTTGGCCTCACGTGTCAGTCCAACAGCCCAACCCATGCATTTGGGCCACTTGAGGTCAGTCACAAGATCCAGTCCATTTGAGGCCCGCGTCTTCGGCCCAAAACCCCAGCAGCAGCCCACTTAATTTTCTTGGTCAGCCCGTGAACTTCAGCAGCTCAGCCCAAGCAATCTTCAGCCCACACGAATTCAGTCCAGCTCACTTGAAGCCCAAGAAGCAGCCTAAGCCCAGACCAAGCCCAGGTTTTTGCTGTGGGCTTGCGAGACTTGTAGGCCTAGCCCGAGTGTTCGTCGACGTTGTCGAAAATTTGGATTTCGGCCGCTGTTGCACCGTCGTTGCAGTGTTCCGGCCATCGTAGTAAACAAGTGAGTTTTACTTACTAATCCTCACTTAGTAGGCTAATGATGCTTATGGATTGTTTAGATTTAATTAAGTGTGATTAGATGGATAGATTAGAGTAGAGTAATTAAATTAGTACATTATCAATGCATGTTAGGCAAATGGTTAGTGCCATTAGCTAGTGAATAGTCTCTAGTATTTATTGAATGAGTCTCGGAAATTTTCCGGGTCCATTTCGGCTTCCAATCAAGCATTACGGGCCTAAATTGGATTTATTGCATTTATTTAATATTTTCATTAATTAATTAATTAATTTATGGAAATTAGGCTTTGATAACCGATGACTAGAATTTTTTGTTAATTATTGTGGTGCAGTCCATTTATTTATTTGAGTGTAGTTTTATGCTGAATTGAGTTAATTATGATTTTAAGATTTTATTTCTAAATTAATTAATTTTGGTAATTAATGGGACAATTACCAAGCGTTGATTTACAGCACCAAAAATATGTAATGGGCTGTTGAAACTAGTGAGATGTTTAAAAGGGTGAAATTATTATATTTTAGCTAAGGATGACCGTGTACCCACACACGGCTATTTTATCAAGAATAATAAAAAGATGGAATTGGTTGTATAATTTGGAAGGTATACTATATCGGCCTCTGGGAGATATGTCAGCTTAACAGAGAGCATTATACCTTATCAGTTTAGATTGAGCACTATCGGTATACTATATCAGCCTACGGGCGATATGGCATCTTAGCAGAGAGGAATATACCCGATTATCTCAAAAGTGAGCTATACTATCTATTTATCAGCTTAGTAGTGAGCAGTTTTGATATGAATGGATTTTATAGATAGTATAAAATGAGCCGACCAAGAAATTGTTGAGATGACAAGTAATTGACTAGGTTGATTGATCAATAATTTGATCTGATGTTATGAATTGATTGATTGATGTGATATCAGACATATGTGAATAACGTTGATTTGCAGGATGGAATTGAGGCCAAGGTAAGTCCTCTCATCCGTGTTGTGCTTAGACAGCCTTTAAGGCATATTGGCTTCCTAATCAAGTTTTAGGAGGTAGAACTCATTGAGACATTGTCTCACTGGTTATTGTATAATCATTTTCAGGTCCTTAGATGGTGTTGGTGAAGAACCAGAGGCCCGAAGAGTATAAGGTGAAGCCTGAAGAATTGATAGTCTTGTCTGATTAGTTAGTCATAGGACAATTCTCTTTTAATGGAAGTTGATTCAAAACCTGACTTGACAATTCACCTTGTATATATTTACACTATGATTTGCAATGTATATAAGTGTGGTTGCTTTTAAAATGTGAAAATTTGGAGTCTTACTTTCCTATCCCATTGTTTTATTGTGTGAGGATTGTTTATATAATTCCACATGCGTATTAAAAAGAAAGGGTCGGCGATGCGTCCTAAGACGTCGCTATTTAATCGACCAAGGTGAGGGATGGGTGCATGCTCGAGGATTGGGGCGTGACATCCCAGTTTAAGTGGTATCAGAGTAACAGTTTGGGATTGGAGTGATAATGTGCGATAGACCATGGGATAGTGGTAGGAATGACCTTTAGATTCATGCTGGTGCATGTCTGTGTTAGTTGATTGATAAAATTTCTTATTGTTTGGGTCACTCTATTTCTAATTCGGTGTAGAATTGGAAACAGGCCTCAGTAGATAAAGCTGAGCCATGTGTGACTAGGAGCCAAGAACTCCTGCTAAGAGGGCCAGTGGGGCCGTGACTTGGGGTAGAGTGCCGACTAGGGTCGATACTCGAGGAGGCAGAGCTAGGTAACCGGCACATGCCAGTGCCAGTGGTGTAGCACCACTTCCAGTTGATGCTGGGATAATAGCCCCTGGTGATCCCCGAATTAAAGGGTTCATGTGAATGCTATAGGTTATGAGTAATCGAATGGATCAACAGGCACATAATCAAGTCGTCGTTGTTGAAGCCGCCGCACAAGCCGCCGCTACTGCTGCTGTTACCGCTGCTGCTTAGGCCGCCCCCGCTGCAGCACCTGTCGCTGCACCTGCCGTCGCCCCTGTTGAAGTTATGCTAGGAGACCAATTCACAAGTTAGTGGAACAATTCCTGAAGTTGAACCCGTCAAGATTCACGAGTATAGGGGATCCTGAAGCCACGTCACTTTGGATACAAGATTTGGATAAAGCGTTTGCACTGCTGATGTGCAACGAGGAAGAAAAGGTGGTAATGGCTGTATACCAACTTCAGGGTAACGCCAACATTTGGTGGAGAGCCGCCAAAGATACTGTGTTCTTGAAAGGTGTGATCCAAGTGTGGGACACCTTCCTCAGAGCTTTTAATGATCAGTACTTCTCGGGTACTATTTGGGGACAAAAGATAGAGGAGTTCCAACATCTTCGCTAGTGGAGCATGACAGTTGACCTGTGACATCCTGAAAACTCGGGTTCTGATTTCGATCGAATAAGTTGGGCTTTTCGTTGACGCAACTATAGTGATTTTCTCTAAGATGGACACTCACGAGATAACTAGCCTATTAGGTGAAGCCGTTAAGAAATTTTAAACGCAATAGACTTGAAAATTCGACTAGAAATCGACTGCTCGATCGTGCTAGTTTGCAAGGGTCATTACGGCATAGTTAAAAATTGATCAGAAATCAAAGATATGTCAATTCAACTGAGATGTATGGCTAAACGTGGGCGATTCCACTAATTTGCAAAATTCTCGTCGATCGGCACTTAACTGATTTTTCTGTCGTTTTGGCGCCCTGTGTCTCTATTTGAAACTTTGAGATTTTCACAAAGACCGAAAGTCGTCAATGTGTCGAATAGGTTCATTGTGGCTCGAAGAAAATCGACCACGGGTCATTTGCACTAAAAATTTCTAGAAGTTACCTAGTAGGTTAGGTCACGCTAAAATCGCGTTTAATTGAAATTAACCGCGAATTTGAACCCGATTTCAGAAATTGAAAGTCCTATCATATCACTTGTCATTTTAGGAACGTCGACTCATCTTTCGAGGAATTTTCGGTGAATTCGAGATTTTTACGGATAATCGATTCGGACGATTCGGAAAATGAACAAAAATTTGAATTTGTCAAATTAAGGAGATTTTTGGCATCTAGTGTGAATGAATTGGTGAATGGAAGTTGTTTGGGCTTTTTCTGCATTCAGATTGGACCTCAACTGAATAAGTTTGTTTAGAAAATCAGATTTCAAGAAAAATGAATTAAAATTCGGAATTGAAGGAAATGGCCGTTTTGTTGCTCGAGATTTGTTGTTTGAGGCAAATTTTGTGCAAGAATGCAAGTGAGGGTCAAGTACTTTAGCATGGGGATTTTTGGGGACCAATTTGGACTAAACAAAAGCAAATGGGACAAGAATTTTTAGTTTTAGGATAATTTATTTTAAATTATCCTTTCCTTTTCCCTTTGGCCGAATGCCCCCCATCCCTCACGCCCTTCTCTCTCTCTCTCTCTCTCTCTCTCTCGTGCACGTGCGCAAACCACTCCCCACCGACGTCCTTCTCCCCTGTTGTGTTTCATTTACCCTCCATCTTGACTTTTTAGTCAAGTTTATCAACATCTCTGTCTCATTCTTATCCCTTCTATTTCTACTTTCCTTTTGATTCCTTCTTTTTCCTTTGAGCAAAACAAAAACAGCTTCATCGTCTCTTCTCTCTCTCTCTGCCGCTGCAATCCACTAACCCTTGTCGCTCCATCATTACAACCGCCTCATCGACCATCACCTTTGCTCCATCGTTGACCTCACAAATCCTCACGGCTAGCCCATGACTACTTCACCGAAGCTGCTCTCTTCTCCACGCGTCCAATCCACCGATTCCTCTCTGCCGAGCTCCACGTTACTCCAAGGAATTCAGCACGGCAAGTCTTTAACGCCAGCTCCCTTGCTCCTCTCCACATCCGTGACTCACCACCACCTGCAACGCACGTCCACACCGAAGTCGTTCCTCCTTTGTTGATTTGGATTGCTCAACCCTCTTCGCTCCTTCATAGCTCAGCCCAACAGCAGCCTTGTTGCTTCTCTGTTCAGTCCATTTGAAGCCGCAAGCCCAGCGGCCCATCCAGCTTCTTAAACCCGCTCCGTTTAGCCCAAGAAGCCAACGAGCTCCAGTCTGTTTGAAGTCCACAAGCTCAACATCTCCATGAATTTTGGGCCGAGCAAAGTCCATCAGCAGCCCACAAATTAGTCTTGTTCAGCCCATTAATTTTAGCAGGTTAGCTCAAGTTTCAAGCCCGTCTTCAATTGTATTTCAGCAGCCCAGTCTTGAAGCCCAAGCTCACAAAGCCCAGCCCAAGTTAGCAACTAATCTCAGCTTGTGCTGAGATTTGTTGGGCCGTTTTAAGGCCCGGTCGAAGCCCGTCAGTGTCGTCGCAAGCCCAAGTTCGGCCACCATTGTGCCACCGTTACAGTGAACCAATCTTCACTTTGCCCCGGTGAGTTTTGCTCACTAACCCCTACTTAGTAGGCTAATGATGCTTAGAGATTGATTAAATTTAATTAAGTGTAATTATGTGGATAGATTATATTATAGTAATTAAATTAGAGACTTATTGATGCATGTTAGGCAAATGATTAGTGATATTAGCAAGTAGATTCGTGTTATTATTTATTGAACGAGTCTCGGATATTTTCTGGGTCCGTTTCAACTTCCAATCAAGCATTACGGGCCTAAATTGGATTTATTGCATTTATTTAAATAATTTATGTTATTATTTATTTATTTATTTATTTTCCGGAAATTAGGTTGGGGTAGTCAACGATCGGAATTTTATGATGATTATTGTAGTGCGGTCAATTTATTTATTTAAGCGTTGAATTGTGTTGAATTGAATTAATTATGATCTTAGGATTTTATTCCTAAATTAATTAATTTTGGTAATTAAGGGGAAAATTATTGGGCGCCGGTTTACAGCGCCAACAATATGTAATGGGCTGTTGAAACTGGTGGAATATTCAAAAAGTGAAATTATAATATTTTAGCTAAGACTGACCGTGTCCCCACACACAGTTATTTTTATCGGAGAGGATAAAAATTGGTGAATTGATTGAATGATCAAGATAGTATATTATATTATCCTACGGGCTCTAATATGTCAACTTAGCGAGAGCAGTATACAAGTGTACTATATCAGCCTGTGGGCGATATGTCAGCTTAGCGTGGGCAGTACACTTTATCAGCTTAGAGTGAACATCAGGGGTATACTATATCAGCCTGCGAGCGATATGTCAACTTAGCGAGAGCAGTATACCGGTATACTATATCAGTCTGCGGGCGATATGTCAACTTAGCGAGAGTAGTATACCTTAACCTTATCAGCTTAATGCGAGCTATACTATCTATTTATCAGCTTAGAGTGAGCAGTCATAATATAGTCAAACTTTATAGATAGTATTGATTGAATTGATCATGGGATGGTCCGATGGCATGAAATCGACTAGGTCGATTGATCGATCATTTGATCTGAGTTCTGAATTGACGTGATGACGTAATTCAACGATTGGTTGATGTGATATAAAGTATTTGTAAATAACGTTGATTTGTAGGATGAAACTGAGGCTAAGGTAAGTCCTCTGACTCGTTGTGCTTAGGTAGCCTTTAGAGTGTATTGGCTTCCTAATCGGGTCTTAGGGGATAGAACTTGCTGAGATGTTGTCTTACTAGTTATTGTATAACCATTTTTAGGTCTTTAGATGATGTTGATGGAGAACCGAGAGCCCCGGAGTTTGGAAAGATAGAGAGGCCAGAATCGGCGAATGAGTCTGACTAATAGGTCATAGGACAATTCCTTTTGGAATGAGCCGATCTCTTTGTAAATAGTCTGGTCTTGTAAATAAACCTAGTTGTTTATAAAATGTTTGTTTTGGTTTGAAAAATTGGCCATACTTTTCTATCCCATTGAATTGTTGTCTGGTGATTATTTATCTACTTTCGCATGTGCATTTAAAAATGAATGGGTTGGCGATGCGTCTTAGGACATCACAATTTAATCGACCAAGGAGGGATGGGCACGTGCTTGGAGGATCGAGGCGTGACATGACCAATATGGGGTGAAGTTTGCAGAACAGTCATAGTATGCTTCGAGATTGATAGAAGACCCTGAAGAGAAAGCCCGAAAATTCAGAAGTGGTCTTCGTTCTGAATTGAAACAACCTATGTTACCATTGGACTTGAAAGATTATCAAGAAGTCTATCGTCAAGCTTAGATGATAGAGAGAGGCTTAAACAAGCAAGCTGCCTTGTTTGGATCGAGGTTTAATTCTCACCGAGAAGGAATTCGTTAGAGAAAAAGGCCTATGCCTAGAAATAGATTCTAAGTCCCACCAAATAAGAGAGGTGGAGTTGGCAAGCCAGTGGCAAATAGGATTGAGATGTGTCGTCTGTGTGGAAGGTGACATGGTGTGAATCAGTGCCCCCGAAGGACGGGCGCTTATTTTGAATGTGGTCAGCAGGGTCATAGAGCCAGAGATTGTCTTAGCAGACCAATAGGATAATCGTAATTACCGCCGCCATTGCCGATGGGTCAGATTAGGGGATATGCACCATAGAATGTGCCGCAAGGAGGTCAGCTGAGACTACCAATTCAAGGCACAGTGTATGCCATCACACAAGGTCAGGTAGAGGTTGCGCCTGACGTGATCACGTGTATGGTTTCGCTGAACAACCATCATGCTTATGCTTTATTCAACTCAAGAGTAACTCATTCCTTTATTGCCGAGCAATATATTAAGCTGTTAGGATTAAGTCCTATATTGTTGGAGTCGGCAGTTTGCATATCTACACCAATAGAGGATAAAGTTATTGTTGTTTTGGGTTGTTCTGCTTGCAAGTTAGCGATTGGTGAGTGAGTGGGGAAAACAGACTTGTTAGTCCTAGCCATATATGACCTTGATTTGATTATTGGCATGGACTGGCTCACCAAGCACCGAGCTATAATGGACTGCTATCGCAAAGCGATTTAGTTTGACCCGTTAAAGGGTAAGAGTTTCGAGTTTGTTGGAAATCGAGGAGGACCCTCGATTGTCCCGATCCCGTCGCCAAAGGCAACTCGTCTTTTAGACAAGGGTTGTCAAGATTACCTGGCAACTGTCGTGGATACGCTAAGTTTAGCAAGTGCGAGTTTTGGTTGACTCATGTTGCTTTCTTAGGTCATGTGATTTCTGGCGAAGGAATCTCTATGGACCAAAGTAAGATTGAAGCAGTGATTAACTGGCCAAGATCGACTATAGTGACAGAAATAAGAAGTTTTCTAGGTTTGGCAAGTTATTACAGACGGTTTGTGGAAGGGTTCTCATCATTAGCGTCGCCACTAGCAAAACTATTAATGAAAGAAGAGAAATTTGTATGGATTGAAAAGTGCGAGAGTAGTTTTCAAGAGCTGAAGGAAAAGCTGACTACTGCTTACGATTCCATCTGGTCCTAGAGGATTCGAGATCTATAGTGATGCGTCATTCAGAGGATTGGGTTGCATGCTGATATCACATGGCAGAGTTGTTGCATACGCCTCCCATCAATTGCGGCCTCATGAATAGAACTATTTTACGCATGACTTAGAACTCGTGGCAATTATTTTTGCCCTAAAGATTTGAAGACATTATTTTTGCAAGGAAAAGTTCCAAATCTTCATTGATCACCAAAGTCTCAAGTACCTGTTCTCTCATAAGGAGTTAAACATGAGACCGCGCCGATGGATGGAATTGCTAAAGGACTACAACTGTGATATCTTGTATCACCCTGGAAAGGCGAACAAGGTTGCCGATGCTTTGAGTCGAAAGTCTTCAATTGCTCATATATTGATGAAGGAGTGAAATCTAATCAAGAGAGATCGAGATTCGATATTCAAGTTTGAGGTAGGCCACCTTTCAAGTCTTATGGCTACCTTCAAAATTGAACTGTGTGACATCCCAGATTTTTAGTCTTGTTTTCTATTGAATAAATCGGGCATTTTATTGATGCGTCTATAGGGTTGTTCTCAGAAATGATCATTCTAGAGATAACTAGACTATCTGGGAAAACTATTAAGAATTTTAAGGCAAATAGACTTGAGAATTCGACTAGGAATCGGCTACTCGACCGTGTTCATCTGCTGAGATCATTACGGCACAGATGTAAATTGATTAGAGATCAGATGTAGGTCGGTTCGACAGAGATGTGTGGCTAATTGTGGGTGACACCACTAAATTGAAAAATTCTCGTCGGCCGACATTAGACTGAATTCTCTATCGTTTTGGTACCCTGTGTTCGTATTTGAATTCTCGAGATTTCTACGACAATCGAGAGTTGCCAATGTGTCGAGTGGGTTCATTGTGGCTTGAAGAAAATCGACCATGGGTCATTTGCACTAAAAAGTTCTGAAAACTACCCAGTAGTTTAGGTCACGCTAAAAACGCGTCGAATGGAAATTAACCGTGAATTCGAACCCGATTTCAGAAATCGAAAGTTCTGTGGTGTCACGAGCTATTTTAGGAACGTTGATTCAGTCTCAGAAGATTTTTCAGAGATTCTGGGATTTTTACAGAAAATCGATTCGGACGTCATGGAAATTAACAAAAATTCAGATCTGCCAAGTTGAAGAGATTTTCGACTTTCAATCTGAGCTATAAGGCGAATGGGACCTATAGAAATTATGCAGACTTTTTCTATATGAAATTGGACATCGATTTGAGAAATTTCATGAAGATTTGAAGCTCAAATTGTGAAATTCGTATGATAGGATAAGGGCAGCAATTTTGGACTTTAAATTGGTTTATTTGTGAGTTAATAAGCTTGAAAGTGATGGGGGGACAAAGAGGATAGCATTGTGGGCTTGTGGGGCCAAAGTATTAATGTATTGGCTAAGGATTGAGGATTTTTATTTCCTCGTAGCTGGCTTCCTTCCATCGCACGTCTTGACCGCCACCCCATCTTCTTCACGGCTCCTCTTCAATTTGTTCCTTAGGTTTCAACTTCTGCTTTAATTCTTTCGGTCGAAGTCCAGCCCAGCGAAGCCTCCCCGCGTGCAGTCTCTGCAGTCGCTATCTCCCTTAACCCGTGTGTCTTCTTCAGCCGAATTGAAGACCCAGCGAAGCTGCATCCATTCGTGCCTTCAGTCGCATGTCCCAGCTTTTTCGGTCAAAATCCCAGCTGAAAGCCACTTCGTCCGTGCCTTCTCCAGCAACGCGTTCTTCTCCAGCTGCCAGCTTGCCATCATTTCCCTCAGTTCGACGCCATTTGAAGCCGAAGCAGCTTCTCCGCCGAGCTGCCACGAAGATCGAAGAAAGCCAGCGTCCAATTTCCCTGCAGCTGCTTCATGCGGCCATGAAATCCCGCTGCCAACTGTCCAAGATTCAGCCCCCTTCAGTCAACAGTTGAACCCGGCGTTGACCCTTTAAAGCCACGAATCCTCTCCATTTCTGCTTCGTGTTCCCTGCCGCGTGCCATCATCCGCTCTCCGTTCGTTCCTTGGCTGCCAGCGCACCTCTTCGGTCAACATTCCTCTTCACGAAGCTTCATTGTTGACCCCATCGTCACACCAGCGAAGCCGCACGTCTGCGGCATCTCCTCCGAAGGCCACCTCCTCCTTCGTCTAGCATCAACGTCCGAAGCCAGCTACCGTTGCCAGCTGCCCCTTCATCCGCGAGCTCCACCCCACCGAAGCTTGAAGCCCAGCAGTCCAGCAGCTTCGGTCTTCTTTTGCCCGTATCAACGGCCCAAGCGAATTCAGCTCAGTCCAGCCCAGGTTTCGCGGGCCCATCTTCTTTGCAGCATATCAGCCCATTAAATAAGTCCAATAGGCCAAGTCTTTGGCCCAAAAAAATTCAGCAGCTCCATTGAGCCCAGTTCAGCAAGTTCGGCCCAAGTCCAGCCCCCGAAGAAGGCCCAATCGCAGCCAAGCCCAAGCCCAAGAGTGAGCCTAGTCCAGTGCAAGAACAAATCTCAGTTGGGCTGAGATTTGTTGGGCCCAAGTTTAAGGCCCGGTCCAAGCCCGCCGGTGTTGTCGAAAGTCCGATTTCGGCCGCCGTCGCGGTGTCCCAGTCCCTGCTTTTAATCAAGTGAGTAATATCACTAATCCTCGCTTAGTAGACTAATGATGCTTAAGGGTTGATTAGATTTAATTAAGTGCAATTAAGTGGTTAGATTAGTTTAGAACAATTAAATTAGTGACTTAATGATGCATGTTAGGTGGTTAGACTTAGTCATTAGCAAGTAGAGACGTACTTATTATTTATTGAATGCATCTCGGGATTTTTCCCGACTCTTAGCGGGCTTCAATTAGGCATTATGGGCCTAAATTGGATTTTTAGTATTTATTTATTAATTTTCGAAATTAATTATTTAATTATTTATTTTTTTGGAAATTAGGCAAGAATAGCCGACGACTGAAATTTCGTGCTGATTGTCGTGGTGTAGTCCGTTTATTTATTTGAGCTCTACGTTGTGCTAAATTGAAATAATTGTGTAATTTAAGGAATTATTCCTAAATTGATTAAGATTGAGTAATTGAGTTGCGGATGGCCGTGTACGATTGTTTAGCGTCAATAATGCTTTGATGGGCTATTAAGTGGAGAAGTTTGTGAGAGTGATTTGAATATACTCTTGGCTAAGATCCATCAGGTATGTTAATATCGTGTAAAAATTGAGTGAATTGATGAGTATGTGGGGATTTATCCCAAGATTGATTAATGTCGGTATTTAATTAGAATTTGACTGTAAGAGGTTGTGAGTTGAACCTCGGAAGCCGCCGAAGCATGGCTATGCCAGTTGGGCTGAGATTTGCCACCGAATTTGGAGTCGGTCGCGCCCGTTGGGCCGTAATCTGCCACCTGATATGGGTCACGCTTGATAAGGCTGTAATTTGCCACCTAATATGGGTCGCGCCTGATAAGGCCGTAATTTGCCACCCGATAGGGGTCGCGCCTGATAATGCCGTAATCCGCCACCTATTAAAAGTCGCGCTCATTGGGCCGTAATTTGCTACCTACAAATAGGTCATGTCCTTCGAGACCGTAATTTGTTGCCAAGAAATTTGGTAGTCTATGCTCGTGAAGTCGTGAGTTCGATTTGAGACTAAATAAGGGAAATGACTGGGGAATGGTCGAATTGACATGAAATCGACTAGGTCGATGGACTGAGATATTGATCTGTGATGTAATTGCTTAGGCGCCTATTGAACTGTGCTAATATGCAGGTGGAATCTAAGGCCAAGGTAAGTCCTCTGACCCGTGCGTATATAGGCAGCCTGGTTAGCGTATTGGTTTCCTAATCGAGTCTTAGTGGGGTAGAACTTGCTAAGACGTAGTCTCATCCCGGTTGTGGGACAACATTGCAGGACCTTGATGAGGAGCCTGAGGAGAAAGAAACCAAAGAGGAGTACCTGGAGGAGAACCCCAATGATGATCTGAGTACAAATCGGATGAGGACTGAAGTCCCATCATCTTTTAGGAATCCTGTCTAAATGTGAATAGTGTGAGACTAGAATGTTATGAATAGTCTTGTGAATAGACTTCGAGTTATGCCATGTATAAAAGTTTGGTTGTGGATTTCAATATGAAAAATATAGCCTTACTTTTCTATCCCATTGTTTTATTGACTAGGGATTTATAACTGCTTCCGCATGTGCTTAAGAAACAAAAGGGTCGGCGATACTTAGTCCTGGGATATCGCATAATAAAATCGACCAAGTAGAAGGATGTGTGCGTGTCCGAGGATCGGGGTGTGACAAACTGGATGTCCAAATCAGAATCAAGTTACTCCAACCGATAGACCTAGATATGCAAAAGACCCTTCAAGAGGACACTGAGAAAAGAAATGTTGACTTTTAGATTTTTGATGAGGGAACGCTAAGTTTCCGAGGATGTTTAGTTGTACCTAACGATGTAGAGCTTAGAGAGGATATTTTATCAGAAGCACATTGTAGCAGTTACAACGTTCATCCTGGTAGTACTAAGATGTATCAGAATCTATGTCAACACTATTGGTGGTCAAGTATGAAGGTGGACATTGCCAAGCATGTTGCTACTTCTTTGACGTGTCAGCAAGTTAAAGCTCAGCATTACAAGCTGGGAGGACTATTGCAACCTCTCAAGATTCCAGAGTGGAAATGAGAGCATATCACGATGGATTTCGTGACTGTACTACCGAGGAGTCAAAGAGGAAATGATTCGATTTGAGTAGTGGTCGACAGATTGACCAAGTTGGCTCACTTCGTTACAATTCGAAATGACCTTAGCTTGGATAGACACGCAGATTTGTATGTGCATCAAGTGGTTCGCATGCATGGAGTGCTAGTTATGATAACTTCAGATAGAGACCTGAGGTTTACTGCTGCCGCTTTTTTGGAAGAGCTTATAAAGTGCCTTAGGTACCAAGCTGTAGTACAGTACGACATATCATCCTCAGATGGATGGTCAGTCTAAGAGGTCAATTTAGACCCTCGAGGACATGCTGAAAGCTTGTGTGCTAGACTTCAAAGGAAGTTTGGAAGATCAACTACACTTGGTGGAATTTGTCTACAACAACAGTTATCAACAAAGCATCAAGATGGTTCCTTTTGAAGCGTTGTATGGTAGAGTGTGCAGGACACCAATGTGTTGGGATGAAGTTGGGGAAAGAAAGATTACAGGCCCAGAGTTGGTCCAGAGTTGGCCTAGAGTAGACAGAAAAGTTACGCAAATAAGCGTTGAAGGCTTTTGGAATTCAAAGTTGATGATTGCATTTTTTTAAAGGTGTCACCAATAAGGGGAACTTCGCGCTTTGGAAAGAAAGGAAAACTGAGTCCGAGGTACATAGGTTTGTTTAAGATTTTTTAGAGAATTGGGAACCTAGCGTATCGTCTTGTGTTGCCGCTGAGATTGGCGCAAGTGCATGACGTCTTTCACGTGTCAATGTTAAGAAAGTATGAGCCTAACCTGACCCACGTGCTCAATTTCGTTGGTCAAAGTGGTTTGGCAACACCACGGTATTGAAGGAGTGACATGGGAGATTGAAGAGTTGATGAGACAATTGTACCCCCGCCTTTTTGATGAAGTTTTGTAATGGTTTAATTTCAAGGATGAAATTTTTATAAGAGGGGAAGAGTTATGACATCCTAGATTTTTGACTCTGCTTTCAATTCAATAAATCGGGTATTTCATTGACGTGCCGATAGTGCTATTTTCTAAGCTGATCACTCACTAGATAACTAAACTATCTGGAGAAGCAATTAAGGAATCTAAATGCAATAGATTTGAGAATTCAATCAAGAATTGATTGCTCGACCGTATTGGTTTGCAAGGGTCATTACAGCATTGTCAAAATCGATCAGAGATCAGAGATAGGTCGATTCGACTGAGATATGTGATCAAAATATGGGTGATTCCACCTGATTGCAAAATTCTCATCAATCGGCATTAAATTGATTTTCTGTCATTTTGGGTATCCTATGTTGGTAATTGAAACCTCGAGATTTTCACGACCACTGAGAGTCGCTAATGTACGTTGTGACTCGAGATAAATCGATCACGGGTCAATTGCATCAAAAATTCCTAAAAATTACCCGGTAGATTAGGTCACGCTAAAACCGCGCTGGAGTGAAATTAACCGTGAATTTGAACTCGATTTCAAAAATTGAAAATTCTGTGGTGTCACGATTTATTTTAGGAACGTCGACTCACCCTTCAAAAATTTTCGGAGATCCCAAGATTTTTACGGAAAATCTATTCGACGTCGTGGAAAATTGATGGAAATTTAAATGGGCCAAATTAAAGGAAATTCAAACTTCCAAGCTGAGCCTTTGAGTGTTAGGGATTTATAGAGAATTTTTCGGGATTTTTCTCCAACGAAATCGGACCTCAATTTGGGGTTTGACTAAAGAAATTGAAACTTAAATTATGAAATTCGTATGCCATTTTGGAGGCTGCATTTTTTGCCTTAATTTGAATTATATGTGGATTAAAAGGCTAGAAGGAAATGGGGGACACCATAGGATAAGATTGGGGACCAAGCATTAATGAATTTTAGGATATTTTTGCTTGACTTATCTCCCTCATTCGGCAGCTTCTCTAGCAAGCAAGACTAACTGGCCCTCCCGTCACTGTCCCTCCTTTATCGCCTCTGCTCCGTCGAAGCCAAGACTGCAGAGATTCAACTGAGAGAAGTAGCTCACGCCTTTCCACCAAATTCACGGTCATCCCTACCCCTCTCATTTCCTTCGTTTGCTACTCCACTTCCATGCTCATGCGTCTCCTTCAAAATCCAACGTCCATGCGTCTTCCACCCTCACCAAATCCTCTTCGTTCACAGCAAAACCCCACCGAAGATTGATCGAAGTCCATGTCTTCAAGCCTCGGCGCCAGCAGCTGCTTCTCCCAGCTCTGCCACGTTTAGCCACCAGCAGAGTCACTCGAAGCCCTCTCTCTCCGCTCTGCCCATGTCCAACAAAGCAGCAACCCCATGCATCCGAATCCTCTTCCTTTCGGTCAACCACACCTAGCAACGTAGACCGAAGTTGCCACGCATCCCTCCTAACTCAAACGAAGCTGCTTCTTCGTCCATGTCTTCTCTCAGCCTCACGTGTCAGTCCAGCAACCCAGCCCACGCGTCTGGGCCACTTGAGGTCAACAGCAAAATCCAGTCCATTTGAGGCCCGCGTCTTCGGCCCAAAACCCTAGTAGTAGCCCACGTAATTTTCTTGGTCAGCTCGTGAACTTCAGCAGCTCAGCCCAAGTAATCTTCAGCCCACACGAATTCGGTCCAGCTCACTTGAAGCCCAAGAAGCAGGCCCAAGCCTAGACCAAGCCCAGCTTTCTGCTATGGCCTTGCAAGGTTTGTAGGCCCTGCCCGAGTGTTCGTCAACATCGCCGAAAATTCGGATTTCAGCCGCCGTCGTGCCGCCATCGCAGTGTTTCGGCCTTCGTAGTAAACAAGTGAGTTTTACTCACTAATCCTCGCTTAGTAGGCTAATGATGCTTAGGGGTTGTTTAGATTTAATTAAGTGTGATTATGTGGATAGATTAGAGTAGAGTAATTAAATTAATACCTTATCAATGCATGTTAGACAAATGGTTAGCGCTATTAGCTAGTGAATAGTCTCTAGTATTTATTGAACGAGTCTCGGAAATTTTCCGGGTTCGTTTCGGCTTTCAATCAAGCATTACGGGCCTAAATTGGATTTATTGCATGTATTTAATATTTTCCGTAATTAATTAATTAATTAATTTCTGAAAATTAGGCTGGGATAGCTAACGACCGAAATTTTATGCTGATTATTGTGGTATAGTCAATTTATTTATTTGAGCGTTGATTTGTATCGAATTGAATTAATTATGATTTTAGGATTTTATTTCTAAATTAATTAATTTTGGTAATTCATGGGAAAATTACCAAGCATTGGTTTACAGTGCCAAAAATATGTAATGGGCTGTTAAAGCTAATAGGGTGTTTAAAAAGGTGAAATTATTATATTTTGGCTAAGGCCGACCGTGTACCCACACATGGCTATTCAAGAATGATAAAAAGATGGAATTGGACCACCCGTGTGGTGGCGTAGGTGGTTGAGCAAGGGAACTTTTCACGAGAGGTCCCAAGTTCGATCCACGGCGTCGTTGTTGCTTAAGTGCTAGCACGTCTTAAGTGGGTTGTCGGGGGTGGTGGGTCCTCCCACTTACGCAGCCCCCCAGGGTTTACTCTCCACCGCGAAGCGGCGAGCGGAGGTTCCCTGGGTCACCAAAAAAAAAAAAAAAAGATGGAATTGGTTGTATGATTGGGAAGGTATACTATATCGACCTCCGGGCGATATGTCAGCTTAGTAGAGAGCAGTATACCGGTATACTATATCAGCCTACGGGCGATATGTCAGCTTAGCAAAGAGTAGTATTCCTTATTAGTTTAGATTGAGCACTGTTGGTATACTATATTAGCTTACAGGCAATATGGCACTTTAGTAGAGAGCAGTATACTTGATCATCTCAAAAGTAAGCTATATTATCTATTTGTCAGCTTAGCAGTGAGCAATCTTGATATGAACGTACTTTATAGATAGTATGAGATGAGTCGACCAAGAAAGGATCAAAATGACATGTAATCGACTAGGTCAATTGATCAATAATTTGATATGATGTTGTGAATTGATTGATTAATGTGATATAAGACATTTGTGAATAACGTTGATTTGCAAGATGGAACTGAGGTCAAGGTAAGTCCTCTGACCCATGTTGTGCTTAGGCAGCCTTTAGGGTATATTGACTTCTTAATCGGGTCTTAAGGGGTAGAACTTGTTGAGATATTGTCTCACTGGTTATTGTATAACCATTTTCAAGTCCTTAAAGGGTGTTGGTGAAGGACCGGAGGCCTGAAGAGTAGAAGGTGAAGCCTAAAGAATTGACAGTCCTGTCTAATTAGTTAGTTATAGGACAATTCTCTTTTGATGGAAGTTGATTCCTTTCAGCATACTTTGTTTTATGAATTGGTGGTTTAAAACTTGACTAAACCATTCGCCTTGTATATATTTGCACTATAATTTGCAATGTATATAAGTGTGGTTGCTTTTAAAGTGTGAAAATTTGGAGTCCTACTTTCCTATCGCATTGTTTTATTGTATGAGGATTGTTTATATGCTTCCGCATGCGTATTAAAACGAAAGGGTTGGTGATGTATCCTGGGATGTCGCTATTTAATCGATCAAGGTGAGGGATGGGTGCATGCCCAAGGATCAGGGTGTGACATGTCTCCTTTGGACAATACAACTTTGCATTCAAATCCAGTTTGTTCACGAAATGACAAAATTAGTATGTGGTGCATCGAGGGAATTGATTTTGCATGTTCTTTCTTTCCTCTAATTTAAGTCAACCAAAACACTTTAGTGAATTTTGAAATTTGAGCAAGTTTGATACGATAAATTTAGAATAATGTTAAAGACGTTGAGATTAGTGCACAAAATTGGATTATTAGGTGATATATATAAAATTTAACCAAGTATTGAGAACACGCAAGTCTCATTCAAGCACCCAAAAGGGGATGTTGATAATTTGTCCCGTTTACAAGTCGTCTGAGAGTCGGTCCGGAAAGTACATTTTTTAAGTGGCAAAAAATGGAATTTAGCCTTTCCGAGAAAATTACATATATATGTAAAGTTCTCGCTGATGCCACCCTAAATTGGCTCCACACACATCCTAAACATTAGGTGCCGAAAGTACTCATGCAAGTCGTGCAACCCCCTTCTCTATAATTTAACCTGCACAGAGTCGCCTCCCGTCGTGCGGCCGCCGTTGTTGGCCTTCGCACACTGCCTATGTCATCCTCGCCCGTTGCTTGCCTATTACAAGATCATGCCAGCTGTCCATGTCAGTTAGTTGTTCGTCCCACCATATCAACTCTCACAAATTCAGACACAACTCCCGCAACTTTTGATAAGGCCGACAAACTGACATCACAAGTCTGAAATTGCATGGATGCGAAGGGCCTGCCCAGCACTAGTCAAGTGAGCGAAGTTCATCTACGGACAGACCGATTGTGATTACCTTACCAATGTTGCTAGTCGAGGTAGAAGTAAACTCCAAACATTTACTTCCTATTTCGAAGAGAAAATCATTCTTTTACACTAGAAGTTCTGATTTTTTTTTTTTTCACAAGTTACAAAATCTGTGCTTTGCATAGGCATACCTGGATATAAATGTTTTATCTGCATATATTGGTATTTTTACAAGTTACCTTTATCCATGCTAGCATGTAACTGTAGTTACTTAAAATCTTGACAACGTTAGTACTTGTGTTATTTTTACTAATGTGTTGGGTCTATATCAATGCATAAATACTAAAAAAACAAAAAAAAAGAACGAAAAAAAGAAAGCACTTACGACTTACGACCCTTAAAAACCGAGCTTCCGAAGGAAGAAATTGAATCTAGTTCTTCATGATACAAGTCAACAACACACACCTATATCCAGCACATATTGAGAAGCAATTCTCCATGAAACAAGCTTGAATCAAGCTGGAACTTGTTGATTCTCAACTCAACTCAATTGATGAACTAATTCGTCATACCAAAAGCATCATCTTCTTGCATAAACATGACAAATCAAGCTTCATCTCCATGGAAACCCCAAAATCATCTTCTCGATTTGTCCCTCTTTCCTCCGTCCCCTTCTTTCTATTTTTCTTTTTCCTTTTTCTTCTCTCTCCCTTGTCTTGCTTGTCTCCACTACAACAAGGAGACCCAATTAGATTAGCCACCTTAATGAGTCAGTAAATCCAATTAACTATCCAGGTGCCCAAGATAGACTTTAAAACCAAGATATAATGGACTAACGTATTTAGATGATTCATTCGCCACTTTATAGAAATCAAAGAAACCATGTAAAATAGTTATTCATTATTCAATTTATGGATCCACTTTTATTTCTTGAGCATTTACATAATTTACGTAAATATGAAGTACTTTTCAAATGTTCACTAAACATTATATTTACATGGAACCACGAAATCAACCCATCTTATCTCAAGTTGCAAAAATATTCCTTATTGTCATAACCTCATAATGTCTCATATCAATGTCCACATGTCACTAGGTGTCAAAATTTCAGCCTGCAAACACTATTAATGAGTTAACCTCAATGTTGAGCAAACAAATTATCGACGAACAAGTAATTGCCCACCTCTTCTTGGTCGGCCACTTTATAGGAATCAAAGAAAGCATATAACAGCAATATTAGTTATTAATTTTATAGATACACTTCTAATTCTCGGTCACTTACTTGATTTGTATAAATATGAGGCACTTTCCGAGATTCAAGAGATGACTATCATGATGTAGCACTTTTTCCAATGTGGCATTTAATTCTAGGTGTAAGCAATAAAGACGGAAAGCCCAAATTGGACCGGCTAGATTAGGCCCCGATGGGATTTCGGCCTCCCTCTTTTTTTAGGCCAATCCGAGCCTTCAAGCTTGAGATGCTCAAACCTAAAATGACCCATCTCCAAATTAATTTTCTAACAATAGAATAGGCAATATAGGTATAAAATCTAAAAACTTTAGAAAGTTAGTTATTTATGTTCAAAATAGTTTAATAAAGTCATGAACAAGTTCAAAATAGTTAGATAATAAAGTGATTTTTTAGGTGAAAAATATATATATTTATTTATTTTAAGTCCAAAAAACAGAAAAATTTTGGCTAGGCCTGAGGGGATGTTGGAGAGGACATTTGTTACAACATTGAAAAGAAAGATAACAATATAAGAAGTTCAATTTTGTTTAATTGATCCTACCCTTTTATGTTTAATTCCCATTTTAATATAATCTTTAGATTGATTACTGACTTCACACCTTTCTGATGATATGGCCAAGTCACGCAGCTGCCGTGTCATTTAGTAAGAAATTTACATGTAACATTACTCTTGAAATACTTGTCTCGCTATGCCCACTGAAACATTGCATTTCAAGACACTTGATAAGTTGGGGCAACATTTTAAAATGCAATGGGTGTTCATGCCAATCTGGTGCATCATAGTTCTCAACTGGGGTGGTTAATTTTCAGGTGAGACTAATGGACGTACTCCCCTAGTGATCGTATTGGCCAAGAACTCTTGAATTTTCTTGATTGGAATATTTCTCATAATTAGGTTCAATAGTCTCTTAAAATTGTTAATTATCCTAGAGATTTCACCGCAAAAGCCTTTTTTTATGCATTGTTTACAAAAGCTCTTGAAGAAGAATCCACTCCAATGGAAAAGAGAGCATATCGGTGCAGTTGTGGTGCTAAAAGAGAAATTGATTCATCTTCCCCCAACGTCAGTTCCTTTTAATGGCAAGCAAATCTTGTGAATTGATGATAGGGAAAAGTTTTGGACAGTAATTTTGCTCGAAGAAGTCAAGGAAAGAGATACATCTATGAACAAAAGAGCGGATGGTTTTCACCTACTAAGCTTCACTACCATTCTACATTCAAAAAAACTTTGGCCGTTAAATATGAAATAAAGGAATTCGAATTCAATATGATTGGTTATCATTTCTTTGTCAAAAAAAAAAAAAAATCTGTCCTTTCCCCATCCAAAATGAAGTTTAAAGCCAAACTAGTTTCTCATCCTCAACTTATTTGATGTGTAGAATAGTTTTCCAAATATTCTTTTGAAACCAAACCCATTAAAGGAGAGAAGAACCTCATTGTAAATCTTCTCTGAAGACCCAAAGACTTCTCATCCTTTTACATGTTCAATTTTGACTGATTGTGAATTGATAGCGTAAGGGAAGGGTGAAAAGAGCCCCATCAGCGTGATATGCCCAATGTCCTCCTTGAAAACCACAATACTTTCCTCATCAGACGACATTTTTCTACAAGTCAAGGAAAGAGATACATCTATGAACAAAAAAGTGGATGGTTTTCACCTGCTGAACTTACCACTCTACATTCAAAGAAACTTTAGCCGTCAAATATGAAATAAAGGAATTCGAATTCAATATGATTGGTTATCATTTCTCTATCAAAAAAAAAAATCTGTCATTTCCCCATCCAAAATGAAGTTTAAAGCCAAACTAGTTTCTCATCCTCAACTTATTTGATGGGTAGAATAGTTTTCTAAATATTCTTTTGAAACCAAATCCATTAAATGAGAGAAGAACCTCCTTGTAAATCTTCTCTGAAGACCCACCCAAAGACTTCTCATCCTTTTACATATTCAATTTTGACCGATTGTGAATTGATAGCGTAAGGGAAGGGTGAAAAGAGCCCCATTAGGGTGATATGCCTAATGTCCTCCTTGAAAACCACAATACTTTCCTCGTAATACGACATTTTTCTACAAGTCAAGGAAAGAGATACATCTATGAACAAAAGAGTGGACGGTTTTTACCTGCTGAACTTCGCTACCACTCTACATTCAAAGAAACTTTAGCTGTCAAATATGAAATAAAGGATTCAAATTCAATATGATTGGTTATCATTTCTCTATCAAAAAAAAAAAATCTGTCCTTTCCCCATCCAAAATGAAGTTTAAAGCCAAACTAGTTTCTCATCCTCAACTTATTTGATGGGTAGAATAGTTTTCCAAATATTCTTTTGATACCAAACCCATTAAAGGAGAGAAGAACCTCCTTGTAAATCTTCTCTGAAGACCCAAAGACTTCTCATTCTTTTACATGTTCACTTTTGACCAATTGTGAATTGATAGTGTAAGGGAAGGGTGAAAAGAACCCCATAAGAGTGATATGCCCAATGTCCTCCTTAAAAACCACAATACTTTCCTCGTCAGATGACATTTTTCTACATGTGATAATAATAAATGCTAAACATATTGTAAGTGTGAGTGCATTGAAAATTTGGGCCTCCTTCCTTCATTGGAAATCTGGCTTCTTCACCAAAATAGAGTGTTTGTAGATAGCTTGTAGCTAGAATTTCTATAGTACATAACACCTTGTAAGGAGCACTTATATCTAATTTTTCCCCTAATAAATACAATCTCATAAACTTGTCCCTTGAAGATGATATTTGTACTTTGCAAGTATAGCTAGGCATGTTTTCAATTGGATGAGATCAATTGAATACACTATATCTCATAATGAGCTAGGGCAGCAACAACAAGAACAACATAAAATGCAGTTGATGGAATGTTTAGTCTTCATCTCCATGGACTTCTCAATCTCTCCCATAATTGACGGAAAACATGAGGCACCGATTCATCCAGTCTTTGACCTTCAGTTTGCCAATTTGTCCTTTTTTGGATTTTGTCCTTCCTTTTTTCTTTTTTATCACCTTAAATATTAGTGTACAAAACCACATAGCAAACTATGAGTGGACAATAAATTATATTTAATGCATCTTCTGTCATTGCCTGATCTTTTTGATGGCAAGTGAATCTTGCGAAATTGACGATAGTGAAAAGTATTGGACAATAATTTTGCTCGAAAAAGTCAAGGAAAGAGATACATCTGTGAACATAAGAGCGGAGGGTTTTCACTTGCCAAACTTCACTACCACTCAACGTTCAAAGAACATTAGCCATCAAATATGAAATAAAGGAAGTCGAGTTCAATATAATTGGTCATCATTTCTTTGTCAGAAAAAAGAAGAAGAAAAAGGCCACCCTTTCCCCATCCCAAATGAAGTTTAAACCCAAATTAGTTTCTTATCCTCAACTTGTTTGATGGTTAGAATGGTTTTCAAAGTACTCTTTTGAAAACAAACACATTAAAGAAGAAAAAAACATCTTCATATATCTTCTTTCAAGAACCAAAGACTTCTCATCCTTTTATAGGTTCACCTTTGACCAATTGCAAATTAGTACCGTAAGGGAAGGGTGAAAAGAACTCCATTGGAGAGATTAGCCCGATGTCCTTATTGAAGACCACAATACTTTCCTTGTCACACAACATTTTTCTAAATGTAATAACAATAAATACTAAACATATTGTAAATGTAAATGCATTGAAAATTTGGGCCTCCTTCCTTCATTAGGACTTTGGCTCCTGCACAATAGTACCGTGTTTGTAGATAGATTGTAACTAGAATTTGGCTAGTACATAACACCTTGTAAGAAGTAGTTCTATCTTAATTTTTCCCTAATAGATAGAATCTCATCAACTTGTCGCTTGAAGAGAATATTTGTACTTTGCAAGTATAGCTGGGCGTGTTTTCAATTGAATACATTGGATGTGATAATGAACTAGGGCTAGCAACAAAAAGAACATGATAAAACACATTTGATGGAACATGGGGCACCAATTCATGAGGAGTTAAGATATACGAAAGTTATGACACTCAAGTGGTCGAAAAAAAAGTTTATGACACTAAAGTGATCGTCATACCAAAGTTTTGGTACTTCTTATGTTCTTTCCCAACAAAGTTTGTTAAAAAGGGAAAAGAGAGGGGCAACTTTAATAAAATGAGATATAGTTTTCTATTCCCTTGTCATTCCTTCTCAAGATTACATGAAAGTCCTCTCAAGCATTATCACAAGCTGCCATTGAATTGTTGCTGGAGAATCGTCCAGGCTAATCAAATAGTTTTTAATTTGTCATAACAAAATATATTGTAATTATACATTTCTCACATATGCTTGCTTCTATGAATAATGAATTACAGAAGAAGTATGAATCTATGGAAGATGCTGGGTCGATCATTTTGCACTTAAAGGAATACTTTGATGAGAATGGTCGAACCTCTAGATATGAGATATCTAAGGCATTGTACCGTATGAGGATGGCTGAAGGATCATCTGTTAATGATCATGCTTTGAAAATGATCTGGCACATTGAAGAATTGGCTAGGCTGAATCTCGTTATGGATAATGAGTTAGCTGTGGATTTGATCCTCCAATCTTTACCCGATTCCTTCTCTGGTTTTGTCCAAAACTTCCACATGCATAAGATGGATAAAACTCTTGCGGAGTTACATAGCATGCTGGTAGTTTATGAGAAGGAAATGCATAACACGAGGCCAAATGTAGTGGCTATGGCTAAGGCTTCTTCTTCAAAGGGTAAGACTGTTTTAAAGAAGAATAAATGGAAGAGGCCTGCCAAACCTGTTGTGCAACCAAAGCCCATGATTGATAAAGGGAAATGTCATTACTGTGGTGTCAAGGGGCACTGGAGGAGGAACTGTAAGAGGTACCTCGCGAGCTTGAAGGTCAAGCCCAAGAACCGACCTTATGAAGGTATGGTGTCTATGCTTATTGAAACCAATTTTATGGTTAGTGCTGAATCCAGCTCATGGGTTCTAGATTCTGCTGCAACTTCACATATTTGTATGTCTTTGCAGAATCTGGAAATAAGCGAGGATGCTAGGGCGAAATGAGATTGTCCGACGTTTGCCAATGGAGCAAGAGTTGCTGCATTAGCTATAGGGACTTTTCGTTTATGTTTGCCTTCGGACATGTATTGGTTTTAAAGAACTGTTTGCATTATAAGAATGCTGTTAGGAACATCATCTCTGTACCTCGTTTGGGTAAAGAGAATTATGAATTTTCTTTTGCTGATGATGTATGTTCTATCTATCATAATAGAATATGTGTTGGTTCTAGCTTATTAACCAACAATCTTTATACCATTACAATGTCCGGTAATGCGATTACCAATGTCAATAAGCAAAATAGAATTGATATAAATGCCATAACTAATAAACGCCCTAGAGACGGTCCAAATAAAAAGTATGTTTGGCATCTCCGATTAGGTCATATTGGAGAAGACAGAATTAACAAGTTGAGTAATGATGGATACATTGATCCTTCAAATTTTGAATCATACTCCACTTGTGAGGCATGTCTTCTAGGAAAAATGACCAAAGCGCCTTTGTGGGACAAAGTGCGCGAGCCGACATATTAGAATTAATACATACAGATGTATGTGGACCAATTAATGAATCTCGCTAGAGGTGGTTATAATTACTTCATTACCTTCACGATGATCAGTCACGGTATGGTTATTTATACCTCATGAAGTATAAATCTGAATCCTTTGAAAAGTTCAAGGAATTCAAGGCTGAAGTTGAGAAACAAACAGAAAATGTATTAAGGCTCTTCGATCAGATCGAGGAGGTGAATACCTTAGTATTGAATTCCTGGACTTTCTTAAAGAGAATGGCATTTTATCACAATGGACACCTCCTGGAACTCCAACATAATGGTGTATCTCGAACGAAGAAATCGTACTTTATTAGATATGGTACGATCTATGATGAGTTACACCGATTTGCCAATATCCCTTTGGGGATATGCCCTTGAGACTGCTGCATATATACTTGAATAGAGTGCCGTCCAAATCTGTTCCAACTACGCCCTATGAGATATGGCATAGTAGGAAACCTAGTCTTAATCATATTAAGATTTGGGGTTGTCCAGCTTTTGTGAAAAAGCTGAAAGTGGAAAAATTGGAGGCAAGATCTGAACAAGGACGCTTTATTGGATATCCAAAGGAAACTCTTGGATATTATTTCTATTTTCATTCAGACCAAAGAATTTTGGTATGCAAGCACGCTTCTTTCTTGGAGAATCAGTTCATCCAAGAAAGTGGTGCTTTGGCGGAAAATAGTCTTACAAGAAGAAAATAATGAAGTATCAAACAACCGAGTTCGTATACCAATCTCGATTGGGAGCTTCGATACACAACCTCTTAGGAGAAGTGCGAGAACGTCTCGCCCACCTGCTCGTTATAGACACTCGGTTGATCATATTGAACCATTATTCATTGTGAATGATAGTGATCAACCCGGTGATCCTAAAACCTATGAGGAGGCGATGTTGGACATCGATTCTGGTAAATGGCTAGAAGCCATGAAATCCGAAATGGACTCAATGTATTCCAATGAGGTATGGACCTTGACTGACCTGCCTGATGGTATTGTACCAATTGGCTGTAAATGGATCTTCAAGAGGAAGATGAATGTTGAAGGTCAAATTGGAATTTACAAAGCACGGCTGGTGGCGAAAGGATATCGTCAAAAAGAAGGAATTGATTATGACGAAACTTTCTCACCTGTGGCCACGCTAAAATCCATTCGGATTATGTTGGCTATAGCTGCACACCTTGATTATGAGATATTCCAAATGGATGTCAAAACGGCTTTTCTAAATGGTTTTCTCGATGAGGACATCTATATGGAACAGCCACAGGGTTTTGAATCCAATAGTGAAAAACGGAAGGTGTGTACGCAAAAGATCAATTTATGGACTCAAACAAGCCTCCAGAAGTTGGAACATCCGTTTTGATGAGGTAGTCAAATCGTTTGGCTTCATCAAAAATCCGGATGAACCTTGTGTATATAAGAAGATCGGGGGAGTGCAATTGCATTTCTGGTTTTGTATGTCGATGATATACTTTTGATTGGAAATGATGTACCAATGATATCATCGATAAAACTATTCTTGTCACAGAAATTCTCCATGAAAGATTTAGGAGAGGCAACCTACATTTTAGGTATCAAGATCTATAGAGATAGATCAAGACGATTGATTGGCCTCTCACAATCTACGTACATAGACAAAGTGTTAACACGGTTTAACATGCAATGTTCCAAGAGAGGATTATTGCCTTTTAGGCAAGGGATCCGTCTTTCTAAGGAGATGTGTCCCAACACTCCTGAAGAAAGAGAGCGGATGGCAAAGATACCATATGCATCCGCTATTGGAAGCATAATGTATGCTATGCTATGTACTAGACCTGATATTGCGCATGCTGTAAGTATTACTAGCAGATATCAGTCTGATCCAGGAGAAGAACACTGGATAGCAGTCAAGAATATTCTTAAGTACTTGCGAAGGACTAAAGATTTATTCTTGATATATGGAGAAGGAGAATTTAAAGTTGTAGCTTATACCGATTCCGATTTTCAATCGGATCCTAATGATTATAAGTCTACGTCTGGTTTTGTCTTCACATTCAATGGTGGTGCAGTTAGTTGGAAAAGTTCCAAACAAAGCATAACTGCCGATTCCACCACTGAGGCGAGTATGTAGTCGCTCAAGCAAAGAAAAGGAAGCCGCTTGGATGAAGAAGTTCATTTCAGAACTTGGAGTCGTTCCTTCAATTGAGCAACCGATCACATTGTTTTGTGACAACAATGGGGCGATTGCTCAAGCTAAGGAACCAAGGTCTCACCGAAGTCCAAGCATATTGAGAGACGCTTCCATCTCATCGAGAAATTGTTGGGAGAGGTGATATCGCCTTGCAGAAAATTGCCTCAAAGCAGAAAACGTGGCGATCCCTTCACTAAGGCCTTACCTCGCCCTCTTCTTTTGAAAGACATATTGACAAAATGGGTTTGAGGTACCGATGTTGGCTTTAGTGCAATTGGGAAATTGTTGGATGGATGCCTTAAAGCTACTATGTAATAGTTACATATTAGGGATTTCAGTTGTACTTTCATTATTATTATTTAATTAATGGCAACGACGTATTCATTCATTTGTCCAATTATTTTATATTGATGAATGATTCCATAAGATCGTTGCAACTAGACCTATTCTTGAGACGTCAAGAATATATGTGACGGGTTCATAGTTAGACTGAATCTTTAAATTGTTCCCGGTCGATGGATTATTAAGTGGATTTTAATAACCTGTTGAGACTAGTGTGTTCTTAACTTCGCTATTAAGTATTAGATACTTAAGGGAATGATGAGTCACATGTCATTGGGTATTATGATGCCTGAGTTAGAACACAGGTGTTTTCTATTAGACAAATTCACTGAACGTGACGCATATGGAACGATTAGCAACATGGAAGCTTTTAGCGTGGTCAATGTCTAATTGTTCATGCTTTGGTCTTGTGTAAATAATCCTTAGACCTGAGGCACAATGTTAACTTGTGTATCGAACAACTATGGTTCACGGGTGCACATAATGTCGGGTCGTCGATCCGTCTTTATACCTGATGGTCATAGTTTGTTCATATACGAAGTTACACGTGTGCGCAATATGGAATCTGTCTCCTTGTTATATGCAAGGTATGATAATGATGTCCTATGCGATCTAATTGTGACACCGCATTGAAATCCTCGGCCGGGGTTGTAATCGAGAATAAATTGTTTATGTCTCGAATAAAATGCATGTCAATTAGATTTGTGCATATGATCGAATTAATGACTTGACAAATACTCCATGGTCTTTGTTTGATCGGGACATAGTAAGACAGAGAGGATTGAATTACACTTTGTAGCCAAAGCTGACGGTTCATTATGTTCTTAAAGCATTCACACTATCCGGGTAGCCATGACATATTGCTAGATGTCAATCGTGGCTTGTAGGACCTAAAAGATTAATCGGGACAATTAATTCTTTTGGAAGTACTAATGTGTTAGTACAAGTCTTACTACCAGCTTAGTGATGAACCTAGGGATGTCACACACCATAAACAACTAGGATGACGTGGAACAAGAGAGAAATAATATTGCAAATATGTTTGCAATTACTGCAATCGAATTGAGTCGATTTGAAATTAAATTAAATGAGATTTAATTTAATTTGTATTATAGTCACGAGCCTACTTGCATATGATGCACACGCATGCCCAAAGTCGATATATGTTAACATGCCAAACAAGTTGGCTTTAGTGCAAGTGGGAGATTGTTAGATATATGCACTAAAGGAATTAATTAATTAATTATGTGTTCATTTAATTAATTAATTAATACTTTTTAATAAATTATATATATATATAAAGCTTCATGCATGTGCACGAAGCACATGCATGAAATCTTGGATGGTCAGCAACCGCTGACCATCATCCACGAATTCGTGCATGAACGGTCAGCAGTTGCTGACCATCATGCACGAACTCGTGCATGAGCAACCGCTCATGCACGAACTCGTGTGTGAGCAACCGCTCATGCACGATTGTTCGTGCATGAGTGGGGACGATCAGCAACGGTTGCTGATCGTCCATCGATCAGTAACCGTTGCTGATCGGTTTATATTTTTAGTTTAAAAGAGTTGTTTTTGCAACACTTAAAGGGGTTGGAAAAACAGAGAAAATGTGGGTGTGCATTTTGTGTTTTAGAGAGAAAATGTTTTGCTGAAAACAGAGAGTAAATTGTGTGCGTGTTCTTGTGTCTTTGAGACGCAAGAAAGAAGAGCATTATCTCGTTCGGGCTGTGACTATTATACATCAAGGATACGACGTTTTGTTTCCACGTGATTGCTAGCACAATCGAAGTGGTGAATATCCGAAGTTCTCTCTTCCGTTCGACGTTCGTTGTTGGTGTGTCTGAACTAGAGGTCCAACGCTTGTGGGACTCGTACCGTAGAACATCCGAACCGACTTGTTTCAAAGCGCGCTTCAAGAGGTATTTCGTTTAACTTCCTTTTATGTATAGATTTTTGATTAAAACGCACGGACAACGCCTAAGGAGAATCATGTGTAAAATATATTTTTGTTTCCGCTGCGTTTATTCTGTTGATTTTTCTTATACATGATTCATGAAACCCCAACAGTGGTATCTAGTTCAGACACACCAACAACGAACGTCGAACGGAAGAGAGAACTTCGGATATTCACCACTTCGATTGTGCTAGCAATCACGTGGAAACAAAACGTCGTATCCTTGATGTATAATAGTCACAGCCCGAACGAGATAATGCTCTTCTTTCTTGCGTCTCAAAGACACAAGAACACGCACACAATTTACTCTCTGTTTTCAGCAAAACATTTTCTCTCTAAAACACAAAATGCACACCCACATTTTCTCTGTTTTTCCAACCCCTTTAAGTGTTGCAAAAACAACTCTTTTAAACTAAAAAATATAAACCGATCAATATATATGCAGCAGTCTCAAGGGCATATCCCCAAAGGGATATTGGCAAATCGGTGTAACTCATCATAGATCGTACCATATCTAATAAAGTACGATTTCTTCGTTCAGATACACCATTATGTTCTGGAGTTCCAGGAGGTGTCCATTGTGATAAAATGCCATTCTCTTTAAGAAAGTCCAGGAATTCAGTACTAAGATATTCACCTCCTCGATCTGATCGAAGAGCCTTAATACATTTTCCTGTTTGTTTCTCAACTTCAGCCTTGAATTCCTTGAACTTTTCAAAGGATTCAGATTTATACTTCATGAGGTATAAATAACCATACCGTGACTGATCATCGGTGAAGGTAATGAAGTAATTATAACCACCTCTAGCAGATTCATTAATTGGTCCACATACATCTGTATGTATTAATTCTAATATGTCTGCAGCTCGCGCACTTTGTCCCACAAAGGCGCTTTGGTCATTTTTCCTAGAAGACATGCCTCACAAGTCGAGTATGACTCAAAATTTGAAGGATCAATGTATCCATCATTACTCAACTTGTTAATTCTGTCTTCTCCAATATGACCTAATCGGAGATGCCAAACATACTTTTTATTTGGACCGTCTCTAGGCGTTTATTAGTTATGGCATTTATATCAATTCTATTTTGCTTATTGACATTGGTAATCGCATTACCGGACATTGTAATGGTATAAAGATTGTTGGTTAATAAGCTAGAACCAACACATATTCTATTATGATAGATAGAACATACATCATCAACAAAAGAAAATTCATAATTCTCTTTACCCAAACGAGGTACAGAGATGATGTTCCTAACAGCATTCTTATAATGCAAACAGTTCTTTAAAACCAATACATGTCCGTAAGGCAAACATAAATGAAAAGTCCCTATAGCTAATGCAGCAACTCTTGCTCCATTGGCAAACGTCGGACAATCTCATTTCGCCCTAGCATCCTCGCTTATTTCCAGATTCTGCAAAGACATACAAATATGTGAAGTTGCAGCAGAATCTAGAACCCATGAGCTGGATTCAGCACTAACCATAAAATTGGTTTCAATAAGCATAGACACCATACCTTCATAAGGTCGGTTCTTGGGCTTGACCTTCAAGCTCGCGAGGTACCTCTTACAGTTCCTCCTCCAATGCCCTTTGACACCACAATAATGACATTTCCCTTTATCAATCATGGGCTTTGGTTGCACAACAGGTTTGGCAGGCCTCTTCCATTTATTCTTCTTTAAAACAGTCTTACCCTTTGAAGAAGAAGCCTTAGCCATAGCCACTACATTTGGCCTCGTGTTATGCATTTCCTTCTCATAAACTACCAGCATGCTATGTAACTCCGCAAGAGTTTTATCCATCTTATGCATGTGGAAGTTTTGGACAAAACCAGAGAAGGAATCGGGTAAAGATTGGAGGATCAAATCCACAGCTAACTCATTATCCATAACGAGATTCAGCCTAGCCAATTCTTCAATGTGCCAGATCATTTTCAAAGCATGATCATTAACAGATGATCCTTCAGCCATCCTCATACGGTACAATGCCTTAGATATCTCATATCTAGAGGTTCGACCATTCTCATCAAAGTATTCCTTTAAGTGCAAAATGATCGACCCAGCATCTTCCATAGATTCATACTTCTTCTGTAATTCATTATTCATAGAAGCAAGCATATATGACCTAACTTTTAAGTCATCATCACGCCACTTATCATAAGTGACACGCTCCTCTTGAGTCCCACCCTCAGGAAAGGAGGTTGGCATCTTTTCATCAAGCACATACCCAATTTTTTCTGAATTGAGAACAATTCTCAAATTCCTCACCCAATCGGTGAAATTGGGTCCAAATCAAACAATTCTTGTCAAGTATAGAAGCGAGTGGGTTTGTAGTCACCATTTTCAGAGTAATAATATATATCTGTTGCAGAAAATAAATTGTTAGCCGTTGTATCTTTCAAAGTAACTATTTCATTTTGGTCTTTAAATGAAATAGATCCTCCCACTAAATTTATCTTCGAATCCCATACTCCTTAAGATGGGAAGCGGTAATCTTTGTTGGGTAAAGATTACTAGTGGGGATTGGAGTCCCACCAGTCCAAAATCCACCTCACCTAACAGTTATTGGTGTCTTATGAACTTAGTGAGTGAACCAGCTTGTTCAACGCATCATATGCGAGTCCCAATCATAACTTCGGCCTCTAGACCATGAAAGCCTCACCTAACAGTTATTGGCATCACGATCATAGTTAAGTCTAGCCCATCGTCTCATGCAAGTATTGAAAACACAAATGATTCCCTCACCTGACAGTTATTAGAAATCATTTGGCTCCAACCCCACAGCATCATATGCATAATGGAGTGGTCCAATATTATAAATGGTAATTAACCCCTATGTATCCATAACCGGTTAGTTAACCACTATAATATTGGATCAAACCACGACGATGGAAGGCCACGAGTTCGAAACCCGTTTCGACTTAATATTCTTTGTAAGGAGATTTGGGTCGTTATTAACGGTCTCACTTTGCACATTAACCGGTTTAACATGCACGATATCATAAACACAATAAATAAATAGATATCACATAAACATCTATCCTATGTGGTGATCATGGAATTATGGTTCAATGGGTCTCGAGCCAAAGAGACCCATTTAGCCATTTTAATGTTTTAATTATATGGACCTGCTCTTCACTTTTTCTTCAATCTTTGAACTCTTCAAAGACCGGGCCCAAAGAGCTCACCGGTTTAATGGCTCCTCCAATGGCTCCTCCTCTCTTGTAGTATTTACATCAACAATTGAAATACTAAACTATACTAAAATTACATATCAAGAAAAATTAAAGTAAAATAAAAGGAAGGACGCAGCCTCCATTTAATAATTACATCCCCAAAAAGAATACCCGTAATCATCATACATTCATCCATACAACAATCACAACAATTAGGGATTTTTCCATGATCACCACCCTTCCTTACGAGCCATAAATTCAAAATTTAAAGCTCTGGAAGGCATGCATAAAATTCTGCATATTTTGTAGAATATTAACACTAAGTACAACAAGTTATGGATTTTTGATTCAAAATTGATTTAGTTCTAATTTTTGCTTAGTTGATTAAATTTATCACATAAATCAATCAACTTCTATAGGCCACATAAGAGCAAGAGAACCAATTCTCTTAACAAAAGTAAATTGGCCATTAGAACGCAAAAAATATATTTGAACTATAAATCATTTAAACGCACGAAACGCCTAAGGTTGGCTCTGATACCACTGTTGGGGTTTCATGAATCATGTATAAGAAAAAATCAACAGAATAAACGCAGCGGAAACAAAAATATATTTTACACATGATTCTCCTTAGGCGTTGTCCGTGCGTTTTAATCAAAAATCTATACATAAAAGGAAGTTAAACGAAATACCTCTTGAAGCGCTTTGAAACAAGTCGGTTCGGATGTTCTACGGTACGAGTCCCACAAGCGTTGGACCTCTAGTTCGAGACACACCAACAACGAACGTCGAACGGAAGAGAGAACTTTCGGATATTCACCACTTCGATTGTGCTAGCAATCACGTGGAAACAAAACGTCGATCCTTGATGTATAATAGTCACAGCCCGAACGAGATAATGCTCTTCTTTCTTGCGTCTCAAAGACACAAGAACACGCACACAATTTACTCTCTGTTTTCAGCAAAACATTTTCTCTCTAAAACACAAAATGCACACCCACATTTTCTCTGTTTTTCCAACCCCTTTAAGTGTTGCAAAAACAACTCTTTTAAACTAAAAAATATAAACCGATCAGCAACGGTTACTGATCAATGGACGATCAGCAACCGTTGCTGATCGTCCCCACTCATGCACGAACAATCGTGCATGAGCGGTTGCTCACACACGAGTTCATGCATGAGCGGCTCATGCACGAACAATCGTGCATGAGCGGCTCATGCACGAACAATCGTGCATGAGCGGTTGCTCATGCACGAATTCGTGGATGATGGTCAGCGGTTGCTGACCATCCAAGATTTCATGCATGTGCTTCGTGCACATGCATGAAGCTTTATATATATATATAATTTATTAAAAAGTATTAATTAATTAATTAAATGAACACATAATTAATTAATTAATTCCTTTAGTGCATATATCTAACAATTTCGAAGTTAAGAACACACCGGTCTCAACAGGATTATTAATATCCACTTAATAATCCATCGACCGGGAACAATTTAAAGATTCAGTCTAACTATGAACCCGTCACATATATTCTTGACGTCTCAAGAATAGGTCTAGTTGCAACTGATCTTATGGAATCATTCATCAATTGTTCATGCTTTGGTTTTGTGTAAATAATCCTTAGACCTGAGGCACAGTGTTAACTTGTGTATCGAACAACTATGGTTCACGGGTGCACATAATGTCGGGTCGTCGATCCGTCTTTATACCTGATGGTCATAGTTTGTTCATATACGAAGTTACACGTGTGCGCAATATGGAATCTGTCTCCTTGTTATATGCAAGGTATGATAATGATGTCCTATGCGATCTAATTGTGACACTGCATTGAAATCCTCGGCCGGGGTTGTAATCGAGAATAAATTGTTTATGTCTCGAATAAAATGCATGTCAATTAGATTTGTGCATATGATCGAATTAATGACTTGACAAATACTCCATGGTCTTTGTTTGATCGGGACATAGTAAGACAGGGGATTGAATTACACCGTAGCCAAAGCTGATGTTCATTATGTTCTTAAAGTATTCACACTATCTCGGGTAGCCATGACATATTGCTAGATGTCAATCGTGGCTTGTAGGACCTAAAAGATTAATCGGGACAATTAATTCTTTTGGAAGTACTAATGTGTTAGTACAAGTCTTACTACCAGCTTAGTGATGAACCTAGGGATGTCACACACCATAAACAACTAGGATGACGTGGAACAAGAGAGAAATATTATTGCAAATATGTTTGCAATTACTGCAATCGAATTGAGTCGATTTGAAATTAAATTAAATGAGATTTAATTTAATTTGTATTATAGTCACGAGCCTACTTGCATATGATGCACACGCATGCCCAAAGTGGATATATATTAACATACCAAACAAGTTGGTTTTAGTGCAAGTGGGAGATTGTTAGAAGTATGCCCTAAAATTAATTAACTAATTAAAAAAAAATTAAAGGTTCGTGCATGTGCACGAATTCGTGCACATGCACGAAGCATAATGGTCAGCGGTTGCTGACCATTATGCACGAAGCATGGATGGTCAGCAACCGCTGACCATCATGCCACGTTCGTGCATGAGCGGTTGCTCATGCACGATGGTCGTGCATGAGCAACCGCTCATGCACGATCGTCCACTATGGACGATCAGCAACGGTTGCTGATCGTCCATTGATCAGCAACCGTTGCTGGTCATTTTTAAATATAAAAGGCAATTAAGGATGTGAGAAAAAGGTGTTGTTGAAAAACAGAGAAAAATGTGGGTGTGCTTCTTGTGTTTTTAGAAACATACGAGAGTAATTTCTTTTCCAAAAAGAGAGCAAATTGTGTGCGTGTTCTTGTGTCTTTGAGACGCAAGAAAGAAGAACGTTATCGCGTTCGGGCTGTGACTATTATACATCAAGGATACGACGGTTTGTTTCCACGTGATTGCTAGCACAATCGAAGTGGTGAATATTCGAAGGTTCTCTCTTCCGTTCGACGTTCGTTGTTGGTGTGTCTGAACTAGAGGTCCGACGCTTGTGGGACTCGTACCGTAGAACATCCGAATCGACTCGTTTCAAAGCGCGCTTCAAGAGGTATTTCGTTTAACTTCCTTTTATGTATAGATTTTTGATTAAAACGCACGGACAACGCCTAAGGAGAATCATGTGTAAAATATATTTTTGTTTCCGCTGCGTTTATTCTGTTGATTTTTTCTTATACATGATTCATGAAACCCCAACAGTGGTATCTTTGCCATCCGCTCTCTTTCTTCAGGAGTGTTGGGACACATCTCCTTAGAAAGACGGATCCCTTGCCTAAAAGGCAATAATCCTCTCTTGGAACATTGCATGTTAAACCGTGTTAACACTTTGTCTATGTACGTAGATTGTGAGAGGCCAATCAATCGTCTTGATCTATCTCTATAGATCTTGATACCTAAAATGTAGGTTGCCTCTCCTAAATCTTTCATGGAGAATTTCTGTGACAAGAATAGTTTTATCGATGATATCATTGGTACATCATTTCCAATCAAAAGTATATCATCGACATACAAAACCAGAAATGCAATTGCACTCCCACTGATCTTCTTATATACACAAGGTTCATCGGGATTTTTGATGAAGCCAAACGATTTGACTACCTCATCAAAACGGATGTTCCAACTTCTGGAGGCTTGTTTGAGTCCATAAATGGATCTCTTAAGCTTACACACCTTATGTTTTTCACTATTGGATTCAAAACCCCGTGGCTGTTCCATATAGATGTCCTCATCGAGAAATCCATTTAGAAAAGCCGTTTGACATCCATCTCGGAATATCTCATAATCAAGGTGTGCAGCTATAGCCAACATAATCCGAATGGATTTTAGCATGGCCACAGGTGAGAAAGTTTCGTCATAATCAATTCCTTATTTTTGACGATATCCTTTCGCCACCAGCCGTGCTTTGTAAATTCCAATTTGACCTTCAACATTCATCTTCCTCTTGAAGATCCATTTACAGCCAATTGGTACAATACCATCAGGCAGGTCAGTCAAGGTCCATACCTCATTGGAATACATTGAGTCCATTTCGGATTTCATGGCTTCTAGCCATTTACCGAAATCGATGTCCAACATCGCCTCCTCATAGGTTTTAGGATCACCGGGTTGATCACTATCATTCACAATGAATAATGGTTCAATATGATCAACCGAGTGTCTATAACGAGCAGGTGGGCGAGACATTCTCGCACTTCTCCTAAGAGGTTGTGTATCAAAAGCTCCCACTGAATCAGAGATTGGTATCTGAACTCGGTTGTTTGATACTTCATTATTTTCTTCTTGTAAGACTATTTTCCGCCCAGCACCACTTTCTTGGATGAACTGATTCTCCAAGAAAGAAGCGTGCTTGCATACCAAAATTCTTTGGTCTGAATGAAAATAGAAATAATATCCAAGAGTTTCCTTTGGATATCCAATGAAGCGACCTTGTTCAGATCTTGCCTCCAATTTTTCCACTTTCAGCTTTTTCACAAAAGCTGGACAACCCCAAATCTTAATATGATTAAGACTAGGTTTCCTACTATGCCATATCTCATAGGGCGTAGTTGGAACAGATTTGGACGGCACTCTATTCAGTATATATGCAGCAGTCTCAAGGGCATATCCCCAAAGGGATATTGGCAAATCGGTGTAACTCATCATAGATCGTACCATATCTAATAAAGTACGATTTCTTCGTTCGATACACCATTATGTTCGGAGTTCCAGGAGGTGTCCATTGTGATAAAATGCCATTCTCTTTAAGAAAGTCCAGGAATTCAGTACTAAGATATTCACCTCCTCGATCTGATCGAAGAGCCTTAATACATTTTCCCGTTTGTTTCTCAACTTCAGCCTTGAATTCCTTGAACTTTTCAAAGGATTCAGATTTATACTTCATGAGGTATAAATAACCATACCGTGACTGATCATCAGTGAAGGTAATGAAGTAATTATAACCACCTCTAGCAGATTCATTAATTGGTCCACATACATCTGTATGTATTAATCCTAATATGTCGCAGGCTCGCGCACTTTGTCCCACAAAAGGCGCTTTGGTCATTTTTCCTAGAAGACATGCCTCACAAGTCGAGTATGACTCAAAATTTGAAGGATCAATGTATCCATCATTACTCAACTTGTTAATTCTGTCTTCTCCAATATGACCTAATCGGAGATGCCAAACATACTTTTTATTTGGACCGTCTCTAGGGCGTTTATTAGTTATGGCATTTATATCAATTCTATTTTGCTTATTGACATTGGTAATCGCATTACCGGACATTGTAATGGTATAAAGATTGTTGGTTAATAAGCTAGAACCAACACATATTCTATTATGATAGATAGAACATACATCATCAACAAAAGAAAATTCATAATTCTCTTTACCCAAACGAGGTACAGAGATGATGTTCCTAACAGCATTCTTATAATGCAAACAGTTCTTTAAAACCAATACATGTCCAAGGCAAACATAAACGAAAAGTCCCTATAGCTAATGCAGCAACTCTTGCTCCATTGGCAAACGTCAGACAATCTCATTTCGCCCTAGCATCCCGCTTATTTCCAGATTCTGCAAAGACATACAAATATGTGAAGTTGCGCAGAATCTAGAACCCATGAGCTGGATTCAGCACTAACCATAAAATTGGTTTCAATAAGCATAGACACCATACCTTCATAAGGTCGGTTCTTGGGCTTGACCTTCAAGCTCGCGAGGTACCTCTTACAGCTTCCTCCTCCAAAGCCCTTTGACACCACAAAGGTAATGACATTTCCTTTATCAATCATGGGCTTTGGTTGCACAACAGGGTTTGGCGTGCCTCTTCCATTTATTCTTCTTTAAAACAGTCTTACCCTTTGAAGAAGAAGCCTTAGCCATAGCCACTACATTTGGCCTTGTGTTATGCATTTCCTTCTCATAAACTACCAGCATGCTATGTAACTCCGCAAGAGTTTTATCCATCTTATGCATGTGGAAGTTTTGGACAAAACCAGAGAAGGAATCGGGTAAAGATTGGAGGATCAAATCCACAGCTAACTCATTATCCATAACGAGATTCAGCCTAGCCAATTCTTCAATGTGCCGATCATTTTCAAAGCATGATCATTAACATGATCCTTCAGCCATCCTCATACGGTACAATGCCTTAGATATCTCATATCTAGAGGTTCGACCATTCTCATCAAAGTATTCCTTTAAGTGCAAAATGATCGACCCAAAGATCTTCCATAGATTCATACTTCTTCTGTAATTCATTATTCATAGAAGCAAGCATATATGACCTAACTTTTAAGTCATCATCACGCCACTTATCATAAGTGACACGCTCCTCTTGAGTCCCACCCTCAGGAAAGGAGGTTGGCATCTTTTCATCAAGCACATACCCAATTTTTTCTGAATTGAGAACAATTCTCAAATTCCTCACCCAAATCGGTGAAATTGGGTCCACAAATAATTCTTGTCAAGTATAGAAGCGAGTGGGTTTGTAGTCACCATTTTCAGAGTAATAATATATATCTCGTTGCAGAAAATAAATTGTTAGCCGTTGTATCTTTCAAAGTAACTATTTCATTTTGGTCTTTAAATGAAATAGATCCTCCCACTAAATTTGTCTTCGAATCCCATACTCCTTAAGATGGGAAGCGGTAATCTTTGTTGGGTAAAGATTACTAGTGGGGATTAGAGTCCCACCAGTCCAAAATCCACCTCACCTAACAGTTATTGGTGTCTTATGAACTTAGTGAGTGAACCAGCTTGTTCAACACATCATATGCGAGTCCCAATCATAACTTCGGCCTCTAGACCATGAAAGCCTCACCTAACAGTTATTGGCATCACGATCATAGTTAAGTCTAGCCCATCGTCTCATGCAAGTATTGAAAACACAAATGATTCCCTCACCCGACGCTTATTAGAAATCATTTGGCTCCAACCCCACAAGATCATATGCATAATGGAGTGGTCCAATATTATAAATGGTAATTAACCCCTATGTATCCATAACCGGTTAGTTAACCACTATAATATTGGATCAAACCACGACGATGGAAGGCCACGAGTTTGAAACCCGTTTCGACTTAATATTCTTTGTAAGGAGATTTGGGTCGTTATTAACGGTCTCACTTTGCACATTAACCGGTTTAACATGCACGATATCATAAACACAATAAATAAATAGATATCACATAAACATCTATCCTATGTGGTGATCATGGAATTATGGTTCAATGGGTCTTGAGCCAAAGAGACCCATTTAGCCATTTTAATGTTTTAATTATATGGACCTGCTCTTCACTTTTTCTTCAATCTTTGAACTCTTCAAAGACCGGGCCCAAAGAGCTCACCGGTTTAATGGCTCCTCCAATGGCTCCTCCTCTCTTGTAGTATTTACATCAACAATTGAAATACTAAACTATACTAAAATTACATATCAAGAAAAATTAAAGTAAAATAAAAGGAAGGACGCAGCCTCCATTTAATAATTACATCCCCAAAAAGAATACCTGTAATCATCATACATTCATCCATACAACAATCACAACAATTAGGGATTTTTCCATGATCACCACCCTTCCTTATGAGCCATAAATTCAAAATTTAAAGCTCTGGAAGGCATGCATAAAATTCTGCATATTTTGTAGAATATAAACACTAGAGTCAAAAATCTTGCTGAAATAAAATCCAGGAAGATGGAGATTTGTCAATGTAACCTCTAGAGATTAATTTCATTTGACTTTTGTATGCTTAATAGATTGTTGGACCCCTTCTATCATTTGGTACCTGCATGTAGATCGTCTTCAAAACTAAAATTTGTTTGATCATCCTTATAAAGTTTGAATATGTTCAATTCCTTTATGGCCCCTTTACTTCTTGTGCTTGCATTCAAAAGATGTTCAGAGCATACTTCAGTGTCAGCTTGAGACGAACTCGAGAGGAGATCTGTTACAACATTGGAAAGAAAGATAAACGGAATGAGAAGCTAATTTCTTATACTTGATCTTACCCCATTTATTTATTTATTTATTTTTCCTTTTTCACAATCTTTAATTTCCTTTCTCACAATCTCTTCCACATCATCCTTATCTTAAATGGAGTCCAAAAATTAAGTTACATACTGGTGAAGCAAATTGACCTCAAATAAGATATTTCTGATCTAATTCATATTTATGTTTTTGAAAAGGTTTGATCATAATAAGTGCGACATTTTAAAACTAAGCTATATTGTCACGAAAAGTTATTTTTTGCAGATTTTGTGAAGATTATTCTGAACAACTTATCTTGAACCAAAATAGAAGAAATGAACAAGTAACACTATTTAATAGTCACTAAAGTAGCATGGGCATAATTTGAGAGGGGACACATTGAATACGCATTTGATGGAATGTTCGGTGATCGTCTCCATGTGCTTGTCACTCCTCACGTAATTGATGGGTTACTAATTGACTAAACAAGTTCATCACTGTTAAATAAAAAGTGATAGGATATGATGGAGAAAGGCCACTTTTTCTGTATTTGAAAAAATTCAAATGTTAATTAAAACTATGTACATATATACATGTATATGTATATATGTTAGGGCAACATTTTAAAATGCACTGGATTCATGTCAATCTAATGCATCATAGTTCTCAACTAGGGTTGTTAAATTCCATGTGGGGATTTACATAATCTAAATTTAATTAGACTCATATGAGTTCAATGGACATACTACCTTAGTGGTCCTATTGGCCAAGAAGTCTGAGAGTTTCTTGATTAGAATATTTCTCATAGGCAAGTTCAACAATATCTTAGGATTATCAATTATCATGGAGATTCCGTACCAAAAGCCTCTAAATTTATGCATGCGTTGCAATAAGCTCTTGAAGAGGAATCCATTCCCATGGGAAAGAGAGCATATCAGTGCAATTGAGGTGTCAAAGGAGAAGTTGTTGTATCTTCCCCCATTGCAAGTTCCTTCTGATGGCAAGCGAATCTTGGGATTTGATGATAGTGAAAAGTATTGGATTGTAGTTGTGCTTGAAGAAATTGATGAAAGAGATATATTTGTGAACATAAGAGGGGATGGTTTTCACCCACCAAACTTCACTACCACTCTATATTGAAAGGAACCTTAGCCATTAATTATGAAATTAAGGAAATAAAATTTCATCTTATTGTTTAGCATTTCTTTGTCAAAATAAGAAGTCATCATTTCCCCATATGATGAAGTTTAAAGCCAAAATAGTTTCCTATCCTCAATTTGTTCGATGGTTATTATGATTTTCAAAATACTCTTTTGAAATCAAACACATTAAAGTAGAGAAGAACATCCTTGTAGATCTTCTTTCAAGACACAAAGACTTCTCATCCTTGCACATATTCACATTTGACTGATCACGAATAAGTACCATGAATGAAGGGTGAAACGAACTCCATGAGGGTGATATGCCTAATGTCCTCCTTGAAAACCACGATACTTTCCTCATTTGACGACATTTTCTACATGTAATAATAGTAGATGCTAAACATATTGTAAGTGTGAATGCATTGAAAATTTGGGCCTCCTTCCTTCGTTGGAACTTTGGCTTCTTCACAGTAGTAGTGTGTTTGTAGGTAGATTGTAGCTAGAATTTCGGTAATACATAACACCTTGTAAGGAGCACTTTCTACCTGAAATTTTTCCCCTAATAAATAAAATCTCGTGAACTTGCCTCTTGAAGAGAATATTTGTGATTTGTAAGTATAGTCAGGCGTGTTTTCAATTGAATAAGATTGATTGAAGACACTGGATGTAATAATGAGCTGGGGCCCAATGAGAAGAGCATAATAAAATGCATTCGATGGAATGTTCAGTCTTCATCTCCTTGAACTTCTCAATCCTCCGGTAGTTGACAAGGAGCATGAAGCACTAATTTGTCCTTCATTTGGTTTTGTCCTCCCTTTCTTCTTTGTTGTTACTCTCAATTTTTTTTATGGTGTTTCCCATTAGATGATGCTATGCTATATGTTAATATTAGTATACTAAACCACACAGCAGACTATGAGTGTACTATAAGTCATATTCAATAACTAATAACAATATGTCACGTCAAATTCATAAAACAATCTTAGTATTTGACATTTCTTTGTTTTTATTTTTATCGTAAAATTGAAAGCTAGCAAAACACTAAAATAAGAGTAGCACTACATCTACTGAGACTTTACTTGAGTTTCTCCGTAAATGAAATGGTGCAGTATGTGCTGTACAGCAAGTCGTCAAATAAGAGTGGAATCGGCATTAGTTTGTAAAAAGGGGAAAAGTGATAAATGGGGCAAGTTCAATTAAAGGAAATTTTCTGGCAAAAAAATTAAAGGAAATTTTGCCAGCCCTCTAATATTCCGTGCAATCTGTAATATGCTTTGTTGGCTATACTTCTTGGCCATACTAATAATGAAAATGCTTGTATAACCCTTAACATCAGCTATATGAGGCGAGGTGACGTTTGAATAAAAGGCAAAGTCGGAAGAAGGGAAATATTCCCGAACCTCCGCTCTGTTCTCCATGATTTCTTACGAATCTTTCTCTTCTAGGTCTAGCGACATTGGAAGGATAAAATTGGAATTTTGATCATATAAGATGAGTTGGTTCAACAAGTCTGCTCTCTATTTGTTATTCAAATCCTACGGATGAGAAAGCTTTTCCAAGGCCATGAAGCCTTTGGTTGACGGCTAATGATATTTTGGAGACCATCAAGCAGTTTCATTTAAGGACTAAAAGAGGAAAGGGCATGCGTGCTAGGATAACATACATGTCCCAAATTTCATTAGTCTTCCCCTTGTTTTATGGTTATATGCATTGTCTGCTTATTCCATTTCTCTTTTTTAATTTTTCCTATGGGGTAATTGTCGTCAATTACATGCCATTTCCGTTGAAATAAGTTGCATGTCCCTATCCTATTCCTCTTCCCAATCATTATTAAATTGATGGGAAATTTGAGGCACCAGTTATTAAATTATGGCTTGAGTTTGAAGTAGGTACGAGACCCAACTCATTTAAAGGATTCTGATTTGTTCAAAATATGGTGTTCCTTTTTAATCAGTATCATATTTTGATTTGTTGGGAGGTGCTACTTAACTATTAAATGTATTGAAGGTTTGGTTCTGTTGAAGATAAAAATACAAGTTTTAGGCCTTTTCTAATATCCTAAAGAAAACGTACTGCTGAAGTCTCTATTTTATATCCCCGCACGAGAGGACTCTCTCTTTAGCGAAGAAAAAAAGGGGACGCACCAGTAACGCTTTCTTTGATCGCGGAGTTCTACAATCGGTGGATTTTGTGACGCGAGTCGCATAATGAGTCGTTCTATTAATAAACACTGTGAGTTTAGATGTAATCAAGGCGTGGAAAACACTCGACCTTGCAAGTAATTGTAACTCTATTTTTCTCCGATTTTTAGTGGATTATAGCTACTTACTCTTACAGTTGCATAGATATTGATTTTCAGACTGAATCACGGAAATCTCAGGAGTTCTTCATTGTTTCTCATTTATTTTCTCGGTGACTTCGCATTAATTAATTACAAAATTTGCTTAGTTTCCACATTATTTTTTAAATAATTTGTTCAATCTTCAGTCTTCAGTCTTCAGGACAGAGAAAGTTTACGGAACTTTCCATGATGGAGTTGTCAATAATTGATTTGTGCATAGAGAGAGGAGGTTTATAAATTCAGCTCAGATTGAAAGTGGATCACTGGACGAGATGGCGAAGCACCTATTTCTTATTCTCAACTCTATTCTCTTGTGGTGGTGGAGCTCAATCACAATCTCCAAAGCATACTCACAAAACCAAATGGATCAGTTCGCATTAGCCTTCTTAAAAAACGCAATACACAAAGACCCATTTGGGGTCTTGAGCTCTTGGAATGATTCTATGCATCATTGTGAGTGGCAAGGTGTTTTGTGCAGCAAAAGACATCCCGGGAGGGTCACATCTTTGGTCCTGAGATCACAAGGCTTGGAAGGCTTCCTATCTCCTCATGTAGGTAACCTCTCTTTTCTAAGGGTCATATTTCTGCAGAACAACAGCTTACATGGTGAAATCCCACCACAGATTGCCAACTTGCTTCGGCTACATGTTCTTGTTCTTAGTAACAACTCATTTGGTGGGCCTATACCCTCCAATCTTTCCCGCTGCTTGAACCTTGAGACCCTGAATCTCATAGACAACCAACTTGTGGGGGGAATTCATTCGGATCTTAGTTCTTTAACAAGACTCAAAGTCTTGGGCTTGGCTAAGAACAGTCTCGTAGGTCCTATTCCTCGTTCAATTGGAAACCTCTCGCTGCTGCAACAGCTCTCCCTGACAGCAAATGTGTTAAGCGGAGAAATACCTGAGGAATTGTCCAGACTCAAGAGATTGAAATTTTTCCAGCTATCTTCCAACAAACTAATCGGTGAGGTTCCAGTGGGGCTTTTAAACATCTCTGAGATTGTTTTTTTCGATGTTAGTGTTAACCAGTTGCGAGGAAACTTTCTCAATGATGTCAGCACCGCTTCTTCTTCTCTCTATATCCTACAAGCCGTTGATAACTTGTTCACCGGGATGATACCGTCAGCGTTAACGAATTTCACAGGCCTTGGAGAGCTTTGCCTTGGCCAGAACAACTTCCATGGGCCAATACCCAAAATTCTAGGAAGGCTAAAGGGCCTTTATGTGATTCTATTGGCTGATAACCCCTTGCAGGATGACTTGAGTTTTATTTCTTCTTTAGTTAATTGTTCCAACTTAAAACGTCTCCAGATGTGTGGGAACTTGATTCACGGATCGTTGCCGAGATCCTTCTCCAATCTCTCCGCCAGCATTGAGTGGATTGCTATGTCAAACAATCGAGATCGAAGGATCTATTCCTTTAGCCCTCGGAAATTTCTTCAACTTGTCTGTCTTGGATTTAAGTAATAATTTTCTAACCGATTGCATTCCAAATTCCATCGGAGCACTTTCCAAATTGCACGTACTTATTTTAGGTGGGAACATGTTGACTGGAGAGATACCATCTTCGATTGATAACATTACATTGTTAGATATCCTTGAACTTTCCTTCAACATTTTCCAAGGCTACATACCGCAAAGTCTTGGCAATTGCAAGCAACTAGTTGGGCTTGATCTTTCAAACAATAACCTAATTGGCTCAGTTCCTATCGAAATCATGGGTTTGTCTTCCTTGTTGATTGTCCTTAGTTTAGCAAATAATAATTTAAGTGGATCTCTTCCATTGCAAGTTGGATCCTTAAAGAATCTTGGTGACTTAGATCTGTCTTACAACAAATTGATCGGTTCAATTCCAGCATCCATCAGTGAGTGCTTGGTATTGGAACGACTTCACTTAGAAGCTAATTCCTTTCATGGTCAAATCCCGGAAGCTTTACTTCCGTTACATGGTCTAGAAGAGTTAGATCTTTCCAATAATAATTTTTCCGGTTCAATCCCAAGCTTTCTGGCAAGTCTCTCAATGCTCAAGTACTTGAATATGTCCTTCAATGAACTAGAAGGACAAGTTCCAGAGGGTGGAGTTTTTCTCAATGCAAGTGCTGTATCGGTTTCTGGAAATAGACAACTTTGTGGAGGTATTCCAGGTCTAAAGCTTCCTCTTTGCAAATCACCGAGCTCTAACAAGTCTTCTTCAACCAAGGCCACAGTGATATTTGTGGTAGCTGTTAGTTTATTATGTTTAGCTTTGTTGTTCCTATCTATCTTCTATTACCGCAAAAAGAAGCATACGACAACCAATGTCTTGACATCATCATGTTTCGAGCACCAATTCTTGAGGATTTCTTATGAAGAACTCCTGAGAGCTACCGATAGATTCTCCGAGACCAATGTGATTGGTAAAGGTAGATATGGCACGGTTTATAAGGGGATTCTCGATGGTTGTGCCATGGTGGTAGTGAAGGTGCTCAATTTAATGCAAAGAGGAGCTTCAAGGAGCTTTGTCTCCAAATGTCGAACGCTAGGAATCATTAGACATAGAAACCTAGTGAAGATATTAAGCGTTTGTTCAAGTGTGGACTTTTGTGGCAATGATTTCAAAGCTCTAATATACGAGTTCATGGCTAATGAGAGCTTGGAGGAGTGGCTGCACCCTGGGACTATAGGACGAGATGATGAGCGTAGCGAATCGAGAACTCTCAGACTAGTGCAAAGGTTAAATATCGCCATCGACATAGCTTCTGCGATAGAATATCTCCACAAGGGTTGCTATCCAGCCATCGTCCATGGAGATCTGAAGCCGAGTAATGTACTTCTAGACAATGACATGATGGCTCGAGTTGGAGATTTCGGGCTTGCAAAGATCATTTCAACGGTGTCTGCTGAAGCCATAGGAGTTCAGGACCAAGGGAGTTCAATCGCAATCAAAGGATCCATAGGCTATGTGCCTCCTGGTATGAATCTATCATATTTTCTTGATTAGTTTTAGTTGCTTGTGATCGTAATATGAGAGTGTTAAATGTATTGAATAAACAAAGATCCTTGATGTTATGTGATGCTTCGGATGCTCTCATACCTTTTTCTTACAACACAATTTCCTCTTTACCTTATTAATAGTAGCATGTCCTAGTCGTAAATGAGAATAAACCATCGTAAGTTTGATCAATGAATGGAATTTTTTTTTTTTTTATCAAAACTAGTGAATCTGTGCCAATAAATGGACTAAGCATGTTGTGTCTTTTCATATTCCTATTTTCTTTCTATAATTCGTGTTTTATCTCATATTATGCTCATGCTGTGAAAATGGATTGTGAGTAATTTTGTCATAAAGTCAATTGCGGTACAAGAAATTGATGAGAATTTGTGATTCGCTCTCAGTATGTCATGACTTAAGGTCTTGACAATAAGTAATTGATCCCTTCCGGTGGACCCTTTCCTATTGACTTGACCTATAATCCTTTATTTGTAAACATATATTTATATGACATGACAATTAAGTGAGAAGCTGGCGGAGGTCTCGAGCCCATAAGTGCATGATAATATCACAACATACACTAATTGACAATACGATGGGCTCTATCCAACTTTTACTCTCCCTAAACTTCTTGTTAAGAGCATAATGCGACAAATTTACGCATTTTGCACGTATCAATTCTTCGGCGCCAACAAATCACTCCAAGTCTCTTCTTTCCCCCATGTTCTTCTAGGCATTTTCTTCTCTTCTATCTTGTTCAAAAGAAATGATGTGGTATAGGAATTAAAATGAATCCGCATCATGAAAATGATGAGCCTCGTGTGCATTCCATGTGTGTCCAGTCAAAAATGATGGTGCAAATTTAGTTAATACATGTACTAAGTGCACTAAATAGTTTCTGCCGAGACCTTCACCACATATTTATTTTCTACTTTTTCTGTTCTCCCCTATACCTATTAGAGGAAAAAGTCCCTCGATGTTTGGGCAATTTGTCTAGCAAACATGCGACAACTTTGGGTGCACTCGGTAGTTTTGGAGAAACAAGAGTTCATATATTGTAAACTGATCTTTCGTGCACTTTATAAATCCTAAAATCTCATTTCTCTATGTTCGATGCATTCTAACTTTTATGACAATTTTGACTGTTTTAGCATACGACAGGCAATGAACATTAGCCATAGCCAGTAAAATAAACGAAAGTCAAACAAAGAGAAATGAAAGAAAAAATCAATAGGGGGTTTTATGACCCTCTAACTTGCTCCGACAGAGGATCTCTTGGCTTATGCCATGCGTAGCGAGCCCGACTGTCCAGTGAGTGAGAGCTTGCGAGCCATCGCTCTATGTTGGGTGTGACCAGCACGAGCCCTCGCAACTGTCCTTGGCAAGCTCTAACAAATGAAGATCAAACAAAATCCCATGTGACTTAGAAACTTTTTCTAAACAATTAACTTCAAGAAAAAGTGTATATTCGTTCCTATTAATGTTTTGACGAATTTTTCAGAGTATGGCATGGGACACAAGGTTTCCACACTTGGGGATGTATATAGTTACGGCATTCTATTATTGGAGATGTTCACCGGAAAGAGACCCACTGAAGAGGCCTTTGGGCACCATCTTAACCTTCACAACTTTGTCCGAATGGCTCTTCCGGATCGAGCAATGGACATCACAGACTTAAGGCTTTGGAGTGAAGCTGGTGATCGACATGAAGAGATCAAGATCAGAGATTGCATTATCTCTATATTCGAACTTGGAATCGCATGTTCGATGGAATCACCATTGGATCGGATGGACATGACCGAGGCAATAAGGAAATTACACTTGATCAAGGTGAGTTACGAAACCAAAGAGAGGAGGATGGGTACATAGCTAAATCAGTTTTCTCGTTTCATCTTAGAACTCTTTCACTAGTAGAGAAAATCATCGTGAAAAGGGAATGCTAGCAAATTGACATGAATGTCTGCCTAGCTAGTATGCCTACCCATTTGTAATATGTGTATTTTTAATAATTGCACCAAAATCTATATTTAATCACTATAGAAAGTGGATGTATGGATTTATAGTCTACCTATTTCCACTAAGTAACCACATAAAATTTGATGAATTTGCTTATTTGCACAATTCTCTACATTTCAGATGCCGATTGTGGATCTTAGTTTATGATGTTCGATCTGGTGCCCAAATCGCTAGAGCATTGCCAATGGCCATTTCTCTCTCTCTCTCTCTCTCTCTGCGCATGCGCTCGTGTGCTTCACCGTTAGCTCGCAGTCAATTGAACACCAAGCTTGATCGAACAGTTATGTGAGTAATCCGATGAAATTTGAAGAGGACGAAGAGGACGAAGACGGAGGCAACCTCATCGCAAGATCATGAGAATGGGGAGGCCGACTCTGTCGCGCTTGAGCTTAAGCTCAATATCAACTGGAAGCCAATGCTTGATTGAATTTGGGCAACGTTGCCAATGAAATTCTGTTGCAGTCATAGTGCTGACGCCTGCGGCCACCGCGTGTGTCCATACCTACCCTTCAAACCTCCTTTTTCATTGCCATGTCATTTAATGGAGATACAAAGTTAACATACACATAAATGGGACAAGATCAAAAAGGAAACATGGACGTATATTTGTTGTACTTTTCAGTGTGCTCATCACACTATCTAATAATTATCGCCAAGTCTTCGTACTCAACCGACCGTCTCTTTCTTCATCATTAGCCACAGTCTCCGGCCGTTGTAGCCACCTGTCATCACCATCAGTCCTCCACATCTCGATGCTATCTCCGTAGTGTCATCCATGACCATCTTTGCTTTTTCTTTTGCAAACCAAAAACACTCTCTCTCTCTCTCTCTCTCTCACTATATCTCTTCTCTTGCCACCAAATCTCTGTAAGGTCTAGGCACCCCCATTGATGACCTGATCAGGCCATGGCCTTTGAGATCTCACCTCAATCTGAATGGACAGGCAGATGGAGGAGGCATCCCCTGATCTTGAGGTGACCTTCTCATTTCGTCATTGTTGACAAATGTAGATGATGAGAGGAGCTTGACGTGAGGTCTTGAAACCCGCTAAAGGCATAAACTTGATGTTTAGGTGAGCTCATCCATTCTTATATGAGAGAAGGAGAGAGATAGCTACACGAAAGCAGAGATGACGATCGACATTGAAGTGATAGGGGAGAGGGAGCAAACGGAGCGTGACATGACCCCTCGTAAGTACCAGCAGTGAATGGTGGAGCGAGGAAGGTTAAGATTGGCAGTGGCACCAGAGGCATGTCAATGACACCAGCCATGCGTGGTTGCGGGGGCTCCATAAGGGGGGAGAAATATGGGGAGGAGAAGAGAGATTGGTGTTGTGATCCCGAGGAGTGATTGAGTAAGGTGTAAAATCAACAAGAGAGACTTGTGTCTTGATCTGGTGTTGGAGACAGCGAATAAGTAAACCAATATGCGTACAATGGATCTACATCTAGGAGACATATATATAGGGATGATGAAGGACATAAAATACAATGCCCTAGATCTAACCTAAAATAGGTAACGCGATGGCATAATTGGGAAAACGAGAAGCAAACATAAACCGACTCATAGCATGGTCGGCCTAGGCTATGTTAGGGCAAGTTACCATAAAAGATACACTACATTATTGACCAATTGTCAATAGAGTGTAACATCTTACGATAGCATGCCATCAAGAAGCTAGCTATAATATCAGGGGGGCGGTAAGAGATCGTACTGATATAGCTTCATCACATGCCACGGGGATTTTGGTAGGACTAAAGAAAAGCAAATGTAAAGCAAAGCCTACAAAAAACTTGGTTTCACAAATCGCAAGATATCAATTCCCCTAAAGCAATCAGTAATTCCCCAAAGAACGGCGGCTACTTCATTTCTGTTTTTTTTTTTTTTTGGGAATAAAAAATATACAAGACCTCAAGCTTTTCATATACGATCACATCGTAATACCTACTCAGGATATGGAGGGAAGAGAGAGAGAGAGAGAGAGAGAGAGAGAGAGAGTAGGCAAGAGAAGGAGTCGCACGTACTGAATTGACCTTTACTTACAAAATTTACATGCATATATCCGTACTCAAACCTTTCACTTCAAGTTGAGAGGAGAGGAACGCGGACACGGAAAGAGCAGGAGTTTCACCCAGTGCTGTACAACTTTGACTACGTCCACGCAGGGCCTAGAAACAGAGCAATAACAAAGATGCGAATGACGGACAGAAAAGAAGAAAGACATGCGATGCAGAAAAAGAAATGCAGAGAGAAGGATAGAGTCCATATTTATGATTGTGACCTTGTCAAATGCAGTCAGCGAGCTTCTCTGAGCTTCTATTTTGAGAGACAAGCTCTCGGCAGTATATTCAGCGGATTTCAGCAGACACCGTTGCTCATTCACAAGGGAGACGTGTCCTGTAAACATAACATTGTAAGCACTAGCAGAAAAAGATGACAAGTTTAATCCAACTATAAGCATATGAACAACAGAATCAACAAGGTTCCACTCGAATTTGATAAGCATACTTCATATAGGACTCATGTGCAAGAATGGACAATGACCAAATTACCACCGATTAAATGAGGACTGAAATTCTTTACAATCTCAAAGCATGACTAGCTAGCAGAGAAGATGTTAGCATTGCACTGTGAAGATTTAGCTAAAAGATACTTCTTTACTCTTCACTCACTTACACACATAAATGCACAAGCACTCCCCAAGCACCTCACTGCTCTCTGTTTTCTTCTTTCCTCAGGCTTTTTGATGTTAGTTTATGGCAAAGAACTAATCCATCCAAGGTAGGACCTTCCAGGCTCTCAATAGATTCGAGAGTAAGATATATCTCCTATTTACCCCAGTCAGAATTCACCAGTCCATGTATTTTGCACGACAAACGGTTCTACCTTCCAGACAAGATCGCATAATGATGCAAGCCAATAGGAGTATCTGCCTCTTGAGAAATTTTCTATCCTATCCTATCAATATGAAAGCTTCCCCAGCCACTATAATGAATAGCAATCAGCAATTGAGAAATCCTCGATAGCCCTCACAACAGCTCAAAGGAAATTCACGAGTGTAATCAAATTCGCAAGTTCATAATTATTAAGCATCGTCAAAGCACATACCAAATTAAGACCACAAAACCAATCAGCAGAGCAAGAGAATACACAACCAGCGAGCATAATCTCAATCCGGCGAATATAATCCATCAGATGCCAAAACGAACTCATGACCCCTTGGGTATACGTAAGTCGACATGCTTTGCTCATCTAGATATTTGATTAACACGAATCTATACTTGGCATAATATCAGAATCAGAGACAACATATATGGATGGATTTGAACCAAGTAGTCATGGCATATGGAGATCTCAGCCATAGTCTAAAATCACTGGAAATGCAGATGCTGTAAGTGAGTCGAACATGTACATTACGCAACAATCATTCCAGACACTAAAGCATAAGAACGCTTGTCAAAATCGTATTCCGAATTCGTTCAGGCGTTTTCACGAATGTTTGGTGGTCAGTTCAAAAATTAGAACAGAGAGTCATAATCGAAGAGTCAATTCCGATATAGACAACTTCAATGACATCAGAACGTATTTAAACTACTAACAGATCCACAATCATCATTCTGCTTTCACTCATGACCTTAATAACAATTCTCGGATTCAACTGAATAAAACAGAGCAATGACGTACATCCCTCGGAGTCCGTCTTTGGCCAAGAACAGCCAAAGACGTCGTCACAGGTGATCCGCGTCTGAGAAGAAGCTCCAGCAAATCTCTCAGCTCGTCGGACTTCACGGCCTGAAGATATGAAGAGGTCGGGGCCATCGCGAGACATGGAACCGCACCTTGCTTGCGTAGCATCGCGCGCTGGTGGAAAAGCCAACGTGCGAGTGTGTTGTAGACACGGAATCGGGAAGCAAACCGTGGGGTGTTCTGGGCGTGCTCAAAGGAAACGGCGATGAGGCTGAAAGAAAAAGGAATAGAGAAGAGTAATAAGGAGAAAAGGAAAAGAAGACAGTCGCCTTGGGGGTCGAAAACAAAGAAAACAGAAGAGGGAGGGGTGACAATATTATAAAATAAAAAAGAAAGGAAACAGAAGGGGGAGGGGTCGAAAAGAAAGAAAACAGAAGTAGATGTACGGAGTTAAGTTTACCTATTTCCACCAAGTAATCATGTAAAATTTGATGAATTTGCTTATTTGCCCTATTCTCTTCATTTATGATGCTACTATGGATCGATGCATTGCTTAATTACCATGACTAGGCCATTACCCTCGCCTTTCTCTCTCTCTCCATTTATGTACTAGAACGTGACCTCATCGTGAGGTCACAAGCTCATGACCAACTCTTAATGTCACACTTAATTGAGAGCCTGTAGTCAATTGGAGACTAGGCTTGATCAAATCCAAAGACAAAGAAAGGGAGGCAACCTCATCACAAGATCATGAGCTCAAGGCTAAATCCCGATGTTGCTGTTGAAAGTGACCCCACTATCAATTGGAAGCCATGTTTAATCAAATTTGGGTGTCGTTGCCAACGAAATTATGTTGTGGTCATGTTGCCGACACTGGCAGCCACCGAGTGTGGCCCCTACCACCTCTCCAAGCCTCCTTTTCTTTATCTTTTTTTTCCTTTGTCATGTCATTGAATTACAGAGTTTTTCTTCTTCTTTTTTTGTCAATAGAGATATAGAGTCGACAAAAACATAAATGGGACGAGATCAAAAAGGAAACACAGACACATATTTATTGCACTTGTCGATGCGTTATCACATTGTCTAATAATCCTGTCAAGTCTTCCCAGTCAACCAACTCTCTCTCTCTCTCTCTTTCTTTACAATTTGCCACCATCTCCACCCATTGTGGCCACCTGTCATGACCGTTGCCTCCTCCACGTCTCGCCACTTTCTCCGTCGTGTCATCATAGTCGCCCTTAAATGAGAGAGGGAGAGAGATAGCTACACAAAAACAAGGACAACGACCAACATTGAAGCGATAGGGGTGAGAGCGAACGGAGCGTGACATGACCCCTCATAAGCATCGGTAGTAAATGGTGAAGCGAGGAAGGTCAAGATTGATGGTGGCACCAAAGGCATGTCAATGACACAAGCCGGGCGTGGTTTGTGGGTGCTTCGAAGGGGGGAGTAAATGGTGGAGCGAGGTAGGTCAAGATTGATGGTGGCACCAGAGGCATGTCAATGACACAAGCCACACATGGTTGTGGGGGCTCTACAAGGGGGGAGAAAGATGGGGAGGAGAAGAGAGAGTTGTTGGGAATTTGAGGAGTATCGGGTAAGGTGTAAACTTAATAAGAGAGACTCATGTCTTGATTTGGTGTTGGAGATAGAGGATAAGTAAATCAATGTTATCTTTATTCAAGAGACATGAATAGCGATAGCGAAGGCAATAAAATACAATGCCTTAGATGTGGTATAAAATACATAACGCGACGGCATAGTGAGTAAAGTGCGGAGCAAACAAAAACTAGCTCGCAATATGGACAACATAGGCTATAAAAGGGCAAATGTCCATGGGATATATACTAAATTGCTGATCAACTGTCAATAGTGTGACAACTCGCAATAGAATGTTGTCAAGAAGCTCAAGTTCGGCATTAGGATCAATATCAACATGGATTGAGATCAAAATAGGAATAATCTAATGTTGATACGGAGTCAGAATGTGAGAGAATATTGAATTGTGTATTGTTAAATTGAAAAGGGAAGTAATCTAATATGGGATATTTAACTCCAAACCATTGGCACATCCATGAATTGCCACACACTCTTATATCATGACGCGTAAAAGCTGAAAGAATACTTACAAAGGTATATATAACTAGTTGATGATCAAGAACACTTTGAATCTATCATAGCCATTGCAAACAGTAGCAAATATTGCTACTTTGCTTGTAATAATCTATTTAAGTTGCACTTATGAGCAACATGTTATACATCCATATTTTCCCAAACTAGCTTATGAGTCATATCAAGCTAGTCACTTTTATTTTTCCTTTACTTTTTATATAATACCTTATAACACATATAATAATAGGCCATAAGTAAGCTTGTCACTCTCAAAGCCTTTCCTAGTATGGAAGTTCTCCTTCATAGTTGCCTGGAGGATCGTAGTTGCACACAACGTACCACCACCCGTTGTTACACTGAACCCTAGCGCACCCGACTCGGACCGAGTCGCGCCAAACCATTTGAGTGTAGTGCAAGCAGTCACACCCGCTCAAGCAAGTGTTGGTGTTGTAATTGTAGTTTTGCTTCTCTGCGACCCACAAGCTAACAGCATAGGTGCCGGTGAATGTGCCGGTGCCCTTGGCAAGGTTCTCGCCATAGGGCCCATTGGAGTGCACAAGGCTACAGTCGCCGATCTGTTGATTTGCGTAGCTTTGGGCATAGGCAGCAAGGGTGTTGTCCCATGTCACATTCGCCACACCAACTTGCTTCCGAGCGACATTATGAGAGTCAAGATAGTCTTGGGGTGAGTTTTGGGCATGATTAGGTTGAAAGAGAGAAATGAAAATGAGAGAGATGATGATGGTTAGAGAATTCATGATGCTCAAGGAATTGGCTGATGTTGGTTTAAGGTGATATTTTTGATGATCATTAGACTATTTATAGAAAAAAAAAAAAGAAACATGAAGAATTTCGGGGCTTCAACTCATCTGTGCGATGGACTAATCGGGAACATCTCCTTTGGATAGTTCAACTTTGCGTTAAAATCCAGATTGATCAGGAAATGATAAAATTAGTAAATGCGGCTTCTAGGTAATTGGTTTTGCATGTTCTTTCTTTCCTCGAATAGAAGTAAAGTAAAAGGCTTAAGCAAAGTTTGAAGTTTCAGCAAGTTTGATGCAGTAATTAAAGTATAATGTTAGTCGTTATTTGGAGTAATGCTAAAGACATTGAGATTAGTGCATGAAATTAAATTATTAGGGGATATAAAAAAAATTATCCGGGTGTGATGAGCAAACAGGTCTCTCTCTCTCTACGCCATTCAAAAGCCACCCCCAACTCGTCATCGTATCCATCTTCATTTTTTAAGATCCACCGTCCATCTTCAACTAGACTTACGATCTCCAACGTCCCCCACCTTAAAACAATACGTCACTATCCTCCCATAGGAGAAATACATCAGAGATATCAAAAATTATGTATAGCACTGTTAAAAAATTTTCCCCAAATACTTAAGTACCAAATTTAATGAAAAACAATTACTTAATTATGTCTCCAAAGAGAAATTCTGACTAAAATATATACGTGGCATTTATAAATAAAATTTTAATATGAGCTGGCATTTAAAAAAAAAAGTCTACATGGCATTTCCATGTGTACATTTCTCCTCATCTCCCTCCACGTCATTTTTTTTTTTCTATTTTTTCTATTTTTTTCTTCTCTTTTCTCCCTTGTGCACCCTCGCTACTTCACGTTGTAAATAAACTCCTCGACCACACCTTCATCGAGGCTCACCCATCACCGCCCAAACCTCCGAGCTGCGCCACAACCTCAACAAACGACGCCAAGAATCGATGAATCATATGGTTCAGGCAAGGAACGAGATGGTTCAGATCTATGAAAGGAGTCTTGTTCAGTCAAGATCGCTTGGTTTCATCGAATTAGAAAGCCATGAAGCACGTCCAGCAATCAATGAATGCCCAGGTTGGACAGAAAACCAAGAACAAGCGCGCGAACCTCTCCCCAGACATTTCATCTAACACCTAAGGGTACAACAACCAGAAAGCATTCAGGCGCTCAAATTCATGCCAGAACCAACCATAACAAGAAAACGACACTAGGAATACACAGAGAAAGGAATGAGCTCGCTCAGAACGTGCGAAACTGGGGCCGGTGAGCCCCATTCCATCGATTCGACAAAACAGGGGAAAACGAGCTTGGGCGTATCCTGTGAAAGGAACGTTGCCGGACGCGATTGCTAGGTAGTTCGGAACAAATTGGCTCTAGAAACCGCCTCGAGGGACTTGGCCGGTGAAGGAGGCAACACCAACGGCAATTTGAACTCGCCGAGAATGGATCCAACCGAGCCTCTAGTTTGTAGTCGGGTTTTTCAATGAATAGGCTTCATTAACCGCGGATTTTGAGGTGGCTTTGATGAATTTCCCAGATAAGAAGCCAGAGAGAAATTCCCTGCTGTGCTTCCTTTCCCCCTTTCATCCCCTTTCCGTCGATTGTTCAGCAAGAAATTGATTTTTCTTGTTGGACAAAGTCGTTTTGGGTCATGCAGGCAAGTGAAACTTGTTAAATGAAGTCGTTTTGAGCTTTTTATGCTAAGTCAGACCACCGATGAGTCACGTCAGTAGAAAAAATATAAAAATATTGCCATACCAAATTTCTGGCATTCGAGATTGGAATTGATATTTAAATGATCGTTTTCTTTTTTTAAAAGTGACACTTGAGTGATTTGAAAAAAAAAAAAATTAGCACCAAAATGAGCGTCATATATAACCTTTGACACTTCTAATGTACTTTTCCCCTCTTCCACTCCTTGCAATGGCTGCCTTTGAGACGTCAATGAGCCCTATTCAGCCCTTGAGGCCTTGATGCTATCAAGGTTGCGGCAAGCGTCCAGATCTGGAGGTGCATCCTCCTTCTCTAGAGACTCAATCCCTCCACTCCAAGTCTAGAGTAAGTGGGATCTGGATCCGTCTCCCTCAGCGGGCAAGTGGTCACCATTGCCCATTGGTGTGGTAATATTTAAAATAAGTCAGACAAGTGACACGATCTCGACGGGCGATAGATACATAAATGGAGGCAACATATTGCTTAATAAATCAATCTTCCATAAAAAGATAAAATTTATAAATCATTCTTAGTGTCTCTGCCATTTTCCTTAATTTAAGCTATCTGACATGTACATGTACTTCTCTTTTGTCTCAATTAAGTTATCATCCAATTGTTCTTTAATGAATCCACGCATGAAAACCATATAATTTGCGTTTTTTTATTTTATGCAGCTACCTTTACGGTTCTGCAATTGGCATGGGTGCGAAGGGCACGCCCTCACATCCCCACTTGCCATTGAACGGTTGGATGTGCATCTTGTATTAGTCTATCACCCCATAAATAAGTCTTATAATATAGAAATTATTATGAGTTGAGGATATGTAATAAATTGAATCTGAATTGTAGAAAACGTTTGGGTCATATGTAAGTCACACCTAGATTTTATCAAATTCGACAGTTGAATAGCATTAACATCTTTACAAAGACCTAGCAAATGACATAATACATATAGATCAGGATACTTTTCTCAAACATGTATGCACATGTGCAAAGCTACAGTAGTAAGTTTATTCGATAATTTCCAAACCCTCCACTTCAAGATCCATAAAACAATATATATCATTTAGCAATTGATTTTTTTTTTCCTCACAGCAAAAGATGACAAAATGAATGAAGACTGATTCATTGAGAAAATACTAAAACGCATATTGTCCGGGTTGTTAATAAATCATGGAAGTTAAGAAGCTCATGAAAAAGTGGAGCCGATTGACAAGAGATGGTGTACCAAAAAATTTAATATCTATGGCGGAAAATCCAAGAGTATACAGAAGAAAAAGAACAAAAAGGAAGAAGACAAGCTCATGCTATGCCAAAGTCTTCCAAGTTTTCCTTTGAATATACTTTCACTTTCGAAGCAAAGTCTCTCAATTTCATGTTAGACTATACATATAATTCTTTAATGCGGAAATTCAAAAGAAAATAGTGATCTTTGATCTTCATAATTTTCACAAATAGATGAAGACATACCTTTATCCATAGCATTACCCTTGATGATAATCGTTGTGGAAAACCGAAGAACTCGAACCAAATGAAGAAATCCGATTTCTCTCCATTAACCCACTATTCTTTAATGTATTCTATTGATGGAGGAGAGAATACCAAGTTCTTTTCAGTTATTGTCGTTGATATGGGTGAAGAGAGGACCAGATTCTATTTATACGTTCTATCAATAGGTGCCTTCCATCAAAGCACCTTTTAACTTCCATAAAAGTCATACCTCTTTGGAAAACCAGTAACTTCCCTTGAGGATTATAACATTTTGTTTTATTAGAGTCGCAACTTCTCATAACAAATATCTATTTATTTTATAGCATTTCAACAATTATTAAACCATATAATAAATCATATCATGTGGTCCACAATAATTTTTACATTCTTCCACTTGGCTCATATGATTTTCCGTTAATGGTTTAATAAACACTGTAATGTGCACAATAACATTATGCTATAGAATTTTCATTAAATTGGCAATCACATAATAATCACAATTAAGTAAAGAAAACTAATGCGAGTCATAGCGGTTGTATGTCATTAATCGACATAGTCCCTTCTATGCCTTACAACTATAGCACTTTACTTAACATGATCCATAAATGAGAAATATAGTAATAGTCCAACTATAATGTCTCTTTAGAATCTGTCTTATTTAACATTCATCTATTTCCATAATGTATACTAAATAAAAAATAAGAAATATCATAAACACGTAAATGAGCTCAAAGTGTCAAATACATAAACTTAATACAATCATAATACAAACATTAATGACGTCCAATAATGCCCATCTTTTCAACATGCTCATTAAATGTTTTGGGCCGCAGTCCTTTTGTTAAGGCATCTACTCTCATAAGATTAGTGCTAATGTGCTCAATTGACACTCTTCGTTTTTGAACTTCTTCTTTAACAAACGAGTATTTGATTTCCATATGCATAGCACCCTTAGAATACTTATCGTTCTTAGAGAAGAAAATTGTTACAGAGTTATCACAATAAATTTCAACGCCTTGGCAATATTGTCGAGAATCACAAGCCCTGAAATAAAGTTTCGTAGCTATAATCCATGAATAGTTGCCTCAAAACATGCCACAAATTCAGCTTCCATAGTGGATGCAGCAATAACTGACTGCTTCGCACTCTTTCATAAAATTGCCTCTCCAACCAGAAGAAACAAGTAACCAAACGTTGATTTTCTTGTATCGGCACATCCGGCTAAGTCTGAATCTGAATATCCAATCACCTCGAGATGATCAGATCTTTTATAAGTGAGCATATGATTCTTCGTTCCTTGCAAGTATCTAAGAACTTTCTTTGCAGCTTTCCAATGATCCATTCCAAGATTACTTTGATACCTGCCCAACATTCTAAAAGCAAAACTGATGTCTAGTCTGGTGCAAGTTTGTTCATACATTAAGCTCCCTGTAACAGATGCATAAGGAATATTTTTCATTTGTTCTTGTTCCAATTCACTTTTCGAACATTGCATAAGGCTAAATTTGTCACCTTTTTGAATTGGAACTATTCATGCTGAACATTTACTCATTAAATCTCTCTAAAATATTCTCAATATAGGCTTTCTGAGACATTCCTAATAATCCTTGTGATCTATCATGTATTTCTATTCCTATCACATACGTTGCCTCTCCCATATCCTTCATTTCAAAATTCTTAGAAAGAAATTTCTTGGTTTCATGTAACAAACCAAGATCATTAGCAGCAAGCAAAATATCATTAACATACAGAACTAGAAAAATAAACTTTCTCCCACTATTCTTCATATATATACACCAATCAACGGTGTTTTCCTTAAATCCAAATGAAGTTATGATATCGTTAAACTTAAGATACCATTGTCGAGAAACTTGTTTAAGTCCATATATTGACTTATTTAATTTACATACCATGTGTTCTTTTCCTTTAACTGAAAAGCCTTCGGGTTGGTTCATATAAACCTCTTCTTCTAAATTCCCATTAAGAAATGCGGTTTTTACATCCATTTGGTGTAACTCCAAGTCATAATGAGCCACCAAAGCCATAACGATTCTAAGTGAGTTCTTCTTAAATACTGGTGAAAATGTCTCTTTATAGTAAATGCCTTCTTTTTGCGTAAAACCCTTTGCAACAAGTCTAGCTTTGTGTCGTTCAATATTGCCTTTTGAGTCACGCTTGGTCTTAAAGATCCATTTACACCCGACTTTTTTTACATCCTTTAGGCAATTCAACAATATCCCAAACTTAATTTTGATGCATGGATTTTAACTCTTCTTCCATGCTATTAAACCATTCGTTATAATTTTCACATTCCATGGCTGGGAAAATAAACCTGGATCATTTCCAATTCCTAAGTTAATTTCTGACTCTTATAGATAAATAATATAGTCATTAGAAATAGCCGACATCCTTTCTCTTTGAGATCTTCTTAATGCTATTTATTGTGACTCAGCTATTGGAGGTTCAATACTAACATCTCCATCATGGATTGTCTGTTCATTAATCTGTTGTTCTCGATTATTGTTAGGTTGTACTATAATATCGGAAACAACAACTTTAGAAGTTTTTGGTATAGAAACTTCTACCCTTACTTCTTGAATGCAAGCATCACGCACTCTTTCACTCCCACTGATGTCACCATCTCAATGAACCTAGCATTTCCAGATTCAACAATTCTTGTACTACGATTATGACAATAAAATTTATACAATTCTTGTACTATGATTATGACAATAAAATTTATACCATTTGGATTTCTCTGCATACAATGAAATAACCACTGGTCATTCTTGAATCCAATTTCCTTTCATGTGGATGGTAAATTCTTATTTCTGCTGGACAACCCAAAACATGCAAATGTCGTAAACTAGGTTTCATTCCTGTCCACCGTTTAAAGGGAGTCTTTGGAACTACTTTACTAGAAACCCTATTTAATAAATATATAGAAGTCTTTAAAGCATACATTCACAAAGACAATGGTAAAGATGAATGATTCATCATACTCTTAACCATTTCCATTAAAGTACGATTATGCTTTTCTGCTACACCATTTTGTTGTTGTGTACCTGACATTATGTATTGAGCACAAATGCCATGTCTTTCAAGGAATTTAACAAATGGACCTGGACATTGTCCCGATTCATCATACTTTCTATAATATTCACCACCTCTATCTGATCTTACTATTTTCACATTTATATCTAATTGTCTCTTAACCTCTTTAATATACACTTCAAGTGCATTAACTGATTAATACTTATTATACAATAGATAAATGTAACCATAACGTGAAAAATCATCAATAAATGTGATGAAATAGCTTTTCTTACAAAAAAAATGGAAAATCAAAAGGACCACATATGTTAGTATGTATAATTTCAAGAAGCTCTGTGCTTCTTGTGGCATCTTTCTTAATGTGCTTTGTTTGTTTACCTTTAATACAATCAATAAACACTCCAAGGTCAGTAAAATCCAAATTTGGAAGAATTTCATTCTTCATTAATCTTTGCATTCTTTCTTTAGATATATGACCCAAACGTTTATGCCACAAATAAGCAAAATTCTCATTCACCAAACTTTGTTTAATGCCAACATTATGATGTAAGGTCATTAATGTCTCAACAAAAGTATTATCAAGTCTAAATTTGTAGAGACCATCACATAAAGTTCCACTTCCAATAAGAGTATCACTCTTAAATAAATTGAAAGATTCAAAACCAAACTTACAATAAAATCCCGCTACATCAAGTCTTCGCAAAGAAACTAAATTCGAGAAAATGTAGGTACATAAAGGGTTTGAAACAAATCCAAATAATGCCTAGTATCTAAAATCAAATGGTAAGTGCCAATGCCTTCAACTGGGGCTTTGTTTCTATTTCCCGTAATCATATAACTTTCATTTGGCTTTATTGTTTGGATCGTAAGAAATCCCTGCATCGTATTTGACACATGAGTGGTGGCACCATGATCAATTCACCAAGTATTATGAGGAATTTCCGTAAAGTTTGATTCAAAATATACTAAAGCACAAGGCTTACATTTCTTTCCGAACCAAACCTTACGTTTCAGACAATCTTTCTTCAAGTATCCAATTTTGTTGTAGAAATGATATTTAATAAGATTGTGTTCCTTCTTGTGGATTTGAGAAGCCTTTGAAAAGTCATTCAAAACGTGTAATCCTTTCTTCTTGCTCCTTCCACTTTTTCTTTTGAAATTCCTTTGAACTTTTTGATGACTTGAGAAATGAACAGAATGAGCCTTTTGATTCTTTATCCTTATTTCCTCTTGAACTAGCATACTAGCCAATTCATTCACATTCCACTTATCCTTTATAGTGTTGTAATTCATTTGAAATGACCCATATTGCTCATGAGACAAGGAATTAAGAATAAACTGTACTAAAAAGTATTCATCCATGTTCATTCCTAAAGTCCTTAACTTTGATACTAAATTCGTCATCTCAAGTATCTGCTCATGCATGGTACGTGAACCATCATATTTCATGGTGGTCAGTGTGCTCATCAATGTACTAGCAAGTGGCTTATTAGCAGTTTGAGAACGTTCTTCCACAAATTTCATAAATTCCTTAGTATTGTTAGTTTTGGGAAGAGAAGTCTTTAAGTTGTTTGCAACTATTATTCGCATTAACATTAAGCTCAGTCTGTTCGATCTTTCCTGAGTTTTATGGAATGACTTTTCATTATTACTACTTTCATCAATAATAACAACCGGTTTCTCAACTTGAAGCGCTAAATCAAGATCCAAGACACCTAAGTAAAGCTGGATTTGTTCACTTCAATCAAGAAAATTTATCCCATTGAATAAGGGAACAGACGAAGCATGCAAATAGAGTAAAACAAGTACAAATACTGCAAATATGCAAGAAAATACTCATACATTAATGCCTTAAGAATATCACCTAATCAGATTCAAACTAAACTATACATATACATTATAGTTCTCCTTTAGGCGATCCTATGATATACAAATATATATAAACCATAATGATACTAATAACTTTTATTTGGTAATTGTAAATATATCTTATTAAAATTTATTTGCTATCTTTGGATATACAAACAAATTTAACAAGTCATATTAATTACCAACTGTCATGTTCATGAATTATAAGAAAATAATTAACATTTGGGTTAATTCCTAAATTCTTATAATAAATGAACTTCAATATACCCATAACACCAATAATGATATGAAACATATCAATTTCATATATAGCATCAATTAATCATGGATAATTAAATAAAACAATTTACAATATCAAAAATTCAAAAGACTTCAAGGATTAGCCACTTTGGTGACTAATAAACCATACATAATATGAACTTTTTAATATTGTAAAATACAAATATTTACCAAATTGCACACAAGGACAAAACGTAATCAAAGCATAAGGGCAAAATCGTAAAATCATAATTCCATAAAGGCAGAACCATAAATTTAAAATCTAGGGGCAAAATGGTAAATAATTAGCAAGGGCAGAATCGTAATTATAAATAAACAGGGGCAGAACAATAAATAAATTGGCCAAGGGCAGGATTGTAAATTGCAAGAAGGGTAAAGCGGTAATTTTTAAAAAGGCATAGGGTCAAAGAAGTAAAAAGGCACGCCGCGGCACGTCAGGCGTGTGCCGAGCACATGTTTGCTTCCTCGATGGGCACGTAGCCCGCATGCATGCCATCCGCCACGGAGGCACCTAGCAACTGCCATGGCAATTCTGTGTGTGTGGATTCCACGTGCGCAGCGGTTGAGTGCGCGTGGCCGCGGGTGGACCGTGGGTTTCACGCGCCTGCAACTGTAGCACATGCGTGAGGCCCACACGCCTTCTTCCTCATGCCTAAAACGAATTTCTTCACTTTTTTTTGCTGTTCTGTCATGATTTCGCTGGCCATTTTTTATCCGACAGCCCATCTAAGACACAAATAAATAATGGGCTTTGGAGAGCATGCCAACACGACCTCATAGGTTCTAGTTTCGGAGAAAATGACAGAGATAGGCCCCAAATCAAATGAAAATTTTCCAAAACACAAATTCTCAACCACCACGACTTCCGCCGCCCGATTAGCCTCCGGCGAACACCGATATGCCGAAATAAATCATGGCTAATGTTCCTCATGGTGGTGTGACCATGCGGGTCCAAATTCAAGAGGTGGGTCACTGGATTTTGCTTGGAAGCGGCGAGTTCTCACTTGGCCTCAAAATTCCAAATTCCTCCATTTTCGTCATTTTCTCCATGAAAATGTTCCATGATTCGGATTTTCTTAGACAGAACCCTCCAAAAACATTTCAACAACAAAAAATAGTACGAACGGGATGGTTTAACGAATCATCATACATAAATCATAATATTTCTATAAACGGAAAAATCATGAGATCATAAACTGTGCTCTGATACCAATTGTTAGACCATACATATGATTCTTTGATGCGGAAATTCAAAAGAAAACAGTGATCTTTGATCTTTATGATTTTCACAAATAGATGAAGACGTACCTTTATCCATAGCATTACCCTTGATGATAATCGTTGTGGAAAACCCAAGAACTCAAACCAAATGAAGAAATCCGATTTCTCTCCCTTAACCCACTATTCTTTAATGTATTCTATCGATGGAGGAGAGAATACAAAGTTCTTTTCAGTTATAGTTGTTGATATGGGTGGAGCGAGGATCGGACTCTATTTATACGTTCTATCAATAGGTGCCTTCCATCAAAGTGCCTTTTAACTTCCATAAAAGTCACACCTCTTCGGAAAACCAGTAACTTCCCTTGAGGATTATACCATTTCATTTTATTGGAGTCGCAACTTCTAATAACCAATATTTATTTATTTTATAGCATTTCAACAATTTATTAAACTGTAGAATAAATCATATCATGTGGGCCACAATAATTCTTATATTTCAGCCTTAGTCTATATAAAAGCAATCACTAAACACATTCGATGCTAAAAAACTGGGTTTATGCCGCTGGCTGCTGGCTGTATAGTGGTTCTCGGGTTATAAAAAAAAAACGCTAGGATTTCAAATTCCTAACGAAGCCGAGCAAATCCATATGTAGAACATAGCCATTCAACTTCAAGAAGTGAGAATCACAATTAGAAAATGTACAATGAGAAGGAATCGAAGCGAGAAATTTGGATTCAAGGCGAGACAAGCATGAGAGAAGCAACGGAGAGAAAGGTGAGCACGAATATAGGCGATCGGACAGAGGTGACACAACCGGAGGCAACTTGACCGGAGAGAGGCGACTGGACAAAAGATTCAACTTCAAGAAGTAAGAATCAAAACTAGAAAATGTATAACGAGAAGGAATCAAAGCGAGAAACCTGGATTCAAGGCAAGACAAGCATGAGAGAAGTAACGCAGAGAGAGGCGAGCATGAGCAGAGGCAAATCGGATAGAGGCGACACGACTGGAGAGAGTTGACTGGACAAAGGCGAAGGTGAGCTGAGAAGAAATGAGAGGCAACCTTCAGGTTTAAGAGTGAAAAAGAGACGATAGGCAATTTTAGGGTTTTCTCTAAAAAAGAAGCTATTTCTCGTTTTTGTTTTTGTTCCTAGGAATAAGAATCAGTTTTTTTTTTACCTTCTTGCTCCTACTCTAAATCTATTCTCTAGCTATTTTCTATTCCAAGGAATAGAAAAATTAACTAACGTTACCAAACAGATTCATATTATTTTTCTATTCCGGAGAACAAAATAACAGAAAAATAGAAAACTAGAAATGTTAACAAACGGAAACTAAGGGTCCATTAGGAAAATGATTTGAGCACTCATCGACTGAAATATATGTCATTTTTCATTAAATTTTCAATTTCTCCTTAATCTAAATTACTTGTTTTATTTGACAATCAATATATCGGGCACTTTGCAACGGCTTTAGAAGATCATGGGTTACATTGCAAATTTTCTAAAATTAGGAGGCAATTTGTAATGATATGAAAATCTAAGGGATATATTGCAATTCTCCCGCATTTGCTGGAATTTTTTTTTCCTTTGAGATAGGCACCACCTAGTCACGTAAGAGAACATGACTAAAGATTCTAGCGAGAATTTGGCTAGAGTCCACGTAAGAGAGAACATTAGAACTAATTTCAAAATGCCATGTTAATATTGATATAGATATAAGGGGCAAATTCCAACGATTGCAAGAACACGGGGCTACAAATATCCCGAGGAATTCTAGTATCACTTTTAGAGTAGACTTGATCCCACCAAATTCTGGCCCATGCCAAAAGAAGTGGACGTACTACTAATGGAGGTGAGAACTCGAATCCTTATTGAATCTTATTTTCCAATGTGAATAATCCAAAATGGAACGTGTTTAATCAAAACATGTAGTGTGAATTTTTTTATCTCTCTAAACATCTCTATCAACTCGAAAATTCAAGAATTTGAATTGATGTGCTTTCATTGATTCCTCCTAAATTGCATTAATTTATCCTAAAGATTTCATTTCAATTGGAATTTAGTTATTCGCCATGTGCGAGGTTCCCCTACTTAGGATCAGATTTTTTATTTTTTTTGGTTGGACATGATCTTGAATCTTGGACAAGGGCCTTTCACTCTAAAGCCTGATCTAGGCCTGCCTAGCCTGCATAGTTATTATATTTTTTTTATTTGATAGGCTGGATTGGGCCATAATGTTGGCCCAATTGGAAGGCTTGGTCTAGCTCTTGCCCGCTCATAAGGTTTCTTCCAGTATGATCGAGTCCTCGACAAGTTCAAGCATTGCTCACCCAATATATAGAGCCTAATTAAGATTAACATACTCCAACTGAAGCTGATTCACTCTAAAAAGAGAAAACATTTGCACTGCCGAAAATATAACAAAAGAATTATTTATCAATCATACATTAGAAATCACTTATCCATATACTATCAAACTCAAAGGATCACGTATGTGCCGAAAACCTTGGGGTGTGATAACCACATGCTATGTGCTCTGGCAAACCAATTTCATAAATCTTTTGGCGGCACGATTGAATCAAATGTGGAAGGAAAGAAGAAAATGAGATGAAAGAATTGGAGATGATGTGTTATGGATCAGCTAGTTTAGTATTTGGGAAGGGAACACTCCTTGGGCAGGTTGTTTTGGAACCTTGCATTGTCTTGGTAATAGTCATACATCATGTGATGTCTCCTGACCCATTTGAACCACCTCCTCATTGTTCCACCAGTTTGTGGGGCTCTCTGCCTTGCAAAACCTCAGATTGCCCTTCCAGACACAGGCACCAATCTTGTAGTCCTTGAATGAGGCCATGAAGGGCCCTTCGACCAATCGACCATGTGTGACATCCTGAATTTTCAATGTTGTTTTCTATTAAATTAAATTGGACCTTTCATCGACGCGCCTATAGTGTTATTCTCAGAGCCGATCACTCGCGAGATAACTAGACTATCTAGGGAAGTCAATAAGAGACTTTAAGACAAATAGACTTGAGGATTCGACTAAGAATCGGCTGCTCGACTTGTTCATCTGCCAAGATCATTACAGCACAGACATAAATTGATTAGAGATCAAAGATAGGTCGGTTCGACTGAAATAAGTGGTTAAACGTAGGTGATCCCACTAGATTGCAAAATTCTCATCGATCGACACTAGTTTGATTTTTCTATCGTTTTAGTACCCTATGTCCGTATTTGAATTGTCGAGATTTTCATGACCACCGAGAGTTGCCAATATGTCGAAGGGGTTCATTGTGGCTTGAAGAAAATTGACCACGGGTCATTTGCCCTAAAAAGTTCAGAAAGCTACCCGGTGGCATAAGTCACGTTAAAAACGCGCCGAAGTGAAATTAATCGTGAATTTGAATCCGATTTCAAAAATTGAAGGTTCTGTCATGTCATAATAAATTCTAGGAATGTCGACTTAGTCTCAGAAGATTTTTCTACAACCCGAGACTTTTTGGGAAAAATTGTCCAATGACCGTTTTTGTCCAGAAAAAGCTAGGGACCGTTTTTTATCTCAAAATTGGAAAGCAAGTGGGTTCAATTGGTGAGAAAAAATACCAATAGGGTCGGTGAGGTGTCGGTTGATTTTATAAAGGCTAGTTTGTGTTGATTCAAGCAAGAATCGATGGCCAATTGGGAGGAGACCAAGGGAAATTCGTATGCCCCCAACCACCATGACTTATGGACCAACTCAAGCTTCTAGAATTGAGCATTGGTGGCTGAATTTGGGCCAAGGAAGACAGCCATGGCTGAGGAAAGGTCAAGGGGACCAATTTGAATGAGATTGAGCATGGTAGGCCCCTTGTCTCCCCATCTCTTCTCTCTTTCCCTCACCAGCCAGCCAAGCACTCCTCAACCTCCTCCATTCAGCCATTTTCGAACTAGCAGCCAGCAGAAGGACCGCTGAAGGCCCTTAGCTACACTGGACTACCCACGACGCCACTGCACGCCGCCGACGCCGTTTCCGCCTCCGCTTGTGTGTGCCGCCTCCCTCTTGCCCTAACGTTGTCCTAGCTTCGGTTCTGTGTCTTGTGGAGCTCAATCAGAGCTGTCCCGCCTCCGTTTAGTTGTCGTGAGTCATTGTCGTTAGCCACTAAGCACCCTAGCCGCATCCACCGGTCTTGCTTAGCCATAACCAGCTTCGTTTCCTTCTGTTTTAGCCCAAAACAAAAGCTGGAAGTGTGGGTTTTCCAGCAGCTTCTAGGCCCGTTTTGAGGTGGTTCCAGGCCTCGAAAGCTAGGCCTTCTTTGGAGTGAATTGTTCCCCGTCGATATGAACCGACCGACTCGCCAAACAAGTGAGTTTAACTCATTAATCCTCGCTTAGTAAGTTAATTGTGCTTAGGGTATGACATCCCGATTTTCCAATTCTATTTTCAATAAATTGAGACGAGCATTTCGTTGGCACGCATATAGTTCTTTTCCTTGAGTCGGCCACTCTTGTGAAAACTAGTCTATCGGGTGAAGCCGTTAAGAGTTTCTAATGCATCAGACTCGAGAATTTGACCAGGAAGCGATCTTTCGACCGAGCTAATCTGCAAGGGTCATTACTACACAATTAAAAATCGATTAGAGATCGGAGATAAGTCGACTCAACAAAGGCATGTGATCAGGTGTGGGTGATTCCACTAGATCGTACAATTCTTGTTGATCGGCACTGGATCGATTTTTCTATCGATTGGGTACCCTGTGTCCGTATTTGAAACCTTGAGATTATCCCGATAACCGAAAGTCGCCAATGTTTCAAATATGTACATTGTGGCTTGAGATGATCAACCACAGGTCAAATGCATGAAAATCTCAAAAGGCTACTCGGTAGGTTGGGTCGTGCTAGTATCGTGCTAAAGTGAAATTAACCGTGGAATTGAGATCGAATTCAGAAATTGGAAGTTTGGGTGTGTCACAAATCATTTTAGGAGTATTGAATCATCTTTGGAAGATTTCTCATGCAAGCCGAGTTTTTCGGAAAAATAATCAAGGTATGGTTAATTTGGTTCGGAAAATTGGTAGGCTCGCTTTTGGTTGTGCTTTTGAGATCAAGTTGGTTCTATGGACAAGTGAAGATGTGAATTAAAGTGTGGTGACATTGGATTAATTTTATGGTCTTCAATTTGATTCAATTGGAAGAGAATCAAGTGGAATTGAAGAAATTATTGTACAAGATTTTATGCCCGGCGGAGGATGGAATTGGACCCATTGAAGATTGTTGTGGGAGATTTGAAGTTAGTGGAGCATGACATCACTTGATGTCATGGTGGGCCCTTTTTTGTTGGATTAAAGAAAGAGAAAAAGAAAAAGAAATGGCCCCCTCCTTCTCTCTCCTCCCTCTCTCCTTCCTCTCTCCTGACCGCCCCCTCCATCTCCATCTTCTTCTTCTTCGGATGCCACCAGCAGCTGGATGCCCCGCTTCGTCCGCCCGTCCGATCACCGGCAGCTTCGCCCATCTCCGTTCGCCGTCGCACGCCGCGCACCGTCGCCATTCCGCCTTGGCCGCACGCCCTCCGTCTTCCCCCTTCCTCTCCTGTCGCGATCTCTCTCCTCCATCTCTAGTTCTTGCTCGAAGACGTAGCAGATCTGAGCACGCTGAGGCTGGCTACAATCCAGCCGGACGTCGCCAGCTTCGCCGGAGAAGCTCGCCGCTGCCGTCGTCCGTGCGCGCCGCCCGCTCGTCGTCGCGCTGCCTCCGCCGCCTCCAGCCTTCGTCCGCTCGACCCCGAGCTCCATCCCCTCCATCCAGCCGCTGCCGTCGTCGCCGTCACTAGGGTCGCCAGGAGTCCCACCGGAGCTGCTGCCTCACCCGCATGAGCTGCCGCCGCCCTCCTCCGCCCATTCCGGCACCGAATCCACCCTTCTCGGCCCCAAATCAGTGGCTGGAAAAATGGGTATTTCAGCTCAGTTTTGGCCCGTTTTGGCCGCCTTCCCGACCCCGGATGCTCGGCCCACCTTGAGGAAAGTCGATCCTCGCATCGTCCTCGTCGTTTTGGTCCGCTCGGCTCGCTAATCCGGTGAGTTTAGCTCACTAAACTTTGATTAGAAGGTTAATGATGCCCTAAGTGTGCTTAGCCTAAGTTAAGTAAGCTTAGGTGATTAGTTTAGTTTATTTAATTGTGAATTAGATTAAGATATTTGTTTAATTTAAAGCATGTTTAATTAAAGGCTAAGAGAGTTTATTTAATAATAAACCTTGATGGGACATAATAGGATTTTAATTTTGAATTATTTAATTGCTTCGAAATTCTGGAAATTATAATATTATATTATAATCCGGAATTATTAAATATTATTATTTAAAAAAAGGAAAAATTATTTTTGACCCCGGTTGCTCAGAATTTTGTGCCGATCGCTGCTGCATAGTCAGATTTTGAAATTGATGATTGGATATTATAAATTGAGCATGGATCGTGAAAGATATGGATATTATTATTTAATTAATTTTCGGAATAAATTTAATTATTTAATAAATTCTGAAAATTATTTTGGAACCTTATTTTCTCAAAATTTCATGCTGATCGCTGCTGTGCATTTAGAATTTGAATTTGATGATTGGTTGTGGCAAATTGAGTGTGATTGCGATAAATAGGGATTCTTTATAAAATCCTACGTGTGGAAATTTATGGGAGATTGACCGTGATTGACCACCTATTAAAGGTTGTGCCCAGTGAGGCCGTGATTGCCACCTGATAAAGGTCGCGCCTAGTGAGGCCGTGGATTGCCATTTGATAAAGGTTGCGCCCAACCAGGCCGTGAATTACCACCTATTGGAGGTCGTGCCCATCGGGCCGGGATCTACAACATTTTAAAGGTTGTGCCAAGTGGGACCGTGATGCCACTAATTCTAATTTTGCCTAGTGAGGTCGTGATTTACCACCTATTAGAGATCATGCCCATCGGGCTGGGATCTACTACCTAATTAAAAGTCATGCCGAGTGGGGCCGTGATTGCCACTAGTTGTTAAACCTTCCTATAGGGTCGTGATTGGAAGCAGTGATTGATTTACTAGAATGACATGTAATCGGCCGAGTCGATTGATCGCTGAGACGATCCGAGTGGTTGAATTGTTCTGATAATGTGATTGTGCCACAGTTGTTTGGTTATCATAATTGCACGTGGTCGAATTATATAAATTGTGCTAACCTACAGATGAAGACTAATGCGAGGTAAGTCTTTGTGTGATTTGGCTAGGCCACCCGGGGCGTATTTTCTTTCTAATAGGGGTTTAGGGGATTGAACTTGCTGAGACATTGTCTCATCCCGGTTTAGGGATTACAATTTCAGATCCCTGGTGGACGGAGCGGCTAGATAGCTTTCCTTGGCCTTGAGGAGTTGCAGAGATGAAGTCATAAGGATTGAAGAACGTGTCCAACTTGTAGGTCGTAGGACAGTTCCTTTTTAAGAGCCGGTCTTTTGTAGACTTTTGGCCATAGACCTCTGTTTGTAATTCTGTTGAAATATGAAAGTGTTATGTTGTGGTTTTTGCTTCCTGCTTTTCTATCCCGTATTTCATTGTCGAGGGGTTTTATATTATGTTCTGCTTGCGCAATAATAAATGAATGGGGTCGGCGACACTACCTGGGAATGTTGCATTTGCACGACCATGGTGGGATGTTGGCGCGCTCGAGGTTCGGGGCATGACATAGGGGTTGCTTAGTTTAGGCTAAGATGGATTAGGTGGTTAGATTAGATTAGATTGGTGAATTTAATTATTTACCATTGCATGTTAGGTGGTTAGTTAATGCAATTAGCGAGTAAATAGACTCTAGTATTTATGTAACGAGTCTCGAAAATTTTCCGGGCCCGTTCTGGCATATAATTAGGCATTACGGGCCTAAGTATGCATTTATTGCATTTATTTAATATTTTCCGTAATTATTTAATTAATTAATTATTTTCCGAAAATTAACTCGGGATAGCCGGTGACTGGAATTTTGTGCTAATTGCAGTGGTACTCTCTATTTATTTGATTGAGCACTGGTTTGTGAAAATTGAGTGAATTGGTGTTTGTGGGTATTTAATTCCAAAAATGGATAATTTTGGTAATTAATTGGAGAATTACCGGGCGTTGGTCTACAGCACCAAAAATCCATTTTGGGACTGCTAAAAATAATGGGAGGTTCAAAAGTGAAAACCTTATATTTTGGCTAAGGTCGACCGTGTACCTACACACGTGTATTTTTATCAAGTATGATAAAAAGGAGAAAATTGATTGTATCTTTGGAACAATATACTATAACGGCTCGATGATTTGTATGTTATCTAGAAGAATGGACGTTATACTATTATAACTCGATGACTCTCCTGTCATCTTGAGAAAGAATTGCATTTATATCGGCTCGGTGGCTCTATATGTCATCTTGGAGATAGGACGGTATGATTCAACAGCTCGATGACCCTATATGTCATATTGAGAAGGAATTGCTTATATACCGGCTCGGTGACTCTATATGTTATCTTGGAAAAAGGACGATATGACCCAACGGTGTGTTATAACGGCTCGATGACTCTATATGTCGTCTTGGAGATAGAACATTATGCACAGGTATGTTATAATGGCTCAATGACTCTATATGTCGTCTTAGAGATAGAATGTTATGCATACCCGCTCGATAGCTCTATATGTCATCTAGAGATAGGATAGTACTGTCTAAATTTCACTTTGACGGAGGAATCTTGGATTTTGATCGGATTCATAGATAGTATTGAATGGCCCAACCAAGAGATTTGATCGGATTTGATTGAGTGATATAATTGTCAGTATATATGAATTGAACTGACTTGCAAGAAGGAACTGAGGCCAAAGTAAGCCCTTTGACGCCTGATTATGTTTAGGCAGCCCTTAGGGTGCAATTTTCTTCCTAATCGGGTCTTAGAGAGCAGAACTCGCTGAGATGTAGTCTCACCCCGTTGTGCAATCACATTTTTAGGTCCCTGTTACGACCTACCCCTCGGGGGGAGGGAACAGGTTTAGGGGTATTGCCTAAAAGACGGGCCCAAGGCCCATGATTAGGCGCAGGCTCTCCCAAGCCCATACCCCGCGTGACATTGGAGTATTTTATGAATTTTGCACAAATGGAGTCGCCACTAGCCTATTGGGGTCGGCTAGAAACCAAGTAAGGCGTGGGAGTGTACCTTACTTCCTACGCAACCGGAAAATCTAGGGTCGGGGACTTAATTACACTAATTGACTAATTAGTGCCCTTTCGGTACCTAATCTTGTTCATTTTAACAAAATGACTTTCATCAGGCAGTTTAGATCAATTTCATATCTATCCAATAACATAGGAAGTGAGCATGCAGGTGCACAATCAATAAAGTAATAATTATACCTACCAAGGTCCTATTAGCCCTAAAATTAAACACGTGCAAATTAAACACAAAACACGCAAATCAAACATACAATAAAAACAACATACAAGAATATAAAGGCTTAATTACACTAAAGCAGCAATATATAGCAATTCCTAACCAAACCCTATCATTCTTGGATTTTCAAAAAAAAAAAAAAATTTAAATTAAATTTTAAATTTTTTAAAATTTTTAATTAATTTTTTTTTCAAAAAGAAAGTCGAATTTTTAATGTTTTCTGAGTTTTTTAAAATTTCGGAAATTTTTTTGAATTTTTTGAATTTTTATCATTTCTTGAAATTTTTGATTTTTATAATTAATTTTTTGAATTTTTATAATTTTTAATATATATTTAATATTATTATACTTCAATAAAATGGGTTCGGACTGGGTAAACCCAATCCGGCCCGTGGACCCAACCCAAACCCGGATCCAACATTTTTGGGTTAAAATAAACATTTTTTTTTAATTATTTCTTTTACAGCTTTTTTTTTAAAAGATTCTTTTTGTTATTTTTTTTTATCTTTTCCCCACTTCATCTTTTCCCCTGCACGTTCTGCCCAACGGTCCTTCCCGAGGTCAGCTTTGCCGTTTTAGTTTTCTATTTATTTATTTATTTTGCTTTTCTATTTTTTTTCTGATTTTTCTTTGTTTTTCTTTTCCCTTTTTTTATTTATTTCTCTGCTCCCTTCTGACGTTTTCACCGAACAGCCCCATCTACTGTCCACCGAACAGCCCCATCTACTGTCTTTTCTTCTCTTTTTGGGTTTTCCTCTTCTTCTCATTTTTTGTCATTTTCCAGCTTTTCTTTGTTCCTTATTTCTTTACTTTTTTTTTTTTTGTTTTTTATTCTTTACGCCTCTCTTCTTCTTCGATGGTTTCCCCCATGACCGAAGCTAATCTTCATCAAGGCAAGCCCACACACCAGCTCCGGTCGGAATAATGGGCGCTACCCATCGCTGGCGACCACTACCTAACGGTCGCCCACTTCGACCGGCGTCAACCGCCGTTGGCCATTTTCTCCGGCAACCAAGTGACATCCGACGCGAGGGAAAACACTTGCCGATTCAACGATACAACGCCACTTCACGAAAATGACACTAAAACACAGCAACACACAAGACTTAAACATTGAAGAACCGTTACAAAAGTGAAGACAGGTTGATCTCCGGTAAAAAAAATGTACTAGCCTTCGGCCTTCTCTAAGGCATTTAGTCGAACATATAGGATGCACCAGTTAACAAAAGGAACCTAGTCTCACTTGGGACATAGATTTGAGGCAGACATCAACACTACATGCACAAGCTATACTAAAGATCCGCTCATAGACCAGTTAATCAAGTCGGAACAGACATAAACGAAGAACAACCATCTCCAGGCTTCAACAAACTTGCAGAACTTAGATATCATTTAAGCATTTTCACAAGCACTCGGTGTGCGCGACTGGCACGGAGGATTTTCCACTTGATAGAGATGTGAGACAAATCTAAACTGCTACCACATACTAGAATAGCTACCGGCTCGGACCGAAACTTGTGCGAACTAGTCAGCACGAGTTCCGGCCCGACACCTCCCAAGAAACAAGAGACACACGCTCAAACAAAGCCTACCTGGTTCGAGAGGAGGGCTGCAGCGATGAACGGACCTCCAGTGACAGCAGATCACTCTCTTGGGCTCACGTTCTTGCTGGTCCCTTTGCGGCCAAAACCAACGTCGGAGGACGTAAAAAAAAGGGGGGGAACCGCGAGCTCCGTTGCGTCGGTTTGCGTCGAGGACGACTAGATAACGCTCGGCCAGGGCTAAATTTCAGCCCTCTCGCTCTCTCGGCTGCTCTCGCTCAAACTCCCTTTGGATCTCTCTCTCCGACCCTCTCCTTCGCTTGAGCTCGCTCTTCAGTGCTCTTTGTTCTCTCTCAACCAAGAAAACCAGTCCAGACCTCCCTCTACGGTTTGCTCTCTTCCTCGCTTGTGTGCTCCACCTTTTTTTTTTCCGCTTTCCTCTGGTTTTATACCCAGCCAACAAGCGCGCATGGCCTCTGCGGCTGCCAGCTTGCCGGCCAAAATGCCCCCTCCGACCCGCGGATCATGCTGGTCGCCTGCAATCCCGATCCCCTGCTCCCAGTCGTTGCTCCATTTTTCTGTTCTCTGTAGGTCTTCGCGCGAAGGACAGCAGGAGGGAGACGACCGGTTCGTACGCGGGTTGGGCTGAAGGGAAAAGGTGGATGGGCCGAGCTGGTGGGCCGCGCTAGGGAAAAGGAAAAAAACAAAAGGGAGAAAGGGGCTAGCCTAGGGTTTGATTATAAGACTAGTGACACAAATTCTCCTAATGTCTACGTGTGATGCAATTTTAATGAAAATTTTTTGTTGAGGGGTTGGAAATCAATCCCTAATTTTTCAATGCAATTAAGAAACACTTAAACAAATCGGCAAAATTTAGGTGTCAACAGTCCCTAGATGACGGTTGTGGAGAGCCGAAAGTCCCGAAGTTTGGGAAGGTGGAGGAAACAGAATTGGCAAACCTGTCTGGCTAGTTAGTCATAGGACAGTTCCTTTTTGGCTAAGCCGATATTTTTATAAGTGATCTGATGTTGTGAATAAACTTGTTGGTTATAAAAGGTTTGTTTTGGTTTGAAAAAGTTGGCCCTACTTTCCTATCCTATTGTTTTATTATTTGGGGATTTATATATGCTTCCACATGCATATATTAAATTGAAAGGGTCAGCGATGCGTCTTGGGACATCGCTATTATATCGACCAAGTAGGGATGGGCATGTGCTCGGAGGATCGGGGCGTGACACCATGTCATGCTTACCTCATGTCCCCCAGATGTCGCCATCCCCTAGGGTGGCTTTGACACACATCTGTTGCCACCTAGGGAACGCCCACCCACTTGTCCGCGTGGTTTCGGTACGTCTAAGTCGGGATCGAATCCATAAAGAAACTGCAAAGAGGTTTCCATCCATTATTTCACGGATGATCAGATTTTTCACGAATTTATTAACCCGCAGGTAAATCCACTCTTCGTGGTTGTCGAACTAGTCAGCAAATAGATTGGTTTTGAGAATGTACAGCTGCCCGGACATGTCGCTGAGGAACTTGAAATCTATCTCGTCCAGTTCAGCTAATCGGACGTCCACTGAAGTTTGATCCCAATTCGAATTCGAATCAACCATAGAGGCACAGGTCAATGCAAGGTATTTTATCTTTATCCTTATCTATATTATTTGTCGAACATAAAGATTACTTTAAATATACTATCTTTTGTTTTTTGTTTTTAAATTTGAAGTCAACTGGGGTTTGTACAGGATTCTTCATCAAGAAGCAGGTGTTTTGTGACAGCCATTGAGGGCCGCCCCCTTCTCAACATTTATATTATTGGTTGCTAACAAAACTGCATTTATTATTTTAATGTGTCGATACCCGTACAACCCAACTTCCCAAGGATGCTGAGGTCTGCACGAGACCCAAACGGAGTAATTTAAGGACCTACTCAAGTCTGAACTCAACATATATACATCTTAGGCAAATAATCAATAACCTGGCCATAGCAATTTAAGGCTAGTAAACAATGTATTTAATCAATCATAATATTGAGCAAAACTATAAATCTTACAATTAAGGTTCATCCATTCCCCTGTTTTAAAGTCTAAACTAAAGTTGAGATTCAATAACATCAATTCATGTTAAGATTCAACCATTTCATTTTATTCTGAACACGCCAGCTTTTTTTTTTTTCTTGTCTGATTGCAATCACCATCCTCTCGACATGCAGAGCTCCCATCTACCGTTAATGGTAGTTTTATCTCTTTAAACCCTAATCTTGTAAACAGACCCCCTTCCTTCCTTTCGTCTTGCGATGGCAATTACACCGCACACACCTTCTTTCCCCAGCACTAGATGGCTCCAATTCCTAGAATTCAAGTTTAATTCTAACTCGATTCTCAGCAATACACTCTGCAAAACCCATCTGTAGCGTCCTCTTCATTTTCTCCGCTTCTTTCATCTAGCGATGGGTAGCATCAAATTAGTGCACCCACACTGTCTCCTTCTATTCCATATCTCCCCCGCCAACTCTGTTGACTTTCTCTCCTTTCACCGTAACTCTGTCCTTTATCTGTTCACCGAAATTCCCCAGTCGCATTTCAGTTTTGAAACCCCTCACCCTTCTGGATTTCTAGTACTAATCGAATCCTTTGCATGTCGACCTCTTACCTTATCTTTTCTGAGTACTGAATTGGGGTGTCACTTATGGCTCACCATGACCAGGAGGAGAATTCACGCCTCGCTGCCCTTTGCAATAGACTGGGCCGACTATGGTCCGAGTAGGAAATCGACATATGGGATGACACGCCACCTCTGGAAAAAATCGAGAAGTGCAAGATGATATTAGTTGGTAAAATTCTCTCAACTCCCTCTATAAACTTTCAGGCATTCCAAAACACTATGAAGCGCGCTTGGCGCACAGAACAGGTAGAGATTACCCAACATGAAACTGGTCTCTATGGGCGCGTTTGGTAACGATTCTGTTCCGGGGAGCTGATTCTGATCAGAATTGATTCTTTTTTATTCTGTTCCCGGGAACTGATTCTGAGTAAAAGAACGCGTTTGGTACTGTACAAAATTTCTGATTCTAGAATAGAAAAAGAACAGAAATGCGTTTGGTAAATCGCATAAAATTTCTATTCCAATTCTTTTTTTAATTCATTTTTAGATAAATATAAATTTGATATTGAATTCTCATAAACCCCTCATTGATTAATTATATTTATACTAAGTAATAAAAATATTAACTAATCAATTTTTATTAAATAGTTAATAATAAACCATAGTATAAAATATACTAATATACCTAAAATATGTAATAAATATAAATACTAAATTTATAAAGAAAAATTAAATATGTATTATATATATAGCAAATATATATTTTAGAATAGGAGGAAATTAAAATAAAATATAGAAATAAAAAAATAAATAAAAATAAAAACGAAATTTGTTGTTATTTTAATTTTTTTCTTATTAGAATTTCAATATTATTTATATTTAAATAAGATTTTTTTTTTATCATGGTGATTTCTTATTTTCAATAAATATTTACATTTTTATGATTAAATATCTAATCCATTTTGAATTTAATATGGATGGATGTTAATTTTAATTTAACCAAGATTCTTCTCTCTCTCTCTCTCTCGCTCGCTCTATATTTATATTCCCTTCTCCAAAACCGAACACCCAACGTTTAAAAGAATAAGAGAATACTAGAATTGATTCTCGGAGCAAGCGAACCATATTAAACTTCACGACAAGAATTTGATAGATCCGCTTTGTTTTTTATTGTCGTAAGGTTTCCACATTTTTCTCGTCCCGATCAACGAGTCGAGAGAATTTCTCGTTGTCAACGTGGCTCGAGCATTAACGCTTGATCTCCAGCAAAAGAGCGTCGGGCTTTTGGGAGGATCAACGCTTTTCTCGTTTTCTGTCTGTCAAGTCATCTTAGTCCAGAAAGCACCTTTTGATTCCACCGATGGACAAGCCACATTGTCGATTTCACGTTGTTGCTAAATTTCATCTTTTACTGCTTTGTGCATCCAGTGAACAAGGCCAAAGTAGATTACTTTTGTTACCCCGACATGGCACTTAAAAAGTGAGCATAACACGTAAGGCCTCATGGTTAGATCAAGTACTTCCCCGTGTAGGCAGATATCAACAGGTAGTCGAGGACGAACTAAATGTCATCTCATTGTGTGAAAATCTCAGACAAAAAGCTTTCATTTGCATTCCATCATCTTCTTGTTTGTGGGGCTTCAATTGTTCTAAGAACTAAGTACCTAGTACCTACCATGGATAGTGAAGAAACACACACGTGATATCCAGGTAAGCGTAAAGTGAGCTAACGATATTATGGAAAAAGCCAACATCAAGCAAGTCGTTGATCACCAAAAGTCGAAACAAAAATAGGAATTTCAAAGAGCTCGATGTCCTAAGATAAACGACAAACTTCTTGGACAAAAAGCGGAGGAAAATGAGGGGCTGCTTTAGTCACCAAAACTATTGACGATCCTATAACTCAGATCAACAAATGCCGGGATTACATAAACAAATTGGGCCTTGATGCCTTGTAGGTGGTTTTCAGCTTCCTGGTTGGTGGTCTAACCTTCTTGAATACCAGCGGGAACTTGATCTTCGAGTTGTGGAATTGCTTGGTGCTCTCCCTCTTGCATAGCTTCGCTGGAACAGTGGCTGTCTTGATGATCCGGATACATGGGAACCTGACTCGTGGCGAGATGCCATCTCGCATACATCTGCTCCACAGCCCCATTCAGTTTGGTATCTCTGTATTCCTTGTACATGTTGTGGTATCCAGTTCGGCTTTGGTAACGGAGCCATATCCCATAGTTATTGATCTTTGTTGGGTTCTTCTCAAAAATCTGCAAGTGACTCTAGTAAGATAAAGTAAACAGAGAAGCTACCTCACATATGATTAGGCACCTTACAGCATATGGCATCACCCCTCAAGGTTAGACAAGTAATTGAAAGTGTAAAACATAGAGCAAAGGAAAACCTCTTCTTGTTCATTGGTCAAAGAGTTATGCATATTTGTGTCTATTTAAAAATCAATATAGGAGATGCGACTAATTGCCGGGGTCTGTTGCTGCCAATGGTGCAAGCATCCTACTTTTGCATGTCCATCATGCATTTGTTTATAAAGAGACTATCATGCATCTAGGGAGAGATATAATGAACAAGTACAAGTATCGATATTGATAATGCATATCATATACCATAATCCAGCCTATCTGAAGATTTTCAGGATGCAAGTCCCAAAGAAATTTTCTTACAAAGGTTTGGAAAGGAGAGCACCTAAAAATAGAATAAATCTCACCGATATAAATCAGATCCGACTATTTGATGGTCAAACAATAGTTGTTACCCATCGCAAAGGAAGGAATTGATGAAAGATAAAAGCTTTAATTAACTATAGTCCAATGAAAAAATTTTATGTTCATGGTTACTAATTGGAAACTCCTAGTTCATATGCAGCTTTTAAACATTCAAAGGAATTTTTAGAGTGAAAGTGGATTTGGCTTGTACCATACAAACTGAAAATCCAGCTTTTGCAGATCAGAAACTAGTCCACAGGATTCATTCTGCCTTTGAAAGATGGAACTTCCCAGAACTACGAGATGGTTACATTCCATAGTTGAAAGGAAATCGATATAAAAACATCCAGCTTTCTCTTCATTCTAAACAATACATACCAAGGACAGTTCCCAATCTAAGAGCTACATAATTTATGAGGGAAGTGTTCACCTTCTGTCTGAAAAGACTTCCAAGTGATGACTACCATAAATGATATTGAGAACAATCATTTTAGCAATTAAGGAAAATGGGGTGAAAACCAAGCTTCAACTTCGGTCTTCGCACTAATGCATCACTCGAAATATGGAAGCAAACATTCCTAAGAAATCAGAACAAACCTCACAAGCAAATACCATGCAGTTCCTATTATCATAAGAACATGGCAAATCAATTCATAGAGAAATCCCACATCAATCGACAAGCAACATACCTCGTTGATGGCGAGCACCTGGCCATTGCTCTTCTTTACCTTCTTCAGCTTCCTCAGGAAATACCTAACCCACATCAATCAACCCACTACTTAACCAAATTCCTCGGCCAGATCGGCGGAGTCGCGAGCGCCGATTCGAGCCTGGGGGTCGCTCGGCGAGCGACCCCTCGGCCAAATCGGCGCTCGCGCTCACCGATTCGGGCCTGGGGGTCGCTCGGCGAGCGACCCCTCGGCCAGATCGGTGCTGGTGCCTGCCGATTCGGGCCTGGGGGTCGCTTGGCGAGCGACTCCATGGCCAGAGTCGCGCGAGCGCCCGCCGACTGGAGCTCGGTGGCGCTCCTGCCAACCGTTGCAGACGACGAACGACGGTGAGGAATATGCAAACCGTCACCTAGATCAGCCGGCAATGACGCTACCTGTGAGTGAAGGGAACTCACCTTCAACGAGCAGCTTCAACAATGAAGAAGCAGCAGTCGCCGTCGCCGTTGTTGTGGAGAGAACGAACCAGAGAAGAACGAACCGGAGAAGAACGAACCGGAGAAGAATGAACCACCGGAGAAGAACGAACCAGAGAAGAACGAACCACCGGAGAAGAACGAACCAGTGAAGAAGAACCAGAGACAGTGAAAGTGAAAGGGTTCGTTCGCACAGAGAGAAAGTGGAGCAGGATACGTTGAGCGGAGAGAGAGAGCAAAGTGATTCTTTTTTCTGATTCAGAATCAAGAATCATCTTTTTTTTTATTCTAAATTCTTGTCCAAAACTGATTCTGGGAACAAATTTGTTCCCGGGAACAAAAAAATTACCAAACGTGATTCTGGGCCGAAACTGATTCTGGGAACGAAGAATCAGAATCTGGCCCTGTTTGGATGGTTACCAAACAGGGCCTATGTGGCCAAATTCAAAACAGAAAGTGATAAACAGAGAGTACAAGAGGGTGGTCCGTGGCTTTTCTCTAGTCACTTGGTAATATTTAAGCCTTGGATGCCAAACACGCCTCTACACTGTTATGATTTCTCCACATGTGCATTCTGGGTACAAGTTTTTGGTCTCCCCCTAGAGTGGTGCATAGATCAAATGTTATGTAAAGCAGTTAAACGCATTGGGAGAGTGCTGGAAGTGAAAATTGATACAAAGGAGGGGACAACTCTAAGAGCTGGCCGAGTTAGGGTCGAACTCAACTTAAGCGAACCCTTGAAAACAGGGTAGTTAATTTGTATCAATGGAAAAGCAATTTGGCTCGACTTCCGCTATGAACGGCTCTCTCATTTCTGCTACTCATGCAGATGACTAGGGCATTATGTAATGTATTGTCAGAAAATACCTTTTAATGAAGCAAAATTGGCATGAAAAGAGAAGATGGCTTTTGGCCAATGGTTACGCGCTGAAGTTAAGGAGTATAGGTTGTATTGGCTGACCTTCTATGGGGCAGAGGCATCCTCTGCTGAGTCTGACGAAGTGATTCCAAAAACTCCTCCATCCATGACCCTCAAAGCTCTTACACTGCCCCCTCTTGAAGATGTCTATGCAAGACCTCAACCTAAACCAGCTGAGTCTCCATCCAAATTTATTGCGATTGCACACCAGTACATCTGTCCGAGAGGAACAACAATTGGGAATACCTCAACTAGTGAATTAATCTCTCTCTTAGCTAAATTGAAAGGTATCCGGCATGCCTCTTTCCCTATAATAGAAATGGACACAAGTAGCCCACAGCAACAAACCATACCTCTTATTGAAGCTGTGGATGTTCTGATTCAGCAACATCTTCACGAAGCATTGCCTCCTCCAACGACGATTTCACCAGCTGGAGCAATGATCCCTGTAACTGCCATGCACAAGGGAACTCAAGATCAGATAACGACTGCTGTCACTACCAAGAAAATGAAACACTCTAAATGCTCTACCAAAACAGGGAATCGCCAAGAAACTCAAGAGGTACAACCCTTATGATTCGCATTCTCACAATTCTGGAAGTCTTGATGAAAACCTACTACTGGACACACCTGTCTTTTCGGCTGAAGAAGCTTGCAACTGGGCTGAGGTGGCTTGCCCTAAAAAGCCACTGCTGAAAAATGAAACTTTTATGTTGGAACTGTTAGGGACTAGGCTCTCCCCTAATAGTTCAAGCCCTAAAGGCCCTAATGGCCAAAGAAAAGCCCGACTTGATTTTTTTTGATAGAAACAAAGAATAAAGAGACTGTGCTTTCAAGAATTCAGTGACATTTTAAGTTCTCAAACTCTCACATAATCAACCCTATGGGCATGACAGGAGGTCTGGCCATGTTTTGGCATTCTAATATATCTCTATAGGTGGATCTCGCTACTCCGGACTTTATAGACACATATGTACAGATCCAGGGATAGGCATACCAATGCAACTGACTTGTTTACATGCACCGGCAGCTCTTCAATCGTGCCAACCCTTATGGACAGCCCTTCGACGCATTGCCTCCTCCAACTCTTTACCTTGGGTTTGCGCAGGGGACTTCAATGAAATCACCTACCATTGGGAAAAAAGTAGGTAAACGGTCAACAGATTCTTATCACATGCAGTCCTTTAGAGAAGTTCTACACGATTGCGCCTTGATGGATATAGAAAGCAAGGGTTGCACTTTTACCTGGATGAACAACCAGGAGGGGGATGACTTGGTTAAAGAAAGATTGGATAGGGTTCTTTGCAATTGGAACTGGCGGATCACTTTTTATGAGGCCGAAGTGTTTGCTTTACCATCAGTGGGTTCAGATCACAGCCCTTTGCTGCTAACTACGGATGCTAAGCCATGTAGAATACGGAATACCTTTAAATTCGAAGCTGGTTGCCGAGACATCATAGCAAAGGCTTGGTCCTCAATTACAACAACTGGACACAACCTGCCACACAAATTGAAGAAGGTTAGTTGGGCTCTATCAGACTGGAGCAAAGTCACATTCTCTAGGGCAAATGATCAGATTTCAACTGTACAACAGCAATTACAATCTCTAATAAATCAAACACATGGTCTATATGATAAACTGCTCATCACCAAATTGAAAGAAGAGCTCCACAAAGTTTGGCAGCAAGAGGAACAATACTAGGCAATGCGTTCTAGGATAAATTGGCTAAGGTGGGGTGATAAAAATACTAAGTTCTTCCATGCCACTACCATTTAGCGAAGACAAAGGAACAAAATCAGGATGCTACAAGCTGACAATCAACGATGGGTGAGAGATGATCAACTTCTAAAGGAGATGATGATGGATTTCTTTTTGAATCTCTACAAAATAGAGGGATATCGAGACTATGGGCCCATTCTTGAAAAGTGTGCGTGTGTCGTTACTACTGACATGAATGCTAAATTAACTGTGGCGGTCTCCCGCGAGGAAGTCCAAACAGCCACTTTCCAGCTGGGGAAAACTCAAGCCCTGGGTCTTGATGGATATAACAGACTTTTTTTTTTTTTTTTTATCAAAACCACTAGGACATTCTACAAGACGAAGTTTACTTATTGATGCAGCAATTTTTCTACTGTAGAGTGATGCCCCCCGAACTAAATAGGACCATTATCTCACTAATCCTGAAAGTCCCTCACCCGAAATGCCTAGACCAATATTGACCCATTAGTCTTTGTAATTATGCCTACAAAATTATATCCAAGGTGCTTGCCAATCGATTGAAACCCTTCCTTCCTGACCTGATCTCCATGGAACAAAGTGCTTTTGTGAGCAGACGCCAAATCTAGGACAATATTTTAATTGAACAGGAGGTGCTCCATCAAATCAAGACTAGAACTCGAAAGCGAAAATTTCAAGCGGTTGTCAAAATGGACATGAAAAAGGCATATGACCGTGTGGAGTGGGACTTCCTCAGAGATTATTCCCTTAGGTTAGGGTTCCATTCTATTTGGGTGCAGTGGGTAATGCAGTGCATAACTACAGTCTCCATCAGTGTAAAATTTAATGGAGAACAACTAAATTACTTCCATCCAACGCGAGGCCTTCGATAGGGAGATCCCCTATTACCTTATCTATTCATCCTAATAATGAATGTCTTGTCAACACTCATCCATCAAGCTCTCGATATGGGAAACCTCAAGGGCATCCAGTTGAATAGCCGGTCTCCTACTCTGTCCTATTTATTTTTTACAGATGATGCTATATTCTTCCTAGATGGGAAGAGCCTTTTGGCAGGGCGGGACTCAATTTTACCAAAGATTCAATGGTCGGTCGGAGACGGGACAAAGATCAGAATTCGTGAAGATCGATGGCTTACTAGAGGCATACTAGGCGGTATTGCTACTAGAGACAAACCCGAAAAAGTGGCTCCCCTGATTGATCCGAAAACCAATCAATGGAATGTGACTTTACTACAGCATCATTTTGATGTCGAAACTACAGCGGAAATACTCAAGATCCTGATAAGGCCTAATTATGTAGCAGATCAGCTCATTTGGACAAATACAATTCATGGTGAGTATACAGTGAAAAGTGGCTATCGTTCTATACGGCAGGCAGGCGCTAGTATTAATGAAAACATAGCATCATCTTCATATCAAATACCAAAGCACCTTTGGAAACACATATGGAGACTCAAACTCCCTCCCAAAATCCGGCTTTTCCTTTGGTCAATATGCCAAAATGCTCTGCTCACTAAAGCCAACCTCTTCCACAGACGCATCAATTTAGATCCAGTTTGTACTTTATGCTCAGCTCAACAACCAGAAACGATGGAACACCCATTGTTATTCTGTCCATGGACATCCTAAGTTTGGTCTCATCCTCACATTAGAATTTGTATATGACCCACAAAAATCGATCGCATAGAGGCCTGGATTGCAGATTGTTTTGAAAAAAGGAACATCTTACCTAGTATGGAGCTTATTGCTACAATCTTATGGCAAATTTGGAAGGCGCGCAACAAGTCCATCTTCTGCTGGCAGAGTCCAGATCCCTCCTATGTCATGGCTGCAGCACTCGCCCAAGCTCAAACAGCACAAGTTGCTTCTATCCATGTGGCGGGATCAGCTCGAAGTAACCCAAATCCAGCCACAACTTGGAGGCCCCCCGATCCCGAAGCTCTAAAGATCAACATTGATGGGGCTTTTCAGCCAAGAAGCACCACTTGTCACGCCCAGATCCTCGGACGGGCGCACATCCTTCTACTTGGTCAATTTTAGAATGCGATATCCCAGGACTATGTATCGCCGACCCTTTCATTTTATTAAGCACATGCGGAAGCAATTATAAATCCCCAGACAATAAAACAATGGGATAGGAAAGTAGGCCATATTTTTCATACTGAAATTCACAACCACACTTTCATTAACAGGACAACTCATAGTATATTTACAATACTATTCATAACATACTTGTCTCACACCTATCTATGCTAAGACAGGGTTTACAAAAGGGATGGGATTTCAGTCCACATCTGGGTTATATTCAAGATCCCTCTCCGGATCATCTTCTTCTTCAAAAGTCTTTCTCCCCTTCAGGTTCCTCTTCCTTAGCTTCTCCTCAGGGTCCTGAAATGGTTATTCAATAACCAATGAGACCACGTCTCAAAGTCCTACCCCCTAAGACTCGATTAGTAAGCCAATACACTATAGGCTGCCTAAACACGGCACGAGTTGGAGGACTTACCTTGGCCTCAGATTCCATCTGCATATTAGTACAGTTCAATAGGTATTCAAACAATCACATCACCGATCGAAGAATTGATCAAATCGACCTAGTCGATTTCATGTCAGATAGACCATTTCTAGGTCATTCATCCTACATCAAGCAATCCCTTAAATTTAGTGGCTTTACGGTCCCACCCGACCCTCTCAAGATCTAGTGGCTTTACGGTCCCACCCGACCCTCTCAAAATCTAGTGGCTTTACGGTCCCACCCGACCCTTTCAAGATCTAGTGGCTTTACGGTCCCACCCGACCCTTTCAAGATCTAGTGGCTTTACGGTCCCACCCGACCCTCTCAGCATTTAGTGGCTTTACGGTCCCACCCGACCCTCTCCAGATTTAGTTTAGGAATAAATCTTAAATTCACTCATAAATTACTTTAGCACCAAATAAAGCTCAAATAAATAAACGGACTGCACCACGACAATCAGCACGAAATTCCGGTCACCGGCCATCCCTGTTGAATTTCCGGAAAAATAAATAATTAAAAAATTAATTTCGAAAATTAAATAAATAATTATAAAAATCCAATTTAGGCTCATAATGCCGAATTGGATACCGAGACAAGTCCGGAAAATTACCGAGACTTGTTTCATAAATAACATGGCATGTCTACTTGCTAATGTCTATTTCTAACCACCTAACATGCATCATTAAGTCTCTAATTTCATTGACCTAAACTAATCTAACCACCTAATTGCATTTAATTAAATCTAACCAACCTTAAGTATAATTAGCAAACTAAGAAAGCTTAGTGAGTAAAACTCACTTGACAAAAGCGAAGATCGAATCACCGCGACGGCGACGCGAGGGCGGCCGAAATCGGATTTTCGACAACACCGGCGGGCTTGGACCGGGCCTTAAGCTTGGCCCCAACAAATCTCAGCCCAACTGAGATTTGTTCCTGCTTTTGGGCTAGACCCAAGTTGAATTGGGCCTGCTGAAATTTCTGGATTGAATTTACTTGAGCTTCAAATTGTGGGCTGGACTTCAATTGATTGCTGGAAACTGGGCCTTGAAAAAGACTGGGCTGTTGGACTCTTGTGGGCTTGAAATGGCCCTCATTTGGACTGAATCTTGCTGGGCCCGAATTCCAGCAACTACTGGGCTGAACAAGACAGATTCGTGGCTGTGGTTGCTGAAGCCCACGACTTCAATTGGGCTGATTCGTGAAGAGCAACGGCGAAGCTAGAGGTGGCCACGCAACTGGAGCTGATTCGCGCATGAGGAGGTGGGACGCTGGTGGCCAACAAACCCAGCAGAGAAATCACCGTGTTGACTGGGTGCGTGGAGATGGAGCTTCGGTAGATCGTGGCCTCGCTTCGGTGGGGTTTTCACTGGACGCACGAAGAAATTGCTTGGGATTTCCGTGAGTGGAGGCCTCACGGTCAACACCAGCTTCGCTGGTTGACTGGGACGTGGCAGAGACGGTGGAGTCTTCGTTCGGTGCTGGAGATGAGTGGCGTGAGTGGCCGACAGGGTCAACAAACGGCAAAGAGCGGCTTCAGTTGACCTGGATGCGTGGAGTCCTGCTTTGTAGGGCGCTGGCAGAGGCGTGCGGACGATGGAGCAGCTTCGTGGATTTTGATCTTCATGGACGTGTGGTGACGGGGCGATCAGCAACTGGGTTGCTCGGTCTTCATGGACTCCACGAGATGCACAGGCTGAAGACGTTGGACTCGTGGCGGCATGAAGAAAGCTCGGTAGATGGCTTCGGTGGACGCTGGGTTGCAGTCGTTTACGGGGCAGAGAAGTGGAGTAGCTGGGTTCCTTTTTTTTCTGCTGGTGCTGGTGTCGCACGAAGGAATCGGGAGAGAGGGGATGGTCGTGGATGGGAGAAGGCAAGAAGATAAAGATGAGGAGTGAGGTGGGGGCCTTGCCTTGATATTTTCCACAAGCCTATCCCTTTAGACTCAATCTTGGCCAAGTATCATCCTTGGTTCACAATGGGCCACACCAACACCCCAATGACATTTCAAATGGTCCAATCTTGCTAGGCTTAGGGGATGATACGAATTTCACTATTTGAACTTCAATTTCTCCAATAAATTCCCAAATTGAGGTCCAATTTCGACGTAGAAAAATCCCAAGAAATTTTCTATAAATCTCCAACACACAACGGCTTAGTCCGAAAGTCCAATTTCCCATTAATTTAGCCAATCTGAACTTTTGCCAATTTTCCGCGACGTCCGAACCTAATTTCCGTAAAATTTCCCGAATCTCCGAAAATCTTCTGAGACTGAGTCGATGCTCCTAAAATTTATTGTGACATGGCCAAAACTTCAATTTCTGAAATCGGACTCGAATTGGCGGTTAATTTTCATTCGGCGCGTTTTTAGCGTGACCTAGACTATCGGGTAGTTTTCAGAACTTTTTAAGGCAAGTGACCCGTGGTCGATTTTCTTCGAGCCACTATGAACCCACTCGACTCAATGGCGACTCTTGATTGTCGTGAAGATCTCGAGGATTCAATTACGGACACAGGGTACCAAAACAATAAGAAAATCAGTCTAGTGTTGGCCGACGAGAATTTTCTAATTCAGTGGCGTCACCCACGATTAGTCACATATCTCTATCGATCCAGTCTATCTCTGATTTCAAATCGATTTTTAACTGTGTCGTAGTGACCTCTAAAGATGGACACGGTCAAGAAGTCGATTCTTGATCGAGTTCTCAAGTCTATTGCCTTAAAATTCCTTAATAATTTCCCCAGCTAGTCTAGTTATCTCGAGAGTGATCGGCTCTGAGAATAACCCTATAGACGCGTCAATGAAATGCCCGATTTATTCAGTAGAAGACAGGGTTGAAAATTCTGGATGTCACACCACTGGATCAATAGTATACCTCTATCGCGACCATACAGGTAAATTGATCGAGGGCTTTACTAGAGACGTACCCATTTCCTCGATGTTGCCAGTGGAGATCCAAGCACTAAGTTTAACCTTACATTAGCTACTGCGATCCAACAAGACTCGGGATCACCTTCTAATTGAGTCGGACTGTCTCCTGATGGTTGAAGCTGTGCAAGATCTTCAAGCAACACCATGGGAGGTCAGATCACTGCTTGACGAAGTCGTTGATCTCCTCCCTTGTTTCCATCGTCTTCTAGTTAGGTTTTGCATATGCGAAGCAAATTTTGCTGCGGATTGGGCCGCCAAGGCCCATAGCAATGGCTCTTTGTCTCCAAATTGGGCCGTTTCTCCCCCCTCCTTTGTTGGACCTTTTTTTTTTCAGATGCTATTGAAGTGGGTTGTACTGCTTCATTCTACTAAATGCAATGTCTCTTTTCGACCAAAAAAAAAAAAAAACTAGTGTTTTCTTGAGAAAACATATGAGAATAACCCCACTACTTATACGTAAACATATCGAGGATCAATCCTAAGTAAAATCAAGAAAACTCAATCACAATTTGTCCAATTTCAAATCTGGAAAATCTGGACCCCAGCTATATCTCATGAAAAACCACTTAAACACCCTGAAATTAATTAGACTTCCCTCCAAACTTCATCCACACATAGTATCCACTCTCTAGGAATCAAAGATATGATGGACTAATATATTTTCATACATGACTCTTGGTCGGCCAATTTCTAGGAATCAAATAAACCATATAAAATTGTTATATATTATTTAATTTATAGATACACTTTTATTTCTTCGGCATTTATGTAATTTGGTCATCGTTCTATGCTTATTGAGATACACTAATCATATTGTCGTAAAACCTACACCTCCGAATCTTTGTTTGCATGATGGTTGTCTCCAAAGCCATAATACTAAACACCTGTATGTTTTTATGCCTACCATGGTTGTCCGCTACACAAGAGTTTAGACAAAGCTCAAGCAATTATACCATTATTCATATGATGCTCGAACTTTTAGATGCACTAACTTTTCTATGCAAAACATTTAATATGGACCTAAAAGTTCAATGTGAAATATCTGAATGTTTTATATGTACACATCCATCTTTCTCATGTATTATTCAACCAGCTGTTGCATCATCAGCATCATTGATGTACGTAATTAAGCCCAATCTCTTAGGATGGTTGAATCAAGCATGGCCTTCTTGTTAAACACATGTGGCCTAATGTTTCAGGTGTGTTAGGTTTGTACTACTTTGTATTCTCTAGGCCTCACATAGTGGGAGCTCGGGTGAAAATGTAGAGTTTTAGATGCCAAGTGATCAAATCTGAAAATAGCCAAAAAAAACTATATACATATCCCTCCCCACCGTTATAATGCATTATAGAATTATAATTACAAGGGGGAAAAAACCAATACTTTGCATCATCTAACGTCATAGTTATCTTAAATTCCAGGTGTAAAGTTCACGGTTTTTAAAGATTCATGAGTCAGAAAAATAAACGTACATAACTTAAAAGGAGAATTTATGCAATCTTTTCAAACTAAGGGGATAGAGGACATGTATATGTCCCCCAAACTATCAATTTGTATATGTTATCTTTTGAGTTCAAAAAGCAGACAAATTTTTGAGGACATAACGAAGTAGAAGTTTAGGATCGACAATTGAAAGTTCATAAAAAAGAATTGCTATTTAGTATTCTTAATTGAGACTTTGTTGTATTTTGGAGAAAATTTGCCAGTAATTATTAACAACGTTATGGGACAAATAATTCTTTTTAAAAAGTGATATCATACCTTAAAGTCTGACTTCATTGATCTTCCTATTCGTTCATCATATTTTCCCCGATAGGACGACAAACTATCATGTTGAAATAATGCCCCATTATGATGAGGCAAGAGCTTTAGATGCACCAAAATTAAATAACGTCATGTGAATGGTGAAGGCAATTCCCTTCACTGAAGAAAAGTTGATCACTTTCAAAAATTATTTCTTCTTCTTTTTTCTCACAATTTCTGATTTTCAAGTGAAGGAATTTTGATCCTTGATCTAACATCCTCAGCTCTATGCTCCCAAGCATATCACCATCCCTAGAACATCCCACCAGTTTCACCAGCCCATAAATATATTTTTGGCGCTGTAAACCGACGCCTGGTAATTTTCCAATTAATTACCAAAATTTTAAAAATTTAGGAAATAAATCCTAAAATCACATTAAATCAATTCAACACAATTTAGCACTCAAATAAATAAACAGATTACACCACAATAATCAATATAAAATTCCGATCACCAGCTATCCCGGTCTAATTTTCGGAAAATAAATAATTACGGAAAATATTAAATAAATGCAATAAATCTAACTTAAGCCCGTTATAGCCTAATTGGAAGCCAAGACGAGCCTGGAAAATTTCAAGGTTCGTCCAATAAATACTAGAACCTATTTACTTGCTAATTGCTACAACTAACCACCTAATATGCATCGATAAAGCATTAAATTAATTACTATAATCTAATCTATCCACCTAATCACACTTAATTAAATCTAATCAACCCCTAAGCATCATTAACCTACTAAGCGAGGATTAGTGAGTTAAACTCACTTGTTTCGGGATCCGTCTGGTTCAAAACGTCAGGAACACAACAAGGGAAAATTCTTCTCAAAGCGAGCCTAACTTTCGAACCCAGAACACCTCAAAAAAGGGCCAAACAGCACCTCTGAAACCCACAACTTTTTGTTTTGATCTTGGCTGGAAAATAGAGGAAACAAATCTGGTTGGGGCGGCAAGGTTTGGCAAAGGCAACAGGAAGTGGTTTCGGGTCTAAATAGGGACCCACGGAGGTCGAAGGCGGGCTGGATGGTCTTAGTCGAGCCTCACGGTGTTGGATAGCAAAAGAACAACCAGGGACGGCAGCAAACTGGGCGTGGCAAGGTGGAGGCACACGCGCGGGCGACGGGGCGCGCGAGGGCGAGGACGGCGATGGGCGGTGGCGTGCAACTGGCGGGGGCTACTCTGGTGGCTCTTTTGGTCTGCTTGGGCTTCGAACACAGCAAAGAGGAGGGGAGATGGAGGTGGTCGACGGTGGGTGAGGCAAAGAGGGAGAGATGGGGGACAAGGGGGCCACCAAGCTTCTTTCTTCCACAACTTGGTCTTCTTGAGCAATCCTCCTCCACAGCTGGTCCCTTGGCCACGATTCAGCCACCAAGGCTTGCTTCGAGAAGCCTAAGTCGGTCCAAAAGTCGTGAGTGGTGCGGGCACACGAATTTGGCTCGGTTTCTCTTCAATTGGACCTCGAATCCTCTTCGAATTAATTCGATTCGGTCTCTAAAAATTCAATTATCGACTCAATAATCAAATTGGTATTTTTCCTCACCAATTGATCCCATTTGCATCCCAATTTTGCTATTAAAAATGATCATCAGCAATTTCTGAACAAAAACGGCCCTAGGATGACTTTTTCCCAAAAAATCTCGGTTTGCAAAAAAATTTCTAAGACTGAGTCAACGCTCCAAGAATTAATTGTGACATGAGAGAACTTTCAATTTATGAAATCTGACTCAAATTCATGGTTAATTTCAATTTGGTGCAATTTTAGCGTGATCTAGACTATCGGGTAACTTTCAGAAATTTTTAGTACAAATGACCCATGGTCGATTTTCTTCGAGCCACAATGAACCCACTTGACATATTGGCGACTCTCGGTTGTCGTGAAAATCTCGATGATTCAAATATGGACACAAGGTATCAAAACGATTAAAAATCAATCTAGTGCTGATTGACAAGAACTTTCCAATTTAGTGGTGTCACCCACGATTAGCCACACATCTCAGTCAAACCAACCTATCTTTGATCTCAAATCGATTTTTAACTGTGCCGTAATGGCCTCTAAAGATGAGCACGATCGAGAAGTCGATTCCTAGTTGAATTCTCAAGTCTATTGCGTTAAAATTCCTTAATGGTTTCCCCAGATAGTCTAGTTATCTTGAAAGTGATCAGCTCTAAGAATAGCTCTATAGGCGCGTTAATGAAATGCCCGATTTATTTTATAGAAAACAGGATCGAAAATCTAGGATGTCACAACTCTTCCCCTCTTATAAAAATTTCGTCCTCGAAATTGAAACCTTACAACACTTAAGCAAAAAGGTGGGGGTATAACTGTCTCATCGATTCTTCAGTCTCCCATGTCGCTCCTTCAATACCATGGTGTTACCAAACCACTTTGACCAACGGGATGGTCTTTGTACGCAACACATGCTCTTTTCTTTCCACAATCTAAACTGGGCTTTCAACGTATGACACTCGGTCATCCACGTCCAATTCTTCAAAATTTAGCACGTGGGTCAGGTCAGGCTCGTACTTCCTCAACATCAACACGTGAAAGACGTCATGCACTTGCGCTAATCTTGGTGGCAACGCAAGACGATACGCTAAGGTCCCAATTCTCTCTAGAATTTCAAACGAACCTACGTACCTCGGGCTCAATTTGCCTTTCTTTCCGATGCGTGAAGTTTCCCTCATTCATGATACCTTCAGAAAAACGTGATCACCAACTTGGAATTCCAATGATCTCCGGCGCTTATCTGCGTAACTTTTCCGACGACTCTGAGCTGTCTTTAGTCTATTTTTTATCACTGCCACGACATCCATTGACTACTGGACCAACTCTGAGCTTGTAATATTTCTTTCCCCAACTTCATCCCAACACACTGGTGTCCTGCACGCTCTGCCATACAACACTTCAAAAGGAGCCATCTGGATAATCTGTTGATAACTGTTGTTGTAGGCAAATTCCACCAAGTGAAGCTAATCTTCCCAACTTCCTTTGAAGTCTAGTACACAAGCTCTAAGCATGTCCTCGAGGGTTTGAATTGTCCTCTCAGACTGGCCATCCGTCTAAGGATGATATGCCGTACTGTACTAAAGCTTGGTACCTAAAGCACTTTGCAAGCTTTTCCAAAAAGCGGTGGTAAATCTAGGATCTCAATCTGAGGTAATCGTAACCGGTACTCCATGTATACGAACTACTTGACGCACATACAGGTTTGCGTGTCTATCTAAACTAAGGTCTTTTCGAACAGCAATGAAGTGAGCCGACTTTGTCAATCTGTCGACTACCACCCAAATCGAATCATTTCCTCTTTGACTCCTCGGTAGTCTGGTCACAAAATCTATCGTGATATGTTCCCATTTCTATTATGGGATCTCGAGAGGTTGTAAAAGTCCTCCCGGCTTGCAATGCTAAGCTTTGACCTACTAACATGTCAAACACTTGGCGACATGCTTGGCGATGTTCGCTTTCATACCTGACCAACAATAGTGTTGACGTAGATTCTGATACATCTTAGTACTTCTAGGATGAATGCTGTAACTGCTACGATGGGCTTTAGATAAAATATCTTCTTTAAGCTCCACATCGTCTGGTACAACCAAACGTCCTCGGAACCTCAATGTTCCATCATCAGAAATCTGAAAGTCAGCCTTTCTTTTCTTAGTGTTCTCCTGTAGAATTTTCTATACATCTAGATCTGTCAATTGGAGTAACTTGATTCTGATCTGGACATCCGGTTCAATTCTGAGGGTGGCCATAAGACTCGAAAGGTGGCCTACCTCAAATTTGAATATCGAATCCCAAGCTCTCTCGATTAGGTTCCACTCCTCAATCAAAATATGAGCAATTGAAGACTTTCAACTCAAAGCATCAGCAACTTTATTCGCCTTTCCTAGGTAATATAAGATATCATAGTTGTAGTCTTTCAGCAATTGCATCCATCTACGCTATCTCATGTTCAACTCTTTTGGAGAGAATAGATACTTGAGACTCTGATGGTCCGTGAAGATCTGGAATTTCTCTCCGCATGAATAATGTCTCCAAATTTTCAAAGCGAAAATAATGGCCACGAGTTCTAAGTCATGCGTCGAGTAATTCTGTTCATGTGGTTTCAATTGACGGGAGGCGTATGCAACAACTCTGCCATGTTGCATCAGCACACATCCCAACCCTCTGAACGACGCATCATTATAGATCTCGAATCCTCCACCACCAGATGGAATGGTCAGCACAAGTGCGGTAGTCAGCTTTTCCTTCAGCTCTTGAAAATTACGCTCGCACTTGTTTGTCCACACAAATTTCTCTTCTTTCTTCAGGAGTCTTGTCAGAGGCGATGCTAAAGATGAGAACCCTTCCACAAACCGTCGATAATAACCTATCAAACCCAGAAAACTTCTAATTTCTATCACTGTAGTCGGTCTTGGCCAATTGATCACGGCTTCAATCTTGCTCGGGTCCACAGAGATTCCTTCGCTTGAAATCACATGACCTAAGAAAGCAACATGAGTCAACCAAAACTCACACTTGCTAAACTTGGCATAAAACTGACGTACTCTCAGCTTTTGCAGCACTAATCTCAAGTGACTCTCATGCTCTTCGTCACTTCTCGAATACATTAGAATATCATCGATGAACACGATCACGAACTGATCTAAATATTCCTTAAATACTCGGTTCATCAAATCTATAAAGGCAGCTGGAGCATTCGTTAACCTGAATGGCATCACAGTGAACTCGTAATGACCATACCGAGTATGAAATGCTGACTTAGGAATGTCTTCTTTCTTAATTCTCAGCTTATGATATCCTATCCTCAAGTTGATTTTCGAAAATATCGACACTCCTTGCAATTGATCGAACAGGTCATCCTTAGGAATGGATACTTATTTTTTATCGTTACCTGATTAAGTTGTCGATAGTCGATGCACATGCGCAACAAATCATCTTTCTTCTTTACAAACAGAACTAGTGCTCCCCAAGGTGATCACTGGGACGAATAAATCTCTTATCCAATAACTCTTGCATCTGCACTTTCAGTTCTTTCAACTCAGATAAAACCATCAGGTAAGGGGCCTTAGAAATTGGCTCTGTCCCGAGTGCTAGTTCAATCATGAACTCAATTTCTCTCTCTAGTAGCAATCCTGGCAATTCCTTAGGGAAAACATTCAGAAATTCTTACACTACGGCGATGTCTTCCATCTTCAGCTCCTCAACTGTCGTATCCACGACAGTTACCAGGTAACCTTGGCAACCCTCATCTAATAGACGAGTTGCCTCTAGTGACGAGATCAAGATAATCGAGGGTCCTCCTCGATTCCCAACAAACTCAAAACTCTCACCCTGTTAAATTGAATCGCTTTGTGATAACAATACATTATAGCTCGTTGCTTGGTGAGACAGTCCATGCCAATAATTTAATCAAAGTCATACATGGTTAGGACTAACAGATCTATTTTCCCCTTTCACTCACCAATCTCTAACTTGCAACCAAAACAACCCAAAGCAACAATAACTTTATCCTTCAACGATGTAGATATGCATACGCCAACTCCAACAATATAGGATTTAATCCTAACAACTTAACATATTGCTCGGAAATGAAGGAATAGGTTGCTCCCGGGTCAAACAAAGCATAAGTAGGATGGTTATTCAATGAAACCATACATGTGATCACGTCAGATCACGTCAGGCGTAGCCTCTTCCTGACTTTGTGTAATGGCATACACCATGCCTTGAACTGGTGGTCTCAACTGACCATCTTTGTGGTGCGTTATGTAGTGAATACCCCCTAATTTGACCCATAGGTGGTGGTGGTGGCAACTGCGGTTGTCCTCTCGATCAGTTAGGACAATCTTTGATCATGTGGCCCTATTGGCCACATCCAAAACAAACTCCCGACCTTCGAGGACACAGGGCTAAACCATGTTGCCTCCCATAGAAACGACACAAGCCATTCTGATTCGGCCCTAATTTTTCGATTCCACCCTTCCTGTTGGGCGGAACTTGGAATCTACCTCCAGGCATGGGCCTCTTCCTATAGCGAATACTTTCTCTGTGAGAGCTTAACCTCAATCCAAATGAGGCAGCTTGCTTGTTCAATCCTCTTTCTATCATTTGAGCTCGACGATAGACTTCTTGATAACTTGTCAGATCCAACAGCGGCAAAGGTTGTTTCAGTTCAGAACGAAGACCATATCTAAATCTTCAGGCTTTTTCTTCCGGGTCCTCGACTAACCTCGGAGCATACTGGGAAAGTTCAGCGAACTTGACCCCATATTGGTCCACAGTCATACTCCCTTGGCGGAGGTGTTGAAACTCCTCCATCTTTTGTACCCGGGCAGTACCATAAAAATATTGATCATTAAAGGCTCTGAGGAAGGCGTCCCACACTGGGATCACACCTTCAGGAAATATTGTATAATTAGCAGCTCTCCACCAGATATTGGCATTGCCCTGCAACTGATAGACGGCTAGGATTACCTTCTCGGCCTCAATGCACATCAGAAGTGCAAAGGCTTTATCTAGATCCTAAATCCATAGTGAAGCAGCCTCAGGGTCTCCAGTACCCATAAATCTTAGCGGGCTCAATTTCAAAAACTGCTTTACTAGCTTGTGAATTGGCCTTTCTCTCTGCACCACAATGTTCTCAGGTTGAACCTCGGTAGGTGCAGCAACACGATGGGTATGGCAACGGCAGCGGCCTCAACAGCGGCAGCAACAGCAGCAGTAGCGGCAGCTTAAGCGACGGCTGCAATAGCAGCGATGAAAGCAGCTGCTTGATCTCGGGCTTATTGCCCCCATCAACTCTCTCATCACCTCTAAGGCTTGGTTAATCCTGATAGTTCCTTGATCACCCGGGGCTGCTACCCTAGCACCAACAGAATGTGGTGTTACTTCACTGGCACTGGCCTATGCCTATGCCCTACCTCTACCTCCTCAGGTACCGACCCTGATCAGTGACCTAACTCGAGCTATAGGCCTAACAATTCTCTTGCTCGGAGTTCTCTGCTCCTACTCGCTCATGGTTTAGCCTTTATACTAAAACCTATCTTCCAAATCCACATTAGATTAGAAGATGAGCGATCCACATTAGATTAGAAAATGAGCGATCCACATACGGCAAACAATTTTATCAATCAACTACCATTGACATGCACCAGCATGAATTTAAATGTCATTCTTACTACTATCCCATAGGTCATCGCACCTTATCACTCCAATCCTTAACCTTTGCTCTGATACCACTAAACAAGGATGTCATGACCCGATCCTCGAGTGCACGCCCATCCCTCACCTGGTCGATTTAATAGCGACGTCTTAGGACAAATCGCCGACCCATTCATTTTAATACACATGCAGAAGCAGTTAAACAATCCCCAAACAATAACACAATGGGATAGAAAAGTAGGACTAAAAATTTGAAACTGGAAACCACCACACACTTATATACAATGCAAACTATTATGCATATATATACAAGGCAACTACTAATGTCTAGTTCTATTTAAACTAGTCCAACAGCAACAGCAACAAGGTCAGTAAACAGAGGTGGGGTCTCAGTATTCATCTAGATCATACTCCAGATCCTCCTCGGGGTCCTCCTCCGGTTCCTCTTCAGGTTCTTTCTCAGGGTCCTCTTCAAGGTCCTCCAACTCCAGATCCTCTTCCTGCTCAACAATCTCTCATTCTTCACTCCAGTTAGTGCCCTCGGCTGAGTACACTAGAGAGTCAGAGTCGTCCTCGAGCTTAAGATCATTTGCATCCATCACTGATCCATCCTTAGGATCTGCCGTCCCCCTCCCGAACGCTACCTCCAAAACGTGCAAAGGTATATCACTCTCCGGCACAAGACCTTCCCTTCACCCATCATGGTAGTGGCGATACCACGACCGATACTCGTGGGGCACCTTATTGTCTCTACCCACATCAACCCAGACGGTGGATTTCACCAACACATATTCTAGTCCTTCCGGGTGAGGGTGTATTGGAATGTGATATCCTATCTCAGTGATTTTCTCAGGTATACCAAAATGCGCCGGAGGAGGTGGGGGTGTTGCCATCTATGGACCTGAAATGTTATCCCACAACGGGGTGAGACGACGTCTCAGCGAGTTTATCCCATAAGACTTGATTAGGAAGCCAATACGCCTTAAAGGCTGCCTAAGCACAACACGAGTCAGATGACTTACCTTGGCCTCAGTTTCTCTCTGCAAGTCACTTTAATTTGTGCCATCACCGAATCACATCAAATTAACAATCAGATCAAATCGTCGATTAATCGACTCAATCGATTCCATGTCATTGGATTACCACCTGGTCAAATCAATACTATCTATAAAGTTCGACCATAGTCTAGGACTACTCACCCAAAGCTGAAAATAAATAGTATACCTCGCCCAAAGTTGATAATATAGTATACTAAATATATGCTCACCCAAAACTGATAGATTAAGGCCCCCTAGCCATTATAGTATACTATATATGTTCACCCAAAGCTGATAATAGTATGCTCGCCCAAAGCTAATAGATTAGGGCCCCGTGGCCAATATAGTATACCATCTCAACATATAGTCAATTCTTCATTTTTAGCACACTCGATAAAAATATCCGTGTGTGGGTACACGGTCGGCCTAAGCCGAAATATCATAATTTTACTTTAAAACATCCCACCAATTTCAATAGCCCATAAACATATTTTTGGCATGTGAATCGACGCCTGGTAATTTTCCAATTAATTACCAAAATTTTATTAATTTAGGAAATAAATCCTAAAATCACATTAAATCAATTTAGCACAATTTAACATTCAAATAAATAAATAGATTGCACCACAATAATCAGTATAAAATTCCGGTCACCGACTATCCCAATCTAATTTTTGGAAAATAATTAATTAATAAAATAATTACGGAAAATATTAAATAAATGCAATAAATCCAACTTAGGCCCATTATAGCCTAATTGGAAGCCGAGACGAGCCTGGAAAATTTCCGAGATTCGTTCAATAAATACTAAAACCTATTTACTTGCTAATTGACACAACTAACTACCTAACATGCATCGGTAAAGCATTAAATTAATTACTCTAATTTAATCTATCAGCCTAATTACACTTAATTAAATTTAATCAACCCCTAAGAATTATTAATCTACTAAGCGAGGGTTAGTGAGTTAAACTCACTTGTTTCACGATCCGTCCGGTTCAAAATGTTAGGAACGCAACGAGGGACGATTCTTCTCAAAGCAAGCCTAACTTTCGGGGCCTAGAACACCTCCAAAACGGGCCAAACAACACCTTTAAAACCCGCAACTTTCTATTTTGATCTTGGCTGGAAAACAGAGGAAACAAAGCTAGTTGGGGTGGCAAGGATCGGCAAAGACAACGAGAAGTGGTTTTGGGTCCAAACGGGGACTCACGGAGATCAAAGGCGGGCTGGACACGGTGCTGGACAGCACATGAACAGCCAGGGATGGCGGCAAAGTGAAGGCACGCGCGCGGGCAATAGGGCGCGCGAGGGCGAGGACGGCAACGAGCGGTGGCGTGCGATTGGCAAGGGCTGCTCCGGTGGCTCTTCTAGCCTACTTAGGTTTCTAACACAACAAGGAGGAGGGGAGATATAGGTGGTTGACGGTGGGTGAGGGAGAAAGGGAGAGATGGGGGACAAAGGGGCCACCAAACTCCTTTCTTCCACAAATTGGTCCCCTTGACCAATCTTCCTCCACAGCTGGTCCCTTGGCCACAATTCAGCCACCAAGGCTCACTTCTAGAAACCTGAGACGGTCCAAAATTCGTGGGTGGTGGGGCCACACGAATTTGACTTGGTTTCTCTTTAATTGGACCTCGAATCCTCTTCGAATTGATTCGATTCGGTCTCTAAAAATTCAATTATCGACTCAATAATCAAATCGGTATTTTTCCTTACCAATTGATCCCACTTGTATCCCAATTTTGTGATTAAAAACGATCCCCGGCATTTTCTGAACAAAAACGGCCCTAGAATGACTTTTTCCCAAAAAGTCTCGATTTGCTGAAAAATCTTCTAAGACTGAGTCAACGCTCCTAGAATTAATTGTGATGTGATAGAACTTTCAATTTTTGAAATCGGACTCAAATTTGCGGTTAATTTCAATTTGGAGCGATTTTAGCATGACCTACACTATCGGATAACTTTTAGAAATTTTTAGTGCAAATGACCCGTGGTCGATTTTCTTCGAGCCACAATGAACTCAATCAACACATTGGTGACTCTCAGTTGTCGTGAAAATCTCGAGGATTCATATACGAACATAGGGTACCAAAACGATAGAAAATCAATCTAGTGCCAGTCGACGAGAATTTTCCAATTTAGTAGTGTCACCCACAATTAGCCACACATCTCAGTCGAACCGACCTACCTCTGATATCAAATCAATTTTTAACTGTATCGTAATGGCCTCTAAAGATGAGCACGGTTGGGAAGCCGATTCTTAGTGGAATTCTCAAGTTTATTGCGTTAAAATTCCTTAATGGTTTTTCCAGATTGTCTAGTTATCTCAAGAGTGATTAGCTCTAAAAACAGCCCTATAGGCGTGTCAATGAAATGCCCGATTTATTCAATAGAAAATAAGATCGAAAATCTAGGATGTCACAGTATTGATTGAGATGACTGGGGAATGGTCTCAATGACATGTAATCGACTGAGTCAATTGATCGATGATTCGATCCGGTTGGGTAAATTGATTTGTGAAGTGATTGATTGAAATGATTGGATGGTTGTATGAATAGAATTAACTTGCAGGAAGGAACTGAGGCCAAGGTAAGTCCTCTAACTCGTGATTGTGCTTAGGCAGCCCTTTGGGTGTATTTTCTTCCTAGTCGAGTCTTAGGGGTTGAACTTGCTGAGACATCGTCTCACTGGTTATTGTATAACCATTTCCAGGTCCCTAGGGTGAAGAACCTAAAGCTTGAGGTGGAAGGGTCAGGAGCATGGATAGCTCAGAAGTCCTTTTGAAGGTAAACTTCCTAGACCCTAGTGTTGACCTTTATTTGTAAACCAGATCGTTTGTAAAGGTTGTGCTAATCGAATTGAAAAAGTATGGCTCTACTTTCCTATCCCATTGTGTTATTGTCTGGGAATTAATCATTTACTTTCGCATGCGCATTAAAATGAATGGGTCAGTGACGCGTCCTGGGATGTCGCAATTTAATCGACCAAGGAGGGATGGGCACGTGCTCTGAGGATCAGGACGTGACACGCCGTGTTGTTTAGTAAGAAATTTACATGTAACATTACTCTTGAAATACTTGTCTCACTATGCCCATTGAAACATTGCATTTCTAGGCACTTGATAAGTTGGGGCAACATTTTAAAATGCAATGGGTGTTCATGCCAATCTGGTGCATCATAGTTCTCAACTGGGGTGGTTAATTTTCACGTGAGACTAATGGACATACTCCCCTAGTGATCGTATTGGCCAAGAACTCTTGAATTTTCTTGATTGGAATATTTCTCATAATTAGGTTCAATAGTCTCTTAAAATTGTTAATTATCCTAGAGATTTCACCCCAAAACCCTTTTTTTATGCATCGTTTACAAAAGCTCTTGAAGAAGAATCCACTCCAATGGAAAAGAGAGCATACCGGTGCAATTGTGGTGCTAAAAGAGAAATTGATGCATCTTCCCCACTGTCAGTTCCTTTTGATGGCAAGCGAATCTTGTGAATTGATGATAGTGAAAAGTTTTCGACAGTAATTTTGCTTGAAAAAGTCAAGGAAAGAGATACATCTATGAACAAAAGAGTGTACGGTTTTCACCTGCTGAACTTTACTATCACTCTACATTCAAAGAAACTTTAGCCGTCAAATATGAAATAAAGGAATTCAAATTCAATATGATTGGTTATCATTTCTCTGTCAACAAAAAAAAATGTCCTTTCCCCCATCCAAAATGAAGTTTAAAGCCAAACTAGTTTATCATCCTCAACTTATTTGATGCATAGAATAGTTTCCCAAATATTCTTTTGAAACCAAACCCATTAAAGGAGAGAAGAACCTCCTTGCAAATCTTCTCTGAAGACCCAAAGACTTCTCATATTTTTACATGTTTACTTTTGACCGATTGTGAATTGATAGCGTAAAGGAAGGGTGAAAAGAGCCCCATCAGGGTGATATGCCCAATGTCCTCCTTGAAAACCACAATACTTTCCTCATCATATGACATTTTTCTACAAGTCAAGGAAAGAGATACATCTATGAACAAAAGAGTGGACGGTTTTTACCCACTGAACTTCACTACCACTCTACATTCAAAGAAACTTTAGCCGTTAAATATGAAATAAAAGAATTCAAATTCAATATGATTGGTTATCATTTCTCTGTCAAAAAAAAAAAATCTGTCCTTTCCCCATCCAAAATGAAGTTTAAAGCCAAACTAGTTTCTCATCCTCAACTTATTTGATGGGTAGAATAGTTTTCCAAATATTCTTTTGAAACCAAACTCATTAAAGGAGAGATGAACCTCCTTGTAAAACTTCTCTGAAGACCCAAAGACTTCTCATCCTTTTACATGTTCACTTTTGACCGATTGTGAATTGATAGCGTAAGGGAAGGGTGAAAAGAGCCCCATCAAGGTGATATGCCCAATGTCCTCCTTGAAAACCACAATACTTTCCTCGTCAGACAACATTTTTCTATAAGTCAAGGAAATAGATACATCTATGAACAAAAGAGTGGACGGTTTTCACCTACTGAACTTCACTACCGCTCTACATTCAAAAAAACTTTAGCCATCAAATATGAAATAAAGGAATTCAAATTCAATATGATTGGTTATCATTTCTCTATCAAAAAAAAAAAATCTTTTCTTTCCCCATCCAAAATGAAGTTTAAAGCCAAACTAGTTTCTCATCCTCAACTTATTTGATGGGTAGAATAGTTTTCCAAATATTCTTTTGAAACCAAACCCATTAAAGGAGAGAAGAACCTCCTTGTAAAACTTCTCTGAAGACCCAAAGACTTCTCATCCTTTTACATGTTCACTTTTGACCAATTGTGAATTGATAGCGTAAGGGAAGGGTGAAAAGAGCCCCATCAAGGTGATATGCCCAATGTCCTCCTTGAAAACCACAATACTTTCCTCGTCAGACAACATTTTTCTATAAGTCAAGGAAATAGATACATCTATGAACAAAAGAGTGGACGGTTTTCACCTATTGAACTTCACTACCGCTCTACATTCAAAAAAACTTTAGCCGTCAAATATGAAATAAAGGAATTCAAATTCAATATGATTGGTTATCATTTCTCTATCAAAAAAAAAAAAAAATCTTTTCTTTCCCCATCCAAAATGAAGTTTAAAGCCAAACTAGTTTCTCATCCTCAACTTATTTGATGGGTAGAATAGTTTTCCAAATATTCTTTTGAAACCAAACCCATTAAAGGAGAGAAGAACCTCCTTGTAAAACTTCTCTCGAAGACCCAAAGACTTCTCATCCTTTTACATGTTCACTTTTGACCAATTGTGAATTGATAACGTAAGGGAAGGGTGAAAAGAGCCCCATCAGGGTGATATGCCCAATGTCCTCCTTGAAAACCACAATACTTTCCTCATCAGACGACATTTTTCTACAAGTCAAGGAAAGAGATACATCTATGAACAAAAAAGCGGACAGTTTTCACCTGCTGAACTTCACTACCACTCCACATTCAAAGAAACTTTAGCCGTCAAATATGAAATAAAGAAATTCAAATTCAATATGATTGGTTATCACTTCCCTTCAAAAAAAAAAAATCTGTCCTTTCTCCATCCAAAATGAAGTCTAAAGCCAAACTAGTTTCTCATCCTCAACTTATTTGATAGGTAGAATAGTTTTCCAAATATTCTTTTGAAACCAAACCCATTAAAGGAGAGAAGAACCTACTTGTAAATCTTCTCTGAAGACCCAAAGACTTCTCATCCTTTTACATGTTCACTTTTGACCGATTGTGAATTGATAGCGTAAGGGAAGGGTGAAAAGAGCCCCATCAGGGTGATATGCCCAATGTCCTCATTGAAAACCACAATACTTTCCTCGTCAAACGACATTTTTCTACATGTGATAATAATAAATGCTAAACATATTGTAAGTGTGAATGCATTGAAAATTTGGGCCTCCTTCCTTCGTTGGAAATCTGGCTTCTTCACAAAAACAAAGTGTTTGTAGATAGCTTGTAGCTAGAATTTCTGTAGTACATAACACCTTGTAAGGAGCACTTCTATCTAATTTTTCCCCTAATAAATACAATCTCATAAACTTGTCCCTTGAAGAGGATATTTGTACTTTGCAAGTATAGCTAGGCATGTTTTCAATTGGATGAGATCAATTGAATACACTATATCTCATAATGAGCTAGGGCAACAACAACAAGAACAACATAAAATGCAGTTGATGGAATGTTTAGTCTTCATCTCCATGGACTTCTCAATCCCTCCCATAATTGACGGAAAGCATGAGGCACCGATTCATCCAGTCTTTGACCTTCAGTTTGCCAATTTGTCCTTTTTTGGATTTTGTCCTCCCTTTCTTCTTTTTTATCACCTTAAATATTAGTGTACAAAACCACATAGCAAACTACGAGTGGACAATAAATCATATTCAATGCATCTTCCATCATTGCTGATCTTTCTCATGGCAAGTGAATCTTGCAAAATTGATGATAGTAAAAAGTATTGGACAATAATTTTGCTCGAAAAAGTCAAGGAAAGAGATACATCTGTGAACATAAGAGCGGAGGGTTTTCACTTGCCGAACTTCACTACCACTCAACGTTCAAAGAACATTAGCCATCAAATATGAAATAAAGGAATTCGAGTTCAATATAATTGGTTATCATTTCTTTGTCTGAAAAAAGAATAAGAAAAAGGCCATCCCTTCTCCATCCCAAATGAAGTTTAAACCCAAATTAGTTTCTTATCCTTAACTTGTTTGATGGTTAGAATGGTTTTCAAAGTACTCTGTTGAAATCAAACACATTAAAGAAGAAAAAACATCTTCATATATCTTCTTTCAAGAACCAAAGACTTCTCATCCTTTTATAGGTTCGCTTTTGACCAATTGCACATTAGTACTGTGAGGGAAGGGTGAAAAGAACTCCATTGGAGAGATTAGCCTGACGTCCTTATTGAAAACCACAATACTTTCCTTGTCAGACAACATTTTTCTACATGTAATAACAATAAATACTAAACATATTGTAAATGTAAATGCATTGAAAATTTGGGCCTCCTTCCTTCATTAGGACTTTGGCTCCTGCACAATAGTACTGTGTTTGTAGATAGATTGTAACTAGAATTTTGCTAGTACATAACACCTTGTAAGGAGTAGTTCTATCTTAATTTTTCCCTAATAGATAGAATCTCATGAACTTGTCGCTTGAAGAGAATATTTGTACTTTGCAAGTATAGCTGGGTGTGTTTTCAATTGAATACATTGGATGTGATAATGAGCTAGGGCTAGCAACAAAAAGAACATGATAAAACACATTTGATGGAACATGAGGCACCAATTCATGAGGAGTTAAGATATACGAAAGTTATGACACTCAAGTAGTCGAAAGAAAGTTTATGACACTAAAGTGATCGTCATACCAAAATTTTGGTACTTCTGATGTTCTTTCCCAACAAAGTTTGTTAAAAGGGGAAAAGAGAGGGGCAACTTTAATAAAATGAGATATAGTTTTCTATTCCCTTGTCATTCCTTCTCAAGATTACATGAAAGTCCTCTCAAGCACGATTACAAGCTGCCATTGAGTTTTTGCTGGAGAATCGTCGAAGCTAATCAAATAGTTTTTAACTTGTCATAACAAAATATATTGTAATTATACATTTCTCACATTGGTCTTCATTATTTCACCCACAGTTATTATATTTTTATTAATTCAATTTCACTAGAGTCAAAGTTCTCGCTGAAATACAATCCATGAAGATGGAGATTTGTCAATGTAACCTCCAGAGATTAATTTCATTTGACTTTTGTATGCTTAATAGATTGTTGGACCCCTTCTATCATTTGGTAGCTGCATGTAGATCGTCTTCAAAACTAAAGTTTGTTTGATCATCCTTATAAAGTTCGAAAATGTTCAATTCCTTTATGGCCACTTTACTTCTTGTGCTTGCATTCAAAAGATGTTCAGAGCATACTTCAGTGTCAGCTTGAGACGAACTCGAGAGGAGATCTGTTACAACATTGGAAAGAAAGATAAACAGAATGAGAAGCTAATTTCTTAAACTTGATCTTACCCCGTTTATTTCTTTTTAACCTTTTTCACAATCTTTAGTTTCTTTTCTCACAATCTCTTCCACATCATCCTTATCTTAAATGGAGTCAAAAAATTAAATTACATACTGGTGAAGCAAATTGACCTCAAATAAGATATTTCAGATCTAATTCATATTTATGTTTTTGAAAAGGTTTGATCATAATAAGTGCGACATTTTAAAACTAAGCTATATTGTCACGAAAAGTGATTTTTTTGCAGATATTGTGAAGATTATTCTGAACAACTTATCTTGAACCAAAATAGAAGAAATGAACAAGTAACAGTATTTAATAGTCACTAAAGTAGCATGGGCATAATTTGAGAGGGGACACATTGAATACGCATTTGATGGAATGTTCGGTGATCGTCTCCATGTGCTTGTCAGTCCTCACGTAATTGATGGGTTACTAATTGACTAAACAAGTTCATCACTGTTTAATAAAAAGTGATAGGATATGATGGAGAAAAGCCACTTTTTTCTGTAATTTTTTTGAAAAAATTCAAATGTTAATTAAAACTATGTACATATATACATGTATATGTATATATATGTATATATATGTATATATATGTTAGGGCAACATTTTAAAATGCACTGGATTCATGTCAATCTAATGCATTATAGTTCACAACCAAGGGTTGTTAAATTCCATGTGGGATTTACATAATCTAAATTTAATTAGACTCATATGAGTTCAATGGACATACTACCTGTCACGCCCCGATCCTCAGGCACGCACACATCCTTCTCACTTGGTCGATTTTATAATGCGATATCCCAGGACAATGTATCGCCGACCCTTTCATTTTGAAGCACATGCGGAAGAAATTAAAATCCCCATACAATAAAACGATGGGATAGAAAAGCAGGGCCATATTTTTCATATTGAAATTTATAACCAAACTTTTATGCAAACCACAAACCAGAACACCTCACAACTTTTTATTCTAAACTCTATTCACATCAAGATGGAGATATCAAAGAAGATACAATCTCAGTCCATCTGGGTCATACTCAAGGCCCCTCTCAGGATTATCTTCTTTTCCCAAAAATCCTTCTCCAACTCTTCCTCCTCAGCTCCTTAGCGGGGTCCTGAAATGTTTTTCCCCAAACTGGGATGAGACTACGTCTCAGCGAGTTCTACCCCACTAAGCCCAATTAGTAAACTATTATACTATAGGCTGCCTATACACGCATAGGGCAGAAGACGTACCTTGGCCTCATGTCCCACCTACAAGTCAGTACAATTCATAATATGCACTCAAGCAATCATATCACGGATCGAAGCATCGATCAAACCATCCTAGTCGATCACAAGCCAACAAGACCACTCACGGTCATTCCCATCAATCAATCAATTCACAACATCCAACCCAGGCAATGAATCACATCAAGTCACACTCAAGATCGAATCATCGATCAATCGACCTAGTCGATTACAAGTCAATCAGACCATCTCATGGTCATTTCCAATAAATCGATCAATTCACAACATCAGATCAAGCAATGATCAATCGACCTAGTCGATTACACGTCATCACGACCCATGCTTGGTCGGCACATTCAATACTATCTATAAAGTCCCATCAAATCAGGACTGCTCACCCAAAGCTGACCATTAGATAGTATAACTCGCTCGAAGCTGATAATAAAGTATACTGCTCACCCAAAGCTGACATATCGCCCGTAGGTCGATATAGTATACTGGTATACTGCTCACCCAAAGCTGACATATCGCCCGTAGGCCGATATAGTATACCCTATGCTCACCCAAAGCTGATAATAAAGTATACTGCTCACCCAAAGCTGATCATAAAGTATCTTGCTCACCCAAAGGCGACATATCGCCCGTAGGTCGATATAGTATACTGGTATACTGCTCACCCAAAGCTGACATATCGCCCGAAGGCCGATATAGTATACCCTATGCTCACCCAAAGCTGATAATAAAGTATACTTGCTCACCCAAAGCTGACATATCGCCCGTAGGTCGATATAGTATACTTGGTATCTTTTGCTCACCCAAAGCCGACATATCGCCCGAAGGCCGATATAGTATACCCTATGCTCACCCAAATAATCAATTTAGGAACATATCCTAAATGTCCACAATTAAATCAATTTGGCACAATTCAAAGCTCAAATAAATAAACGGACTGCGCCACGACAATCAGCACGAGATTTCGGTCGTCAGCCATCTCAATCTTAATTTCTGAAAAATAAATAATTAATTAATTAATTTCGAAATTTAATTATTAAATATTAAAAAATCCAATTAGCTCAAAATAAGGCCCAATTAAATAAACAGACTGCACCATGGTCATCAGCATAAATTTCCGGTCACGTGCCATCCCAGTTAAATTTTCAGAAATAAATAATTATGTAATTAATTTCGAAAATTAATTAATATTAAAAATTCAATTTAGCTTAAAATAAAGTCCGATTAAATAAACGGACTTCGCCACGATCATCAGCATAATATTCCGGTTCCGGACCATCTCCCTTGAATTTTCGGAAAATAAATAATTATTTAATTAATTCCGAAAATTAATATTTAAATGCCCAAAAATCTCACTTAGGCCCGAATCGCCAAATTGAAGCCCAATTAAGGGTCGGAAAATTCCCGAGATACTTCCAATAAATAGTAGACCACGTCTACTTGCTAATTGCGCAATCAATTTATTTAAATCACATCACAATTGACTAATAATCGCTAATTAATTATAATCTAACAACCTAAACATAATTAATTAAAACTAAACCAACCTAAAGCATAATTAGCCAACTAATCCAGGATTAGTGAGATTACTCACCAAATCGCGCGCAAATCGGATCAATCCGACGGCGGCGACGCGAGGAACGATTGTTCCCAAAGCGGGCCTCGGGTTCGGGGCCGGGAAACGGCCCAAAACGGCCTTGAACAGTGCTGGAAACCCATTTTTCCAGCTGCTGTTCATGGCCAAACGAGGCTGTTCCGGTGGCTGGGATGGCGGAGCAAGGCCGGCGGAGGGTGAGGGGGACGCGGGGGAGGCTCGGCGGTGGCTGGACGGAGGTAGGCGGCGGTTGGAGGCGGCTGGTCGGTACAGAACCGAGCTGAACAGAGGCTGGTTCGTTCGGGGAGGTCGCCTGGCGCGAGGAGTCGGAGCTGGCGGCGCACGGCGGCGCGCGGGCGAGTGCGAAGCGAACGGGGCGGTGGCAGGCGAAGGTCGGTGGCGTCACGCGTGCGGCGTTTGCTGCTGTCCCTGTTTCTGCTTCGTTCGAACCAGAGGAGGGAGAAGGGGCGGAGTTGCGCGGACGGTAGCACGGCGGCGGGCTTGGGTGTGCGAGCAACTCCGATGCTTGCGGGCGTGCGATGACGACGCCGAGAGGCGGCGACGGGCGGAGCTTCTTCGGCTTCTTCAGCTTCCATGGTGCCGAGCAACCGAAGAGAAGAGGAAGAAAGGGGGGTTCGTCGACGGAGGAGGAGAGAAGAAGAAGAAGAAGAAGAGAAAACCAATTTCTCTTTCTTTTCTCTCTCTCTCTCTCTCTCTCTCTCTCTCTTATGTCAGCCACCAGCTGTCTTCCACTTCATTTTCCTTGCCAAAGATGCCCCTTCTAGAAGCTTTAGATAGGCCAAAATGTGGGGGTAGAGGTGGCATACGAATTTGCTATTTTTCCCCCTTCAATTTTACTTAAATTGGTTCACTTCTCAACAAACAAAATTTCAATTGAAGCCTAAATAAATCCATCAAGGCATCCTTGTCCATTTCATGACTTTTCCCGTCATATAATCTAACTTGCATCCCAATTTCGAATTCAAGAACGGTCCTCTGAAATTTTCGATGAAAATGGCCCTACTTATCTAGTCGAAATTAGGACTCGAAAAAATCTGGATGTCACAACTCTTCCCCTCTTATAAAAATTTCGTCCTCGAAATTTAAACCTTTACCAATCCATAAACGAAAGGTGGGGGTATTGCCGTCTCATCGAGTCTCACTTTTCCACGCTGATCATTCGGTCTCGTGGCGTTGTCTAACCACTTTGACCAAAGAGATCATCTTTGTACACAAAATCCACTCTTTCTGAACCAACAACTGAACTGAGCTTCTCACATAAGACATTATGTCATCCACATCTGATCTCTTTTTCTCGACTCCCTAATAAACCTTCGAACCTTAACGATTCAAAATTTCTGACAATTCAGAGTAATCTTTACTCTGACACTGATCTGACAACTGCAAACACTGATTACTGAGCTGACATCATTATTCACTTTCTTTTTACCACTGAAATTATGTACCTTCTGCTATACACTGCTTAGTAAAGAACCCTCTGAAAACTCTGCCAACTTATAATCTCTGATCTAGATTCGAGATATAATTCGTCCTCGACACTCTGTGTCGGTGAACTATCCGAGACACTCACACTTTGGCATACCCATTTTGTGGTAAGATAGGATCTTCAATTTCTGAAATCAAACTTAGATTGGCGGTTAATTTCACTCCGACGCATTTTTAGTGTGACCTAGGCTACCGGGTAGTGTTCAGAGCTTTTTAGGACAAATGACCCGTGGTCGATTTTCTTCGAGCCACAATGAACCCACTCGACACATTGGCGACTCTCGATTATCTTGAAAATCTCAAAGGTTCAAATACGGACACAGGGTCCCAAAACGATAGAAACATCAAATTAGTACCGGTCGATGAGAATTTTCCAATTTAGTGGAGTCACCCACGATCGGTCATTCATCTCAGTGGAGCCGATCTATTTCTGATTTCAAATCGATTTTATATTGTGCCGCAATGATCTCTAAAGATGAGCACGGTCGAGAAGTCGATCCATGGTCGAATTCTCAAGTCTATTTGTCTTAAGGTCCTTAATAACTCACCCAGCTAGTCTAGTTATCTCATGAGTGACCAACTCAGAGAAAAACACTGTAATCGCGTCGATGAAATGCCCAATTTATCTAATCGAAATCGGAACCGAAATCTGGATCACACACTCAAAACAAGATATATTCGTACTGTACCAAAGTGGACCGACTCCATCTATCGATCAACCACTATTCTCAAATGGTATCAGTAATCCCTTGAATCTTTAGCAAGCCTATCACAATATTCCATTGTGATATATTCACATTCTTACTTGGGACTCTCAAGTGATGGTAAAATCTTCCGGATTTGCATTCCATTTACTGACACTTCTGACGCTTTCAACCTGCTCAGCTGTATTTATCTTCATATCGGTCTACCAATTTAGCTGATGTCAATTCTGATTACTTGCTCCATCTGGTCAAAACTGCAATACTGTAGTGAACTTCTGACACGATCTTTTCCCTGAGTGCTACACTGTCAAGTGCACTCAATTCCTCATGGAACCCGAACGTTCCATCCTCAAAAGTTTCAAAGTTAGATTCTTTCTTGCCAGTATCCTCTTATAAGATCTTCTGAACATCTCTGCTTGTCAACTAGGCGTCGATTCTAACTTGAACATTTGGTTCAATTTTGAGGGCGGCTATAAAATTTAAAAGGTAGCCTACCTCAAATTTGAAAACCAAATTTCGAACCCTTTTTAAGTAAAGTTTATACTTTAGCCAGCCTATGTATAATCGAAGACTCTCGGCTCAACACATGAATTACTTCTTTCATTCTCCCAAGATAATACCAGATAACATCATTATAGTTCTGCCAAAATTCTGATTCACAACACTGTTTCATGTTCAACTTGTTGGGTCTCAACTGGCGGGACGGTTATACAACAATCTTCTCATGTTGTATCAATACATACCCAGTTGCTGGCAAGACACATCACTAAAGGTTTCATGCTTTCCAGAGCCAAATGAAAAGTTTAGCACAAGTACGATAGTCAGATTTTACTTAAGCTTTGGAAATTATCCTCGTACTTGTCTATGCCAATGAATTTCTCTTCTTTCTCAAGAGATTAACCTCACAATGATGCTAATGCTGAAAATTCTTTCACAACCCTTCTATAGTAATCTGTCCAATCCCCACGACTTTTGATCTCTGACACTGATGTCAATCTCAATCTGCTAACAACTAATTAGATCTTGGCTTGGCCCATGAAGATTCTCTTACCTGTAACCACATGACCATTCTTAGGGGCTCTCGTGATCCTCATCGCTTAATGAACACCCTAGAACGTCGCTACATCACACGATCACCATTGATCTAGGTATTCTTTGAACACTCAATTTGTCAAATCTATGACAGCGGCTGAAGTGTTCACCAGGCCAAACGATCTTACAATACTCTCATAAAGACCATATCAAGTACGAACAGTTGTCTTTCTTACAACCTCCATCCTGGTTCATAACTAACGACTTCATAATCTCAAGTCGACCTTTAAAACATCAATACTCTTTATAACTAGTCACACCATTCATTGATCTTTGGTAAAGAACACTTGTCATTAATCTTCACCTAATTGAGTTGGCTATGGTTGATGCACACTCGCAACAAACCATCTTTCTTCTTTTCACAAACAAAACTAATGTTTCCCCAAAGTAATACACTGACATGCACGAATACCTCATTCATCAATCTTCACATCGGCATTTTCAATTCTACCAGTTCAGACAACAACAACTGGTAAGAAACCTTCGAGAATAGCTCCATCTTGGTGCTAGCTCGATCGCACTTTCTATTTCTTTCTCTGACGGCGATCTAACAGTTCTTGTGATAACACATCTAGAAATTCTTAGACCACTGAGATGTCCTCCATCTCTAGTTCTTCAATCAGTCCTACCCAAGACAATCGCTAAGCAACCTTGGCAACCCCCGTCTAACAAACAAGTTGCCTCCAGCCAATGAGATTAATGAAATCGAAGATTATTTTCAACTCCCAATAACTTCGACACTTTCAAATGTTAATGGACTAAACTGGCTTACTCCAAGATTGTGATTCATTATCACTAAATGCTGCTTGAGCCCACACTATTCATGCGGTGTCAAACTCACACCTTAGCAACTAGTCAAGCACAACTGTTGATAGTGATTCCATTCTCTTTCACTTTTACTTCAACAAGTTAAGTTCTACTACTTAGCACAAAACTCTGTTGCGCTACTCTGATAAAATCACCTTCAACACATTCTTTCTCTGATTGGTGCAAGGTCCATTCTACTCCCATTCCTTTTGCCATCCTAGTGGCGTTCTGGCCGCAGTAGCAATGTCTATGCTACCTTAGACTTCCACTGACAGCCCACCATCTGATGGCCATGCTAGTCATCATCACAACATGTTCTAGTCATATTCGGACACTGGATTTATCCATGCTTCCATCTATAATTCTGACACCTATCAGGTGAGTCTTCTGTCTCCTGCCAAGTGACAACACACATTCTTTCTGGTTGTCTCATCGGTCTGCTAAAACCACTCTCGACCTCGATCTTTTCCCTGACCGATTTTCATTTCTGCCTGAACTGGATCTATACCTCGGCTCGAATGCAATGACTCGCTTCAGGATCACATCTCCACTCTAAATCTCAGCAGGTGAAGCGACAACGGCGGTTACAACACTGACAGCGGTTCAATCCTGAGCCTCTGGCTTATCCAATCCCCAAGGAACACTTGCATCAGAACGATCCTATCGAACTTAGGATCATTCGACGCTGCTACACTAGTACCAACCTATAGTGGTACTCTTGCACTCGAGCTGGCCAGAGCCGACACTCTGCCACAACCACCTCGGGTACCGACCTTTGTTAGTACATTATCCCGAGTCACAGAGGACATTGTCCTCTTACTAGGAGTTCTCAGCTCCTACTCGCTCATGGTTCAGTCTTTACACTGAAACCCGACTTCCCAAATCCACACTGGATTAGAAGATGAGCGATTCTCACACGACAATCAATTCTAGCATCCAGCTAACACAGACATGCACCAGCATGAATTTAAAGGCCTTTCCTACTAACTATCCCATGGTCAACGCTCCTTATCACTCCAATCTTCAACTTAGCTCTGATACCACTTAAACAGGATGTCACGCCCCGATCCTCAGGCACGCACACATCCTTCTCACTTGGTCGATTTTATAATGCGATATCCCAGGACAATGTATCGCCGACCCTTTCATTTTGAAGCACATGCGGAAGAAATTAAAATCCCCATACAATAAAACGATGGGATAGAAAAGCGGGGCCATATTTTTCATATTGAAATTTATAACCAAATTTTTATGCAAACCACAAACCGAACACCTCACAACTTTTTATTCTAAACTCTATTCACATCAAGATGGAGATATCAAAGAAGATACAATCTCGGTCCATCCGGGTCATACTCAAGGCCCCTCTCGGGATTATCTTCTTTTCCCAAAATCCTTCTCCGACTCTTCCTCCTCGCTCCTTAGCGGGTCCTGAAATGTTTTTCCCCAAACCCAGGATGAGACTACGTCTCAGCGAGTTCTACCCCACTAAGCCCAATTAGTAAACTATTATACTATAGGCTGCCTATACACGCATAGGGCAGAAGACGTACCTTGGCCTCATGTCCCACCTGCAAGTCAGTACAATTCATAATATGCACTCAAGCAATCATATCACGGATCGAAGCATCGATCAAACCATCCTAGTCGATCACAAGCCAACAAGACCACTCACGGTCATTCCCATCAATCAATCAATTCACAACATCCAACCCAGGCAATGAATCACATCAAGTCACACTCAGATCGAATCATCGATCAATCGACCTAGTCGATTACAAGTCAATCAGACCATCTCATGGTCATTTCCAATAAATCGATCAATTCACAACATCAGATCAAGCAATGATCAATCGACCTAGTCGATTACACGTCATCACGACCCATGCTTGGTCGGCACATTCAATACTATCTATAAAGTCCCATCAAATCAGGACTGCTCACCCAAAGCTGACCATTAGATAGTATAACTCGCCAAGCTGATAATAAAGTATACTTGCTCACCCAAAGTGACATATCGCCCGTAGGTCGATATAGTATACTGGTATACTGCTCACCCAAAGCTGACATATCGCCCGTAGGCCGATATAGTATACCCTATGCTCACCCAAAGCTGATAATAAAGTATACTGCTCACCCAAAGCTGATCATAAAGTATACTGCTCACCCAAAGCTGACATATCGCCCGTAGGTCGATATAGTATACTGGTATACTGCTCACCCAAAGCTGACATATCGCCCGAAGGCCGATATAGTATACCCTATGCTCACCCAAAGCTGATAATAAAGTATACTGCTCACCCAAAGCTGACATATCGCCCGTAGGTCGATATAGTATCTTGATATCTTGCTCACCCAAAGCGACATATCGCCCGAAGGCGATATAGTATACCCTATGCTCACCCAAATAATCAATTTAGGAACATATCCTAAATGTCCACAATTAAATCAATTTGGCACAATTCAAAGCTCAAATAAATAAACGGACTGCGCCACGACAATCAGCACGAGATTTCGGTCGTCACCATCTCAATCTTAATTTCTGAAAAATAAATAATTAATTAATTAATTTCGAAATTTAATTATTAAATATTAAAAATTCCAATTAGCTCAAAATAAGGCCCAATTAAATAAACAGACTGCACCATGGTCATCAGCATAAATTTCCGGTCACGTGCCATCCCAGTTAAATTTTCAGAAATAAATAATTATGTAATTAATTTCGAAAATTAATTAATATTAAAAATTCAATTTAGCTTAAAATAAAGTCCGATTAAATAAACGGACTTCGCCACGATCATCAGCATAATATTCTGGTTCCGGACCATCTCCCTTGAATTTTCGGAAAATAAATAATTATTTAATTAATTCCGAAAATTAATATTTAAATGCCCAAAAATCTCACTTAGGCCCGAATCGCCAAATTGAAGCCCAATTAAGGGTCGGAAAATTCCCGAGATACTTCCAATAAATAGTAGACCACGTCTACTTGCTAATTGCGCAATCAATTTATTTAAATCACATCACAATTGACTAATAATCGCTAATTAATTATAATCTAACAACCTAAACATAATTAATTAAAACTAAACCAACCTAAAGCATAATTAGCCAACTAATCTAGGATTAGTGAGATTACTCACCAAATCGCGCGCAAATCGGATCAATCCGACGGCGGCGACGCGAAACGATTGTTCCCAAAGCGGGCCTCGGGTTCGGGGCCGGAAACGGCCCAAAACGGCCTTGAACAGTGCTGGAAACCCATTTTTCCAGCTGCTGTTCATGGCCAAACGAGGCTGTTCCGGTGGCTGGGATGGCGGAGCAAGGCCGGCGGAGGGTGAGGGGGACGCGGGGAGGCTCGGCGGTGGCCGGACGGAGGTAGGCGGCGGTTGGAGGCGGCCGGTCGGTACGAACCGAGCCGAACGCAGGCTGGTTCGTTCGGGGAGGTCGCCCGGCGCGAGGAGTCGGAGCTGGCGGCGCACGGCGGCGCGCGGGCGAGTGCGAAGCGAACGGGCGGTGGCGCGAAGGTCGGTGGCGTCACGTGTGCGGCGTTTGCTGCTGTCCCTATTTCTGCTTCGTTCGAACCAGAGGAGGGAGAAGGGGCGGAGTTGCGCGGACGGTAGCACGGCGGCGGGCTTGGGTGTGCGAGCAACTCCGATGCTTGCGGGCGTGCGATGACGACGCCGAGAGGCGGCGACGGCGGAGCTTCTTCGGCTTCTTCAGCTTCCATGGTGCCGAGCAACCGAAGAGAAGAGGAAGAAAGGGGGGTTCGTCGACGGAGGAGGAGAGAAGAAGAAGAAGAAGAAGAGAAAACCAATTTCTCTTTCTTTTCTCTCTCTCTCTCTCTCTCTCTCTCTCTTATGTCAGCCACCAGCTGTCTTCCACTTCATTTTCCTTGCCAAAGATGCCCCTTCTAGAAGCTTTAGATAGGCCAAAATGTGGGGGTAGAGGTGGCATACGAATTTGCTATTTTTCCCCCTTCAATTTTACTTAAATTGGTTCACTTCTCAACAAACAAAATTTCAATTGAAGCCTAAATAAATCCATCAAGGCATCCTTGTCCATTTCATGACTTTTCCCGTCATATAATCTAACTTGCATCCCAATTTCGAATTCAAGAACGGTCCTCTGAAATTTTCGATGAAAATGGCCCTACTTATCTTGTCGAAATTAGGACTCGAAAAAATCTGGATGTCACACTACCTTAGTGGTCCTATTGGCCAAGAAGTCTGAGAGTTTCTTGATTAGAATATTTCTCATAGGCAAGCTCAACAATTTCTTAGGATTGTCAATTATCTTAGATATTCCATACCAAAAGCCTCTAATTTATGCATGCATTGCAATAAGCTCTTGAAGAGGAATCCACTCCCATGGGAAAGAGAGCATATCAGTGCAATTGAGGTGTCAAAGGAGAAGTTGTTGTATTTTCCCCTATTGCAAGTTCCTTCTTATGGCAAGCGAATCTTGGGATCTGATGATAGTGAAAAGTATTGGATTGTAGTTCTACTTAAAGAAATTGATGAAAGAGATATATATGTGAACATAAGAGGGGACGGTTTTCACCCGCCGAACTTCACTACCACTCTATATTGAAAGGAACCTTAGCCATTAATTATGAAATTAAGGAAATAAAATCCATCTTATTGTTTAGCATTTCTTTGTCAAAATAAGAAGTCATCCTTTCCCCATATGATGAAGTTTAAAGCCAAAATAGTTTCTTATCCTCAATTTGTTCGATGGTTATTATGATTTTCAAAATACTATTTTTAAATCAACCACATTAAAATAGAGAATAACATCCTTGTAGATCTTCTTTCAAGACACAAAGACTTCTCATCCTTGCACATATTCACATTTGACTAATCGCGAATAAGTACAGTGAAGGAAGGGTGAAACGAACTCCATGAGGGTGATATGCCCAATGTCCTCCTTGAAAACCATGGTACTTTCCTCATATGATGACATTTTCTACATGTAATAATAGTAGATGCTAAACATATTGTAAGTGTGAATGCATTGAAAATTTGGGCCTCCTTCCTTCGTTGGAACTTTGGCTTCTTCACAGTAGTAGCATGTTTGTAGGTAGATTGTAGCTAGAATTTCGGTAGTACATAACACCTTGCAAGGACAACTTTCTATCTGAAATTTTTCCCCTAATAAATGAAATCTCGTGAGCTTGCCGCTCAAAGAGAATATTCGTGATTTGTAAGTATAGTCGGGCGTGTTTTCAATTGAATGAGATTGATTGAAGACACTCGATGTAATAATGAGCTGGGGCCCAAAGAGATGAGCATAATAAAATGCATTCGATGGAATGTTCAGTCTTCGTCTCCTTGGACTTCTCAATCCTCTTGTAGTTGACGGGGAACATGAAGCACTAATTTGTCCTTTATTTGGTTTTGTCCTCCCTTTCTTCTTTGTTATTACTCTCAACTTTTTTATGGTGTTTCCCATTAGATGATGCTATGCTATATGTTAATATTAGTATACTAAACCGCACTGCAGACTAGTGTACTATAAGTCATATTCGATAACTAATAACAATATGTCATGTCAAATTCATAAAACAATCTTAGTATCTGACATTTCTTTGTTTTTATTTTTATCGTAAAATTGAAAGCTAGCAAGACACTGAAATAAGAGTAGCACTACATGTACTGAGACTTTACTTGAGTTTCTCGGTAAATGAAATTGTGCACTATGTGCTGTACAGCATGTCGTCAAATAAGAGTGGAATCGGCGTTAGTTTGTAAAAAGGGAAAAGTGATAAATGGGGCAAGTTCAATTAAAGGAAATTTTCTAGCAAAAAAATTAAAGGAAATTTTGCCAGCCCTCTAATATTCCGTGCAATCTGTAATATGCTTTGTTGGCTATACTTCTTGGCCATACTGATAATGAAAATGCCTGTATAACCCTTAACATCAGCTATATGAGGCGAGGTGACGTTTGACTAAAAGGCAAAGTCGGAAGAAGGGGAATATTCCCAAACCTCCGCTCTGTTCTCCTTGATTTCTTACCGATCTTCTCTTCTATGTCTAGTGACATTGGAAGGATAAAATTGCAATTTTGATCACATAAGATGAGTTGGTTCAACAAGTCTGCTCTCTATTTGTTATTCAAATCCTACGGATGAGAAAGCTTTTCCAAGGCCATGAAGCCTTTGGTTGAAGGCTAATGATATTTTGGAGACCATCAAGCAGTTTCATTTAAGGACTAAAAGAGGAAAGGGCATGCGTGCTAGGATAACATACATGTCCCAAATTTCATTTGTCTTCCTCTTGTTTTATGGTTATATGCATTGTTAGCTTATTCCATTTCTCTTTTTTTTTTTCCTATGGGGTAATTGTCGTCAATCACATGCCATTTCTGTTGAAATAAGTTACATGTCCCTATCCTATTCCTCTTCCCAATCGTTATTAAATTGATGGGAAATATGAGGCACCGGTTATTAAATTATGGCTTGAGTTTGAACTAGGTACGAAACCCAACTCATTTAAAGGATTCTGCTTTGTTCAAAATATGGTGTTCCTTTTTAATCAATATCATATTTTGATTTGTTGGGCGGTGCTACTTAACTATTAAATGTATTGAAGGTTTGGTTCTGTTGAAGATAAATATCCAAGTTTAACTGACGGAGCAAACATTAGTCAAGACTCCACTCAAGGCGTACATTATCCTGAAGAAGACCTACTGCTCAAGTCTCTGTTTTATATCCCCGCACAAGAGGACTCTCTTTAGCGAAGAAAAATAGGGGACGCACTAGTGACGCTCTCTTTCATCACACGGAATTCTAGAAACGGTGGATCTTGTGACGTGAGTCACACAATGAGTTGTTCTATCAATAACTATTGTGAGTTTAGATGTAATCAAGGTGCGGAAGACACTCGAACTTGCAAGCAATTGTAACTGTATGGTTCTCCAAGTATCAGTGAATTATAGCTGCTTATTCTTCCAGTTGTGTAGGTATCAATTTTCAGAAAGAATCACATAAATCTCAGGAATTCTTTATCGTTTCTCGTTTATTTCTTTTGTGATTTCCCATTAATCAATTAACTACAAGATTTGGTTAGTTTCCACATTATTAACAATAATTTATTCAGTCTTCGATCTTCAGTCTTCAGGAGAGAGAAAGTTTGTGGAACTTCCCATAATGGAGTTAGTCAATAATTGATTTGTGCATAGAGGGGAGGTTTATAAATTCAGCTCAAATTGAAAGTCGATCACTGGACAAGATGGGGAAACAACTATTTCTTATTCTCAACTCTATTATCTTGTGGAGGTGGAGCTCAATCACAACCTCTGGAGCATACTTGCAAAACCAAACGGATCGGCTAGCGTTAGCCTCCTTCAAAAACGCAATACACGAAGACCCACTTGGAGTCTTGAGCTCTTGGAATGATTCTACTCATCATTGTGGATGGCAAGGTGTTTTGTGCTGCAAAAGACATCCTGGGAGGGTCACATCCCTTGTCCTGAGATCACAAGGCTTGAAAGGTTTCCTATCGCCTTACGTAGGTAACCTCTCTTTTCTGAGGGTTATAATTCTGGAAAACAATAGCTTCCATGGTGAAATCCCACCATAGATCGGCAACTTGCTTCGACTTCGTCTTCTTTTTCTTAGTAGCAACTCATTTGGTGGGCTAATACCTTCCAATCTTTCACGCTACTCGAACCTCGAGACCCTGAATCTCATGTATAACCAACTTGTGGGAGGAATTCATTCTGATCTTGGTTCTTTAACAAGACTAAAAGCCTTGAGCTTGTTTGCGAACAGTCTTGTAGGTCCTATTCCTCGTTCGATTGGAAACCTCTCGCTGCTACAACAACTCTCCCTGGCAAAAAATGCGTTAAGCGGAGAAATACCCGAGGAATTGTCCAAACTCTGTAAGACGTAAAATTTATATGCAGAAGCCAGGATCAATTGAAGACAAACCTCCAGCCATTGTTCTTGTACGCGTTCGTCAGAAAAACCTGAAATCAAACAAAAATTGGGGACACTCTACTACCCTAATTCACTCTCGTACTGATGGTGTATTTTGAATGAGAGAGTTTGAGTTAGACCTTGTCATCACCCGTCAGAAATGAACGTACGTTCCTATTTATACACCGTCTCCCATCAAGACGGGCGGTTGTCACGAAAGGGTACGAAGCGTGGAAAAACTTCATGTCGAACAGTCGCAACTTTAAGAGAAAATTTGGGTCTAAAATGTGGGATCACAAAAAAATAAATAACATTCTCCCACTTGATCCCATCATTTTCATCATACGGATCATTCAACTAATTCCACGAAAACTTTATGCTTAAAGAAAAGAAACAAAACACATGGATCATGGCGACATGTCCTCTAAGAGTAAGTAATATCTTCCATGTATCACAATGCACTTTATTTCTTTAATGTCAGCCTATATGTGACAACATATCTTAATGAATAAACCCCATGTTTATTCCAAAACCAAGGATAAATGTTATTCTCATAAACAACAAAATGTGTACACAAAAATTGAGAATCAACATTACAACTGAATAAGAGTTTCATACAACAAAAATCGTTCATATGTTGACAAATCACATGATGGGACCTATTCCCATACTAGTTACATGATCCTTATACTTCATTGGTGGCATGCCTTTAGTTAAAGGATCGGCTATCATCAATTCAGTGCTAACGTGTTCAATGACCACTTTATTCTCCTTAACACGCTCCCTTATGGCTAAATACTTAATGTCGATATGCTTACTTCGACTGTCACTTTTGGCATTTTTAGCCATAAAAACTGCAGCTGAATTGTCACAATATATTCTTAATGGCCTAGAAATAGAATCAACAATTCTAAGCCTAGCAATGAAACTCTTCAACCATACACCATGCGAGGTAGCCTCAAAACAAGAAACGAACTCAGCCTCCATAGTGGAAGTAGCAGTCAAAGTCTGCTTAGCACTTCTCCATGACACGGCTCCACCAGCTAACATGAAAATGTATCCAGATGTTGATTTTCGTGAATCAATGCAACCCGCGAAGTCCGCATCCGAATAACCGACCACTTCCAGGTTGTCAGTCCGTCTATACATAAGCATATAGTCTTTGGTACCTTGAAGGTATCTCAACACTTTCTTTGCAGCTCTCCAGTAGTCTAAACCTGGATTACTCTGATATCTTCCCAACATTCCCACAACAAAAGCGATGTTAGGTCGAGTGCAAACCTGAGCATACAACAAGCTTCCAACAGCAGAAGCACATGGAATATTGTACATTTGTTCCCTTTCTAGATCATTCTTCGGGCATTGGTTCAAATTGAACCTGTCACCCTTCACAATGGGTGCTATACTTGGTAAACAATCTTTCATCCGAAATCTCTCTAGGACCTTATTGATATAGGTTTCTTGAGATAGTCCTAAAATTCCTCGAGGTCTATCTCTATGGATCTTAATGCCAATGACATAAGATGCCTTACCCATATCCTTCATGTCAAAACTCTTAGAGAGAAATTGTTTCACCTCATGTAGCAACCCCTTATCATTGGTTGGAAGTAGTATATCATCTACATACAGCACAAGGAAACAAATTTTGCTCCCACTGACCTTCTGGTATATACATTGATCCATGACATTCTCTATAAAACCAAATGAATAAATGACATCATGAAACCTTAAGTACCATTGGTGGGATGCTTGTTTCAAGCCATATATAGATTTCTTAAGCTTGCACACCAAATGCTCACCTTTACTAGAGGAGAATCCTTCAGGTTGTTTCATGTAAACCTCCTCTTCTAGTTCTTCATTGAGGAACGCCGTTTTCACATCCATCTGATGTAATTCCATATCAAAATGGGCAACCAAAGCCAAAACAATACGAAGAGAATCTTTCTTAGATACAGGAAAAAAAGTCTCTGTGTAATCGATTCCTTCCTTTTGAGTGAATCCTTTGGCAACAAGTCTAGCTTTATATCTTTCAATGTTACCCAATGAATCTTTCTTAGTTTTGAAGACCCATTTACAACCAATGGCCTTCGCACCATCAGGTAACTCAACTAAATCCCAGACTTTGTTAGATGCCATAGAACTCATCTCTTCTTTCATGGCGTTGTACCACAAATTGGATTTATCACTATCCATGGCTTGTGAAAACGTTTCGGGATCATTCTCAGCTCTAATATTGTAGTCAGACTCTTGTAAATACACAATATAATCACTAGGAATAGCCGATTTCCTTATTCTAGCAGATCTTCTCAATGTTGGATCAACATTCTCTTGAGGAGCATGTTGCTCAACTGGTTGTTCAACAGTTTCTGGTAATTGCTGAACAACTGGATCTACTGGATCAATATCAACAGGTTGTGGAACTTCAACAATTGGTTGTTCAATAGCCGGCTGAACTGAAGGGGTATTATGAGCAACAACCAACCTTAAACTTGAGGTGGAAGGTTGAGTGTCTAAATGATCTTCCTTAGGAACAAGATCCCTCGGTCGATCGCTCCCACTGATCAAGTCATTTTCAAGAAATTTAGCATTTTTTGATTCCACAATCCTAGTGGTATGAGATGGACAATAGAACCTGTATCCCTTAGCCTTTCGGCATATCCAATGAAATACCCACTTATGGTCCTTGGGTCCAACTTCTTTTCTTGTGGATTATAAATTCTCACTTCAGACGGGCATCCCCAAACGCGCACATGATGTAAACTCGGTTTCCAACCCTTAAATAACTCAAAAGGTGTCTTTGGGACAGCCTTGGTCGAAACTCGGTTTAATATGTACACTGCCATCTTAAGTGCTTCAGTCCATAAGAATTTAGGAAGTTTGGAGCTGCTAAGCATACTACGCACCATGTCTAATAAGGTCCGATTTCTTCTTTCCGTTACGTCATTTTGGTCTGGAGAACCAGGCATAGTTTATTGGGCAACTATCCCATGCTCTTGAAGAAATCTTGCAAATGGACCAGGTGCTTGTCCATCTTCAGTGTATCTACCATAGAATTCTCCACCTCTATCTGATCTCACGATCTTAATTTGCTTATTGCATTGTTTCTCTACTTCCGCCTTAAATACCTTAAAGGCATCTAATGCTTCATATTTATTATGAATCAAGTAGAGATACATATAACGTGAATAATCATCTATAAATGAGATGAAGTATTTCTGACCACATGAGTCCATATTCGGACTACAAATATCCGTGTGTATGATTTCTAATATTTTTCTACTCCTCTTGGCACCTTTCTTTGTTTTGTTAGTCTGCTTTCCCTTTATGCAGTCCACACAAGTATCACAATCAGCAAAATCTAAAGTACCGAGTACTCCATCATTTACTAATCGCTTAATTCTTTCTATGAAGATATGTCCCAATCTCCGATGCCACAACATAGAAGAATGTTCTTTCACAACACATCGTTTTATACCAGCTTTATCATGAACATGCATCGCATCATAATAGGCATTGTCTTGTAAATTAATTCGAAAAAGACCATCAGACAAAGTACCACTCCCAACAATTTCAGATTTAAATGATAAACGAAGTTTGAATCTGAAAAGTTAAAAGAGTATCCCAAAGGTACAAGTCTTGAAACTGAAATTAAGTTTCTAGAAAAACTAGGAACATAAAAGGTCTTTTCCAAATCTAAAACAAAACCACTATTGAGAACTAGTCTATATGTCCCAATAGCTTCCACATGCGAACACATCTTGTTTCCTGAATAGATGCTTTGTTCACTTCCCACTGGCTTCCTGTTGTTTTGAAAACCCTGCAAGGAATTCGAAATATGGATTGTAGATCCAGAATCAATCCACCAAGTGTTGTGACTTACATCAGTCATATTAGATTCATAACAAACACAAGAGATTGGATTACCTTTCTTTTTGAGCCAGGCCTTAAATTTGACACAATCCTTCCTTATATGCCCCTTATGTCTACAGAAGAAACACTTAAATTTTAGCTTTTCCCTTATGCTTGCCATAGCCCTTATTCTTTCCTTGTGTTGCCAAATGAGCACTTTCTCCCAATTCCATAATCAGTCTTTCTTCCTCTTGAACACACATGGTCATGAGTTTATTAATTGATCATTTATTCTTATGTGTGTTATAAGAGATCTTGAAAGGTGCATACTGTTGTGGGAGAGTGTTCAGAATATAATACACAAGGAAGGATTCAGATATCTCAACCTCAAGGTTCTTAAGCTGAGCTGCAATGTTCCTCATTTGCATGATGTGCTCACGCACATCTCTAACACTAGTGAGCTTCAATGATGAAAACTTCATAATCAGGGTCATGGCATGTGCCTTCTCAGAACTTTCAAATTGCGCATCTATGGCCTCCAATAAAGCCTTAGCATTGCTATGCTGAGAAACTGAACCACGAATACTAGGAGATATCTTAGCTCTTATAAACATGGCACAAACGCGGTTGGACCGCTCCCATTGGTTATAAAGAGCTATTTCAGCTGGAGTGCTCGAATCAGTAGGAGCAGGTGGTTCGTCTTTCCTTATAGCATACTCAATGTCCATCCACCCCAATTGAAGAAGAACTGACTCCTTCCAAACTTTATAGTTATCACCATTCAGTATAGGAACATCAAACTTAAATTCAGAGAAATTTACAGGTTGCGAAACTGCATATCAAATAATCATGCTTATGTCATAAAATTTGAGGCAAATATAAATAAATCATGTTTTACCAATGTAAACATGTCACAATATGAATCACATAACATAAAAACTACCTATGGGCTAAGTTTTTAATTTAAATAGATTCATAATTACTTCATGAAGAAACTACCATATTATATGCCTTTTCTTAATCCATGTGGGTAAATTAAGAAAAATAATATGATATTTCATCCTAATTAATCATATTAATATAATGAAAATTCCTGTGGGATAAAATTCATCATATTAATATAGTTAATTACAATCAATGTCCATTTCTAAATATGATCCGGAGGCTTTTAATATATAATTTAATTAATTAAAGATGTTGTGGCCACTCCCTAATTAATTAAATATATGGACCATTGGACATTTAATTTCATGCATAAAATATTCATAAAAATGCATGAAATGACATAATAAATAAATACATCAAGGGCAGAACAGTAAATAAATAAATTGGCCAAGGGCATGATTGCAAAAATTTAAAAATTTGGGGCAAAAGTGTAAAAAGAGACGCGTGGAGGAGATGTCAGGCGCGTGCCTGGCACGCGCCCATTCCCACGGCAAGCGCGTGGTCCGCACGCGCGGGCGCGTGCCCCGCACGCGCGCCGTTCAGCACACAGGCGCGTGCAACGGTTGCCACGTGCGTGAAAGCGCATGGCGCATGGATTCCACGCGCCTACAACCGCAGCGCACACGTGGGCTCCACGCGCCTTCTTCCTCGCGAACAGAAGCGTTTTCTTCGCCGTTTTTTGCCGTTCCGCCGCGGTTTCGCCGGCTGTTTCTTCTCCGGCAGCCCATTTCAGACACAAATTAATAGTGGGTTTTCAAGAGCATGTCGGCACGACCACATGGGTACAAGTTTCGGTGAAAATAACAAAGAAATAAGCCCCAAATCATAAGAAAATTCCCAAAACACAAATCATCAAACACCGCGACTTCCGCCGCCCAACTAGCCTCCGGCGAACACCGAAATGCCGAAATAACTCATGACTAATATTCCTCATGGCGGTGCGACCGTAAGGGTCCGAATTCGAGGGATGGGTCGCCGGATTTTGCCCGGAATCGGCGAATTTCTTTTGGCCTCAAAACTTCAAGTTACTGTTCATGTTCTAAAAGCCCGAATATACACCGAAAATACACCAAAATATAACAAAACAAGGCAGAGGCTTTTAACACGCTCTGATACCAAATGTAAGACGTAAAATTTATATGCGGAAGCCAGAATCAATTGAAGACAAACCTCCAACCATTGTTCTTGTACGCGTTCGTCAGAAAAACCTGAAATCAAACAAAAATTGGGGACACTCTACTACCCCAATTCACTCTCGTACTGATGGTGTATTCTGAATGAGAGAGTTTGAGTTAGACCTTGTCATCACCCGTCAGAAATGAACGTACGTTCCTATTTATACACCGTCTCCCATCAAGACAGGCGGTTGTCACGAAAGGGTACGAAGCGTGGAAAAACTTCATGTCGAACAGTCGCAACTTTAAGAGAAAATTTGGGTCTAAAATGTGGGATCACAAAAAAATAAATAACAGACTCAAGAGATTGAAACTTTTCCAACTATCTCTCAACAAACTAATCGGTGAGGTTCCAGCAGCGATTTTAAACTTCTCTGACATTACTCTATTCAGTGTCGGTTATAACCAGTTGTGGGGAAGCGTTCTCAATGATGTTGGCACTTCTCCTTTTCTCTATTTCCTTTGCATCGTCTATAACTTGTTCACCGGGATGATTCCATCAACGTTAACGAATGCCACAGGTCTTAGAGAGCTTTACCTTAACCACAACAATTTCCATGGGCCAATACCAAAAAATCTGGGAAGGCTAAAGGGCCTTTATAAGGTTGGATTGGGTTATAACCAATTGCAGGATGACTTGAGTTTTATTTCTTCTTTAGTTAATTGTTCCAACTTAAAAGCTCTCGGGATGTCAGGGAACTTGATTCACGAATCGTTGCCGAAATCCTTCTGCAATCTCTCCACCAGCATTAAGCAAATTGATATGCTAGAAAATCGAATCCAGGGAACTCTTCCTTTAGCCATTGGAAATCTCTTCAACCTATCTGTGTTGCGTTTATCAAATAATTTTTTAATCGGTCGCATTCCCGATTCCATCGGAGCACTTTACAAGTTGCAAGGACTTGATTTGAATGGCAACAAGTTGACTGGAGAGATACCGTCTTCAATTGGTAACATTACATTGTTAAATATCCTTGACCTTTCCTTCAACATTTTCCAAGGCTACATACCGCAAAGTCTCGGCAATTGCAAGCAACTAATTGGGCTTGATCTTTCGAACAATAACCTAATTGGCTCAGCTCCTATCGAAATCCTAAGTCTTTCTTCCTTGACGATCGTCCTTAGTATAGCAAATAACAATTTAAGTGGATCTCTGCCATTGCAAGTTGGATCTTTAAAGAATCTTGGCATATTAGATCTGTCTTACAACAGACTGACCGGCTTAATTCCAGCATCCCTCAGCATGTGCTTGGTATTGGAACAACTTCACTTAGAAGCTAATTCTTTTCATGGTCAAATCCCCGAAGCTTTACGTCCATTATGGGGTCTAAAAGAGCTGGACCTTTCCAATAATAATTTTTCCGGTCCAATCTCAGAGTTTTTCTTAATGCAAGTTTTGTATCGATTTATGGAAATACGAAACTCTGTGGAGGTGTTCCCGATCTGAAGCTTCCTCTTTGCAAATCCCCAAGCTCTAAGAAGTCTTCTTCAACCAAGGCCAAAGTAATATATGTGGTAGTTGGCAGTTTGTCATGTTTAGCTTTGTTGCTCCTATGCCTATCTATCTTTTATCGCAAAAAGAAGCAGACGACAACCAATACCTCCACTTCATTATCTTTCAAGAACCAATTCTTGAGGATTTCTTATGAAGAACTCCTGAGACCGACTAATAGATTCTCCAAGACCAATTTGATTGGTAAAGGGAGATATGGCACAGTTTATAAGGGGATTCTTGATGGAGGTGCCACGGTGGCGACGAAGGTGCTCAATCTAATGCAAAGAGGTGCATCAAGGAGCTTTATCTCTGAATGTTGAACTCTAGGAATCATTAGACGCCGAAACCTCGTGAAGATACTAAGTGTATGTTCAAGCGTGGACTTTTGTGGCAATGACTTCAAAGCTCTCATATATGAGTTCATGGCTAATGAGAGCTTGGAGGAGTGGCTGCACCCTGGAACTATAGGACGAGATGATGAGCGTAGCGAATTGAGAAATCTGAGACTAGTGCAGAGGTTAAACATCGCCATCGACATAGCTACCGCAATCGAATATCTCCACAAGGGTTGCTTTCCAACCATTGTCCATGGAGATCTGAAGCCGAGTAATGTGCTTCTAGACAACAACATGATGGCTCGAGTTGGAGATTTTGGGCTTGCAAAGATCATTTCAATGGTGTCTACCGAAACCACAGGAGTTCAAGACCAGGGTAGTTCAACTTCAACCGCAGTTAGAGGATCCATTGGCTATGTGCCTCTTGGTATGAAACTGTCATATTTTCTCGATTAGTTTTTCATTGGACAAACAAGATTCTTGATATAATGTTATGCTTCGTATGCTCTAACACCTCTTTCTAACAACATTATTTCCTTCTTCTTCTTTTTAATTAATAGCTTCAACCAAAACAGAAAATACATATGTTTGTGTACGAAAAGATTAATAGTAGCATTTTGTATCGTATTGAAATGAAGACGAGAATAAATCATCTTAAATTTGATCATTGAATGGATATATATATATATATATATATATATATATATATATATATATATATATATATATATATATATATTATCAAGACTTGTGAATTCGTACCAATAAATAGATTAAGCATATTGTGTCCTATCATATTTACATTTTCTTTCTATAATTTGTAATCTATCTCATGCCATGTTGATGCCGTGAAAATGGATTGTGTCTAATATTGTCATAAAGTCACAGTATGAGAAATTGATGAGAACGTGTGATTCACTTTTGGTAAGCCATGACTTAAGGTCTTGACAGTAAGTAATTGACCCCTCACCGTGGATCCTTTCCTTTTGACTTGACCTATAATTCCATATTTCCAAAATTTGTTTAGATGACATGACATTTAAGTTTGAATCCGCCCAAGGTCCTAAACCCATAAATGCACAATAATATCACACAACATACACTAATTCACAGCATGATGGACTCCATCCAACTTTCACTCCCTTAAACTTCTTGTTAGAGCATATTTAGACAAATTTACACATTTAACAAGTATAAATCCATTAAAAATAACAAATCACTCCAAGTCTCTTCTTTTTCCCTAGTTTTCTAGGCATTTTCTTCTATTCTTTCTTGTAGAAAAGAAATAGTGTGGTATAGGCATTAAACTGAATCCGGATCATGAAAATGATGAGCCTCGTGTGCATTCCATGTGTGTCCAGTCAAAACCAGCGGTTCAAATTTAGTTAATACATGTACTAAGTGCACTAAATAGTTTCCGCCGAGGCCTTCATTGCATATATTTTATTCTTTTTTCTATTTTCTTCATATACACTACTAGAGGAAAAAGTCACTCTTGATGTTTAGGCAATTTTTTTTAGCGAACATGTGACAACTTTGGGTGCACTTAGTAGTTTTGGAGAAAGAAGAGTTCATATGTTGTTAACTGGTATTTGGTGCACTTTTTACATCCTAAAATCTCATTTCTCTACGATCGATGCATTCCAACTTTTGTGACAATTTTTACCACTTTAGCATCTGACAAGCGATAAACATCAACCATAGGCAATAAACTAAACAAAAGTCAAACAAAGAGATATGAAAGAAAAAAACAGTAGAGGGTTTTATGACCATCTACCTTGCTCCAACAGAGGATCACTTGGCCTCTGCCATGCATAACAAGCCAGACTATGAAGTGAGTGAGGGCTTGCAAGCCATCACTCTATGTTGTGTGCAACTGGCGAGAGCCCTCACAACAAGCTCTCGCAAATGGACATCAAGCAAAATCCCATGTGACTTAGAAACTTTTTCTAAACAATTAACTTCAATAAAAAGTGTATGTTTGTTTCTCTTAATGTCTTAATGAAATTTTCAGAGTATGGCATGGGACACAAGGTTTCCATACTTGGGAATTCATATAGTTATGGCATTCTATTATTGGAGATGTTCACTGGAAAGAGACCCACTGAAGAGGCCTTTGGGCACAATCTTAACCTCCACAATTTCTTCCACATGGCTCTCCCGGATCGAGCAATGGACATTGTAGACTTAAGGCTTTGGAGTGAAGATGGTGATCGACAACAACAGATCAAGATCAGAGATTGCATTATCTCTATATTTGAAGTTGGACTTGCATGTTCGATGGAATCACCATCAGATCGGATGGACATGACCAAGGCGATCAGGAAATTACACTTGATCAAGGTGAGTTACGAAACCAAAGAGAGGAGGATAGGTATGTAGCTAAGTTAGTTTTCTCATTTCATCTTGGAACTCTTTCACTAGTAGAGAAAATTGTCATGCAAAGGCAATGCTAGCAAATTGACATGAATGTTTCCCTAACTAGTCTGCCTACCCATACCTATTATGTGTGTTTTTAATGATGACACCAATATCTATATTTTAAAATCATAGAAAATGGATGTATGGATTTATAGTTGTCATGATCTACCTTTTTTGCTTGGAGAGTAAAAGACATGAGTTTAGGTATATTGCTTAAAAGGCGGGCCTATAGCCCTTAATTAGGCATAGCTCTCCCGAGTCCATGCCCGGTGCGACATTGGGGTGTTTAATTTTAATTTCAATTAAATCTATAAGAATTTTCTAATGAGGAGTCACCACTCGCCTGTTGGCATCAGTTAGAAACCAAGTGAGACATGGGAATATACCTTACTTTCTATGCAACCAGAGAATTTATGAGCGATGACTTGGTTACACTAATTAATCAATCAATGCCCTTGTGTGGTATATAATCTTGTTCATTTTGTTAGGCAACTTGAATTGATTTTAAATCTATCCACTAATATTTGAGATGGTCATGTAGGTGTACAATAATTAAAATAACAATCAGCAACCAAAGAAGTATAAAATAAATTGAAAAGAAAAGTTAGAATCTAATGCTAAATAGGCTATAGGGAAACCAACTTCAACTGTCATGCCTCGATCCTCGTAACGTGTGCCCATCCCGGCTTGGTTGATTAAATAGCAACGTCCCAGGACGTATCGCCGACACTTTCATTTTAATGCACATGTGAAAGTAGATAAATAATCCCTAGACAATATCACAATGGGATAAAAAAGTAGGGCCACAAATTTTCCAAACTGAAAACACAACCACAATTATATGTATATAGCAAACCATGTCATGTATAATACAAGTTGGTCTATTTATAACGTCTACAAAACAGGGGGCTTTCACAAAACTACGAGTCCTCATCCTCGATTTCACCTTCTTCCACACTCCAACTGGAGCCTTCAACAGACTGCACCGGGGATTCTGGTACTTCAAAATTCGAGTCCACCGCGTCTATGACCGAGCCTTAAGGAGGATCTGTTGTGCCCTTTCCAAAAGCGACCTCTAGAACATACAGAGGTATCTCAAATTCTGAGATGGGACCCTCTCTCTGGCCATCCTAAGCCTAGCAGTACCATAATCTGTATCGGTGGGGCACCTTGTGGGTGAGACCCGCATCGACCCAGACTATGGACCTTACTAACTCATAGGTCCAGCCCCTAGGGCTTCCATGTAATGGAATGTAAGATGTCTGTTCTATCACATTCTTAGGCCGTCCAAAAAAATCAGGAGCTGTCATCTAAAGACCTAAAATGTTATATCACAACGGGGTGAGACGACGTCTTAGCAAGTTCTACCCCCTAAGACCTAACTAGGAAAAAAATAAGCTCCAAGGGCTACCTAAGCACAAGCATAGGTCGAAGGACTTACCTTAGCCTCAGTCTCTTCCTGCAAGTTAGTATATCTCAAAACTCAACCAATCAATTCAATTCAACCAATCAGATCGAACTATCGATCAATCGACTCAGTCGATTACATGTCATCGCGACCTTCTCTCAATCGACCAAATCAATACTATCTAATAAGTCCACTCATATCAAGACTGTTCCCTCTAAGCTGATAATAGATAGTATAGCTCGCGCTAAGCTGATAAATAGTATACAGCTCCCTTACTAAGCTGACATATCAAAACCCGTAGGTTGATATAGTATACTAATAATGCTTACTCTAAGCTGATAATAATATAGCTTGCTCTAAATTGATAAGGTATACTGCTCCCCTACTAAGCTGCAATATCAGAGCCCGTAGGTTGATATAGTATACCAGTATACTACTCTCTATCTAAGCTGACATATCGCCCGTAAGCTGATATAGTATACCATCCCAACCATATAACCAATTCATCATTTTTATCAATACCCGATAAAAATAGCCGTGTATGAGTACACGGTCGGCCTTAAGCAGTCCCAAAATAGATTTTTGGCGCTGTAGACCAATGCCTGGTAATTTTCCAATTAATGACCAAAATTATCAATTTCTGAAATAATTACCCACAAACACCAATAACACTCAATTTGCACAAAATAACAGTCAAATAAATAAACAGATCACACCACTGCAATCAGCACGAAATTCCAGTCACTAGCTATCCCGGTCTAGTTTCCGAAAAAATAAATAAATAAATAAATAATTAATTATGGAAAATAATTAATAAATGCCAAAAAATAGAACTTAGGCCCGTAAAGCCTAATTGGAAGCCGAGACGGATCCTAAAATTTCTGAACCACTCTAGTTAAATACTAGAGCTTGTCTAGGCTCTAACTACACTACTCTAACCACCTAACATGCAATAACAATCAATTAAATTGCTAATTTAATCTAACTATCCACCTAATCCATACTTAGTCTAAACTAAACAATCATTAAGCGTCATTAACCTACTAAGCAGGGATTAGTGAGTTAAACTCACTTGTTAAACGATCCACTAGGATCGAAACAACAGAGACGCAGTGAGGAACGAGAAACTCCAAAGGGGGACCACCTTTCGAGATCCGAAGACAGGCCAAAGCGGGCTGAACAGTGGCCTAGAGATCCACTAATTGCCAGTTCTGATCGTTGCTAGTCGATGGCTAAAGAGGCTGCTTCAGTTGCCGGCTGAGCTAGAAATGGCACGGTGGGGCTGCTGTGGCTTGGACGGGTGGAAATGATGGCTCACGGCGGTGGCAGGGACTCCGACGGTGGCTTGAGTTGGCCTGGCAAGTGACTATGTGACATCCTGAATTTCGACCCCGTTTTGATAAAATGAAATGGGCATTTCGTTAACGTGCCTATGGTCATTTTTCTCTTAGCTGATCACTCACGAATTAACTAACCTATTGGGTGAAACCGTTAAAGGATATATCCGCGGTAAAATCCCTAAAAGCTACTTAATTTGTTGGATTGGACTAAAATCGCGTCTGGTCAATTTTAACCACGAAATTGAATTTGGTTTCGAGAATCAAATATTCGAGCGTGTCATAATTCATTTTTAGGACCTCGTCTCATCGTCCATCAAATTATCGACGTGTCCGAAATTTTGGAAAATAAATTATTGGAGGAAAAATCGAAGACCGGAAGAAAATAAAAAGGGAAAGAGAAAGGAAAATAATAATAGGAATAAGAATAATATTATTATCTTATTATTCTATTATTCTATTTTTCTTCTCTTTCTCTCCCTTTTCTCTCTCCTCTTTCCCCACGTGATCTTTCCCCCTTTCGACCATTCACCCCCCCTTTCCCTTTTTCCTTCTTTCTCTTTTTTCCCCTCATTAGAAATCCCTCCACCGACTGCCCCCCTCTACCAATTCCAACTTTGCTTCTCCTTTTATTTTACTTTTTGACTTTTCAAACTTATCTTCTCTCTCTTATCTCTTCTTCTCTCTCTCTCGGTACTCTCTCTCTCACCCGTCTTGTTGAAACGAGACAGAAGTAGAAGCAAAGACAGCAGCACCAAGAGAAGAAAAGCGAATCAGCTCACCGTCGCCGCCCACACTCAGCCACCTGCGCGTCACCCATGCGCTCCGCCACGCACCGCTCGCCCTCCGCCTCTCCCTCAGCCCCTCCAGCCGCCGTCGACGCTTCCTTTCTCCCTCTCTGTTTCATGCGAAGACCGGCAGGAGCAGAAGCAGCGACCAGCGTCGCCTAAAGGAGCCACAGCCACGCCGGACTGTCGTCTGCTCCACTGTACGCCGCCGTTCCGCCATCCACCACCACCGTGCTGTTGTCCCTCCCCTCACGCCAATCCGGTCGTCGTCTAGCTGCTGCCGCCTTTGTCCAACTTCGTTCAGCCACCACAAGCCGCAGTTCAACCACCTCTGGCCATCGTGGACCACCGCTCAGCCTCACCAAGCTACCGTCAGCTCATCCCGACCCCTTACCGCCCCAACGAACCCTTTTTCTCCCTATTTTGCAGCAAGGGCAGTAAACCCGCGAATGGGTTTCCAGCACGTTCGTGGGCCATTTTGGGGCATTTCCAGGCCCCGAGCCCGAGACTTGCTTTGGGAAGAAACGACCCTCATGTCGTCCCCGTTGGTTTGAACCTATTTGCGCTAAATTCCGGTGAGTAATCCCACTAATCCCTGCTTAGTGGACTAATTATGCTTAGTGGTTGATTATATTTAATTAAGTGCAATTATGTGGTTAGATTAGAGCAGATTAGTGATTATTAGATAATTGTGATGTGTATTAGACATTTTGATTGTGCAATTAGCAAGTTGATATAGTCTACTATTTATTGAATGCATCTCGGGATTTTTCCCAACCCTTATCGGGCTTCAATTAGGCAATACGGGCCTAAATTGGATTTTTAGTATTTAATTATTAATTTTTGAAATTAATTAATTAATTATTTATTTTTCGAGAAATTCAACCGAGATGACCGGTGACAAGAATTTCATGCTGATTGTCATGGTACAATCCGTTTATTTAATTGAGCTTGAATCGTGCCGAATTGATTTAATTGTGGATTTTTAGGATATGTTCCTAAGTGGTTGTTTTTTATTATTTGCTTGGGAAATGATCGGGTATTGTTGTCAATATCGATAGTAGAGTGGAGGTTAAGTATGGCATCGTTAAAATGGCACGTGGGCTCGGTGAATTGATGCATCACTTTGGCGAAATTGTACCTAAGAGAATTCACGTGGGCCCAACGTTCCGGAATGGCATCTAAAAGGACACGTGGCTCGGTGATCTGATACATCACTTTGGTTAACTAGTACCTTAGAGAATGCACGTAGGTCTAGTGTTTGAGTAAGGCATCGTGAAAAAGGGCACGTAGCTCAGTGACTTGATGCATCACTTTGGCAAAAAGGTCGCCTTAGAGAATGTACATGGGCCCAAGGTTTGAGTAGGTCATCCTGGAGATTGCACGTGGCTCGGAGACTTGGTATGTCGTCCTGGAGAATGCACGTGGCTCGGAGACTTGGTATGTTGTCCTGGAGAATGCACGTGGCCCGACTTCTAGATATTCCACCGTGGGGAATGATTTGGATGACATGTAATCGACTAGTTTGATTTGTTTTGAATAAGTGGGTGCCTATTATGAATTGTACTAACTTGCAGGTGGGATCTAAGGCCAAGGTAAGTCCTCTAACCTATGCATGTTTAGGCAACCCATAGTGTATTGGTTTACTAATCGGGTCTTAGGGGGGTAGAACTCACTGAGACGTTGTCTCATGGTTATTCTATAACCATTTCAGGCCCGTAGATGGCAGCACCTCCACCTCCTCGTCCACCTCCTTGTCCTGCCATGCATTTTGGTATTCCCTAGGAGGTGACCGAGCTAGAAATCCACTTCCACATTTACCCTCACCTAGAAGGACTAGAGTATGTTCTAGTTAAGTCAATCGTCCGGGTTGACGTAGGAGAAAATGCCCTGAAGCTTCATCATTATAGGTCATGGTACCAATAGTACTTTGACGGGCAAATAGAGGGACCCATTCCAGAGAACGACGTGCCAATGTACGTTCTGGAAGAAGCATTTGGGGAGGGTACAGCAGACCATGCAGATGGGTTGGTTGTGAATGTTCAGGACCCGACACTTGAGGCTAAAGCCCACACTCCTATGTACTCAATTGATGATGATAACTGGAATGACGAGGGTAGTGAGATTGAAAAACGGGAGGTGGAACGACAGGAGGAGAACGAGGAATGGGGTGTAGCAGAGGAGGTACCTGAAGATGAGCCGGCATCTGAAGCCGAGGATGAGCCTGAAGAAGAAGATGAGGAGCTAGAAGAAAATGAGCTCAGTGATGCTGAATCGAAGGAGGATCATGATGATCTCGAGTACAATCCGGATGAGGATTAAAATCCCATCCCTTTTGTGATCCATGTATATTTGTAGATAAGTGTGAGCCTAGAAAGTCATACATGGTATTGTGAAATATACTATGTTTTGTGTTATGTATAAAAGTTTGGTTATGAGATTCGTTATGAAAAAGATGGTCTTGCTTTTCTATCACATTGTTTTATTGTCTGGGGATTTATAACTGCTTATGCATGTGCTTAATAAATGAAAGGGTCAGCGATACTTAGTCCTAGGATATCGCATTCTAAAATCGGCCAAGTAAAAGAATGTGCGAGTGCCCGAGGACTGGGGCGTGACAGGCTGGCAGCATGGGCTAAGCAAGACGGTGCAAATGGGGCGGCAGCTGAGCGTGACGAGCAGGCAAGCACGCAGGGGTGCGCGACAGCGAATGGCGGTGGTCCGGTGGTGTGCTGGCTTGCTGGTTTGACCCTTCTAGGATTATGGTATTTTGAACAGCAAAAAGAAGGGGAAGGAGGAGGCTGCTCGACGATGGGGAAAGAGAGAGGAAAGAGGACCGGTTTCAGCTGGAGGGGGCCACCAATGGCCTTATCTCATCTCTTTGTCTCCCTTCGGTGTGTCCCACCAAGTGTGGTTGGCTTCCACAACAATCCTCAACCTTCAAGCTTTCTCAACAAGCTAGGGAAATGGTCCAAAAGTCATGCGCAAGGGGGCTACGAATTTCACTTGGAATTGCTTCAATTCCCAATCAAATCCTCTTCAAATCAACTCATTTCGACTTCTATAAATTTCAATATCAAGTCATTGATCAAATTGGCATTTTTCATCACCAATTGATCCCCCTCGCATCCCAATTTCGCGATAAAAAACGATCCTCTGCATTTTCTGATCGAAAACAACCTTATCTCGACTTTTTCCGCCAAAAGCTCAGTTTGCAGAAAAATCTTCGGAGACTGAGTCGATATTCCTAAAATAACTTGTGACATGACAGAACTTTATCAGATTCAAATTCACGGTTAATTTCAATCTAGCGCGATTTTAGCTTGACCTAAGCTACCGAGTAGCTTTTAGAAATCTTTAGTACAAATGACCTGTGGTCGATTTCCTTCAAGCGACAATGAACCTCTTCAACACACTAGCGACTTTTAATTATCGTGAAAATCTTAAGAATTCAAATACAGACATGGGGTACCAAAACGACAAAAAAATCAATCTAGCGCTGATTAACGAGAATTTTGCAATTTAGTGGAATCACTCACGTTTAGTCACACATCTCAGTCGAACCGACTTATCTCTGATTTTTAATCGATCTTACTATACCGAAATGATCTTTGCAAATGAGCACAGTCGAGTAGTCGATTCCTGATCGAATCCTCAAGTCTATTGCATTAAAATCTCTTAATGAATTCCCCAGATAGTCTAGTTATCTCACGAGTGATCGGCTTTGAGAATAGCGCTATAGACGCGTCGATGAAAGACCCGATTTAATTTAATAGAAAACAGCATTGAAAATTGGGGATGTCATATCAACATAACAGAAGTGTGCAACCAATTGGCAATTGAAATAATAATGCACAAATAACGACCTAGCATTCGTCTTGTAGATTATTCAAATCTTGGGCTAAAGGTCTAAGAGGTTGTTCAATTTTGAGCACAACTTTTATAAAAAAATTTCACACATTTAAAACAAAAGAAAACTACTCAAAAACCGATTTTTAAGCTTTTCCCAAAGATTTGTGATTTTTCTAAATATTTTATGATTTTTTAAAAAATATATAATATAATATAATATAATATAATATAATATAATATACTAATCCAACCGGGCTTGTCAGCCCGGGTTCACTGTTGGATTCGGCTCAGCTCGGTGAAACCAAAACAAAATAAATATAAAAACTAAGCCCAACCCACAATGAAATAAACCTAAGTCGAAGCCTCCTTAGACCCACTGAAACCATATCAACGCTCAAGCCCAGCCATTTGATCCGAATTTTTGTTTCTTTTTTTTATTTTTTATTTTTGAAGTTTCCTTATTTTATTCTTTTATTTCTTCCCTTCTTCTCCACGACGTCGTCTTATTCACGACGTCCCCTTCTCGAGCGATGTCCTTCACCCGAAGCTCCGAATTTCTTAGACAAGCCTCGGGCCAAAGCTCAAGGTGCCGCCGAGCCACCACCCTTCATCAGTCGTCTACTCCGACCGCCACTCATCAGCCGACCTCCCCGCTACCGGCTGAGGACCACACCACTCCGCCGGCACCAACACAATAGGAAAAACGACAGGGCCAAAGCGAACAAAGCCACGGGCGGCCCCCGAACAACGTCAAGCTCGAAATCGCAGCAAAAACGATAAGATTAACAACACGCGGGAACGTCGATTCATCCCCGAACCAAGAACGCGAAAGCGGATCTAACTTAAGCATTTCATCGAGCAGTTAGAGCGCACTGTCTAAAACGACAGGAAAACGAACCGGCCGAGCTCAAATCGCGCCAGGACTCATGAAAATCAACATACAAGAACACAGAGACAAGAAACAAGGACGAAGTGGGCCGGAGCTCGCGTGAGCCGGAGGCCGCGAGCTCCGGGCCGGCATGCCCAAAAGCAGGGCAAAAATAGGGTCAGGCTTGCTGGAGTTTTGGCGCGGGAAAGGAGGCACGGCGGCGGCTCGTCGGCCGTGATTCCGACGCGTTGGCCGGCGGTCTCTCCCTCCAAATCTGTTCCCTCGCTTGAACTCTCACTCGCTGCTCTCTCTTTCTCGGATCTCTCTCCTCTCCCCCCAAAAAATCCCTTCCCCTTCTCTCCCTTTTAAGCTCTCTAGCCGGCGCCATGGCATCCTGACATGCCACTGTCGCCAACGGTCTGCCGCCGACCACCAACTCCGGTGCGACGCTCGCCCTGTCTCCTCTGTCTCTGTCGCGTACGCCGTCCTTTCCTCCGCTCTCTGTTCTCTACAGAGGCGCGAAGGAAAAGGGGAAAGGAAGGAGATGGGGACCGGGCTAGGAAACAAGGAGCGGGCCGGCCCAGGTGGAAAGGAAGGGGAAAAGGAAAAGGGGCCGGGGAAGCCCACCCTTGGCCCGGCTCCACTCGCCCCCTTTTTTTATGATCGAAAATTTTATTTTTAATATAAATTTTAATATTGGTCATGCAAATGCTCTTAATAACCTATATGCTATGCAATTTAATGAAAATTATTTTTGTTAGGAGTTAAATATTAATCCCTAATTTCCCAATACGATTAATAAATAATTAAATAGATTATCAAAATTTAGGTGTCAACAATAGTTTATCTATTCCACCAAGTAGCTATTTAAAAAATGATGAATTTGCTTATTTGCCAGGTTCTCTTCATTTCTGACGACACCATATACCATAGGATCAATGTATTGCTTAATTACCATTGCCGAGCCATTGCCCTTGCCCCCCTCTCTCTTGATCTTCTCTGCGCTCATGCGCTTGTGCACTAGAACACGACCTCACCATGAGGTCACCAACTCAAGGCCGACTCTTAATGTCACGCTTAACCATGAGCCCACGGTCAAATCCAAATAGCACGAAGAGGAGGCAACCTAATTGCGAGATCATGAGCTCAAGCCCAACTCTCAATATCACGGTTGAGCGAGAGCTCACTATCCATTGGAAGCCATGCTTGATCGAATTTGGCCGACGTTGCCGACGAAATTCTGTTGTGGTCATGTCACCGACACCAATGGCCACTAGAGATACATAGTTAACAAACACACAAATGGGACAAAATCAAAAAGGAAACATGGACGCATATTTGTCGCACTCCTTGGTGTGCTTATCAAACCGTTTGATATCAATTGGCGTAGTGGAAAAACTCGCAATTTGCTACACGAGCAAGTAACTCGCAAAGGCACGGGTGAAGCATACACGCGTGAAACGTAGAGAGGGAAATTTATCAATTTGTTTTTTGGTATCAAGCTAAATTACAAGAGAACATAATCTATACTTGTATTAGATAACCCAGAAAATATCCAAGTGTAAGACATGGTACAGATATCATGGTACAGATATACTAATAAGAAAATTTGTCCTACTGAATATTGAAAATCTAAATTAATAACTACTTAAAGTTGAAACAAATCACCCAAAATCCTAACGTAGTTTCTAAAATAGAAAATATATGGCTCGTCTTGTTATTATTGTCATCGTCCCATCATAGACCATTTTCCACAATTTAAGGAAGGCAAGACAAAGTGACCAGGGCTATTGAGCCGACAAGTCTGTCGAAAGACATTGTGCGAAGCATATGTCGATCCATTGGAAACCCTTTTGAATTTCACTTTGTCACCTAGGCACGAGAGGCTATTATACGTGCCTACTCGGCATTAGCCATTTATGAAGAAATGACGACATGATGGCTCGAGTTGGAGATTTCGGGCTTGCAAAGATCATTTCAACGGTGTCTGCTAAAGCCATAGGAGTTCAAGATCAGGGGAATTCAACTTCAACCACAGTCATAGGATCTATACGCTATGTGCCTCCTTGTATGAATCTGTCATATTTTCTTGATTAGTTTCAATTGTTTGTGATAATAATATGAGAGATTGTTAAAAGTATTGAATAAACAATGATCCTTGATGTTATGCGATACTTTGGATGCTCTGATACATCTTTCTCACAATGCAATTTCTTCTTTACCTTATTAATAGTAGCATGTCCTAATCGTAAATGAGAATAAACCATCGTAAATTGGATCAATGAATGAAAATTTTTTTGATCAAAACTAATGAATCCATGCCAATAAATGGATTAAGCATGTTGTGTCATCTCATATTCGTATTTTCTTTCTCTCATTCATATTTTATCTCATATTATGCTCATGCTGTGAAAATGGATTGTTATTAATTTTGTCATAAAGTCAATTACGATATGAGAAATTGACGAGAACCTGTGATTCACTCTCAGTATGCCATGACTTAAGGTCTTGACAGTAAGTAACTGATCCCTTACGGTGGACCCTTTCCTGTTAACTTGATCTATAATCCTTCATTTGTAAAAATATATTTATATGACATGACATTTAAGTGAGAAGCTGTCGGAGGTCTCGAACCCACAAGTGCATGATAATATCACACAACATGCACTAATTGACAATACGATAGGCTCTATCCAACTTTCACTCTACCTGAACTTCTTCTTCAGAGCATACTAGGACAAATTTACGCATTTTGCATGTATAAATTCTTCAGCGTCAACAAATCGCTCCAAGTCTCTTCTTTTCCCATGTTCTTCCAGGCATTTTCTTCTGTTCTGTCTTGTGGAAAAGAAATAGTGAGGTATAGGTATTAAACTGAATCCGGATCATGAAAATGATGAGCCTTATGTGCATTCCATGTGTGTCCACTCAAAATCAGTGACGCAAATTTAGTTAATACATGCACTGAATGCACTAAACAGTTTCTGCCGAGACCTTCACCACAAATATTTTCCTCTTTTTCTGTTTTCCCCTATACCCTACTAGAGGAAAAAGTCACTCTTAATGTTTAGGCAATTTGTTTAGCAAACATGTGACAACTTTGGGTGCACTTAGTAGGTTTAGAGAAAGAAGAGTTCATATGTTGTTTACTAGATCTTTCATGCACTTTATAAATCCTAAAATCTTATTTCTCTATGGTTGATGCATTCCAACTTTTGTGGCAATTTTCACCACTTTAGCATACGATAGGCAATAAACATCAGCCATAGCCAATAAAATAAACGAAAGTCAAAAAAGAAATATGAAAGAAAAAATCTATGGGACTTTTATGACCCTCTATCTTGCTCCGGCGGTGGATCCCTTGGCCTTTGCCATGCGTAGCGAGCTTGACTATGAAGTGAGTGAGGGCTTGCAAGCCATCGCTCTACGTTGGGCGTGACTAGCGCGAGCCCTCACAACTATCATTGGCAGGCTCTTGCAAATGGATATCAAGCAAAATCCCTTCCCCTTCTCTCCCTTTTAAGCTCTCTAGCCGGCGCCCATGGCGTCCTGCCATGCCAGCTGTCGCCAACGATCTGCCCCCGACCACCAACTCCGGTGCGACGCTCGCCCTGTCTCCTCTGTCTCTGTCGTGTACGCCATCCTTTCCTCCGCTCTCTGTTCTCTGCAGAGGCGTGAAGGAAAAGGGAAAAGGAAGGAGATGGCGGCCGGGCTAGGAAACGAGGAGCGGGCCGGCCCAGGTGGAGAGAAGTTAAAAAGGAAGGGAAAAAGCGAGAGCTCACTGTCAATTGGAAACCATGCTTGATCGAATTTGGGTGGCATTGCCAATGAAATTCTGTTGTGGTCATGGCGCCAACACCGACGGTTACTAGAGATACAGAGTTAACATACACATAAATGGTACAAGATCAAAAAGGAAACATGGATGCATATTTTGTTGCACTCCTTGGTGTGCTGATCACATTGTTAGTAATATTTGTCAAGTCTTCTCACCCAACCAACGCTCTCTCTTTCCTTGCCATTAGCCATCGTCTTCGGCCGTTGTGGCCACTTGTCATCACCGGTGCCTTCTTCACGTCTTGATTATTTTGAAGATAATTTTCATTAGAAAAAATCATCTTCTAATTCAGAATCTTTCTTTCGAATTTAAATTACAAAACTTCCGTTACCCCATTGCCAGAGCCAGTTTACGCAAGGGTTGGCCATGGCCTCGACATCCCACCCACGCCCCTTTGTTAACCTGAGCCTATTCTCTCTTTAAGCCATAGGTGGGACCGCGAAGTCATCATGTTCGGCTTTCCAACCGAATGATCGTCGCATTTGGTCATCGTTCTATAGCTTCTTGAGATACATTAATGTCAAAGATCCTACACCTCTGAATCTTCATTTGCGAGATGGTTGTCTCCAAACATTGTATTCCCATGATCTTTCCACTCCGATACCAATCGATGCAGTGGAAAAACTCGCAATTTGCTACACGAGCAAGTAACTTGCAAAGGCACGGGTGAAGCATACATGCGTGACACGTATAGAGAGAAATTTATCAAATATTTTTTTTTTTTGTGTTAAGCTAAATTACAAGAGAAACACAATCTATACTCGTATTAGAAAACCTAATGAATTTCTAACTATAAGACATAATATAGATATACTAATAAGAAATTCTATACTACTGAACATTAAATATCTAAATTAATAACTATTCAAAGTTGAAACAAATCACCCAATATCCCAACGTAGTTTCTAAAATAAAAAGATAAAAAAAATATGTGTCTCGTCTCATTATTATTGTCATCGTCCCATCACAAACTGTTTTCCACGGTTTAAGAAGGGCAAGACAAAATAACTAGGGCTATTGGGCCGACAAGTCGGTTGAAAGACACTGTGCAAAGCATATGTCAACCTATCAGGAACCTTTTCGAGTTCCACCTTGTCACCCCAAACACAAGAGGCTTATATTTGCCTACCCGGCAATACCTATTTTCGAAGAAATGATGGGGGCATCTACCTACACCTCCCAAGACCTCCCAGTTTCTAGATGAAATATTTTTCTTCCCCACCTACGAGGGAATACTCTCGAGATTTTACATTACAGAGTTTAGATGGAACAGTTTAAGGACATATCTAAGGAAAAAACTGTTGACCAAGAAAAAAAAGGAGAAAAACATGACAAATCAAACCATGGAAATTCCTCCGGGGATGTCGCTCTTTTTGAAGAAATGACAGGGCATCTACCTACACTTCCCAAGGCCCCCTAAGTTTCTAGATGAAATCTTTTTCTTCCCCCCTTAGGAGGGAAGACTCTCGAGATTTTACATTACATAGTTCAAACGAAACAGTTTAAGAATATATCTTAGGAAAAGACTGTCGACTGGAAAAAAAAAAAAAAAAAAAAAAAAAAAAAAAGAGGGAGAAAAACGTGACAAATCAAACCACGGAAATTCCTCCGGGGATGTCGCTCTTCACCATATCTCCAACCTTGTGGAAAACGTTGACTTTTCTGTATTCCCAGGAGACCCAACTTTCTTGTTTAGACCGTTTCTTCTCTTAATGATTATTTATATTTTTGAAACCTTTTGAACCCCTGAATTTAATTGGCTTGAGCCACGAATTTACCCTATCTGTTTAATAAGATAGTTATGTCGTTGGGATTTGATAACAGATTTGATGTAAAATGTTGCTTTTGATCCTCGACAATCTTGCAAATAGACAAACTAAAGGTCTCCTGCCTCCAATATTTCATCTTTTGCGTTCCGTTGGATACATTGAGCAATTGAACCAATTCAATTTATGAACCAAACTGAATTGGCCTTACTCGATTGGTTCCGCATCTAATCACTTGGGGATTGGGTAGTTTTTGTTTCCAAACAATCCCTAGTTCCAAAACACCGGAACCAGAAACCGAACATAACAAGATCAAGATTTTTTTATCTAAATCTATCTATCCTGGAGCTAATCTAAATTCTAGCATAAGACCGTTATGTTTTTTCTTTCCTTTTTTTCCATGTAGAGAGGAACCATCTTTAATAAGTAAGTTCGGAATCCGTGAAATACTAACCTCAACAATTGATAAGACATGGGTCAAAACACTAGATGCATGATCTAGAGATGGAATTATTTATGTTGGTAACTTACAATGTCGGACTAACATCTGGCTTTGTTGGTAGACAAAAACAAAGAACTAATGCCTTGTTCTTAATCTACACACTCATGTCTATTCTATAGTAGCTAAGCCAAGATGAGCAATTGCATCTAATCTTTTATGCAATGAATTGTAATATTATTCCCGAAATTGCGGGTCTTCGTTGGCTGTGCGCCCATAAAGCAAGCGGTGGAATATATGTTGAGCGAATTTTGGGGGGCAGAACCGACAAAGACCCACATTTTCAGGAATAGTTATTTCGTACATAGCAAACACTTGGAATAGAAAAACTTTTCACAAGTGGCTTTAATCACCATGCGAGCGTCAGCTCTTTAGTCAGCTTATTACCTATATGCGCACTCGCACGATAATCAAGGCCGCTTTGATAAACGCCAATTACTATCCGAAATTTATGACATCATGACCTTTAATGGATGGTTGTTCCGCTAGTTCACTTTGGCTGGCTAAATACGATCAAGCCTCTAAGTCATACAAAAAATATGTATACCTATCCTTTTCTTTTTTGATCTGACCCTTACACATTTATCTATACCTATATAAATAAAACCAAAACACCATTTGTCTCAATTTTAGATTTCTAGATTGTCATTCAATTTCTTTCTCTCATACCCTTCTGTTTCAGAAATAACCATCCATTTTTTGTATCTCTTCACAATATTAGATTTCTTAGTGACCCTTGTTTCCATTATTATATATTTACCCATTTCATATATAACTACTCAATCTCTTTCCATGCATATTATCTCATTATTTGCTCACGCGTGACGCGTGCCTAACATGACAATAGCGATGATAACATGGATGAATGACTATATCCATTCAAGCGAAGTGATTGCATTTATTGTAATTTGAAGATATTTTCAAATGGACAATACACATTCTCACTGCGAAATAGATGATAGTGTTTCAACGGTGGTGATACATTCTTATGCACAAAACACATGCATCCTCAGTCAGTGCCTAAATCATAGGCGAGATGATCAAGTAGATTGAGCTTTTCAACTATCATAAAGTAAACTTTGAGTCTATATCAGCTATGTCACCAATATTTATATTCTCTTTTCAAGTTTATATAAAGTGTAGGTCTAATCATGGATTCGGCGACCTGCATGTGCATCAACAAAACCTGCTCATTTGGGTTTGGGGAAGGGCCCTAGAAGTTCAAACCAAGCCTACTCAACAATTAGGTCTAATTGTAAGATTTTTTTTTCTAATGTGTGCTAATATTAATTAATATTATAATTTATCATTTTATGGAATTGGTCTAATAACGTAAGATATAAGATTTCTTAATTAGTTTAATATGAGACAAGTTAGTATGGGCTGAGTAAGGCTCGACTTATGATGAGATGGCATGTGGCTTAAAACTCTATAAATAGTGTTTAAATCTCTCTTCTAACCTTGAAGCATTAATATCCTCACATAAGAAGCGTTTACAAAACATTAAGGGTGATAGACAGTCTCATTGACCCAGTGATATAGAAGGCAATAGAAAAGAAGAACGGTGAATTTCAAATTAGGTATGCAAATCTCTTTACTTGATTATATGTGTTTTTTTATTTTACTTATGGAGATCTTGGGGTGCCATTTTCACATATTATACTAAATAAATGTAATACTTACATTTAAACCCCTCTCTCTATATATTATTATATAGAGTTCATGTGAATGAGTGGTTTGCAATATTGCCATCTCTAAGAGAGGATGGGACCCTAATTGACATGAGGATTGGGAGTAGACCCCCTTTATCCCCTCCATCCTAGGACGAGGAGTTAGCTCAACTAGACAATAATGTTAGGACTGTTACAATTGCATGAACATTTTCTTAATTAAATGATGCAATAACACATTTGGAGATAAATCAATGGAAAATTAAAGCGGGAGGACCCAAAATAAGGTTATATGCTTCGTTCAATCCGCCAATGGAAACTGTATGAATCAGTTGATAAAGTGGATTTAATGCATATTTTTAGTACACTTAGCATTTCTCTAGCCTCAATAACTATGCACCACAATTTCAATTACCGACTATTGCTATGTCAAAGCATATAATATCTTCGGAAGTTATCAAAATTTCTAATGATAACCCAAAATATTCATCACCCCCACATATTCAATATTTTCCAAACTCGCTCACATGCAAACATGAGTTGGAAAAGTCAAGAATGCATCAGCTTGACTAGTTGAGCCTGATGTTTCGGCTTTTATTGCGTGACTCATGATAGACTTGGACTTGAAACCAATTTCGTGGAAAAGGCCAATAGAAAACAATCAAGAGTAGGGATTTACCCAAGAGACAACATATGTAGAAAAATTGTGTGGAAAGAGAGAAAATAATTACATGAAGGCAATACTCGTTCATCAATCAATTTGGCCGGCAACTCTAGTCATCGCAGCCTATTTTTGAACATTCGACTTTTCCATGCACAGATTACTCCACATGATCACCCTATAAATACCCCTTTAGCTTTTGCTTTTCTCTTCATCAATCAGCTGAGATCCTTCCTTCGCCAATTTTCTTTTGGTCTCTCACAATATGAGTTCCCGTATGACAATCCCTCTGCATCTTATTTTTCTCGTCGCGTTAACCCTAGCATTGATCCCTCTGTCCATCGCCCAAGACTCGCCCCAAGACTATGTCGCGGCCCACAATGCGGCTCGCTCTCAGGTTGGTGTGGGCCCGATGGCGTGGGACGAAACCGTCGCTGGCTATGCCAGGGATTACGCCAACAAGCATGCCAGCGACTGCACGCAACTCGTTCATTCAGGCGGACCCTATGGGGAGAACCTTGCGTGGGCTTCCCCCGATCTTACTGGCACCGGAGCGGTGAACATGTGGGTCGGAGAAAAGCCTGACTACGACTACAATTCCAATTCATGTGCACCGGGAAAGATGTGTGGGCATTACACTCAGGTGGTGTGGCGCAACTCTGTTCGGCTTGGATGCGCAAAGGCCCAATGCGCGACGGGCGGTAGTTTGGTCACGTGTAACTATGATCCTCCTGGGAATGTTGTTGGCCAGAAGCCTTATTGAATTACAAAAAGTTGTATGTCGGATGATGAACTATCATGTCAAAATAATGCCTCATTATGATGAGGCTAGTGCTTTTGATGCACCAAAATTAAATAACATCATATGAATGATGCATGTAATCTCTTTACTGAAGAAAAAGTTAACCTCTTTCAGTATTTATTGTTTTTCTTTTTTTATTTTGCAATTTCTTTTTTTCAAGTGAGAGAAATTTCGATCATTTGTCTAACCTCCTCAGCTCCATGCTATCAAGCACATCACTATCCCTTTGAAGCCTCATCACACTGTGAAAGAGAAGCTAAGCATGATCTCTATTACGCATATTACTCTTGAGTTAATTATTTTTGGTGTTTCTATTGATTGTATGTAGTACATGGCAATGGCCGTCTTGGCCACGTAACGATACGTTCCCGTCAATAAGCTGATCATTCATGGCAAAAAACATTAAGATATGGACCAATGTTATTTAATAATATGGACTTGGTGGTATATTCGTCGATAAATTTTATGTATTGATGAATTGAACTCCTTCAGTTGACCAAGTAAGTAAATGATCTCTAATTAATCAACTTGGTGTCGATAAGTACCAGTCAAAATTGCCTAACTTTGTATTCTATTTCAATCCATATAGCAGCCTAGTACTCTAGAAAGGTCGTTGACTCGTCACAGTTGGAAAATTCTTCCCTGAGGGTTTCGTGTGCTTGGATATAACCACCTAAATGAATTTTCATGTCATCTCAAATTACGATGTTTTAAAAATTAAGACGGAAGAACACGCCAATCATCGGAATCGATACGAAGTTGTTGTATATGACTAAGTGGATGAAATGATTAACCTATAATTTGGGAAAGTATTGCGAAAGCTCTAGAGAACTTGCTTGTTGGGACACTGTAATACAAGCCTGATACTTTCATCTGGAGAATAGAAAAATAAAAAAGGAGTTCAAGTCCAAGCCTATAAAGTAATTATTTAGATTGAGCTTCATGAGAGTAATTTATTAGATCTTTTTGTGGTGGGAAAACGACCGAGCCAGGGTTTAATTTTTCGATTGAGCATATGAACGTAAGAAAAAGTAAAAAGTACATAAAAAGTCCTAAACTTATGGCATTAATACTAATTTAATCATAAACCTTTTAATTTGATCAATTTAGTTCTAAATGTTTCCACATTTGTACAAATTCAGCTCTTTCGGCCAATTTTGATTGGCCTATGCTATAGTGGATGTCAGCCGGTGTCGGCTGTCCGGTCAACACTATTGTGATAATTTTTAATAATTTTTAATTTTTCGAATTTTTGTATTAGTTTTTTCCTCTTTTTTTTTTCTTTTTTCTCTTCTTCCTCCTTGCATTTCTTCTCCCTATAGTGGCCAGCTAGGCTCTAACGAGCCTCACCAGCCATTGGGTGATGGCTGCAAAGCCTTCACCCGCCACTAGGCGATGGCAACAAACCCCTCCCTAGTCACTTCATTGGCAACCTTGGGCAAGGTTGGATGAGGCTCGCAACCCTCGTTGACAGCAAGTGAGGGCTTCGCAGCCCTCGCCTAGTGGCCGGCGAGCCTTGCCGGAGCCTTGCCAACCACCGCAGAGAGAAGGAGCCTAAAGAGGAAGAAGAGAAAAAAATAAATAAATAAATAAATAAATAAGGAAAAAGAAAAAGAAAAAATTAATAAAAAATTTTATTTAAAATTTGTCTTGTATGGTCGGCGTTGGTTGGCATCTACATTAACACCAACCAGCCAAAAATAGCCAGAAAGATTAAATTGGTATCAAAGTGAAAAATTTTATGACTAAATTTATCAAATTGAAATGTTTAAGACTAAATTGGTACCAATGTCATAGATTTAAAAAAAAATTGATACTTTTCTCCCTTATTGACCTAGGGATTGGGACCAGGCGCCCCTTATTTCTTGCATTGTAGGGCAAGGGGCGAGCTCAACTAGCTAGTAGTTGCATCAAAAGTATTTTAAAAAGAAGGATGCGATATTCTACTTGGAGATAATTTGAATGGGAAATAAAAGTGTGAGGACTCAAAACAAGCTTGTAGGTTTCATTGAGTTGACCAATGGAAACTCGACGAATCATTGAATAAAGAGGAATTAATGCATATTCTTAATACATTTAGCATTTCTCTAACCTCAATAAAAAAAAAAAGGCACCTTATGATATTTTCTGAAATTATTATCAAATTTCTAATCATAACGAAAATAAATATCTTACTCATGCATCTAATATTTTTGGAACTCGCTTTCGTGGAAACATAAGTTAAAAAAACAAAATTGAAATTGCATCAGGCTCGACTACTTAAGCATGATGTTTCAGGTTTTGGTGCTTGGCTTATCATTGACGTGGACTTTAAACCAATTTCGTATGAAAAGCCAAAAGAAACTATGAAAAGTAAGGGAGAAAACTTTAACCCAGGACACGGCAAATGTAAAAGGAATCCTGTGGAAAGAGAGAAAGGAGATCCAAGATGACTTTTGCTTTTCTCATGTTCATGTAAAAGAATCAATGGAGCCACAGTTTGTCAAGAATATGAAAGCTTCGTTCTATATCTAAAAGTAAAATAATAAAGAATAAAATATCAGAAAACGAGTGTTGAGAGCGCACAGCAGCAAATGCCAATGCATTTTTTTATAAATACGAGCGACCATTTTAAGAAAATAATATCAGCAACGTTGTTTCTCATGAATTGAATGCTCCAGACAACAAATTATTTTAAAGGAAAAAGTCACAAAAAATCTCAAATTATAGTTATTGTGGCACATTTATCCTAAACTTGTTACATCCACTCAAGATTGAACATGAAAAGTAAAAAAAAAAAGGACACAAAATAATAATTTTAAAACGAAAGATTGTGCAAACGTCTTCTGTTGAGGATATAACGATAAGAGGGCAAAGCGAGAGAAAGAGACAGTGTATCAAAGTGAATATTACGAGCCCATTTTGACAGTCACGGGCTAGGTGTGCCTGGCCTAGCCCGTTCCTAAGCTAATATTAACCAGGAAAGGGTAATTAATATCGCTTTTGAGAAAAAACTTACTTGATGGAGAAATATTTTTTTTATGAATTTTTTTTTCAAGGAAAATGACTGGTTCTCAACATTGTATATAAAAGTGAGATGGAAAAGGATTTTCGATGTTGAAATCTTACTTTTAAAATTTATTCTCTCCATTGTAACTATATTTTGTTCCAAATATAAGATACTAAATTCATATTGAAATGCTTGCATATTGTAATAACAATATGCCACATTATTTATCTTACGACATATATAAAATAGTCTTAGTGTGTTTAAAATAATAATAACAATATTTGATTATATTGCCACACTTTGCACCATATTGTTCCATGGGCTTCAATGCGTAGAGTGTACGTTTTTTGAAACCTCAGAGAACATACATATATCTTCAAGATAGACGATGTAAAATTGAGGACCATAGAATATTCTTATAAGTCTACAGTACTTCCCTTACTGGAATCAGTCAATAATTGATTCGTCACAAAACGGAGGTATTAAATGTAGGCAACACTAAAGGTAGATCACTGGAGGAGATGGAGAAACTACTCTTTCTTATGCTCAACTTTGCCCTCATGTCCAGAGTATCCTTATGATGAAGCACAATTTGATGGCCGTGACACGATGACCTATGGACCTTGGCTCAGAGCAGAGATTAAACAATTTAGCCCTTACTGGGATGCTTTTTATCACCCTAAAGTACCAGTCGAGCCAATGGAAGAGACAATACCTGAAACCCCACCTCAAATGCAGCATGCCCTCCCAGCTCTCCCTCCTATCCCTGCAACTGAGGATGCTACTTCGATCCCTGTAATTCCTAAAGAGACTTCCAAGCACCCAACTGCTATCACCACAAACTTAGTACCTGCAGCAGCAAAGATGAAAAACACTCAGGTCATTCCAGTGGATAAACATCAACAGAAAAGATCTAAGATTCCTCGCCCAATGCCACTTGGAGGTTCCAGCAAGAAACCGAAAAGATATTCACCCTATGACCTTAAACTTCCATCCTCTACAGCTTTTGATGAGTCCCTCCTTCTGGATACCCTGGTCTTGGAGGCAGATATCCCTGATCTTTGGGCTTTGGCGGCTGGCCCTCAACAGCCACCGTGTTCCAAATGAAACTCCTAAGTTGGAATTGTCAGGGGTTGGGCAATCCCCTGACAATTCAAGCATTAAGGGCGATGATAGCATGTGATAAGCCCGATATCGTGTTTTTAATGGAAACAAAGAATGCCCAAAATTTTGTGACTAGGTTATAGCGTAAGTTTAAATTTACTCACTCTTTTGTGAAGGATCCAATTGGCTTTCAGGGCGGTCTTGCTCTGTTTTGGAATGACATCTTTGAAGTTACTATTGTACATTCGGATGCTCAGTTTGTTGATTTCATCGCTCTTGATCCTAGCACAACAGCCTCCATGCATATCACTTGCCTGCACGCACCTCCGACATATCAGCTTCGTCAGGAATTCTGGGATACTATAAGAGTTATTCATGCTGCTAATCATTTACCATGGCTGTGTATAGGTGATTTCAATGACTTCCTTTCTCCCTGGGAGAAAATGGGCAAGCGACCTGCAATCACTTCGCGTATGACCTCCTTTCGGAATGTAATTAATGATTGTGCCTTACTAGAACTACAAAGTAAAGGATGCGAATTTACCTGGTCAAATAATCGCGAAGGAGATGATTTAGTAAAGGAAAAGCTTGATCGTGTGTTTTGTTCCCTGGAATGGCTGATGTCTTACCCTTCTGCAGAAGTATTTGCCCTACCACCTGTTGGTGCAGATCATAGTCCTCTATTGCTGCAAGCTCGTCCTCAAACTGTCAAGTATGCAAAGAGTTTTCAATATGAAGCATTCTGGAACCAAGATAAAGAGTGTCACGACATGGTTAAACAGGCATGGGAAAACAATAGTACCTCATTGATTTTTAAATTACAGGCATTTGCTACCCGATTAACAAGCTGGAGCAGAGCACGTTTCAGCAACTGTCACCACCGAATCTCTCACTTGCAATCTCAACTGCAGATAATCACCAATCGAACATCCTATCAGGAAGGGGATAAAAAGCAAGCCCATGCTATTAGATGTGAAATTCAGAAATTATGGACTCAAGACGAACAATTCTGGGCTATGCGGTCTCGCATTCAATGGTTGAAATGGGGATATCATAATTCAAAGTTTTTTCATGCCTACACTATGCAACGAAGACAACGGAATAGAATTACTATGCTTGTAGATACTCACCAGCAATGGATCAGAGAACCAGAACAACTCAAAGAACTGACACAGGGATTCTTTTCTCAGCTATACCGAACTGTGGGCTACCGGGATTTTCGTCCTTTCTTAGAACAATGTCCACCAGTGGTAACACCTGAAATGAATCAACACTTGATGAGTAGGATAACAGAGGAGGAGATTTATCAAGCTACCTTCCAGTTGGGCGCTTCGAAAGCTCCTAGACCTGATGGCCTTCATGGCCTCTTCTATCGGCATCACTGGAATGTTATCAAAACAACCGTCATTCAAACAATTCAAGAATTCTTTCACACAGGTTGTATGCCTCCTAGACTAAACAGAACAATCATTGCCCTCATCCCTAAAGTTCAGCATCCAGAAAGTATTGAACAGTACTGACCCATAAGTCTTTGCAACTTCGCTTACAAGATCATTTCAAAAATCATGGCCAACAGACTTAAACCTTGGCTGTCTACTCTGATTTCCAAAGAGCAAGCAGCTTTTATTAGCGACAGACAGATACGGGACAATATTATGGTGGTTCAAGAAGTCATGCATCAATTTAAAGTGCGAGCATGCAAGAAACGCTTCAACCTTATTCTCAAAACAGACATGCAGAAAGCCTACGATAGGGTTGAATGGGACTTTTTGGAAGCCTATTTGAAGCATTTGGGCTTTAATGACAGTTGGGTTACTCGGGTAATGGCTTGCGTTACTACAGTCTCTTTTAGTATTCGTTTTAATGGTGAACAACTTCCTTATTTTAAGCCTACTAGAGGGCTGCGCCAAGGTGATCCCCTCTCTCCATATCTCTTCATTTTACTTGCCAATGCCCTATCCACTACTCTCACTCAAGCTGTGGCTATGGGTCATATAAAGGGGATTCAATTTAATAGAGACTGTCCTAAGTTATCTCACCTATTTTTTGCTGATGATTCAGTATTTTTCCTTAGAGCCACTATTTCCGAATGCCAAAACCTTGCCAATCTCCTAAACCAATATTGTTTCGCAACAGGCCAGCTCATCAATAGAAACAAATCTGGTGTGTTCTTTAGCAAACACTGTCCTATTTCTTTACAACATAATCTAGCACAAGAACTCCGAGTCCCTATTATCAATAAGTATGGTAAATACCTGGGCATTCCCTCGGATTGGGGCCGCTCCAAAAGGGAGATGTTCTCCTGGATCTTGGCAAGAGTAAATGCTAAGTTAGCAGGTTGGCAAGAACAATTTCTATCGAAAAGTGGCAAGGAAATATTATTGAAATCAGTAATTCAGGCCTTACCGTAGTATGCCATGTCTCTCTTCAAGCTCCCGCTGTCTCTCTGCAGATTGATAGAAAGAAAGATATCAGCATTCTGGTGGAGTAAACATAACAGTCATTCTGGAATTCACTGGAAAAATTGGTCAGAATTAAAGCTTTCAAAAGTTTCAGGGGGGATGGGATTAAGAGATTTAATCAATTTCAACACAGCTATGCTTGGAAAGCAAGCTTGGCGTCTCTTACAGCAACCTCAAGCTATCTGGAGTCAGCTATTTAAGGGTTTATATTTTAGATATTCCTCATTTCAAACTGCTCCCTCCGGACATCGTCCTTCATAGGGGTGGCAGAGTTTATTGAAAGGTCGTGAAGCAATTACACCTAAACTACGTTGGTTAGTTGGGGATGGATCGCAGATACACATCAGAGAAGATAATTGGTTACCAATAGGTCCGATAGGAGGCTTACCAGAGGAGGGAGAACCTGAACTCGTTGCTGATCTCATTGATTTACAGCACTCTGAATGGAAATCCTCCCTTGTTACTGCATTCTTCGATGTCCAGGTCAGTACAGCAATCCTAAATACTCCTATAAATCCCTCTCTCCTTCATGATCAACTTGTTTGGACAGAAACACCTTCTGGTACCTACACAGTGAAGAGTTGCTATTCTTATCTTTATTTACAATATCAGCAACCTACACATAAACCCTCATCTTCTTATACTAACCCGCCCCTGTTATGGAGGAAAATTTGGCATATGTGTACAGCTCCAAAGATTAGGGTTTTCCTCTGGTTAGCTTGTAAAAATGCAATTGCTACACAACACAATCTCTATCAACGCCATATCATCCCGCATCCTTATTGTTCTCTATGCAATAACTCTGTTCCAGAATCAATAGAGCATCTATTTTTCTTCTGCCCTTGGACTAATGACATTTGGAATCATGAAGAAATTAGAGTCAAGATATCACCTACCTCAGTTAGCCAATTTGATGCCTGGATTGTTGACAGAGCTTCCCTTCCACAAGCGTCTCCAGAGTTTGAAGTGATCGCTCATATTCTGTGGGAGATCTGGCGCCAACGAAATAATGCTGTTTTTCGTCAGATTCCACCGGATCCTCTCCAAGTCGTCAATGATGCCCTAACCCAAACCACCATCTTCAAGGTTTTACAGCCCTCTCCACAGAAGATTAAAAACAAATTGGTCAGTTTAGAACAAAGATGGAAACCACCTGCGGAGGGATATATAAAGTGCAATATTGATGGGGCTTATCGCAAAGAATCGGAGACAGGAACAATCGCTTGTATTTACAGAGACAGTAAGGGTATTTTAACGGATGTGCTCACCAGATCTGTGCCTGCCCAATCGGCATTTCAAGCCGAGATCTATGCCCTTATATCTGCTCTTCAACGGCTGATCCAGCAGGGTCTCCAGCTTCAGCACTTCGTGATCGAATCTGATTGCTTACAGTTGGTGGAGATAGTTCGGACGAAACTGCGGCCGCCATGGATGGAACGCCATCTCTTCGCGATTCTCAGCGAACTCCTTCCGCAATGCCCTAATCTTTTGCTTCAACATGTGAGGCGTCAAGCAAACCTAGCAGCTAACTGGGCCGCTAAAGCCCACAAGGATCAAGGCCCACCTACAAACTGGCTTCTCTTTCCTCCTTCTATTTTCCTAAATATACTATCTTCGGATGCTTCGGCACTTTCTTGTATGGATCTCTAATATAATACAAGTAATCTTTCGACAAAAAAAAAAAAACTTTGCCCTCTTGTGGTGGTGGAGCTCAATCCCTAGCCCCAAATAGGTTAGCCACCTTAATGAATCATGAAATCCACTTAACTCTCCGAGGTGTCCGACATAGACCTTAAAACCAAAATAAATTGGACTAACTCATTTCATGCATGTGTCACGGTCTCGAAGTTTCCCATGCGCCAAAGATCATGTATGATAAAAGAAGATCGGGCCAAATCTCCTAGACCTTTCAGAACATTACTAGGGACTAGCGATACGGTAATTGTACCAACTTGTAGAGTTTTCTTGTCATAATTGTCAATAGTTGGTAAATGGAGAGGTTTAATCTGTTCCGTTAGATCGAAAGGGCATCAATGGTTGTATTGAGAGAGTTTCTAGTATAAGAAGGGTGTCTTCCCCCTAATTTGTAACCATCCAACCACTTCAAAGTAGATAAACATTATCTCCTAGAGTTTCTCTCTCTGAAAACTTTCTCTCTATATGATCCGGGTGAATGAGTGATTGATTTAAGGAAGCCTAAGTCACTGCACAAGTCTGATCCAAACAATTGACTTGTGACACATGGCTCTTGTTCCACTACTTTCTATAAATCAAAGAAATCATATAACATTTTTATTCATTATTCAATTTATGGATTCACTTTTATTTCTTGAGCATTTACATGATTTAAGTAGCTATGAGGTACTTTTCAAATGTTCGCCAAACATTATATTTGTGTGGTGCAACCATCAAATCAATTTGTCTTATCCCAAATCGCGTAGATAATTCTTATTATCAAAATTTTGTAATGTCTCGTATAGATATTCACGTGTCACTAGGTGTCAAAATTTCAGCCTGCGAAGACAATTAGTGAGTTAACCTCAATGTTGAGTGAGCAAATTACTGACCGATCCTGTAATTGCCCACCTCTTCTTGGGATTACATATGCTAATAATAGTAAATCACAATGATTTTGGTCATTTGCTTACATGACACATTCAATGCTATGTTCAGGTCTCCATTGACTTCCCAATCCTCACGTAATCGATGGGGAATATGAGGCACCCAATTTGTTCAGTCTACAGTCTTCATCTCCATGGCCTTTGCTTGACTTTTCTCGAGTGGGCTTCTTGTGAGTTTTCGATTGGACTCATTCCCTTAGGAGAGGGGGTCCGTGAAAATCTCACTTATTTACTCTCTCATTCCATTTTTAAACTCTGATTACCTAATTGGGTCAATGGCAAGTGGCTAGATCGCACACTTACCGTGGTTTAATGACGTTTACATTTGTAATGGAGGTGAAATATACTGAAGCGACTAAATTGCCCGAAGAAAAAAACTGACATCACTGGATCGTTCTTTTTGAGGTGCGGCACGGTCAAGTTCTGCATCCAAACATTGCGGAGTCGGATCAATAATGGCGCAACTACAATTTCAGGCTATTCATGTCTGTGGACACCAGGTACGCAATGCCCGATTGAACTGGAAAGATCAAGTTTGTACTATCTAGGCCCACTGATCGGTCGTGCGTTATCCAGACCTTTTTCCTCAGCCACGTTGCCAGAAGGAACAAGGGAAGCGAAGGTGGACGGAGGCAAAAATTAAATGCCTTCACCTAATAACATGACTGGAGATTTTAATAGAACAAGAGGCCATCACGCCACCACCTCTCTCTCTCACTCCCCACCTACACACCTTCAGCCATCATCCCTCGGGTCTCCATAATTAGTAAAATGGGACTTCAATAATCAATTTACGGAAAATCATTTAAAAAAAAAAAGGTAATCTATTAATCGAAATATTCATATTCAGAGTGAAAATATTTTTTTCAATGCATTTTTTTATAAATACGTGCAACCATTTTAAGAAAATAATATCTGCAGCGTCGTTTTTTGCGAACTAAATGCCCCGGACAATAGATTATTTTAAAGAAAAAAGTCACAAAAAGCCCAAATTATATCTACTGTGACATATTTATCCTAAACTTCTTACATCCCCTCGAGATTGAACATGAAAAGTAAAAAAAAGAAAAAGGAAAAAACAGACACAAAAATAATAATTTTAAAACGAAAGAAGACTGTACAAACGTCTTCCATGGAGGATATGGCGATAAGAGGACAAAGAGAGAGAGACGGATAGTGTATCAAAAGTGAAAATATTACGAGACCGTTTGGTAGTCACGGGCTGGGTGGGGCTGGCCTAGTCCGTTCCTTAGCTAATATCTAACCAGAAAAGGGAAATTAATATCACTTTTGAGAAAAAAAAAATTAGTTGATGGAGAAATATTTTTTTATAAAAAAAAATTGTTTTCAAGGAAAATGACTGATTCTCAACAGTGTATTTAAAAGTGAGATGGAAAAAGGTTTTCGACGTTCAAATCTTACTTTTGAAATTATTGTCTCCATTCTAACTACATTTTGTTCCACATATAAAATCCTAAATTGATATTGAAATCCTTGCATATTGTAATAAAAATATGTCACATCATTTATCTTACGAAATATATAAAATAGTCTTAGTGCATTTAAAATAATAATAACAATATTTGATTATATTGCCACGCTTTGGACCCTATTGTTCCATGGGCTTCAAACCGTAGGGTGTACATTTTTTGAAACCTCAGAGAACACACGTATATCTTCAAGATAGACGACGTAAAATTGAGGACCACAGAATGTTCTTGTAAGTCTACAGTACTTCCCTTGGTGGAATTAGTCAATACTCGATTTGTGCGCAAGACAGAGGTGTTAAATGCAGGTTAGACTGAAAGTGGATCACTGGAGGAGATGGGGAAACTACTCTTTCTTATGCTCAACTTTGCCCTCTTGTGGTGGTGGAGCTCAATCCCTCACCCCGGCGCTTGCTCGCAAGACCAAACGGATCGGCTTGCGTTAGCATCCTTCATAAATGCTATAGACGAAGATCCATTTAGAGTCTTGAGCTCTTGGAATGATTCTATCAATCATTGTGACTGGCAAGGTGTTTTGTGCAGCAAAAGGCATCCCGGGAGGGTCATATCCTTGATCTTGAGATCACAAGGCTTGGGAGGCTTCTTATCTCCTCACATAGGTAACCTTTCTTTCCTCAAGATCATGGTTTTACAAAACAATAGCTTCGGCGGTGAAATCCCATCACAGATCAGCAACTTGTTTCGGCTCCGCAATCTTGATCTTAGTAACAACTCTTTTGGTGGGCCAATACCCTCCAATCTTTCCCACTACTCAAACCTCGAGTCCTTGAATCTTGTAGATAACCGACTTTTGGGGGGAATTTATTCCAACATTGGTTCTTTACCAAGGCTTAAATTCTTGCGCTTGTCTAAGAGCAACCTTGTAGGTCCTATTCCTCCTTCGATTGGAAACCTCTCGCTGCTACAGCACTTCTCTTTGGCAGAAAATGCGTTTCAAGGAGAAATACCTAAGGAACTGTCCAGACTTGAGAGGTTGATATATTTTCAACTATCATCGAACAAACTAACCGGCGAGATTCCACTAGGGATTTTTAACATCTCTAGCATTAATTACTTCTATGTTGGTTGGAACCAGTTGCGGGGAAGCTTTCCTTCTGATATTGGCACCACTCTTCCTTCTCTCTATTACCTTGGAGGGCTCAATAACATGTTCACCAGGATAATTCCGTCATCTTTGACGAATACCACCAGTCTTCAGGGACTTTACCTTGCTAACAATAATTTCCGTGGGCCAATACCGAAAATCTAGGAAGGCTAAAGGGCCTTTACATGATTGCATTGGGTTTAAACCAGTTGCAGGATGACTTGAGTTTTATTTCTTCTTTAGCTAATTGTTCCAACTTAGAAACTCTCTCGGTGGAAGAGAACTCGATTCATGGATCATTGCCAACATCCATCTCCAATCTCTCCACCAGCATTAAGCAAATTTCAATGTCAAACAATCTGATCCATGGAACTATTCCTTCAGCCTTTGGAAATCTCTTCAACTTGTCGTATTTGAGTTTAAAGAATAATTCTCTAACCGGTAGCCTTCCTAATTCTATTGGAGCACTTTACAACTTGCGGGTACTTTTTTTGAGCAGAAACATGTTTACTGGAGAGATACCGCCTTCGATTGGTAATATGACATCTTTAAATAGGCTTTTCCTTCAAGACAACAATTTCCAAGGCTCAATACCGCAAAGTCTTGGCAATTGCATGCAACTAATCGAGCTAGAGCTTTCAAACAACAATCTAAGTGGCTCAATTCCAGTCGAAATTGTGAGCCTTTATTCCTTGTCAATCCTCTTCAGTTTAGCGCATAATAATCTAAGTAGATCTCTTCCATATCAAGTTGGGTCTTTAAGGAGTCTCGAAGAATTAGATCTGTCTTACAATAAATTGACCGGCTTAATTCCAGCCTCCATCAGCGGATGCTTGAGATTGGCACGCTTCGCTTAGAAGCTAATTCTTTTCATGGTCAAATCCCTCAAGCTTTAAGTCCATTACGACGCCTAGAAGTGCTGGATCTTTCCAATAACAATTTTTCTGGTCCAATCCCAAGCTTTCTTACAGAGTTCTTATTGCTTAAATACTTGAATATGTCATCCAATGAACTAGAAGGACAAGTTCCGGAGAGCGGAGTTTTTCTCAATGCAAGTGTTGTATCAGTTTCTGGAAATAGGGGACTTTGTGGAGGTGTTCCAACTCTGAAGCTTCCTCTTTGTAAATTACCAAGCTCTAACAAGTCTTCTACAATCAAGGCCATAATAACATCTGTGGTCGCTATCAGCTTGTTATGTTTAGCTTTGTTGTTCCTGTCTATTTTTTGTTATTGCAAAAAGAAGCAGACAAGAACCACTGCTTGGATGTCATCATCTTTCAAGAACCAATTCATGAGGATTTCTTATGATGAACTCTCGAGAGCTACTAATAGATTCTCAGAGACCAATTTGATTGGTAAAGGGAGATATGGCATAGTTTATATGGGGATTCTTGAGGGCATTGCCATTGTGGCAGTAAAGGTACTCAATTTAACACAAAGAGGTGCTGCAAGGAGCTTTGTCTTAGAATGTCAAACTCTAGGAACCATTAGACCCGAAACCTTGTGAAGATACTAAGCGTCTGTTCAAGTGTGGACATTCGTGGCAATGACTTCAAAGCTCTAATATACGAGTTCATGGCTAACGGGAGTTTGGAGGAGTGGTTGCACCCTGAGGACCATAGTGCGAGATGATGAGCATGGCAAATCGAGAAATCTAAGACTAGTGCAAAGGTTAAACATTGCCATCGACATAGTTATTGCGATCGAATATCTCCATAAGGGTTGCTCTCCGGCAATCGTCCATGGAGATTTGAAGCCGAGTAATGTGCTTTTGGATGATGACATGGTGGCTCGAGTTGGAGATTTTGGGCTTGCAAAGATCATTTCAACGGTGTCATCCGAAACCACAGGAGTTCAGGACCAGGGTAGTTCAACTTCAATTGTAGTTAGAGGATCCATTGGCTATGTGCCCCCTGGTATGAATCTGTCATATTTTCTTAATTATTTTTTGGTTGGTTGTGATAGTGATATCAGAGAGGGTTAAAAATTTGAATAAACAATGATCCATGATGTCTTGTAATGCTTCCTATGCTCTAACACCTCTTTCTCACAACATAATTTCCTCTTCTTCTTTTTTTTTTCAATTATTTTCTTCAGCAGAAAAAGAAAATACATAAATATTTATATATGAACAGACTAATATTAGTATGTCATAATTATATTTGAAATTAAGATGAGGATAAACCGTCGTAGATTTGATCAATAATTGGAAATATTTATTGTCAACACTTGTGAATCCGGGCCACTAAATGTACAAAGCATATTTTATCATATCATATTCGCATTTTTTTTCTATGATTCATATTTTATCTCATACCATGTTCATGCTGTGAAAACATACAGTGGCTAATATTGTCGTAAATTACTATATGAGAAATTGACGAGAACTTGTGCTCTTTTGGTATGCCATGACTTAAGGTCTTGAAAATAAGTAATTGACCCCTCATAGGGGAACCTTTCTTCTTGAGGCGACCTATAATTCTATATTCGTAAAATATGTTTAGATGATACGGCATTTAAAACAGAAATTCTTGGAGGTCTCAAACTCATAAATGCATGATAATATCACACAACATACACTAATTGACTACCCGATGGGTTCTATCCAACTGTAATTCTCCCTAAACGTCTTGTTTAGAGCATGTCAAAACAAACTCATGCATTTACAAGTATTAATCCATCACGTCAACAAATCTCTCCAAGTCTCTTCTCCCCCCCCCCCCAATGTTCTTTTCTTTGCCTCGTGTGGTATAGGTATTAAATTGAATTCAGATCAGAAAAATGATGAGCCTCATGTGTATCTCATGTGTAACCAGTTAAAACTGGTGGCTCAAATTTAGTTAATAGATGTACTAAATGCACTAAATAATTTCCACCAAGGCCTTCACCACATATATAATCTTCTTCTTTTTTTCCCCCACCTACTAAATGACAAAGTCACTCTTGATGTTCAGGCAATTTGTTCAGCAAAATGTGACAACTTTGGGTGCACTACTTTTTGGACTAGAAGAGTTCTGCGTTGTTGACTGATCTTTGGTGCACTTTACAAATCCTAAAGTCTTATCTCTCTGCGGTTGATGCATCTGACTTTTGCAACAATATTTACCACTTTAGCATACGATAGGTGCTAAGCATCAGCTATAGCCAATAAACTAAACGAAAATTAAACAAATAGATATGAAAGAGAAAAAACCAGTGAGGGATTTTGGGACACTTTCCTTGGACTCTACCATGCACAGCGAGCCCGTACGTGAAGTCAGTGAGGACTTGCGTGCCATCACCTATTTGGGCGTGACTGGCCCAAGCCCTCAAAACTGTCTTAGGTAAGCTCCTGCGCATTGACATCAAGCAAAACCCCATGAGATTTAGGAAATTTTTTTTTAATGCATACAATTATCATGTATATTCAAATTATCTTCAAGAAAAAAGAGACCCACTGAAGAGGCCTTTGTGTCTTATATTCATTCCTATTTAATGTTTTGATGTAATTTTCAGAGTATGGCATGGGACAGCAAGTTTCTACACTTGGGGATGCATATAGTTATGGCATTCTATTATTGGAGATGTTCACTGAAAAGAGACCCACTGAAGAGGCCTTTGGGCATTGTCTTAACCTTCATAGCTTTGTCCAAATGGCTCTTCCTGATCAAGTGATGGACATTGTAGACTCAAGGCTTTGGAGTGAAGCTGGTGATCGACAGCAGTGGATGAGGATCAAAGATTGCATAATCTCCATTTTTGAAGTTGGAGTCGCATGTTCAATAGAATCACCACTGGATCGGATGGACATGACTAAGGCGATTAGGAAATTATACTTGATCAAGGCAAGTTACGAAATCAAAAAGAGGACAGGTATGTAGCTAAGTTAATTTTCTCATTTCACCGAATTTTTTCACTAGCAGAGAAAATCATCATGTAAAGGCAATGCTAGTAGATTCACATGAATGTCTCCCTAACTAGGCTGCCTACCCATACCCTTTATGTATATTTTTAATAATTACACCCATACTTATATTTAAAATTGTAGAAAGTGGATCTATGGAGTTGGAGTCTACCTATTTTCATTAAGTAACCATGTAAAAATTGATAAATTTGCTTATTTGCATGGTTCTCTTCATATCTAATGCTGCTGTTTACCAAAGGATCGATGCATTGCTTAATTACTTGAATTATCTGATTGATTCATTTTATGCACTTTAATCCACGTTACCATTTCAATTATATGAATAAATGATGGATTAATAATTTTGAGAGGTTTTCAAGTTGGTCGAGACTGAATATCAAACTATACAGATCCCTAAGCTTGTGATATTAAATCCTAGAGTGTAATAGATGTGTGGGGAAACTAGCAAATCCACGGATTCCATAAAATTGACAAAAATAAATTTGGAACCAAAATCCTATTCGATAGACTATATGTGATAGGTGTCGGACTCCAATAAACCTACATGATTTTTTATTTTTTTTAAAAGGCACTCAACTTTACAAATTCTTAGACATAAATTATAAATAGAGCAGACTCGTTAAACTCAGCCAGACCTATTTATTATATAATTCTCTATATTCAGTCTAACCCTAAAAAACAATACCGAGCCTCAAAATCCATACCCAACTATGTAACCAACTTAAATATGTTCATAAGAATACGTGTTGGTCGAGTTAAATCTATTATCAAATTAAAAATAAAAAATTACAAAAATTAAAAATATGATGGAAAAAAAATGAAAAACCCAATATGAACTATATCAAATAGACAAGCTAAAAATTGAACAAATTTCATCTTGTTTGCAAGTATGCAACAACTCTAACGTTTAGGAGTGAGCTGTCATCTTCGGCGAATCAAACATTTCGTCGAGCCGTAGCCATGGCTGGGCCATTGCCCTCGCGCCTCCCCACGGCCCTCTCTCTGCAAGCTTGACCGAATGATTACGTGGGTATGTCAATCAAATCCAAAGAGGACGAAGTGGGGGGCAGCCTCACGTGAGATCATTAGCTCAAGTCCGACTCTCAGTGTTGCAGTTGAGCGCGATGTCACTATCAATTGGAAAAAGAGTGCTTGATCGAATTTGAGTGATGTTACCAATGGAATTCTGCTGTGGCCATGTTGCTGACACCGGCGGACACCGTGTGTGACCCCTGCCACCTCTTCAGGCGACGAAATCTCAATGGACAGGCCAGATATGGAGGAGGCATCATCAGATCTAGAGACGACTTGTGACCTCATCAGTGTCGGCAACTTAATTGTAGATAACGTGAGGAGCTCCATGCGAGGTTTTGAGACCTGCTAAAGGCATGAACTTCACGTTCAGTCGAGCTCCACCGCCCATAAAGGAGAGAGGGAGAGTGATAGCTACGAAAGCAGGAACGACAAACGACATTGAAGCAACAGGGGAGAGAGAGAGAGCGAACGGAAGGTGACACGATCCCTCATGACCCAAGCTGCGCTTTTTTACATCGTTAATAATTTGACATCATTATTAATTTGAAGTGAGTTCAGAATCAATAGTGAAATCAATTATATTAAACAATTTCAGACTTAATGGCTAAATTAAATATTTAAAATGTTTTTCAAAAACGGTTACATTAAGTTTTGAAACAGTTTCAAAACTTAACAGTCACATTAATAATCCGAAATGATTTCAGAATAAATGGGTAGTTTAATGATCTAAAACGGTTTTAGATTAATGACCAATTAATACGTTGAAACAGTTTTAGAAATAACGGTCAAATTAAGTATTTGTAACAGTTACAAAACTTATAACGGTTACAAATAAATGTCTAGAATAATGCTCCGTAACAATTATAGAGTTAATGCCCAAATTAGTCACTAAACTTATGTCCATCAAGAGCTATGGCCGAATTAATTCTAAAACGGTTTAGAGTTAATGTGCCGATTTAAATGTGATATGCACTGTCTATAAAAAATAATGCAAATAGCAGATCATCAGATAATGGACGATCAACAATCGACAATCGATAATTGAAAGTGCTGATACTGAGTAACAAAGCACTCGCACAAGAGCAATTGCTACCACAATTGCAATTGTGAGTTCTCTCAATTTCTCTCTTCTGTTCAATGTGAGAATTGGTGGTGTACCTGAACTAAAGGTCCGACATTTGTGGGGCTAGATCTTAAAAAAGTCAGAGCCTGTGAAGAGATCAGATGTTCTGCATCTGAAGGACGTCATAACTAGTATTATCAGAAGACGTCAGACGTTTGTGGTCAAGAATCCAAGAACATCAAAACTGGTGTTACTAGAAGGTGTCAGACGTTTGCGGTCAGAGTCTGAAGAACGTCAGAACTACTGCTGTGAAGACATCAGACGTTCGTGTTCAGAACCCAAAGAAACTTCTCAACCAAATTTTGGAGCACGGTACAAAGTTAATATAATTAGTCCCTTTAGCTCTTCAAAGCATTTTTATTAAAATGTACGTAAATGTTATGGAAACACTTGTATAAGTGTTTTACTTTTGTTGCGATAAGGCTTTTGATCGTAATTTACTTAGGTATAGATGCTTGTTTATCGAAACAAATACCAACAGATTTATTGGCACGAAAGAACACGTTCGGATCAAATACAAATCCTCGGGACAAACGAAGGAGTTTTCACATAATCTCTTTGACGTGTTCCCTCATTCATTTTTTCTTTTTTTCTCTTCCTCTTTCTTTTTTCGGTTTGAACACATACATTTTGTTTTGTTGATTAGGAGTGTACACAAACCACTTTTGTCATCTAGTTGTTGGAATTCTCATCAATGCTCCATCCTTTGTCTTCTGTATCATGTAGATGTTCCTTTGGAAAGCTGGCACCATATTGATAATAGCTGCCGTGGCTTCCTTGGTACTTGGAATAAGGACAGAGGTGAGATGGCTTCCTTTGTCTTAGTTTCTTTCTGGTTGCTTTAGCTTGATTTTTTTATTTTTTTTTTGGTATGTTGCCAATCCTTGCCCAAATTGACAGCGAAAGGTAATTAACATCAAAAGAAGGATGTGAAAGCTTTGCTGAAGGTATTCATTGCTTGGTGCATATAATGGTCTTTATCAAGAATATTCATTGGTATCGATCCCATTATCTTCTCGGGAGACCCATAATCGACCCTGGTTTCAATTGACGCTTCAAGGAAATGCTAGTGCTCTAATGCTCATGTTCTAGAGTTGACGTCTCTCCTCCTGCGCTGAGGTGTTTGTTTCTTTGCTGGTTGTTCATGCCGTGCCTATCTAGTTTGCTACTTGCCTTCTTTTAGGCGTTGCCTCGTGTTTTACGTCATGGCATACTTCCACTCATTATGTTTATTCATCTTGAGTGTAAGTTTTTGGTACCGTGATTTTTTTGTACTTTTGACCTTTCCTTTTTATATTATTATCTTTTACCCAAAAAAAAAAAATAGAGTCATTGGCACGTACGGACAATATAAGTTCCTACCCAGATGTACCCCTTGAATGTTTACAACTAATCATTTATTCATTTTTCGTCAAAGTAATTGAACACAAGTATCTCCTATCTGAACACCGGTGCTTAAGCCTCATCTGACATGTGAATTCATTTGCTTTTCTTTTTTTTAAATCATATGTTTTTTTTTTTTTTGCTTGATATTACAAAACTTTAATAAATTTTTATTTAATGATCGATTATGCAATCTATTCCGTGTGTTTCTTTTAGGGCATTAAGGAAGGATGGTATGATGGTGGGGGCATTGCTTTTGCTGTTATTCTCGTCATTGTAGGTAGGGTTGAGTTAGATTACAAGACTTGTTTGTATTGGAATTTTGTTAACGCATGTATTAAGATTTGAAATCTTTCATTTAGTATCTATTCACTTTTAAAAATTTCAAGTATTGCTTCATGCTGACGCTGGAAATGTTTTGCTGATTGATCAGATGATAAATTATATTCTCAGAAGCAACTTATCATGCCACATGATTCCTTCTGATTATTCAGATCGCAACTTATATGCTCAGGAGACATGTTATGATGCCGCATGTTTTAACTTCTTCTGATAATAATAACATAATAAAAAAACAATCAATGTTTTAATTTGCGGTGAATAATTTACTTCCACTATGGATGCTCCACTATGGATGCTGTTGACTGCTGTAAGATGCAATGACATAGAAATTATTCGTAATGGGTGGTTTGTTAATTGGGATTTGATTCTTGCCTGCAGCTATAAGCGATTACAGACGGTCCCTGTATTTTCAAGACTTAAATGAGAAGAAAACAGATATACGCTTGGAAGTGGGTTACTTTATATGAGATGTGTGAGTTACATTCTTCTCTTTCCTGTATGCATATGGATGAAAATGTTGCATGTTCATAGATGTCAGAGGTGGCAGAAGAATAGAAGTTTCAATATATGATGCCATTGTTGGTGATGTTGTTCTCCTTAAGATCGTTGACCAGGCAAGTGACTAAAACCAGTTCTGCATTTGGTACCCTCCTCATGAGGACAGTGAATATGTTCTTATATTTGATGTTCACTTTTGTCTCAAGGTTCCTGCAGACAGAGTCTTGATTTCTGGTCATTCCCTGGCGATTGACAAATCTAGCATGAATGGAGAGTGCAAAATTGTAATGTCTCACGGTGATTATGCTCTCGCTAGGTGATCAATCTATCAACAAACTGGCCTTTCTTATTTTCTTTTATTGTTTCGATCAGGTTCACAAGGATGCAAGGGAACCATTTTTAATGTCTGGCTGCAAAGTTGCAGATGGCAATGACACTGTGCTTGTAAGTATTTTTTCCATTCTTTTACTTTGCTTTCCTCATCATACTTCTCTGTGCTTTTATTTCACATCACAGAGAAGATCCACACTTCATAAGTAGGCTAATTTACTTGAAACATATTGCTATGCTACCTCGTTGTTTGCTAAATATGGGTTGGAAAATTGAAAGTCATGGGTTCTTGAGTTAATTTGGTAAAGGAACATGACTCTTTTAATCTCAACTAAACTCTGTTCTGAGATAGAGGGTGGCCCCTTAAAAAAGATTTCAAGAAAGTACTGGAGATATTTAAAAATATACAGTTTATTCTGTCCTTGAGGCCTCGCTAGGAGGAGGTGAGTCAAATCTGGATTGAATGGATGGCTCTCTCCCTTTGAACGTGCACTTATACGCTTCGCTCTGGCTGTCCTGACTACCTGCGTGTTTCTCACTGGATTTCTAGCCGTAGGGTTGTCTATGATATCAGAATTAGTTTGCCAAAAATGGTGCTTCCTGAGATGGGGGTTTACTCTATCCCAAGTCTGTCTTTATCACAAATCAAGGCTTATTTCCATCTGTCTTCTGCCTCACTTTTCTGTTTTTGCCTCTCAGGTGATGAGTGTGGGTATTAACATTGAGTGGGGTTTGCCCATGGCTAGTATTTCGGAAGATACTGGGGAAGAGACACCCTTGCAGGTTAGTTTCTCTAAACTCTTTTTATTTTTTTCCCTGTTTTTGGAAGATATGGATTTTGGTTGTTATACCAATTTCTTCGCTTTTATATTAGGTGGGTATAATACTTTCATTGCTGGACTACATGTAGCTGTTGCTGTTTTGGCTGCTCTTTTAGCAAGGTAACTGTTATTGAAAAATAAACAACGACTGCAATTTTAGTTTATTAATTCCTCTATCTCTGAAGTCCTTCCACATACTGAAACCGTAATAGATCTTACAAACTCAACCTTAGTGCAGATTTTTTACTGGATATACGAAAAATCCAAATGGCACCATTCAGTTTAAGGCTGGGAAGACTATCGCTAGCATTATTGTAGATGGAGTGATCGAAAAAATCACTGCAGCAGTAAGTGTATTTCTGATGGAATAGTTTTTGTAAATTAATTTTAGGTAGCTCATCAGTAACTTTCGAACCTTCCAGGTTACCATTGTAGCAGTTGCAGTACCTAAGGGCCTTCCTTTAGCTGCTAAACTGATGTAAGTTTGTCCACTAGGAAGAACAGACTTCTTAATACAACGTTTATATTGGTGATGTCCTGTCCATGTTTCTGTTGCTTTTTATCTCATTGGTTTTTTTAGAATTTGATATAGCTGGATAGTATTTCTTTTCTGTAATCATCTGCTGGCCTTTAAACGGATTTATGTGGAAGTGTACAATGTTTATACTCTCACTTTGTACCTTTGATGCAATGAGCAGACTAGCTTACTCGATGAGAAAAATGATGGTGGAAAAAGCTATGGTATGGAGATTTTCTACTCCTTACGGCGACCTTCATCTGAATCTTTTATGGCAGTAAAATGAAATTCCTAAAAACCAACAGTAAAAAGTTCAGGTGCAAAGGCTTTCTGAATGCCCGACTATGGGATTTGCCACAACTATCTGAAGTCATAAAACCGGAACCTTGACTTTAAATCAGGTACGTTGTTTTACAGGTTGCTTTTGCTGATCTAAGCATGGTGTCGAGAACTCCTTATTTGTCATTTATCTGAGTGCAAGTAGATTTGAACTCTTAAAGAGCTTTTTAGCTATTGTAGCAGTGAAACATGCTCGTTCTCACACAGACATCATATGAGGGTGTTGTCGATAACATCATTTTTGAGACAATAGTTTGACTATGAATGATACTAAAGGAGTTGTGGTTCTGGAATGAACTTTGAGACTCTTAATAACGTGAAGAAAATGTCCTTCTTGTGACAGATGACAGTTGTCAAGGCTTATGCCAGTGGAAGAAAAGTTGATCCTCCAGACAGCACCTCAAAGTTATCAACTTCTCCGATTTCTCTACTGATTGAAGCCATTGCTCAGAATAATGCGCCTGAGGTGGGTTTGCAACTGTTGGTATTAGTGGAAGCGTGCGCTTGATGTGTGTGTAATATATCAAGGGAGCAAGGGAACTAAGAACAATGCGTGTAAGAATTGATTGGGCAAAGAAGCAACAAGAATGTTTTGTAAGAGAGTGGCGGCAAGGGAGCCCAAAGGAACAAAAGGAAGGCTTTTGTTATTTGATGAGAGCTACGCTCCACACCTTGCTATTTATAAGCAAGGTTCACCGACTTATGGCCCCCAATTTATAACTTTTAGTAGATTTTTAATCCTGCAATTTTTTACTTCAACAACCGACTCCTCAAGGAAAACATCTCTGCCATTTGCAGAGATAATTTTATGGACCCTTCCACTCAAATTTAGTAGGCTCCAGACTCTTCTTGCGGGCCAAGCACTAGATTTTTTTTGGATTTTTTCATATTTCTCTAGCAAATACTTATGCTAGAGAACTCTAGGAATAGGATCAGCATTTTAACAGCATCAGTAATGGCTGTTTAATAACAGCAACCAGTGATAACTTCATGTGATTTTACTTCTTTAGACAGTGGGACATGTAGAGCTGTCTGCTTTGCCAACTGAAAAGGCCATTCTACAGTGGGGGATCAAGGTTCTTGCTTAAGTTTTATATCGCTTACTTATGCTCTCCACTCCTATCTCTAGTTCATCTATTTGTTTGATGAGTGATGTCATTAGACTACTCATGATGCCTCATTTGCAGCTGGAGATGGAAATTGAAGTTGTTTGGTTAAGTTCCTCTATAATTCATGTTTTCCCTTTCAATTCTGAGAAAAAACAAGGTGGAGTTGTTGTAAAGCTGGTATATTTCTCAGTCCTTAGTTTTATTGATCACGTGTGCACTGCTGAAGAGGACATTTGCTACAACATGCACATTGTATCTTATTGTTATTTAGAGTGTGAATCTTGTCATGCGGATTGGCACAAATAAAAGGATCTAGTCATGCAGACAGTATCAGTGTCATTGCAATACCTTTTGAGATTGTACCGAGCTTCTATAACAGTAACTAAAGTTTTGGGAAAGTTGCTTTTGTACGTGAAACTAACTCCCAGACAGTCAGGACACTGTTGTTTTTGCCCTTCAACAGCTTTACTTTTAAGGCAGTATTAGTGCAGTGCTTTTCTTTGTGCTTACATCGTAAGCAGGTCTTATCAACAAAGGAGTTAAGATTCTAAGGCACAGTAAAATGGTGGAATAACCACTTGATTGAAAATAAAGGTGGTACAAATCTCAGCAGTTTGGGCAAGGTAACCAAGGTTTTTCAAACTTCAAATCACGATTTTACTTAGTGATGGCTTGGTTTGGGGTGTCTGAAGGACTATATTGCAGTTGAATCTGGATTAGTAAGTTCTTTGAAACTTCTAAAGTACTTATCATTTGAAAGTAAATATTTAGAGGTCTGCTGAGCTTAAATTTCCAAAGATTATATCTGCAGATTTAATGGTATTGACAAGTTCTCATAGCACAATCATCTGATTTTGTCATGTTGGATGCAATCCCATTAATATGCTAAAATAATAAGATCTGGATATTGGTCCTTAAGTTTTAGATTGAACAGTAGTTGGATCCTATATTAGATTTGAGATTTTGCTAGCCATCACTATGGGGCAAAGCCATGCATCCTTTCTATATGATAGGTGTGCAAAGGCCATTTACTGTTGGGTTCATGAATCATTTATTTCTTTCTCTTAAACTACTCTTTGGTGGTTTGAACAAAAAAAGAATTTGTTGTTTAAGAAAATTAAGTTTTGGTCTTGGCTGGTACTTGCTTACGATGCACACCCATATTGTGCACAGTTATTGGGTTGAGTTACAACAATGTTAAATCTCCTGCAGATTTATACTACAATTGTATTGTGATGCAATGTAAATCCATCGTTAATGATTGTTTTTAAACTTTCACGCACAGCAAGACTCAGAAGTTCGCATGCACCAGAAAGGAGCTGCTGAAATAGTTTTGGCTTTTTGTACAAAGTACAAGGATGCAAATGGTCAAGTGATGGATAAAGATCAGGTTTGGGAAATAATTGGCTATTATAGCAATTCAATAGCTGCTAGCTTTTTCCTTGCCGAAATCTTTCACAGTGCTACTATAGTTTGAAGTAATTTTGACAAATCTACATTTCATTAATGCCATGTTTTTTTCTGTGACAGCAGAGCACATATTTCTGGTATTGCACTTATGTTCTTCATGGGATTATGCCTTGACATTTTCCTGATCTAATTTTGACCATTTATTTTTGGAAGTTTTGTGCATTACACATTACATTCCATGGGAGGCAGATCTTGAATCCTCTGTACTACTCTTCCTACGCAACCATTCTTGAATACCTTGTATTATTCACATTTGTTGCTTTTATATTCATGGTTACACTTATATCCATGATGAGGCTTTTTGCATAGTCTCAGAGTCAGGGTGGTAAATTGTTTTCTTCATGTTTTCTTGCCTTGTTACAAGTTATTAATGATATTGATGGAAGATCGTTAAGTGAGTTTCCTCTTATTTTGCAGAAGATGTATTTCAGAAAGGCTATTGAAGATATGGCTACTGATAGTCTGCCCTGTGTTGGCATTGCATATAGATCATATGACATAAAAGACATTCCTCTAGATAAAGAACAGTAAACCAAGTGGGCATTACCAGAGGATGAGCTTATCTTACCGGCTATTGTGGGCATAAAGGTAATTCTTGTCTAGCAGTGAACAAGATATTAAGTGAAAAGGACATCATTGATTTCTATTTGTTCTTATTTCTGGTTATGAAAGTTTCACTGCAAGATGGTATGACTCTAGGAATGCTTAAATTGTTGGAGGTTTTCTAACATTCAGAGAAACCTTCTGCTTTGGAAAATTCAGTTCTTTTCCATGACTTTGAAGAGTTCTTGTTGGGGACCTATTGAAATTTAATGTTTTTGTTATTTCATTGACACCAGCTGGTTGATCCAACTTTTTAAATAACTTTTTCTGGAATCCATAGAACTCTGTCTTGGTACAAGTGGCTGGCAAGTAAAGAAAGAAAATATTTTCTTACATTTGGCCGGATGCGCTGTTAATCATTTGCTGTACTTACTCTTAATATTTTTTGGTGACCAACTTACTCTTAATATTTATGCAGTTTAATCGTAAGAATGATGAATTCTCTTGCATGCTCATATTATGCAGGATCCTTGTCATCCTGAAGTAAAAGATGCCATGAAACTATGCCAAAATGCTAGAGTTAAGGTATGTTAATATTTTTTATCATTTTTTTCAGTTGGTTTATTTGGCGATATGATCCTTCATCCTTCTGCTGCTTCTTTTTTAATTACTTCAGGAACTCAAAATTTGAGTTTCTCATCATTTGCATCCTCTTAGGTGGTCATATTGGATATTTATGTTGGTTCAGTGCTTTTCTTTGGAAAATGGATTGACCATAATTCATTGTTGTATAATGAAGTTGATATGAAGGGTAAGACATAGAGGTTCTGTTTACGATCGCGATTGAGAAGTACATTGTCATTTAGTCATTTCAGTAAAGGGTGCTTTCAAGATATTTTCTTAGGATGCTAATCATTGATGCTGGATTCCAAATAGTAATTTGCGGCAGCATTATAGATTGAGGATAGGTACTTATCTAGATGTGACCTCAGTATGTGATTCATCTTATTTGGTGATAGGTACGAATGGTTACTGGTGACCATCTCCAAATTGCCAAAGCAATTGCTTTGGAATGCGGATGCTAGATCCAGAAGCAGATGCTATTGCGCCAAACCTTATTAAAGGAAAAACTTTCTGTTCTTTAAGTGCTGAGGAAAGAGAAGAAGTTGCTGAGAAAATATCAGTATGGCATTGCTTCTCTTTCGTGTAATTAATCATGTCTTCTATTTGAAAGTGTCTTTATAATCTTTATGTGATTTGCAACAGGTTATGGGAAGATCATCTCCTAACGACAAGCTTCTGGTTGTTCAAGCATTGGGAAAGTGAGGACACGTTGTAGCTGTAACTGGGGATGGCACTAATGATGCTCCTGCTCCACAAGGTTGACACCATTTTTCTGAGGGTTCCTTTAATAATGTCCTAATAATGTTATCACCTTTTCTATTAATTCATGACTTCCATCGTTCTAGCGTTTCAAATATTCAGCAGATATAGCAGACAGATGCCTTGAAATCCTTCTATAGAACTGGTTCATAGTCTTGAAGTCCCTGGATGCCTCATGGTATCTTTCCGTGCTAAGATGCATTGCAATATGTTGGTAAATTTGGTTGTAGTCTTCAAGTCGCTTCATGTCTGGAAGTTGTCTTGTTCTTTTTTTTACTACAAGGTAAATAGATTGCAAGGTGTTAAAAAAATGCGGGATCTTAGTTTGCCATGTTTTTAGAAAAAAATTTCATCGTCATGAATGGCTGTCGAGTGTTCATTTTTTTGGTCTGCTTATACCCATGCACTTCTGTTGTGCCTTGACTTTGAACTCTTTTCAACCAATAATTTTGTTGCTTGGATATCTCTTTTATCTTGGAGTTCAGGCAGATATTGGCCTTGCCATGCTATTCAAGGGATGGAAGTTGCAAAAGAGTTTTCAGACATTATAATGGGTAGTCTGCCTGAATTTCTAAAGCGGAATTCAGCATCCTCATGACAGAGTTTATTGTTTGATTGAACTTTTCTGGAAAGAGGTGTCAACTAATCGCAATGAGTTATAGTGGAGCTTCAGTACATTAGTTACTTGGAGAATTCTCTCTCTGGAAAGTTGTCTACTTATTTTACTAGATGGTACTGTGCATATTTACTTGACTCAGATACGTAGTCCAGACTCCTCAAACGAGTACTCCACAATACTAAAACTTCACCTGCAAAATTGGAAAATATCCAGATTTGGAAAACAGCAATAGAATTGGGCAATGGCAAATCTTTTTTGACTTACTGATTAGTTGATTCCACATTGTCAACTTAATTGAGGGTTATGATTTTGGATCTGGGTGCTTTTGGTTGATTAATCCTTAGAAAGTGTAATGATGGTTGACAGACATCAATTTATCTGGTGGGAAAGATCTGTATATGTAAATATTTCCCAATTTATCCAGTGTCAGCTTACAGTTAATGTGCAGCTCGTATCTTTAATGCTGTTGCTGCTTTTTCCTGAGGTGATGTTCCACTGAATGCAGTGCAGGTACTCTCTCTCTCTCTCTCTCTCTCTCTCTCTCTGCGCGTGCGCGCGCGGGGTGTGTGTGCGCACACATTTGGGCGCCCCTACCCATTATTGCTTCTCTTTGCTCACTATAATTCTCAACTTTTCTCTCTGCTTGCAGCTTCTATGGGTTAATCTTATCATTTCGGACACCCTTGGTGCAGTAGCACTGGCTACCGAGCCTCCAACTAACCACCTTATGCATAGGCCTCCAGTTGGTTGGAGGTAAGAGTTCCCGGATGTTATTTTTGGGTGCAACATATAAGAATTTTGGTCACAAGCTTGGAGATCCTCTTTTTTTCTTGTCAACTCAAATCCTCGGTTTCTTTAGATGTGTATTGGAATTTCTTCACTTGCTGGAACCTGTTGTTTATCCTTACTCTTCATGTACGCACTGGCTGGGTGATTTTCTCAATTGCAAAGAACCTCTCATCACAAGTATCATGTGAAGGAATTTATTGATATATACGAAAGGGTTTTTGCTGGCTTCTTGCTCCTAACAGTGGAGTTTTGGGTCTTTAGCCTGCCTATCAAATGAGTGTCCTGCTCGTTCTCAATTTCCGTGGTATAAGCTTTTACTGAAATTGGAGCATGGTAGGACCGGTCATGCTCACAAAGTGAAGGATACCCTCATCTCTGTCTTTTGCCAAGTAAGTTTGGTTCCTTAGTCAAAGAGGACCAAAGGATTAGTGGTTCTGGGCTGCTATTGTTGGAATTGAATAGGTCGGATCTCTTGTAAGAACATTTGGCAATAGAATCGTTTCACCAGCTGAGAAGACTGAATGAAACGCGAACCGTACTTCAACGTCGAATCTTTTACGAGGGCAAGGAAACAAATTGACACTTGTCCTCCAAAGAGAACGCCTCCTTAGGCAGTGTGCCATCTAGCACCCTCGTCCGTCGACCCACGGCCGCGCCTGCTTTCAAGCGCCGAAGCTCCGGTAGGCCCCGGCCCCGTTCTTGTACCCTGTTTTGGCCGCGCTGCGCCGGAGCTCGCGGTCGTCCAGCTCACGCCGGCCCCGACCTTCCTTTGTTTGCTGGGCGCGTCCTGGATTGTTTGTCGAGGGTTCCGGCTTGGGTTTGAGCCTCGGTTGAGCGGAAGATCTCTCTGTTTCGGGCCGGCGTGGATTTGTCCGGGCGTCGTCTCGTCCGGTCGAGGCACCCCGACGACGCAGGGCTTCTGGGCGTTGGCCCTTCTGGTTGGTTCTGGGCTAGGGTTTGTTTGGTCCCGGGCTGGGCTATATTTTATTAAGTGCGTTTCTTTATGGGTGGGCATGTTGGGCCTCTTCGCCGAAGCCCAGTTCAGCAGAAGACCTGGGCTGCACGCTCAGGCTAGCCTTGACCGGGTCGGTCGCGGGGTCCGACCCGGATCCGTCTTACATAATATAATATAATGTTATATTATTATTTTAGTATAAAAAATATTTTAATAATAATAAAAATTAAAAGTCAAAAAATAAAAAATCCTTGAAAATCCAAAAACATTAAGGTTTAAATAAGATTAGGTATCGAAATGACATTAATTGATTAATTGGTGTAATCAAATCTCAAATCCTAATTTTTTAATTGCAAAGGACAATCTCTTTTACTATTTTACTTGGATTTTTAATCAACCCATTACAAATTGACTAGTGATGCCTCATATCTAAAATTAATTTACAAGTTAAAAATTCAAATCATAAACTGTGAATTGATGGGTTTGGAAGAGTTTGCGCTAAGCCTAATACTTAATTAGCCATTAGCCTCCGCATGCACCGGCGAGTGAAGAGCACTGAAAATGAGGTTGCAACAATTTAAATAGATACCTTGACTCCATCCACAGTGCCCTTATTTAAAATGGTTAATGCAAGTGTTTACGTTGATTTTGATTCATATAATCTGGGCATATTTTCATCGTTATCTAGGCTTGCTTTTATTCATCTTGCCGTTGCTAAGAAGAGTCAGAGTTGTTTCATTTTCTACTTTTAACCCATGATTTGACAAGCTTGTGAGCGTCCAATCCTTAGATATTCAATGAACTTAATGCTTCAGGAACCAAATGAGTTCAATGTGTTCAAGGGAGTCACGAAGAAGTATCTCCTCATGGGGATGATAGGACCGACTCTAACACTTCAGGTGAGAACCGTCCAGCTTTTTTCTTGATTGAGTTAGATAATAACGTAAAAATTTATCACAATCCTCTATTTTGCCTTCTCTTCACGTCATTATCATAGAATTTCTCGGGAAGTTTATTTCAACAGTGAGACTTAATTGGAAGTAGTGGATCATATCCATTATTATCACTTCAGGTATGTAGCTTGTATATCTCTCGTGATATTCATGGTGACTCTTGGAGAGTTTCTTACAACATTCTAATTCCTATTTCCGTTCTATTTTATTTGAAATTTTGTTGATACATTGGATGATGAAACATTATGTAAAGAGCATTAACACCGGTAACCACTTGCTTTTTATTAAATTCGGCGTCAGCTCTTCACTAATGGTCTTTCCTTCATGGTTTGAAAACAGTTGGCCTCTGGCTCTTGTTGGAAAGCTAATTCCCGTCCCCAGAACTCCGTTTGCAAGAATATTCTTTTGACGAAGACGATGGAGACGCCCAAGTCGCCGAAGTAAGAGTTCTTTGCTGCTTTTCTGTGCGCGCCAAGTTTTCAAGATTTTCAGTTGCCTTGCCGCTAATTTTCCTTTTCCTCCTGCAGGGTGCCTGAGTGAATATTGAATAAGTTGGGACAGTTTACAGGACGACATGATGGGTTGAGAGCACACTCCTGACGTAGACGGTTTATCACGTAGTTCTGACACGATGGCTCACTACCCTTTTAAGATTTTTCCGATGCATTTGCATGGCTTCCGGTGAAACTTTCTATTCACACCTTGTAAGAATTGGACATGACTTAGGGGGAACATTTTCATACAGCCTTTTAGCTTGCGATAGAGCAGACCAGGGAAATGGTACATGGCATCTCCGACCGTCGGCGCATAGTTTCCCCTGCAACAGGCTGGAGATTTGAGGCCTTTTTGAACGCCTTCACACAGAACAATATCTTCCATCTGCAATTCCTTAAATACGTGAGGATCGTAATGCCCAAGTGTTGGTTCTATGGAATAGATATATGTTTTACTTTCTTATACCTGGACTCTTTCACTATCTTGCAGAGTGTTCTCTACGAAAATCTAGTCATCCTGTAATCGACGGAAGCAGATTAGATGAATGACCGAAAATAATGGGAAATTTGAAGGAGAAAAAAGCTTGAACCTGAATAGCTATGGACATCTAACTTGACCATGTTGAGAAAACTTGCATAATTAATTGCCCATGAACTGGAACACCATCATAAGATTCAGCGCCATGAGAAAGCGTTAAATGTGTGGAATGATGAATTTAAGATGATCCCACAGGACAAATGAATTAATGGATGTGAGTAGTGTCAAAAGTGACAAGGGATGAACTAGAATATGAAAACAGAGTTTCTGGAGGACAGTGAAAACTGATTGTTTTACAGGATATGATAGTAGAATAAATAAGAACATTTACAGTTCCCTGTCTTTAGCTACTTAGCTCTACTTTCTAAAGGCATGCTGCACTATGACGTACTCTATTGCCGCTAACCTTTCCTGGGGTAATAACTATCAGCCAAAGGGCTGAAGGCATGCATATTCAACGCCACATCTTGTGAAGTATTCATCACCATGTAGCACTTTATCCTTACGAGGTTCAAAAGGTGGTTCTCATGCATAACACTTTGTTGCGCATGGCACTTAGTTTTACGGATGAGTTACAAAGACTGAGCTTGATTCCGCCTGGATTGGACAACTCAATTTTTAGGCCCAAATAGGTGTGAGCCGTGATTTCGAGGTCCCCAATATTTTTATTGGGCTAGTCTGGCCCATTTTAGACCTTAACTTCTTCGGCCTAGACTGACTCGAACAATTACTAAAAAAAATATAAAAATATGTAATACATAAAAATATAAAAATAAATAGTAGGAAGAACATTATTTACACTTAAAGCGCTTCAATAAAGTCCATATAAAAAACAGAGTAATTTTTTAGGCCCGAAATATAACAACTAATCCACTAAAAAGAAAAATCAGGCTCGGCCTAAGTCGGCTTGGGGCCAAAGACATTGAAAACTGGACCTTTCGACCCATGCTCACCCTTACTAAGTTCTTATAGTTCATAAATATCGATCCATAGTCAATGCATATACTTGACATTCGATATCACACTTGACAAATGCATATTAACACAAGCGATCCGATTTACATATAGAATATGATATATGATTTACAAATACTAAAGACATTAAAATCCATAAACTCGATCAATCAACGTTTCACTTGTCAGACATCAATTTTTTTCACTTTAATCGGATCAATATCTTCTAGTTCTCTTTTCTCTAACTCAAGAAACATAGACTGAATACCCCACTAGTCTCATTCTATACATCAAAATCTCTATTTCGACCAAATGGACTTGTACATAATCTGATATATCTCTTTAGCAGTGGATTGATGCATTGATTAGTCACGAGTCATGTATCAACTAATTACAAAAACTATTCCTGACTAAGCTAATATGTAAGTGGCATCCAAAATCTCATGATTGTGAACGACTATTACATAGCCATTGAAATAGCGTGGCGACTGGGCATAATTTATGAGTGGATTCATTGATTACGTATTTGACGGAATGACGGGTCTTCGTCTCCGTGGACTTCTTAATCCTCACTTAATTGACGGGGCATTAATAGACTAAGCAAGTCCACCAACGCGTATTGAAGTCAATAGGACATGATGGAGTACAGCCACTTTGTTTAATTGACAAATAAGTTCCATCATTAATAATTATGAACTGGACAATATTATATTATATATTTAATATTTATATACCGAACTACACGACAGACTTTGATTGGACAATAAGTCATATGCAACAATTAATAAAAATAATTAGTGTGTTTGATATTTCTCTTTCTAGTTTTTTCTCGAAGACGTGTAAATAGGAATAACACCACAAACATTACTATAATTCCTTAATGGACGAAATGGCGCACTATCTGGCAGGGGCGGAGTCATCAATTAAGTGTTGGAATTAGCGTTTGAATAAAATTTGTCGGTGGGAAAATGATGATGGGGAATGGAAATTCAGTTTTCTACTGCAACATCCTTTATTCTCAAATTACGTAAAAGTCCCTTTAAGCATTATTGACGTTTGTCTGACAATTGTTGAAGCTTATTTCAAATTGTTTCTAAATTGCTATACCAAAACGTATCATAAACGTTATGTAATTTGTGCCAGTTCAATCCATTTAATCAATTTTGACCAGCTGACATTGATGTGACATTTTTTAAATAATATTTTGATGTTTTTTAATTTGTATATATTTTCTTTTATTTTTTCCCCTTCCCTTAGGGGCGGGATGCCCTTGCCAGCGTTGGGCAAGGGTATAGCAGCTCTTGTTACTTCACTCACCCTGATCAAGCAAGGGCGTCACGACCCACGCTAGATCTAGGTGAAGGGCCATGCTCCCACCCCCTCGTTGGCAAGGGTTGGACACCCTCGCTGGCCTCGAGGGAAGGGAAAAAAATTAAAGAAAACAAAACAAAAAAATAAAATAAATTCAAGAAATTATAAAAATATTATTTAAAAAGTACATCAGTACCGATGGGTCAAAGTTGACTAGATGGACTAAACTAACATAAATGACTGAATTGGCAAAAAAAAAAAAGTTTAGAACTAAATTAACACAATTACAATAGATTTAAGACTTTTTTGGTAATTCTCTCCAACCTCTATGTTTGTTATACTAATTTTAAAATTCAAACTTAGTGTTTTCTTGAGCAAACCTGTGAAAACAACCGTATTACACATATGTACATGTATTGGGGATCAATCCTAAGTAGAATTAAGAAAATTCACTTACTAGTGGTCCAATTTCAAATCCGGACGGCACCTCTATCTCATGGATGACCACCTAAACACCGTGAAATAAATTAGAGTTCCCTCCAGACTTCATCCACACATAGTAGAGTCTTGGTAGGCCATTCTATAGGAATCAAACATATGATGGACTGATACATTTTCACGCATGGCTCTTGTTCCGCCACTTCCTGAGAGTCAAATAAACCACATAAAATAGTTACTCATTATTCAGTTTATGAATACAATTTTATTTTTTCGGCATTTACGTAATTTATTTAGTACTTTCCAAATGTTCGTTTAAACATTATATTTACATGGTGCAACCACGAAATCAATCCTTCGTATGCCAAATCACACAGATAAATTCCTTTTATCACAATTGCATAATATCTTGATTGATGTTGACATATCACTAGATGTCAAAATTTCACAATATTTTAATTCCAGCAAGCAATCATCTCAATGTTACATACGCAAATCACCAATTAAGTAAGTGATTGACCATCTCTTCCAGGGATAGAAAATGCTATGATAGTACATCACATGGATGAAATTCTATGATGCATACTGCACGGTCGATCCCGCTGATATACCCAAGTGGTCGCACATGAAAGATTTCGAAGATGGCTCTCATAAGTTCAAGATGTGATTCCCAACATATAGCACTTTACCCTTACAAGGTTCAAAAGGTGGCTCTCATGCATAATACTTTTTTTTTGTGTCCCAGGAAACCCCCGTGTGCCGCTTCGCAGCGGAGTAAAGCCTGGGGGAGCGCTGCAGGACCCACCACCACAGACTCCAGGTAAGACGCTTGAGGGCACCGTGGGATTCGAACTTCGTACATCTCGTTAAAGGAACCTAGGCCCAAACCAACGGTGCCACCGCCACGGGTGGTCTCATGCATAATACTTTGTTGCTCATGGCACCTAGTTTTATGGGTGAGTTACAAAGATTAATCTTGATTTTGCCTAGATTGGCCAATGTCAATTTTCAAGCCCAAATAGGTCTGAGCCGTGATTTCAAGGTCACCAATATTTTTATTGGACCGGTCTGGACCATTTCAGTCCTTTAACTTCTTCATCATAGACTGAGACAAACAATTACTTAAAAAATATAAAAATATATAATAAATAAAAATATAAAAATAAATAGTAGAAAGTACATTATTTATACTTAAAGTGCTTCAATAAAGTTGATATAAAAAAATAGAGTAATTTTTTAGGCCCAAAATATAATAACTAATCCATTAAAAAGAAAAATCAGGCTAGGCTTGAATCGGCTTGCCAAAAAACATTGAAAACTAGCCCTCTTGATCCATGCTCACCCTTATTGAGTTCTTATAGTTCACAAATATCGATCCATAGTCGGTACATATACTTGATATTCGATATCAAACGTGACAAATGCATATTAACAGAAGCGATCTGATTTACATATAGAATAGGATATACAATATACAAATACTAAAGACATTAAAATCCATAAACTCGATTAATCAACATTTCACTCATAAGACATGAAATTTTTTTTTTTTTCACTTTAATCAAATCAATATCTCCTAGGTCTCTTTTCTCTAACTCATGAAACACAGACTAAATACCCCACTAGTCTCATTCTATACATCATAATCTCTCTTTCGATCAAATGGACTTGCATATAATCTGATATATCTCTTTAGTAGCGGATCGATGCATTGATTAGTCATGAGTCATGTATCCACTAATTACAAAAACTATTCCTGATTAAGCTATTATGTAAGTGGCGTCTAAAATCTCATGATTGTGAACGATTTATCTTTAAATTGAAACTGGGGACATGAGCATGAACTATGAAATACTATTACATAGCCACTAAAATAGCGTGGCGACTGGGTATAATTTGAGAGTGGATTCATTGATTACGCATTTGACGGAATGACGAGTCTTCGTCTCCGTGGACTTCTTAATCTTCACGTAATTGACGGGGCATTAATAGACTAAGCAAGTCCCCCACTACGTATTGAAGTCCATAGGACATGATGGAGTAAAACCACTTTGTTTAATTGACGGAATAAGTTCCATCATTAATAATTAAGAACTGGGCAATGCTATATTATATATTTAATAGTTATATACTGAACCACATGGCAGACTTTGATTGGACAATAAGGGTCCATTCATTTCGTGGAAAATAGGTCGTTTCTGGAAAATGTTTTCCCAAAAGTCATTTTCCAGGAAAATGACAATATTTTCTAGTATTCAGCTAAAACTTGAAAATGTTTCGGAAAATATTTTCTGATATTCGGTAAGGAAAATATTTTCTAAGACTTCACCATTTAGGCATGCATTACTTATCGACCTATAAATCCATCAAATATGAACTTGCCTTTAAATCTGGGCAAACTTGCTTCATATCTTTGTTCCCTCATTGTCATCAAACATCATCTACTTTAAAAAATGTTCGTATGGATTTTAAAAAGAAGCAAAAGAGAATAAACAAAGCATGTACAACCCTAATGAGAATCTTTCCAGTTGAGTGGCCTATTATCCTCCTGCGTTTTTTGTGTTCTAATAAACAAAAGAAAAAAGAAGTAAAGCACGTAAATCACTTTACTTGAGCAATGTACAATTGCAAGGTAGAGTAAATAAAGAAAAGGATAAGCAAGAGTGCGAACGTGAGCTTGAGATTGACGAGCTCGAGGTTCGCCTAGCAACGGCCGGTGACTAGCCAAGAAAGAGGAAGATGGGAAACAAAGAAAAGGAAAAGGAAAAATAAAAAGAAATAGAAAAGAAAAAAGAAATTAAAAATAATTCGAATTAAAAAAAGAAAAAGAAAATTAAAAATAATTTGAATAAAAAAAGAAAAGAAGAAGAAGAAGGAGAGGAGGAGATGAAGATTTGTAGAGGTGTGAGATAAGAGAGATCAAGTGAGGAAAATGTTTTCTACTTTTCAAAAGTGGAAAATATTTTTCCCTAATTTAGAAGACTTTTTTCTTTTCATAGAAAACATTTTCTCTAAGGAATTCAATTTCTGTGAAACGAACGCCGGAAAATTCGGAAAACTTTTCCTGAAAATTATTTTCCACGAAACGAACGGAGCCTAAGTCATATGCAACAATTAATAAAAATAATTAGTGTGTTTGATATTTCTCTTTCTAGTTTTTTCTCTAAAAAGTGAAAGCGGGGAAGACGTGGAAATAGGAATAACACTACAAGCATTACAATAATTCCTTAATGGACGAAATGGCGCACTATCTGGCAGGGGCCGAGTCATCAATTAAGTGTTGGAATTAGCATTTGAATAAAATTTGCCAGTCGGAAAATGATAATGGGGAATGGAAATTTAGTTTTCTACTGCAACATCATTTCTTCTCAAATTACATAAAAGTCCCCTCAAGCATTATTGACGTTTGTCTGACAATTGTTGAAGCTTATTCAAGTTGTTTTTAAATTGCTATAAAAAACGTATTATTATTATATTTTCCCACGTCGGTCTTAATTATTTTACCTATAGTTATTTAATTTTCATTAATTTCAATTTCATCGGAGTTAACTTCCACACTGAATTAAAACTCATGAATACGGAGATTTGTCATGTAACCTTGAGAGATTGATTCCATTTAACTTTTGTATGCTTAATAGATTGTTGGGTTCCATCTGTCGGTTGTAGGAGCGAACATATGTAGATAAAAATGAACCCCTCGAATCATTTAGGAGTTGTACGTAGATCGTCTTCAAAACCAAAATTCGTTTGGTCATCCTTAAGAAGTTCAGCTCACTGGAATTTGACTCTGCGACAAAACACTTTTTATTAAAAGTCTTTCTTTAGTTTTTATTAAAGGAGACAAGTTCTGTGGTGATTTTGGATAAAAGATATGATAGGCACACATGAAAACTAATAATTTCACTTCAAACGGAACTAAAAGTATACAAACTTTGCCAAAATATTATCAACAATAAAGCGTGAGGACATATAGATGCACGTCGGTATTTAATCGACGATAAGGTATCCATAAACTACAACAAAGATACACTTCATTCCACTTGGCACTTAGTCTAAGGGGGTGAACAAAAAAGACTCAAAGCTTAAAAGGACGGACTGGCTCAAATCAGACATGACTGGATAGCCAGGATTTTTGACTCTCTTTTTTTCTCTTAGGCCGAAATTGGCTTGGACCGGCTCAAACTGTGTTTTTAGAAATATGTATAAATTATAAATATATACAAAAATGATTATTGAGGCAACAATATAACGACTAATCTATCTTAATTATAAAGAAAATGCGGGCAACGTCTTGACCGGCCCAGTTTAGTTCGGTCCAAGACCGAGCTAGCTCGTGGATCGGGACCGGACATTCCACGGACTTGTCAATCCTTTCTCTTTCTTTTGTTTTATTGCGGAATCGTCGTCGGCTTACATGACAGATTTGATGGAATGTCCAGTCTTCGTCTCCAATCTGTTCAGTCTTCATTCTTCAGGAGAGAGAAAGCAATATTTAAGGTAATAAGCAATATTCTTATTCTGTTATTTATTTTGTATCCTCCTCCCTTTCTTCTTTGTTATTACCTTCCATATTGCTTTCTCTCTCCTCAACTTTTTAAGATGTTTCCTGTTGGACAATGCCATATTACATGACAATATTAATGTTTCTAAACCACATGATGACTAATAACAATATGTAAAATCATCTATAAAATAGTTTTAGTCCGTTTGAAATATGAATAACACTACCTTCACACACAAAGAAAAGAACACTAGAAGTGCGAAAAATAATGTACAGTACTCACTTTAGTTCTAAAAGTTTATTTTGGATCATTTAAGTGTCAATTTTTTTTAAATAATCACTTAAATGCCAACTCTAATATTGATCATTGAAAATCTAATGTGACCATATTTTATTAATTTTTTAGTCTTACGTGGCTCGTCAACATGTCCAATCAACATATAATCCCTAGACGATGTTGTTTAAAAGTTATAAATAGTTATCGTTTGAGTGTCAAATTTTTTTAAAGCGATTATTTCAATGCCGGTGGCCGTGGTTAAAATGCAATCATTTCGGTACTAAGCATGCCACATGGAAATGCTTGGTGGATTGAATTTTTCAAATAATATGCCAAGTCATATAAAAATTTTAATTGTAAAAGTCACGTATAATTTTTTGCCTGAATTTCTCATCATTGGTAGTTAAGTAATATGATGAAAAATTTTAACCCTAAAGTGAGTGCCGTACATAATTTATGACACATCTAGTGTTCTTGTGCTATAAAATTTCATATTAGATGAAATAGCGTGCCATGTGGGATGCACCAGATCATCAAAGAAGTGTGAAATCAGTATACAAATAAAGTTTGCCAAAAAGAGGAGATAAATGGGCGAGATCAATTACAGGGACCTTATCTTTCTATTACACCATAATTTCTTTTCAAATCAGGTAACATGAGTACGCCACAATCTGCATTTAATTAATTCCGATTTAAGAGTTTCATGCTCGTGGAGCCAACCATGGGAATCAATACGATGTTCTTGTATATGACTAGGAGGATGAAATTTTGAACCCAAGGTTTGGAAAAGATCTAGGTATCTTGTTTGATAGGACGAAGCAGTACAAGCATAATACCTTAATTTAGAAGATCAAAAAAAAAGAGTTCAAGTTCGAGTCCATTAATAAATAGCAATTAGGATATGTTAATATGGTTCACCACACGCCACATCCCTAATGTGGGATTTCTTGTGTCAAACACCCTCAAATCTATATCCAGCACAAAATTGACAAGCAATTCTCTATGGAGACAAGCTTGAATCAAGCTAGAACTTGTTGATTCTTACCTCAATTGATGTAGTAACTCTTCGTAACGCTTTATTCTTCAATTTCCTCATACCAAATGCATCTAACTTGCTCCATGAACATGACAAAATTTAGCGTCATAATCATGGAAACCCCAATATCTTCTTCTCAGTTTGTCTATCTTTCCTCTGTCCCATTCCTTCTATTCCCCCCCCCCCTTCTCTCCCTCTTCCTCTCCCTCCCTCTCCCCTGTCTTGCTTATCTCAGCCTCAACAAGGAGATCCAAAATAGATTAGCCACCTTAATGAGTCATTATATCCAATTAACAGTCCCAGTGTCCACTATAGACTTTAAAACCAAGATATAATGGACTAATACATTTTCGTGCATGGCTCTTGGTCGGCCACTTTCTAGGAATCAAACAAACCATATAAAATTGTTATTTCATTATTTAATTTATGGATTTACTTTTATTTCGTAGGCATTTACATAATTCGCGCAATGTATGAGGTACTTTGCAAATGTTCATTGAACATTATATCTACATGGTGCAACCATGAAATTAATTGTCTTATCCCAAATCTATATATTCCTTATTATCATAACCTCGTAATATCTCGTATGGATGTCGACATGTCACTAGGTGTCAAAATTTTAGTTTGCAAACACTATTAGTGAGTTAACCTCAATATTGAGTAAGCAAATTATTGACTGAACAAGTAATTGCCCACCTCTTCTTGGAATTTTAGATCCTAGTAATAGTAAATCACATAGGTGATATTCGATTATGCAATCCCACCAATATACCTAGGTGGTCACACTTGAAGAATATTAAAGGTGGCTCCCATCGGTTTAAGAGGTGATCCCCATTATGTAGCACTTTGTCTTTATAAGGTTTAAGAGATGGCTCTCATGATATAGCACTTTGTCTCACGTGACACTTAATTTTAGGTTTGTATAGGCCCGGGCCAAGATTTCGAGCTCCCTCTTATTTATACTAAAAGTACTTTGATAAAGCCATATATAAGTTTAAAAATAAACATATAAATTTGTGATATTTTGATGCGAAAAGTCTAATAACTGATTTATTTTAACATAAAAAAATAAATAAATATATTGGGCAACCAGCCTGGACCTCTTTTTCGGCCTCTACTGAGCCTAAAGATTTCATGGACTTGTCAATGCTCACATAATTGATGGGGATACTAAAAGATCTGTCTCTTCTTCTTTTTTTTCTTTTTGGAATGTTCAGTCTTTGTCTCCATGGACTTCCCAATCCTCGCGTTATCGATAGGGAATATGAGGCACCAATTTGTTCAACCTTAGTCTCCATGGACTTCATGGAATATGAGTCCGCATCCATCATGTCATCTCCAACACGAGTCCTATTCCTGTGTTCTCTACGACAAGGTGTGCAACTCACTCTCAAACTTTTTCCACATGATTTTGGTCCTAGGCAACATATCCTCAACAATGTCTTTCATTTCCCCTAGTTCCATTTGACCGCCTGGGAACTGGAACTAGTCCTTTTAGTTCGGTTCTTGGTTCCTTGGTAGGACTAAATCAGATCCAAAATCGATCACCCCTATCATGACCTAGCTCTTGTCATTGGCGAGCCACATTCATCTGTAGACAATTGTGATTATTTGACTGACATTATTTATCGAGGTAGAAGTAAATTCCAAACATTTACTTCCTATTTCTAAAAGGAAATTTTTATCTGCATATATTGGTATTTTTACATGTTATTCTTATTTGGGTTAACATATAAACTTCGTCACTTAAGATTTCGAAAATGTTGGCACTTATGTTATTTCCATAAATGTGTTGGACCTATATCAATGCATAAATACTTAAAAAGCACTTACCACCATTTAAACCTAGCTTCCAAAGGAGGAATTTGAGTCTAGTTCTTCACGATACAACTCAGCAACCCCCGCCTATATCAAGCGCAACATTGACAAGCAATTCTCAATGAAAACGAGCTTGAATCAAAGCTAGAACCGTTGATTCTTCCCTCAATTGATGTACTAACTCTTCATACCACTTTATTCTTCAATTTCCTCATAGCAGAAGCATTAACTTGCTGCATAAACATGACAAATTTAGCTTTATTACCATGTAGACTCCAAAATCTTCTTCTCCATTTGTCCCTCTTTCCTCTGTCCCCTTCTTGCTTCTTTCTATTTCTTTTCTCTTTTTCTTCTCTCTCCATTGTCTTGCTTGTCTCCACCACAGCAAGGAGACCCAGATAGATTAGCCACCTTAATGGGTCATGAAATCCACTTAACTATCCAAAGTGTCCACCATGGACTTTAAAACCAAGATATAATGGACTAACACATTTTCTTGCTCTTGGTCCGCCACTTTCTAGAAATCAAAGAAACCATATAAAATTGTTATTCATTATTCAATTTATGAATTCACTATTATTTCTTGGGCATTTACATAATTTATGTAAATATGAGGTACTTTCCAAATGTTCGCTAAACATTATATCCATATGGTGCAATCGCGAAATCAATCTGTCTTATCACAAATCACATAAATTTCCTTATTATTAAAACCTAGCAATGTCTCAAATTGACACTTAAATTTTGATTAAATATTTATAATTAAATTATATAGAAAATTAGGATCAATTCGGCCTTAACAAAAAAGGATTTGGAGTGTTGTGTGCCTGGCCTGAGTCTTGATGTTCTTGAATCGGCAAGCAAACCTTCGGGTGTCCTGGCCGTGCTCAAAGGAAACAACGATGAGGGCAAAAGAAAAAGGAATAGAGAAGAGTAATAAGGAGAAAAGGAAAAGATGACTGTCGCGTTGGGGGTTCGAAAAGAAATAAAATAGAAGAGGGAGGGGTGACAATATTATAAAATAAAAAAGTCCACCTTTTGTCTCTTGGTCAATAGTGCACAAAAGTGTGGCTCTCTTCTCCAGTCTGACCACACGCAGAGAATAGGACAAGACAAGAAAGAGAGAAGGCTAGAAAGAGAGAGAAAAAGAGTGAAGAAAGTAAAGAAAGGGAGAAAAACATCGTCCTCTTCCTTGGGTCATCATCCCGACGCCGCTGCTCACTCCAGGCGAGAACCCACCAACCCGAGCTATACTGACGACGAGCCGTGAGCTTCCGGCGACGGTTCTTGATACGAGCCTTCAACGACGGACCGTCCCACGAACTGTTGCTGCTTCTCGCTCGGCGACGGTGCCGCCTTCCGGTTCGCTGCCCATCGTCGCCGCGTCCTCTTTGCCCGCTGCTTTCTGTCCAGCGAGCCCAGTGGCGTCCGGCCGCTGCCCGAAAGGTGCCGCTGCGTTCAACCCACCTCGCCTTTCGGTTCCCCCGCTGACGTTTTGGCTCACGCGCCGCCGTGGGCGCCGGCGACACCGGCACCGATGGGAAACAGCAGCCTAAACGGCTGCCTAACCCCCAGCCCGGACCGGCCATAGCGTCGCCAGCAAGGGGGAGGTCGCCGGCCTGGACCGGCGGAGGACGGTTGTCCGTCACGGTCCTCCCCTCTCCTCAGATCGCGGATCTGAGGGAAAGAAGGATGGAACCGGGTCGGGAAGCCTGGTCCACGGGTTTGACCGACCCGGTCTCCTCTCATTAATCTGAGATGCGGGTTGGGTCCGGAGGCTCGACCCGGATCCGCGCGCTTTCTTCTTTTTTTGCCTTTCGCCGATCCGGACCCGAGTCGGGTCGGATCCTGAGACTGGAACCGGATCCGCCGGTTGGCACTTATTTTTTTTTTTTATTATTTAAAAAATACAAATCTGAAAAAATTTTAAAAAAAGTTCTGCAATTAGGACAAGGCTGAAAAATAGTTTTTGAGTAGTTTTCTCCAAAAAAATTGCACGAAAAATCTTTATAAAAAAAACAAATATTATCTTTAGTGAATATGATGATCTTCTTCTCGGGCCATTTGGCTTGCATCCAAGATATCCATTCATTCATCCTCTCACTAATTAATTAACTAGTGTAATCAAGTTTTCAATTTTAATTTCTCTAATCACAATATTTTACTTAGATTTTTAATTAATCCACTATAAATCGAATTAGTGGCGACTTGCAAGTTAAAAAAAAAAAAAAAAAAAAAAAAAAACGAACCATAAGTCACGAACTAGTGGACTAGGGAGAGTTTGGACTAAGCCTAGGCTTAGAAAACCATTAGCCTCATGTGCCTACAGGAGGCTTTGAAGAGGTAATGACAGATGTGTTGCTAGGTATCAAAATTTCAGCTTGCGAACACTATTAGTGAAGCAACCTCAATATTGAGTAAGCAAATATCAATTGAATAAGTAATTGGCCACCTCTTCTTGCGATTATAAATGCTAATAATAGTAAACCACACATATGATATTCAATGATGCATCAAATCCCACAGATATACTTGGTCGGTTGCCCTTGAAAGATATTAAAGGTAGCTCTCATTGTTTCGAGAGGTGGTTCTCACTATGTAACATTTTCCCTTTATAAGGTTCTCATACGATATAACACTTTATCCCATGTGAAGCTTAGTTTTAGGGGTAAGTAAAAAAGATTAAAAGCTCAGATAAGCAATCGGATGGCCTGAATTTTCAGGTCTGGCCTAGGTCAAGATTTCGAGCTCCTGCTTATTTATACTCAAAGTACTTTGATAAAGTCATTAATAAGTTAAAAAATAAACATATAAAGAAGTGATCTTTGAGGAGAAAAATCTAGTAACGATATCTAATTTTAACACTAATAAAAAAATCGGGCTAGGGCCCAACCAGCCCTGTATCTCTATTTCGACCTCTACCGAGTCTGCAAATTCCATGAAGTTGTTAATGCTCGCGTAATTGACGGGGTACTAAAAGACTCCTCTCTTCTTCTTTTTCTATTTTTGGTTGGGTTATGGTTGTCTGCTTTCACGACGCACTTGATGGAATGTCGAGTCTTCGTCTCCATGGTCTTCCCAATCCTCACGTAATTGATAGTGAATATGAGACACCAATTTGTTTAGTCTTCAGTCTTTGTCTACATGGACTTCATGGAATACGAGGCACCAATTTGTCCTTCACATGGACCTTTCGCTTTTGTAATATATTTATCTTGACATGCTAACATGGCAGAAAATAAGTGGACGATAAGCCATGTGCAATCATTGATAACAATATGCCACATCATTTATCTTACGAAATTTATAAAATAGTCTTAGTCTGTTTAACATATTAATTACAATATTCGTTTATACTGCCACACTTTGCACCCTATAATTTCTACTATTTCATGGACTTCAAAACGTAGAGTGTACGTTCTTTGAAAGAAGTCTACAGTACTTCCCATAGTGGAATCAATCAATAATTGAATTTTGTGCAGGACCGGAGAGTTAAATGCAGCTAAGACTGAAAGTGGAGATCACAGGAGGAGATGGAAAAACAGCTGTTTCTTATTCTTCACTTTGCCCTCTTGTGGTGGTGGAGCTCAATCACAATCTCTGGAGCATACTTGCAAAACCAAACAGATCTACTTGCATTAGCCTCCTTAAAAAATGCAATACACAAAGATCCATTTAGAGTCTTGAGCTCTTGGAATGATTCTACTCATCATTGTGAGTGGCAAGGTGTTTTGTGCAGCAAAAGACATCCTGGGAGGGTCACATCCCTGGACTTGAGATCACAAGGCTTGGAAGGCTTACTATCTTCTTATGTAGGTAACCTCTCTTTTCTGAGGATCCTATTTTTGCAGAACAACAGCTTTCATGGTGAAATCCCACCACAAATCGGCAACTTGCTTCAGCTTCATGTTCTTGTTCTTAGTAACAACTCATTTGGTGGGCCGATACCCTCTAATCTTTCCTGCTGCTCAAACCTCGAGACCCTGAATCTCATAGATAATCAACTTGTGGGGGGAATTCATTCTGATCTTAGTTCTTTAACAAGACTCAAAGGCTTGGGCTTGGCTGTGAACATTCTCGTAGGTCCTATTCCTCGTTCAATTGGAAACCTCTCGCTACTACAAAAGCTCTCCCTGAGAGGAAATGCGTTAAGCGGAGAAATACCTAGGGAATTGTCCAGACTCAAGAGATTGACATTTTTCCAGCTAGCTTCCAACAAACTAATCGGTGAGGTTCCAGCGGGGCTTTTAAACATCTCTGACATTGTTTTATTCGATGTTGGTGATAACCAGTTGCGGGGAAGCTTTCTCAATGATGTCAGCACCGCTCCTCCTTCTCTCTATTTCCTTGCCGCCGATGATAACTTGTTCACCGGGATGATTCCGTCAACGTTAACGAATTTCACAAGCCTTGAAAGGCTTATCCTTCCCCTGAACAACTTCCATGGGCCAATACCCAAAAATCTAGGAAGGCTAAAGGGCCTTTATGCGATTATATTGGCTGATAACCACTTGCAGGATGACTTGAGTTTTATCTCTTCTTTAGTTAATTGTTCCAACTTAACATATCTCGACATGGGGACGAACTTGTTTTACGGATTGTTTCCGAGATCCTTCTCCAATTTCTCCACCATTAAGTGGATTTCTATGCCAAACAATCAGATCCAAGGATCTCTTCCTTTAGCCCTTGGACATCTCTTCAACTTGTCTTACTGGGATTTAAGTAATAATTTTCTAACTAATTGCATTCCTCATTCCATCGGAGCACTTTCCAACTTGCAGAAACTTTTTTTAGACGGTAACATGTTTACTGGAGAGATACCTTCTTCGATTGGTAACATTACATTGTTAAATCTCCTTGACCTTTCCTCCAACATTTTCCAAGGCCACATACCACAAAGTCTTGGCAACTGCAAGCAACTAATTGGGCTTAATCTTTCGAACAATAACCTAATTGGCTCAATTCCTATCGAAATCATGAATCTTTCTTCCTTGTCGATCATCCTTAGTTTAGCAAATAATAATTTAAGTGGATCTGTTCCATTGCAAGTTGGATCTTTAAAGAATCTTGGCATATTAGATCTGTCTCACAACAGATTGACCGGCTTAATTCCAACGTCCATTAGCGAGTGCTTGGTATTGGAACGACTTCACTTAGAAGCTAATTCTTTTCATGGTCAAATCCCAGAAGCTTTACGTCCATTACGAGGTCTACAAGAGTTGGACCTTTCCAATAATAAATTTTCTGGTCCAATCCCGAGCTTTGTCGCAGGGTTCTCACAACTCAAGTACTTGAATTTGTCCTTCAATCAACTAGAAGGACAAGTTCCAGAGGGTGGAGTTTTTCTTAATGCAAGTTATGTATCGATTTATGGAAATACGGAACTCTGTGGAGGTGTTCCTGGTCTAAAGCTTCCTCTTTGTAAATCATCAAGCTCTAAGAAGTCTTCTTCAACCAAGGCCAAAGTTATATATGTGTTAGCTGGCAGTTTGTTATGTTTAGCTTTGTTGCTCCTATGTTTGTCTATCTCCTTTTCAAAAAGAAGCAGACAACAACCAATGCCTCCACTTCATTATCTTTCGGGAATCAATTCTTGAGGATTTCGTATGACGAACTCTTGAGAGCGACTAATCGATTCTCCAAGACCAATTTGATTGGTAAAGGGAGATACGGCACAGTTTATAAGGGGATTCTTGATAGCGGTGCCACGGTGGCAACGAAGGTGCTCAATCTATCGCAAAGAGGTGCTTCGAGGAGCTTTATCTCTGAATGTCAAACTCTAGGAACCATTAGACACCGAAACCTCATGAAGATACTAAGTGCCTGCTCGAGTGTGGACTTTCATGGAAATGACTTCAAAGCTCTAATATATGAGTTCATGGCTAATGAGAGCTTGGAGGAGTGGCTGCACCCTGGGACTATAGGACGAGATGATGAGCACGGTGAATCGAGAAATCTAAGACTAGTGCAAAGGTTACACATTGCCATTGACATAGCTTCTGCGATCGAATATCTCCACAAGAGTTGTTATTCAAAAATCGTCCATGGAGATTTGAAGCCAAGTAATGTGCTTCTGGACAACGGCATGGTGGCTCGAGTTGGAGATTTCGGGCTTGCAAAGATCATTTCAATGGTGTCTGCTGAAGCCACAAGAGTACAGGACCAGGGTAGTTCAACTTCAACTGCAGTCAGAGGATCCATTGGTTATGTGCCTCCTGGTATGAATCTATCATATTTTCTCGATTAGTTTTTCATTGAACAAACAAGATCCTAGATATTATGTTATGCTTCGTATGCTCTAACAACTCTTTCTCAAAACATTATTTCCTTTTTTTTTTAATTAATTGCTTCAACTGAAAAAGAAAATACATATGTTTGTGTATGAAAAGATTAATAGTAGCATTTTGTAATCGTATTGAAATTAAGCCGAGAATAAATCATTTTAAATTTGATCATTGAATGGATATATATATATTTATATATATAAATCAAAACTTGTGAATTCATACCAATAAATAGATTAAGCATATTGTGTCCTATCACATTTGCATTTTTTTTCTTCAATTTGTAATCTATCGCATGCCATGTTGATGCCATGAAAATGGATTGTGTCGAATATTGTCATAAAGTCACAGTATGAGAAATTGATGAGAACTTGTGATTCACTTTTGGTAAGCCGTGACTTAAGGTCTTGACAGTAAGTAATTGACCCCTCATGGTGGACCCTTTCCTTTTGACTTGACCTATAATTCCCTATTTCCAAAATTTGTTTAGATGACATGACATTTAAGTCTGAATCCGCCCCGAGGTCTTAAACCCATAAATGCACAATAATATCACACAACATACACTAATTCACAGCATGATGGACTCCATCCAACTTTCACTCCCCTAAACTTCTTGTTTTAGAGCATATTTAGACAAATTTACGCATTTAACAAGTATTAATCCGTTAGAAATAACAAATCACTCCAAGTCTCTTCTTTTTCCCTAGTCTTCTAGGCATTTTCTTCTATTCTTTCTTGTAGAAAAGAAATAGTGTGGTATAGGCATTAAACTGAATTCGGATCATGAAAATGATAAGCCTTGTGTGCATTCCATGTGTGTCCAGTCAAAACCAGCGGTTCAAATTTAGTTAATACATGTACTAAATGCACTATAGTTTCCGCCGAGGCCTTCATTGCATATATTTTCTTATTTTTTTCTATTTTACACCCATACCCTACTAGAGGAAAAAGTCACTCGTGATGTTTAGGCAATTTTTTTTATTGAACATGCGACAACTTTGGGTGCACTTATTGGTTTTGGAGAAAGAAGAGTTCATATGTTGTTAATTGGTATTTGGTGCACTTTTTACATCCTAAAATCTCATTTCTCTATGGTTGATGCATTCCAACTTTTGTGACAATTTTTATCAGTTTAGCACCCGACAGGCGATAAACATCGGCCATAGCCAATAAACTAAACGAAAGTCAAACAAAAATATATGAAAGAAAAAACCAGTAGAGGGTTTTATGACCATCTACCTTGCTCCGACAGAGATCACTTGGCCTCTACCATGCGTAGCGAGTCGGACTGTGACGTGAGGGAGGGCTTGCAAGCCATCGCTCTATGTTGTGCGCGATTGGCGAGAGCCCTCACTACTGTCCTTGGCAAGCTCTTGCAAATGGACATCAAACCAAATCCCATGTGACTTAGAAACTTTTTCTAAACAATTAACTTCAATAGAAAGTGTATGTTCGTTTATATTAATGTCTTAATGAAATTTTTAGAGTATGGCACGGGACACAAGGTTTCCATACTCGGGGATACATACAGTTACGGCATTCTATTATTGGAGATGTTCACTGGAAAGAGACCCATTGAAGAGGCCTTTGGGCACAATCTTAACCTCCACAACTTTGTCCGAATGGCTCTCCCGGATCAAGCAATGGACATCATAGACTTAAGGCTTTGGAGTGAAGTTGGTGATCAACAACAAGAGATCAAGATCAGAGATTGCATTATCTCTGTATTTGAAGTTGGACTCGCATGTTCAATGGAATCCCCATTGGATCGGATGGACATGACCGAGGCGATCAGGAAATTACACTTGATCAAGGTGAGTTACGAAACCAAAGAGAGGAGGATAGGTATGTAGCTAAGTCAGTTTTCTCATTTCATCTTTGAACTCTTTCACTAGTAGAGAAAATCGTTGTGCAAAGGCAATGCTAGCAAATTGACATGAATGTTTCCATAACTAGTCTACCTACCCATACCTATTTTGTGTGTTTTTAATGATGACACCAGTATCTATATTTTCAAATCATAAAAAATGGATGTATGGATTTATAGTTGTCGCGATCTACCTTTTTGGCTTGGAGAGGAAAATACATAAGTTTATATTGTTTAAAAGGCGGGTCTATAGCCCTTAATTAGGCATAAGCTCTCTCAAGCCGATGCCTTGCGTGACATTGGAGTGTTTAATTTTAGTTTCAATTAAAGCTATAAGAATTTTCTAATAAAGAGTTACCACTTGTCTGTTGGCGTCAGTTAGAAACCAAGTGAGACATTGAAATATACTTTACTTTCTATGCAACTAGAGAATTTATGAGCAATGACTTGGTTACACTAATTAATCAATCAGTGCCCTTGTGTGGCACATAATCTTGTTCATTTTGTTAGGCAATTTGAATTGATTTTAAACCTATCCACTAATATATGATATGGTCATGCAAGTGTATAATAATTAAAATAACAATCAGTAACCAAAGAAGTATAAAATAATTTGCAAAGAAAAGTTAGAATCTAACGATAAGTAGGCTATAGGGAAACCAACTTCAACATATCAGAAGTGCGCAACCAATTGGCAATTGAAATAGTAATGCGTAAATAACGACCTAGCATTCGTCTTATAGAACATTCAAATCTTGGGCTAAAGGTCTAAGAGGTTGTTCAATTTCAAGCATAATTTTTATCAAAGATTTTCACACATTTTAAAAAGAAACTACTAAAATAAACCGATTTTTAAGCTTGTCCCAAAGATTTCTGATTTTTCTAAATATTTTATGAATTCTTTTTAAAATATATAATATAATATAATATAATATAATATAATATAAATCCAACTGGGCTCGTCGGCCCGGGTTCACTGTTGGACTCGGCTCAGCTATTGAGCCCAGTCCGGTGAAACCCAAAACAAAATAAATTTAAAAACTAAGTCCAACCCACAATGAAATAAACATAAGTGGAAGCCTCATTAGACCCACTGAAACCATATCAATGCTCAAGCCCAGCCATTTGATCCGAATTTTTGTTTCTTTTTTTATTTTTGATGTTTTAAGTTTCCTTATTTTATTCTTTTATTTCTTCTCTTCTTCTCCACGTCGTCTTATTCACGACGTCCCCTTCTCGAGCGATGTCCTTCACCCCAAGCTCCGAATTTCTTAGACAAGCCTCGGGCCAAAGCTCAAGGTGCCGCCGAGCCACCTCCCTTCATCAGTCGTCTACTCCGACCGCCACTCGTCGGCCGACCTCCCCGCTGCCGGCCGAGGACCACACCACTCGGCCGGCACCAACACAACGGGAAAAATGACAGGGCCAAAGCGAACAAAGCCACGGGCGGCCCCCGAACAACGTCAAGCTCGAAATCGCAGCAAAACGATAAGATTAACAACTTAAGCATTTCATCGAGCAGTGAGAGCGCACTGTCTAAAACGACAGGAAAACGAACCGGCCGAGCTCAAATCGCCCCAGGACTCATGAAAATCAACATACAAGAACACAGAGTTTTGGTGCGGGAAAGGAGGCACGGCGGCGGGTCGTCGGCCGCGATTCCGACGCGCTGGCCGGCGGTCTCTCCCTCCAAATCTGTTCCCTCGCTTGAACTCTGGCCGCTGTCGCCAACGGTCTGCCGCCGACCACCAACTCCGATGCGACGCTCGCCCTGTCTCCTCTGCCTCCGTCGCGTCCGCCGTCCTTTCCTCTGCTCTCTGTTCTCTGCAGAGGCGTCAAGGAAAAGGGAAAAGGAAGGAGATGGGGGCCGGGCCAGGAAACAAGGAGCGGGCCGGCCCAGGTGGAGAGAAGAGAAAAAGGAAGGGAAAAAGAAAAAGGGGCCGGGCAGGCCCAGCCTTGGCCCCGCTCCGCTCCCCCATATATATTTTTCTTTTTGGATCAATCATTTTAATTTTAATTTTTTATATAAATTTTAGTTCTGGTAATGCGAATGCTCTTAATACCTTTATACTATGCAATTTAATAAAAATTATATTTGCTAGGGGTTAAAAATTGATTCCTAATTTTTCAATGTAATTAATAAATAATTAAATGGATTATCAAAATTTAGGTGTCAATAATAATCTATTTCCACCAAGTAACTATGTAAAAGTATGATGAATTTGCTTATTTGTAAGGTTCTCTTTATTCTTGTTCAAAAAAAAAATAAAAAGGTTATCTTCATTTTCGATGACACAAATACCATAGGACCGATGCATTGTTTAATTACCATGGCTGGGCCATCGCCCTAGCCTGCCCACATGGCCCCCACCACAAAAAAAAAAAAAAAATCTTGATCTTCTCTGTGCTTATGTGATTTTGCACTACAATACAACCTCATCGTGAGGTCACCAGCTCAAGGCCGACTCTTAATGTCGCGCTTAATTGTAAGCCCACGGTCAAATCCAGAGAGCACAAAGAGGGAGGCAACCTCATCGCAAGATCATGAACTCAAGCCCAACTCTCGATGTCACGGTTGAGTGAGAGCTCACTATCAATTGGAAGCCATGCTTGATCGAATTTGGGTGGCATTGCCAACAAAATTCTATTGTGGTTATGGTGCCGACACCGGCGGTCACTAGAGATACAGAGTTAACATACACATAAATGGGACAAGATCAAAAAGGAAATATGGATGCATATTTTGTTGCACTCCTTGGTGTGCTGATCACATTGTCTAGTAATATTTGTCAAGTCTTCTCACCCAACCAACGCTCTCTCTTTCTTCACCATTAACCATCGTCTTCGACCGTTGTGGCCACTTGTCATCACTGACTCCTTCTTCACGTCTTGATTATTTTGAAGATAATTTTCACTAGAAAAAATCACTTTCTAATTCATAATGTTTCTTTCGAATTTAAATTACAAAATTTCGGTTACCCCATTGCCAGAGCCAGTTTACGCAAGGGTTGGCCATGGCCTCGACATCCCACCCGTGCTACTTTGTTAACCCGAGCCTATTTTCTCTTCAAGCCATAGGCGGGACCGCGAAGTCATCATGTTCGGCTTTCCAATCGGATAATCGACGCATTTGGTCATCGTTCTATAGCTTCTTGAGATACATTAATGTCAAAGATCCTACACCTCTGAATCTTCATTTGCGAGATGGTTGTCTCCAAACATTGTATTCCATGATCTTTCCACTCCGATACCAATCGACGTAGTGGAAAAACTCGCAATTTGCTGCACCAGCAAGTAACTCGCAAAGGCACAGGTGAAGCATACACGAGTGACACATATAGAGAGAAATTTATCATTTTTTTTTGTATTAAGCTAAATTACAAGAGAAACATAATCTATACTCGTATTAGAAAACCTAATGAATTTCTAACTATTAGACATAATATAGATATACTAATAAGAAAATCTATACTACTGAATATTAAATATCTAAATTAATAACTACTAAAAGTTGAAACAAATCACCCAATATCCCAACGTAATTTCTAAAATAAAAAGATAAGAAAATATGTGTCTCATCTCATTATTATTGTCATCGTCTCATCACAAATTGTTTTCCACAGTTTAAGAAGGGCAAGACAAAATAACCAAGGCTATCAGGCTAACAAGTCGGTTGAAAGACACTATGCAAAGCATATGTCAACCCATCAAGAACCTTTTCAAGTTTCACCTTATCACCCTAAGCATGAGAGGCTATTATATCTGCCTACTCGGCAATAGCTATTTTTGAAGATATGATGGGGCATTTACCTACACCTCCCAAGGCCCCCCAAGTTTCTAGATGAAATCTTTTTCTTCCCCACCTAGGAGGGAATACTTTCGAGATTTTACATTATAGAGTTTAGATGAAACAATTTAAGGACATATCTTAGGAAAAGACTGTTGACCAAGAAAAAAAGGGAGAAAAACGTGACAAATCAAACTGTGGGAATTCCTCCGGGGATGTCGCTCTTCCCATCGTGGCTTTCCAACATACCGGGCAATAGCTATTTTTGAAGAAATGACAGGGCATCTACCTACACTTCCCAAGGCCCCCCAAGTTTCTAGATGAAATCTTTTTCTTCCCCACTTAGGAGGGAAGACTCTCAAGATTTTACATTACATAGTTCAAACAAAACAGTTTAAGGACATATCTTAGGAAAATACTGTTAGACTAAAAAAAAAAAAAAAAAAAAAGAGGGAGAAAAACGTGACAAATCAAACCGCGGAAATTCCTCCGGGGATGTCGCTCTTCACCATATCTCCAACCTTGTGGAAAACGTTGACTTTACTGTATTCCCAGGAGACCCAACTTTCTTGTTTAGACCGTTTCTTCTCTTAATGATTATTTATATTTCTGAAACCTTTTGAACCCTGAATTTAATTGGCTTGAGCCACGAATTTACCCTATATGTTTAATAAGATAGTTATGTCGTTGGGATTTGATAACAGATTTGATGTAAAATGTTGCTTTTGATCCCCGACAATCTTGCAAATAGACAAACGAAAGGTCTTCTGCCTCCAATATTTCATCTTTTGCGTTCCGTTGGATACATTGAGCAATTGAACCAATTCAATTTATGAACCAAACTGAATTGGCCTTACTCGATCGGTTCTGCATCTAATCACTTGGGGATTGGGTAGTTTTTGTTTCCAAACAATCCCTAGTTCCAAAACACCGGAACCAGAAACCGAACATAACAAGATCTAGATTTTTTTTTTTTTTTTTTTTTTTATCTAAATCTATCTATCCTGGAGCTAATCTAAATTCTAGCATAAGACCGTTATGTTTTTTCTTTCTTTTTTTTTTTTTCCATGTAGAGAGGAACCATCTTTAATAAGTAAGTTCGGAATCCATGAAATACTAATCTCAACAATTGGATAAGACATGGGTCAAAACACTAGATGCATGATCTAGAGATGGAATTATTTACGTTGGTAACTTACAATGTCGGGATAACATCTGGCTTTGTTGGTAGACAAAAACAAAGAACTAATGCCTTGTTCTTAATCTACACACTCATGTCTATTCTATAGTAGCTAAGCCAAGATGAGGAACGCATCTAATCTTTTGTGCAATAAATTGTAATATTATTCCCGAAATTGCGGGTCTCCGTTGGCTGTGCGCTCATAAAGCAAGCGGTGGAATATATGTTGAGCGAATTTTGGGGGGCAGAACCGAACCGACAAAGACCCACAATTTCAGGAATGGTTATTTCTTACATAGCAAACACTTGGAATAGGAAAACTTTTCACAAGTGGCTTTAATCACCGTGCGAGCATCAGCTCCTTAGTCAGCTTATTACCTATATGCGCACTCGCACGATAATCAAGGCCGCTTTGATAAACGCCAATTACTATCCGAAAATTTATGACATCATGACCTTTAATGGATGGTTGTTCCGCTAGTTCACTTTAGCTGGCTAAATACGATCAAGCCTCTAAGTCATACAAAAAACATGTATACCTATCCTTTTCTTTTTTGATCTGACCCTTACACATTTATCTATATCTATATAAATAAAACCAAAACACCATTTGTCTCAATTTTAGATTTCCTAGATTGTCATTCAATTTCTTTCTCTCATACCCTTATGTTTCAGAAATAACCATCCATTTTTTGTATCTCTTCACAATATTAAATTTCTTAGTTACTCTTGTTTCCGTTATTGTATATTTACCCTTTTCATATATAACTACTCAATTTCTTTCCATGCATATTATCTCATTATTTGCTCACACGTGACACATGCCTAACATGACAATTGTGAAGATAACATGGATGAATGACTATATCCGTTCAAGCGAAGTGATTGCATTTATTGTAATTTGAAGATATTTTCAAATGGACAATATACATGCTCAGAGCGAAATAGATGATAGTGTTTCAATGGTGGTGATACATTCTTATGCACAAAACACATGCATCCTTAGTCAGTGCCTAAATCATAGGCAAGATGATCAAGTAGATCGAGCTTTTCAACCATCATAAAGTAAACTTCGAGTCTATATCAGCTATGTCACCAATATTTATATTCTCTTTTCAAGTTTATATAAAGTGTAGGTCTAATCATGGATTCGGCGACCTGCATGTGCATCAACAAAACCTACTCATTTGGGTTTGGGGAAGGCCCCTAGAAGTTCAAACCAAGCCTACTCAACAATTAGGTCTAATTGTAAGATTTTTTCTAATGTGTGCTAATATTAATTAATATTGTAATTTATCATTTTATGGAATTGATCTAATAACGTAAGATATAAGATTTCGTAATTAGTTTAATATGAGACAAGTTAGTGTGGGCTGAGTAAGGCTCGACTTATGATGAGATGGCATGTGGCTTAAAACTCTATAAATAGTGTTTAAGTCACTCTTCTAACCTTGAAGCATTAATATCCTCACATAAGGAGCGTTTACAAAACATTAAGGTGATAGAAAGTCTCATTGACCCAGTGATATAGAAGGCAATAGAGGAGAAGAACGGTGAATTTCAAATTAGGTGCACAAATCTCTTTACTTGATTATATGTGTTTTTTTATTTTACTTATGGAGATCTTGGGGTGCCATTTTCACATATTATACTAAATAAATGTAATACTTACATTTAAACCCCTCTCTCTATATATTATTATATAGAGTTCATGTGAATGAGTGGTTTGCAGTATTGCCATCTCTAAGAGAGGATGGGACCCTAATTGACATGAGGATTGGGAGTAGACCCCCTTTATCCCCTCCATCCTAGGACGAGGAGTTAGCTCAACTAGACAATAATGTTAGGACTGTTACAATTGCATGAACATTTTCTTAATTAAACGATGCAATAACACATTTGGAGATAAATCAATGGAAAATTAAAGCGGGAGGACCCAAAATAAGGTTATATGCTTCGTTCAATCCGCCAATGGAAACTGTATGAATCAGTTGATAAAGTGGATTTAATGCATATTTTTAGTACACTTAGCATTTCTCTAACCTCGATAACTATGCACCACAATTTCAATTACCGACTATTTCTATGTCAAAGCATATAATATCTTCAGAAGTTATCAAAATTTCTAATGATAACCCAAAATATTCATCACCCCCACATATTCAATATTTTCCAAACTCGCTCACATGCAAACATGAGTTGGAAAAGTCAAGAATGCATCAGCTTGACTAGTTGAGCCGGATGTTTCGGCTTTTATTGCGTGACTCATGATAGACTCGGACTTGAAACCGATTTCGTGGAAAAGGCCAATAGAAAACAATCAAGAGTAGGGATTTACCCAAGAGACAACATATGTAAAAAAAAAAATTTGTGTGGAAAGAGAGAAAATAATTACATGAAGGCAATACTCGTTCATCAATCAATTTGGCCGGCAACTCTAGTCATTGCAGCCTATTTTTGAACATTCGACTTTTCCATGCACAGATTACTCCACATGATCACCCTATAAATACCCCTTTAGCTTTTCCTTTTCTCTTCATCAATCAACTGAGATCCTTCCTTCGCCAATTTTCTTTTGGTCTTTCACAATATGAGTTCCCGTATGACAATCCCTCTGCATCTTATTTTTCTCGTCGCGTTAACCCTAGCATTGATCCCTCTGTCCATCGCCCAAGACTCGCCCCAAGACTATGTCGCGGCCCACAATGCGGCTCGCTCTCAGGTTGGAGTGGGCCCGATGGCGTGGGACGAAACCGTCGCTGGCTATGCCAGGGATTACGCCAACAAGCATGCCAGCGACTGCACGCAACTCGTTCATTCAGGCGGACCCTATGGGGAGAACCTTGCGTGGGCTTCCCCCGATCTTACTGGTACCGGAGCGGTGAACATGTGGGTCGGAGAAAAGCCTGACTACGACTACAATTCCAATTCATGTGCACCGGGAAAGATATGTGGGCATTACACTCAGGTGGTGTGGCGCAACTCTGTTCGGCTTGGATGTGCAAAGGCCCAATGCGCGACGGGCGGTACTTTGGTCACGTGTAACTATGATCCTCCTGGGAATGTTGGTGGCCAGAAGCCTTATTGAATTACAAAAAGTTGTATGTCGGATGATGAACTATTATATCAAAATAATGCTTCATTATGATGAGGCTAGTGCTTTTGATGCACCAAAATTAAATAACATCATATGAATGATGCATGTAAATCTCTTTACTGAAGAAAGTTAACCTCTTTCAGTATTTTTTTTTTTTTTTTTTTTGCAATTTCTTTTTTTCAAGTGAGAGAAATTTCGATCATTTGTCTAACCTCCTCAGCTCCATGCTCTCAAGCACATCACTATCCCTTTGAAGCCTCATCACACTGTGAAAGAGAAGCTAAGCATGATCTCTACTGCGCATTCTACTCTTGAGTTAATTATATTTGGTGTTTCTATTGATTGTATGTAGTACATAGCAATGGCCGTCTTGGCTAAGTTAAAACAATGGTAAGTGCTTTTTCCCCGGTATCCTAGGCATTTTTCTATTCTTTCTTGCAGAAAAGAAATAGTGTGGTATAGGTATTAAACTGAATTCGGATCATGAAAATGATGAACCTCGTGTCCATTCTATGTGTGTCCAATCAAAACCAGCGGTTCAAATTCAATTAATACATTTACTAAGTGCACTAAATAGTTTCCGTTGAGGCCTGCATTGCATATATTTTTCTTCTGTTTTCTGTTGTCCCCTATACCCTATTAGAGGAAAAAGTCACTCTTGATGTTTAGGCAATTTTTTTAGCAAACATGTGACAACTTTGGCTGCACATGGTAGTTTTGGAGAAAGAAGAGTTCATATGTTGTTAACTACTATTTGGTGTGCTCTATAAATCCTAACATCTCATTTCCCTACGGTTGATGCATTCCAACTTTTATGACACCACTTTAGCATCCGACAGGTGATAAACATCGGCCATTGCCAATAAATTAAACAAAAGTCAAACAAAGAGATATGAAAGAAAAAAACCAGTAGGGCATTTTAGGACCCTCTACCTTGCTTAGGCAAAGGATTTCTTGGCCTCTGCCATGCATACCGAGCTCGACTCTGAGGTGAGTGAAGGCTTGCGAGCCATCACTTTATGTTGGTTGCAACCAATGCAAGCCTTCACAACTATCCTTGGCAAGCTCTTGCAAATGGACATCAAGCAAAAATCCATGTGATTTAGAAACTTTTTCTAAACAATTAACTTCAAGAAGAAGTGTCTATTCCTTCCCTTTTAATGTCTATTCCTTTGTTTTTAATGTCTTGAGGAAATTTTCAGAGTATGGCATGGGAAACGAGGTTTCCACATTGGGGGACACATACAGTTATGGCATTCTATTGTTGGAGATATTCACTGGAAGAGACCGACCGAAGAGGCCTTTGGGCACAGTCTTAACCTCCATAGTTTTGTCCAAATGGCTCTTCCAGATCGAGCAATGGACATTGTAGACTTAAGGCTTTGGAGTGAAGTTGGTGATCGGCAACAAGAAATCAAGATCAAAGATTGCATTATCTCCATATTCAAACTTGGAGTTGCATGTTCAATGGAGTCACCATTGGATCGAATGGACATGACCGAGGCGATCAAGAAATTATACTCAATCAAGGCAAGTTACGAAGGACAGGTATGTGGCTAAATCAATTTTCTCGTTTCATCTTGGAACTCTTTCACTAGTAGAGAAAATCATTGTGCAAAGGTAGTGCTAGCAAATTAACATGAATGTCTCCCTGTCTAGTCTGCCTACCCATACCTATTATGTGTATTTTTAATGATGACACCAATATCTATATTTAAAAATCATACAAAATGGATGTATGGAGTTGTCGCCATCTACCTTTTTGGCCTAGAGGGGAAAAGACAGGTTTATGGATATTGCCTAAAAAATGGGCCTACAACCCTTAATTAAGTATTGGCTCTCCCAAGCTTATACCATCGGATTGTTCAATTTTAGTTTCAATTGACGCTATAAGAATTTTTTAATGAAGAGTCACCACTAGTCTATTGGGGTTAGCTAGAAACCAAATGAGGCATCGGAGTATATCTCATTTCCTACGTAACTAGAAAATCTAAGAATGAGAACTTATTTACATTAATTGATCACCAAGCCTTGCGTGGTACCTAATCTTATATATTTCAAAAAGATGTTTGTCGCGGTTTAGATTGATTTTAAACCTTTTCACTAATATATGAGATGGTCATGTGGATGCACAATAATTGAAATAACAATTAGCAACTAAGGAAGCATAACATAAATTGCAAAGAAAAGTTAGGATCTAATGCTAAGAAATAAGAAAATATGTCAATCCTAATGAGGCTATAGGGAAACCGACTTCAACATCTTGGAAGTGCGCAACCAATTGGCAATTGAAAAAGAAATGCGCAAATAACGACCCAGCATTCATCTCTAAGAACATTCAAATCTTGTGTAAAAGCTCTAAGAGATTGTTCAATTTTCAGCACAATTTTTATTAAGGATTTTTACACATTTTAAGAAGAAACTACTCAAAAACCAATTTTTAAGCTTTTTCAAAAGATTTCTGATTTTTCTGAATTTTCTAAATATTTTATGATTTTCTTTTAAAAAAGATATTTGTAATAATCCGACCCTGGTATTACCAACCGAGCTCGTCGGCCCGGGTTCACTGTTGGACTGGGCTCGCGATTGAGCCCAGTCCGGCGAAAACCCAAAGCAAAATAAAATATAAAAACTAAGCCCAACTCACAATGAAATAAACCAAAGTCGAAGCCTCATTAGACCCACTGAGCCCATATCAACACTCAAGCCCAGCCATTTGATCCGACTTTTTGTTTCTAGTTTCCTTTTTTTATTCTTTTATTTCTTCCCTTCTTCTCCACGACGTCGTCTTATTCACGACATCCCCTTCTCGAGCGATGCCCTTCACCCGAAGCTCAAGCCGCCGCCGCCGCCGCCGAGCCACTACCCTTCATCGGTCGTCCACTCCGACCGCCACTCGTTGGCCGAGGACCACACCACATGGCCGGCACCAACACAACAAGAAAAAAGACAGGGCCAAAGCGAACAAAGCCCCGGGCGGCCCCCGAACAACGTCAAGCTCGAAATCGCAGCAAAATGATAAGATAAACAACGCACGGGAACGTCGATTCAACCCCGAACCAAGAACACGAAAGTGGATTAACTTAAGCATTTCATCGAGCAGTTAGGACGCACTGTCTAAAACGATAGAAAAATGAACCGGCCGAGCTCAAATCGCGCCAGGACTCATGAAAATCAACATACATGAACACAGAGACAAGACACATGGACGACGTGGGCCGGAGCTTGCGTGAGCCGGACGGCCGCGAGCTCCGGCCCAGCATGTCCAAAAACAGGGCAAAAACAGGGTCAGGCTTACTGGAATTTCGGCGCGGGAAAGGAGGCATGGCGGCGTGTTGTCGGCCACGATTCAGGCGCGTTGGCCGGTGGTCTCTCCCTTCAACTCTCCTCCCTCGCTTGAACTCTCACTCGCTGCTCTCTCTTTCTCGGATCTCTCTCTTCTCCCCCCCAAAAAATTCCCCTCTCCTTCTCTCCCTTTTAAGCTCTCCGGCCGGCGCGCATGGCGTCCCCGCCATGCCAGCTGTCGCTGCCGGTCTGCCCCCGCCCACAAACTCCGGTACGACGCTTGCCCTTGTCTCCTCTCGCTCCGTCGCGTCGCCGTCCTTTCCTCCGCTCTGTTCTCTGCAGAGGCATGAAGGAAAAGGGAAAAGAAACGAGAAGGGGGCGGGGCCAGAAACGAGGAGCGGGCCGGCCCGTGGAGAGAAGTGAAAAAGGAAGGAAAAAGAAAAAGGGGCCGAGCGAGACCTAGCCTTGGCCCGGCTCCGCTCTCCCTTCTTCTTCTTCTTCTTCGGATCAATAATTTTAATTTTAATTTTTTTACATAAATTTTAGTACTGGCAATGCGAATGCTCTTAATACCTTTATGTTATGCAATTTAATAAAAAATATTTTTGTTATGGGTTAAAATTTAATTCCTAATTTTCCAATGCAATTAATTAATAATTAAACGAATTGTTAAAATTTAGGTATCAACAATAATCTATCTATGTCCACCAAATAACCATGTAAAAACATGATGAATCTGCTTATTTGTATGGTTCTCTTCATTTTCGATGATACTATATACCATAGGACCGATGCGCTGTTTAATTATCATGGCTGGGCCATTGCCCTTGTTTGCCCTCACCTCCACCGCCCCTCCCCCCCCCAACTCCCAAAAAAAAAAATCTTGATCTTCTCTATGCTTTCGCGCTTGTGCACTACAACACGACCTCATCATGAGTTCACTAGCTCAAGCCCGACTCTTAATGTTGCGCTTAATTATGAGCCCACGGTCAAATCCAAAGAGCAAAAAGAGGAAGGCAACCTCATCGCAAGATCATGAGCTCAAGCCCAACTCTCAATGTCCCGGTCGAGTGAGAGCTCACTATCATTTGGAAGCCAAGCTTGATCGAACTTTGGTGACATAGCCAACGAAATTCTATTGTGGTCATGTTGCCGACACTGGTAGCCACTAGAGATATAGAGTTAACATACACATAAATGGGACAGGATCAAAACGGAATTTTTTTTTTTTTTTTTGGTATTGGAGAAACCGGCTTGCAGCCGACAGCCGCGCCGTAAATCCCCAAGTGACACTTAAGCAGGAGGACCCACCACCCCTGAGTCACACTTAATACGCCTAGCGCCTCCCCTGGGTTTTGAACCCTTCACCTCTTCGTTGAGGATCAGCAGAGTCTTATCCAGTTGAGCCACCGTGGCCGGTGGTTCAAAACGGAAATATTGATGCATATTTTGTTGCACTCCTTGGTGTGCTGATCACACTGTCTAGTAATATTTGCCAAGTCTTCTCACCCAACCAAGCCTCTCTCTTTCTTCACCATTAGCCACCGTCTTTGGCCGTTGTGGCCACTTGTCATCATTGATGCCTTCTTCACGTCTTGATTATTTTGAAGATAATTTTCATTAGAAAAAATCATCTTCTAATTAATTCTTTCGAATTTAAATTACAAAACTTCGGTTACCCCATTTCCAGAGCCAGTTTACGCAAGGGTTGGCCGTGGCCTCGACATGCCCGTGCCACTTTGTTAACCCGAGCCTATTTTCTCTTTATGCCATAGGCGGGGACCGCGAAGTCGTCATGCTCGGCTTTCCAACCAAATAATCGACGCATTTGGTCATCGTTCTACAGCTTATTGAGCTATTGAGATACATTATTGTCAAAGATCCTACACCTCTGAATCTTCATTTGCGAGATGGTTGTATCCAAACATTGTATTCTATGATCTTTCCACTCCGATACCAATCGACGTAGTGGAAAAACTCGCAATTTGCTACACGAGCAAGTAACTCGCAAACGCACAGGTGAAGCATACACGCGTGACACATATAGAGAGAAATTTATCATTTTTTTTTTGTTGGTATTAAGTTAAATTACAAGAGAAACATAATCTATACTTGTTTAGAAAACCTAATGAATTTCTAAGGATAAGACATAATATAGATATACTAATAAGAAAATCTATACTACTGAATATTAAATATCTAAATTAATAATTACTAAAAGTTGAAACAAATCACCCAATATCCCAACGTAATTTCTAAAATAAAAAGATAAGAAAATATATGTCTTGTCTCATTATTATTGTCACCGTCCCATCACAAACTGTTTTCCACAGTTTAAGAACGGCAAGACAAAATAACCGAGGCTATTGGGTTGACAAGTTGGTTGAAAGACATTATGCAAAGCATATGTTGACCCATCAAGAACCTTTTCGAGTTCCACCTTACTATCCCAAGCACGAGAGGTTATTATATCTGCCTACTCGGCAATAGCTATTTTTGAAGATATGATGGGGCATCAACCTACACCTCCCAAGGCCCCCCAAGTTTCTTGATGAAATCTTTTTCTTTGAATACTTTAGAGATTTTCCATTACAGAGTTTAGATGAAACAATTTAAGGACATATCTTAGGAAAAGACTGTTGACCAAGAAAAAAAGGGAGAAAAACGTGACAAATCAAATCGCGGAAATTCCTCCGGGGATGTCGCTCTTCCCATCGTGGCTTTCCACCATATCTCCAACCTCGTGGAAAACGTTGACTTTTCTGTATTCCCAAGAGATCCAACTTTCTTGTTTAGACCGTTTCTTCTCTTAATGATTATTTATATTTCTGAAATCTTTTGAACTCCTGAATTTGATTGGCTTGAGCCACGAATTTACCCTATCTGTTTAATAAGACAGTTATGTCATTGGGATTTGATAACATAGTTGATGTAAAATGTTGCTTTTGATCCCCGACAATCTTGCAATAGACAAGCTAAAGGTCTCCTGCCTCCAATATTTCATCTTTTGCGTTCTGTTGGATAAATTAAGCAATTGAACCAATTCAATTTATGAACCGAACTAAACTAGCCTTACTCGATCGGTTCCGCATTTAATCACTTGGGGATCGGGTTGTTTTTGTTTCCAAACAATCCTTAGTTCGAAAACACCAAGAACCAGGAACTGAACATAATAAGATCTAGATTTTTTTTATCTGAATTTATCTATCCTGGAGCTAATCTAAATTCTAGCATAAGACCATTATGCTTTTTCTTTCCTTTTTTTTTTTTTTTTCCATATAGAGAGGAACCCGTCTTTAATAAGTAAGTTCAGAATCCATGAAATACTAACCTCAACAATCGGATAAGACATGGCTCAAAACACTAGATGCGTGATCCAAAGATGGAATTATTTACGCAGGTAACTTACAATGTTGGACTAACATCTGGCTTTGTTGGTAGACAAAAACAAAGAACTAATGTCTTGTTCTTGATCACCACACTCATGTCTATTCTATAGTAGCTAAGCCAAGACGAGGAATTGCATCTAATCTTTTGTGCAATGAATTGTAACATTATTCCTGAAATTGCGGGTCTTCGTCGGTTGTGCGCCCATAAAGCAAGTGGTGGAATATATGTTGAGCGAATATTGGAGGGCAGAACCGATGAAGACCCACATTTTCAGGAATAGAGTTATTTTGTACAAAGCAAACACTCGGAATAGAAAAACTTTTCACAAGTGGCTTTAATCATCGTGCGAGCATCAGCTCCTTAGTCAGCTTATTACCTATATGTACACTCGCACGATAATCAAGGCCGCTTTGGTAAACGCCAATTACCAGCCGAAATTTACGACATCAGGACCTGTAATGGGCGGTTGTTGCGCTAGTTCACTTCTTTTTTTTTTGGGTCGAAAACAGCCATATATTAAGCACGCATCATAGAGTTTACATCAAGTTTAGATAAAACAAGATCTTGCAAGAAAAGGGGTATCCGAGAGACCCAATTCGGAGGAAGTAAAGAGGCCCGATGGGCCTTTGCAACAGAGTCCGCTAAAGCATTGGCTCCTCTATGACAGTGAATCAGTTGGAGGTTAGGGCACCGAAGCTTCAATCTTAGGGTTTCGTCGAGGATAGGTCGAAGCTCCCACGGGCGTCCTTCAGGATCACGAACCGCATCCACACATACCAAGCTGTCCGATTCCACAATGATCCAATCCATCTCGAGACCTCGCTGGAGAAGAAATTTCAGCGCTGAGTTGAAGGCAATGGCCTTGGCTTGCAGGGTAGAGGAAGCACGAACAGAGGAGGCGAATCCATCGATCAAATGGCCCGTCGAGTCCCTGCACACCCCAGCCACCGAAGCTGCGTCGGACGGCGAAAGGTAAGATGCATCAATGTTGATTTTTATGACTCCAGGATCTGGTGGGCGCCATCTGTTGTTGAAAATACGTTAGTTTGAAATAGGGCACTGTCGCGACCCAATTTTTTCGGTTCACCACCTAAAACTAGGTTAATGGATTACTAAGTCTTTAAGCTTAGCTCGGGCTCTCCCAAGCCCATACCAATTCGCAACTTAGGTTTGAATTCTTAACATGCAAATGATTTTCAATCAGGAGTCGCCACTAATCTATTTTTGGTGGGTCGATTAGAAACCCAAGTAAAGTAACAGGAGATTTACTTTACTCCTACGAACCAGAGATTTATGAGTTCGGGGACTTGGTTACACTAGACTATACTAGTGCCATTTCGGTACCTTTTTATTTCATTTTCAAAAAATGTTTGGCAATTGAATTGATTTTAATTTAACTTTCTAACATGTGAGGTGATCATACATGTGCGCATACCACCAATTTAACACTCAAGAAAGCAAATTAAATAATGCAAAACATACCTAGAAGCAACGAAAGCATCTGCATTGTTAAATCGAATTCACATCAAGAACCCTAGATATGATTTCGATTAACACGCAATTCCAATTTTTGTTTTCACTTTATTTAATGAAAATCATGCGATGCATGCTAATAATCTAATATGACATGGCGACATGACCTAAACTATATGACATGAAGAAATGCAATAATTAAATGCAATCTAAATGACATGCAGCATACAATTTAGTATGTGAATTATATGTCATGCGACATTTATTAAATGACTTAGTCTAATGACGAGGACTAAGTTTTAATTAAATGAACCTAATAAGAACTAAATGACGTGCATTTGATATTTCTATTTAAAAATGCAAAAATGATCTAACTAGATTAAAATTCTATCTAATTTAAACTAAGGATCAAGTCACATTAAATCCTAATTTAAACTAAGATATTATCTTAATCTACCATGCAATTTATCTAATATGCGATGATATGGCATTGCGACATGTCCTAAACCAAATGAATAAAATTTTTATGATCTCTTAATGAACATGCAATTGTTAAATATGCAATTTAAATTAATCAAAATGACTTAATTCTAATGACGTGCAATGCAATGCAATGACGTACAAAATTATTTCAACTAAAATGACATGCAACATTGCAATTTAATATGCGAGCTATATGTCAAATGACACTTATTAAATGACCTAATCTGATGACGGTCAATTTCTAATTAGAAATGAACCTAACAATAATCACTAAATGACGTGCATTTCATGAACCTAATTCTACATGACATGCAAATAGCATTTTTTATTTTAAAAATGCAATCTATCCTAGACATTGCAACTAATTTATCCTAAGACAAATTTTATGAAATTTGAAATGATCTAGCTAGATTAAGATTCTATCTAATTTAAACTAGGGATTAAGTCATATTAAATCCTAATTTAAACTAAGACATTATCTAAATCTAAAATGCAATTTATCTAAAAAAGATGATCTAAATTTAAAATGAAACATGCAATTATAATCTAATATGCACAATGATTTTTTTTTTGTGTTTTTCTTTAATCTCGAAATTAAAATATAATTAACATGAAATTCAAATAAAAAACTAACAACCTAAATGAATGCACTTTTTTTGGATTTTTTTATTTAAATATTCATAATAAGATTGCAATCCTAATATGCAAGATGACAAAAACAAACCTAATCCTTACGGATTTTTTTTTTTATTTTTCTTATTTAAAAAATTCGAAATTAAATTGCGATTTTAACCCTAAGGCTAAGAATATTCTAAAACATACTTAATCCTAATTTGAATTTTTTTTTTTGATTTTTTCTCTTATGAAAATAAAATTGATCCAAACACACGATATCAAATCAAGCAAGACAATATTGATATCCAAAAATTGGCGAACCATATCTCGCGCATGAGATTGGGTTGACCAATTTTAATTTTAAATCGTGAATCAAATCTCGGGCTTGAGATTGGATTGTCGATTTTTATAAGGGATTGCGAGTCGGATTTCGGGCGCGAAAATCGGACTATCAATCCCTCACTTGAGGGGCACTTTCATGTTGGAACATTAATCATATATTTCGAATAATCCTACTAAAGAAAAATAAATAAATAAATGAAACTAACATAAAAAGATAAAATAAGTAAATAAAAAGGAAAAAACTACCTAATTGATTTTCCTTTTTTCCTTTTGTTTTTCTGTTTTCCTTTTCCTTCCCAAGCACGGATTGCTCGTGGCAAGTCATCTACAGCAACTGTCGTCGGTTCGGCAGGGGTGGCTCCGACGAAGGGAAGGCACCGTTGGTCGCGAGTCAGACGGGACAGGGACGGCACGGGTGAAGCAACCGGTGCTCGGGCATCGACGAAGGGGGGCGTCTCGGCGTTGTTGGCGTCGGGCGGACCACCGGATCTGCAACTGCGACTGGTGGAGATGGCTTGGTAGAAGGCACCGGGGTCGTCGAGCGCTGCGACTGGAATGGGTTCGTCAGGGGGCGGTTCGGGCGGCAACGAGCAGGTTGCTCGCGAAGGATGCGCGGCGAGGGAGCGACGGTAGCAAGGCGGCAAGGGCGTCGTTGCTGCGGCGGCGGGCAATGGACGGCGGCCACGATGGGCTTCGGTTCCTGGCGGCGTCGGTGGGGCGAAGTGGTGGCGTCCGGAGGGCAGCGGTCGAGCTCAACGGGGAAGAAGAACAGTTCTTCTTCCTTTTTTATTTGTTTCTCTCTCCTGTCTCACGGTACTTTCTCTCTCTGTCTCCCCTCACGTCACTTTCTCTTTTCTCACCTTTTTTTTGACTTTTCCCTGCACTCTCTCTCTCTCTCTCTCTCTCTCTACAAAAGCAAAACTTCTCCACTTTTCTTTTTTTGCTTTTTTTCCAAAAGAAGCCCCCTCAAGCCTCGTACACGGTTGCTTTTATAGGGGTAAGAGATAAGCTTTCGATTTCCCTTCAAATCTACATCGCCGATACATTTTCACCAACCGATCACTATTGATAAAAATTTAAGATCACGATAAATATTTTCTTGAAATCCAAATCTCGCAAAAGATCAATCATAATATTTTTTTTTTTACACATGTGCCCTATCCAAAAGATTCATATCCCGGAAAAATTTCAAAATTTTTATTTTTCACGAGATAATTAAAAAACATGAGCTTGGGCCAACCAACTCGCTTCGTGGGCTTAGTCCAGCTAATTTGAACCCGTTCGCACTGGTCCAATAAATAAAATGCCAATAACAAAATAAATGCAAATATAAATCTATATGCTATGCAATTAATAAATTTAATCCCTAATTTCCTATGCAATAAGTAAACTAAATCGTCAAAATTTAGGTGTCAACAGCTGCTCCTCTTTGAAAGTGAGCTCGTAGAGGTTGCATTCAAAGACAAATTGAAACCTAAATTTTGACCATGCACATGCACTGAATGACTTGATTTTTGATTTTTGATTTTTTTTTTTCAGAAAATGAATTCCATTTTAAAATGCAATTAATATGATGCATGAAAATGCTAATGCAAATGCATGATGTCAAAGGAAAGAACGTACCTACAGCTACTTACCAGTTAGTACGGTAAAGCATCTTGAGGTACATGATAAATCCTTATTTACTCCATAAGTACCCAACTCGCACTCAGGTTCCTTGAAAAGCGTAACAGGTAATAGATTGAGACATCTAGATCCAGACCGAGATGTCATGATTTTAGGAGCTCGAAATACCTAGATCCAAATTAAGGTATAACGAGGAAAGTTGAAGAACATTCACATCCAGAGTGAAATGTTCAACAAAGAGAATTGAGACATCCAGATCTAGACTGAGATGTCAAAATTTTGGAATGCAATTTGTATGCAAATGGTAAAGGAACCTACCTGGAATATCTTCCCTTCAAGGAGGGTAGAGTGATTCAAGATAGTCGGTGTAACATATTTAGGACCCGTACCTTTCTACGGTCGCCTAAAATAGTAACGAAGAGACTAGCTTCCTAGGACCCGTACCCTTCTACGGTCGCCTAGTAGGGCAGCGTTTGGTTGTGTCTAGGACTCGTACCTTTCTACGGTCGCCTTGACAAAAGAAAATTGATTTTCCAGGACCCGTACCTTTCTACGGTCGCCTGAATGGGGAAATTGCTTTTCCAGGACCCGTACCTTTCTACGGTCGCCTGTTAGAGCAATAAGGTTATCTAGGACCCGTACCTTTCTACGGTCGCCTAAACTGAGGTTTTGCTTGGCTAGGACCCGAACCTTTCTTCGGTCGCCTTAATCAAATTGAATCTGGAGGAAAATCTTTGGGGGACAGCTCATTCGAGTGTCGGTGTTTTCAAAAGGGAATACTTGCACAATGACAAGTATTTAAGGTATAGATAGAGATATACTTACCTGGTATCATCTCGTTCTTAGGGGAAATGTCTTCTCGCAAAACATGGTCATAGGAGAAGCAATATGCATTTGTGATCACAAATATGCATTAATTTAAGGGAGGCTCATGCATTGTGATTTATATCAAGCCTGCATCACCTAATTTCCATTGGGAAGGATTTCACAAAATATGTTCCAATCTGAACATATGAGTGTCATGGATGTGTCAAATGGGGAACCTCTTGGTCTGAAAGGACTTTTACTCATCCTCATTAAAATGGGTTGTTTTATCCTGACCTTTGATGCAGGATTTTTGACAATCACTATATCTTTCCATCATCATGCCAAACAAGGGTTCGAGCAATCTCGCAAGTGGTACGACCTTACCAATCTGAGAGGTTTTTAACAGGGACCGTAATATAGGCTTGGTCAACGGTTTAACAAAGGAGACTCTTTGAGTTGAGGCTTTTGAAAAAATAAGTGATATTCCACAATTATCTTGGGGTTTACAAGCCAAGAAACATGAGAAATGAAGCAGAAATTATCTTACTCGCACTTCTTCAAGTGATGCTTTCAAACATATGAACTCCTACGTTAATTCAAATGCCCTAATCTGAAGAGACTTTGTAAGGGACGCAACGTAGATTGGGTTCATGAGTTGAGAGATGAAAGGATCATTCGTCTTAAAAAGTGTTTAGGGGTCAAAGTTGGTGATCATTTTGACATTTCCAACAATTTTCCTCTCCATCGTCGAAGATTTTCTTCACATCATAATCCATTGATTGCAACATCACAACATTTGAGTTTTTTTGGGTACCACCTTGTTGGGGATACGACTCACTTCATCAAGTGTTTGATTTTTTCTTTGGGCATTGGCCTTGCTTTTACCAGGCACACTGCTTTTTCATGCCCCACTTTTTGCACTTTTTTTTTTTTTGACAAAGTCTCCATTTATATCAGCATTGTAAATCATGCTACTTGAGTGGTTTGATTTTTCTTGCCTTGCCCCAGTGTGGGGGATGATCACCAACTGGATTTAATATGAAATGAATTCATAGGCTCAATGGGGCTATGCAATGGATAAAGTGTGTAGGATAGAGAAAGAACTGCTCTTCGTCGTCCTAAGGCATTTTAAATCATCGTACCAGTCACACTGTAAAAGCAATACTCGAAGATTGATGCAAGTGTGAGTAAGAAAATCCCTATCATTCATTTCAAATCTTGTCCCAGTATGAGACGATCCTTTACAGGGATAACTTAAAAATTCTTTATGTGTGTGGGCTCAAAGGGCTGAACAATGGATATATCTGTAGTGTTTCCGGTAGCAGAAGAAACTGCCTCTCATCACCTCGGTTGATGTACCCTTTGCGAGATCACCCTTTTCTTATAGGCATAGAATTTTTCCACACAACTCACTAAGGGTTGGTGTATGAAACAATGTATGGAACGGGTTTGCCTTTCATCATTCCAAAGTATCCCATTTGGCACATTCAATTTATCTCACATAATTCATCAAGGAAAACATGCAATATTTGCAATAAGTTTGAATTTGCAATTCAATGAGGCAATTTATTCATCATAAAATATTTGCAATTCAAAACATGATATAGTAAATTCTATTCATGGGTAATACTTCTTGACAGCATCTGAATTAACAGGAGTGGAAAACACTCGACCGTCCATTACAGCCAAGATCAAAGCACCGCCATGAAGCACTTTCTTTACCACATATGGGCCACTGTAGTTTGGAGCAAACTTCCCTCCAGGATCTAGAAAAATTGGCAACTGCTTCCTTAGAACAAGATCATTTACCTTGAAATGTCTCGGCCGCACCTTTCGGTTGAAAGATCTGGCTACTCTCTGTTGATATGTTTGGCCATGGCAGAGAGCCTTCAGTCTTCTCTCATCGATCAAGTTTAACTGTTCAAGTCTTTGTTGTGACCATTCTGCCTCAGATAATTCCACTTGGGATAATACTCTCAGGGAAGGGATCTCCACTTCTACAGGCAAAACTGCCTCCATGCCATATACCAACGCAAAAGGAGTTGCCCCGGTAGAAGTACGAATTGATGTCCGATACGCCAATAGTGCGAAGGGTAACCTGTCATGCCAATCTCGATAATTCTCGGCTGTCTTAGCCAAGATCTTCTTAATATTCTTATTGGTTGCTTCAACAGCCCCATTATTTGAGGGCGATAAGGGGACGAATTCAAATTTGTCCCATTGTCAGTGATAATTGTTTCAGGGACACCATAGCGAGCAATTATGTCACGTTTAATGAATTTCGCAACATTGCGAGCAGTGACACTTGCAAATGACATAGCTTCAATCCATTTTGAAAAATAGTCTATGGCCACTAAAATGAATCTATGCCCATTGGAAGCCTTTGGATTTATTGGGCCAATCACATCAATGCCCCACATTGAGAAGGGCCATGGCTCAGAAAACTGGTGTAGCACCGTTGGAGGAACATTTATCTTATCACCATGGACCTGGCAACGATGACAACTTCGAACATGCTGAATACAGTCACCTTCTAGCGTGAGCCAATAATAGCCTAATCTCATGATCTTCTTAGCCATCATGTGTCCATTCATATGAGGGCCACATACTCCTTTGTGAACTTCTTGCATGATTTGAGTGGCTTCAGCTGCACCCACACACCGCAACAAGATTGAATCATAAGATCTCTTGTACAAATTTTCACCACTAATGAAGAACTTTGAGGCCATCTTCATGATGTACTTCCTATCAGCTAGAGTACTTTCCTCGGGGAATCTTTGTTTTTGGATGTAGTTCATGATATCATAATACCATGGTTTTCCGTCAGACTCTTCTGTCACCACCATACAATAAGCCGGTCTTGGCAGAACTTCTATCTTCAATGGCTCAACTTCTAATCCGCTGGTGACTTGCAACATAGATGATAAAGTGGCGAGTGCATCTGCAAATTGATTGTGAGACCTCGATAAGTATTCGAATGAAACTTCATCGAATTCCTTGATCAAATCTTCTAGGTACTTGTGATATGGGAGCAATTTAGCATCCTTAGTCTTCCATTCACCTACGGTCTGCAGTATGATCAACGCAGAATCCCCGAACACTTTTAATTTAGCTGCATCCATCTCGATCGCAGCTTGAAGCCCGAGGATGCAAGCTTCATACTCAGCTGTATTGTTAGTGCATGGGAATATCAGTTTCGCAGCTACTGGGTGATGCTGTCCGTTTGGGGATATCAAAACTGCCCCGGTGCCAGAACCAGACAAGTTCACGGCTCCATCAAAGAACATTGTCCATGAATCTTCATTTATACTCAAGATACGGTCATCCAAGGAACGATCATCATTATTTGAGACTTCTGGATTCTTAGCTAATAAATCGGCGATCACTCGATCCTTAACCGACTTTTGTGGCATATATTGCACATCAAATTCTGAAATCAAAATTTGCCACTTAGCCAACTTACCCACCAAAGCTGGCCGATCAAGTAGGTACCTGATAGGATCATTTTCCGTTACAAGGAATATTTGGTAATGCAGTGTGTACTGTCTCAATCTATGTAACACCCACACTAGCGCAGCACAAGTCTTTTCTGCATTAGAATATTTCAGCACTGACACGGTGAATTTTTTACTCAAGTAATAAATGGCTCGTTCTTTTTTGTCGACAGGACTTTCCTGTGCCAACATCGCACCCAAAGACTCACTATGAATGGTGAGATAGAGAATCAGAGGATGCCCTGGCGATAGTGGGACAAGAACTGGTGGATTCATCAAGTACCGTTTCAACTTGTCGAATGCTTTTCGACACTCATCATCCCAGTTGACTCGTGCATTCTTTTTCAAGAGCTTGAAGAATGGCTTGGCAGTTTCGGAAAGTTGGGAAATGAATCGAGCAATATAATTCAATCTGCCTAAAAGACTTCGGACTTCTTTCACTGTTGATGGAGGTTGCAGCTCACATATGGCTTTAACTTTAGCCGGGTCGATCTCAATCCCTTTACTGTTTACGATGAATCCAAGTAATTTACCAGATGTTGCTCCAAACACGCATTTAGTGGGGTTTAGACGAAGCTTGAACTCACGGAGTCGATCAAACAACTTCTTCAAGGTCTCAACGTGGCTTTCTCCAGGTCGAGTCTTGGTGATCATATCATCAACATAAACCTCGATCTCTTGATGCATCATGTCATGAAATAGTGTTACCATAGCTCGCTGGTAAGTTGCCCCTACATTCTTGAGTCCAAAGGGCATGACCTTATAATGAAAGGTTCCCCACGGAGTGATAAATGCAGTTTTCTCTTTGTCTTCCTCCTTCATCCTTATCTAATTGTATCCAGAAAAACCATCCATAAATGAGAATAGTTCAAATCCGGCAGTACTATCAACAAGGACATCTATGTGAGGTAGTGGGAAGTCATCTTTTGGGCTAGCCTTGTTCAAATCCCGATAATCGACACAAACTCGAACTCGACCATCCTTCTTCATCATTGGCACGATGTTTGCTACCCATTCAGGATATTGCGAGACTTCAATGAATCCGACTTTCAAAAGCTTCATCACTTCTTCTTCTATCTTCTTTGAGAGCTCGGGTTTAGTCCTCCGCAACCTCTGCTTCTTAGGTGGCACGTCCGGATTAATAGGCAAACAGTGTTCCACAATTGACGGGTTTAACCCAGGCATATCGCGTAGGTCCATGTAAAGATGTCTTGATATTCCTTCGAGTAGTTGAGTCAGCGCTTGGCTTCATCTTTGGGGAGATTTGCTCCAATTTTCACCTCCTTGGCTTCTTCGTATCACCTAGATTAATAGTGATAGTTTGCTCGGTCGTAAGAGCCTTGGTTTTTTCATGTTGTTCCCAACTACGTTGCACGTCAATGGAATCCTCGATCGAATCTTCAAGATCATCATTATCAGCACTTATTACATTAGATTGGACCATTTCCACACCCTTGCATGCTATATGATCATCCCTGAAACATGAAATAGAAGGGTCAAAAAGACAAACAGGGTAAATAGAAGCAGCTGTAGCTTTGCCAGTTGTACCTCATATAAAAATATTTTTTGTGAAATTTTTTTGAAACTCTTTTGCAAAAGCATTTTTTGAAATATTTCGACATGAGAAAGCATGATGAAGCCCAGGCCTCAGAATTCTCCTTAGATTCTGATTTTATTTTATCGGGTGGATATCATCACCGGGCTGGTTTGGTGTACCTCATCATGCCCTCAAAATAAAATTTGCAATTTCATTGAAATTCATCAATTAATTACAATTTATTGAATGGAAAATGCAATTCGAGTCCTAAGAAGAAAGTGAAAAAGAAGAAATCGAAAACAATTCCTAGAAAGCATTAAAAATTCCCGCGCAGGGGAATGTGCAAAAGTGATAAACGGGTTACTCTTGTGGGCCGGGGCCCGTTTCTTCCAGAGGCTCTCCATCAATGGGTCCAATGAAGAGGTCATCGAACAAGCTTGAAATTCCTTCCAGGGTGTCGTCAGAGTTTTCCGTCTTTGAAGGTGTCGGATCATGCATGCCATCCCATCCATTTGGAACTATGTTGCGGGCATCAAAGTAAAAGCTGGGAGGAGCCGAATACTTCACCATATAGTCGAACTTCCCACTTGGTTGTCCGAGAGTATCCATCACTTCAGCTTCATCTTGCATCATAATTGGAGGACTAGGGAACGTCTCATGAATGTTTGGAGGTGGTAAATTTTGCCTCCCTCACCCTTGCTCAGGTGGCGAGTTATGCCTTCCCTATCTTTGCCTTCCAGAACTTCCTCCACCTCTTCCATGGTACCCTAACCAAGCAGATCGGGACCTCTGAGGGGCTTCAATGGGGTTTCGAATGCCCTGGCCATTTCTTCCAAGCCCATTGCCAGGGACGAAACCATTCCCAACCATTACTCTTCCTACCATGAGGGCAGCATCTGAAACCTCAGGAGTGGGCGGCGATGAACCTCGAGAAAAATGTATGGTAGACACTAACTCAAATGAGTGGTAACTTGATTCGAGTTCAGAATCCGGCTCTACATAAGGGATAGCCGTCTCATGATAAATCCGGTGGTCTTCTTCACCATACACAGTGACCAGCTTCTTTTCGATCACAAATTTTACAGCTTGATGTAGACTTGAAGGGACTGCACCAGCAGTATGTATCCAGGGACAACCTAGCAGAAAATTGAACCCAAAGAGGGATATCCAAAGACTTGGAAAGGAATGTTGAAGATGACCGGCCCTATTTGCACGTCAAGGTGGATTTCCCCGATCACCTCCTTCTTCGTTCCATCAAAAGCTCTCACAGAAGTCTTCGCAGCATGTATCTTGGATGGGTCTACCTTGAGGCGGTGAAGAGTGGCCAACGGACATATGTATAGGGCGGACCCATTATCGATGAGCACTCGAGACACATGAGAAACCTTATGCTTGACAGATATGTAGAGTGCTTTATTATACCCCCTACCCTCAAGAGGGAATTCCTCATCAGAAAAAGCGATCATGTCTTTGAGAAGGACCAATCCCACAAAATCCTCTAGTTTATCTGCCTCAACTGTTTCGGGTACACAAATTTCACTAAGAATCTTCATCAGCGACTTTTGATGCACAGAGGAGGTTTGGAGGAGCTCGAGCAAAGAGATTTGAGCAGGCATCTTTCGCAACTGATCGACGATATTATACTCACTTGCTTTAATCACAGCCAGAAATTCCTTAGCCTCTTCGTCAGTGATAGGCTTTGCAGGTTGAACATTATTTTGAGCATACGTTCGACCAGACCTTGTAACGAGGTCAACATCTAGGTCATAAGACCAAGGTACTGCTTTATTGTTGACATACTCATATGGTTGAGGTATCTCGATCACAATCTCCTCATCAGTTGCATCTTCTAATGGGGGCATATCTGCGAGTGACGGATCTACTTCTTCCTTACCATCATCGAGAGCAGCCTGCTCCTCCTCCCAATCGATGATGATATGGGAAATGGTGGAAACTACGCAGTTATGGTCAGCGTACACGATGATGCCGTCATCCACCATTTCGGCAATTCTTTCCTTCATCAGTGATAGGGAAACATCTTCTTGATCTGGATAATATCCAGCTCTCACCAGTCCATTGTAGGCATCTGCCACACGCACCTTCGAGTTCTTGATCCGTCTAACTTCAGGTTCTAGGATAGCATTCACTGTACCTTCATGCTCCGGTAGCGGATTTTTCGGGACATTTGGCTGAGCAGTTTGAAATGAAAAGACTTTTGTGTCCAAGAGGCTTTGGATCTGGTGCTTGAGGGTGAAACACTCATCAGTTGAATGTCCCAATTCATCGTTATGATAGTCACACTTATTTGTTGGGTCGTAACCACGAAGGTTTTCGCGGTTGGGGCGCTTTGGTTCATTAGTGAGCAAACCTTTCTTTCGGAGGATTGTCAGCACTTGGGATGGAGACCCAGGGAGAGGAGTGAATTGTCTTCTATTATTTGCTTGGGCGAATGATTGACGGCCAGCGGTTTGTGATTGTCTTGGATTCATTTGGATGGCCAGGGCACGTTTGACATTCTCTTGGCCATAAGCCACATTCACATCCACAACCATTTCCTTCTCCTTCTTGGCAGTAAATCTTCTACTAGATGGCTCAGTAAACCATCCTTCCCTTATCCCCATCTCGATTTGTTCTCCCACAGGAATAAGCTGATTGAAGCTTTCAATGTACGTACTGGCCATTTGGTTACGAAACTCAGATGGGAGGGTCTTCACAAACAACTTCATCAGCTCCTTGTTAGTAGGCTCAGGAGTGATTTGAGTTGCCAGGTTTCTCCATCTTACAGCATATTCTTTAAATGATTCGCTCCTTTTCTTCTCCATCCGCTCAAGGTCTTCTCGGGAAGGTGCGATGTCCATGTTGAACTTGTATTGTTTGAGGAATGAGTCAGCCACTTCGTTCCAGGTGTCGAGCAGGTTCACATTCTTCATCACGTACCAATTTAATGCGGGTCCAGTCAAACTTGCATGGAATGATTGGATCATGAGGGGCTCATTTTTGACGTGCTGGGCCATGCGCACGTGGTACATCTGCAGATGAGATTTTGGGCAAGATGTGCCATCATACTTCTCGAACTCGGGCATTTTGAACTTGCTCGGCATTTTGACCTTCTCATAGACCGAGAGGTCGAACGGGAGGGAGCTTTGTGACTCCTGCAGCTGTCTCATTTTCTCTTCCAGCTTCGCAAAACGCTCATTCTGATCTGCCTTGGGAATGCCATCAAGCTTGGCCTTTCCAACAATGACTGGGTCATCTTCCAGCCCAGGCATGTCATCATCAATCTTGTTTGCTTGCTTTGGGATAACTACTTCAGGAAGAGCGGGTGCAGTTGTTGGATTTGCTTGGAGGAATTGGAGTTGATCCGTCACAAGCTGTATAGAGGCGAGTACTTGTTGGAGTTGAGTCTCCACAGCAGAGACACGATCACGCATTTTGGTTTGTTAAGCCATTCTAGCTCTTAATTGTGTGATGATGGGCGAACGAAATGGATCCGTTATAACCTAATATAAGAAATGAACAAAAATAAGCATTCTCATATGAAAATACGTCGATCCATGGCAATATTCTAGAACTTTATTCATCAATGGAGCTTTTGACAGACCTATAGAAATTCAAAACGTCCTAAACAAATGAACTAGGAAAGTAAATGACTCAAACTTCCTAATCATGAAAATAGCAAGATTGACTCAAGCATTTCATTTGGCTTGATCAATATACACTCGGGACACCATTCGACGCAAACGTTTATTCTCCTCTTGAGCTTTTTCAGCAACTCTTTTGAGGTGTTTATTCTCAGCTCGATTGGTGATCTTCAACGGCGCCTCCGGTATCTTTGGAAGCAGCTCTTCGGGAATCTTGTGTTTTTGGATATACCTAATCGAGGCATAGTACTTCCCTTCCCTGCCTTTCAACTCCTCCTCGGGCCATTTGAGTTTTCGTGGACGGCACATGTCCCACATCGATTTGATGGTGAGGATGGAATCTTCATGGTCTCGGCTTCCATCAACGAAGCTAACTTGGAGCGGATCCGCTTGTAACACCGGGGGAAGCTCTTGTACGACTTGATACTGATGAGTCACTCTAGCCGGATAGTACTCCAATGCTCCAGTGAATCCCAATAGAGGGATTGGGCCAACTCCTCCACACGAGCGTCTCGCTACCCGAACTTGGAACCATTTAGCATGCCATAGGAAACCCTTGGAAGTTGGTTTTTTCATGAAAGCTAGTCACCTAGAATAATGATAATCTGGTGCATGTTTTTGGCTGTTCTCAAATCTCATAATAGGGTGATTAGAATCACTAACATGATGTATAGTCATTGAACCACCAAATCCCTTTATATGAGAAAGAAACCAGATTTGTAAAAGCTCGGAGAGAGAATGGAGAGTCTTATCGCCACCTCCTTTGAAACGAGTGAGAGAAAGAAAAGTTTCAGTCAAAACAGTGTTTACAAAATTTTTTCCTTCCAACACTTGCCTGACTAATTGAGCAATCAAAGGGTTAATAGCATTCTTGCAGTAAGGAAATAGTATAAACCCAAAGAAAGATAAGAGGAAAATCCTACGCATTTGAAATGAGGTGCCTTTTTCAAAACATTCTTTCAGAAAAGATAAAGGGCATGCATTACGGTGGGCCTTTAAAACCTTTCTTATGTCATCTTCTTTAATTCTCGAAAATCAGATAAAACCATAACATGATCTATTCCGATAGGCGGACTAATCAATTAAGCTTTTAAGGACTTCCCTATAGCGATACTATATTCTTCCAAGGTGGGAGTGAGTTCATGCTTACCACCGAAGATGAAGGTAGAAGTCTCGGGGCACCAACAATGGGCGAGTGCTTGGACAAGGCCACCATGGATGTTGATACGCAGCAGTGGAAGCAATCGACCAATATGTGACTCAACGAATTGGCGGCTATTCTGATCTAACTTGTCCCACCAAGTGCTAAGCTCTTCCTTTGGAGGGAGAATAATCCGAATGTCTGGTGTCCCCATTGTATATTAATCAAAGCTCGGGACAATACTAATGCCATGGACCGACAAAATAATGTGACAAAGTAAGTAAATTGCAAAGGCAAAAATTAGAGAACTTACTTTACCAATGATTGACAATCACATAGACATACGCATGGTAAGTGGCTCAATTTCTACTCTATAAGGCTCATCAAGGTGGAGCCACAAGAATGATCAGACTAGCCACGGGCTTGTGGACTATGTCGGGTCCTCATGATTCCAGCTTGGTCAAAGAGCTGACCCGGGTCGCGGGCATGTGGACCGAGGTGGGTACTCTTGACACCATGAAAGAAACTTCGGAATTGAGATGGGCGACTCGTACCGCGAGCATGCGGTCGGAGTGGTATCCATCTTAATACCATCCTAAATGATCCTATGCGGCCCAGGTCCGGCGGCAGGTTGTGTGTGGAAAGTGTAGTGATTTATGCAAAGCATGCACATCAATTTAAATCAAACAACACTTCAAAAATTAAAATAAACCATACATCCCTAACTCCAACCTACAAGACAAGGGTTAACAATCACTTCCCCTTATACCTCCCAATCTGCAAGAACATTTAACACCTTAAAAGTTAGGGGCGTACCTGGAATCCTCGTTGCCAAAAACATTTTTTCAAAAAGAAAATTGGCCTAAGTCCAGTAAGAGTTTTAACTCAACTCCCTAGTAGAGTTGCCAAGCTGTCGCGACCCAATTTTTTCGGTTCACCACCTAAAACTAGGTTAATGGATTACTAAGTCTTTAAGCTTAGCTCGGGCTCTCCCAAGCCCATACCAATTCGCAACTTAGGTTTGAATTCTTAACATGCAAATGATTTTCAATCAGGAGTCGCCAGTAATCTATTTTTGGTGGGTCGATTAGAAACCCAAGTGAAGTAACGGGAGATTTACTTTACTCCTACGAACCAGAGATTTATGAGTTCGGGGACTTGGTTACACTAGACTATACTAGTGCCCTTTCGGTACCTTTTTATTTCATTTTCAAAAAATGTTTGGCAATTGAATTGATTTTAATTTAACTTTCTAACATGTGAGGTGATCATACATGTGCGCATACCACTAATTTAACACTCAAGAAAGCAAATTAAATAATGTAAAACATACCTAGAAGCAACGAAAGCATATGCATTGTTAAATCAGAATTCACATCAGCAACCCTAGATATGATTTCTAATTAACACACAATTCCAATTTTTGTTTTCACTTTATTTAATGAAAATCATGCGATGCATGCTAATAATCTAATATGACATGGCGGCATGACCTAAACTATATGACATGAAGAAATGCAATAATTAAATGCAATCTAAATGACCTAATTCTAATGACATGTAATGCAATGCAAAATTATGACATGCAGCATACAATTTAGTATGTGAATTATATGTCATGCGACATTTATTAAATGACTTAGTCTAATGACGAGGACTAAGTTTTAATTAAATGAACCTAATAAGAACTAAATGACGTGCATTTGATATTTCTATTTAAAAATGCAAAAATGATCTAACTAGATTAAAATTCTATCTAATTTAAACTAAGGATCAAGTCACATTAAATCCTAATTTAAACTAAGATATTATCTTAATCTACCATGCAATTTATCTAATATGCGATGATATGGCATAGCGACATGTCCTAAACCATATGAATAAAAATTTTATGATCTCTTAATGAACATGCAATTGTTAAATATGCAATTTAAATTAATCAAAATGACTTAATTCTAATGACGTGCAATGCAATGCAATGACGTACACAATTATTTCAACTAAAATGACATGCAACATTGCAATTTAATATGCGAGCTATATGTCAAATGACACTTATTAAATGACCTAATCTGATGACGGTCAATTTCTAATTAGAAATGAACCTAACAATAATCACTAAATGACGTGCATTTCATAAACCTAATTCTACATGACATGCAAATGGCATTTTTTATTTTAAAAATGCAATCTATCCTAGACATTGCAACTAAATTTATCCTAAGACAAATTTTATGAAATTTGAAATGATCTAGCTAGATTAAGATAGAATTAAGTCATATTAAATCCTAATTTAAACTAAGACATTATCTAAATCTAAAATGCAATTTATCTAAAAAAGATGATCTAAATTTAAAATGAAACATGCAATTATAATCTAATATGCACAATGATTTTTTTTTTTGTGTTTTTCTTTAATCTCGAAATTAAAATATAATTAACATGCAATTCAAATAAAAAACTAACAACCTAAATGAATGCACTTTTTTTGGATTTTTTATTTAAATATTCATAATAAGATTGCAATCCTAATATGCAAGATGACAAAAACAAACCTAATCCTTATGGATTTTTTTTATTTTTCTTATTTAAAAAATTCGAAATTAGATTGCGATTTTAACCCTAAGGCTAAGAATATTCTAAAACATACTTAATCCTAATTTGAATTTTTTTTTTGATTTTTTCTCTTATGAAAATAAAATTGATCCAAACACACGATATCAAATCAAGCATTAAAAATCGGACTTCGAATCGCGAATCAAATCTCGGGCTTGAGATTGGATTGTCGTTTTTTATAAGGGATTGCGAGTCGGATTTCGGGCGCGAAAATCGGACTATCAATCCCTCACTTGAGGGGCACTTTCATGTTGGAACATCAATCATATATTTCGGAATAATCCTACTAAAGAAAAATAGATAAATAAATGAAACTAACATAAAAAGATAAAATAAGTAAATAAAAAGGAAAAAACTACCTAATTGATTTTCCTTTTTTCCTTTTGTTTTTCTGTTTTCCTTTTCCCTTCCCAAGCATGGATTGCTCGTGGCAAGTCACCTACAGCAACTGTGGTCGGTCCGGCAGGGGTGGCTCCAGCGAAGGGAAGGCACCGTTGGTCGTGGGTCAGACGGGACAGGGACGGCACGGGCGAAGCAACCGGCGCTCAGGGATCGACGAAGGGGGGCGTCTCGGCGTTGTTGGCGTCGAGCTGTGACATCCAGAATTTTGGGTTCTAATTTTGATTGGATAAATAGGGCCGTTTTCGTTCAATTGAAGCCATGGATTATGAAATTGGGATGCAAGTGGGCCATATTGGTAAGGAAAAATATCAATTGGAATGACGAGATGTTGAATGAAATCATGGGAGTCAATTTGATTTAATCCAAGAAGAATTAAGGCCCAATTGGAAAGAAAACCTAGCAAATTCGTATGCCACACTTAACCCCACACTTTGGCCTATTTAAAGCTTCTAGAAGGGGCATTCTTGGCAAGGAAAAGGAGTGGAAGACAGCTGGTTCGGCCGACCTAAGAGAGAGAGAGAGAGTGAGAGAAAAGAAAGGAAAATTGAGTTTTTCTTCCTCCCTTCTCTCCTCCTTCGTCGACGGATCCCCACCCCCTTCTTCTTCTTCGGTTACTCGGCGCCATGGAAGCCGAAGAAGCCGAAGCGAAACGCAACTCCGCTTGTCGCCGCTTCTCGCCGCCGTCGTTGCCCACCGAAGCCGGAGCCGCCGCCGCTGCTCCACGGTCGTCCGCGCATCTCCGCCCTCTCTCCTTCCTCCGTTCGAACGTAACCGAACCAGGAGCAGAAGAAGAAGCCGCGCAAGAGCAGCTCGCCGCACGCCGCCGGGTCGCCGTCCGCGCCGCCGTGCGCCGCTCACTCCACCGCCTCGCCGCTACTCCGTGCGTCACCATCTCTCCCTCGCTCAGCCCTCTGTTTCAGCAACGTTTCAGATCTGGTGGAGCTCCGCCGGAGCCATCCACCCCACCTCCGGCCACCGCCCGACTCAGCCCCACCTCCCCGACGTTCCCCTCGCCCTCCGCCGGCCTTGCTCCGCCATCTTAGTCACCGGAATAGCCTCGTTTGGCCATGAACAGCAGCTGGAAAAATGGGTTTCCAGCACTGTTCAAGGCCGTTTTGGGCCGTTTCCCGGCCCCGAACTCGAGGCCCGCTTTGGGAAGAATTGTTCCTCGCGTCGCCGCCGTCGGATTGATCCGATTTGCGCGCGATTTGGTGAGTAATCTCACTAATCTTGGATTAGTTGGCTAATTATGCTTTAGATTGGTTTAGTTTTAATTAATTATGTTTAGGTTGTTAGATTAGAAGTAATTAGCAATTATTAGTCAATTGTGATGCGATTTAGATAAATTGATTGTGCAATTAACAAGTAGACATGGTCTACTATTTATTGGGAATGTCTCGGGAATTTTCGGACCCCTAATTGGGCTTCAATTTGATGATTCGGGCCTAAGTGGAATTTTTGGCATTATACTGGTGTCAGCTTAGCGAGAGCAGTATACTGGTGTACTATATACTGGTGTACTATATCAGCCTACGGGCGATATGTCAGCTTAGCGCGAGCAGTACACTTTATCAACTTAGTGGGAGCATCGGGGGTATACTATATCAGCCTACGGGCGATATGTCAGCTTAGCGAGAGCAGTATACCGGTATACTATATCAGCCTACGGGTGATATGTCAGCTTAGCGAGAGCAGTATACCTTAACCCTATCAGCTTAGTGCGAGCTATACTATCTATATATCAGCTTAGAGTGAGCAGTCCTGGACTATGGTCGGACTTATAGATAGTATTGAATGTGCCGACCAAGCATGGGTCATGATGACGTGTAATCGACTAGGTCGATTGATCATTGCTTGATCTGATTTTATGAATTGATCGATTGATTGGAAATGACCATGAGATGGCCTGATTGACTTGTAATCGACTAGGTCGATTGATCGATGATTCAATCTGAATGTGACTTAATGTGATTTATTGCTTTGATTTGATGTTGATTGATTGATTGATTAGAAATGACCGTGAGTGGTCTTGTTGGCATTTAATCGACTGGGTCGATTTGATCGATGCTTCGATCGGTAATATGATAGCTTGTGTGCCTATTGTGAATTGTACTGACTTGCAGGTGGGATCTGATGCCAAAGTACGTCTTCTGCCCTATGCGTGTATAGGCAGCCTATAGTATAATAGTTTACTAATTGGGCTTAGTGGGGTAGAACTTGCCGAGACGTAGTCTCATCCCGCTTGGGGAAAAACATTTCAGGACCCCGATGAGGAGCCGATGAGGAGGAGTCTCGAGAAGGAGAACTCGAGGTGAAACTTGAGGAGAATGATTTTTGGAAGAAGAAGATAATCCCGAGAGAGATTTTGAGTATGACTCGAAGAGATTGAGATTTCATCTTCTTTTGTGAACTCCAATTGATGTGAATAGTTATGAAGTTCTCTTGTTGATGTCATGTACAAAAGTTTGGTTATAAATTTCAATATGAAAAATATGGCCCTGCTTTTCTATCCCATTGTTTTATTGTCTGGGGATTTATAACTACTTCCGCATGTGCTTAATAATTGAAAGGGTCGGCGATACTAGTCCTGGGATATCGCAATATAAAATCGACCAAGTGAGACTGATGTGTGCGTGCCTGAGGATCGGGGCGTGACATCCTGTTTAAGTGGTATCAGAGCGAAGTTGAAGATTGGAGTGATAAGAGCGTTGACCATGGGATAGTTAGTAGGAAAGGCCTTTAAATTCATACTGGTGCATGTCTGTGTTAGCTGGATGCTAGAATTGATTGTCGTGTGAGGATCGCTCATCTTCAAATCCAGTGAGGATGTGGAAGACGGGTTTTAGTGTAAAGACTGAACCATGAGCGAGCAGGAGCTGAGAACTCCTAGTAAGAGGACAATGTCCTCTGTGACTCGGGATAATGCACTGACAAAGGTCGGTACCCGAGGTGGTTGTGACAGAGTGTTGGCTCTGGCCAGCTTGAGTGTAAGTACCACTGCAGGTTGGTACTAGTGTAGCAGCGTCGAATGATCCTAAGCTCGATAGGATCGTTCTAATGCAAGTATTTCTTGGGATCTGGATGAGCCTGTACGGTCATGATCAAGTTATTGCTGTTGTTGATACCCTGCTGAGATCCAAAGTGGAGATGTGATCCAGGAGCGAGTCATTGCATTCGAGCCGAGGTATAGATCCAGTTCAGGCATAAATGAAAATCGGCCAGGGAAAAGATCGAGGTCGAGAGTGGTTTTAGCAGACCGATGAGACAACTAGAAAGAGTGTGTGTTGTCACTTGGCAGGAGATAGAAGACTCACTTGATAGGTGTCAGAATTGTAGATGGAAGCATGGATAAATCCAGTGTCCGAATATGACTAGAACATGTTGTGATGATGACTAGCATGACCATCAGATGAAGGACTGTCAGTAGAAGTCTAAGGTAGCATAGACATTGCTACTGCGGCCAGAACGCCACTAGGATGGCGAAAGGAATGGGAGTAGAATGGACCTTGCACCAATCAGAGAAAGAATGTGTCGAAGGTGATTTTATCAGAGTAGCGCAGCAGAGTTTTGTGCTAAGTAGTAGAACTTAAATTGTTGAAGTAAAATTGAAAGAGAAGGGAATCACTATCAACAGTTGTGCTTGACTAGTTGCTAAGGTGTGAGTTTGACACTGCATGAATAGTGTGGGCTCAAGCAGCATTTAGTGATAATGAATCACAATCTTGGAGTAAGCTAGTTTAGTCCATTAACACGTGAAAGTGTCGAAGTTATTGGGAGTTGAAAAGAATCTTCGATTTCATTAATCTCATTGGCTGGAGGCAACTTGTTTGTTAGACGGAGGTTGCCAAGGTTGCTTAGCGATTGTCTTGGGTAGGACTGATTGAAGAACTAGAGATGGAGGACATCTCAGTGGTCTAAGAATTTCTAGATGTGTTATCACAAGAACTGTTAGATCGCCATCAGAGAAAGAGATAGAAAGTGCGATCGAGCTAGCACCAAGATGGAGCTATTCTCGAAGGTTTCTTACCAGTTGTTGTTGTCTGAACTGGTAGAATTGAAAATGCCGATGTGAAGATTGATGAATGAGCTATTCGTGCATATCAGTGTATTACTTTGGGGAAACATTAGTTTTGTTTGTGAAAAGAAGAAAGATGGTTTGTTGCGAGTGTGCATCAACCATAGTCAACTCAATTAGGTGAGGATCAAGGACAGTGTTCTTTACCAAAGATCAATGAATGGTGTGACTAGTTATAAAGAGTATTGATGTTTTAAAGGTCGACTTGAGATTATGAAGTCGTTAGTTATGAACCAGAATGGAGGTTGTAAGAAAGACAACTGTTCGTACTTGATATGGTCTTTATGAGAGTATTGTAAGATCGTTTGGCCTGGTGAACACTTCAGCCGCTGTCATAGATTTGACAAACCAAGTGTTCAAAGAATATCTAGATCAATGGTGATCGTGTGATGTAGCGACATTATAGGGTGTACATTAAGTGTTGAGAATTACGAGATGCCCCTAAGAATGGTCGTGTGGTTACAAGCAAAGAAATCTTCATGGACCCAGTCAAGATCGAATCAGTTGTTAATGGACCGAGACCGACATCAATGTCAGAGATCAGAAGTTGTGGGGATTGGACAGATTACTACGGAAGGTTTGTGAAAGAAATTTCAGCATCAGTATCATCATGGGCTTGACCTCTTGAGAAAGAAGAGAAATTCATCGGCATTGACAAGTATGAGGATAATTTCCAGAGCTTAAAGGATGGGGTACGTATTGATACAACATGAGAAAATTGTTGCATAACCGTTTCACCGGTTGAGACCCAACAAGTTGAACATGAAACAGTATCGTGAATCAGAATTTTGGCATAACTATAATAGTGATATCGGGTATCACCTTGGAGGAACGAAATGAGTCATTAATGTGTTGAGCCGAGAGCCTTCAATTGTGCAGAGACTGGCTAAAGTATAGACTTTACTTGGAAAGGATTTGAAATTTGGTTTTCAAATTTGAGGTAGGCTACCTTTTAAATTTTATAGCCGCCCTCAAAATTGAACCAAATGTTCAAGTTAGAATCGGCGCCTAGTTGACAAGCAGAGATGTGCAGAAAATCTTATAAGAGAATACTAGTAAGAAAGATATTGACTTTAAGATTTCTGAGGATGGAAAGTTCGGGTTCCATGAGTGATTGAGTGCACTTGACAGTGTAGCACTCAGGGAAAAGATCTTGTCGGAAGTTCACTATAGTATCGCAGCTTTGACCAGCTGGTGCAAATAAATCAGAATCGGCATTAGCTAGATTAGTAAGCTGATATGAAGATAAATACAGCTGAGCAGGTTGAAAGAATCAGAAGAGTCGGTAAGTGGAATGCGAATCGGGAGAATTTTACCATCACTTGAGAGTCCCAAGTACGAATGGAAATATATCACAATGGAACATTGTGATAGGCTTACTAAAGATTCAGGGGATTACTGATACCATTTGAGAATAGTGGTTGATCGATAGATGGAGTTGGTCCACTTTGGTACAGTATGAGTAGATCTTGTTTTGAGTATGTAACATCCAGATTTCGGGCTTTGATTTCGATTAGATAAATTGGGCATTTCCTCAATGCGATTACAGTGTTTTTCTCTGAGTTGGCCACTCATGAGATAACTAGACTAGCTGGGTGAGTTATTAAGGACCTTAAGGCAAATAGACTTAAGAATTCGACCAAGAATTGACTTCTCGACCGTGCTCATCTTTAGAGATCATTGCGGCACAGTATAAAATCGATTTGAAATCAGAGATAGATCGGTTCGACTGAGATGGATGACCGATCGTGGGTGACTCCACTAAATTGGAAAATTCTCATCGACCGATACTAATTTGATGTTTCTATCGTTTTGGTACCCTGTGTCCGTATTTGAACCTTTGAGATTTTCACGATAATTGAGAGTCGTCAATGTGTCGAGTGGGTTCAGTGTGGCTCGAAGAAAATCGACCACGGGTCATTTGTCCTAAAAAGCTCTGAACACTACCCAGTAGCCTAGGTCACATGAAAAGCGTGTCGGAGTGAAATTAACCGCCAATCTAAATTCGATTTCAGAAATTGAAGATCCTATCTTGCCACAAAGTGGGTATATCGAAGTGTGTGTGTCTCGGATAGTTCACCGACATGGAGTGTCGATGATGAATTATATCTCGAATCTAGACCAGAGATTATAAGTTGGCAGAGTTTTCAGAGGGTTCTTTATTAAGCAGTATATAGCAGAGGGTACATAATTTCAGTGGTGAAAAGAAAGTGAATAATGATGTCAACTCAGTAATCAGTGTTTGCAGTTGTCAGATCAGTGTCAGAGTAAAGATTGCTCAGAATTATCAGAAATTTTGAATCGTTGAGGTTCGAAGGTTTATTAGGGAGTCGAGAAAAAGAGATCAGATGTGGATGACAGAATGTCTTATGTGAGAAGCTCAATTCAGTTGTTGGTTCAGAAAGAGCAGATTTTGTGTACAAAGATGATCTCTTTGGTCAAAGTGGTTAGACAACGCCACGAGACCGAAAAGTGAGACTCGATGAGACGACAATACTCCCACCTTTCGTTTATGGATTGGTAAAGGTTAAAATTTCGAGAACGAAATTTTTATAAGAGGGGAAGAGTTGTGACATCCAGAATTTTGGGTTCTAATTTTGATTGGATAAATAGGGCCGTTTTCGTTCAATTGAAGCCATGGATTATGAAATTGGGATGCAAGTGGGCCATATTGGTAAGGAAAAATATCAATTGGAATGACGAGATGTTGAATGAAATCATGGGAGTCAATTTGATTTAATCCAAGAAGAATTAAGGCCCAATTGGAAAGAAAACCTAGCAAATTCGTATGCCACACTTAACCCCACACTTTGGCCTATTTAAAGCTTCTAGAAGGGGCATTCTTGGCAAGGAAAAGGGAGTGGAAGACAGCTGGTTCGGCTGAACTAAGAGAGAGAGAGAGAGAGAGTGAGAGAAAAGAAAGGAAAATTGAGTTTTTCTTCCTCCCTTCTCTCCTCCTTCGTCGACGGATCCCCACCCCCTTCTTCCTCTTCGGTTACTCGGCGCCATGGAAGCCGAAGAAGCTGAAGCAGAACAGCAACTCCGCTCGTCGCCGCTTCTCGCCGCCGTCGTTGCCCACCGAAGCCGGAGCCGCCGCCGCTGCTCCACAGTCGTCCGCGCATCTTCGCCCTCTCTCCTTCCTCTGGTTCGAACAGAATCGAACTAGGAGTAGAAGAAGAAGCCGCGCAAGAGCAGCTCGCCGCACGCCGCCGGGTCGCCGTCCGCGCCGCCGTGCGCCGCTCGCTCCACCGCCTCGCCGCTACTCCGTGCGTCACCATCTCTCCCTCGCTCAGCCCTCCGTTTCAGCAACGTTTCAGATCTGGTGGAGCTCCGCCGGAGCCATCCACCCCACCTCCGGCCACCGCCCGACTCCGCCCGACCTCCCCGACGTTCCCCTCGCCCTCCGCCGGCCTTGCTCCGCCATCTCAGTCACCGGAATAGCCTCGTTTGGCCATGAACAGCAGCTGGAAAAATGGGTTTCCAGCACTGTTCAAGGCCGTTTTGGGCCGTTTCCCGGCCCCGAACCCGAGGCCCGCTTTGGGAAGAATTGTTCCTCGCGTCGCCGCCGTCGGATTGATCCGATTTGCGCGCGATTTGGTGAGTAATCTCACTAATCTTGGATTAGTTGGCTAATTATGCTTTAGGTTGGTTTAGTTTTAATTAATTATGTTTAGGTTGTTAGATTAGAAGTAATTAGCAATTATTAGTCAATTGTGATGCGATTTAGATAAATTGATTGTGCAATTAACAAGTAGACATGGTCTACTATTTATTGGGAGTGTCTCGGGAATTTTCGGACCCCTAATTGGGCTTCAATTTGATGATTCGGGCCTAAGTGGAATTTTTGGCATTTAAATATTAATTTTCGGAATTAAATTAAATAATTATTTATTTTCCGAAAATTCAAGGGAGATAGTCTGGAACCGGAATATTATGTGGATGACTGTGGTGAAGTTCGTTTATTTAATCGGGCTTTATTTTCAGCTAAATTGAATTTTTAATATTAATTAATTTTCGAAATTAATTAATTAATTATTTATTTCCTGAAAATTCAACTGGGATGGCCCGTGACCGGAAAATTATGCTGATGACCGTGGTGAAGTTTGTTTATTCAATTGGGCCTTATTTAGAGCTAAACGGAATAATTAATATTTAATAATTAATTTTCGAAATTAATTAATTAATTAATTATTTTTCAGAAATTAAGATTGAGATGGCCGACGACCAAAATTTCGTGCCGATTGTCATGGCGCAATTCGTTTATTTAATCGAGTTGTAGTTTGTGCTAAATTGAATTATTTATGAAATTGAGAATTATCCTTTAATGGAATAATCTTTGATTATTGATTGGAAAATAACCGGGTGTCGGTTGACAGCACCAAAAGTGTTTTGGTGGGCTGTAGAGAACGGTGGGAATTATGAAAAAGGAAATTATAATATTTTGGCTAAGGCCGACCGTGTCCCCACACACGGCTATTTTATCGAGAAGGATATCATATGGAATGGATTAAATGGTTGGGTAGTATACTATATCATCCTACGGGCTCTGATATGTTAGCTTAGCGAGAGCAGTATACTGGTGTACTATATCAGCCTACGGGCGATATGTCAGCTTAGCGCGAGCAGTACACTTTATCAACTTAGTGGGAGCATCGGGGGTATACTATATCAGCCTACGGGCGATATGTCAGCTTAGCGAGAGCAGTATACCGGTATACTATATCAGCCTACGGGTGATATGTCAGCTTAGCGAGAGTAGTATACCTTAACCCTATCAGCTTAGTGCGAGCTATACTATCTATATATCAGCTTAGAGTGAGCAGTCCTGGACTATGGTCAGACTTATAGATAGTATTGAATGTGCCGACCAAGCATGGGTCGTGATGACGTGTAATCGACTAGGTCGATTGATCATTGCTTGATCTGATTTTATGAATTGATCGATTGATTGGAAATGACCATGAGATGGCCTGATTGACTTGTAATCGACTAGGTCGATTGATCGATGATTCAATCTGAGTGTGACTTAATGTGATTCATTGCTTTGATTTGATGTTGATTGATTGACTTATTAGAAATGACCGTGAGTGGTCTTGTTGGCATTTAATCGACTGGGTCGATTTGATCGATGCTTCGATCGGTAATATGATAGCTTGTGTGCCTATTGTGAATTGTACTGACTTGCAAGTGGGATTTGATGCCAAGGTACGTCTTCTGCCCTATGCGTGTATAGGTAGCCTATAGTATAATAGTTTACTAATTGGGCTTAGTGGGGTAGAACTTGCTGAGACGTAGTCTCATCCCAGTTTGGGGAAAAACATTTCAGGACCCCGATGAGGAGCTGATGAGGAGGAGTCTGAGAAGGAGAACTCGGAGGTGAAACTTGAGGAGAATGATTTTTGGAAGAAGAAGATAATCCCGAGAGAGATTTTGAGTATGACCTGAAGAGATTGAGATTTCATCTTCTTTTGTGAACTCCAATTGATGTGAATAGTTATGAAGTTCTCTAGTTGATGTCATGTACAAAAGTTTGGTTATAAATTTCAATATGAAAAATATGGCCCTGCTTTTCTATCCCATTGTTTTATTGTCGGGGATTTATAACTACTTCCGCATGTGCTTAATAATTGAAAGGGTCGGCGATACTAGTCCTGGGATATCGCTTTATAAAATCGACCAAGTGAGACGGATGTGTGCGTGCCTGAGGATCGGGGCGTGACACGGGCGGACCACCGGATTTGCAGCTGCGACTGGTGGAGATGGCTCGGCGGAAGGCACCGGGGTCGTCGAGTGCTGCGACTGGAATGGGTTCGTCAGGGGGCGGTTCGGGTGGCAACGAGTAGGTTGCTCGCGAAGGAGGCGTGGCGAGGGAGCGACAGTAGCAAGGCGGCAAGGGCGTCGTTGCTGCGGCGGCGGGCAATGGACGGCGGCCACGGTGGGCTTCGGTTCCGGGCGGCATCGGTGGGGCGAAGTGGCGGCGGAGCGTGGGCAGCGGTCGAGCTCAACGGGGATGAAGAACAGTTCTTCTTCCTTTTTTATTTCTTTCTCTCTCCTGTCTCACGGTACTTTCTCTCTTTGTCTCCCCTCACGTCACTTTCTCTCTTCTCACCTTTTTTTTGACTTTTCCCTGCACTCTCTCTCTCTCTCTGCAGAAGCAAAACTACTCCACTTTTCTTTTTTTGTTTTTTTCCAAAAGAAGCCCCCCTCAAGCCTCGTACACGGTTGCTTTTATAGGGGGTAAGAGATAAGCTTTCGATTTCCCCTTCAAATCTACATCCGCGATACATTTTCACCAACCGATCACTATTGATAAAAATTTAAGATCACGATAAATATTTTCTTGAAATCCAAATCTTGCAAAAGATAAATCGCAATATTTTTTTTTACACATGTGCCCTATCCAAAAGATTCATATCCCGGAAAAATTTCAAAATTTTTATTTTTCACGAGATAATTAAAAAACATGGGCTTGGGCCAACCAACTCGCATCGTGGGCTTAGTCCAGCTAATTTGAACCCGTTCGCACTGGTCCAATAAATAAAATGCCAATAACAAAATAAATGCAAATATAAATCTATATGCTATGCAATTAATAAAATTAACCCGTAATTTCCTATGCAATAAATAAACTAAATCATCAAAATTTAGGTGTCAACATGCACGATTTGGAGGAAACTAAAATACGTCTGGAATGGGCCTCCACGATCGCCAGCTGCACAACTCGTTCAGCGTCCGGCTGCTTTTGGCAGAATAGGAAATCATTACGGGCTTTCCAGATGTGCCAGAGGATGGTCGCAACCGTAGCCAAATCCGGTAAGTCATTCTTACTGTCAACAAATTGGAGTAGCCAGCACTCAATGCGGTGCACCTCAGTTGTAGAAATTTTGATAGCTAGATCTGGATGCATCCAAACATCGTAGGTCCAAGGACAGAGTAAGAAAAGATGTTCTGGGGTTTCGGGTACATGATGATCACACAGATAACAAGTAGGCTCTGTCAAAATATGTCGTTTATATAAGTTTTCTCTAGTCGCTAATGCATTACTACAGATAGACCAGAGAAATGACCTTATTTTAGGCATAGTTCGGATTTTCCAGATAGCATTCCATAATCTGCAGGGTGGCTGAAAAGAGGATGAGGCCTGGTTAGAATTAGTGTTGTTTTGCTGGGCTCTGAGCTGATTGTAGCAATTTTTAACTGTGTAAAGACCATCCTGCCTTCCTCTCCATATTAGTTTATCCTAGGTGCAGTTAGGGCGAATAGGAATGGATAATATTTCCTCCACTCTTTGATTATCAAAATGTTGAGTTAAAAGAGAAGTATCCCATGAGTTTGAATCAGATAATATAAAACCAGCAACCCAGACAGGTTCATCACTAGGAGCAGGATCTCCAATAACACCACTAGGTAACCAGGGATCCTCACGAACTTTAATCTAAGTGCCATTACCAACAGACCATAAAACTTTATCAGCAATAGATTCCCGACCTAATAAGATGCTCTGCCAACCCTAAGAGGGTCTAGAACCTTTAGTAGCATGCCAGAAATCCTTGTCTGGAAAATATAAACCTTTGAGAAGCCTGCTATATAATGAATTTGGATTCTGGATTAGACGCCAAGCTTGTTTACCCAGGAGAGCTCTATTAAAAACCATAAGGTCACGAAATCCTAATCCCCCTTCATCTTTCCTCCTCTTAATGCACTCCCAGCTCTTCCAATGTATGCCTTTCTTGCTATAATCGGACTGCCACCAGAATTTAGCTACTTTTTGATCTATTGCTTTACAAATAGCTGCAGGGATTTTGAAAACCGACATGGCGTAATGGGGTATAGCTTGCACAACAGATTTTATAAGGATCTCTTTGCCCCCTTTTGAAATAAGCTTTTCCTTCTAGCCTTCAAGTTTTGAATGCACTCTACCCATAAGCCAAGAAAATAGTTCCCTTTTAGATTTGCTCCAATCTGAAGGAATTCCTAGATATCTACCTGTTTGATGTAATATAGGAATTCTAAGGGCTCCAGCTAGGCTTTCTTTCAAGGCAATAGGACAGTCTGAGCTACAAAACAACCCTGATTTATTTCGGTTTATAACCTGTCCTGTAGCTATATAGTATTCATTTAGAATAGCAACTAAGTTCTGACATTCCATAAGTTTGGCATCAAGGAAAAAAATGGCATCATCAACGAAAAATAAGTGGGAGAGAGTGGGGCACCATCGATTAAATTTTATATCTTTAAGATTGCCATTATCCACTGCATTCTTGATAAGAGATGTTAAAGCATTAGCCATCAGGATGAACAGGTACGGTGATAACGGATCGCCCTGTCTAAGGCCTCTGGTAGGATGGAAGAACGGTAGAAATTCTCCATTTAATTTGACCGGCTAAATACCATCAAGCCTCTAAGTCATACAAAAAATATTTATACCTATCCTTTTCTTTTTTGATATGACCCTTACACATTTATCTATATCTATATAAATAAAACCAAAACAACGTTTGTCTCAATTTTAGATTTCCTAGATTGTCATTCAATTTCTTTCTCTCATACCCTTCTGTTTTAGAAATTACCATGCATTTTTTGTATCTTTTCACAATATTAGATTTCTTAGTTACCCTAGTTTCTGTTATTGTATATTTACCCATTTCATATATAACTACTCAATCTCTTTCCATGCATAATTATCTCATTATTTGCTCACGCATGGCGCATGCCTAACATAACAATAGCAATGATAACATGGATGAATGACTATATCCATTTGAGCAAAGTGATTGCTTATATTCTAATTTGAAGATATTTTCAAATGGACAATATACATTCTCATGGAGAAATAGATCATAGTATTTCAACGGTGGTGATACATTCTTATGCACAAAACACGTGCATCCTCAGTCAATGCCTAAATCATAGGCGAGATGATCAAGTAGATCAAGCTTTTCAACCGTCATAAAGTAAACTACGAGTCTATATCAGCTATGTCACCAATATTTATATTCTCTTTTCAAGTTTATATAAAGTGTAACTCTAATAATGGATTTGGCGACCTGCATGCGCATCAACAAAACCTACTGTTTGGGTTTGGGGAAGGCCCCTAGAAGTTCAAATCAAGCCTGCGCAACAATTAGGTCTAATCGTAAGAATTTTTATAATGTGCGCTAATATTAATTAATATTGTAATTTATCATTTACAAAATTGGTCTAATAACGTAAGATATAAGATTTCTTAATTAGTTTAACATGAGACTAGCTAGTGTGGGCTGAGTAAGGCTCGACTTATGATGAGATGGTCTGTGGCTTAAGACTTTATAAATAGTATTTAAGTCTCTCTTCTAACTTTGAAGCATTAATATCCTCACGTAAGGAGCGTTTACAAAACATTAAGCGTGATAGACAGTCTTATTGACCTAGTAATATAAAAGGCAATAAAGGAGAAGAACGGTGAATTTCAAATTAGGTGCGCAAATCTCTTTACTTGATTATATGTGTTTTTTATTTTACTTATGGAGATCTTAGGATGTTTTCACATATTATACTAAATAAATGTAATACTTAGATTTAAACCCCTCTCTCTATGTATTATTATATAGAGTTCATGTGAATGAGTGATTTGCAGTATTGCCATCTCTAAGAAGGGATGGGACCATAATTGACATGGGGATTGGGAGTAGACTCCCTTTATCGCCTCCATCCTAGGACGAGGAGTTAGCTCAACTAGATAGTAATGTTAGGATTGTTACAATTGCATAAACATTTTCTGTGACATCCAGATTTTTCGAGTTCTAATTTCGACTAGATAAGTAGGGCCATTTTCATTGAAAATTTTAGAGGACCGTTCTTGAATTCGAAATTGGGACGCAAGTTAGATTATATGACGGGAAAAGTCATGAAATGGACAAGGATGCCTTGATGGATTTATTTAGGCTTCAATTGAAATTTTGTGTGTTGAGAAGTGAACCAATTTAAGTAAAATTGAAGGGGGAAAAATAGCAAATTCGTATGCCACCACTACCCCCACATTTTGGCCTATCTAAAGCTTCTAGAAGGGGCATCTTTGGCAAGGAAAATGGAGTGGAAGACAGCTGGTTCAGCTGACCTAAGAGAGAGAGAGAGAGAGTGAGAGAAAAGAAAGGAAAAATTGAGTTTTTCTTCCTCCCTTCTCTCCTCCTACGTCGACGGATCCCCCCCTTTCTTCCTCTTCGGTTGCTCGGCACCATGGAAGCCGAAGAAGCCGAAGCAGCTCCGCCCGTCGCCGCCTCTCGCCGTCATCGTCGCACGCCCGCAAGCACCGGAGCTGCTCGCACACCCAAGCCCGCTGCCGCGCTGCCATCCGCGCATCTCCGCCCCTTCTCCCTCCTCTGGTTCGAACGAAGCAGAAACAGGGACAGCAGCAAACGCTGCACGCGTGACGCCACCGACCTCCGCCTGCCGCCGCCCCGTCCGCTTCGCACTCGCCCTCGCGCCGCCATGCGCCGCCAGCTCCGTCCCCTCCCGCCAGGCGACCTCCCCGAGCGAACCAGCCTCTCTTCAGCTCGGTTCTGCCCCGACCAGCCGCCTCCAGCCACCGCCTACCTCCGTCCAGCCACCGCGTAGCCTCCCCGGCGTCCCCCTCGCCCTCCGCCGGCCTCCCCTCGCCGCCCTAGCCGCCGGACAAGCTTCGTCCAGCCAAGAACAGTGGCTGGAAAAATGGGTTTCCAGCCCTGTTCAAGGCTCGTTTGGGCCGTTTCCGGGCCCCGAACCCGAGCCGTGCTTTGGGAAGAATTGTTCCTCGCGTCGCCGCCGTCGGATTGATCCGATTTGCGCGCGATTTGGTGAGTAATCTCACTAATCCCGGATTAGTTGGCTAATTATGCTTTAGGTTGGTTTAGTTTTAATTAATTATGTTTAGGTTGTTAGATTAGAAGTTTAGTCAATTGTGATGCGATTTAGATAAATTGATTGTGCAATTAACAAGTAGACGTGGTCTACTATTTATTGGGAGTGTCTCGGGAATTTTCAGACCCCTAATTGAGCTTCAATTTGATGATTCGGGCCTAAGTGAGATTTTTGGCATTTAAATATTAATTTTCGGAATTAAATTAAATAATTATTTATTTTCCGAAAAACCAAGGGAGATGGTCTGGAACCGGAATATTATGCTGATGATCGTGGCGAAGTCCGTTTATTTAATCGGACTTTATTTTAAGCTAAATTGAATTTTTAATATTAATTAATTTTCGGAATTAATTAAATAATTATTTATTTCCTGAAAATTCAACTGGGATGGCCCGTGACCGAAAATTATGCTGATAACCGTGGTGAAGTCCGTTTATTTAATTGGACCTTATTTTGAGCTAAACAGAATTTTTAATATTAAATAATTAATTTTCGAAATTAATTAATTAATTAATTATTTTTCAGAAATTAAGATTGAGATGGCCAACGACCAAAATTTCGTGCCGATTGTCATGGCGCAATTCGTTTATTTAATCGAGTTGTAGTTTGTGCTAAATTGAATTATTTATGAAATTGAGAATTATCCTTTAATGGAATAATCTTTGATTATTGATTGGAAAATAACCGGGTGTCGGTTGACAGCACCAAAAGTGTTTTGGTGGGCTGTAGAGAACGGTGGGAATTATGAAAAAGGAAATTATAATATTTTGGCTAAGGCCGACCGTGTCCCCACACACGGCTATTTTATCGAGAAGGAAATCAGATGGAATGGATTGAATGGTTGGATAGTATACTATATCATCCTACGGGCTCTGATATGTCAGCTTAGCGAGAGCAGTATACTGGTGTACTATATCAGCCTACGGGCGATATGTTAGCTTAGTGCGAGCAGTACACTTTATCAACTTAGTGGGAGCATCGGGGGTATACTATATCAGCCCGCGGGCGATATGTCAGCTTAGCGAGAGCAGTATACCGGTATACTATATCAGCCTACGGGCGATATGTCAGCTTAGCGAGAGCAGTATACCTTAACCCTATCAGCTTAGTGCGAGCTATACTATCTATATATCAGCTTAGAGTGAGCAGTCCTGGACTATGGTCGGACTTATAGATAGTATTGAATGTGCCGACCAAGCATGGGTCGTGATGATGTGTAATCGACTAGGTGGATTGATCATTACTTGATCTGATGTTGTGAATTGATCGATTGATTGGAAATGACCATGAGATGGTCTGATTGACTTGTAATCGACTAGGTCGATTGATCGATGATTCGATCTGAGTGTGACTAGATGTGATTCATTGATTTGATTTGATGTCGTGGATTGATTGACTGTTTAGAAATGACCGTGAGTGGTCTTGTTGGCATTTAATCGACTAGGTCGATTTGATCGATGCTTCGATCCGTGATATGATTGCTTGGGTGCCTATTATGAATTGTACTGACTTGCAGGTGGGATCTGATGCCAAGGTACGTCTTCTGCCCTATGCGTGTATAGGCAGCCTATAGTATAATAGTTTACTAATTGGGCTTAGTGGGGTAGAACTCGCTGAGACGTAGTCTCATCCCAGTTTGGGGAAAAACATTTCAGGACCCCGTTGAGCAGCTGAGGAGGAATCTGAGAAGGAGAACTCGGAGGTGAAACCTGAGTAGAAGGACTTTTGGAAGAAGAAGATAATACCGAGAGAGATTTTGAGTATGACCTGAAGGGATTGAGATTTCATCTTCGTTTGTGAACTCCAATTGATGTGAATAGTTATGAAGTTCTCTAGTTGATGTCATGTACAAAAGTTTGGTTATAAATTTCAATATGAAAAATATGGCCCCGCTTTTCTATCCCATTGTTTTATTGTCTCGGGGATTTTAATCGCTTCCGCATGTGCTTAAAAATGAAAGGGTCGGCGATACATTGTCCTGGGATATCGCATTATAAAATCGACCAAGTGAGACGGATGTGTGCGTGCCTAAGGATCGGGGCGTGACATTTTCTTAATTAAACGATGTGATAACACACTTCGTTCAATCCGCCAATGGAAACTTTATGAATCAGTTGATAAAGTGGATTTAATGCATATTTTTAGTACACTTAGCATTTCTCTAGCCTCAATAACTATGCACCACAATTTCAATTACCGACTATTGCTTTGTCAAAGCATATAATATCTTCGGAAGTTAGCAAAATTTCTAATGATAACCTAAAATATTCATCACCCTCACATATTCAATATTTTCCAAACTCGCTCAGATGCAGACATGAGTTAGAAAAGTCGATAATGCATCAGCTTGACTAGTTGAGCCTGATGTTTCGGCTTTTATTGCGTGACTCAAGAGACAACATATGTAAAAAAATTTGTGTGGAGAGAGAGAAAAAAATCACATGAAAGCAACACTCGTTCATGAATCAATTTGACCCGCAACTCTAGTCATCGCAGCCTATTTTTTAACATTCGACTTTTCCATTGAAAGATTACTCCACATGATCACCCTATAAATACCCCTTTAGCTTTTGCTTTTCTCTTCATCAATCAACTGAGATCCTTCCTTCGCCAATTTTCTTTTGGTCTCTCACAATATGAGTTCCCGTATGACAATCCCTCTGCGTCTTATTTTTCTCGTCGCGTTAACCCTAGCATTGATCCCTCTGTCGATCGCCCAAGACTCGCCCCAAGACTATGTCGCGGTCCACAATGCGGCTCGCTCTCAGGTTGGTGTGGGCCCGATGGCGTGGGACGAAAGCGTCGCTGGCTATGCCAGGGATTACGCCAACAAGCATGCCAGCGACTGCACGCAACTCGTTCATTCAGGCGGACCCTATGGGGAGAACCTTGCGTGGGCTTCCCCCGATCTTACTGGCACCGGAGCAGTGAACATGTGGGTCGGAGAAAAGCCTGACTACGACTACAATTCCAATTCATGCGCACCGGGAAAGGTCTGTGGGCATTACACTCAGGTGGTGTGGCGCAACTCTGTTCGGCTTGGATGTGCAAAGGCCCAATGCGCGACGGGCGGTACTTTGGTCACTTGTAACTATGATCCTCCTGGGAATGTTGTAGGCCAGAAGCCTTACTGAATTAAAAAAATTTGTATGTCAGATGATGAACTATTATGTCAAAATAATGCCTTGTTATGACGAGGTAAGTGCTTTTGATGCACCAAAATTAAATAACATCATATGAATGATGCATGTAAATCTCTTTACTGAAGAAAAAGTTAACCTCTTTCAGTATTTATTTTTTTCTTTTTTTATTTTGCAATTTCTTTTTTTCAAGTGAGAGAAATTTCGATCATTTGTCTAACCTCCTCAGCTCCATGCTCTCAAGCACATCACTATCCCTTTGAAGCCTCATCACACTGAAAGAGAAGCTAAGCATGATCTCTATTGCGCATTCTACTCTTGAGTTAATTATTTTTGGTGTTTCTATCGATTGTATATAGTACAAAGCAATGGCCGTCTTGGCCACGTAACGATACGTTCCCGTCAATAAGCTGATCATTCACGGCAAAAAACATTAAGATATGGACCGATATAATTTAATAATATGGACCTGGTGGTATATTCGTCGATACCTTTTATGTATTGATGAATTGAACTCCTTCAGTTGACCAAGTAAGTAAATGATCTCTAATTAATCAACTTGGTGTCGATAAGAACCCGTCAAAATTGCCTAACTTTGTATTCTATTTCAATCCATATAGCAGCCTAGTGCTCTAGAAAGGTCGTTGACACGTCACAGTTGGAAAATTCTTCCCTGAGGGTTTCGTGTGCTTGGATATAACCACCTAAATGAATTTTTATGTCATCTCAAATTACGATGTTTTAAAAATTAAGACGGAAGAACACGCCAAAATTTGCGGTCAATGAAATCTGATTACAAGTTTTACGTATGTGGAGTCAATCATCGGAATCGATACGAAGTTGTTGTATATGACTAAGTGGATGAAATGATTAACCTATAATTTGGGAAAGTATTGCGAAAGCTCTAGAAAACTTGCTTGTTGGGACAGTGTAATACAAGCCCGATACTTTCATCTGGAGAATAGAAAAATAAAAAAAGAGTTCAAGTCCGAGCCTGTTAATAATTCCCGATAGATGATGAAAATTTTTATTCATTTCATTGGCAAATATTGGTTCTAACATTCATCAGTAGAACTGCGCATGTTAAAAAAGCAATAATCACTCACTTCGTCCTTCCTATATTAACATTATATTCAATCTGTTTTAATGTTATTGCTTAACGGAAAATAATTGACAACATTGTATTTTTTTGTCTAGTATACGTAGATAAGAAAATCTCGATCAATTTCTTTTCTTATTTTCTTATTAATTTAGGGTCAAAGTTGGGACGGCACGACCTAACATTAGCCACCAGCGAGCCACTTCATCCGCATACAGGCCAATCGTGATTATCTGACCGACGAAGCTCGTCGAGGTGGAAGTAATTTTTACTTCCTATTTCGAAGAGAAAATTATTCTCTCTGCACTAGAAGTTTTGATTAATTTTCTCTTTACACTGGAAGTTTTGATTTCTTCTGTAACAAGTTACAAAGTCCTAGCTTTGCATAGACATACCTATATGTAAATATTTTATCTGAATATATTGGTATTTTCACATGTTATTTTTATCCATGTTAAATATATAAATTTTGTCGCTTAAGATTTCGAAAATACCGGCACTCATGTTGTGATATCCCGAAATTTGGTCCTATTTCAAAATATATGAAATTGTTATTTTATCGACGCGCTTATGGTTATTTTACTTGGAACTAGTCACTCATGAGTTAACTAATCTATTAGATGAGGCCGTAAAGGGTGAAAATGCGACAGATCAGAGAATTCGATCAGAAATCAACCGCTTGACCATAATAAACGGCAATGGTCAATAAGACATTGTTATAAATTGATTAAAGAATGGATATAAGCCGATTCGATGGGAGTATGTAGTCGAATTATAGGTGATTCCGCATGATTACGATATTCGCGTGGAACGGCAATAAATCGATTTTTTATTGATATTATATTTAGGGTACATGATTAAACCCTTGCGATTACATGACAACCAAGGGTCGTCTACAATTTGGAGATGCACAAAATTGGATTGAAAATTATCGACCATGGGTCAAATGCGCTAAAACCCCTAAAGGCTACCCAATAAATTAGATAGTACTAAAGTCGCATTCGATTGATTTTAACCACAAAATTTAATTCAATTTCGGGATTTGAACTTTCAAGCGTGTTGCAATTTAATTATTGGATGTTGTCTCATCTTTTGTCGAATTTTCGACGAGTCCGAAATTGTTCGGAAGAATGATTTTCGGACAAAAAGAAAAAAGGAAATGAAATTCGGATGGGGAAGAAAATTGGAAAATTGCTGTCCCAAAAGCTTTAATTTTGGGAAATTAAAGTTAAGAAAGTATTTAGGAGACTATAGATAAGAGTAGAAGACTTTTGAGGCATTGATGAATTGAGATATTTCTCAAGAGTTTTGATTGGTGGGCTCTTGTTCCTCTCTCTCTCTCTCTCACGCAAGTTCATCCCCTCCCCCCTGCTGCAGCCAACTCTCCCCTTCTGCTCCCTTCTTCCCATCTTCTTCCCTCACGTATTGCCCATTTTCCCCACCAGCAGAACAGCCCCCTTCCTTCCCCTTCTCATTCTGCCAGCGTCCATCTCGCACCAGCCCACCATGCCATCTTCTCCATCTCACGCCCGCAACTCCCCAATCACCCGCCATCTCCACCGCTAACACCACTCCACCGCAACATCTTCATCAACCGCCAGCATCCTCCTCAGCTTCACCTCACGCCCTCACCACCAGCAACTTCACCTCACGTCCAACACTTCAGCACCGCAACTCCATCCACCCGCCAGCTCCACAGCAGCTTCATCTCCACGTCCAGCCGTCCACCGCCACTACTGACCACCAGCAGCCAAGCCTGTCCCCCTTGGCCGAGGGCTTGAAGGGTTGCCACTGCTGCCGTTGAGCCCTATTTGAGCCGCGTGTGCCTCGCCCTCGACGCTGTCCCGTCACCGTCACCGCGAGCCCGCTGCCCTCAAAAACCCGTGAGTTAACTTCCTAATCTTTGATTATGCCATTAATTGCGTTTACGGGGTGATTAGATTAGTGCTAATGAGGATTAGATTAGTGTTAATGATAATTAGTCTTAGTTAAGCTTAGTTTAGTTTTAATTGCAATTAAGAATGGTTTAGATTATATTTAACTATGATTAGCGTAAATGATTTTGATTAGTCTAATTAAGTATGGTTAGCTTAGTTAATTAAGTTTAGCATTATTAATTGTGCATTAGTCGTATTTGTGTAATTAGCGATGGATTAGTCGTTAGGTAGAATTTTACGCTCGTTTTCTTGGATGAAATTATGCGTGATTTGCATTGTTTGCTCGTATGATATTATGTGATTGATTGTTCTATGATAACTATCTATGGTTATTACATAAGATGGTTTCATGAGCTATTAAATAAAAAAAAATAAAAAAATGAGTTGTTGGGTTTGGACGCCAATTTTTATGTGCTCAATAAAACAATGGGGTTTCAAAATAGAAGTGTGCAAAGTTTGATGGGTTGATTTCAAATGTGACCTTGTACAATTTTTTTTCGGAGAGTTTCAAAGAAAGAAAAATGTTGACCAAGTTTATTATTTGAAGGTGAAATATGGTGTTCTTGACTAATAACGGCAATACAAGTGGTTTGATTGATGGTGTGCTAGTGTGGTCACGTAATTGAACCCGCCACCCAATGGGAGTTTGGGGGCGATACCCGATTTTATTGGATGCTCGGAGGGGGTCGGATGCCGAGTCACAGTTGAGGCCGGACTAAAGCTCCTTTATTGAATGCCATTTAGGTGGGAGTCCTAGACGATGCTATGCCTGATGGGGCAGGACGATGCTTGGTTATGCCGAAAGACTGCGGACACTTGTGTTGGTTGTGGCCCGATGGGTCTTAATAATCGGAACATGTGTGAATGATTGTGATGCATTGCGCTTGATTATAGGGTAAAACTGTTAGGCATGGTATGAGACGTGCTAAAATGGGTTTTGTCTTATAATCGAGACCCATGTAAATGCTTGGAGAATGAGAATTATGTATTCTAATTGTTATTTATGCACGTTGTACTATTGTACGAGATGTACTAATATACACGGACATGCCGAGGTGAGGTGAGTTTATGTGTGGCACGTGCTTAAGCTGCCTTCGAGGCGAATTCATGTCCAAATTGAGGCTTAGGGATTTTAACTAGCTGAGATTTTATCTCACTCCGTCGTTGTCAAACATTTTTTAGGGCCGTAGCATGGAGATCTGCTAAGTGTGGATGTGGTGGGCACGAGTGCAACACTTTTTGGTTGGCCTTGCCGTTAGTGAAGTTTAGGTTAACCCTAATCCTTGAAGGTTTTTGTGAGGGTCAATAGAAAGTAGCCGTAGAAAGGCTTGTAATTATTAAAATCCTTGGGTTAACTAGTTGATAAATAAATCGTGATTTTTGGAAAATCACCGTTGTGTTTTACTATCCCTATTCTTTATTTATTGACTGGAGGTTTATTTAATTCGTTTCCGTATGCATTTAATTGAAAGATTAAAAAAATGGGTCAGTGACACATCCTGGGATATCGCATTTTTAATTGACCGCTAAGGGATGTACGCACGCTTGTGGTTCGGGGCGTGACTTATATTATTTCTATGAATGTCCTGGACCTATATCAATGCATAAATACTTAAAACACACTCACCATTGTTTTAACTTAGATTCTGAAGGAGGAATTTCAGTTTAGTTCTTTCACGATACAACTCAGCAACCCATGCCCATATCAAGCCATTTTGACAAGCAATTCAAGAAGAAAACCGAGCTTGAGTCAAGCTCGAATTGCCGTTCTTCCCTCAATTGATGTAAAAACTCTACATACTCCTTTATTCTTCAATTTCTTCATACCGAAGCATTAACTTGCTGCATAGACATGTCAAAATTTAGCTTCATAACCATGGACACCCCAAAATCTTCTTCTCCGTTGGTCCCTCTTTTGTCCGTCCCTTATTAGGCCCAAGCCGAGATTTCGGGTTCCTCCCTTTTTTTCTAAGGGCAATTTGCACCTTCGGGCTTGAGAGAGGCCCCAAATGGCCCAAACTATATATATATAGTAATAATAATAATAAAATTTTAATTAATTCGTAAATAAGTTGAAGTTAACGTGTAAAAAAGAGTATTTTTTGGGGCCCAAAATATAATAACGGATCTTTTTTCTACTTTAAAAAGAAACAAGAGAAATTCGGGTGAGTTTCGAACCGGTTTGGAGTAAAGCACTTTTGGAAGTTCTATGGACGGGTCAATCATTAGGTAATGGTCGTTAGCTTACATACCACATTTGATGGAATGAATGTTTAGTCTTTGTCTCCATGGGCTGCTCGATCCTCTCATGATTGATAGTGAATGCAAGACACCAATTTGTTTAGTATCTAGTCTTTGGTTTTCACGTCCAAGGACTTCGTAGAATACGAGGCACCAATATTAATATTGCTTTCTCTCCCCTCAACTTTTTAAAGGAGAGTCCTCTTGGACAATGATATCTTATAGATTAGTATTAATATACCAAACCACATGGCAGACCATAAGTGAATAATAACGCACCAATTTTGCATTCATTGGTAGGCTCGAACAATACATTCTAGGGCCCATCACTAAGTGGGCTAGGCCAACAGCTTTGAGGCACATTCTAGTCTGCCCATTCATTTATGAAAGTTTCCTTGATAAATATTAGTTTTAGATTATCTACCTTGAAATACAAACTTTGTTAATATTGGAAGAGAAATTAAAGCTTAAAACAGAAAAAGAAAAGTATTTTATGAAAAATTTAAACTAAAATACAGCAAAAGTATAAAATTATTTTCTATTTATATTTTGGGAAAATGTCACAAATGGTCCCTATATTATTACTTAATGTGCAATTTCGTCCCTGAACTTTCAATTAGCTCAATTTGATCCCTGAACTATTAATAAATGCTCGATTTGGTCCCTGAATTTTTGATTGGCTCAATTTGATCCTTGAACTATTGATAAATGTCCGATTAGTCATTTGTTACTAATTTTCCTTTTTTTTTTTTTTTTATAGTAACGAAATTGAAAAAAAAATAACGAAAAAAAAAGAAAAAATAGTAACAAAAAATAAATAACGAAAAAAATAAAAAAATAAATAGTAATGAAAAAAAAAAAGAAACCCTAATGAGTATCTTGTTCATCTTCCTCACGGAAGTAGCCTTGCCCACATCGGCCAATTATGCATGGGGAAATATCTCAAATAAAATAAAATAAACTTGCCTAATAAAATAAATATACCTAATTTAATTTTTTTTCTTCTTTCTTTTCATAAAAAAAAAAAAGAAATCTTGGCCGGTTCGGAACTCCGGCGAGGGGAGTTGTCGGCGAGGGTTTCCGGTGAGGGCACCGCGAGCAGCACATCCGGCGTGGGAAAGCGAGGGTTGACACTGCGAGGGACTCCGGCATGGCAAGGCACCAGCGAGGGGCGTCGTGGGGTGCGAGGCTTGCTGTTGGACATCGGGGAGAGGCGAGCAGCGGCGGTGTGGGCTCCGGTGGCATCAAGTTGTAGCTGGGATAGCGGCACGGTAGCAGTTGAGCGTCGGGCGGAGGCGAGCAGGGGTGTTCGGGTCGTGGCTGCTGCGAGGCTCTCAGATCTGCCGACGTCGGACACTCAAGTGGTGAGATTAGGACAATGATGGCGTCACAGGTCGGCACGGGCTAGAGCAGGGGACGTCAAGCGCTAGGTCGCGGCAGCAAGGATTGGCTCAGTTCGGTAGCAGAAGCGTCAGGTTGTCACTGGTCGTCGGGCTGAGCGTTGAGGTGCGGCAGGGACGCGGAGGTCGCCAGATCTGGAAGTTGTGGGCGACTGAGGTGTTGCAAGGTCAACGGGCGGCGGGCGAGACCGGTGGAGCAGCGGTGGAGCAGAGAGAGCTTGTGGGTCACCGGCGCAGTCAAGGTCTGCTGGCGTAGTGGCCGATGCGGGCAAGGTTGCTTCCATGAGGAAGACGAACGGTATCCACTAGGATTTCGTTTTTTTATTTTCATTACTATTTTTTTTTGTTATTTTTTTTCGTTACTATTTTTCTTTTTTTCTTTTGTTGTTTTTGTTTTTCAATTTCGTTACTATAAGCAAAAAAAAAAAAAAAGGAAAAATAATAACGAATGACTACATCGGATATTTATTAATAGTTCGGGGACTAAATTAAGCCGATCGAAAATTCGAGACCAAATGGGGCATTTATCAATAGTTCATGGACCAAATTGAGCGATCGAAAGTTCGGGGACGAAATTGCACATTAAATAATAATATAGGGACCATTTGTGACATTTTCCCTTATGTTTTCCATTGTATCTAATATTTAGCTCAGCCTTTTTTTTTTCCTTAAAAAAAAAAAAAAAAAAAAGCATCATCCCCGTTGTTGGGCCAACAAATTCTAGTGGGCGAGCTAGACACTTGCCAAAACTTGCCAGTTTGGATTTGTACATGGCCCCTAAAAGTTCGAATCAAACATGTTCAGTGATCCAATCTAGTAAGTTTACCTGATCTCGCCATATTCAGATATGTTTTCCCCAACGTTTGCTTATTTATCTCTTAGAGCATGCGAAATGGATGGGACGAGACCTCTTGACTGTTAATTAATGTGGGGATTGGGACAAGGCGCCCTTATTCCCCCCATTCCACGGCAAAGGGTGAGCTGAGATAGTAATTAACTGCATTAATTTTTTTTTTTTTAAAGAAAAGATGCGGTAATACACTACGAGATAATTTTAATGGAAAAGAAAAGTGTGAGGACTCAAACAAGCATGTGGGTTTCATTCAATTGACCAATGGAAACTTCACAAATCATTTAATAAAGAGGATTTAATGCTCATTCTCGGTACATTTAGCATTTCTCTAACCTCAATAAAGAAGGCGCCTTACAATATTTTTGGAAGCTATCATCATATTTCCAATCGTAACCCAAAGTAAATATCTTACTCATGTTATAATGTGTAATATATTTTTATTATTCTAAATATGATCCCAATATTGTATTCCCAATTGATTCCGAATTTATTGCCCAATTTATTACTCACATGTGATATGTGATATTTGCCTATTAATATATTACCATAATGGTCTAGATGGAAGATATTGGTAATGTAATAAACGGAATAAAAACGTTAGGTCATCTAGTTCAAACTCTAATCACTGTAGAAAACACGCCATTAGGTTTGAGAGGTATTGACTAGTAGAACATGACGTACAGATCTGGTGTTCCCATATTGCAGATTAATCGTGCTACGAGGATCCGTTGAAGGTTTTGGGGTCTTCTGCTTTTGCAAATTTAATCAATGACTGGAGGTATGTTGATCTTTATGTTTCTGCAAATTGATCCCGAATTCTATATGGAATTTATCTATGATTGATAATTCAAGATCGTCAAGGTTTTAATTTATATTTAGTCTAACAGTTGGTATCAGAGCATGTTTACCTCTGCCGTGATGAAATTTGGAATTTATTTTCATTGAATTATGTATGGGTAAATTCGGATTTCTATATGGCTTGGATCGGAATTTAGAATTCTAGCCAAATTCGGGTGACCCACCATGCGATAATGGATTTGCATGATCACACCGCCATTAGGAAGAAAAACCCTTAAATTTTCGTTATATTACTGATCGTCGGAAGTTAATTGAGCGGTGAAATTTTGGTGGTTAGGGTTTTATAGGGCAGATTGTTTTTTGGCTTAATTCTGGTCCAAACATGGTCATTTTTGCTGGATCTTGAATTTATTTGTACGTCTCGGAATTTTCTTCGAAACCCATCAACCAATTTGGTTGGACATAAGCTATGGGAGAAGACCCAGATGGCAAAACAAAGGAGGTCACGGCGGAAGAGAGCTCGCAAGAAGACCTCGGGTGCATGCGTCGCACGCGCTCGAAGGCTTGCAGCGGGCGCGTGCGTGGGCTGAAGCGGGCGCGTGGAAAAGCACGCGTGTAATGGTTTCTCATTTTTGCCCCTCCGCTTTTAGGAAAATTGCGATTCTGCCCTTGCCCGCACAAAATTCCAATTTTGCCCCCCTGGGGTGAGAAAACTTACAATTTTGCCCTTTTGGGCGTAAAATTCCAGTTTTACCCCTTAAAAGTAAAATTTCAATTCTAGCCTTGCATGCAAAATTCCAGTTTTACCCCTTTTGCATGTGATTTTACTGTTCTACCCCAAAGTGCAATTTTATGAATATTTTTTCATAAAATTAAATGTCTAGTGATCCATATATATTTAGTTAATTAAGGATTAGCCACACCATCTTTGATTATATTAAATTATATACATTAAGAGCCTTTGGATCACATATAGTCAAAGACAATAATTGTAATTATTCACATTATTATTATGAATTTTATCCCACAGGAATTTTCAATATATTAATGTGATTAATTAGTATGAAATATTATTTTATCTTTCTTAATTTACCCATAGGGATTAAGGAAGGGAATATAATTTGATAGTTTCATCATGAAGTAATTATAAATCAATTTAAATTAGAAACTTTGCCCACAAGCAGTTTTTGATGTTATGTGATTCATATTTTATAAAATATTTTACGTTGGTAAAATATGATTTAAGTTTATTAACCTCAAATATATTAATACATAAGTTTTCTTTGATTATGATGCAGTTTTATTACCTACTATTAGTTCTAGTATAATTGTTCCCGAGCCTATTGGGGTGCATGGATCTTAATTATATACTAAGGTCAAACGAACCACTTGAACCTACTGAGAATAGTACTCATGTTGAGCATTTCGTTATGCTCAATGGGAGCGGTCCAACCGTCTCAGTGTGATGTACATAAAGACAAAACTCTCTGCTAGCATTCTTGGTTCAGTCATTCAGCATAACAATGTCAAGGAATTGCTGGAGGCTATTGATGCAGAATTTGAGTTTTTAGAGAAGGCGCATGCCATGACCCTAATTATGAAGTTCTCATCATTGAAGCTTACCAGTGTAAGAGGTGTGTGTGAGCACATCATGAAGATGAGGAACATTGCAGCTCAACCGAAGAATCTTGAAGTTGGGATATCAGAATCCTTTTTTGTATACTATATCCTAAATACTGTCCCACAAGAGTAACATTAAATTGTCATATGGCAATCAATGAACTCATGACCATGTGTGTTCAAGAGGAAGAGATGCTACTTATGGAGAAAGAAGAAAGTGCTCATATGGCAACACAAGATAAGTATAAAGGGCAAGACAAGCAAAAGGGAAAATGTAAGATGCCTCTACCTCCCCAAGCTGGCATTAAGAAAGAATCCAAGTGCTTCTTCTATAAAAAGAATGGGCGCATGAAGAAGGATTGCGCCAAATTTAAGGCCTGGCTAAAAAAGAAAGGTAATCAACTTTCATATGTTTGTTATGAATCTAATATGATCGATGTGGGTTACAACACTTGGTGGATTGATTCTGGTTCTACAATCCACATTTCAAGTTCCTTGTAGGGTTTTCAGAACCAATGGAAACCAGTGGGAAATGAACAAGGCATCTCTTCAGGAAATAAGATGCGATCCCATGTGGAAGCTATTGGGAGATGCAGATTAGTTCTCAGTAGTAGTTTTGTTTTAATTTTAGAAAGGACATTTTATTTTCCTAATTTTTCTAGGAATTTAATTTCAGTTTCAAGACTTGTACCTTTGGGATACTCCTTTGAATTTTTAGATTCAACATTCAATTTATTGTATAAATCCGAAATTGTTGGGAGTGGTAATTTGTCTGACGGTTTCTTTCGAATTAATTTACAAGACAATGCCATTAATAATGCGATGCACGTTCATGATAATGCTAGTATAAAACGATGTGTTGTGAATGAGGATTCCTCTATGTTGTGGCACCGGAGGTTGGGACATATCTCCATGGATAGAATTAAGATACTAGTAAATGATGGAATACTTAATGCTCTAGATTTTACTGATTATGACACTTGTGTAGACTGTATAAAGGGAAAACAGACCAACAAGTCAAAGAAAGGTGCTAAGAGGAGTACAGAAATATTAGAAATCATACATACAGATATTTGTAGTCCAAATATGGACTCAAATGGTCAAAGATACTTCATTTCTTTCATAGACGATTATTCACGATTCATGTATCTCTACTTGCTTCGTAATAAGCACGAAGCACTAAATGCCTTTAAGTTATTTAAAATCGAAGTAGAGAAACAATGTGACAAGCAAATTAAGATCATGAAGTCAGATAGAGGTGGAGAATACTATGGTAGATACACTGAAGATGGACAAGCACCTGGTCCATTTGCGAAGTTTCTCGAAGAGCATTGGATTATTGCCCAATACACTATGCATGGTTCACTAGACCAAAATAGTATCGTAGAAAGAAGAAACCGAACATTATTGGACATGGTGTGGAGTATGCTCAGCAACTCCAAACTTCTTAAGTTTTTGTGAACTGACGCTCTTAAAACAGCTGTGTACATATTAAACCGAGTTCCAACCAAGACTGTTCCAAGGACGCCTTTTGAGTTATTCAAAGGTTGGAAACTGAGTTTGCGACATGTACGTGTTTGGGGATACTCATCTGAAGTAAGATTCTGCAATCCACAAGAAAAGAAGTTGGATCCAAGGACTATAAGTAGATATTTCGTTGGATATGTCCAAAAGTCCAAAGGATACAGGTTTTATTGTCCATCTCACACCACTAGGTTTGTGGAATTAAGAAATAATAAATTTATTGAGAATGACCTGATTAGTGGGAGCAATCAATTCAGGGACTTTGTTCCTAAAGAAGATCATTTAGATACTCAACCTTCCACCTTAGGTACTGGATTGGTTGTTGCTTACAATGCCTCTTCAGTTCAACCGATCATTGAGCAACCAACCATTAAATATCCATAACCTACTGATATTGATCCAATAGACCAAACTGTTCAGCAATTACCAGATACTGTTGAATTTTCAATTGAACAACAAACTCCTCTAGAGGATGTTGATGCAACATTAAAAAGGTCTACTAGAATGAAGAAATCAGCAATTCCTAATGATTATATTGTGTATCTACAAGAATCTAACTATAATGTTGGAGCTGAAAGTGATCTTGAGACGTTTTCACAAGCCATGAGTTGTGATAAATCAAATTTATGGTATAATATTATGAAGCAAGAAATGAATTCTATGGCATCAAACGAAATCTGAGATTTAATTGAGTTGTCTGATGGTGCAAAGGCTATTGGTTGTAAATGGATCTTCAAAACTAAGAAGGATTCATTAGGCAATATTGAGAGATACAAAGCTAGACTCGTTGCCAAGGGATTTATTCAAAAGGAGGGAATCGATTACACGGAGACGTTTTTTCCTGTATCCAAGAAATATTCTCTTTGTACTATTTTGGCATTGGTTGCTCATTTTGATATGGAATTACATCAAATGGATGTGAAAACGGTGTTCCTCTATGGAAATTGGAAGAAATGGTTTACATGAAACAACCAGAAGGATTCTTCTTTAGTGCTGGTGAGCATTCGGTATGCAAGCTTAAAAGGTCTCTATATGGCTTGAAACAAGCTTCCCGCCAATGGTACTTAAGATTCCATGAGGTCATCTCTTCATTCGGTTTTATAGAGAATGTCATGGATCAATGTATTTACCAGAAGGTTAGTGGAAGCAAAATTTGTTTCATTGTCCTATATGTAGATGACATTTTACTTGCAACCAATAACAATAGGTTTTTATATGAAGTGAAACAATTTATCTATAAGAGTTTTGATATGAAGGATCTGGGTGAAGCGTCTTATGTAATTGGCATTAAGATCCATAGAGATAGATCTCGAGGTATATTAGGACTATCTCAAGAAATCTATATCAATAAAGTCTTAGAGAGGTTTCGGATGAAAGATTGTTCACCAAGTATAGCACCCATTGTGAAGGGTGATAGGTTTAATTTAAACCAATGCCCGAAGAACGCTTTTGAAAGGGAACAAATGAATAACATCCCATATGCTTCTGCTGTCGGAAGCTTGATGTATGCTCAGATTTGCACTCGACCTGATATAGCCTTTGCTATGGGAATGTTGGCAAGATACCAAAGTAATCCAGGTATAGACCATTGGAGAGCTGCAAAGAAGGTGCTGAGGTATCTTCAGGGAACAAATGGACACATGCTTATATATAGACGGATGGACAGCTTGGAAGTAGTTGGTTACTCGAACTCAGACTTTGCTAGCTGCATTGATTCCCGTAAATCAACATTGGGATATGTTTTTATGTTTGCTAGCGGAGCTGTCTCCTGGAGGAGTGCAAAACAGACCTTGGTTGCCACTTCCACTATGGAGGCAGAGTTTGTTTCTTGTTTTGAGGCCACCTCACATGGTGTGTGGTTGACAAGTTTCATATCGGGGCTTAGAGTTATGGATTCCATTGCTAGGCCATTAAGAATATTTTGCGACAATTCAGCTGCAGTTTTTTTTATGGCTAAGAACCACAAAAGTGGTAGTCGAAGCAAGCACATCGACATCAAGTATTACGCCATTAGAGAATGTGTCAAAGAGAAGAAAGTGGTCATAGAACACATAAGCACTAGATTGATGATAGCTGATTCTTTAACTAAAGGCATGCTACCGATGAGTTATAAGGATCATATATCTAGAATGGGCATTGGTCAAATCATATAAGTTTTTCTTTATATAGAAGAATTTGTGAGACTTTTATTCATTCATAATGTTTTTCTCAATATAGTTGTATACATTCAGTTATTATGAGAAAAACAATTACGTTTGACCTAGAGTAAACATGAGGTTTATTCATTAAGTTATTTGATCACATATGGACTGATGAAATACATTGTGATACACGGAAGATAATACTCGCTCTAAGAGGACTTATCGCCGTGATTCATGTGTTTTATTTCAGTATGAAGTTTATGTGGGTTTGGGTTAATAATTCATTTGATTGAATATTGGGATCAAGTGGGAGAATGTTATAATTTGTAATATATTTTTATTATTCTAAATATGATCCCAATATTGTATTCCCAATTGATTCCGAATTTATTGCCCAATTTACTACCCACATGTAATACGTGATATTTGCCCGTTAATATTTTACCATAATGGTCTTAAGGGAAGATATTGGTAATGTAATAAATGGAATAAAAACGTTAGGTCGTCTAGTTCAAACCCTAATCACTACAGAAAACACACCATCGGGTTTGAGGGGTATTGACTAGTAGAATAGGATGTACAAATCTGGTGTTCCCATATTGCAGATCGATCGTGCTACCAGGATCCGTCGAAGGTTTTGGGGTCTTCTGCTTTTGCAAATTTAATCAATGGTTGGAGGTATGTTGATCTTTATGTTTCCGCAAATTGATCCCGAATTCTATATGAAATTTATCTGTGATTGATAAATTGGGATCGTCAAGGTTTTAATTTATATTTAGTCTAACAGTTCATGCATTTAATATTTTTGGAACTCGCTTTCATGCAAACATAATTTTAAAAAGTTGAGATTGCATCAAGCTTGACTACTTGAGCTTGATGTTTCAGCTTTTGGTGCTTGACTTGTAATTGACTTGGACTTTAAACCAATTTCTTTTGAAAAGCCAAAAGAAATAATCGAAAGTAGGGGAGAAAACTTTAACCCAAGAGACGGCAGATGTAAAAGGAATTTTGTGTAAAGAGAGAAGAGTTCCAAGATAACTTTACATTTTTTATGAGTCTCATGTTCATATAAAGAATCAATGGAGCCACTTTTTGTCAAGGATGTGAAAGTTTCATTCCTACTAGATCCTCTCGTGATTGACGGCGAATATAAGGCATCGATTTGTTCAGTCTCTAGTCTTTGGTCTTTGTCACCATGGACTTCATAGACTACAAGGCACCAATATTAATATTGCTTTTTCTCCCCTCAACTTTTTGAAGGAGTGTCCTATTGGACAATGCTATTTGATAGATTAGTATTAATATACCAAACCACATGGCGGATCGAAAGTGAATAATTAGCTATATTTGATAATTAATGACAATATGCCACGTCACTTATTACGCCAAATATATGAGACATTCTTAGTGTTTTTGACATTTCTTTGTATTGCTTTGGTCGTAAAAATGAAAACTACCGACGCGTTGATATATGAATGACACCACTACATGTGCTAAGACTTTACTCAAATTTTCTAAGTAAAATGGTGTGTAGTGTGGTATGCACCCATGTCATCAAATAAGTGTGGAATTATGATTAGAATGGAGATTGTCAAAAGGGGGAAAGAGATAAATTGAGCAAGATCAATTAAAAGAAATTTAGTTTCTATTCCACCATAATTTCTTCTTAAAATTACACGGTGCTCTCAAGCATCATTAGGAGTTGCCATTCAAGTTTGTCCGACAATCGTTGAAGCAATTCGACGATGCCTTCCATATAGACAATCCAACAAATCTAAAGATGGCCCCATGGATTGACAACATGCTTTTCACCATGTAGCACTTCGCCTCTATACAAGGTTCAAGAAATAGTTCCCAAGGTGTAGGACTTCGTCCTACATAACATTTAGTTCTAGGGGTGGAAAAAAAACGATCTAAAGAACAATTTGGCCTAGATCATACGGCCGATTTTTTCAGGTTTGAAGTGGCCCAGGCTGAAATTTAGGATTCCCCCTTATTCTTTTTCGAGCCAATCCGCACCTTCAGCTTTGGCATCTTCGGGATCTCAGGACTAATGTGGATCGAACTGGTCAAATTATATATTAAAACTAAAAAATATAATCAAAAGATTAATAATTAATGTAGAAGATGTTTTAATTATACTCGAACGCTTGAATAAACTCATAAGTAAGTTAAAATATGAACATATAAAAAATGATTTTTGAAGCCCAAAATATAATAACTAATCTATTTTTAATTCATAAAAAATGAAACAAAATCCACTAAAAATATTAAACCATAATTTTTTTCCCAAAAAATAGGCTCTCTAGTCTCTCTTCCCCTCATTGGTACCATGGACAGTGTGTCGTATTAAACAGTGACAAAGAGGTCAAATTGCTTTTCACAGAATGATCCAGAGCTTTAGCGAATCAATTAGAATATTTTAATGCAAAAATCACTTGTAATTTTCTTGAATCCAAGTGCACGGGACGCAATCTCTTTTCACAACATGTCTCATGTACATTTCTTTTGAGGGGTCAAAGGAAGTTCCCAAGGGCTTTGACGACTTGAGCAGGAAAAGTATTGGACTAATTGCATGATGCACCGCACTCAAGGACTATAAAAAAGATTTTTGTTTCAATAATGATAAAGATCCTGACACTCGCGCATCACACCACGATTAAAGAAATTAAAAATAAAAAAAATTTGCTGTAATAAAAGTGAGTTTTTCTTTAACATTTCTAGATTGAAAAGATGCCCAAAACACATTTCATTCGACCAGAAAAAAAAAATATATATATATATATTTGTTGGGTGACTTTTTCATTCAAAAAGAGATTATGTGGAAAATCTTGGTCTTTTGGAAAAGGAGAAAAAAAGAAAGTTATTATACAAAAAGTTAGTTGATTTGTCATGTAATGATTTGATCTTTGTGTTCACATTGACCAAGTAAATATTATTAAACTGTGCTACATTGCAAACAATAAATGGACAATAAACCATATTTAATAATAATATGCCACATTACTTACTATACCAAATTTATAAAATAGTCTTAGTGTTGGACCTTCTCTTTCTTGTTTCTGTGGTCAAAGTGAAAACAAACCAAACCTTAAAATATGAATAACACTACAGGTACTAAGACTTTACTAAATTAAATGGCGTGCTATTCCCGTGTGATCAATTAAGTGTGGAATCAAAATAGGAATAATATTTGTAAAAAAGGGGAAAACATAAGTTTTAGAACATGCTTGCACTTTTTAAAAGCCTTAGGACTCAATTGCACAATTCGAAAGTTTTAAGACTTAATTGCACTTTCGTGATAAATTTTAGAACATCCAATGCACTTATCCCTAATTGATCCTACCCCATTTATGTTTATTTTCCCTTTTAGAATAATCGTCAGTTTGGTCGCCGACTTCACACCAATTTGATGGTATGTCACAAGCCACACAGCCGCCTCGTCGTTAGTAAGATTTTTCTAGTAAAGTACCTGTGACATTACTCTTGAAATACTTGTATCACTATGCCCACTAAAACATTACATCTCTAGACACTTTATATGTTGAGGAAATGCAGTGGGTTCATGTCAATTAGTTCTCAATTGGGGTGGTTAATTTCCACATGTTACTTACATAATCTAAACTTAATTGGACTCACATGAGTCCAATGGACATACTACCTCGATGAACACATCGACCAAGAACTCTTGTGGTTTCCTAATCAGAATATTTCTCATAAACAGGTTCAACAGTTTGTTAGGATTGTCAATTATCTTAGAACTTTCATCCCAAAAGTCTCTAAATTTTGCACCCCTTGCAAAAGCTCTTGAAGAAGAATCTACTCCAATGGAAAAGAGAGCACAATAATGCAGTTGAGGTGTTAAAGGAGGAATTGCTACATCTTCCCCATTGCAAGTTCCTTCTCACCACAAGCAAATTTAGCGAACTGATGATAATGAAAAGTATTGGACATCAGTTTTGCTTGAAGAAATTGACGGAAAGAGATACATCTATGAACATAAGAGAGGATGGTTTTCACCTATCAAACTTCACTACCACTCTTTCACTCAAAGAAACCTTAGCCATGAAATGAAATCAAGGAAATTGAATTCCATCTTATTGTTTATCATTTCTTTGTCCAAACAAAAATTCATCCTTTCCCTAGATGGTGAAATTTAAAGCCAAAATAGTTTCTCATCCTCAACTTGTTCGATGGGCAAAATAGTTTCCAAAATACTATTTGGAAACCAAATTCATTAAAGTAGAGGGGAGCATCCTTGTAGATCTTCTTTCAAGACCTAAAGGCATCTCATCCTTTTATACATTTACTTTTGACCAATTGCGAATTAGTACCATGAGGGAAGGGTGAAAAGAACCCTAGGGAGATATGCCCAATGTCCTCACTAAAAACCACAATACTTTCCTTGTCAGACGACATCTTTCTCCATGTAAGCATATTGGAAGTGGGAATACATTGAAAATTTGGGCCTCCTTCCTTTGTTAGAACTCTGGCTCTGGCACAGTAGTACCATGTTTATAGATAGAATGTAGCTAGAATTTCTGTAGTACATAACACCTTGTAAGGATCACTTTCTATTTGAATTTTTCCCCTAATAAATAAAATCTGTGAACTTGTCACTTGAAAAGAATATTTGTGATTTGTAAGTATAGTCAGGCATGTTTTCAATTGAATGAGATCAATTGAATACAATGGATGTAATAATGAGCTGGGGTAGCAATGGGAAGAACATAATAAAACGCATTCGATGGAATTGTCAGTCTTCGTTTCCATGGACTTTTTAATCCTCCCATAGTTGACGAGGAACATGAAGCACTAATTTATCCTTTATTTGGCTTCGTCCTCCCTTTCTTCTTTGTTATTACTCTCAACTTTTTTATGGTGTTTCCTATTAGACGATGCTATGCTATATATTAATATTAGTACACTAAACCGCATAACATACTACGTGTGGACTATAAGTCATATTCGATAACTAATAACAATATGTCACATCAAATTCATAAAACAATCTCAGTATATGACATTTCTTTTTCTTATTTTTATCATAAATTTGAAAGCAAGCAAGACGTTAAAATAAGAGTATCACTACATGTACTGAGACTTTACTAGAGTTTCTCGGTAAATGAAATGTGCACTATGTGCTGTAGAGCATGTCGTCAAATAAGAGTGGAATCGGCATTAGTTTGTAAAAAGGGGAAAAGTGATAAATGGGGCAAGCTCAAATAAAGGAAATTTTCTGGCAAAAAAATTAAAGGAAATTTTGCCAGCCCTCTAATATTCCGTGCAATCTGTAATATGCTTTTTTTATTTTTCCTATGGGGTAATTGTCGTCAATTACATGTCATTTCTATTGAAATAAGTTACATGTCCCTATCCTATTCCTCTTCCCAATCATTATTAAATTGATGGGAAATATGAGGCACCAGTTATTAAATTATGGCTTGAGCTTGAACTAGGTACGAGACCCAACTCATTTAAAGGATTCTGATTTGTTCAAAATATGGTGTTCCTTTTTAATCAGTATCATATTTTGATTTGTTTGGCGGTGCTACTTAACTATTAAATGTATTGAAGGTTTGGTTCTGTTGAAGATAAATATCCAAGTTTAACCGAGGGAGCAAACATTAGTCGGACTCCACTCAACGCGTCCAGTTTTAGGCCTTTTCTAGTATCCTGAAGAAGACGTACTGCTGAAGTCTCTATTTTATATCCCCGCACGAGAGGACTCTCTCTTTAGCGAAGAAAAAAAGGGGACGCACCAGTAACGCTTTCTTTGATTGCACAAAGTTCTACAATCGGTGGATTTTGTGACGCGAGTCGCATAATGAGTTGTTCTATTAATAAACACTGTGAGTTTAGATGTAATCTAGGCGTGGAAAACACTCGAACTTGTAAGTAATTGTAACTCTATTTTTCTCTGATTTTTAGTGGATTATAGCTACTTACTCTTCCAGCTGCATAGATATTGATTTTCGGACTGAACCACAGAAGTCTCAGGAGTTCTTCATTGTTTCTCATTTATTTTTTCCGTGATTTCGCATTAATTAATTGCAAAATTTAGTTAGTTTCCACATTATTTTATAATAATTTATTCAGTCTTCAGGAGAGAGAAAGTTTACGGAACTTCCCATGATGGAGTTTGTCGTAATTGATTTGTGCATAGAGAGAGGAGGTTTATAAATTTAGCTCGACTCGAAAGTGGATCACTGGACGAGATGGGGAAGCACCTATTTCTTATTATCTACTCTATTCTCTTGAGGTGGTGGAGCTCAATCACAATCTCCAAAGCATACTCACAAAACCAAACGGATCAGTTCGCGTAAGCCTTCTTAAAAAACGCAATACACAAAGACCCATTGGGGGTCTTGAGCTCTTGAAATGATTCTACTCATCATTGTGAGTTGCAAGGTGTTTTGTGCAGCAAAAGACATCCTGGGAGGGTCACATCCCTGGACTTGAGATCACAAGGCTTGGAAGGCTTACTATCTTCTCACGTAGGTAACCTCTCTTTTCTGAGGATCCTATTTTTGCAGAACAACAGCTTTCATGGTGAAATCCCACCACAGATTGGCAACTTGCTTCGGCTTCATGTTCTTGTTCTTAGTAACAACTCATTTGGTGGGTCGATACCCTCTAATCTTTCCCGCTCGAACCTCGATACCCCGAATCTCATAGATAATCAACTTGTGGGGGGAATTCATTCTGATCTTAGTTCTTTAACAAGACTCAAAGGCTTGGGCTTGGCTAGTAATAGTCTCGTAGGTCCTATTCCTTGTTCAATTGGAAACCTCTCGCTACTACAAAAGCTCTCCCTGGCAGCAAATGTGTTAAGCGGAGAAATACCTAAGGAATTGTCCAGACTCAAGAGACTGACATTTTTAAAGCTATATTCCAACAAACTAATCGGTGAGGTTCTAGCGGGGCTTTTAAACATCTCTGACATTGTTTCATTCGATGTTAGTAATAACCAGTTGCGGGGGAGCTTTCTCAATGATGTCAGCACCACTTCTCCTTCTCTCTATCTCCTTGAAGCCAGTGATAACTTGTTCACCGGGATGATTCCGTTAGCGTTAACAAATTTCACAGGCCTTGGAAAGCTTATCCTTGCCCAGAACAACTTCCATGGGCCAATACCCAAAAATCTAGGAAGGCTAAAGGGCCTTTATGCGATTGTATTGAGCGATAACCAATTGCAGGATGACTTGAGTTTTATCACTTCTTTAGTTAATTGTTCCAACTTAACACATCTCTACATGCGAATGAACTTGTTTTACGGATCGTTTCCGAGATCCTTCTCCAATCTCTCCACCATTAAGTGGATTTCTATGTCAAACAATCGGATCCAAGGATCTATTCCGTTAGCCCTTGGAAATCTCTTCAAGTTGTCTTTCTTGGATTTATCGAATAATTTTCTAACTGATAGCATTCCTCATTCCATTGGAGCACTTTCCAACTTGCAAGAACTTTTTTTAGGCGGTAACACGTTTACCGGAGAGATACCGTCTTCGATTGGTAATATTACATTGTTAAATGTCCTTGACCTTTCCTCCAACATTTTCCAAGGCTACATACCGCAGAGTCTCGGCAACTGCAAGCAACTAATTGTGCTTGATCTTACGAAGAATAACCTAATTGGCTCAATTCCTATCGAAATCATGGATCTTTCTTCCTTGTGAATTGTCTTCAGTTTAGCAAATAATAATTTAAGTGGATCCCTTCCATTGCAAGTTGGATCTTTAAAGAATCTTGGCATATTAGATCTATCTTACAACAGACTGACCGGCTTAATTCCGACATCCATCAGCGAGTGCTTGGTATTGGAACAACTTCACTTAGAAGCTAATTCTTTTCATGGTCAAATCCCTGAAGCTTTATGTCCATTACGGGGTCTACAAGAGCTGGACCTTTCCAATAATAACTTTTCTAGTCCAATCCCGAGCTTTCTCGCAGGGCTCTCACTACTCAAGTACTTGAATTTATCCTTCAATCAACTAGAAGGACAAGTTCCAGAGGGTGGAGTTTTTCTTAATGCGAGTTCTATATCGATTTATGGAAATACGAAACTTTGTGGAGGTGTTCCTGGTCTAAAGCTTCCTCTTTGCAAATCATCAAGCTCTAGGAAGTCTTCTTCAACCAAGGCCAAAGTTATATATGTGGTAGCTGGCAGTTTGTTATGTTTAGCTTTGTTGCTCTTATGTTTGTCTATCTCCTACTACAAAAAGAAGCAGATGACAACCAATGCCACTTCATTATCTTTCGGGAACCAATTCTTGAGGATTTCTTATGAAGAACTCTTGAGAGCGACTGACCGATTCTCTAAGACCAATTTGATTGGTAAAGGGAGATATGACACAGTTTATAAGGGGATTCTTGATAGCGGTGCCACGGTGGCGACAAAGGTGCTCAATCTATTGCAAAGAGGTGCTTCACGGAGCTTTATCACTGAATGTTGAACTCTAGGAACCATTAGACATCGAAACCTCATGAAGATACTAAGTGTCTGCTCAAGTGTGGACTTTCATGGAAATGACTTCAAAGCTCTAATATATGAGTTCATGGCTAATGAGAGCTTGGAGGAGTGGCTGCACCCTGGGACTATAGGACGAGATGATGAGCACGGTGAATCGAGAAATCTGAGACTAGTGCAAAGGTTACACATTGCCATTGACATAGCTACTGCGATCAAATATCTCCACAAGAGTTGTTATTTGGCAATCGTCCACGGAGATTTGAAGCCAAGTAATGTGCTTCTAGACAACGACATGGTGGCTCGAGTTGGAGATTTCGGGCTTGCAAAGATCATTTCAATGGTGTCTGTTGAAGCCATAGGAGTTCAGGACCAGGGTAGTTCAACTTCAACCGCAATCAGAGGATCCATTGGTTATGTGCCTCCTGGTATGAATCTATCATATTTTCTCAATTAGTTTTTCATTGAACAAACAAGATCCTTGATATTATGTTATGCTTTGTGTGCTTTAACACCTCTTTCTCACAACATTATTTCCTTCTTTTTTTTTTAATTAATAGCTTCAATTGAAAAAGAAAATACATATGTTTGTGTATGAAAAGATTAATAGTAGCATTTTGTAATCGTATTGAAATTAAGACAAGAATAAATCATCTTAAATTTAATCATTGAATGGATATATATATATATATATATATATATATATATATATATATATAGATATTGACACACACACACACACTCATATATCAAAGAATTCGTACCAATAAATAGATTAAGCATATTGTGTCCTATCACGTCTACATTTTCTTTCTATAATTTGTAATCTATCTCATGCCATGAAAATGGATTGTGTCTAATATTATCACAAAGTCACAGTATGAGAAATTGATGAGAACTTGTGATTCACTTTTGGTAAGCCATGACTTAAGGTCTTGACGGTAAGTAATTGACCCCTCGTGGTGGACCCTTTCCTTTTGACTTGACCTATAATTTCATATTTCTAAAATTTGTTTAGATGACATGACATTTAAGTTTAAATTCGCCCAAGGTCTTAAACCCATAAATGCACAATAATATCACATAACAAACACTAATTCACAGCATGATGGACTCCATCCAACTTTCACTCCCCTAAACTTCTTGTTTAGAGGATATTTAGACAAATTTACGCATTTAACAGGTATAAATCCATTAGAAATAACAAATCACTCAAAGTCTCTTCTTTTTCCCTATTCTTCTAGGCATTTTCTTCTATTCTTTCTTGTAGAAAAGAAATAGTGTGGTATAGGGATTAAACTGAATCCAGATCATGAAAATGATGAGCCTTGTGTGCATTTCATGTGTGTCCAATCAAAACCAGCAGTTCAAATTTAGTTAATACATGTACTAAGTGAACTAAATAGTTTCCGCCGAGGCCTTCATTGCATATATTTTCTTCTTTTTTCTATTTTCCCCCTATACCCTACTAGAGGAAAAAGTCACTCTTGATGTTTAGGCAATTTTTTTTAGCGAACATGTGGCAACTTTGGGTGCACTTAGTAGTTTGGAGAAAGAAGAGTTCATATGTTGTTAACTGGTATTTGGTGCACTTTTTACATCCTAAAATCTCATTTCTCTACGGTCAATGCATTCCGACTTTTGAGACAATTTTTACCACTTTAGCATCCAACAGGCGATAAACATCGGCCATAGCCAATAAACTAAACGAAGGTCAAAGAAAAGGATATGAAAGAAAAAACCAATAGAGGGTTTTATGACCATCTACCTTGCTCCAATAGAGGCCTCTGCCATGCATAGTGAGCCGGACTGTGAAGTGAGTGAGGGCTTGCAAGCCATTGCTCTATGTTGTGCGCGACTAGCGAGAGCCCTCACAACTGTCCTTGTCAAGCTCTTGCAAATGGGCATTAAACAAAATCCCATGTGACCTAGAAACTTTTTCTAAACAATTAACTTCAATAAAAAGTGTATGTTTGTTTCTATTAATGTCTTAATGAAATTTTTAGAGTATGGCATGGGACACGAGGTTTCCATACTTGGGGATACATATAGTTACGGCATTCTATTATTGGAGATGTTCACTGGAAAGAGACCCACTGAAGAGGCCTTTGGGCACTATCTTAACCTCCACAACTTCGTCCTAATGGCTCTCCCGGATCGAGCAATGGACATCGTAGACTTAAGGCTTTGGAGTGAAGCTAGTGATCAACAACAAGAGATCAAGATCAGAGATTGCATTATCTCTATATTTGAAGTTGGACTCGCATGTTCGATGGAATCACCATCGGATCGGATGGACATGACTGAGGCGATCAGGAAATTGCACTTGATCAAGGTGAGTTACGAAACCAAAGAGAGGAGGATTGGTATGTAGCTAAGTCAGTTTTCTCATTTCATCTTGGAACTCTTTCACTAGTAGAGAAAATCGTCATGCAAAGGCAATGCTAGCAAATTGACATGAATGTTTCCCTAACTAGTCTACCTACCCATACCTATTATGTGTGTTTTTAATGATGACACCAATATCTATATTTTAAAATCATAGAAAATGGATGTATGGATTTATAGTTGTTGGGATCTACCTTTTTTGCCTAGAGAGGAAAACACATAAGTTTAGGTATATTGCTTAAAAGGCGGCCCTATAGCCTTTAATTAGGCATAGGTTCTCTCAAGCCCATGCCCCGCACGACATTGGGGTGTTTAATTTTAGTTTCAATTAAAGCTATAAGAATTTTCTAATGAGGAGTCACCACTCGCTTGTTGGCGTCAATTAGAAACCAAGTGAGACATGGGAGTATATTTTACTTTCTATGCAATTAGAGAATTTAGGAGCAATGACTTGGTTACACTAATTAATTAATCAGTGCCCTTGCGTGGTACATAATCTTGTTCATTTTGTCAGGCAGCTTGGATTGATTTTAAACCTATCCACAAATATATGATATGGTCATGCAAGTGTACAATAATTAAAATAACAATCAGCAACCAAAGAAGTATAAAATAAATTGCAAAGAAAAGTTAGAATCTAAAGCTAAGTAGGCTATAGGGAAACCAACTTCAACATATTATAAGTGTGCAACCAATTGTCAATTGAAATAATCTTATAGAACATTCAAATCTTGGGCTAAAGGTCTAAGAGGTTGTTCAATTTTGAGCACAATTTTTATCAAATACTTTCACACATTTTAAAAAGAAACTACTCAAAAACCGATTTTTAAGCTTTTCCCAAAGATTTCTGATTTTTCTAAATATTTTATGAATTTTTTTAAAATATATAATATAATATAATATATTAATCCAACCAGGCTTGTCAGCCCAGGTTCACTGTTGGATTGGGCTCAGCGATTGAGCCCAGTCCGACGAAACCCAAAACAAAATAAATATAAAAACTAAGCCCAACTCACAATGAAATAAACCAAAGTCGAAGCCTCATTAGACCCACTGAGCCCATATCAACACTGAAGCCCAGCCATTTGATCCGAATTTTTGTTTCTAGTTTCCTTTTTTTTATTCTTTATTTCTTCCCTTCTTCTCCACAACGTTGTCTTATTCGTGGCGTCCCCTTCTCGAGCGATGGCCTTCACCCGAAGCTCTGAATTTCTTAGACAAGCCTCGAGCCAAAGCTCAAGCTGCCGACAAGCCACTACCCTTCATCGGTCGTCCACTCCGACCGCCACTCGTTGGCCGAGGACCACACCACATGGCCGACACCAACACAACAAGAAAAAACGACAGGGCGAAAGTGAACTGTTGGGAATATCGGATTCCCAAAAATCGAATTCGATACTAAATCGAACCCCTAAAACGAATGCGGAAGACAAGCCCGGGAAAACATGTATCACTTATCCTAAAGCACACCACGGAATTGAGCGTACCTTGTTAGCCACAAATTAAACACTAACGCCGATAAGAGGAAGAGAAAACCAATCCTATTCGATCCGATGACGTCGATTGGCCTTGAAGGGAAGACGGCATCACCTTTAGCCTTAGTTTTTCTTTTGGAGGGAGAGAGGGAGAGGAACATACGTACAAATGCCAAAAGGTGCATTCTCCCTCTCTTTCCTCCCTTATATACGTTTCCTCCAAAATATAAACGTACCCCTTCATCATATCCCTTCATCCATAGGCCCTAATCTTGTGGGCCGGGCTTTTAGGCCCAACATGGGCGGATGGGTCAACTTAGGCCCATCACATAAAACCATCATCTCCCACTCACACATGGTGGGCCGAACAGGATTCTCTTTACCTCTCTTCAACATTCATACTGGTGAATAATTCGTGCGACCAACATACTTTGAGAGCTCATTGCTATACATCTGTTGGGAATATATAGCAGCTCATAATGGGCATCACACTCTGAGTAGATTTAGTATGCAGTATCCTAGATCAATCGATTACATGTATATTTCTCTTGATCTCTTTCAAACAATGATATATATATTGTATTCACAATTATGATTATCCCAAAGACAGTCATAATTGGTTAACCAGTGAATACAAAACTACAATGTGATTCTCCAAATTCGATCTTCCTCTTTTCTTCAAACTCTCAATTTCAGTTCAGCTTGCTTTTCTAAAAATGTCCCATTAGATCGAATCAACTCATGACCATTGGCAACATCATAAGATAGTAAACACTAAATAGAAATCTTGAAAATAAGTAAGAGTCATAAGGGGACTAAAATTGAGGAACTCTTTTCCTCAAGAGTCTCACACGACATAAAAGTTGAGATCAAACTTTTTGCCACTCTTATTGGTCGTTTCATGCATATGTAGTATGAAATACGTATTACGGTATTAACTCCTTTCCCATTGAGTGTATGTCTACACCTTCAATACCGTACATATGATAGTTCAGACATACCCAATGTCTAACTTGAGTTCACGTATCTACTCATTCACAAAATTCATCAGAACTCACATCTGGCATCATAGACAGATAAAGTAAAATATGTGGGGTATTTTACTTCCAGACATAGTAAGTATTATGTCCTCATCTTAACACCCAGTTAAGGCAACATACATATTTTAAGCTTGAGCTCTCGATTATCACCTAGATAATAAGCTTAAAAACAGCATCATCTCTATTTATCACACAGTAAATAGAAGCGATTACCCGTGTGAGTGGGCTAATCTTATATCTGTCCGACATACTTTCTTAACTTAAAATAATGCACTAAGCATTAAGATACATAAAAATCAAACAAAGATTCATAGGCATTAATGATGAAAAAACACAAATTCATCAAATGTGAACACTTTAGGGAAATTACAATCTTCAATACATTAGCCTCTACGCAATCCTAGAGATTTCATATGGCCACAAAACACATCTCTAGGTATTGGCTTTATCATAGGATCTGCTACAATTCTATGCGTAATATGTATTGTAAGTTCACATCTTTTCATGTAATCATATCTTTGACAAGATTATACTCGGTATCTATTTATTTGATCTTGTCATGATATTTTGGATCTTTGGTGTACGCTTTTGCTGCTTGGCTATCACAGTTAACCAACAATGAATCTGCAGCACTTCCAATAACACCTAAATATTCCAATAATCTCTTAAGCCAAACATCTTCTTATACTGTTGCTGATAATGCCACGAATACAACTTTCATCGTGGACAAGGCTATACACATTTTTTTCTTATTGCTCCAAGATATAGTGCCATTATTCGATAAGAAAACAAACCCAAAGGTAGATTTTCTTTCATCTAAATCTCCTTCCCAATCAGCATCTGAATAGCCTTCAAGTCGCAGATTTTTTTTTTCCTTAATAACTCAACGTATAATCAGCAGTCCCCTTTAGATACCTCAATATTCTCTTAACGGCCTTCCAATGTGCTTGACCTAGGTTGGATTGGTATCTACTCATCATTCCAACTGCAAAACATATGTCAGGTCTTGTATACATCATAGCGTACATCAAGCTCCCAATAGCACTAGCATAAGGAACATGTTTCATTTGTTCCTTTTCTTGTGAAGTCCTTGGACACAGTCTATGGCTCAATCATTCACCTTTTGCAATAGGAGTGTCTATGAATTTATAATCTTGCATACGAAATCGTTCAAGAACCTTATGTATATATGTTTCTTGCGAAAGATATAACGATCTCTTCAAACGATCTCTTGAAATCTTAACTCCAAGAATGTATGCAGCCTTATCCATATCTTCCATCTCAAAGTTGGAAGATAACCTACTCTTGACAGTGTTAACAAACTCCATATTACTTCTGACAATTTGTATATCATCAACATATAATGATATGATCACAAATTGATCCTTGGATCTTTTGATATATATGCAATGATCCCCATCAATCATTGTACAATCATATGTCATTATAGCATTATGAAAAAACCTATATACCATTATCTTGACAACTGCTTAAGACCATATATTGACCTCAAAAGTCGATATACCTTTTCTTCTTGGCCTTTCACTATGAAACTAGTAGGTTGTTCCATATATATTTCTTCCTCTAATTCTCCATTGAGGAAAGCAGTCTTTACATCCATTTGATGTAACTCAAGATCCATACTAGCCACTATTGCCAGAATAATGCGAATCGAGGTAAATCTCACTATAGGAGAAAATATTTCTTCATAATTAATTCATTCCTATTGATTATACCCCTTCGCCACAAGGCGAGTCTTATGCCTTGATATCAAATCATCAACTTTACGCTTTATTTTGAAAACCCACTTGTTCCCAATAACTTTGCATCCTTTTGGAAGATCAACCAGTTCTCAAACATGATTTGACTTCATTGACTCAATTTCCTCTTCCATTGCATGAATCCATTTTTCCTTACTAGGGCAATTTAGAGCCTCATTAATATTTCTTGGCTCATCCTCATCTTGCGGAGCAATCATAAAAGTTTCCCCTTCAATGTCAAAATGTCGACGGGGAATACTTTGGCGACTTGTTCGCTGTATGGGAGATTGTACACTATGCACATCATTTCCCATTATGTTCCCACTAGGATTAGATAATGATGATATCGTCTCATTATGCGGTTGTAATTGAGAATGAGTTGAGTTCAATTCATCACTTCTCATATTACTCCCACTTGGACGAACTCCACTAATATCATTATCTTGATTCAAGATTTCAAATAGAGAGTAATCTTCCCATATTTCGCCATTCTTAGGAAATTCACCCTCTAAGAATGTGACATCCTGTGATTCAAATTCAGTTATACTCCCACTTTCCTGCTCACCTATGAACACATACCCTTTCGAGTGTTCGGAGTATCTCATTAAAATACTCATATTTCCTTTGGGACCCAATTTCCCAAACTTGTGAGAAGACTTATGAGTATAGGCAGCACAATCCCATGACTTAAGAAAACTTAAGTCCGATTTTCTACCTGCCCATAACTCATATGGAGTGGAAGTAACTGATTTGGAAGGCACCCGGTTAAGTATATAGGCAACAGTTAACAACGCATCACTCCAAAAAGTGATAGGTAAGTTAGCATGCGCCATCATGGACCTAACCATTTCCAGTAGGGTTCTGTTTCTTCTCTCCGCAACACCATTTTGTTGAGGAGTATATTGAACAGACAATTGTCTTTCTATTTATTTTTCATCATATAATTTTCTGAACTCATTAGATAAATATTATCGACCTCGATCGGATCTCAATGCTTTTTTATTTTCTTGTCTAATTGATTTTCTACCAAGTTCATAAACCTTTTGAAACAACTTAATGATTCAGATTTATGAGAAATCAAATAGACATTTCCGAATCGAGTATAATCATCTATAAAAGTGATGAAATAAACAACCCCATGCCTTCCTCTCATATTCATTGGACCACAGACGTTAGAATGGATTAAATGTAGAGGAAATTCAGCTCTTTTATCTTTTTCTAAATGGTTTCCTTGTTGTTTTCCCTACTAAGCAATGCTCACATATGGGCAAATCAACTTTTTCAGTGTTACCCAACAAGCTCTCTTTGGCTAGTCTATTCATACGTTGTTGGCCAATATGACCAAGTCTAGCATGCCACACATTCACATCATTATGATATGAAGTAGAAGACGTGAAAATGGAATAACAAATATTGACATCACCACAGTCAATATTTAGTACAATAAAACCATCTAGAAAATGACCACAACCATAGTAGTATGTATCCAAATACAAATCTACACCGCTATTATGGAAGTTCATATTAAAACCGGGCTTAACCAACACCAAAATAGACACTTAAATTTCGACGAATCTTCGGAGCATATAGAACATCATGTAGGAACAAAGTGCGTCCACAACGCATATTCAGTTGGCAAGTGACAATCCCTTTAACTTCAGCTCTGGAGTTATTTCCTACATAGATCCACTTAGTTCTAGTTGGTATCGTCAGAATTCCACGAAGGATTCTCTATCCTTCATTATATAGCCTGTCGCTCCTGAATCTACAGTCCACAAAGGATTGGATTCAGCCAATAATACAGAACTTGACACATAAGCAAATTTCTCAAATATATAAGAGGTGTTTACCTTTTTCGGCTCACAACAGTTGCGAGCATAGTGACCTTTCTTGTTACAATTGTAACACCTCACCCTTGACATTTTCTTCACTTGATGACGTTTTCCTCTCTTGTGTTGGTTAACTCTTGATTTGTTGTAATAAGAACTTGATCCTTTGCATTCCCACATATTGAATGAATCAATACGCTTGCGCTTAGAGCTCAAAACCCTTTCTGAGCTAGAACCTGCATTGCAAATATCTATTTTCGGCTCAAATGCCGTTCGGCAGTTCTCTGCTAGCTCAAGGTGGCGCACGGCATCCTCAAGATCTTCCATAACATGGTCAAAAGCTTCTAGTGCTTCTTGCTTTTCTAGCACATATTAAATCTTCATATTCAATATTTCACAATTGTTGCCGTTCATATCAGCAGTTACGTTCTTAGTTGCTGAAACCATCGGTCTGAACACATTAGACATATATGCACAAATAATTAATACATATCATTTATGCATCCACTTTGCACAGACCCATCATATCAATGCACAATTTCAGATAAGGTTTCAGAATCAAAAAGTCATTATGTTTCCAATCATCCTCCAAAAATCCTAACTCAAAATTATTATTAATATAATTGTCTTATGCAAAATAAATTCTATGAAGTTACAAAAACATTTATGAACTACCCAGAGCAATCAACAATAACAGAAAGCAAATAATATTTGACATCCAATAGAATAATAATGCTTTCACATAATACAACTATCCATTACACTAAGTAATATATTCAAGGAAAAATATCAATATAGAAAGAGATATTCACACCCAAAAAACATCTCAAACTAATCTAAGAAATAAACAGGGAATGTCCCTTCTAATCTATCGGTCAAAATATCTGAGAAATTTGAAGACACATTTGCCAACCATGGAAAATTTTTTGGAGAGCTTTCATGTCGCCTCCAAGGCGCATTCACTCTGCGTCATGTGGCGCTCAATCTAAGGGTTGAAGTTTTGGTTAACTCAATCCTATAGTACTTTCTTACAAAAACTACCACTAGTCTCCTATAACCCGGGACCACGTTAACCTCCCATAGCCGATCTAACACTGCTTGCCATTCAGGTGGAAGAGTGTTCATCAAAATCGACACCTTCTCAAAATCCGGCATAACATAACCATTCTAGATGATTTCCTGTATCATCTGATTGACCTTGACCACATGTGATACTAAATCACCATCATGCCACCGATAATTAGCTAACTTTGTCATCAGCCTTTTAACTCTTGCTATTCCCTCGTCCGTTCTTGGGATTGCAGGTATCCGTGCATAACGCTTCATAGTTCCTGCAACAAATGCAGAACTAAAAATGGATTACTTATAATCCATAATGTATATAGGGAAAATACACAATTTTCCATGATTCATGCAATAAATGCAGAATAAACAATGGATTACATATAACCCACATAGACATAATAAAACAAGAAACAGATCCTTTTATTTTTTTGGGTCAACGGTCAACGGTCAACGGTCGTCGGTCAACAGTCAACGGTCAACGGTCGTCGGTTAGCTGGTCAACGGGCGACGGGTCAGGCCGGTTAGACTGGACGAGCCAGTTGGATTGGACGAGCCGGTCGGATCGGTCGAACCGATCGGGCTGGTCGGGCCGGGTTGGACGAACCGACCCAGCACATGCCTCGCACGTGCAGGCGACCAGTCGGATCTCGGGTTGGGTCACGTCTCGAGTCGGGTCGGTTCGTCGGTCGGGTCGGGTCGCCGGCCGGTGACCGATCGGCCAACTGTCGCCGGCGATGACGTCATCCCAGCGGTTACCGACCGTTGGGTGACGTCAGCACGCATCGGTTCGCCGACCGACGCGTGCTGGTTCATCGGCCGGCGCCGTCGCGAACATGTCAGTTTGTCGACTGGCGCGTGGACGCGGCTTCCAGCCGCGCGTGTGGGAGCATCCGGCGTCTCCTGGCGACGTTTGACCCATCGACAGACTCATTTCGACAAGCTATTTCATCCTATGCCATCAGAAATCGATTTCGACTTACAGAAACTCAAAAAATTGGATGAACAGTGCTCGGGTGTCGGGATTTTTCGCCCCGATCCGTGTCAGCCGATTATTTTCGCGAAAAATCAATCAAAAATCATTCATAAACATGAAAGGGGTCGGGAAAACATGAACTAGGGCTCTGATACCAATGTTGGGAATATCGGATTCCCAAAAACCGGATTCGACACTAAATCGAACCCCTAAAACGAATGCGGAAGACAAGCCCAGGAAAACATGTATCACCGATCCTAAAGCACACCACAGAATCAAGCGCACCTTGTTAGCCACAGATTAAACACCAACATCGATAAGAGGAAGAGAAAACCGAACATGTTTGATCCGATGACGTCGATTGGCCTTGAAGGGAAGACGGTGTCGCCTTTAGCCTTAGTTTTTCTTTTGGAGGGAGAGAGGGAGAGGAACGTACGTACAAATGCCAAAAGGTACGTTCTCCCTCTCTTTCCTCCCTTATATACGTTTCCTCCAAAATAGAAACGTACCCCTTCATCATATACCTCCATCCATGGGCCTTAATCTTGTGGGCAGGGCTTTTAGGCCCAACATGGTTGGACGGGCCAACTTAGGCCCATCACATAAAACCATCACGAACAAAGCCTCGGGCGGCCCCCGAACAACTTCAAGCTCGAAATCGCAGCAAAATGATAAGATTAACAACACACGGGAACGTCGATTCAGCCCCGAACCAAGAGCACGAAAGCGAATTAACTTAAGCATTGCATCGAGTAGTTAGGACGCACTATCTAAAACGACAGAAAAGCGAACTGGCCGAGCTCAAATTGCGCCAGTAATCATGAAAATCAACATACAAGAACACAAAGACAAGACACGTGGACGACGTGGGCGGGAGCTTGCGTGAGCCGGACGACTACTAGCTCCGGTCCGGCATGCCCAAAAACAGGGCAAAACAGGGTTAGGCTTACTGGAATTTTGGCGCGGGAAAGGAGGCATGGCGAAGGGTCGTCGGCCACGATTTAGGGGTGTTGGCCGGTGGTCTCTCCCTCCAACTCTCCTCCCTTGCTTGAACTCTCACTTGCTGCTCTCTCTTTCTCGGATCTCTCTCTTCTCCACCCCCACCCACCCCCCCCAAAAAAAGGATTCCCCTCTACTTCTCTCCCTTTTAAGCTCTCTAGCCGGTGCGCATGGCGTCTCGCCATGCCCGCCGTCGCTGCCGGTCTTCCCCCCACCACCAACTCCGGTACGACGCTTTCCCTTGTCTCCTATGCCTCTGTCGTGTGCGCCATCTGTTCCTCCGCCCTATGTTCTCTGGAGCGGCATAAAGGAAAAGGGGAAAGGAAGGAGATGGGGACCGGGCCAGGAAACAAGGAGCGGGCCGGCCTAGGTGAAAAGGAAGGGAGAAAGAAAAAGGGGCAGGGCAGGCCCACCCTTGGCCCCGCTCCGCTCCCCCATATTTTTCTTCTTTTTAAATGAATGATTTTAATTTAATTTTTTTATATAAATTTTAGTTCTGGTAATGCAAATGCTCTTAATATCTATATGCTATGCAATTTAATAAAAAAAATATTTTTGCTAGGGGTTAAAAATTAATTCCTAATTTTTCAACGCAATTAATAAATAATTAAATAGATTACCAAAATTTAGGTGTCAACAATAATCTATCTATTTCCACCAAGTAACCATGTAAAAATATGATGAATTTACTTATTTGTAAGGTTCTCTTCATTTTCGCTGACACTATATACCATAGGACCGATGTGTTGTTTAATTACCATGGCTGGGCCATTGCCCTTGCTTGCCCACCTAGCCCCCACCCAAAAATAAAAAATATTGATCTTCTCTATGCTTATGCAATTATGCACTACAATACAACCTCATCATGAGGTCACTAGCTCAAGGCCAACTATTAATGTCGCACTTAACAGTAAGCCCATGATCAAATCTAGAGAGCATGAAGAGGGAGGTAACCTCATCGCAAGATCATGAGCTCAAGCCCAACTCTCAACGTCATGGTCGAGCAAGAGCTCACTATCAATTGGAAGCCAAGCTTGATCGAACTTGTGTGACATTGCCAACGAAATTCTATTGTGGTCATGTTGCCAACATCGACAACCACTAGAGATATAGAGTTAACAAACACATAAATTGGACAAGATCAAAAGGGAAATTTGGCGCAAATGTTGTTGCACTCCTTGGTGTGCTGATTACACTGACTAGTAATATCTGTCAAGTCTTGTCACTCAACCAACCCTATCTCTTTCTTCACCATTAGCCATCGTCTCCGGCCGTTGTGGCCACTTGTCATCAGCAGCGCCTTCTTCACGTCTTGATTATTTTGAAGATAATTTTCATTAGAAAAAATCATCTTCTAATTCAGAATCTTTCTTTTGAATTTAAATTACATAACTTCGGTTACCCCATTGCCAGAGCCGGTTTACGCAAGGGTTAGCCATGGCCTCGACATCCCACCCGCGCCACTTTGTCAACCCGAGTCTATTTTCACTTTAAGCCATAGGCGGGGACCGTGAAGTCATCATGTTCGGCTTTCCAACCGAATAATCGTCGCATTTGGTCATCGTTTTATAGCTTCTTGAGATACATTATTGTCAAAGATCCTACACCTCTGAATCTTCATTTGCGAGATGGTTGTATCCAAACATTGTATTCCATGATCTTTCCACTCCGATACCAATTGACGTAGGGGAAAAACTCGCAATTTGCTACGCGAGCAAGTAACTCAAAAAAGGCACAGGTGAAGCATACACGAGTGACACATATAGAGAGAAATTTATCATTTTTTTTTTGTAGTAAGCTAAATTACAAGAGAAATATAATCTATACTCGTATTAGAAAACCTAATGAATTTCTAACTATAGGACATAATATAGATATACTAATAAGAAAATCTATACTGCTGAATATTAAATATCTAAATTAATAACTACTAAAAGTTGAAACAAATCACCCAATATCCCAACGTAATTTCTAAAATAAAAAGATAAGAAAATATGTGTCTTGTCTCATTATTATTTTCATTGTCCCATCACAAACTATTTTCCACGGTTTAAGAAGGACAAGACAAAATAACCGAGGCTATTTGGCTGACAAGTCGGTTGAAAGACACTATGTAAAGCATATGTCGACCCATCAAGAAGCTTTTTGAGTTCCACCTTATCACCCCAGGCACAAGAGGCTATTATATCTGCCTATCTGGCAATAGCTATTTTGAAGATGTGATGGGGCATCTACCTATACCTCCCAAGGCCCCTCAAGTTTCTAGATGAAATCCTTTTCTTCCCCACCTAGGAGGGAATACTTTCGAGATTTTCCATTACAGAGTTTAGACGAAATAGTTTAAGGACATATCTTAGGAAAAGACTGTTGACCAAGAAAAAAAGGGGGAAAATGTGACAAATCAAACCACGGAAATTGCTCCGGGGATGTCGCTCTTCCCATCGTGGCTTTCCCCCATATCTCCAACCTCGTGAAAAACGTTGGCTTTTCTGTATTCCCAAGAGATCCAACTCTCTTTCTATACATAATTACCCCATTATTCGCTCACGTGTGACGCATGCCTAACATAATAAGAGCGATGATAACATAGATGAATGGTCATTTCTGTTCAAGCCAAGTGATTGCATTTATTGTAATTTGAAGATATTTTCAAATGGACAATATACATTCTCATGGTGAAATAGATGATGATGTTTCCACGGTGGCGATACATTCTTATGCAGAAAACACATGCATCCTCAGTCGATGCCTAAATCACCGGTGAGATGATCAAGTAGATCGAGCTTTTCAACCATCATAAAGTAAATTATGAGTCTATATCAGCTATGCCATTGATATTTATATTCTCTTTTCAAGTTTATATAAAGTGTAGGTCTGATCATGGATTTTGCGACCTGCATGCACATCAATAAAATCTACCTGTTTAGCTTTGGGTAAGGCCCCTAGAAGTTCAAATTGCGCCTACTCAGCAATTAGGTCTAATTGTAAAAAAATTTCTGATGTGGGCTAATATTAATTAATATTATAATTTACTGTTTTGAGGAATTGATCCAATAACGTGAGATATAAGATTTATTAATTAGTTTAATATGGGGCTAAATAATGTGAGCTGAGTAAAGCCTGACCTATAATGAGATGGCCTGTGGCTTAAAATTATATAAATAGTATTCAAGTTTTTCCTTTAACCCTAAAGCATTAATATCCTCACGTAAGGAGCATTTACAAAATATTAAGGGTGATGAACAGCTTCATTGACCTAGTGATACAGATGGCAATAGAAAAGAAAAACGATGAATTCCAAATTAGGTGAACAAATCTCTTTACTTGATTATATGTGTTTTTTTATTTTACTTATGCAGATCTTGAAGTGCCGTTTTTGCGAATTACACTAATTATATGTAATACTCACATTTAAACTGCTCTCTCTCTATATATTATTGTATAGAGTTCATGTGAATGAGTGGTTTGCAATATTGTAACTACCAACTCTAAGAAGGGATGGGACCATAATTGACTTGGGTATTGGGACTAGATCCCCTTTATCCCTCCATCCTAGGACAAGGGGTTAGCTCAACTAGATAGTAATGTTAGGAGTGTTACGATTGCATAAAAAATTTCTTAATTAAATGACGCGATAACACACTTGGAGATAAATCAATGGGAAATGAAAGTGCAAGGACTCAAAACAAGGTTATAGGCTTCATTCAATCCGCCAATGGAAAATTCATGAATCAATTGATAAAGTAGATTTAATGCATACCTTTAGTACACTTAGCATTTCTCTAGCCTCAATAACTATGCACCACAATTTCAATTACTGACATATAATATCTTCGGAAGTTATCAGGAAATTTCTAATAATAACCCAAAATAATCATCACACTCATGTATTCAATATTTTCCAATCGCCCACACGCAAACATGAGTTAGAAAAGTCAAGAATGCATCAGCTTGACTAGTTGAGCCTCATGTTTCGGCCTTGATTGCGTGACTCGTGATAACCTTGGACTCGAAACCAATTTCGTGAAAAAGGCCAAAAGAAAACAATTAAGAGTAGAGATTTACCCAAGAGACAACATATGTAAAAAATTTCATGTGGAAAGAGAGAAAATAATCACATGAAGGCGACACTCCTTCATGAATCAATTTGACCGGCAACTCTAAGCATGGCGGTCTAGTTTGAACATTCGACTTTTCCATGCACAGATTTTTCCACATGATCACCCTATAAATACCCTTTTAGCTTTTGCTTTTCTCTTCATCAATCAACAGAGATCCTTCCTTCGCCAATTTTCTTTTGGTCTCTCACAATATGAGTTCCCGTATGACAATCCCTCTGCATCTTATTTTTCTCGTCGCGTTAACCCTAGCATTGATCCCTCTGTCCATCGCCCAAGACTCGCCCCAAGACTATGTCGCCGCCCACAATGCGGCTCGCTCTCAGGTTAATGTGGGCCCGATGGCGTGGGACGAAACCGTCGCTGGCTATGCCAGGGATTACGCCAACAAGCATGCCAGCGACTGCACGCAACTCGTTCATTCAGGCGGACCCTATGGGGAGAACCTTGCGTGGGCTTCCCCGGATCTTACCGGCACAGGAGCGGTGAACATGTGGGTCGGAGAAAAGCCTGACTACGACTACAATTCCAATTCATGCGCACCGGGAAAGGTCTGTGGGCATTACACTCAGGTGGTGTGGCGCAATTCTGTTCGGCTTGGATGCGCAAAGGCAAAATGCGCGACGGGTGGTACTTTGGTCACGTGTAACTATGATCCTCCTGGGAATGTTGGCGGCCAGAAGCCTTATTGAATTACAAAAAGTTGTATGTCGGATGATGAGCTATTATGTCAAAATAATGCCTCATTATGATGAGGCTAGTGCTTTTGATGCACCAAAATTAAATAATATCATATGAATGATGCATGTCAATCTCTTTACTGAATAAAAAGTTAGCCTCTTTCAGTATTTATTTTTTTCTTTTTTTATTTTGCAATTTCTTTTTTTCAAGTGAGAGAAATTTCGACCATTTGTCTAACCTCCTCAGCTCCATGCTCTCAAGCACATCACTATCCCTTTGAAGCCTCATCACATTGTGAAAGAGAAGCTAAGCATGATCTCTATTACGCATTTTACTCTTGGTGTTTCTATTGATTGTATGTAGTACATAGCAATGGCCGTCTTGGCCACATAACAATACGTTCCCGTCAATAAGCTGATCATTCATGGCAAAAAACATTAAGATATGGACCAATATTATTTAATAATATGGACTTGGTGGTATATTCGTCGATAAATTTTATGTATTGATGAATTGAACTCCTTCAGTTGACCAAGTAAGTAAATGATCTCTAATTAATCAACTTGGTGTCGATAAGTACCAGTCAAAATTGCCTAACTTTGTATTCTATTTCAATCCATATAGCAGCCTAGTACTCTAGAAAGGTCGTTGACTAGTCACAGTTGGAAGATTCTTCCCTGAGGGTTTCGTGTGCTTAGATATAACCACCTAAATGAATTTTCATGTCATCTCAAATTACGATGTTTTAAAAATTAAGACGGAAGAACACGCCAAAATTTGCGGTCAATGAAATCTGATTTACAAGGTTTACGTCTGTGGAGTCAATCATCGGAATCCATACGAAGTTGTTGTATATGACTAAGTGGATGAAATGATTAACCTATAATTTGGGAAAGTATTGCGAAAGCTCTAGAAAACTTGCTTGTTGGGACAGTGTAATACAAGCCCGATACTTTCATTTGGAGAATAGAAAAACAAAAAAGGAGTTCAAGTCCAAGCCTGTTAATAATTCCCGATGGATGATGACAAATTTTATTCATTTCATTGGCAAATATTGGTTCTAACATTCATCAGTAGAACTGCGCATGTTAAAAAAGCAATAATCACTCACTTCGTCCTTCCTATATTAACATTATATTCAATCTGTTTTAATGTTATTGCTTAACGGAAAATAATTGACAACATTGTATTTTTTTTGTCTAGTATACTTAGATAAGAAAATCTCGATCAATTTCTTTTCTTATTTTCTTATTTATTTAGGGTCAAAGTTGGGACGGCACGACCTAACATTAGTCACCAGCGAGCCACTTCATCCGCATACCGGCCAATTGGGATTATTTGACCGACGAAGCTCGTCGAGGCGGAAAAAATTTTTACTTCCAATTTCGAAGAGAAAATTATTCTCTCTGCACTAGAAGTTTTGATTAATTTTCTCTTTACACTGGAAGTTTGATTCTTCTGTAACAAGTTACAAAGTCCTAGATTTGCATAGGCATACCTATATGTAAATATTTTATCCGAATATATTGGTATTTTCACATGTTATTTTTATCCATGTTAAATATATAAATTTTCAAAGCTCCCTTAACACAGAAAAAATGGAGCAAGCAATTCCTCTCGTCTTGTCGAGTTCCTCTCTATCGTCTGGGTAGAGTTTCTTCGTTGCTCCTTTCCCCTCTGAATTCTTCGACCGCTTTTCTGGATAAGCGAATGGCAATCCTTCGAACCTTCGTCCTCCATCCCTCTTACAAAGATCTGGATCAGTAACCCCTCCTCGCATTACCTTCCTTTCCCCTCCTCACATTTCCGCTTTTCTGCTCTCCCTTTACTTTCCTCCTTTCTCCATCTGCATGTCGATAATTCTGATGATTCCGACCTTCTTCCGTTAAGCCGACCATTTCTTTCATCAATGGCTACTGACGATGACCCTAATGCATCACGGATCGCCGCAATTTGTCAAAAACTGGGCCGATTATCTACAGAAAAAGCAATCGAAGAATTGCGAGTTGAACCCTCACCTGGTGCAGTTGAGGAATGCAAGCTACGGTTAGTTGGTAAAGTCCACTCCAACCCTTCCTTTAATTTCCAAGCTTTTCGTCGGTCTTGAAGCGTGCATGGCGGTCGGACCAAGCTGAAATCATTCGAGAGAGAAGCTGGAATTTATTTAGCCAAATTTAAAACCCAGCCGACAAACAGAGAATTCTTGATACCGGACCTTGGCAATTTTCAGGACATCTCATCAATTTTAAACCATGGGTAGCCAATACCCCTCTACACTGCTATGACTTTACTACCTGTGCATTTTGGGTCCAGGTGATTGGGTTACCTTTGGAATGCTGCACTGCTGAAATGATCCGTAAGGCTGTTAGCACGGTAGGCATTGTTCTGCAAGTAAAATCTAAGTTCGCCACTGGTTCCACTCTGAAAGCTTGTCGAGCTCGCGTTGAGTTGGATTTATCTGAACCATTACAAGTAGGTCGACTCATTAAACTTACAAATCGGACTCTGTGGCTGGATTTTCGGTACGAAAGATTACCTCATTACTGCTATTCTTGCGGACGACTGGGCCATTATACGGATTCTTGTCCATCCATCCCTTTTAAGGAGAAAATGATCACCGAACCTGACTCTACTCCTTACGGTCCCTAGTTAAAAGCCGAAGTTCAGAAGTATAGCCCTTACTGGTAGTGTTATTATGGACAATCTAATTTGGAGGAGGACAGAGAAGAAACTGTACCCGAAACTCCTCCAACTGAGATCCGCACTCTTCCCCTTCTTCTACCACCAATTCCTGTAACAGCATCTCAGCCACAGATTATTGCTCCCATCTTTACACAGACACGAACTGATACATCTACAATCACTCTCTTAGAGCCACATACCTTAACAACAACTTTAATCCCAGCTACAGAGAAGATGAAAGGAGTGCAATGGCCAACATCACCTAACCAGGCAAAAAAAGGCCTCAGTATTCGACCAGCAAGTAAGAAAAGTCCCGCAACGAAACCAAGGCGCTATAATCCCTATGACTTACCAGGAGGGTATCCGGGGGCCTATGATGATTCTCTATTGTTGGATGCGCCAATCATGGAGGAGTCTGAAGCAACTCTACGGGCGACGGTGGCTGGCCCTAAACAGTCACCAAATCACAGATGAAACTTATAGGTTGGAACTGTCAAGGTTTGGGCAATACCCTGACAGTCCTATCCTTAAAAGCCCTCTTGGCTAAGGAAAAGCCTGACCTGTTATTTTTTATGGAGACGAAGAACGTGGATGCAGTCCTCCTTCGGTTGAAACGGTCTTCTGGTTTTTTGCATCACAGACTAGTCACCCCTGTTGGATCTGCTGGTGGCTTAGCTCTTTTTTGGAATGCAGGGATCTCTCTGTCAGACTTCTCCTCCTCTCTGCATTATTTGGATTTTACCTGTCTTGATATCTCAGAGGCAAGATCCATGCGGATTTCTTGTATTCATGCTCCTGCAGTTTATCAAGACCGTCAGTATCTTTGGCAGACCTTGCGTCATATTAGTAACCTTAATGTCTTACCTTGGATATGCTTTGGCGACTTTAATGAAATTTTGCACTGTTGGGAGAAAGTAGGCTCTAGACCAGCGGACTCTTACCGCCTATCCTCTTTCAGAGAAGTCCTCAATGATTGCAGTTTGATGGATCTGCCCTCTCATGGTTGCGCCTATACATGGTCCAACAACAGAGATGCTGAAGCTTTGGTGAAGGAGCGTTTGGATCGAGCTGTCTGCACTGCTGAATGGCGTATCTCTTACCCCAAAGCTCAAGTGATAGCTCTACCTGCAGCCCACTGGTTATTCATACAAATCCCTGCTTGGCTCGACGAAAGAGATTCTTTACCTTTGAAGCTTTCTGGAACCAGGATCCTAGCTGTCAATCCGTGATCGAGTCCTCCTGGAACTCAGTCTCGCGAAGGAACTCTCCTCTCTCGGTCAAGCTTCGTGCAGTTGCCATAGCTTTATCGCGCTGGAGTCGCCAGGTTTTCTCGCATAACAGGCAAAAGGCAATGGAATTAGAACAATAGTTAAAAAATTTATCAAACCAGCATCCTACTTCTCTAAACCTATCTCAGCAACAGAGGATTAAAACAAAACTTCATCAAGCATGGCAGAGGGAAGAGCAATATTGGGCAATGCGATCAAGAATAAACTGGCTACAGTGGGGACACCGCAACACTAAATTTTTCCATGCTACCACACTTCAAAGACGACAACGCAATCGGATCACTATCTTGAAAGATGAAAACCAGCAATGGGTTAGGGATCAAGATCAAATCAAACAAATGACTTCCACCAACTACTCTCAACTTTACTCTACTTCAAGGCCTAGACCTTATGCACAGATATTAGAGCAATGTCCACAGCTAGTGGATGCAGAAATGAACGTAGACCTCCTGGCTCAACCCACTCTCGAAGAAGTTCACGTTGCTACTTTCCAACTAGGTGCGTCAAAGGCACCAGGAACCGACGGTTTGAACGGGTTGTTCTATCGATCGCATTGGGAAATTATTAAAGTGGACATTCAAAGAGCAGTACAGCAATTTTTTTCAGTATGGCATATTACCCCCATCTCTCAACAGCACTGCTATCACCCTAATTCCCAAAACTCCTAACCCGGAAAGCTTGGATCAGTATCGCCCTATTAGCCTTTGTAACTATGGCTATAAAATTTTCGCTAAAGTGCTTGCTAATCGATTGAAACCCTTACTGCCTATTCTGATCACTGAGGAGCAGACCGCTTTTGTTGCTAGTAGACAAATTCAGGATAATGTTCTAGTTGTACAGGAGATCATTCATCAGCTCAAAACAAGGAAACGAAAAAGTCATTTTAAAGCCATTCTCAAGGTAGATATGCAGAAAGCTTATGACTGTGTTGAGTGGGACTTTCTCCGAGACTATTTACTCCGCTTGGGATTTCACTCTCATTGGGTCCATCTAATCATGCAGTGTGTCTCAACGCCATCTTTCTCTATTAAGATGAATGGGGAGTTTTTACCGACTTTTCAACCAACTCGTGGGCTGAGGCAGGGAGATCCATTATCCCCTACTTGTTTATTATCATTGCAAATCTATTATCCCTTCAACTGAGAAATGCTATGCATATGGGCTCTATCAAAGGTATCAAGCTAAACCCAAGGTGCCCTACTCTATCGCATCTGTTTTTCGCCGACGATGCTGTATTTTTTCTGAATGGTACCTTATTGGAGTGTCAGAATATGTCTAACATTTTAAACCAATATTGCTTAGCATCAGGACAGAAAATTAATCGTAACAAATCAGGAGTTTTCTTTAGCCCCTCTTGTCCTATTGAACTTCAGGAAAATTTAGTTGCTGAATTACGGGTACCAGTTTTACAGCGTTGTGGGAAGTATCTCGGAATACCTACTGACTGGGGAAGATCAAAAAAAGATATGTTTTCTTGGCTGCTGAGTAGAGTTCAATCGAAACTAGAAGGTTGGAAGGAGAAACTGATCTCTAAGGGAGGGAAAGAAGTTCTATTAAAGGCAGTTATTCAATCTATCCCTCAGTATGCAATGTCTGTGTTTAAAATCCCTATCTCTTTATGTAAAGTTATTGAAAAAAGAATGGCCAAATTCTGGTGGAGCAACGATACAAGCAGATCTGGTGTACATTGGCAGAGCTGGAGACATCTACAGAACCGAAAAGATCATGGTGGATTGGGATTCAGGAATTTAGTGCGTTTTAATCACGCCATGCTCGGTAAGCAAGCATGGCGCCTAATGAATCAGCCATTATCTTTGTGGAGTAAGCTTTTTAAGGGCCTTTATTTCCATTCTTCTACATTTTTACAAGCCAACAAAGGCTCTCGCCCATCATGGGGCTGGCAGAGCTTACTTTGCGGAAGAAACTCAATTGAACCACACGTTAGTTGGTCAGTAGGAGATGGAAAAAACATCAAGATAAGAGAAGATAGATGGCTTCCTATGGGTGTTCTAGCTGGACCTAAAGCCCCTGAAGAACCTACACTAGTAGCCGATCTTATTGACCCCCGCTACCGTTCATGGAGAGTTGATTTATTATCCAGGTTTTTCAATATGCCAATCATTCAACAAATCACAAACATCCAACTAAGACCAAATTTCACCACGAGATGCACTTATCCGGACAGCAACCAAGCAAGGCACATTTACAGTCAAGTCCGCATATCATGCACTTACTCCCTCACAATCAGATATCTCAACCTTAAATGCATCATCTTCACACCAAATTCCTACCTGGTTATGGCGTTCTATTTGGAAAACGCCTGCTGCTCCCAAAATCCGAGCCTTCATCTGGTCCATCTGCAACAATGCCTTGGCGACGAGAGAGAATCTGCACCGAAGACACATATTAGACAGTCCTTGCTGTACCTTGTGTAAAAAAAAGACTCCAGAAACTTTGGAGCACTTACTCTTACTCTGCTCATGGACTCAAAAAGTCTGGACTCATCCCCACATTCAGGTTTCAATCGATCCCATTAACATCCATCGTCTGGATTCATGGATCACCTCTACGATCGAGACAGGGAATCGATTACCTCGGCTGGCCTTAATCTCTCATATTATGTGGCAGATCTGGCGAGCTCGGAATGCTTTCGTCTTCCGAGGTACTAATCCTAATCCAGATCAGGTTGTAGAAACGGCACTGACTGGCGCCCAAGCAGATCGGTTTTCTTCCCCCTCGAACCTGCATCAGAACAGATCGGTCACAAATAGATCCCATCTATGGCATCCTCCAGATCTCGGGGTTTTGAAAGCTAACGTTGATGGCTCTTATCATCAAGGCAGTAACAAAGGAACGATAGCTTGTATTTGTAGGGACCATCAAGGCCGACTTACCGATGGGTTTTCATTAGGAGTTGTGGCTGCCTTTGCTCTTCAGGTTGAGATCCAAGCTTTATCTTTCTCACTTCGCCATCTTCTACATCAAGGCCTTCAGACTACAACAATAGTGGTTGAATCTAACAATCTCTCTTTGGTCGAAACCTTGAACACTCACTCACAGCCGCCATGGTCGGATCGCTCTCTTTTTGCTGAGGCTGTTTTCCTCCTAACCCTATTTCCCAATCTCTCTCTAGGGTTACGCGAAGAGAAGCGAATTCGTCGGCGATCGGGCTTGCAAGGCCCATAATCGTACCTCTTTGTCTTGTAATTGGGCCCTCAATCCCCCCCCTGCTCTCTTGAATTTGTTATGCGCGGACGCGCTAGCCGCGGGTTGTATGTGCTATTCATCTTAATGCGATGAGGGTTTCGTTAAAAATATATATATAAATTTTGTCGCTTAAGATTTTGAAAATACTGGCACTCATGTTGTGATATCCCTAAATTTGGTCCTATTTCAAAATATATGAAATGGTTATTTTATTGACACGCTTATGGTTATTTTACTCGGAACTGATCACTCACGAGTTAACTAATTTATTAGGTGAGGCTGTAAAGAGTTAAAACGCGAAAAACTAGAGAATTCGATCGGCAATCAACCGCTCGACCATAATAAATGGCAACATTGTTATAAATCGATTAGCGAATGGATATAAGCCGATTCGATGGGAGTACGTAGTCTAATTGCAAGTGGTTCCGCATGATTATGATATTCGCGTCGAACGGCAATAAACTGATTTTTATTGATATTATATTCAGGGTACATGATTAAACCCTCGCGACTACATGACAACTGAGGGTCGTCTATATTTTGGAGATGCACAAACGTATATTGAAAATTATCGACCACGGGTCAAATGCGCTGAAACCCCTAAAGGCTACCTGATAAATTAGGTCGTACTAAAGTCGCATTCGATTGATTTTAATCACGAAATTTAATTCAATTTCAAGATTCGAACTTTCGAGCATGTCGTAATTTAATTACTGGATGTCATCTCATCTTTTGTCGAATTTTCGACCAGTCCGAAATTTTTCAGAAGAATTATTTTTGGACAAAAAGAAAAAGGAAATGAAATTCGGATGGAGAAGAAAATTGGAAAATTGCTACCCAAAAAGCTTTAATTTTGGGAAATTAAAGTTAAGAAAGTATTTGGGAGACTGTTTTCCTTCAGACGAGCACCATCATTTTCCTGTACCACGCCCCTGTGTTTCAAGGGGGAAGGCGTCGCGAGAATCAGGCGTGCTGGCTATTCCCCGTAAAGGGGATTGTGGCCGGTCCAGCAGTGGGGAGAGCATCTTTATCCAGTCCTCTCCCAGACTCTAGCCAGGGGCCGAAGGGACTCCCACCCTAGGGAGGTTATCCCTCTGTTAGCCTGGCCCATCTTTCCGGGCTATCAAGGCCTTTTAAGGTCCTGCCCAGGACCAAAGGGAGACTATAGATAAGAGTAGAAGACTTTTGAGGCATTGATGAAATGAGATATTTCTCAAGAGTTTTGATTGGTAGGCTCTTGTTCCTCTCTCTCTCTCTCTCTCACGCAAGTTCATCCCCTCCCCCCTGCTGCAACCGACTCTCCCCTTTTGCTCCCTTCTTCCCATCTTCTTCCCTCACGTATTGCCCATTTTCCCCACCAGCAGAACAGCCCCCTTCCTTCCCCTTCTCATTCTGCCAGCGTCCATCTCGCACCAGCCCCCCCATCCATCATCACGCCATCTTCTCCATCTCACGCCCGCAACTCCCCAATCACCCGCCATCTCCACCGCTAACACCACTCCACCCCCAACATCTTCATCAACCGCCAGCATCCTCCTCAGCTTCACCTCACGCCCTCACCACCAGCAACTTCACCTCACGTCCAACACTTCAGCACCGCAACTCCATCCACCCGCCAGCTCCACAGTAGCTTCATCTCCATGTCCAGCTATCCACCGCCACTACCGACCACCAGCAGCCAAGCCTTTCCCCCTTGGCCGAGGGCTTGAAGGGCTGCCACCGCTGCCGTTGAGCCCTGTTCGAGCCGTGTGTGCCTTGCCCTCGACGCTGTTGCCGCGAGCCTGCTGCCCTAAAAAACCCATGAGTTAACTTCCTAATCTTTGATTATGCCGTTAATTGCATTTAAGGGGTGATTAGATTAGTGCTAATGAGGATTAGATTAGTGTTAATGATAATTAGTCTTAGTTAAGCTTAGTTTAGTTTTAATTGCAATTAAGGATGGTTTAGGTTATATTTAACTACGATTAGTGTAAATGATTTTGATTAATCTAATTAAGTATGGTTAGCTTAGTTAATTAAGTTTCGCATTATTAATTGTGCATTAGTCGTATTTGCGTAATTAGCTATGGATTAGTAGTTAGGTAGAATTTTACACTCGTTTTCTTGGATGAAATTATGCGTAATTTGGATTGTTTACTTGTATGATATTATGTGATTGATTGTTCTATGATAACTATCTATGGTTATTACACAAGATGGTTTCATGAGCTATTAAATTAAAACAAAAAAAAAATGAGGTGTTGGGTTTGGATGCTAATTTTTATGTGCTCAATAAAACAATGGGGTTTGAAAATAGACGTGTGCAAAGTTTGACGGGTTGATTTCAAATATGTGACCCTGTACAAATTTTTTTCGGAGAGTTTCAAAGAAAGAAAAAGGTTGGCCAAGTTTATTATTTGAAGGTGAAATATGGTGTTCTTGACTAATAACGGCAATGGTTTGATTGATGGCGTGCTAGTGTGGTCACATAATTGAACCCACCACCCAATGGGAGTTTGGGGGCGATACCCGATTTTATCGGATGCCCGGAGGGGGTAGGATGCCGAGTCGCGGTTGAGGCCGGACCAAAGCTCATTTATGGAATGAAATTTAGGCGGGAGTCCTAGACGATGCCGTGCCTAATGGAGCGGGACGATGCTCGGTTATGCTGGAAGATTGCCAACACTTGTGTTGGTTGTGGCCCGATAGGTCGTAATAATCGGAACATGTGTGAATGATTGTGATGCATTGCGCTTGATTATAGGGTAAAATTGTTAGACATGGTATGAGACATGCCAAAATGGGTTTTGTCTTATAATCGAGACCCATGTGAATGCTTGGAGAATGAGAATTATGTATTCTAATTGTTATTTATGCACGTTGTACTATGGTACAAGATGTACTAATATGCAGGGACATGCTGAGGCAAGGTGAGTTTATGTGTGGTGCGTGCTTAAGCTGCCTTCGAGGCGAATTCATGTCCTAATTGAGGCTTAGGGATTTTAACTTGCTAAGATTTTATCTCACTCCGTTGTTGTCAAACATTTTCAATGCCGTAGCATGGAGATCTGTTGAGTGTGGATGTAGTGGGCGCGAGTGAAACACTTTTTGGTCGGTCCTGCCGTTAGTGAAGTTTAGGTTAACCCTAATCCTTGAAGGTTTTTGTGAGGGTCAATAGAAAGTAGCCGTAGAAAGGCTTGTAATTATTAAACTCCTTGGGTTAACTAGTTGATAAATAAATTGTGATTTTTGGAAAATCACCGTTGTGTTTTACTATCCCTATTGTTTATTTATTGACCGGGGGGTTTATTTAATTCACTTCCGTATGCGTTTAATTGAAAGATAAAAAGAATGGGTCAATGGCGTGTCCTGGGATGTCGCATTTTTAATCGACCGCAAAGGGATGTTCGCGCGCTCAGGGTTCGGAGCGTGACTTATGTTATTTCTATGAATGTCCTGGACCTATATCAATGCATAGATACTTAAAACGCACTTACCATTGTTTTAACTTAGCTTCTGAAGGAGGAATTTGAGTTTAGTTCATCACGATACAACTCAGCAACCCACGCCCATATCAAGCGATTTTGACAAGCAATTCACCAAGAAAACCGAGCTTGAGTCAAGCTTGAATTGCTGTTCTTCCCTCAATTGATGTAAAAACTCTACATACTCCTTTATTCTTCAATTTTTTCATACCAGAAGCATTAACTTGTTGCATAGACATGTCAAAATTTAGCTTCATGACCATGGAGACCCCAAAATCTTCTTCTCCGTTGGTCCCTCTTTCGTCCGTCCCCTTATTAGGCCCAAGCCGAGATTTCGGGCTCCTCCCTTTTTTTTCCAAGGGCAATTTACACCTTTAGGGCTTGAGAGAGGCCCCAAATGGCCCAAACCGGCTGAACTATATATATATATTTCAATATTAAATATAAAGCATATATATATAAAATACATTAATAATAATAAATCTTTAATTAATTCGTAAATAAGTTGAAGTTAACATGTAAAAAAGAGTATTTTTGAGGCCCAAAATATATAACGGATCTTTTTTAACTTTAAAAAGAAACAAGAGAAATTCGGGTGAGTTTCGAACTAGTTTGGAGTAAAGCACTTTTGGAAGTTCTATGGACTAGTCAATCATTAGGTAATGGTCGTTAGCTTACATACCACATTTGATGGAATGAATGTTTAGTCTTTGTCTCCATGGGCTGCTCGATCCTCTCATGATTGATAGTGAATGTAAGACACCAATTTGTTTAGTATCTAGTCTTTGGTTTTCACGTCCAAGGACTTCGTAGAATACGAGGCACCAATATTAATATTGCTTTCTCTCCCCTCAACTTTTTAAAGGAGTGTCCTCTTAGACGATGCTATCTTATAGATTAGTATTAATATACCAAACCACATGGCAGACCATAAGTGAATAATAAGGCACCAATTTTGCATTCATTGATAGGCTCGAACAATACATTCTAGGGCCCGTCACTAAGTGGGCTAGGCCAACAGCTTTGAGGCTCATTCTAATCTGCCCATTCATTTATGAAAGTTTCCTTGATAAATATTAGTTTTAGATTATCTACCTTGAAATACAAACTTTGTTAATATTGGAAGAGAAATTAAGGCTTAAAACAGAAAAAGAAAAGTATTTTATGAAAAATTTAAACTAAAATACAGCAAAAGTATAAAATTATTTTCTATTTATGTTTTGCATTTTATCTAACATTTAGCTCAGCCTTTTTTTCCCTTAAAAAAGAAGACATCGTCCCTATTATTGGGCCAATAAATTCTAGTGGGCGAGCTAGACACTTGCCAAAACTTGCCGGTTTGGATTTGTACATGGCCCCTAAAAGTTCGAATCAAACATGTTCAGTGATCCAATCTAGTAAGTGTGCCTGATCTCGCCATATTCAGATATGTTTTCCCCTACGTTTGATGTTTTATCTCTTAGAGCATACGAAATGGATGGGACGAGACCTCTTGACTATTAATTAACGTGGGGATTGGGACAAGGCGCCCTTATTCCCCCCATTCCACGGCAAAGGGTGAGCTGAGCTAGTAATTAACTGCATTAATTTTTTTTTTACAGAAAAGAAAAATTCCTTTCTTGAGTCAAAGAAAAGACTAAGCGGTAATACACTAGGAGATAATTTTAATGGAAAAGAAAAGTGTGAGGACTCAAACAAGCATGTGGGTTTCATTCAATTGACCAATGGAAACTTCACAAATCATTTAATAAAGAGGATTTAATGCTCATTCTTGTTACATTTAGCATTTCTCTAACCTCAATAAAGAAGGCACCATATAATATTTTCGGAAGCTATCATCAAATTTCCAATTGTAACCCAAAATAAATATCTTACTCATGCATTTAATATTTTTGGAACTCGCTTTCATGCAAACATAATTTTAAAAAGTTGAGATTGCATCAAGCTTGACTACTTGAGCTTGATGTTTCAGCTTTTGGTGCTTGACTTGTAATTGACTTGGACTTTAAACCAATTTCTTTTGGAAAGCCGAAAGAAATAATCGAAAGTAGGGGAGAAAACTTTAACCCAAGACACGGCGGATGTAAAAGGAATTTTGTGTAAAGAGAGAAGAGTTTCAAGATAACTTTACCTTTTTATGAGTCTCGTGTTCATATAAAGAATCAATGGAGCCATTTTTTCTTAAGGATGTGAAAGTTTCATTCCTACTGGATACTCTCATGATTGACGGTGAATATAAGGCACCAATTTGTGACATCCAGATTTTCGAGTTTTAATTTGACTGGATAAATAGGATCCTGTCTCATCGCTCGTCAATTTATTGACGAGTCCGAAATTTCAATAAAGAAATTATCGGAGGAAAAAAATTGAAGACCAAAAAGAAAATTGAAAGGAAAAGGAAAAGAGAAAAGGAAAATTGAAATAAAGAAATATGCATTTCCTTTTTTCTTTTTCTCTCTCTCCCTCTCTTTTCTTTTCTTTCTTTTCTCTCTTTTCTTTCTCTCTCCTCTCTCCTCTCCCCTCCCCCTCGTGCGATTCCCCACTGCCCATTCTCTCTCTCTCTTTCTTTTCTACTCTTTGACCAGTCAATGTTTATCTCCCCTCCTCTCTCTCATCTCTCTCCCTCGACATTTCCCTTCCCCCTTCCGTTCAAGCGAACCAGAAGCGGAGGAAGACCAGAAGCTGCAGCTCCGTCGCCGCCCGCTCGCCACTCGCCGCACGCCGCCGGGCCGCCGTCCGCACCACCCGCGCACGCCGCGCGCTCCGCCACTGCCCCTTCGCGTTTGCCATCCCCGCCATGTGCCGTCCAGCTGCTGCCCATCCTCTGTCCAGCTCCGTTCGGCCACGATCCGGCCACCTCCGGCCACCGTGGGCCACCGCTCGGCCTCGCCAAGCCACCACCCGCTCTCCCGACCTCTTGTCGCCCCCAACCTCTTGTCGCCCCCAACCCTCTCTCTTTCTTGCTGTTTTGCGGCCGAACCAGCAAACCCACGGAGTGGGTATCCAGCTCTTTCTTGCCGTTTTGGGCCGTTTCCCGGCCCTGAACCCGAGCCGTGCTTTGGGGACAATCGTTCCTCGCGTCGCCGCCGTCGGATTGATCCGATTTGCGCGCGAATTGGTGAGGAATCTCACTAATCCCGGATTAGTTGGCTAATTATGCTTTAGGTTGGTTTAGTTTTAATTAATTATGTTTAGGTTGTTAGATTAGAAGTAATTAGCAATTATTAGTCAATTGTGATGCGATTTAGATAAATTGATTGTGCAATTAACAAGTAGACGTGGTCTACTATTTATTGGGAGTGTCTCGAATTTTCAGACCCCTAATCGGGCTTCAATTTGATGATTCGGGCCTAAGTGAGATTTTTTGGCATTTAAATATTAATTTTCGGAATTAAATTAAATAATTATTTATTTTCCGAAAATTCAAGGAGATGGTCCAGAACCGGAAAATTATGCTGATGACTGTGGTGAAGTCTGTTAATTTAATCGGGCTTTATTTTAAGCTAAATTGAATTTTTAATATTAATTAATTTTATAAATTAATTAAATAATTATTTATTTCCTGAAAATTCAACTGGGATGGCCCGTGACCGGAAAATTATGCTGATGACCGTGGTGAAGTCCGTTTATTTAATTGGACCTTATTTTGAGCTAAACAGAATTTTTAATATTAAATAATTAATTTTCGAAATTAATTAATTATTTATTTATTTTTTTGGAAATTAAGTTTGAGAGGGCTGACGACCGAAATCTCGTGCCGATTGTAATGGCGCAGTTCGTTTATTTAATCGAGTTGTAGTTTGTGCTGAATTGAATTATTTATGAAATTGAGAATTATCCTTTAATGGAATAATCTTTGATTATTGATTGGAAAATAACCGGGTGTCGGTTGACAGCACCAAAAGTGTTTTGGTGGGCTGTAGAGAATGGTGGGAATTATGAAAAAGGAAATTATAATATTTTGGCTAAGGTCGACCGTGTCCCCACACACGGCTATTTTATCGAGAAGGATATCAGATGGAATGGATTGAATGGTTGGATAGTATACTATATCATCCTACGGGCTCGATATGTCGCTTAGCGAGAGCAAAAGATATCGGTGTACTATATCAGCCTACGGGGCGATATGTCGGCTTAGCGAACGTACACTTTATCAACTTAGTGGGAGCATCGGGGGTATATTATATTAGCCTGCGGGCGATATGTCAGCTTAGCGAGAGCAATATACCGGTATACTATATCAGCCTACGGGCGATATGTCAGCTTAGCGAGAGCAGTATACCTTAACCCTATCAGCTTAGTGCGAGCTATACTATCTATATATCAGCTTAGAGTGAGCAGTCCTGGACTATGGTCGGACTTATAGATAGTATTGAATGTGCCGACCAAGCATGGGTCGTGATGACGTGTAATCGACTAGGTCGATTGATCATTGCTTGATCTGATGTTGTGAATTGATCGATTGATTGGAAATGACCATGAGATGGTCTGATTGACTTGTAATCGACTAGGTCGATTGATCAATGATTCGATCTGAGTGTGACTTGATGTGATTCATTGCTTTGATTTGATGTCGTGGATTGATTGACTGATTGAAATGACCGTGAGTGGTCTTGTTGGCATTTAATCGACTAGGTCGATTTGATCGATGCTTCGATCCGTGATATGATTGCTTGGGTGCCTATTATGAATTGTACTGACTTGCAGGTGGGATATGAGGCCAAGGTACGTCTTCTGCCCTATGCGTGTATAGGCAACCTATAGTATAATAGTTTACTAATTGGGCTTAGTGGGGTAGAACTCGCTGAGACGTAGTCTCATCCCAGTTTGGGGAAAAACATTTCAGGACCTCGATGAGGAGCTGAGGAGGAGTAGTCTGGGAAGGAGAACTCTGAGGTAAAACTTGAGGAGAATAATTCTGGAAGAAGACGAAAATCCTGAGAGGGGCCTTGAGTACGGCCCAATTCGTCCAAGTTTCTGTCTTCTTTTGAGATCTCTATGTTGATGTGAATAGTTATGAAGTGGTTTGTGTTTTGTACAAAAGTTTGGTTATAAATTTCAATATGAAAAATATGGCCCTGCTTTTCTATCCCATCGATTTATTGTTTGGGGATTTTAACTGCTTCCGCATGTGCTTAAAAATGAAAGGGTCGGCGATACTTTGTCTTGGGATATCGCATTATAAAATCGACCAAGTGAGAAGGATGTGTGCGTGCCCAAGAATCGGGCGTGACAAATTTGTTCGGTCTCCGGTCTTCGGTCTTTGTCGCCATGGACTTCATAGAATACAACGTAGCAATATTAATATTGCTTTCTCTCCCCTCAACTTTTTGAAGGAGTGTCCTATTGGACAATGCTATCTGATAGATTAGTATTAATATACCAAACCACACGGTGGATCGAAAGTGAATAATTAGCCATATTTGATCATTAATGATAATATGCCACGTCACTTATTACGCCAAATATATGAGACATTCTTAGTGTTTTTGACATTTCTCTGTATTGCTTTGGTTGTAAAAATGAAAACTGCCAATATGAAAGACACCACTACATGTGCTAAGACTTTACTCAAATTTTCTAGGTGAAATGGGGTGCAATGTGGTATGCACTCATGTCATCGAATAAGTGTGGAATTAGGATTAGAATGGAGATTGTCAAAAGGGGGAAAGAGATAAATTGAGCAAGATCAATTAAAAGAAATTTAGTTTTCTATTCCACCATAATTTCTTCTCAAAATTACATAGTGCTCTCAACCATCATTAGGAGTTGCCATTCAAGTTTGTCTGACAATCGTTGAAGCAATTCGATGATGCCTTCCATATAGACAATCCAACAAATCTAGAGATGGCCCCATGGATTCACGACATGCTTTTCACCATATAGCACTTTGCCTCTTTACAAGGTTCAAGAAATAGCTCCCGAGGTGTAGGACTTTGTCCCACATAACATTTAGTTCTAGGGGTGGAAAAAAAGAGATCTAAAGAACAATTTGGCCTAGATCAAACGGCCGACTTTTTCAGGTTTGAAGTGGCCCAGGCTGAAATCTAGGATTCCCCCTTAATTCTTTTTCGAGCCAATCCGCACCTTCAGCTTTAACATCTTCGGGATCTCAGGACTAATGTGGATTGAACTGGTCAAATTATATATTAAAACAAAAAAATATAATCAAAAGATTAATAATTAATGTAGAAGATGTTTTAATTATACTCCGAAAACTTGAATAAACTCATAAGTAAGTTAAAATGTGAACATATAAAAAATGATTTTTGAGGCCCAAAATTTAATAACTAATCTATTTTTAATTCATAAAAAATGAAACAAAAATCCACTAAAAATATTAAACTATAATTTTTTCCCAAAAAATATGCTCTCTAGTCTCTCTTCCCCTCATTGGTACCATGGATAGTGTGTCATATTAAACAGTGACAAAGAGGTCAGATTGCTTTTCACAGAATGATCCAGAGATTTAGCAAATCAATTAGAATATTTTAATGCAAAAACCACTTGTAATTTTCTTGAATCCAAGTGCACAAGACGCAATCTCTTTTCACAACATGACTCATGTACATTTCTTTTGAGGGGCCAAAGGAAGTTCCCACGGGCTTTGATGACTTGAGCAGGAAAAGTATTGGACTAATTGCATGATGCACCGCACTCAATAACTATAAAAATGATTTTTGTTTCAATCATGATAAAGATCCCGACACTCGCGCATCACACCACGATTAAAGAAATTAAAAATAAAAATTTTGCTGTAATAAAAGTGAGTTTTGCTTTCACATTTCTAGATTGAAAAGATGCCCAAAATCCATTTCATTCGACCAGAAAAAAGAATTTGTTGGGTGACTTTTTCATTCAAAAAGACATTATGTGGAAAATCTTGGCCTTTTGGAAAAGGAGAAAAAAGAAAGTTATTATACAAAAAGTTAGTTGATTTGTCATGTAATGATTTGATCTTTGTGTTCATATTGACCAAGTAAATATTATTAAACTGTGCTACATTCCAAACTATAAATGGACAATAAACCATATCTAATAATAATATGCCACATTACTTACTATACCAAATATATAAAACAGTCTAAGTGTTGGACGTTTTCTTTCTTGTTTCTGTGGTCAAAGTGAAAACAAACCAAACCTTAAAATATGAATAACACTACACGTACTAAGACTTTACTAAATTAAATGGTGTGCTAGCCCCGTGTGATCAATTAAGTGTGGAATCAAAATGGAAATAATATTTGTAAAAAGGGGAAAATATAAGTTTTATCACATGTTTGCACTTTTTAAAAGTCTTAGGATTCAATTGCACTTTGTTAACAAGTTTTAGGATTCAATTGCACATTTCGAAAGCTTTAGAACTAAATTGCACTTTCGTGATACATTTTAGAACATCCAATGCACTTGTCCCTAATTGATCCTACCCCATTTATGTTTATTTTCCCTTTTAATATAATCGTCACTTTGGTCGCCGATGTCACACCAATTTGATGGTATGTCGCAAGCCACACAGCTGCCTTGTCAGTTAGTAAGGACTTTCTAGTAAAGTACCTATGACATTACTCTTGAAATACTTGTATCACTATGCCCACTAAAACATTACGTCTCTAGACACTTTATATGTTGAGGAAATGCAGTGGGTTCATGTCAATTAGTTCTCAATTGGGGTGGTTAATTTCCACATGGTACTTACATAATCTAAACTTAATTGGACTCACATGAGTCCAATGGACATACTACCTCGATGAACACATTGACCAAGAACTCTTGAGGTTTCCTAATAAGAATATTTCTCATAAACAAGTTCAATAGTTTGTTAGGACTGTCAATTATCTTAGAACTTTCATCCCAAAAGTCTCTAAATTTTTGCACCCCTTGCAAAATATAAACATATAACAAAAAGAATTTTGAGGGCCAAAATAATTTTATTTCATAAAAACGAAAAATCCCAAAAAAATTAGGGTAAATATATTAAACTATATTTGTTTCCCCAAAAAATAGGCTCTCTAGTCTCATTGTCCCCTCGTCGGTACCATGGGTAGTTTGTTGTATTAAACAAAGCGAAGAGGTCAGATTACTTTTCACAGAATGATCCAAAGCATCAGCAAATCAATCATATCATTCTAATGTGAAAATCACTTTTAGTTTTCTTGAATCCAAGTGCACGGTACGCAATCTCCTTTCATTGAGGGGCCAAAGAAATTCCCACATGCTTTTTTGATCACTTGAGCAAGAAAAGCATTGGACTAATGGCACGATGTACCGCACTTGAGAATTATAAAAATGATTTTTGCTTCAATAATGATAAAGATCACGACACTCGCACCTCCCACCGTGATTATAGAAATTAAAAAAAAAAAAAACGTTTGCTGTTGTAAAAGTGACTTTTGCTTTCACATTTCTAGATTGAAAAGATTCCAAAATCCATTTCATTCAACCGAAAAAAAAAAAAAAATTGTTGGATGACTTTTCCATTCAAAAAGAGATTTGTGGAAAATCTTCGCCTTTTAGAAAAGGAAACAATGAGATTTGAACAATCTTTCAAAGAAAAAAACGAATGCGGGGTCTCACAATCCCCCGCCACACATAGCAAGCCTAGTGAAAAACTCTTTTGAAGAACAAAATACCATGTGATTTTGGAATTATTTCTATATAATTATTTATAAGAAAAATGGATATTGTGTATCCCTATTTAGTGCCTTCATGAAAATTTTCAGAGTATAGCATTATATACGAGGATTCGACACTTGGGGATGCGTAGTTACGGTATTTTGTTATTGGAGGTGTTCACCAGAAAAAGGCTGACTACAAGGGACTTTGGGCCCTATTTTAACCTTCAGACAAAAAAGGCTGACTACAGAGGACTTTGGGCCCCATTTTAACCTTCATAGCTTTGTCTGAATGGCTCTTCCCAACTAATCAATGGATGTCGTGGACTTGAAACTTTTGAGTGAAGCTGATGATCAACATCAGGAGATTAGGATCCGAGATTGCACGGTTTCCATGTTAGAAGTTGGAGTCACATGCTCGATGAAATCACCACAAGACCGGATGGATGTGACCAAGGCAATCAAGGAATTATATTTGATCAAGCCGAGTTCTGAAACTAGACGGTGACATATAAGCATGTAGCAAAGTCAATTTGTCGCTTTATTTTAGAACTCTTTCACAATGGCATGAATATGCTCTAAGTAATCTACCTACCCATATTTATATATCATACAAAGTGGATGTAGGGAGTTAGAGGCTCCCTATTTCCGCCATTTAATCATGTAAAGAATTTGCTTTCTGAACAGTTCTCTTCACTGGTGCCACTGTATACCATATGATCAATACACTGCCTTGCTACCCAAATTATGTGATCAATTCATTATTAGCAATTTAATGGCATGTTGCCATTTCGTTTGGAAAAATTAACTGACGGGTTAATAATCTTGGGAGGTTGTTGAGTTTGTCATAGGCTCGATATGATTTAACCTTCACGGACCACTTCACTACCCAGCAAGCTACGGCTTAAAAGCAACTTGTGCAAAAGCTGTTGCGCGTTGGTGCATTCATTTTCTTGCTTGTTAGCACTAACATTTGATTGCAGTTTAGGCTTCACTAAAAACATAGAAAGGACTTTTCTTGCTTGTTTGGGATGAAAGTAGGCTTCATTTTGGAAAATTGTCTAAAAAGTATTAAGCTTATTGTACTTTTGTCAATTTAATCTTAAAACTTTCAACTTTGCCGATTAAGTCATAAATCTTTCAACATTTTGCCAATTGAGTCTATCCGGCCAATTCTGTCTAGAATTTGCTGATGTGGATGTTAGTCATCCTACGTGGCATGGTTAGCACTGATCATCGGAATTGGGTGACCGGCCGAGGAAAAAAGAGAGGGAAAAATGGTAAAAAAAGAAGAAAGAAATTAAAAACATAAAAAAATCGAAAATATATTAGAAAATAAATAAAATTAATCCATGTCGGCATTAGTTATGTCACGTAGAATAGTCAAGATCCACATCGACCAATTCCGGTCAAAATTGTCGATGAACTTAATTGATAAAAACTAAAAATGCTTATGATTTAATTGATAAAGTTGAAAAGTTTATAATTTAATTAGCAAAAATATAATATATTTAGAATTTTTTGGATGATTTTCTGGACTTTCTTTCCATCGGCAAAGAAGAGATGGATCATAAGTCTGACAAGGCTTTAAGGGATAGGGACTCCGGCAGTAACAGAGTCACCCTGTGAATCGGTGGATCCCACACTTGTTGGAGACAAGCGCAGAGACGGACGGGTCTGACGCTGTTTAGTAATATACAAGTGTCGAAAGAGTGAAGTCTGGGCACAAGGGCAAACGTGAGGAATGGGATCTCCATGCCGCATTAAATAAGCTCGCAAGCAAGGGACACGCCGAAGATCCACCAGTTTAACGAACTTAATTATTTTAATAATAATAAATGTTAGTTGAGTAAAATCTAACACCAAATCAAAAAAGAAAAATTACCAAATTGAAACCATGTTGGCAAAAAAGAAGAAGCAGATCTGAACTTCATTAAAAAAAAAAAAAAAAATCATCTCATTTGCAAATCTGCAACAACTCTAACGTCCGACATTGAGCTGTCAGGCTCTTGAATCGTTGTTCCGGTCAAGCCGTGGCCGAGCATGCGTGCTTGTGTGCTAGAGCGTACGATCACGAGCTCAAGGCCAACTCTTGGTTTCGTGCTTGACCGTGAGTTTGCAGTCAATTGAACACCAAGCTCGATCCACCAGTTACGTGACTATTTCGATCAAATCCAAAGAGCTGTAACTTCTAGCCAAGGTTGCTGCGTTTACTTCAGACCACGTTGCCAACGAAGTTCATTGTTGTGGGAAATATTGCTGACACCAACAGCCACCATGCACGGCTCCACTTTTTTTTTTTTCTTTTTTCAGCACTGGCCATACCATATAGGATAGTTAACGTCTATGTTAACAACTTCCACAGATGGACTTAATTGACAAAATGTGAAAATGTTTAGTACTCAGTCGGTATAATTAAAATGTTTAGAACATAATTGGAAGAAACACAATAGGTGTAGAACTTTTTAGGTAATTTACCCAGATTTAATGCAAATTGTTAATACATTTGGCATTTCTATAATCTCAATAGAGGGCACCAAATAATATCTTCAGTGGTCTAATTTTTTTATTTGTTCAAAAGTGATCAGGTCTAATTAAGTGTATCTGATCAAGTCAAATTCAGATATAATGTTTTCCCCTATATTTGATGTTTTATCTCATGGAGCGTTCACGTCATATGAAATTGCAACTAGCAACTCTAAGAATGGGATAGGACGAGGCCTTATGACCATAATTAACGCGGGGATTGGGACTAGGCGCCCCTTATTCCCTCCATCCAAGGGCTAAGGGTGAGCTCAACTAGCAAGTAATTGCCTTAAAAGCTAATTAAAAAAGAACGATGCGATAATACATTAGGAGATAATTTGAATTGGAAATACAAGTGCGAGGACTCAAAACAAGCTTGTGGGTTTCATTCAATCAATCAATGGAAACTTCACAAACCATTTAATGAAGAGGATGTAATGCATATTCCTAGTACATTTAGCATTTCTTTAACCTCAATCAAGAAGGCACCATATAATATTTTCAGAAGTTATCATCAAATTTTTAATCGTAACCCAAATAAATATATTAATCATTCATATAATATTTTTGGAACGCGCTTTCCTACAAACATACCTTGAAAAAATTGAGATTGCATCAAGCTTGACTACTTGAGCTTGATGTTTCAGCTTTTGGTGCTTGACTTATTATTGACTTGACTTTAAACCAATTCCGTGTGAAAAGCCAAAAGAAACGATCAAAAGCAAGGGAGAAAACTTTAACCAAAGACATGACAAATGTAAAAGGAATTTTGTGGAACAAGAGAAAAGAGTTTCAAAATAATTTCACCTTTTTATGAGTCTCATGTTCACATAAAGAATCGACAGAGGCACTTTTTGTCAAGGATATGAAAGCTTCATTCCTACTCGATCCTCTCGTGATTGACAGTGAATTATAAGGCTCCAATTTGTTCATTCTTCAATCTTTGGTCTTCGTCTCCATGGACTTCATAGAATACGAGGCACCAATATTGATATTTCTTTTTCTCCCCTCAACTTTATAAAGGAGTGTCGTATTGGACAATGCTATCTTATAGAATAGTATTGATATACCAAACCACATGGCAGATTGAAAGCGAATAATAAGCCATATTTGATAATTAATGACAATATGCCACGTCACTTATACACCAAATTTATGAAACATTCTTAGTGTTTTTGACATTTCTCTTTCTTGTTTTGGTTGTAAATGTGAAAACTAGCGAGACATTGATAGATGAATGACACCACTACATGTACTAAGACTTTACTTGAATGTTCTAAATGAATTGGTGTGTAGTGCGGTATGCACCCATGTCACCAAATAAGTGTGGAATCAGCATTACTATGGAGCTTGTGAAAAGGAGAAAAGAGATAAATTGAGCAAGATCAATTTAAGGAAATTTACTTTTCTATTCCACCATTATTTCTTCTCAAAATTACACAAAGTGCTCTCACTCATTACTGGGAGCCTCCATCCAAATTTGACTAACAATCATTGAAGCAATTCAATGATGCATATAGCACTTTGCCTTTACAAGATTCAAGAAATAACTCCCAAGTGGTGGGACTTTGTCCCAAGTGGCACTTAGTTCTAGAGCTGAGGAAAAAAAAAAGATCTAAGCAATGAGTTGGCTTAGATCATATGGCCAACATTTTCATGTTCAAAGAGGTCCGACATGAGATTTAGGACTCCCCTATCCTTCTTTGTTATTACTTCCAACTTTTTTATGGTGTTTTCCTATTAGATGATGCTATGCTATATATTAATATTAGTATACTAAACCGAATAGCAGACTCTGAGTGGACTATAAGTCATATGCGATAACTAACAACAAAATGTCACGTCAAATTCATTAAACAATCTTACTATCTGACATTTTTTTTTCTTATTTTTATCGTAAAATTGAGAGCAAGCAAGACTTTAAAATAAGAGTAACACTACAAAAACTGAGACTTTACTAGAGTTTCTCGGTAAATGAAATGGGACACTATGTGCTGTGCGGCATGTCAAATAAGAGTGGAATCAGCGTTAGTTTGTAAAATGGGGAAAAGTGATAAATGGGACAAGTTCAATTAAAGGAAATTTTCTGGCAAAAAAACTAAAAGGAAATTCTGCCAGCCTCGATATTCCGTGCAATCTGTAATATGCTTTGTTGGCTATACTTCTTGGCCATACTAATAATGAAAATGCCTGTATAACCCTTAACATCAACTGTATGAGGCGAGGTGATGTTTGAATAAAAGGCAAAGTCGAAAGAAGGGAAATATTCCCAAACCTCCGCTCTGTTCTCCTTGATTTCTTACAAATCTTTCTCTTCTAGGTCTAGTGACATTGGAAGGATAAAATTGCAATTTTGATCATATAAGATGAGTTGGTTCAACAAGTCTGCTCTCTATTTGTTATTCAAATCCTACGGATGAGAAAGCTTTTCCAAGGCCAAGAAGCCTTTGGTTGAAGGCTAATGATATTTTGGAGACCATCAAGCAGTTTCATTTAAGGACTAAAAGAGGAAAGGGCATGCGTGCTAGGATAACATATATGTCCCAAATTTCATTAGTCCTCCTCTTGTTTTATGGTTATATGCATTGTTAGTTTATTCCATTTCTCTTTTTTTATTTTTCCCGGGGGGTAATTGTCGTCAATTACATGCCATTTCTGTTGAAATAAGTTACATGTCCCTATTCTATTCCTCTTCCCAATTGTTATAAATTGATGGGAAATATGAGGCACTAGTTATTAAATTATGGCTTGAGTTTGAAGTAGGTACGAGACCCAACATATTTAAAGAATTCTGATTTGTTCAAAATATGGTGTTCCTTTTTAATCAGTGTCATATTTTGATTTGTTGGGCGGTGCTACTTAACTATTAAATGTGTTGAAGGTTTGGTTCTGTTGAAGATAAATATCCAAGTTTAACCGAGGGAGCAAACATTAGTCGTACTCCACTCAACGCGTCCAATTTTAGGCCTTTTCTAATATCCTGAAGAAGACGTACTGCTGAAGTCTCTATTTTATATCCCCGCAAGAGAGGACTCTCTCTTTAGCGAAGAAAAAACGGGGACGCACCAGTAACGCTTTCTTTGATCGCACGGAGTTCTACAATCGGTGGATTTTGTGACGCGAGTCGCATAATGAGTCGTTCTATTAATAAACACTGTGAGTTTTGATGTAATCAAGGTATGTAAAACACTCGAACTTGCAAGTAATTGTAACTCTATTTTTCTCCCATTTTTAGTGGATTATAGCTGCTTACTCTTCCAGCTGCATAGATATCGATTTTCGGACTGAATCACGGAAATCTCAGGAGTTCTTCATTGTTTCTCATTTATTTTCTCGGTGATTTCGCATTAATTAATTACAAAATTTGGTTAGTTTCCACATTATTTTATAATAATTTATTCAATCTTCAGTCTTCAGTCTTCAGGAGAGAGAAAGTTTACGGAACTTCCCATGATGGAGTTAGTCAATAATTGATTTGTGCATAGAGAGAGGAGGTTTATAAATTCAGCTCAGACTGAAAGTGGATCACTGGACAAGATGGGGAAGCACCTATTTCTTATTCTCAACTCTATTCTCTTGTGGTGGTGGAGCTCAATCACAATCTCCAAAGCATACTCACAAAACCAAACGGATCGGTTCGCGTTAACCTTCTTAAAAAACGCAATACACAAAGACCCATTTGGGGTCTTGAGCTCTTGGAACGATTCTACTCATCATTGTGAGTGGCAAGGTGTTTTGTGCAGCAAAAGACATCCTGGTAGGGTCACATCTCTGGTCCTGAGATCACAAGGCTTGGAAGGCTTCCTATCTCCTCATGTAGGTAACCTCTCTTTTGTGAGGGTCATATTTCTACAGAACAACAACTTACATGGCAAAATCCCACCACAGATTGGCAACTTGCTTTGGCTACATGTTCTTGTTCTTAGTAACAACTCATTTGGTGGGCCGATACCCACCAATCTTTCCGGCTGCTTGAACCTTGAGATGCTGAATCTCATAGACAACCAACTTGTGGGGGGAATTCATTCCGATCTTGGTTCTTTAACAAGACTCAAATGCTTGGGCTTGTATGGGAACAATCTTGTAGGTCCTATTCCTCGTTTGATTGGAAATCTCTCGCTTCTACAACAGCTCTCACTGGGAGAAAATGTGTTAAGAGGAGAAATACCTGAGGAATTGTCCAGACTCAAGAGATTGATACTTTTCCAACTCTCTTTCAACAAACTAACCGGTGAGATTCCAGCATGGATTTTAAACATGTCTGACATTATTATATTCAGTGTTATTGATAACCAGTTGTGGGGAAGCTTTCTCAATGATGTCGACACCACTTCTCCTTCTCTCGAGTTCCTTGGCGCCACCAATAACTTGTTTACCGGGATGATTCCGTCAACGTAATGAATGCCACAGGTCTTGTGCATCTTTTCCTTGGCAACAACAGTTTTCATGGGCCAATACCGAAAAATCTGGGAAGGCTAAAGGGCCTTTACATGATTTCGTTGGCTAATAACCACTTGCAGGATGACTTGAGTTTTATTTCTTCTTTAGTTAATTGTTCCAACTTAAAATCTCTCGACATGAAGGGGAACTCGATTTACGGATCGTTGCCGAGATCCTTCTTCAATCTCTCCACCAGCGTTCAACAAATTTCTATGTCAAACAATCGGATCCAAGGATCTATTCCTTCAGCCCTTGGAAATCTGTTCAACATTTCTATGTTGGATTTATCGGATAATTTTTTAATCGATCGCATTCCTCATTCCATCGGAGCACTTTCCAACTTGCAGCAACTTTCTTTGAGAGGGAACAGGTTTACTGGAGAGATACCGTCTTCGATTGGTAACATTACGTTGTTAAATTTCCTTGACCTTTCCTCCAACGTTTTCCAAGGCCACATACCACAAAGTCTCGGCAACTGCAGGCAACTAATTATACTTATTCTTTCAAACAATAACCTTATTGGCTCAATTCCTATTGAAATTGTGGGTCTTTATTCCTTGTCGATCGTCCTTAGTTTAGCAAATAATAATTTAAGTGGATCTATTCCATTGCAAGTTGGATCTTTAAAGAATCTTGGCATATTAGATCTGTCTTACAATAGATTGACCGGCTTAATTCCAACATCCATTGGCGAGTGCTTGGTATTGGAACGACTTCACTTAGAAGCTAATTCTTTTCATGGTCAAATCCCCGAAGCTTTACATCCATTACGGGGTCTATAAGAGCTGGACCTTTCCAATAATAATTTTTCTGGTCCAATCCCGAGTTTTCTCGCAGGACTCTTACAACTCAAGTACTTGAATTTGTCCTTCAATCAACTAGAAGGACAAGTTCCAAAGGGTGGAGTTTTTCTTAATGCAAGTTCTGTATCAATTTATGGAAATACAAAACTCTGTGGAGGTGTTCCTAGTCTGAAGCTTCCTCTTTGCAAATCATCAAGCTCTAAGAAGTCTTCTTCAACCAAGGCCAAAGTAATATATGCGGTAGCTGGCAGTTTGTTATGTTTAGCTTTGTTGCTCCTATGTCTATCTATCTTCTATCGCAAAAAGAAGCAGACGACAACCAATGCCTCCACTTCATTATCTTTCAAGAACCAATTCTTGAGGATTTCTTATGAAGAACTCCTGAGAGCGACTAATAGATTCTCCGAGACCAATTTGATTGGTAAAGGGAGATACGGCACGGTTTTTAAGGGGATTCTTGATGGCGGTGCCACGGTGGCGATAAAGGTGCTCAATCTAATGCAAAGAGGTGCTTCGAGGAGCTTTATCTCCGAATGTCAAACTCTAGGAGCCATTAGACACCGAAACCTTGTGAAGATACTAAGTGTCTGTTCGGGCGTGGACTTTCGTGGCAATGACTTCAAAGCTCTCATATATGAGTTCATGGCTAATGAGAGCTTGGAGGAGTGGCTGCACCTTGGGACTGTAGGACGAGATGATGAGTGTAACGAATTGAGAAATCTAAGACTAGTGCAGAGGTTAAACATCGCCATCGACATAGCTACTGCGATCGAATATCTCCACAAGGGTTGTTATCCAACAATCGTTCATGGAGATTTGAAGCCAAGTAATGTGCTTTTGGACAATGACATGGTGGCTCGAGTTGGAGATTTCGGGCTTGCAAAGATCATTTCAACAGTGTCAGTCGAAGCCATAGGAGTTCAGGACCAGGGTAGTTCAATTTCAACCGCAGTCAGAGGATCAATTGGCTATGTGCCTCCTGGTATGAAATTGTCATATTTTCTCGATTATTTTTTATTTGATTGCGATAGTAATATGAGAGTGCCAAAAGTTTGAATAAACAATGATTCTTGACATTATGTTATGTTTTGTATGCTCTGACACCTCTTTCTCACAACTCAATTTCTCTTTCCCCTATTAATAGCATCCGCAAAAACATAAAATACATATCTTTTTGTGCAAAAAGATTACTAGTAGCTTGTCCTAATCGTATTTTAAAATAAGATGAGAATGAACCATCGTAATTTGGATCAATGAGTGGAAAATTTTTGGACAAAACTTGTGAATCCGTGTGAATAAATAGATTAAGCATTTTGCGTCGTCTCATATTTATATTTTCTTTCTACAATAAGTATTTTGTCTCACATAATGATCATGCCACTAAAACGGGTTGCGATTCTCTATTGGTATGTCATGACTTAAGGTCTTGACATTAAGTAATTTTTCCTTCATGGCAGACCCTTTCATGACCTATAATTTAATATTTGAAAGATATATTAGATGACATGACATTTACGCTAGAAATTTTTGGAGGATACACTAATTGACAACATGATGAGCTCTATCCAACTTTCATTTTTCCTAAACTTCTTGGTTAGAGCATATCAAGACAAATTTACGCATTTACAAGTATAAATCCATCACTGTCAACAAATCACTCTAAGTCTCTTCTTTTTCCCCCACTGTGTTTTGGAGAAGAAGAGTTCATATGTTGTTAGCTGATCTTTGATGCACTTTATATATTCTAAAATCTCATTTCTCTTCTGTTGATGCATTTCTCAACGGTTGATGCACTTTACAAGAGTTCGTACGACAGGCACTAGACATCAGCCATGTACAGAAAACTAAACAAAAATTAAACAAAGAGAAATGAAAGCAAAAAACCAGTAGGGGGCTTTAGGACCCTTTGCCTTGGTCTGGCAGACGATCCATTTGCTTCTGTCGCGCATGGCAAGCCTGACAGAGAAGTCAGTGAGGGCTTGCAAGCCATCGCCTTATGTTGGTAGCGATTGGTGCGAGCCCTCACAACTGTCCTTGGCAAGCTCTTGCAAATAGACATCAAGCAAAATCCCATGTGATTTAGGAACTTTTTCTATACAATTAATTCAAGAAAAAGTATCTATTCATTCCTATTTAATGTCTTGATGAAATTTGCAGAGTATGGCATGAGACACAAGGTTTCCACACTTGGGGATGCATATAGTTACGGCATTCTATTATTGGAGATGTTCACTGGAAAAAGACCCACTGAAGAGGCCTTTGGGCACCATCTTAACCTCCACAACTTCGTCCGAATGGCTCTTCCAGATCGAGCAATGGACATCGTAGACTTAAGCATTTTGAGTGAAGCTAGTGATCGACAACAAGAGATCAAGATCAAAGATTGCATTTTCTCTGTATTCGAAGTTGGAGTCGCATGTTCGATGGAATCACCGCCGGATCGGATGGATATGACCGGGGCGATCAGGAAATTACACTTGATCAAGGTGAGTTACGAAGCCAAAGAGAGGAGGATTTGTGACATCCAGATTTTTGGATTTTAATTTCGACTAGATAAATAGGGCCGTTTTCGTTTAATTGAAGCTATGGAGTGCGAAATTGGGATGCAAGTGGGCTATATTGGTAAGGAAAAATACCAATTGGAATAATGAGGTGTTGAATAAATTAATAGGGTTCAATTTGAATTGGTTCAAGTAGGATTAAGGTTTAAATTGGAAAGAAACCTAGCAAAATTCGTATGCCACACTTACCCCCATATTTTAGCCTACCTAAAAGCTTCTTGAAGGGGCAAATTGGTCAAGAAATGGTGGGTGGAATGTGACATCACATGATGTCATGGTGGACCATCTGTGATGACCTAAGAGAGAGAGTGTGTGAGAGGAAGAAGGGATATTGATTTTTCCTTCCTCTCCTCCCTCCTCCATCGACGGATCTCCCCCATCTTCTTCTTTTTTCTTCAAACCTCCATGGGAGCCGAAGACCAGCGGAGATCGAGCTGCCGTCACCGCCTCTCGCCGCCGTCGTCACGTGCCCGCAAGCCACCGGAGCTGCCGCGCCGCCGCCGTCATTGCTTCACCCCACCCGTGCGCACCTTCACTTCTCTCCTCTGTCCTCTTTCTGCTATTCGGTGCCCTGGTCGGGTGAAGATCAGAGCAAGCCAAAGCAGCAAGTTCCCTCGCCGCCGCAGCAAGCAACCGGAGCTGAAGTCGTCGTCGAGCGCCGCCCGTACGTCTCCGCCTTCAGCCGTGTCGTCCCTGGCTTGGCCGACGTCCAGAGCTGCTGTCCAGCTCTTGCCGCTTCTGTTCGGTCCCGTTTAGTCACCCACGGCCGCCGCCCGACCACCTCCGGCCACCGTCAACCCCGCCGAAGCCCCGCCTCACCCTCAGCCGCCCTTGGCCGCCTCAACCGACGCCGGAACCACCTCAACCAGCCGCGCACAGAGAGTGCAGAAAAATGGGTATGACAGTGGGTTTTGGCCCGTTTTGGCCGCCTTCCCGAGCCCGGATGCTCGGCCCACTTTGAGGAAAGTCGACCCTCCCGTCGAGCCCATCGTTTTGAGTGAGTTTTACTCACTAATGCCTTCTTAGTTTACTAATTACGCTTAAAGGTTGATTAGCGTTAATTAAGTGTAATTAGGTTGTTAGATTAGAATTGATTAGTGATTATTAGTTAATTGCTTTGCATATTAGTTGTGTGATTAGTGTAATTAGATAGAGAATTGCTTGTAGTATTTATTGGATGCCTCTTGGGATTTTTCCCGTCCCTTATCGGGTGTTAGTTAAGCGATTCGGACCTAAGTGGTATTTTTTAGGAATTTAATATCAATTTTCGAAATTAATTATTTAATTATTTATTTCCCGGAAATTCAACTGGGATGGCCAAGGACCGGGATTTTATGCTGATGATGGTGGCGCAGACCGTTTATTTAATTGAGCTTCATATGGTGCTAAATTGGAATTATTGTGTTTAAATATTAATTTTCAGAATTAAATTAATTAATTATTTATTTTCCGAAAATTCAACTTGGATGGCCAATGATCAGAATATTATGCTGATGACCGTGGTGAAGTCTATTTATTTAATCGGGCTTTAATTTTAGTTAAATTGAATTGTTAATATTTATTAATTAATTTTCGAAATTAATTATTTATTTATTTATTTTTCGGAAATTAAGATTGAGATGGTTGATGACCGAAATCTCATGCTGATTGTCGTGGCGCAGTCCGTTTATTTATTTGAGCTCTACGTTGTATGAAATTAAATAAATTGTGATATTTTAGGGATTTACACTAATTGATTGAAATTGAGTGAAATTGAATGATTGATTGGTAATTGGCTGAGTATGACTAGTTAGCATTTGTACTGCCTTGTTGAGCTGTAAGTGGAGAGAGTGATGAGAACTAACTGAGAATTCTATTGGTGAGACCAATCAAGTACGAAGTATAGACAGCGTGGTTCGGTGATAAAGTACATCATCACGTCTAAAACAACGCCTTAAAGAACGCACGTGACTGTCTATGACTTATGGTAGGCGTGGTTCGGTGATTAAGGATATCATCGTGCTAAAACGGCGCTTTAAAGAACGCATCGAGACTACCTATGAATCATGACAGCATGGTTCGGTGATGAAAGACATCATCAAACGAAACGGCGCCTTAAAGAACGCATCGTAGACTCGCCTGATACTTATGTCACCTTGGCGTGAAACGACGCCCGAGAGCATTGATGGAGCTCTGACTAAGTGTACTATTGGAGGTTATGTGGGATGGAGTGAATGACCTAGAAATGATTCGACTGACTGTAATCGACTAGGTCGATTGATCGATGATTCGATCTGAGTGTGATTCAATGTGATTGATCACTGCCTTGATTTGATGTTGTGAATTGATTTATTGAATGGAAATGACCGTGAGTGGTCTTGTTGGCGTGTAATCGATTAAGTCGATTAGATCGATGCTTGATCTGTAATGTTATTGCTTGGTGCCTGTTTGATTTGTGCTAATATGCAGGTGGAATCGAGGACAAGGTAAGTCCTCTCGACTCATGTTGTGCATAGGCAGCCCTAAGGTGTATTAGTTTACTAATCGGGTCTTAGAGGGTAGAACTTGCCGAGACGTTGTCTCGTGGTTATTGAATAACCATTTCAGACCCGGATGAGGAGCTTAAGGAGGAGGAACTTGATGAGGAAAACCCCGATGAGGAACTCAAGAGAAGTATCAAAAGGAGAATCCCAAGAATAATCCGAGTAGGATCCTAATGACGCGTTTGCCATAGAATCAATTTGAATAGAAACCAGTTGTTTTAGTATGGCTTGTGTATGATCATAAGGATGTGATTTTCAGGTTCAGGTTTCTAGTCCTACTTGTATATCCCATTGCTTTATTGTTTGGGGATTTTTATAATCGCTTCCGCATGTGCTATTAAAAAGGACAAGGTCGGCGATAGGTAGTCCTGGGGATATCGCATAATAAAATCGACCAAACTCGAAGGATGGTCACGTGACGGAGAGTCGAGGCGTGACATCCCCTCTTTTTGTGGTATCAGAGCCAGGTTAGGTATCGGAGTGATAAGGTGTGATGACCTATGGGATAGCAGTAGGAAAGGCCTTTAAATTCATGACTGGTGCATGTCTTTTGATAGTTGATTGGTAGAATTGTTTGTCATGTGTGAATCGCTTGCTTTTAATCGCTGTGGATTTGGAAGGCAGGGTGTTGACTCTGGCCAGTTTAAGCGTAAGAGTACCACCGTGGGTTGGTACTAGTGTAGCAGCATTGATTGATCTTAAGCTCTATAAGATTGATTTGATGCAAGTGTTTCTTGGAATCTAGATGAATCGATATGATCATAATCAAGTTGTTGTTGTTGCTACCTTTGTTGAGGTCCAACCTGGAAGGATGGTCAGGGAATAGATTTCGATATTTGAATCAAGATTCAGTGCAAGCAAATTGGGAATTCGATTAGGGTAAAGACTGATGTTGAGAGAATGGTATTCTATTCCACCCAATATGAAAGGTGGCATAGTCAGGTCAGTATTCAGATTAACGAAACATGTTGTTCTATAGAAGATGGTATGAATCAGTCTCGTGTATTTTGAGGACAGGAAATTGTGGTAAGTGTCGCCAGTACGGACAATGATTTGTGGTTGTCCACATAAGTAGATGGAATATCTACAATGGTTATTGCTGCCACCGTTGATAGGACAGTTCAGGAGAAGTGCGCCATAGAATGTGTTGTTAAATTTTTGGCATAGATCTCTGGTACAAAGAATAGTGCATGCTGGCACTTGACAGGAAGTATAAGACTCACCAGATAGGAGTCGAAAGTTTGGGATGAAACCTGGATGAATTCAGTATCCAGGTATGGTGAGAAGAACAGAAATGGAATCGACTTGGCACTAGACAAAGGAAGAATGTTTTGGGGAAAATTCTATCAGAGTATCGTAGCAGAGTTTTGATGAAGTTTGGGGAACTTCTGTTTATTGAAATAAGTGGAAGAAAGGGGAATCACTAGTAATAGTCATGCTTGACTAGTTGCCGAGGTGTAACTTCAACACTACATGAGTAGAATGGGCTCATGGAGCATCTTGTAGTAATAGATCATGGTCGTGGAGCAATTTAACTTATTCCAGGAGCACATGAAAGTATTGAGTTTATTGGGAGTCGAAATGAAACTTCGATTTCTTTAATCTCATCAATTGAAGACAACCCACTTGTTCGATGGAGATTGTTGAGGTTACTTGGTGATGGTTATAGTTAAGACAGATTGGAGAATTGGAGATAAAAGACATCTCAGTGGTCTGAGAATTTCTAGATGTGTTGTCATAAGAAATGTCAGACCGTTGCCAGAGAAAGAGATAGAAATTACGATCGAGTTAGCACCAGCATAAAACCACTCTCGAAGGCTTCTTACTAGTTATTGTTGTTTGAATTGATAGAACCGAACGTACGGATGTGAAGATTGATGAATGAGGAATTCATGCATATTAGTGCATCGCCTTAAGAAACATCAGTTTTATGGAAAGAGAAATGAAGATGGTTCGTGGCAATTATGCATCAACTATAGTCGCCTTAATCAAGTGACAATGAAGGATAAGTGCTCATTGTCAAAGATCGACAAATTGGGTGACTTGTTATAAAAAGTGTTAATGTCTTCAAGGATCGACTTGAGGACAGGTTATTGTCAGTTGAGAACCAGGAAGGAGGTTATACTGAAGACAATACTTCGCACTCGATTTAGCCTTCGTGAGAATAATGTAAAGCCATTTCATTTGACGAACGCTTCAGCCGCTGTCATAAATTTGACAAACCAAGTGTTCAAAGAATACCTAGATCAATGGTGATCATGTGGTGTAGTGAAATTCTAGGGTGTTCATTAAGTGATGAGGATCACGAGAGCCCCTAAGAATGATCATGTGATTATAGATAAAGGAATCTTCATGGACTCAGCCAAGATTGAATCAGTTGTTAATGGACCGAGACCGACATCAATGTCAGAGATCAGAAGCTGTGGGGATTGGATAGATTACTACAAAAGGTTTGTGAAAGAATTTTCAGTATCAGTATCATCGCAGGATTGACCTCTTAAGAAAGAAGAGAAATTCATCAGCATAGACAAGTACGAGGATAGTTTCCAGAGCTTAAGTAAGAACTGACTATCGTACTTGTGCTAAACTTTTCATTTGGCTCTGGAAAGCACGGAATCTTTAGTGATGTGTCTTGCGAAGGATGAGGTATGCATTGATACAACATGAGAAGATTGTTGCATCACCGGCCCGCCAGTTGAGACCTAACAAGTGGAATATGAAACGGTGTTGTAAATCAGAATTTTGGCAGAACTATAATAATGATAAGGTTATCACCTTGGAGGACAAAATTATCACCTTGAAGGAACGAATCAAGTCATTAATGTGTTGAGCTGAGAGTCTTCCATTATGCATAGACTGGCTAAAGTATAGACTTTACTTGAAAATGGTTCGAAATTTGGTTTTCAAAATTGAGATAGGCTACCTTTTGAATTTTATAGCCACCCTCAAAATTGAGCCAAATGTTCAAGTTGGAATCAGCGCCTAGTTGACAGATAGAGATGTCCAGAAGACCTTATAAGATGATACTGGCAAGAAAGAACCTGATTGTAAGACTTTTGAAGATGGAACGTTCGGGTTCCATGAGTGATTGAATACACTTGACAGTGTAGCACTCAGGGAAAAGATCTTGTCAGAAGTTCACTATAGTATTGCAGCTTTGACCAGATGGTGCAAGTAAATCAGAATCGACATCAGCTAGATTAGTAAGCTGATATGAAGATAAATACAGCTGAGCAGGTTGCGAGTGTTAGAAGTGTCAGTAAGTGGAAGCTCGGTAATGCAAACCGAGATAATTTTTATCATCACTTGAGAGTCCCAAGTGGAAATGGAAACATATGGCTTACTAAGGATTCAGGGGATTACTGATACCATTTGAGAATAGTGGTTGATCAATAGATGGAGTTGGTCCACTTTGGTACAGTATGAATAGATCTTGTTTTGAGTGTGTAACATCCAGATTTCGGACTCTGATTTCGATTAGATGAATTGGGCATTTCATCGACGCGATTACAGTGTTTTTCTCTGAGTTGGCCACTCATGAGATAACTAGACTAGCTGGGTGAGTTATTAAGGACCTTAAGGCAAATAAACTTGAGAATTCGACCAATGATCGACCTCTCGACCGTGCTCATTTTTAGAGATCATTGCGGCACACTATAAAACCCGATTTGAAATCAAAGATAGATCGGTTCGATTGAGATGAATAACCAATCGTGGGTGACTCCACTAAATTGGAAAATTCTCATCGACCGACACTAATTTGATGTTTCTATCGTTTTGGCGCCCTGTGTCCGTATTTGAATCTTTGAGATTTTCACGACAATCGAGAGTCGCCAATAGGTCGAGTGGGTTTATTGTGGCTCGAAGAAAATCGACCACGGGTCATTTGTCCTAAAAAGCTCTGAACACTACCCAGTAGCCTAGGTCACACTAAAAACGTGTCGTAGTGAAATTAACCGACAATCTAAATTCGATTTCAGAAATTGAAGATTCTATCTTGTCACAGAGTGAGTATACCGAAGTGTGTGTGCATCAGATAATTCGCCGGCATGGAGTGCCGAGGATGAATTATATTTCGAATCTAAATCATAGATTATAAATTTGGCAAAGTTTCAGAGGGTTCTTTATTAAGCAGTGTATATCAGATGGTATAGAATTTCAATGGTGAAAAGAAAGTGAATAAAGATTACAGGCCAAAGTCAGTACAGTAGTCAGTGATTGTAGTTGCCAAGATCAGTGCCAGAGTTATATCAGATCTTGACCAGAGATTCCCAGTTTCAGCAGATCAGTCTGATAGTTTCTTTTTAATCAGTGCAAAGCAGAGTGTACAGGATTTTAGTCGGTTGAGATGAGATCAGAAATCATAAAATCGCAAGTCTAGAGTCAACTCAGAAATCAGTGTTTACAGTTGTCAGATCAATGTCAAAGTAAAGACTGCTCAGAACTATCAGAAATTTTGAATCGTTGAGGTTCGAAAGTTTATTAGTGAGCCGAGAAAAAGAGATCAGATGTCGATGACAAATTGTCTTATGTGAGAAGTGCAGTTCAGTTATTGGTTTAGAAAGAGCAGATTTTGTATACCAAGATGGTCTCCTTAGTCGAAATGGTCAGACAACGCTGCGAGACCGAATGATCAGTGTGGAAAAGTGAGACTTGATGAGACAACAATAACCCCACCCTTCGTTTATGGATTGGTAAAGATTTAAATTTCGAGGACGAAATTTTTATAAGAGGGGAAGAGTTGTGACATCCAGATTTTTGAATTTTAATTTCGACTAGATAAATAGGGTCGTTTTCGTTTAATTGAAGCCATGGAGTGCGAAATTGGGATGCAAGTGGGCTATATTGGTAAGGAAAAACACCAATTGGAATAATGAGGTGTTGAATAAATTAATAGGGTTCAATTTGAATTGGTTCAAGTATGATTAAGGTTTAAATTGGAAAGAAACCTAGCAAAATTCGTATGCCACACTTACCCCCATATTTTAGCCTACCTAAAAGCTTCTAGAAGGGGCAAATTGGTCAAGAAATGGTGGGTGGAATGTGACATCACATGATGTCATGGTGGACCATGTGTGATGACCTAAGAGAGAGAGTGTGTGAGAGGAAGAAGGGAAATTGATTTTTCCTTCCTCTCCTCCCTCCTCCATCGACAGATCTCCCCCATCTTCTTCTTTTTTCTTCAAACCTCCATGGGAGCCGAAGATCAGCGGAGATCGAGCTGCCGTCACCGCCTCTCGCCGCCGTCGTCGCGCGCCCGCAAGCCACCGGAGCTGCCGCGCCGCCGCCGTCGTTGCTTCGCCCCACCCGCGCGCACCTCCGCTTCTCTCCTCTGTCCTCTTTCTGCTGTTCGGTGCCCTGGTCGGGTGAAGATCAGAGCAAGCCGAAGCAGCAAGTTCCCTCGCCGCCGCAGCAAGCAACCGGAGCTGAAGTCGTCGTCGAGCGCCGCCCGCGCGTCTCCGCCTTCAGCCATGTCGTCCCTGGCTTGGCCGACGTCCAGAGCTGCTGTCCAGCTCTTGCCGCTTCTGTTCGGTCCCGTTTAGCCACCCACGGCCGCCGCCTGACCACCTCCGGCCACCGTCAACCCCGCCGAAGCCCCGCCTCACCCTCAGCCGCCCTTGGCCGCCTCAACAGACGCCGGAACCACCTCAACTAGCCGCGCACAGAGAGTGCAGAAAAATGGGTATGACAGTGGGTTTTGGCCCGTTTTGGCCGCCTTCCCAAGCACGGATGCTCGGCCCGCTTTGAGGAAAGTCGCCCTCGCGTCGAGCCCGTCGTTTTGAGTGAGTTTTACTCACTAATGCCTTCTTAGTTTACTAATTACGCTTAAAGGTTGATTAGCGTTAATTAAGTGTAATTAGGTTGTTAGATTAGAATTGATTAGTGATTATTAGTTAATTGCTTTGCATATTAGTTGTGTGATTAGTGTAATTAGATAGAGAATTGCTTGTAGTATTTATTGGATGCCTCTTGGGATTTTTCCCGTCCCTTATCGGGTGTTAGTTAAGCTGGGATGGCCAGTGACCGGGATTTTATGCTGATGATGGTGGCGCAGGCCGTTTATTTAATTGAGCTTCATATGGTGCTAAATTGGAATTATTGTGTTTAAATATTAATTTTCGGAATTAAATTAATTAATTATTTATTTTCCGAAAATTCAACTTGGATGGCCAATGATCAGAATATTATGCTGATGACCGTGGTGAAGTCTATTTATTTAATCGGGCTTTAATTTTAGTTAAATTGAATTGTTAATATTTATTAATTAATTTTCGAAATTAATTATTTATTTATTTATTTTTCGGAAATTAAGATTGAGATGGTTGATGACCGAAATCTCGTCTTGATTGTCGTGGCGCAGTCCGTTTATTTATTTGAGCTCTACGTTGTATGAAATTAAATAAATTGTGATATTTTAGGGATTTACACTGAATTGATTGAAATTGAGTGAAATTGAATGATTGATTGGTAATTGGCTGAGTATGACTAGTTAGCATTTGTACTGCCTTGTTGAGCTGTAAGTGGAGAGAGTGATGAGAACTAACTGAGAATTCTATTGGCTGAGACCGATCAAGTACGAAGTATAGACAGGCGTGGTTCGGTGATAAAGTACATCACTGTGCGAAAACAACGCCTTAAAGAACGCACGTAGACTGTCTATGACTTATGGTAGGCGTGGTTCGGTGATTAAGGATATCATCTTTGTGTAAAACGGCGCCTTAAAGAACGCACGTAGACTACCTATGAATCATGACAGGCATGGTTCGGTGATTAAGGATATCACTGTGCGAAAACGGCGCCTTAAAGAACGCACGTAGACGACCTATGACAGGCGTGGTTCGGTGATGAGGAATATCACTGTGCGAAAACGGCGCCTTAAAGAACGCACGTAGACCGTCTGATACTTATGTCACCTTGGCGAAAACGACGCCCGAGAGCATTGATGGAGCTCTGTGACTAAGTGTACTATTGGAGGTTATGTGGGATGGAGTGAATGACCTAGAAATGATTCGACTGACTGGTAATCGACTAGGTCGATTGATCGATGATTCGATCTGAGTATGATTCAATGTGATTGATCACTGCCTTGATTTGATGTTGTGAATTGATTTATTGAATGGAAATGACCGTGAGTGGTCTTGTTGGCGTGTAATCGATTAAGTCGATTAGATCGATGCTTCGATCTGTAATGTTATTGCTTGGGTGCCTGTTTGATTTGTGCTAATATGCAGGTGGAATCTAAGGACAAGGTAAGTCCTCTGACTCATGTTGTGCATAGGCAGCCCTAAGGTGTATTAGTTTACTAATCGGGTCTTAGGGGGTAGAACTTGCTGAGACGTTGTCTCAGTGGTTATTGAATAACCATTTCAGGACTCGGATGAGGAGCTTAAGGAGGAGGAACTTGATGAGGAAAACCCTGATGAGGAACTCGAAGAGAAGTATCAAAAGGAGAATCCCAAGAATGATCCAGAGTAGGATCCTAATGACGTTTGCCATAGAATCAATTTGAATAGAAACCAGTTGTTTTAGTATGGCTTGTGTATGATCATAAGGATGTGATTTTCAGGTTCAGGTTTCTAGTCCTACTTGTATATCCCATTGCTTTATTGTTTGGGGATTTTTATAACTGCTTCCGCATGTGCTATTAAAAAGGACAAGGTCGGCGATAGGTAGTCCTGGGGATATCGCATAATAAAATCGACCAAACTCGAAGGATGGTCACGTGACGGAGAGTCGGGGCGTGACATCCCCTCTTTTTGTGGTATCAGAGCCAGGTTAGGTATCGGAGTGATAAGGTGTGATGACCTATGGGATAGCAGTAGGAAAGGCCTTTAAATCCATCCAAAGTAGGACCTTCCGGGCTCTCAATAGATTCAAGAGTAAGACATCTCTCCTATTTACCCCAGTCAGAATTCACCAGTCCATGTATTTTGCACGACAAACAGTTCTACCTTCCGGACAAAATCGCATTATGATGCAAGCCAATATGCGCATCTGCCTCTTGAGAAATTTTCTATCCTATCATATCAATATGAAAGCTTCCCCGGCCACTATGACGAATAGCAATCAGCGCAATTGAGAAATCCTCGATTAGCCCACGCAACAGCTCAAAGGAAATTCACAAGTGTAATCAAATTCGTAAGTACAAAATTGTTAAGCATCATTAAAGCAAATACCAAATTAAGACCACAGCACCAATCAGCCGAGCAAGAGAATACACAACCAGCGAGCATAATCTCAATCCGGTGAATATAATCCGTCAGATGCCAAAACCCATGGTATAGTCTCAAAATCGTATTCCGAATTCGTTCAGGCATTTTAACGAATGCTTGGTGGTCAGTTCAAAAATAGAACACAGAGTCATGATCGAAGAGTCATTTCCGATATATACAAATTCAATGATATCGGAACGTATTTAAACTACTAACCGATCCGCAATCATCATTCTGGTTTTACTCATAACCTCAATAACAAATTTCGGATTCAACTGAATAAAACAGAGCAATGTCGTACACCCCTCGGAGACCGTCTTTGGCCAAGAGCAGCCATGGAATAGTGGACCGAGGTCTTGGAGGCATCGTCACAGGTGAGGTCGGGGCCATCGCGCGTTGGTGAAAAACGAGAAGTCGTCGACGGTGAAGATCACTGAGCCCTCGTCGCACAACATGAGGCACGCGCGAGGCCAAGGAGAGTAGAATATCAGCAGCCGCTGGAACGAGAACGCCAGAGACGTCATCTTCTCGATGTGTTATGAAAACATGCTAGAATGAGTGATTCCGACTTCGTCTATGAAGATCCTAGTAGTATTATCTCTAAATGAAAACTCATTTCTCGGAAAATAACCAACCAAGGATTTGGCATCGGTTGACGAATTAGCTAGAGAAGCACCGAAATTCATTTCTTGAAGAAGAAATAATGGGCAAATCGGATGCATGCATCCCGAGTTCATCTGAACAATTAAATCTGGTAAATCACACACACACATATATATAAACCACGTTAGTTAGACAATCTAGAAACATTTAGGTTTCCACACTCATGCCTGCAATAACCTTCCTTTTCTAGAAGAGAGAATGGATCGTGCTGATAATAAACCCTCTCAATTCATGAGACAACATATTACTGGTTACTTTTTATATGCCTACCATGGTCGTCCGCTAGATGAGAAATTAGACGAAAGCTCACGTGATTAGAGCATTATTCATATGGTGCTGTTACTTTTAAATGAGAAACCTTTAATATTGACGAAAAAGAAAAAAAAAATGCAAGACATTTGAATGTTTCATATGTGCAAATCTAATTATCTCACAAATCATTCAACCAACTATTGCATCATCACCTTGCAAGGCGTGGGAGTTAAAATCCACCATTGAAGTCGAATCATCTCCATCTCAATCCCCTTAAGAAAGTGAGAATTCGAACTGAACCTTCCCCTTCTCATGTGAGAAGGATGGCTGAATGCTAGTAACTATATTACCATGATTGATATACGTATTTAAGCCCGGCCTAGTAGGATAGGATGGTTTGCAGTTTGTATTCTCTAGGCCTCACACGATGGGAGCTCGGGTGAAAATCTAGAATTTTAACCACGCAAAAAAAACAAAAAAATCGCCCCTCACCGTTATAATGCATTCTAGAATTATAATTATTGGGAGACAAAAAAACAAACCAATACTTTGCATTATCTATTGTTACAATTTCTTCTACTTCAGGTGAAAAGTACATGGCTTTTGAAGGCTCATGAGTCATGACGAAATGTACGTAATTAAAGGATAAAGGAGAATTTATGCAATAATTTAGAATTTAGGGGATAGAAGGGATGTATTTTTTGTCCGCAAATTATATATCTATCTATACTATCTTTGAGTTCTCATTCCGGTTAACATATAAGCAGACAAAGCTCTAAGGACTTAACAAAGTGAAAGTTTAGGACAAATATGAGAACATTTGATAAATTGTTGTTTAGCAGATGTATATTGTAGCAGATGATAAACTGTTGTAGGAGGAACTATTAAATGAACATAGACTTAGAGGTGTCAAAATGGGTCATGAAGCCATTTTTTGACCATATATTTGGGGTAAAGCCATTAAACGGGTGGATTGGGATGGGTTTGGGTCGGGTCATTAATGATCCGACCCAAATTGACCCATTAATCAATTTATGACCCATTTATGCATAATGTAAATTTTCTGACCCATACCCGACCCAACCCATATTAATAAAATATTTTCATATTTAACCAAATTTAGAAAAACTTATTCCTATGTTTTTTTAAAGATTATATTACTAAAATACTATATATATATATATATATGTATGTATGTATATTAAATTGAATTGCTAAAATATTTTTATGCAACACAAATTTAATGGACATTTTTTAATAATTTTTAAAATAATTATTTTTAAAAATCGAATTTTAATTATTTTTTTATTTTTTAAAAATTAAAATTTTTATTGTTTTTATTTTATTTTTTAAATATACTTTTCTTTTTTTTTTTCTTTTTTCTTCTTCTTTGCCTGCCGCCGGCCACGACGACGGCCGGCAACCGGCCACAGGCGAGCCTCAAGCTCACCGACGTTGGCGAGCTCGAGGCTCGCCAGCTCAAGGCTCGCCAGATCGGCGAGGCAAGAGCCTCGCCGAACGTCAGCGAGCCGGAGCTAGCGAGGCTCGAGCCTCGCCCTATGCCGGCGAGCTAGAGGTTTGCCTGGCCGTTCGCCGGCCATCGCCGTGCCGACGACCAGAAGGAGGAAGGAGAAAGAAAAAAAATGAAACAAAAAGAAAAGCTAAAATAAAAATAAAAATAAAGTATGATTTCGATTTTTATAAAAAAATATTTTTATAAAATTAAAGAGGGAAGAAAGAGATTATAAAGTTTTTGTTGAAAATGGGTTCTCAACCCAACCCATTTAAAACCCACTTAAGACCCACCTATCTTAAACCTTTAATTGCGAAACCCATTTAACTACTTTTTGTCAAAAACAAGTGACCAATTTATGACTCATTTATGATTTAAATGGGTCATATATGGGTCTATGACCCATTTTAACACCTCTAATTTGGGGCTAGGTTGTAAATGGCTTGTCAAACACTTGAAGGGTTGGGTGAAATTAAGTTTAAAATATTGAAGTTCAACTAGAGTGGGTCATAAATGAGTGTCTAGAGAACCCATTTATGATCCATTTAAAAATTAAATTTGTATCAGTTGGGTAAGGGAAATTTTGTTCTAGAGGTGACTTTCAATATGCAGTGCTTTGCATTTACAAGATTCAAGACATGACTCTCATAATGTAGAACTTTGTCCCACATGGCACTTTGCCCACCGTGGACCTAATTTGACCAGCGCGAATCCTCAAGTCAGAGTAGGCCCAAGCCGAGATTTCAGGCTCCCCCCTTTTTTCCAGGGCAATTTGCACCTTCGGGCTTGAGAGAGGCCCCAAATGGCCCAAACCGGCTGAACTCTATCTAAAAATATATATTTCAATATTAAATATAAAACATATATAATAGAAAATACATTATTGATAAAAATAAATCTTTAAGTAATTCGTAAATAAGTTGAAGTTAACATGTAAAAAAGAGTATTTTTGAGGCCCAAAATATGATAATGGATCTTTTCTTACTTTAAAAAGAAACAATAGAAATTCGGATGAGTTTCGAATTAATTTGGAGCAAAGGACTTTTGGAAGTTCTATGGACTTGTCAATCATTAGGTAATGACTTCTTTCTTATTGGGGTTCAAGTAATGGTCGTTAGCTTACATACCACATTTGATGGAATGAATGTTTAGTCTTTGTCTCCATGGGCTGCTCGATCCTCTCATGATTGACGGTGAATGTACGGCACCAATTTGTTTAGTCTCTAGTCTTTGGTTTTCACATCCAAGGACTTCATAGAATACGAGGCACCAATATTAATATTGCTTTCTCTCCCCTCAACTTTTTAAAGGAGGATCCTCTTGGACAATGCTATCTTATAGATTAGTATTAATATACTAAACCACATGGCAGACCATAAGTGAATAATAAGGCACCAATTTTGCATTCATTGGTAGGCTCGAACAATACATTCTAGGGCCTCGTCACTAAGTGGGCTAGGCCAACAGCTTTGAGGCTCATTCTAGTCTGCCCATTCATTTATGAAAGTTGCTTTGATAAATATTAGTTTTAGATTATCTACCTTGAAATACAAACTTTGTTAATATTGGAAGAGAAATCAAGGCTTAAAACAGAAAAATGAAATGTATTTTATGACAAATTTAAACTAAAATACAGAAAAAGTATAAAATTATTTTCTATTTATTTTCTATTTATGTTTTCCATTTTATCTAATATCTAGCTCAGCCTCTTTTTTTCTTTTTTTTTCCTTGAAAAAAAGAAAAAGAAAAGACATCGTCCCTGTTATTGGGCCAACAAATTCTAGTGGGCGAGCTAGACACTTGCCAGTTTGGATTTGTACATGGCCCCTAAAAGTTCGAATCAAACATGTTCAGTGATCCAATCTAGTAAGTGTACCTGATCTCGCCATATTCAGATATGTTTTCCCCTACGTTTGATGATTTATCTCTTAGAGCTTACGAAATGGATGGGACGAGACCTCTTGACTATTAATTAACGTGAGGATTGGGACAAGGCGCCCTTATTCCCCCCATTCCACGGCAAAGGGTGAGCTGAGCTAGTAATTAACTGCATTAATTTTTTTTTACAGAAAAGAAAAATTCCTTTCTTGTGTCAAAGAAAAGACTAAGCGGTAATACACTAGGAGATAATTTTAATGGAAAAGAAAAGTGTGAGGACTCAAACAAGCATGTGGGTTTCATTCAATTGACCAATGGAAACTTCACAAATCATTTAATAAAGAGGATTTAATGCTCATTCTTGTTACATTTAGCATTTCTCTAACCTCAATAAAGAAGGCACCATATAATATTTTCGGAAGCTATCATCAAATTTCCAATTGTAACCCAAAATAAATATCTTACTCATGCATTTAATATTTTTGGAACTCGCTTTAATGCAAACATAATTTTAAAAAGTTGAGATTGCATCAAGCTTGACTACTTGAGCTTGATGTTTCAGCTTTTGGTGCTTGACTTGTAATTGACTTGGACTTTAAACCAATTTCTTTTGGAAAGCAGAAAGAAACAATCGAAAGTAGGGGAGAAAACTTTAACCCAAGACACGGCAGATGTAAAAGGAATTTTGTGTAAAGAGAGAAGAGTTTCAAGATAACTTTACCTTTTTATGAGTCTTGTGTTCATATAAAGAATCAACGGAGCCATTTTTTCTTAAGGATGTGAAAGTTTCATTCCTACTGGATACTCTCGTGATTGACGGTGAATATAAGGCACCAATTTGTTCAGTCTCCAGTCTTCGGTCTTTGTTGCCATGGACTTCATAGAATACAACGTAGCAATATTAATATTGCTTTCTATCCCCTCAACTTTTTGAAGGAGTGTCCTATTGGACAATGCTATTTGATAGATTAGTATTAATATACCAAACCACACGGCGGATCGAAAGTGAATAATTAGCCATATTTGATCATTAATGATAATATGCCACGTCACTTATTACGCCAAATATATGAGACATTCTTAGTGTTTTTGACATTTCTCTGTATTGCTTTGGTTGTAAAAATGAAAACTACCGATATGAAAGACACCACTACATGTGCTAAGACTTTACTCAAATTTTCTAGGTGAAATGGTGTGCAATGTGGTATGCACTCATGTCATCGAATAAGTGTGGAATTAGGATTAGAATGGAGATTGTCAAAAGGGGGAAAGAGATAAATTGAGCAAGATCAATTAAAAGAAATTTAGTTTTCTATTCCACCATAATTTCTTCTCAAAATTACACAGTGCTCTCAACCATCATTAGGAGTTGCCATTCAAGTTTGTCTGACAATCGTTGAAGCAATTTGATGATGCCTTCCATATAGACAATCCAACAAATCTAGAGATGGCCCCATGGATTCACGACATGCTTTTCACCATATAGCACTTTGCCTCTTTACAAGTTTCAAGAAATAGCTCCCGAGGTGTAGGAGTTTGTCCCACATAACATTTAGTTCTAGGGGTGGAAAAAAAAAGGAGATCTAAAGAACAATTTGGCCTAGATCATACGGCCGACTTTTTCAGGTTTGAAGTGGCCCAGGCTGAAATTTAGGATTCCCCCTTATTCTTTTTCGAGCCAATCCGCACCTTCAGCTTTAGCATCTTCGGGATCTCAGGACTAATGTGGATCGATCTGGTCAAATTATTTATTAAAACTAAAAAATATAATCAAAAGATTCATAATTAATGTAGAAGATGTTTTAATTATACTCCGAACACTTGAATAAACTCATAAGTAAGTTAAAATATGAACATATAAAAAATGATTTTTGAGGCCCAAAATATAATAACTAATCTATTTTTAATTCATAAAAAATGAAACAAAAATCCACTAAAAATATTAAAATATAATTTTTTTCCCAAAAAATAGGCTCTCTAGTCTCTCTTCCCCTCATTGGTACCATGGATAGTGTGTCGTATTAAACAGTGACAAAGAGGTCAGATTGCTTTTCACAGAATGATCCAGAGCTTTAGCGAATCAATTAGAATATTTTAATGCAAAAATCAATTGTAATTTTCTTGAATCGAAGTGCACGGGACGCAATCTCTTTTCACAACATGACTCATGTACATTTCTTTTGAGGAGCCAAAGGAAGTTCCCAAGGGCTTTGATGACTTGAGCAGGAAAAGTATTGGACTAATGCATGATGCACCTTACTCAAGAACTATAAAAATGATTTTTTTTCAATAATGATAAAGATCCCGACACTTGCGCATCACACCACGATTAAAGAAATTAAAAATAAAAACTTTTGCTGTAATAAAAGTGAGTTTTGCTTTCACATTTCTTGATTGAAAAGATGCCCAAAATCCATTTCATTTGACCAGAAAAAAGAATTTGTTGGGTGACTTTTTCATTCAAAAAGAGATTATGTGGAAAATCTTGGCCTTTTGGAAAAGGAGAAAAAAGAAAGTTATTATAAAAAAAGTTAGTTGATTTGTCATGTAATGATTTGATCTTTGTTTTCATATTGACCAAGTAAATATTATTAAAGTGTGCTACACTGCAAACTATAAATGGGCAATAAACCATATTTAATAATAATATGCCACATTACTTTTTATACCAAATTTATAAAACAGTCTTAGTGTTGAACCTTCTCTTTCTTGTTTCTGTGGTCAAAGTGAAAACAAACCGAACCTTAAAATATGAATAACACTACAGGTACTAAGACTTTACTAAATTAAATGGCATGCCATCCCCGTGTGATCAATTAAGTGTGGAATCAAAATAGGAATAATATTTGTAAAAAAGGGGAAAATATAAGTTTTAGAACATGTTTGCACTTTTTAAAAGTCTTAGGACTCAATTGCACCTTGTTGATAAGTTTTAGGACTCAATTGCACATTTTGAAAGTTTTAGGACTTAATTGCACTTTCGTGATAAATTTTAGAACATCCAATGCACTTATCCCTAATTGATCCTACCCCATTTATGTTTATTTTCCCTTGTAATATAATCGTCAGTTTGGTCGCCGACTTCACACCAATTTGATGGTATGTCGCAAGCCACACAGCCGCCTTGTCAGTTAGTAAGAAGTTTCTAGTAAAGTACCTGTGACATTACTCTTGAAATACTTGTATCACTATGGCCACTAAAACATTACATCTCTAGACACTTTATATGTTGAGGAAATGAAGTGGGTTCATGTCAATTAGTTCTCAATTGGGGTGGTTAATTTCCACATGGTACTTACATAATCTAAACTTAATTGGACTCACATGATTCCAATGGACATAGTACCTCAATGAACACATTGACCAAGAACTCTTGAGGTTTCCTAATCAGAATATTTCTCATAAACAGGTTCAACAGTTTGTTAGGATTGTCAATTATCTTAGAACTTTCGTCCCAAAAATCTCTAAATTTTTGCACCCCTTGAAAAAGCTCTTGAAGAAGAATCCACTCCAATGGAAAAGAGAGCACAATAATGCAGTTGAGGTGTTAAAAGGAGGAATTGCTGCATCTTCCCCATTGCAAGTTCCTTCTCACCACAAACAAATTTAGCGAACCGATGATAATGAAAAGTATTGGACATCAGTTTTGCTTGAAGAAATTGATGGAAAGAGACACATCTATGAACATAAGAGAGGACGGTTTTCACCTATCAAACTTCACTAACACTCTTCACTCAAAGAAACCTTAGCCGTTAAATGAAATCAAGGAAATTGAATTCCATCTTATAGTTTATCATTTCTTTGTCCAAACAAAAATTCATCCTTTACCAGGATGGTGAAATTTAAAGCCAAAATAGTTTCTTATCCTTAACTTGTTCGATGGGCAAAATAGTTTCCAAAATACTATTTGGAAACCAAATTCATTAAAGTAGAGGGGAACATCCTTGTAGATCTTCTTTCAAGACCCAAAGGCATCTCATCCTTTTACACGTTTACTTTTGACCAATTGCGAATTAGTACCACGGGGGAAGGGTGAAAAGAACCCCAGGGAGATATGCCCAATGTCCTCACTAAAAACCACAATACTTTCCTTGTCAAAAGACATCTTTCTCCACGTAATAACACTTAAATGCTAAGCATATTGGAAGTGGGACTACATTGAAAATTTGGGCCTCCTTCCTTTGTTAGAACTCTGGCTCTGGCACAGTAGTACCGTGTTTGTAGATAGAATGTAGCTAGAATTTCAGTAATACATAACACGTTATAAGGATCACTTTCTATTTGAATTTTTCCCCTAATATATAAAATCTCGTGAACTTGTCGCTTGAAGAGAATATTTGTGATTTGTAAGTATAGTCGGGCATGTTTTCAATTGAATGAGATCAATTGAATACAATGGATGTAATAATGAGCTGGGGTAGCAACGAGAAGAACATAATAAAATGCATTCGATGGAATTGTCAGTCTTCGTCTCCATGGACTTCTCAATCCTCCCAAAGTTGACGGGGAACATGAAGCACTAATTTGTCCTTTATTTGGCTTTGTCCTCCCTCTCTTCTTTGTTATTACTCTCAACTTTTTTATGGTGTTTCCTATTAGACGATGCTATGCTATATATTAATATTAGTACACTAAACCGCATAACACAACTAATAACAATATGTCACATCAAATTCATAAAACAATCTCAGTATATGACATTTCTTTTTCTTATTTTTATCATAAATTTGAAAGCAAGCAAGACATTAAAATAAGAGTAGCACTACATGTACTGAGACTTTACCAGAGTTTCTCGGTAAATGAAATGGTGCACTATGTGCTATACAGCATGTCGTCAAATAAGAGTGGAATCAGCGTTAGTTTGTAAAAAGGGGAAAAGTGATAAATGGGGCAAGTTCAATTAAAGGAAATTTTTTGGCAAAAAAATTAAAGGAAATTTTGCCAGCCCTCTAATATTCCGTGCAATTTGTAATATGCTTTGTTGGCTATATTTCTTGGCCATACTGACAATGAAAATGCATGTATAACACTCACCGGTGGGTAGCTGAGTTGGTTGGGCTTTGGGCACTTCATCGCAGAGATCCCAGGGTTGAAACTCCGTAGCTGCTAACATGTCTTAAGTGAGAGGCCATGGTGGTGGGGTCTTGTGCTAGCTTCTCCCCAGGTATTGACTCTTGGTCTGGGGTGCACCGCGCACTCTACAGGCCGTGGGCTGCTCGGCGTAAGCCCCGCGGGCTCGGTAGATCCTGGGCATAAAAAAAAAAAAAATGCCTGTATAACCCTTAACATCAGCTATATGAGGCGAGGTGACGTTTGAATAAAAGGCAAAGTCGGAAGAAGGGAAATATTCCCGAACCTCCGCTATGTTCTCCTTGATTTCTTACAAATCTTTCTCTTCTAGGTCTAGGGACATTGGAAGGATAAAATTGCAATTTTGATCATATAAGATGAGTTAGTTCAACAAGTCTGCTCCCTATTTGTTATTCAAATCCTACGGATGAGAAAGCTTTTCTAAGGCCATGAAGCCTTTGGATGAAGGCTCATGATATCTTGGAGACCATCAAGCAGTTTCATTTAGGGACTAAAAGAGGAAAGGCCATGCGTGCTAGGATAACATACATGTCCCAAATTTCATTAGTCTTCCTCTTGTTTTATGATTATATGCCTTGTTAGCTTATTCCATTTCTCTTTTTTTATTTTTCCTATGGGGAAATTGTCGTCAATTACATGCCATTTCTGTTGAAATAAGTTACATGTCCATATCCTATTCCTCTTCCCAATTGTTATTAAATTGATGGGAAATATGAGGCACCAATTATTAAATTATGGCTTGAGTTTGAAGTAGGTACAAGACCCAACTCATTTAAAGGATTCTGATTTGTTCAAAATATGGTGTTCCTTTATAATCAGTATCATATTTTGATTTGCTGGACAGTGCTACTTAACTATTAAATGTATTGAAGGTTTGGTTCTGTTGGAGATAAATATCCAAGTTTAACCGAGGGAGCAAACATTAGTCGGACTCCACTCAACGTTTAGGCCTTTTCTAATATCCTGAAGAAGACGTACTGCTGAAGTCTCTATTTTATATCCTCGCATGAGAAAACTCTCTCTTTAGCGAAGAAAAAAAGGGACGCACCAGTAACGCTTTCTTTGATCGCACGGAGTTCTATAATCGGTGGATTTTGTGACGCGAGTCGCATAATGAGTCGTTCTATTAATAAACACTCTGAGTTTAGATGTAATCAAGGCATGGAAAACACTTGAACTTGCAAGTAATTATAACTCTATTTTTTCTCCAATTTTTAGTGGATTATAGCTGCTTACTCTTCCAGTTGCATAGATATCAATTTTTGGACTGAACCACAGAAATCTCAGGAGTTTTTCATTGTTTCTCGTTTATTTTCTCGGTGATTTTACATTAATTAATTACAAGATTTAGTTAGTTTCCACATTTTTTTATAATAATTTATTCAATCTTCAGTCGTCAGTCTTTAGGAGAGAGAAAGTTTACGGAACTTCCCATGATGGAGTTAGTCAATAATTGATTTGTGCATAGAGAGAGGAGGTTTATAAATTCAGCTTAGACTGAAAGTGGATCACTAGACGAGATGGGGAAGCAGCTATTTCTTATTCTCAACTCTATTCTCTTGTGGTGGTGGAGCTCAATCACAATCTCTGGAGCATACTTACAAAACCAAACAGATCGGCTCGCGTTAGCCTCCTTCAAAAATGCAATATACAAAGACTCATTTGGAGTCTTGAGCTCTTGGAATGATTCTACCCATCATTGTGAGTGGCGAGGTGTTTTGTGCAGCAAAAGGCATCCTCAGAGGGTCACGTCCCTAGTCCTGAGATCACAAGGCTTGGAAGGCTTCCTATCTCCTCACATAGGTAACCTCTCCTTCCTAAGGGTCATATTTCTGCAGAACAACAGCTTCCACGGCGAAATCCCACCACAGATCGGCAACTTGTTTCGACTCCGTGTTCTTCTTCTTAGTAACAATTCATTTGGCGGGCCGATACCCTCCAATTTTTCTCGTTGCTTGAACCTTGAGACCCTGAATCTCAAACATAACAAACTTGGGGGGAGAATCCATTCCGATCTTGGTTCTTTAACAAGACTTAAATTCTTGGGCTTGTCTCTGAACAGTCTTGTAGGTCCTATTCCTTGCTCAATTGGAAACCTCTCGCTGCTGCAACAGCTCTCCCTGCAAACAAATGTGTTAAGTGGAGAAATACCTGAGGAATTGTCCAGACTCAAGAGGTTGATGCTTTTCCAACTATCTTCCAACAAACTAACCGGTGAGGTTCCAGCGGGGATTTTAAACATCTCTGACATGTTTGTATTCGATGTTGGTTATAACCAGTTGCGGGGAAGCTTTCTCAATGATGTCGGCACCACTTCTCCTTCTCTCTATGTCCTTAGCGCCAACAATAACTTGTTCACCGGGATGATTCCGTCAACGTTAACAAATGCCACAGGTCTTGAAAAGCTTTTCCTTCACGACAACAATTTCCATGGGCCAATACCGAAAAATCTGGGAAGGCTAAAGGACCTTTATATAATTGAATTGGGTTGTAACCACTTGCAGGATGACTTGAGTTTTATTTCTTCTTTAGTTAATTGTTCCAACTTAAAAGTTCTCGGGATGCTAGAGAACTTGATTCACGGATCGTTTCCGAGATCCTTCTCCAATCTCTCCACCAGCATTGAGTGGATTTCTATGTCACACAATCGGATCCAAGGATCTCTTCCTTTAGCCCTCGGAAATCTCTTCAACTTGTCTTTCTTGTGTTTAGGTGATAATTTTCTAACTGATTGTATTCCTCATTCCATCGGAGCACTTTCCAACTTGCAGCGACTTTGTTTGGGCGGGAACATGTTTACCGGAGAGATACCATCTTCGATCGGTAACATTACGTCGTTGAGTGCGCTTGACCTTTCCTCCAACAATTTACAAGGCCACGTACCACAAAGTCTCGGCAACTGCAAGCAACTAATTTTGCTTGCTCTTTCGAACAATAACCTAATTGGCTCAATTCCTATCGATATCATGGCTCTTTCTTCCTTGTCGATGGGCCTTGATTTAGCAAATAATAATTTAAGTGGATCTCTTCCATCGCAAGTTGGATCTTTAAAGAATCTTGGCATGTTAGATCTGTCTTACAACAGATTGACCGGCTTAATTCCAGCATCCATCAGCGAGTGCTTGGTATTGGAAGGACTTTACTTAGAAGCTAATTCTTTTCATGGTCAAATCCCAGAAGCTTTACATCCATTACGGGGTCTACAAGAGCTGGACCTTTCCAATAATAATTTTTCTGGTCCAATTCCGAGCTTTCTCGCAGGGCTCTTACTACTCGAGTACTTGAATTTGTCCTTCAATCAACTAGAAGGACAAGTTCCAAAGGGTGGAGTTTTTCTTAATGCGAGTTCTATATCGATTTATGGAAATACGGAACTCTGCGGAGGTGTTCCCGGTTTGAAGCTTCCTCTTTGCAAATCACCAAGCTCTAAGAAGTCTTCTTCAACCAAGGCCAGAGTAATATATGTGGTAGCTGGTAGTTTGTTATGTTTAGCTTTGTTGCTCCTATGTAGGTCTATCTTTTATCGCAAAAAGAAGCAGACCACAACCAATGCCTCCTCTTCATTATCTTTCGAGAACCAATTCTTGAGGATTTCTTATGAAGAACTTCTAAGAGCGACTAACAGATTCTCTGAGACCAATTTGATTGGTAAAGGGAGATATGGCAAGGTTTATAAGGGGATTCTTGATGGAGGTGCCACGGTGGCGACGAAGGTGCTCAATCTAATGCAAAGAGGCGCTTCAAGGAGCTTTATCTCCGAATGTCGAACTCTAGGAACCATTAGACACCGAAACCTCGTGAAGATACTAAGTGTTTGTTCAAGCGTGGACTTTTGTGGCAATGACTTCAAAGCTCTAATATATGAGTTCATGGCTAATGAGAGCTTGGAGGAGTGGCTACACCCTGGAACCATAGGACGAGATGATGAGTGTAGCGAATCGAGAAATCTGAGACTAGTGCAAAGATTAAACATCGCCATTGACATAGCTACCGCGATCCAATATCTCCACGAGGGTTGCTATCCAGCCATCGTCCATGGAGATCTGAAGCCAAGTAATGTGCTTCTGGACAACGACATGATGGCTCGAGTTGGAGATTTCGGGCTTGCAAAGATCATTTCAACGGTGTCTACCGAAGCTATAGGAGTTCAAGACCAGGGTAGTTCAACTTCAACCGCAGTCAGAGGATCCATTGGCTATGTGCCTCCTGGTATGAAACTATCATTTTTTCTCAATTAGTTTTTATTTGATTGCGATAGTAATATGTGAGTGCCAAAAGTTTGACTAAACAATTATTCTTAGCATTATGTTATGATTCGTATGCTCTGACACCTCTTTTTCACAACTCAATTCCTCTTTCCGCTATTATGAGCTTCCGCAAAAAAAGAAAATACGTATCTTTTTGTACGAAAAGATTAATAGTAGCTTGCCCTGCTCGTATTTTAAATTAAGATGAGAATAAACCATCGTAATTTTGATCAATGAGTGGAAAATTTTTAGACAACTTGTGAATCCATGTGAATAAATAGATTAAGCATATTGTATCATCTCATATATATGTTCTTTTTATAATTCGTATTTTGTCTCATATCACGTTCATGCCATTAAAACGGATTGCGAATCTCTTTTGGAATGTTATGACTTAAGGTCTTAACAATAAGTAATTTTTCCTTTATGGCATACTCTTTCATGACCAATAATTTAATATTAGAAAAATATATTAGATGACATGACATTTATGCCAAAAACTGTTGGAGGATACACTAATTGACAACACGATGGGCTCTACCCAACTATCACTTTCCCTAAACTTATTGGTCAGAGCATATTAAGACAAATTTACGCATTTACAAGTATAAATCCATCACCGTCAACAAATCACTCTACGTCTCTTCTTTTCCCCCCACTGTGTTTATTTTTTGCCTGTTCTTCTTGGCATTTTCTTCTTGTCTTTGCATAAAAGAAAGTGTGGTATAGGTATTAAACATAATTTGTATGATGAAAATGATGAGCCTCACGTGGATCCCATATGTTTCCAGTCAAAAAACCAACTATTCAAATTCAGTTAACACATAGACTTCTGCCAAGGCCTTCACCCAACATATTTTCTTCTTTTTCAATTTTCACCCGTATCCTACTAGAGGACAAAGCCACTTTTGATGTTTAGGTAATTTGTGTAGCAAACATGAGACAACTTTTGTTGCACTTAGTAGTTTTGGAGAAGAAGTTTATACATTGTTAACTGACCTTTGGTGCACTTTATGAATTCTAAAATCCTATTTCTCCACCATTAATGCATTTCTCAACGGTTGATGCACTTTACAAGAGTTCATACGACAAGCGCCAAACATCAGCCATATATAGTAAACTAAACGAAAAATTAAACGGAGATAAATGAAAGCAAAAAACCAGTAGGTGGCTTTGGGACCCTTGGCCTTGCTCAAAGGATCCCTTGGCCTCTGCCATGCATAGTAGGCCCGATTGTGAAGTGAGTGAGGGCTTGCAAGCCCTCACTCTATGTTGGGTGTGACAGGCATGATCCCTCACAATTTTCTTCAGCAAGCTCTTGCAAATGGACATCAAGCAAAATCCCATGTGACTTAGAAGCTTTTTCTAAACAATTGACTTCAAGAAAAAGTGTACGTTCATTCCTATTAATGTCTTGATGAAATTTTCAGAGTATGGCATGGGACACAAGGTTTCCACACTTGGGGATGCATATAGTTACGGCATTCTATTATTGGAGATGTTCACAGGAAAGAGACCCACTGAAGAGGCCTTTGGGCACCATCTTAACCTCCACAACTTTGTCCAAATGGCTCTTCCGGATCGAGCAATGGACATTATAGACTTAAGGCTTTGGAGTGAAGCTGGTGATCGACAAGAAGAGATGAAAATCAGAGATTGCATTATCTCTGTATTTGAAGTTGGAGTCGCATGTTCGATGGAATCACCGCCGGAACGGATGGGCATGACCAAGGCAATAAGGAAATTACACTTGATCAAGGTGAGTTATGAAGCCAAAGAAAGGATGATAGGTATGTAGCTAAATCAGTTTTCTCGTTTCGTCTTTGAACTTTTTCACTAGTGGAGGAAATCATCGTGCAAAGGTAGTGCTAGCAAATTTACATGAATGTCTCCCTAACTAGTCTACCTACCCATACCTATTATGTGTGTTTTTTATAATTGCATTTTATAATTGTGGAAAGTGGATGTATGGAGTGAAGTCCACCTATTTCCACCAAGTAATCATGTAAAATTTGATGAATTTGCTTATTTGCCCGGTTCTCTTCATTTCCGATGCCAATGTGGATCGATGCATTGCTTAATTATCATGGTTGGGCCGTTGCCCTTACCTCTCTCTCTCTCTCTCTCTCTCTCTCTCTCTCTCTCTCTCTCTCTCTCTCTCTCTCTCTCTCTCTCTCTCTCTCTCTCTCTACGCACTCTTGTGTATTAGAATGTGACCTCACCGTGAGGTCACGAGCTTAAGGCCAACTCTTAATGTCATGCTTAAATGAGAGCCCACGGTCAATTGGAGATCAAGCTTGATCAAATCCAAAGGCAAGGAGAGGGAGGCAACCTTATCACAAGATCATGGGGTCAAGGCTTACTCTCGACGTTGCTATTGAGAGTGACCTCACTATCAATTGGAAGCCATGCTTGATCAAATTTCAGCGACGTTGCCGACGAAATTATGTTGCAGTCATGTTGCCAACACCAACAACCACCGCGTGAGACCCCCCCCCCCCTACCTCCTCTCCAAACCTCCTTTTCTTTTATCTTTTTTCTTTGCTATGGCATCAAATTACAGACTTTTTCTTTTTTCTTTTTTTGGTCGATAGAGACAGAGAGTTAACAAAGACATAAATGGGACATGATCAAAAAGGGAACATGGATGCATATTTGTTGCACTTGTCGGTGTGCTTATTACAATGTCTAATTATCCTCATCAAGTCTTCCCACTCAACCAACCCTCTCTCTTTCTTCACCATTAACCACCGTCTCCGGCCGTTGCGGCCACCTATCATCACGGTCACCTCCTCCACGTCTCACCACTTTCTCCTTCGTGTCATCCACGACCATCTTTGCTTTCTCTATTTGCTAACCCAAAACACTCTCTCCTTCACTGTCTCTTCTCTCACCACCAAATTTCTAAGGTCTCCAAACCACCATTGATGACCTGATTTAGCCATTATGGCCTCTAAGATCTCATGGAAATCTCAATGGACAGGCTAGATGTAGGAGGCATCCCCAAACCTTGAGATGGCCTTTTGATCTCATCATCATCTACAACTTGATTGTAGATGATGAGAGGAGCTCAACACGAGGTCTTGAGACTCACCAAAGGCATAAACTTGACATTCGGGCAAGCTTGGCTGCCCTCAAATGAGAAAGGGAGAAAGAGCTATGCGAAAGCAGGGACAACGACCGACATAGAAGCGATATGGGAGAGAGGGTGAATGGAGCATGACACGATCCCTTGTCAGCACCAATAGTAAATGGTGGAGCGAAGAAGGTCACGATTTATATTGGCAATGGATGCACGTTAGTGACACAAGCCGCGTGTGGTTGTAGGGTTAGGCAGGGGGCGGAGATAGACTAGAGGGAGAGAAAAGATTGCCGTTGAGATTTTGAGGAGTGATTAGGGAAGGTGTACAATTAACAAGAGAGACTCATGTCTTGATTTGGCGTTGGAGACAGCAGATAAGTAAACCAATGGTACAATGGATCCGCATCCAATGCCATAGATGTGGTGCAAAATACATAACACCATGGTATAGTGACGAAAACGCTAAGCAAACAAAACCGACTCACAATATGGACGGAATAGGCTATATTAGGGCAAGTGCCCGTGAAATATATACCAAACTACAAGTTAACTATCAATAGTGTAACAATCCGCAATAGAATGCCATCAAGCAGCTCAAGTTTGGCATTAGGATCAAAATCAGGGGCACGCTAAAAACATCATGAATTGAGATTAGAACAGGAACAATCTAATGCTAATATCAAGTCACAATGTGAGAGAATATTGACTTTATGTATTGCTCAATTGGACAATGTATTACACTGGAGGGATATTTGTATCCAAGATAATATACACAAGGAAGTAATCTATTATGGGGTGTTTAACTCCAAACCATCCCTTCCAGTTATATCATGAAGTGTAAAAGTCAAAAGAACACTTTGTTCTCATGCATCCTTTCATTACAAAAGCAGATAATCAGTTGATGATCAAGAACACTTAAATCTACAAAAGCCATTTCAAACATTCGCAAAATATTGCTAATTTGCTAGTAATAATCTGCTTAAGATGGTCTTATGAGCAACATGTTATACATCTAAACTAACTCATGAATCATATCAAGCTAGTCGTTTTTATTTTCCCTTTATTTTTTATGTCACACCCATGACGCATATAACAATAGGCCATGGGTAAGCTTGTCACTCTAAAAGCCTTTCCTAGTATGGAAGTTCTCCTTCATAGTTGCCTGGAGGATCGTAGTTGCACACAACATACCACCACCCATTGTTACACCGAACCTTAGCACACCCAACTCGAACTGAGTCCCACCAAACCATCTGAGTGTAGTGCAAGCAGTCGCACCCGCTCGTGCAGGTGTTGGTGTTGTAATTGTAGTTCTGCTTCTCTACGACCCACAAGCTGACGGCGTAGGTGCCAGTGAACGTGCCGGTGCCCTTGGCAAGGTTCTCGCCGTAGGGTCCATTGGAGTGCACGAGGCCACAGTCGCTGACTCATTGGTTTGCATAGCTTTGGGCGTAGGCAGCAAGCGTGTTGTCCCATGTCATGTTCGCCACGCCAACTTGCTTCCGAGCGGCATTGTGAGAGTTGAGATAGTCTTGGGGTGAGTTTTGGGCATGAGTAGGTTGAAAGAGAGAAATAGAGACAAGAGAGATGATGATGGTTAGAGAATTCATGATGCTCAAGGAATTAGCTGATGTTGGTTCAAGGTGATATATTTGGTGATCAGTTATGCTATTTATAGAAAAATATTTTCGGGTCTTCAACTTACCATGTGCAATGAACTTATTAGGGAACATCTCCTTTGGACAGCACAACCTTGCGTTCGAATCCAGTTTGATCTGAAATGATAAACTAGTAACTGGTGCATAAGGAAGTAGTTTTGCATGTTCTTCCTTTCCTCAAATGGAATTAAAGTAAAAGGCTTAAGTGAAGTTTGAAATTTCAGCAAATTGGATACATTATAATAAGAAGAATGTTGGACTTTATGTCCAGTAACGCTAAAGACATTGAAAATAGCGCATGAGATTAAATTATTAGGGGACATAAATAAAGTTTATCCGGTTGTAATGAGCAAACAAGTCTTATCCAAGCCTCCAATAGGGAATGCAGATAATTTCTCCAGATTTATTTACGATACCAGCCATCACCACTTACCATCCTCCGATGCCGCCCACTAAGCCATTCAAAAGTCACCACCAACTCGTCATCGCATCCATTGTCGTTGTTCTAAGATCCACCACCATCCATCTTCAACTAGACCATTTGTCTCTAGCGTCCCCCACCTCATAACAAGACATCACTACCCTCCCATAACCAGAACTAACCATAACCAGAAAACAACACTAGGACACAGAGAAAGGAATGAGCAGGCCCAAAACGCATGCAAACCTAGGCCGGTGAGCCTTGTTCCATCGATTCGACAAGACAGGGAAAAACAAGCTTGGGCATAACTTGTGAAAGGAAAGTTGCCAGACACGATTGCTAGGTAGATCGGAACAAAACGGCTCTAGAAACCGCCTCGAGGGACTTGGCCAGTGAAGAAGGCAACACCAACCGCGATTAGAACTCGCCGAGAATGGATCCGACTGATCCTCCGTTTTGCAGCTTTTCAACGGATTGGCTTTGTTAACGGCAGATTTTGAGGTGGTTTTGATTAATTGCCCAGACAAGAAGCCTGAGAGCAATTCCTTGCTGTCCTTCCCCATTCCCTTCCGCATCCCCTTTCTGTCGATCGTTTAGCAAGAAATTGATTTTTCTTGCTGAACGAAGTCATTTTGGGTCATGCAGGCAGGTGAAACTTGTTAAACTACGTCATTTTGAGCTTTTTATGCTGAATCAGGCTGCTGGCAAGCCGCATAGTGAAAAAAATATCAAAATTTTGCCCTATCAAATTTCCAGCATTTGAGATCAGAATTAACACTTAAATGATCGTCTTTTGTTTAAGTGACATTTAAATAATTTGAAAAAAAAATTACATTATAGTGAGTGTCATACATAACTTTTGACACTTCTAATGTACTTCTCTCTCCTCCCACTCCTAGCAATGGCCACCGTGAGACATCGACGAGCTCTAACTAGCCCTCGAGGCCTTGATGCTATCAAGGTTGCAGCGACCGTCCAAATCTGGAGTTTGTCCTTGTCTAGAGACCGAACCACTCCACTCCCAAGTCTAGAGGTAGCAAGATCCAGATTCATCGCCCTCAGCGGGCAAGTGGTGGCCGTTGCCCCTTGATTTATTGCTTAACAAATCAATCTTCCACAAAAAATAAAAAATAAGATAAAAGTTATAAATCATTCTTTAATGTCTCTGCCATTTTCCTTATTTTAAGCTATCTAACAGGTACATGTACTTCTCTTTTGTCTCAATTAAGTTATCATCCACTTGTTTTAAAATTAATACAAGCATGAAAACCATATAATTTGCGTTTTTAATGTTATGAGCTACGTTTACGGTTCTGCAATTGGCATGGATGCGAAGGGCACACCCTCACGTGCCCACTTCGCATTGAACGGTTGGACGTGCATCTTATAATCGTGTATCGCGCCATAAATAAGTCTTATAACAAAGAAATGAGCTTGAGATATGTAATAAATTGGATTTGAATCGTAAAAAATGTTTAGATCATACATAAGTCCCACCTAGATCTTATAAAATTCAACAATCCAGATTTGGGATGTGAAATACTATGTAAAGTAAAGGTCCATTAGGAAAATGATTTGAGTAATTTCTCATCGACTGAAATATGTGTCAATTTTTATTTAATTCTCAATTTCTCTTTAATTTAAATTAATTGTTTTATTTGACAATCAATATATTGGGCACCTTGCAACGACTTTAGAAGATCATGCGTGTTACATTGAAAATTGTCCAAGATTAGGAGGCAATTTGTAATTGCATGAAAATCTAAGGGATATATATTGCAATTCTCCCAAATTTGCTGGAACAATTTTTCCCTTGAAATGGGCACCACCAAGTCATGTGAGAGAACATGACTAAAGTTTCTAACGAGAATTTGGCTAGAGTCCATGCAAGAGAGAACATTAGAACTAATGTCAAAATGCCAAGGTTAATATTGCAAATACCGAGATAGATATAAGGGGCAAATTGCCACGATCGCAAGAACATGGGGGCTCTAAGGCTGCGTTTGGTTTAGCATTTGCAAGGAGCTTTGAGTCCAATGCAAATGCTGAAAGCCTAAAGCTACTTGAGGAAATGCAATTGTGTTTGGTAAATTTTTTTACAAATGGACTTTGAGTTAAATGAGCTTTTGGTTAAAAAAAACTTTCGCAATGAGCTTTGATGGGTAAATGAGCTTTGATGGGTATAATATATATTAAATTGATTGAACTAACCCTTCGCCGGACCGGGGAAGGGCTGCCTCCTTTTTCAATTAAAAATAATAATAATTAGGGGAAAATCATAAATATGAAAAATTAGTGATGATAGTTTTGGAAGGAAAAAAATAATTTCAGCATTCGGTGGAATGCTAAAAGCCCAAAGCTAGTAGGGCCAAAGCTAGTCCCTACTAGCTTTGGGCTTTCAGCATTTTTAAGGCAAGTTGAAAGCTGAAAGCTGGCTTGAAAGTTGAACCAAACGCAGCCTAATTATCCCAAAGAATTCTACTATCGCTTCAATAGTAGACTTGATCCCACCAAATTCCGGCCCACACAGGAAGAATTGGACTCTACAAGTACTATTAATGGAGGCAAGAACTTGAATCCTTATTGAATCCTATTTTCCCATGGGAATAATCCAAAATGGAATGTTCAATCGGAACATGAAATTGGGTTCATGAATCTAAAAAATAGTGTGAATTTTTGATCTCTCTAAATATATCTATCAACTTGATAATTCAAGAATTTGAATTGATATCTTTTCATTAATTCCTCCTAAACTGTATCAATTTATCGTAAAGATTTCATTTCAATTGGAATTTAGTTATTTGTCATGTGTGAGGATCCTAGACAAGGGCCTTTTGCTGCAAGGCCCGATCTAGGCCCGCCCAGCCTGCATAGTTATTATATATTTTTTTCTCTTGATGGGCTGGCCTGGGCCATAATGTTGGCCCAATTGGAAGGCCCGGTCTAGCTCTTGCCCGCTCATCATGTTTCTTCCAGTTTAATTGAGTCCATGACAAGTTCAAGCATAGTTCCCCCAACACATCGAGCCTAATTAAGATTAGCATACTCCAACCCAAGTTGATTCACCCCAAAAAGGGAAAACATTTGCACTCTCAAAAATATAACAAAAGAATTCTCTATCAACCATACACTAGGAATCACTAATTCATGTGGCACTCAACTCATAGGACCACATGCATGCCGAAAACCTTAAGATGCGATAACCATGCTATATACTCAGCAAACCAAGTTCATAAATATGTCGGCGGCACGAATTAAATCAAATGTGGATGGAAAGAAGAAGATGAGATGAAAGAATTGGAGATGATGTCTTATGGATCAGCTAGTTCAGTATTTGGGAAGAGAGCACTCCTTGGGCAGGTTATCTTGGAACCTTGCATTGTCCTGGCAATAGTCATATATCATGTGATATCTCCTGACCCATTTGAACCACCTCCTCTGTGTCGATGTCAAAGAGCTGAAATCTTCATTGTTCCACCAGTTTGTAGGGCTCTCCGCCCTGCAAAACCTCGGGTTCCCCTTCCAGACGCAGGCGTCCATCTTGTAGTCCCCGAAGGAGGCCACGAAGGGGCCCTTCGACCAGTCGATCTTGTCATGCCCGCCCCGTGTCGCCCAGCTGTCGCCGTTCCATAGGGTGGCTTTGACGCCCATCGGTTGCCACCTAGGGAACGCCACCCCCTTGTCCGCGTGATTTCGGTACGTCCGAATCGGGATTGAATCCACAAAGAAGCTGCAAATAGGTTTCCATCCATTATTTCACTAACTTAATCAGAATGTAAGGCTTAAACGCACACCGTCTAAACATGGTGCAGTGCCTTACACAATCTGGTGGAGGTTCCACAAGATAGAGTAGCTGTGGAAATCCCGAGTCGGATCGAACCAAAGGTAAATCCGCTCCTCGCGGTTGTCGAACCCGTCGGCGTATACATTGGTTTGAAGGATGTAAGGCTGCCCGGACACATTGCCGAGGAACTCGAAGTCTATCTCGTCCCGGTTCGGCTGATCGGATGTCAGCTGCAATTCGATCCCAGTTCAAATCAGCCATCGAGGCACAGGCCAACAAGAAGAGCAAAGAGACCCAAAACATAATAAGAATTAAAGACTGAGACATAATTGCTCACATAGTAGGCCACGACTGTGCCGGCCGAATGACCCGAAATTAGCTTTATTTTCATGTCGATTTGCCCGAACAAGAACATGTCATTGGAAGAAAAACCAGCCCCTAAAAGAAAAATTCAGATCACAGAGAGATGATCAAAAGAAAAATCCAGAAAAGATACGCAATTTTTCCACGTTACACGTACCTGATTCCTGGTCGAGAACCATGCTTCTAGTCCGACCGTCTGCCGAAGTATTCACATGGTCCGGCGACCACATCACGAAGAAGTCTTTATTGAAGTTCCTGGTCGACACAACGGAAGAAAATGAAACACGAACCAAATTCAACACCGATACGATGACAAGAAACGAGCGAGGATTCTTCATCGTCGCCATTTTCAATTATGCTGAGATCAACGTGCCTTCTTGAAGGATCATTGACATGCGAGTGAAGAGTAATATATAGGTAATGCAGCGGCTATGAAGTTGGGGTTAAAGGTTTGGAAATGTTAGAAGAAGCAAAGAACGTTCTCTCAGTTTAAGATAGAATATCTTCGATGGGAAGCAAAGGGACTTAGGGTTGGTGGAATCTTGAGACAAGATTGGGAGGTTTGCTTCCCGTTTGGTAGTGTTGATCAAGGTGTACACAAGTATAAACAAATGGTAAGTCTAGACTTTCATGATCACTCGGCTTAGGCACAATGCTTTTTGAATAATTTAGCAGTTTAGACTATTACATTGGTTATATCAGGGTTACACGGACTCGAACAGTAGACTTTCTCAATAAACCCGACATATATATATAGAAAATTCATTCATAAATCACATTTAAAATCGTGCATGCAACCAAAGGTTAAGCGACTAATACGCGCACTTATCCTCGCATCGCCGCCCTCAACCCGTCTTGTTAGCTCACCGAACCGGCTGTGCCGTTCAAAACCGACCCGGTAATTCTTACGTGTTGTCGATTTCTCGAAAAGATTCCTGAATTACACATGGTCTAATGTGGTCCTTTGAGTTTTTAGCCTTTTCTCGACAAAGGAAAGAGAGCTCTCCATTTCATTTCATTCTGCAGAAAGTTTTAAGGAAAAGCTCAAAACCTGACAGATCTACCCTGACTTTTCCAGCTCTGCTGATCTTTCTGAGAATAACTTGATCCTCTAGTCTTCCTTTTCACGATTCTTATTCCTTTCTTATAAAAGACCTCAGCCTCGTGTGCCTTTCTTTCTCCATGTCAAAAGGAGAAATTGGTTACGAACTTTAATTTTATTTTATTTTAAATTACTGAGACAAGGTTCAGTTGTTGGATGAAGATGGTGATTACGTATTAATCATGACCACAAGATTGAAGGCAAAGCTAAGCTAAGCCATTACTTTATTTTGCTGTGATCATTCTTCCATCAAATGATTGCTAAACTTGAATAGTATTATCTTGTCCGCCTAAGTAAAATCAGTACCTTAAAGCAATAGCGTCCTTAGCAAGATATTAAAAAGCTACATCTTGAATTTGTCTGGACCTCAGGATTCTCATAATGTAAAACAATGAGAGGGAAAAGCCGGGGTCGGGGCTCGATAAAGATATCGACCTCTTTAGCAGGTGCGAGGCGTGCGAACACCGACACGTTAAAAAAAGTAATACATTTAAAGCAATCGTGTTTCATTGATTATGCTTTATGACTAAAATTCATTTCCCTTAAACATGAGTTCAAGAATGTCACTTATTGAAAGTTTGTTGTTCAATCCATATGTTATGACATGATCGAATACTGTATTCATTTGCAAAAGCTAAATACCTAATTAAATTTAAGGGAAAAGCGCATAAGAGATCTTTGAATTTTTATTTTTATTTTTTGTTCAATTGGGTCGCTTAATTATATGATTTTTTGTTCGAGTTCGTCCTTCCGTCAAAATTATGGACAAAATGATGGAATGGCCATTTAGTCAACGTGAGATTGCTAATGTGGCATCCTACGTGGCTTTTAGAGAGACTAAAACACAAAATACGATATACACAATAAAAAATTTAAAAGAAAACCAGATGATTATTAAAAAGAACTCATAAATAAGCACGATTTGGAAAGAAAAAAAAAGCATATTCACTAGTCACGTAAATCTAATTTAAGAGTCAGAGTGTCACTTGAGTCGTGTAATTATAACAACGAGTGGCCTAGGGTTGCATGACCTTGGCAAACGAATAGTAGGATTGCACGACCCCAAGAACGGACAATAAGTGCTCCGTGGCCCTTGCCATGGGCGTGCCGCCGCCACCTCCCACCACCTCTCGCCTCCCTATACCTCCTCCCCCTCCAAAGCTTCGGCCCTTGCCGTGGGCGCATCTCTCCCTTAGGTTTTGACATGGACGCTGAACAAGGATGAATGTCCAACCTAAGTCATCTCCTCGGTTACGATGGGCCTGTCAAATTTAAGAGAGTATTGCCCGTACGAGCAACTTAAGAACGGACACTGGGATTGTACTGGTGTTTGAAAACCCAGCCAACCACATTAATCGATCCTTGAACTAAACAAACATGGAAGCACATAGGAGGGTAACCCTCATCTCCCTCGCACTCCATCTAATCAAACTATGCGCAATGCCCAAAAATCTTATTGTATCGGTCGGTCCAATCAAGTATTGATCAAGCTTTTCGTTATAATGTCTCAACTGATTCCATCAAGGTTTGATCAATCAATTGGGTACAAAGCGATGATCTTAACCCATGCAATAATTTATTCGGTTTCTCTCCCTGGGGGAGAAAACGAGATCCGGTGGGACTCAACGAGGACGTCAAACAAGCGACTTCACCTAATATCACTTAGGTCTTGTTGTATCCTTGTCCGTCCAATTACATAAATCATGAATGATATGAAATGTCAATGTCAATTCGTTCGAGAATGGGTCTACCTAGTGTCATCCGAGATTGCATGGACAGCTCATTTCTGAAACCCTACTCTTTTCAGCAAAATACCTGTCGTGTAAAATTCCAAACCTCAACCTCAATTAGGGGGAAAAAGGGAAGGACATGTGGGCAACCAACAAATCGATCGTAAGCAAAAAAATAAAATAAAATAAAATAAAATAAAATAAAAAATTCAAAAAAAATAGTCAAAATTCAAGCCCCTTAGACACAAGAAAGAATTATGACACAAAAAAAATACTAAAGAATTGCTAAACCTATAGTATTTATGTCAATTCAATCATAAATATTTTAATTAAATTAAATTTAAGACTTGACCAAAATTTGCTAATATGAATGGCAGGGGCCTTACACAGCACAACTAGCATTGATATTCAGAAATTTTGAAGATTTTTCTGAAGTTTTCATTGTTTTCTTTTTCTTTTTCTTTCCCTTCTTTTTTTTCTTAATTGTGGGCCGACAAGGTCTAAGTGAGTACTCCACCCCTTGCTGAGCACAGGCACGTGCCTAGATAAGAAATTAGACCTATCAGATGGATCACCTAAGATTTCTTAGTTTTTATTTTTATTTTTATTCTGAAGTAAATCCTAATTAATAAATTATATTTTTCTTTTAACGTTGGAAAACTCTCACTTATGGAGAATATAAGAAACCAAATAGAAAAAAGAAATCATCAGTTCTAGGTCCTAGTGGGCCGATTCTTGGCTCCACAAATGAAAAACTGACCCAACCTAAAACCGATCGCTCGTACGCAAAATGTGCTTTCACTGGGCCCGTATCATAACTTCGCCCACATCAAAAGCCACGTCTCAGCTTGGATCTTTTCTTTTAATCTGTTTTATAATTTTAAATTTCTAAATAAATTATAATTATGTTTTTAGCAGTCACTTTGGAAGCTCCGTCAATATAACGGCAGCAAGGACGGCAGTCTTCCAGCATATACTCTTTTTTTATTTTATTTTTTTGTAGCTTTTCTTTTAATCTATTTTATAATTTTAAATTTCTAAAGAAATTACAATTATTCTTAAAAGGCTTTGGTTCCCCTCTCCCTTTTTTCCTGCAATTTTATTTTATTATAGTTTATATTAATTTATCGATATAATCGACGACAATGCTCGTTCTTGGTTTTGGATCCCCATAAACTCTCGTTACCTCGACAGAGCTCTCTCCTCACCTGGGACTCTCTCTCTTCATCTTCTTGGCCCTGCTTTGTTTTCTCTTCGCTTCCACTTCGCTTGCTGCTTCCTCCAGGTTAGTCTCGCGTCCTTCCTCTTCTGTTCTGTAGTTACTTCTCTCTCTCTCTCTCTCTTCTTGGGTTTTGTTCGGCATCCCTGTAATTTGCAGCGTATTGAAGAAAGACCCCGTAGGTAGCCTTGCCTTCTGTGGAGTTGCTTTCGTTGATTCGAGGAGTATGCATTTTGCATGGCGTGAGTTTCTGGGGATGATTGATGTTAGTGTGAGATGAGGGCATCTTGTAATAGCTGAGAAACGAAAATGGTCGCAGGTGTTCTTTTTGCCTTCTCGCATATGAATTCGTGTCGAAGGAGAAGTGTAGAATAGGTCGTTTCGTGCCGAATTACTACGAATAGGAGCTCCTCCGAGGTTCTTTTTAGGCCCTATTTGTTTAATTGTGTCTATGTTCCCGACACAAAAATTCATGTTCTTTGGTTCCAAGGAATAAAAAAAGAACAAAAACATATTTGTTTACACTTTTGTTTCCAAGAACAAAAAATCTATCTTTTTGTTCCTGGGAACAAATTTGATACAAAAACAAGAAATAATAAAAACTCATTTCTTATTCCCAAGAACACTTTTTGAAAAAACAAAAGAACAAAAAAAAAATTGTTTCTTTTTTTTCTCCTTTTTTCTTCTTCTTCTTCTTTTTTCTTTGGCGGTCGCTAGCCTTAGCCATGGCCGGCGATCGGCCGTCAAGGGCCGACAACCTTGCTGAAACGTCGCCAACCCCTGGAGAGGCTCGGCCTCGCCTTGGCTGGGCGAGCTTGAGCTCGCCTAGATCCAGCGAGGCCGAGCTCGCCTAGCCACTAGTGAGACTCGGCCTCGCTGAGGGCGCGCATGACAACCATTAACCATTCCGAAATAGTTTACGGAGCAATAGATTTTTCTATTTCTAGAAGAATTTCTAAGCAAAAATAACCGTTTGATAACGACACAAAATTTCTACTCTAAAAATAGAAATTCGTTTGATAATATTACAAAATTTCTTCCTTCTGACGGTGGCGGTGACGGCCAAGCGACTTTTAATATAAAAAATAAAAATAAAAATGATTTAGTAACAAAAAAATAATGAATAAAATAAAATAAAATAAAATAAATCATAAAAAAATAAAATAAAAATATCATTTTATTTTAAAATAAAAATATAAAAATAAATTTATTTTATTTATTCTATTTTATTTTATTTTACGAATAAATTTATTTTAAAATGAATAAAAAATAAAAATAATTTTATTTGGCAAAACACTCAAGGCAAATAAAAATAATTTATTTTTATTTATCATAAATAAATTATTTTAAATAAATATAATAAATTTATTTTAAAATGAATAAAAATAAAAAATAAAATTTATTTGGCAAAACACTCGAGGCAAATAAAAATTTATTATTTTTATCATAAATAAATTATTTTAAATAAATTAAATAAATTTATTTTATTTATTCTATTTTATTTTATTTTACAAATAAATTTATTTTAAAATGAATTAAATAAAAAATATAAATAATTTTATTTGGGAAAAAACTCGAGGCAAATAAAAAATAATTTTACTTTTAATAAAAATATTTATTTATTTATCATAAATAAATTTAATAAATTTATTTTTAGTAAACTAAAAATAAAATGATAAATAAAAATAATTTATTTATTTTAATAAATTTATTTTTATTTTTAAATGAATATATTTATTTTTATTTTGGGCCAAGAAGAGGCGTACGAGGGAGGAAAGAGTGAAATTAGGGTTGAGAGAAATCGAAATTGATTTAAGAAATCAAGTAAAAAATTTCTACTGATTTCTCCTCCATTTCTATTTCGGAATAGAAATCTATTCCGAAATAGAAAATTTGATAAGCGTTATCAAACAGTTTACGTTCCGAAATTGGTGCGGAACAGAAAAATCATTTCTGGAACAGAAATAATTTTTATCATGCACCCCCTGAGCCATCGCTGGGTGATGCCGACCTGGCAGTGGCTCAGCGAGGCTCGCCTCGCCGATGGCTAGGCGAGGCTCAGCCTTGCCGAGGGCCGGCGAGCCTCGCCGTGGCTGGGCGAGACCGGTCGCCAATCATGGCCGAGGCTGGTGACCAGCCAAAAGGAAGAAAGAAAAAAGAGAAAAGAAAGAAGGAAAATAAAATTAAAAGAAACAAAAAAAAATTACACAAGTTTACCAAACGTATTTATGTTCTTTTTATATTCTAGGAACATAAATTTTGTGCAATTTCCAAACACGTTCTTTTGGTCAAAAATTGTTCCCCAAGACAGAAATAATTTTTTCTATTTCTGTTCTCAGAAACAATTTTTGAACAGAAACATTACCAAACACGCCCTTAGTGGCAGAGTGTTTCTTGGAGATGGTTGTTTAGAACTAGACTCGTTAAAAAGGCGGGTCGGGTCGGGTTTGGGTCAGGTCATAAATGGTCCAATCCAAATCGACATATTTAACTTGTTTATGACATATTTATTGCAATGCAAAATTTTTGACCTATACCTGACCCGACTCATACCTGACCCATTTAACTAAACTTAAGAAAGCTTATTTTATATATATATGCTATTGCGAAAATAGTTTTATACAATACAAATTTAATGGAAAATTTTTTATAATTTTTAAAATAATTATTTTAAAATTTAATTATTTTTTATTTTTAAAAATATTTTTATTTTATTTTTAAATATATTTTTTATTTTATTTTTAAATATAATTTTCATTCTTATTTTTTAAATATATTTGTTCTTTTTCTTTTTTAAATATATTTTTTCTTTTTCTTTTTTTTCTTTTTTCTTCTTCTTCTTCATCTTTGGCTGGCTGCCAGCCATCGGCCATAGGCGAGCCTCAAGCTCGCCTATCTCGCTGGCATCGAGCAAGCTCAAGCTTGCCCCTCACCGACATCAACAAGGCCTATGCCTCGCCAAATCCGGTGAGCTCGAGGCTCACCGACATCGAGCAAGCTCGAGCTCACCCCTTGCCAGATCTAGTGATGCTCGAGCCTCGCCTAACACGCCTCGCCTAACACTTGCGAGTTTGAGTCTCGCTAGATCGGCGAGGCCTCCGCCTCGCTAGATCCGGCAAGCTTGAGGCTCACCTAGCCAGTCGCTGACCATCACCATGCCAACGACCAGGAGGAAGAAGAAAGAAAGAAAAAATAAAATAAAATAATTATTATAGTTTCGGTTTTTATAAATAAATAAAAAATTGTAAAGTTAAAGAGAGAAGAGAGAGATTGTGAGGTTTTGGGTGAAAATGGGTTTTAAATCCAACCCATTTAAGACCAACTTAAGACCCACCTATCAAAATCTTTAATTGTTAAACCCATTTAACTACTTTTTGTCAAAAAAAACAAGTGACCCATATATGACCTATTTATGATTTAAATGAGTCATATATAGGTCTAAGACCCATTTTGCCATCTCTATTCAAAACTTAGAAGGAACATGGAGATGTAATATTTCCTGTCCACTCGTTTCTAATGAAACATGCGAAGCTACCTAAAGTGCTTTGTGAAATATGCCAAGTGTTAGCAAATTGGGACTTTATGTGGAATTTGATTATATCGATTTTGTGAGGGAACATATGATAGGTTGATGGAGTTTGTCATACAGGGAATTGAATAGGAGTGTCATAATTTTCGTATAGTGTGCTAATTTTTTTTTCATTCATTTGAATATCACAAATTTGAAAGATCAATCACTTAAGTACCATCGGCTATTTACCTCATCAGAAAATATGAAAATCTGACCTAATTGCCGCATGGAAATTTTTTAAAATTTGTTAATGTTTTAAATTATTTTTAAAATTTTTATTTTCCTATTTTCCCTTTTTTTAAGGGCCGATGAGGGTCACTGGTTGGGAAACCCTCTTGCCCAGTGGGCGAGGGCTGCCTCACCCAAATCTACACCTTGCCAGGGCCTTTATGGTGAGGGCAAGACACCGCTTCTCCCCTAGATTGGGCAAGGGTTTCGTGGCTTGACCCACACCGGCCCCTAAAAACAAATGTGAAAAAGCAAAAGAAAAAAAAAAACTACGTAAGATGATTTGCTGAAATTGGTACTCATATAATCGATTTTATTTTGATGTGTCACTCAAGTGAGCAAAAAAAAAAAAAAAATTTTGATATTGAAATGAATATCATATGAAAATTATGGCAGTCATGTTGATCTTCCCCTGCCGTAATGTATTACTCTAACCTTTTTTTTTTTTCATTTATCTTGTTGTTCATCTTGTTCTGTTTTGGAAAATTGACCCACAGTGAAATCTGGACAGGCTTTGTTAAACTTACTGTCAGATTTTAGGAGGCCTCATCATGTTCAAGAAGTCGTCGAGTAGAAATGAGAGATCCAAAGACGTGAAGATAAAACATGGTCTTCAGATTCTACTTTTGCTCGGTATATGCTTCTGGTTGATATATCAAGTTAAGTACTCACATGATAAGAAGAGGGAACTGAATGAGAAAGATGCCAAAACATCGGTGAAAGAAGATAGTGTTGGCGCTGTGAAGTTTGGGAGAAAGGATCTTCATCCTCGTAGGGATGAAACGGATAAAATCACGAATCATGGGGAAGATGAAGAGGAAAGGAGAGAGGAGACTGATGAATTGTAAGGAAAAGCTAAATACCAAATTTGAATTTTAAGGGAGGTTCCCAAACTCTTTTTTTATTTTTTGTCAATTGAGTCCTAAATTATATGAGTTTTTGTTCAAGTTCGCCCTTTTGTCGAAATTATGAATAAGACGATGGCATGGCAATTGAGCCGATATTGAAATGTTGATGTGGCATTGTACGTGACTTTTGGAAAAACTAAAATACAAAATAAGAAATACAGAATTGAAAAATTAAAAGCAAGATAATTATTACAAAGAAATAAAAAATAAGTAAATTTAAATAATGGAAAAACGGTGTTCATCAATGGTGTAAATCTCGCCCTAGTCATGTGACCTTGGCGGTGATTGGTCTGGTGTGACCTTGGCGGTGACTGGCCTGGCGTCACGTGACCTTCACCAATGAAAACTAGGTTTTATGTAACCCTAGGCAAGCCATAAGGGCTCCATGGCCCTTACCGACATGTGGATATGCCACCACCGCCGCCACCATCGCCGCCACCTCCCCATTCTTCTAACTCTCTTAGGTTTTGACATGGACATTGAACGAGGATGAATGTCCAAACCTAAGATTCCTCCACGGTTATGATGAGCCTGCCTGGGCCTAGCACAGGGTCCAACTGTGTTTCCCAAACACATGGCCCTCCCTCCTTCAGCAAGGCCGAGCCCAGCATTGATTGAAGAGGCACTCGGGTCCCCACTGCGTTTGTCTAATTTGAGAGAGCGTTTTGACTAGCTTTTGAAAACCCAGCTTACTTATGTTAATTAAGCCTAGATCTAAACAACCACGGGAGCACATAGGAGGGCGACCTTCATCTCCTAAGGTTTGCACTCCATCTAATCAAACTATGCACAATGTCCGAAAATCTTATTATATTGGTCAAACAAATTGAGTATTAATCAGACTTTTCACTACAATGTGTCAATTGATTCCCTCAAAGCATGATCAATTGAATTAGTGTACTAGGGTTGAGCATATTAGACCAATCGAATCGGAATCGCTTGAACTAGACCAAACTAGCTGGTTTGGTCTAATTCCCGAGGCAATGGTCCAGTTGTCAGTTTCAACTTAGTAATTTTCAATTTGGTTCTCAATTTCAGAGGGAATTGAACTTTCTCGATTTCAAGGGGAATTGAACTAGCTCTTTCGAAATAGCGATAAACCTTAAACTAATAACAACTTTAGTATTTTTTTTTTAAATCTAACAATTTTTGAAATTTTTTCTACTAAGTGATTGGTTTCATTAGACCAACCCAGTCCAATTCTCTATTCCATGACCGTTCGATCCAGTCTTCAGTTCTTGCAACCTAGGTGACATCAGATTGGAGCAGAAACCGATCACCCCTATTGAGTGCTAAAAGCGATGATCCCAACTCCTACATTACTTTATTCAATTTCTCCCTACGGGGAAGAAAACAAGAGGTCCGGCCAGACTCAACTCGTGAGAGCATCAAAGAAGCAGCAACTTCACCTAATATCACTAAGGTCTTGTCGTGTCCTCATCTGTCCGATTACGTGCATCGTGAGTGAGGATGCCCAACGATGAAATGTCAACGTCCGTTCGTTCCAAAGTCGCTAATGGGTTTAATTGGTGTCGTCCAAGAATGCATGGTCTTACCTACGCTGACAGCTCATTTATGGACCCCCTGCTCCTTTCCAGCAACGTATCCATCGTGCAAAATTCCAAGCCACAACCTCAATTTGAAAGGACAAAAAGGGAAAGGACACGTGAGTGAACCAACAGATGGATTGTAAGCAAAAACATATATAAAAATAAAAATAAATATTAAATTCAAGACTTAGATACAAGAAAGAATTATGACATAAAAAATTATCAAAAAATTCTAAAACCTATTGCATTTACATTAATTCAATCCTAAAATTTTTAATTGTGCAAATTAATTTTAAAATTTTTAACGATTTATTAACGTAATCTATCCAGTTAATTTTAGCCGAAAATTGCCAACATAAATATCAAACGACTTAGGTGAGATAGCTAATGCTAACATTTAAATTTTTTTCGATATTTTATGAAATTTTTATTTTCCTTTTCTTTTTCTTTCCATTTTTTTTCCCAACTGTGGGTCAAAAGGTCTAAGCGAGACCTCCACCTCTTGCCGGCCATGGGCAAGCACCTAAATAAGAAATCAATTGGACCGATGGATCCACTAAGATTTATTAATTTTTTTATTTTTTATTATGAAACAAACCATAATTATTAAATTATTTTTTTCTTTTAATATTGGAAAACTCTCGCTTATAGGGATATATGAGAAACCAAAAAACAAAAGAAATCACAAATTCTAGGATCTAGTGGGTCGGTTCATGATTCCACAAATATTAACCGATCCGATCTAAAATCTACCACTCCTACGCATTGCCTTCATTGGGCCAACCCGTATGAGTACTTTTCCCACATCAAAACCACATTTCAGCTTGAAACCTTTTTATTTTAATTTTATTTTATAAAATTAAATTCTCAAGAAATTATAACTCTCTTTTTAAAATCACTTTAGAAGCTCCGTCAATATCACGGCGGCGACGACGGCAGTGTCCCGGCAGTTTCTCTTTTTTTTTTCCTCTTTTTTGTCCCTCTCTTTTTCTGCAAATTTCATTTTATTATATGCTATATTATTTCTTTCTTTCTTTTACAGTAAGATATATATATAGATATATATATATATATATATATATATATTATTTTATCGATACTCTTGACGACAGTGGTCGTTCTCGGTTTTGGATCCCTGCAAACTCTCGTTACCTCGACGGATTTCTCTTCCTCTTCTTCGCCCTGCTTCGCTTTCTCTTCACTCCACTTCGCTCGCTGCTCCCTCCGGCCAGGTACCCTCCTGTCCTTCCACTTCCCTTCTGCAGCCACTTTTCTCTCCCTCTCTCTCTCTCTCTTCTGTTCTGTCGAGGGTATTGCTCGGTTTTGTTGATGATTGACCCCAGAATTCGTTCTCGAACGAGGCAAGATTTGGGGTTCCAGGGCTCTGACGATGGGTTTTGAGTCCTGTGCTTGATCGTGGTTTGAATTTATCTTCTTGGGTTGGCTCCTTTGCCCTCCTCTCCTTTTTTTCCCTTTTTGGGTCGTAATCTTGTTGGGTTTTGGTTCGGCGTCCCTGTAGTTTGCAGGGTATTCAAGAAAGACTGTAGATGGTTGAGGTCATTGTGAGACGAGGGCACCTTGTAATCGCTGAGAAACGAAAATGGTCGCAGTTGTTATTTTTTGTTTGGCTTTCTTGTATTTGAATTCGAGACGAAGGGGAGTCTCGAATAGGTCGATTCGCGCCGAATTGCTGCAAATAGTAGTTCGTCTGAGGTTCTTGTTAATGGCTGAGTGTTGCTTGGAGATGATTGTTCAGGAATTCAATTAACTACTTAATAATCTTATTAATCGTGGCCAACTTTGGATTAGAACTTAGCAGGAAGATGGATGGGTAATCGTTCCTATAGACTGGTTTCTGAATGTCCGTGCGAAGCTATCTGAAGTGATCTGTGAAACATGCGTAGGGTTAGCAATTGGAACTTTATGTGGAGTTGTTATATCGACTTTGTGAGGGAACAACCTGTAGGTCGTTGTGATAGGCTGATGGAGTGTCGTATTGTATTACTCTTACCTTTTCTCATTTATCTTGTTGTTCATCTTGTTCTGTTTTGGTAAATTGACCCACTGTGAATTCTGGTCAGGCTTTGCTAAACTTACTGTAAGATTGTGAAAGGTATCATGATGTTCAAGAAGTCATCGAGTAGAAATCAGAGATCTAAAGGCGTGAAGATAAAACATGGTCTGCAGATTTTACTTTTGCTTGGTATATGCTTCTGGTTGATATATCAAGTTAAGTACTCACATGATAAGAAGAGGGAACTGAATGAGAAGGATGCCAAAACAGCAGCAAAAGAAGAAAGTGGTCGTGCTGTGAAGTTTGGGAGAAAGGATCTTCATCCTCTTAGGGATGAAACGGCTACAATCACGAATCATGTGGAAGATGAAGATGAAAGCAGAGAGGAGATTGATGAAGCAAGTACAATAGATAAAGAGGAAAGCAGAGAGGAGAATGATGAAAACAAGCACAACAAAGAGCATGATGAAGAAACAAGTAAGCATGAGGTAGGGCTGGGAGAAGAGGGGAACCATCACGAACATGATGAAAGAGAGGATGCAAATGATAGTGTAACAGATCAAGAAGCTGCAAGGAGACATGAAGAGGAAGAAGAGCGTGAAGAAGAGGAAAATAGGATTGATGATCCGGAAGTAGTGAGAGAAGGTGGAGAGGATGAGACCGATGAGCCTGATGAAGAGAAAGTGCAGGGAGAAGTTGATCGTGAGGAGGAGTTCATAGATGAGGAGAAAGAGAGAGAAGAGGATAATGATGAGAGGGAGATTGAAGGTGATGATGGGGAGGACAAAGAGGGTCAAGCGGAGGATGAGAATGTTTCAGAGGATGAAGAACACAACGAGAGTGAGAGTGAGAGTGGTCATAGTAAGCACGAGGCACGTGAAGAAAATTACAAAGCTGATGATGCTTCCAGCGCAGTTACCCATGACACCCAAACTACATTAATGGACTCAGAAAAGCTAGGTTTACATGATGCCGATGACAATTCTGAGTCAAGTAAAACAGGTCGGGAAAGCAACTCAACCATCTCTGACCAAATTAATGAAGGTCAGGATAACTCGAGGTCAAATATGGAAGAAAATCAAGTTGCTGAAAAGGCTGCAAATTCCAGTGAAGTGGTAAGTCAAATTAAGGATCATGATGATACCAAGGCTGGCCCTGCAAATAGCTCACTTCTGAAACCAGCCACTACTGCTGATCCCAAGGACCAAGAAGATACAGGAGTCAACTCTACGGAAGTGAATATGGGATCTATCAATAACTTGACAATGAGTGGTCCAGTGATTAATGGGGCTGGGAACATCTTGGGTTCACCTCAAGCTCCAAATCGAACTTGGGTTGATGCGCATGCCAGTGATGGCTCCAACCAGCAAAATATTAGAGTGGAGATGGCCAAAGTCTCTACTGGGAATTCTTCCAGCGGTGAATCCGATTCAACCTCATCAATCACCACTACTGAAGTGGGGAATTCATCAAATTTCATTAGCAATCAGACATCAACAGTAAAGGATGAGAACACCAGCTCCGACATGAAAGGTGAAGCAGAGAACATTTTGAAACTACCCTCGATGACGAAGGAGAATGATGATCGTACCCATAAGGAGACGTCGGATCGCCGGAGCGAGGCAGGCAGTAGTAACGCCAGTTAATATGTCCACTGTCCGATCAATGAGAATCGCAAGACTCGTCTGCACTAAGAAGCTATCCTCACTGAATCTTCGGATTTTTTTTCAGATTTGCTGGAGTAAAGATAAACAGCTGGACTTAGATACAGGTGATGTGCTTCTTGGGCTCTGAAGGATGTATGAATTTTGGTTTCTTTCTTTTCCGGGTCCTCTTTTTTCTTTTTTGCTTCTCTGTTTGGAATGTGCAAGAAGCCTTTTCTTATCAGTGCATCTGACTATAGGTAATCAATCTCTAACTACTAAACTACAGCTACCACTCTTTAGGCTGAGAATGGGCTCTCTCTCTCTCTCTCTCTCTCTCTCTCTTCTCTCTGCGCACAAGTTTTTCTTTGATGTATGGGCGCATGAATGTTCTTCTTCAGCTGTTTCTGAAATGTGAATTCCCCCAGATTCTCTCTGTGCTAAGAACTGCAAAGTCGTACTGGGTTTCTATTATGAGCAGAACATGTTGCATACGCATTTTGTGTGTTTACTGGATGATCAAACGGGCGTTATGTGATCGCTGAACAGCTGACCCGACAATTATGTTGACTGACTGAAATCAAATCCTAAGTGGATTTCTTTTAGGACAATGACCGAGAAAATCCTAAATCTTGTCATGAACTCCTAAAACTCTCGTTTCATGTATTCGAATCCTAAAAACTCATAACTTTGATGCGCTCGGGTTCTTTCATTAACTTTGTAAATTTTATACAGATGGGAAATATGTTGACTGACTGAAATCAATTCCTGAATGGATTTCTTTAAAGGACAAGAACCAAGAAAATCCTAAACCTTGTCATGGAATTGAACCAAACTCCTAAAACTCTCGTCTCGTGTATTCGGATCCTAAAAACTCTCAACTTTGATGCGTTCGAGTCCTTTTATTAATTTTGTCAATTTTAAGCGGATGGAAAATATGGCATGTTATTTTATTCGTAATCACATTGAATTTTCAATAATCTAGAACCTAACAGAGCTGAGAAGCTGACGGAAGAGATGAAGTCGACGACTGTGACAAGCTTTACTTTAGGATATAAATGTACGAAATGAAAAATTTTAGGAGTTAGGTTTATTATCTCGACAAGTTTTAAAACTCTTGGTGTAATTGTCTCGATTTAATTTTAGTGGTTAACTTTAGCAAATTCTGTCTTCCATGTTTGGTTATGTCTAATCAGTGAATTTTAAGTTTGAAAAGCAACTAATAATTTATGTTTAGTTAAAGTGCGTATCTATGCGTGAGCACTGACCTAAGTATTTCCTAATAAAAAACATATAATAACACATACGTCATTGGTGAATTTTCATGAGCATTGTAAACTTTATACCGAGTAAGTAGACGCACGACGGAGCCGGTGGCGCTGAGAGTCCAGTAAACGGGCGGCAGGAGAAGTGAATGGTCCCTTGCCGGCCAAATCAAGCAAGCGACCAAAATGATCGAGCATGCCTTGAAATTTTTAAGAGTCTAGGGTTTTATGAGTACTCTGTAATATGGGAAATTTGGGTAATATGGGAAATGTGCACCATTCTAGAGTATTGTTGTAATTAATATGGACAATTGGTAGATGGGAAGATAAGATTTTCATCGTTAGATAAAGGAAAATCTATGCAACGGAGGGGGTTTTTGAATAAATAGAGGTCTCACTTCTCATTTGCACAAAAATAATAGAAATTTAAAGCTGCTTTCCCTCCCACATCATTTAAATTTCATTATTAAATGAACCAAGTAAGACGGGCGAGGAAGGTGCGGGTGCGCGAGAAGTTGTGCTTTGCATTTTTTTTTTTTTTTTTGTCCGATCTAAAGCTATTCAATATCAACCATGGCAGGTGGCAAAAAAAATATATATATATATATCAACCATGGCATGATTTCGACATTATTGGAATTCAGCATTATAAGATAACTTTTCTTCTCTCCAATTGCATTCGATATTATCCAAATAAAAATCGCGAAAAAAAAAAATGTCTAACCTAAGGATAGGATAAATTCTTAGATGTCCAGACATTGCATGATCAATCAAGACCACTGAGGCACATCAGTGAATCTAAAATTTCTTTATTTACAATAAAGATGGATGATAAAAAAAAAACATTCGAAACTATCCAAATTCAAATCATGAGCAGAAGAAGAAAGGCCTCTTGCATTCATCAATAAAATCCAGGTCCTCCAATTTGGCCATAATCGTTGAATTTCCCTTCATTCTCATGCACCAAATGGTTTACTGCCATGTCGGCATCACCGGCCTCGGCCACATTCGCCGCCGCGCCCACCGTGGCCCCATACGGCTGGAGGAGCGACTTCATCATCATGTCGTCGGCCTTCATGGCAACCTTCTGCATCAGCTCTTCGACCGCGACCACGTACTGCTCGAGCTCCTCGGCCGCCATGTCGTCGTCCAACGGCTTGTCCCACCAGAACCTCCCGCTGCAACTGCTGCTGCTGCTGCCGCCGCCCATCCTCTCCCTCTCACCGCCCTTCAACTGCACGCCTCGCTGCTTCTCTCTCGCCAGCTCTTGCAAAACCCCGTCGTACTCCTCGTTCAGCGCATGCAGGGCTGGCACGATGTCGTCGACCGCGACCGCTCCTTCTTCTTCACCTCCATCCTGGGGGGGATCGGTGCTCGTTCCACGGATGTAACGGTCGACGACGAAGTCGACATTCGGGTGTCCGAAGCAGAAGATCTTGTGGACTGGAGAGAAGACGATGATGGCGATCTGCGCGCCGCAGAGGACGCAGAGCTCGCTCGCCTTCTTGAAGAGGCCGGACCGGCGTTTGGAGAAGGTGACTTGCTGGCTGCTCTTGTTTGTGATTTTCTTGATCTCAATCTTCTTCCTCCCTTTGCTTGGTTTGGGTGTCTTGGTGAGTTTCTTTACGATAACCATGGTGAACTTTTGGAGTTATTTATGATCGAAGGGGAAGAAAACATAACGAGAAAGGCATGTAGTTTTAATTAAGTAATGCGATTCTTGAAGTTTAATTATGGAAATGGAGATTCTGGTTTATCTCGACAAAGATAAATTTGGTAAGACAGAGATTTAGGAGCAAGAGCAATCCAGAATATAAGATTGATTGGCATTTTGGATAAGTTTATGAAGTTTTTTCCCGGTGGAGCTCTCCCGAATTGAAAAATGAATTTTTAATCTTTTTAACTTTTGTCTGAAAATCCCAAAAATACTAACGCTAGCTAAATAAATAACAATGATCGACTATAAATAAACAATAAAGTAAACAGTAATTTGAAAAGCTCATATTATTTCCACTTTACGAAAATCTATAGACACGCCTTAAAACGAAATACTTACCTAATTAGTTATGCCTATTCGACCCTTAACTTTTTCAAATTTTGTAAATCCTAAACTTTTGATCGAAATTTCAATATAATTTTTTCGGCCAATTTATGCGAGAAATTGCTAACATAGTGAGCTGTCTTATGTGGATTGTCATGTAAGCGATTTTCAATCACAGTTAGCCAGGAGGACTACATTAAAATTACAAAAGATGTTTTAAACCACATTAACAAAATTGGATTTAGCACTAAATTGGTACCGATGATAGTATTATGACTAATTGAGTAATATTCCTCTTTTAAACCTAAATAGTCTAAAATAGCGCTCATCAAGACCTCATTAATGGTAAGATTTATGAAAAAGGAAAAACATAAATTTAACGTTGACCAATCAATCTCGTGATTTTTCCACATTTACTTGAACTGTTCTTTCTTCTTCTTTTGTGTTCACATTGAAAAACTTTACATAATTGCTACCCTTTTACAATCTCTCTAATTGACTTAATGATCGGAATCTTATTCTACAATCTCTCCAGAATTCAATCTCTAACAACTCTATGTCATATACAATTATTTGGTTCAAATTCTAGTGCGTGGACTTTTCTGGTTAAAGTTGTGAACCTTAAATGATTATAAGATATGTTAATTAAAAAGATTAACGATAAGGTCCAAACTCATTACCGTAAATGCACATAGAATTTAGCTTAAACACATTAGTAAGTACAAGAGAAATGAAAGTTTTATAAAGCAGACGAAAATCCCGAAAGTAGTGGACTCAAACAACGCTGTTTTGACTAATATAGACAGTCTTGTTTTTTCATGAAAATGTGTAGCTTTTGCATATTTGATAATGACAACTTTCACCCTTTCCACCTTGTGATAATCAATTAGTTCTCTTGAGATAAAAATTTAAGATCATAAATCTACTATCCCTATTTATCACCTGATAAAATATGAGTAACTCCATAGGAGGTAATGAAAAGAAACTAATAGTCAAGCGCTCATCAATTTCAAGATTAGCAAGCTTAATTTCAATTGCTAACAAGCTTACTATGTTGTCCAGTAAAGCTCTCTTTTGTAGATTCTAAATTTGACTAAAACTCCTTTATCATCCTACAAAAACTCAAACTTTATTTCCTGAATAATATCAAATCTCTATTGCAATTTTTTCCATATTTAGTACATACCGTACCATTTTTGCTGGTCGCAGACAAACTAGATTGAGTTTGGGAGAAGATATCAATTGGTTTGGTTAAAAAATTTTGCAGAAAGTGTCGCTTTGATTTCTATAATCAGATCCTTTAAGATCCTAATAAATCATGTTCTGTCAAAATTTTCGCCTCTCTAAATTTTATTTTTGACTAAGCTTTGTTTAGAGATGTGGTTCTTTTCAGATCCCGACCAAGAAAGATAGTGGTATATATGTATGTGTGTGTATATAATATATGTGCGCACGCGCAACCAAAATTAACATATTAGATAAAAATTTTGGAAGCCAAGCTTGTGAGTCCGGACGAAAAACCATAGCAAATCAAATGAATTATTCTATGCTTAATTTATAAGCCAAATCCAAGGATTATTTAAACCTCAAAGATCAAGAAATTCCATGAAGTGTCCATATTTTCTATTTGGATGTAATCTGGGGATATGTTGCTAGAGCATACTCGGCGGGGGAGTTCACTAAAAAAATCCCATGAATATCATATTTTTAAAAATGAATTTAATATTTCTTTTTGAAGATTTAGCACTTTTCCGATGAATGATTGTATCTGGATGGTCTCAAAATTTATATGTATGAAGTCCGTGATTTTTACATGAGGAGATTGAATTTTTTTTTTTTAAGAGATAAGGATACCAAAAGTTGTAAAATTTGTCATAAAAATGCGATTAGAGTGCTAATACTTTTAAAAAGTACAATCAAGTTTAAACTTGTCAGGTTAGTGCAATTGAGTCATTGTGTGGATCTCGTCTGATTTGGTTAACAAAAAATGATGACATGATTTTTTTTATTAATTTCTCTATCCTATGTAGCATTAATGTAAACCAAAGCATGAAGCATAACACTAAAATGACGTCTATTTGGTTCAAATCCTAATTTTTTAGATTAAGAATAAAAAAGACTAAATCTTTTCCTTTTGAAAAAATAAATTCAAACTAAAAGAAGAAAAATAAAAAGGAAAAAACAAAGCTTGCGGGTCCTCGCTTGGTGGGGCGGCGCCATCCCCATCACTGGCCCTAGCCCAGATTTCGGCCAGCCTCACTGGCCCTTTCGATGAAGCGCCACACTAGGCTTGATTACTGGCCCTTGCCCCTGTTTTTTTTTTTTTTTTTTTCATCTTTAAAAAAAGAATAGCCTTTCAATTCTTTTTTTACTCTAATTTAATTAAGGCTTGGGGTAAAAATGAGGATCTGGACCAAAATGACGATGCTTTAGTGCTTTAGTTAATATTAACGAAGGAGAGAAAAAATAATTTAAAAAAAAACTCATATCAATATTTTTCGCTTAATCAAATTTGATATGCTTTTTTTTTGTCAGTTGTATTCTAACTCTTAATTTATTCCCAGGCTTTTTCCCATCTCTTTATAAGATATGATAATCGAAACCCACATCTAAAACTTTAGGACTTAATTGTACTTTTGTAATAAGTTTAGAACTTTCGGTATACTTCTTCTTCTTTTTTTTTAATTATCTGATGGGGTGAGAGATTGAATGTAAATGGGTCAAATACTATACAAAAGCACATATATTTTTATTCTAAAGACACGTTATTATTATAGCGAAGCCTCAAAACATTACAAATTAAAATTCAACTCGACTTATTAGACTATTCTATTCATCTTGCAGCATGCTTCAAACCTAACGGTGTCGATCCTCCAGGAGATTTCCCTCTGTCCTTCTGTAAACTAAACAGGGAAATTCATTTTTCCTTTATGTTGGGATTTGTGATTTCCCCCTTGGCCAGTACTAATTTTAGTGACTCCATAGAAAGGGCTATTATGGTCGGTGTCCATTTTTATCATGTGATTAATTTGTTCGCTGTTGATGCTACTCGCTGTAGAGACACTAAAAGTACATAAAAGTGTCTCATTGCTACTTCATTTAATCAAGTAAACATGAAATTGCACAGTTAATAAAGCCACATTTGGAAAATTGAACTGTGCCCCTCAAGGTTAAAACAGTTGATTGAGATTTTGAGGATTTCCAGCTCAGTAGCTAGATGTTACGTATTCTTATCCCATCACTACATAAAATTACTATGGGTTAAAGGCCACATACACAGGCCAAAAATTTAGACTTAATTAATTCATAAAATTTGCTAGGTGCCTATGGGCATCTAGGTAGTTGTATCTCCCACACTCGTGGTCCTAAATTATTAATGAAAAATAAATAATTTTGATAAGATGTGATATGCCAAGCAAATGTTGTAAATTCATATAAGTTGATAAATTTAATATATAAGTTGGTAAACAATAACAAGATTTGGTAAACTAAAACACAAACAAAAGTCGGTCATTAACTAAAACGAGAATTGATAATCTGCAACTTTCAAATAGTTTAATCGGGAAAAGTTGATAAATCATTCAAATAAAGGTTAGTAAATTCACGTAATAGTTGGTAAATTAGAAGCATCGATAAGAAAAATAATTCTTAGTTGATAAAAGATAAAAAGCTGATGATTTGCAAACTGCCAAAAAAGTTGGTAACTTTGTAAAAAGTGTTGTTGGTAAGTTACCAACAAAAAATTCCTCTCCCAGGCGCTCTAGGTTTTCCTCTACCACATGTGTCATGCCCCAATCCTCGGTCATGTGCCCATCCTTCATCCTTGGTCAACTTTAAAAGCGATATCTCATGATGTATCGCTGACCCTTTCATTTTAATATGCACATGCGGAAGCAATTATAAATCCCCATATAATAAAATAATGGGATAGAAAAGCAATGCCATATTTTTCATATTAAAATTCACAACCATACTTTTAAACAACCACACCTCATAGTATTTTACAATACTATTAACAAAGGCCTAATTTCACATTCAACCACCTATGAACAGGGTTCACAAAAGAGGATGGGATCTCAATCCTCATCCGGATTGTACTCAGAATCATCATCCCGATCCTCCTCTGATTCTTTAGAATCAAACTCATTCTCTTCCAGCTCTTCATCTTCTTCTAGCTCCTCCTCAAGGGCATCCAATAGGTAATCCTCCTCCGATTCCTCCTCCTCAAGCTCTTCTACCTCTAGCCATTCCCACTCCTGATTCTCCTCCCGTCCTTCCTCTTGACCGACTATCTCCTCTTCTTTTGGCATGCTCCAGTTGGATCCTGCTACTGAGTATATAGGTGACTCATATTGCTCTCGAGCTTCGAGTCCTTTGCATCCACTACCGACCCATCCTTATAGTCAGCTGTCCCATTTCCAAATGCCTCCTCCAAGACGAACATAGGCACATCAATTTCTAGCATGGGACCCACTCTTCGCCCATTATAGTACTCACGATACCATGATCAATACTTGTGGGGTCTTAGGGCGTCATTATCCACATCAACCTAGACGGTCGACTAAACCAATACGTACTCTACTCCTTCAGGATGAGGGTGAATCGGGAAATGGGTTTCTATTTCTGTGACTTCCACGGGTACACTGAAATGCATAGGAGGATGAAGAGGTGAAGGTGCTCCTATCTAGGGACCTGAAACGGATATACAATAACCATTGAGATCACGTCTTAGCGAGTTCTACCTCCTAAAACTCGATTAGTAAACTAATACACTAACCGGACTGTCTATGCACACACGAGTCAAAAGACTTACCTTGACCTCAGATTCCACCTATAAATCTGCACAGTTCAATAGACACCAAAGTAATCATATCACAGATCGATATCTCGATCAATTAATCTAGTTGATTACATGTCCATCGGACCATTCACTGGTCATTTCCAATCCATACTATGCATTTTACAAGATAGTATAACTAGTCGCCGAGCCACATGCATTCTCTAAGCTGCCATATTCACCAAAGTGACGTAATAATCACGAGCCTCATGCATTTTCTAAGACAACTTATACACCAAGGCAATGTACTAATTACTGAGCCACGTGCATTCTCTAAGGCGACTTGTCACCAAGGTAACGTACTAACAACCGAACCACGTGCTTTTCTAAGTGATAAATATAATCAACAATTTACATGCATTCTCTAAGGCATCATATATGCCAAAGTCACACAGCATTTCTTTTTTTCATCTTTTATCATACGCGCTTCGATAAAATATCATTGAAGCAATGCGGCCCGGTCTCGAACACTTCTCATCTTTTATCATACCCGATAAGATATCGTGTGTGGGCACACGATTGGCCTTAGCCGAAATATAATATTTTTCATTTCCATGACTCTCACATTTTTTGTCATCCACTAAAACATTTTTGGCATTATTAACCGATGCCCGGTTATTTTTCAATTAATAACCAACATTATTGAATTTAGGAAATAAATCTTGAATTCACAAATAATTCAATTCAGCACAAAATAAAGCTCAATTAAATAAATGGACTGCACCACGACAATCAGCTTAAAATTCCAGTTGTCGGCTATCCCTGCCTAATCTCCGAAAATTTAATAAATAAATACTAGAAATCCAATTTAGGCCCGTAATGCCTAATTGGATGCTAGAACGGATCAAGAATAATCTCAAGATGCATTTAATAAATAGAAGTACGTCTCTATTTGCTAATTACATGAACCAATCACCTAATATGCATCATTAAATCACTAATTAAATTATTCTAAACTAATCAAACCACCTAAACATGCTTAATTAACACTAATCAACCCTTAAGCATAATTAGCAAACTAAGCAAGGATTAGTAAGCTAAACTCACCCGTTTAAGAATCCGGTCAAATTGAAATGTCGGGAACATCGCGGGAGATGTTTTTCTCCAAAGCGGCAATGACTTTCAAACATGGCTCGGACTTGAAACTTGGCCTACAAGACTCACGGGCTGCTGGATTTTTCCATGGCTATTGGGGCTGAACCAAATTGCAAGAAATGCTAGGGTTGACTAGCGGAAGTTCCTTCACATGCGTGAGGCAGCAACGACGGAGAAGACCAACGAAAATGAAGCTACGGCGTTGATTGAGTGGGGCGGCTGAACAAAAGAGAAAGAGATGGAGGCTTGTGTGTCGGCCAAATGGGTGTGAAAGTGCCGCAATTGATGAAAGGAAATAAAGTACAAAAGAGGGAAAGGAGAGGAGGTGTGTCGGCAAGAGAGGATGAGAGTGAGATGTAAATAAGCTTGACTAAAAGTCAAGATGTAAGAGAAGGAAAAATGGGGCACATCGGGCTGTCGGTGGGTTTGGGGGGGGGGGATTTCGCATGAGGAGAGGGAGAGAGAGAGTGCGAGTGAGTGGGGACGTCGGCCAAGAGGGGTGGGGGGAAAAATAAAAGGAAATTAAAAGAAATTTCCTAAAACCAAAAATCCTCAGTCCCACTAGCTCTTGGTTAGTCCAATTTGATCACCAAAAATTCCCATGCTATAGAACTTGACCCTCACTTGCTTTCTTGTGTCAAATTTCTCTCAAACAACAAATCTTGGGCAACAAAAACAATCATTTCCTTTAATTCCGAATTTTAATTCAATTTTTTTCTCGGAATCCGATTTTTGGAACAAACAAATCCGATTAAGGTCCAATTTGAATTCAGAAAAAGCCCAAACAACTTCCATTCATCAATTCACTCACACTAGATGCCAAAAATCCCTTCAAATTGGCTAATTCGAATTTCTGTTCATTTTCCAAATCGTCCACAATGATCTTCCATAAAAATCCCGAACTCACCAATATTTCCTCGAAAGATGAGTCAACATTTCCAGAATTTGTTGTGACATGACAAAATCTTCAAATTCTGAAATTAGACTTGAATTGGCGGTTAATTTCCATTCGGCGTGTTTTAAGCATGATTTAGGCTACCGGGTAATTTTCAGATTTTTTTAGGGCAAATGACCCGTGGTTGATTTTCTTCGAGCCACAATGAACTCACTCAACTCAATAGCAACTCTCGATTGTTGTGAAAATCTCGATGATTCAATTATGGACACCGAGTACCAAAACGACGAAGAAATCAAACTAGTGCCGATCGACGAGAATTTTCCAATTTAGTGGAGTCACTCACGATCGGCCACATATCTTAGTCGAACAAACCTATCTTTGATGTCAATTCGATTTTTAACTATGCCGTATTGGCCTTTAAAGATAAGCACGGTTAAGAAGCCAATTCCTAGTCAAATTCTCAAGTCTATTGCCTTAAAATTTCTTAATGGCTTCCCTAAATAGTCTAGTTATCTCGAGAGTGATCGGCTCTAAGAATAGCCCTATAGACACGTTGATGAAATACCCAATTAATTCAGTAGAAAATAGGTTGAAAATTCAGGATGTCACAACATGGTAATTTTCACTCGATTCCCTCGTGCTGACACCCTCTTCAGCGTTTCTTCCGTTCCAATCCTCCCCATCAACCTCAACCCTCCTCAATATGAAGATGCTCACCCCGACCGACCTCAATTCCTCTTTCCCTGGTCGTCTCCCTCGTATTTTCAAACCCCATTAACTCTTGTAACCATCTCGAGCCAGCATTCCTATACTAATCCCCCATCCAAACCCTAATTTCGTTCTGGGCTTCTTTCTGCATCTCCTCGCCTACCTTATCCTCATCTCGCGCATCCCTCTCAAAACCTTAAACTTCGGCCCCAAGTTATCCAACCCTCATAACAGGCCAAAACCTATCAACTATCCCCTGCTCGACTTCTTTCCTTCGCTTTCCCTAGCCACAACCCAACCCTTCCGATCTTCCTTACACTTCTCCCTACCGTCTTTCAACACCCCCTCCATGGATTTGTCTGGCCTTGCTTTACTTGGCCTAGCTTCCCCTATAGAATAGCAGCAAGTATGATGAGGAAAATGGTCTGCCAAAATTCCAACCTTTCTCTACAATCAAGCATCAAGGTTCTACTCAACGATTTCAAATGACTCACTAAGAGTTATCCTAGTATCATTACGAAGTTTGGCCACGAGCTTTCTGGTCCTGAGCTATTCTTTTCTCCATATCATTGCGCCTTCTTGAAGTAGGCCTTATGGCAGATCCTAATTCTAAAGTGACCAGGTTAGAGGCGCTCTGTAAAAGCTTGGGTAAATTATGGTTTGAAGATTATGTTATAGATGTTACGGAGGGTATTTCCGACGAAAAGTTAAAAGAATGCCAACTAACATTTTTTGGCAAACTCTATTCTTGACCAAACATTAATTTTCAGGCCTTTCTCAGCACTATGAAATGGGCATGGAGGACGGAGAATGTTTCGTGTACCTTGTTAGAACCAAGATTCTTCTCATTCTCTTTTAAATCAGAAGCTGAGAAGCAAAAAGTCCTCGATGCTGGGCCGTAGTTTTTTTGCAACAACCTACTAGTGCTCCAGCAATATGATCTTGACATTCCCGATATTTGCTATGATTTCTCTCACTGTCCCTTTTGGGTGCATTTGTTTGGCTTACCATTTGGCAGAGTCACAACGGAGGTAGTTAAAGAGATTGCCTCCAAGATTAGCGAAGTTCTTGAGGTGAAACTAGAAGCAAAAGGAAATAACAATTATAAGGTCAGGAAAGCAAGAATCAAGTTGAATCTAGCTACACCTCTTAAAACATGGATAGTTGTCAACTTGGGAAGCAAAAAGTTGTGGATCGAATTCAAATATGAAAAGTTCCCACATTATTGCTACTCTTGTGGTAGAATTGGCCATTATGCCACTACCTGTAAAGAGACACCTTACGAAAACACAAGGTTGGAGGAAGATATACTAGGTAACTACGAGAACTGGTTACAAGCTAAGGTCCAGGAACTAAGCCCGTATGGAAAAATATTTTATGACAAGCAAACCCAACTCATTGAAAATGAAGAAATGGTGCTGGAATCTCCCTCGGTAGCGGATACCCACAAAACACAACCAGCACAGAACGCAGCAACACAGCCCCTCCTGCCTCTCCATGCCTAGCATCTCTTGAAGAAGGGGCCCAAACAGCACGTTGAACATCTCCTCTCTTCTCGAGCTCTAACCATTATATAAGGCAAAGCTCCACATAAGCGAGACAACAGTTGCTTAGATGCGGATTCCATGCTAACATACACAATGAACAGATTAAAGAAGTCGGAAAAGAGAGGCAATTCTATTTAGAGTTAGAAAAAGACTCAGCTAGAGGCAAAGCCAGATGTACCAAGCTCCCCACATCAAAGAAAGGTAAGTGATTTTGCCCGTATGGAGCTCAAGCCTCCAAGACAACATCCATTGACCACTTACAACTAGTGGACACCCCTGTAACAGAGGAGGATAAATCAACTCAATGGATTTTGGTGGCTAACCCTAATAAGCCACTAGTGCGCCCATGAATTACTAAGTTGGAATTGTTAGGGGTTGGGTTCTCCCCTGACAATTCAAGCTCTTAGAGTCCTAGTGACTCAGGAAATGCCCAATCTTATATTTCTTATGGAAACTAAAAATCAAGAGCAAACAGTGCAAAGACTAAGAAGACGACTCAAGTTTTCTCACAGTTCAAAAGAGTTATCGGGGTTTAGCTCTTTTTTGGGACGACCAAGTAACCATTTCCATAGACTCACATTTTGAATATCTTATCAACGTGTAGTGCCTTCTCCATGACAATAGACAGAATATGCAGATTACTTTTCTCCATGCTCCTATTGCATTTCATGATAGAATTATACTCTGGGAGGAAATACAAATAGCAAGTGCCTTCCATCACCTTCCTTGGTTGTGCATCGGGGACTTTAATGAGATTTTATACCATTGGGAAAAAGTAGGAAAGAGGATGGCAGAACACTTTCAACTTACCGCATTCGGGGATTTCTTATATGCCTGCTTATTAATGGACGTGGATAGCAAGGGGTGCGCATTTACCTGAACGAACAGAAGAGAGGGAGATGAAAATGTTTAAAAAAAAAGGTTGGACAGAGCTCTTTGTACCATGGACTAGAGAATAGCTTATCCAAATGTCGAAGTCACAACCTTACCAGCTATTGGTTCCGACCACAGTCCTCTCATCCTATCAACTTTACTCACTTTGACATGAAAGCATCGTGAGTTTAAATATGAGGCATATTGGGCGAAAGATGAAGATTGTAAGAGGATTGTCAAGCGATCATGGGAGGATTCCCACAGGAAGAATATGGTTGAGAAACTGCACATAGTGGCTACTCAACTAGCGGCATGGAATAAAAAACGATTCCCCAATGCTTATAAGAAAATCGAAGGCCTAAAAAATGAGCTTCAAATTTGGATGAACAACCCCACATTGCAGTATGATCATTGCACAATTCAAAATATCCACAAAGAGATTGAAGCACTATGGCAACAAGAAGAAATGTTTTTTTTTTTTGGTAAAGACAACGAGAAGAAATGTTCTGGGGCATAAGATCTAGAATTAAGTGGTTCAAATGGGGGATAGGAATATAAGAAATTTTCATGCTACCACTATACAACGGAGAAACGAAACTACATTTCTATGTTGATGAATGCCAAAGGTGACTAGGTGAGGGATAATGAAACTCTCAAAAACATGACGACGGATTTCTTCAAAAATTTATATACTTTAGTGGGTCCTTGGAATTTCCAGCCTATTATAAACCACATTCCATCGTCAGTCGATGCAGTTATGAACCTTAAACTGACTGAAGCTGTGACTATGGAAGAAGTTTATGTTGCAATACACCAATTGGGTGCTACCAAAGCTCCTAGACCGGATGGACTGAACGGTCTCTTTTTTCAACAACATTGGCAAGACATCAGCGAGGATATTCTTAGGGAAGTGCAGCTTTTCTTTGAGTCTGGAACCCTTAACCCAGCCTTGAACAAAATCCAAATCACTCTCATCCCCAAAAACCAAAATCCAGAAAAGTTATATCAATTTTAGCCCATAAGCTTGTGTAACTTTGTTTACAAGATCATCTCTAAAATCCTCACAAACAGACTAAAACCATTATTACTAGACATAATCGCTATGGAACAAAGTGCTTTCATGGGGAGTCGGCAAATTCAGGATAATATTTTGATTGTTCAAGAAGTTCTCCACAAATTAAGAACTTGAGACAGGAGAAAAAATTTCAAGTCATTCTTAAACTCAACATGCAGAAAGCTTATGACTAAATAGAGTGGGACTTTTTGCAAGAGTGTCTAAGAAAGATGGGCTTTAGCGATGAATGGGTGAAGTGGGTTATGCAATGCGTCACTACAGTGTCCTACAACATCAAGTTTAATGGAGAGTCCTCACACTACTTCAAGCCATCTTGAGGTATTCGCCAGGGAGATCCTCTATCCCCGTATCTGTTTATTATTGTAGCTAATGTTTTATCCCACATGATGAAACAAGCAAATGCAACAGATACCATCCATGGCATTAAACTGAACAGAAATTGCCCAACTCTCTCTCACTTATTATTTGCAAACGACTCTATTTTTTTCCTAGATTATACAGTTTTGTAATGCCAAAACTTGGCAACTATACTCCACCAGTATTTTATGCATCAAGCCAGGCCATAAATCTAACAAATCATGATTATTTTTCAGCAAATGGTGTCCAAAAAGCCTTTGAAGAAACATGGTGTCAATGCTAAGAGTTCTCGAAATTGCAAAAACAGGGAAATATTTAGGAATCCCCTTGGACTAGGAGACCTAAAAAAAAAGATATGTTTGCTTAGATACTTGCCAGGGTAATCTCAAAGTTGGAGAGCTGGAAAGAAAACCTGCTTTCGCGAGCTGGTAAAGAAATTCTTCTCAAATCAATAGTTCAAGCAATACCTCAATATACAATGTCAATTTTCAAAATCCCAGTTTCAATTATCAAAGCCATTGAGAAGAAAATTGCTAACTTCTGGTGGAGAAATACCAACAAGACAGTTGGTTTGCAATGGAGAAAATGGAATCTCCTAAAGCTTCGTAAGGAGGAAGGCAATCTTGGCTTTAAGAACCTACTTGCTTTTAACATCGCTATGTTAGGAAAACAAGCTTGGAGGATTTCTCAGCATCCGAATACACTTTGGAGCCAACTCATGAAAGGACTTTACTTCCCAAACTGTGACTTCTGGCGTGCAGGGAAAGGTTCAAGTCCATTGTGGGGTTGGCAAAGCTTATTAGCAGGAAAAGATGCAATTGCTCCCCAAGTTATGTGGGTAGTGGGTAATGGACAACAAATTTCAATTCAAGAGGATAAAGTGGCTGAAGAAAGGACTGATTTGAGGACTTGTAAGACCGAATAAACAAAGCAAAGTTGTCAAATTGATTGATTTTAAAGCCGCAACATGGAAGGAAAACCTCTTGCAATCCATGTTCAAGGACTCCCTTGTGACAGAAATCAGAGCAATCCCCATCAGCCTCCCAACTACATAAGATAAACTAGTTTGGGCAAATAACAAATCGAGAACCTATACGGTGAAGAGTGGTTACTTTTCGACTAGAAAACCTATTACTCATCGAGAGCCAACACCAACAACATCACACCAATTTGATCCAGACATATGGAAGCTTATCTAGAACTCTATCATACAACCTAAAATAAATTTTTTCCTTTGGAGTGCTTGCCAAAATGCATTGCCTACTTTGGATAATCTCTATAGAAGGAAGATTGTATATGTACCAATGTACCAATGTTGCCCCAGGACAACACAAATATGGAATGAGCCAACCCTACAAGTCCACATAGATCGAGTGGGTCTAACATGATTTGATGACTGGTTGTGCAAATATCATGCAAGACCAAGGAACTCACATAATTTTGAACTAGTTGCCATAGTTTTATGGTGCATATGAAAGGATTGCAACCACTTCATCTTCAAGAAACATCCCTTCAACCCACACCAAACCCTATTCAAAGCTACAATCTCACAGGAGAGCTTCACAATTTGGAATAAAAAATCACAAAATGGGAAGCAAGGTCAAGATCTACCTGAACTTGACAAATGGCAACCCCCGCCCCTAGGAGTTCTCAAAATAAACATCGATGCTTCATTCAAAGATGTCTATACAACCAGCAACTCGCCTAATGTATCTCAAGAGGAGGTGGTGCGTAGCAATGAAGCTATTTCATATCCTACCTTGGCTTCAATCTCCAATTGCGACATCACTCCGGCCAACCCAAGTGCTTTCCCAACCTCTATTCCAGCTTCAATGCAAACATAGTTGAGAGTGACATTGATAAACCACACAACCCAAGGTAAACATCACTACTCATAAGGATAAAATGTATAGAGCTATGTTGCCCCGAGCTGAATTAAGAAGTATAGACTGGGCACAATGCTTACCTGGTTTAAATAGAGAGGCAAGCCAAGAAATACCCATCCTAAGTCAAAGGCACACCCGCAAAGGCACACCCAGATGCCCAGTAAATGTTGAGCACAAGATGGAAGCATCCCCTGGGTGGCGGCCCCAACAACGCCTGGCTTGTACCACCTACAAAGACTTATCACATATTCAAATTTGTCAATGTTGAATACATAGCACAACTTTGGAACCGGATGTTATAGATAAAGCCAAATATTTGTTTTTAGGGGCTTTTTTGTCTTTTCTATTAGATTTCCTTTTAGGTTAAAAGTGGTACCTATATATTAGCGATGGCAAAAAAAAACCCTAGCAGTCAAGACGCTAAAAAAGGAAATAGAGAAGCAAGAAAAAGAGAGAAGAAAAAAGTGAGTTTTTTCTTGATGAGTGTTCTCAATCTCTTTGTGCCCTGATCTTGAGAGAAGATCGTCATTGTATTCCAACTTTTTCCGAAGTTTAGTGGATTCGCAGAGTGCCTCTGCGCGGAGACGTAGTCTAGGTTTGGGTGAACTTCGATAACAAATTTTCTGGCGTGTTCATCTGATTCTGCTCTTTTATTACTATATTCTGTCTGGTGAATTGTTTGCGAGCGTTATTTTTCTAGAATCGACGTGAGATTTCGTAACAACTGGTATCAGAGCCTGGGTTGGCTAATCGAGAACATCGAGGGTTTTCGGTGACGTTCGATTGAAAGCAAACAGATGGCGAAGATAAAATCGAATCGATAAGTTCAATGGAGAGGATTTCGGATGGTGGAAACTACAAATAGAGGATTATCTTTATCAGAAATATCTCTATGCACCACTTGAAGGTTGGAAACCCGAGACGGCGGAAGTGGATCCAACAGCAGAAGCCGGATGGAAAATTCTTGATCGAAAGGCGTTAGGTGCGATTCGTCTAGGGTTGACGAAAAAGACAGGGTATCACATCGCGAAAGCAAAAACTGCAAAAGAAGCCATGGATATTCTAACGAATATTTTTTAGAAGCCATCAACATCAAATTGGGTATTTTTGTTGAAGAAACTGGTTAATATGAAGTTATCTGATAAAAGTTCTGTGGTAGAGCATATTAATAGTTTCACGCAGGTCACGGGTCAATTGGAATCTGCAGGCATAAATTTATATATGAAGCTTCAAGCTTTATTATTTTTATGTTCTCTTCCAGAAAGCTATAATACCGCAGTGCACGGAATTTCGAGCACCATGAAAGATGATTTAACTCTTGATGATGCTGTGAGTAGTATCATGGATGAAGAGATGCGAAGGAAAGTCTCGGTGGAGATAATTTTTCTGCATCTACATCTTCAACGGCACTTGCAAAGTGGAGAACCGTGGAAGAAGTAAAAGTAGAGGAAATTTCAGCGGTCGTGGCGAGATCACAATCAAGGGGTAAGAGATAGGTTGCAAAAGATGAGTGTTGGTTTTGTCACAAAACCGGACACCGGAGGTTTCGGTGTGAAGCCTACAAAAAGAAGCAGCAAGATGAGAATCAAGGTGCTAATGTAGTTAGCGATAAATCTTTGCTAGATAACTTGTGTTTGTCTATAGGGTTTGACTTGACAACAGATAAATGGTTTATTGATTATGGCGCTTCTTTTCATTGCACCTCGCAAAGAGACATATTTGATGATTATGCTAGTGGAGATTTTGGACAAGTGGTTGTGGGAAACGGCCACATGTGTCCAATTGTTGGGAAAGGAACCGTGACTGTGAACATCTCAGGTGGAGGACGTCTAGTTTTGCGTGAAACTATGCATATTCCAGAATTAAAGAAAAATCTGATTTCAACCAGTAAACTTGACCAAGAAGGTTTGGTAATAACATTTGGCTGCGGAGAGTGGAAGATAACCTCAGGGGTAAGAGTAGTAGCAAAGGGAAAGCGTACAGGTACACTTTACCTTCTCCAAGGAGACAATATCAGTGATATGGTTGCAACTACAATGGCTACGGGTAATTTATCTACTCTTTGGCATTATCGTTTGGGACATCTTGGTGAAAAATGTGTAAAGCAGTTACACTCGAGGAAATTACTTCCGGGTATACAAAAAGTTGAGTTAGATTTTTGTGAGAGTTGCATTAATGGAAAACAGAAGGCTGTTAGTTTTCAATTGAATGGGCGACAAAATAAAGGCCAGAAGTTAGAGTTGGTTCATACTGATGTATGGGGACCTGCTCGGGAACTCTCTTATGGTGGTAAGAGATATTTTGTCACATTCATTGATGATACAACAAGAAAGACTTGGGTCTATGCTCTTAAAGAAAAATCAGAAGTATTCGGGATGTTTAGAATGTGGAAGACCATGGTAGAAAAAGAAACAGGTTATCAAATTAAAGCTTTGAAATCTGATAATGGTGGTGAATACACAAGTAAAGAATTTGCAAATTATCTGAGCCGAGAAGGCATACACGGGTTAAAGACTGTTCCTAGAACTCCTCAAGAGAACGGTGTAGCTGAAAGAATGAACAGGACTATTCTAGAACGTGCGAGATGCATGAGACTACACGCGGGTCTCCCGCTACACTTATGGGCTACCACAGTTGATACAGCTGTTTATCTTATCAACAGAAGTCCATCTAGTGCGTTGGATGGAGAAGTACCACAAGAGCGGTGGTCAGGTAAGAAGATTAATTATTCACATCTAAAGGTATTTGGTTGTATTGCATATGCTTTGATTGACATGGAGGATAGGAAAAAGCTTGATGCTAAGTCCCAGAAGTGCGTCTTTATTGGATACGGTGGCAACGAGTATGGCTATAGACTTTGGGATTATGAGAATAACAAAGTCATCCGTAGTCGCAATGTGGTATTCCATGAAGAAAAGATGTACAAGAATCGTCAGATAGAGACAGAGCATGAGAAGTTAGTACAACCAGAGTATGTTGAATTAGACATAATGCCCGTGAAGATGTTTCCAGTAGATCAAAGTTCACCTGAAAGAGAGGTTCAAGATGAACCTATTATCAGTGAAGAGGTAGTTCAAGAAGAACGCAGTGATTCGGAGCAAACGAATGACCCTGAAATACCTGTCGTGAGAAGGTCTACACGTGTGAGAAAGCCAAAGGTAATTTTTGACCCATCAGCTAATACTGTTCTGAGCCATGTCTTATATACAGATTCGGGAGAACCGGAGACTTACGATGAGGCAAAGGCAGACACGTCTCACTTGCAGTGGGAGTGTGCTATGAAAGACGAGATGAGCTCGTTACTTCAAAACAAAACTTGGGAGTTGACCAAGTTACCCACAGGTAAGAAAGCTTTATTGAACAAATGGGTGTACAAGATTAAGAATGAAGCAGATGGTAATATTAGATACAAGGCGAGACTTGTAGTCAAGGGCTTTTCTCAAAAAGAAGGGATCGACTACTCCGAGATATTTTCACCTGTAGTGAAAATGACATCAATTAGAGTTCTGCTAAGTATAGTTGCAGTGGAGGATCTTCATCTTGAGTAGTTAGACATAAAAACAGCGTTTTTACGTGGTGACTTAGATGAAGAATTATACATGGCACAACCTAAGGGTTTTGAAGTCAAAGGTAAGGAGCACATGGTATGTCGCTTGAAGAAAAGCTTGTATGGCTTGAAACAAGCTCCGCGACAATGGTACTTAAAATTTGATGGTTTCATGCAAGAAAAAGGATTTACACACTGTGAGTCTGATCACTGTGTTTATTTTCGCAAATATGGCGATGGTGACATTGTGTATCTATCTTTATATATGGATGACATGCTGGTGGCTAGTTCTAATATGAAGAGAATCGTAGAAGTGAAAAAGATGTTATCATCACAGTTTGCTATGAAAGACTTGGGAGAGGCCAAGAATATTTTAGGCGTGAAAATTATCAGGGATAGGAAAAATAAGAAATTATGGTTGTCGCAGGAAGACTATGTGAACAAGGTGTTAAAGAGATTTAACATGGACAAGGCAAAACCGGTTGCAACTCCTCTAGCAAATCACTTCAAACTTTCCAAGGATATGTGTCCAAGCACTCAGACTTTGAAAGATGAGATGGCGGTAGTTCCATATGCATCAGCAATGGGGAGTATGATGTATGCCATGGTGAGCACAAGACCAGACATTGCACAAGCAGTGGGAGTTGTGAGTCGATATATGCAGAACCCAAGTAGAGAGCATTGGAATGCAGTTAAATGGATATTGAGATATCTAGCAGGTACTTCCAATTACTCACTTTGTTATGGTGGTACATCTCTAGAGTTGTAGGGTTATGTAGATGCAGATCATTCAGGTGATCGAGATAGTGGTAAGAGTACCATTGGATATGTCTTTACAATTGCAGGTACAGCAGTGAGTTGGGTATCTCAACTACAAAAAGTAGTTGCTTTATCGACAACAGAGGCAGAATATGTAGCGATTACAGAAGCTTCCAAGGAAATCATGTGGTTACAAGATTATATGAAGGAGTTACATCGAAAACAGCCAGTCAATACACTGTGGAGTGATAGTCAAAGTGCAGTGCACTTAGCAAAGAATGCAGCTTATCACTCAAGAACTAGACATATCAAAAAGTGTTATCACTTTATCAGGTCAGCATTGAAAGATAATGAATTAAAGCTACAAAAGATTGATGGCTCGAAGAATCCAGTTGACATGATGACCAAGGTAGTAGACAGAGAGAAGCATATTTTCTGTACTACTACCATTGGTATTACTCCATGTTGATTGGCCCATCCAAATGGCCCTCCTTGCTAAGAACACCAAATCGACAAAGCTGGATAGGGGCAACCCTCACTTAAATAGCAATGACAACGATGATGAGTTCGACCCACTAGAGATGCCCAACTCGATCCAGATCTGTAATAGAGCACGCCTGCCTAAGCTGCACAGCAAAGTTGAAGTGAGAGATCATGGCAAGCTCCCTTTGACCAGTGACACCATTGATGAAGAATCTACCGCCTCTACAACACCTGCACACGACCTCAGATTTACTGGATCTGATTCTCCAGCATAGCAGCAAGACAAAAGGCGCACCAACGACACCCACCATGTAAGGATTTGCATATCTGAAGAGAGGAATGGGGATAGGACCTACTCGTGCAGCAGCGACACAAAGGAAGGACCCGCCTCTCCTCCTGGCCCCGATCAAACCAAGTGACATGCTGATAGTAGACCCGATCTGGCATCGCACCCCACCACGACCAAAGAGACGACTAGGGGATTCTTCGATACTCAGCAGAGAAGACCATTCTCTCGGGCTGTTGTTGCTTGCATCTGTAGAGACTCACTTGGCCGAATAAGAGATGGGTTTGCAAAAAATGTTGAGGTGAGTTCAGCTGAACAAGTGGAGGCCGTAGCTTTAGTCAAAACCCTAGATTTTATATCTTCAAAGCTCACCCCGAATTCCCCAAAAAAGAAATAGTACTTTTGTTTGATTGTCATATGCTGGTGGAAAGTGTTCTCTCCTCACCTACTTTAAGCTGGTTAGTGCAGCCTCTCATGGACCGGGCCAAGCACAAACTAGAGACTATTTCGGACTGACTTTTGCCCACTGTAGCCGTAGTACCAATAGAGTAGCCAATTGGTTAGCTAAAGCCCAACGTATGGGTTGTCTGCCTAGAAACTGGATTATTAACCCCCCATACTCTTTTTTATTTAGGGATAATACCCTAAAAAAACCCCAAACTGGTACACTTGTGACAAATTTACCCCAAACTATTTTTTTGACCACAAAAAACCCCAAACTGGTATACTTTTGACAAATTTATCCCAAATTGGTACACTTGTGACAAATTTACCCTATGTTAGTTTTCGTTAAATTTTATTCTCAAATTATTAAGTTAAATGACACGTGACAATTAACCAGTATATCAATTTAGGATTTTACGTTCCGTTTGTCATAGTTTACAATTTTTATGATTTTTTTGTGGTATTAATCCAATTTAGCATAGGGTATATTTGTCACAAATTTACCAGTTTAGGGTTTTTTGCAGTCGAATAAATTAGTTTTGGGTAAATTTGTCATAAATGTACCAGTTTAGGGTTTTTTATAATCAGCCGGGGTAAATTTGTTACAAGTTTACCAGTTTTGGGTTTTTTATGGTCAAAAAAATAATTTGGGGTAAATTTGTCACAAGTGTACCAGTTTGGGGTTTTTTAAGGTATTATCCATTTTATTTACTATGTACTGATGCACATGATGTATTTGTTCAAACCCTCAAATAGTAATGATATCCTGCTTATTTGTCAAAAAGCAAAAAAAAAAAAAAAAAGTTACCAACAAAGAACCAGGGAAATAAGGCGTTCATTAATTATTTTTCACTCAAAATGTTTTTGAGACTTACCAATTTTTTCCAAATTTTACTGACACGAGAAAACAAATTAATTTTTTTTGGAAATATTAGAACCTTGCATTCCTCTCACCTTTTGAAAACGAAACAATATTATCTCTCTCACCTTTTACTTTAGCTGTCTTTAATCAGTTTCGAGTAGCCAACACAGATTTCTACGCTTGTCACTCACGTTAACGCACGATTAAACTCGTTAATGAGTGAGTAGAATGCTTTTTACATGACCTTAAATTGTCTACCTTAACATGTCTAGCCCAAAGATAACGAAGTTCGATTGATTTTAAAGAATAAGGCATATTTGTTTTCTCGCTTGTCTCTTCTCGTCTTTTTTCAGAGACGTTGGACCAAAGAAAGTGGCAAAACTTCCCTGCCGGAGTTCGGTTCGACATGAGTCGACAGTGTTGCCATTACGGCTGAAAATTCATATTAATTTTATTATAATGTGTCATTTTTGTTGGTTTTTAGCATCTTGATTATGATTCAAATTTTCGAATATTTAAATTAGGATGAAAACATGTTGGTTCATATCAATATAATAAAAGTATGTGTGTCGTGTTGTGTACTATCGAGATTTTCTCTTTGTAATTTATGTTTTATCTAGTGTTGTCTAAACAGATCGTACCATGAATTATTTTCTTTTTTAGAGACCATGCGTGGATATCTATAAGATTCATGAAATTTGATCGGTTTTTTCTTCTTTTTTTTGTCGAAAAAAATTTGTATTCATGGCTTAAAAGTGTAAATGAGAAATACATACATTTTTATGGTGAAGCAAATCGAAGCAAAGCAAAGGCTAGAACACTACAAAACAAAGCCAAATCCAGAAAACAATGAGAATTAACAAAATACTGGCAGGGTTAAATACACACTTGTTTTAAAAGAACGGATCTATCAAGAAAAATAATTGATGGCGAATTATTGGATCTCATATCATCGTCCGTAATGAGCACATGCCAAAAATTCATTTTCCAATAACTACGGTGTTGCCATTTGACTATGTGGGCCTAGGTTCGGTTTCCTCTACATTGTCGCTATACAAAGACAACCAAAATAGGTTGAATAAATATAGATCTAACCTTTGAAAGAGCAAACCTTCATAGTTTAGTAAGACACTAGATTACGATCATCATTGAAACTAGAGGTAGAGAACCTATACATGAACAGAGCATGAGAGTATCAAATTTCTGAAAACATTATTAAACTCTTAAATCTAAATCGGTATAGAAGAACTCCTAAGTCTAAAACTAGATTTAGAGCATTCAAATTCTCAAATCTAGAACTAAATCAGGAGAGCATCATAGCTCCCAAATCTAAATCAGGAGAGAAAAAAGAGGAAAAGTACCAAAAAAAAAAACTCAAAGAAAATCAAAATAGATAGAAGTGAGGATGAAACTAACTTAAACCCTCCCTATGATTGAAGGTTGAAGAAGACAATGAAAAGAGAAGAGAGGAAAAAACTTTTCGATTGCTAATCTTGAATTTAGGTTAATTGAATTTGACATTTGATTGGCTGAGTATGCATAAATTAAGTCTAGATAAAGTATCTCCCTTATGTATGAAACGTTTCTCTCAAGCGATCACGTGCCGTCAATAAGGTTTTGTCTTGCGAAGTTGATTTCTATGTTTTTAATGTGAAAAGGAGGTAATCTGACGTGACCCATCTCCGCCGTTTCCAAGACATCATTGTCCGACAAAGAACGTTTCCACCTGCACATGGTTTTGGGCGAATGATTGTGTGTCGATATCAGAAGGGAGTCCAGATTCAGCTAAGTACTGTAGAGGGATCAAATCCCCAAATGAGTAGATTCAATGCCCCAATACTTTCGGGTTGGAGGGAACATTCGAATCAAATCATGGGACTTCGACTCTTCTCCATATTATTACTGCTTTTGACTTCAAGTCGCTTGCACATTCGAATCAAATAGTGGGACTCGAGGGTATCACCATGGGGATGTATCGTCCAGCGTCTATAAGAAACCTTTTGATTTAATTATGAAAACAGATCATTAGAAGGTTTTACTTTGAAATCACCTCTGTTGTCGATAACACATGTTATTCACGTGGACAAGCATTTCACGGATAGATAATATATGTGAGGTGTAGCAGTTTGGCTACGATAAATCAAGGGCCAAATACATGATTTTCCATGTCACTTATTTACGAGGCTTATATATGCTTTATGTGGTGTAGGATTACTATTTTTAGATTAGGTTAATTGTAATTTACAATGATTGTAATTAAGTATAGTTCTCTTCCCAGCCTTTATTGACCGCATTGCTCATGTTTCTCCGTCATAGTCTGTAGCTTCAATTTCTGTTCAAAACTCTTCTGCTACTCATTTATGAGAGAAAGACACCACCACCAAACTTGCCACCACCAAACAAGCGAAATCCTAAAATTTTAATGCAAATGGTCGATGAACGCACCCTTACGTGCTAGGAGAATTACCAAAAAAGTCATAAACCTATTGTGATTGTGCCAATTCAGTCCTAAACATTTTTTTTTTTTTTGCCAATTTAGTCTTAAACTTTTATAATTGTGTCAATTCAGTCCTTCCTATCAAAATTGGCCGGCCAATGCTAACGTGGACGCCGAGCGGAGATAGCTGGTCGACGAACAATTTTTTAATTTTTTTAAATTTTTTTCGAATTTTTATTTTATTTTTTACCTTCTTCTTCTTCCTCTAGCCGGCCGGTGAGGCTAACCTCACGCGGCCACTGGCGAGGCTCACCCCCGCCGGCCACTGGCGAAGGCGAGCCTCGCCCAGTGACGGTGAGGCCGCCGTTGCTAGATCTGGCAAGGCTCGATCTCGCCATGGCCGTCTCTGGGCGAGGCTTGCCTTTGCCAATGGCCAGCGAGGTCAGCCTCGCTAGCCCTCGCCTTTGGCCAGCACCGGAGGAAGAATTTTGGTCGAAAGGACTGATTGACACAATTATAAAAAGTTTATGACTAAATTGGCCAAAAAAAAAGGTTTATGACTAAATTAGCACAATTATAATAGGTTGAGGACTTTTTTGGTAATTCTCCCCTTACGTGCCACCACGACTCATACCCATTAAGGCCGCAGCAGTTCCGTGCTATTCTAACACATTCCGGGGGTTATATTATGACTTGCCGCAATCAGCCGGAGCTAGTAAAACTTGGCTACTAAACACCACACTATACGTCTGTAAGATTTCGGTAAGATTCATGCACCGCCAGAACGCCACGTGCCTGATGCTCCTTCCACGTGCTGACATCATCACTGACATCATCAGTCAGGTCGGCATAGCCTCGTTAGTCTCTGGTCGTTTACTAACGTGACTAGATTGCTTCGATTACTTTTCCGACCAGTTAGACCCAGTCTTGGTCGGTTTTGGCGATCTTTGACTGGTTCCTAAGGTATTTTGGCATTATGCCGAGTCCACTTTTTACTTTATTTTCTCCATATATGCTCATTAGGTACTGTTTTCTTCACATTTCTTGTCCAATTTATTGTGTTAAAATGGTAAAGTGCATATTATTGATAAATTAAAAGTTTCAATATTCATTTGCTATCAACTACAACCTAAGTACCCTATAGGGCTGAACATCTGACCCTCGGAAAAGAAGTCCACATGCAAGTCCATCATTCACTACGGCTACCAAAAATGCTTCTCCAAATGGATTGACTCCTACTCTCTCCTTAAAAGATCTGTGATTCATCATTTGAGAATCTAGTACTACTGGCTCATATGTCCCATGAACTATACCGCTTCAAGTACTTCTAATGTGTAGTTTTTTTTTTTTGCTTTTCCTGCCACAATTTTATGATTTCAAAATCTAATTTGCTTCACTCAAAATCATTCATTACATGTACCTATTGTTCACACAACTGATGATTCCCGAACAAGAGTCAGCCATAAAGAAAATATTTCAATATCCACATTATCCTTACCAAATACGTTTATGGCTCCCAAACTCTCCCAAGTTTAATTTCAATAGGATAATTGCATGAGCTTAGTTTTGATGTTCACTTTTCTCCTCATGGTTGTCATGCGCATGGATGGAGACTATGAACACCTATTCGAGCTCATTTCTTTGAATATTCCCAACTTTTTTGTTGGTTGTGCTGCCATGATGTCAACTCAAACATAACATTCTCGATTAGGTCATGCATCTTCCTCTAAATTAAGATCTCTAATTTTTAAATGGTTACTTAGATTCTAGTGATAATAAACGTTTTGATAACCCACCTTGTCAGTTGGGAAACATCATGGCTTGTCATTAATCTAATTCTTGCTGAAATTTGGGGACCTTCTTCAACCCCACCAAAGAATTATAGTCTTCTTCAAGTCTTTGGTAGTGCTTCTGCCAAAAAAAAAAAAAAAAAAGTCTTTGGTAGTGCTTAATATTATACTATTCTTTCACATGATCACACAAAGTTAGAATCTTGTGCCCATTTACATTGCTTCCTTGGGTATGGCTTTGAATGCAAAGTGGATAGATATAGAGATCCTATTTCTAACCGTCTTTGTACGTCTTGTCACGTTACCTCTTGGGAACATGGGATGTTCTTATCTCTTCATCCATTCGAATCCCTTCAACCCTTCTAGTCATCAGGTCTTGTTCCTTCTTCACCAACACTTTAGTGGATTTAATCCCAAAAGCTCCCACACTTCCATCCACTTGTAAATCTTCCTCTCAGAACTTTCTTCTTCTTCTAATTATGATGCGAGTCCTTTTGTAGATACCACCTCAGCAACTTTTAGCATGCCTACTCCATCTACTAATTCTCTACTAGCCAACATTCCATCAACCTCTATCCAGTGTTCCATAAGAGTAAGTCGATCTTCTATTAGACTTCAGGATTACCATTGCTTCTCTTTCCAAACCTTGCACATATAGAAAAGCTAGTACGAATAATGTTTAGCACCTAGCAATGGCAAAAAAGGTGAAAGCCTTTGACAAATATCATGTTGATTTGCCTTTGGATAAGTCCCTTGTAGGTTGTAAATGGGTCTATAAAATTAAGATAAAGATAGATGATACAATAGACCATTACAAGACTCAGTTAGTGGCGAAAGGCTTTACATAGGAATATGAAATTGACTATGAAGAGACTTTTACTCTTGTTTCGCGTCTTCCTTTTGTCTATGATCTTTTTGTTATTGCCTTGTTTAAGCACCAAATTTTATTTAAATGGATATTAAAATTGCATTCCTACATGACAATCTCACTCCGGAAGTTTACATGATGCCTTCTCCTAGATATACTTATCATTCCTATAAAGTGTGTAGAGTTTGTCTAGCATTATATGGCTTGAAACAAGCTCCTCAAGCATGGTACTCTAGGTTTAGCTCAACCATGGAATCTCTTGACTTCCAATCCAGTCCCTACACCATGGTCCTTTTGTTAGAAGTGCATTTAATGGGTCTATTATGCTACTCTTACATTTGAACAACATGATTATTATGGGTGATGATCATGCTAGCATTTCAAAACTCTAGCAAAATAGTTTGAAATGAAATATCTTGAGCAACTCAACTACCTTTTAGACTTGGAGGGTAATTCAAATTCTTCTAGTTATTATCTTTCTGAATCAATGCCAAATTTGATGACAAAGATGAGACTCCTCTTTCGAATTCTACACTATTGACAGCTGGTCGACAGTCTTATATATCTTACTATTATATGACTCAACACCACCTTTGTTGTTCTTATTATCAATTATATATGACCAAGCCCCATATGACTTATTTCATTGTAGTCCTACAAAATCTTGCTTACGTCAAGGGGACATTATTTCATAGCCTTTACTTTTTTGCTTAGTCACCCTTGGAATTGACAACTTATTTTGATGATGACTAGGTTGGTGACTCATAATCATTGCTCTACTATGGGCTACTATTTCTTCTAAGGAAATTTATTTATTTCATTGCGTAGGAAGAAATATACTATTGCCACTTCATCTATTACAAAAGTAGAATGTTGAACTCTTATCGATATGACATCAACTATACTATGGTTGCGATGGCTACTAGAAAACATGAGAGTGCATCATTATCGAAAAATTCTCTGAAAAATCCTAAATTTATTGTACTTTTCCCAATTTAGTTCAAATCTTTAAATGTACCAATTGAATCTAAGCAATTTCGCGTTTGGTCGATTGTGTCCATCTAGCCAATTTTAATCAGAATTCCTTAACGTCAACACTGGTCATCCTATGTGCACAACCTATGCAAACATGAACAATTTTTATAATGTTTTAATATGTTTTAATTTTTTTTAAATTTTTTTATTTTTTATTTTCTTTGCTTTTATTTTATTTTTTTCAAAATTGACAAGGTTGTTGGCTAACCATCATCAATCACAAGCCAAGGTGAACGACCCTTGCCGACCACAGGTGAGTGTGTCCTGACCCTTGCTGGGATTACTCTTGCCTAAATCTAGACAAGGGCCGATACCCTTGCCTATTGGCCAACTAAGGCCGTGATGCTCTTGCCGGCCTACTAAAGTTATTAAAAAACAAATTAAAATAAGAATGACAATAAAAAAAAAACCCAAAAAATTTAAAATATTATTAAAAATTGTTCACATCAATGTTGGCCATGCCACGTAAGACCATCAGTGTCTATATCAATAATTTCCAACTAAAATTAGCTGGATAGACTCAATTGAGAAAGCATGAAAAGGTTCAGAACTCAATTAACACGATTAACAAGTTTAAGATAAAATTAGTGAAAATGCAAGAATTTAGGGCTTTATATATATATAGTTTTCCCAGGTCATAATAGTGGCACAATCTTCTTCTTCTTCTTTGACAATCAAAGTGCCATCCAAATAGCATACAACGATGTTTTTCATGTATGCACCAAGTAGACTATTATTTCATCTAATATTACGTTCTTCATAACACTATTCGACTTGTCTTCACTTCAATTTTGAACAAAATGCTGATATCATAACCAAAACACATTCATCTGTGTATATTCTAGATCTTTTCTTCAAGTTGCCTTGAGTTTGAATGGGGATCTTATATATATTTGGTTACTATGTAGGATTACTATTTCTGAGATTGGGCTAATTTTAGTTTACAAAAATTCTAATTAAGTCTGTCTTTTTTAGATATTTTCCCAAACTCAAGTCGACTTTTTTCAAGTCATCTTGAGTTTGCATGGGGACCTTAGATATATATATTCGATTATTGTGTAGGATTACCATTTCTGAGATTAGGCTAATTATAGCTTTCAATAATTATAATTAAGTATAATTGTCTTCTCACCCTATTTATATGGGGCTTGTACTCTTAATTAGGATTTATACAGAATATTACATTTCTCTCTCATCATAATTCTTTTTATTTTGTAGGTCAAATCTCTAACTCTCATCTCCCTCTTGAGCTTTTGTTTTGCCTTTTTGTAGATCTTAGGCATCGACCCCACACCTATGATACTAGCATCCCCCCCCCTCCCCCACGCCCCACTTTTCCCTACCAATGGGCCGTTTGCCCAGTTCTTATCACAATTTTGAACTATATAAATGTACTGTCTTTTATTATATTTAACTATTTTTATCATCTATGACGTTGGAATTATTTACACAGTGTTGTTGTGACCTAAAAAATGAGTGTTTAATTAGCTCGTATCAACATCAAAAAGGGTGCTAAAACTCTTATCATTGCAAGTTAGATTGAAAATGACAGGCTCAAGTTTCCTTTTTGCTTATGTGTTTGTCTAAGGAAAGAAGACTAAAGTCCCTATTAACCCCCTCCGCTGAATTTGTATAGTTGCTTGTCATGCTGGCTCTGCATCACTTGTACAACTGTCAATTGAATGTACTTATTTCCATAAGTATTATTTTATGAAGCATTGATACTCTCCAAAAGCCTTCATGTCGTATCGAATACTCCAATGCATATCCAACGCTATTCGACACTTTTTCAACACTCTCCGATACTCAATCAACACGTGTCGGAAAATTTGATACTTAATCAACTCTCTCGACACTCTCCAACACATGAGTCAAAATTTCCAACATGCAAGTTTCAAAATTCCAACACATGATTTTAATATGCACATGGTCAATTTAAAAAAAATAATAAATGAGGGATTAAAATATAAATATGTAAGAAAATTAAAAATAATAAAGAGGAAGGAAGAAAAGTCTAATATTCTCTTCTCGTCTAACTTTTACTTCCTACAATACACAAATCACCCCAAAAGTTGATTTTTTAATCTTCTCTTCTGACACGCTTTAACACACGAGTCCAAAAAATGTGGATTGCTTTTTTTTTTCCTCAAAGTTTTATGGATTATTAGAGTGTAGTTGAATTTATCAAATTGAAACAATAAATGATATTAACAAATTGTGAATCGATATTTTAATGAAAATTCATTCTAGGCTCTTTTATTATTATTTATTTATTTGTGAATTTGAATCAAATTAATTTGATTAAATTAATCATAAAAATGATAATTGATCATGCATATATAAAATTATATATTTAATATACAGCATGTCCCGATGTATTGGAATTCTTTATTTTTTGATAAAAGACTTATCGGTGTGTCATATCATGTTATATCAGTATCAATGCTACTTAGGTTTCATCTAATTCAAACCCCAACAATCCCCCTCCCTCTCGGTTCTTTCCACTCCTCATGCGAAGTCCATCCAGACACTCTGTATATAAACCAAACCCAAACATGTCTCCACCGAAACACGGCAAAACACACCTCTACTTCCTCTGCTTTCTTTACCTCTCTCTGCTTGCTCATCTCTAATAACTCTCTTGAGATTTCTCGTTCCTTTTCCTTACAGAGAGAGGACCACAGAAAATGCCCAATGCGTGCGCGACAAAGAAGAGCTTGAAGAACAATTCGAAAGGGAGGCTGCCTCCGAAGAGAGGACAGGTCAAAGCTGGGATCTTCAGGTGGGTTGCGAAGAAAGTGGCCAATATAGCATCGATGGCAGGGGCCGGTAGGAAGAGAAGCTGCATCGTGGACAAGCCGGCCTTGGCGACACCCCATAAATGTACGATTCAACCCTGCAATTGTCCCAGAGAATTTGATGAGGCAGACGGAGAGAATAAAAATAACTGATGATTGTTTGTGCTCTCGAGGAAAAAGATGATCATGTACTAGTAATTTACGATGACTATATGTCAGTGGATGATAGATGCTTAATGTCTCTGATACAAGCACAGAGAAAGGGAACAAAATGTAGGTTTATTTCATGACCGTTCTTGGGTGTCTCTACCAATCAATATATATTCACAAAGGAAGATCATTTGCATTTCTAGCATTTTCCTCTCTTTTTTTCTTTTTTTTTTCCACTTCGTTTTCCTTTTATTGTTGCAATAATTAATTCGTGTCTTGATTTATTTGATTTGAATGCCCTTTTCCGTTGCCTACTTCTTCTACGGAATTTTTGTCCCATGAGATGAAAAATGGGATAAAGATATCGCATGTATCATAATTTTTGTGTGGCTCTCACTTAAGTGCCTTAACTTTTAAAAAATGTTTATTTGAGTATTATAAATTTTCAATCAATCACCTTAGTGTCCTCACTTTTAAATAAGCGTTCCATATCAAATTTCATGCACTTATAGTAAGCAATTTTAAATGTTGTGGCTCTCAAATGATCAATTGGAAAGTTTTGGCATTTATCCAAGCATCATACAAAAATTGACACTTATGATATCATTTTCTAATAAAAAAAATTTTAAAAAAATCATGTAGATTTACTTCATTTATAAACATATTCTCCATCAAAGTAACGTAGGCTATATCTGCTCCCGATGTCAAAATAAGTAACCTAATAACCACGATATACTTCAACAAATTGTGACCGAAAAGTTTCCCTTTCCCTTTTTGCTGAGGAAAAAAAAACAGGGAATCGCATCGTGGATCACGCATGCTGTGATGTGTTATTTTTACTTTCATTAATCACGTTTCAGAAGAGTTCGAGGAGGGGCACTTGTCACTTTCATGTCATTTCCTTCTAGTAAAACAAAATCCCATATGTAGAATTTCCAATTCCCACTCGCCTTTCTCGACTAACTTTCAAGGAGGGACAAAAGGCCAATGAGAAAAGGCCCGCGTTATTTTCACCCTTTTGTTGACTATTAAAATCCATGGCCAAGATTGGGGGTAGGGACCAATGTGTGAGATTTGACTCCTACGCTCTGCAAAAAAGCAAGGCAAAAACTTAAGAATGAGTGAAAAGCATAGAACAAACTAAAAAGAATTCCCTTATTACATTAAATTAACTATGTTATCCCTTGCAAGTCCATTATTAATTAAAGATAATTTCTTACCCTTTTTTTCCTTTCTTTTTCTTTTGTTTCAATTTTAGAAACTATTCACATTTATTAAGGTTAAATGTGAGGCCCACTCTTGATTTAAGATTTCTTGCCTTCTTTTATGCTTTTCTGAAATTCTCCTTTTCTTTCTCCATTTGGAACAAAATAAGGTAGTTTGTTTAGCATAGAGCTAACTAATTATTATGTTAATGAGTTGTATATTCTCTTTTTTGGTACTAGGAAACTATTATTTCAAAAGTAAATTAAACACAAGTAAGAATATAAAGAATTATCTATTGATTTTAGTACCCATTTTATTTAATTATAACTTTAATATGTGTCATTATGTTGTAATCTGTATATCTTATCTACTAGACTTTCATTTTATTAAGTGAATCTAATAGTCTAACATTTAGTTATTCTCCAAGCCATCATTGCATGATGTTTTAAAAGATACTTTCAAATATATATATATATAACAAATTTAAGTACATAAAAAATTCTAAACATCCATTATTATCATGCAAACGAAAAATAAAATGCTCCCTATAACACTATTACATACTATCTTTATCTTGATTACATGGTATTATTAGCTGTTGACAAGAAATTATGACAATTCTAATGGCATTCTAAGACAAGCCATTTGAAAGCATATTTTTTGTCAATTTTAAATGCATCCGAATTTTCATAGAACCATCAATTATCCTGAAAATACAAATTTATTGTAACAATAACAATTAGCATATTCAACTCAACAAAAGATATTGTTTGTTCAGCTGAGTGGCTCCCCAAAAATAGGTTACTCTTTTGAAAAAAAAATATATTATCTAAATCAAACAATAGAATTTTTTAATTACATTAATAAGAGAGACATTGTTAACTTAAAACAATATATATCAAGAATAATTTTCAATGTTTTGAAGCTTCAAATGAATGTGTCGACATAATTGATTGCTATTCTCTATTCGCAATTTCATCATCAATAGATACATTTAAGCAATTTGAATCATTTCCAATATTGTCTTCCATGGTGACTACACTATAGAAAACAATACAATAGAAGATGAACAAATTGTGTATAATACATTCATCAACACAATATTCAATTTTTGATTAATTTCTCACAAATTTGTACTGCAAAATCAAAGTCAACAATCATAAGAATTATTTGTGGAAAAAAAAGTTAATAATTGGAAGAATAAGTTTAGAAGAAGACAAACGTGAAGGAAATGTTAAAAAGTAATTGGTCTGGAGGAAGAAGTTAAGGTGAAAAAAGTCATTTAAAAGGGATGCTGTTAGTTTTGTCTTTTTATAAATTTGAAACAAAAGAAGAAGAAAATAAGATAATAAATAATAGTAAGTTGAGAATGTGACCCACAAAGGACACTGAAGTCAATTTGATGTGATAATGGAGTTTCATGAACCAATAATAGGGTAGAAATAGCACGAAAAAAAAAAAAAAAAAAAAAAAGCCGGGAACATGCACTTTTTTTCACTTCTTTAAAGTACAAGACAATTGACAACCTAATACCCTAAAAAAGCCTTCAACTTTAGGTCCAATTTCAATTTCACACTAAACTTTTTTTATCCCATAAAAAATCTCTAACTTAAGTCTAGTCCCAATTCAACTCTAAAACTTTTCATCCTATAAAAAATCTATAACTTTAAGTCCAATCCCAATTTGACCCCATTAAAAAGCCCAACCAGTCTCAATTCTACCCTAAACTTTTTGTTATTGTCTTATAAAGAACCACCAACTTTTTTTCGAGTCCCAAATTTTTCTTCAATAACTCTCCTTCCAAAAAAAGATTGACAATTAAGAGATTAAAAAAAAAAAAAAAAAAAAAAAAAAAAAAAACTCTCTAGTGAGCTGTTTAAACATCCCAAGCCAAATGTCTTGAGTGTGAGCTTTCCAGCAGCAAGAGATAGAAGACTCTCAAGCATGAGAGATTGAAGACAAAGCACAAAATCAAAGATTGTTGGGCGAGATGGAAAGAAACTCTCTTAGAAGTAAGAGTGATTGAAGAAAGCCAACTCCGATTGCTCAATAAGGCATCGTTTTCTTTGATATGAAATGAGAGCAATGACGTGAAAATGTCATGTCACTTAGGATGATTTTAGACGAAGGGTTAATGAGGGCAGATATGAGACTCAAGTAAAAGTTGGCAATCTTTTATGAGACCAAAAAAAAAAAAGTTCAAAGTAGAATTGAGACTAGACCTAAAGTTGATGATTTTTTATAATAAAAAAAAAAACTTAGGATACAATTGGGACTAAACCCCAAGCTTTAGATTTTTTATTAGATAAAAAAAAATTATGATGGAATTGGGACTATAGCTAAAATTAGGATTTTTTAGGGTATTAGGCCGACATACACATAAAGCCAATCCAAGCTAAATTGAGAGAGGCGTGGCTTTATACTAAGGGCCGAAGCAAGGAGTTGCTAGGTGAGAATTGACCCTCATTTGGGACATGGTAAAATTGTTTTTGTAGTTAAGTATAATAATAGAAAGAAAAACTTCTCTTTCAAGTCGTATCAAAATTAAAACAGGCTTTTGCCCGTAACAGATCACTTACATGCAAATCCTGAAATCACAAATCCAAAAAAAAAAAAATAATAATAATAACTTGTTTTCATATATTAACATAATTGAGAGTGTTGGTGTTAAATTAGAGAAGCATGTGGGTCTACCTTGCCCCATAAATTAATCAAAAGTTCCTATTTTATATTTCACTTTTTTTTCTTTTTTTTCTTTTTTTCCTTTTTTTTTGTAATGAGATCAAATAAAGCTCTATGTACCTATGTTGTTGAACACATTTGTTTAATGACTACAACAAACTAAGGAAGGAAATAGGCCAACTATAATTTTATAGGGACAAAAACCCACTAGATACCAAATAAAGAAAAGAGTCAATACTTTCTCAAACTAGTAGACTCATGCACATCTATCCAAAGATGACTTTTGTATTATAAAAAACTCATAACTGGTTTATCCTTACCATAATCCCAAACCAGTACACTAATGTCACATTCACTCCAAATTAATTTTCATGTCACATTCACTCAAAACTCGTACACTTGTGTCATATTTACCTCAAACTAAATGTGACATAGGATGTGGCACGGGTGTACCGCTTTTGTGTAAACGTGACACAGGTACTAGTTTGGAGTAATTGTGATATGAGTGTATTAATTTGAGATTTTTTATGATATAAAAATTAATTTTGAGTAAATATGATACATATGTATCAGGTTGAGATTTTTTTATGACATTAAACTTATAGAAAATGCATCTATTCATTTTTTGTGCTTTTCTTCCTTAGAAAAAAAAACAACTAGGGTCAAGTCGCTGACAATTTTTCCCACTTCCCCACGATCAATTTGGCTAAGTTTTGGTAGACATCAGTTTGACTGATATATAGTTTTGATTAAGGCTTGGAAAATTTCATGACTTCAACTTTCGCTGATGCTTTAGTTTGTTCAATCATCCTCGATGAAAGAATCAAAACCCTTCGAATATATGCTCTAGTCTTTCTTAAAGATCTTCCTAGTTATAACTAGTTTAAAACTGTGGTTACTAATGGTCATCCAATGCGTAATTCTATATCAGTCTGTTGTACATTGTACATTGGTTCATCAATTGTTCGTGGATCGAATAGAAATCCATCAATAAGAGCTGAACACGATTGGAATCCACCTAACATAATGAGAATTGTCGAAGTCACCAAGTTGACTCTATCGGTTTTTCTAATTAGACAAGTAGCAAGGGCTTTCGATAGACAGGTACCTTAATAAGTGTACGTTATGAATTAAGTAAAGATTTTTACGTGGACTGACTTCTTTTGCTCTCCTTTCTGTTTCTTGGGATGATTGGTCAAATAATTTTAAACCAACAATATGGCGGCTAATTCAATATTTAACTTTTTAATTGTGCTGATTTAATCCTAAATGTTTTGATAATTTGCCAATATTGCCTTTTTAGCCAAAATTTGGTTGGAAAGTATTGCCATAGACACCAACTATCCTATGCAATACGATCATTACTAACATGGATAATTTTTATTTTATTTTTATTTTTTAGAGCTTTTCTTTTCTTTTCTTTCTTTTTTTACAACTAAGGGCTGGTGAGGGGTTGTTGGCCACTGGTGAGGCTCAACGACCCTTGCTAGCCAACAACCCTTGCTAGCCACTTGGCGAGGGCTTGTGAGCCCTCATAGGCCACATGTGAGGGCCACAATTCTCACTCAATGGCTAGTAGCCCCCCCACCAACCTTAATAGTAAAAAAAAAAATAATATAAAATATAAAATATAAAAAATTTAGAAAATTATAAATATATCAGTATTGGTCATATCACGTAAAACGACATAAGTCCACTTCATCGATTTCTCACCAAATTTAGCCGAAATGATTACATTGGCAAATTGTCGAAAGATTTATGACTAACCTAGCATAATTGAAATGTTTAAGATTAAATTTTTTGAATAATTTTCTCATGTTTCTCTCTTTTATTCTCTCTATTTTTCTGCTATCGTGGTTTCTCTGTTGATTCTACAATCTTGAATCTAATATAATTTACGCGATTCCATTGGCCAACACAATTTTCTCATGTTTCTCTCTTTTATTCTCTCTTTTTCCACTATCGCGGTTTCTCTGTCGATTCTACAATCTTGAATCTAACATAATTTATGTGATTCCATTGGCCAACACTAATCATCTGTCAGTTTCATGTTGAAATCATTATATTAACCCCGCTTTAGGAAAAGAAAATCATGGGGGATGATAGCAAGTTGTGGGTCGCTCCAACTAAAGGTGATTGGTTCCCGAATGGTTCGATTCCCAGAGGCCAGTTCTCAGTTTTTCGAATCGAGAATCAAACTGGTGCGTCTTAGAACTAGACTGGAACGATCCGATTCAATTGTCAAGTGGGCCAATGGAACCGATAGATAAAAACATAAAATTGCAGTTTTCCTTGGAAAACTTCTGTTGATGAACTAGCTTTAGCTGTAAGAATACCTAAATCTGATTGAATCCTTTCGTCAATGGATCATTTTTTACTTGTGCTTGTTGATCGTGTATATGTCTTTCCCCTCATTTCTTGCCGAGGGTTTGTTGTTTGGAGATTCTGGCCCGTCATCTCACCCGCATTTTGAGGCGAAATGCCTAATGCATCTGCGCATGTTTGAATAAATAATATTCAATTTATTTGTTTAAAGTTGCCCAGTTCACCCAAAAAAAAGAAAAAAAAGTGAACGAGGGTTTATCTTGTGAAAAAAGGATTAGGACCTTTTAGCTTTCAAATTTTTTAAAGAAATTAAAAAATAATGATAAAATAAAATAAAATTGATGTAGTCTGAGTTATTCAAGTGAGCAATTCCACACATGAAACTGGAAACCGAACCAAAAAACCACTAATTCTAATTTTTTAGGATTGGAAATTGCCCAAAATCAATCGGTTCCAATCAAGATAGTTCTTTTTGCTCAGCTTTAGCCCCAACTATAAATGGAATCGCTGAATTAGGCTGTGTCTGTTTTGATTTCTTTTTTCTGTTTTTAAACAATTTTTTTGCTTTTTTGTGAAGAAAGGATTAGGACCTTTTAGCTTTCAAATTTTTTAAAGAAATTAAAAAATAATGATAAAATAAAATAAAATTGATGTAGTCTGAGTTATTCAAGTGAGCAATTCCACACATGAAACTGGAAACCGAACCAAAAAACCACTAATTCTAATTTTTTAGGATTGGAAATTGCCCAAAATCAATCGGTTCCAATCAAGATAGTTCTTTTTGCTCAGCTTTAGCCCCAACTATAAATGGAATCGCTGAATTAGGCTGTGTCTGTTTTGATTTCTTTTTTCTGTTTTTAAACAATTTTTTTGCTTTTTTGTTCCTTGGAACAAAAATACACAAAACTTAGAGGAAAATTATTTTTTTTGTTCCTTAAATACATCTGTTTAAAACAAAAATAAAAAAATAAAAAAAGATATTTTTAACAAAATTTAGGAACACTTTTCTCTCTCTTCCATTTTTTTCTCTCTTTTTTTCTTCTTTTTTTTATTTTTTTTTCTTTCTTTTTCTTTGGTAAAAGACTTTAAAAACCGGCCGTCGAGGGCCAAAACAAGTGCCGCCTAAAACCAAGATCAGGCCAAAGGCCGATAAAAAGAAGAAAAAAAAAAAAGAAAAAGAAAAATAAGAAAGAAAATAGAAAAAAATAAATTTAAAATATTAAAATATTAAAAGAAATAAAAAAATTATACAAATTTACCAAACGTGTTTCTATTCTTTTTATATTTCTGGAACATATTTACCAAACGCGTTTTTTTGTTCAAAAATTATTCCCTGGAACAAAAATACTTTTTTTTATTTCTGTTTCCTGGAATAATTTTTAAACAGAAACATTACCAAACGCACCATTAGTTGTCTAGATAAACTTCCAATATGACTTTAAAATATTTGTTGTAGGGGTGAGTCAAAGGAATGCCGCGATAACTCTTTTTCACCCCCCTTAAGGCAATAAAGGGAGTGAGTGACCCATGAGCAAGCGATTTATGTACTTTATTTATGGATCTGATATAAATGTCTTGAAGGTTTTGGCTGATGCACAAATGTTCTTTTTTAGAACTGAGGCTGCTAAGAAAAGGCGGTGGCGATATGCGGTACCGTTGACCTAGTGAAGACGTTGCTTCTAAGCCTAATTATACTATAAAAACTTATTTCAATGAAGACGATATTGGATCAATAAATGGATTTGAGGATAGGAGCAGTAGAATGTTATTTCTCTTTATAAAGCATCTAAAAACTGTTGTGAGCGGAAAAGGAAATAATCGAATTCGAACCTTTCACTTCCATAATTTAAGACGATTTGATGGTATTCTATTAATCAAATATTTCATTAATAAAGGCCTTCGTATCGTATTAAACTAATGTTCAGGAACCATCTACTTTATAAGCTATCAGTCTATGATGGTAAAAAACTCCTCTTCACTTTCAAAGATTCTTTAAATTTGCTTCCTTGTAGCCTGTCATCATTAGCCAAAACTTTATGTCCGGATTCTGGGTGGGGTTGCTTTTATTCGTTCAGCCATTTCCATCCCTTGAGAGAGAAATTTCTAATCTTTACAAGCCATTTCCAAGCCTTCTCGTTAGGAGTTCTATTACATCCCGTCCACTCTCTTTAAGAGATGGTACTCTCTTTTTTATAGTAAAATTCTTCTAGGCATGCTCCCTCCTTTTTTAGTCTAGGCAAGAAAGTGGAAAATTTCAAAGAAATGACGAGTCAAATAGGAAAAGTGCCCCCAGTTTGATTTAGGCAATCGTCCAAAAGTGGTCATTGGGCTTCAAAATCCATATGCTTAACACTAGGAATTCGGCTGTGCTTTAGAGGGTAGAATCTAATTAACGCATTCACCCGAGGAGAGGTGGTTTGAAGGGAGTTTTATTCTTATCAAAGGCTCCAAGGGTCTAAGCATAGGTAATACTAGGGGAAAAGCAGCACCTAGTTATCCAACAAGGATAAGACGTGGATGCATTCTAGGGCACAAACCTTTTCTTTGAATTTATTTAAACTAGAATGACATTAGATGCTTGACCGAAGCAATGGTTAGTGGATTATAATAGTAAATAGTGATTATCAAAAGTGACAATTCATTATAATCGTTTAATATGAATACAAGTGAAACATGGATAGACCCTAAAACCTACGATGGCATATCTTTTAGGTTTCATAAAATGCAGGATCAGTTCCAAGTTCCAAAAATATGAAACCGTTCAATGAGTGGGTTTCAAAGTCGAAGTGAAACCTAGATCGATCATAAAGCTACTTACTCCTAAAGCTAACATGGCCGTCGAACCATGCCGAAATATGATGCGGCCTCTATGGACAAGCTATTGTGGAGAGATTTGCCTACATGAAATTGCATAAATATTCATTTCGGTCCACCTCATTTCCTATTATGGGGTTATCCACGGCATCATACACCAACATTGTTCGACGACTGCGCGGCTTGAATTGATCGGAATTGTTATGGACTTCATTCGAAAACTAATCTAAGTTAAAGGGTCTGATAGAAAAGATAAAAGATTTATGGACATAATTGAAAAGGTTGGGAGTTCAGAGCAGAGAAGTAGAGTTTTACGAACGGGCAAATGATTGATATTTGTAAGGATCATATTTCGCATCCTTTTTTCTCCATTTATTTACACTTTATCTCGCATTTTTTTAAGTGATTACAATTTGCATTCTCATTCTATGTTTTTGAGCAAGACCTCTTCAGATTCTGCCTTTGTACTAGATGTGCTAGGATCCCCTTCTGCTAAATTGTCTCCAGCCTGCAATTCAACAAACGCAAAGGTAAGAAGCAAAGATAGAGAGCCATAGAACTCGACAGATTAACAAGCGCAAACATGGTTATTTTTTAGCTGTCCTCTACCCGTCAAACGCCACTCTCTTCAAACGAATACCGAAAGGTAATGATTTACCACTTCCATGATCCATATATTGTCATAGGATCGTTCGAGTTAAGCAGACAAAAGTTCGGTAAATTTGAGCAAGAGACCATTTGGATACCGTTGCTGCCTAGCCAGGTACAATCTACAATTTACTGGAATACTCCTAAGTTACCAAATCTTTGCAAGGCAATTCGTGCACAAGTCAACAACGGGTATTGCTCCGAAGAGGCTAGAAGTACAACGGAATCACAACACAAGAACAAATTACATACCAACTGGAACTTTTGGCTGAACTGACAGCAACCTTGAATAGAAAATCATTTAGCTCCTCTCTGGCCTTCTCTTCCTCCTCCTCCTGCTACCCACATGGGTGTCTTTGAAAGGGGAAAACAACAGAAACAGCAAATCTTGCCTATCCTCCACCCTTATCGTTCCATTACATCCAAAACAATAAACACCTGATACTCTCAACATGAATAGTGAAAAGAGCAAACCCAAGAGGTCTCTCATATGTAATTTCCACAAAAACAATTGAAACCAATTGCTCTATAGCCATTTCGCAAGTCACCGTTTGTTATACGAGCTGATGAGAAACGAATGACCTTGGCGGAGATTTTCAATTGGTCAGGTTTTGGCTGGACCAATTGCTGGAGAGATTCGATGCACTTCTCAACCTTCTCGCCGTTGCTTCTGTTTCAAATGCATAATCATCTAGATCATGAAAAGAAACCAGCCATCAAAACATGTACTTAAAATAACAGATGGCTTTTGATTTATTGATCTATCATTATGCTTACAATGATCTCATGACGATATGTTCTGCAAATTCTTGACCGCTTGCTCTAAAGAAATCAAATAGGCATAATCAATGAGGCGGGCACAAGGACTCTCCTACAAAAGAATTTTTTGTCGTCTTATGTTCATTGCTCTTTTAGAGAAATTCAGATGAGAACTTGTGACTGTATTATGGACTTAATTATTCCTTCCCGAACATACCATTAATCAGTTCTGCTTATTGAAAAGCAAGTTGTCTTCGCCCGTAGCAAACGGTACAGATACCAGATCAAGAACTGACAAAAGCACTGTTATAAAGGGTGCAGACCCTATCATTAGAAGTTCTGAAATACTAGACTTCTGCAAATTCAAGCGCTGAAGAAATAAACAAGGAGAAAAATGTATACAGCCTTTGCTAGTGAGATACTAGACTTCGTTCCTTCAGATTAAACAAAAAAGAAATATTAGGAACAAAAAAAAAAAAGTCCACTTTGAAGATATGAGAAAAGTGGAAGCAACATTCGAAGGATCTTGTTCTCAAAAGGTCAGCAAGCCCTAATCCATTATTAACCCCAGAAAATGGCAAACCATTTGGAGGAGGAGAATCTGCCATCAGCTTGGCAGTCAACATCAATATAACATAATCCATGTGTTGAATATTGAATTATTTGAATTATGATATGATATCCCCCAATAAATGCTATATTATGTTAATGATTTCATTCTACAGGTTGGCAACATTTAACAATATATAAAACTTACTAATTTATTTAGTTCAAATAGAGAAAACGAATTTACAAGTTTATTTATATTTGGAAAACAAAAGATGGTCGACATTTTTATGAGTAAAAGTTGAACTTGCTAATAGTTTTGTGGCTTTGCAAGATATGGTAGTTTGTGCTTCCCGCATCAACAATAACATTGTTAAATCATTTATGATACAAAAATACTATGGACAAAATACTTTTCAAAATACATTAAAAAGAAGTCTCCCCTTAGCACCTAATATTTCCTCCATTTAGGAAAAGTGGCATTATTAGACTCGAGTTCTGATTTGCATATACCATAATACTATTGTATGTGGAGTTAATCTATATGAAGTTGAATTTGGCTTGTTTTCATTGTCATTACTTCATGTGATAGAGTGGAGATTGACAGGTTATGATATCTTTTCCTATTAAAACCATCTTATTACGCCAAGGCAACATTAAATTCCATTAGAATTCATGGTAAATTAATTCATGTAATTGCTCTAAGGAAAATTGATAAGTAGTTGACTATGGCAATCCTTTTAAATGGGCTTTAACTTAAATGGCTGTCCAACATTAAATCATGTTTTAAGAGATATTTCAAGACTTGCTTTACATCAAAATCCACTTATAAATTCTTATTGGTATTTACAACAAATAAATTTTGAGAGAAAAATCATCCCATTTTTTTACGGTGGCACTATTTCCACGCCATTTTTGGCTAAAACACAATTTTTTTATGTAATTAAACTTACCAAATTACATTCAATCATTTGAAATGATTCAATATTTACAATTAACATTGCCCCTTTCTCAACGTAGCTAATTTCCTTAACATATCACATGTCGACAGCTGACTTTTTTGCTGACAAATTAATATGCATTTTTTGTAAGTATAAAAAGATAAAAAATAAAAAGAGAGAAATAATAGTAAAAAAACAAATATGTGAACAAATAAAAGATAAAGAAGAGGCAGACAAAAAAGCCCACCGTCCATCAATGGGCCCTGAAATTTTCGGCCCACGAGTGAACCCCGCTCGAGCCCAGACTCATTTACCCACTCGAGCAGCCCGCCGGTCCAATTTACCGCCTCTCATTATAAATTTCATCGCGAGAGTTCATTGATTTGTTATATAATATTGACAATTTTAATTGTCTAAGAAAGAAACAAAATTATACATTTTCCAAAAACCTTGCAGTTCTTTTTTTCTTTCCAAAAACCTTGCTGTCTCAGAAAGAAACAAAATTATACACTCGTATAGATCCCTCGGCAAAGGGAAAAACTAAAGTTCCCATTATATCTTTTGGTCACGACCTATTTGAATTTGGAATGTCTTACTTTTGTTATTATCTTCGGCCACATAAAACAGCTCAACATTCTTCGGAAAACCCCAGATATAACAATGAAGGACGAGAATTTAAACGCAAGATAAAGCAGCACACTACAATCACCAGTCCACTTCATAGTAATAACAGAACACGCAGAGGTGTCTTCGAAGCCACAGAGAACTGAAAAATGAAAGAAAACACATACAAACCCAACAACATCAACAGCCAATAGGGATCATGGCGCAGACACCCTCTAATACTCGTCACCCTCATCATCCTCGCCCTCAGCCAACTCTGCACCGACCTCCTCATAATCCTTCTCGAGGGCAGCGAGATCCTCCCGAGCCTCAGAGAACTCTCCCTCCTCCATACCCTCACCCACATACCAGTGCACAAAGGCACGCTTGGCATACATCAGATCGAACTTGTGGTCAATGCGCGAGAAGACCTCAGCAACGCTGGTTGAGTTGGAGATCATGCACACAGCCCTCTGGACCTTGGCGAGGTCGCCTCCAGGGACAACTGTGGGCGGCTGGTAGTTGATACCGCACTTGAATCCAGTGGGGCACCAGTCGACGAACTGGATGGTGCGCTTGGTCTTGATGGTTGCCACAGCTGCGTTCACGTCCTTGGGCACCACATCACCACGGTACATGAGGCAGCACGCCATGTATTTCCCATGGCGAGGGTCGCACTTGGCCATCATAGAGGATGGCTCGAATGCGCTGTTGGTGATCTCAGCCACAGAGAGTTGCTCATGGTAGGCCTTCTCAGCCGAGATGACAGGTGCATAGGATGAAAGCATGAAGTGGATTCTGGGGTATGGGACCAAGTTGGTCTGGAATTCAGTCACATCCACATTCAGGGCACCATCGAACCTTAGAGAGGCAGTCAAGGAGGAAATGACCTGAATTCAGAAATCGAAATCATGTCATTCATCACTTCAAGAGCTGAATATGGAAAGAAGTCTGAACTTTTACACTGGACTGGCAACTGAAGATACCTGCGAAACGAGACGGTTCAGGTTGGTGTACGTGGGACGCTCAATGTCAAGAGAACGCCTGCAGATATCATAAATGGCCTCATTGTCCAGAAGCACAGCAACATCGGTGTGCTCCAGAAGGGAGTGGGTTGAGAGGACACTGTTGTAGGGCTCGACAACAGATGTGGACACCTGAGGGGATGGGTAGACAGTGAAACCCAACTTGGATTTCTTGCCATAATCCACAGACAGGCGCTCCAACAAAAGGGAACCAAGCCCCGAACCAGTGCCTCCACCGACGGCATTGAACACAAGGAACCCTTGAAGACCAGTGCAGTTGTCAGCAAGCTTTCTGATGCGGTCCAAGCAGAGATCGACAATTTCCTTCCCAACTGCAACAAAGAAATAAAACCATTAATTCAAATTAACTGTGACAAACATGCAGACGATGTATACAAACAGAGCAGAGTATAATTTACTTGTGTAGTGGCCACGAGCAAAGTTGTTGGCAGCATCTTCCTTGCCGCTGATGAGCTGCTCAGGGTGGAAGAGCTGGCGGTAGGTTCCAGTCCTGACCTCGTCGATGACAGTGGGCTCAAGATCTACAAAGACAGCACGAGGGACGTGCTTCCCAGCACCGGTTTCGCTGAAGAAGGTGTTGAAGGCATCATCACCTCCGCCAACGGTCTTGTCATTTGGCATCTGGCCATCAGGCTGCAGAACAGGAAAAAAAACCAGAGACATTCAGCCTATGTCACAGCAGAAACTTGCAGACTTCAAAAATACATCCATCAACCTGTCTCAAAGAATTTCATGATCACGTACAACCTTTCAACATCAAAGCCATACTCCACTCAAACTACACCGATTCACATCCAGCTCTTTCCGAACATTAGTTCTACTTAAATGATACATAAGATCCTACACTCTGAAAATACAACCTACAGTCGCAGATCTGTACATTTTACGTTAAACTCATACATAATTCAAGCTTTGATAAAACGATACATCAGATCAGGCAGATCCTCAGATCCAGCGCAGTACAAACCTCCAGAAAATCAGATCCGACGATGAATAAGCACCAGATCTGACTAAGTCGCATGATACAGACATCAAACGACACGGCAAAAGAAACACGCTATTCATATCATCGACTCAAACCTCTAATCCTAGCTAAACAAGATCTAGCACAGATCACACCCAAATCTATCCGCTCCGCACGTCATTTCCGAACAACCGCCGGCGAGACTCCCGGATCTAACAATTCCCGTGCACCGGAACCTCAAATCCTGACTAAACAAGATATGGCGCAGAGCACACCCAAAGCTACCCGCTCCGCATGTCATTTCCGAACAACCGCCGGCGACACTCGCGGATCTAGCGATTCCCGCGCGCCGGAACCTCAAATCCTGACTAAACAAGATCTGGCGCAGATCACAGCCAAATCTACCCGCTCCGCACGGCATTTCCGAACAACCGCCGGGGAGACTCGCGGATCTAGCGATTCCCGCGCGCCGGAACAACGCACATCCAGATCCGACGCGAAGCTCACAGATCCGGCGACGGGAGCCTCAGAACCGAACACGGATCTACATCGGCATTGTCGAGAAAACCCACACACGTACAACGAGATCGACGTCGGGGAGGAGGAACGAACCTGAATGCCGTGCTCGAGGCAGTACAGCTCCCAGCAGGCGTTCCCGACCTGGATACCGGCCTGGCCGATGTGGATGCTGATGCACTCCCTCATCTTCGTCGCCGGAAAAGGGAGGGGGGAAGGGGGACCGGAAGAGGGGCTTCGCCGGAGGGGAGATCGGAGGAAACGGCGGTCGCCGGAGGTGAGGTCGAAGGCGTTTATGAAGACGCCTTCTTGGAGAAAATCTCTCTCTCTATCTTTAGATCTGGAGAACCGGAAACGGTGCGTGATCTTCGTCGCGATGAGGAGGGCTCGCTATATAGAGAAGGGAGAGTGGGGGTCGGGGGGTGGAGTTAACCATGGTTAATTAGGGTGGTGAGGTTTGGACGGCGGAGATTGAGGGGGAGGGGTAGGGGGAGGGGCGGGGGCTGGCCGTTGGGGTGCCACGTGGCTTAACCGCGGTTAGCTCGAACGTCTCTTTCTGACTCTGGGTTTTTTTGAATTTTTGAATTTTTTGAATCGTTGCCGCTTTGTTTGGTTCAGTATTATCGCAGGCTTCTTGCTTTGTTGGGTGGTTAGTGATGCCGGATTCTCGCGTTGAGCACGTGCTGGCGGGCCCCGCTCGGCGGGCGGGCCGGGCTCCTCGGCCCGGCCCGGAATATGATTATTGAAAGAGATTGTGAATTCGTTTTGTTGATAATTTTGCTTTGATATTTAATATTTGTAAGTACTACTAACATGACGTAAGCCCATGTTTCAAATGAAGCGGACAATGCTATAAAACTCAAAGGAAAAGTTGAAGTGATAAAATAACTCAAAGCCCTAAAATTATTTTTCTTTTGTTTCTTATTTCTATTTACTTTTATTTTTAGCTGAAAATTTTCAAAGTAAAAGAAAAAGGACGGTACCGATGAGCTACTTGGCCCGCTCATGTTTTTCCCTTGGGTGAGCCTTGGCAGGAATCTTAGGAAGTTTAGGCCCGAGCAGGCTTGGTTCGAGCTTGCCCACTGAGTAAGACTATTCATGGATTTGTCTATCTCACTAGAAAATAATACATAGTAACGCTATCAAAAAGGTCGATAAAAGTTCACTTTCAATCCAATAATTGATGAGGATTGTGAATTAAAGGCTAGCATTTGATTTGTTAGTCCCCACAACTCTATAATTGATTAGTACGCAACATGATTAGACAAGTTCTCATGATATGACTAAACAAGTTCTCACTCATATATCAAACATGGTTCCCAACACCTTTTTCAAATATGATCTTTTATTATTTAACTTTGGGATATGTTCAGTAGAAGTCCTAAAACTTGTCAAAGAAGTACAATTGAGTCCTAAAACTTAAAAAAAGTGTAATCAAGTCATAAAACTTATCAAGTTGATTCAATTGAGTTATAAAGTTAACACGTTAATCATTTTCCGTTAAAAATGCTGATGTGGCATTTTAAATAATTTTTTATTTTCCATGTAGATTTTTAAAATTATTTTTTATTCATTTGTTTTTTATTTTATCTTATTTACACTAAAAACCAAAAAGAAAATTTTAAAATTTTATTTTTAAAAATTGTTTAAAAAAGAAAAATCAGCGGCTCTCCTCTCCCTTGCCACCGCCCATCACTAAAGGGGCCAGGCGACGATCGTCGACCCTAGGTGGGGGTGGCCGACCCTCACCCAACTAGGGCAAGGCCTTGCCGACCCCAAGCGAGGGCGGGTGACCGTCACCTGCCCTGGGCAAGGCCTTGTCAGCCCTCGCTGCCCCCCCGTGAGGGCTGGCAAAGACTCGCGCAGGGCGGGCAACGGCTACCAGCCCCCTGCGAGGGCCGGCATGCCCAGATCTGGGTGTACTTACCCGACCTGGCGGGGGTGGCCGGCCCTCACCTATGACCGTTGAGGCCTCGCCCGGGTGAGGGCCAGCCACCCCGCCCAAAGCTGGCGACCGTCGCCCCCTCTCGGGTGATGGGCACCGGGAAGTCCACCGGTGCCTTTTTTATTATTATTTTGAACAGTTTTTTTTAAAATAAATTTAGATTTTCTTTTTTAGTTTTTAATCTAATTTTTAAAGATTTTGAATAAAAAATAATTTTAAAAAGCCATTTGAAAATTTAAAAAAAAATCATTTAAAATATGACATCAGCGTCATGTTAGCAATTTTCGTTAATAAATATAACGGTGTTAATTTTAGGACTTAATTGAACTAACTTGATAAATTTTAGAACTTAATTGTATTTTTTATAAGTTTTAGGACTCAATTGCACTTTCTTAACAAGTTTTAAGACTTGTGCTGAACATATCCCTTTAACTTTTAAGGATTAATGATCACCGCGACGAGAAAGCATTTCATATGAGAGTTATATCGCATTACATTAACACACACTTTAAGAAGCCAATAAAAATATAATGATTTAAAAAGTTTTTAACACTATGACAACCATCTCATACAAGCAATCTGATTGATTCTATCACATCACATCGGTCATAGAACAAACAAATGAAACACTTTTTCCCTCGGCACCGGCTTGCTAGGGCTACGCCAAGAGGCCCAATCAACTCCTCTCTCTCGCTCTCTCTATCCAAGAAGCATATAAATAAAATAAAATAAACATAACACCTCATGTCGTGCTTCATTTATTACCAAAGATCTCACCATTCAAAAGTAGTTAAAGCGTTGAAAGACATCCTATGACCTAAACTAAGCTAAAGAAAAAAAGAGCAACCGGTACAAGGTCACCAAAGAATTGGGCATTACCCGTGAGTCTAACCAAGAGAGCTGCTCTTTTACCTCTTATTTTCAGCAGGCAATTATTAGGGAAGAGCCGTTCCGACCCGAAATTACACATGCCGGCTTTCATTCCGATCGACCGCATTGGGGTGATGATTCAAGTGCTGCTCAATCTAGAACTGTATGTGAATACACATAGCTGCTGAGAAATGAATTGGCCCGAGAATAATCAATGGCGATCTATGAATTTGCTCTTGGGAAGGATAATACTATTGCCTTCTTCGATCCTTCCTGCACAATGTCCAGTTCGGTTGTGTGTGCGTGAACTATGTAACTGGCTGTGCCCCACTCCATGCACGATGATCGTCGTCGGCTTCGTTCATCTTATAACTACGGTTTTCTTGCATGTAAGTAACCCCGACCACACTCCACGGATCAGCAAGATGCTAACGAACACAACACTTCCAAGGGTACATACAACCTGAAAGCACACGGATATTAGCACGCAAATTTTGGCAAACACGATGTAGGTAGAAGTACAATCACAATCCTTGGAAAAAAAAAACAACAGCTTTGGCCAATGGCCAGGGGAAAAGGACATATGTGCTGCAGGACCGGTACAGTAAAACCGAGCTCCAGTGCCTACTAACTTGAAGGAAACAAATCTAGTCTACGAAATGAGAAGAAAACCTTAAATCTGAAATCAGAAATCCTACAAACGCTTACGCTTTCCAACAGAATTTTGGGGACAATATCCAACGTTATCAAATTATTCAAGATGGCAATTTTCTTGCATTAGGAATCCAAAAACAGTCCGGCTCAACTTTTATCAACTGTATATTCTCTATTAGAGCCTCAAAGGCACTTCCTATGATTGTTGAATAAAAGGCTTTAGACTCTAGACATGCAACTGATGTTCATGAAATCAAGCAGAATTTACATGATAAGTAAAATTCTTCTTACAGCATATACCATACCGATCACTGACCTATGTATCATCTTGAAATTCATGCTGTGAGAAAACTCTTTCAACTAAGTACTTCAACTCCAATCTACTATTGATAAGTTCCAGGATTTAATGCATAAAAAACAACACAATCAATCAGGCATTATTCCTTTGCCATGTATTTCTGCAATTAATGATAGAGAAAGATATATCCCGGAAGTCAAATTGATTGTACAAAAGGTGAAGACACAATAATTGACATAGCAAAACAATCAGAAACAGAAAAGGCCAAGATATAAGCTTTGCACTGAGCATGGTTTCAAATAGATTAGACGCAAAAACTTATCTTACAACTACAAGGACTTCATGGTACGCAAGAAAACATATCAGAAAAGGCTCAAAAAATAATCATATTAAAGAAAAGCATGAAGCCCAATTGAGGACGAATAATTACCCAGTGCATATAGTAGACTCTGTATGAACTGAAATTCATGTTATTTGTAGTACTCTTCTAATCTTTGTATGCCATATAAAAGAGCATGCTGCATATTTCATCATTTTTTCGACATGAGAGCAGTGTCCTCGCATAATACTCTGGTTAAACACGTATTAAGCAACGAAGACACATCTGGAAAGCTATGCTCAAGTCCAAAGTGCATTGGAGAGTGAAATCTTCTGCAGTATTTTGTAGATAAATATTCTTGGAAAGCACTAGAGAGCCATCAATCAATTCAACTCGAATATCTCGGACTATCATTTAAGGATTTTCTGGTCCTAGACTTTGCAGGGTGTCGTGATACCATGGGCTAGATGCTAGACTTCTTGATTTGGCAAAACAAGTTAACAGAAAATTCTTCTTAAATATTGTTCAAAATTATCCTATAGTCGTCTTTCTGATGATAAAAAAGCCTGATGGTCCTTCACCCTTCGAGTGCACTAGCATTTACAGTCAAGCGAGATTCTATAGGATTGATCTTCTCTCCCTCTCACTAAACTGTTCGGTGTTACTTCATTTCCTTCATTCGTAAGGTATTTTTTCACTTACTTAGATTCATGCACTTCTCAGTTTACAAAAGGAGAAAGAATCGTTGCCCAGTTTTGTGATAATATAGTGAAGTACACACAACTAGCAAGATACAGATCAGTTGCACTTTTGGAAAACTTATGACTTTCTTAAGACTGTGATTTCCAAATAAAGTTGACCACACTCCTAATCATCAGAGCATTTCATTGTGATTCCCAATGTGACGTGACAACTAGATCATTATTCCAATTTAGGCATCTTGGGAAACAGTGCTAAGTACTGCAGGCATCAAAGTTCGAGCAGACACTAGCAGAGGTTTTTGGCAAGAAAGTTAAAGGAAAGACTCTTTGGGACTGTGTCGTCAAAGCCTCTTCTGCCTCCATTGAAGACCATAGTATCTTATCCCTTTCAAGAATTCAATTAGCTTAGGAAAAGCAAAGGATCTTTGGTGGGATAAGAAGAAGCTACTATGGCTCCCAAAGTCTCAAAGTCCCACAAAAAAGCCACAAGTACCTTATGATTGTTGGCTTGTAATGGACAGTGTAGCAATTTAAACACTTTGGAGGGGTACATTGTAACTTTGCCTGGTTGTTAAGTGTTCATTCTAGAAAGGGCTCATAATTTATTTTTTATTTTTAACTTTTTTGGGTGATTTTGGTCAGATGCAGGGGAGGGGCGACATGCAAAAATGGTAAATCAGTTGAAAAGCAAAATATTCTAGGAGCATTCACAAGGCAAGGATTTAGCAAGATGACAAACAAGCAGAACATATTTGCTACTACCACATGGGCTCAAACTGAGTAAACATGTTTGGTGGCAGGATGAATCCATCTTAAGCACCAAAGTTGTATTCTTTATTCAAACTATGGCTACTCTAAGAGAGAGCATGTCACTGAATTCACTCAAAATGGTATGGAAACATGAAATTGGAAACACTGAAAATCTTAAGTTACCTCCAGAAATGCCTTCAAGACCCACAGAAATGCCAAAATCAGGACCCCATTCACAGAAAAGCTGACCTGCAAAATGGAAATGATTGATTCACCGACTGATCAGTAACCATCCAAAGACAATTGTTATTGGAAAAATGATGTACAGAAACTCAAATGATAATCAATCACCCCCAAGGAACTGCAACATTAGCCTTTTCCTTGGATAGCTTGAGTCCTCTTCTCCACAGATCAAAAATTTGAAAAGCAAAAAGTGACACTTTACCTTGAGACAAATCATACATCCAATTAAGCCTTCTAAAATCAGCAATTGACAAGGACAAATTCACTAACAGAAAGGGACTGCAATTGAGGAGCAGCAGACACAAGTTTAAGATGAACCAGCTGACAAACACAATCATTTGAACCTATCGGAAACCGTAAGCAATCACTCAAACTGCACTGGTTTAAACCACCTCATACTTCAAGACAAAGTGCGAATCGATATGGAGTGAATCACCAACCGATCAACACGACAAGCCACGGACATTGGGGGACGAACACAAAGCAAACAGCTCAAGACATCGTGACGTCGCGAAACGTTAGCGAACCAATTCCCAATCAACAGGAAAATCCTCTGCTTAACCAATTCAAGAAAAACCGAACATTCGGCTCACCAATTGGGTCGAAATCGAAACGGGCAGAACCGACCGCACGGCCTTCCTCGCCCTCCTGGAGACCTTCCTGAACACGTTCTGAACGAACCTCACCAGCAGGTCCAAGCTCCGATCCTCATCCTCATCGCTGCCGTCCCCGTCATCATCATCACCCCCGTACACCGAGTCGATGGCGCGGCTCCAGTTCCTGGCATCCCCCACCAGATTGCCCCCGCCGCCTCCCTGCACACAACACGGCAATCAAGAAAAGACCAAAACTCGCGAACATCGCGAAGAATGTTTCCGGCAAAGGACCTGAGGGAAACCGGAGGCGCGCCGCCGGGAAGCGCGGAGGCGGGAGCGGAGAGAGGAGGGGCTCGGCGGCGGAAACGGCCGGCGAGTCGTGATCGAGAAGCTGTCGGGAGTGATGGGTCGGCGGGGGAGGAGGCGGGGGGCGGCTGCAGCGAGGTGGAGCTGCTGCTGGAGCTGGAGCTTCAACATGGTTCGGGCGGCGGCGCGGCGTTCATGGAGGTGGAGGCGGGTTGTTCAGGAGATTCTTGCAAGAACGAGGAGGCGACGGCGACGGGAAAAAGCCCCGACAGTACACGTGGAGGGGGCAGAAAGATGCATGACGTAAACTGGGAAACCTCTGATGCCTTGATCTCATTGATTCCTACAGTAGATTCCACAACTGTCCTAACCTTAAAATTTGTTATGAAAAAAACATTAAAATTCCACTCATTGCTATTTGGGATCATAAAACCCGCAAGTCTCTCTCCGGTTCTCCTCGGGGCCGGTCCCCCTATAATTCCTGATGCCAGCCATCTATCCTGGCGAGGGTTAATAAGAGTTCCATCCCCCACAGACCATTGCATGTGTTCCTCTATCGAATCCCGTCCTAGTAGTATGCTTTGCCAAACCCATGAAGGACGAGTACCTTTAGGGGCATTTCTAAAATCTTGAAGAGGAAAATATAATGCTTTCAAAACTTTACTAGATAGTGATGAAGGCTGTTGTGATATTCGCCAAGCTTGTTTTCCTAGTAAGGCTTTATTGAAAGCAATAAGGTCTCTAAAACCCAAACCTCCTTCATCTTTTCTGTTTTTAAGTGCATCCCACTTTAGCCAATGAATACCAGAGCTATTAGAACTAGATTTCCACCAGAATCTGGAAATTTGCTGCTCAATTCTTCTACAAATGGACACTGGTAACTTAAAAACAAACATAGCAAAAATCCGGGAATAGCCTCGCATTGATTTAATTAAAACTTCCTTGCCCCCTTTTGATATCGCTTCTCTTTCCAACCTTGAAGTTTAGATTGCACCCGACCCAATATCCATGAAAACATTTCCTTTTTAGAATGTTCCCAATCCGAAGGTATTCCAAGATACTTACCAGTTTTGTCTATCAGTGGGACGCGAAGTTCTCGAGCTAAGTTTTGTTGTAAAACAATAGGGCACAGCTTAGTAACAAAGAGACCTGATTTGTTTCGGTTCACCAATTGTCCTGTGGCTAGGCAGTATTCATTGAGCACATGGGCTACATTCTGGCACTCTATGGTTTTTCCAGCTAAGAAAAATATAACGTCATCAACGAAAAACAAATGTGAGAGAACAGGGCACCATCTGTTTAGTTTAATACCTCTGATATTCCCCATTTCCACTGCTTAAGTAATGAGCAAGGACAGAACATTAGCCATCAAGATAAAGAGATAAGGTGAGAGAGGATCACCTTGTCTCAAACCCCTTGACGGGTGAAAATAGGGTAGGGCTTCACCATTGAACTTCACACTTAAAGATACAGTTGAAATACATTGCATGATCCAGTGAACCCATCTATCATGAAATCCAATTTTGAGAAGATAGTCTCTAAGAAAATCCCATTCAACCCTGTCGTAAGCCTTTTGCATGTCTAATTTGAGCACCGCTTGAAATTGTTTGGTTCTTTTATGAGTCCTCATATGATGAAGAACCTCTTGAACCACTATGATGTTATCTTGAATTTGACGCCCACCGACAAAAGCGCTCGTTCGGTGCTATTAGGTGTGGTAGCAAAGGCTTAAGTCTATTTGCAAGGACTTTAGAGATAATTTTGTAAATAAAGTTGCATAGACTGATTGGTCGGAACTGATCTAGCCTTTCTGGGTTGGATGTCTTTGGTATCAGGGAGATATAAGTCCTATTGTAATCCGGTATCATCACCCCTGTCTGAAAAAAGTTTTTCACAGCCATATAAATATCATCTTGTACTATATCCCAATGAGAGTGGTAAAAAAGCCCATTTAAACCATCCGGACCCGGTGCTTTAGCTCCGCCCAATTGAAAAGCCGATATGCGTACCTCATCTCGAGTAACCTCAGCTACTAGCTTGTCATTCATCTCCGCTAAGACAAGTGGATTGCATTTTGCGATGGTAGGACTATAGTTACGGTGCCCTGCTGATGTGTATAATTGCTGGAAAAAGGATGCTGTCATCTCCTTAAGCTGTTGCTGGTCTCTAATCCATCGAAGTTGATCATCTTGTAACATGCATATTCTGTTTCGCTGTCTTCGTTGAATAGTTGATGCATGAAAAAAGTTCGTGTTTCTATCTCCCCACTTAAGCCAGTTAACCCTTGAGCGCATAGCCCAGAATTGTTCCTCCTGCTGCCATAATGTTTGAATTTGCTGTTTCAGGTTGGCTATTGAGGTTTGGTCGTGCTGTCCATACGGCTGATTTATTAAAGCTTGAAGCTGATATTTCAGCTGACTTATCTGTTCTCTGGCATTAGCAAATTTTGATCTACTCCATAACGAGAGGGCGAAAGATGTTGCTTTGAGCTTTTGAAGTAAAGACGCTGGACTAGGCTGTGGAGAAGCCCAAGATTGAGCTACTACATCTCGGCATTCCTTGTCCTGAAGCCAATAGGATTCAAAGTAAAAAGTGCGTCTTTTTCTAACACCAACAGCTTCAATGAACAATAGAAGGGGACTATGGTCAGAAGCAATGGCTGGTAATGCTAAAACTTCAGCAAATGGGTATGTGATTCGCCAATCCTCAGTACACAACATTCTGTCCAACTTTTGTTTAACAATATTTTCATCATGTCTATTATTTGTCCACGTGTAGGCGCAGCCTTTGTTGCCCAAATCCATTAAAGAACAGTCATTGAGGAGATCTCGAAATGACTGCATACGGTAAGGATCTGCAAGACGCTTCCCCATCTTCTCCCAAGGATACAGTATATCATTAAAGTCTCCAACACACAACCAAGGGAGAGTATTCTCAAAACTAATTAGACGTAAATCGTCCCAAAATTGTTGCCTAATATTAGTGACTGCAGGCGCATGGATACAGGTAAGGCGCATTACAACTGCCGCCTCCAAGTCAATACATATCACGTCAAAAAGGTTTGAAGACTGATGAACCAAGTCCATAGAGACCTTGTTATTCCAAAAGAGGGCCAGACCACCCGCCAAACCAGCAGGATGTTCTATTAGACAATCGAAAATTTCGAAGCCGCTGCGTGTAACGGATCCGTCGTTCTTGGTTCTTGGTCTCCATAATAAACAAAATGTCGGGCTTTTCCGGGTCACTAAGACCCTAAGCGCTTGAACTGTCAGGATTGCCGAACCCCGACAGTTCCGCTAATTAGCTTCATTGTTCAAAAGGTGGTCAAGCGGGCCGCCCACCATAGCCCATCCGAGGGATTCATGTGTCTCGAGGACAGGAGTTTCTTGAAGAGAGGATTCATCAAGGCCATCTGGAATCTGGGAAGGTAAGTCATGTGAGAGATACTGTTTAGGTTTTTTGATTGGGCCCGATCTTGCACTCAAGAGGGAACTCTTTGATTTCTTAGACTTGTGAGAAGTAGTAGCCAGTTCAGTGGTGTGACTCTTTCGCTAATATTGTACTGGTATTTCTTTGGCATGCTCCCTTCTTGAAACATCGTCAACCAGGGGCTGCCACCGAAGGGGTACTACAGCTGTAAGGAGCTGATTGTACTCAGGTACCTCAACTATCTGTTTGTTCTTCTTATTAGAGACTTGGTCCGAAGAAAGCGATGATTCCTGTTCCTTTTGAACAACAGTCTGAGCAAGAGGAAATTGTGCAGGGGGCTGAGGGGTCTCCGGAATAGTCTCAGTGGCGTCATCCAACATGTGAGTAGGCGCATAAAAGGTACGCCAAAAAGGACTATGAGTGTTAACTTCCGCACGTAGCCATGATCCATAATACATACTATCAAGGTTTTTCAGTGCATTGTCATCCAAAGGAAAGTCTCGGGCGTTGCATAATGTCCCAATTTGCCGCAGAATAGCAAAAATGGGATAATTTTTCATATCGAAAATCTAACCAAAAGGTCTTCCCCGCCAATTTAATCAAGATCCCCGTCTTCGAGGCCGATGGATATCCATTTCAACACGAGCCCTTCGCTTTAAAGTTAAAACCATCTCTTTGATCAACTTTAACATCTATAACCCGTCCAATATGCCTAACTGCTCTACGTATGATGGATTCAGTGCAGTGCTCAAGAGGTAGGCCGAAGACCTGAACCCAGAATGCACAGGAGGAAAAATCATAACAATGCAACGGTGTGTTCGGGAGCCAAGGTTTCAGAATAACGAGATGGTTTGCACATAACCACGGGCCATTATCAAGCATACGCTGTTTAACCTCCTCTGTTTTGAATCATACCACATATATACCATCTTCTGCTTGCGAAATTGATACTTGAGCTGGACGCCATGCCCTCTGCATAGAATTTTGAAATGCCTGGAAATGGACAGTGGAATTAATGAGGACTTTACCTACTAAGCTGAGACGACATTCTTCTAATTTTTCTGTAGGAGCTGCCTCACCTCAAACTTCAATCGATTGTTCAAACCAGAGGCGACCCATCCGGCTACACAGAGCAGCAAGTCGAGAGTCCTCGTTTTCACCAAGAGCATCCATTGCACAAGTTACAGGTCAATTCCACGAATTAAGGTTGTGGGAAATGGAATGCATGAAGCCACAGATTAGCAAGGCAAAGAGAGTCCGAGTGGACCATCAGTGGACGAAGAAAAACCCTTTCGAGCGTTCTGGTACTGTGGAGTTCAAGATATAGGACATGCAAGACCCGATTTAGATGGAAGAAGGATGAGGATGACCCAGAGAGTGAAGATTTGTCAATGGGTAAGAAGCCATAGCTAGAAGAAGAGACGAAATGCAAAAATTAAGCGGAAGTACAGCGGAACGGAAAATATGAGTGAGGTTTGCAGTCGAAGGAAGAAAGAACTACCAAAAGGTAGAGAGAGCTCTCACCAGAGGGAGAGAAGAAGTCAAGGTTTTTGAAAAAAAAAAAAGATTGATCAGATTAAAAAGTTATAGATTTTCTCTTTTTAGTCTGGAAAAGAAAATGTTATAGAATTTAAGAGCAGGAAATGGGCAGGTTTCAATACTTGTCTTGCAATTATTTCTTATGGTATTGTGAAAAGGGAAAAGGCGACTTTTATTTGGTTTTAGTGTCGAATTTGTGAATATTATCTAAGGATCCGTCGTTTCGTGGAAAATTGCCCATTTCCAAAAAATATTTTCCTAGAAGTTCTAGAAAAATGACAAAATTTTTTTTTTTGTAACCTAGGGAACCCCGTAAACCGATAGCCGACGAGCAAATCCTGGGGGAGCGACTGCAGGACCCACCACCATAGTACTCCGGGTAAGAATCTCTAACGACGCCTCTAGATTCGAATCCCTCCCCTTCGTAAGGGGGAGAGAACCCAAGCCAGCTGCGCCGCTGCAAGTGGTGGTTAAGGGCGTGCATGGAAACGTTCCAAAGAAACGTTTCGGAACACTTCTATATGAATTTTGTTCCGGGAACAAAAAAAGAAAAACGCGTTTGGTTGCGTTTGTTCTTTTTTTGTTTTTTGTTCCCGAACAAAATTGGAGCAAAAAAAGAAACACAAAATAGTTGTTTCCGGAGAAAAACACTTCTTCAAAAACGCTTCTATTCTCATTTCTTTTCTTCTTTTTTCTTTGGCCAGCGACGCCCTCGAGGGTCGGCGACCTCGCCGGAGCGTCGCCGGCGCGGGTGAGGCCGAGCCTCGCCTTGGTTGGGCGAGCTCGGGCTCGCCCAGATCCGGCGAGGCCGAGCCTCGCCATGGGGCTGGGCGAGCTCAAGCTCGCCTAGATCTGGCGAGGCCGAGCCTAGCCTCGCCAAAGCGAGCCTCACCGTGGCCGGGTGAGGTCCGGCCGAAAAAAAATAAAAAATAAAAAGAAAAGGAAAAATGAAAAATAAAATAAAAATGTTTAAACAATTAAAAGAAATAAAAAAGAATAAAATTTACCAAACATGTTTCTATTCATTTTTTATTCCCGAACAAACGTTACCAAACGCGTTCTTTTGTTCAAAAATTGTTCCCCGGAACAGAAACACTTTTTTTTGTTTCTGTTCCTTGGAACAAAAAAAGAATAGAAACATTACCATTCGCACCCTAAAATGACAATGTTTTTTTGTGTACAACTAAAACCTGAAAAAATTTTGGAAAATATTTATGATGTTGGGTAAAGAAAATATTTTCTAAGACTTCACCACTTAGGCATGCATCACTTACCGACCTATAAATCCATCAAATATAAATTTGCTTTTAAATCTAGGCAAACTTACTTCATATATTTGTTTCCTCATTATTGCCAAACACTAATCTACTCTAAAAAATGTTCGTATGGATTTTAAAAAGAAACAAAGCATGTACAATACTCATGAGAATCTTTGAGTGGTATGTTCTTCCCCTGCCTCTTTTGTTTTCTAAAAATAAAAATAAAAAGTAAAGCATTTAGAGCCATTTGCTTGAATAATGTATAACTACAGTGTATAATAAATAAAGAAAATGATAAGCAAGAGTGCAAAGCACGAGCTTGAGATAGATGTGCTCGAGGTTTGCTTGGTAACGACCGACGACTAGCCAAGAAATAAGAAGATGGGAAACAAAGAAAAGAAAAAAAATTAAAAATAAAAGAAAATTAAAAAATAAAAGAAAATTAAAAAATAATTGGAACAAAAAAAGAAAAAGAAGAAAAGGAAAGAGGAGGAGGAAGTGAGGATTTGTAAATGTGTGAAATAAGAGAGATCAAGTGAAGAAAATGTTTTTCACTTTTCAAAAGGGGAAAACATTTTCCCTTAATTTAGAAGATGTTTTTTCTTTTGATGGAAAACATTTTCCCCAATGAATTCATTTTCCATGAAACGAACGTCGGAAAATTCGAAAAATATTTTTCTAAATTTATTTTCCGTGAAATAAACGGAGCCTAAGTTTCAAAATATTATTAGAGAAAAGATTTATATAAGAAATATTGTTAAAGTATTAGGTGCTCCGAGTTGATGAAAAGGCAAGGAATATTCAAAGTAGGATTTAGATTGAACAAAAAGTGAAATTCCATCCTACACGATAAGTACCCGTATTGTGTTTGTGCTAGTCAACAATTAACCTTGAAATATTTGCAAATTGATGGTATTTGTAAGGAGACGCCCAGTCATAAAATTATAACGGGCCAAGGTGATTTAATAATTTATAATGTTTTAGAACTTAACAATAGTTAGAAACGCACAGTAAAAGTCTAATACTTTTGGATGGGCAAAATACCAACAAGAAGCCTGAGTTCGAACCCATTAAAATTTATGTAGTTGAATCTACCTTCACTTATAAACTTAAATCAATAAGCTATATGCCAATTAGAATAATATTAACTACTTTATACCACATTAATTCACTTATGTTGGATTTTAGAACACTCCATCTATTCCAATGTTCGGTGAATATCTCAATAATTAAAAAAAAATAAAAAAAATTGGTGACCAAGGCGGTTTCCAAACAAACGAGTGTTGTGGCTAGTCTCAATGGCAACTTCATGGTTTGATATGCTAGAGATGAAGGTGGGCATTGGGTATTTAAGTTGAAATGAGTAGATACAGAAGAGTACCTAAACTAAGAGGGAGCAAACCTAACATCAAGTACCTAAACTAATAGGGAGCAAACCTAACATTGAGCTTACATGTGAGGGGATTGTTACAAATTTCATGTCAAAGTATTAGTGCAATATGAAGCAATTAATATTATCTTAATTGACCCATAACTTATTAGTTGAAACTTTCAAATGAAAGTGAATCCAATTGGATATATTGACGAACTTTAATTTAGATTTCTTCTTGGCCGTATCAATTCATTCATCAATTTGACTTTTGACGATAAGATACTAATATCGATTAGACTATACCTCATGACCCATTTGCAAACTCCTCAAACATTGCTTTTCAATTACATATTTGTAAGGAGACACCTAGTCATAAAATCATAACGAATCGAGGTGATTTAATAATTTGTAATGTTTTAGAACTCAACTATCATTAGAAACGCACGATAAAAGTCCAATACTTTTGGATGGGCAAATTACCAACAAGAAACCGGAGTTTGAATCCATTAAAGTTTATTTAGTTTAATCTATGTTCACTCAAAAACTTAAATCAATAAGTTATACACCAACTAGAATAATATTAATTGCTTTATACCGCACTAATTCACTTATGTTGGACTTTAGAACACTCCATATATTCTAATGTTTGGTGAATATCTCAATAAAAAAAAAAGGGTGATCAAGGCGGTTTCCAAGCAAACGGGCGTTGTGGCTAGTCTCAATGGCAACTTCATGTTTCGATAAGCTAGAGATGAAGGTGGGCATTTTCCAACCAAAAAAAAAGGTGGGCATTGGGTATTTAAGTTGAAGTAAGTTGATTCATAAGAGTACCTAAACTAACAGGAGCATACCTAACATCGAACTCACACGTGTGAAGATTCTTACAAATCTCACGTCAAAGTATTAGTGTAATATAAAGCAATTAATATTATCTTAATTAACCCATGACTTATTAGTTGAAACTTTTCGAGTGAAAGCAAATCTTTGGATACATTGATGGACTTTGACTTAGAATCTTTCCTGGCCATATCGATTCATTCATCAATTTGACTTTTAATGATAAGATACTGATATTGGTTAGCCTATACCTCATGACCCATTCGCAAATTCTTTCGACATTGCTTTTCAATTACTTATACTTTCATAAATATGAAAAATAAAAATAAAAAGAAGGTAAATAACTCATCCACGTTTCCAATTATAGTATATTTATCAGAAACCTAAACAAGTCCTTAAAAAATTTCAGCTCAGTTCTCATTCGAATCTCAAGATCATCAAGATGTAACATATCAAGAGGATATTCCTTCCTCCTTGGGAAGACAAAGACATAAGGGAAATTGAGAATGCGAAGGATGCTGGCACCGAATGCAATTATGGAGCTCGCATATAAAACTTCATAATCCAATTAATCAAAGAAATTGCCAACAAACTATGCTTGCACAAACTGCGACAGTTCGTATAGAAGATGAACTGTACAATTATCGGTGAGCTGCTACTACTCCTTGCCATTTCATAGACATCACAAACTACACAACACTTTAGGTCTCCTACATGATGATCCTGCATCCCCCTCTCTTGGTATCACTGTAATAATCATACACTCAATCCATTGCCTCTGGATCTATCACGGCCTTTTCAAAAGTCACTTCTGAAGAACGGCGACTCAAAGAATGAGCTCGAAAATGTCCCTCCAACGTTGGGGAAGAGGGTGAGGAAACAGATGAGGCCGAGGACGATCCCCCAGGCAAACCTATCCTCTCCCAAGGGCGTGATCTCGTCCTTGGCGGGTATTTCCTCTCCACCCCGGAAGAAGGTGGCGAAGAGACCCCAGGCTAAGCACAGGACGCTGCCGCTGAGTCCACCAATGCCGAGTAAAAATGAAGTGGCGAAGGATAGCAAAGTGGCCGTGCTTCTGCCGAACATGGCTTGAGCAATGCGGCCTCCTTCAAGTCTTCCGCATGGCAACAGGTTTAGGGAAGTCACCACCATGCCTGCAGAAGCTTTGAGTCAGCATCTGCTGCATTGGTTGCTTGCAAGATGGAAGCAAAGTGTCGATTCCATGGTCATAAGACTCGAGGAACACTATTCATCCTCAAAATATCTTCATAGTTTCAAATCAGTCTAACAGATTAGGTTGATAATCCAAATGAAATCAGGCTAACTTTGATCCTGGATCTTAGGATATTCTTTCAGATCTGTTATGATCACTATGGAGCAAATTATGTGCTAAAAAAAAAGTTATATCCTCAGCAAACAAGAACATAATTTCTCTCAACATTTTGTATGTTAAAAAGACAAAGCCCAGATCATGTGAATTACATGCCTGTTTCAACATAGACGAGGCAGCGCAATGAAATAGGAAAGGGAAGAAAAGAAAAGAAAGAAATGAAAACTAACAGAGAGAGGTGCAATGAATCAACTTCTCAATGCACAAAAATCTCACCAAGAAGTCCAGCAAAAGCAAGGGGATCAACAGGGACGCCAACACCTTCCACAGCATAGGGCAACACATTACCCAGGTCATCGGTATAAGGTCCAATGACGAATTGGATAAAAGAGAGCAACGGGTTGTTAAAGAAAAACTGTGGCCTTATATATCTGCAAAAGATAACAGAACGGGCATGTCATCGATGAACATGTCACTCATATTTACTAAAGTCACTGCTAGAGTTTTCCAACCTGAAAAGTTTAACAGTATTCGATAAAGCTTACAGTGCATTGTCACCACCGTTGAAGCTGCCGTCAGCCACAAATGCTGCAATTGTGAGTGCTAGTGATGTCAGATAAGCGCTGGCCGTACGGGCCACCGGAATGTCGAAAAGCGCTTTTTTATTCGGTAGCAGGGACTCGTAGTTATTCATGACTCCCAAGCACCCCGTCCAATTTGATGGGACTAGAAATGACGGGCTCAGTTTCACACCATATCGAGCTGCTGTGACTCTCGTGGCTATCTGCAAGATGCATATAACCATATGGTCTTCAGTTTGATTAAAGAACCAAATGTTCACAAGAATGAATACCGGCATAGGTAGATAGCCCAGTATCGCTTAAGTTTGGTATGGTTAGCTCCAGAAAACAAGCATGCCTCTCACCAAACCATTGGGCAACTCAGACACCAGATGTAGAGAGAATTAAGGCAAACAACCAATTGTCCAGAAAAGCGTCGAAGTAAAAGACAGTATAGCGTACCTCAGAAACTCCCAGAATGGAAACGAAACCACCGAAAAGAGGGACAACATTTGAGAGGTAATCATCAAAAGTAGCATTTGGTTTGAGGAAGAAGCCGCTCATTAGAGCTATGGTCCCAAAAGTTGTCACACACAATGCTACTGCGCTAACATATCCCCAGGGAGTGCTAAGCCTGGTAGATTCAAACTGCAGATCCATCTCTGATTTTGGTTGCACCACACAAGCCTACACATATACATTGGAGTCATGGGGAACTTTCAGTGACATTATATACTGTCTGACCTCAGAAAAACTCGGTTAAATATCAAACATCTATCAGATTAGACTATAGGCATCAAAACTAAAACACTACTCACGGAAAAACTGAATCAGTGACCAGGAAACAATGACAGTTTATTCAGATACAAGATAGTAATGTCTAAGGGAATGTGGCATTTATTCTTCCAAGTGACTTATCGAGCAGATTAATTGCAAAGAACCCAGAAAGGCATTTACTAACAGGTTTGCATCCAAGTTTGACAATAGATGATTTCATCAACAGAGAAATGGAAATGTTTCAACTTGGCAATGGTCCTGCAAGATCATTTACCTTTACTGCAGTACAACTAATGCTCAAGTTACAAATATACCCAACATTGAGGCAAGTGTATAAGCCAAATGATGTATAACAGGCTTCCCAAAAAAAAAAGGAATTCAATGAAGAAATCTTGTACATGCCGTATGAAAAATTAATCAGTCTAGTAGGTGCAGCTAATGCTATAGATAGTAGATCATCATGAAGCTCTTCTTGAAGTACCTGTTTAGTAATGTCATCTGCCTTCTCCTCCATGAACCACACACTACCTCCCGACCTGCTGCCTCAGACAGCTTGCTCTCCAGTTTAGGAATGACCTCATCAATGGGCCTCCTTAGATTACCAATGAAAATGCCCCCATCTCCGAACCTCCGGACATCAGTTGCAAAGAACGTATTGAAGCCAAAACAGCTCCTCAACTGCCAAACAGAAATATGAACAGTGAAACATGGAATAGGTAGTGTTGGGGCATTGCTTCCACTGAACATTCATCGAAAAAGAACCAACTATTGCAGGTCTATGAATCACCCTTCCATATTACCAAAGAAATTTTTGCTAATTGACAACTAATCTTGTAATCGAAACACTATAGAACTATACCCACATAACAAAGTCTATCCACGAGATCTGCTTAATTTGGCAGGCGAGCCCCATCTTAATATCACAATTAACTCGACATTATATATAACCAATTGCTATGTATTACAAGTCTTTCCCCACAAAGGACACAAAAATCCTACAAACTAACAGAATTACAGTACATGTTCTACTTCTTCACACAAGAAGCAAGAGTTAAAAGTCAATTCTCAGGCCAAATGATTAAGAATACCACTGTAACACTCATTACTGTCCCCATATCTCTCTATCCTTAATAATGTCAACCAAACAAAACCAACCAATCGCATGTTCTTTGCTCACACATGCTTAGAATTTGATGAATTTGATCCCACGCGATGCAAAGATCACGCTGTTCGATCAAGTGCTAACGAAAGTTGTATCCCTTCACTCACCTTGTTAAGATCAAGAGCTCTGAAGGTCTCCTCGGCTTTCTCCAATCTCTCCCTCTCCTTGGCCAAACTAACCCGCGCGATCCGATTGAACAGCCCCACGATCGGGTTGTCGCTGCTCTCCCTGTCCAGCTCCTTGAGCTTCCTGTCGGCCCTCTTCTTCTCCAGCTTTATGGCAGCCTCGATGGAAGGACTGCCCATGAACCTTTTGAACTCCTCGTCGCTCTTCCAGTCCATTTCCTGCTGCTTCTCCCTCTCCCTCTCCTCCTCCTCGCTCTCTCCCGACGTCTCGGTCGCCTCCGCGTCTCCATCCTCGCGCCCCGGCCTTTCGGACACCACGGCTACCGAAGAAGAGCTGGCGGGTTCGTTCTCGCGGTCGTCCCCGGCGGACGACTTGAGCGGCCGCACGGAGGAGCTGGGCTTGGACGAGAGACAGAAGGGTATACGTGCACGCTGGCCAAACGGGTGTCTGAGGTTGCTCTTCTTGATGAGAGGCAACGACGGGGAGCAGCGCGGGTTGGTGATGAACACGGTCGCCATGGCAGGAGGAGCTTGCATGGGCGGTGAGGTTTCGACGGAGAAGCCATGGCTATATAAACGGGGCGCCAATCCTGCTGCATGGACATGGCCAAGCAGAGTCTAGAAAGTTGGAGAAGAGTTCCAGAGGGACGGAGAGACAGAGAGACAGAGGGTGGCGACGACGGAGAAGAGACCCCACGCTCGGAAGTCTTCGGAGATGGTCGAAGGGAAAACATTTCTGTGGCTGCTAAAAAATGGCTTTTGGATTTTGATTGTGACTGGGACATCCATCGAGTCTTGTTGAACAGTTGACTGACTTCCCGGAGTACGATAGATAAGAGATGGTTTACTCTCGTACACGTGCCACGGGCCGACAGTATCTTAACGGCGAGCGGCATCTGATCAGCAGATAACACCAAGGCAACCTTTTATATATTATCCCAGAGAACAACATAGCCTTTCTTCACACGATATCTTTCAACTAGGGTATCGAGCCAACAAATCGACTGATTGAGAGATAAATGGACTATTGAATGGTTGAATGACTTTTGGGAGTATGATAAATAAGAGATGGTTCGCTTGCAGATATGAGTCACAACCTTCTTTGACTGCATAATAGTAATCCATGCCGCCGGTTGTAATTATGAGTCACGACCTTCTTTGACTGCATAATAGCCGTGTCTAGTAAGTGAATAACACCATACTATCCTTCCTTCTATAGTAAATCCAAACAAAAATACAACATTACTTTATATAGTGTCTTTCAATCGGGATACTTGGCCAACTCGATTAATGGGAAGACATATGAATTCTTGAACAATTGAATGACTTCTGAATAGATTAAGAGATGGTTCACTCTTTGACATGTCACGAGCAAACAGTTCCTTGACCACGAAATAATCTATGGAAAATCTAGTGAGACATATTGTTCCGAAGAAGAATATGGCGAATGGCTTCCTCCTATAGGCAGTATCACACTCAATTTAGCTTGAGTATCTAGTTTATCGAGTAAGACAATATATCACTTTAGACATAACAACTATTTTCAATCTGCTATGACCTCATTAAGAGGGCCACATTAACTTCCTACTAGTTTGTGCATAGAAGCCCTAGAATTCCTAGCACCAATTATTCTAACACCACTCTTATAGATCAATTATATTAAACCCCCTTTGCAGAGAATATAGAACCAACTATTTTGACATGTGTCACGGTTTGTGATCCTCCTATGCTTGCGTGCGCCTGCAAATGGAGTTTGAGATTGTTTAATGAAACGATATAAATATTTTGATGAGTGCACACGAGTATATAAAGCCTTGGGTTTTCTCGAATGAGTTTTTTTTTTTTTTTTTGTGTTTAGTGGATGAACATAATAAAAAATTACATTAACATTGATCTGTGTTTGACACATATAATTTTTCTTTTCCAAAAGTTTTCTTAAATCATCTTGAAGAATTGGGACACGAACAAATATGATATTTGAATTTTGGGCCTAATATGCAATGTAATCTTTATAAATTTAATTTATCTAATGCGATCTCTAACTTTAACCTAATGTATAATATTACCTTGAACTTTTAAATTATTCAATGTGATCTCCGGACTTTTAATACATGTTCAATTTAGTCCTTAAACTAGTATTACTAAACTTAGATGGTGAGGAATTTCACTACAAATCGCTAGCAAAATTTTAGAGATCACATTGAACAAATTAAAAATTTAAGAACCATATTACCTATTGAGGTAAAGCTTAGGTTTACGTTGAACAAATTAAAAGTTAAGGGACTATATTACATATTAAACTAAAATTCATGAACCATTTATATCATTATCCCTTTCTTTGTAGAAAATTAAGTTGTTTAGCATTGTAGTATTTGTAATTTTCACATTGCTTAGTCTTGGATTTCCCGTATAATTGGAATTTTTTAATGAAGACTTGAAGAAGAACCATTTATTAAAAGAATATACAAATGCTATGTTTGGTTGTCTATATTGTAACCAATGACTGGATATGATAGGATATGAAATTCATGAGATTTTGCTATATTTCATTTATTGTTTGATGATTGTAGTAATAAAGTTGGATATATTTATATCGTATCATATATATTGTTTGGTGAAAATGCCATATCAATATAAATTAATCACAAATTTTATAGATGGAGATAGTAAAAATCTCTCATAACACTCTTGTCAACTTTATTTCATTTTTATTTTTTTATCTTATTCACCTCTCTTTTTTTAATTAATTTTTTATTTATTTCTTTCCCTCCCATTCATTTTTAATAAAATTTTATTAATAGAAAACTATACTGATATATCTAAAATACTAAAATACCTAAAATACATAATAAATATAAATATAAATATAAATATAAATATATATATATTTATATATTGAATTTTATATTATAAGATATAATTAAATTCAACTATATAAATAGAAATTAGATTAAAAATAAAAAAATTATTTTTATTTTGAATTTATTATATTAGAATTCAAATAGTTGTTATATTGAAATTTCATTTTAAATTTGTTAATTTAAGAAGCTTTTTTATTTGAGAAAATTTTTCCTATCATGGGTATTAGAAATCCTATTCACATTTATTATGCGCATCCCTCATTGGATAATTTTATCTACTTATATTCCATTTATATCTAACTTTATCTTGTTTTGAGAAGGCAAATGCAGTCAAAAGTTGTTTTTGCTTCAAATAAGGTTATAGAATGGACAAATTAGTCTCAAATTATACCATAAATTCAATTGGTGGCCAATGGTGTGCATGAACTCTGTTTTTCCATTTTTTTGTTTCTCGTAACATGTTTGGAATAGAGATTTGTTTGGTAATTTAATTTAATTTTTTTACTTTTGAAACAAATTTTTAGTTTAGAAATAGATTTGGAACAAAAATGAAAAGTAAAACTTTTTACTTTTCTATTTCTAAAAAAAAGCAAAAAGGAAATCACTCAACGTTCTACTAGCTAGTTGTCCACCTACCATTGGCCTTTCGCCAACCTCCTCTAGCCATCGCTCAAGGAGGATAAATTTTGTGTTGTTATTAAATACATATTTTTGCTCAAAAACTTGTTTAGGAAATAGAAATTGAAAATCTATTTCTAACCATAAATTGATTTCTAAAATAGAGCGATTCACATTTGTACCCAAAATTTTGACCTATTGACTTGCAAGTGTAACTCATTAATTTTGGTAGCAACAATAGGGGCAATTTTGTGCGAGATATAATGATTTTATCTATTTTGAAGAAGCCCCAAATTGAACAAGACCCAAAATGAAGCTAGGGTTTGTGCTTAAAACCCCTGAAAATCCCTGATTTTCTTCATTCACCTCCAAAATCCCCAATTTCGTTCTTGGGGACTTGCGTCTCTCGTCCTCTCCTTCAACCATGGACATTATCTCAGCTTCCGCGTCCTTTTCTATGCTTCGTTTCATGGGCTGGTTTCTGCCCATCTTTGTTTCGGCAAATCCTTCTGGTCCTAATCGATGCTGCTTCTTTTGGACCTTGGGGACAGATGCTGATCTGAATTGTAGAAAGGGATTTTGAGCAAAGAACCCTAACTTCAGATTGGGTAAGATCAAAATGTTTCAGACAAAATTGTCCCGATTTTGCCTCCAAAGTAAGCATGCGAGTTGCATCTACAAAGCGAAATGGCGAGGAATTGGCCAATCAATGGGTTGAAATTAAATGATCACTTTGAGACCTTATTTAAGATAAGATTTACCTTGAAAACTCTCTTGAGAATAAAAGTTCCACTTTATGCTCTTTTTTTAAATTCTCTTACATTTTGAGCATTTAATTTTATGGAAAAAACCAGTAAAAACCCAAAATTTTACTCAAAGTGACAAATTTATCCCAAACTTTTTTTTGTTCTATAAACAAAAATTTTCGAAGAAACATTTACTTCCATCAAGAGCTTTTTCTCTTATATTTTTTTTTTTTCTTTTTTTTTTTCCGTTCTCTCTTCATAGCCGTCGAGGCCTCGTCCAAATCCGAAGCTCGAGCTCGATGTCCGGCCTCCGATTTGGGTGAGCGGCTCGCCTAGCCAAGGTGAGGCTTGGCCTCGCCGGTGCGGGCGACGCCTTGCCTCGCCTTGGCTGGGTGATATCCTCATTAGACTTGAGCAAGGGGTGCCCTCGCTAGATCTGGTGAGGGAGGCCCTTGCCTGATGTCGAGGGTGACCCTTGCTCAACGCCGACTAGAGCAGCCCTTGCTCGATGCTAGATTCCCTTCGCTGGCCATGGCATGGTTAGCGAAGGGAAGAGAAAAAAAAAAAAAAAAAAAAATTTTAAAATGTAAAAAATTAAAATGCCCTTTAAATTAGGATAAATGAAGTTCAGAATTTTTTGTGTCACAAAAAAATTTTGGAATAAATATGTCATAGTTAGTAAAATTTATGATTTTTCACGTTACAAAAAAATTGAGGGTAAATTTGTCACTTTGGATAAAATTTGGGTTTTTCATGGTTTTTTCCCTTAATTTTAAGGGTGCATTTGTCATTTTTAGGCTTGAGATTGATCCTAGCTAGGGCCAAACAAGCTAGGTCACTATCACAATTTTAAAGGAAGTACAAGAAAAGTTCAACATATTAAATGTAAGGTTTTATAAACTGCTCATCGATATCATTTACTTGACAAGTTTTGAGATTGATGATGTACTGATAAGTTAACGTACAGTTTTTAATTCTTTCTGCAGTTTTTAGTTCTTTCTAAGGATTGACTAGCTAGCCGTTTCCTATTGTCGATATAAAAAGAATTTATGTATGCATCTAGCAACGGATAATTGACATTTAATATATTCAGTCATATACCATTCTCCAAAAACACATGCCAATCATAATTGGCACGTAAATTTTTTTTATACAATGAGAGCGGACATAATAATAATAATAATAATAATAATAATAATAATAATAATAATAATAATAATAAATGTATGGCAAAAAATGTGAAAAGGAAATAATATAAATGTTGCAATTGTGAAATGGTAAGAAAGAACCACTTTTGGGAAAACAGAGAGCATAGGGGAAAGAGCAAACCCAGAATCGAAGAGGTTGCTCCAAACGCTCACCGCATGAAGGAGGAGAGCAGAGGACGACGACAAACAGAGACGCAAAAGCATCGCAAACGCATTTCCCTTCGACCGGCAGAGCGCACGGATCGATCTCTTCGCTCCCGAAACCGAAGCCGGCAGCAGAAGAAGACGACCCCACCAAGAGCACTCCTCAGTACTCGCTGCAGGGCTGCGAACCCAGAAGGAGCGCGGTTACCGAAGGTACGGGGCGTTCTCTGCCACCACGCTTTTTTCTAGTCGCGAATGGGAATGATTGTCGGTCGGTAGCGGCGAATTCCCGTGATGTGTTTTGCGGTTTGCTTTCGTTTGGAACGATCTTGGGTGGATTGTCGAGTCTAGAATGGCGGGTCGTGTTCTGAATCGTGAGAGAAGGTGGGGGGTGGGTGGAAAGTTTTGATTAGGAGAGAGGGTTGGTGAAGGAAATTGAAGGGAGAGGGAGAGTTTTCGCTTAGAGATTGACCCGCGAGCTGCTTTCTTGGACTGGGGGATCGTTGCGGAAGTGGCACCGCCGGACGTTTCTGACGATGGTTGGGTGGTTTAGGTATTCGATTTCGACCAAATTGCTGCTTAGGACCTGGTTTTTTTTTCCCTCCGGCGCTCATTTGACTAAGATTGTAGCAAACGGAGTGAGTAGCTAAAGGAATGAAAAGAAGATGAAGTGGAGTAGGGAAAGGTCTCCGCGCATTGCAAGTCTTCAAGTTGGTGGCCACAAATAAATGTGATGGTTTTATCAAGAGAGGCTGGGCGAGTGTTCTATCTGATTTCAAGTCAGTTCTTCTGGCTTTTAGTATGTGCAGCTGAAGAAGCACACTCTACTGTCGAATATCAGATCGTGTTGAAAAAGTGAATCTGAATTCATATTAGTCATGCCATGTTGGACTCTGCATGCTTTCTGTCCATGCTCTTTTGTCATGTCTTTCAATGCAGTAGCATCATTGAGGACAGCTAATTAGATCCTTTATTGCACTCCAGTTGGATGTTTGGTAGAATGTCCTTGCATTTTCAATGAGTAGATGTCTTCTATGTGTATCTGGTCATTCATACTCTACTACTCTACTACTCTATTACCAAGGGCTATTTAACAATGACCTAAATGATGGATACAGATCTCTCAAATGGACTTAGTACTAAATTTGTGGATAAATATATGAAGTAAAGGGGTCGTGGTCATCTTTACCAAAAAAAAAGGGGTCGTGGCCATGATGACACTTGCATTTGGACAAAAAAGCAATTTAATTTAAGTAATTGCATTTTCGTGTCAATTTTAAATGCCTTTTCCTGGCAAATCATGTGCTCAATATGTGGAGGGACCTGGCGTCTTTATGCCTAACTGAGTGAAACAAATCTTGCACCTTAAATTTTGTCCATTAAAGTAATACTTCAGCTGATATGCAGACCGAAATATAAAATTACTTGTGCATTCATTTTAACTTTCAAGCTTGACATTGCTTTGAGGCCTTTGCATTGTCGTTTGCAGTTACAAACAGAGAAGATCTTTTCCTAACAAGATTGTTTGTAACCCAAAAATAAGCCCTTTGACACTTTCTGTGTCTGGAGATTTGCCAAGTTTGCTGTCACAACCATAACTTCCATCATTAAAGAGAGTTGGGAGGGTGGAGTTTGATTCTCATCAGCACTACCACACAGCCACCATATTAATTAAGCACTTCTTTAGAATGTTTATGCTTATGGTGATCTTAAAGTCTCTATTTTGGTATTTGAAGTGACTTGTTTCGTTAGGCGCTAATAGAGGACCTGTGCAAATTCATGAATTGGAAACATGGTTTGTGTCTATTTGTACGATAATAGTGCAGAGCAAACATAATTCTGCAAGTAATTTATTATACTACGCCATATAAACCCAAGATATTGATAAAAAAATGTATTTTGGACATTGATGGTAGATGATCGTGAGTATGATTTGTTTGTGTATAAGAAAATTTTGTGCTTATGTTCACAGAGTTATTGGATTGATAGTTGTTTGCTCTTAAACTTAATATCTTACTTACTTTTGGCCTTGAAGTTCAAACATGTTGAATGACATCTGTTTTCTTATAATAAGAATATGAAACACAAAAATATAGGCAAAATCATCAATAATCCTTTGCCATGTTTGTTGATCTGATCAAGTTTACCCCGAGGACATGAATAATTCAAACAGTCATGACTACTAAGACAATGGCAATGACATAATATTTATAGGTATCCAATTTTTTAAAATTCTTTCCAACTTATTACAACTTCCTTTATTTGCTTGTAGTTTGGAGAGAAGCTTGTGCATTAAACTCGGATACCTCAACATGATTTCTTTAAAATAGCACCTACTATGCAGTTGCATTTGGCTCTGATTAGAGTTCTGAAAATAATGCAAAAAATGTCTATAAATCTTTTTTCAAAATGTCATCATATTTTTGGGGAAGATGAATAACGAGTGAGCATATTGGAAGGATCAACACATAATTTGCATATGTTCTCAAGGTCTTTCTTCTTGCCATGTCAAGGAACTACCTGCAAAGGGTAAGAACCAAGTTTTTTGAGTCACACATAAAACCCCATGAAGATGTTATAGAGCTCATTTGTGCCCGTGCTGTAAAATCAAAGCTTTATTACAAATAGCTTTGTTGAATCTCCTTTCTACATCTTCACAACGTAACAAAACTAGCATTGAAGGTTATTTGTATTGACAAAAGAAGAGCATGAAAAGAGGTTATTCATCAGTTGTCCTCTTACATAATTTTTCCCTGTTTGAAGGTTATCTTAAGTTTGGTTGATTGCAATAACTTTGTACATGGAAGTTCTTTCTCTATTGATGTCATTTTGTCTAGTATAATTATTTCCTTAGTGATCTAAATATTGCTGATACCTGCTGCCTTTGTAGCGCTATCTTGACTTTGATGACTTTCTCAGTATCTTAAAAGGGGAGTTTTGAGGATGGGAAATTTTGAAAGTTTTGTAGGAGGAATGAATTTGGGAGCCAATTGAGACATTGCTTATGATTATGAGATAATGGAACCCAGCTTGTAGTGTATGGATTGCCTGCGGTTCCTTGAGTGCTGGCTTAAAAAAGGAATGCCATCAACTATGGCATTAATGGTCAATAATTCCTTGCCCACCGGATGTTTGGATTTTGGGTTTTGAGGAAAAATGGTGATTTGTCTCTATAAATTGAAATGTGTCTCAATGTCATTATGGCTTCTCAGGTCTCAAAGAAGAAATATCAATCAAATTAAAGAAATCCAATTAACCAATTAACCAAATATTAGTAAGAGGGAAGTGCTAAATAGAATGGAAGTAACCAAACAGAGAGTGAGTAGTGGCGAGAAATGTCTCCATTCATGTTAGTTTTGGTGATAGTTTCTGTTGTAAAGTTATTGGCTGTTTAAGTTGGAAATGACAATTATTTGGGAAAAGAAAAGACAATGATCGTAGATTACTGGCTCAAATGGGAAAACATTGTTGAAAAAGTCGATCAGGGGAAAGAGTAATTAGGTTGATGACTAGGCCAGATGGTCAAGTATTCATGTGGTATGGTTATATCCGGTCCTTTGTAACTGAGACTGTTACAATAATCAATTGTTACAATACAAATACAGTGCCATATGTGGCATAACCACATGAGGGTGTAGTTACATATATATTTCTATTTAATGATATATGGAGATAAGCATGTATTGTTGTATTTAATATTGTGTGTGTTTTCATTGTGCTGCAAAGTCCAAAAGTTCTAACATGCTCGTTTCTGGTGCAGTATTTTTTTGAAGCTGGTTACTCAGTTCCAATGGCCAATGATACTCAATTTTCAGGTTTTCAGGTACTATCATGGGACATAGTTTTATTCCTCATGCAATATTAATGTCCTCTCAAAATGACTGAATCTGTTTAGAGTCTCAAGTGGACATATATCTCTAGTAATAACAACGTACTTTTTAAAACCTGGACTATGCCTAAGAGATATCATCTTTTCCATATCTAAATTGGTGCACAAATCCCCCAGGGAGAGGTGAGGGGGCTTGTTTGTGTTGTGGGGAGCTAAACATGGACACTTGTATTGTGAAGCAAAGCATCTGGGTGAAACAAATAATGTAATGCTGCAAAGATTATTATACCTTAAATCTGCAGGAAATCTGCCATACATTATGAAAAGATGGTGATTGAAGTGGTTTGATGTTGTGTCTAGGAAGACTCAGTGGAAAAGCAACCCATATAGATAGGATGTAAATTACAACCAAAAGAAAGTGTAGAAGGTGATTTAGCCATTGGACTATGAGCAAACAAGAATAGAGACAGAATGATCAACATTCAACAATTTTGTTTTAAGGATAAGATGGCTAGAAACTATAAGAACTTGACAATTTATAAATTGGACTCAAGAGTTGAATACCATTTGATGGAAAAATGGAGTTGTGAAAAAGTAACGGGTCTTAAGTTCACTTGCAATCAATTGAGCAAGTCTACAGTAGACAAAAGAATGCCAACATATCTTCTGCTTAACTGCTGAGTGGAAATAATAACCATCTTCATGGCTTACCGGGGAATTGATTCCCGCTTTCCATGGGTGAATGGAGACCAAGGAAACCTATGAGGTCTTTTTTTTTTAATAGGTGTTAGGCATGGAGTGTACATATTCATTTGCCTCAGGAATATTTTCATGACTCATTTTCATTTTCTAATGTTAGTTGTCCTATAATTCAGTGCCTGGTTCTTTCTGACTGTTTTACTACAGCCTCTACAGCCTCCTGTAGTTGGTTCTGCAGATCCTCCAAGGAATTTTACTCAGCCAGCACCTGTTCAAGTACTGCCATTCTCCATTTTATTCATGTCTCTGCTTGTTACTGTGATTAACATCAATCTAAAACTGCTTTTAATCTAAAATTATTGCAGCCTTGGCCAGCACTTCCGCCTCAGCAACCACAGCAGTTTGTTTCAACAGTACCTCAACATTTTCAGACTCCTAGCCATGGTACCATACTCATGAATATTGGATTGCCTTCTGCCCCTCCGCATCCCCAATTTCCTCCACCAGTTCAACATTTGGCTCCAAGGCCTGGGCAGCCAGTTCAGAATGTCCTTCCTCCTCCTCCTCCGGGGCCATTGCCTATTTCTCAGCAAAATAAGCCCATGGCATCTGAGTCACTACGACCTCATCAGCCTAGTGGTCTTGTTTCGAATAACTTCATGCCTGCAGGGAGCGGCCTAAGAGCTCCTCTGTCATCATCATACACAGTAAGATCAGAAGTCTTATTAATTGAAAATTTCTTCTAAGCTCTTTCCTTGCATGGCTTTCATGGACTGCATTAATTGCAGTTTGCTTCTCATGGGGGACAGCAGCAAGGGAACTTTGTTGCTCCAAGGCCCCCTTCTCTCTACCATCAAATGTCTCAACCACAGGCTTCAGGAGTCCCAAGTGGGGATCAAGTCAATCTGCCATCTGAAAGCCAGAACACTACCCCTGTGACTGTGTTGCCGGTTACCAGTGAGCAGCCTGCAGTTTCTTCTGCACTAGCACTTGTATGAATTTAATATGGTTAAGTTGTTTCACCTCATTGGTCACATAGTTTTTTCTCACTGCAATGAAACTTTGAACTTTCTCCTTTTATAGATACTTTGAAGAACTTCTTGAAATTCTACTTTGAAATTTTCAGGAGTCAAGCGGTCAGCATAACTCTTCTGAAGTTGTCCAAAGAATCCAAACTGATTGGATAGAGCATACATCTCCTGCAGGAAGAAAGTATGTGATTTTGATGGATTCTTTTTAGAGGCACTTTCTTGAAGAGGAAAGGAATTCTCATATTGAAAATGAAAAAAAAAAAAAAAAAAACTAGAATTGATCCATCTTGGTAGATAGAGAATGCTTATGAAGGGCAAACTTTCTTTGCCTGATGAGAACTTATAATGCTTATAGCATGCAATATGTGGCAATTGTATTGCCATTGTAATGATAACTGAAATAGTGCTGTCCTGGAAATCAATATTCTCCTGGAGGATAACTTGCAAAGAATTCCAATACAAAAGATAGAAAAGATGAATTTTAAAGCACAAAGAATGATGGTGTATAGCTTGAGAAGATGGTTAATCTCAAGCTTTTGGTGGTAAATTTGTATTCAGTTCCCTTCATTACTTCATCATGAAAGTGGTTGGATCAACTTTTTCTGTCTTTAGTGTCTCCGCATTCTGCTGAATAGGATTAATTAGAGTTGACTAGCCAAAAAAGTGGGTCAATCAAAAGAAACTGTTTCCTTTTGGAACAAAAGTTAAGCCTATAGGGGAGAAGTTTGTATTTGCCCCATTAAGAGTACAATGTGGGGATTCTTGTTCATGTGATATAGTGACCTGAGGAATAGGTAAGACCAATGAAGAAGATGGGTTGACAACATAAGGGAGGTTTTTGTATATTATGGAGAATATAGCACAAATGAGAGCACAATGGAGTGATTGGGGCAAAACGGCTATGCCCACTTTTAGAGAAGCTATCCACTTGGGTAATATTGATGTTGCTGATATGCTGAATATGGGATGGGTTTCTCTTGTTAACTGGCAATTAATTCTAAAGGTAAAGTGAGTTGCAGAGAGAAAGAAGCAATAGCTCGAGTTGCTTTTGCAACAGGTAGGGGGTAATTTAGGATTTGAAGCACCAGATTGATGACATCTCCTGGCCCAGGCTGCTAGTTTGTGCTTTAGCTGTGTTGAGTTGTTATGTTATGTTAGTCACTTTTATTGATTTTGGAGGTGATAAGAATCCAGCAAGTGCAGTACTTCAATGGGGCAATTGATGAAGGGGCCTAGCCCTTCTTTCATTTGTATCCCGTTTTCTGTGGTTGGGGATGGTTACTTGTCATCTTCATTTGTCTTGCTCATGGATACTTTGTAGACACAAGATGTCCGCAAGTTTTGTGCAAAAGCATGAAAAGTGACTCAAATATCACTCGATGGCATTGGAAGTAATGTTAAAGTGATTTCAATTGTCTTCTGAGGCATTGTAGAGCCAGATTGCCTTCAAAATGAGTGAGGTTGCCTTCAAAATGAGTGAGAATGGTCATGCTTCAAATTTGATTTTATTGAGTAGATCCAGATATTACAATCGAATGACAAGTAAATGCAAAGTGGCTCTTACAGCCTTCTGTTTATTGAACTACACATGTTTTTCTTGTCTACTCCTTTTCCGGTTTACATTTCATTAATTTAGCTTCTAAAGTACCTGATTTTATTCTGCTCTCTGTTGTCTGTTGTAGATATTATTACAACAAGAAGACAAAACAATCTACATGGCAGAAGCCCTTTGAGTTGATGACAGTAACTGAGGTGGGCTATACTTCACTTGATGCTTGACAGTAATCACATTCATTGTGAAACTTGTTGTATATTGTTTATCTCATAATATTGTGATCCAGGGTAACCTTTCCTAATATAACATTAATTACTTTGTATCTGGTATGGGATTTCTTGTTATATGTGCTTTGATTACCATTACAACTTTTGTATCTGGCATTTCATTGCTCTTCCTGTTTGAGGAGAGAGGTAACACAAAAGAAGAGCTGGTTTGTAACTTGGTCAAAAAGGAAAGCGTTTCTGAGTTTTGTACCCATAGTAAAATTTTGGTGCTTTCTAAGAAGCAAATATGACTACATTTGTGCTTTTAGCATGAGCATCCTAGTTTTTGTGGTAATCTTATTTATATGAAGATGCTTATTGATCTTTCAGAGTAGAAATTATTATGCATTATCATTAGTGTTGGAACCAAGAAATCTGTTTCTACTACTTGAGTCATCTTTTGTTGATATGTTGTTGCAGCAGTTGCTGTTAATTGAACTTAAGTAGGTGTCTCAAGTTTGTTAGGAGTGTGAGATTGGATGCTGACACGGTTTCTAATTTTCTGTGCACATTGTGAGACTTAAGTTGGGTAAGTGTGGTTATTTGGTGTTTGTTCAACAAAAGAACATAGTTTGAGGTGTTTGTCCTGTAACGGGAAATTGTCATTAGGTTTCATTAAAAGGATTTTCCGTGTGAAGATGCATTCTGAAGGAGCTTTACTTCCAGGCAACACTGTTGATCCCTTTATGCCTTAACATAGTGAAATTTAAGTCCGTATGATTTGTGGACCTTCTTTCAGTAACTGATAAATTCATTTATGTCAAGATCCTTTTCCAGTTTTTAACAAGAAGAAAGGATGAGGCAATTTGTTAACCTGTTTTAATTTTTTTGGTCACTATTAGGATAAAGGAAAACATAAGACTTACTTGGGTAGGGAAAAAATGTCAAGAATAACTCGTGTGTTTGGGTTATCTAATCTTGGTATGGGGCAGGGGGAGAACCAATACCCATTTTCTTCCGTTTGTTAAAATTTGTGGTTGATATTTCTGATCCGTAAAACTATGCGTGGGTTTTGGTTTCTCACTTACCAACCAGTTTAGCAGTTCACTGATATATTCCTTTATGTTGTTCCTTTTAATATTGAAATTTTCTGTTCCTTGAATTGATTGATCTAGTTAATTGTGTTAAATCTGGTGGACTTGCATAGTTAGTGGATGTCTGGTTATGTTGCCAGGCTTTTGAATTATTAGATGGCCTGCTTATTGGGAAAGTATTTTGAGGCATGTTGTCTTAGAAGTGTGATCATCTATTATGTCATATAGCCCTCAATTATTTTAGGTTTCACTTGATTTAGTCCCATTATTATCTCTTCTGGTATGCTCTCTGAGGTTTTATGAAGTGTGTTTACTTTCGATACTTTTTACATGGATCTTCGTGGTTTGAGAATGGAACTGTCAATTCTATTTTTTTCTGTATGCGCTTTGCATGACATCCATAGCTTCAAAGGCACTTATAGGTACATGCCCTGCTCCTCTCTTGATTGGTAATATGTGATAAGCGTCTTTGCTGCTTGGCTTATCTACTAGTTAACCCTAACGTTAGTATCTTGTCATTTTACTACTTCCTTCAGTGTGACAATTCTATCTTCTTAATCATCCATTTTGAAGAATTTAGTGATGAAAAAAATACCCAAGTATGCTTGCAATTCTTCATAATCAAGTGTTGACTGAACATTTTAAACATATAGGATGGTTTCTGAACTTTCAAGTGAGCTTTTGCGATGCAGTTTCTGTTGTGTGCAAGTTCATTCACATTTTAGAGTATGTCACTCTTATAGTACTGTTTGAAAAGATCATTCTTCATCAACGTGGAGGCTTGGTAGAGATTAAAAATTTCATTACTGAGGTTTAATTGTTGATTTCATTGTGACGTCAAAATAGTATAAACAATTGGGAGTCAGCTTGGGTCCTGAAATAATGAGGAACAATTAAAAGTCATTGTGTTGTGGTTTAGAGTGGAATAAGTAAAGAGTATCCTGATTTTATGCATTTTATTGAGTTCAAAATGGGAAATGGCTCCTCCATCTCCTTCTGGCTGGGTGGTCAATGGACCTTTTATTTGAGCTATCTCTGGAATTGTTCCAAATAGCTTCCCATCATTAAAACAGTGTCATTATTTCTTCTTTTAATTATTCTATATGAGGACAGGATTTTTCATATCTTCTCCATTTCCCTCCTAAAAAAGCCATTTAGTTTTTCTATTTGACCATGCGTAGTTTTTTTATTTTTTTATTTTTTATTTTGAGTGTTCTCTTTTGCTCATTGTCATTCTCTTACTGTGACAGCGTGCAGATGCTTCAACCGACTGGAAGGAATTTACAAGTTCTGACGGAAGGACGTGTGTACTTTTCAAGTCAAGTTAATGTTCATCCCTATAAGCTTCTTTTTGTTTTAACTCTATCCCATTGATTGACATGTAGATACTACTACAACAAGGCTACTAAGCAGTCTAAGTGGGAAATGCCTGCTGAACTGAAGGTGCCTAATCTCATTCACTTTTGCATCTCTTTACCCTTCTATCACGCTATCCTGTTTTGACACTCTTCAATTCCAGTTGGCTCGTGAGGAAGCAAAGAGAAAATTGGCCCCAGGAACACAATCAGAGTCCTTACCTTCCTCTTCTACCTCATTGGTTCCAGTTAATGAACCTGATGGTGCAGATATATCATCTTCCACATCTCAAGGACCTACATCAAGCCCAGTTCCAGCGGCACCTCTTAATGTCTCTGGGGACACAGAGTCAGCAGTGGTTGCTGAATCAGAAGAAATATCTGTCCCAGTGCCTACTTCAACGTTGGTGGCTGTTGTCTTGGATACATCCATGGATGATGCTGAGCAAACTGTTGTTCAACAGAGCAATGAAGTTGCTGCTGATGCGATTGATGATGGCACAACCCCAATGTAACCTATTAAAGAATCTATCATGTCATAGAAAGTCAGCCAAGTAGCTTTAGATTGGATTGAACTTTCTGTACTTAAATTTGCAGGATTGATTCCAAGAAATCCACTATTCAGGATGTTCCCTGGTCAGCTGGAGTATCTGTTCAAGACAAAGTATGCCTGAAATTATCTTGTTATGGTGTTCTCTAGTTTGCAGTTCCTATGCCATAAGCAATTTAACCATTTACTTTTCAGGAAGCCAAGAATATTGAAGTGAGTGCTGAAGGGGCAGAGACACTTGTCGAAGAGAAATTAACTAATAGTGAACCATCACCTTATGCCACTAAGCTGGTATGACACGTGATTTGCAATATTTTGGTCCTTTCAAGAGATATTCTGGGTACTGTAATTTGAGTTATGATGATCCTTACTTGTTTAGGATGCTAAAGCTGCATTTAATGCACTTCTGGAGAATGCAAATATTGGTTCTGACTGGACTTGGGAGCGAGTAAGTTACTGTTCTTGAAGCTTTTGTTTGCACTCAAATAACTTCAAGTATTGATGGTAGCACTGACTTTTCAGGCAATGAGAACAATTATAAATGATAAAAGGTATGGTGCTTTAAAAACACTCGGAGAGAGGAAGGAAGCATTCAATGAGGTAAAACTTTAAATTGTCAGCTCTATAATGGTCATTCTATCCTCCTTTCTTTTGACTAATTCACTTATATTTTATGGGACAGTTTGTTGGTCAAAGGAAAAAGCAGGATGCTGAGGATAGACGCATTCAACAGAAAAAAGCTAGGGATAATTTTAAGCAAATGTTAGAAGTGAGTCATTTATCGCCTCACTTTGAAAAATTTATTTTTTTCCCTCTAGCTTTCTGATTTCTTCTTTACCAAATTTTGACCCAGGAATGCAGAGAGCTGACATCTTCTTCAAGATGGAGGTGTGTCTTGGTGATGGTTTTCTTTTGGTCCTTTATGTTGGTGACATTATCACTAACGTTCCTATATAATTAAATAATTTTTAGCAAAGTAGTGACATTGTTTGAAGAAGATGAACGTTTCAAAGCTATTGAAAGAGACAAAGACCGGAAGGATATATTTGAGAGCTTCATAGTTGAGCTGGAAAAGAAGGTATTCTTTTCCTTTTGGTCTTAGACAAGGCTTTTTGCGTACCTAAATTGTGCTACCCAATTGTCGATTGACATTATTTTTTGCAGCATATTTGATTGATTCTTTCCGGTCCACGTGTACTTTTATGTTTAGTGCATAAAGAGAAATATAAAATAAAGGGTGTTGTGAGGGTACTGTCGTGTGAAATCAATTAGATGATATCTGTTAAGTCTAATGGTGAGGATAAAAGCAGTGCGTTGCCACCCAGAAAATTCAAGTGGTGTAACTTCTTCTTGTGTCTTTCAAAATTACTATTTCAGTTATGTGCCTGTGTGATGCGGCAACTGGAGGCAGTTACCAAAAACATCTGATGTGCTTTTGGGCTGTGTTAAGCATACTAGTGAATCAGACCGATTTCTATGCATATGAAAAGGTGCCTAATTTGGCAGCAGCTCTCTCTAATTATGAGAAGTGAATAATTTCTTTCCATGCACATGACGCTACATATTGATTAATTACTGTCATTCAAACCTATTGGACATTGATAGTTGCTCATTGCAAACTTTCACTGCGACATTTGTGGTGAACCTGAAATTTGTCATGTGGAAGCTTGAATAGGAAACTTGGTACTTGACAAGAAATTGGAATTTCCTTTTTTGAAAGCATATGGGAAAGTACCTTTTTGAAAATATTTTTGGTTTTTGCTTGATCTGGTTGTGATTGATTGATCTATGGTTGGTTTAAACTGGTATCTAATATATCAATCTGTGGGGTAATTTCATCTACATTCTTGAACTAAGTATGTATAAACTTCTCTGTCATTAGGAGAGGGAGAGATCTTTGGAGGAGCGGAAGAAAAATATGAGGGAATACAGGCAATTCTTGGAGTCTTGCGATTTTATTAAGGTACTTTATGGCAATCTCCTCTTTGATAGCATATTTCCAATTCTCATCTATGTTATTGGTATGCTTTTTTATTTCCCCATGTCCAGTCCCTCTATTGGGGAAGTCAATCTCTCCCATCCACTGATTGCCTTCTCTTATGTAGGCAAGCAGTCAGTGGCGCAAACTACAAGATCGCTTGGAGGCTGATGAGAGATGTTCACGCCTGGAAAAGATGGATCGGTTAGAGATATTCCAGGTTTGTGCTAATTCTTTGGGGATATTTTTGGTAATTGATACTGGCCTGATGAACGTGATTTTTCAGGATTATCTGCATGATCTAGAGAAAGAAGAGGAGGAGCAGAGGAAGATACAGAAGGTGCTGTACTATTTATCGTCAGGCAGTTAAATGTTTTTCATCTTCATAATATTTCTTTATTTTTTGATGAGGTGAACTGATTTGACATCTTTCTTGTGTCCATTGTTTCCCATCATTTTTACTGATGCAGGAGGAAATAAGAAAGGCAGAACGCAAAAACCGTGATGAATTCCGCAAATTGATGGAAGAACATGTTGCTGCTGGCACTCTAACTGCTAAGACTCTTTGGCGTGATTACTACATGATGGTTAGAGTCAACTGTTTCCTCTATCGTATGAATATATTTAGTTACTAAACTACCTATCTGTTTTACTTTCGATGGTTCTAGGTTAAAGATTTGCCAGCATATATGGCAGTTGCGTCAAATACGGCAGGTTCAACGCCAAAAGATTTGTTTGAAGATGTTGCCGAGGAACTGCAGAAACAGGTGAAGTGCGCCTTTATGTCAAGTTTTTTTGGTGTAGATTGAGTTAGAATTCGAAGTCATTTTCTTAATTTATTTAAGAGCTAAAATCCACATTTTTTCTTTGGACACACTGCTGTGTAAATGATCTGTGCCTATTAATAACAGCAAAATAATTCTATCCTTCTAGAATGATTCATGTTGGAATTCTGGATCTTATATCTAATGATTCTAGGACTTGCTTGCGAAGTAAAACTGTCAACCAAACCTTCATTGGACTTCACATGGGTGGCAGGGGCTAATGACACTTTTAGCATCTCTTGTAATACCCCTTACTGGAGTTACCTCAACCAGCATTCTTACTTTTATCATCATGAAATTTATAGTTCAAGTCTCTTCACTGCCTCGTATTCTCTTTTTAGTGAGGATTTATGTACTATAGGTGCTTTTGTCCTTCGATCAATATTTTCCATATTGCATAGTGCTCATGGTGGTTCTTAGAAACTTTACAACTTTTAGAAGTATTTTAAAGACTCTGGGGTTTTTGATTGATTTCTCCACTAAGGCTCCATTTGTTTTGTGGAAAATAAATGATTTGGAAAACATTTTCTAGAAAACGATTGCTTATCTCACTTACAAAAGTAAATAAACGAAAGATATTTTCAATGTCCACAAAAAGGATTTTCACATAAATCATTGTTGATAACAAAATTTTTTTTGTTGACTAATAGTTTCAAGTGATACTGGTGATCAGCAGGAAAATATTTTCCAAAACATTCATTTTTCGTAAAACAAACGGAATCTAAAATTGAACTCTAATTCTATTTATTAAATCTACTTCTTTGTATAATGAAGCCTTGTCTCAAAAATGCAAATTAGCTTGCTTCAAGGTACCATCTCTTCCCAAGGTTTACCGAGTTTTCTCCACTAAGGCCAGTTTCTGTAATGCTAGATTGTGTCTCCACCATTATAATTCATTAGTGACTCCTTTCAGATTTTGGGGCATCTATCATAGATTCTAGATTTATCATGCCAGAGAAATGTTGTGTGGCTGTGAACAAAGATATTAGAGGAAACTATTTAGTATGGTTAGGACATGTGAAATGATGGGTTTTAGATTTTATAGTTAAAAGCTGTCATGTTATGGTGGGGATGCTGGGGAAATGAGATAGCAGAAAGGTTAGAGATGTGAACATTACTTCAAATAAGGACCAAGGTCTCAAATTGCAGTAGATGTCTTGTCAGGTGGTATCACAGCAATAATGCTGGTATTGGCTTGCATTTTTTTCATTGCAATAGTGGCCAATAGCAGTAGCTGCGCGAGTGCTTTATTGCAGCTGCTATTTACAACCAGGATAAGGACATTAATCCATTATATTGATATCGTCAATCATGGAAGAAGATCCAAATGCTGAACTTGCATTCTTAAATTTAAGAATTTGATTCCTGATCTGTTTTACTTGTGGAAACAGATATGTTGTGATTAACATGCATCATGGTGCCTCATTTTTCATAGTAATTTTGTAGACAAAATAGCACAAAAATGTATGGTTCAACAGAACTACCTGCTTTTTGTTCACTTGTTCAAATTATGCCCCTCTCTAGTTTCTTCATCTATAGCTTTAAAGTTAGCAACATGCATCGTATCAATGGTCACTCTTATATAGGGAAATCACCTGTTCCCCATCATTTCTGCTTCCCCCTTTTGGGAATTACATGATAATCATTTACTAAATATATTGTTTTTCTACTTAATGCTTTCACTCAGTATGTCAATGCTGCGGGAAGATTTGCTCTTCATTATCTTCTAGTGCTCTTTTGGTGAAACACAAGAATCTATTGCTTCTACGGTTGATTTTAAAGTTTCATTTCTTAGTTATTTTGGATAATGTCATCTCATGTCTTAGTCTCTTTCCAGATCATGCAATGATCAATTGAAGCCAATTTCACTAATTTCGTTGCTGTGGCTCTTGAAAATTTACCTTATTGAGTTGTGCCTATGATGCTGTTGTTAAACATGAAAAAATATGTGCTCGGAAAGTGGAAAATTCTGACTTATCTTCCTTTGGCAGTATGAGGAGGATAAATCTCAAGTAGATGATGCAGTAAAAATTAGAAAGGTATGATTGATTGGAGGGTTTTGCTGTTTCTTGCCTCTCATCTCTTCTAATCTTCTGGCTTGTGTCAGATCTCCTTAACATCAACCTGGACCGTTGAAGGCCTGAAAGCATCCGTTGCAGATGATATTCGTGGCACACCCATATCAGATATTAATTTTAAAGTATGTTTATTTTCTTGGCTTGTTAATTCGTTCCTCTCGCCACTTGTTTCTTCCTTCCGGTTCTTCAATAATTGGTCCACAGAGTATGTTAATTTTCAGAGCAAACTATTTCTGAACAATTAGCTAGGGGCTTGTTATGTTTCATTGTTTGTTTGGCCTCTGACATCGTGTTGTTGCAAAACAGTGAAAGTTGGTTATGTGTAGCCTGTATTTTATTGGTACTATTTGGAGTAAATAGGTGGTGCATGAATTGTTATTGCTATACGATTATGTGTGCTGAAAGCCAAAACATTAAATGATTAAATATTTCTACCTGATTGAACAACTGTAGTAATCATGATCTTTTAGGCATGATATGGTAGAGAGTCGGTCAGAAACCATGTTGATTGACAAAGTGATTTTTGCTTACAAAAGCTGGTTGCTTAGATTCCTGTGAATTACTTTGGACTATTTTAGTCAGTCAAATGGTTTTTAGTATTAAGCAATTGACAGTTCCTATAAAAACTTCATTCTCACCCTGGTGAGTTTCATATATACTGACTAAGAGATAAAGGAATTGGATGCCTGTACAAAGGAACTGTTAATTGGATAATTACATTCTACGGACAAATGGATGCATTCAGCACTTGCAATTTCCAGCTGAACCATGATATTCAATTTTTATATGGTGAAATGGGCCAGAATTTGGCGAAATATATCTCAATTTATTAATAATTGACATACCAAACATTCTCAAGGATATGCGGAATTTGATAGCTATAAGTAGCAAGGTGGTGATTTTTCCACCAAGAAGTTAGGCAGGAGCTTGAGTTTAGATTTGTTCAGCTCATTTGCAAGCAAGGGAAAAAAGTTTATTTGTCAGTGAAATGTTCTTAAATACAGAAATATGATCCTGACTTCTAGAGTGGGTTGGTTGAAGGAGGAGAGACTAATGAGAGAAGGAACCTAATATATAAGCTTGGCTTAGACAGTTAAGACTTTATCATGCAATAGAAACATCTGATCTGGATTTTCTTGCTTTTTGCAGTTAGTGTTCGATGACTTGCTGGAAAGAGCCCGGAAGAAAGAAGAGAGAGTTGTTAAAAAGCGTAAACGACTGGGTGATAAGTTCTTCGATTTACTTACGACCATAAGGGTATTGCGAATGGATGTCAATTATATACCTTCACACTCATCTTATGTCTGCAATCATAGAGATATGTTTTTGCTATCTAAATTTGATCTTCTCATTTCCAGGAAATAACTCCATCTTCAACATGGGATGAGTGCAAACAATTGGTTGAAAATAGTCATGAGTACAGGTATAGCTTAAGACATCGTTAAATTTGATTATATTATTACATGTAGTTGTTTGAAGATACCAGCCATATTCCATTTTAAATTCTGGAGACTACTGTTTAAATGAGCTAAATCTGTCTATCTAAATGCTATATTATTTTAATTTAACTTTGCTGAGGGGACTTTTCTGCATATAAGAAATGAACTAAGTCTGATATCTGGGTGTCTATCCACAGCATTTATCCTACCTCGATATTTGAATATCCAGCTTTAATTTACTTCTTGTCTTTCTGAGATGCTGTTACGTACACTAGAATCTGACATTGTGAAAAAAATCCTTGTGCAGTTCAATTGGTGATGATATATATTGTCAGGACATTTTTGAAGAGTACATAACAAAATTGAAGGATCATGAAACAAGAAAACACAAGGAGGAAAAGGTACTTATCAGCTCTGATTCATGTATATATATAACACTCTTGATTGTTGCTCCTTTATTTTTGTTATTTTCAATTTGTAAATGAAAGTAAATATGTATGATAGTCTATGCTCCATTACTTTGAGACATTTGCCAGAACACAGTGAGGCCAAAGGAACCTCGAAATTTGGTGCTATGCTGCAATTGAAGTAGCGATGCAAAAATCAGATGGAATTTAGCTAGATTTTTATTCTTTTTAGCTCAATTTAAGGGCAGATTACTATGGCACTTGTGTTGTTTTAGCTCTAGTACTTCAAGTTTTTATTTTTAGTACCTTAACATTATGGCAGAAGAGAAGGCTACAAAAGTCAAAATTATTATGACCATGCAAAATTTCATGTGTTGGTACTCATTGCCTCAAGTTTTCATTGTCTATCACTTGTTTTGCTTCTTTGCAGGCAGAAAGGGAAAAGAAGAAGCGGGGAAAAGAAGGGAAAAGAGGGAAAGATAGGAGAGAAAAAGATAGGTATGATAGAGAGGAGGAGGAATCGAGGGACAATGGAGCAGACAGTGACCGAGAAATTTTGTCTGAGACTCGTGCATCTTATAAGAAGAAAAAATCAGGTGAAGATCGTGAAAGAAAGCGTCACAGGCATATTCATAGAACATCAGATCATATGGACATTGCTGAGGCAGAGCATTCTGAAAAATATCACAGACACAATGGTGACCATAAGAAGGCCACACAGGTATCTAGTATTTCCTCTGTTTCTTAGCTTGAGCTAGCTGCCATTTTCCTTTGAGAGGAGATTATATGGAAAAGTTATCCAAGTGGACTTGTCTCTATGTTTCAGTTTTGGCTGGATTTCTTTATCTTGTGGGTTCATAACACAGAGAGTTGCCATGTCAGTTGTGGTTTTTGGACAGAATAGTCATGTTATAGCATTTCAGTGTCACAAATAACACTGTAAGGTACTTTTTTCTGCACCTAGAATGCTCAGTGTAATGAAACCAGGTTTCACTCTTTTTTCCAACTTATAAGACATTTACCTTTACTTTCATTTTGAGCATATTCTCAGCCATAGCTTAGTGGTTTTCTGTGTAGAAAATCAAATCCAAAAGCATAAACTATTTGGTGAAGAGAGATTACATGTATATATGCCCATCGAAATGCCCCTCTTAAGCGATGAGGGATAATACTTTAGCAACTCCTCTCACTTGCAAATCAGATAAGATATTTAAAAAGAATGCAACCGGAACTAAAGAACGGGGAGCCACATGTGGAATAAACTTAAATGGACATGAAGGATTCGGACCATGGTATGATATCATGTTAGAAAGGTCGACGGATTTTTATTTATTTATTAAGTAGGTGGAGAGAGGCCGCATGAATATAAAACCCATTGAAACACGAAATTCAAGTGACATGAGATGATGCTTTAACGTGAAAACATAATCATCAAAACCAAATCTTCATATAAAGTTTGCTTATCAAGTACCCTGGGAGCACTCATTAACAAGGTCCATTAGATAAATGGGTAATTACCAGTGTTTCAGGTCGTCATAAGAAGTAATCAACTGCTGCCCTACTGCAGCAACATCAACAAAAATTGGATTGTTGCAGCCTTTTCCCTGTGAATGTGCAACCTTAGATCGCTACTCTTAGTTCTTGCTCCTCTCCATAGCAGAATGGTTTCCAATGAAACCAGAAAGTTTAGTTCCAGCTCATATGTTTATGTGCGAATTTGTTTTGAGAGGGTGGTACTCCATCAGTCATTGGCTTCAAGCAGAAGCATTTATTGTCACTTTTTGGGGCCAAATGCTATGTTTGTTGTAATATAGGGTGAATGGCATAGTACTTTTGATCCTGGGAGGCAGCACACACTGAATGAATCTGAATCAATCTTTTTGAACTGCCTGCCACTGGCATTCATATCTCTAGAAGCAACCATAGCTAGGGGCGCTCATGAGCTGGTCTTTTGTGAAAATTGTAGCCTCCAGTGAACTCATTGGGCCAGATGTTTTTACACCTGAAAGCTTAGCCTGGTTTTGTAGGCTGGTTGGCCTGACCAAATCTATCCTGGTTCAGGATTAGCCGGTTTGACAAACTGCAAATGAGGAGCAAAAAGAGACCTAAATCTAAGAAATTCCTCAGTTCCATTCAAAATCACCAAAAAAATACATAAGAGTTCCAAATTAACACCCGCACAGAAAGAATGAGAAACATCAACCAACAAAGACACAGAGAAGGGTACAAAACCACAGTGGAAAAGGCAATAACAGGTAACTGATGCTTGAGGTTACTGTTGTCCCATTGCTGGTTGTGGTCACTTTTCATGTAGTTTTCTAGCAAGACATGGGTGAAATTGCTTGATTTGAAGTGATTAGGGTCATCATTTACTGTTGTTGCTTGGCCGGAATAGATGGTGGACATTGGTCGAACTTCATGTTGGTCATTGTTGGATACCTAGATGCCTGATGGTGGACGTTGGAGTTGTGGGGTCAATCAAGGGTGGAGATGAGAGGGAGCTGAGATAGGGTGATCAGTTCCTGGCTTAGAACTAGGAGCCGATTCCATGACTTCTGGTTCCAAAAGATTAGAACCCATTTGGAGCCACCGATTCCTAAACTGCTCAGGTCTGGTTTGGTTTGTGGTCTAAATTGAGATCCAGCCCATTTTTTAATGACAGATAAGAGTTGCACCTTTCCAATACAAAAACATGGTTAGGTGGTTATGTTGTTATTTGTTGGTGTTGAAGACCATGGTTTGATTCTCAATGGGTGCAAAAGTATTATTTTGTTTGTTTAAAGGAGGCTTCAAAACCAGTTCAACCGGGAAAACGAACTGGTTAAACTGGTTCTGGGTTGAACAGGAGCAGTGCACACCCTAGTTGAGAGAGCTAGAGGAGGCGTGGCAATGAGCATCAGGGTTCTTGTGTTTTAACTTTTTAATATATGTTATCTTACATATGTATTTTCAGGCGAGGCCAGTTTTTTCGAGCCTCCGATACTGAGGCCCTAAAACTGACTGGCCTGGAAAATTTACAAGGCAGGCCCGAAAGCCTGGACTGAGCTTAGCCCAGATCCAAAAAAGTTGGGTCAGCCTGGGCTTTTCGGGGCACTGGACTTTTTTCTACACCCGTACCAGCTACATATACCCCCCCCGGGGGGTCTCTCTCTCTCTCTCTGTTTTTTTTTAATAACAGAGAGCACCATTGAGGTAACATTGTTGAGATTTGGATAGGATGTTTATTATTATGAAAGCTGGTGCCCTTAATACCTTTCAGTTGCTATTCAAAGGATTCATTTGTTTAATTGGGGAGATCTGTTGTATTGAGGTTAATGTATATTATAGAGTGGTTGGTGGTGCACACTGCTGAACGCAAGGAGAGAATCAGAGGGCAAGTGAAAACGCTGTTGCTTTTGCTCTCTTTGGTGTTTTGTCTTGCTAAGTGGCATTTTCACTCCGTAAACAAGGAGGCCAAAGTATTACTTGAAGTCCTCAATTTGTACATAGCTCATACTATGGACTTACACCTCAGTCAACCACTTCCTCTTTTGTTCATCTCCGTCTTCTTTGGCTATTCCATGCTCTATTCTGTCGACTCCTCCTTCCTGAGGTTTGTTCCTGTCCAATGGTTCCTGACAGCACTAATGTGCTGATTTTTTTTTTTTTTTTTTTGCATAACTTATGGTGTAGCATGAATCCACTCCAGAGTCTGACAGCGAAAGCCGCCATAGGAGACATAAGAGAGATCGCAGAAATGGTTCTCACAGAAGTGGTGGGTATGAGGAGGAACTTGAAGATGGGGAATTTGGCGAAGATGTAAAAAAGTAGTAGTTTGGCTCTGTTCATTTTTGAGCTGCTGTGAACCTTTATAAGCTCCCTGCGAAGTCCAGCTAAGTCAGTTAGTCATCATATCACTTTTCATATAGAGAAAACGAGCTGTTTTGTATGTGTTTTCGGCTCCTTTAAATGCGTGCATATCTTCTATCTTCTTTAATTTATTTTTGGGTTTTCATACATCTGGCCTAGGTGGGTTTACTGCATATTAGGAAAATGTCATCTTGATACTGATGAGGTTTCACTGAAGCATGCTGTTGTTGGTGCTTTGGGATGTTTAGAAACTAGCAATTCTTGATGGCGTCCTTTGCTCTGTTTCTTGGCAAGATGACACCAACCCGTTTGATCTCTGGGCTAGAGAATTTTGAACTGGCTTTGAGGACTCTTGCAGAAAACCAGTTATCTTCTGTATGTGAAGGAACGATAAATGGAGAGAATTATTGACCATTGCAGAAGGCATTGTTGGATATGTTTTAACAATTTGTGAGCAGATGTTTTGAGTATATTTGACATGCAGTTGCCGATGAACATCTTACCCTTCCTCAAAGTGGCAACCAAGGCAAAGCCCCTTTGACTGCTAAGTAGGCTTATGAGGATTTGCTCTTCAAGATCGATCAGTACTGGCATATTTTAACTCTAAATTTCGAAAAAGTGAATTCCCGCAAATAATTCTCTGATCTGTCTATGAAAAGTACAATCAATAGCTGCAAGAGACTGAAGGGAGAGAAGTAAGGATTATCTATTTTATCTAGAAAACTTTAATTGGTATCATGAGAGTGGAAGGATTCAAAGGGTGTTCTATATCAAAGTTCTGATGTATCATAAGGAAAAAGAGCTAAAAAAAGGTGAAAAAGAGGGCTAGTTTCATTTTCAAGTTCCGCTCATTCTCAGATGAAAACCACAATTTGGGTCGATACATATAAATAGACGAAGATATCAAGCATGAGCACTGTTAACTTGTGTGTATTCGCAAATGATCGGTTGTGGTGGATTGATTTAGGAGTCTTATGAAGCATGAGTAAAAGTTCTATAAAAGGTTTTGACTTCAGGATTGCTTTTATGGACCGAAGAATTTTGTGTCATGGGAGTCATCGTGAAGTAGATGCGTTCGGTGCCCTACAAAGGAAGTAGAATATCCTTCTACAGGATTAGGTTAATTACCCGAAATTCAGAGAGTTACAGAGAGACTTCTCTTGGGGGGAAATTCCGATTTCTCTAAAGTTATAATGAGTAGAATAATAGTTCTTGGCAGTTCTAAACAAAGGAGTAGGTTAATCTAACATCCCACAGTTTTTGAGAAACTTTGAGGATAAATCATGTGTTTTCAAGAGGGAAAGTACCAAAAAAGTTATAAATATATTGTAGTGGTATCAATTCAGTTATAAATTTTTTAATTGAATCAATTTATTCATAAATATTTTGATATTGATATTAATTTGGTCCATCCGGCCAATTTATATCGTAAATTGTTGATGTGGACAACAACTGTTTTATGTGGCATGATTGTTGTTGACGTGGATATTTTTAATAATATTTTATTTTTATTTTTTTAAATTTTTTTTTATTTTTTTCCCTTCCCCTTTCTTTGCCTTTTCTTTTTGCCGTTGGCCATCGCCGGCCACCGACCACATCCATGGCTAGTGAGAGCTAGCCTTGCTTGGGTTGCCTTTGTCGGCCATAGGCAAGGGTCGGCCTCACTAGGCCGTGCTTGGGCAAGGGTGAGCATTGATTGTCCAAGCACGACTAGGTGAGGCCCCCATCGTAAGATCTAGTTTGGGTTTTCCCTCACCAATCCTCGCTTAGGCAAGTACAAGGCTAGGTCGGGTCTCGTCGTCATCTAGGCGAGCCATGATGAGGTTGTCTTGGCTTGGGTGGTAGGCTCACCAAATCTGCCTAGTGGGGGGGGGGGGTCACCTAGTTGTGCCTACATGGTCGACGCTCACCCTCCCCCAAGTGTGGCCCAATGAGGCCAACCCTTGCTTGTGGTCGGTGACGACAAGGGTGACATAGGTGAGGCCAGCCCTTGCCAATCATGGATGTGGCCAATGGTTGGCAAGGCCATTAGCAAAGAGAAAATGCAGGGAAAAGAGAAGCGAAAAAAAGAAAAAAAATCAAAAATTTATTTAAAAAAATTAAAATATAATTAAAATATAATTAAACATGTCTATGTAACCACTAGTTGAGCTGTATAAATGATTGGTATCCACATTAGTAATTTCCTGCTCGAATTGGCCGGATGGATTTGATTGGTATTAATGTAAAAATGTTTATGATTAAATTGATCAAATTGAAAGATTTATGACCGAGTTGGTACCAATGCAATTATTTATAACTTTTTTGGTACTCTTCCCGTTGTCGGGAACTAGTTTGATCATTTCTTTAGAATTTGTTGGTTCTGTGCAATTAATCCAATATGAATTTTACTTGAATGTGCCCTTTTCTAATCCAATAGTCGATTTGGACCAAAAACTAGTAGATCTAATCAGATGAATATGAAGTATAAAAATCCGGGTCTTGCTTCTTCTGTATGATTGTTTATATTCATTTGTTTGGGAGGACTTTAGTGCTCATCATCTCCTCCCTGGAGTTTACAAGAGAATGTTAGGGCTACATGACCGACAGTGCCCCGCTAACTAACATATTAATCTCACACTCAATCGGATTCAAGAATCTGCCTAGTGGTTTCGTTTAGATGAACATGCTTATTCCCATTCTTTAGTTTATTTATCTCCCAACATTGTAGCGATACTTCATTGTCGTGCTCGAGTTTTTCATGGTGGAATATCAAAAAGAAATTCTTGTAAGTGTTATAAACAATTTCTCGTAGGGGGAGCAATTCTGTTGTGATTTAGTTTGGGGTCCCCATTGCCATACAAATTATGATAGAGAAAGTTTAGGAGAGCTATTTTTGGGCATATAGAAGAACAAAAGAAAAATGATACAAATGGTTCTCAAACTTTTTTGTACATATTCAAATTAGTCTCTGTATATGAAAATGTTCGATGAAAAAATAACACCGGATTAGATCTACAAGTATTTATTGTCCGTGAACTTAATTTTTTTGGAAGGATAACATTGGATATTTTCATATAGTCTATGAATTAGGTTGAATATTTATAAAAATGTTAGGGACCAAATTGAACTAATTAAAAAGTTTAGGAACAATATTGCACGTTGGGTTAAAGTTCCAGGAATATATTGAACAAATTAATAGTTTAGGCACGACATGCCATATTATTCCCAAAACAATCTCGTAGAGAGAGAGAGAGAGAGAGAGAGAGAGAGAGAGGTGCTATTGTGTAATTATTTCCAAAACAATCTCGTAGAGAGAGAGAGAGAGAGGGGGGGGGGGCATCGGCGTGGTAAGTTGTCGTTGAAAAGCTCATCAAAACGAACCCTTCCTCATCATCAATTTGGCATGCTAAGATAGTAAGATGCTCACTTTTTCACCATCAAAGTCCCACCCAATCCAGCCTCACTAAATGCACAAGGGAAGGATGCAAGCTGTTGACCCATAATTAAACATGAGTTGTGACGGAGCGCATATGATTAGGAGGGAACAGACCGAAAGAACCATCATACGTCATGCATAGTGGAGCTCTCTCTTTTCGGACAATTCGGTGGGAATTAGAATGAGCATCATGATTGGAGATCCTTCTTCTTGTTCCTGTAAAGATAATGCACCTTATGATGGGTGGGAACATCCTCATGCACATGTTGGTTTCTGAGCTCCTTGACTTGGACATATTCGATGTGACTACAAAAATGGTGGTGAGAATTACCTAATTAGCAGATCAATTTGGCATTGTTCTAAGTCTCGGTTGCTTTATCGGTTATCAAAGACGACGTCAAAGTTTCTGAAAGTACGACAACTATACAAGTTCGTCTTGAATAGAGCAACTTACTCGCATTTTCAAGTTTCCTCCGGTTCTTAATTAGTATAGTCATGTACTCCTCACCCAACTAATCGTGTAATTTCAACATGTGACTTACAAACCCAATTTATGGCTACTAAAAGACTCTTTTGGAACTAGGATGATAGGGCACAAAAACTCAAGCAACTTAAGGTTTGTTTAGTAACGCTTTTTGTTTTCGGGAATAACTTTTTTAGAAATAGTCTTTTTCTATTTTTATTATCTGAAACAATTTTTTAGTAAAAGAATGTGTGTGGTAACTATACAAAATTTCTATTCTCGGAATGGAAAAAGAATAAGAATGCATTTAGTATGATTCGCAAAATTTTTTGTAATGTAAAATTTCTTTTAATTTTTTTATTCTTCCTTATTGTTGCCGCCAACCGTCGACGATGGGCAGTCATGGGCGGCAGCGGACGACGGTTGGCCAGTGGTAGGTGGCAGTGGGGGTGGCGGCCGACAAAGAAGAAGAAAAGAAAAAAAGAAAAGAGAAAATAACTTATCTCTATAAATTGTTTCTGGAAAAAAGAAACTACTTTTATCTACTCGTTTCTGTTTCAAATTTTTTCCTTGACCACTTTTCTATTATGGAGAATATAAAAATTAATAGACATTACCAAACGGATTTATATTCTTTTTTTGTTCCGAGGAATAAAAGAAAAAAATTGGAAGAAACAGAAACGTTACCAAACAGAGTCTTAGTAACCACTTATCTTGACCCGATAGTTGTGTATTTATTTAGTTCATACTTGAGCAATTAAACAAAAACATGGTTTCATATATTCAATTCATACATATCTGATTGCACGATCGTGATTTAACATTTAATTTTCTATTTGTTTAAATTCTCGTGGCAACTACATGTTTGAAGTCCCATCATAAAACACACTTAATTTTTTTTCATCAAATTTTTCCAAGACAAAACCTAATGTATTTTCATCTATATGTCCTGCATCTTTATATTATATTTTCATTTCATTTATCCCTATTCGAGGCGTCTACAACGTTAGGTCAACTTCTAACCGGAGTCGAATACCATTAACATTCTAGAGTGGCCATTGCTAACTTCACTCGAATAATCAAACATCTAATGAAATAGGACTGGCTAAATCCTCGGTACAACATATGCACAAACCCAATCATATTATCTTCTGTATGTACAAACCCTTCACTTTAATCCATTAATTTTCGTATCATTATATAATGAAATCTCTGCCGGATCATCTTATGCAGACTCTCCATCCATTTCGTACACACATGAATAACGGGTTGACTATTAAAAACAACCATCGCTTTCGTGATGAATTTTCTCTAAAAAAATATGAACAAGAGGGCGGAATAATGAGAAAATAAATCAAGAGGGTCATTTTCATGAAAGGTTTAATTCATAATTAAGGGTAGGTGTTGAATTTATAGAGTTGGGACTGGAATCATAAGATGTTGACAGACGTCTCAATCAAGGTTATCTCCTTTTAGTTTTATTTTTAGAATTGATCTTTAATGATGATTTTCAGCGTGTCCATTGCACTATGTCTGGATTATTTGACTGAGTCAAAGGGTGGGGATGGGAAAAAAAAATTAACGTTAACTAAAAAACGTTAACTAGTTAAAGAAAGAGAAAATGGGAAGCTCAGCTCAGTTTAAGACAGAGAGCACGTCGAGGGCACGCAATGGGGAAGAAAGGGCAAGAATGGGAAAGAAAGAAAGTAGAATAAAAAGAAAGGAAAATGGAAAAGGAATGAGGGTTTTGCGTGTACACACCGCGGAAATTTCACCAAACCAAATTTACTTCTTTCGTAATGCCGGATGAGGATTTAAGACCTTTATTCTTCTAGTCGAAATAATTTTTTTAAATTATGCAAAAATTTGAAATGCGAGATTTGATTTTGAAATTATTAAACTACGAAATTACATGGAAATCATAGATTAAGGCATTGTGGAGTTGTTGAGCTTGATAGGAGTCGATTTGAAGTATCAATTTAGTTAGAGAGATATTTTAGAATTTCATGCTCAACTCCATGTTGTAGATAGTTTTGAATAATCATTTTGGATGAGTGATTTTGCAAACAATCATTTTGGATGAGTGATTTGCAAATGTGTGAGAATCATTTTGTTAGCTATGAAGCTTGGTTTTGTTGTTTTATAATTGGGGTAATGTATAGTTTGAATTTGACACTGACCTTCAGTCAATTGATAGGATTACGAGATGGTCAGCTCGTATAGCTAAAGGTATTTAATTATAGGCATTCTGACTACGTGAAAAGAAAGGTAATAGTGAGGAGTGACTTACCATTAGCAGCACACAAAACGAGATCCAAAAATCCAAGACATGATAGTTTTTCGTACGCTATGCAGGATCAATAAGACAACTTTACGTGGCCCTTTCGGAGATCTTACGAGTTAGGTTTCCACCAGCTGAATCCATCTTCTGATGATTCTGACAACAAAAGGAAAAGACCTTGCACAAAAAAAGAATAGCACTACAATCTCCAGAACAACAAACAGGCTATTCCCTTATGCCTCAGTTACATGTCATCTCAAAAACATTCTTCTCGAAGGAGTGCTGCATAGTGGATTATGGCCCCATTTAGTTTGGCATTTGGAAGGGACTTTGAGACTCTAAAGTCTCTTGACTAAATGTAAATGTGTTTGGTTCAATTTTTTGGGTGACTTTGACAAGATGCAATTGCATCTCAAAATGGCTCTAAGGGCCTTTAGCCAAATGTAACTCTAGATGTACTTTGGGAAGTTGCATCTTTGGAATGCAAGTTCTTGGTATTATTTATCTTCTTCAGAGAAGCGAACAGAGGTTGACGGTCGTCGGCCAAAGAGTTGCTCGCATTGGCGACTGTCACCTGAGGCGTCGCCTGACCCCGGCAATTGCCGCCTGGGGGTGGCGGCCACTTAGCGATCGCCGCCTGAGGTTGTGTGACCTTAGGCGTTGCTTGAGGTCCGCCGACCTTAGGTGGTGATTGCCTGGTTTCGTGCGACCCAAGCGATGGAGGCTTGAGGTCATTGGACCTCAGGTGACACTTGGGTCATGCGACCCAAGCGACAGCTGCATGACCCAGGTGGCCGTCGCTTGGGTCGTGCGCTAGGTGATGGTCGCTTGGGTTCGCGCGACCCAAGTGACGATCGCCTGTTGCCGCCATACCGTAGGCAACGCTTGGGGTCTGGCGACAACAGGTGACCCCCGCTTGAGGTTGTCGACCCATACGGCTGCTTGGGTTGCGACCCTAGGTGTCGCCTAAGGTCTAGCAACCTCATGCGAGGTTGTTTGGTGGCTAGATTTGGCCGCTAGTAGCTACTTTAAAAAAAAATTAAAAGCTTTTTTTATATATAAAACTTAACAAAAATCTTTTATAAAATGTAAATTTTACCAAACAGTGTTTAAGCTAAAGTCCTTTCACAATGCACTTTAAAATTGCAATTTACCAAATGCTATTTGCATTTTCACAAACCCCTTTAGCTCAAAGGTATTTGCATTTTCCTAATGACGTTTGCCCAAAGTCGAACCAAGCGGGTCTTATGTCTCATCTTAATAGATCTTACAACTAACACTCAATCCATCAAATATTTTGGTACTTCGCCTATGTTTCCTGGACACTCTAAATTTTTTTCCCATGTGAAAGCCCCAATATCATTTTGCATTTTAACTTTTCTATCTTGTTTCACTGGACATTGAGAAGAAGCCTACCCTTGATTATTCTCAGTAAAGTGACCTCTATGCTCTCAGCATCCGATGCGTTGGAAGTGACCAAAGTTAGAAGTTAAAAGTTAAAATTAGTTCCGCAAATTTTCCTTTTCACCCATGTCCCTTGCTTGGGAACAACAGCTCGTGGCTTTCGTCTACCTAAGCCAAGCAATAGATAAGATAGGGTTTGACTAAATTGGATGATAAGGCATGCTCACTGAAGTAAAGAGAACGGAAGTAGAAAAGAATATGTTGTCCGGAGGGTTACCACAGAATGAAAAATCACAAATTTAAGTCCTTATATAGTTACATGCATCTTTTAAGCAGCCTTCAGATTTCCCCATTCACATGGATTTTCATTGTTGACTTAGGGGACAGTGTGAGACCAGAGATGAAGATAATATAAGCAAAAAATTATGGGAACAAAGCATGAATCCTCCGGCAAATAAAAATAACAATAAAAAAGATTTTGCAATCCATCAACATCTCTTACTGATATCTCCAAGTTTAGGCCAAAAACTCCAAGCCATTGAACCGCTGTATCAGAGACGTATAGACTTTTTGGCTGGCCGGCTAAAAATGCAAAACTAGACATTGCATTCTCCTAATTTTGACATTTATATCTCAAAAATATTCTCCCAATCTTTGATACGCAATCATGCTTCTTTCGTTATCTTAGAAGCTTGAAAAGAGTCGCTCCATATTCCAACTCTTTGGCCTAAGCCATCACTTCCTGCATTCATCACGATGTTCTCTCACTGTCTTCGTCGGAACGCGGCATTGCAAAATCACACTAATTGGAGAGCTTAGATAATGTAAAAAACTTACTCAAAAGGAATATAATATAGTACACAGCATTCTTCATGGCTTCACTTTTGTAATTCCACTTTTGCCCCTACAAATAATTTTCATCAGCCACGCCCCGCTATATAAATACGTTGGAACCCGTTCTCCTTCTTCTCCGTGTCTCGTTCTGCGTTGTCTGACCCATCTGTAGAAAGCTCGAAACCCGAAGAGAAGAGAACACAGAGAGAGAGAGAGAGAGAGAGAGAAGATGTCTCCGAGAGTCAAATGTCTCGCCGTCTTGGCCCTCCTCGCCGTCTCCTTCGCCGCCGTCTCCTCGGCGGCGCGCCCACTGCCGGCATCTCGCCGCGCCGCTTCGGCTTCGACGACAGGGCCTCAGCCTCAGGTATACCACCTTCCTGCTTTTTTAGCTCCTCAAACTTAGTTGTTTTCTCGAAACCCATTTCGATCCATCGCGAGATGTCCGTTCGTTTCTGATCTTTTACCCCTTTGCTTGTCGTCTCTGCGCGTGTTTGTGGCCGAAGGTCGGTGAGGACTGCGGCGGCGGCGGCGGCGGAGGAGGGGCGGAGGAGTGCTTGATGCGACGAACCCTAGACGCTCACCTCGACTACATCTACACCCAGAATCACCAGCCTTGAGAAGATCATTTTCATCTTTTTTTTTTTTACTTTTTTTTTTTGTTTTCATTTCTCAACTTTTCATTTAGTGATACTTTTTTTTCCCTTCCAAATTCATGTTTTTTTTTTTGTGCGTTTTAAAGTAATCAAATCAATGGGAGGCTTCGGTCATGTTCTTACTGGTGGTGTCAATTTTTTTTTCTTTTCTTTAAGGACATTAATTAATTTTCGGGCACTAGAAAAATAGAGCAATTATAAAAAGGTACGAGTAAAAAAGAATTTTATTAATCTCTTACTTCTTATTTGCCTGGTAACCGTAAAAGAAAACTATTTGTGAAGAACCGTTTGCAAAGTGGCAAAACGACAAAAGGCCAAGACTCCTTTAATTCTACATACATAACTCAGCACTTTGAAGGCTTAAAGTCGGAGCGTTAAATTATGATTCTGAATCCGTTTTGATTTACGGGATATAATTCTATTGGTAGTAATTCCCCATTAGAGTTTTATTGAACTTTTTCGACTAGTTCTCCGAGGTTAAGCATGTGGAAGACGGTCAAACCCATTCAGAAACCTTCTATGCTAGTCAAAATATAGAGAGAAAAAGAAAAGCTCTCGATAAAAAGGTTTTTTTTGTCTTTGATTGTGTATGCTCGAAGAGGAATTTAATGTAATGCTTTTGCATGTAATTAATTTCCAAATTAGGCAAAAATATAAGTGACAAAACCATGGAGATTTAGAATAAAATTCAGGGAGCGTCCCTATTAGCGTATGGTTTTGCATGAGTTCCCATGTGGTTTTTGCGCATGAGAGTTGGAGAACAATTGCACCTTCTCACCACGCAAGCATCCTGATCCAAATCATAATATATTTGCTTGCAACTCCACCTACATTGGACTAGGTCAAAGCCTCTATCTAAGTTGAATATTATCCTCCTCTACTTCTAAGCACCGCGAGGAAAACGGAAATTATATTTAAGCACCACGAGGAAAACGAAATTTATCGCTCAAATTGAGCATTGAAAACCAACCGCCATTTATAAAATGATAATTATACTTTATTTTTTAGCATAATTAGGAGTGTATTTCGGAGGGTAATTGAGCAATCAGTCCACCCTGTGTGCATCCGTCGTATCTCAATGTAATCCAGGTTTATTTTTATCTCTTAACTCCCACATAAAGTGTCATAATGCACAGACACATTGAAATTAATAGTCATCAACGTGGTGTTATGACATTCTATGTGGAAGTTATAATATTAATAACGACGAGGGATCATAGAAAACCCCCAGCCAAGAAATTACTTAGTATTTTTTTTTAAAGAATGGGAAGAAAGAACATGAAATCGTTACTTTTGTAATCAAAATTTAATTTTAAATTCTAGTAGACTCTATTGTTTAATCCATTCATCCGATTTCCATTAATTTCGAAGTTAAATTATACAAGATTTTTTGTCTTTGTCGGCATAATCATTAGTAAGCCAGCTCCACTGGACTACTTTTGGGAGGGAGATATTGAGATTTACATGCAAGATAAAAAGAAGGCAGAAGATATGGGATTGGATGATGCCATGACTTCAAGTTCGTTTGATTATTGAAATTTTGTTCGAACACTAATTGCACAAAGGAATGATGCAAGTCTTGCTGTTGACCCATGATTAGTCATGAGTTGTGAAGGAGCGCATATGATTAGAAGAGCACAAACCGAAAGAGCCATCATGCGTGATCCGCAGCAAGCTCTTTCTTTTCGGACAATTCGGCGGGAATTAGAATAGACATCATGATTGGAGATCGTACTTCTTGTTCCTATAAAGATAATACACCTTACGTTCGGTGTGAACGTCCTTATTCACATGTTGGTTTCTAAGCTCCTCCGCTTAAGACATATCTGATGTGATTACAGAAGTGGTACTGCAAATTGCATAATTAGCATTTCAATTTCGCATCATTTTCAGTCCGGGTGACTCTGCCGGTTATCAAAGAAGATGCCGCATTCGACAAAGTACTACATTTTCGGTTTCAAATACGTAATTTCCCGGACTTATGAAGGACCATAGATGTTCATCACTGATTTATCGGCACTTCCAAGTTTCGTCCAGTTCATAATGCATGTCATATCTATTCCTCATCCAAGAAATCATGCATTTTCGATCGAAGTATCATCCCGACAACCCAATTTATGGTTCCTAATTAGAATCGAGCCTTTTGGAACTTGGGTGATTGGGCACATCTAACCATGTATCTTGTCCTGATAGTCGAACATATATTCAGTTCATATTATAATAGTTAAAAAAGGACAACCACCAAAAACCCTAAAATATGCCTATGGTGACACATGTACTCTTAAATTTTTTGTGTAACACCAAAAATTTTAAACTTGTACTTTTATGGCATATGTACATTTTGTCAAAGTTTTGTTAATAAGAACAGTTAAAATTTGCCTACTTAGATGCAAGAAAGCAAATAATGTTGAAATGGCACCTCACGTGACTTAAGTAAAATAAAAGTGACGTTATTTTAACTGAAAAATCATCTAATGGGGAACCTTGATGGAGGGTAAATGTGTTATATAGGTATAAATTTAGGTTTTTATGTTGCAAGAAATTTTTTTGGATAAATGTGTCACAATAGGTATACTTTAAGATTTTTTGTGACTTTTCCCTTTAAAAAATATAAATGTAGTAATCATGTGTACTATATCATATTCAACTTGATTTCTTTCTTGCTCATTATTGAACGTTTTTCACTAACCTCTTTGATTGCACAATTGCGATTTCATATCTCACGATCTCTCTATTTAAACACTTGTGATGGCTACAATTTCTTTTTTTTTTTTTTTTTTTTTGGTATGAAATAGGTCTAAAGCCAAATATAAAATTGTAATGTTGTAAATTTACTATCACTTTTTTATCACTTAATAAAATATGCAGTAACTCTCTAAAGGACAATGAAAAGAATTTAATATCTAGGTGCTTATCAAATTCTATATCTAGCTAGTCAATAAAACGATTTCCTTCTAAAAAATTATGTTGTACTTTAAACTTGAAGTGAGAGCTCAATGGTATTCTGAGTTGTTTAAGTCCCATCACGGTTACATCAATGGAAATTTTCCAAGAAAAAACCTAATGGATTTTCATTTATATTTCATGCATCTTTATAATACATTTTCATTTCATATATCACTATTTGAAGCCTCTACACCATTAGGTCAACTTCTAACTTGAGTTGACCATACTCAACATTGTTGAAAGGCCCTTGCTAACGTCACTCAAATAATCAAATGATCAACGGCCAATTATTTTGCTTGATAGATTTGTTCTTATAGAATGAGTGTGTGCTTAAACCTACTGGTGCTTTGTTAATGCTCTTTATTTTCTTGATATGACTTTATTTTGTAGTATTCTAAGCTTTGTTCCAATTCCATCTACTTTACTTTAGAAGTCTACGTCTTTCTCAAGTATTTTTTTAATAATAAATACAATTTTCTTTCTTTCGAAAGAAAGAAAGAAAAAACCTTTTAGGGCTGGCTAAATCCTTGGTTACAACACATCCACAAAACCGATTAGATTTTGTCGTCTACATGTGCAAACCCGTTGACTTCAATCCATCAATTTCTGTATCATTACAATGAAATCTCCGCTGGATCATCTTATCCAGACTCTCCATCGATCCCATTCACACACGAACAATGATTGGCTATTCACAAATCCATCGCTTTTGCAATGAAATTTCTATAAAGAAGATGAACAAGAGAGGTGAACAATGAGAAAATAAATCGAAAGGGTCATTTTCATGACAGGTTACATTCCAAATCACGGGTAGGCGCTGAATTTATAGAATTCGACTGCAATCATGAAGTGTTAATAGCTGTCTTAAACAAGGTTTTGCTCCCTTCAATTTAATTTTTAGAACTGATTCTCAATCATGATTTGAGCCTATCCGGTGCACTATGTCAATTAGAATTTGATTATATATATATTGAAGAGATGATAATAAAAAAAAGGAAAAAAAAAAAGAGAAAAGATTTAGGCTAGTGGTATGTCTTGCTTTATTCAAATTATGAAATAAATGGTTCAGCTACCACTTTTATTTAATCAAGTATAGTTTAAAATTTTTACAAGTGGCCCAGGCTGGTCGTTATACCACTCTTTTATAAGATGGATGAGGTTTAGGTATTATTCAAGAAAAGAAAAGACAAGAATGTGTGAACTATTCCCTTTTGTGAATCGTTTAATTTTGTTTCGCTATCTGCTTAGATCATGTAAAAAAAAAAAGAGGCTTGTGCTATTAGCTTATTTTCACTATTTATTGGCTCCCAACACTCTCTATCACATTTAATTGTCTACATTATTATTTACGGATCTCACTCTTAATTTAATTTTGTTTCCTGCCTTTTTGCGAGCCAAAAAAAATATAATTGTGCACAGCAATTTGGTCGGCATAACTTTCGCAATTCTACTTTTGCCCCTTCCATCCATACCATTCCATCAGCCACTCTCCCTGTAAGTACTTCTGAATTCCTTCTGCGTTCTCGAAGAAACCTCGAAGCTCAAAGAAGAGAGAGAGAGATGTATCCGAGAGTCAAATGTCTTACCCTCTTGGCCCTCCTCGTCGTCTCCTTCATCGCCGTCGCTTCAGCCGCCCGTCCTGACCCGGCATTTCACGGCGATGCTTCAGCGATACTGTCTCAATCTCCAGCACGCCCACACGCTTCTTGTTCCTTGAATTTCGTTGCTTTCTCGGAATTACTCTATCATCGCTCAATATGTGACAACCCAGACCCGGGGTAGTACGGAGAGACGGATTAAGATCGCCTCGGCAGTATGCGGGTGAGGTGAGTGTGACAGCCCGAGCGGCAGTGTGTGGGGAGGAGGGATGGCGGTGCGTCCGTGCCTTGGTTCTCGGACGTGCGCAAGGATGAGGTTCCTCTCTTGTCCCACATTGCCTAGATAGGGAGGTCTAGGCTGCCTTATAAGGCAATGTGCCCTCTAATGGTATATACGTGTTTTCTTGGGGTAGCATGGGCTGCCCCGAGAATAACAAAACTGTGAGGACTTTGTGTCTAAAGCGGACAATATGTGAAGACACTGTACATACGCGTTTTCTTGGGGTAGTATGGGCTTGATTTCTTATTTTTCTTTTGCTGATGACCGTAAAAGAAGACTATTTATGAAGAACGCTTGCAAAGTTACAAAAGCAAAAAGGCCAAGACTCCTTTGATTCTATTTAACTTAGCATTTTTTTATGCTTTTAAGTTCATTATTCGAACAAAGAGTTAAATTTATAATGTAAATCATCCATCCAACCTCATTTTGACTACTGGGATATAACTCAATTAATAGTGATTCCTAGTTAGGATTTTATTGGACTTTTTCGACTAACTTTGCGAAATTAAACATCTTGCGCCAAACCCGTTCTGATGACCAGAATCGAGTCTTCTATGCTAGCCAAAAACATAAAGAAGAAAAAGAAAAGCTCGATAAAAATGTTTTTGTCTTTGATTGTGTACAAACTCAAAGAGGAATTTTATGTATTGCTTTGCATGTAATCGTCTTCCATATTAGGCTAAAATACCAGCTCATGAAATGACAAAACCATCGAGGTTCAGGATGAATTTTAGGGAGAGTCCCAATTGACGTATGGCTTTGCATGAGTTCCCATGTGCTTTTGCACGTGAGTGTTGGGGTTGCACCTACCCACCACGCAAGCATCTTGATCCCAAATCATAATACATTTGCTTGCAACTCCACCTACCTTGGACAATTCAAAGCCTCTCTCTAAGTTGACTCTCATCCTCCTCCACCCCTAATTTCAATATTGAATTGCCACGAAAAAAAAAAAACATAATTTGTCGTCTAGATCGAGCATTGTCATTTACAAATGATAACTATACTTTTATTTTAGCATCATTAGGAGCATAATTAGGAGGGTAATCGAGGCCAAGTAAGCCAGACTTTAGTCCTTTGAGCAACCAATCATCCATTATATCTCATTATAATCAAGGTTTATCTTTCTATAGTAACTCCCACATAAAGTGTCGTAATGCACAAACACGTTAAAATCAGTAGTCACTAGTGTGTTGTCACGACATTCTACGTGGAAGTTATAATATGGCGAGGTATCATAGAAAATCCATAGCTAAGAAATTATTAACGTCTTTTTAGGAATGATAAAAAAGAAAATAAAATCTTTACTTTTGTAATCATGGATAAGTTGATAAATATAATTAAAATGTTAATTTCACAATCTAGTAGACTTTATTGTTTTATGCATTCATCCGATTTCCATTAATTTGAAAATTAAATTATACAAGATTTTTGTCTTTGTTAGCATGATCTAATGTAAGGCAGCTCATTGGTAGGGAGATATTGAGATATAATTCAATATATCCATACAACTATTGCTCTGTCTCATGCACCTTCTTTGACCACCTTGAAGCTTCATCAACTATGAGCTCGGAATAACTATCTGTTGCAATAGAATCTAATGACTTTGCAGACACCGTCTTATTTCTGCCATCCTCCGAATACATCTAGGCTCTCCCTGAAGCTTCTCTAGTTTCTAAACATCGTCCAGATCTTTTTCCTCAATCGGTCTCTTACACTTTTTTTTTTTAATGGCACATTTTTCAAAGGTAATATTTTTATTTAACATAAAACTTGGTGAATCTCCCTCAGTGCACCATAGCTCATATCCCTTCAACCCATGTGTATAGTCTAAGAATAAGCACTTCCTTGCCTCGGTCTAGCACGTCATCATTCACACAAGCATAAGTAGGCAACCGAACACTCTTAGTTTGATATAATCAACAAGCCCCTTTTTTTTTTTTTTGGCTATTGGAATAATCAGCAGACTTACCTCACCATGTTTCTTGAGAAGTTTCTAATCGATTTTTGGTGATGGTGATCTATTCACTAAACAACAAGTAGTATTCACTACTTCAGCCTAGAAATCTTCACTTAATCTGACGTTGAAGAGTAAAGAGCGAGCTTTCTTCAATATAATTTTATTTATCAGTTATGTAATATAATTTTGATGTTCTTCCCATGACTTGAACCAACCAAGCACCTCGCTCTTGTGCTTAAGTAATAAATCTAGACCTTCCTTGAAACATCATCAATTTAGGATAATACATACTTGACACCACCTGTCGCGACCAATTTTTTTTCTAGGTGTGAACCACCCTAGGGTTTGGCTATTTATCAGTTATTTCTAATTAGAAATGAACCTAACAATAATCACTAAAATGACATGCATTTCATGAACCTAATTCTATATGACATGCAAAAATGACATTTTTTATTTTAAAATAAGCAATCTATCCTAGAAATTGCAACTAATTTATCCTAAGACAAATTTTATGAAATTTGAAATGATCTAGCTAGATTAAGATTCTATCTAATTTAAACTAGGGATTAAGTCATATTAAATCCTAATTTAAACTAAGACATTATCTAAATCTAAAATGCAATTTATCTAAAAATAGATCTAAATTTAAAATGAAACATGCAATTCTAATCTAATATGCACAATGATTTTTTTTTTTTTTGTGTTTTTCTTTAAGAAATTCGAAATTAAAACTAACACATAATTAAACATGCAAAACTAACAACCTAAATGATTGCACTTTCTTTTTTGGATTTTTATTTAAAAAATCGAAATAAGATTGCGATTTTAAACCTAAGACTAGGAATATTCTAAAGCAAATCTATTCCTAACTCAAGTATTTTTTGGATTTTTCTTTTACGAAAATAAGATTGACTCAACTAACTTGACGATAGCAAATCAAACAAGATAAGATTGATATCCAAAAATTAGTGACCCATATCTCACGCATGAGATTGGGTTGGCCAATTTTAAATTAAATCGCGAATCGAATCTCGGGCTTGAGATTGGATTGTCGATTTTTGTAAGAGATTACAAGTCGGATTTCGAGCGCGAAAATCGGACTGTCAATCATATGCACGTTGACTACTCAAGATCACGGATATCTCAGCATATCGGAAATTTCAATCACGTGCTTCAAAGGATATTTCAAATAAGGAAACAGAATTTTCGGAAATCAAAATAGATAAGATTTTCACCTCTTCCAGATTCCGATGCTCAAACGCCTACTCGCGATGCAATGCGGTGGTGCTCGGCTGCTTGACGATAGTAACTGGGCAATTACTCGATGATGTTTGCGGTTTAGTGCTTGCACGGTATTGCTTCGTTGGGATTTAAGTCTGTTGGACTCTATTAAGTTATAGTGTACAGGCAATGGTGCAATATTTCATTATGCCTTCCTTTGTGCCAAACTAACGGAGCTCATCATAACAAAATTCGAACCCTTTATTAGTTCTTAGGCACATGATGTTCTTCCCATGACTTGAACCAACCAAGCACCTCGCTCTTGTGCTTAAGTAATAAATCTAGACCTTCCTTGAAACATCATCAATATAGGAAAATACATACTTGACACCACCCTTGGACAGAGCTTGAGAAGGTCCCTCCAAGTTTGAGTGTATGAAGTGTAAAATCTTTGAGATCTGGTGATATGTTGCACTGAACTTTACTTTTCGCTGACTACCCATGTTGTACAGTTCACAAAAGTTCAATTTCTCAATCGGATAGCCTCCTAGTAGACCTCTCTGACTTCAAACAATCATTTCCTTCTCACTCATGTGTCCAAGTCTCATATGCCACAACTGTGTCGTGTCCTGACTTGAAGCCTTAGAGAATCTAGCAGATGAGCCAATACTAACTTTCCGTAGAGGTGATACAACTGGGAAAATTACCAACAAAGTCTTAAACCAATTACAATTGTGCCAATTTTTAGTCACAAACATTTTTTTATCAGTTCAGTCCTAAATATTTTGTATTTGTACCGGTTTAGTTCACCTGGCCAATTTTGGTTGGCCGGCAATGACTTAGTGTTACTGGTGCTGACGTGGCATTTTTAAAATAATATTTTTTGAATTTTTTTCTTTTTTCTTTTATTGTCTTATATTTTTCCCCTTCTCCTACCTTAGCATCGCCAAGGGCCCACTAGTAGTGGATGAGGGGCATCATAGCTTTCACTGATAGTGGGTGAGGGCGTCGCAACCCTCGTTAGATCTGGCCAAGGAGAATGTTGTGGCCCTTGCTTGGTCTAAGCGAGGGCTATGATGGCCTCACCAAGTCTAAGTGAGTGAGGGCACGACACCCTCGCCCACTATCGACGAGGGTCGGTTGGCGACCCTTGCTAGTGCTAAGGGTAGGGGAAGAGGAAGGGGAAGGAAAGATAAAAAAAAAAAAAAAAAAAAAGAAAAATGCCACATCAATGCTAGTAGCATCACGTCAATGCTGGCCAGCCAATGCAAAAGGTTTAAGACTAAATTGACAAAATAAAAAGTTTAGGACTAAATTGACAAAATAAAAAGTTTAGGATTGAATTGGCATAATTACAATAGGTGTAAGACTTTTTTGGTAGCTCTCCCCGATATAACCCAAAGTCTATCTTCCCTAGCATTATAGTAAGCACACCTCAAAAGACCTTTAAAGTCCACATTTAGTGGAGATTTGGTATCCAAATTTATCAAGAGCACTCAATGAAAAAGATTTTTTTCTCAGCTTTGGTACATGCCTTACGTCAACCAACTTTCTCACCAATTCATTGTGTATCTTAATATGAACTATTCCGATCACTATCGCTTCACAAGTAGCATCATTTCCCATAAGCATCTTACCACCTTCCATGCACTGATAGTTAATAAATCATTGTCTATGAGAAGTAACATGATAAGAACACCCATAGTCAACACCTAATCATCACTTGATGAACTTGTGGTGACTGTTAAAACAATATCAAAATCACTACAACTATTATCTATTGTGTTAATGATATTACCATTGCTTGCAAACTCCATCTTAACTCCTTTACCCTTGTACTTTAGACAATCTCTCCTATAGTGCCGTACCTTATTGTAGTGATAACATTGACAATTATGAATGTTGGACCTTAATTGAGAATGACTATTTCATATGCTACATCCTAAATCTCTACATTTGTCTCTACTCCATATAATCAACCTTGCATTGTATTTTGCACTAAGTTTTCTTCTCATAACTTCTTTGCAACTTCTTAGAAAACAAGGTAGATTTCACATCTTCTCAGATAATCATAGTATGTCTTCATAGAAGTGAATCCATAAATTGCTCAAAAGTATCCGATAAAGATGCCAACAACATCATACCTTGTTTCTCATTGGGTAATGCCTCACTAACATGTTGATAAGGATGAACAAAAGAGAATAATAACGAGAAAATTAATCAAGAGGGTCATTTTCATGATAGGTTTATTCCAGCTTAAGGGTCAGTGTATAATTTATAAGGATGTATTGTAGTCATAAAGTGTTGATGGCATCTACCTTATCGTGACTTAAATTGAGGTGAATCACTAAAATGAAAGTTAACATATTACTAAGCCCAAAGGCTTAGTACTTATTCCCAAGCCCTCCCCAATCGCAACTTTTGATTTTTAATTTAATTAACTCAATATGCAAATTGGTTTATTTAGAAATTGTCAATAATCAAATATTTGTAAATTGATTAGACACCTTAGTGAAGTGTGTGTTGAGAGCACCTTACTTCTACAAATTAAATATTCAAGGATATGAGACACTAGATAAATCTAATGCTCTTTCGGTACTTTTCTATTTTATTTTCAAAAATATTTTGCAAATAGTCTTGGTTGATTTTAAGCATAAGCCCCTAAATGCAAGAGTGATCAAGTGGGGAACAATAGATAATATAACACTCAATAATCAAAGTAATTAATGAAGTGCTAGATATAAGGGAAAAACCTCATTACCGCTAAGCAAAGCATTGCTTCATTGTTATCAATACCCCAAATATCTACAAGATGTTAACATAAAAATGTGCATTCCCTAAACATGATTTCTTATGTAATTCTAACTTTGTTTTTGTTTTTTTTTTCTTGTTATGAAAACTAAACTATATGCAATTTATATTTAAGTTTAACGTGCAATATAATTATAGGTTATGTCTACGTGATGCTAATTTAACTAATGATAAGTGACATGCAATCTAACTTCAATGACGCGCAAAGTATTGCACTAATCTAACATGACATGCAATCTAATTTATATAATCCTAAACATGCAATCACAAAATGGCATGCAAATATTGGTGACATGGCAAACAATGACAGGTTAACATGATGACGTGGCAATGATGCATGGCATACGATAAAGTGGCAATGTGAGGACGTGGAATTGGTGCAACTGATTCTATATGATATGTATATATTTTTTTTTGTGATTTCTATTTTAGGAATTAAAATAAGAAGTTAGATAAATATGTAATTACCTAATTCAAACTTGGAAATAATTTTAATTAAATCTCATTAAAATTAGGAAATTTCCTCAATTACTATATTGCTCCTAAACATGAAATTCTAAACTAGAAAAAAAATCTTATCGTAACATGCGATGCTTTTTTTTTTTTTTTCTTTTTTTCTGTAATTTTCAAATGGGAGAGCTCACTAAATTAACCACATGCGATATAATAAACCCTATAATCAATATATTAACCCTGACACAAAATAAAAAGTCAAAATAATAAAAAAATTCGATCTAACATCTCACACTTGAATACTTGATTATTAAGTTTTTCAATAAAGGAATTTATTTAAGAGTTAATATTATGAAAAACCCCAAATTAGTAAACCTATGACAAGTTTACCTAAACTATTTGCTTTTGGTCACTAATAGCTCTAACTTTCAGCAACCGCTTATGGTCGAATTGGCTAGATTTACTTTTTGCTCTCCTTGTTCTCTTCCTCAGGCGTTGATCTCTTCCCTCTATTATGTGCATTCCTCAGGTGCAAGCGCTTGAAATTCGTGGAGAATAACTTGACAGATAACTTCTCGTTTTTCTTTTTTCTTTTTCTTGAGCGTGTGACCGTCTCTTTTTCTTTAAATTGGGAACCCACCCTAAATGTGCCGTAATCCTCCTGTATTTATAATCACCAATTTAGGGTTGTCTTGCAAGAGCCCAGAAAAATTTTATTTCCTATCTTGACACAAGAAGATATGCCTCATGAGGGCAAAACTCTAATGTCTCTTATAATTTAAATTGTGATAACATCAAGTTTAATTATTCTCCAAGTTTATCTTTAATAAATCATTGTTTACGAACTTGGCAACTCTCTTCATTAATTTTCGGCCATTGTAGGGACTAACGGTGGGCCAAATTTCCATCGACAAAGGCTTGCACTAGCTGATTTAAATTAAGCTCATAACTTTCTTGCCTTATTTCATCTGCTATCAGTTCAATGCAAATTATATGAGCTTCACTAAAATGCTCCTAATCTAACTAATATTTTTGTCTAAAGGCTTGGGTTGATCTCTAATTTTTCTATGCAATGAACAACTAAATGGGTTGCTAAATTTACGCGTCGACAATCCTTTTAATTTTATTCTTAGAACTAATTTTTCATCATGAATTTGAGAGTGTCTGGTGCGCTATGTTAATTATAATTTAGTAACTTACAAACAGGAGATGATAAAAATGAAAATGAGAGATCTCACGAAATGAAGGGTTCAGCTGTTACTTTTATGTAACTTAGTATTAGTTTAAAATCTTTAGAATCGGCCTAGGCGAGTCCTTCTACACATGACGGTCAATAAATTAGGAAGGATTGGATTGCACAAATCAGATAAACTAGGAAATTGACTGTCCACGTTCTCATTGATAATTTAGGAAGGCTCTGATACGCCTAATTAGATGAAGTAGGAGATTTTATCATGTGAATTGAGTAAGTTGGAGGAATTAGATCATGTCAAAACATTTTGCGAAAAGGAAAAGGAAAAGAAATTGTTTAAGCATTCTAATTGATAAATAAGGAAGGATAAGATTGCACAAATCCACTAAATCAGGAAATGTGGTTATCATATTCGGATTATTAAGAGATTTATTCATAAACATCATAATCCCGGCACCATCTATCACATCTAGTTGACTACATTATTCATTATCAGTCCCATTCTCGATTTAACATTATATCTTTCCAACTTTTGCAGATTCACTTTTGTCCCTTCCTTCCGTATCATTCTAATCAGCCACTCTCCCTATAAATACATTCGAATTTGCTCTCTTCCTTCTCCTTGTCTTGTCCTGCGTTTTCGAAGAAACCTCGCCACCCTAAGAAGAGAGAGAGAAGATGTCTCCGAGAGTCAAATGTCTCGCCCTCTTGGCCCTCCTCGCCGTCTCCTTCGTCGCCGTCTGTTCGGCTGCACGTCCCGACCCGGCATCTCACGGTGCTGCTTCGACGACACAGTCTCGGCCTCAGGTACGCCGCGCTTCTTGTTCCTCGAATTTTGTTGCTTTCTCGGAATCAGTCGATCCATCGCTCAAAGTTCTTTCGTTCGTTCGTTTCTGATCTTTACCTTTTGTCGTCGTCGTCGTCGTCGTCTTTGCGTGTTAGGGATCGAAGGTTGGTGAAGGTTGCAGCGGCGTGGGAGAAGAGGAGTGCCTGAAGCGAAAAACCTTAGATGCCAACATCGATTACATTTACACCCAGAATCCGGGGCCTTGAGTTTTCATTTTTTTTATTTTAACATTAATAAATGAGTTTTCATATCAAATCAATAAGATGACATGCTGTTACTGGTGATTTCATTTTATTTTATTTGGGATTATATTGCTTATTCATGTACATGAATTAATTTTTGGGTACGGGAAAAATAAAGTAATTATAAAGAAGATAGGTAGAAAAGGATTTTATTGATTTATTGTTTTTCTTTTGTTGGTAACCATAAAAGAAGGCTATTTATGAAGAACGCTTGCAAATTTACAAAAGGCAAAAAGGCCAGGACTCCTCAATTCTATTTAACTCAGAAGTTTTAATGCTTAAATTTGTTATTTGAAGGAGTTCCGTCGGACCCCATTTTGATAAGCGGGGTATAATTCGGTTGGTAGTAATTCCCTGTTAGAGTTTTATCGGCTAGCTTTGTGAAATTAAACTTTCAACGACAGTCGTGCCAAACCATAATAGTTTTTTATTGATGTTATCGTCGAAACAGCGTAAGGGGATTTTACAACAATCACCACATTTCCCAACGGATAACATAATAAATTCATAATGAAATCAACAAGTTATAAAATTGATAATACAAACACTTCACAACTTACTATTCGATAACTTCGTCATCAACGAACGATTTACAATTGATTATTGGTAGGATCTACCAGTGGGTAGAATTAAAAAGTATCTATAATCACATGTGGTATAGACAAGTAGGTATAATTGATAGGTAGATATAATCAACAAATGGTGTATATCACTTTTAAGTCCATTTTCGCCATTCTTTCATTTTTCATGTGTAACATGCTATCACACCTTTAGGAACTCATCGAGACAAGTCAAATCATCACAATGTCATAGCATGCCATTATTGAGACTTGCTCACACTTACCATCAAAGTCGGACTAAATTAACAATCATCAACCAATCAAGTCAATAGTATAATTTTCGACCCAAAAAAAAAAAAATCAAAAGTATTAAATAGATTAATCTAACTTAGCCCCTAGAGTTTTGACTTATCTTGAACAAAAAAATTTGGACAACTCAAAGCTTTAATAACCTCCAAGGCAATATAAATAAGAACAAAAATTAGCAACACTCAATCTTTTGACAAAACTAGTTTAATAAAAGAGAATAAAGTCCACAATTTCACCTGGTAAACTCTTGAAAATATGGAATTAGAAGCTTTAACAATACAAAAGTGGAATATTTGCTTTTACTTAAAAGATTGGAAAGTGAAACAAGAAGAGCAAAATTGAAAACTTAAAATATTTAGGTATAGAATTACATGACCAAGGGAATGTATTTAAAAGGCTACTCAAGAGTTATCAAGAGATAAGATCAAATAACTGAGGTTAAAGTAATGATCACCTTGGGTTAAAAACAATAGGTGCAAAAGAGAGATAAGTGTTCCAATCCAAAAGTTACAAGTAGCTTAACATGAGTAGCTAAAAGGAAATATTTGAACGGAAAAAGGGAGAGTATTGTTGGCAAAGTAAACTACATGAATGAGGACTCAAGCATATCAAGAGCATTGGCAGGTAAATGTTAAAAGAGGTGATACGATGCATGATATCATTTGTTAGGCTAAGTTCGATGTGACAAACTTAAGAGCATGCAGGTCAAAATACTTGGTGGAGAATGAAGAGAGGTGTGCACAAATTGAAGAGTAACAAATGGCTCAGCTATATAATTTCAAAGTAGATATTTTGATAAGTTATCAAGATATTTTATCTATCAGTACATAAACTAGTAAATCAGTGTCCATTCTAAATATTAAAAAATCTATAATTTTTTTATTCCACTAAAATTATTAATGAAAGATAATGGATGCTAGGAAAAACTCAATTAGTAAAACTTTTAAAATTTGAAAACCATCCAATACATATTTTAGAATGTATCAATCCCCGTCAATAGATACCAAAGTGGTAAGATAATTACCATTGTTCTATACAATCAACCTACATATCAACATCTATCAATTTAATTCTAAAGCATCACATTTCGGCAATTACGGTCATGGAAAATCATCCTTTACACCTTCACCTTGCAAAATTAATGACCTACCTAAGATTTCATACATCCAAAATTCCTAATTTATTAATGTTTAATGTTACATCTTAAATATTATTATCGAATATAAAAAATTCTGATGTCACGCTTACCTTGGACTGAGTCAGCGTCTCTCTAAGTTGACTTCCATCCTCCTCTACTTCTAATTTCTATATTTACTCCAAATGAGAAAAATAGAATTTTTCGCTCAAATTTAGCATTGAACCCCCCTGCCATTTATCAAATGATAATTGTAGTTTTGTATTTAACACAAATAGGAGGGTAATTGAGGCCAAGAAATACCGACTATAGTCCGTCGAGCGACCAACCACATTATAATCGAGGTTTATTTTTTATCATAACTCCCACGTAAAATTTCGTAACGCACAAACACTTTAAAACCAATAGTCATGGGTTTGTTGTTACGAAATTCTACGTGGAAGCTTTTGATTATGACGAGAGATCATAAAAACCCCAGCCAAGAAATTATTTTCTTTTTAGGAATGAGAGATAAGAATATGAAATCTTTATTTTTGTAATCATGGATAAATTTATAAATATGATAAAAAAAAATAATATGGAATTCTTGTAGACTTTATTGTTTAATCCATTAATCGAATTTCCATTAATTTGGAAGTTAAATTATGCATGACTTTTGTTTTTGTTGGCATAATATAATGCAAGGCAGCTCATTGGACTAATTTTTGGGAACAAGATATTGAGATTTACATGCACGAAAAAGAAGACATAAGATATGGGATTGGATATGCCATGACTCAAGTTCGTTTGATTATTGAAATTTTGTTCGAACAGAAAATCTAGATATTCGAACTCGACTCAATTGCAATCCAAAGGTACAAAAGCATATAAGAAGTGAAAACACAAACTATTCAAATAAGATTCGACTAATTTTTAAGATACGTTTAAATTATCACGTCGGCATCACATTTGCAAATCAAAGTGTCTTGTCAATATATCTGTATATCTTCTTTTTGTATTGTTGATGGGGGAATATGATTTTAGGTCTGTCAATTTTATATTCACCAAATGCCCCTATGGAAAAAGTATTTTCTTATCATATCCTTAGATTAAAAAAAAAAAAAATTTGACGAAATGCATTCTCTTCAAGTAGTCTTATATATCGAATAAAGAAAATGCAAATGAAAGGTACCCAATTACTTTGCATTTGTTTGGGGAAAATTTGACAAAAAAGGAAAACACTTTTTAGAAAATTATCTCTTAGGAAAATGATTAATTTTTATTTGTTTGGTGGTATGTGACAAAAAATGTATTTAGCATTTGGATTTCATATGGAAAATGATTTTAATCTCATTTTAATCTCATCCAAAAAGAAAAACGTTTTTTTTTTAAATTTTTTTCTTTTTTATTTTACTTTTTTTTTTCTTTCTCTTTCCTTATTCCTCCTCCGCTAGTCACCAAGCCTTGGTGACGGCCGCAACAGGCCATTGGCACCATCGCTGAGGCTTGGCAAGGTTGAGCACACTCGAGCCCAACCCACACTTGTAGTTGGTTGTCGAGGTCCATTGACAAAGGAGGAAGAATGAAAATAAAAAATTTTTTTAAAAATAGAGAAGAAAAAAATAAAAAAAATTAAGAAATCAATTTTGAAATAAAAGAAAAAATAAAATATTAAAAAAATTCAAAATGAGCAATTCTGAAAAGTATTTTCACCCTTTTAGATTTAGGGTTTTTTCTTTTTGATCGAATAGATTTAAGAATTTACTTTTCTAATTTCATGTATGGATATTTTCCTCAATCGAAAAGTGTTTTCAATTGATAATAATTTTTGACAAATCAAATGAGTGAAAATTCAGAAAATTAATTCAGGGAAAACACTCTCTCAAACAAATGCACTCATACTCTCATTAGTTTTCTTTCTCCTTTTTTTTTCTTTTTGGTGTGTTTGGGAAAAACCAATAAGATACTTTGGAGGGCCAATCATGCCCACGTCCACTCAGCAATACCGAATAATCGCATATGTTTGACCTCGACATTCAATATCATTACCGATATGCATGATAATGTTGACCGAATTCATCATGCTTGTGTCCATTACTCATGAGTTTGAATACGTACCGATTAGACATGATTAATAGGCGGGTCCAGCTTAAATTGGGTTGGGTGTTTCGGGATTGAGCGTGTCAAGTACAATGTTAGACTTTTTCTAGCCAAATAAAAAAAAAAAAAAGTACAATGTTCGACCTGTCCATAATGAGGAAATAATAAATTCATAGGCTATATAACACCCTATAGACCTAAGAAATTGTTTCATCGTTTGAATTTCAATTAGGATTGGGTAGAAAATGTCATATTAAAATCTTCCAAACGTTCTTTGGATTGCGAAATATTCTTATCACATGTTTTATTCAATCTAAGATGGAATAAAAATATTTGATAATCTCACTATCTCAATATAATCTCCCATGACATCTATATTTTATAGCTTGAGCGCCTTCAGCAGTGTCTCAAACCCTCTCTCAAGCTACCTTCGGTTTGTCTACTTCACCCCCTGGTTTTGCTAGATCCACCGCCATCTCCACCACTAGATCGTGATCCTCGCTTAGCTTTACCACGTATTAGAGGCGATTCAGACATTGGTGAAGACGAGCCTTGGGCACTGAAGGCATCGTGAAGTGATTGGGGAGGTAGTGTTGTGGCAATTTGGTAGATGAGACAGCGACGGAAGCCAACGAACTAGGGTAGTGAGGGGCGGATATGAGATGGACAGAATCCACCAACGGATGACAATTGGGATAATGATTTGAGTTTTTTTAATGATGATGATCATATGACGTATAACTTCTCATTTTTGTCGTAAGTCATTGGAACACATGACAATTGATCGAAGATAAGGGCGATTGCACGGTAGTTAAAAGCTATGATTATTGGCTCCATCACTTTATTATTAAAAAAAAATTTATTGTATTGCTATCTTTTTAAAATTACTAATTTAAGTTTGTCTAAATAAATTTCTGTTTCAAACATATTCTTAAATAAGTAAACTGAAAAACAGATTGATTATCACGGCCGCCAACTTTTGTCATTCCCTGTTACAAAATGATTTTCATCAGCCACGGCCCCCCGCTATAAATACGTTGGAACTTGCTCTCCTTCTTCTCCGTGTCTTGTCCTGCGTCGTTTGACCCATTCGAAGAAAGCTCGAAACCCGAAGAGAAGAGAGAGAGAGAGAGATGTCTCCAAGAGTCAGATGTCTCGCCCTCTTGGCTCTCCTCGCCGTCTCCTTCTCCTCCGCCGCCGTCTCCTCCGCCGCACGCCCCGTGCCGGCATCTCGCGGCGGCGCTTCGACTTCAACGACGCAGCTTCGGCCTCAGGTAACCACCTTCCTGTTTTTCAAGTTCTTGTTTTCTCGAAACCATGTCGATCCATCGCGAGATGTTGGTTTCTGATCTTTACCCTTTCTCGTCGTCTCTGCGTGTGATCGTGACCGAAGGTTGATGAAGACTGCGGCGGCAGCGGTGGCGGCGGCGGCGGCGGAGGAGCGGCGGAGGAGTGCTTGATGCGACGAACCCTAGAGGCTCACCTCGATTACATCTACACCCAGAATCACCAGCCTTGAGAAGCCTTTTTTTCATTTTTTTTGTACTTCTTTTTGTTTTAGTTTTCATTTCTCAATTATTTTTTGTCATTTTGTGATATTATTATTATTATTTTCCAAATTCATGTTTTGCTTTGTGAGTATGAACGGAATTAAATCAATGGGAGGCTTGCGTGAAGTTGTTAATGGTGTAGTTGTTCCTGGTATTGTCATTTCCTTTTCATTTTATTTTGGGATTATATTGCTTATTCATAGACATTAATTAACCTATGGGTAAGAGAAAAATAAAGCAATTATAAATAAGTAAAAAAGAATTTGACTAATTTTTTATTTTCTTTTGCTGATAACCGTGAAAGAAGACTATTTATGAACAAAGCTTGACGTTGCAAAAGTTAAAATGCCAAGACTCCTTCAATTCTACTTAACTTAACATGCTTTTAATGCTTAAACTTTGTTATTCGAATGGAGCGTCAAATCTCAACGGCATATAATTCGATTGGTAGTAATTCCTTACCAGGGTTTTATTGATTTTTTTCGACCAGCTTTGTGAAATTAAGCATTGGCGCGACAGTTGCGTCAAACCCATCTCGATGACCTAAAATCAACCCTTCTATGCTGGCCAAAACATAAAGAGAAAAAGAAAAGCTCGATAAATTGTTTTCGTCTCAATTTCCATATTAGGCTAAAATACCAGCTCATGAAATGGCAAAATCATGGAGTGTTGGGTGAATTTTTGGGAGTCCCTATTGACGTACTGTTTTGCATGAGTTCCCATGTGAGTTTGCACATGGGAATCGGGGACAATTGCACCTACCCACTGCACAAGCATCTTGATACCCAATCATAATATATATATGCTTGGAACTCCGCCTACCTTGTACTAGTCAAAGCCACTCTAAGTTGACCTTCATCCTCCTCTACTTCTAATTTTTAAGTATAATCGCCACGAGAAAACCGGAGTTTGTCCCCCAAATTGAGCATTGAGCCCCTCCTGCCGTTTATACAATCATAATTGTACTTTGTTTTTAGCATAATTGGGAGCGTGATTCGGAGGGCGATGAGGCCAAGAAGGCCCGACTATAGTCCCTCAAACAATCAACAGTCCGCCGTACCTAATTGATTGTGACGCAGGTTTTTTTTTTTTTAACTGTAATTCCCATATAAAGTGTCATGATATGTAGGGTTAAGCAAAATAAATCATCTCGATCGGTCAATTTTCAACATTTCACAAAAACATTAATCCAGTTATCGGTTTCATGTAATTGGAATTAGTGAATTTCGGTATAATTCCCAATTTCATATGTGGAATGACTCACTTAGACAGAAACCTTTTTTATTTTTATTGTCAAAAATCGCTAATAATTGAGGTTGATGTTGCTTCATGCTTCTCACCGAAGGAGGGACTAGGGCAAGGGCCTTGGTCTAGGGGATATGAGAAAGGCCCTTTTCAACTATGCTTCCAATGAACCACTAGGGTTTATCCAATGACCACCCTTTCTAATATGGAAGGGAAATGTGGGGGGTTCGAATCCTCACATTCTTAAAGAGATTGGGGTGATGGCGAATTAGTTTCGAGAATAGGTTTCGATTCTCATGCCCTACAAGAAGTCAGGGTAAAAGTCTGAAAGTGAGAGTTCGAATAGGAGTAGAGTAAGACCGACCAAAAAAAAAAAAAAAAACTATGCTTCTAATGAGCATCGAAGCATTGTTTTTGTTGATTTGGAGCTTGCTGGTCCCAAATATCCTGTGGCGAGGTGGGATTTTCCGGCTTCCTAACTCACTATTCCTTCGCTTGTCCACGGCCGCCATCATCGATGTCTTCTACACTATCTTTGAGTGACTCTGATGTCTTATTGTTGGCGTCCAAATTAGCTTACTGGGCTTCATAAGCCGAAAAGATTAAAGCATGCCCAATACACAGGAATCCACGCAGAGTGGGCCGAAATGGCAACAGTCGAGATATAAGGGTCTTGAACAATGCGACAAAAGGCTTGTTGAAACCGATGGAATGAGAATAAAAGCAGTTATAGCGGAAATATCGGTTACCGATAAGAGACCGAGATTTCCATAACATTGTAAATATTGAAATTATAATTGCTAAAAGGTAGTTACCTGTGGATTACCACTATGAATAGCCAAAGAGGCATCAATGTATGGACCTTTCGCCAAATTGACAATCAATCATTCAGTTTTTTCAATTGTTATTGTTACCTTTCATTTTATTGCACTTTTACATTCATTCGTACCTCTACTTTTCTCCTGTTTTCTTGCATTTTACTTTTGCCAGTTGTTTAGATTAGTTGCTTAGGAGTCACACAGAACCCGTTGCAAATAATAAAACCGAAGCTTTGCATCTTTGAAAGATTTTGTTGAGGGAACATTTCCCTGTCGAACACTTTTTCAACTTCAATCCAATCTCTAGCAGATTCTTACCAGAGGTGACGTTGACTTGAGAGGACAGGAAGTGTAGAGCTCTTTACCTTTGGAGGCAAGATATTGAATGGTAAGCGGTCTTCATCTCCATCCCTATAATTTAACCTCTCTAACCTTCATCTTCCTCTTAATCTCCATCCTCTCTGTCTTGATGTTCATTTGCGCTTCTCATCGCAAGCCCCAGAAGTTGACAAAGCACAGCGTGTCCATCCCCCAATTCGAGCGAGAAGAAGTTTGTCTCGAGGCTCAACAGCAGCATCAGCAGCAACGCGCTCCTTATGGTGAAGATGAGATCGTGGAAGAAGATGGAGGGAGGAGAAGAAGATCACGGCGACGACAGCCATGCGGCTCTTTGGAGGAAGACGATCATATGAGGACAACAGTTCTATTTATCCACCAGGAAATCAGTCCGGATTGGTCTGGCAGGATCATATAGTCTAGTACTCGGTTCTAGAAACTAGAAACCAGTCCCTCTTATCCGGTTCCTGATTCTTGGGAGGGAATTAGACCACCTAGGCACCAATTACCCCTAATAATGCACAAATACTTTGAAATCGATAGTCATCGGCGTGTTATTACAACATTCACCTAGAAGTTATGATATCGATTATGACAAGGGGTCATAGAAATCCCTAGTCAAGAAACTAATAAGTTTTCTCTAAAGAGCCACAATGTGCAAATGGTTACAACCTCCCGAAATCAATTCATGATAAACAACAATGGAGCTCATTGCAACATTCCAAAGCCATAAGTTTAACTTTGACAAGAAATATAAATGGGTTATAGTGACATCAACAGTATACATCAGCTAGTAATGCCAAAGCTAACGAGAGAAAGAAAATATAATCATTCTTTCTCGCGATTTTGAAAAGTATAGTGTTTTAACTCCTTGTCGTTTTTATGAAAAAACCAATGAGTTACAAAGAAGAAAAAGTTTTGACTCTTTTACTGTTTTTGTGAATCTTCAATGAGAACTAAAGAGCTATGGAAGAAGAGAAGTTTTGACTCTCTCACTGTTTTTGTGGAGTTTTGATAAGAAAAAAATAGTTGCGGAACAGTGGCAAATCGGAAACATTTTGCTAATTCTCGAAAACGGTAAGAGAGTAGGGTTTTTTTTTTTTTTTCAAAAATCTCCTCGCCCCTTACTTTCGAGAATTAGAAAACTGTTTGTCAACTTGAATTTGATGCACTTTTGCTTAGGCTTGGTGCCACGAGATATCGGATTGTTTAACTTCACTTTTATTTACTTATATTTTTATATTAGTTTTCCGTCTCTTCTTTTTATTCCTTTATTATTCCCTTTAATAATTATTAATAAAAAATTTACTAAATAATAAACTAAAATGATACGATGAATTTTAATCCCGGTTACAAAACATAGCCTTAAGGATTTTCATATTTCTCTTTAGAACCTATTAACTTTTTTTCATGAGAAAATAGTAGATGCTCGATTAGGCTTGCAAAGCTATCGAATGGACTATTAATAAGCATATTGTCGACTCAGCAAGATATATAAATAACTTGAGCTCAAACTTGAAATCAGAAAAGTAAATCCCCAGCAATTGTCGAGTCAAGCCCATGTTATTTGCGAGTAGGTTGACTTGAATAGTCCCATTTACATTCGTAAATATCAACACCAAAATTGTAAAAATAAGGCAAATAAGATATTCAAATCTTTGACTTTACTAATTTTTCAAAATTTATGTAAACTATCGCATTCAAATCTTGATTAGGCTTGCAAAGCTTGTCGAATGGAGTACTAATAAACATATGGCCGACTCAATAAGATATATAAATAACTTGAGCTCAAACTCAAAATCAACAAAGTCAATTTCCAGCCATTGTCGAGTCGAGCCCGTGCTATTTGTGAGTAGGTTGACTCCAATGGTCCCATTGACATTCGTAAGTATCAACGCTGAAATTTTAAAAATAAAGTAAATAAGCTACTGAAATCTTTGACTCTACTAATTTTTTTTTTTCCCCAAATGCCCCTATGGCAACAATATTTCCTATCATATCCTTAGATTAAAGAAAATAAAAGTGATGCAATCTTCCCATTTTTATTTTTTTGGTGCTTTTGTGGGGGCAGAAACCGCTAAGATGCTTTGGTGGGCCAATCATGCTTACTCAAAGTTGTCGGTCCACTTAGTATGCGGAATCATTGACTACGTTTGACCTCGACATTCAACTATTCTATCTGATGTCAATGATGATATTGACCAAATTCGTCACACGACGGTCCTCATGATTCATGAGTTTAGGCATGTAGTACATAGACATGATTACCGCATACTACGTGTAGCGCATGATTGAGAACCGGCGCGCTCTGATTGCCGCATACCACGTGCAGCACATGATTGAGGGGTCGCGGGCCCTTGCCGCCGATCAGCCGGCGTCGCCGGCCCTTTGCCAAGGCCCGGCAACCCCAGCCGACCCTCCCCCTTCGTCGCCGACCCTTCCTGACGGCGGCAGGGAGGTAGCGAGGGCTCATGGCCCCCGGATCGCGGCCCTCGTTGCCAATCGGCCGGGGGCCAGCAACCCCGGCCGACCCTCCCCCCTCTGTCGCCGGCCCTTCCCGACGACGGCGGGGAGGCGGCGGCGGCGAGGGCTTAGCGCCGCCCCCTTCGGCCTCCCTTTTTATTTATTTATTTATAGTTTTTTTAATTTTTAGAATATTTTAAATAAAATTAAGTTTAAATTTAATTTAATTAATTTTTATATTATTATTTACACATCAGACACGAAACGGCATTGTTTTTGCATTTTCTTGCCACGTCAGCATGCAAAACAACTCGTTTTGGACCAAACTCGCCGGAAAATTGCCACGTTAGTCATTTGGCCGGATTTTCGCTAGAGTGGCACCTAAGTGTTCCATTTAACTTTGAAACTGGTACTTAAGTATGCCTTTTCGAAGTTATGGCATTTAAGTGTCATTCTGTGCCAAGTTATGGCACTTGAACTGTTCTTCTGCCACACACAAGTGTAGAACATCCAATTCAAGAGCAAGCATATCATCTTTCACCTTCCTGAAAGTAGATGTCCAGAAGAAAGCTTAAAGAACAGCAATGGAATGCTAGTAAGTAAAACTACATTATCATGACAAAAAGGCCATTCCACCACAGCACTTCAGAAGCACTGTTCTTAGATTTTGTTGAAGGCGACAATGTCACAACTCTGAACGTATTCATTGATAGGCTCAGCTTGAAGATGCTCCTTGATGAGGGTGTCCATTGAGACAAGGTCATCCACAATGGTCATCATGATCTGCAACTTCTTATCCCGTAACCCACTGGAGAGTTTCGCTGCAAGGAAGAAAGCAAAAGAAGAAATCCTCATAAGGGGATAAACATGACATTCATGACAAAGCATTATGGTCATACTAGCGATATAATGAGACAGTCAAAACTTACAAGCTCCCCAGAAGAGCCTAGGCATCTCCACACTCCTAACAGCCTCTTCCAGCTTCTTCATGTCTGTCTCATCGTCCCAAGTTTTCACATCCAAGAGGACAGATGACTTTCCACCTATAACAGGAACCAGATGCACACGCAAGCCAAGATATTGAAATCACTGATGAGAATTTTATTCCAAAAAAAGAAACAAGTTCAGGCTAGCAAGCAGTCTAATCAACTCGATAAATAAGTTTCTAAGAATTAGGTTAACACCTTCAAGCAAGCAAGCTGTATACATCTATCTATCTTTTGTTTTCTTTATCGCAGAGCAAAATTCACTTACTGATCATATCAGGTATAAACGTAAATGAACTGGGACGCATCAGCCCTCAAGAGTCAAGATATAACAGCTGCTACTATTGTATGTATTTTTTTCCTTAACCCAGGAGAGAAGTCACTCCAAGAAAGTGAATTTAGGAGAATGATTGCAAAGTTACCTTCTTTCTTCTTTGTGAATGCCTGTTTGGCTGCCTCCCTCTCTTCTGCAGCCTTCCGGTCCTCCTTTGTCTCTTCACCAAAGAGATCCAAGTCGTTGTCATCCTCAGCAGGAGCAGCCTGGTGAAAAGAAAATGAAACATCAAATCTTGACCATTCAAAATAGAAACGTCAGCAAAAGTCAAAACTCTACCGAGTTAAAGCGAATCTTAAAGAGATGCATTCAGTTGCTTAGTGATCTAAAGGTCAACTTAACATAAGGTCCTTGTTTTGAAATTTAAGACTATCTATTTACTCATACATGTAATTCCACAGGACAAGATAAGGACAACTTTCTCCACAAAGGCAAGATAGTAGGGTCTAATCACTTAGTTATTATTAAGTTGTTCAAACCTATATCAAAGCAAGATCCCTACTCAGTAACATGGGTAGCAGTGTGCATAAAAAGCATTCACTGAATCAAATGAAACAATGTTTCTAAGTTTTACTCGCCACTATGGATAAAATTCCATCGGTGCTTACTGAAGATTGGAAGGGATAATTCCATTTTGGGTTACATAAAGTGTAAGAAGTTAATAGAATTAGCAAAAGAAAGGTTATATAGCTAGAAGAAGCGAGGCCTCTAGCAACAGGACCACCTCATCTGCCACAAAGGCTTTACAGACAGAACAGGCTCTCCTGATAATAGAAAAGCATACCTCGATGAAAGTAAAATTGAGATTTTTGAGGAGATTAGCCTATATATTAAACAAGAAAATCTGTAACATCGAAAGCTTATGATGCCAAATTCTTATTAAAACAACAACAAACTGAGCCTATCCCTCTGAACGGTGTGGATAAATCCTTCTACACCATTTCATTCGATTCAATTTCTCATCGAAGTCTTAAAAAAGAAGCCACTGCATCGGTACATATAACATACCCCTCAACTTCTTCAACTGGAGCACCTTTGGCACCTACTCTCTAAGTAGCACCGACATTGACATGTGACACGGGACACAACACAACACGACACGACACAACACACCGACACGTCTTTTCTAAAAAAACAGAGAATTCCGACACGTTATGACACGTTAGATATTAAATATATATTTTTATATATACATAATAAATTATCATTTTTATGTTTATTTCAATCAAATTAATTTCATTCAAATTCATAAATAATTAAATAAATAAAAAAGCCTATAATGAATTTACACTAAAAACATTTATCCACCATTTATTAATATCATTCATTGTTTCAATTAAACGAATTCAACTCTATTCATAATTCAAAAACTTGATGAAAAGACAAGTAATCCACATTTTGGACTCGCGTATTAGATGTGTCGGAAGAGGAGAAAAACACTTAGGGGATGAATTGTGTATCACTAGAAGTGAGAGTCAAAATAGAAGAGAATAATAGATTTTGTTTTCTTTCTTCATTTATTATTTTTATTATTGTGTTTTATTTTTTTACATGTATACATTTTGACCTCTCATTTATTAAATTTTTTAAAATGGACCTCAATATTGGAATCACGTGTTAGAAACTTGCATGTTAGAATTCCGACTCGAATGTCAAAGAGTGTCGGGAAAGTTGACCAGGTGTCGAATTTTCTAACACGTGTTGACCAAGTGTCGGAGAGTGTTGGACACGTATCGAAGTGTCCGACACGACACGTAGGCTTTTGGAGGGTGTCGGTGCTTCATAGTGTATAACTCGAGGAAAATAGCTACTCCTAGCAACAAGAAGGTCAAGCACAGATCCGCCTTCAAGTATCGTCTCTTGTCACGCAAAGAGAAGATCACCAGGGAGACACATATCGAGAATGAAATGAAGAGTCTACAAATAAAGCCCCAGCTCGTACAGACCGCCTTCGCCTTCGCATAGAACACATTGTAGATGAGGCCCTGTTCAATTTTGATGACTTTAAAAACCTCTGCACTATGCTTGTCATGCACTAGCTCCCTTGAGGCTTTTAAGGACCTGCTCAGGTCCAACAGTATCGACAAGCAAGTGTCACGTTCCTCCAAGCTGAACAAGTGATCTACGAAAAGATGCTGACTAGTGTCGACCAAGTTGCTAGCTGCTAGCAGTGCGCACACATGGCCTTGTATTCTTGGTCCTCAGAGTCCTTCCTGGAACTCAGTTTATGAGACAAAAGGTTTGTGATTGCATCATTGATCATCACTGCATCATCCCGTACCTCAATGACTTGATGAGGCACGACATTGTACCCCTCGGCCTCCTTCAACTCGCATTCCTCTACAATTGAAAAAAGAGACATTCTTTTTTTTTAACGATCAACGGTCAAAGGGTCAAGAGTCAATGGTCAACGGGTCACCAAAGATGGGTTGGGTCAGGCCAAATCGAGCAACCTGACACATGCCTGGTGCGTGCTTCGGCAACCACCGGCTGATGTCACAATGATGTCAGCCGGCGCGTGCTGCGCACGCGCCAACGGTTGCCGCACGCGTGCCACACACATGCGTGCGGTTACCGTGCGCCTGCGGTTTCCCCTGCTCGCATGTGCCGGTAAATTATGTGTTCTCAACACGTGGCCTCCCCTATTGATCCACGAGGAGGACAATTGCTGCTCACCCTTTGCTTCCTTACCTATGACCGTCTCAAGAATTAGTTCCCCCATGCCATAAATTCCAATCATTCGAGTGATCTACGAAAAGACGTTAACTAGTGTTGACCAAGCTGCTGGCCTCTAGCAATGCACACACATGGCCCTTGTATTCTTGGTCCTTAGAGTCCTTCCTCGAACTCAATTTCTGAGACAAAAGGTCTGCAATTGCATCATTGATCATAATCACTGCATCATCCCGTACCTCAACGACTTGATGAGGCACGATGCTGTACCCCTCAGCCTCCTTCAACTTGCATTCCTCTACAATTGAAAACAGAAACACATTCTTTTTTCTTTTTCTTTTTTAAACGGTCAACGGGTCAATAGTCAACGGTCAACAATCAACAGGTCAATAGTCAATGGTCAATGGTCAACGGGTCACCGAAGACGGGTCGGGTCGGGTCGGGCCGAACCAACAGACTCGGCACGTGCATGGGCAACCGCTAGCTGGCGTCACAATGACGTCAACCGGCGGTGGCCCACGCACGCACCAGCAATTGCTGCACACGTGTGTGCGGTTACCATGTACGTGCGTTACACGCGCCAACGGTTTCCTCTACTCACACATGCTAGCAAATTATGTGTGCTCAACACGTGGCCTCCCTTGTCAATCCACGAGGAGGGCATTTGATGCTCACCCTTTGCTTCCTTACCTATGACCGTCTCAAGAATTAGTTCCCCCATGCCATAAATTCCAATCATTCGAGCGTTGATGGAAGGACTATCTATGTGACTCATAATCTTCTTCGGCTGATCATCAAGTCCAACTAGTTCCTTCGGAACAAGTAGAGGAAAATCTTTTCGTAACTCTCCTAGAACAGTTTTGACAACACGTTCTATCAGTTCTCCCTCATGCCTGTCATGCAACAAAAACAATGAGAGACGATGAACCTAGAGATGGTCCAAGCAAATCTGATCCTTATCAACTCAGCCAATCCCCATTGGAGGTTGATTTTATTCGGTGGCGTTCAAGCTCTGGAAGATTAAGCATTGATATCCTTTGTAGGTGTATTATTTTTTTTAGTGATCGATAGTATTGGCCAGACGAGTTGGATCGGGCCGAACCGAGCGACCGGCACGTGCGTGAGCAATTGCCAACTGACGTCACGATGATGTCAGTTGGCACGTGCCGCGCACGTGCTAGCGGTTGCCGTGCACATGCATTGCACCCGCCTGCGGTTTCCCCTGCTCGCATGTGCCAGCAAATTATGTGTGCTCAACATGTGGCCTCCCCTGTCGATCCACGAGGAGGGCAGTTGCTGCTCACGCTTCGCTTCCTTAACTGTGATCGTCTCAAGAATTAGTTCCCTCATATAGCCTGTCACATCCCCGCGGCCTGTCACGTCCCCACAGCCATGGTAGAGAAACTTCATCTTTATTCAAAATTGAAGTCTTTCAGATTATCAACATTTTCAGCTAGATATGAGAATTACATGATTATAGTAAATGAAATTTTAGTGTAGAATCATAATTAAAGGATCTTAAATTGATTGTAAATTAAATATTGGACATATGTAATTTATATCAATGAATTTGAGCTAAATAATATAACATGTCATCCTTAGAATATTTGTAATCTAAATTGGCTGTCACAGTTAATCTATGGATATGAATTGATGTTGACATAGAATTTTCCATAAAATGTGGGAGCATTTGTCCATAATAGATAACAGATTAGAATTGATCAAATCAAATATATGAAAATTTGAGGATGGAAAAGAAAAGGGAGTGTCATATGTTACATCCTTTTCCGTCAGTCCTTTGAAGGCTTCCTCATCAACCCATAGTCCGTTATGTTTCATGAGTGGTTGGTCTTCGCAGAAAATGCTCCTTCCAAGATCCCTCAATTGATCATGTATGCTTGATTCACCATCATCCTCAATTTTTATCAAGTACATCATATTCAACCCTTCAATTCCTTGACGGTTGTCCCATGTGTACATAGCAAGTTCGATATTTTTGCCCATAAAGAAATATCAATATAAAAGAAAATCTCCTTATGTCAAACTTCTAATGCATCATAACATATCTTCGATTTCCCCAGGATGTCTCTATATGGTCGTTCTTTTAATTTGTTCAGCATATCAACCCAAACCTCTTGATTTGTTTTTTTTTTCTTTTTTATAGGGAAACCCACCCATAGTGGATATAATGTCATGAGATATAACTGCAAAGTCACTTGAATATTTGTTAAATAAAATGAAAGAATGCACCTCATTTATCTTGCTCATTTTATGCTTGTAGTCTACCTCAAATTTATATCGATAAAGAATAGCTTCATTTCTAATTGTAACAATTATAATACTTCCTGAAGCAAACCAGTAACCTCCTCCAGCCAAAGCATCTAGCTGATCCTTGTGATCTATATCATCCAAAAGAATGAGAACCTTTTTCCTTGTGAATCTAGATTTAATTAAGTTAATTCCTCGATCCACTATAGACATTGCATTTTTTTTCTTGTAGTGTCTCAAATATTAGTCAACTCTGTAGATACTTAATACCATGGCGCTCGATCGTTTCTCAAATATCTAGAAGGAAGCATACATGATCAAATTTATTTGAGAGTTGATTGTAGATGCATTTGGCAAGAGTTGTCTTGCCTATCTCGCCCATGCCATAAATTCCAATCATTTGAGCATTGACGGAAGGACTATCTATGCAACTCATAATCTTCTTCAGCTGATCATCAAGTCCAACTAGTTCTTTGGAACAAGTAGAGGAAAATCTTTTCTTAACTCTCCTAGAATAGTTTCGACAACATGTTCTATTAGTTCTCCCTCATGCTTGTCAAGCACCAAAAACAATGAGGGACGATGAAACTAGAGATGGTCCAAGCAAATTTGATCCTTATCAACTCAGCCAATCCCTGCTGGAGGTTGATTTTATTCTGTGGTGTTCAAGTTCTGGAAGATTAAGCATTGATATCCTTTGTAGGTGTATTTTTTTTTTTTTTTTAGTGATCGATAGTATTGGCCGGACGGGTTGGGTTGGGCCAACCGAGCGACCCGGCACGTGCCGCGCACGTGCTAGCGGTTGCCACGCACGAGTGCGGTTACCGTGCACATGCATTGCACATGCCTATGGTTTCCCCTGCTCACACGTGCCAGCAAATTATGTGTGCTCAACACGTGGCCTCCCTTGTCGATCCATGAGGAGGGTAGTTGTTGCTCACCCTTTGCTTCCTTACCTGTGATCATCTCAAGAATTAGTTCCCTCATATAGCTTGTCACGTCCTCGTGGCCATGGTAGAGAAACTTCATCTTTATTCAAAATTGAAGTATTTCAAATTATCAACATTTTCAGCCAGATATGAGAATTACATGATTATAGTAAATGAAATTTTAGTGTAGAATCATAATTAAAGGATCTCAAATTGATTGTAAATTAAATATTGGACAGATGTAATTTATATCAATGAATTTGAGCTAAATAATATAACATGTCATCCTTAGAATATTTGTAATCTAAATTGGCTGTCACAGTTAATCTATCGTCTGAATTGATGTTGACATAGAATTTTCCATAAAATGTGAGAGCGTTTTTCCATAATAGATAAAAGATTAGAATTGATCAAATCAAATATATGAAAATATGAGGATGGAAAAGAAAAGGGAGTGTCATATGTTACCTTCTTTTCCATCAGTCCTTTGAAGGCTTCCTCGTCGACCCATAGTCTGTTATGTTTCATGAGTGGTTGGTCTTCGCAGAACCAGAAAGCCCATGTCATTTGCGAGTAGGTTGACTTGAATAGTCCCATTTACATTCGTAAGTATCAACACCAAAAATTGTAAAAATAAGGCAAATAAGCTATTCAAATCTTCAACTTTACTAATTTTTTGAAATTTATGTAAACTATCACATTCAAATCTCGATTAGGCTTGCAAAGCGTGTCAAATGGAGTATCGATAAGCATTTGGTCGGCTCAATAAGATTTATAAATAACTTGAGCTCGAACTCAAAATCAGAAAAGTCAATTTCCAACCATTGTCGAGTCGAGCCTGTGCTATTGGCGAGTAGGTTGACTTGAATAGTCCCATTGACATTCGTAAGTATCAACACCACAATTGTAAGAATAAAGTAAATGAAGCTATTCAAATCTTTGACTCTACTAAATTTTCAAAAATTACGTATAATATCGCATTGATGTGAAATTTGTAAATCAACTTATCTTTCAATCTACCTATTTATCTTCTATTTGTCCTTCTGATTAGGTCTATCGATTTCATTTTTCCCCATGGCAACAATATATCCTATCATATCCTTACATTAAAGAAAATAAAAGTGATGCAATCTTCCCATTTTTATTTTTTTGGTGCTTTGGAGGGCCAATCATGCTTACTCAAAGTTGTCGGCCCACTTATTTATTATGCGGAATCATTGACTACGTTTGACCTCGACATTCAAATATTCTATCTGATGTCAATGATGATGTTGACCAAATTCGTCACGCGACGGTCCTCATGACTCATGAGTTTAGGCATGTAGCACATAGACATGATTACCGCATACTACATGTAGCGCATGATTGAGATCCGGTGCGCTCCGATTGCATACTCTATGCAAAATCCTCGACCTCATCATTAAGAGTTATATCGGGAATACTGAGATCTAGATCCCAAAATCGATTCACATAGCAAAGTGTTAAACCATGACGTGAAACTGCAGCTCAGTGATTGGTTAAGCTAGGCTTATCGAAGCATCCAACAATAGTCTGTCACTCGTGGTTCAGAAATCGGTTCGGTGGACCGACCTTAGTATTTCCGAGGAGATTCTTCAATGCCGAGAGAGATTTGGTTTGGTCCCTTGACTACTAATCCGTGTCTAGACCAGGATTAGTAGGGATGGGCCCAAAAGCCTTTGGAAGTGGGGGCCCAACCTGGCCAATCCATTGACTCCACCAGTCTCAAACTTGTGCTTTCGAACCCTTTTTGGTGGGCCAAATGTGTCATTCTCCAAGTTGGAATAGCCCTTCTTGATTAGGAAGTTGTCATAACTTTTTAGGGTTCACCATCATAGATTAGATTTTGTATCCTTCTTCTTCAGTATTGGTAATTAAAAGAAGAATACCTTAAGCACTTATTAACAAACAAATGCAGAAAGTACAATTGGAAAGGAACTAACAGTCTTTATGATGTGCATAAATAATGCTTCCAGAATCGAATATTTCCTTTTAAAAATATATCCAACAATTGCCTCAAGGACACTTGTGAAAAATACCATATGACATCACAGTTGCAGCTATTTCGATAGAACTTTGGCAATTCTCATGTTCTCATGAAACTACAAAGACACCTCTTTCAAATTACTCTTAAAATTTTAATTTAGGGTGATTTTGGTTCAACTTTGCAAATCGGCTTTGGGTTTAATGTAAATGTCGAAACTTAAAGCCCTTTGAAGAAATGCAAATTGCGTTTGGTAAAAATTCTTTGCAAATAGACTTTAGTTTCAAGTAGTATTTGGCAAAAAAAAAAAAAAAAAAAAAAAACTTTTAGAAGGGGCTTTGACTATATTTTTTATATTTCTTTTATAAAAAGAACTTAAGCCCGTTGACAACTTTAGGAAAGGGGTACGGGTGCTAGTGAGCCAGATTTGGCTCCATCAACTGTTAGTTGAGGTTGCCTAACCTTGGGCAACAATTGCCTTGATCTCATGGAGGTTGGTTGACCCTAGGCAAGGGCTACCTAAGGTATCGTGACCTTGGGGGAGGGTCACATGAGGTCACGCAATCTTGGGCGAGGGTCGTGTAAGGTTGCAAGACATGAGTGGCGGTCACGTGACCCTTGCTAGCCCTACATTAGCTAGATTTGTTCTTCTTGGCCACCCTCGTGCGAAAAAACACGAATAATTACAAGGAGATGCAAAATTAAAAAATTGAAGATTCGATGAGTGCATTTTTGGAAAGAATTTTTTTTTTTAATCTTAATTTTAGCATGCTGCAAGTGCTACTTGGGAATATTGGGCGAAAGTACCGTTGGGCTTTAGCCATTCTACAAATACTTTCCAACCCTTTTTGGTGGGCCAAATGTGTTATTCTCCAAGTTGGAATAACCCTTCTTGATTAGGAAGTTCTCATAACTTTTTGGGGTTGCCCTTTATGGATTAGATTTTGTATCCTTCTTGGGAAGAATTTTTAGCATGCTGCAAGTGCTACTTGGGAATATTGGGCGAAAGTACCGTTGGGCTTTAGCCATTCTACAAATACTTTCCAACCCTTTTTGGTGGGCCAAATGTGTCGTTCTCCAAATTGGAATAGCCCTTCTTGATTAGGAAGTTCTCATAACTTTTTGGGGTTCCCCTTTATGGATTATATTTTGTATCCTTCTTGGAAAGAATTTTTAGCATGCTGCAAGTGCTACTTGGGAATATTGGGCGAAAGTACCATTGGGCTTTAGCCATTCTACAAATACTTTCCAACCCCAAATGTTTATTCTCCAAGTTGGAATAACCCTTCTTGATTAGGAAGTTCTCAAATGTGTTAGATTTTGTATCATTCTCCAAATATTGGGCGAAAGTACCATTCTTTAGCCATTCTAGCCAAATGTCTTGAATAGCCCTTCTTGATTAGGAAGTTCTCATAACTTTTTGGGGTTCCCCTTTATGGATTAGATTTTGTATCCTTCTTCTTTAGTACCGGATCTTATTAGACGAAGTATACCTTAAGCACTTATTAATAATCAAATGAGCAAAGTACAATATGAAATGCACTAACAGTCTTTATGATGTGCATAAGCAATGCTTCAAGAATAGAATATTTCTTTTTAAAGATATGTTTAAAAATTGTCTCAAGGGTACTTGTGAAAAAGACTATATGACACCACAGTTGTGATCATATCCGATAGAACTTTGGCAATTCTCATGTTCTTGTGAAATTGCAAAGACTACCTTTTTAAATAACCCTTCGAATTTGATTTAGTTCATTTATTTTCAATTTTTCAATTGCAGTTTAAATTATTACTTAAACTTGTACATAAATTATGCAAACATTACAAGAATAAGTACCAACCATTGTATATTGTGAAAATCTTGAATGTCGAACAATTTAAAAAAAAAAAAAGTCAAACTACATGCTCTGCAAGATTGGAAAAAAAGAGTAAAAACTCTAAAGAAAAAGTCTCTCTAAACAGACCGTTCCATGTATTTGCACAAGAAAAGATGATTTCATCAATTCAATCCAAGCGACTTCTAAAGGGCGTCGCGTGTTAATTTTTCAGAACACGTGGGGCGCTTCCGCGATTTTGCAAAAGTAGAAGGACCATGGGAGTAATTTACCCGAAAAGGGGCATCGCGCAGCCAAGGAATTAATGTTCATCTGTCTTTCGTCCATCACGGGCATTCAATGGGCAGCGCAGAATATGGCCTCACAAGAATTTGACTTGAAATCTGGGTCGACCCGCCAGTCATTCCTTTTACCTAACCAAAGAATTCGACTTGCGAAAATTGATTTACACGTGCGCGAAGCTGATAAACAACACCATCTACATAAATTACGTATTAAGTCAAATTCCCTTTCTTGGGAAAGCGGTCCCACAAAAATTTCATGCGAAGTCGTCTTGATCGGGCACGATGCATCCCTGACATTAAGCTCACCCTATCTAAGAATGGCATTTTACATTGGTTTCCATTGCGTGACTCGGGATGTCACTTTGGTGAAAAACTCCGGTCGGGGATGCAGCCTTGGCGCAAGAGCATCTCAGTGCTTGGCCGTGAAAGGACGAAGCTGCTCGGCGCGAGGTTCTCGCCTCCCAGGGGCGGGAGGAGGGCGGCTCTAAAAAGTTAGGTGGAGAGTGTCACATCTACGCAAAATTAGAATGCAGAAATTCCGGTCAATTTTTACTGAAAATCGATGGCGTGGCGAGGTATCATATAGAACGGCTGACAATGATTGACAATGATTGGACCATAGTGATATTCAACAAAATTGGATTGAAAGGACTGTGTTAAAATTTCACACAAAGTTTAGGATTAAATTGATAAGATTGAAATGTTTATAATTGACTTGATATAATAGATTTAGGACCAATTTGATAAATGTCTGGCTCTATCATATATAATTTTTCAAGCGAAGGCCTCGAGATTGATTTGATTTGGAGGGGAAGGGGGCTCCGAAAGATTAGGTGGAGATTTTGTATTGTCGTCAAAAGTCAATGGCACAATGATGTGTCATGTAAAATGGGCAGCTCTAAAAAGTTAGCTGGGGAGTGTCACATCCACGTAAAATTAAAATGCAGACATTCCAGTCAAGTTTTACTAAAAGTCAATGGCACAGTGATGTGTTATGTAAAATGGCTGCCAACAACTTGACTACCACACTAGTGATATTTAGGAAAATTGGATCAAATGGCTACATTAAAATTTCATATAATGTTTAAGACTAAACTAATAAGATTGGAAAGTTTATAATTGACTTGATACAATAGATTTAGGACCGATTAGATAATTTTCCTGCTCTATCATGTATACTTTTTCAAGCGAATGCCTTAAGATTGATTTTGATTTGGAGGGGAAGGGGGCTCCAAAAGATTAGGTGGAGATTTTGTATCGTTGTCTAAAATCACATCTATTAATGAGGTAAATCCATCCTCCGAAGGAACCGGACATTATAATTTTTCATCATCCGATTTGAGCAAGAATCAAATAAACCAAAAATAGAAAATAAATCTATATGTTTTAAATATATATAGTATCCACCATTCATATAAGAGACGTGTATTTTGTAAAATATGACTATTCGTCGAAACAACGGTCTTTCAATATATTTTGAAGGGACCAGCTATGAACAAAATATTTCACGTGTCCAAATTAATATTGGTTTGATTTATATCTCCTTGCTTCTACTTTTAAAAAAAAAAAAAAATTCACAAATCGTCCACACAACTTTAATTTTTAACTATTAGAAAAACGGCTTCCACATATGTTACAAGAAAAGAAAACATTCACCACGTAACCTCGAATCCATACAATTTCATACACTTTTCTACATGTAAATTAAGTAAAATTAATTACACTCATTCACGTTTACCACCTTTAACATATATTACTTCTCAATTTCTTCCCGCTCTTTTTGCACTAATAATCCATGTATTCTCCTTACTAGATATATGAAGTCTTACTTCTCAAGTTTAAAGTAACCTATTATACAAATATCAATTCAATATTAAGCATTCCAATTTTATTAATTCAGTTTTAAACTTTTACTCTAAATTTTAATATTAACCCAATTTCGCCGAAAATCAATTACGTAACATCGTGTTATGTAAGATGACTAGCAATAACTGAATCATCACACTTGCGATTTATAGCAAATTTAGCCCAAAAGGATTGCATTAGAGTTTCACACAAAATGGACTAAACAAGCAAAATTGGAAACTTTAAAATTAAATTGGCATCCGTACATTAGGTTTAAGATTGGTATGATAATTTTCCCGATCTATTATGTATAATTTTTAAAACAGGCACCTCAAATCTTCAAGATCTTTTAAAATAGTCGCTCATCACCAAAAATTAAACTATGTCACAGAAACCACAAAACCCTAAAGTCCAGGAAGTATCCTCTTTTGTCTTATCCTGTTTCCCTGTGGATCTCACTGTGGTGATTTTCTTTTGAAGAAATCGTCTTGAACTCAAGTAAGGAAGGACGTTGAACGGCCGCGCGGTGCCGCAAGCCCCAACCACCGTTCCGAGACTTGGTTTTTTTGAACAGCCAGTAGCGCGCCTGTGCAGTCAAAGGTAGCCTGACGACAAGACAGTACAGCATCCGGACAAGAAGGTCCGTACCGCCCCCCGACAACGCACGACGCTCGCAGAAACCCTCTCCTCGGACGTGGAATTGGGACGACGCGCACGTGGAAAATGCCAGACTCGATCACGTCCGTTCGGATTTCCTTGTTATTTTTTTTTCTTGATAGATGGGGAAAAGCTGTTGGACCAACCGTTCTTGGTAAGCGGGGAGGAGATATGCGTTAGTACTATTGGTTTCTCTTATTGGATACCCAACGAGGGGCTTTCTTCGTTTCCGTGAGTGTACGAGATGGTCCCGTTTTGAGGGACGGGGAATTTACTGCACTGAGACAAGGGGATAGGATTTGGTATTGGAAGCATTCCATGGCACAAAGCATCATGGGTCCTCGTTCTCCCTTTGCCACATCATATTCTAGAACGATTTTAGGGTGAAGTTTGGCTGCAGGTCAAATCCCTGATTGGTTGATTTGGATTAGAAATTTGAACTTCAGAGAACCCTAATTTTGACTCCCCCCTAGGTGATGAGACTCGATGAATGTGATTTTGATCTTTGTTGGGTAAAAACTATGGCATTGTTGAACTTTCAACTCAAAAAGCCAAAAATTCAATACATGATATAAGATCATATAATGCTCATAAACAATAGAAATTATTCAAAAAGTCCTAAACTTATTGTACGGCGGCTAATTCAATCATAAATTTGTCAATTATGTCAATTTGAGCCCAAACATTTTGATTATCGATAAGTTTAGTTACAAACATTTTAACAATTTGTCAATGTAGTATAATAGATTTATGACTAAATTAAAAATCTTTAAATTTAGAATTAAATTGATAAATTATCAAAATATTTATAACTAAATTGACATTAAAATATTTATTGAAATATTTATGATGCGATGATAACTTTAAGGGTGAATTTGTTATCTTTAAGTAAAATGAGATAGACCAAAAGAAAAAGTAGAAAGATGAGTCGTATCCTGCCCTTAGACCGAATAATCTGCATGTCTTGATTTAAAACTAGACAAGTTAAAAAAAAGAACATAGTCCACCACAAATTTTGCGCGGCTCCCTTCCAGCCATTTAGAGTGTAAGTTTTGGTGCGTTTGTGTACATTTGTCCAAAGCTTATCAATATATTCTTACCTTTACCAAAAAAAAAAAAAAAAAAAAAAAGTTCTGCACGGTTCTGGCGTTTTCAGACGACATCGCTAGATTCAAAGAAGCACAAGTTTAAAAATTATGACAAAGATGAACTTATAAAGATAGGAAACTATATATCTTGCGCTTGCTAAGAGTCCTAAATATTTAATAAGCAAAAAAATAGTCCACCACAAATTTGAAAATAATATCCAAAAATCATCAAAATAATAGAAATCACAATTGAGATGACGTATTTGCGAGCTTTATTAGAATGCAATTTTCCTCATCGTTCCTAAATTGAGATGCCTCAACTTGATGATTCAATTAGCGATTTGAAAATTTCTTGAAGTGTAGATGTATCAAATCTATAATAATCGATAAATTTGGTATATTTTCTTATTGACCATGGTGTAATTGGTTGCTAGCTTGAACTTAACACTCAAAAAGAAAATTCGAAAATGGAAAGAGATTGAACGAGGGGGTCCTGAGATTGGGACCCATTCATAACGTTCCAAACGCATGTAATTGGCTTCTCCGATGATGTGGGGCTAATTCCTCCTTTGTTGGATGTAATTGACTTCATAGCCAAAAGTCACAGCGGCCACGCTCCCACGTGGTAGATGTCGATTAAATTTCTCATCCCCCACTACATGGACGATGTGTGTGTGTATATAAAATTCTAGGTATTCCTTGCAAATTTATGAATTCAGCATTGTCATTGGTTCAAAATAATAAAATATTGCAGAGAGAAAAAAAATTGAAGCCCTAACCTAACAAGAAAGACTGGCTGGTTTTTGACAAATTGGAAATGCAGTTGGCCCAACCGTATTCCCAAGTCTCTTATTCCCTCCATCTCAAGTGTCGAACGCCAATCTACAAGCCAAATCCCATTGATTGATGAGAACATATAATCGCCGGTCTATCTTCCTTGTTATCTCCATGATGACATCATATGGATCAAAGATTTCAAAGTTCTAAATGGAGTAAACTTTCCTAGAGTAGTTTGATTAGCATGATACCAAATTAGAGAAAATTACCAAATAAATAACAAACATATTGCATTTGCGCCAATTAAGTCTTAAAATCTTTTTAAAATATGCCAATTAAGTCTTTTCGGCTAATTTTAGGTGGCAATCATTGATATAAATACTGATAATTTTACATGGCACAACTGACACTACAAGGAAATTTTTGTATTTTTAAAATGAATTATATATTTTTTCTCTTTGCTTTCTTTTTTTTTCAATTGTGTTGGCAAGGGTCATTAGCAACCCTCACTGATTGTAGGAGAGGACGTGAAGGTCCTGGGCAAGGCCACTGAAGTTTTGTAGGCCACAATGAGGCCTTTGTAGTTGACGACTGGCACCAAAAAAAAAAAAAGAATAGAGAAAAAAAATAAAAAAAATACAAATTTTCTTTATAAAAAATATCGATATTGTCCATGCTAGTGCTGATCATTCTACATAGAACGATTGGTGTTTGCTTTAATGATTTCTTGCCAAAATTAGCCACAAAGAATGAATTGGCAAATTGTCAAAATGTTTAAATTTAAATTGGCTAAATTGAAAGATTTAGGATTGAATTAGTACAAATAAATTAGGTTTAGGAATTTTTTAGCAATTTCTTTAACTAGTTTCTTAAATTGATTACGTCATAGAACAAGCATAAACCTAAATGGAAACAAAACCAAAAGAAATTTTGTATAACTATTTTGTGCAATATGCGAGGTTTGGTTCACCAAAAGAAATTAAGCGAGAAAGTGATTACTATTTCAGTAAAAATTAGCCAATTCATCGTAAATCTATTGTACATATATCAATTTAGTTTTGACCTTTTATGTTTTGCTTATTTTATCCTAATCCTTTGCATAAAATTCTGGCGTAGTTGTTCTATGTGGCATTTTGCTATATTAGTGATTTTCAGCGAAAATTGACTAGAAGAACTATATTAGAATTTTGCACAAAGATTTGGGATTTTATTGGTAAAATTAAAAATTTTAAGATTAAATTGATATCATATAATAGGTTTATAACTAATTGGATGATTTCCCCAAACTATTCATAAGAATATGATAGAGCAAGAATGGGAACGGAATAGTTACTTTCTATTTTGGTTTGCTCGATAGATTAGTTATCCCCGAACTATTTGTTTGCATGGTTTACAACATTCACATTTGTAATAAGTTAGGAATAATAATTAAAAAAAAAGCCAATAATATCCACTGATGAGGTTATCAAATCCTAACTTATCAGATAATTATATTCTTAAGATTGCGGACCAAAAATGGTTACGATTCATAGATAATCATAATACTATTTTACATTAATGTCTGTGTATTTTTAGTCATAATTATAAAAGCCATATCATTGTTTAATGATATTGGTGATTTAGATTTGTAGTTATGATTTAGAATATGCTAAATAGCACTTTATTATTTACGACAAATAATAAAGTGTCATATTTAGTTAACTTTTACTAAAAATGTAATTATGTCATATGATATAGTAATCATATTTAGATATTTCAGCCATCTATAATTGAAATTCATGACTACGAGTTAAGCTTTAATTGCCAGGAAATTAAGTTTTGACTAGAATTAAATGAAAAGTTAAATCATCAAGGGATAAAAAGTTTCAAAGTCTATTGATGCAGCTTTATTGTTGATTAATGTTGCTTCAAATTTGACGATTATTCAACCCATTTGATACTGAAATGAAAAAAGCATGCATAAACAACTGGACATTTTATTTTCAATATAAAAACATCGTGGCTTTATTGACTTGATCTAAAAAAGAAGTGGCTACATTCACATCAAAGTATCACTAAGTCAATTACAACTTCAACAAAATATCACAATCCTACTTCCCAAATCACCATAACCCAACTAGAGAACCATAAAACCAAAAAAAAAAAAAAACTAGAGAAGACTTAAAAATTTCCCACCAACTCTAATACTACACAAAACACATGCATGGAACAAATACCAATTAATACGTTTTATCTCTAGTACTACACAAAATCGACACTCGAACCCTTGGAGTGCCAAAAGTTGGCACAAAGAGACATAAAAGTTATGCCAAAATTGGAGCAAAATGAATCACTTAGCCAATCCGGCGAAAATCCGGCCAAAATGCTAATTTGTCAATTTTCCAGCGATGGGAGTGCAAAACGGCGTTGTTTTGATGTTGATGTGGTAAAAAGTTAATATAAAAATTAATTAAATTAAATTTAAAATTAAATCTATTTAAAACCTTTAATAAATAAATATACAAAATTAAAAAAATTAAAAAATAAAAAAATAAAAAGAATGGGGAAGTGGCTGCGGCTAAGAGCTCAGCAGCCCTCCCTACCTCCTTTTTTTTTAATTTTTTAAATTTTTTAGATATTTGTATTTGTATTAAATGTTTTAAATAAATTTAGTTTTAAATTAAATTAATTTAATTTTTTTACCACGTCGCACCAAAACGACGTCATTTTTGCATTGCTTGGCCATGTCAGAGTGCAAAACGACGCCGTTTTGCACTTACTTTGTCGGAAATTGTGCACGTCAGCATTTTGATCAGATTTTGACTATATTGGCACTTAAGTGATTAATTTCTCTCAGATTTTGACAATTAAGTGTCACTTTCATAACTTTTGACACTTAAGTTTCCATTTGTGTCTTTTTGTGCTAACTTTTGGCACTTGAAAAGTATTTTTGCCCGAAAAATCCCTTCCTCTCCTAAAAAACTCTTCCTCAAGGAAACATCTTGTGCAAACTCTTAGCTTCATTTTCTAAAGCTGAGAGCCTACTTTGCTATGATTTTCTCTTCTAGGCCTTGCTTTTCCCTTTTTTTTCTCTCCCAATCTAATATGGGAGTCTAATTTTCCCTTGTTTGGCACTTGTTATTGTTGCTTTTCTTTGCTTGTCATAGTGAATAAATTTGCTTGTAGTTACAAGTTTTGTGAGAACATCATCATCAATTTAACCAACAAGATGCCTAAGATGTGGTTCTATGACTTCTCTAAGAGTTGGTGGAAACTCTTCTCTCCCAATCTAAATCTAGATTTGGGAGTTTTTAAAAAGTGTTTGAGATATGTTGGTTCAACATGTTATTATCGTTATTGTTGTCTCCATATGGCGTAGTATTGAGGATGTTGAATTTAGGGTGCACATTGCAAGTCATAATTTCTATAGGGAAAGATTTCGGTGTGTGCTCATCATTAATGATTCCGATGATCAGCACCCATTGTTCTTTGATGCTATTATGGATCTAATTTTTGGGATGATGGCATGCTTAGAGCTGTAAGCCATGCTCTTTTGTTTTTGGGTTTTGTTTTGTTTTGCAGCTTTTTTGGGATTTGTTTTGCTCAAAATCTTGTTATATTCCTCTCATGTTTGATTATAATAAATGAATGGAGTTTTCTTTTGAACAAAAAGAAAATCCTTCAAACATCTCTCTATCTTTTAATTCTTGATTTCAGCTAGCAATATGCTCACATTAATCTCATCATGCCTCGACTAGCTTGATTAGCAAGATGCTTCATTTCTTTCAAGAAGGTAGACTATTATATCCTTTATTCGATTTGGTATCTTCAAATTAACCCACATAAAGAAATGGCAACAATTTGTACCATTGAACTTAGCTCAATCAAACCACTGGGGATTCGCTCTAGTGGTCATCCTTCCAACTTGGAAGGAGAAGGTTGGGGGTTCAAATCTCCACCTTCTCAGGGGGGATTGGGGTGTGGACGATTTCGTTTCGAGAGTGGGTTTCGACTCTCACGTCCTGCAAGGAGGCAGGACAAAAGTCTGATAGTGAGTGTTAGAGTAAAGATTAGAGTAGGACCGACAAAAAGAAAAAAAAATTTAGCTCAATCATAAAAACCTTAATCTTGATTTTTCTTATTCCACCGTAATATCTGGTGATTGAATACCACGATAGCATTTACTCTAAGTGTACCTCATTAGAACCTATGCCCCTTGGTTAAGACGCTAGCTCCGTAATTCTTCTACTTGCTATTCTTTGATATGAGGATTAGGGTTCCTTGTGCCAACATTAGGGATTGCAATTCTACTTAGGGCTCATTGTTTCTAGAGTTTTATATTTTTGAAGAGTTTTTTTTTTTTTTGGTCAGAAAACAAGTAATATTAATTAGAAATAGTTAATATTACATTTAGCCGCCGAGCATCGGCATAAAGTATATCCATCAAAGCGAAGGAGGTGATGAAGCCCACCGGTTTTATGAGCCTTGGCAGCCCAATCCGCCCCAAAATTCGCCCCTCTTTTACAAAACCTAATTCGTACATTTGAGAACTGGCGAAGAAGAGCCGCAGCTTCAGCAGATAGAGAACGAACCTCCCATGGCGGATCCGTCAAGTTCAACACCGAATCAACTAAGATTTTGGAGTCTGATTCGATTTCAAGCAGATATGAAGCCCTATTCTTCTCCATCAGGTAGTGAAGGGTGATCGTGAAAGCCTGGAACTCGGCTTGTAAAGCAGACGAGGCTGGAAAACGCCGGGTAAGTCCATCGATAAACTTCCCATTATGATCCCTCCAGAGGCAGGCCATCGTTCCTTCAGAACCCCCCGGTTGAAACGCCCCATCAATGTTCACTTTCAGGACTCCAGGTTCTGGTGGTCGCCATAGTTCTTCTGGACTGATATGGGTAGGAAGCTTGACACTGCTTGCTATGGAAGACAAACGCGCTGCCCGAACAGTTGCGAGAGAAAGATCAACGACCCGAAGTGGATCTGGAAGGTGATGCCGGAAGATGAAATTGTTTCTGGTTTTCCAGATGTTCCACAAGAGTGCAGCCACCATTTCTAAACCTGGTGAGTTCGGATTATTTAACATCATATTACCAAGCCAATCTCGAAGATGTTGTATGTGTAGTGTAGGAATCTGAATATTGACTTGGGAATGAGACCAGATAGCTTATGTCCATTGACAATATAAAAAAGTATGTGCTGTTGTTTCTGGTGTACCTGTAGAACAGAGAGGGCAGATGCTGTCCGTAATGATGTGGCGATTAAATAGATTATTCTTGGTCGGTAGAGCCTCATGGCTAATAGACCACAGAAATAGACGAATTTTTGGAGGTAACTGTAGCTTCCAGATCTGTTTCCATAGCAACTCCCGAGCAAAAGTTGATTCAGTGGCTATAGTGAGATTAACACCACTAAGGGCTGACTGGTTCTGTCTGAGGGATTGGTACCCCTTTTTGACACTATATTTACCATCAGTAGATGCAGACCAGATAAGTTGATCCGAAATATAGTTAGGTCTGACTGGTATGGTCAGAATTTCCTTCACAGTAGAATCATCAAAAAATCTGCGCAAGCGAGAGATATTCCACGTATTAAGACTAAAATCCATGTAATCTGCTAACAATAGGGGTTCATCTCTTTGAGCTGGACCACCTAATATTCCTCTTGGTAACCAAGGATCAGTCCTCGGATTGATTGTGCGGCCATCCCCTACTACCCATCGAAGGTTTGGTAGAATAACAGCTCGTCCTGCTAACAGGCTTTGCCAACCCCAGGACGGTCGACGGCCTGTCTCAGCTTGTGTAAATGCACAGAGAGGAAAATAGAGACCTTTAAAAAGCCTACTCCACAGGGATGAAGGTCCCTGAGTTAATCGCCATGCCTGCTTTCCAAGTAAAGCCCTATTAAAATCCAAAAGATCCCGAAAGCCAAGGCCCCCATTTGGTTTGCTCTTCTTAAGCTCGGTCCAATTTGTCCAGTGAATGCCAGGTTTAGTACTATTATTTTGCCACCAGAATCGTGCAATTTTCCTTTCAACAGATTTGCAAATAGACACCGGGATTTTAAATATAGCCATAGCATACTGAGGAATTGATTGAACAACAGCCTTTATCAGAACTTCCTTACCGCCCTTTGAGATAAGCTTTTCTTTCCAACCATTTAACTTAGAATCTACTTTAGCCAATATCCAGGCAAACATTTCTCTTTTTGATCTACCCCAATCTGAAGGTATACCTAAGTATTTGCCTGTTCAAAGCATCAGAGGCACTCGAAATTCATTGGCCAAATTTTCCTGTAGGCTCATGGGGCAATCTCTACTAAAAAATATTCCAGATTTGTTTCTATTTACTTCCTGTCCAGTGGCCAGGCAATATTGGTTGATAATATTGGATAAATTTTGACATTCCATCAGCTTGGCATCTAAGAAAAAGATAGCATCATCCGCAAAAAATAAGTGAGAAAGATTAGGACAGAACCTGTTGAATTTGATGCCTTTAAGATGCTCCATATTAACTGCCTGGTGAATCAAAAGGGACAATACATTCGCCATTAGAATAAATAAATAGGGCGAAAGAGGATCCCCCTGTCTGAGACCTCGAGTGGGTCGGAAATAGCTCAAAAGCTCCCCATTAAACTTGATACTGAAAGAGACTGTTGTTACACATTCCATTACCCAATTTACCCAAATGGAATGAAATCCAATGGAGAAGATAAGCTTTAAGAAAATCCCATTCTACACGATCGTATGCTTTTTTCATATCCATTTTCAAAATGGCCTTGAAATCCCGTCTTCGCTTCCGTGTTCTTAATTGGTGAAGTACCTCCTGGACAATAAGAATGTTATCCTGGATTTGACGACCACTGACGAAGGCACTTTGCTCAATGGAAATTAAGGTCCCAAGCCAGGGTTTAAGTCTATTAGCAAGGATCTTTGAGATGATCTTGTAGGCAAAATTACACAAGCTGATAGGGCGATAGTGATCTAACCGTTCTGGATGTGGAATCTTAGGAATGAGAGTGATGATCGTTTTATTAAGCTCTGTTGGCATGATTCCTCTCAAGAAGAAATCCTGAACCGCGATAAAAAGTTCATCCTTTAAAATATCCCAGTAGGTTTGGTAAAAAAGCCCATTCAATCCATCTGGTCCAGGGGCCTTAGTTGATCCCAATTGGAATACTGCACATTGAACTTCTTCTTGTGTTAGTTCCGCTGTTAAATGCTCATTCATTTCGGCTGTGACCGTGGGCAAGCATTGATGAAGAATAGCCTCATAGTTTCGAGGGCCAATTGATTGATATATATTGGAATAGTAGTTGACCAGCATGTGCTTTAAATCATTCTCATCACGAACCCAGATGTTGTCATCAGATTGTAGCATCGTTATTATGTTTCTTTGGCGACGTTGGAATGTAGTTGCATGAAAGAATTTAGTATTTTTGTCGCCCCATTTTAGCCAATTGATGCGGGATCTCATAGCCCAGAATCTTTCCTCTTGCTCCCATAACTTCTGAATTTCTGCCTTGAGATGCTGAATTTGTTGCATAACATTGCTGCAATTAGGTCTATTAATTAAAGACTGGAGCTGGTGTTGTAGATATCCAATTTGTTGTCGGGGGGCTGAAAAGTGAGATTTACTCCAATTCGAGAGTGCTGTAGAAACCTTAAGTAGCCGTTGTGGAAGCTTGTGCCTTGGAAGATGTGTTGAAGTCCAAGCCCTAGAAACGACATCACGGCATTCTGAGTCCTGCAACCAGAACGCCTCAAAGTGAAAGGGTCTATGACGACGTTTGGAACGGCCATCCGTAGATAAGAATAATGGACTGTGATAAGAGCCTACTGCAGGAAGTGCTACAACCTCAGTGTCGGGATAAATCTGTTGCCATTCCAAATTACATAGGGCTCGATCTAACCTTTCCTTGATCAATTCCTCACCCTCCCTGTGATTCATCCAAGTATATGCACAGCCCTTACTAAATATATCCACTAGAGAACAATCATACAGTACCTCTTGAAATGCTTGCATTCTGTTCGGATCAGCTAGTCGCTTGCCATCTTTCTCCCAGGGGTATAGTACTTCATTAAAGTCCCCGATGCAAAGCCAGGGTAGAGTATTAGATAGAGCTAGCTGTCTGAGCTCATTCCAAAACAGAAAACGGGGTTGAAAAATTGAAGGGGCATGGATACATGTAACATGCATAGATCGTCCCGACTGAGTATCGAAACAAAGGAAATCAAACATAAGCTGATCTGTACGAAGAAAAGTAATACTAAGATGAGAGTGCCAAAAAAGAGCTTGTCCTCTTGCAAGGCCAAGAGGATCAAGCACAAAAGATTTCTGGAAATGAAGACGATTCTGGACTCGCTGAAGAACATCTGTCTTATTCTTAGTCTCCATAAAAAAGATAAGGTCAGGCTCTTCTTTAGCCACTAAGGCCTTAAGGGCACGACCTGTCAGGGCTGAGCCCAAGCCCTGACAGTTCCAACTCAGAAGCTTCATTTGTCTACTGGTGGCTGTTGAGGGCCAGCCACCAAAGCCCGTTGCTGTAACTCATCATCTAGCATAACAGGCGTGTCCATCAACTGTTGTTCATCCAAATTCTGCACCATAGAAGACAATTGATAGTGAGTTAAACGTTTTTGTTTCTTAGAGATAGTTGCCTTGGTTGATAGCTGAATATGTTTTTTCTTTTTCTGCTTGATATCAACTCCTGACAATGGTATAATTGGTTGCTGCGGTGCACATTCAGATCTAAGATTGCCCTGTATGATGGGTGGTAGAGCAGAACAAGATGAAATAGTTTCTGTTTGGTGCTGAATACATGCCCCGTGCTCTGTATACTGGGTTGCCTGGAGCTGAATATCCTTCTTTATTAAAAAGGACTTATCCTGTGCAGATTCTGAGCTGGTTGCGATTGGTGTAGTGGGGATAGGAGGCTGCTGTTCCATTATGGATGTACCCTCACAAGGTGGAAGGGCAGGAAGGACCGGAGTAAGAGACGGTGTTTCAGGAACAACCTCATCATGCTGTACCCCAGAAGTTTCATAAAAGGTAACCCAATAGGGACTAGGAACTTTAACCTCTGCTCGCAACCAATGTCCATACGCCATTTTCTCCTTACCTTCCATTTTGGCTTCTGAAAAAGGAATATCTTTGCAGTAGGTTGCGTAGTGGCCAATTTTGCCACAAGAAAAACAGAAGTGGGGTAATCGCTCATACCGAAAGTCTAACCAAAGAAGTTTTCCTGCTATCCGTAGTAGTTGTCCTGATTGCAGTGGTTCACTTAATCTGAATTCCACATGGACCCTGCCTATTTTGAAAGTGGAATTTTCTTTAAAGTCGAATTTCACCTCCAACACCTTTCCAACGTGCTTAACAGCCTTACATAGCATTTCCTCAGAACACCATTCCATTGGCAGCCCATGAACTTGTACCCAAAAATTACAGGTGGTAAATTCATAGCAATGCGGGGGGTATTTGGTTGCCAAGGCCTAAGCAAAAATAAATGACTAGAAAACACCCATGGTCCGCCTTCTAAGATTCTATTTTTGTCACCCTCTGACTTAAACTGCACCACATAGAAGCCATTATCCCATTGACTAATCTCTACTGCCTCTGTTCTCCATATTTGCTTAAAAAACTTCTGGAAAGCCTGAAAATTGACAGATGGATTGGAAATAAGTTTACCTATCAGCATTAGTTGACACTCGTGGACTCTGTGCAGGGGCGGTGGTTCTTTCCACTCTTCAATTTCGTGGTTAGTCCAAAGGCGGCCCATCCGATTACAGAGGGCCGCAAGTCGGGAGGCTTCAGTGTCGTCTTGGGCATCCATTGACGGAATGAGCTGAAATTGAGACAATCAGAGGAGAGATTACCGCAGGAGTGATGCCATGCAAGTTGCGAACTGGACTGTAGCAACCATAGAGTGAAGTTGAAGTATGTGCATGGCAAGAATATAGTTAGTAAAACAGAGCGATGGAGGATGGGGTCTGTTAGGTTTGCGATGGAAGTGAAGATTAAAGGAGCTCGGCTGAAGAAAACAGGATGGAATTGTAGAAGGCGGAGAAACCGAGTGAGATGAAATTGGCGACGATCAGTAGGTAGAGTGATGGCGATGAAGGAAATCTGGGTCTTTAGTACCGATAATTCAGTGGATATAGACAATTAGGGTTAAAGAAGATTAACGACCATGAAGGTCGGAAGGAACTCTGCATTTCGAGAGAATTCTTGGAGCTGCGATACGTCTGTCATTTTGTTTAGGTAGATCAAATCTTTCAGCTCGTCGGACTTCACAGCCTGAAGATATGAAGAGGTCGGGGCCATCGCGAGACATGGAACCGCACCTTGCTTGCGTAGCATCTCGCGCTGGTGAAAATCCAACGTGCGAGTGCGTTGTAGCATTTTCACCGTAAACGACACCTAAGAGAGAGAAATCAATAAATGAAGTTGCGCATCATTCCCTATCCATCAATTCGGATGGAGTTAGTGGAAGAACTTAATTGCACGAATATTAAGTTTAAGAACTTGATTGTAGACTATTGGTATATTTGTGCCCGCTTCCCACCCTTCCCTCTCTCAACACCATGTGGAGTGTGCCTGGCATGACCCCTCTACAATTGTGATGTGTGATGGGTCACGTCAATGTGGTTTGTTCATTATGGGTCGTGCGCATTCCAAGGATGGCCTTCGCATGACATGGCAAGCCGGCACGAGTGGAGGGTTGCTCAATGACTATTGAAGTAGCCACTTATGAAGAAAGACTCCTTAAATTGCCGTTGTGCTGCTTTGTTTGATTAATATTTTTTAAAAATTATGCTAACTCCTCACACAGATAAAATTCCATTAAATCTCTTATGATTTGAAAAGAAAAAAACACATTCTTAGATTTCGTTTTTTTTTTTTTTTTGGGAAAATAGATGATTTGATAAATAATTTTCAAAAAATAATCAATTGTATTCTTTACAAAAATGAACGAACAGAAAAAATTTCATTGTTCATAAAAATATTTACACATAAATTGTTGTCAATGATGATAATCAAATATTTTTTGTTAATTAATTATTTCAATTGATACAAATAATTCTTTTTAAGAAAATATTTTTAAAATCATCCATTTTTTGTGAAATAAATACATCCTTAATCTTATACTACTTGTTTACAATATGTCAATCTCACTCTTGATCTTCTTCTCAATTTTCTACTCATTAATAAATAGAGTAATTATGACCAAAATTGCTTTTTGAGAGTCCTATGGCATTTTGAATATATATTAATTACTTGTCAGTTTCTGGTGCGAGGGTTCTACTTAGTTGTACCTATTAAAGGCAGGTTATTTTATATGGAACCGGGATTCACAGAGTGCCTTCTTGTCACGCGACTCCAAGTGATTGCGGAATAAGAATCAACTTGAGAGTTCATGCTACTTCAGGTGTAAAATTTTCAATTATTTTACCACTCAAGCTATTCCTTGAAATTCGTTCTTTTATATTGTTAAACTAAACAAAGTCATAATTATATTCTCACTTCAAAGAGAACATCACTGTGCTTGCATTTAGAGACGTTGGATTTGAGGATGTTGTTGGGCCATATACTTCTTCCAGGGATCCAATTTGACTTTAGAACTAAAATCCAAGGAGACCACGCTTCCACGTGCTACATCTCAATTATATTTTTTTATCCACCCATTCTATTGACGATTTCTAATATTATGCAATATAACATACTAAATTCTAGGTACACTCCTTAACAAATTTATTAATGCAGTACGCATGTTGGTTGAGAAATAATAATATATTGAAGAGAGAAGGGGGGGGGGGGTGGAATATAAGGAAGTCCTAGCCTAACAAGAAAGACCGGCTGGTTATTGACAAATTGGAAATGTAGTTAGTCCACCTGTATTCACAAGTCTCTTGTCCGCTCCATCTCAACTCTCAATCGCTAATCTGCGAGCTAATTCCCATTGATTGACAGCAATTTAAAATTGTTTCTGGCCCACAAAAATATACCTGAAATTGTTATGATCACTTGTTTGTTATTCATATAGGTTAAATATTTCAAAATTCTAAATTTTCACGACGGGAAATCTACGAGCTCTATGGAGTGAAATTTTCTCTAGAGTAGTTTGATTAGCATGATTCTAATTTGATTAAGTGTTAGAACAAGTGTAAGCCGAAATTGAAACAAAACCACGCAAGCTGAAATTGAAACAAAACCATGCTACTAATGGGAGAATTATAAAAAAAAGTTACAAATTTATTGCAATTGTGCTGATTAAGTTTTGAACTTATTTTTCCAGCCAATTAGGTCATAAATCTTTTTTAATTGTGTCAGTTTAGTCCATTAGGCCAAATTTGACCAATTGGGGTTGATGAGCCCACTTGCGACACCAACTGTCTCAATAACGTTGATGCAAGCAATTTTTTATTAATATTTTTTTTTGAATTTTCATAATTAATTTTTTTCTTTTCATTTTCCTTTTTTTCTTTCTCTTTTTTCCCCCGCCTTTCTCCCTCTTCCTCTAGTTGGTTGCTAGACTAAGGCGGTTGGCCAGTGGCAAGCTAAAGAAGGGCTAGCTTGCCTTACCTTTACTAGGTGAGGGTGAGCCTTGCTAGTGGCATGGCGAGCCCCCGCTAGATTTGGCATAGACTTGCCTTGCTAAAGCTCACCCTCACCTAGCGATAGTGAGGTTGAGCTTACCAAGGGCTTGCCTCACCAATGATTGGGCGAGCTTGCCATTGCCTAGCTTGCCACCAACCGGTTGCCTTAGTTCGGTGACCAACCAAAGGAAGAAGGAGGAATGAGGACAAAAAGGAGAAAAAAAAGCAAAATATATATAATATTATTAAAAAATTGTCCAAGTTAGTGTTGCCCAGATGGACTAAATTGGTACAATTACAAGAGCTTTAAAACTCAATCAGCCAAAAAAATAAGTTTAGGATTGAACACAATTGCAATAGTTTTAAGACCTTTTTTTAGTAATTCTTCTCATTGCTAATTGAACTGTGTAGGTTTTCATGAAATTATTTTGTGTAATACACAATGTTTGGTTCACTAAATGAAATAAAGCAGGAACACAATCATTATTTCGAGAAAAATACTCAATCAATCACAAACCTATCGTGCATATGTCAATTTAGTTGTAAACTTTTCAATTTTACCAATTTACTCTTAAACATTTGTTTGAAATTCTAATATAGTTCTTCCAATCAATGTTTTGTTAGAAATCGCTAATGTAGTGATCCGGTCATCATCAACAGCTCCACATGATATATCACCACATTGAAAATTTAAGGGCAATATATGTTGAAAATTTGAAAATTGCAGCTCCATTGACTTGATCTCAAATATAAGTGGCGACATTCATATCAAAGTATCACTAAAGTCAATTAAACCTTCAAAAACATATCTCAATCCTACTCCCCAAATCACCACAACACAAATAGAGAACCATGAAAGACTTAGAAAACTTCCTACCAACTCTAACACTACAAAAACCTAGGACAACAATGCAACATATGCATGAACTAAACACCAATTGATGCATCTTATCTTTTTTCACTCGTGCAAACTCCACTTTCAAACTTCTCTTTTTGCCTTTTGAGTCTTGATTTTAGCTAGTAGAGCGTTCTTGTCAATTTTGTCATGTCTTAACTGACTTGATTAGCAAGATGCTTGATTCCTTTTAAGGAGGTTGACTATTATGTCCTTTGCCCGATCTTGTATCTTCAAAACAACTCACTTGAAGAAATGACAACAACTCGTACCATCAAACTTAGCTCAACCATAAAATCTTCTTCTATTTTCACTTATTCCGTCGTGAGAATTAGTTATTGAAAACTACAATAGCATATTACTCCAAGTCAACCTCATTAAGAGTTACGCTGCTTAATTAAGACGTTGGCCCCCATTCTTCCACTTGCCATTCTTCGATTTGGGGATTAGGGTTCCATGTGCCAATATTAAGGATTGCAATTCAATATGAGGCTAATTGTTTACAGAGTTTTATATATTTGAAGGGTTAAAGAGGTAGAAGCGGCATCATTCTGACCACTATGGACAACTCAATCCATTTTTAATCTTCTTCTACTTGTTTCCAATGTCTCATTCTCACTCCGGATCTTCTTCCCAATTATCTACTCATGAATAAATAGTTTAATTAAAAAATTACATTGGGAGAGCCACATGGCGTTTTGAATATTTATTCATCACTTCCTTTGTTTTTGGTGCAAGGGTTCGACTTAGGTGCTCCTATTAAAGACAGGAAATTTATATCGGAATTAGATTCACAATACATGCTTTCTTGTCACATGATTCCAAGCAATTGCATATGAGAATCAAACTCGAGAATTCATACACGTTAAGACGTAAAATGTTCAAACTGCTCGATCTATTTTAATCAGAATCTGTTTTTCAATTCCTTCCATTGTCAAGCTAAACAAACTCAAAAGTCATAACTTATATTCTCAACTTCAAATCAAAGGTCATTGCGCGCGCATTCCATTGAAGATGTCCCTGGCAAAGTCGAGCTTTCCGAAATCAGACGAGGTTAAACAATGTTCTTGGTAACTCTTAGAGCCCTATCTCGGTCGAAGGCAAACTAGGATTTGGGAAGCGGAGACGAGAGCGTCAGATGTTGACAGCCCAAAAGGCGATCCCGCCGTAATCCCGCCTCTAGATTTTCTTTGACCAACTGTGCTTCAAACCCTCCGTTCCAACTGTCTTCTTCTTCTCAGATACCACACACTCTGCACAGCCGAACTTCAAAGTCCAGCCCCCCATCACTCCCTGGTCTTTACCAACATTTCCATCCTGCCATCCGCATCAAATTTCAAGAAGAAGATGATACCCTTCGCAACAAACTCACGGCCCCACTCCTTGAGACCACGTCGACATATATATGATTCCATCCGTTTCTGCATACACAATCATCATAAGGAGCTTGCGGAAAGATTTGGGAGGTCCCCAAAAGAGAAAAGGAGAAGGGTAAAGACATTGCACACAGTTGCTGCTGAAGCAGCAACTGCGTGAAGCGGCGCCAAGAAAATGACCAAGATTTTCTTGCATTTGCTGCTTCTTGTGGCCTTCTCGGCCAATGCAGCTTTGGGAGGCCAGATCGTCAAGACTCTTCCCGGTTATGATGGTGAACTTCCCTTTACCCTTGAGACTGGGTAGGTGTTTCTTTCTTGTTCTCGTTCGCTTTCCTTCAGGGTAAACAGAGAGAATTGTGATGTTGGGTTTGTCTTGATTGTTTAGGTACATCTCTGTTGCGGATGCGGAGATGTTCTACTACTTCATTGAATCAGAGGGAAACCCTAAAGAAGACCCTCTTCTGCTCTGGTACAGTGGAGGCCCCGGTTGCTCTGCTTTTAATGGCCTCATTTTTGAAAATGGTCAGTCTTTTCTCAATTGTCATTTCATGGTTTGTTGTGCAAGGGGGCGTTTTTGAATGTGAGTCCATCCCAGTCACTATGGACACATTTGCCCTATCGGCATGACTATATTCACTATTCCGAGATTCAATTTTGATCGCCTCCCCTGCTGGGATTGGAAACCCTGTATTTTTACCTTCCCAGAAAATTGAGTTCTTGGGTTTTATTTTAGGCAGTTGTATTCATGGTAGATACTAAAATAGGATCAGGCACAATGACGTTATAGGATTCATTAGCTGACTCCACCTAGCAAGCAGGATAACATGGTTTGTTGTTTCTGTTGTTGTTGTTGTTGTGTTCATGGTGCAAACTTATATATATTTCCTTAACGTATAGGGGCCACAGGTCAGTTTTCTAAAATTGACAGCTAATATTAATAAGTTGACTATTTAAAGAGAAACTTTTCTTTTTCAGACGAGAAACTAATGTTTATTGAATGAGGACAATGGCAGACAGATGCTTTCGTCACTTTGCACTATCTGTAATGAATTTCTGTTTCGTCAAGGGGTGAAAGGATGAAAAGAAATAGCAGAAGTAATATGTTGTCTGGTGGGTCATGAACCAACAAATAACCTGGATGATAGATGCAGTTGCAGTACTCAAGTTCTTTTGTGATTGAATTTGTGGTCGGAAGCACCAATATTGAATATTAATTCTTGAGACATGGCAAATTGTACTTGTAGATACTGAGCACCAGCCCAAGAGACTGATGGGCAAGGCTTGTCCGTCATGTCTTGCTCTTCTATATACTAAGACTGGTATGCAAAGTTAGTATACTAAGTGGAAGTGGCAGATTGTGACTCAGAATATAAACAAAGTGGACCAGTGTCACCTCGTTATTTAGTATATTGCTTTTGTATTTAATGCTAATATACCTTGCATTATTTTTCTATAGTCCTGTTTGAATTCTTTAGCCCAAAGGATCGGTTGATGCTGATGTTATGTGGTGCAACTAGTCTCACTTGTTGCTCTCAGTCTGAACTATAGCAAGAAGCAGTTATATACCAAACAGTCAAATATTTTTCCAGTTTCTCATGGTTGCATTTAATATCAAGTCCCATCTTGTGCTTTTTTTATTTTTGGTAAAGGTCCCATCTTGTGCTTTGGTCTCTCTTAGAGGAGAAAAAGCTCACTTGATATTGCTTTCGAGTTTAGAGATAATTGTAAAAGCTTGGCTTCTTATAGGGAATGTGAAATTGACAACGGTTTCATGGAAGTTTTATCACTTTTATGAGAATCCCATTTTGAAATTGTCAGTCGTTTTCTAGCTGTTCCAAGTCGGAAAGTCTATAGAGAATTGAAAATTTATGAAATGCTTAACTCTAAAGTAGGGCCCAAATGATTGCAGAGTGTCCATCCCAACCCACGTTGTTGAATGGATGCATATTAGCATTGCAAATTTGGAGACACTTTATGTTTTTCATCTTCCCTCAGTGATTGGAAATTGATCTGGCTCGGTTTTCTAGCATAATTACAGCCTGAAGAAGTAGAATCGTTGGCGAAAGTTATTATTGGCGATATTTTGGCACTGACTTTTAAATTTTTTTAGGTCCGTTACAATTCAACATCACTGAATATGAAGGAGGTGTGCCACAGCTGGAGTACTATCCATACTCTTGGACAAAGGTATTCTGTTTCGGATAAATTTCTTTGTATATTACTTTACCCAATAAACACGTATATTGTTTTTCTTAGTCTCGAAAGCTTTGTTGACACCTGAAACTGATGCATTTATTGAATGCGTGAATTCTTTGTGCTCCTTTCATTTTTGAGCATGCCAAATGACTGCCTAGTTCTGTGATGTTTTATGTGCTTATAGCCCCAAAATCACATGTTTTTATCTCTCGATTTTGTCATTTTTTTTCCTTTCTTCCTTCTGGTGATTTTGTGTAATGAGTGATAAATTTCAGTCTGCAAGCATTTTGTTCGTTGATGCACCAGTCGGTACTGGCTTCTCTTATTCCACAACTGCCTCTGGTTGGTACACCTCAGACACGCAAGCTGGCTGGCAAACCTATAAGTTCTTGAGGAAAGTGAGTAAAATTCATTAAAGTGATGTTGTATTTTGGTTTTCACTTCTGAGAATGCAATTGAGTAAATTGTTTTTTTTTATTCCCTTAAGAAGCATCAATTAGAAGGTCGATCTGCTTATTTGATGAGATTTTGTTCTTTGTTTGGAATGCAGTGGTTGATTCAGCACCCACAGTATTTGAAACTCCAATTATTTGTTGGCGTTGATTCTTATTCGGGCATTTCTGGCAGTCTCCTAGTCAATCATATTGTAAATGGTAAGTAGCCATGAGCTTTGATACTAGGTTACATTTTTCTTTTCAGCTTTCTGTTTTTGAACATTCTGAAAATGGCCTTGCGATGCTCAAACTCTGCTGATTGCACTTTTCAGAAAATGAAGCTGGTTCTGTCCCGCGCTTGAATCTCAAGGTATAAGGGAAATCTAAGCTCGGCTTCAAGTAATAATTCAGACTAGCCTAATAATTGCAATCCCTAATTTGTGCTTTTTGCATTGTTGCAGGGTTACATTCTTGGATGCCCACGAATTGATGCAGACATTAACGACAACTCGAAAATTATATTTTCTCATCGGATTGGCCTTATAAATGATGAGCTCTATGAGGTATTTTGCTTTGTGAAATAGCCAACTTGATGTATTGAATTCTTGGGAAAATCGTATTTCAAGCAATAAATAGAATTACAGTCGGCCAACTCTTCTTGCGCTGAATGTCTTGATTTGAACCCACAAGCATGCTGCTAGGGTCACATGTTTTCTTAATGGATCATCTTTTATGTCAAGATTATATGAGCCCATCATGAAGTTCTAGCTTTAGTTGTTTTTGTCATGATGTGGCAAGATCATTTTCCTGGGATTGCTGAGTTTGATGTAGATCATGTAATGTTCTTGTGCAGACGTTGAAGGAGAGTTGCAATGCTAGTTACACTGACATCGATGAAAGCACATCCTCCCCTGAATGCTATGAGGCATATGAATTTTATTCTCGGGTAAGCAATTTAAACCTTGTTCTTATGCATACTACATGCAGTGCACGACATTATATCATTGTGGAGATTCTTGTTATTGAATTTGCATTTTCTGTGCAGCTTATCAAAGACATAAACAAAAACGACATTTTGGAGCCTAAATGCGTTTGGGCATCCCCTAAATCCGGTGGAGAGCTCAGTTATAGATCTCTCGAAGAGAACCCCGACAACTTCATGCTCTCACCTCCCAAGATCCCCGAATTTTGGTGCCACGTGAGTATCTTCTCTCTCTGCAGACTTGTTTTGTCTCAGCAATAAGTACTAAATCTGCAACGAAATTACACTCAAGACTTGTAGATCAAGCAATCTAGTATGGTATCATCGTTCATTTCAGCATGACCAAACCATGATGCTTTGAGTCTCACATACAAATCTCCAATTTGTTGAGCAAATTTTAGTGAAAAATTGATGTCTGGCATTGGTCTTGATTAGCTTGACGGTGTATGAAGAGTACTAACATGCATTGACTTTGTCTGCAGAACTTCAACTATGCCATGTCCTACTGGTGGGCGAACGATCAAGGCGTCCAGGAAGCTCTTGGCGTGCGGCTGGTACGCTCCCAGTGCTCGCGTCATTCTCAAAGAAGCTCATAATCTTAAAGTCGTTACTTAATTTCGTTGTTTTGATTTCTATAACCAGGGAACAGTTGGCGACTGGGTTAGATGTAACAAGTCACTGCAGTACACAATGGATGTAAGCAGTGTCCTCGATGTTCACCAGAACCTCAGCACCAAAGGGTTGCAAGTTCTCGTATACAAGTAAATTCAAACATTCTTGTTCAATGTCCTACCTCATAGTTCCTCTATCTAGATCCACACCGATCGAGGCATAAGTCGAACTTTCTCATGGTCGAGATGAGAAAAATCCACTGCTTTTCAGCTGATTACTGTTTCACTCTAATTGAAGTGGTTTTGCTCTCTTGCTGAACTGTTGTGAAACTTTCTTGTTTTCGCAGTGGTGATCACGACCTCACCATCCCAAGCACCGGAACGCAACAGTGGGTCAAGGTGCTTGACCTGACGATTGTGAATAATTGGCGACCGTGGCTTGTCGATGGCCAGATTGCCGGGTCAGTATTCTCGAGCGGACGTTCTCATCTCTTTAAACCTTTCTGGTTTAGTTCTTTCTTTTCTGTTTTGTGATTACAGAGTCCTGAATCCTTTCTGAATTATTCGACATATGCAGTTATACCATCAAGTATTCGGAACACGGTTACAGACTGACCTATGTTAGTCTCAAGGCAAGATCGATATTTCTCTCTGAATCTTTCGTCTTTACGGATTACTTGCTTTCTTCTCGGAAGTTAACTCATTTGTCTGCGCATGCACGCGTGTTTTTTCATGCATGTACTGCAGGGGGCTGGTCATTCGCCTCAAGAGTACAAGCGACGAGAGTGTTACGAGATGTTTCGAAGGTTCATCCATTACTATCCGATCTAACTTGCGACCGGAGAACTGAGGAGACTAGCTTGACATGCAATAGTTTCGGATTCTTTTCTCCTTGCTTTGTCATAAATTTTGTATCCGTAAAACCGGTGTAATCAGTCAAATAATGCAAGTTTTCAATTGGGGAATTTGGGATCACGGTGTCGATGCCGATGCCGATGGTCATGGATGGACGGCCTGAAGAATTTGTTAACGATTTGAAGAGAGATGCTTGTACATGATCCTTCTGCATATTATGCAATCGATTGTCATCACTTCTCTTTCTGTTGGGAGTTGATCATGAACCCTCGTACTAAACCTTCCAAAGTGAGACTTGATGAATGATTTTGATTGTTATTCAGTGAAAATACGGTGCTAAAGATGGAATATCCACGAACTTAGATAGCATAAATCTAAATACGACTTACATATCTATATCGACAGGATTAGATTATCTAATCCGAATAACGTAAAAAGGAAGTGAGTTCTCCCTCTCTTGCTCTCGCTCATGAGTTGTGGCACACCCCGACAGGCTTCAAATGGCTATCACAACAAGGCAACTAGCTAGGCTATGGTTACAAGCTGACACATGCCTAGTTTTTTCTCCGATCTTTTTTGAGCTCTATCATGATAAGTCTATCAAAACACTATAAAAATTTGTGTCATGTCAAGCCATCATATCACACCGCATCCAAATATGTTCAATTTAATATTTCATTGATCAAATGAGGTTCCAAAGGCATAATACAGTGGTAAGATAATATGTCAAATTCCTAACAGATAAATATGATCTTGAATCAAACTCTCCTAAACTTAATAATACATATAAATAATCCTAATCCTATGTTTATTTCTATTCTAGTCCTCTGTACCATCACACCCCTCGTGGAGTACTTATCCATCTTTGAACCCCCTTTCATGTTTCCCAGAATTTTCCAATTCGAGTGCGGAAAGCATTGACTCATCAGGTTTCCATCTTGTGATCCCTATATTTTGAATTTATTTATTTTTTCCTCTCTCCTCTTTAATTTCTAATTTCTGTGATGCACATAATCATTTTTTATTTATCTATTTTTAAGCCCATTAGTTTCGCGACATCTTTATCTTTCTAACGACCATCGTCGTCATCGTCGTCCTCACTTCCGCCAGGAAAGCGCGACAGATTTGGCATGAAACTAGCTTCCGGATAAGCCCCACGGCAGCAATCCCCACGCTTTTCGAAAATCTCTCCCGACCCACTTCGATTTCGGGTTGGATTTCTCCTGGGTTCCTGTTGTTTTCTTTTAAAGGAGTCGTCTTGGCCACTGCCCGCATAAGCAGTCTTCGTCTGTCGAGAGAGGCTGCTGCTTTCGCACGCCCACGGCTGTCTCGGGTGAAGCTCTGGTTTTCTGTGGACGTTCTTGGGTTGATTTTCCGCTGCTTTCTTTGGTCTTTCCTGGGGTATTGGTTTCCTTTGCACACGTGAGAAGTTAGATGCTTTGTTCCCCCGAGTGATCAGTGGAATTGCTGCTGCTTGTTTGTGTCGATGATGATGTGCTTGTGTTTGCTTACATGTCTGATGATTTTGGGGGTGTTACTTGCCTGCTTGGTTGTGTCGATGATGATGTCTCTGCCGACCCAATTCGATTTCGGGTAGGATTTTTCCTGGGTTTATGGTATTTTCTTATAAATATGTCGGTCTTCTCCGCTGCCGCATAAGCAGTCTTCGTCTGTCGAGGGGGCTTTGATCGACTCTGTAGCTTTCGCAAGGCCACGGCTGTTTTGGGTGAAGCTTTAGTTTCTTGTAGAAGTTCTGCTGTTGATAATCCACTGCTTTCTTTTTTATTTTCTGGGTTTTGATTTCCTTTGCATGCGTGAAACGTTAGATGCTGTGCTTCCCGAGTGATCAGTGGAGTTGCTGCTGCTTGTTTGTGTCGATGATGATGTAAACGTGTTTGCTTACATGTCTGATTATTTTTGGGGGTTACACACTGATTTTGGAATTTGGGTTGATGGGTGATTTCGATTTTTTTCTTTTGTTCTTTTTTGGTTTGTTTGTTTCGATTTGAATTGATTGTAATGTAATCAGTACTGCTGTTTGTGTTGCAGAGATAGATTGTGCGCATGAAAAGAATGGAGTTGCGGAAGATTTTGTTTGTTCTTCTCTGTGCTAGTCTGGCTATAGCTGGAGTGGTAAAGTTCCCTTTTTTTTTTTCCTCTCTCTCCCGTAGTCTTGTGTTTTTGATTTTTCAAATTTGAATTTGAAACTGATGCGATTTGGTTTGGAACTATGCAAACAGGTTGCTGCTCTGCCGACATGCCCTGCCAATGACCTTGGCGGTGACTGTGGTGATGCTGATGATTGGAAAGGAGAATTTTTCCCTGGCATTCCTAACATTAAGTATGAGGTGAGGCTTTTTGGAGAAGGGTCTGTTTAGCTTCGATTTCGTTGCAATTTTACTTCTTTGACTTTGTGTTAGGGCCTGCAAAAGTTTGCAGAGCAGATCACGTTTTGTTTTAGCTGCTACATGCAGGTTAAAGTAGTAAAACAAGATTTTGTTGTATGTAGTGAAAGAAAATTCAATAATTTTGCTTGAGAACTCAAAAGGCTAATTTTGAACTTTGTTATATACTGTTGGAAGTGCCTGCTGGTTGAGATTCTCAATTAAAACAACGTGCTTCTCATTTAGGGTCCTTCAAGCAAGAACCCACTGGCATATAAGTGGTATAACGCCGAAGAGGAGATACTAGGCAAGAAAATGAAGGTGGGTTCTGTTTCCTTCCTTGGTGATTTTTTCTTTTTGCTTTGCTGATCAGTTGGGCAGGTTATAAATATTGATAGCTGGCTGATGTTGCAGGATTGGCTTAGATTTAGCGTTGCCTTTTGGCACACATTCAGGGGAACAGGAGGCGACCCATTTGGTTCTGGCACAAAGTTTTGGCCCTGGGAGGATGGCACAAATTCTTTAGCTATGGCCAAAAGGAGAAGTAAGAACTGTTTATCTAGGAAGTCAACATTAACTGTGTTCCAGTTTGGAAAATACCTCAGTTTGGATTGTATATAGGAATCAGTGCTAATAACATTTTATTTTATTCTGCATTCGATGAACAAAACAGTGAGGGCCAACTTTGAGTTCTTGAAGAAACTTGGAGTTGATCGATGGTGCTTCCATGACAGGGATATAGCTCCTGATGGCAAGACATTGGAGGTGAGTAAATAGTCGAAGTCAGTTTTAGTATTACTAGTTCATATGTAGATTTTGGTTGCTCAGGACAATGATCTTAGAAAAAAAGTTTGAAATGCCTGTTCTTAACTTTTTCTGACACAGCTGCCCATGAAAATTCGTAATCCAGCAGTTGAGTTTAAGTTTGCTCTTTGTTGTTACTGTCACAGGAATCTAATGCGAACTTGGATGAAGTAGTGGCCCTTGTGAAGGAGCTGCAGGTAGACTCCTGGACAAACAAAATAATGATTGGTTTTGTTACAGCTGCAGCACTCTTAGAATGTGCTTCTTCTATGATGCCTTCTTTACGCAATTAATGAAGTCCTCTAGCCCATTGCTTGAACACATGAAAATCCTTAACCAGACTCTGAATTTTCTATATTAGAAGCATTGGCTCAGCGTTGATTGATGGAGTGTTTGGATGGATGCTGATTTTATATTATTTCTGACAGTCCTTTATTCATAAAGCGTATTCCTAAGCTGTGAGGGTCTTTTGCTCCTACTTTCTAAAATATGATCAAACTTGATGTTGGGACTAGAAAGCATGGTTTCTAATTCATGTTTCCATGTTCTTGATATTCTGCGCTTAATTCATTGATTGCAATAGAATTTCGGAGGGAAGTCTCTCGACCTGTATAGTTCCATCAAGGAAGTTCTTTTATTGCTGCTCTAGACTATCTGTTATGTCTCGAGTAAGATGAGATCTAGCAATTGTTTGTTATAATTTTATTGAATGTCCATGTTATCTTGTTAAGCATCAGCCATTATTGGTCAATATGCTATAGAATGATACGAGTGAATGCAGGTAAGACTCCCTTTTTTGGTTGGCTTGAACAGGAATGCATCAAATTAAAAATAGTTTATGTCTCCCACGACACAAGTGAATTAAGCTCCCTGTAGGTCCACAAATACTCTGGCCTCATAGTTGAGTTCTCTTTGGCATACAGGGAACTGAAATCCGTCCTTTGTGGGGTACAGCTCAATTGTTCGTGCATCCCCGATACATGCATGGAGGTGCCACCAGGTAATATACATGACTATGCAATACTTATCTATAGAATGACGGTATTTATAAACTTAGCGTGTATATAACCATATAATGCATTTGTTTTCAATAGCCCTGAAGTTGAGGTATATGCATATGCTGCTGCTCAAGTCAAGAAAGCCATTGAGGTAAACATTTTTTGGAAGCTGTTGTATCTTTTTTCTGTTGCAACTTCTGGTTAATACTATATCTTATGGCTTTACGTGGACAGGTCACTCACTATTTAGGAGGAGAAAACTATGTCTTCTGGGGTGGTCGTGAAGGATATCAAACTTTATTGAATACTGACATGGGACGAGAGCTGGATCACATGGTGTGTATGATAGCCTGCGCTTATGTTACTCTTTGAACTTTTGCCTTCTAAGCTTGCTTGATACTGGCCGCATCACCTTAATCATCTAGTATTTTACATTTTCCTTCAACTCGGCTTAACATCCTATCCTTAAAATACCTTTCATCATAATCGACAGGCAAGGTTCCTTGAAGCAGCTGTTGCCTATAAGAAGAAGATTGGATTCAGCGGTGACGTCTTTCTTGACATTTAAATGGAGCAGTTCTAATAGAATTATTGTTCTATTGGATTAGGGATTATTTGGATTTGTGTTTGGACTCTTTTATATTTAGCATAGCTTTGCCTGATTTTCCTTTTCCATGTGCTTAACCAGGGACTTTATTGCTTGAACCTAAGCCTCAAGAGCCAACAAAGCATCAGTATGATTCTGCATGTGTGTAAATTGGTAAAGCAGCTTCCATGAATCACCTTTACTTATGGGATTCTTATTACAGGTATGACTGGGATGTTGCTACAACTGCCAGTTTTCTGCGGAAGTATGGCCTTTTAGGTGAGTATCAAATGATTTGCCATGTAGGAATATTGAATTAATGAATTGCTGGGTTGTTCTTTTCCTTTACTCATGTAAGTTATCTGGTGTTGGTGTACCTGCAATCCAAGGAATTTATTTTAACTTTTGAGTTCTTCTGCCTATTTTAAAACCATGTCTTGATGTTGCTTTGTCCATCCTTGCAGGAGAATTTAAAATTAATGTTGAGTGTAACCATGCAACTTTATCCGGGCACAGGTATTTCATGCTATGTGATGCTAAAACTGAATGCTGATTTGCTGCGACTAAGTTCTTGAACTTGGATTGTGTACCTGAAGATCTCATTGCTTCGGTGAAACTTTACTTCTTTTTTCATTTCTGTAGTTGTCATCACGAGCTAGAAACTGCTAGACTTAATGGTCTATTTGGAAACTTAGATGCCAACACTGGCGATCCACAGATTGGTACTTTTCTATATCCAAATCTGGAATGTGCACAATTAAAACATCTTAATAGAATTAGTAATTATGTAATGCAATCATTGACAGGATGGGACACCGATCAGTTCCTCACTGATGTTGGAGAGGCAACTTTGGTCATGCTCAGTGTGGTCAGAAATGTATGTCAAAAATTAATTTTGCTTTTGGATAGTTAAAAAGTCTTGTTGGGAACTTTATAACTATGTTCTTCATCCTTGCCTTTTATAGGGAGGATTGGCACCAGGGGGCATCAATTTTGATGCCAAACTGTAAGCATCCTTTTCTTCTCCTCAATGGGTCTTTTCTCCTTTTTGGATTAATACTGATTATAGAGGCTATGGGGCATAATATGGATTTGGCCTAGTATTGTTTTTAATGCTTCATTTCACTGAAGTATAAATGTTGTTTGTGTGATATTGTAGACGAAGAGAAAGCACAGACGTTGAAGACTTGTTCATTGCTCATATTGGCGGAATGGACACCTTGGCTCGAGGGCTCCGAAATGTCGCCAAGCTGATTGAGGTGAACTAATTACTTTCGTTCAACTCATTGATGTTCCTAGTCCTGACAGTTTAGATACTTCTCCTCAATCAACATGACTAATTATTCTCACTTTTCAAACATAGGATGGTTCTCTGGACAAACTTGTCAGGAAGCGATATGAGAGCTTTGATACTGAATTCGGGGCACAAATTGAGGTACATCTTCAGAGCAAGCATCTCCTCTTACTATTCCCTTTAAATATGTACCGATTCTTCACTCTCTTTAATTTTTCTTTTTTTCTTTTTTTATGATTGATCCTGAACTTTCTTCGTCAGGCTGGTAAGGTGGATTTTGAAACGCTTGAAAAGAAGGCTATGGAATGGGGTGAGCCCAAGGTTCCTTCAGCCAAGCAGGTAATATAGAAGGACTTAATGAGGACCTTACATCCTTCACTTTATAATTCTGTTCTTAGGTTCTGTGCTTGGCTTATGTTTCTAGTCTTCTAATCTTCCTTTTTAAGTTAATACAGATGCTTTAAATACTAGGAAAACTTTAGAATGTGTTACTACATGACTTGGCTAGCGGTTGCTTGATCTTAAGTTGTAGGTCCTAAGAGTGCTAAATACAACACTGTTAATCAAATGATGCCACATTTGCATGTCTCAATGAAGATTTCGTCCTAATCAAATAATGTCACATGTTTCATGTAGCAAAGGGCTTAACTAACTGGCTGTGGCAATGGACCAAAGTGCTTTTAAGTAATGCGTTTTCTTTTGTGTGATGAGTTATTAGGACAAATATAGGAGATATAACTGTCAAATATTGATATATTCATTGCCTCGATAAGTTGTTTCTGAAACATTGAATTGGAGCTACAATGTTTGTTATTAATTACAAATTATGAACTTCTATAGTACTGTCCCTTTGATGCTAAATCATTTCCTTGTTTCTTTCTAGAATGCTATCCCTTTCTCGGCTACAATTTTGCACTGAGCTACTCTTTGATTATCTTGGGTGATTTCCACACCTAGTACTTGAAACGTCATATGTCCTTATACTGTAACCTCAGAATACACCCACATCACCATCTGATATGTAGATGACGAGCACCATCTACTTCTATATCATAGCATATTGACAGTCTTGATCTCGGAGTTTTTTTTTTCCCCTAGCAAGCACTATCCTTTTTCAGGTGTTGGTATGGCTTTGATCTGATGTACCTGTTTGCCATATTTTCAGGAACTCGCGGAGATGATTTTCCAGTCTGCATTGTAAATAAAGCAAGGGTTCCTTTTCTTTTTTGTTAACTAAGAAAGATTGTATGGTTCTCTGAGATATAATGCTAGTTTCGCAATAACACTCTAGTTTCCTTGAAGTCAGATGGTTTTAGCAAATCAAATTAAACCTTCTTCTTGGAGCAGTAACATTGCATCTTTATCCTAATTTTGCACTTGCACGTGGTTTTTTCTAACGCTCTTTCTGACACGAAAGAGGTAGCTGTATCTTTTCGCTTCTGGGTTTATGAACTGTTACGTTCATGCATGAACTTTTTATGTTTAGGGAAAAATATGATGTTGCCGGTTATCTGATTGATTTGATTTGACCGATCAATGGCCATATGAGATGCGTTTCAATGTGAAAGTCAAGAAGTTATGTAGTTTATAGTTTGTGATTGAGTTGTTTTGCCACATGCTAATCGTTACTCCACTTTATGCAACCACAATACAAATTACATTTTGCGAGACTAAGTCAGCTCTACTCAAGTCTTCTTACAAGACTAGTCGACATCTAGCGCCCATTGGCAGTGAGCTGGTTTTGATGCTTGATCAATAGAATCGATCATCCAAAAGCTTAGATGTCGAGTTTTACTTTATTGAGAAGTTCAAATGTGGCTTATTTTATGTGGATTGAATCCATCAAAAAGCTCATCCAAAAACCTAACCGTGAGGAGCCACTCGAGGAGCCTTTGATCGAATCTGAGAAACAAGTGAGCTTGCTGATATTGACCTCTTTTAGTGCGATCGTGATGTTGGCCTCTCCTAGTAAAATCCTGCAACTGCTCACTGCACACTCTCATAACTCACATTGGTCCTAAAAGAACCAAATCCTTAGCTCGAGGAAGACGGAATTGGGACCTCGGCAACGAGTGCCGCGTCATTGGGAGATTGTTTGGAACACAAGGTATCAGTCCGACCAAGCGTTTTACTGCGTCGGTTGTGAATAACGGGCATGCACAATGAGCATTAGAATAGAGCCGGCAAGGAGATCTTCATAAATTCTAAAAAAGCATGAAGTTTGTTGGTGTTTCTTGGTCTGGCTTTGTCTTCTTTCTCGTTGTAGACTCTCTCACAGATAGGTGTCTAGACTCTCTCAAGATTAACTGGTGAACTTACTTTCTATCTTGAAACAGGGTGAGCGATATAATAACTCTGTCTCTCTCTCTCTCTCTCAAGATAGGGGTAATGCCATAGCTGTCCTTTCACCAAAAGACACGGTTGCAAATTATACCTAAAAGTCTAGCTCCCAAAAGCACTATTGTATTATCGGTCATTGACCGAGGAACCTTAAAAGATAGGGAAGAAAATAGTGCATATTTTTTCTAAATAAATCGAATATCTACTGTACACTTTACAAAACAATGTTCAAATTTCATTTTATTTCTATCTTAGTATAATACATATATGATATAAGAATACTTATATTACTTTAACATTACCATATAAATATCAAAATAATATATATTTTTAATTAATAATATTATAACAAACACTAAGTCTGCGTTTGGTAACGTTTTTGTTTAAAAATTGTTCACAAGAACATATATAGAAAAAATTATTTATGTTCCGAAGAACAATTTTTAAACGGAAGAATGCGTTTGATAACCGCACAAAAATTCTGCTCCCGAAATAGAAAAAGAATAAAAACACATTTGGTAAACTTGTATAATTTTTTTCTTATTTTTTTAATTTTGTAATATTTTTATGTTATTTTTCTTTTTTTTTTCTTTCTTCCTTTTGGCCAGTTGCCGGCCTCGGCCATGGTCGACGACCAGCCGATGAGGGCCGGCGGCCTCACCCAGCCACAACGAGGCTTGCCTGCCCCTAGCGAGGTCGAGCTTGTCTAGCCATCGGCGAGGCTCGGCCTCACCGGGCCACCGCCAAGTTAATGTTGCCAAGTAGTGGCCTGGCGAGGTTAAGCCTTGCCAACTGGCGCATGGACGGCCTCGCCGAGCCATCGTTGGGCAACGCCAACTTGGTGGTGGCTCGGTGAGGCCGAGCCTCATCCGGGGTTGGGCAACTCGAACTCACCTAGCTAAGGTGAGGTCGAGCTTCACCAGGGGCTAGTGACCCTCTAGCGAGGTCGCTGGCCCTCAACGGCCAGTCGCCGGCCAAAGAAAAAAAAAGAATAAAAAAGAAGAAGAAAAAGGAGAAAAAAAGAAGAAGCGTTTTTCGAAATTGTTCTCGGGAAAAAGAAACAAGTTTTTTTTTTTTTAACTTTTTGTTTCTGTTCCAAATTTGTTCCCAGAAACAAAAAAAAAAAATAGATTTTTTTGTTTCCGGGAACAAAAGTGTAAACAAATGCATTTTTTTTTTTTTTTTTTTTTTGTTCCTTGGAACAAAAGAACAAAAATTTGTGTTCCGGGGAATAGAAACAATTTTAAACAAACAACCCCTAATAGTCTAGTCCTTTGATCAATCTTATCAATTCAGATATTAATGGTTTAAACCATTGATTAATCTCATCAAATCACATGCTAATAGTCCATTCCATGCACAAAGCCACAAGCCTCTTAATAAGCTCATAGATATTAAGCACCAACACAAACTTATAATAGTATCCTTTACAATTCACAAGCCAATTTGGAATCAAATTATAAATGGTTTCACAAACGAAACATATTATCTTTCTCAACCTATTCATCAAACTAAATACATTTCGCAAGGTATTTCTCAAACCATTTCAAAATCAATTTCATAAACTAGGTTTGCAATGTACATATAACATTTTGCAACATGTTTCATAATCCATTCTCAACTACCTAGCAAATGCTTGATCTAGATTTTTATGCAACTAACATGTTCTTTCGTAACTCATAATATATTGAATTTCTATAAGATATAAGTTTACAAATTCATAAAATAGATACACCACTTACTTGGAAACGCCCACAAAGTGTTATTCGATATTAGAACTCCCTTTTGGTTGCTCCAATCACATCAACCTCGTCCCTATTTTCCCTCCAAAATGGAGATCTTGAATTCGCCCCCACGGAGAGGCAGTATGTAGTCTCGAGTAAGTGTATGTCGGCGTCGATTCTCCCAGCCAGTCATCTATGGTGTGAAAGTCTTCAAATGTTTCCTCTTCTTCCTGTGAGTAGTCGATATGCTAGCAAGTCCCGTGAGTGGTGTCCATTTAGGAAAGCCCTCTTATGCCATTTGATTAATTCAAGTTTGTAATCTTAACTATTAAATGAAAATCAACTTCAAAACTAGTAAGACTACCTTAACTACAAATTAATTAAACTATGACTGCTATGAGCTAACAAACAATGTACTATTCGTGCTGACAGTTATGTAACCCTAAAAATTAAATGAGAATCAATGTTAAAACCCAATAAGACTTAACTTTAACTATGATACGGCTAAACTATGCCTAAATGCTAACAAAATAACTTTTATGCGCTAATAAAGCACTCACTTGAAGTGATTATTCACGCTTAACGTAATGCGGAACTCACACGTGAAATCCTAAAGTTCCGCTCCTACAAAACCATTGCTCCAAATTGACTTCAGTCAAAACCCACAGCTCAAAGACACTATAATCTACCATTTCTATAAAATCTGATAACTCAATAACTCAAAATTCGGACATCATAGTTCAATTTGCTAAACTTCGAATTTGTGCCTAACCCAGAAAGTTACTCTGATTGAATGAATAAAAGACTTGAATCCTTATTGGGCATTGCAATTCGGGGTTGAATCGGTGTGTCATGGTGTCTGCATCGCATACATGATATCTCTCTTCTTTTTATTCTTCTTCCCTTATTTTCTCTCTCCCGTTTTGTCTTTTTTCTTTCCCGTGCATTGCTTTCGGTCCTCTCTCTCTAAAATCAATTTCCTAATGCACAATATTCTAGTTTCCCAACTAATCAGGTTAAATTAGGATCAATTAGGACAACAGTATCTTCTGCACCATTGACAGGTCAAGATATTACATTATATATCTTCATGAAGTCTGAGAGACCGACCAAAAAAAAGAAGTCTGAGAGGTGTCCATTTGGATCACCGGATGCCCCGGTGCCTTCACTCTCTTGGCTCTTGGCAATCTTGTAAGAGAACGGTAAGGTTTAAACATACAATGACGACGATGAAAATCCCCTCGGGGGGGAGGCCAAATCTTTGGACGAGACCGTTCCCCTCGCACCTTGTCAAATGCACGCCGTACGACTCAGCAACATTACATTTAAGGCCGACCTATAGCCGTACGACTCAGCAACATTACATTTAAGGCCGACCTATAGCAGGGGTCGAATTGCTTGGGGAGCACCTGGTTAGTGTTAGGAGATTTTCCTGTCTAATCTTTGGAAGGACGTAGCTTTCGCGTTTCTAGCTCGGGAAGTTCCAATGAATATCTTGCGGCTTTTTTTTATGCCACTCTTATCTTATCTCTCCTTTTTTATGGATCTAATGTCAGAGCTTCAATCCTAACCCTCATTCAACACCGTTCGGTGGACCTCCCCTTCAACGGTGAGAAAGGGCGCTGGACACCCACCAACTTTTGGCAAGCTGGACATAGGATCCATCCTCCGATTGTCGCACGAAATCTGAGGTCACGATCAAACGCCACCAAATGCCGGTCCTAAACAAACGAATCTCGTCTCGACATATGCCCCAAGAGTCTATTAAGCGGCACAACATTAATCTGCTAGACCAAGCCAATCAAATGACAAGAAAAATCGCGATAGAGATCCACGCCTGATCCCGGGGCGAAGCACGGATTTCCGCGCGAGTTCTAGATTTCACCTAGGCCTCATCTACCCGCATCATCCGAACGGTAAGCCTTGGCGGTGTTTAGGCCTGTTAGGTAGCTATCGCCACGATTTGGCAGACCCCGGAGCCTTCATTAGAATCGTGCGCATGCACGGCGAGCATATAGCCTTTCAAAGTGTCGCAAAAGGAGCGTGTAGAAAGCACAGCTCCGTCATCACCTAAGGAAAATCTCCCCTCCCCTCCATTCTCCCCAAAAAGCATGAAGCTGCGGACCCTTCACGGTCCTGCTCTCTGTCTTCTCTTCTGTCTTCTCTTCCAGTCTGGACTGTCCCAAACGGTGGTCAAGTCGCTTCCCGGATTGCCTGGAGACCTCCCTTTCTATCTCGAAACCGGGTCTGTGACATTCCCTTTCACTGTTTTGTACTGTTGTCCTTCTCTCTGTCTCTCTCTGTCTCTCTGTCTCTCTTTCTCTGCGTACTCGTTTGAATCTTTGTATGTTGTGACTGATCCTCTCCCCCTTTTTTTCTTGTTTTAGATACATTGGAGTTGGGGAGTTGGATGATGTTCAACTTTTTTATTACTTTGTCGAGTCGGAGAGGAGCCCGAGAGACGACCCTCTGGTGCTATGGCTCACCGGCGGCCCCGGTTGTTCTGCTCTCTCCGGACTGATTTATGAGATCGGTGAGTCCTCCTCTAAACCTTTGCCTTTACCAAAACACGGGTCAAGAGAAACCGAGCCGAGCCTGTTGGATGTGGTGGTCAACCGCCGAGAGTGAAATCTAACATTCACAATTTCCATGGTCACCATCTTACTGTCTTAATCGACTAATACCTTTTGTTTGCAAATCGAACTCCATACTCGTGGGAGGTTGATTTCGAGGCTTCATGCTGAGCAAGATTGTAGCTGACAACCAACCTTTAGAAATCAATTACTACTTTCCTAGGCGAATAGTTACTATATTATGTCTCTTATGTCAACGACACAAAAGGGGATATTAAATAAATGGAATTAAGAAACAATGACATTTCTTCTCTGTTCAAAAAGTAAGTTCATGTGGCACTTGAATTTTGCAGGCTGTCGCATGCAATAAGCTAATTACGGCATGATAAATGGACATGTCATTAACTTTTGAAATTGTATGTATTTGAATACGGATGTTCATTACATGTAATGCAGGTCCATTTACGTTCAATTATGAGAAATCTACTAGATTCAGACCAGCACTCAAATTGAATGATTATTCATGGACAAAGGTAAAAAGAATTGATTTATGCTACATGAACCTTTTAATTTGATTGGACAACCGTTGAGTATACCATATATTCTAGTCTTATATGTTAGCAAGCCATTCACAATTAGCTCTATTCACTACACAGGTGGCGAATATTATATTCTTAGATCAGCCTGTTGGAACTGGATTTTCTTATGCTAATAGTTGGGAAAGTTATAATATGAACGACAACATTTCGGTCGCAGAATCTTACGAATTTCTAAGGAAGGTAAAGTCAAAAAGAGAATTTTTATATAAAGGAGAGTCTCTATGTGATTAATACTATTAATCTCTTTTTAATCTTTTGGCCATGTTGCTTGATTTAGTGGCTTAAGCTCCATCCCCAATTTTTGAGCAACCCACTCTACATTGCTGGGGACTCTTACTCAGGTGTCACTGTTCCAATGGTCGCTTTAGAAGTTGATAAAGGTATCGTTATTTATTCATTTTTTATATTTTGCTTCCTCATGAGTAACCATTTTATATTTGCAATTCTACGCGTCGATATTTTTATATTCCAAAAATTTTCGAATAAAAAAGCCCAAGTGTGCACTCTCCAAATTCAAATTAACCAAAAAATAAGAACAATATAAGTCAATTCAAATGTGTCCTAAAAGACGATTCCGTTTGTTTCTTTTGGGGATCATGGTCTATTATGATTTATACCAGGAAATGAAGCCGGTTTGGAGCCTAAGATGAATCTTAAGGTAACTATTGCTATCATCACATTAGTACACTCATTATTTTGCATTTCTTTTTGAAAGAATGAAACTTATCGGTTCAATTTGATTCAGGGCTATGTACTGGGAAACCCTCTAACAAATTATAATAGTGACCTCAATTCAAGAGTTCCATTTGCTCATCTGAAGGGTCTTATATCAAATGAGCTATATGAGGTAAAGACTTATGCTTTTTCTATGGTATATCACGTGACAAAATTTTTTCATGTTTTTTGTTATTGCTTGGTGCGTGAAAAGATCGATTGAAACGCATACTAAATGTATTAGATGTAGATGTGCATCGTTATTTTTAGAACGAAATACAAATTCAGAAAATTTTCTTAATTATTGAGACTAATATCATAAAAAGCGAGAAATCAAAAGGTAAAAATATGTGTTCTGAGATTTTTGCCCACACCAAATATTTCTCCACGAATCACTTATTTTTATTTAATATTTGATTCCAAAATTAATGTCCATCTTATTTATGTATTCCAGTCAGCTAAAACAGATTGTAACGGCAAGTACTTAAACGTCAACGAAAGCAATGCTGATTGCGTCGACGATATTAAAGCTGTGAACCTGGTTAGATGGCATTCATTCATTCTTCTTCTTTTTTCCTTCCTCTTTATTTCTTTATTATTTCTTTCTGTCTTTTTCCCCTTTTTGATCAATATTTTTTTTTATTGGAAATTCCATGTATTGAACCTAGACTTTTTGCTAACTATAGTGCGTGGAGAATATAGATACGGCAAACATACTGGAACCGAACTGCGTGACTCAGGCTCGCAAATCGACGGTGAATGATAGGTGGGACCCGACCTTAATAAATCAAGACCGTTCACCTCTCCTTTTGCCGACACAGAGAGCTCCCCGGGTTTGGTGCCGGGTAAGTGTCAGCTATTTAGCATCATAATGTAATCTATAATTAGAAACATCTCGATTATTTTTCTTTTTACCTTTTAACTAATTTAATTTTAGGAAAAATGACATAAGCAGTCCTTACATTTTAGCTCAATATGTAATTTGATCATTGAATTTTAAATTTGTTCAATATAACCTCTAAAGTTTCACCTAATGTGCAATTTAATTCGTTCAATATAATCATTGAACTTTTGATTCATATTCAATACAGTCCTTGAACTATATGAAAATATTTAATATAGTCACTTAAATATTTTCATATAATTCAGAGACTATATTATAACATATACTAAAAGTTCAAGACTACATTGAATAAATTAAAAGTTTATGAATCATATTACAAAATTGAGCTAAAGTCAGCGATCATATTGAACAAATTAAAAGTTCAAAAACCAAATTATATGTTGGGCTAAAGCTTAGGCATTGTTTGTGTTATTTTCCTTTAATTTTAGCCACATATGCAATTTGACTTTTCTATACTCAAAATACCTAAAACTTCCATAATATATAAATATTAACACATAAATTCGAGTATAAGGTTTCATAATTTATCAGAATTCGAATAATTTTTTTTTTTATTTTGACGAGAAAACAAGATGTCATTTTTTGTTTTGTTAAAGTAGACGTGACTTAATTAATTAGATCTTTGGTGGATCGTCATCTTCATTGGTCAAATTACAACTTTTTCGGATTAGTTTGATCCTTCTTCATCATCCATTCTCTACTCAAGATTATCAAATACACGTTAACATTTACGTTCAAGAGAAACGGGAAAGAAAAGAGGAATGTTCACATCATTGATTATTAGCCACACCATAGTAATTATGTACAATACAAATTTGTTGCGCTGTAATTAGTATCCATTTATATTGAAATTCGATAATTAATATATCATTAAAGAACAAGACTAGAAATAAGAAATGAAAAATCTCGAAATCTGATGATCTACCTATTTTCTTGATAATAACAAAAATTAAAGAATGTCTTGTAACATATTAATAATACAAAGAATCATGATAAATTGCAAAGTTCCCAGCTCAATTTAGTAACCTTGTTTTTCAATGTAGAATTATAACTATCTCTATTCCTATATCTGGGCTAGCGATAGAGCGGTTCAAGATGCTCTTCATATTCGAGAGGTATGTCAATTTGTAATGATAATAAAGTAAAACCACTCTTTAATCTTTTTGCTATATTTTTTTATTATCTATTTTTGGTCTATGTTTTGTGATGTGTTTAATGATAAGCCAGGGGACAATTGAGGAGTGGGTAAGGTGCAATAAGACTTTATCTTACACATCCAATGTCCTAGTTGTCATTGACATACACAAAGAACTCATAAAAAGGGGATTTCGAGCACTTATTTATAGGTAATTAAGCACCGCTTTGCAATGTGATTTAAGGCTCATAATCGACCTACTACTACTTCATTTAATATTACTCTTTCTTAACGTGTAGTGGTGATCACGACATGGTCATCCCGTATGTGGGAACTCAAGCCTCAATCGACACACTGAATTTGACGATTTCTACAGATTGGCACGCGTGGTTCGTTGATGGACAAGTTGCCGGGTCTGGTTTTGATAACAACCTCCTAACTATTGCATAGTTCACTTTCTATATAAATTGTCCTGACATTGCGGTACTTATGCCGATCTTATTGAATGAGGCTCATGCATGTTCGATACTCGGTGAAAGTAAAAGTCTGTCCAGCCGAGTTCCTTAGGATAATATCGCAAAGTGCATGTATAGCATCTAGACAATTTATCCTCTTTTTTTTTTAAATTTTTATTATACCTTCTATTGGGTATCTCAATTGTTTGTGCATGCTTTGCTCTCTTTTCTTTCTTGTAGGTATGCTACGCTATACTCTTCCTTTCCATCCCTATTAACATTTGCAACCGTCAAGGTAAAGAAATTCATATCCTGTATTTTCTTCCTTACAAGCCCTTTTTTCTTAGCTTTTTCACATTTTCATATCTTAATTTCAACGAAATTGGCTCCTTAAAAGTCGCGAACCGTACGTTGAAAGTGGTGTTATATGAACTCTTCGTGCAGGGAGCGGGACACACGGCTCCAGAATACAAGCCCAAGGAATGTTTTGCGCTGATTAGTAGGTGGTTCGATTATTTTTACATTTAACTTGCACTTGTATCTCCTTTTAGTTCGACGATTTATATAATAAACACAGCGTCGATGTAATAATTTTCCGGTGCTCCAATTTGAGAATGATGCTGAAATGGATGTCCTTGATCATCTCTACGAATTCCGGATTTGATTGAGCTCCTCAGACATCTAACATTGTGACACCTCAAAGAGTTTTTTCTTGCAGGAATGTTGTTGATGAGTGGTAACACTGCACTCAATAAGTAATTGATGGGGCATACATATTTTACATTTTTTTAATGTATTGATCTATCTCATATCATATGCGTTCAATACCTCGATAATCAAATTGTTCCATGTGGAGTATGTTTAATAGGGGCCCCAAAGGCACCGTTGACATGATCCTCAGTACGTAATTGGGAGCATCGCTCCCTTCTGCACCTCCTCGGTCATGGAATGATTGATGGAAATGCAACCTGCAACGGCTCAACAACGGTACATTTTTAAGGCTGGTTATTATTATTATTATTATTATTTTGGGTGAAAGTAAGCAATATATTAGAGAAGGTGAAAATGTACAACAGTCGGCTTTAAAAGCTTGCACTCAAGATGAACATGCTCATTATGAGTGAAAGGAAGCTAAGGAAAAGGCTAGGCGGCAACAAAAAGAGCACCAAAGACCTACGCAGAGTGCCGCAAGTAAAACACCAAGAGACACCAAAACGCCTAACCAATGGATGACAATCAGCTGAGGAGAAGATAGCCAAGTCAACTCCCATGAGCGTTGCAATCTTCTATTTCTTGAGGAGTCCTCCACATTCTCGAAGGTAAGAGCCTTATCTTTAATGACCATAAGAAGGTGCTTCTTCATGGCCGAGGTAGAGATTGGCTCACCCCTAAAAAGAATATTGTTCCTATTCTTCCAAATGATGTGGCAGAGCGCACCAAAAGAAAAAACAGGCAATGCATTTATAGAACTCCTTGCCCGAGAGCAAGGTGATGGCCCAAGTAAGAGTTTCCTCCCAAGGCTAGTTACTCCAAGGAAGACCGCATCTAGTCACCCAAAAGAAAGCAATACTCGATGTAATGCGACAACCAAAAAAGAGATGATCAATAGAGTCAGGCACCTCATTGCAGAAAGGGCAGGAAGCAGCATCAATCCTACCATGAGACAAGAGGACAGCTTGTGTGGGCAACCTTCACTTGGTGATGAGCCAAAGGTTCAGCTAGTATTGAGATAGGATGGCATTGTTCAAGATGAAACCATGCCAATTAACTTGATCCTTCTTTTGCCTTATAAGCTCCCAAGCCGAGGCCACCGTGAACAAGCTTGATGAATCCTCCCTCCAACAAAACCGATCCTTGGCATCAATCAAGGAAGGAAGCGGCGAATCCCAAGTCTCGATCACTGATCTAATAGTCTAGCTGTCCTCGGAGAAGAGATTAGCCATTGAAGCCTGCCTAGAAAGACCAAAACTATAGATGAGCGAATCTGTGAACATTAAATTCAAAGGACCCTTGGGGTGCCAATTATCAAACCAAAGCGGCGTGGTAAGACCATCGCCTATCCTCCAGTGGAATCAGAGCCAAAATTTTGTTCTGAGTTGTAGAATTTTCTTCTAAGCCCAAGAACAAAAGGTCGGCTTCTTCACCACCCATAAATTCCTTCTCTTTAAGAAGGTAAGACTCCTTATCTGAAAATAAGATTCATATATGTTTGAGCATGGCCGCCTTGTTGTATTCACGCAATCTCCGGAATACCAAGACCCCCTCCAACTTAGGAAGGCAAAATGTCCTCCTAAGATACTTTGGCATCCCTTTGCCCAAATGAGATTACTTCCAAAGAAATTGTCTAAGAATCCGCTCAATCTCATCCAGCACTACTATAGGAAGAATAAAGACACTAGCCTAGTAGGCTTGAATAGCATGGAGAACTAACCCGATCAATTGAAGAAGACCAACAAGGGACAAGAACCGAAAAGTCCAGGATTGCACCTGGAGGTGATGCACCTAACAAGATTAGCGCAATTCGCTTTTCCCAGCCTCGAAGTGATTATAGGAACCTCTAGGTACCGAACTAGAGGGACCCCTCATGGAAACCAAGCTTGCAGAGGATTTGATCCCATAGGATCGACGGACCGCCAAAGAGGATGGTTTTTTTTTTTTTTTTTTTTTGTTATTGCTATTTTTGTTTGGTAAGTTTGTTATTGCTATTGGTTGTTTGTAAAAAAAAAAAATTATAGTGCTTTTTTTTTTTTTTTGGTTTCACATAAGAAAATTTGGAGGAATGTTGGTCACTTTATAAGTGTGGGCGTATTCTAACTTGTGGGCTAGACCAATAGCAGGGATCGAATTGCTTGAGGAGCACCTAGTTAGTGTGTTAGGAGATTTTCCTGTCTAATCTTTGGAAGGACGTGGTTATCGTGTTTCTAGCTCGGGAAGTTCCAATGAATATCTTGCGGCTTTTTTTTTTATGCCACTCTTATCTCTCCTTTTTTATGGATCTAATGTCAGAGCTTAAATCCTAACCCTCATTCAACACCGTTCGGCGGACCTCCCCTTCAACGGTGAGAAAGGGCGCTGGACACCCACCAACTTTTGAAAAGCTGGACATAGGATCCATCCTCTCCGATTGTTGCACGAAATCTCAGGTCACGATCAAACGCCTCCAAATGCCGGTCCTAAATGAACAAATCTCGTCTCGACATATGCCCCAGGAGTCTATTAAGTGGCGCAACCTCTTTTTGGATTAATCTGCTAGACCTAGCCAATCGCATGACAAAGAAAAATCGCGATAAAGATCCATGCCTGATCCCAGGGCGAAGCACGGATTTCCGCGCGAGTTCTAGATTTCACCTAGGTCTCATCTACCCGCATCATCCGAACGGTAAGCCTTGGCGGTATTTAGGCCTGTTAGGTAGCTATCGCCACGATTTGGCAGACCCCGGAGCCTTCAGTAGAATCGTGGGCATGCACGGCGAGCATATAGCCTTTCCAAGTGTCGCAAAAGGAGCGTGTAGAAAGTACAGCTCCATCATCACCTTAGGAAAACCTCCCCTCTCCGTTCTCAGTTAAAAGCATGAAGCTGCGGGCCCTTCACGGTCCTGCTCTCTGTCTTCTCTTCTGTCTTTTCTTCCAGTCTGGACTGTCCCAAACGGTGGTCAAGTCTCTTCCCGGATTGTCTGGAGACCTTCCTTTTTATCTCGAAACCGGGTCTGTGACATTCCCTCTTCACTTTTTTGTGCCGTGGTCCTTATCTCTCTCTTCTCTCTCTCTCTCTCTGTACTTGTTTGAATCTTTGCATGTTGTGACTGATTCTCTCCCCATTTTTTCTTGTTTTAGATACATTGGAGTTGGGGAGTTGGATGATGTTCAACTTTTTTATTACTTTGTCGAGTCGGAGAGGAGCCCGAGAGACGACCCTCTGGTTCTATGGCTCACCGGCGGCCCCGGTTGTTCTGCTCTCTCCGGACTAATTTATGAGATCGGTGAGTCCTCTAAACCCTCGCCTTTGTCAAAACACGGGTCAAGAGAAACCGAGCCGAGCTTGTCGGATGTGGTGGTCAACCGCCGAGAGTGAAATCTAACATTCCCAATTTTCATGGTCATTGTCTTACTGTCTTAATTGACTAATACCATTTTCTTTGCAAATCGAATTGTCTTACTGTCTTAATCGACTAATACCATTTTCTTTGCAAATCGAACTCCATACTCATGGAAGGTTGATTTCGAGGCTTCATACTGAACAAGATTGTAGCTAACAACCAACCTTTAGAAATCAATTACTACTTTCCTAGGCAAATCGTTACTATATTATGTCTCTTATGTCAATGACACAAAATGGGATATTAAATAAATGGAATTAAGAGACAATGACATTTCTTCTCAGTTCAAAAAGTAAGTTCATGTGGCACTTGAATTTTGCAGGTCGTCGCATGTAATAAGCTGATTATGGCATGATAAATGGACATGTCATTAAATTTTGAAATTTTATGTATTCTAAATTTTTAATACGCTCCTTTGCCAAAAAAAAAAAAATCTAATATAGATGTTCATTACATGTAATGTAGGTCCATTTACATTCAATTACGAGAAATCTACTAGACTCAGACCAGCACTCAAATTGAATGATTATTCATGGACAAAGGTAACAAGAATTGATTTATGCTACATGAACCTCTTCATTTGATTGGACAACCGTTGAGTATACCATATATCTAGTCTTATATGTTAGCAAGCCATTCATGATTAGCTCTGTTCACTACACAGGTGGCAAATATTATATTCTTAGATCAGCCTGTTGGAACTGGATTTTCTTATGCTAATAGCTGGGAAAGTTATAATATGAACGACAACATTTCGGTCGCAGAATCTTACGAATTTCTAAGGAAGGTAAAGTTAAAAAGAGAATTTTTATATAAAGGAGAGTCTCTACATAATTAATACTATTAATCTCCTTTTAATCTTTTGGCCTTGTTACTTGATTTAGTGGCTTAAGCTCCATCCCCAATTTTTGAGCAACCCACTCTACATTGCTGGGGACTCTTACTCGGGTGTCACTGTTCCAATGGTCACTTTAGAAGTTGATAAAGGTATCATTATTTATTCATTTTTTATATTATGCTTCCTCTTGAGTAACCATTTTATATTTGCAATTCTACGCGTCAATATTTTTATATTCCTAAAAATTTTGAATAAAAAAGCCCAAGTGTGTACTCACCAAATTTAAATTAACCAAAAAATAAGAAAATTATAAGTCAATTCAGACGTGTCCTAAAAGACGACTCTAGTAGCTAATATTGAAAGAGAAGAAGCCGTTCCTTCACTGCTGTTTATTTCTTTTGGGGATTATGGTCCATTATGATTTATACCAGGAAATGAAGCCGGTTTGGAGCCTAAGATGAATCTTAAGGTAACTATCGCTTTCGTCACATTAGTACACTCATTATTTTGCATTTCCTTTTTGAAAGAATGAAGCTTATCGGTTCAATTTGATTCAGGGCTATGTACTCGGAAACCCTCTAACAAATTATAATAGTGACCTCAATTCAAGAGTCCCATTTGCTCATCTGAAGGGTCTTATATCAAATGAGCTATATGAGGTAAAGACTTATGCTTTTTTTTTTTTTTACGGTATATCACGTGACAAGAAATTTTCATGTTTTTTGTTATTGCCTGGTGCGTGAAAATATTGATTGAGGCACATACTAAATGTATTAGATGTAGACGTGCATCGTTATTTTTAGAACGAAATACAAATTAAGAAAATTTTCTCAATTATTGAGACTAATATCATAAAAAGCGAGAAATCAAAAGGTAAAAGTATGTGTTATGAGATTTTTGCCCACACCAAATATTTCTCCACGAATCACTTATTTTTATTTAATATTTGATTCCAGAATTAATGTCCATCTTATTTATGTATTCCAGTCAGCTAAAACAGATTGTAACGGCAAATACTTAAACGTCAATGAAAGCAATGCTGATTGCACCGACGATATTAAAGCTGTGAACCTGGTTAGATGGCATTTATTCTTCTTTTCTTTCCTTCCTCTTTATTTCTTTATTATTTCTTTCTGTCTTTTTTCCCTTTTTTATCAATATTTTTTTATTATTGGAAATTCCTTGTATTGAACCTAGACTTTTTGCTGACTATAGTGCCTGGAGAATATAAATACGGGAAGCATACTGGAACCGAAATGCGCGAGTCAGGCTCCCAAATCGACGGTGAGTGATAGGTGGGACCCGATTTTAATAAATCGAGACCGTTCACCTCTCCTTTTGCCGACGCAGAGAGCTCCCCGGGTTTGGTGCCGGGTAAGTGTCAGCTATTTAGCATCATAATGTAATCCATAAATAGAAAGATAGCTTATTTTTCTTTTTACCTTTTAACTAATTTAATTTTAGACCGACAAAAAAAAGTAATTTAATTTTAAAAAAATGACATAAACAGTTCCTACATTTTTTGGCTTTAAATTCGTTCAATATAGTCCTTGAGCTTTTGATTCATATTGAATATAGTCCTTGAATTATATGAAAATATTTAATATAGTCATTCTAGTAATTTCAAACCAGGGATTACTTGAACATTTCATACAATTCATGGATTATGTTGAATATATATTAAAAGTTCAGGACTATATTGAATAAATTAAAAGTTTATGGATCACTTACAAATTGAGCTAAAGTTAGGGATCATATTGAATAAATTAAAAGTTCAAGGACCAAATTGTATGTTGGGCTAACGTTAAGGAACTGTTTGTGTTATTTTCCTTTAATTTTAGCCATATATGCACTCTGACTTTTCTATACTCAAAATACCTAAAACTTCCATAATATATAATTATTAACACACATAGATTCAAGTTCTTTACCAAAAAAAAAAAAAAAAAAACACATAGATTCAAGTATAAGGTTTTCATAATTTATCGGAATTTGAATAATATTTTTTTTATTCTGACGAGAAAACAAGATGTCATTTTTTGTTTTGTTAAAGTAGACGTGACTTAATTAATTAGATCTTTGGTGGACCATCATCTTCATTGGCCAAATTACTACTTTTTCGGATTAGTTTGATCCTCTACTTAATCATCCATTCTCTACTCAAGATTATCAAATACACGTTAACATTTAGGTTCAAGAGAAACGGGAAAGAAAAGAGTAATGTTCACATCATTGATTATTAGCCACATCATAGTAATTATGTACAATACAAATTTGTTACGCTGTAATTAGTATCCATTTATATCGAAATTCGATAATTAATATATCATTAAAGAACAAGGCTAGAAATTAGAAATGAAAAATCTCGAAATCTGATGATCTACCTATTTTCTTGATAATAACAAAAATTAAAGAATGTCTTGTAAAATATTCATAATACAAAGAATTATGATCAAATTGCAAAGTTCCCAGCTCAATTTAGTAACCTTGTTTTTCAATGTAGAATTATAACTATCTCTATTCCTATATCTGGGCTAGCGATAGAGCGGTTCAAGATGCTCTTCATATCCGAGAGGTATGTCAATTTGTGATGATGATATAGTAAAATCACTCTTTAATCTTTTTGCTCTTTTTTTTTATTATCTATTTTTTGTCTATGTTTTGTGATGTGTTTAATGATAAGCCAGGGGACAATTGAGGAGTGGGTAAGGTGCAATAAGACTTTATCTTACACATCCAATGTCCTAGTTGTCATTGACATACATAAAGAGCTCATAAAAAGGGGATTTCGAGCGCTTATTTATAGGTAATGAAACACCACTTTGCAATGTGATTTATGGCTCATAGTCGACCTACTTACTTCATTTAATATTACTCTTTCTTAACGTGTAGTGGTGATCATGACATGGTCATCCCGTACGTGGGAACTCAAGCCTCGATCGACACTCTAAATCTGACGATTTCTACAGATTGGCATGCGTGGTTCGTTGACGGACAAGTTGCCGGGTTTGGTTTCGATAACAACCTCCTAACTATTGCATAGTTCACTTTCTATATAAATTGTTCTGACATTGCGGTACTTATGCTGATTTTATTGAATGAGGCTCATGCATGTTCGATACTCGGTGAAAGTAAAAGTCTGTCCATCCGAGTTCCTTAGGATAATATCGCAAAGTGCATGTATAGCATCTAGACAGTTTATCCTCTTTTTTTATTTTTATTATACCTTCTATGGGTATCTCAATTGTTTGTGCATGCTTTGCTCTCTTTTCTTTCTTGTAGGTATGCTACGCTATACTCTTCCTTTCCATCCCTATTAACATTTGCAACCGTCAAGGTAAAGAAATTCATATTTTGTATTTTCTTCTTTACAAGCCCTTTTTTCTTAGCTTTTTCAAATTTTCATATCTTAATTTCAACGAAATTGGCTCCTTAGAAGTCGCGAACCGTACGTTGAAAGTGGTGTTATATGAACTCTTCGTGCAGGGAGCGGGACACACGGCTCCAGAATACAAGCCCGAGGAATGTTTTGCGCTGATTAGTAGGTGGTTCGATTATTTTTACATTTAACTTGCAGTTGTAGCTCCCTTTTAGTTCGACTATTTATATGATAGAAATATTGTCAATGTAATAATTTTCCGGTCCTCCGATTTGGGAACGATGCTGAAATGATATCCTTGCTCATCTCTACGAATTCTGGATTTGATTGAGCTCCTGAGACATCTAACATTGTGACACCTCAAAGAGTTTTTTCTTGCAGGAATGATGTTGATGAGTGGTAACACCACTCTCAATAAGTAACTCATGGAGCATACATACTTTACATTTTTTTAATACATTGATCTGCTCATATCATATGCGTTCAATACCTTGATAGTCAAACTGTTTAATAGGGGCCCCAAAGGCACCATTGACAAGATCCTCAATAAGTAATTGGGAGCATCACTCTCTTATGCACCTCCCTGGTCATTGAATGATTGATGGAAATACAACCTGCAACGGCTCAACAATGGAACATTTTAAAGGCCAGTTATTGCTATTGGTTGTCTGTAAAAAAAAAAAAAATAGTGCTTTTTTTTTTTTTTTTTGGTTTCACATAAGAAAGTTTCGAGGGATGTGGACCATGTGTAGGCATCTTCTAACTTGTGGGCTAGACGTTACAATACCCACACAGAAGTGCGCGATTTTGGCACAATTATTAGGCGTAGTTAGCCTTTTTGTACATTCATGGATAAAAAGTACCACTAACCGTCTATTAATTATTATTTTTTTGTTTTGTGCTGCTATTTTGCTAATCTTTCTTAGTCATGTCTCAACCTTTGAAAAGTTATATTTGTTCAATCGATACTTTCAGAAGTTATGAAATTCAGAATTTAAAAAACTATTTCATTATTATTTTTATTATTTTATTACTATTATTATTTTTATTCCAATTGTGATAGGTCTTTTCAATGTAATCTTAGAATGTACTTCTTCACTTTGCAACCTTTCTTGTTCATTAAGATTGAGACAATACAACGGTTTTGGAATCAATGAAAAAGTCTGGTTGAAGTTTTTTTCCATAAAATTTATAACTATCTTTTCAATTGTTTCCCTTTAGAGATTTTGAAGAAATACTAGAATTACTATATGATATTCTCGATTGAGACATTGTTTTATCCTTGAGGATTTTTGCCAATGACCATTAGCAATATAATGGGGCAAATAATTCCTTAAAGACAATGTTATCACACTTCAAAGTTTGATTACATTCTATCCAATCCAAAGCATTTTGCCAACAATTGCAAGGGGGGTTCAAATGTTTTGTTAACTACTTGATGTCTTTTTCTGAAGTTGGCGTCAAATGCTTCAATCCTCATTTTCCCTTATTCAAACTGGGGTTGGTGTACCTCCCCTTCAACGGTGAGAAGGGGCGATGACGAGCCCCTTCTCGTTTTGCATCTAAACATATGATCCATCCTCTAATTCCAAAACTCGTAATAGGATTAGAATAAAAGACACAGACACAACTATCACTTTCTAGCTCATTACACTTCACGAGCGACCAAAAATCCTGGACAAATCTCGGTCGTTTATCAAATGACGCGAAAATACCATTTTATATGGATAAATCCTGGGGTCCATACCGCATGAGTCCATTAAGCGGGGCATGAGCCAAGCCGATTTCATGACACTGCATTTTACGAGAAATCTTTCCGTGGCCATTGTTTGGGAATTCAACTAGACGCAGACCGACTATAAAAGTGCATCCATATTCATGGACAAAGGTAACAAGAATTTGATTCACTCCTCTGCTGGGACTTTCGCTGCATCAGTTCCCATCATTAAAATTGGTTAATTTTTGCAGGTCGCAAATATTATATTCTTGGATGATCCTGTTGGAACCGGATTCTCTAATTGACAAATTTTCAATATCCAAGATATTTATATTCAAGATGTTTCAAGGAACCATTTTGAAAAATATTTTTCTTAAAATAATTGTTTATATCATGCAAAAGAATTAGTCAATGAAAATCTTTTTTTTTTTAATTATCAACAACAATTTAAATCTCAATATTTTTTTTTTAATGATGAAGTTGACTATTTTTTCTTAACAATATGAGCAATCATTTTTAGGAAAATTATTATGCAAATTGTTACATTTCTATGAACAAAAAATACTCTCTTAATATTTTGCTGCTTGAGCTTTGATTCAGTGGCTTACATTACTGCCCTTTGAGTATCCAAGCACCCCCTCAACTTATGTGCAATGCTTTTTTGAGCATCATTATTTTTTCTCCGATCACTTAAATGTTATAAAACTTTTGAATCGATCAGTTGAGTGTCATAATATATTGAAATTGTTCATCACAGGTGCCATGCCACTCCGGATTTTTGGCACTTAAGTGACTTTTTTTATTATTCTATTTTTATAATTTTTGGTTGCCCATGGTAAACCCAACAGGAGGGCAAGAAAGTGTATATTCCAAGGCTATACAAGGTCACTGTGGTTAACGGTTGTGGTACCCAGAATTAATTCACCTTTTGTTAGTAGAGAAGTTATATTTGATGAGTCCCTAAAACTAATGGGCAAGAGTGATTGTGGTAGTGTTTATATGGATAGGGAGATGTTCAATTTAAGTTGGAGTTGAAATCACAAACTTCTAAAGTAGATGGTGCTAGTATGTTATTAAACAAAAATAGTGCTTATAGCGAGGTAGAGCTTATAGAACTAATGGTCGCCATAATTGTTGGGTTTAACAAGGTGCGTGTTTGATCTCTTGATAGGTATGCATGCGATGATTTTGCTTTATCTGCGGTTGAGGAGGTTGTGTAGGAAAATCTTTGTGGAGAAGTTAATAAATGCAAGTGGAATTGGGATTCTAATGAGGTCCAAGATTATGGTGAAGTTCATGTGTAACTTGGATTTCAAAGATATTGGTGGCGGTCGAGCCCATAAGGGGCTATGGGAGAGTAGCAGTGAAGTTCGAATCAAACAAAACGGTTGCGACTTGACTCAAATATCGAGCCATGGTAAATATTGTTGAAAACATATTTTGAGTTTAAGCCTGAAAAGGAACATGTTTCATAATTTGAGGTGGTTTCTACTTTAAGTAGTTTCCTATTTTTTCTAGGTTTTCTGAAAGGGATTTCCTATTTTGGATCTAAGATTGTCTATGTATAAGAAGTGTTGCTTTGTGAAGAGCATCCGAAAGGCTGCTTCTTTGTGAATTACACCCTAACACAATCCGAGAGTATTAAAGTCAATAAATTCTGTGGTAACTATTATACCCCTAGATCAACTCATTAAATTTTTGTCCGCTTTGGTCCATCTCATATGAAACCTCAAGATTTTGTTCTTCAGCATGCATGTGAACATTTTCTTGGGAGATCACTCATCTTAATAGTGCTATCCCTTAAGCATGCTTAATACTACGTTATGTCATATATATCTTATGAGTTAATTCCAATTTTACGTATATCCCAAGAACACTCTCCCCCTATTCAGGGCGCAATGCGGTTCACTTTTGTGTCATTTTCCATACTAAAAGCTTATCAAGAGCCATTTATTTTCTTGGCCCTTTGACATCAATAATCACTCTTCACTTCATCAGACTAGGTTGTTACAATAAGATTTTTGTGAGGAATTGTTAGTGCTAAACAACGTGAGGATTATTTGGTGTAATTGGGGATGGTAAACACTAAGAGTGGTTGGGTGACTCAAATATGATTGTAATCTACATTATATCGTTTGATCTTTAGTGAAATTTTGTACTGTTCTCCCTATGGATGTAGGTTACACTGTTCGGACCATCTAAATCAATGTCCGATTTATTATTTTATTTTGTTTATTTTGCCGTTCGATTTTTATTTTATTTTCCACAACAACAAATTTGTCCAAAGGGTATGTTTTTATAGAGGTTCAGCTGTTTTTATGAAAATGATCAGCATAACGTTAGTTAGAAGAGTTCTTCTACAATCTCTGTGAAATACTAATGGATCTATGCATCTTGTGTGCAAGTACAAATTGTAAGAAAGTGATAATTGCATCGGCCAGTTTAGGGATTGTTTGGTAACATTTCTGTTCCAAATTTTCTTTTATAGAATTAATCTTTTTCTAATTCTACTCCTTGAAACAATGTTTGAGTAAAAGAACAAAAAATAAAAGAAGAGAAATGTTACCATGTGCGCCCTTAATGTTCTGATTTCCTCTGGAGTATAATAATGTCAATGACGATCGCTGCATTCACACAAGTCTTTAGCTCACGCAGGTGCTAGCGTGGTTGGTGTTTGTTTGATTTCTATCGTTTGACTTCAATTTTCTATTTTTTTCTATATGTTAAAAGATGGTCTTTATCTGCACTAATCTTTAAATATTTGCGCATTAGGGATTGACCCCATCGAAAAGCTTATCTAAAATCCTCACTATGAGGTACTAGTACTCCTCAAAGAGGGGAGGGAGTCTTTAGTTAAATCTAGAAACAAATAGGAAACACTTATTAGGGTGCGTTTGATAATCATTTTGTTCCAAGGAATAATTTTTGATAAGAAATGATTTTTTTTTAAAATTTCTATTATTGGGAATAATTTTTTAGCAAAAGAACGCATTTGGTAACTTACCAAAATTTCTATTCTTGGGACAGAAACACGTTTGGTAAAATTTTTAGATTTTTTATTTCTTTTATTATTTATTATTATTTTTTTTCCTTTTTCTTTTTCTCTTTAGCTGGTTGTCGGCCATCACCGTGGTCGACGATCGGCTAGGTAACATCCGGCGTGCTCGCTGGATGCCAGCCTGGCCCCGGTGAGCCTCAGCCTTGCCCTGGCTTGGCGAGGCTTGGCCTTGTGTCGGTTGAGGAGGCCAAGTTTCGTCGTGGCCGCATGGGGCTCGGCCTCGCCTAGGCTGCGCAAGGTTGACCTCTCTTAGATTTGGCGAGGCCGAGCTTGCCCAGCCATTAGTGAAGCTCGGCCTTGTCGAGCCACCGGCAGGCGACACCGTCCTAGAGGTGATTTGGCGAGGCCGAGCCTCGCCAATGGCCGGGCGAGCTCGGCCTTGATAGATCTGGGCAAGGTTGACCTCGCCCAACCCAGGCAAGGCCGAGCCTCGCGTAGCCACGGCGAGGCTCGGGTCGATGAGCTTCGGCGTCTCCGGGGGCGGGCGATGCTTTGGCAAGGTCGCTAGCCCTCGTCTAGCCGATCGTCGGCGCCGGCCATGGCCAAGGTCGGCGACCAACAAAAGGAAGAAGAAGAAGATGAAAAAAGAAAGAGAAAAATTGATTTTAGAAATTGTTCTCGAGAATAACAAGCTATTTCTTTCTATTTCTTGTTTCTATTTCAAATCTATTCTTAGAACAAAAAAAAAAAAAATAGATTTTTTGTTCTCAGGAACAAAAGTTTTACCAAACACGTTTCAATTGTTTTTTCATTCTCTAGAACAAAAGAAAAAAAAACTTTGTTTCGGGGAATAGAAATTGTTTTTAACAAATATGCCCATATTGTGATATCTTATATTTTCAACCCTGTTTTCTACTGAATAAATTGAACATTTCATTGATGCGCCTATAGGGCTATTCTCAGAGTTGATTATTCTCGAGATAACTAGACTATCTATGGAAATCATTAAGGATTTTAAGGCAAATAGACTTGAGAATTCGACCAGGAATCGACTTCTCGACCGTACTCATCTCTAGAGGCCATTATGGCACAGTATAAAATCGATTTGAAATCAGAAATAGGTTGGTTCGACTTAAATGTGTGGCTAATCGTGGGTGACACCACTAAATTGGAAAATTCTCGTTAGCCGGCACTAGACTAATTTTCTTATTGTTTTGGTATTGGATCCTCGAGATTTTCACGACAAATGAGAGTCGCCAATGAGTCGAGTGGGTTCATAGTGGCTCAAAGAAAATCGACCAAGGGTCATTTGCACTAAAAATTTCTGAAAGTTACTTGATAGCCTAGGTCACGCTAAAAATGCGTTGAATGGAAATTAACCGCGAATTTGAACCCGATTCCAGAAATTGAAAGTTTTATGGTATCACAATCTATTTTAGAAACGTCGACTCATTCTTCAAATAATTTTTGGAGATTCCGAGATTTTTGTAGAAAATCGATTTGGACGTTACGGAAATTAGCGGAAATTCGAATGAGCTCAATTAAAGGAAATTTGGATTTGTAAGCCGAGCTATTTAACGAGAGGCACTTGTAGAAATTCTACAGGCTTTTTTCTTCATTCAAATTGGACGTCAATTTGGGAATTTATCGGAGAAATTGAGGCTTAAATGGATGAAATTCGGAACCAAAGAAGGGATGCAATTTTTGCATCAAAATATGGATTTAATTGTGGAATTGTGTCAAGAAAGTATTAAGAGGGATAAGATAGGAGACAAGCATTTAATTAAAGAGATAAAATGTTGACTTATCCCTCCTTTCCCTTGGCTTCTCTCGCACGCTCCCCTTTCCCTTCTCCTCGCTCGAACCATCTCTCTCTCTCTCAAACCTTTCTCTTTTGTTTGCATTTTGTGGAAGCCTTCTACCTGCAAATTCTCTGCCACTCTCCCGCTCACTCGCTCTCTCACGGCCACAGAAGCCACGAACCGAAGCTTCAATTCCCCTTCATCTTTGCGCTGCCACATGTCCATGTGGGACTCCCTCATAGTCAACCTTTCTCTTCATCAAGGCCATCCGGTTGACCCCTCAAAACCCCACCCACGTACGTGGCTTCAAGTTGCCACCAAAGTCTAGCAAAATTCTTGTAGCTGCCCGTGTCGTTCGTTGCTCCACCGAATTTGATCGCCCACTACCGCCTGCTCTCTCTCCTTCGAGTCTTCAATTTGGCCGCACAAAAAGAATCGAGCAGCACAAAAAGAACCGAGCAAGCCCACTCACGAGCGCCCTCCGCTAGCTCGCGTCTTCAGCGTCCCCACTGAAGACCGAAACTCCTTGCCGTGCTGCCCTTCATCCATGCGGCCTTCTCCACCGTTTCTGCTAGCCACCATCTTTGTCCTCTTACCATTTGTTGACCAAGAATCTTCAACGCCGCACGCCTGCACATCGCCAGCTCCTCCTTCGCCATTGGTCTTCACGAAGCAGCCCACGAACCAGCAACTTCTTCAACGGCCCATTTGCTTCAACGATTCAACGAGCCCGCAATTCCCAGCCCACCTTCCTTTGTTCTTTGCTCCATTTGGCCGTGTAGTTCATTGACCGGCCCATCTTCAGCCCAGCGAAATTTTAAAGTGCAGCAGCCCATCTCCACAGTTCAGCCCATCTCCAGCAGAATTTGAAGCCCAAGATCAGGCCCAAGTTCAGTTTGGTTTCAGCCCACTTGAAGTCCAAAAAGCAAGCCCAGCATCTGCTGTGGGCTTGCAAGGCTTTTGGGCTCGGCCCAAGTGTCCGCCGACACCACCAATAATTTGGATGTCGGCCGCCGTTGTGTTGTTGTCGCGGTGTTCCGGTCTTCGCCTTGCAGAAGTGAGTTTTACTCACTAATGCTTTCTTAATTTGCTAATTATGCTTAAGGATTGATTAGATTTAATTAAGTACAATTAGATGGTTAGATTAGAGTAAATTAGTGATTATTAAATAATTGTGAGGCATGTTAAACAATTGAATTGTGCAATTAGCAAGTAGAGACATACTATTATTTATTGAATGCATCTCGGGATTTTTTCCGACCCGTCTTGGGCTTCAATTAGGCATTATGGGCATAAATTGGATTTATAGTATTTGATTATTAATTTTCGAAATTAATTAGTTAATTATTTATTTTTCGGAACTTATGGGATAGACGACAACCGAAATTTTATGCTGATTGTCGTGGTGTAGTTCTTTTATTTATTTGAGCTCTACGTTGTGTGGAATTGAATTAATTGTGGAATTTTAGAAAGTGTTTCTAAATTATGTTGATTTTAGTAATTGATTGATGAATAATCGGGTATCAGCTGTTAGTGCCAAAATCGTTGTGGTAGGATACCGATTATAGTGAAAATGGTGGAAATAAAAGTGATTATGTGTGGTGGTTGCCGGCTCGATGACTAAGTACGTCATTTGGGAGAGAATGGGCATTTAGTGTATAGTGGATCAATGATAGGTTATACATCACATCGGAAAAGGCACGTGGGCTTAGTGAGTTGGTCTATCACTTGGGAGAATGTACGTGGGCTAGGTGATTAAGTATGGCATCTAGGAAGAAACACGTGAGTTCGGTAATTTGATGCATTACCTCAAAGAATGCACGTGGTCTCAATGAGTACATTTGGCATCTTGAAGAGACACGTGGGCTCGGTGACTTGATGCATCGCCTTGGAGAATGCACGTGGGCTCGGTGACTTGATGCATCACCTTGGCGAATTAGTGCCTTAAAAAATGCACGTGGGCCTAATGTTTAAGCATGTCATTTTGGCGAATAGGTTGCCTTGGAAAATGTATGTGGGCTCGGAGACTGAGTATGTCATCCTGGAGAACGCATGTAGGCTTGACGTCTAGATGTTCCATTGTGGAATGGGGAAAATCTAGTATTGATTAAAATGACATGTAATTGGCAAGGTCGATTGATCGAGATATTGATCGGTGATGTGATTGCTTGGGTGCCTATTGAACTATACTAATATGTAGGTGGAATCTGAGGCCAAAGTAAGTCATCTGACTCGTGCGTGTTTAGGCAGCTCAGTTAGCGTATTGAATTACTAATCAAGTCTTAGGGATAGAACTTGATGAAACGTGGTCTCAATGGTTATTGTATAACCATTTCAAGACCCTGATGAGGAGCTTGAGGAGGAGGAATCTAAGGAGGAGAACCCTGATTCGAAACCCAAGGAGGAGGAAGATTTTGAAGAAGAGAATGATACTGAGGAGGATCCTAAGTATGACCCGGATGAGGACTGAGATTTCATCATCTTTTGTGAACTCTGTTTATATGTGAATAGAGTGAGACTAGAAAGTTGTGAATAGTTTTGTGAAGTACTTTGAGTTATGCTCTGTATAAAAGTATAGTTGTGGATTTTAATATGAAAAATATGGCATTGCTTTTCTATCTCATCGTTTTATTGTCTGGGGATTTATAACTGCTTCCACATGTGCTATTAAAAATGAAAGTGTCGGCGATACATAGTCCTGGAATATCGCATTCTAAAATCGACCAAGTAAAAAGATGTGTGCATGCCCGAGGATCGGGGCGTGACACTTATTGCTTCAAATCTTTTTATTTATTTATTTATTTCTAATCATGCGCTAGTCTTTAGTGCTCCTAGCCTGTTCCTCATCCTTGCATTAGAAAATACCAGCTATCGTACTCTCTCATAACTTGCCATGTCCTACATTAACCAATCGCTTACTCAAGTAAAAGGATAGGACCTGGACTCCGGAAAGTGATCTTTTGTAGGATTAAATTATCCGACTCCAATAACATAAAAAGAGTGATTCGTCCCTCTCTTGCTCTCACTCACATAAGTCGCGACACGCCCTGGTGGCTTCAAACGGCGGTCATAGTAAGGCGACTAGCTTGGCTATGTCTACGACAGCTGGCCCCATGATCGGGCTTTTGTTTCTATCTATATATTTGATGTTACGATAAAAAATTGTGAATGTTGAGCCTTTATATCATACCGCATCCAATTCTGTGCAATTTCATATTTCATTGATCAAATGAAGCTTGAAAGACATAATACCGCAGTCATATAACACGTCGAGTCTTTTCCTCTGCCGCATAAGCAGTCTTATTAGTCTGTCGAGGGGCTTTGATTGACTCTGTAGCTTTCGCAAGCCCACGGCTGTTTCGGGTGAAGCTTTAGTTTCTTGTAGAAGTTCCGCGGTTGATTTTCCGCTGCTTTCTTTTTTCTTTTCTGGGTTTTGATTTCCTTTGCATGCGTGAAATGTTAGATGCTGTGCCTCCCGAGTGATCAGTGGAGTTGCTGCTGCTTGTTTGTGTCGATGATGATGTAAACATGTTTGCTTAGGGCGTGTTTGGTAACGTTTCTGTTCAAAAATCGCTGTTGCGGAACGAAAATAGAAAAAAATGTTTCGTTCGGGGGAATAATTTTTGACCTAAAAGATGCGTTTGATAAACTTGTTCTAGAAATAAAAAATGAATAGAAACACGTTTGGTAAATTTATGTTCTTTTTCTATTTTTTTTAATTTTTTAATATTTCTATTTTATTTTTCATTTTTCCTTTATTTTTTATATTTTCTTCTTTCGGCCGGTCGCCAGCCTCCGGCGATCAGCCGATGAGGCCAGCAGCCTCGCCTAGCCACGGCGAGGCTCACCGAATCTGGGCGAGCCCGAGCTCGCCCAGCCAAGGCGAGGCTTGGCGTCACCGGCGCGGGTGAGGCCGAGCCTCACTAGGGGTCGGCGACGCTCGGCCTCGCCGGGGGCCGACGACACTTCGGCGAGGTCGCCGACCCTCAACGGCGTCGTCAGCCCTCGACGGCGTTGTCGGCCTTCGACGGTCGATCGCTGGCCATGGCTGAGGCCGGCGACTGGCCAAAGAGAAAAGAAGAAGAAAAGAAGAAGAAAAGAGAAGAGAGAATAAACAAAACAAAAAATCGTTTCTTCAAAATCGTTTTTTGAACAAAAACAAATTTTTTTTGTTTCTCATTTCTGTTCGTTTTGTATTCCGGGAACGGAAAAACAAAAAATCTGTTCATAAACAGATTTAAAAAATAAAAACATGCACGCCCTTACATGACTGGTGATTTTTTTTTTTTTTTTTGTTTGGGGGAGAGAAGAGAAGGATTTGGTGGGGGAGGGGTGGGGTTGGGTTTTGGGGGTCGATGGGTGAATTCTTTTTTTTCTTTTTTTGTTCTTTTTTGTTTTGTTTGTTTTGATTTGGATTGATTGAAAATGTGATTGGTACGGCTGTTTGTGTTGCAGAGATAGATTGCGTGCATGAAAACAATGGAGTTGGGGAAGATTTTGTTTGTTCTTCTCTGTGCTAGTCTGGCTATAGCTGGAGTGGTAAAGCAAAGTTCCCTCCCTTTTTTCCACAGTCTTGAGTTTTTCGATTTTTCAAATTTGAATTTGAAACCGAAGTGCTGTCTGATTATGTGTTTGTGATTTGGGCTGAACTATGCAAACAGGTTGCCACCCTGCCGACATGCCCTGCCAATGACCTTGGTGGTGAATGTGGTGATGCTGATGATTGGGAAGTGAGTTCTTTTTCTTTCCCTTGGTGATTTTTCCTTTTTACTTTGCTGATCAGTTGTGTGGGTTATAATTATCGATAGCGGGCTGATGCATGCAGCATTGGCTAAGATTTAGCGTTGCCTTTTGGCACACATTCAGGGGAACAGAAGGTAATCCATTTTTCTGCCACGAAGTTTTGGCCCTGGGAGGATGGCACGAATTCTTTAGCTATGGCAAAAAGAAGTAAGAAATGTTTACCTAGGAAGTGAACAATAACTGTGTTTCAGTTTGGAAAATACCTCAGTTTGGAATGCATATAGGAATCAGTGCTAATAACTTTTTATTTCATTCTGCATTCGATGAACAAAACAGTGAGGGCCCACATTGAGTTCCTGAAGAAACTTGGAGTTGATCGATGGTGCTTTCATGACAGGAATATAGCTCCTGATGGCAAGACATTGGAGGAGAGTAAATAGTCGAAGTCAGTTTTGGTATTACAAGTTCATATGTAGCTTTTGGTTGCTCAGGACAATGATCTTAGAAAAAACTTTGAAACACCCATTCTTAACTTGTGCTGACGCAGCTGCTCATGAAAATTCTTAATCCAGCAGTCGAGTTTAGGTTTACTCTTTGTCGTTACTGTCGCAGGAATCTAATGCGAACTTGGATGAAGTAGTGGCCCTTGCGAAGGAGCTGCAGGTAGACTCCTGGACAAACAAAACATGATTGTTTTTGTTACAGCTGTAGCACTCTTGGAATGTGATTCTTTATGATGCCTTCTTTACTCAATTAATGGAGTCTTCTAGGCTATTGCTTGAACACATGAAAATCCTTAACCTGACTCTGAATTTTCTATATTAGAAGCATTGGCTCAACGTTGATTGATGGAGTGTCTGGATGGATGATGATTCCATGTTATTGCTGAGAGCACCATAAAGCATATTCCTAAGCTGTGAGGATCTTTTGCTCCTACTTTCTAAATTATGATCAAACTTGATGTCGGGACTTGAAAGCATGGTTTCTGAGCTTAATTTGTTGAATGCAATAAAATTTTGGAGGGAAGTCTCTCAACTTGTATATTTCCATTATTCCATTATTCATTTTAATCATTTTAAGGAAGTTCTTTCTATTGCCGCTCTAGACTATCTGTTATGATCTCAAGTAAGATGAGATCTTGCAATTGTTTGTGACAATTTTATTGGATGCCCATTTTATCTTGTTAAGCATCAGCCATTATTGGTCAATATGCTATAGAATGACACAAGCGAACGCAGGTTGACTCCCTTTTTTGGTGGCTTGAACAGGAATGCATCAAATTAAAAACAGTTTATATGTCTCCCACGACACAAGTGAACTAAGCTTGCTTGATACTGGTCGCATCGCCTAAATCATCTAGTATTTTACATTTTCGTTCCACTCAACTTAACGTCCTATCCTTAAAATACCTTTTATCATAATTGACAGGCAAGCTTCCTCGAAGCAGCTGTTGCCTATAAGGAGAAGATTGGATTCAACGGTAATGTCTTTCTTGACATTTAAATGGAACACTTTTAATAGAAGTAGTGTTCTATTAGATTGGGGATTACCTGGATTTGTGTTCAGACTGTTTTATATTTAGCATCCGTTAGCTCTGCCACTGAAATTCTTTCACTAAGTGTTTATTTTGCCTGCCATATCAGCTTTGCCTGATTTTCCTTTTCCATGTGCTTAACCAGGGACTTTATTGCTTGAACCTAAGCCTCAAGAGCCAATGAAGCATCAGTATGATTATGCATTTGTGTAAATTGGTGAAACAGCTTCCATGAATCACCTTTACTTGTGGGAATCTTGTTACAGGTATGACTGGGACGTTGCTACAACTGCCAGTTTTCTGCGGAAGTATGGCCTTTTAGCTGAGTATCAAATGATTTGCCGGTCTGTGTAGGAATATTGAATTAATGATTTGCCGTGTTGTTCTTTTCCTCTACTCATGTGAGGTATCTGGTGTTAGCGTACCTGCAAGTCTTGAGGAACTTTTTTAACTTTGAGTTCTTCTGCCTATTTTAAAACCATGTCTTGATGTTGCTCTGTCCATCCCCTTGCAGGAGAATTTAAAATTAATGTTGAGTGTTACCATGCAACTTTATCCGGGCGCAGGTATTTCATGCTATGTGATGCTAAAACTGAATGCTGATTTGCTGCGAGTAAGTTCTTGAATTTGGATTGTGGACCCGAAGATCTCATTGCTTCGGTGAAACTTTACTTCTTTTTTCATTTTTATAGTTGTCACCACGAGCTAGAAACCGGTAGACTTAATGGTCGACTTGGAAACTTAGATGCCAACACTGGCGATACACAGATTGGTACTTTTCTATATCCAAATCTGGAATATGCGCAATTAAAACTTCTTAATAGTATTAATAATTATGTAATGTAATCGTTGATAGGATGGGACACTGATCAGTTCCTAACTGATATTGGAGAGGCAACTTTGGTCATGCTCAGTGCAGTCAGAAATGTATGTCAAAAATTAACTTTGCTTTTGGATAAATAAAGTCTTTTGGCGACAAGCCTATGTAAATGCAACTTTATAATTATGTTCTTCATTCTTACCTTTCATAAGAAGGATTGGCACCAGGGGGCATCAATATGTAAGCATCCTTTTCTTCTCTTCTCGATGCATCTTTTTTCTTTTTCGGATTAATACTGATTATAGAGGCTGTGAGGCATAATATGGATTTTGCCTAGTGTTGTGTTCAATGCTTCATTTCATATGTCCTTTGCTGTAGTATAAATATTGTTTGTGTGATGCTGTAGACAAAGAGAAAGCACGGACGTTGAAGACTTGTTCACCGGTTATATTAGCAGAATGGACACCTTGGCTCGTGGGCTCCGAAATGTCACCAAGCTGAATGAGGTGAACTAATTACTTCCGTTCAACTCATTGATGTTCCTAGTCCCGACAGTTTAGATACTTCTCCTCAATCAACATGACTAATTATTCTCACTTTTCAAACATAGGATGGTTCTCTGGACGAACTTGTCAGGAAGCGATATGAGAGCTTTGATGCCGAATGCGGCGCTCAAATTGAGGTACTTCCTCAGAGCAAGCATCTCTTCTTACTATTCCCTTTAAATATGCACCGCTTCTTCACCATGTCTAATTTTTTTTTTTTTAATGACTGATCCTGAACTTTCTTGGTCAGGCTGAGGTGGATTTTGAAACACTTGAAAAGAAGGCTACCGAATGGGGTGAGCCCCAGGTTCCTTCAGCTAAGCAGGTAATACAGAAGGACTTAATGAGGACCTTACGTCCTTCACTTTATAATTCTGTTCTTGGGTTCTGTGTTTGGCCTATGTTTCTAATCTTTTTTAATCTTCCTTTTTCAGTTAATACAGATGCTTTAAATACTAGGGAAACTCTAGAATGTGTTACCGCATGACTTGGCTAGCGGTTGCTTGATCTTAAGTTGTAGGTCCTAAGAGTGCTAAATACAACACTGTTAATCAAATGATGCCACATGAGCATGTCTCAATGAAGATTTAGTCCTAATCAAATAATGCCACATGTTTCATGAAGCAAAGGAATTAACTAACTGGCTATGGCAATGGACCAAAGTGCTTTCAAGTACTGAGTTTTCTTTTGTTTGTGTGTTATTAGGATAAATATAAGAGATATAACTGTCCAACATTGACATATTCATTGGCTCAATAAGTTGTGCCTGAAACATTAAAAGAATTGGAGCTACAATGTTCGTTATTAGTCACAAATTATGAACTTCTTTAGTACTGTCCCTTTGATGCTAAGTTATTTCCTCTTGTTTCTTTCTTGAATGCTTTGCCTTTCTCGACTATGATTTTGCACTGAGCTACTCTTGATTATCTTTGGTGCTTTCCACACCTAGTACTCGAAATGTCATTTGTCCTTATACTGTGACCTCAGAATATACCCACTATCACGATCTGATATGTAGATGACTAGCACTATCTACTTCTATATCATAGTATATTGACGGCGTCTTGATCTTCGATTTTTTTCTCTAACAAGCATTATCCTTTTTCAGGCGTTGGTATGGCTTGAGCTGATGATTTACCTGTTTGCCATATTTTTAGAAACTCGTGGAGATGATTTTCCAGTCTGCATTGTAAATAAACCCAAGGTTTTTTGTTTACTGAGAAAGATTGTATGGTTCTCTGAGATATAATGCTAGTTTCGAAATAACACTCTAGTTTCCTTGAACTCAGATGGTTTTAGCAAATCAAATTCAACCTTTATTTTCTTGGAGCTTTATCATTGCATCTTTATCCTACTTTCGCATTTGCATGTGGTTTTTTCTAACGCTCTTTCTCATGCGAAGGAGGTAGCTATATCATTTTGCTTCTGGGTTTATGAACTGCTAGGGTTATAGTAGCGAAAGGCGTGAATTTTTTACGTTTAGGGAAAAAAATGATGTTGCTGGTTATCTAATTGATTTGATGTGACCGATCAATGACCATATTAAATGCGTTTCAATGTGAAAGTCAAGAAGTTATAGTTCGTAGTTTATGATTGACTCATTTTGCCACGTGCTAGTTGTCACTCCACTTTATGCACCCGCTATACAGATTACATTTTGCGAGACTAGGTCAGCTCTGCTCAAGTCTTCTTACAAGACTAGTTGACATCGAGCGCCCATTGACAGTGAGCTGGTTTTGATCCGTGTTCGATAGAATCAACATACTGCGATAAATCTGTCCAAAGAGCACGGTTTTAGTGATGTTTGGCCCTAATGAAACGATCAGCACGCTGTTAGATGAGTTGCCTTGCGATTTATATGGAGTATCGCTGTATCTATGCGTCTCCTATGCAAGTACAAATTCAAACAAGTGATAATGACAAAGGCTTTGAATGTACACAAGCACGTGACCTGCGGGAGCGCATGTGCGCACACTTGCATGCTTAGCACCATCCAAAATCTTAAATGTTGAATTTTCTTTATTGAGAAGTTCAAATGTGGCTTACTTTATGGATTGAATCCATCAAAAAGCTCATCCAAAAACCTAACCGTGAGGAACCACTCAAGAGGAGCCTTTTATCAAATCTGAGAAACAAGTGCACTTGCTGGTATTGACCTCTTTTAGTGCGATCGTGGTGTTGGCCCCTCTTAGTAAATCCTGCACCTGCTCACTGCACACTCTCATAACTCATATATGTCCCAAAAGAACCAAATCCTTCGCTCGAGGAAGACGGAATTGTGACCCCGGCAACGAGTGCCGCATCATTGGGAAATCGTTTGGAACACGGGATATGAGTCCGACCAAGCGTTTTACTGCGTCGATGAGCAAACTGTGTCGGGTTGTTAATTGCAGGCATGCACAATGAGCATTAGAATAGAAGCAGCAAGGAGATCTTCCCAAATTCTCAAAAAACATAAAATCTGTTGGTGTTTCGTGGTCTGGCTATCTTTATTTATTTATTTATTTATTATTTTTTCACTTTGGACTCTCTCACAGATAGTGATCTAGGCTCTCTTGGGATTCCCTAGTGAACAGGGTCGGCGATATATTAACTCTCTCTCTGTCTTTGTCTCTGTCTCTGTCTGACTCTCTCACAGACAGTGATCTAGGCTCTCTTGGGATTCCCTAGTGAACAGGGTCGGCGATATATTAACTCTCTCTCTCTCTTTGTCTCTGTCTCTGTCTCTCTCTCTCATATAAACTTCCTAGAAGATGTTAAAATGTCCTATGTCACGTCCTGAATCCACAAAGGTAGGTAGGGGTAATGACATAACTGTCCTTTCACCAAAAAATAGGATCTCAAACTATACCTAAAAGTCAAGCTCCCAAAAGTGCTCTCGTATTAACGGTCGCTAATTGAGGAACCCGAAAAAATAAGGAAGGAGATGAGTGAACAATCACAGTTTAGTAAGTAGTGCATATTTCCTCTAAACAAATTGAATATCAACTATGCACTTTACAAAACAATGTTCAAAGCTCACTTATCTTGATCCTAGTATAATACACATACAATAAAAGAATAATTATATTGCTTTAACATCTACATATCAGAAAACATTTGTTCAATCAATAATATCATAACAAACAACGATGATCTAATCCTTTAATCAATCTTATCAATTCACATGTTGATGATTTAAACCATTGATTAATCTCATCAAATCACACGTCAATGATCAATTTCATCAACTAATCTCATCAAATCACACGTCAATGATCAATTTCATCAACTAATCTCAAATTGCATGTAAATGGTCCATTTCATTGACCGAATTCGTGCTCAAATTTTAGCCATGATTATGCATAACACCTTGTGAAAAGGTAACCAAACTCATTTTTTCGCAATGTCACCACCTATATTGTCACTACTTGGCCTATTAGGATATATTAAACTAACATGCACATACCCACAAACCCCTCAATGAGCTCATAGATATTAAGCACCAACACAAACTAGTAACAAGATCCTTTACAATTTGCAAGCAAATTCGGAATCAAATTACAAATGGTTTCACAAACCAAGCATATTATCTTTGTCAGCCCATTCATCAAATAGAATACATTTCACAAGGCATTTCTTAGACTATTTCAAAATCCATTTCATAAACTAGGTTCACAATGTATATATAACATCTCACAACATGTTTCATAATCATTCTCAATTGCCTAGTAAATGCCTGATCTAGATTTTTATGCAATAAACATGCTTTTTCATAACTCGTAATATATTGAATCTCTATAACTTTCAAGACATAAGTTCTTTTTTTGGGTCAGATTCAAGACATAAGTTCACAAATTCATAAAATAGATATCATCACTTAACCCACAACAAACTATTCGCATCGACGATCACGTAATCTTACAATTAGATGAAAATAAACACCGAAACTAGTAAGATTAGCTCACCAAGGGCCGGTGACACTCGGCCTCGCCAGGGGCCGATGACACTCTGGCGAGATCGCCGACCCTCGACGGCGTCGCCAGCCCTCGACGGTCGGTTGCCAGTCATGGCCGAGGCCGGTGACCGACCAAAGAGGAAAGAAGAAAAGAAGAAGAAAAGAGAAGAGAGAAAGAAGAAACATGAAACAAAAAATTGTTTTCTGGAACAAGAAACAATTTTTTTTTGTTTCTCATTTCTGTTCTTTTTGTGTTCTAAACAAAAAAACAAATAAAAAACAGAAACGCAATCAAACGCGTTTGTTTTTTTTTTGTTCTTAATAAAAAAACAAAAAATCTGTTCATAAACAGATTTTAGAAATAAAAACATGCACGCCATTACATGTCTGGTGATTTTTTTTTTTTTTTGGGAGAGAGAAGGATTTGGGGGAGGGGGGGAGGGGTGGTTGGGTTTTGGGGGTTGATGGGTGAATTCTTTTTTTGTTCATTTTTGTTTTGTTTGTTTTGATTTGGATTGATTGAAAATGTGATTGGTACGGCTGTTTGTGTTGCAGAGATAGATTGCGTGCATGAAAACAATGGAGTTGGGGAAGATTTTGTTTGTTCTTCTCTGTGCTAGTCTGGCTATAGCTGGAGTGGTAAAGCAAAGTTCCCTCCCTTTTTTTCCATAGTCTTGAGTTTTTCGATTTTTCAAATTTGAATTTGAAACCGAAGTGCTGTCTGATTATGTGTTTGTGATTTGGGCTGAACTATGCAAACAGGTTGCCACCCTGCCGACATGCCCTGCCAATGACCTTGGTGGTGAATGTGGTGATGCTGATGATTGGGAAGTGAGTTCTTTTTCTTTCCCTTGGTGATTTTTCCTTTTTACTTTGCTGATCAGTTGTGTGGGTTATAATTATCGATAGCGGGCTGATGCATGCAGCATTGGCTAAGATTTAGCGTTGCCTTTTGGCACACATTCAGGGGAACAGAAGGTAATCCATTTTTCTGCCACGAAGTTTTGGCCCTGGGAGGATGGCACGAATTCTTTAGCTATGGCAAAAAGAAGTAAGAAATGTTTACCTAGGAAGTGAACAATAACTGTGTTTCAGTTTGGAAAATACCTCAGTTTGGAATGTATATAGGAATCAGTGCTAATAACTTTTTATTTCATTCTGCATTCGATGAACAAAACAGTGAGGGCCCACATTGAGTTCCTGAAGAAACTTGGAGTTGATCGATGGTGCTTCCATGACAGGAATATAGCTCCTGATGGCAAGACATTGGAGGAGAGTAAATAGTCGAAGTCAGTTTTGGTATTACAAGTTCATATGTAGCTTTTGGTTGCTCAGGACAATGATATTAGAAAAAACTTTGAAACACCCATTCTTAACTTGTGCTGACGCAGCTGCTCATGAAAATTCTTAATCCAGCAGTCGAGTTTAGGTTTGCTCTTTGTCGTTACTGTCGCAGGAATCTAATGCAAACTTGGATGATGTAGTGGCCCTTGCGAAGGAGCTGCAGGTGGACAAACAAAATAATGATTGTTTCTGTTACAGCTGTAGCACTCTTGGAATGTGATTCTTTATGATGCCTTCTTTACTCAATTAATGAAGTCTTCTAGGCTATTGCTTGAACGCATGAAAATCCTTAACCTGACTCTGAATTTTCTATATTAGAAGCATTGGCTCAGCGTTGATTGATGGAGTGTTTGGATGGATGATGATTCCATGTTATTGCTGAGAGCACCATCATTCATAAAGCATATTCCTAAGCTGTGAGGATCTTTTGCTCCTACTTTCTAAATTATGATCAAACTTGATGTCGGGACTTGAAAGCATGGTTTCTAGTTCATGTTTCCATGTTCTTGTTATTCCGAGCTTAATTTGTTGAATGCAATAAAATTTTGGAGGGAAGTCTCTCAACTTGTATATTTCCGTTATTCAATTATTCATTTTAATCATTTTAAGGAAGTTCTTTCTATTGCCGCTCTAGACTATCTGTTATGATCTCAAGTAAGATGAGATCTTGCAATTGTTTGTTACAATTTTATTGGATGCCCATTTTATCTTGTTAAGCATCGGCCATTATTGGTCAATATCCTATAGAATGACACAAGTGAACGCAGGTTGACTCCCTTTTTTTGGTGGCTTGAACAGGAATGCATGCTTAGCACCATCCAAAATCTTAAATGTTGAATTTTCTTTATTGAGAAGTTCGAATGTGGCTTATTTTATGGATTGAATCCATCAAAAAGCTCATCGAAAAACCTAACCGTGAGGAACCACTCAAGAGGAGCCTTTTATCAAATCTGGGAAACAAGTACTCCTTTTTAGTATTGACCTCTTTTAGTGCGATCGTGGTTTTGACCCCTCTTAGTAAATCCTGCACCTGCTCACTGCCCTCTCATATCTCACATAGGTCCCAAAAGAACCAAATCCTTCGCTCGAGGAGGACCGAATTGTGACCCCGGCAACGAGTGCCGCATCATTGGGAAATCGTTTGGAACACGGGATATGAGTCCGACCAAGCGTTTTACTGCGTCGATGAGCAAACTGTGTTGGGTTGTTAATTGCAGGCATGCACAATGAGCATTAGAATAGAAGCAGCAAGGAGATCTTCCCAAATTCTAAAAAAACATGAAATCTGTTGGTGTTTCGTGGTCTGGCTATCTTTATTTATTTATTATTTTTTCACTCTGGACTCTCTCACAGACAACGATCTAGGCTTTCTTGGGATTCCTTAGTGAACTTACACAGGGTCGGCGATATATTAACTCTCTCTCTCTCTTTGTCTCTGTCTCTCTGTCTTTGTCTTTGTCTCTCATATAAACTTCCTAGAAGATGTTAAAATGTCCTATGTCACGTCCTGAATCCACAAAGGTAGGTAGGGGTAATGACATAACTGTCCTTTCACCAAAAGATAGGATCTCAAACTATACCTAAAAGTCAAGCTCCCAAAAGTGCTCTCGTATTATCGGTCGCTAATTGAGGAACCCAAAAAAATAAGGAAGGAGATGAGTGAACAATCACAGTTTAGTAAGTAGTGCATATTTCCTCTAAACAAATTGAATATCAACTATGCACTTTACAAAACAATGTTCAAAACTCACTTATCTTTTACTCTAGTATAATACACATACAATAAAAGAATAATTATATTGCTTTAACATCAACATATCAAAAAACATTTGTTTAATCAATAATATCATAACAAACAATGATGATCTAATCCTTTAATCAATTTTATCAATTCACATGTTAATGATTTAAACCATTGATTAATCTCATCAAATCACACGTCAATGATAAATTTCATCAACTTATCTCAAATTGCATGTAAATGGTCCATTTCATTGACCAAATTCGTGCTCAAATATTAGCCATGATTATGCATAACACCTTGTGACAAGGTAACCAAACTTGTTTCTTGGCAATGTCACCACCTATATTGTCACTGTTGGCCTATTAGGATATATTAAACTAACATGCACATACCCATAAGCCCCTCAATCAACTCATAGATATTAAGCACCAACGCAAACTAGTAACAAGATCCTTTACAATTTGCAAGCAAATTCGGAATCAAATTACAAATGGTTTCACAAACCAAGCATATTATCTTTCTCAGCCCGTTCATCAAATAGAATACATTTCACAAGGCATTTCTTAGACTATTTCAAAATCCATTTCATAAACTAGGTTCACAATGTATATATAACATTTCGCAACATGTTTCATAATCATTCTCAACTGCCTAGTAAATGCCTATCTAGATTTTTATGCAACAAACATGCTTTTTCATAACTCGTAATATATTGAATCTCTATAACTTTCAAGACATAAGTTCACAAATTCATAAAATAGATATCATCACTTAACCCACAACAAACTATTCGCATCGACGATCACGTAATCTTAACAATTAGACGAAAATAAACACCGAAACCAGTAAGATTACCTCAACTACAAATTGATTAAACTATGACTCCTATGTGCTAACAAGCAACATACTATTCACGTTGAGGTTCTCATAATCCTAAAAATTAAACAAGAATCAAGGTTAAAACCTAGTAAAACTCTGCCTTAACTACAAATTGGCTAAATTATTTTAAATGCTAACAAAATGACTTCTATGCACTAACAAATCACTCACTTGAATTGATTATTCACGCTTAACGTAATGCAAAACAAAACCCTAAAATTCTCTCCTACAAAACTGTTGCTCCAAATTGAGTCCTATCAAAACCCACAACTCTATGACACTATAGTCCACTATTTCCATAAAATCTCATAACTTGACAACTCAAAAATTGGACTTCGTAGTTTGATTCCCTAAACTTTGAATTTGTGCCTAACCTCGAAAGTTACTCCGATTGAACGAATACAAGACTTGAATCCTTACTGGGCATTGCAATTTGGGGTTGAATCAATGTGTTGTGGTGTTTGCATTGCGTACGTGGAATCCCTTTTCTTTTTATTCTTCTTCCCTTATTTTCTTTCTCTCCCTTTTTTTGCATTGCTTTCAGTCCTCTCTCTAAATTTCCTAACACACAATGTTCTAGTTTCCCAACTAATCAGGTCAAATTGGAATCAATCTTGTAAGAGATTGGTAGGGTTTAAACATTCATTGACGACGATGAAAAGCGGGGAGAGAGAGAGGTCAAAATCTCAATCATTGATCGACGGATCGAAATGTACGCCATATGATTCAGCAACATTAAGTTTAAGGCTGACCGATAGCAGGGATCGAATTGCTTGGGGAGCACCTAGTTAGTGTTAGGAGATTTTCTTGTCTAATCTTTGGAAGGATGTGGCTGTCCTATTTCTAGCTCGAGAAGTTCGGTATTGTTCTCGATCGGGGGAACTGGTGTTAGGAGATTTTCCTGTCTAATCTTCGGAAGGACGTGGCTGTCCCGTTTCTAGCTCGGGAAGTTCCAATAAATGTATACCCGATCTCTTGCGGTGCTCTTTATGCCACTCTTATCTCTCCTTTTTTCTGAATCTAATGTCAGAGCTTCAATCCTAACCCTCATTCAACGCTGTTCGGCGGACCTCCCCTTCAACGGTAAGAAAGGTCGCTGGACCCCCGCCAAGTTTTGCCAGCTAGACATAGGGTCGATCCTCCAATTGTTGCACAAAATCTCAGGTCGCGGTCAAACGACGCTGACTGCCGGTCCTAAACGAACAAATCTTGTCTCAACACATGCCCAAGAGTTCATTAAGCTGCGCAACCTCTTTTTGGATTAATCTGCTAGAACTAGCTAATCACGTAACAAGAAAAAACACGATAGCGATCCACGCCTGATCCCGGGGCGAAGCACGGATTTCTGCGCTAGTTCTAGATTTCACCTAGGCCTCATCTCCCCGCATTATCCGAACCCTAAGCCTTGGCGGTATTTTGGCCTGTTAGGTAACTATCACCATCGATTTGGCAGACCCCGGAGCCTTCACTAGAATCGTGGGCATGCACGGTGAGGATATAGCCTTTCCAAGTGTCGCAAAAGGAGCGTGTAGAAAGCACAGCTCCATAATCAACTTTGGAAAACCTCCCCTCTCCATTCTCCCGAAAAAGCATGAAGCTGCAGGCGCTTTGCGGTCCTCCTCTGTGTCTTCTCCTCTGCCTTCTCTTCCAGTCTGGACTGTCCCAAACGGTGGTCAAGTCTCTTCCCGGATTGCCTGGAGACCTCCCTTTTATCTCGAAACCGGGTTAGTGACATTCCCTTTCACTTTTTTGTGCTGTTGTCCTTATCTCTCTCTTCTCTCTCTATCTCTCTCTCTCTCGGTACTTGTTTGAATCTTTGCATGTTATGACTGATTCTCTCCCCCTTTTTTTAATTGTTTTAGATACATTGGAGTTGGGAGTTGGATGATGTTCAACTTTTTTATTACTTTGTCGAGTCGGAGAGGAGCCCAAGAGACGACCCTCTGGTGCTATGGCTCACCGGCGGGCCCCGGTTGCTCTGCTCTCTCCGGACTGATTTACGAGATCGGTGAGTCCTCCTCTGAACCTTTGCCTTTGCCAAAACACGGGTCAAGAGAAACCGAGCCGAGCTTGTCAGATGTGGTGGTCAACCGCCGAGAGTGAAATCTAACGTTCCCAATTTTCATGGTCACTGTCTTACTGTCTTAATCGACTAATACCCTTTTGTTTGCAAATCGAACTCCACACTCGTGAGAGGTTGATTTCGAGGCTTCATGCCAAACAAGATTGTAGCTGACAACCAAGCATTAGAAATCAATTACTACTTTCCTAGGTGAATAGTTACTATATTACGTCTCTTATGTCAATGACACAAAGGGGATATTAAATAAATGGAATTAAGAGACAATGACATTTCTTCTTGGTTCAAAAAGTAAGTTCATGTGGCACTTGAATTTTGCATGCCGTCACATGCAATAAGCTGATTACGGCATGATAAATGGACATTTCATTTTGAAATTTTATGTATTCTAATGCGGATGTTCATTACATGTAATGTAGGTCCATTTACGTTCAATTATGAGAAATCTTCTAGATTCAGACCAGCACTCAAATTGAATGATTATTCATGGACAAAGGTAACAAAAAATGATTTATGCTACATGAACCTCTTAATTTGATTGGACAATTGTTGAGTATACCATATTTCTAGTCTTATATGTTAGCAAGTCATTCACGATTAGCTTTGCTCACTATACAGGTGGCGAATATTATATTCTTAGATCAACCTGTTGGAACTGGATTTTCTTATGCTAATAACTGGGAAAGCTATAATATAAACGACAACATTTCAATTGCAGAATCTTACGAATTTCTAAGGAAGGTAAAGTCAAAAAGAGAATTTTTATATAAAGGAGAGTCTCTACATAATTAATACTATTAATCTCTTTTTAATCTTTTGCCCTTGTTGCTTGATTTAGTGGCTTAAGCTCCATCCCCAGTTTTTGAGCAACCCACTCTACATTGCTGGGGACTCTTACTCGGGTGTCACTGTTCCAAGGGTCGCTTTAGAAGTTGATAAAGGTATCATTATTTATTCATTTTTTATATTCTACTTCCTCGTGAGTAACCATTTTATATTTGCAATTCTATGCGTCGATATTTTTATATTCCAAAAAGTTTTGAATAAAAAAGCCCAAGTGTGTACTCCCCAAATTCAAATTAACCAAAAAATAAGAAAAATATAAGTCAATTCAAACGCGTCCTAAAAGACGATTATGTTTGTTTCTTTTGGGGATCATGGTCCATTATGATTTATACCAGGAAATGAAGCCGGTTTGGAGCCTAAGATGAATCTTGAGGTAACTATCGCTATCATCACATTAGTACACTCATTATTTTGCATTTCCTTTTTTAAAGAATGAAACTTATTGGTTCAATTTGATTCAGGGCTACGTACTCGGAAACCCCCTAACAAGTTATGATAGTGACCTCAATTCAAGAGTCCCATTTGCTCATCTGAAGGGTCTTATATCAAATGAGCTATATGAGGTAAAGACTTTTTTTCTACAGCATATCATCGACAAATTTTTTTCACGTTTTTCGTTATTGCCTGGTGCATGAAAAGATTGATTGAGACGCATACTAAATGTATTAGATGTAGAATGTGTATCATTATTTTTAGAATGAAATACAAATTCAGGAAATTTTCTTAATTATCAATACTAATATCATAAAAAGCGAGAAAACAAAAGGCAAAAATATGTGTTCTGAGATTTTTGCCCACACCGAATATTTCTCCACGAGTCACTTATTTTTATTTAATATTTGATTCGAAAATTAATGTCCATCTTTTTTGTGAATTTCAGTCAGCTAAAACTGATTGTAACAGTGAGTACATAAACGTCAACGAAAGCAATGCTGATTGCGTTGACGATCTTAAAGCTGTGAACCTGGTTAGTTGGCAATCAGTTTTTTTTGCCTCCTCTTTATTTCTTTATTATTTCTTTCTGTCTTTTTCCCCTTTTTGACCAATATTTTTTTTTATTATTATTGGAAATTCCATGCATTGAACCTTGACTTTTTGCTAACTACAGTGCGTGGAGAATATAAATACGGCAAACATACTGGAACCGAACTGCGTGACTCAGTCTCCCAAATCGACGGTCAGTGATAGGTGGGACCCAACCTTAATAAATCGAGACCCTTCACCTCTCCTTTTGCCGACGGAAAGAGCTTCCCGGGTTTGGTGCCGGGTAAGAATCAGTTTTTTTTATTTTAACCACCGTTTTGCCACATATTTTCAGAAAAAAATAGGAATCAATTTGTTAATTGAATTTTCCTTTTTACCTTTTAATTAATTTAATTTTAGCCGCGTAGGCACTTTGACTTCTCCGTACTCGAAATACCAAGAACTTCCATGATATATAAGTATTGACATGTAAATTCGAGTATAAAGTTCTCATAAATTATTGGAATTTAAATAATATTTTTTTATTCTGACAAGAAAACTAGATGTCGTTTTTCGTTTGGTTAAAGCTGATGTGACTTAATTAATTAGATATTTGGTGGATCATCATCTTCGTTGGTCAATTACAGTTTTCTCAGATTATTTTGATTCTCTACTTCTCATCCATTCTCTAGTCAAGAATATCAAATACATGTTAACATAACATTTACGTTCAAGAGAAAAAAGGGAAAAAAAGTAATAATATTCATGTTTTTGATTAGTAGTCACACCATGGTAATTATGTACAAATACAACTTCATTACGCTGTAATTAGTATTTATTTACATTGAAATTTGATGATTAATATATCAAATTAAAGGTCAAGGTTAAAAATTAGAAATGACAAATCTCGAAATTTGATGACTTACCATTTTCCTGACCATAAAAAATTTAAGTTCTTATGTGAGTAGTTGCCAATGATGTGTAAATATTTTTAATTTCTCCAGGGTTGAAATTTTACGACCAATGAAGTCGGCTTAAGGATGATTCCCTTAAGCTCTCTAATCAAATAATTGGTGACTCATTTTTTTTTTTAATTATCGCGTGGCTAAATACACCCTCAAGCAATCTGACCGGAAATTCCTGACCAAAAAATAATAATTTGACAGGAAATTTGTGTCGAATTAGTCATTTTCAGCTTAAATAAAAAGGATCATGATCAAATTGCAAAGTTCCCAGCTCAATTTAGTAACCTCATTTTTTCAATGTAGAATTATAACTATCTCTACATCTATATCTGGGCTAGCGCTAAAGTAGTTCAAGATGCTCTTCATATCCGAGAGGTATGTCTACCAGTAATGTTAATTACATAATATCACTTTATTTATTATTATCTTTTTGTTCTTTTTCTTACATCTATTTTTGGTCTATATTTTGTGATGTGTTTAATGATAAGCCAGGGGACAGTTGAGAAGTGGGTAAGGTGCAATAAGACTTTATCTTACACATCCAATGTCCTAGTTGTCATTGACATACACAAAGAGCTCATAAAAAGGGGATTTCGAGTGCTTATTTATAGGTAATTAAGCATCACTTTGCAATGTGATTTATGGCTCATAGTTGACCTACTTACTTCACTTAATGTTACTCTTTCTTAACGTGCAGTGGTGATCACGACATGGTCATCCCGTATGTGGGAACTCAAGCTTGGATCGATACACTAAATCTAACGATTTCCAAAGATTGGCACGCGTGGTTTGTCGACGGACAAGTTGCCGGGTTTGGTTTCGATAACAACCTCTTAACTACTGTATAGTTCAATTTCTAGATGAATTCTCCCGACATCACGGTACTTATATCGATTTATTAAATGAGGCTCCTGCATTTTCGATACTCGGTGAAAGTAAAAGTCTGTCCATCCGAGTTCCCTCAGGATAATATCGCAAAATGCATATACAGCAGCTAGACAACTGATCCATTTTTATTTTTATTATACCTTCTATTGGGTATCTCAATCGTTTGTGCTTACTTTGCTCTCTTTTCTCTCTTACAGGTATGCTACGCTGTATTCTTCCTTTCCATCCCTTTTTACATTTGTAACCGTGAAGGTAAAGAGATTCATATCCTATACTTTCTTCTTTACAAGCCCTTTTTTCTTAGCTTTTTCACATTTTCATATCTTAATTTCAACGAAATTGGCTCCTTAGAATTCGCGAACCGTATGTTGAAAGTGGTGTTATATGAACTCCTTCGTGCAGGGAGCAGGACACACGGCTCCAGAATACAAGCCCAAGGAATGTTTTGCGCTGATTAGTAGGTGGTTCGATTATTTTTACATTTAACTTGCACTTGTAGCTCCCTTTTAGTTTGACGATTTATATAATAAACATATTGTTGATGTAATAATTTTCCGGTGCTACGACTCGAGAACAATGCCAAAATGGATATCCTTGCTCATCTCTAAGAATTCCAGATTAGATTGAGCTCCTCAAACATCTAACATTGCGACATCTCAAAGTGTTTTTTCTTTCACAAATGTTGTTGATGAGTCATAACACCGCACTCAATAAGTAACTGATGAAGTATATATACTTTACATTTTTTTAATGCACTGATCTATCTCATATCATATGTGATCAATACCTCCATAGTCAGACCATTCCATGTGGAGTATGTTTAATAGGGGCGCCGAAGGCACTATTGACATGATCCTCAATACGTAATCGGGAGCATTGCTCCCTTATGCACCTCCTCAGTCATTGAATGATTGATGGAAATGCAACCCGCAATAGTTCAACAACAATAATTTTTTAAGGCCGGTTATTGCTATTGGTTGTTTGCAAACAAACAAAATAGTGTTTTTTTTTTTTTTTTTTTTGGCTTCACATAGGAAAGTTTGGAAGGATGTCGGCCACTCTATAAGCATGGGCCTCTTCTAGCGTGTGGGCTAGAGCTCATAACACCTGCGTGCAGGTGTGCCATTTTGGTGCAATTATTAGACGTAGTTAGCACTTTGTGCGCTCATGGATAATAATTAGCAATAATCCTCTATTATTATCTTCTTCTTTTTTTTTTTTTTTTGTTTCATGCCGCTATTTTGCTAATCTTTCTTAGTCATGTCTCAACCTTTGGAAGGTTATATTTGTTCAATCGATATTTTCAGAAGTTATGAAATTCAGATATTTGTTCAATCAATACTACTACTACTACTACTACGGTAACAAGAATGTGATTCACTCCCTTGCTAGGACTTTTACTACTACCGGACCAACTATAAAAGGGCCTCCATACTACTACTACTACTACTACTACTACTACTATACTACTACTATTGCTACTGCTACTACTATTGCTACTGCTACTACTATTGCTACTGCTCCTACTGCTACCGCTACTGCTATTGCTACTGCTACTGCTACTGCTACTCCTACTCCTACTCCTACTACTCCTACTCCTACTCCTCCTACTACTACTACTACTACTACTACTACTACTACTATTACTACTAATTTTGAAAAATGTTTTTCTAAAATAATTGTTTATATTGTTGATGATGAAGTTGACTTTTTTTTTTTTTTAATGATATGAGCAATCATTTAAAAAAAATATTATCCAAATTGTTACCTTTCCGTGAACCAAATACTCTCTTAATTTTACTTTGATATTTTGTTGCTTGGGCTTTGATTCAGTGGCTTACATTGTTGCACCTTGAGTATCCAAGCAACCCACTCAACTTATGTACAATGCTCTCTTGAATGTCATAAACTTTTCTTTGATTACTTAAATGCCATATAACTTTTGAATCGATCAATTGAGTGCCATAATATATTAAAATTGTTCATCACAAATGCCATGCCACTCTGGATTTTTGACACTTACCTGAACATTTTTAAAGAATTAAGGCACTCAAGGGAACAATTGAAAGTCATGGCACTCAAATGAATAATTAGAAGTCATGGTAGTGAACACTTTTTAAAAGTTGTGACACTGAATTAGTCGAAGGAAAATAAAATTTATTGTACTCAAATGAGATCCGTACGGAGGTTAAAGCACATGAGGTTTTCTTATTCCCACGTATTTGGTATCATTCAAAGGCCCCGGTCCTTATTTGAAATTCAAATGATAAGTTGACTTTGCCTAAAAGACCCAATCGTTGGTTTGAGCAAAGACACGAGGGGGACTGTCACGTTGTGTTCGGATTGGAAAAAGTACTTCTAATTGAATTTGAATGAAGAAGGTCGTTTGGGTTTCGATTTCAAAGTCACGTCGTGCTCGGATTCTTCTGACGAATTCTTCCCCACTCGGGCCATGCACCCACTTTGCAATTGCAAGTGCCCGTCCCGCAAGAAAGTGGCACTATTTTGTAAAGCTCGTCGCATTTTTCTTACGACAACACCGTACTTCCAGAACTTTCCACTCTATTAATTCGAAAATATTATCCAATTAATCTAAAGTTTTTTAATTTTAGTAATATAATTCTAAAACTTCACGTGAAATTCTAATATAATCCTTCAACCCAATTTTCATCAGAAAATGCTGACGTGGCGTTTGGTAATCACCGGCTGTCCCCAGCATCTGACTTGAATAACTTCTAGTAAACCAACATTGGTTTGCTTAATTTTTTTTTTTAGCTTTTCTTTTCTTTTTGTATACTGTTCGTTTTTTTCCAAATATTAGGTCATTCCCAGTAACCTTGGAGACCGGATGCAACAATGAGAAACTTCACCCAGCTGACAATGTAACACCAAAACCAAAAAGTGAGTACGGAATTTTAGTCCAAACAATGCATTTTACTAAGTCAATGAGATAATTGTGTTTGCTATAAATTAGGGGCATGCACGATTAGCATTAGCACCAGCAGAGACGTAATATGAAATTCTCAAAACACAAAGTATGGTCGAGTAACATTTTTTATCATTCTTTTTTTATAATCTTCGGTTGCCCATGGTAAACTCAATAGAAAGGCAAGAAAGTGTATATTCCAAAGTTATGCACAATGTGATTGTGGCTAACGGTTGTGGTACCCAGAATTAATTTACCTTTTGTTAGTAGAGAAGTTATATTTGAGTTCCCAGGACTAATCAATAAGAGTGATTGTGGCAATGTTTATATGGACAGGGTGATGTTCAATTTAAGTTGGAGTTGAAACCACAAACTCCTAAACCAGATGGCGCTAGCATGTTAATAAACACAAATAGTGTTTATAGCAAGGCATAGCCTATAGAACTAATGATTGCTATAACTGTTGGGTTTAACAATGTGTGTGTTGGATTTCTTGATAGATATGCATGCGATGATTTTGCTTTATCCACGGTTGAGGAGGTTGTGTAAGAAAAATCCTTTTGAAGCATTTAATAAATGCAAGTGGAGTTGGGATTCTAATGAGGTCCAAGGTTAGGGCAAAGTTCATGAGTAACTTGGATTTCCAAGATCTCGGTGGTGGTCGAGCTCATGAGGGGCTATGGAAGAGTAGCAGTGAAGTTTAGAATCAAACAAAATGATTGTGACTTGACTCAAATGTCAAGCCGTGATAAGTGTTGTTGAAAATATATCTTGAGTTTGAGTTAGAAAAAGAACGTGTTTCATAGTTTGAGTTGGTTTCTACTTTAAGTAGTTTCCTATTTTGACTAGGTTTTCTAAAATGGATTTCCTATTTTGGATCTAACCAGTTTCTCAAGAGCCATTTATTGTCTGGGCCCTTTGACATCAACAATCACTCTCCACTCTCATCAGACTGGGTTGTTACAATAAGATTTTAATGATGAATTATAAGTGCCCAACAATGTGTGAATTATTTGGTGTAATTGGGGATGATAAACATTGAGAGTGGTTGGGTGACTCAATATATGGTTGTAATCTACGTTATATCCCTTGATTTACAATAGAATTCCATGCTACTCTCCCTATGGACATAAGTTACACCGTTCAAACCATGTAAATTCAACATCCGATTTATTAAATTTTGCTTATTTTATCATTCAATTTTTATTTTTTATTTTTTTCCACAACAACAAATTTGTTCGAAGTGTATGTTTTCATAGAGGTTCAGCCCTTTTTATGAAAATGATCAGCCTAATGTTAGTTAGAAGAGTTCTTCTACAATCTATGTGAAATACTAATGGATCTATGCATCTTGGGTGCAAGTACAAATTCTAACAAAGTGATAATTGCATCAGCCAGCTTAAGGTATGTTTGGTAGTCATTCTATTACTAGGAACAATTTCAGTTTAGAAATAATTATTTTTTATTCTATTCCCATGAGCAATTTCTGAGCTTTTGAAAACATTCGATAACTACCCAAAAAATTTTATTCTCAAAATAGAAATGTGTTTTGTAGGACTCCTAAATTTTTTATTTCTTTTAATTTTAAATACTTTTATTATATTTTTCTTATATTTTTTTTTTTTTCCTTTTTCCTTTTCTCTTCTTTTTCTTCCTCCTTCTTTATGGATGGTCACCAATGACGGCAGTGGCCGACGACCGGCTACACAATGTTCGGTGAGCTCAATGGAGCCTCGCCAAGCTAGGGCGAGATCCAACAAGCTCGCCAAAGGCTTGCCTAGCCACCGTGAGCCTTGGCCTTCACCAAATCTAGGCAAGGTCGATAAGCCTCGCTTGGCCATCGACGAGACTCGACCTTGCCCAAGTGGCAAGAGGTCAGCCTTGCCCTAGCCTGGTGAGGCCAAGCCTTGCCGGTGGTTGGGTGAGGCTTTCCTTGCCAAATCTAGAGAGGTTGACCCCGTGTCGCCTATGTGAGGTCAAGGCTTGTCGGTGGCCGGGCGAAGCTTGTGATGGCTAGGCGAGCCTCCGATGAGCTCATTGGATCTTGTCTAGATAATCGTCGGCCACCATCAAGGGCGGTTGCTAGGACCAATTGGGGGGAAGAAGAAAAAAAAAAAAAGAAAAATTGTTTTGGATTTGATTCTGGAATTGTTCTCTGGAATAAAGAATCAACTTTTTTCTACTTCTTGATTTTGTTCTAAATTTATTCCCAAGAACAAAAATACGGATTTTCGTTCTTGGGAACAAAAAAATTAATCAAATGGATTTATATTCCAAATCTACTATCGGGAACCAAAAAATAGAATCAGTTACTATTAGGTAAGTTACGAACTGCACCCTTAATGTCCTAACTTTCCTCCATAGTACAATAATGTCAATGACGATCCTTGCATTCACACAAATCTTCAGCTCATGCAGATGCTAGCGCTATTGGTGTTTGTTTGATTTCTGTCATGTGACTTCATTTTTTTTTCTTTTAATGTTAAAAGATGGTCTTTGTCTACACTAATCTTTAAATATTCACACATTAAGGATTGACCCCTTCGAAAAGTTTATCCAAAATCCTTATTATTGTGAAATTTTGTGAGACAAATACTAACTGTTCTAAAAGTTTAAATTATTAGGTGAAAGTTTGGTTTATAATTTAAATATTTCAACACTCTCCTTCATGCTTAGCCTAATTTTTTGGCCTGGTAGTAAACATGAAAATTTGATTGGAGAGATAAACAAAGGTGAAAAAGATTCATATTTAAAATCTCTATCTCTAATACCATGTGAGATCTCATGAGATCACAATCAATTGTTCTAAAAATTTGAAATTGTATGAAATCATAATTAAACTATTTTAAAAGTTTAAACTGTTAGATAAAGTCTTGATTTATTATTTAAATATTTTAATAATTATGAGGTACAAGTACTACTCAAGAGGGGAGGGAGTCTTTCGTCAAGTCGAGAAACAAAGAGGAAACACTTAATGCTTCTAGCCTGTTCCTCATTCTTCACTTTTTGGTTGATATACCTAACTTTCCACGTAGGGTAGATCTATACCACCTTGCGTTAGAACATCTTGTCGGCAATGCGTGCCGCGTTGCCACATTCCCGTCCACTAATTTCTGCATATCTGTCGCGCCATCACCAAACAGTCTCGGTGCAACCGAAAGAGCACTCCTCGTTGAAAATGGGTAAAGAAATGGGTCGATTCCGAGTTAAGTCATGTCATATTCGGATTTCTCTGAACGAATTCTTCTGTGCTCGAGTCACGTTTGGAATTATCCACCCTACGAAAAAGGCGTTAATTTCAGAAACTCGTCGCAATTATTGTTTTATAATAGCATGGTGCTATCAAACCTTTTGACTCTGTAAATTTTCGCTAACCATCATTTTTGTATGCATCTGATAAGATTCCAACCACGCGGGGGTTGTGAGCAGTACTGGCTAATGCTACTTTGAGGGGACGTGAGACGCTGAGATTCGAACACTTAATTTAAGACCGAGCCAAGCGTTTTACCACGGCAACGAGAACTGCGTCTGTTATAAATCGGAGGGCATGCACGTTGAGCATTGGAACTGACGGAAAGACATTCCTAAATTCTGAAAGACATGAAGTGGTCATTGGCGTTTCTTGGCTTGCTCTGTGTCTTCTGTCTCGCTCTGCACTCTCGCAGACAGTGATCAAGACTCTCCCAGGATTTCCCGGTGAACTTCCTTTCTATCTCGAAACTGGGTCAGCGAAACATCAACTCTCTCTCTCTCTCTCTCTCACGGATCTTTTCTCTTTATCTTTTTCTTGCTGAGATTAGGTACGTTGGGGTGGGCGATTTGGAAGATGTGCAGATGTTCTACTACTTCGTCAAGTCGGAGAGGAGTCCAAAAGATGATCCTCTGGTGCTCTGGATCACTGGAGGCCCCGGTTGCTCCACTCTCTCTGCAATTCTGTACGAGATTGGTAAGTCTAAACGTACACCGACATGTCCTGTACTTTTAGTGTTACGGAAAAAGAAATGAATCTCGAGTTTCATTTAAAAAATATTAATTTCTGAAAAATATTTTTTAGAAAGTTAATTTTTTCACTGTTTGGTATGAAAATTTTGATTTGATTTCTTGGAAATAATTACCAAAAAATTGAATTTCTTAATTTTATTTTTTGCTTTCTCCTTCGTCACCAACCTTATCCTCCAACGCCCCCTCCGAATCTAGCGTGACTCCACCCACGGCACCCACTTGGCCGACCTTGCCATGGAGCCGCCCTTGCCCTCCCTACCACGACCGCACCCTCGCGGCGACTGTGTCGGTGAGTTTGTGGATTCGCCGTCTAGGATTCTACAGATCACGAGAGAGTCGGAGGAGAAATCCGATTTCCTCGTGAGGATTGAGGGCTTCTTGAGCTTGAGTATTGCTGGCCTTTGGCGAGGTCGAGCTCACCCGACGCCGGCAAGATAAGATAAAAAGAAAAGAAGGCGAGGGAGGGGGCTCTATGGGCGTGGCAGAGAAGACGAAGATGGTGCGATCCAAGTGAGAAGAATTGAGATAGAGAGAGAAGAAAGAAGATAGAAAAGAGAGAGTGACCTCAAGAAGGGAAAATGATTTCCTCTTGTCAAATTGAGGAAATCATTTTCCCTGCCTTAGAAGGTGTTTTTCTTTTTTAGTGATTGAAAATATTTTCCTGAATTAGTTTATTTACTGCATTTCAGACCAAGAATTTGGAAATTCTTTTTGTTTTGTTTCAATTTTTTCTTTCCTTTATTTTGTTTCATTTTTAGTTAAGTAATATGAAAGTGAATGCAACAATAAAAATCCTCATTTGTCAATAGCAACGATCTATAGAAGATGAACTGTAAATTAAAAATAAATAAATAAATAAAAAGTTCAAAACACATGACCATGATCCATTAGTTCCCGATTTGTTTTACTTGGGAATGAGGAACTAGACTGGTTCCTATGGTCGGTTTGGTCCGATTTTCAAAAACCGTTGCTCACCTTTAGTTCGGACAGAGGTTACTTAGTGTATGGTTGCATTCAGGTCCATTCACGTTCAACTACAAGAATTTAACTCCGAGCAGACCGACTCTGAAAGTGCATGAATACTCATGGACAAAGGTAACAAGAATTTGATTCTTTCCCCTGCTGTGACTTTGGTTGCATCGCCCCGATCATTTAATTGGTAAATTTGCAGGTTGCAAACATCATATTCGTAGATGAGCCTGTCGGAACTGGGTTCTCTTACGCGAATAATTGGGAAAGCTACAATGTGAATGACAATATTTCGGCCACGGATACTTATGAGTTTCTTAGGAAGGTAAAGTAAAAAAAAAAAAAAAAAGTTGAGAAATTTTCTATTTTCAAGATATATATTTATATATTTCACTGTAACTATATTAGGCCCTTAATTTAGTTTAATTTTACTCTGATTTTTCTGTCGCTTGAGGTGTGATTCAGTGGCTCACGTTGCATCCTGAGTTTCTGAGCAACCCACTCTACATCGGTGGTGATTCTTATGGCGGCTTCATCAATCCGATTGTCACTCTGAAAGTCGCTGAAGGTATGCTTATTTATTCATTTATTTATCTTCATTTAAATACCATTCACCAAGGATTTTTCTTTTTATTAATGCCGTTGACATACGATTAAACAATTCGTGTTTGTATTGATAATTCATGTCACTACAGAAATATTTCAACGTGAGTATATAATGTCTTTATTAAAAACAAGAAAAAAAAATGTCTCAAATTGTGTCAATTTAGATTTTTTTTTTTTTGGGTCGAAGGAAAGAGCTTTAATTATTGAATTGCTGAGGAAGCATAAATCGGTCTAGAATTAGATCATAATGAAACTTAAAGTGAGCGAGGGGGCTTAGACATTATTGAATTGCTGAGGAAGCATAAATAGGTCTAGAATTAGATCATAAATTGCTCGCAATCTTCTATGATGGACTTTCACTTGATATGAGCTCTACAGCTGATAAGCTATCAGCGACTACATCAACTTGCAGCTTCGAAGACTTCAGTTTAGAATTAAGTAGTGTTCAGTCGAGATGGGTTCGGATTCTTTTTCTTTTAACAAATTCGTGTTGAGAATCATCGGCCCTACGTCAATCTATAGGATGTGCACATGAATTATTCTCTTCTCAATAATCCATGCATATTAAGATGTGAAAGGGAAACAAAACTAGGATTTGGTCTACTACATCAAATTGAGGTACCAAAGAAATCAGCTTGAGAATAGTTTCTCTAATATTAACCAGTTTATCTCATTTTTTCCATCCTTCCAATTTTTTCTAGAATAAAACTTCTCTTGCTCACATAACAAAATGATTAGGTTTGTTCAATTCTAGGTAAAAATATAAGTTAATTTATAAAGTTCACATGAATATAAGTATAACAAATATGAAAACTCGGCTGTCATCCAATTAATTATCACAAGAACAACTTCCTTTACCAAACCTTATAATTTTTGTTTCCTGGAAAACAACAATCTATGACTGTAGTCGAATATTATAACTTGTTGCAGGAATTGAAGCGGGCCTTGAGCCAATAATGAATCTGAAGGTTAATATCATCAACCATACTAAATACCATGTTTCTTATATCCATTTTTTCTGTTGAAAATGCCAACATTTATCGGTCGAACTCGATTTAGGGGTACTTGCTTGGAAACCCTGTAACAAATTTGCAAAGTGACAAGAATTCAAGGGTCCGATTTGCTTATTTGAAGGCTCTTATATCTGAAGAGTTGTACAAGGTAACAATTCCAACATATCTATGGTATTGTTATTATTTTTTCGATATGTTTTGTCAAATGATTGGTTTTTAGAAGCGATGCCAAATCGTAGTAGAAAGCAAAGGAAACAGTCAAAGAATGTTCGGAATTCTTATTGGCTCTTCCCGAAAATTGGTTTCTCTGAATCTCAGTCGGCGGACAAAAATTGTAATGGCGATTTCATAAATGTGAATGAAAGCAATGCTGCTTGCGTCGATGACCTCAAAATCGTGACTATGGTTAGTGGGCATTCAATTATTATTATTTTTTTTTAAATATGGATCATATCATTTCCTGTTGAGAATTTCGCGTATTAAACCTTTGCTTTTATTTAAATTGACTTTAGTGCCTGGAGAAATTAGACATAGCAAACATATTAGAACCAAACTGTTTCTATTCGACTCCAAAATCGACGGTGGATGGTACGTGGGACCCGAGCTTACTCAATCGAGACCCTACATTTCTTGCCTCACCGCAGCTTCCTGGGGTCTGGTGCCGGGTAAGTATAAGAAATGTTTTGTTTTTCTATTTCATTTTGCAGGTGAATAATACACTTTTATCGTGACCTTACTAAACAAAACAAAATAAGAAAACTTAGACAAATGCACCTAATAATTGAGACTTTGACATTCAATACTCATGTATAGAATAATTTATATCACAATGGCACTAATTTAATCTTTGACTTCATCGTGATATTATTGTATTGTCGTTCATTTCTATCACGTCATCGTAACTAAATGATAACCATCTCTTAATAATTTTGATATTCAATATCAAAAGAACATAAAACAAGTTTAAACATAGGGCAATTGAATTGGAAATAACTGCTGATCCCGAAATTTAATTATTCATTTTTTATTTTATTTTTTTAGATTCAATTTGCAGGTATATCAGATTCGCCTTTCAAAATTTAATGGGTGTTCTTATTTTCTTCAATGTAGGTCTATAACTACATGCTTTCCTATACTTGGGCTAACGATAGAGCCGTTCAAGAGGCTCTTCACATCCAACCGGTATGTAATTGCCAATACTACAACGAAATGCAATTGAATCTGCAAAGTAATAGAATTTTCCTCCTAATTAAATCGTTAATTTCTGTTTATTTTCATCTTGTTTCGGGTAAAAAATGATATGCCAGGGAACAATTAGGAAGTGGGCAAGGTGCAACGAGAGTTTATCTTACGAATACAGTATTAGAGAAGTGATTGACTATCACAAAGAGCTCTTGAAAAGGGGATATAGAGCACTTATTTATAGGTAATTAAATTAACCAATTTCCTTCTTCTTCTTCTTCTTCTTCTTTTTGGCTATTACCCAATTTACTTAAACTTTCTCGAAATGTAGTGGTGACCATGACCTGACCATCCCGTATGTGGGAACACTCGCATGGATTGAGACGTTGAATTTAACAATATCTGAAGATTGGCAAGCGTGGTTTGTCGATGGACAAGTTGCAGGGTCGGTTTCAATAATAACCCTTTTCTTAGTCTTTACATTTTGTTTTATAGGTTGATGAAAAGAATCACTCTTAATATATGATGTTTACGTTTGCATTGGTCTTTTTATTAGATACACTACAGTATATTCTTACGGAGAAGCCTATCTTACATATGCAACCGTCAAGGCAAGCGCAATCACCTCGTTTTTTTAGATATTTATTTTAAGGATCATAGTTTTCACAGTTTCAAAGTTGCTAATTATTTGTGAGAACATCATTAAACTGTCCACTCGTTTTGCACAGGGAGGAGGACACACAGCTCCAGAGTACAAGCCTAAAGAATGTTTTGCCATGATTGATAGGTGGTTTGCTTATTATTACCTCTAATCTGGTGGAGATCGAGATGAATGCCATCATTGCCAAAGCCAAAGGTCCTTAATTTGCAAGAATATCATGCAATTCGAATTTGTGTTTTGGTGTATCTAACCCGCGTCGATGTTCAAATAAACATCTTCTCTCATCTCTGTAAATCCCGTATCCGCTCAGGGATTTAATTTTTTAACCCTTAATGTGTTTTTATTGCATAAAACTTTGTTAATGAGTGGTAAAACGGCACTTGACGAGCAACCGAATAAGTGTACTTCAAAATTTTCCGATGTACCGACATACCTCGTATTATGTGCAATGAATGCTTTGGAAGTCGAAGTATTCCATTTGGAATATGCTTGACAGGAGCCGACATTGCTTCTTGTCAAGATGATCCATAATACGCACTAGGGAAGCACCGCTCCCGCATGCACCTCATCAATCATTGGGCGACGGATCGGGATACACCGAGGCTTGCAGGGAGCAAATGCTTTGGGAGCACCTAATATATGTTCTAAAAGTTCTCTGTCTAATCTAGGGTAAACGCACAGCATCGTACCAAATAATTAATGTAGATCAGTCGAAGCGCGTAGTTGTCTTGTTTGGCTTAATTTCCTTTTCGGGAGCTAATGTCAAAGCTTCAATCCTCAGAACGCACCGACGTAGCCGGCACGTTCTAGCTCATCGCACTCCGCGAGTGACCATAAATGTTGCACATGTCTCGATTCGTTATTCACGATGCGAAATGCGATTTTAAATGGACGAATCTCGTCTCGACATGACATGAGTCCATTAAGCGGCGCCCGAGCCAAGTCAACCTTGTATTATCGGACGTCGTATGCACCCCGCAAAGCACGACTTTCTGCGCAATTCTGAATTCGAGATTCCTGCTTCATCCCCTAGTCACCATCCCCATGGTGCAGACCGGAGTCTTCAACTTGTATATATGATGGCCATGCATGATGAGCGAAATTGTCGCAAGAGTCGCGGAAGGAGCGTGAATGGAAAGGCAGCTCCACTAGCACCTAAGGGAATCTCCCTCCATTCTCAAAAGTATGAAGTCGTGGGCGCTTCGTTGTCTTGCTCTTTGTCTTCTCTTCTTCTCTTCCGACCTGGACTCCCCCAGACAGTGGTCAAGTCTCTTCCCGGATTGCCCGGCGACCTCCCTTTCTATCTCGAAACCGGGTCGGTGAAACGCCCCCGCTGTCTCTCACTCTCTCTAAATGCAGTCGTAAGATTAGTCGACACGCCGGGGTGGTGTTCCGACCAGATATATCGACAAAAGAAATCAACAGATGCTGCTGAAGCTGCTGAAGAAAGAACAAAAGCAAATTACTGATACAAGTAAAAGAGGGGAGAAGTGGCTGATATTAGTCAAAAGAAAAGACTGCAAATGAACGACAGAGATGAAGGGTAATGAAGACTGTCATCGACGATGGTGATTTTGTGAAAAAGATTGACACGGATTGCGGATTGCTAGCATATGAAGAAATGGAAAGTTGTTATTCAGTTGGAAAGTCAAAAACGGAAACTAGTTTTGTTAGTTAGACTTCATCTTCTTAAATAGAAAAGTGTGTGAAGACTCGAGGTAAGGTGGTTGATACCTGATACAGAGAGATAGAGAGAGAAAGATAGAAAATCTCCATTGTTTTAAAGTTCTCTGTAGTAGAGTATGATATAGCTAGTACGAGTACCTAGAGGGGGGTGAATAGGTATATAAAAGATTTTTCTTGATAATTACACAATACTTAGACAATTGAAGGATTTGCGACAAATAATAATCAACGTAAGACTGAGTAAATGAAAGAGAGAATTGAACACGCGGTTTATAGTGGTTCGGCTTGATTCAAGCCTACGTCCACTCTTCTGCACTGACAGCCAATTGGCTGGATTCCACTATGAACAAAGAGATGTTACAGCGTTGATCTTCCTTGATTTCTCGGTGTAGATGATCTACCACGCTCGCTCAAGGTATCACCAAGTATAGACACTCTCTGTGTATACAATTTCGCTCAAAATGTATCGACTAATAATCAAGGTGTTTCAGACTCTAGAATTTCTCTATCGATCACGCATTAAAACAACTAGAACGTCTTCCTTTTGTACTCCTTTATGCCATCATACCTGTTGGCTCTTACCAAAGGAATTCCTCCAATCTACCCGTTGGACGGAATCAATTAAGAAGATCATTCGAGCTATTAAAGGAACCTAACGATAGCCCATCAATCATGTTCGCCCATACAATCAGGATCTTGGTTTCCAAGAATAGAACCTTCCAAGAATATTTCATCAACCATCAGATCTTCAATCGATCTAGATAAGAATAAAAGAATCCGTTATATTTATCAAACCAAGAGATCTTCTCCAGAGGATAGGATTAAATCATCAACCATATACTTCAGCTCTAGATTTCCTTCATCACTGGATCAGAAAGACTGTCAATGAGAATAGTCTTGAGTCTTAAGTCTTGAGTCTTGAATGCTGAGTCTGGTGATCAGAAAGTCTTCAGACTTTAAACAGACGGTCTACAAATATCCAGACTAGACTGATAGAAATGTTTTGTCAGCTCCAAAATATTCTGGAAAGATTTCTCCAATAATCTCCCCCTTTTTGATGGTGACAAAACTTTACTATAGATTTGAACAACTTTGACCTGCAAAAACATTCTCAAGCAATATGGCTATCTCATAAAGATTAATAAAACAACTAGACTCTGCATCCACAGAAAATTGGTTAGTCTTTCATGAGTAATACCATATGACAACACTTGATATAAATGCAAACAGTCAAGCATCGAAATCCACAGCTAATTCAGTCAAATTCAAGTTCACATCCAAGTTCACTCAAGTCATACTCAAAAACAAACATATTCAACCACAAAAACAAATTTAAAGTCAAAGTTTAAAGTTCAAATTGGTTCAAATTGCTTCTCCCCCTTTTTGTCATCATTAAAAAATGTGAGAAAAGAGTCAAGTCTGCTTGGGAATACGCACGATCTGGAAATCTCCCATGGACTAGACTATGCCTTCTAGCCTCTTCAAGTCTTCCCTTAGTTTAGCTACCTCCTCTCCTTTGCATTGGCTTGAAGTTGTAGAGCGAGGTCTTTCATTTTGTCCTCCCGGGGTAACCGAAGATGCTTGTCCAGCATTCTTTATGGCTTGAATTTCACAGTCCAGAGCATAGATTTGGCCCTGCATTTCCAGAAGAACATCAAGAATACGACGAAAATCTGTTGAATTGTCCGTCTGTGTACTTGCATTTGCTTTCTTGGATGGAGTGAATGCAGACGATGGAGCTTCTATATAATCTTGCAGATTTGGTGTTGATGTATCGTGTCCTTCTTTAGGCAATTGAGAAGCCTGAAACTCTTTTGGATCTGCTGGAGATTGTCTTAGACCTTCACTATTGGCAGCATGAGGTGTGGACCTTTCTTGCTCGCCAACTCCCCCTGTCTCTAGGACCTCAAATGGGGAAGAGTGATGATCATGCTCTTCTGTATCTTCATTCTCCTTCTCTCCAGATTCAGCTGCAGACTTTTCTTTCTCTTCTTCTCCTTCTTCTTCAACTTCTTTCTCATTCTCTCACTGCTCTTCTTCTTCTCTGTTCTTGGGTTGCTCCTCTTCTTCTCTCTATTTCTTCTGAAGTTCTGTCGATTGAGGTACAGAACGTCTGGTCCTTATCAAGGCAGAGATTGTGAGATCTTCCTCCTCATCTTCATCCTCCAAGATGAGAGTTCTCTTCTTTTTAGATGCGGCACCCATGGTCTCATTCCCTTTTCTCTTTGAAGTAGACGGTACTAGAGTCTTCACACTGAATTTCTCCATTGCCTTGGAAAGTTCTTTCAGACGCATCTTCGTCAACATTTTCAAACCTACCACCATCTTATCACACGGTCGAACACAAAGCGTATGTGGCGGTTCAATATTCATGTGTCAGAAGATCTTCGTCACCAGACCTGGGTAAGGCAATTGACCCTTGTCCTTCGACATTGCTCTGTACATGTGAAAGAGAATAGTGTGAGGGAGAGAGAACTTCTTCCTTGAGTTGATTGCGTACATCAATTTTGCCTCGGAATTAGACACATCAGTCTTTGATGCAGACTTGGGCCTGATGCAATTGATCACAATTTTGTGCAGCACGATATTGATGGCACGCATCCTTGAATAGATGATTCTTCCCTCTGTATCTTTATCTTTGACAAGTTCTAATGAGGCACAAGCAATTGAGACTTTGATCGGTTGATAGCGTCCTCGTTCAACTCTAATTATGTCCGCCAACATGTCCACATCTACCACATAATCTTGGTCTCGAACACTAAATGATATTCTATTCGCATCTAAAAAGCTGAGATTTGAATAGAAGTATGCTGTCAATTGCGCATAACCGTCTGTGGTATCGGTGCAAAATTGCTCAAGTTGAAGCAGATTGAACTTCTCCCTTAAGTTCACATTAATGGCATCCAAGAAATCGAAACCAACACTCCTAGGGTTTATCACCCCTCGTTTTAGCAGTCTGAAGAACAGATTCTCCTGTTCCTTCGATTTAAACAACTTCATTCTTTTTCCCTTCACCTTCGCAGCAACACCCATTCTAGGTTGAAAATCACTGAACATTTTATCATCATCGTTCCCGTCAGTCGAATTTGGTCCCGACATACGAGGGTCACTTGAAATGTTTGCAAGTGCTTCCTCAGCCTTTCCCTTGGGAACAATTCCCAAATCCTCAATTCGTCGCAAAAAGATATACTCATTCCCATAATTCTTATCTTTAAGAAAATCATCCATGTAGTTCAACGGAGTCCCAGTGCTTTTCAACGCACAGTAAAGCTTGTAAATAAAAGAGGGTTTTTGGACTCTTACAGGGTCTACGTCCTCGATTATTTCTTCCTCTGGTTGTTGACCCGCACCTTGTGGGGTAGATGGCGTTGAGTGACGTGGTGGAGAGTGAATCGGGCTCTGTTGCTGACTCGATAATTCTTCCTCTTCGATGAGATCGAAATGGGTAGGTCCCTCCTTCATTCTCTGTGGTCCCCTATTCACGATTCTTGAAGACTTCCTCGAAGAAGACATCCTTCTTTGTCATTGAAAGATTCCTTTACTTGCTTTCCCAAGAAAAGATGACAACTTTCTCGAAGATGAACACGATGTAGAAACAGGATTGGGAGGAGAGTGCCTTTTAGGGTTTTGAAGATTGGGTGAAAAAGAAAACTGTTTATATATAACTCAGTTTTGAAAATGAAAGTTCAATCGACACAAGGAAAGTGTACGAACACCTATTTTTAAAATCATTAACTGACAAAATTAATCCTTTTGAAAAGACAAGATTCCGTTTTTTTTTACGGAAATTATAAATTAACTTAACGAAAGATCGTACCTTTTTGAGTTTAGATATAATATCAACTTACAGTCTATAGCCATGAATGTCTGAGTCTGACGGTTTAGAGTCTGAGAGTTGGAGAGTCTCTAGACTTTAACTTCCTCGAGCTTCAAAATGTTGAGTCTAGAACGGATAAAATCGAATTGATTTTTCTCCAAAGGCTTTGTGAATATATCCGCTAGTTGACTTTTTGAATCAACAAATTGAATCGAGATTTCTCCATTTTGAATATGATCTCTAATGAAGTGATGTCGAATCTCTATATGCTTTGCTCTTGAATGAAGGATTTAATTTTTAGTAAGATTGATTGCGCTGGTGTTGTCACATCTGATTTATGTGCATGAGTCTTCAATCCCAAAGTCTTGTAGCTGTTGTTTTATCCATAGAATTTGCGAACAGCATCTTCCAAGAGCTACATACTCTGCTTCTATTGTTGAGAGAGCCACAGTGCTTTGTTTCCTTGAAAACCAAGACACTATCCTGCTTCCAAGCAACTGGCAAGTTCCTGAAGTACTCTTTCTATCGACTCTGCAACCGGCCAGATCTGCGTCTGAATATCCCAGAAGATTAAAATCTCCCTTCTTAGGATACCAAAGACCGATGCTTGAAGATGATGCAACGTATTTAATAATACGTTTTGCAGCACTGAGATGGGATTCTCTAGGATCTTATTGAAACCTAGCACAGATGCAAACACTCAACAAAATGTCGGTCTAGAAGCGATAAGATAAAGAAGTGAACCAATGATGCTCCCGTGTACAACTTTTGATCAACTTTCTTCCCTTCTTCATCTTTGTCTATTTTCAAAGAACTTGATATTGGTATATCAGTCTTTTTGCAATTTTCCAATCCAAACCTTTTGACAAGATCATTAGCATATTTTTCTTGGTAAATGAAAGTTCCTTCCTTCAATTGCTTTACTTGAAGACCAAGAAAGAATGTTAATTCTCCCATCATACTCATTTCAAACTCATCCCGCATAGACTTAAAAATTTCTTGCATAGACTTTCATTAGAGGATCCAAAAATAATATCATCCACGTATATTTGAACAAGTAAAAAGCTTTTGTTTTCCTTTTTGATAAATAAAGTAGTATCTACTTTACCTTTGACAAAACCATTCTATAATAAGAACTTACTTAGTCTGTCGTACCAAGCTCGAGGTGCTTGCTTTAAACCATACAAGGACTTTTTCAGTCTGAAGACTGAGTCTGGCTTCTTTGGGTCTTCAAACCCAGGTGGTTGTTCCACATAAACTTCCTCATGGATAAATCCATTTAGGAACGCACTTTTGACGTCCATTTGGAATAACCTGAAATTTTTATAACAAGCAAACGCAAGTAATAGTCGAATAGCTTCTAACCTTGCTACAGGAGCGTAAGTCTCATCATAGTCTATTCCTTCTTCTTGCGTATATCCTTTGGCCACGAGTCTTGCTTTGTTTCGTACGACTTTTCCTTTTTCATTCATCTTGTTTCTGAACACCCATTTGACTCCAATAACAGTTTTACCTTTTGGTTTAGATGTCAATTCCCAGACATCATTAATGTTGAACTGTCGAGAGCTCTTCTTGCATAACTTCGATCCAACTTTCATCGATAAAGCTTCTTCTATGCTTTTTGGTTCAATTTCAAAATAGAGCCACAGCACTAGACTCTTCACGCCTTTTAAATCTGGTGTGGATTCCTTCATTAATTTCGCCGATAATGAGATCTTTGGGATGACTGGATTTATGCTTCCAGTTACTGGTTGATTTGTTTGGATGATGATCTCTTTCTTTATTTGAATCTTCATGAACATCTTGATGCTGGTCTTCCAGAGTCTGAGATACTTCTTGAGTTGTAAGCTTTGGAAGGTCTGGAGCAAGTTCAGACCTTCATACTGAATCTGATTGGATTCATCTTTCGTAGAGTCTTGAAATTTAACATTCATTGACTCCTCCACAGACTGGCTCTTTTTGTTATAGACTCTGTAGGCTTTGCTTGATGTAGAATATCCAAGGAAGATGCCTTCATCTGATCTTTCTTCAAACTTACCAACTCGATCTTTTGCATTTTTCAATATAAAGCATTTGCAACCAAACACATGAAAGTATGAAACAATGGGCTTCTTACCTTTGAATAACTCATAAGGGTTTTATCTAGAATAGGTCTTAGGAAGACTCTATTGATGATATAGCATGCTGTTGAAACAGCTTCAGCCCAAAATCGTGAAGAAATTTTACTTTCAATTAAAAGAGTTCTAGCCATTTCTTGACGAGATCTATTCTTTCTTTCCACAACTACATTTTGCTGAGGAGTATATGGAGAGGAGAACACTTGCTTAAATCGAGATTCATCACACAATTTTATAAAATCTTGATTTTCAAATTCACCTCCATGATCTGTTCTTATACTTGAGATAACACATCCTTTTTCATTTTGAACCTTTTTAGCAAATTTTTCAAAATACAAGAAGGTTTTTGACTTACTTGCAAGGAAATATACCCAAGTAAAGCGGGAGTAATCGTCCACAATTACTAGGCAATATTTCTTACCTCTAATACTCTGGGTTCTGGTTGGTCCGAAGAGATCCATATGCAGCAACTGTAGTACATGATTAGTAGAGACATGATTTATTGGCTTAAATGAATTTCTTACCTGCTTTCCCAAAATACATGGTGTGCATGGATTGGACTTTTGGTATGGTAATTTGGGTAGACCTCGAACAAGCTGCTTTGATGAGATTTTGGCTAATTGCTTCATGTTGACATGACCAAGCTTTCTGTGCCATAAGCTTACTTCATCTTGAATTGAGATTAGGCATTGCGATTCATTTAGTTTCATGTCTAAGAGGTAGATATTTCCATGTCTTCGACCCTTGAAAGACTGAGTAGAGTCTTTACTGATTCCAGAGCATATTCCTTCTTGAAAGGAGATCTTGAAACCAGTATCACACAATTGGCTAATGCTAAGAAGGTTATAGTTGAGTCCTTCCACTAGAGAAACATTGCTTATTGTGAGATTTCCAATTTTCACAGTTCCAAATCCCACAATACTTCCTTTGCCGTTTCCTCCAAATGAAACTTTTCCACCATTTACTTGAACAAGCTTTATGAAGCAATTTGAGTCTCCTGTCATGTGTCTTGAACATCCGCTGTCAAGATACCACTTTACCTTTTTCTTGACGGAGACCTACATTTAAAAGAGAGTCTCAAGCTTTCTTTGGTACCCAAATTTTCTTGGGTCATTTGGTGTTAGTAGGATAAACATTATTAGGCCATACTTTCTTAACAGGTTTCCAAACCATAGGACACTCTTTTTCAAAGTGATCCGAACACACTTTGAACACTTGAGCATTTCGACCTATAGACTTTACAAAAACTTTCTTGAAATGATTTTTGTAAGCCTCTCTCGACGGTCTTTTCTTAATTCTTTCTTTTACTTTAGGAAAATCAATCAAGAGAATTGTTTCTGCTGTCATACCTAGACCGGACTTATTGAAATAGGGTCTTTGAGCTGAAAGAACTTTTTCAAGTTTTTCGGACCCTATCAAAAATTTCTTTGAAATATTTGATAAGTCAGTTTTTAAAAAAGCATTTTCTTTCAAAAGATTATCTTCTTTTTCTTTAAGAGTATAAACATTCAAGTCTAAACTTTTAACTCTTTCTTCTAAAATGTTTTCCTTTTGTTTTAAAGCTGAGTTTTCCTTTTTAAGTTCGGAAATTCTTTTGAGAGAAGTCTTAAGACTAAAACACAGTTCATTAATGTATTTAGAGACTTTGACAGGAATTTTAAAATCACTTACCTCAAATTCACTGTCTGAGTCTGATCCAGAATCTGAGTCTGAGTCTGAATGTGCCATCAGACATATGTTGGCATATTCATTATCACTTTCTTCACACTCTGTTTCACTCCAGGTTTTGGCTTTGAGAGCTTTTCGAAACTTTTCAGCTTTTCCTCTTTTCTTCTTCAGAAGAGGAAAGTTGGGTCTGATGTGTCCATTTTTCTTACATTCGAAGCAAACTACATCTTTGTTTGGTTCCTCATCATCAACAGACTTGGTCTGCTGTCTTTGGAAACTTTGTTTCTTTGAGTTGAACCTTCTTCCTTTTCTATTCAGTTTTCTGAATCTTCTTATCATGAGAGCAAGCTCCTCATCGTCCATATCACCTTCAGAATCTGTATCATCAGAATCATCATTTGATTTTAATGCAATGGATTCCTTACCTCTTGGATCTTCGTCTTCATTAATTCGTTCCACTTCATAAGACTGAAGAGTTCTAATTAGCTCGTCAACAGATAGTGGCATAATTCTTTGCGTCTCTCTTATTGAAGTCTTTATATGATTCCAATCCTTGGAGAGTCCACGCAGTAGCTTGTTTACCTTCATGGGATCAGAAATTTTCTGTCCTTGATTCTCAAGACCATTGACAATATTTGTAAAACGACTAAACATGTCAGTTATAGATTCTCCTGGTTTCATTTTGAAGGCTTCATATTGACCGAGGAGAATGTTAATTCTGGTCTCCTTCACTCGATCTGTTCCTTCATAGGTGATATGTAATCTGTCCCAAACTTCTTTTGCTGTAACACAAGAAGATATTCTGTTATATTCAGTTGGTGACAAAACACAATATAAAGAGTAAATTGCTTTTGCATCGAGTGCTTGTCTCCTGTTTATCTCTTCCTGAGTCATTCCGCTGGTCTCAACAGTTTCTTTCCCTCTTTCAGAGACTGATGCAGCAGTAGGAGTGATTCCTCTTTCCACAACGTCCCATTCCAGAGGATCCTTTAATCGTAGGAAAGCTTTCATCTTGTTCTTCCAAATGTTGTAATCCTTTCCATCAAAGTAGGGTGGTCCGGTATTGCTTTGCCCTTCCACCAGCCCTGGTGCTAGCATACTAGCCATGGATCTTTTACTCTGAAGTAAAACACTTCAAATAAAGTAAGAACACGAGCTCTGATACCAATTGATATAGCTAGTACGAGTACCTAGAGGGGGGTGAATAGGTATATAAAAGATTTTTTCTTGATAATTGCACAATACTTAGACATTTTAAGGATTTGCAACAAATAATAATCAACGTAAGACTGAGTAAAGGAAAGAGAGAATTGAACACGCGGTTTATAATGGTTCGACTTGATTCCCTACGTCCACTCTTCTGCACTGACAGCCAATTGGCTGGATTCCACTATGAACAAAGAGATGTTACAGCGTTGATCTACCTTGATTTCTCGGTGTAGATGATCTACCACACTCGCTCAAGGTATCACCAAGTATAGACACTCTCTGTGTATACAATTTCGCTTAGAATATATCGACTAATAATCAAGGTGCTTCAGACTCTGGAATTTCTCTATCGATCACACACTAAAACAACTAGAACGTCTTCCTTTTATACTCCTTTATGCCATCATACCCGTTAGCACTTACCAAAGGAATTCCTCCAATCTACCCGTTGGACGGAATCAATTAAGGAGATCATTCGAGTTATTAAAGGAACCTGACGATAGCCCATCAATCCTGTTCGCCCATACAATCAGGATCTTGGTTTCCAAGAATAGAACCTTCCAAGAATATTTCGTCGATCATCAGATCTTCAATCGATCTAGATACGAATAAAAGAATCCGTTATATTTATCCAACCAAGAGATCTTCTCCAGAGGATAGGATTAAATCCTCAACCATATACTTCGACTCTGATTTCCTTCATCACGGATCGAAAGACTGTCAATAAGAATAGTCTTGAGTCTTGAGTCTTGAGTCTAAGTTTGGTGATCGAAAGTCTTCGGACTTTAAACGAGACGGTCTGCAAATATCCGACTCGATAGAAACGTTTTGTCGCTAGATTCGATAGAAATGTTTTCAAGACGAAAGATCTTTCTCGCTTCAAAATATTCAAAGTCTTTCTTGGAAAGATTTCTCCAACAAGTATCAATTTTGCAAATTGAGTCCTCAACCTTTTCACTTTTTGTCAATTAATGCTTAGATAGGGTTCTCAAACTGGCCCTTAGTCATAATAAGGTAAGTTGTATCTGAGAAATACATTATTTAATTATCTCGATAATAGTACATATTTTGCAAGGAGCCGATTACAGCCTATAAAGATTACGTATTGCTCTTCGAAGAAATGTGCATGTCAATAGATTTTGAAATTTATGAATTCTAAAACGTGGAACGTGGCATATTTATTACATTGAATGCAGGTCCATTTACAATTGACTACGAAAATTCTACTAGACGGAGACCAACTCTAAGATTGAATCCATTTTCATGGGCAAAGGTAACAGGAATTGATTTTTTATTTTTTTCCTTTTTGGGCTATGATTAGCTTTACTAAAAAAATTGACAAATTAGCGTTCACACAGGTGGCAAATATTATATTCCTAGATCAACCAGTTGGAACTGGATTCTCCTACGCAAATAGTTCGGAAAGCTACATCATAAACGACAACGTTTCGGCCGCCGAAACTTATGAATTTCTTGGGAACGTAAACTCAAAGAAAAAGGGAAAACAACCAATTCAATCGTAAATCTATTGTACGTATGCGAATTCAGTACTAAAATTTTCAATCTTGTTAATATAGTTATAAAACTTTGTGTGAAATTCCGATGTAGTGATTTCGGCCATTACCACCTTAAATCATTGAACTAGCAATCCACGTAAGATGTCGTTCCGAGTAATGTTGTCCACGTTAGTGTGCCACGTAGGAAAGATGACGATTATTGGATGCCTCGTTTGCAATTTTCGACAATGATTGGCAGAAAGGATCATATTGAAACTTCGAACAAAAATTTAGGATTATATTGGCAAAATTAAAAGTTTGAGATTGAATTGGCATGTGTATAATTAATTTACGATTGATTTGGTAATTATCCTGAAACAAGAATCTTGATTTAAATGAGAGCCTCTAGATAATTAAAATCCATAATTTCTTGTTATCTTTTGCCTATGTTGCCTGTGCTGTGATTTAGTGGCTGAAGCTCCATCCTGAGTTTGAATCCCTTTCTCTCTCCCTCTAGAAATGCAGTCATAGGATTAGTCGACAAAACATGTGTGTTTGAATCTTTGCATGTGGTTGCTGATTCCTTTCCCTTTTGTTTTAGGTACATTGGAGTGGGGGAGTGGGAAGATGTTCAACTGTTCTATTACTTCATCAAGTCAGAGAGGAGTCCGAAAGATGATCCTTTGGTGCTGTGGCTCACCGGCGGCCCCGGTTGCTCCGCTCTCTCCGCAATCTTGTACGAGATCGGTATGTCCCTTTTCAAACCTCCTCTTTTCCAAAACACGGGTGAACTGAAACCGAGCCGGGCCCATCAGATCTGGGGGGACCATGCATTTAAAAGCATGAATCTATCTTTTCAAAATATCGACTGCCCCCGATGAAACCTATCATTCGCATTTCGCACCACGTCATTCTAGTCACTTAGTTCCGAACACAAAAGAGTCAACTCACAGGGCGATCCAAAACATAGTTCTCCTCTGTCTGCCTTGCCCATTGGCTTTGGCAATTGTCAAGCGTAATATGGCACAAGAAAGTTATAATAGGCAATCCCTTTTGTCTTCTTGAAGTCAGTTGTTAACACAAGGGAGAGTTGTCTGAACAATTTTTCGTTTGCCACTACCATGAAACATAATAAATAGTACCTGAGCAGAATACCAAAGTGCAAGATTACTCTGCATGCGGTATCAAGGTTTTCGAGAAATGCTCAAACACGGAATCAATCTCACTAACGTTGGAATTGAGATTGTTTTTATCAATCTAAGGATTTTATTGTTGCACAATTAGAGTTTAGTATGAATTTGTTTGGATTAGAGGCCAAATCGAATTAAAATGAACAAACTCAGTTTGGGAAAACTACAATCAAGCTTAATCTACTTTAATTGAATAGAGCTGTTAGGTTATGTATGAAATCAAATTGAACTGACTAACTCGGACAAATGTACTAAGAATATGCCTAAAGTTCAAAAAGTGATATGGAAAAGGCTGGCACACTATGCTTAAATTTCATGGAAATTTTTCATTTTGATTGTCCTACTCTAACTCCTCTCTCTCATGCTTTTACTTCGCCCTTTTATATAGCATGGTCGTTGAACTCCACACCTGAAACTAAACATCCCTAACTCACCCAATTCCCTTACCACTGGGCCATGTGACTAGTCCAGTGGAAAAATGCCATGGACTTGCCTAACAAGTTTGAGGAGATCTAACTACTATTTGGGTTGAATCAAACTAGTAATTTCAATTTGATTTGGCAATTTTAATATTAGCGCTAATTTTTTGGCACGGCACTCTTTCAAATCGAAATGCGAGCAGAAAGAATTATCCATTAGAGAAATGGTTCCCACCAACTTGGACATGGCTTAAATAGCTAACCATGCTCGTACGCACAAATTATCATTTTCTTTTCACGTATATAACAGTGCTGAAAATAGGATTAAAAGGTTCTTTGATGATAATTACAAAATGATAACCGCATATTATCAATCTCTTACCAGACATAGAAAAGGCTATATTTTAAACCTGTTTATTAATATATTTGGCAGGGTTCTTATTACCATCAGTCTTTATGAATTCTTATACGTGAAGCGTGACATATTGATTACATTGAATGTAGGTCCATTTACATTCGACTCCGAGAAATCTACTAGAGACAGACCAGCTTTAAAATTGAATGAATATTCATGGACAAAGGTAACAACAACTTTCTTTTTCTTTTCAGGCTATTATCTTTTCCACATTACGCTCATAATTTGATTGGACAATTGCTAAGTATACCTAATCAATGAGCCGGGCAGGGTGAGTGCCAAGCCCAAAAGTCATTTTCCTAAACCCTAATGATAAGAAAGATACTTTGTTTTTATGGTCTGGTTTCCAAGGGCTAGCAAGCCATCAGTCTTTATGAATTCTTAAATGGACGAATCTCGTCTCGACATGACATGAGTCCATTAAGCGGCGCCCGAGCCAAGTCAACCTTGTAATATCGGATGTCGTATGCACCCCGCAAAGCACGACTTTCTGCGCAATTCTGAATTCGGATTCCTGCTTCATCCCCTAGTCACCATCCGCATGGTGCATGTTAAGAACAAAAGACAACAGCTTATTCAACAGCAAATAACAAGAACAAAAGCCAAGAGAATAAATGAGGAAGAAGCCGATTGTATGAACGATGCCAAGAAGTGTATAGAAAGAAGAAGATCTATTGTTAAAAATAAAGAAAGGAAAGAAGAAGGATGATATACGGATCGAGAGATTGCATGAAGAGAGGCTGCGAAGTCAGCTAAACCGTTACTCTGCTCATCCACTCTTTTTTTCCTTTACTCTGTATCTTAGCTGTTGTGACCGATATTCGGTTAGTCCCTTGCAGTTAGGAAGTTGACTATTTCTTCAACAGCTCTTGTGTAAAACAGATTCATTGAGAGAACCAGAGTAGATATAAGGAGGAAATCTATCATACTGTAAAGATTCAAGGAAGTTGAATAATAGAAGAAATACATTCATCAAATTCTCTCTCTCTCTCTCTCTCTCTCTCTCTCTCTCTCTCTCTCTCTCTCTCTCTCTCTCTCTCTCTCTCTCGATTTCTTCCATCTCTTTTTCTGTTCATGAAGTTCTTCATGGTATCAGAGCCTTCATCCTGAAGAAATCATCTCAATACTGCATAAAAATGGCTGAATCTACAGCAGATTGGAGTCAGGAATCGAAGCCTCATTGATCTGTGAGTTGATATTCCTCATCTTCCTTCAAATATCTATCATTAGAAATCGATTTGCTGCATCATATTGCAAAAACCAGTAGAGGTTGTAGTCGAAACAAGTGGTGTTCAAAGATCTGGAAAAGTAGAATGGCAGCAAGAAGCTTGAGATATCCATTTCCCATTCATGTCAACATCTCGAACTTTGTTACAATCAGATTAGCTGAGGATAACTTCTTCCTATGGCAAGCTCAGTTTCATAAGTTTCTAAGAAGCCAATATCTGTTTGGGTTTGTGAATGGAGAAACTCCATCGCCTGCTAAAACTCTACAAGTAGAAGAAGGAGATCAAACGGTTGATATCCCTAATCCTGACTATAATGATTGGATTAAGACAAATCAACTTGTTTCCTCTTGGATTAGTGGTGCTGTTTCCGAAAACATACTTAGCCTAATAATCGGCTTAAACACAGCCTATGAACTTTGGTAGGCCTTGCTTAATCAGTTCACCCAAAAATCTGTGGCAAAGGAGTTTGAACTAAGAGGAAAATTGCAGGCTTGTCAGAAACGTGATAGAGCTTTATCAACATATCTCAGAGAGTACAAGACAATATCTTATCAATTAAATGCAATAGGTAAACCTGTGGATGAAATAACAAAACTGTTTGGTATTTTGGAAGGTTTGGGGTCTGAGTATGAGAGCTTTAAAACAACAATTTATTATTTAAAGCCTCAACCGGAATATGATGAAGTGATCTCTCATCTAGAGAGGTTTGAATCAAGGCTGCAAAACTATTCCTCAAGCCAGTTCAGTCCAAATCTAGCCTATTATGGTCAAAGGAAGACTGAAGCTATACACAAAGAGGAGTTTAATAGAAATTTTGTACAGCAAAATAACAGTCTTGGAAGTTCAAGGGGATATAGTTGTGGAGGAAGAAATATTGGAAGAGGAAGGCCATTCAGTAACAGATACAGAAATTTTGGAAATCCTGGAAGAAATATGAATTACAGAACTAATAACTCGAGCTATGAACAGGGGAGTCAACATCTTAACCAGGATAATACCCCCTCTACTTTGAGTTATGGTCAGGGTTTCAGACCATATAATGGTTCAGCTCAGAGGTATACAGAAGCCAAGATCTATCCATCCTCAAATTTAACTCTCCATAAAGATGTGCAAATGGAGAAAACAACAACAAACACTCGACTGGAGTGTCAGATCTGCAGAAAACCAGGTCATGATGCATTGCACTGTTGGTATAGATTTGATAATTCTTACCAAGCTAAAGAGATACCGACAGCTCTATCAGCACTCCATATTGAGGAAACTAATGGAAATGAGTGGTATTTTGATACTGGAGCAACTGCTCACATTACGGCAAATGCTGGTATTCTCCAAAACTTTTCTAAGAACGCTGGTACTGATACAGTAATGATTGGCAACGGTTCATGTTTACCTATGAAATATATTGGGAATACAATGCTAACTACTGCTACTACTACCTTGCCTCTAAAAGATGTGTTAATTGTTCCAGCAATTAAGAAAAACCTTCTTTCAGTCTCTAAACTAACCAATGATTATCCCTGTTCTTTTGTCTTTGACAAAATTGGGGTGTACATAAAGGACAGTATCACCAACATAACCAAGATGCTAGGGAAGAAGGAGAAAGGACTATACAGAGTTGATCCTTGTGCTGCAGAGGTATTCTTCACTCAAAGACAGAAGATTATAGGAGAAAACGTGTGGCATCAACGGCTAGCTCATACAAATCAGAATGTCCTAAAGCATTTGAAGAATCAAAAGTTAATCCAGTGTCATACAGAACCACAATCTATATGTAGAAGTTGTCAGCTTGCTAAGAATACTGCTCTACCTTTTCCTATGTCGAGTTCTATAGCTAATAAACCTCTAGAACAAGTCCATTGCGATATCTGGGGACCTTCTCCAGTCAACTCTTATCAAAATTTCAAATATTATGCGATCTTTGTTGATAGCTTCTCTCGGTTCAGCTGGATGTACCCATTGAAACTAAAATCAGACTTCTATGATATCTTTCTTATGTTTCAGAGGTTAGTAGAAAACCAACACAACTGTAAAATCAAGAGGTTTCAATGTGATGGTGAGGGAGAGTTTGTCAGTCACAAGTTTAAAGCTCACCTACAGAGTTGTGGCATCCAACAGCTTATTTCTTGTCCATATACACCCGAACAGAATGGAATACCTGAAAGAAAACATCGACATATAGTTGAGCTTGGTCTGGCTATGCTATATCATGCAAAAGTCCCATTAAAATTTTGGGTTGATGCATTTATGACAGCAAACTATATTGTCAATATACTTCCTACTCCAAAGTTAAAGATGCAATCGCCCTTTACCAAGCTATATCAGCATAAGCCAAGATATGATCATCTCAGAGTGTTCGGGTGTGCCTGCTATCCCTGTCTTCGACCCTATGCACAACACAAGATGGATCCACGATCCCTTACCTGTGTTTTTCTCGGATACAGCACTCATCATAAAGGATATCGATGCCTGGTGCCTACCACTGGTCATGTGTACATCAGTCGACATGTAACATTTGATGAGACATTCTTTCCTTTCTTTAAGAAGCTGGCAACACATTCCTCAACATATACACAACTATATAAACTATGGACAGAAGAAGAGAGATTCTTACAAACTCCAAGTACATAGCTTATCAACACTTCATCATCTCATCAAACAAGGTATGTTCAGAACCCTCCAGCTGAGCAAGTTTTTACAGAACATATAGATCCTATCTCTACAACTGTATCACCTGATGATCAAGTTCCATCTACTACTCAAAGTATTTCTCCACAAGTAAACATATCTGGAACCACAACAGTGACAGCAACAAAACCAGCTATCGATCAAAGTGTTTCTAACATACAAACACAGTCTATCCATCCTGTGCAAGGTACACAACCTACTCATCACATGCAAACCAGATCTAAATCTGGTATAGTCAAAGTAAATCCTCGATAAGCATGTCTTGCTCAATACCAAGTTCCTCCAGAACTAAAATCAATAAAATCTGCTCTAGCATATCCAGGATGGTATCAGGCAATGCAAGAAGAAATGAATGCCTTACATCATAATCAAACTTGGTTATTGGTTCCTCGCACTAATAACATGAATGTTATTGGCTGCAAATGGGTGTTCAAGACTAAACTTACTTCTACTGGAAGTCTAGATTGATTGAAGGCTCGTCTAGTAGCCAAGGGATTTCATCAGGAAGAAGGAATCGACTTCACAGAAACCTTTAGCCCTGTGATAAAATATGCAACTATTAGACTTATTCTCTCTGTAGCAATGGCAAAACACTGGTCTATACATCAACTTGATGTCAAAAACGCCTTCTTACATGGCACCTTAAATGAAACTATGTACATGGAGCAACCTCCTGGTTTTGTTCATCCACAGTACTGTCAATATGTATGTCTGCTTCAAAAATCACTTTATGGACTGTGTCAAGCACTGCGTGCCTGGTATGATAAATTCAGCAATTTCTTGCTTGAAGTTGGTTTTTTCTGTAGCTCAACTGACCCCTCTCTGTTCATACTTCATCAAGGACAAGAGACAATACTTTTACTTCTATATGTTGACGATATAATTCTTATTGGTAGCTCAGAACAATTGCTACAGACTCTTATTCACTCACTCAGTGTTCAATTCCATATGAATAGACCTTGGCCAGCTTCATTATTTTCTCGGAATTGAAGCCACACGAACGTCTACTGAGTTGTTCTTATGTCAAACCAAGTATGCCCTTGACTTACTGTCTCGTGCAAATATGACTGACTGCAAACCTATTGCTACACCTCTCTCTCTTAAACCAGTCATACTTGAAAGAGATGTTGTTCTTCTTCCAAATCCCATGAACTACCGAAGTCTCATAGGTGGCTTACAATATCTCACTATCACCAGGCCTGATCTTGCCTTTGCAACAAATATCCTATGTCAGAAACTACAGCAACCTACTAGTGGAGACTTTCTTCAACTGAAACGAGTTCTTCGATATGTAAAAGGAACAATTCACCTCGGTATTTCACTTCACTCTCACAGCTCTCTCAAATTATATGGCTTCTCTTATGCAGATTGGGCTGGCTGTCTTCAAACTAGACGTTCTACCACAGGCTTCTGCACTTATCTCAGTTCTAATCTCATCTCATGGACAGCTAAGAAACAATCAACTATTTCTCATTCCTCCACTGAAGCTAAATATAGAGCCCTTGCCTCAGCAACAGCTGATCTTACTTGGATTACTTTTGTTCTCAGAGATATTGGAGTTTCTCTTCACTCACCAACCATATTATTCTCGTGACAATCAATCGCCATATCTCTCACAAAGCAAATCCTATACTTCATGCTCGAACAAAACATATTGAGGTTGATTTCCACTTTGTTCGAGAAAAAGTTGCGTCTGGATCCTTGTGTGTTAGATATGTTCCCAGCCATAACCAAGTTGCTGATATTTTTACCAAGCCACTATCTAAACTAACACACTCCTCTCTTCATCTCAAATTGGGCATTGGTTCTTCACCCCTGCCCAATTTGCGAGGGGATGTTAAGAACAAAAGACAACAGCTTATTCAACAGCAAATAACAAGAACAAAAGCCAAGAGAATAAATGAGGAAGAAGCTAATTGTATGAATGATGCCGAGAAGTGTACAGAAAGAAGAAGATCTACTGTTAAAAATAAAGAAAGGAAAGAAGAAGGATGATATACGGATCAAGAGATTGTATGAAGAGAGGTCTGCGAAGTCGGCTAAACCGTTACTCGCTCATCCACTCGTTTTTCCTTTACTTTGTATCTTAGTCATTGTGGACGGTATTCGGTTAGTCCCTTGCAATTAGGAAGTTGACTATTTCTTCAACAGCTCTTGTGTAAAACAGATTCATTGAGAGAACCAAAGTAGATATAAGAAGGAAATCTATCATACTGTAAAGATTCAAGGAAGTTGAATAATAGAAGAAATACATTCATCAAACTCTCTCTCTCTCTCTCTCTCTCTCTCTCTCTCTCTCTCTCTCTCTCTCTCTCGATTTCTTCCATCTCTTTTTCTATTCATGAAGCTCTTCAGTGCAGACCGAAGTCTTCAACTTATATATATGATGGCCATGCATGATGAGCGAAATCGTCGCAAGAGTCGCGAAAGGAGCATGAATTGGAAAGGCAGCTCCACTAGCACCTAAGGAAATCTCCCTCCATTCTCCAAAAAGCATGAAGTCGTGGGCGCTTCGTTGTCTTGCTCTGTCTTCTCTTCCGATCTGGACTCCCCCGGACAGTGGTCAAGTCTCTTCCCGGATTGCCCGGCGACCTCCCTTTCTATCTCGAAACCGGGTCGGTGAAACCCCCCCGCTCTTACTCTCTCTAATTGCAGTCGTAAGATTAGTCAACACGCCGGGTTTAGCCACTCTCTCATCTATGCGAGTTTCTCTCTACCTCATGGTAGTGCCCACCCCTTTCCTTTACACGCCCTAAACCCTAATCTGATTTCCTGTTTCTTTACTCAGCTTCCAAAAATGGAAAAATCACAAAAAACAAAATTTAAGGTATGCTATGTGTTCTCTGGAGGGCATCTGGTCTCCATCGGATAGGATCTTCAGCGAAAGCATTTCTTCATCGATCAGGAGGTATCGGGATCTTCACCAGTCATGAAGTGTGATCGTAAGTTTTCCTTCAGGTGGAGAGTTGTGTGATGCTCTCAGTATAGCTTCTTAGTGGCAAATCAGCCTTTCCTGGTATCCGGTTGTTTTTCTCTCATGTTTGTCTTCGTTTGGCTGACGAGTTTTGGAGTGGAATAGTTGAATCTAGGTAGGTTTGGAGATGCGAACAGTCTAGATCTGATACTCCTCTGGAAAAAGATTTGAAAGTTAGTGAAAATGGAGAGCAAAGAGGAAAATGAGATGAGAGTGGCTGCATTATGTAAAAGTCTTGGGCATTTGTGGTTTGAAGAAGACGTAGTCCAAGTATCTGATGAAATACCTCAACAAAAATGAGAGGAATGCAGTCAAACTCTTTTTGGAAAATTGTATTCTAAACCAAACGTGAACTATCCAGCCTTCGTTACTACAATGAAAAAAGCATGGAAAACAGAAGAGGTTATATGTTCCCAAAAAGAACCGGGGCTATTCAGTTTTTTATTCCCAACGGAGGAGGAAAAGCAGCGAATCAAGAGGAACTCACCTTGGTCATATTCCACAAATCTGATTGTCCTGAAACAGTGTCTCCCTGAAGTCCCTTAGCACTGCTACGATTTCACTAAGGAAGAATTCTGGGTGCATATTGGAGGAGTTCCCCCTGGGTGGAGAATAGAAAAAGTGTTTAATGAACTGGGGAAAAGGGTGGGAAATGTAAAAGAAGTTCAAATCGACTCAACAACTAATGTTCAAAACAGAGGAGGAAGAGTTAGAGTTGAGATTGATCTGACCTCACCTTTGAAATCGGGAGCTATTATGGATATTGGCAATGCTGGCTTTGGGTGGAGTTCAAGTATGAGTGTCTTCCAAACTACTGTTTCTCTTGTGGCCGAATTGGCCACTATGCAACTGATTGTCTTGAAATTCCATATGCAACCTCACCTTGGGCAATGAACAAAAAAGGGTTATATGGACCATGGTTGAAGGCAGAAACAAGCGATCACAGTCCCTATTGGGATGCATTTTATGGAAATATGGAGGACGAATTAGTAGTGGAAGAAACTATACATGTTCAATCAAATCCACCGAGGGGTATGCACTTCAGTGATCAAGAGCCAACATCAAATTTGCAAATAGTAGCATGCAGCAAAAAGAGAACAGTGGGTAGCCCAGACAAGGTGAAAAACCCAGAAGAAGTACCTATTACAACAGAAGTCCGAGATCGTGAAAAACAGGTACTATACACTAAAATTCAAAAACCTCTGTTATCAAAAGTTGGGAACAGCAGCAAGAAGTCTATAAAAGTATAAAAAGCTAAAAAATAGAAATGTCTACCAGCAACATCCCCAATCCTCACAAATGAAATAGAACTCCTGGAGACCCCGATGCAACTGGTCCAAGAAGGACAAGAATGGGCTTTGGTGGCTAGCCCTAATAAGCCACCACAGAAGCCATGAAAATAGTTAGTTGGAATTGTCAGGGGCTGGGCAACCCCTTGACAATCTGAGAACTAAGAGCTTTAATAGCTCTTGAAAGGCCTAAGCTACTCTTCCTAATGGAGACAAAAAAATAAAGCAGCCATGGTGGAAAAGATTTGCAAAATACTTCAGTTTCAAAAACTGCACTTGGTTAATCTAACAGGAATAGCATGAGGTTTGGCAATCATGTGGCAAGAGGAAATCGATTTAAAAGTAAATGCAAGTTCTAAACAACTCATAGACGTGCAGTGTATTGATCCTGAAAGTAAACAGCTTATGCAGATTACCTTTGTCCATGCATCTACTGATTTTGGTGAGCGTATGGAATTATGGCATGTGCTGGGAAATATTAAGCCTTTGTCTTCTCTTCCCTAGATCTGCATAGGAGACTTTAATGAGATTCTGTATGTATGGGAGAAAGTGGGAAAAAAGGAAGCAGATAATAGAAGAATTGCAGCGTTTAGAAACATGATTAATGATCTATCCCTAATGGATGTAGAATATCATGACTGTGCATTCACATGGACCAATAACAGGGAGGGGGCAGAGTTGGTAAAGAAGAGACTGGACAGAGTACTCTGTTCTCTAGAATGGCGAGTTACATTCCATGATGCCGAAGTCCAGGCCCTTCCAGCCATAGGTTCGGACCACAGTCCCTTAGTCCTCAGTCTGCATCCTGGAGTACGAAGAAAGAAAAAACAGTTCAGAATGGAAGTTTTTTGGATAGAACATACAGATTATCAGGCAGTTATTCATCAAGCATGGGCAGAGAATTTAAGCCAAATAGTCCATTTTGCAGAGAAATTAGGGAGAACATCACAAGCATTAACTAAGTGGAGCAAACAGCACTTCTCAAATGCCTACATAGAGATCAATGACCTAAAGCAAGCATTAACAGGTCTGATGAATCAAACATATCAGCATACAAGTAAGCAGACAAGGCAACAAATTATCAGCAAAATAGACACTCTCAGAAAACAAGAAGAACAGTTCTAGGGAATGAGATCACGCATTAAATGGCTTCATTGGGGGGATTAGAACACATGGTTTTTTCATGCTACAACAGTTAATAGAAGACAACAGAACCGTATTTCAATGCTGCAATTAGAGGCTAACAGATGGTGCAGAGAACCCATGATGATACAGACACATATTCAATCCTATTATGAGAATCTATACAGGACTGATGGTCCAAGATACTACCAGCCTATCCTGAATCAATGCCCAACCCCAATAACAGATAATTTAAACGAAGATCTGGTGGTAGTACCTACATTGGAGGAGATCCATGCAGCAGTGTTTCAATTGGGAGCCTACAAGGCTCCTGGCCCTGACGGTTTCAACGGAATTTTCTATCAACAATCATGGGAAATTATAAAACCTAACCTGATGCAGCTGGTACAGAAGTTCTTCCAGACAAGTGTTCTCGACCCCCGAATCAACCAGACCCACATTGTGCTGATTCCCAAAGTAAAAAGTCCTGAAAATATCAGTCAATTCAGGCCCATTAGCCTGTGCAACTTTAGTTACAAAGTTATATCAAAAATATTAGCCAACAGACTAAAAAGGTGGCTGCCACTTATCATTGAACCAGAGCAAGGGGCTTTTGTCCCAGGGAGACAAATTCAGGACAATATCTTCATTGTACAGGAGGTTCTGCATCACCTACGCAAAACAACAAGGAGGAAAAAGAATCAGGCCATCCTGAAATTGGATATGCAGAAAGCATATGATAAGATAGAATGGGATTTTGTGAGAGATCTTATGCTGCACATGGGGTTTCATGTCAAATGGGTTTCTTTAATTATGCAGTGCATCTCAACAGTTACATACAGTGTAAAAGTAAATGGAGAACCTACCTCCTTTTTCCATCCTTCGCGAGGCCTTAGACAAGGTGATCCACTTTCACCTTATATCTTCATTCTAATGTCCAATGTGCTAACTTGGATGATGAAAAAAGCATTAGAAGATGGTACAATCACAGGAATACATCTAAATAGAAATTGCCCTAAGCTATCACACTTAATGTTTGCTGATGATGTGATCTTCTTTCTAGATGGAACTATATCATAGTGTTAGAATGTTTCCCAAGTATTAAATCAATATTGTTATGCTACGGGCCAGGCAATCAATTTAAATAAATCAGGAGTTTCTTTCAATGGTAGTTGTCCAGCAGTTCTAAAACAGAATCTAGCCACAGAATTGAGAGTCCCTATTCTACAGAGAACAGGAAAGTACTTGGGCATACCTACTGAATGGGGACAATCCAAAAAGGAGCTGTTTGCATGGATCCTGGCCAGAGTAAATTCAAAATTAGCAGGATGGAAAGAAAAATTATTGAGAAAGGCAGGCAAGGAAGTGCTAATTAAAAGTGTGGTACAATCTTTACCTACCTATGCAATGTCCATCTTCAAATTGCCCGTATCTATCTGCAAAGCCATATAACAACGAATAGCATCATTCTGGTGGCAAAATGGCGATGTAAAAAGAGGGCTGCACTGTAAAAGCTGGGAAATATTGAAGACTCGAAAGGATACAGGGGGTTTAGGGTTCAAGGATCTGCTAACCTTTAATAGAGCCATGCTCGGCAAGCAACTTTGGAGACTAGCCACCTCCCCTTCAGCTCTATGGAGCAGAGTGTTGAAAGGGATCTATTTTCCCAATGGTGATGTCTGGACAGCTTCGAAGGGACATCAACCATCATGGGGTTGGCATAGTTTGATGCTTGGAAGAGACACCATAAAGAACAACATAATATGGTCAGTAGGTGACGGAGAATCTATTCGTATCAGAGAAGACAGATGGCTAACACAAGGTGTAATAGGAGGCTAGCCAAATCAGACAGAGCCTAGATTGGTATCTGAATTGATAAATGCATAGCACAGAGTATGGATACAACAGCTTATTTTTCAACTGTATGACGAATCAATTGCAAATAAGATATTAGCTATCCCCATATGTCAGCAATCAAAGCCAGATATGTTGATATGGACAGGCAACAAAACAGGGCAATACTCTGTTAAGAGCGGATACAACAGAGCACGGGAAACAACAGGGAAACCAGAACAGAACAAACCCTCTTGCTCTTATCAACCACCGCATACCTTATGGACTCAACTCTGGAGTCTGAATGTGCCACCAAAAGTTCAATCTTTCCTCTGGAGCCTATGTCAGAACGCCCTTACTATGAGGGAAAACCTATATAAAAGAAAAATTGTTACTGATCCATTATGCCCTTTCTGTTGGTTGAACATTGAAACTACAGAACACATGTTGTTTTTATGCAAGTGGACGAAGAGAGTATGGGAAGAACAGACTTTCGAAAAGATAAGACCAGACGAAAGTATCAGCCGAACAGATCAGTGGATTGTCAAAGCTTTCCAACGAGATCAGTGGATTGTCAAAGCTTTCCATCTGGAAGGTGCAAAACACCTGGATATTCCGATCAAAAGAGCCTAGACCCGCAGATCTGTTGAACACAGCAAAGGAACAATAAGCGTTCTTCAGCCGAGGAAAAACAAACAGAAGCAAAAAATTAACCGATCTAACAAAACCTGACCAATGGAGGCCTCCAGAAGGGGATGATCTGAAAATAAATGTTGATGCGGCATGGTGCTCCGGTGATTTTCTCGGCTCTGTGGCGGGAATCGTTCGCAATCAGGAGGGAAGAATTCTCGAGGGTTTCGCTACTACGATTAGGGTTTCCTCGGCAAGTGAAGCGGAAGCTCAGGCTATCTTACACAGGATCTCCTATACACACGAACTCATGTTGTCCCACGTGCGGGACTTCGAAACACGAACAGGGAAGTGGCATATTGAAAGCGACAGTTCTTCGGTCGTTGACATGATAATGGGCCAGGCCGAACTAGCTTGGAATCTTAAGGAGATAGTGCAGTGGTGCCGAAATGGGCTCAGTAGAAATTCAAATATTTTGGTGACTCATTGCCCTCGCCAAACAAACGCAGCAGCGGATTGGATAGCACGGAAACATCGTCTATAGTCTCTTCCACGTAATTGGCAAATTCCCCCCCCCCCTTATCCACTATGGAATATTTTATGTGCAGATCTTTTTCCATCTGCATTATGTAAGTCTCCTCTATAATTAAGTAATAGAAAGTTATCTTTTGACCAAAAAAAAAAAAAAAAAAAAACACGCCGTGTTGGTGTTCCGACCAGGTGTGTCTGGATCTTTGCATGTCGTTGCTGATTCTTTTCCTTCTGTTTTTAGATACATCGGAGTCGGGGAGCTGGAAGATGTTCAGCTGTTTTATTACTTCGTCGAGTCGAAGAGGAGCCCGGAAGATGACCCTTTGGTGCTGTGGCTGACCGGCAGCCCCGGTTGCTCCGCTCTCTCCGGTCTGTTGTACGAGATCGGTAAGTCCCCTTTTATATCTTTTGATACTTGGGACAGGGATCGAGTGAAGACCGAAATCGTTCTCTAAGAGGAAAATGTTCTTCTATTTTTATTTTTTATGCGGGAATAATTTGATACCACATATTGATTATTAGTGTATAAAATATCAGCAGTTTGGCGATGAGCCTGGTTATTGAGAAAGACATTTATTCCTTGAAAATCAAGTACAATACTTGCAACTCTTTTATGTGAATCTCGCAACCTAAATCACCATGAAGGAAAGCATTCTTCCTATCCGTCTTAGTGTTTCATAACTCACTCACATATCATGATTTTTATCTATTGAAGTGAAATCTCATCATAGTCTAGCCCATCGTCTAATAAAATCCTTGAGCCATCCGTCGAGTCTTATATTGCTCAATCAAACCAATTAGGTAAATTCTTTATCTTGTGAACTCATTTATAGGGAAAAGTGTCCAAAAAGTCCTAAACTTATTACACATTTGTTAATTCAGTCCTAAATCTTTCAATTTTACAAATTGAGTCCTCAACCTTTTTCACTTTTTGTCAATTAACACTTAGATAGGGTTGTCAAACTGGCCCTTAGTCATAATAAGGTAAGTTGTATCTGAGAAATACATTATTTAATTATCTCGATAATAGTACATATTTTGCAAGGAGCCGATTACAGCCTATAAAGATTACGTATTGCTCTTCGAAGAAATGTGCATGTCAATAGATTTTGAAATTTATGAATTCTAAAACGTGAAACGTGGCATATTTATTACATTGAATGCAGGTCCATTTACAATTGACTACGAAAATTCTACTAGATGGAGACCAACTCTAAGATTGAATCCATTTTCATGGACAAAGGTAACAAGAATTGATTTTTTATTTTTATTTTCCTTTTTGGGTTATGATTAGCTTTACTAAAAAAATTGACAAATTAGTGTTCACATAGTTGGCAAATATTATATTCCTAGATCAACCAGTTGGAACTGGATTCTCCTACGCAAATAGTTGGGAAAGCTACAACATAAACGACAACGTTTCGGCCGCCGAAACTTATGAATTTCTCGAGAAGGTAAATTCAAAGAAAAAGGGAAAACAACCAATTCAATCGTAAATCTATTGTACGTATGCCGATTCAGTACTAAAATTTTCAATTTTGCTAATATAGTTTTAAAACTTTGCGTGAAATTCTGATGTAGTGATTTCAGCCATTACCACCTTAAATCATTGAACTAGCAATCCACGTAAGATGTTGTTCCAAGTAATGTTGTCCACGTCTGTGACATCCCGATTTTCCAATTCTATTTTCAATAAATTAAGACGGGCATTTCGTTGGCACGCATATAGTTCTTTTCCTTGAGTCGGCCACTCATGTGAAGACTAGTCTATCGAATGAAGTCGTTAAGAAATTCTAATGCATAAGACTCGAGAATTTGACCAGGAAGCGACCTTTCGACCGAGCTAATCTGCAAGGATCATTACGGCACAAATAAAAGTCGATTAGAGACCGGAGATAGGTCGACTCGATAGAGGCATGTGATTGAATGTGGGTGATTCCACCGGATCGCATAATCCTTGTCGATCGACACTGGACCGACTTTTCTGTCGATTGGGTACCCTGTGTTCGTATTTGAAATCTTGAGATTACCCCGACAACCGAAAGTCGCCAATGTTTCAAAGATGTACATTGTGGCTTGAGATGATCAACCACAGGTCAAATGCATGAAAATTTCTAAAGGCTACCCGGTAGGTTGGGCCGGCTAGTATCGTGCCAAAGTGAAATTAACCGTGGAATTGAGATCGAATTCAGAAATTGGAAGTCTGGGTGTGTCACAAATCATTTCAAGATCATTGAATCATCTTTGGAAGATTTTTCATGCAAGCCGAGTTTTTCAGCAAAATAATCAAGAAATGGCTAATTTGGCTCGAGAAATTAGTAAGCCGCTTTTGGTCGCGCTTTTGAGACTTAAGTTGGTTTTATGGACAAGTGAAGATGTTAATTAAAGTGTGGTGACATTGGATTAATTTTATGGACTTCAATTTGATTCAATTGGAAGAGAATCAAGTGAAATTGGAGAATTTGTTGTACAAGAATTGGACCCCGGCGGAAAATGGAAGTGGACCCATTGAATATTGTTGTGGGGAGGGATTTGAAGTTAGTGGAGTATGACATCATGGATGATTTCATGGTGGGCCATTTTGTGGGATTAAAGAAAGGCAAAAAGAAAAGAAATTGGCCCCCCCTCTCCTTCTCTCTCCTCCCTCTCTTCTTCCCTCTCCCGTTGCCTCTCTCCTTCATCTTCATTGTGCGAAGACCAGAAAATTTGCAGAGAAGAAGGAGCTGCAGCCATGGTCGTCCGCTCCCGCTCGCACGCCGCCGTCGCCGCCGTCGCCGTGTGTCCGCCTCGCGCCGCCCGTGCGCCGCTCGCCGTCCGCTCGCGTCCCCGCTCCGCCCGCGCTCGCCCGCGCTTGGCCGGCATCCCGAGCTGCTGTTCAGCTCGTGCAAGAGCTACCGGAGCTCGTCCCCGCCGCCGTGAGCCGCCGTTGACTTCCCCCTAGCTCATCCAAGCCCCGCCGGTCTCTCCTTCGTCGTTCCTCCGCCGAATCGTCGCCGGAACCGCCCCATCTCGGCCCCGATCAGCAACCCAGAAAATGGGTATGCAGCGGCTTCGTGGCCCGTTTTGGCCGTCTTCCCGAGCCCGGATGCTCGGCCCGCTTTGAGGAAAGTTGTTCTCCTCGGCGTCCCCGTCGTTTTGGTTCGCTCGGTTCGTTAATCCGGTGAGTTTAACTCACTAAACCTCGCTTAGAGGGTTAATTATGCTTTAGGTGTGCTTAGTTTATGTTAAGTGTGATTAGGTGATTAGTTTAATTTATTTAAGTGTGGATTATATTAATGTGTTTAATTAGCTTAAAGTGAGTTTAATTTAAGGCTAAATGAAGGTTTATATTAATATAAGCCTTGATGTGACATAAAGGAATTTACTTTTGATTTATTTAAATATTTCGAAATTATGTAATAATTTAATAATATATCATTATTCGAAATTATTAAAATATTATTATTTAATTATTTTCGGAATAAATTTAAATATTTATTAAATTCCGAAAATTTTGTCGGGACCCTAAATTCTCATAATTTCGTGCCGGTCGGCTTTTTGTGTATTCGGATTTTGAAATCGATGGTCGGATATTATAAATTGAAGGTGGATTGCGAAAAATATGAATATTATTATCTAATTAATTTTCGGAATAAATTTAATTATTTAATAAATTCTGAAAATTATTTGGGAACCTTATTCTCTCGAATTTCGTGCTGATCGTTCTTTGTGCTAGTAGAATTTGAAATTGATGATTGGTTGTGATGAATGGAGTGTGATTGCGATTTATAGGGATTCTTTATGAAATTCTAAGTGTAGGAATTGATGGGAGATTGGCTGTGATTGACCACCTATTAGAGGTCGTGCCCGATGAGGCCGTTAAATACCACCTAGGAAAGGTCGTGCCCGATGAGGCCGTGAAAAACCACCTACAAGAGGTCGTGCCCGATGAGGCCGTGAAATACCACCTAGGAAAGGTCGTGCCCGATGAGGCCGTGAAAAACCACCTACAAGAGGTCGTGCCCGATGAGGCCGTGAAATACCACCTATTAGAGGTCGTGTCCGATGAGGCCGTGAAATACCACCTATGAGAGGTCGTGCCCAGTGAGGCCGTGATAAACCACCTATGAGAGGTCGTGCCCGATGGGCCGTGATAAACCACCTATGAGAGGTCGTGCCCAGTGAGGCCGTGATATGCCACCTATTAGAGGTCGCGCCCAATGGGGCCGTGAATTGCCACACTGTTAAAGGTCGCGCCGAGTGGGGCCGTGATGCCACGATTCAAATTTGCTGAGTAGGGCCGTAGTTGAGAGCAATGATTGATTTGCTAGAATGACATGTAATCGGCGAGTCGATTGATCGCGAGACGATCCAAGTGGTTGAATGGTTTGATAAGGTGATTGTGCCATGGTTGTTTGGTTATCATAATTGCACGTGGTTGGTTTATATAAATTGTGCTAACCTGAGATAAAGGCTAAGGCGAGGTAAGTCTTACGTGTGATGTGGCTAGGCCACCCGAGGCGTATTTTCTTTCTAATAGGGGTTTAGGGGTTGAACTTGCGAGACGTTGTCTCGGTGGTTATTGAATAACCATTTCGGGTCCGATGGACGGAGCAGCCGATAGCTTTGGTTGGCCTTGAAGAGTTGGAGAAGTGAAGTCATAAGGATTGGAGATCGTGTCCGACTTGTAGGTCGTAGGACAATTCCTTTTTAAGAGCCGGTCTTTTGTAGACTTTTAGCCGTAGACCTCTTTTGTAATTACGTTGAATTATGAAAGTGCTATGTTGTGGTTTTGCTTCCTGCTTTTCTATCCCGTATTTTGTTGTCAGGGGATTTGTTTCGCTTCCGCATGCGTAAATAAATGAATGGGTCGGCGACGTGTCCTGGGATGTCGCATATTTGATCGACCGCTGTGGGATGTGTGCGCGCTCGGGGTTCGGGGCGTGACATCCCCGTTTAAGTGGTATCAGAGCATGGTCTGTGTATGGAGTGATAAGGTGCGATGAGTCGTGGGATAGTTAGTAGGAAAGGCTTTTAATATGCTGATGCATGTGAGTGATAGCTGATTGGTAGCTTGTTTGTGGGGTCACTCAAATTTCAACATGATGTTGGAATCGGAAAACAGGCGTCTATAAAGAGCCTGTAGGATGAGTGACCAAGAGTGGAGAACTCCTTGGAGGAGGTCGATATGACCTGTATCTCGGGGTAGGATGCTGACAAGAGTCGGTACCCGAGGTAGAGCGCAGGCTTAGACCAGCGCTAGCGTGAGAGTACCGCCGCAAGTCAGTACTTAGAGTGTAGCAGCACCGAATGATCCTAGGTTTAATGGGATTGTTTAGGCGCTAGTGTTCCTTGGAAGCTTGTTGGGTCAGTAAGTTCAAGACTGAGCCGTTGATGTTGCTGTTGTTCCTACCGCTGCCAGTGTTGTGACCGTTGTTGTTGCCGTGCCTGTTAAGGCCTAATATGGAGTTGTGATCGAGGATCAAGCCGTTGTATCTGAGTTAAGGTTCAGTTTAAACAGAGATGGAAATCGATTGGGGAGAAATGCTAATGTCAGAAGAAAGGTGCCTTATTTCACCCAATTGGAAGAGTAGAGTTGGAAAGTCAGTGCTCAACTCGATAGATGTGGGTTGTGTCTGTAAGAAAAGACATGGATCTGTTCCGTGCTGTAAGAGAGAAAGGACATGTTACAAGGGTCGCCAGTGCAGTCATTTGATCAAAGATTGTCCGTATAGACAAATGGAATCACAGTTGTTCCTGACACCGTCGTTGATAAGACAGAACAGAGGAATCATGCTTCGGGACATTTAGTGGGGTACTTGGAATGGACCTCAGTGCAAAGAAGGATGCATGATGTTCCTTGATGAGAGGTAGAGGATTCTCTGATTGCGTGTCGAGTTTATGGAAATGAGGCTTGAGTTAGTCCGGTGTCAGAGTAAAAGGGGAGCATGCTTTGAATTTGGCCAGAGTCCGGTGTCAGAGTAAAAGGGGAGCATGCTTTGAATATGGCCAACATGGCCACCAGGTTAGGAACTGTCCGTATAAGTCCAGAAGAGTGTAAGCACCGTTGCTGCAGATGAAACGCCACTAGGATGGCGAAAGGAGTACGAATGGATTGACTATGCATTAATCAAGGGATGAATGTTTTGAGGTGTTTTATCGAGTAGCGCAACGGGATTTTGAGTGAAAGTTGTGGAGTTTCCGTTGTTGTAATTAAGTAATAGAAAGCTGAGTCTCGACTATAGTTGTACTGATAGGTTTGCTTATGTATGACTTGGAAGTCATTTATGAAAAGGGTTTGGCTCGAGGAGCTTTCTGCTGTTATGAATTGTGGCAGTGATATAATTCAGTTTGTTCAATTAGCATGTGAAAGTTTTGAATTACTGAAAGTTAGAAAGGACCTTTGATCCCTGTTATTCATCACTGAAGATGACTTGGTTCAGGTTGTTGGTTATCGAATTTACATGGCAGTTGTAATGGATGTGTCAATTGAGGGGCCGAATATGGAAAACTTAATCATGGTATAGAAGTTTTCTGAGGTATTGTCGAAGAATTGTCGGGTTTGCTTTGTCGGAAGAGAAATGGAGTTCGTAATTGAATTAGCACCAGAATGAGCCGGTCCCTAAGGCTCCTTACCGGATGGTGTTACCCAGTTAAGAGGACTGAAGGTGTAGATGCAAGAAGTGTTGGATAGGGGATTCATACTATCCAGTGCATAACCTTGGGGAGCACCAGTTCTGTACATAAAGGAGAAATGTGGTTTGTTGTGGTTGTGTATCGATATTCCTCAAGATCGACTGGAGGTCAAGGTATCATCAATTGAGGATTAGGAAGAAAGACACACCGAAGTTAGCATCTCGTACTCGATATGGCAGTTATGAGTTCGCTGTAATACCGTATGGTTTGATGGACACCATAGCTATTTGTTTGGGTCTAATGAACAGAATGTTTAAGGGTACTTGAATCGATTGTGATCGTGTTCAGTGAAGTTGTCCTAGTGTGTTCGAAGAGTACTGAGGAGCACGAGAGACATTTGGAGATGGTACTTCAAACCTTGAGTGCTCTTGGATTTTGCAATAAGTTTAGCAAATGCGAGTTTTGGATGACTCGTGTTGTGTTCCTAAGTCATGTGATTTCAGGAGAAGGAATCTTCATAGACCTCGTCTGAGATTAAAGCAGTGATCAGTTGGTCGATATTGACTACAGGGATAGAGATCGAAGTTTTTGAGGATTAACGAGGATATTACGAAGTTTTATGGAAGGGTTTTCGGTGTCGGCGTTGCGGGTGATTCGACTGCGAGGAAGTAAGAAAAGTTTGTGTGGACGGATGAGTGCGAGCGGAGTTTTCAAGAGCTTAAGCGAAGCGACTACCGCACCGTGCGATCATTCCATCTGGTCCCGAAAGTTATGAGATCTGCAATGATGTGTTGTTTGAAGGATTTGGTTACTTGTTGATGCAACATGATAGGGTTGTTGCATATGCGTCTCGTCAGTTGAGATCTCGGAGTTGAATATGAGACAGTGTCGCTGGATGGAACTCATTAAGGATTATGACTGTGATATTTCGTATCGCTCTAGAAAGGTGAGCAAAGTCGCAGTTGCCCTGAGTTGAGAGTCCTTAGTTGCGCAGTTGGTACTCAAGGATTGGATCTTATTTGAGAAAGTTCGAAATTTGGTTTTCAAATTTAAGGTAGGCCACTTTTGAATTCTATGACTACCCTCAGAATTGAGCCGAAAGTTCATATCGTAATCAAAGCGCTTCAGTGGACAGATTCAGGGATTCAAAAGATCCTGCAAGAGGATACTGAGAAGAGGAGAGCTGATTTTCAGATTTCTGAGGACGATTGAGTGTACCTGATGGTACAGAGATTAGAGAAGAGATCTTATCGAAAGCTCGTCGTAGTAGCTTCAGCGTTGTCCGAATAGGACGAAGATGGGTCGAATTTGCATCAATAGGATTAGTAGACCGTTGTGAAGACGAGATATCACGACGGGTCCCAAGTGTCAGATGTGCTAGCAAGAGAAAGCACGGTTTTGCAATTCGAGAGGACCTTTGTAATCTCTCGAGATCCCCGTGTGGAAGTGGGATCGCGTCACAATAGATTTTTGTGACAGGTCTATCGAGGAGTTAGTGTGGTAATAATTTCATTTCGGGTAGTAATTGACAGACTGATGAAATTAGCCACCTTGTGGTTGTGCGGAAGAATCTTGATTGGATTAGGCATGCAGAGGTGTATGCACATCAGATAATTCGTTTGAATAGAGTGTCAGTGTCAGAGTTATGTCAGATCTTGACCAGAGGTTCTCAGTTTCAGCAGATCGGTCGGATAGTTCATTTTTAGTCGGTCTTAGAAGCGAGTATTCGAACTTCGGTTGGTTGAGTTGAGGTAAGAGATCGAGAAATTTGCGGTGCGAGTTGGTTCAGAAATTAGTGATTAAATTGCGTTATAAGTGACAGTTAAGGACCGCGCGAGATGCGGGAAAATTTACGCATAAAGTGTCGAAAATCTTTGAATTTTTAGATTGAGAATCATGTTCATCCTTGGATGTCGCCTAGGATAGGGACATCTCGAATTGTTAAGAAAGGAGAGCCGGAACTGTTTAAATGGCGGAACATTTCGAATTTGAGATCAAAGGAGAATTTTGGCTTTAAATGGAAAAAGAAAGCGGTTTGGGACACCGTCGGCGCCTCTAGCCGAGTTGGTATCCGGGATGAAGCTCGTCGGTCCGAAGTCGGGAGTTCGAATCCCGACGCGGCGGTTAGCCGCTTTGTGGATAAATAAAAAGAAAAAAAAAAAAAAGAAGAAGAACCAAAATTTTTGCAGCTTTCATTTGTGTAAATTTGGACAAGTGCTTAGCCTTTTTGGGAATCAAGAATTGGTCTCGTTAATTTGGAAATGTTTCGTCGGCACCGAGGATCTCGGGATAACAATTTGAAGCGAAAGTCCGGCGTAATGAAGAAGCGAAATTGATGAGAGGACAATACCCCACCATTTTGAAGAAGAATTTTAATGGTTTAAATTTCGAGGACGAAATTTTTATAAGAGGAGAAGAGTTGTGACATCCCGATTTTCCAATTCTATTTTCAATAAATTAAGACGGGCATTTCGTTGGCACGCATATAGTTCTTTTCCTTGAGTCGGCCACTCATGTGAAGACTAGTCTATCAGGTGAAGTCGTTAAGAAATTCTAATGCATAAGACTCGAGAATTTGACCAGGAAGCGACCTTTCGACCGAGCTAATCTGCAAGGATCATTACGGCACAAATAAAAGTCGATTAGAGACCGGAGATAGGTCGACTCGATAGAGGCATGTGATTGAATGTGGGTGATTCCACCGGATCGCATAATCCTTGTCGATCGACACTGGACCGACTTCTCTGTCGATTGGGTACCCTGTGTTCGTATTTGAAATCTTGAGAATACCCCGACAACCGAAAGTCGCCAATGTTTCAAAGATGTACATTGTGGCTTGAGATGATTAACCACAGGTCAAATGCATGAAAATTTCTAAAGGCTACCCGGTAGGTTGGGCCGGCTAGTATCGTGCCAAAGTGAAATTAACCGTGGAATTGAGATCGAATTCAGAAATTGGAAGTCTGGGTGTGTCACAAATCATTTCAAGATCATTGAATCATCTTTGGAAGATTTTTCATGCAAGCCGAGTTTTTCAACAAAATAATCAAGAAATGGCTAATTTGGCTCGAGAAATTAGTAAGCCGCTTTGGTCGCGCTTTTGAGACTTAAGTTGGTTTTATGGACAAGTGAAGATGTTAATTAAAGTGTGGTGACATTGGATTAATTTTATGGACTTCAATTTGATTCAATTGGAAGAGAATCAAGTGAAATTGGAGAATTTGTTGTACAAGAATTGGACCGGCGGAAAATGGAAGTGGACCCATTGAATATTGTTGTGGGGAGGGATTTGAAGTTAGTGGAGTATGACATCATGGATGATTTCATGGTGGGCCATTTTGTGGGATTAAAGAAAGGCAAAAAGAAAAGAAATTGGCCCCCCACTCCTTCTCTCTCCTCCCTCTCTTCTTCCCCTCTCCCGTTGCCTCTCTCCTTCATCTTCATTGTGCGAAGACCAGAAAATTTGCAGAGAAGAAGGAGCTGCAGCCATGGTCGTCCGCTCCCGCTCGCACGCCGCCGTCGCAGCCGTCGCCGTGTGTCCGCCTCGCGCCGCCCGTGCGCCGCTCGCCGGTCCGCTCGCGTCCCCGCTCCGCCCGCGCTCGCCCGCGCTTGGCCGGCATCCCGAGCTGCTGTTCAGCTCGTGCAAGAGCTACCGGAGCTCGTCCCCGCCGCCGTGAGCCGCCGTTGACTTCCCCCTAGCTCATCCAAGCCCCGCCGGTCTCTCCTTCATCGTTCCTCCGCCGAATCGTCGCCGGAACCGCCCCATCTCGGCCCCGATCAGCAACCCAGAAAATGGGTATGCAGCGGCTTCGTGGCCCGTTTTGGCCGTCTTCCCGAGCCGGATGCTCGGCCCGCTTTGAGGAAAGTTGTTCTCCTCGGCGTCCCCGTCGTTTTGGTTCGCTCGGTTCGTTAATCCGGTGAGTTTAACTCACTAAACCTCGCTTAGAGGGTTAATTATGCTTTAGGTGTGCTTAGTTTATGTTAAGTGTGATTAGGTGATTAGTTTAATTTATTTAAGTGTGGATTATATTAATGTGTTTAATTAGCTTAAAGTGAGTTTAATTTAAGGCTAAATGAAGGTTTATATTAATATAAGCCTTGATGTGACATAAAGGAATTTACTTTTGATTTATTTAAATATTTCGAAATTATGTAATAATTTAATAATATATCATTATTCGAAATTATTAAAATATTATTATTTAATTATTTTCGGAATAAATTTAAATATTTATTAAATTCCGAAAATTTTGTCGGGACCCTAAATTCTCATAATTTCGTGCCGGTCGCTGCTTGTGTATTCGGATTTTGAAATCGATGGTCGGATATTATAAATTGAAGGTGGATTGCGAAAAATATGAATATTATTATCTAATTAATTTTCGGAATAAATTTAATTATTTAATAAATTCTGAAAATTATTTGGGAACCTTATTCTCTCAGAATTTCGTGCTGATCGTTGCTGTGCTAGTAGAATTTGAAATTGATGATTGGTTGTGATGAATGGAGTGTGATTGCGATTTATAGGGATTCTTTATGAAATTCTAAGTGTAGGAATTGATGGGAGATTGGCTGTGATTGACCACCTATTAGAGGTCGTGCCCGATGAGGCCGTTAAATACCACCTAGGAAAGGTCGTGCCCGATGAGGCCGTGAAAAACCACCTACAAGAGGTCGTGCCCGATGAGGCCGTGAAATACCACCTAGGAAAGGTCGTGCCCGATGAGGCCGTGAAAAACCACCTACAAGAGGTCGTGCCCGATGAGGCCGTGAAATACCACCTATTAGAGGTCGTGCCCGATGAGGCCGTGAAATACCACCTATGAGAGGTCGTGCCCGGTGAGGCCGTGATAAACCACCTATGAGAGGTCGTGCCCGGTGAGGCCGTGATAAACCACCTATGAGAGGTCGTGCCCGGAGGCCGTGATATGCCACCTATTAGAGGTCGCGCCCAATGGGGCCGTGAATTGCCACTGTTAAAGGTCGCGCGAGTGGGGCCGTGATGCCACTGATTCAAATTTGCTGAGTAGGGCCGTAGTTGAGAGCAATGATTGATTTGCTAGAATGACATGTAATCGGCCGAGTCGATTGATCGCTGAGACGATCCAAGTGGTTGAATGGTTTGATAAGGTGATTGTGCCATGGTTGTTTGGTTATCATAATTGCACGTGGTTGGTTTATATAAATTGTGCTAACCTGCAGATAAAGGCTGAGGCGAGGTAAGTCTTCTGTGTGATGTGGCTAGGCCACCCGAGGCGTATTTTCTTTCTAATAGGGGTTTAGGGGGTTGAACTTGCTGAGACGTTGTCTCAGTGGTTATTGAATAACCATTTCAGGTCCCTGATGGACGGAGTAGCCAGATAGCTTTGGTTGGCCTTGAAGAGTTGGAGAAGTGAAGTCATAAGGATTGGAGATCGTGTCCGACTTGTAGGTCGTAGGACAATTCCTTTTTAAGAGCCGGTCTTTTGTAGACTTTTAGCCGTAGACCTCTGTTTGTAATTCTGTTGAATTATGAAAGTGCTATGTTGTGGTTTTGCTTCCTGCTTTTCTATCCCGTATTTTGTTGTCAGGGGATTTGTTTCGCTTCCGCATGCGTAAATAAATGAATGGGTCGGCGACGTGTCCTGGGATGTCGCATATTTGATCGACCGCTGTGGGATGTGTGCGCGCTCGGGGTTCGGGGCGTGACAACGTCAGTGTGCCACGTAGGATAGCTGATGATTATTGGATGCCTCATTTGCAATTTCCGACAATGATTGGCAAAAAGGATCATATTGAAACTTCAAACAAAAATTTAGGATTATATTGGCATAATTAAAAATTTGAGATTGAATTGGCATGTGTATAATTAATTTATGACCGATTTGGTAACTATCCCAAAACAAGAATCTTGATTTAAATGAGAGCCTCTAGATAATTAAAATCCATAATTTCTTTTTATCTTTTGCCTATGTTGCATGTGCTGTGATTTAGTGGCTTTTAGGCCCTGTTTGGCAACATGCCAAACAGTGACTAATTCTGATTTTTTGTTCCCAGAATCAGTTTGGGACGAGAATCGCGTTTGGTAAAAATTTTGTTCCCAGAATCAGTTTTGGAGAAGATTTGAGAATAAAAAAAAAATTGATTCTACGTCCGAGAATCAGAAAAAGAATTAACACAATAAAACACTTTTTCTTTCCTTCGGCCATCCCACGACCGTCGCTCGCCGCCGCCCCGCCGCCCGGCCGCCGGCCCATTGGTCCGGCGATCTCGCCGGAGGCTCGCCTGGCCAAGGTGAGGTCTGGCAAGCTCGCCGGAGGCTCGCCTAGCCCCGGCGAGGCCCACCTGTCCACCGGCGAGGCTTGGCCGACGAGGGCCAATCTCGCCGAGGGCCGGCGACGCTTTGGTGAGGTCGTCGGCCCTCGTTCAGCTAGTCGCCGATCCGGTGACCGGCCATAAGAAGAAGAAGAAAAATAGGAGAAAAAGGAAAAAAAGAAAAGAAAAAATGAAAAATGAAAATGAAAAAAGTAAAGGAAAAAAGGAAAAGAAAAAATGTAAAAAAGTAGAAAAAATTATTTAAAAATTAAAAAAAATAATTTGGAACAGAATCAATTAACATGTTATTAAACGCAATTCTATTCCAGAATCAGAAATTTTAGACAGTTACCAAACACGTATTTTTACTCAAAATCAGTTCTCGGGAACAAAATAAAAAATAATTATTTCTTGTCAGAATCAGTTCCCGGGAACAGAATCGTTACCAAACGCGCCCTTAAGCTCCATCCTGAGTTTCTACACTCTACATTGCCGGGGATTCTTACTCGGGTATCATTGTTCCCATGGTCACTCTGCAAGTCGCTGAAGGTATGGCTATTTATTCTTTTTTCTTCATTCTGTTTGCTCACCAATAAGCATTTATACATGTGGTTCTTCGCATCAGTACATATTCTGAAAATTTTGTAATTAAAAAAATCAAAGTTCGTGCACCCCAAAACTAAATGAAAAGTAAAAAATAAAAACCGAGTTAGACACGCCATATCTTTCACACATTACGATCGGAGATTAACAGGTGCTCGTGTGAGATATGAAAGATTGTATTATCATTGTCCCTCTACCATTTTGAAGAGAAAATATTAACCTAAAAAAAAAAAAAAAATCATTAGGATTGTAAGGAAACTTATTAACAATCGTATTTTAACTAAAAGACTATTATCAGTGCCACCTCTAAGAAAGCCGCTTCTTCCCCACTCTCTCAAATTTCTTTTTGATGGTTGTACTTCTTCTGAAGTTATTCTCCATTCTCCAAAAGTTTAATTACTTCTTGTAATCTGCAAGTGTCAAATACACAAAGGAGTAAAGAAAGGTTAGTTATATTTGCACATTGTTTACTTTAGTTTTCCTATATCTCTTCTTGATCGTATTTTTTTTTTTTTTTACTTTGATTTCTGGTACAAAATTATTAGAATTTGCTCAAAGATTCGATATTGAGGATGATGTATACATTTTTCATATTCCACTCGAATATAATATTCCATGTAGCTATGTTTTAGGGAGCTTTTTCTTTTCAATTTTCTTAATAATAGTAGATGTTTAAAATTATGAATGTAATTATCTATGTTGTACTTTTAATCTTTCTTTAGAAAAATGTATTAGCAAATGGTGTAGTCGTGACATGATAAATAAATCAAAGTTGGATTATTAGATTCACCGAATAAGATGAAAGTTAAGCAATTAGAATATATAGATCTTAACGTAATGACATATATTAAAGTTCGAATTAAACCAAAAGCATTCATTTTAACTAGTACATGATTTTCTTCACTTGTAATTGTGCTCTAGTACAAAATAATGGCTATCTACCAAATAAACAATTTTTTTTTTCCAAAAGGTTGCCAATTTTTTCCTAAATGAAAAAAACTAAGCTTAAATCAATACTAGCCATATTTGACCTTAGCCTTCGTTGCGCAAGTAGATTGTAAGTAAAAATTTTGAACTTCCAACAACATTTTAAAGTGGGACTGTAAGGATTAATGTGGCAAATTAAGGGTAGTAGGGGTGCCTGTAACCATTTTTGGAGTAAAAAAGAAAGCGCTACTCTATCATTTCAATAATATGATGTTTTTTTTTCTTTTCATCTTCTATGTCTTAAGAAAGTAGCAATCCTCGAAACATACTAGAGCCCTGACTTTTCTATATGGGGGTTATCCGAACCATTTTGTTAAACTAATCTTTAGGACAATGATACCACAAATATCATAACTCTCGTATAGTACTCACTTGAGCATCATTAGTTTTTGTTCAATCACTTAAGTGACATAATTTCTAAAAAAATCATTTATTTAAATGTGATAACTTTCAATCAATCACTTAAGTGTAAAAAAAAAAAAAATCTAAAAATGTTGACCCAAGTGCCAGAATCTAATATGGCATAGCACTTATGGTGAATGTTTTTGAAAAATTATGGCACTCAAGTGATCGATTAAAAAGCTATATCGTACTTAATCAGAAAAAAAGAGTTATAGTACTCAAATAAGTGATGTACATAAGTATGTACCTCGAAAAAAAAAAAGTTATGACACTTAAGCAAGCACCATATAAAAATTATGACACTTGATGTGTTATTTTCCCATTAATCTTTATTAATACATGTAAACTGGCGTGTCCATGTACATCAAATAAAGCTTTGTCTCATAGTTATGACAAGCCATACATTCACTTAACAATTCGGTCGAGAGCTTCTTTTTTTTTTGGGGTCTGTAATTTTCGTAATGGAATAATTCTTTAGGTCCTTATCTCTCAAGTTATGCATTATAGATGTGAAAGGAAAACCAGAAAACAATGCAACATAGTCTATCGACTATCGACACTGAATTAGGGTTTAAAAAAATAAATTCAAGATTATGTCGAAGGAGTTATTCTTTAATTTCTTTGTTTCTGGTTATATTTCTTGATTTTTAAACACGGCTTATGTTTAAGAGTGATTATTATTTACGTGACTTTGCAAGAAAATAAATCGAATAACCGATTAAAAGGAGGTAGCGACATGCCTACTAATCAATTTGTTATATATTCTTTTGTGAAAAGAAAAATCGTGACCTTGCCTTCCCACCTGCAATCCTCTCACCACCATAAATGGAATTAGGTAGAGATTACTATTTCACAATTACTCGCTGGCATGTTTTAATCTTGGTCCATCATCATGATTTCTGCCAGCAAACAAAAGCAGGTTTGAAGCCTAGATGAATCTTGAGGTAATTATCACTGTCATCACATTTATGCACCGTTCCTAAGTCTGCATTTTCTTTTCAAAGTAATGAGACTCATCGACCGAATTTGATTCAGGGCTACGTGCTTGGCAACCCTCTTACAAATGTGCATAGTGACTACAACTCAAGAGTCTCATTTGCTCATTTGAAGGCTCTTATATCTGAACAGCTATATGAGGTAACAGCTTTTATCGCGCGCATAGTGTATCATGTGAAAAAAAAAGTTCACGGTCTTCTTTATCGCACAGTTTGTGAAAAAGATTAGTTCAAATGTATATTAGATGTATTACATGTTAGGAAAATATGACTTCGAATTGGGTAGAACAATGAAAACGGATCTTTAGAGTATTTAAGTCAGACTTTGTGACGTGATATCACTTTCCTTAAGGATTTATTTACCTCACAACATTGCTAATGATTATCAGCAAATATCTTCAAGGATACAATAAAGTCTCAAAATGAGAATATTAAATAGCAATTCTAATATTTCTTTAAAGTCTCTTTAGGAAACAACTAAAAGGTTGACTATAGTTTTTAGAAAGAATGCTCAAACCGCTAAGTGCTCCAAAATCACGACATTATTCGCGCACCCGCACGCAAATATGGTGGGGTCTAGCCTCACCCAATTATTTCTTTAGGTACACAAAAGAAACCCCACACTTATTAATTAGCCCGCTCCCTCCCACTTTTCCTATGTGGAATAAGGAAAATGCACTTAGTTTGTTTTTACAAACAAACTTCCAACATTACATGCATAATGTGTATTGTTAATTTCGAATAAAAAAGTGAGAAAATAAAAGGTTATAAATGCGTGTTTCGGGAAATTTTTTTCCACATTGATTCTCTTCCCATTAGTCGCTTATTTTTCTCTGATAAGTCTGACCCAAAAATTAAAGTCAGCTTTTTTCGTGCATTTTCAGTCGGCTGACGCTGATTGTAATGGCGACTTCATAAACGTCAACAAAAATAATGTTGATTGTGTCGATGACCTTAAAGTTGTGACCGAGGTGGGTGAGCGTTCATTCTGTTTTCTTCTATCCTATCTATTTTTGTTTTTTTTCTTCTTTTTCCCGTTTCTGATCTTTTAATATTATTATTATTTTCTTTTTCTAAATTTCATGTATTGAATCTTGACTGTTGTTAATTTTAGTGCCTGGAGAACTTATATATGGCCAACATATTGGAACCCAATTGCGCATATGCGACTCCGAAATCGAAGATGGGTGATGTGTGGGACTCCAGCTTAATAGACGAATACCGTCGACTTCTCCTTTTTCCCTCGCTGGAATCTCCCCGGGTTTGGTGCCGGGTCAGTAACAATTTTTTATTTTAATTTTCAACTTTTTACCACATTTTTTTCAGTAAAAGATGCTAATCAACTCCTGAATGGAAGTTTAACTTTTATCTCTTGCTTTATTCAAATCTTTATTGCGTGTGCACTTCGACTATTTTATAATCGAAACACTTCAAACTTTCACGACGTATAAATGATGACACCTTGAATCGCATACAATGTTGCCATAATTTTTTAAAAATTAAAAAAAAATATTTTAAATTTTGATGAGAAAATAAAAGGATTTTTTTTTTTTTGGCTTAGTGAAAACTAACATGGACTTCATTAATTAGATTTTTCTTTTTCCCTGTAGAGTTATAACTATTTGTATTCCTATGCTTGGGCTAGCGATAAAATGGTTCAAGATGCTCTTCATATCCGAGAGGTACGTAATTGGTAATATTAATTATGTAAAGTCTCTTTTTAATCATTTTTCTTTTTATAGGGTAAAAGTCACGGAAAACTCTAAACTATATCTAAAATGAACTATTTACTTCAATATTTTTTTTTATGATATCAAAAGACATATTTAACCAAAACGTGTACTTATGTGATACATTTACTCCATTTTTTTTTGTGACAAAAAATTCATAGTTATATTTATATGACACATGTATCCCGAACTTATTTTTTATGACACTAAAAATCTCAAACTTATACTTAGCTATATATTTATCATCTGTTAAGATTTTCTTTTTTCCTTTTTTTGCTTGCCTCCTTTGTCTTCACCACTGTTGTCACTGTCCTTACCATTATCATTGCGACCATCCTCACTATCGCCAAACTAAGGAAGAAAATGAAAGAGGAAATTTAAAAGAAAATGAGAAAAGCAAAACACACAATATGTTGACATATTTTTGTTACATGAGCGCCACATCAGCGTCGTTTGCTTTCCTTCATTCGTGTAGGTAGTCATATAAGATTTTTAACGAAATTATGATAAAGAATAAGTCTCACAATGATACAAATTTGGTTTAGGTATACCATATGAATACAAGTTTATGATTTTTTGTGTCATAGAAAAAAAGTTTGGGTAAATGTATCACACAAATACAAGTTTGGAGTTTACAATGTCACCAAAAAAAAAAAATTGTATATATATATTCTTACTATGCTTTATGATGCGTTCAATTATAACCAGGGGACAATTGAGAAGTGGGTAAGGTGCAATGAGACTTTATCTTACACACACACTGTCGAAGAAGTCATAGACATACACAAAGAGCTCATAAAAAGGGGAGTTCGGGCGCTTATTTATAGGTAATTAAGCACCTCTTTGCAATATGATTTATGGCTCCTAATCTAGCTACTTACTTCACTTAATTTACTTTCTTAACATGTAGTGGTGATCATGACATGGTCATCCTGTACATGGGAACTCAAGCCTGGATTGATACATTGAATTTGACTATTTATCAAGATTGGCATGCGTGGTTCGTCGACGGACAAGTTGCCGGGTTTGGTTTCAAGAACATCCTTCTAGTTATTATGTATTTCAATGTCTGACAAATTGTCTCGACACCCTCGTATTTATGCCGATTTTATCGAATGAGGTTCCTACCTTTTCGATAATCAATGAAAGTATAAGTCTCTCAAATGTTTGTACTTATTTTGGCCTCTTTCTTGTAGGTATGCTACGCTATATTCTTACTTACCATCCCTTCTAACATATGCAACCGTCAAGGTAAGGAGATTCATATCCAAAAATTTCTCTTTTACAAACTCTTTTCTCTTCTCTTTTTCCCATTTTCATATGCGAATTTCTTTCCAATTGCATTATTAGCACTCGTGAGTCGTACGCTTTAAGAGTGGTATGAACTCCTTTGTGCAGGGAGGGGGGCACACAGCTCCTGAATACAAGCCCAGAGAATGTTTTGCGATGATCAATCGGTGGTTCGACTATTACTACATTTAATTTGCAGTTGTAGCTCCTCCAGCATTTAAGCTTGAGACAACTCGAGAAATGTTTTTCTCGTATGAATGTTGTTAACGACAGTGGTAATACCACACTTGATCAGTAAACAATTAAGTATACTTTACATTTTTCAATGCACTGACTTGTCTGTGCGATCAATGCCTTGAAAGTCGAACCATTCCATGTGGAGTAAGTTTAATATGGGCCCCGGGGCGCTTACAGTTGACATGATCCACATTATGTACTTGGGAGCATCGCTCCCACATGCACCTCCTCAGTCATTGAATGATGGAAGGAAACGCACCCTGTATGATTCAACGATAGTACATTTTAGGCCAAAACGTTTGCTTTGGGATAAACTAATTTGTGTTCTAACGTTGCATGTCTAACTTTAGATTAATATACGGCATCGTACCGACAAATGGATGAGGATATTAGAAACACACGGTTGTCCTATTTAGCTCAAAAGTTAAAACAACTACCTAATATCCGGTGTTGCTTTGTTTGCTACTTAATGTCTTTTTCTGGAGATAATGTCGAAGCTCCAGTCCTCATTTTCCCTCGTTCAAACTTGGTTTGGTGTACCTCCCTTTCAACGGTGATAAGGGGGCGATGAGCCCTCCCCTTTTTGCATCTAAACATGTGATCGATCCTCTAATTTACAAACTCGTACTCGGAAAAGAATTGAAGGCACCGACGCAACTTGCACTTTCTAACTCGACTGACCAAAATTCTTGGACAAATCTGGGTCATCGTCCAATGACGCGATCCATTTTAAATGGACAAATCTCGTCTCCATTTGACATGAGTCCATTAAGCGGTAGATGAGCCAAGCCACCTGGATCCCACTGCAAAGCACGAGTTCCCGCGCATTTTCAAGATATCAATCGGCTCCGTCTATGGTATCATCTGTAGGCCGAGCCTGCCCGATACTTCCTCTATAGTTTATAGGATCAACCTCAGTCAGGTAAAAGATTTTCAATGGGACAACAACCAACTGTTTTAAAATGTTGAGTTGTTTGATGAAAAATTGTTACGAGATCACAGTTAATTGCTCCTGCTCTAAAAACTTAAGATACTAGATGGAGACCTGGTTTAATATTTTAATATTCTAACATTAGGTACTAATTAAACATTTTCCCAATATTTTATTGGACCTAAGCCCAATTGGATATTAATAACTATAGATGTCACGTCCCGATCCTCAGGCACGCATACATCCGTCTCACTTGGTCGATTTTATAATGCGATATCCCAGGACAATGTATCGCCGACCCTTTCTTTTTTTTTTTAAGCACATGCGGAAACAGTTAAAATCCCCAGACAATAAAACGATGGGATAGAAAAGCAGGGCCATATTTTTCATATTGAAATTTATAACCAAACTTTTGTACATGACATCAATTAAAGAACTTCATAACTATTCACATCAATTGGAGTTCACAAAAGAACATGAAATTTCAATCCCTGCAGGTCATACTCAAAATCTCTCTCGGTATTATCTTCTTTTTCCAAAAGTCCTTCTACTCAGGTTTCACCTCCGAGTTCTCCTTCTCAGATTCCTCCTCAGCTCATCAACGGGGTCCTGAAATGTTTTTCCCCAAACTGGGATGAGACTACGTCTCAGCGAGTTCTACCCCACTAAGCCCGATTAGTAAACCATTATACTAAAGGCTGCCTAAACACGCATAGGTCAGAAGACGTACCTTAGCATCAGATCCCACCTGCAAGTCAGTACAATTCATAATAGGCACTCAAGCAATCATATCACGGATCGAAGCATCGATCAAACCATCCTAGTCGATCACAAGCCAACAAGACCACTCACGGTCATTCTCATCAGTCAATCAATTCACAACATCAAATCAAAGCCATGAATCACATCAAGTCACACTCAGATCGAATTATCGATCAATCGACCTAGTCAATTACAAATCAATCAGACCATCTCATGGTCATTTCCAATAAATCGATCAATTCACAACATCAGATCAAGCAATGATCAATCGACCTAGTCGATTACATGTCATCACGACCCATGCTTGGTCGGCACATTCAATACTATCTATAAGTCCGACCATAGTCCAGGACTACTCACTCTAAGCTGATATATAGATAGTATAGCTCGCACTAAGCTGATAGGGTTAAGGTATACTGCTCTCGCTAAGCTGACATATCGCCCGTAGGCTGATATAGTATACCGGTATACTGCTCTCGCTAAGCTGACATATCGCCCGAAGGCCGATATAGTATACCCCCGATGCTCCCACTAAGCTGATAAAGTGTACTGCTCGCACTAAGCTGACATATCGCCCGTAGGCTGATATATAGTACACCAGTATACTACTCTCACTAAGCTGACATATCAGAGCCCGTAGGATGATATAGTATACTATCCAACCATTCAATCCATTCCATCGATATCCTTCTCGATAAAATAGCCGTGTGTGTGGGGACACGGTCGGCCTTAGCCAAAATATTATAATTTCCTTTTTCATAAATCCCACCATTCTCTACAGCCCACCAAAACACTTTTGGTCTTTGTCAACCGACACCCGGTTATTTTCCAATCAATAATCAAAGATTATTCCATTAAAGGATAATTCTCAATTTCATAAATAATTCAATTCAGCACCAACTACAACTCGATTAAATAAACGAATTGCGCCATGACAATCGGCACGAAATTTCGGTCGTCGACCATCTCAAACTTAATTTCTGAAAAAAAATAATTAATTAATTATTAAATGTTAAAAATTCCATTTAGCTCAAAATAAGGCCCAATTAAATAAACGAACTTCACCACGGTCATCAGCATAAATTTCCGGTCACGGGCCATCCCAGTTGAATTTTTGGAAAATAAATAATTATTTAATTAATTTCGAAAATTAATTAATATTAAAAATTCAATTCGGTTTAAAATAAAGCCCGATTAAATAAACGGACTTCACTACGATCATCAGCATAATATTCCGGTTCCAGACCATCTCCCTTGAATTTTCGGAAAATAAATAATTATTTAATTTAATTCCAAAAATTAATATTTAAATGCCCAAAATCTCACTTAGGCCCGAATCGCCAAATTGAAGCCCGATTAGGGGTCGTAAAATTCCCGAGATACTTCCAATAAATAGTAGACCACGTCTACTTGCTAATTGCGCAATCAATTTATTTAAATCACATCACAATTGACTAATAATTGCTAATTAATTCTAATCTAACAACCTAAACATAATTAATTAAAACTAAACCAACCTTAAAGCATAATTAGTCAACTAATCCAGGATTAGTGAGATTACTCACCAAATCGCACGCAAATCGGATCAATCCGACGGCGGCGACGCAAGGAACGATTCTTCCCAAAGCGGGCCTCGGGTTCGGGGCCGGGAAATGGCCCAAAACGAGCCCGAACCAGCTGGAAACCCATTTCCTGCACTCTCTGTGCGCGGCTGGTTAAGGGCGAATGAAGGCGGATCCGGAGCTGGGTTGGGTCGAAAATGGACGGAGGGGCCGAACCGAACCAAGGCGAGGCTTCACGGTGGCCGGAGGAGGGGTGGACGGCTCCGGCGGAGCTCCACCAGATCTGAAACTTCGCTGAAACAGAGGGCTGAGCGAGGGAGAGATGGTGACGCACGGAGTAGCGGCGAGGCGGCGGAGTGAGCGGCGCACGGCGGCGCGGACGGCGACCCGGCGGCGTGCGGCGAGCTGCTCTTGCGCGGCTTCTTCTTCTGCTCCTGGTTCGGTTCTGTTCGAACCAGAGGAAGGAGAGAGGGTGGAGATGCGCGGACGACCGTGGAGCAGCGGCGGTAGCTCCGGCTTCGGTGGGCAACGACGGCGGCGAGAAGCGGCGACGGGCGGAGCTTCTTCGGCTTCTTCGGCTTCCATGGTGCCGAGCAACCAAAGAGAAGAGGAAGAAAGGGGGGTTCGTCGACGGAGGAGGAGAGAAGAAGAAGAAGAGAAAACCAATTTCTCTTTCTTTTCTCTCTCTCTCTCTCTCTTATGTCAGCCACCAGCTGTCTTCCACTTCATTTTCCTTGCCAAAGATGCCCCTTCTAGAAGCTTTAGATAGGCCAAAATGTGGGGGTAGAGGTGGCATACGAATTTGCTATTTTTCTCTCTTCAATTTTACTTAAATTGGTTCACTTCTCAACAAACAAAATCTCAATTGAAGCCTAAATAAATCCATCAAGGCATCCTTGTCCATTTCATGACTTTTCCCGTCATATAATCTAACTTGCATCCCAATTTCGAATTCAAGAACGGTCCTCTGAAATTTTCGATGAAAATGGCCCTACTTATCTAGTCGAAATTAGGACTCGAAAAATCTGGATGTCACAATAGACATGGCCCAGATGAGAGTCTTCATTATATATGATGGACTTGCATGACGAGCATAATCTTTCCACGAGTCACAAAAGGAGGGTGAACGAAATCTCTCTCCATTCTCCAGAAGTATAAAGTTGTGGGCGCTTCATGGTCTTGCTCTCTGTCTTCTCTTCCCATCTGGACTCTCCCAAACAGTGGTGAAGTCTCTTCCCGGATTGCCCGGTGACCTCCCTTTTCATCTCGAAACCGGGTCAGTGAAACTCCCCCCCCCCCTCTCTCTGTGAATGCAGTTGTAAGATTAGTCAACACACTGGGTCCATGTTCCAACCAGGACGTGGAGATCATATGTGTTTGAATCTTTGCTTGTGGTTGCCGATCCTTTTCCTTATTGTTTTAGATATATCGGAGTGGGGGAGACGGAAGATGTTCAACTGTTCTGCTACTTCGTCAAGTCGGAAATGAGTCCAAAGGATGACCCTTTGGTGCTGTGGCTCACCGGCGGCCCCGGTTGCTCTGCTCTCTCTGGACTGTTGTACGAGATCGGTAAGTCTGTCCCCCTTCAAACCTTTGCCTTTTGCCAAACCCGGGTGAATCCCGAGCTGTGCCTGTCGCATCTGATGGGACCGCAGATTTAGATGGATGAATCTATCTTGCCGCGGATACGGAAATCTAACTAACATTCACAATTCACACCAAAACATTGGGTGCCTTTAAGAAGAATTTTGAGAAAAGTCTTGAGAAAATGTAAAAATTCTTGAACTAAAAGAGCTTTTCAAAATGTAAATTGTGTTTAGTAAATTGTACTTGTGAAAGACTATTGTGAAGTATCCTTAAGCAAAATACTATTTGGATAAATTAAATTTGTAAAAAGTTTTTGTTATTAAAAAAAAGGAAAAAATGAGAGTTGGCCGGCCAAGCGCTTCACCGGTTACTGCCAACGAAGGGTAGGCAGTCCGAAGAGGGGGAGGCGACGCGGTGAAGGGCAGGCAGTTTGGCGAGGGGAGCATCAGGCTAGGGTCGCACACAGTGCGACGAGGCTCACGGCGACCCAGATCTCCTCAATAGATGGTTGCCTCAACCCGCCATGCTACAACCTTCGTGCGGAGGTCGTCAGTGTCGCTTGATCTGGTCGTAGCGACCCAAATCGCGAGATCCCGGTCGCCGCCACGCCGTGTGCGACCCATTACACTGTGGAGGTCACCATCGCCCGTGATCTGGTCGCCGTGACCCAGATCTGCGCAACCAAATTTGCGCATGATCTGGGTTGCTAGCATCCTCCGCATGGCAACCCTCGTCGGAGGGTCGTGGGACTCTAGCCAGACCATATGTCCTTCGCCACACCGCATGCCCTTCATCGGACCACCTACCCTTCGCCGGCAACCAAGCGTAGATGATGGCCGTGTTCTCAGTAGAGAGAAGGGAAGGATGAAGATGATGAACAATTGTCGAGGTAAAGCCCAAAAAACGAAAAATTAAGTATTGTCCAGCAAGCATGGAACTCTCCAGTGATTGGCTATCCCGTATTCAGGCTTGTCTCTAAATTGAAATTTCTAAAGGCTCACCTCAAATCGCTAAACCAAGAAGCTTTCTCGGACATCTCTATTAGAACTATTGAAGCAAGAGAAGCTCTTTGGTCTACTTAAGTTGGTCTCCAATCTGACCCTAATAATGTTGATCTTGCAGAACTTGAAAGATGCCAACGACATATTTTCATAGACCTTTGTGGTCAAGAAGAATCCTTTTATCGCCATAAATCAAGACTTAAATGGCTTAAGGAGGGAGATCACAGAATAAAGTTTTTCCGCAATTCTGTGAAGGCGAGACACTTCACTAATGGAATCCTCTCTGTTAAGGACTCCTCTGTCTCTCTTATCACCGATCCAACTTAGGTGCCATAGGTTTTTGTCTCTTTTTTCTCGGATCTATTATCCCCTCATGCTACCCTTGTCAAGTCGTCCCTAGAAGACTTGCAACAAGTTATTCGCAGCCCACTCTCAGATGCCTAGGTTTGCTCCATTGCTGCATCTGTCTCGGACTCTAAGATTAAAGACACCATTTTTTCTCTTCCAAGAAGTAAAGCTCCGGGCCCTGACGGCTTTACTGCTGAATTCTATAAAAACAATTGGAGAATTGTTAGACCTTTGGTGATTTGGCCTGTGAAGGATTTTTTTTCCTCGGGTCATCTCCTAAAATAAGTTAATGCTACAATTCTGGCATTAATACCTAAGGTACCTAATGCTTGCGAGGTTACTAATTTCAGACATATTGCGTGCTGCAATACTATTTATAAAGTCATTACAAAAATCTTGGCAAATCGGATTGCTATGGTTCTAAACAGTATTATTAATCCTACTCAGAATGCCTTTGTCAGAGGTAGGAGGATTAGAGACAACATTTTATTGGCACATGAGCTATTTGCAGGTTTTCACCATGATCCTTATCTTCCGAAATGGTGCCGTTAAAGTTGACTTCCGCAAAGCTTATGATACCGTGGATTGGGATTTCTTGGAATTAACCCTTCTAGCCTTCCGATTTCAGAAGTGGTTTATTAAACTGGTCACGGTTTGTGTTCGCATGCCTATGTTCTCTATCTCTATCGATGGGGAGCTTCACGGCTTCTTTGCTAGTGGCAAAGGCATCCAGCAAGGAGACCCAATGTCTCCTTATCTATTTACCCTTGTGATGGAAGTTTTTTCGGGCATCATCAATCTGAGGACCTCTGTCAAAGATTTCAAGTTCTTCTGGAGATGTAAATCTACGAGACTCTCCCATCTCTTTTTCGCTGACGACGTCTTCCTGTTTTGCCGTGCGAATCGGAAGTCGGCGGTGGTCCTTAAAAGGAGCCTTGACACGTTCTCCTCCTGGAGCGGTCTTGTACTGAACAAAAACAAAAGTGATTTTTTCCTATCGGGAGGCTCCTCTTCCCTTCAGATGAATATTTTATCTACATTTGGTTTTCAAGAAGGCAAACTCCTTATTCGGTATCTAGGGGTACCTATCATCTCTTCTAGATTGACCAAGACCAACTGCACTAAGTTGATCGATCGTATTATAGCAAGAGTCCAATCTTGGACTCATAGGTTTCTCTCTTTTGCAGGGATACTCCAACTTATAAGGCCCGTTCTCCATTCCATTCAGGCATTTTAGGCCAGTGTCTTTTCTTTACCTGCTGCTATTCTTCTGAATATTGAGCGCATCTTGAGACAATTTCTTTGGAAAGGTTCTGCCCTGGGAAAAGGCGGGGCCAAAGTCTCATGGCTAGATATTTGCATGCCAAAATATGAGGGCGGCTTGGCTATTAGAAATGTTAAAGATTGCAATAGAGCTTCCTTGCTCAAATACATTTGGTTCTTATTTACTAATAAGGAGTCACTGTGGTGTCGTTGGATTCACTCGAATTTCTTAAAGAGAGTGAATTTCTAGATTTCTCCTCAACCAACCTTATGCTCGTGGGCTTGGAAAAAAATCTTGCAGCTTAGGCCCTACTTTCGCCAGGCATTTCGCTGGAAAATTGGCAATGGAATGCAAACATCTCTATGGCATGATAACCAGCTTCCATGTGGTTCTTTGGACACAATTGTTTCTTCAACTGTAATGGAGGACTCAGGTTTATCTAAGATGGCAGCTGTCTTTGAATTGTACACCTCTACCCTGGCCTTTAAATCCCGCCTGGAAAGTTGGGGCTTCTCCTTGCCGGTGCTTTCTAATGTTTGTGACCAGTTCCGTTGGTGCAGTGATTCTTTGGGCCTTTTTTCGGTTGCTTCGGCCTAGAATTTAATCAAAGTTAAAAAAGACCGAGTTCCTTGGGCAACTCTAGTTTGGGATAATGCATTGGCACCGCGTTATCAATTTCTGTTATGGCTTATTGCCAAGAAGCGCCTACTGACTCAATCACTCCTACTTTCTTACGGTAGGATTGACTACTCAGTCTGTGCCTTTTGCTCAACTCAACCAAACTCTATTGATCACATTTTCTTTCACTATTAAACCCCTACTACCCTGGCTTATTTCTGGGCTTCTAGGTGCAACCTACCTTGGAGAATCAGACCGTGGACCGAGACCTCCACTTGGGCTCTAAAGTTTTTATCGGGTAAGGATTTCTTCCACAAAATTGCTAGGTTCTCTTTTGGAGCTCTGTGTTATCTAATTTGGAAGAAGAGAAATTGCATCATCTTTCAGGGTGAAACTATTTCTGTGTCGTCTCTCAAAAATCATTTGATCAAAATTGTCAAGGACGGAGTTCTCTCCTTCAAGAATGTGTCTCCTACCCCAAGAAATAAAAGACTTCAAAGGAATTGGGGCTTCGACCCCTCGGTCTTTTCTCAATAGCTTTGCTTGTTGCTGTTGGTGCTTATCTTTGTACCATCCTAGTTCTCTCGTCCCGCTTTTAACCGTGTAGTAGAGGTTTGCTAGGTTTGGTTTTGCCTCAGCCCGAGTTGTGGCCGTTTTTCTTCTTTATTTTGTTTTCCCTTCGACTCCCTTCCACTCTTCCTGCTGTGCGATCAGAGTGTAAGTTGGCGCCGTTTCTTGTTTGTCCAAAGTTATCAATATATTCTTACATTTCACCAAAAAAAAAAAAAATTGTTATGAGATCACAGTCACCTACTCTTGCTCTAAAAATTTAAGATGTTAGATGGAGACATGGTCCGATATTTGAATATTCCAACATTAGGTACTAATTAAATATTTTTCCAATATTTTATTGGAGCTAAGCCCAATTAGATATTGATAACTATACACATGGCCCAGATCAGAGTCTTCATTATATATGATGGACTTGCATGATGAGCATAATCTTTCCATGAGTCACAAAAGGAGGGTGAATGAAACCTCTCTCCATTCTCTAGAAGTATGAAGTTGTGGGCACTTCATGGTCTTGCTCTCTGTCTTCTCTCCCAATCTGGACTCTCCCAAACAATGGTGAAGTCTCTTCTCGGATTGCTCGATGACCTCCCTTTTCATCTCAAAATCAGGTCAGTGAAACTCCTCTCTCTCTCTCTCTAAATGCAATTGTAAGATTAGTCAACACACTGGGTCGATGTTCCAACCAGGACGTGGTGATCATGTGTGTTTGAATCTTTGCATGTGGTTGCCGATCATTTTCCTTTTTGTTTTAGATACATCGGAGTGGAGGAGACGGAAGATGTTCAACTATTCTACTACTTCGTCAAGTCGGAAAGGAGTCCAAAGGATGACCCTTTGGTGCTGTGGCTCACCGACAACCCCAGTTGCTCTGCTCTTTTTGGACTATTGTACAAGATTGGTAAGTCTGTCCCGCTTCAAACCTTCACCTTTTGCCAAACCGGGTAAATCCCAAGCTGTGCCTGTCGCATCTAATGGGACCGCAGATTTAGATCGATGAATCTATCTTGCCTCAGATACGGAAATCTAACTAAGAGTGTGTTTGGTTCAGCATTTGGAAAGCTTATTGGGAGAATGCAAAGCAATTTAGCCTAAAGAGCTTTGGAGAAAATGCAAAGACTGTTTGGTAAATTCTGCTTTGAAATGCAACTTTGAGAGAAATGTTGTTTGGTAGAAAACATATTTGCAAAGCCCCTTTGGTGATTAATCTAAATATTTAAATTTTTATTTTTTTTAAATTAAAAAAAAATATTTGCAACTTTTTTAATTTATATTTAACAACAATGTTAAAGATGTTGCGTAAATAATTTTATTAAAATTAAAATTTATTTTTTGCTAAAAAACATCAAATGGAAAAAATTTACGTGCTCTCTTTGTCAATTACAAGAATAATACTTTCATTACAATAAAAACATGATAATATATGCTTTGAGGAAAGAAGCTCATTATCCTTAAAAATTACAAATATCCTTAATTATTTCCTAAATTCATAGAACCAACAAGGTCTCTCTCTATCTCTCTTTCCAACATTCCCATTAACTACCATTTCTAGGGCGGTCAAAAGAACATGTGGTGGTACCTCAGATCTTTAAATTCACCGGCCAACTGTTCTCATAACAACAAATTTCCTAGAGGGGCCAAAATAGGGGGAAGTAAACGACTTGATCTTCATATGAGGGTGGTGGCTCAGTGTCATAACTCCAATAGGCATAGCAAAGATAATGAACCTAAAGGCCTTTCCCCCATCTTTCCTCTTGGCCCTCTCCGGATGTTTAGGCAATTCTTGTGATATCAAAGTCCTCTAATGGTAGTGCCAGAAATTGCCTTGGTAGTTTTCTTTTGACTTGGTAATTTTCTTTTGGGTCATAAGTACCTTGGTAGTTGAACGGCCTTTTCTTGCAAAGATTTCAATAGGTATGAAAGGGCAGGTTATGGAGCAAAATTTAGTTAAGACCAAAACTACAAAATTCAGAAGAAAATGAATTAAGCGCCTAATAGAGCAAACGTAGAGCCCATTCTTTAACATGGCTCACAATGATGAGTGAGTGATACCTTTAATTAGGCACCTTCTGTAAGTCACTTGCTAAAACGCTCAACCCCGATTCTAAAATGCAGAAAATTTCGAACGTCAATCAAAACCAGATTTACAAGTTAGGATATCATCAAAGAAAATAATCTAATAATTTAACAATGTCCTCCACAATACTGAGCTACAACATTGTCAGTTGTTCGAAGAATCTTCCCTTCAAAGGTTTTATTACATTAACTAGCTGATACACAAACACACAGCTAAATACATAACACATGCAATAAAAGCCTGAACTGAGAAAAATATGCCCCAGTGCTTGATCCACCACGACACCTCTTGAGGGAACAAACAAAATCTCAAAGGAAATAGAGAAATGGTCATAAAAGTAGCCAATCTCACATAGCCTCGTACCTAAACGCTAGAAGTAGGGCAGACTCCTCATACGATGATGGGCAACAATCAAGTAATGCAGCTTGATCAATCAGATGATCAAAATCAACAGACTTTGCTTGAAGCTTGCCATAGATTCACTTTATATCTTGAACGGCAAACTCCCAAAGCTAGCCTTATATTTATTTTCTCCGATGCGATTTTCTAGAAATAATTTGGGCCACCAAAATCAATCTTAGCTTGCCTCACCTTTTTCCTCTTTCCCCGATCATATTCTTCATCCCTGCAATATGAACATATAATATTGTATATTTTAAGAGATAAGTGCTTAAAAATAAAAACATCAAGTGCTACCTATCAATGTTAGAGAAACAGATCACTGCCAACTATGTAAGCCAACATAGTACATGATATACCACTCTTTTGTTGCCTTTCCCCTGACTATCCAAAGAAATGCCCATGCTCATCTTTTCCTATTTAACTATTTATTTTGTTCTTACCCTCATATCTCAACAGGCTTTAATCGTCAAAGTATTAACAAGAAATGGGATTTCATAATCAACCCATAATTACATTCACAGTAGGTAAGATACCTAAAAATGAATCATATTATTCATGTCTACAAGCATCAACTACAATACCGTCAAAAAAGTCTATTGATTAGAAAAGGAGGGAACCGAGATGCAAATCTTTCATGATTTTCCATGTCAATGCTAACCCTCAACCATCAAACAATACAATACATTTACCTATTCAGCCTCCTTTACCAATGATAACTTTGATTGAAGTTAATAACAGCTAGTATATGATTTTGGCAAAAGTATGACTAACAATACTTCAACTTTAGCTTACCATTCATCTAGCACATAACCAATGTTGGTGTTCTCTGCACCATTTGATTCCACTATTGGAGAGGGAGAAAACTCTATCCCGTCCCAATGCGCAACTGCAATCAAAAGGAAAGAAAAGGTAAATGGAGAGCACAAATTCAACAGATTATTACGCAAAAAGAAGCCCACTTTATCATCCTCATATCACAAGAATGAAGGGGTTCAGGAACCCAAAACAGAAAAGTAGGAGAAAACGAAAGCTTTCTTGATTAGTGTAGAGAAATTGATCAGCCCACATTGTCCTCACACATCACAAGACCGAAGGGGTTGAGAAACCCAAAACAGAAAAGCATGAGAAAGCAAAAGGATTCTTGATTAGTGCAGAGAAATCAATTGACTAACACAAAAACATTCAGACATCAAACGGGTAACTGTACTGGAGAGAAGAGAGTTCAAACGCCGAGCAAGCTCTCAAGGAGACTCCTCAGCTCCTTCCCATGAAACCCACCATTCAAGAGCCAATATGACCCAACACCCAAAAAAGAAGAGCAACAAAGACAAAGAGTAAAGCCTGCCGCACAAGGAAAAGAGCAAAAAAAGAGCTCACCAAAGCCACAAAAGATTCCAATCCAAGAGCATAGTCGAGCAGCGAAAAGCGTAGTCAAGTAGCGAAGAGCACAGTCAAGCTCGTAGTCTTCACGAGAAAGAGAGCGATGGGGAAGGGCGCAATCAAGCTTGCAGTCGTCACGAGGGAGAGAGCAATGGGGAAGGGTGGCGAAGGGTGCAGTCGAGCAGTGAAGACTGAAGAGCACAATCGAGCTCGCAGTCATCACGAGGGATAGAGTGATGGGAAGGGTGCAAAGCGATGGGGAATGGTGAAGAGAGAAAGCCATCGAGGGTTTTAGTTTTACAAATGGGTAAAATTGGTTTTTCAATAAAGTTTTGAGGGTAAAATAGGCAACTTACTAATTTTCATTAAATGAGCACTCAGCATTCCCAAGGGTCGACTTTCACTTGAAAGCCCCTTGAAGTATGGTTGCCAAACACCCCCAATCTGGGTGAAAGGGCTTTAGGGCTTGAAGGGGCTTTCTAAATGCCCATCCAAACGCACCCTAACATTCACAACTCACACCAAGTCATTGGAATTGTCAAAAGTTCTAGGATTGTTCAAGGATTGTTTAGTTCTGAGTAGAAATAAGAAGAGACAAAAACATTCTTTGTTTTTTTTTTTTTTTTTTTTTTTGCCTTTTCAAATTCTAGCCCGCCACAAAATAATGAAGGGCCACCAAAGACGATTAGAGATATTTATTTATTTTTATTGAAAAGGATATAACATCCTTCGAAAATCAAGTTTAGTACTAATAAATATTTTTTTTTTCCTAAATGTTACTCATCTAACTCTCCATGTGGGAAAGCATCTTCCCCATCCATCTTAGAGTTTCCATAACTCATTCATGTCATTTGAAAGTCTCATCATAATCTACTTCATGGTTCGGAGAAACCCTTGAGCCATTAATCAAATCTTACATTGCTCAATTAAACCTATTAGGCAAACTCTTACTAGGTTTGGTGCCTCTCGGCCTTGGTATGAGATCTCATGTCCGATTTTGCTTTTAAGGCTTGGATCTCTCCCTTTATTGCCTTCTTCTTGTTCTTGCTTTGGCAAATCCTTCTCCATATGAGGATAGTTCTCTCACTCCAATGTCCTCAATCAGTGCTATATCGATGTATATAGGATTTGAGAAAATATGTGAAAGATTTGTTAGTGAGGATTTCAACTTCCATGACCACCATTTGGTTCATTCTAAGGAGGTGATTCTTGATATGGCCTCGAAATCCTTAGATTTTGATATCCACCAATAGCATGACCCCTTGAGGGGTTCTTATATGCTTTTCGGTCTAGAGGATCCGCTTCTTCAATCATCTATTTGTAATGAGTAAAAATGTGTGGTGGTTTGTACTCTTGTCATGAGATCTTATTAAAACCATACCAGTCATTACTGGAAATGGTCTATGTCTACCTCCATTAGGGACTTCCCTTTATCATTAGCAAATTTTTTCTTGTCAAATTGCCTCCCGAATATTCTTCTTAAGGACCATGCAATCAAAAGTATTATGACTCCATGAATGGTGCCATTTACAATACTTCTTTCCTACTAATTCTTCTTTGGGTGGAACTTTCTATCCTTTTGTTAATTTTATTTACCCATATGCCAGTAATAGATCAAAGATTTCTTTAATCCTACTAATATTGAAGGAGTAGTAAATTAATTCTTTGGCCTTAGTCATAATGCTTCACTTCTGCTTTGCTTTGGCTGGCTTCAACACTTGGCATTTGTATGGCATTTTAATGACCATTTTTACAATAGCTACTTTTGTTGGCTTCATTTGTTCTTCATCAAAATCATTTGTCTCAACAAAGTAAACACCTCCTCTTCAATCATGTCTTATGTTCTTTTTCCAAAGCAAGTTTGATTGTTTGATTGCTATGGTGGACAATTGGAACAAGTTTAAATAAGGCCAACTTACCATTCTCTCTCAGATTTCAAGCATGCCAAAAAGATGTTTCTTAGTTTTGGATCCCACAACAAAATATCTTTTACCAAGTGTTATAATTTTGGTTTTTATTGAAGGTCAATTAGGCTATATGTTAGCTTTGGAAAGAGAATGTCAAATGTGAATGAGACTATATACCTTATAATCTCAAAATTAAAGAATTCATTGAGTTGTTTAATGATAATTAATCATTTGCATCATTTAGACATACTTTATATAATAATGAAAGCCCATTGAAATTAAAGTAGTCTATACATTATCGAAGACACTTCAACAATGCTAGGTATAAACAAGATGCCTAACAAGGCACTGGTTTTTTACTAAGTTCAAGGACACAACGTTGGAATCTAATCAATAACATTGGACAATGATGATCACCTAGTAGACCACGGTATGAGACAAATATGAAGACACAACATCGAAATCTAATCAACAACATTGGATAATGATAATAACACCTAGTACACACTGCTAATAGATGCATATGTGAACACAATGTTGGAATCTAATCAACAACATTGAACTACAACAACATCTAATGACCACCATCTTTAGATGAGGATGAGAACACAATGCCGGAATCTAATTAACAATATTGGACAATGGGTTAACATTGGAATCTAATTGATAGTACTTCCCAAGATATAGACACTTGCTAGAATTGAATCTACAATGGAAATCTTAAGCTATAGTTAAGCTAAAACTAGGTTAAGATAAAGGCAATTTAAAGTAGTTTTGTGTGTTGTTCGGGAAGGGACCTCTTTGTTGGATAATTTGTGGTATTTATAGGCTAACTTGGTAACCATCAATAGTTGGTTACTTTCTCCTCAAGAGTCGCTCCACATTTCCAGCTAAACATTCTTATTTATGCTTGTTAGATAACATATCATGGCTTGCCTAGCAAGTATTAACCACTCCTCTTTTAAGTTTGGCACCCTTTTAACGGTTCCACCTTATTTTCACTACCAAGGTTACATATTCATCATTGATATTTTGCTTTGACATGTGGCACTCAAAACTTCATCTTGATATTACATGTCTTGATTTGTCAAAATTCAGCCCAAAATTTTTCAAAATCCTTGATTATATTTTCTCATATAGATATTCAGAGCCCAAGCCAATGTAAATTATGGCCTATATATGGCTACGATGACTACTTCAAAGCTTTCTATCCCTTGTATTTTACACATGCCCATAGGGATATTTTTGGGTGTCAACAATAATAAACATTCTCGATGTGGCAAATTTTTATAATAACACCTTTAGTATAATGGTATCTTACTGATGACTTAAATTTTGGTGGACATGAACTTTTCCATTGCCAAAGCCAAAGTTTCTTAATTTGCATGTATCTTATGCAATTGTATTATGAATATAGGTAAGTTTATTTCCATAAATGACATAAAAGCTTGATAATGAATTTACCAAATCATCATTTATTTTCCGAGGTTCCTGTTTCGGCCAAAACACCAAAATAAATGTCTTCTCTCATCTCTACAAATTCCGTATTAGATTAAGCTCGTCCAACATTTATTTTTGTAACACGTTGAAAATGTTTTTACCACGTGAATTTTGTCAATGAGCAGTGAGAAGGCGTTCGATAAGTATAGTTTTACATTTTCCAATGCGTCAGCACGTCTCTTATAATTGATATTTTGAAAGTCGAAATAACTAATATCTGATGTTGGCTCCTATGCTACTCAATTCCTCCTTTATGGAATTAGTGTCAAAAGCTTCAATCCTAATATTTCCTTATTCCCACTTCGTTTGGTGTACCTCCCGTTCAACGGCGAGAAGGGGCGATGGACCCCTCCACGTTTTGCAGCTAATCATATGATCGACCCTCCAATTCTCAAACTAATACTAAGAAAAGAAATTGAAGGCACCGATGCAACGGGCACTTCCAAGCTCATTTACCTCCTCGGATGACCAAAACTATTGCACAAATCTCGATTGTTATCACATCATGCGAAACGCCATTTTAAATGGACATGAATCCATTAAGTGGTACACGAGCCAAGCCAACCTCACAGCTTTAACAATTCACAAGAAATTTCTGCGTAGGGCTTACTCTGTTTGGCCGAGCCAATCACAGAATAAGAAAACACAAGGATCCCACTGCAAAGCACGAGTTTCCACTCGATTTCTAGCTTCAAATAGACTCTATCTACCGCAGGATCCGCTAGCGGAGCCTTCATTATATATGATGGACATGCATGATGAGCATCATCTTTGCAATATTCAAAGAAGGAGCGCCGAATGAAATACCCCTCCATCAGTACCTAAGAAATCTCCCTCTATTCTCCAAAAGTATGAAGTGGTGGCGGGTGCTTTGTTTTCTTGCTGTGTGTCTTCTCTTCCGGTCCGGACTCTCCCAAACCGTGGTGAAGTCTCTTCCTGGATTGCCCGGAGACCTCCCTTTCTATCTCGAAACCGGGTCAGTGAAACCCCTTTCTCTCTCCCTCTAGAAATGCAGTCATATGGTCCTAAGCATGACCTTAAAAGGCTTCCCGTTTCAATGGATTTCCCTTCGGGTAAAAAGGGGTAAATCCCACAGGGCTCTCCGCCACAAACTCCCTTCGGGGGGGTGGTGTAAAGACCTGGGCGTGGTACTGGAAAATGAAAGGGGATTCCCCCATAAATGGGGGAAGGATTAGTCACAAAACATGTGTGTTTGAATCTTTGCATGTGGTTGCTGATTCCTTTCCCTTTTGTTTTAGATACATTGGAGTGGGGGAGCGGGTAGATGTTCAACTGTTCTATTACTTCATCAAGTCAGAGAGGAGTCCGAAAGATGATCCTTTGGTGCTGTGGCTCACCGGTGGCCCCGGTTGCTCCGCTCTCTCCGCAATCTTGTACGAGATCGGTATGTCCCTTTTCCAACCTCCACTTTCCAAAACACGGGTGAACTGAAACTGAGCCGGGCCCATCAGATATGGTGGGACCATGCATTTAAAAGCATGAATCTATCTTTTCAAAATCTCAACTGCCCCGGTGAAATCTATCATTCGCATTTCGCAACACGTCATTCTAGTCATTTAGGTTGTGCATGACAAAATTTCTAGAATATAAATTAATTTCTTGCTAGAAATTGAGAAGTTAAAAATTTTAGCTTCTAATGTCTTCTTCAAATCTATTTCTGGAATATAAATCTGTTCTAAAATAGAAAAATCAAATTACGTTACTAAATAGATTTCTATTCCAAATTTGTTCTGGGAACAGAAAAATAGAGAAATAGAAAAGTAGAAATTTTATTATATACGCCCTTAGTTCTGAACACAAAAGAGTCAACCCAAAGGGCAATACAAAACATAGTTCTCCTCTATATGCCTTGCCCATTGGCTTTGGCAATTGTCAAGCGTAATGTGGCACAAGAAAGTTATAATAGGCAATCCATTTTGTCTTCTTGAAGTCAGTTGTTAACACAAGGGAGAGTTGTCTGAACAATTTTTCTTTTGCCACTACCATGAAACATAATAAATAGTACCTGAGCAGAATACCAAAGTGCAAGATTACTCTGCATGCGGTATCAAGGTTTTCGAGAAATGCTCAAACACGGAATCAATCTCACTAACGTTGGAATTGGGATTGTTTTGATCAATCTAAGGATTTTATTGTTGCACGTTTAGAGTTTAGTATGAATTTGTTTGGATTAGAGGCCAAATTGAATTAAAATGAACAAACTCAGTTTGGGAAAACTACAATCAAGCTTAATCGACTTTAATTGAATAGAGCTGTTAGGTTATGTATGAAATCAAATCCAACTGAATAGCTCGGACAAATGTACTAAGAATATGCCTAAAGTTCAAAAAGTGATTTGGAAAAGGCTGGCATACTATGCTTAAATTTCATGGAAATTTTTCTTTTTGTTTGTCCTACTCTAACTCCTCTCTCTCATGCTTTTACTTTGCCCTTTTATATAGCATGGTCGTTGAACTTCACACATGAAACTAAACGTCCCTAACTCACCCAATTCCCTTACCACTAGGCCACGTGACTAGTCCAGTGGAAAAATGTCATGGACTTGCCTAATAAGTTTTAGGAGATCTAACTACTATCTGGAATGAATCAAACTAGTAATTTCATTTGATTTGGCAATTTTAATGTTAACGCTAAAATTTTGGCAAGGCACTCTTTCAAATCGAAATGCAAGAAGAAAGAATTATCCATTAGAGAAATGGTTCCCACCAATTTGGACATGGCTTAAATAGCTAACCATGCTCTTACGCACAAATTATCATTTTATTTTCACATATATAACACAGTGCTGAAGATAGGATTAAAAGGTTCTTTGATGATAATTACAAAATGATGACCGAATATAATCAATCTCTTACCAGACATAGAAAAGGCTATATTTAAAACCTGTGTATTAATATATTTGGCAGGGTTCTTATTACCATCAGTCTTTATGAATTCTTATACGTGAAGCGTGACATATTGATTACATTAAATGTAGGTCCATTTACGTTCGACTACGACAAATCTACTAGAGACAGGCCAACTTTAAAACTGAATGAATATTCATGGACAAAGGTAACAACAACTATTTTTTTTTTTTTTTTGCTTTTCAGGCTATTATCTTTTCCACATTACGCTCATAATTTGATTGGACAATTGCTAAGTATACCTAATCAATGAACCGGGCAGGGTGAGTGCCAAGCCCAAAATTCATTTTCCTAAACCCTAATGATAAGAAATATACTTTGTTTTTATGGTCTGGTTTCCAAGGGCTAGCAAGCCATTAGGTTCATAATCGGCTCTATTCATGGATTGGCAAATTAATATTCACACAGGTGGCGAACATTATATTCCTAGATCAGCCTGTTGGAACTGGATTCTCCTATGCAAATAGCTGGGAAAGTTACAACATAAACAATAATATTTCGGCCGCTGAATCTTACAAATTTCTAAGGAAGGTAAAGAGAATAAGAGAATCTTCAGCTAAAGGAAAATCGCGCATTATTAAAATTTATAATCTATTTCTAATCTTTTGGCTTTGTTGCTTGAGCTGTGGTTTAGTGGCTTAAGCTCCATCCTGAGTTTCAAAGCAACCCACTCTACATTGCTGGGGATTCTTACTCGGGTATCATTGTTCCAATGGTCACTCTGCAAGTCGATGAAGGTGTGCTTATTTATTCTTTTCTTCATTTGCTCATCAATAAGCATTTATACATGCAATTCTACACGTCAATATGTATATATTTCGAAGATTTATTTAAAGTGTATACTCCCCAAAGTTTAAATAAAACAAAAGGTATAACATAGGAATCAATTTAAACCCATCGTAGCATTCATAGAAAGTGATGAGAAATTAATAGGCATAGGTTTGAAATATTTGAAATATGAGAAATCGTATTAACATCTTAGAATAATTAAAAATATATACATTTTATAAGCTTCTACGTCTTTAGAGGGTCCTTAAAATATGGATAGGTGATTATTCTATAGAGGGATTATCCAAACCTTTTTATTGGACTAATCTTTATGTGTACATGCTAATTATCATGTCTATGTACATTGATTACATAAAATTTCATCCTTAGAGTGATGATAAATGTCATATATTTAAACTAATCACTTGGTTACTCAGTCGATAGTTTTTCTAATCCTAATTATTTACTTTATAGAATAATTATTTATGCATTTTAGATACGAAAAGAAAACCAAAAAGCCACGAAACGTAGCATATCCAGTATCAACACGTTCCAAACAATTAATTTGAGGACTGTTAGTTTTTCTTTAAGCTCATCGTTCCTGATTATTTTTCTTGATATCTAGACAAAGCTTATCTTTAAGACTAACATGCTTTAATCTCGGTCAATTATGATTTCTACCAGGAAACAATGCCGGTTTGAAGCCTAGAATGAATCTTGAGGTAAATATCACTACCATCAGACCCTGTCCCCTAATTTGCATTTCCTTTCTGAAATGATGGAACTTATCGATCGAATTTGATTCAGGGCTACTTGCTAGGAAACCCTGCAACAAATATAAGTAGTGACAGGAATTCAATCGTCCCATTCGCACATTTGAAGGGTCTTTTATCTGATGAGCTATATGGGGTAACGACTTTCACTGTGCCTATAGCATATCATGTGAAAAAAGTTCGTGCTTTTCTTTATTGCATAGTGTGTGAAAAGATTAATTCAGATGCATCAGATGCATATTAGATGGACAACGTGTGTTGTCATTTTTAGAAGGTGAAACAAATTCAAAAATTTCTTAAGTCACGACCCTATTAAGTTGTGGGATTTCTTTTTCACATCGATTCTTTCCCCATTAATCACTTATTTGTATTTGATATTGGACCTGAAAATTAATATTTACCTTTTCGATGCATTTCAGTCGGCTAAAATTGACTGTAATGGCGATTATTTCGACGTTGACTTAAGCAATGCTGCATGTGTCAATGACCTTGAAGCAGTGACCAAGGTTAGTGGGCGTTCATTCTGTTTTTTTCTTTATGTCTTTTCCCCCTTTTTGATTATTTTCTTTTCTTGTTCGAAATTTCATGTATTGAAACCTTGAATTTTTGCTCTCTTTTTTTTTGGACTAATTTAGTGCCTAGAAAATATATATGAAGCAAACATACTCGAACCCAATTGCCTGCTTATGGCTCCGAAATCGACGGTGGGCCGGGCGTGGGACTCCAGCTTGATAATTGAAGACCGTTCACTTCTCCTTCTTCCCACGCCGGGAGCTTCCCGAGTTTGGTGCCGGGTAAGTGCATCAGATTTATGCTTTTACCTTTTGCCATATTTTTCTTTTTTGTAAAAAAAATATGAATCGTAACTTTTAAGAAGAAAACCCACAAAAATTCTCAAATTATGCCCGTTATGATGTATTTACCTTGAACTTTTTTTTTTTTTTTTGGTGACATGTTTATTGTAACATATTTACTTTAAACTTTTTTATGTGACATAAGAAACCTTAAACTTATACTTATGTATTTACCTATTATTCTTATGATTTTGAAATAACATATGTTTCATTATGTTTTACCATTTTGCTTTCCATGTTCATGTAAGCAGATTTCATGATGAAGTCCAACCAAACATTCCTTAAAAAAAAAAAAAAAAGATTTACCACTAAATGCAACTTCCAATTCTTTTTTTTTTTCCATTTAATTTTTTTTTTGTTATTTTTCATCTATTCCAAAGATAACATGATTAAACCATTAAATAACACTAAACGTGTAAATGTAACACGAATGAATTATGGTAACACAAATTAGACAATGATAAAGCCTAAACATGCGAATCCAACCCCGAAGTCATGTGCCAATGTGAACGGGACATCCCAAGTCGGTTCGGGACCCTCATTGGTGCCAAATAAGGACCCCAGCCCTGCTGTTTAGCGGGCTAAAGGCGTTGGACATCGGGCTTCGAGCGCTTATTTGAGCTCCAAATGGGCCCGAATGAACCCCCGAAACACCTCGAATGACATGCTGAAGTATTGCCCTAGGATTGCCCAGGACCATCAAATGGACCGTAAAGGGTCCGGCAGTCCAGCGTCCAGCACGTTAAAGGTTATATTGGGAAATTTGTGTGATCTGCAAATTAAAACGAAAGAATCGTTATCAAATTGCAAAGTTCAAGTTCAATTTTGTAATCGTGTTTTTACTTGTAGAGTTATAACTATCTATACTCATATATTTGGGCTAGCGACAAAACGGTTCAAGATGCTCTTCATGTCCGAGAGGTATGTCAATTGGTAATATGAATTACATAAAATCGCTTTTTTATGTTTTTGGTCTTTATTTTTATATTTTTTTCATCTGTGTTTCGCAATTTGTTTTATGATAAGCCAGGGGACAATTGAGAAGTGGGTAAGATGCAATGAGACTTTGTCTTACACATACACTATCTCAGATGTCATTGACATCCACAAGGACCTCATAAAAAGGGGATATAGAGCACTTATTTATAGGTAATTAAGCATTCTTTTGCAATATGATTTATGAAACTGATATTCTTATATTGTGATGTGTCTAAAGCTTAATTATTTAATTATGTTTTTTTCTTTCTTTTTGCATGCTAACCCATCGATTGAATGACTTTCTTCACTTAATATAATTTCTTAACATGTAGTGGTGATCATGACATGGTTGTTCCATATGTGGGAACATTAGCCTGGATTGGAACACTGAATCTGACAATTTCTCGAGATTGGGAAGCATGGTTCGTCAATGGACAAGTTGCCGGGTTTGTTTTCGATCAAACCTTCTAACTTCATTATATTTTAACTTACTGATAGATTATCCCAAAGCCCCTATACTTAGGTCGATTATACCGAGTGTGGCTCTTGTAACTTTTAATAAGTCGTGAAAGTATAAGCATCTCTACCCGAGTTACCTTAGAGTAATAATGCATAGTATATACAGTGTCTAAACAGAATTAATTTATTCTTTTTATTTGGCTTCTCAGTTGTTTGTGATTACGTTTGGTCTCTTTCTTTATTGTAGGTATACTACGCTATATTCCTACTTCCCATCCCTTTTAACGTATGCAACAGTCAAGGCAAGCAGATTCATATCCAATAATTTCTGCTTTACAAAATTTATTTTCTTCAGCCTTTTCCCATTTTTATACTCTAATTTCTTTCAAATTAGCTCCTTAGAATTTGCGATTCGTAGATTGTAAGTGTTATACGAACTGCTTTGTGCAGGGAGGGGGACACACAGCTCCAGAGTACAAGCCCAAAGAATGTTTTGCGATGATTGATAGGTGGTTCGATTATTATTACATTTAGTTCGCAAATGTAGCTCCATTCTAATTCAGGATTTATATAATGAACGTCGTTGATTTAATAAATATTTGTCTTGTATGCATGGGACTATACATCATCAATTAAATGCGTAGGTGCCATTAAATTAGGACGGTTTGTCGATGCAGACTTTTCCCAACGACAGTGTTCGGTGTAAACATCCTTAATTTGCTTGTGTTATGCAATTTCATTCTAAAATTCAGCAGTGCTAATAATATATAAGATAGTTTTGTGGAATTTTTTTCAGAAATAATCTCCACTTTTCATTCCTGTATGTATCAAATTGCTGCCTCAAGTTCGAAAACCAACAACTTAGATCCTCATATCTCCCACTTCATTTCAAGTCGCATCTATCATTTGGTTCTACAATTTGTATCCAATTTTGCCGCTCCCATCATTTCAAATCTACCCACTTCCCTAAACCCTAATCCTCCCACCCACAGCTCATTCCCTCTCGTTCCGGCACCGCCACCCCTGCCCGCCACCTGCGGCCACTGTAAGTCAAGCCACCACTCGCCCCGCCAACTTCTACCTCCCCATGTTCTCTCTTAATCCATGTTCAGGTCGAGAACAGACCCGCTCAACTATTCTAGGATAGGTTTTGAAACCTGTTGGAGTGTGCTAGGTCCTACAATGTACATATTTCTGATTTTATATGATGTATGGGTAATCGAGTCCAGGATGAGTAGGGTCTAGACCTTGTCGCGACCTACCCTCGAGGGAGGGAGCAGGTTTAGGGTGTATTGCCTAAAGGACGGGTCTAAGGCCCATGATTAAGCGTAAGCTCTCCCAAGCCCATACCCCGCGTGACATTTGGATATTTCCTATGAATTTTTGCACAAAAGGAGTCGCCACTAGCCTAATGGGGTCGGCTAGAAACCAAGTGAGGCATGGGAGAATGCCACACTTCCTACGCAACCAGAGAATCTAGGGTCGGGGACTTGATTACACTAATTGACCAATTAGTACTCTTTCGGTACCTAATATTGTTCATTTTAGCAAAATAATTTTTGGCAGCAATTCGAGTTGATTTCATGCTTATCCACTAACATACGAGATAATCGTGCAGGTGCGCAATAATTAAAATAATAATCGTGACTACCAAAATCCTCATTGCAATAAAATTAAACACGTGCAATTTAACATAATTAAATATGCAAACTAAACATGCAATATAATCAATATACGAGTAAAAAAAGGCATAGTTACACTAAAAAGGAAATACATGACAATTCATAATCAAACTCCACATTTTTTTAATTTTCAAAAAAAAAATTAATTTTCAAAATTTTTTAAATTTTTTCTTCTTTTAATGATTTCTTTTTTTAATTTTCGAATTTTTTTAATGTTTTCCAAGTTTTTGAATTTTCAGATTTTTTTTTTGAAATTTTCTTCTTTTTTCCTCTTTTTTTATTTTCTCTTTTTTTGAATTTTAAATAAATTTTAATATTTAATATTATATCTAATATTTTTATACTTCACGAAAATGGACTCGGACCAGATAAACCCAATCCGGCCCACAGACTTGACACAAACCCAAATTAAAACTAAAAAAGACAAAACCGATTTCTTTAAACCTTTTTTTTGTTTTATATTAACATTTCTCTATTCCCCTTTTCTGGTCTTCTTCCCTGCATGCTTCCTTCTCCACCCGAAGCTTCCATTAAACCCAAAATTTCCCGTGAATTCAACCCCAACCTCAAAGCGCCAAAACCATGATCTTTACGCGTATTCATTCCATACCAAGTCGAGAACAGCGTGCGCCACTATCCAACAAACTCGAATTTATATAAAATGCAAAGCGCAAGATGGAAGTGAGGTACGACGTACGGCCACGAGTTCGGATATCCGCAAAATACATGCGAAAATGGACAAAAAGAAGACAAATGTCATCCTTTGAAAATGACACAGACACTCCATCCAGCCTACAAGCTTAAAATAGCTTTCATATTGATGTTATCTCTCTTTTCATTACTCTTTGTTTGTTTCTCTCGTTTTCTTTTCTTTATTTAATTATCCCTTAACTAGGCGTGATTTCCTTTCTCACCGAGGCTCCCTTTTCGACGTTTTCTTCTTTGCCGAGAACAACCCCATTGTCAAGATCTCTCTTGAAGAAATGCCACTGCTCAACCTCAATAACCACCACCCACGATCAACGAGTTAAGACTTCATGCAAGACGACCTCAGTAACTAGCGATCAAAACGACTATACACGAGCTTCGGAAACGGCAAAAGGTAGTGGCTATTTTCCGAAGCGCTTCAAGGGCATTTTATCAAACACCTAGGGCGCATCGACTCAAACCAACCACGGACAAAAACAAGACTCGAAACTAGACCACAGCTCAGCGAGAATGGCAGGGAATGCTCAACATCAATGAAAGACAGCGTAGGCAAACCCGAAACTCACGTCTCAACTCAATAAACCATGCAAAAAATATAAGGGAACAGGACAAAAGCAGGGCACAAAGAGAAAAAGGTCCGCGGAGGTCCCTACCTGGCTCGAGGGTGGCGAACAGCGGGCGAGATTGATAGATTGAACAATGTCCGGTCGCCTCGCACGCTCCCAAGCCGGAATCCTTGGGAAATCGACACCAGCTGAACCAAAAACCAGGAAACTCACCGCAAAAACTTGAATTCAAGGAAAGGGAAGCCGCGGCTTGGTGGTTCCGGCTTGGAGGCGCAAGCTCGCGTCGGGGGTGGCTGAGCGATGTTCGGCTAAGGTGGATTCCGAGCCTCCTTCTTCCTAGTCAATCTCCGCTTCTACCCCTCTCCTTCCTTCAAGCTCTCTCGCCAAGGGCCCTCTCCAATCTCCCTCCGGTTCTCTCTCCCATTCCCCCTGTGCTCTCTCTTTTCCCCCTCTTTTATGTTTTTCTTTTGCAAGTTATCGTGCGAAGACCAGCCGTGCCAGCTACCGGCCGAGCCGCTCCCGACCCGCGGATCACGCTGGCCGTCTGCCATCCGATCCTCTGCTACTCCTGCTTTCGTTGCTCGCTCTGTTTTGTCTTTCTGCAGGTCCTCGAGCGAAGACCAGCTAGAGGGAGGAAGAACAGATGCGGGCCGGGCTAAAGGAGAAAGGAGGCTGCGCCGGCCTAGCGTAAGGGCAAAGGGAAAGGGAGAGGGGCGGGCCAGGCCGGGCCAAGGCCGGCTCCGGGCTAGCCCGATTTTTTTTGTTTCTTTTTTCTTTTTTCTTTTTATTTTTTGTTCTTGTTTTTGTTTTTGTTTTTGTTTTAGTGATTAATTCATAATCTTGTACATCATAAAATAGTAAAATTTAGGTTTTAACAGACCTGGACCTTATACCCAACTCTGTTATAATCGATTCCTCTTTTCTAGACCATATACTCAATCTTGTTTGTATTAGACCCTATACTCGACCTACTCTGTTTTTCCAATCCGATTTCAGGGTTAATCATGTTTTCACTAGAACTTGTTTTTCAATCTCCCGATATCCTATACAACTTAAAATTTTATATTAATATGTGAGAAAATAAAATAATCCTCCTAATTTGTATTGAAACATTAAGCACTTGTAATAAATAAATACATAAAAAAATTTACTAAACGAAAAATTAAGAATCCACAAGGCTAATTATAATACATAAAATCATAAGGCAAAGAATTAGCAACAAACATGAGTCTAATATTAGTTTTATTCCCACAACTACATGAAGCTACTCATTTATGCAAGCATAACTCCTTCTACAAAAGAGAAATTTGGCGAACCAATCCATATGATACACAAGAATTTGGCGGCGACGAACATCATCCATCCATTGGACGGTGCGAGAGGGAGTGGGAAGCAAGTGAGGAAGAGGAATGACAAATGAGGAGTGTCGTGCGTGTTTGAAAGAGCCAAGATGAAAAATGCCATGTGATTGCGAGAGTAAAAATAGAAATTGGGGGGAAAAAATGTTTTGGACCTCTACTTACAAAATCGGTCCGAGAATCGATTTCAAAACCGGTCCGGGAACCAGTTTTCAGGTGGGTAATCACTCGGAACTTGTTCTTAGACCGGTTTAAATCGGTTCCAAATTTTGGAAACCGGTTCCCAACCATTTTTTCTGGGTGAGCCGGTATACCCGGTTCAGTTGAACACCCCTAAGATGATGTATGCTTTTTCTAGCGATGAAGGGGATTCATCGGAACCATGTCCACCTAGACGTAGCATCGTTGAAAGTCGTACCTCTTTAACAACCTTAACAAATCTTACACGAGCATAACAGTTCCTCATACCTACTATGATCGAAAAATTAGTAATAAAAGAAAATGTTTATTCCGCCACATATATTTAACCACCCGTGCATTTAATCTCCACAATTAAGCGACTTGCCGTCGCACTTACATATAGTCAATGACTGCGACACTTTCACGAGGACCTTTGAAAGACGGGATAACACGGTGACGTGGAGTTTACAACACCAAAATGTTACGAAATAACTGGGAATGCTTGAAAATAAATGTCACTATTGCAAATCTTTTAACTCTCTATTATTATAATGGTTAATACCACAAAAAACCCTAAACTGATACACTTGTGATAAATTTATTTTTGAGCACCAAAACCCCAAAATTAGTATACCATGACAAATTTACCCTTCATTATTTTCTAATAAATTTTCTCATCAAATTATCAAGTTGGATGACAGTTGACAAGTGTATCAATTTAGGGTTTTACCCTCCGCCTATCACAAATATACGAGTTTATGATTTTTCATGGTATCAATCCAATCAAATGGAACCAATGGATGGATTGCCATAAATGTATCGGTTTGAAGTTTTTAGTGGTAAAAAAATTAGTTTAAGATAAATTTGTTGCAAATGTACAAATTTGAGATTTTTGTTTATCAAAAAATGAGTTTGGGATAACTTCTCGTTCTATCATAAGTGTATCTGGATTTTTTGTAGGATTTACTCTTATTATAAAACGGATGATGACCCTCTTTGTCATCTTGCGCTTCGTATAAGAAGCATCGCTGTAACGTTATCCACAAGCACAAGGCCTCGTGTGGACGAGCAGTCGAGCAAGCATTATCACATAGAGAGAGAGAGAGAGAGAGAGAGAGAGAGAGAGATTTAGTCATTGGGGATTGATGATTTAGTCGGACATTTTCATGGCTTCGATCGCACAGAATGTTTTGATGGCGCTGACCGCGACGGTGAACAAGTTCGCCTCCTCCAACGTCCAGGCCGTTCCGAGAGGCGAAGGCTGGCGGCGGAAACCGAGGGCCACTCCGGTGGACTCCCGCCAATCAGTCGCCGGAACCAGACGGTGTCTCCTCCTCCTGTCCGCGGTGGCTGTTGGGGACTCCCGGACCGAGATTCTCGAGAGTACTCTCTCTAAACTAGTCTCTTTGCCTTTTCGATCTCCAGCTTTTAGCCGTGATTTTTTTTTCTACACATAAAGGCCAAAATGCTTGTTATATTCGTTGGCCTCAATGGATAGAAAATTTCTTTTTTTAGGCGAGATAAAACATGATTAAAAGCTAATGGCACATTTGTGATATTTTGTATGAATTAGTGTTACTAATTTTGCACCATTTTGACTCGTTTTAGAGTATTTGAAGAAATCGGAGGAGAATAAATCGAAAAATGACAAAGAGGTATGGAAATTCTCATTTTTTACTACCTATCTGGAATTTGTCCTTGCAATATTGTTATAAATGTAATTTGGGGTAATTGATTATAAGTACACTAAATAACCTTTTTTGCCCCTGGAATGGGAGCTCTTTCTTTTTTTTGTTTTTCCCCCTTCCAGAGGTTGGAGAGCTACTACAAGAGAAACTACAAAGACTACTTCGAATTTGTGGAAGGGTCATTGAGGAATAAGACGGATCAACTCACTGAATCAGAGAAGGGTATTCTCGATTGGCTTAAAAGTAACAAATGATAAGAGAGTAGCGACCATGTTTTTTTAGGACACCCCTTTTTTTCCCTTTCTTATAATTATTCCTTTTTATCGGCATTTGGTGTTAGAAGTGTTCAACATTACTTGTGTACGAAGTTGCTATACTTTGTATATACATGCGGTCTCCTTTCACCTATAAAGTTTCAAATTTTTGGTTGGACATTCTTATGCGATATGAAAATCGGACTCTATCTCGGTTTATTTCACATGGGTGGCTACTTGCTTGTCAAATCTCACGTTGTCTTCCTAATCTCGCTTGTACTTGAAAAAAAAAGAGATATTGAAGTAACTTGAATTACTTGTATAGAAGATTTATTCAGCTTAGAAGCTTAAGTTTTTGGATCAGACATTATAACGCTATCCTTCTAATAGACATCTACTTTTGTTCAAAAAGACTCCTTAATTTGATGTTATCTTTACTCAGCTTGTGTGTATATATATGTAACACGAAATGGCCTGGTTTATCGGTGGCAAAGGAGCCGTGCCGTGCGTTATCTGTCGGTCTGTGGGCCGGCATGGCCTATTTTCTTAGTGAACTATCATTTATGTTTTGATATATCTACTTGTATTACCTTCAAGTGGTACTACATAAGCACACGTATAAACAGGGAATAGTAAAAAGGCCGATGGGCCTTAAAAAGAAAGAGGACTATAATGATTTTGGCCCATGGGCTCAATCATAATTCGGAAATTCGAATAGGCAAACAGATGCACACATAATTCAAAAAAAAAAAATTATTCACCCAAAATTAGAAACCCAAAAAAATTTATGTTTGACCCAATGTCTGTTCATTGATTGTGTGGTCGAAAATATTAACAATTGATAAAAGAAAGTTTAATCAATCCTTTTTTTCTTTTTCTTTTTTTCTGGTAAGATTCAAGGCATCTGCTTGGCTCGTTGCTTGTCAATTTCCCCATTATTTCTGATATGACTCGTCCAAGTGGTCTTTAGGTGATGCAATGCTCTCGTCCTATACACGTCGACCATCTAGCTTTCATTTTGCTCAATCAAATCTTTTGTATCTTCTCATTTGTATGATTAGGTATTGTTTGACAACGTTTCGAGGAACACCCATTTCTATCATTTTATTTCCTGGAACATAAATTGAACAGAAATGTATTTGTAATTTTTTTGTTCTTAGAAATAGATTTAAAATAGTAATAAGAAACAAACAAAACAATAAGTTATTTCTTATTTCTAGGAACAACTCAAGAAACAAGTTTTTTTTTTTTTCCTTTTCTTTTCCTCCTTTTCTTTCCTCTCTTTTTCCTAGTTGGTCGCCAACCTCGGTGATGGCTGATGATTGGCCAGACAAGGCTCGATGACCTTGCCAGAGCCTTGTCGACCCCCGGTGAGGTTGCCTAAAGCTCATCAGCCATTGACAAGGCTCAGGGGAGCCTCACCATGGCTAGGTGAGGCCCTCTTGAGCCTTGCGGTGGCCAGGCGAGGCTCAACCTTACCAAATTTGGGCAAGGTCGAGCCTCACCCGACCTTGGTGAGGTTGAGTCTCGCCCAATCATAGCAAGGCTTGAGAGGACCTCGCTAGTGACCAGCAAAGGCTCCCTTGAGGCCGACGACCTCACCAGCTCTCGTCTAGCCTGTTGCTAGTCAACCATGGCAAAAGCCGACGACTGGCTAAGAGGAAGGAGAAGATAAAGAAAAAAAAAAAAAGTAATAAAACTATTTATATATTAATAGAAATTCTAAGTCATAAAAAAATTGGGATTGTACCTAATGTATTTTTGTTCTCGGAACAAATTTTTTTTATAGTTATCAAATGCGCCTTAAAATGCCGTAAATTATTTTTAGAACGAAAATAGAAAAAAGTATTTTTGAAAAAAAAAAAAAACTATTCTTGAAAACAAAAACCTTATCATACGCACCATTAGGCTCTCGCTTTTTTTTTTGTTGTTTTCCCAAGTTGTTGTTTCGCCAATAGGGCACTAATTAGGCTTCACATTAGCATTGTGCCTTTTTTGCCACGTCGGCAATGCCTCGTCATTAATTGAATTTTGCAGTTTACTAAAAGTAGTTTGACCATAGAATCCGATTGTACCAAAAGAGAAAATAATAAGAATTGGTTACACAAAAATAAATTTTAAAGGACCAAACGATACAAATCAAGAAAATTAGAAAAGTCAGATTGGATATAAGTTAGAGGATGAAATCATGCAAAAGAAACTTCAAGATTATAATTGCAGCTAAATCCGTTATCTCCCGGACTGCTACCAGAAAAAGGAACACAACTGCTCTTATCCTGCTTGGAATTAGCTTTTTCTTTACCAATGTCAAGTATATTATAGCTTCAATTAACAATTATGAAGTAGGTGTTTCTTTTTAAATTCAATAAATATATTTTCAAAGCGTGATGGATGCATTTTAGACTCTCTTCAATTTTGTTAATTACAAAAATGGTATGTAGGAATCATGAAAAACAAACGCAAATAACAACATGGTTATCCTTAGTAAAAAAATGTATCTACGCTCTATTAAAATTCCTTTAATTTTGTTGAGGAGGAAAGTGAATAAAATAAAGAAACTAAAAGAATTGCCATCGTTTAATTATTTTCAGCAATAAAGTTTAATTATAAGTCACGACTTCTTTTTTTATTGTGTTGGTAATCTTTTCCACGCAAAATTCTGATCGCGACTTCAACAAGTCGCTTCGCAAGGTCAAGAGATTGGTTGGACTGTCCGCTGTCTTGAGGAAGACTTGAGAACCATCCATGACAAGAATTATTAATGAATCATGATGTTTTTCTGGTTAGCGATAGTTGCTAGAACGACCAAAAAAAAAAAAAAAAAAAAAAAAAAGTTCATTTAAGTTCCTATTTTTCATAGAAAATGGCCAAAAAAAAAAAAGTGGTCCTATTGCTATAAATTTTGCACTTTAAAAATGATAAAATATGTGCGCTTTCAAAATCACTTGGGAAGTGAACTATTCAAATTGCCTCAAAACTAGTTGATAACACTTGACTGCTTCGAAAAAATAAAGAAAATATATGATAGCACAAAAAATAAAAGGGACAAGTTAAAAATAAATCCGGAGATTGAGGTAAGTACTTTTTACATTTAACGACCATTTTATCCCACACCAAATAATCATGTGATTAATTTTAAACCACCTCTTTCTTTCTTAGATTGCCCTACTACATTGATGTGATTAAAAACTAGTTTACTAGATGTACACTTTAAATAGTATGCACCTTAAATTTTAGGATACACATACTAAAAGTTTTAAAACTTGTTATGAAAATATAATTGAATCTTAGAACTCTCAAAATGTGCAATTAAAACATAAAACTTGCTACACGGTTAACAAAGAGATTTGATTGCATCAACTTGATAGATTTAAGGATTTGATTGCACTTTTTTGAAAATTTTAGAACTTGGTTACATTTTTGTGACAAATTTTAGGATTTTCAGTGTACTTATTTCTTCAATTTAAGAAAACTTGTATGCTCCTATTATCGGCTTGAGAGGATGACCTAGTCGGACACAAGAAAAATAAATAGAATCAATGACACTGCATTAATAAAGGGACAAGTTACAGAAGCACATGCAGTTTTCAGTCCGATAACACCCGACATAAAGAACATCTTTCCATCCTCGCTTTCACATTTATCGGTCAATTTTCATCTGGTACCAAAGAATCATGCAAATTTTATTTACTAAATCTTTACTTTATTCCCTAAAGAGTGCCCCCTTCTACTTTTATATGTTGTACTAGCAAGAAATCCTAGACCCTCTTTTCACAGCACCAAGCTCCACAACAACCAACATCGTTTTCCCATTAATGTCGATTATTGGCATCACCACCTCTCTCTTTCCCTGAGAGTGCCATGAAAATCCCATATTTGACATCGTGGAGCTTTGATGACCAGAGGTCATGGAAGTAATGGATCACCTAAGGGTTGAGGTAATCCATCAAGACCTTAGGTCAAGGTCACCACCACGGCAACCTCGACTCGAAGTCATCCAAGCTTGTGCCATGGCAAAGGCAGAGAGAGAGAGAGAGAGAGAGAGAGAGAGAGAGAGAGGCCGATGATGACATTAGAGACTGGATGATGTTCGAAGGTGGCTGCGGCCACCGGCGGGTGATGACGGCGGGGGAGATTAGTGTTGAAAAAGGTAAATTGGGTTAAGGGGCTTTAGGAGATTTGTAGATAGGGTTTTCAAAGAAGGGGTAATCTAGTTTTTTACCCTTAAGGGATCTTGTCCAAGATTGCTTTAGGAAATTTCTTGTCCTTTATATCATATCTTATGATACCTTGATTGATGGTAAACTCATGGAATAGCACATGGAACGCGTAAGCCTCTTTCTGGAGACTCTCACATAGGTCAAATTGTACTTCAATCACAAGAAATGTCTTTTCGTGCAAAACCAGGTTAATTTTTCTTTACTTTATTAACGCCTAAGCGTGACATCATCATCAATCCCAATAAAATGTTTAGATGGATTAGCTACTATTAGAAACCCTAATACCATCATTGTCTCGGTGGAAATGAGGAAAAATTCGGACGGGTCACTTCTAAAGCCTTTTAGGAAAGGAAAAAAAGCCACAAAAACACCAAACTACGCCAAGTGTGCTATATTTACCTTAAACTTTTCTATTTTCATGCATAAAAAATCTTGAACTTGTACTCATGTGATATATTTATCTTCCATCAAAGTATGTTAATAAGCACCGTTAAAAATTTGCATACATGAACGCTAGAAAGCAATTGATGTCGAGATATAAAAACAATGTTATTTTGACTAAAAAAATAATCAAATTGAACATTTGTTGAGGATAAATGTGTCGCATAGGTATAAGTTGGGTTTTTTTATGACACAAAAAAAGTTTAGGGTAAATGTGTTATAATAGTGTGGTTTGGATTAGTTATGTTACCAAAAAAAAAAATCGGGGTAAATATGTGATCATGGAAATAATTTAAGATTTTTTATGGATTTTTCTCAATGAATGGTGAGACCACCAAGAGACAGTGACCTTAAGGTGGTGGGGGAGGCAGGTAGGGCCGATGTAGCAATTACAAGTAATGAATTGAATATGCTATTTTATTGCCTAAAGAGATGACCGAGATGCAATGACTTGAGGTAGGTCGACCCACCAAGTTCGACCAAAAGGAAGATGACCAAAGACACAAAATTGACCTAAGATTTTTTTTTTTTTTTAATTTTTTTTTGAAGGAAATAGACCTGAGATTGACTTGCCATTCCATGATGAAGCCATTGATGGTTCATGAATAGCACGGTTTTTTATTGTTCGTATCTCTTGTTTGAGGGGTTAAAAGGATGAATGTGTGATTTGTAATTCGAAGTGCATAGAGCACAGGCTAGTTCTAGGTTTTTTTGCATTGGAAATGACACGACTATATTTAATTGCAAATGGTAAAGGGGTCGAGTAAGATACTTGCTTAATGAATCGAATGGTCGTATCAAATTCCTCGTGATCATTCTTGCATAGTTTGGATGATTTGGTGCATAGAATTGATCAATAGCATATCGATCGGTCCACATATATGTGACCAATATGCCATGAAGCCACACGTGATGCGCATCAAACTTTCATCAGCAATTTATAAGGTGATGACCACATTACTAATTTGTCCGGACACCATGTCATTGCCACATCGCTTCTCTGTTAGTGAGTTGCCAACAATTTGTCTGTATTTTAATGAAAGTGCATCAATTCCACAAAAAAAAAAAAAAAAAAAAGACTATTTAATGTATTGATTGATCGAAACCAAAGAGCAACCCAATTATTAATTTCACTAGAGCTTAATGAGCACGAGAAGCTACCCGCCATATCTCTATTACTAATAAAACTAACACAACAGCAAACTTTGTCTCGAACTTTTACAAAACAACTATCCATGACAATTCCATATTTACAATTAAAATAAATTACAGTACTTATAACTAAATAATTGGATAAGAACCCATGATTTACGATAATCAAGATGATTGTTAAGTGATCCATTTTCTCGTCATTCAAATTCGCATTCAAGTTGATTGCCAAGGTTACACGAATTCACTTATCTTAATGCTTTGTTATTTGGTATGAAAAGGGGCTAAAATCAAATACAAAAATTTAACTCATGAATTTATTATTCTTATTTTATCATCTAATAAAACATGAAGTGACTCTCTAAGAGGCAATGAAAAGAATATAGCGTTCAAGCACTTATAAATTCCAAAAGTAGTAAGCTAGCCAGTAAGATGATTTTCTTCCTGAAAATCTTGTTGCACTTTGAATCCAAAGTGAGAACTCAACAATCTTTCAATATTTTTAAGTAAAGCAAGGCCAACATTATCAACCATAAGCTCCGGACTGACAAGATTAGTGATGGCCTTTAGAGTCAATCTTTAGTGATCTTGTGAAAATCAAGTTGTTTTAGCCAAGTTTAGTCCCAATTACAATTCTTGAAATTATGCTTGTGTCAATGAACATATTCTCTTGAATGTGGCAAAACCATCAAGTTGATCACCCTCTTTGTTTCTTAATAAACCCCCAACACTCGCAAATCCTAATTCCTATCAATATTCAATTTAATCCACCTCGAAGGTGGAGAGATCCCATCCAATCAAATTGGAAAAGTGCCCAACCCACCTTGCATCAAGTTCTTTATAGACAAAGTCTCGAAAATTTATTTTTTATATTGGGCATGATCAAATAGAGAATGAAAGTGGTAGACCATTTGTTGAATTGTGAATTGAATCATCTCTTGCAGCACGTACTGCTCTCAATCATAGTTGCCTATGCTGCTTTCCTCAAAGTAGTCATCCCGCTCGCTTTCATCTCTCATCTCTAACCCGAACGATTGACTACTGTTAATGTTAACGGATGATAAAGCAATCTTTCTCCCCTACTTACAAAGAGTCACTTTTTGATAAGGAACTTTAGTCTACCCTTCTTTAAGAGAGTAATCAAGGATCTTATGTCGATCAGGTTATCAGGCCCGCAAAAGGGCTCTACTCTAACAGGCCTCTCTCAGTGTCATTGCAAGGAGCTATTTTCAGTGACATATTTAATCAGACTGAATAGGATTTGAAGAGCTCTCACAATCATTCACATTTATTTCAGTGGGCAGGAAGGGCGCGGAAGGTGCCATTTTTAGAATGCAAGCAAGGTAGTTTGTTGACTCTCCTAGTAGCATACGGTGGCCTTTTGATGGTTGTCATTTTTGGGCTGTTTGGATAGATTTGGATCCTCTCATGTAGGAGAGGCTCGATGTCGCAAATGTGAGAGGCAGGAAGTTAGCCAAAGGGAGGAGGTCGGAAGGTGTAAGTTGCTGGATCCGCTTAAAAGCACATTTCCCAAAAATGGACCAAACATTGTCATATCACGTTTTCGTCATTTTGGACCAAACATTGTCATATCACGTTTTCGACACTTTTTCCAAGTATTTCTTCTTCAAACGCAAAGCATACGCTGTTCTTTTTCCTTTCTTCTCCTTTTTGACGTTATGAAATTGGAAGGAAGAAGATGCTATTTTATATGGTCAATTTTGGGAACCTACTCCTAAGTATATTTTAGAAACTACCCGAATAGAGACGCATGCTTCACGCGGTGCTTTCTCCCTCAAACCGCCTTTCAGCCCCACTCCCGCTTCCCCCGTTTGACTAGTGCACGAGTTTTGCCTCTCCCTTTTGGCTTTCTCCTCTCTCTCTCTCTCTCTCTCTCTCTCTTTTTTTTTTTTAAATAAAAAATTGAATTTTTTCTAGTATTTTCCCTTTTGATAAGAAACGGTAACAATCACGTCTTCTGATGCTGATTCGCTCCTCAACAAATCACACACGAATCACGCACAAATCACAGCCCTCGAGCTCCCGCCAACCGCCACATGGCGAAATCAGGACCCTTCATCAGTCTGATGACGGTTTCCACTGCTAATTTGCAAAGATCACCGTGATTAGGACTTTAATGATGGCCCCCTTCCTTTTTGATTTAGCAATTGCCACTTACATCCCACCCTTTTTCCCTTTTTAATTCCATTTTAAATTAGGAATCCTCAGATTTAATAATTGGGTAAAATCCCGATTAACGATCTGAAATTTATCTTCATCGTAGCAGTCCTAAGGTTGGTTTGAGAATTGAACCCGAATCTGAGTAAAAAATTATACCATGCAAATGATTTGTGACATACTGATTATGTTATGAATAGACTTCCCTAGTTGATCAAATTTAATTCTCCGGTTTTCACATTAGGAACCTATTAGTTCAGTGTAAATCGGCCTAAAATCGTTGAGTAAAGTTGATTTGGTCTAGCCTCTTTCACACGGAAGGCTAAATTTTGAATTCGAATTCGAATTTCTATGAAAAAATTAATAATATAATTCGCTCCGTCTACAACCGCCATTGTCACATAAAAAATTATATTATTAAAGTAAGCGGACCACGAAAGATCTTATCAATTGCAGCACCAAACACTCCCGCTGTCTTTTTATTCATTTACAATCCACGTAAAATAAATTTAAAAAAGCTAAAAAATAAAAAGAAAAAAAAATCACTAAAAAGCAAAATTATAAAAATCCTCTCCTTACCCGTCTCTCTCTCCTTTCTCTATCATCTCTCTCTCTCTCTCTCTCTCTCTCTACAAGTTCTGGTTTTGCTCGCAGACGAGGAGGAGGAAAGCAATCTCTCCGACGGCCGCCGGGAGCCGATCTCCGCCGCGAGAATGAGCTACTACAACCAGCAGCAACCCCCCGTTGGCGTCCCTCCGCCGCAAGGTCAGCCGCGAATCCCGACCCCTGGATCGACCCACTTCCGATTTCGCCGAGTTTCCCCGCCGGTCGATGGATGGGTCGTCGTTTCTCGGGCGAAAGTTCCGAACTTTATCCCCCTCAGATCCGCGTCGGGCCGGCGGTTTCCGGCGACGGATCTGGTGTGGGGTTCGGCTTCGTCGTCAGAATCTGACCCTGTTTGGTTGCGTGTATTAGGTTATCCGCCGGAGGGATATCCCAAGGATGCGTACCCGCCCCCCGGGTACCCCCCGCAGGGCTACCCCGCCGGGTACCCGCCGCAGCCCGGCTACCCGCCGCCGCAGTACGCGCCGCAGTACGCGCAGCCGCCGCCGCAGCAGCAGCAGTCGAGCACCACCGGTATGATGGAAGGCTGGTACGTCTCCTGATTCCCACCTTGTTCGTTCTTCTCGACTGGGATCGGTCTTATTCGTGTAGCCAAACATGCGGTTTCTTCGGTTTTCCCGTCACATCCATCCGGTCGCGCGACTCGACCCGAACGGGTCGGGTCTAGCCCGGTTCTATGGGCGTCAATCGGGGCCGCCGGTCGCCGACGTTCCGGCGGGTGATGGAGAGTCTGGTCTGTTTCGACCCGATTCGGCGGCAGCAGCGGCGGGCCGCCGGAACTCCTGGCCACTTGACAGTGGGACGGAGTAAGCGGGTCGGGTTCGGGTTCAATTTGGCCAGTGACAAAATCAAATTCAATTTTTGGGGATTTAGGTTAGGGAAAATGTCAGTGATCTGGTCAATTGGGTCTCTTGAGTATTTTATCATTTGGCTGATTCAAGATGATGAGTGTAGTTTGGTGCACTGAATTATTCTATTGAATTACGAATCATTGACAAATTCTTAATGACTAAGTAAAAATTAAGGAGTTTTTCCTAACAAGGTCTTTCTTATCAAAACATCAAATCAAATAGGGATGGAGATTATCTTCGTTTTGTTATGTGTAATCAATACTTTGGAACCAATCTGGATGAAAACGGGTGCCTCCACCACTTGTGGTTGGTGGAGGTGCTAGGGTTTTTGGAAAATGGGCGGTCAACGCCGGTCCCCGGTGTCGGAAAACCGAGGTATCTTCACATAGCTTTTGGGACCACCCATCGACGAGTTCCTATCCTATCCTATCCATCTAGAAACCTTTGACATAGAGGCATGCGTGATCAATGCTGGTGTTAGTTGACCGGGTTCATTGCACAATGCTCAACTAGGGGTGAGATGCGCCTCTTGGGATGCAACCTTGAAAGCGTGCAAGAACCCCAGATAAACATTTCGCAGCAGATATAGTAATTACTAAAATAGTATAAAAATCGATTGACTTTCTATAATTCGATATCGCATTTACAGAATCGCTCGAGGATACATTTTATATGCAATCCATTCGGTAAGCTCCATGGTCAGGCGGGCGATGCAATTGTGATAGTGTGGGTCAATGTATATTTTGCCTTACTGTTGTATACATCGGGTTCTATGTTATCGGCATCGTATGCTTTCATGTAATCGACCGATTATCTTGGTTGAAACGCCAAGGTTTTAAGAGTAGCATAACCCTTTATTGTGGTCTAAATGCCCTTTTTTTGGAAAATTATTGGCGGGTAAATGCCGGAAATCGATGCTAATCTTGGGGTTTTTTTTTTTTTTTTTTAATTCTAATTTGGGAATGGTGAATGCAAATTGCAGTTTGGCTGCACTGTGCTGTTGCTGTCTTCTGGACGCTTGCTTCTGAGGAGGAGAGCAACAAGACTTAAAAGTGTGATGTTCATGTGAAGGAGAAGGACTCTTTTGTTATTTGCTTTTGTTCTTATTGTTATTATTATTATTATTATATTTTCCGCCTTTAATTTGTGCTCCCACACCGACTCCTCAAATAATACGAACTTTGCTTGTCAATTTGTAAAGTGTATTTCCCCCCGCCCATGTAGTCGATGTGTTTTGTCCTAGAATCTGTACCGTGCCGCTGCCGCTGCTGCTTAAAGTCCCACATGAATTTGTCCTTATCTTCGTGGTAGTATAGGAGGCACCAAATCCGATTTCACTGTACCACCTAGGGATGTGCAATCAAGTCGGTTTTTTCAATTCGAGAAATCCAACGTAACCTAACCTACTTTACAACGGTCGATTCTAGGACGGTTCAAACTAGGACTGGTTCAATTTTCGAGTAAAACCTTTTTGGGGATTGGCCTTTGCCAATACTGACTTTTGATTCCTAACTTAGAACTAATTGTTCCCACCCTGAAACCTACCTTAAATGGTTCTTGGATAGAATCGGTTCTTATGGGGAAGGCTGGTTCTCATTTGCGCCTCTCTCTCTCTCTCTCTCCCACTCATTTTTGTTTATGTAAATGATGTGCTTTATTTTATAATATGGTGCTTAAATCCTCGCAAAAATTGACCTCATCATCCCCGTTATTAAAAATAATCTCGCATCATTCTTATATAGGATTTTCCCCATTATTAAAAATAATCTCGCATCATTCTTATATAGGGTTTTCGATAAGATGGTACTAGAGCCACCAAATCGAATTTCTTTGTACCGTCACCTATGTACATATACTTCGTTGACTTTAATTAGTTCAATCTCGAGCTGATAATGATTTGAAAATGGGTCTCGATGGTCTTAACAACGATTAAATATGAGAGTTAATCGAAGTAAATTATTGGGTTAGAATCTGTAGGACTAATTGGAGTAATTACTGTTCTTTTTTTTTTTTTTTCTTTTTTTCTTTTTTGATCTTTTCGTAAATCGATTTGGGCGAGTGGCGGTGGGTTGCGTGGTAGGGTGGGGGGAAGGAATTTTCCTCCTTGCTTTTGGGGTGCGGTAGTGTGTTGGGATAGAAGATTGAAGAAGGGAATATTCGCATGCTCTTTTGGAAGGTCTAATGTAGAAAGGATATTTACGAAATCAAGAAAATGTCAAATCATGTCATCGTGGATTCCACCTCGTTTATGATCTCATGTCGCGTCGGTTCAATGCATCCATTTTTCGGATTTAGGCTGGGTATATAGTGAAATAAATTCAACGATTATTCTTATAACGTTACATAATAAGTTCGTCAATTATTTCATCCGTACTTTTATGATATCGATTTTTTTTCCTCTATTCTCATTATAGTGACTGTCTTACATTCACATCTCAAACATTATAAAATTTTCAAAAAATTAAATTTTTCTTTAAACAATTTTTGTCACTAAGATGTCTCTCGACAGTGCAGCACAAGTCTTTCAAAAGTCTAGTCACGACCCCACGTTTATCACAACCTCAACTACTGTGGCTGATTTTGACCAAAACCAAAAAATACTAGCGGGGTGAAGATTTTGGTCATTATGAAAATTTTGGATTGACTTGACTAAAAATGCATTTGTGGAGTCGTCTCAAGAGAAAACGACGCTTGGGAGATGGCCACAAGAGGATGATGTCATTTTCCAATTGCATCCAACCAGCTTAGCATGTTGGCACATGATACCAACTCATCTTCTTTTTCCCTCTCCCGATTATATTTTTTAAAATAATCATTTATACTATTTAAAATAACGACCAATAATTTTTTTTTTATTTTTATTTTTATAGAGGTGATGAAAATATTCATCATTCATTAATTTTTGCAATTGACACCGAGCGATTAATTTCGTGATTTTTTTTTTCTAAATTATTCAATTTTCATGAAATAAACCAAGCCAATCCCCTCATTAATTTTCGGGAAAATTGTAGGGAGAGATCACCTAATTTCTTGGCGACAGGAACCTTTATTAAAAAAAAAAAAAAAAAAGAGAGTGTTTTGTCCCATGTTCCATCTTTTCCTAAGCTCAACGTCAATATCATGCGTACAGTCGGAACGAACGTGGGAACTCCACTCATCGCTGGGAAATTAATTTTTTTTTTTGAGCAAAATCGCTGGGAAATTAATTCAAAAAATATTCCAAAAAAGAGAGAAAAAAATAAAAATTAAAAAGAATAGTAGTTTGGCTTTTGCGTGAAGATGTTGCTTTCGTCCCCATGCTGTCCTTATCATTCGAATTTTTCTCCTTTAGGCCAAACCTTTATCATTCGATTTGTCCATTACTTCAAACGATGTCCTTATAAACGACCCTTTTGGATTTGAATTGGTTTGACAGGGTAGTGAGAGAATCCTAATCCTAATATAGTTCATCTCAAAGATTCTAACTTTTAAGAATTTACACAAACACAAGTACATTTTCTTTTTGGGAAAAGGGGGCCCCCGCTCGCCCCCCGGGGAGGGGGGAATAGAATTTTTTAAGTGATATACATCATTCAAGGATATACATGAAGGTATTTTTCTTTCTCTATCTATTCTTTTCAATTTTAAACTCAAACTTTTGAATTGTAGATAGAAAAGATGAAAGTATTACAAAAACAAATTATGGGTTTAACACATTTGCCACTAATTTTTATCATACGAAAAATCCCAAACTGATACCTTATAACACATTTATCCAATCTCATAAATTGGTGCGCCTAACCCAAATCTAGAATTCTGTTCACTATCCCATTAAAATTCATACATTACACGTGGTAGAAGATAATAAGATAAATCTAAGGTAGAGAACAACAAATCCAATGTGGAAATCTACATTGTTGACACATATACTTTTTAACGAATAGTAGATTTGGGTTAGAGGTACTAGCCTATGAGGCAAAGATTACTTTAAGGGTAAATGTGTTATTAGATATAAGTTTAGGATTTTTAATGGTATTAACTCTTCATTTTTTTTTCAAAAAAAATATTCATTTTCTTATTGATGAGATTTTGCTCAATGAAAAATTTATATCGATTAAATAAATGATTATACCATTGAAGAGTACATATGCGAAACTATTTTAGAAATAAGCCATATCGTTAAGAGTATAGTTGAAAGGTGGTTTCTTTGATCTATCCATTTGTTTTATAAGTCTAAATTGAACGAGAGATATAACTCGGCATACTCTCTATCTACCCTTTTACTGAAATTTAATCTCAACAAAAGATAACTCCTTGGAACCAACATCTTCTCTAACTCAAACTTTTTACCATAAATATATGTCAATGGTTTGTTCATTAAGGTTGTAGCAACTTCGGAAGTTTTGCCAAGAGAAAGAATTGGAGGTTCAGCAGACATTATTTGCACGGTCGATTTGCTCTTCTGCATCAGTTCAGTGGATTTCCTTCTCTCTTGGTTTGATTATATTGGCTTAGGCTATATAATTTTGAGTCTTATATGTGATCCAAGAGGCCTGTCACTTTGATTTGGCTACTGAGGAGAGTTTGATATGGTGCCAAGATGCGCATATATGTACATATTGACTATGACCATGTACTGATATGGAAACATGTGGAAAGTATGTGATGTATATATGTTATGTATCGTTTGGTGCAGAACTGTTTTATTCGTTCGAACTTTATGACATGTCTAATCCATTGCATTCTGAGTTGATGATTCATAGTTAAATTAAACCAGTTACGGTTTTGTAGATTTTGAGTAGTTTGATCGTGGAGTTTATGGATCTTGTACTTTTGTGGAATTAGTTTGGCTTGTTCTTAACCTGTAACATTAGTTCGGACAGCACTGTTGTCGACCTGTGATGGTTTTCGACAGGATTGATGATTGATCTGTACAGGCACTTCTGTGGCTGCTCTTTGTGCAGGGCTAGGAGACATGAAGGCTCTCTCAGGATTCACCATGCCATTGCTTCTTTGTCTCGCATTCATGCTCTTCTACTCAGGATCAGGTTCTAGTTTCTCTCGTTTATCTCCCTCTTTTGTTTGCTTTGTTTGCTAAATCACATGCCCCTCCAAGAACACTTTACCAGACTCCCTTTAGTACTATGTGATTCTTTTGTGTTTTCCTTGATGCTTTGAAAAAGGTTGACTGTTGGATTGTTTTACCTGTTCTGATGTAGTAGTCATGGGCAATTAAGCTAATGCTTTCTTGTTTTAAGCCATTCCAGGACAGGTCACGCAGGATGCCTTCAATGATGTTTACTATGATGCATCAGCAACAACACAGGCAAGATCAAATTCCTAGACACCCTTTTGCGAACTTTAAGCATGTCATATTCGCGATCATTGCTAAGTTGAATTCAAGCACAAAGAACCGGAGATTGATCTTAGACAATCAATTATTCCGTGCATTGGTTTTTCAAGTAGTTCACATTTTTGGTCTCCTGATAGTACGTAGCTAAAGCTGCCGGGAAACAACTTGCAATCCTAAGCTAAGCATATTAAATGTTATTGAATTCGATGTTTGGTGAATTCAATGCTAATTAGAGAATTGACTGAAGCTTCTATGTGTACGTATTCGATAAGCAGTGTCTGGCAGAGCCAGGGATTACCATGTATGGAGGCGGCATCATAGTTAACCCGCAGTTTTCCTACGGCACATACGGATGGACTGTATCTGGGCAAGGAGAGATTGCAGAACGCGTATCGCGTACCAACAATGGGTTCATGGCGGCGTACAATAGGAAACTTCCACTGGACAGTTTCTCCCAGAAAGTTCTACTCGAGAAGGGCAAGTTCTACATGTTTTCAGGTAATTACTCCCTCCGCGATCTCCACAAAGATTATTGTATGCTCCCAGTACGCGTACGTATGCACCTATACTTGCATGTCGGAGTTGTTCATGGGAAGCCCACAAGCTTGTGACATAACAAGGGATGTGAAAACATGAATTTCGATGAAGTTAAAGATGAATGTTGCTCATGTTGAAAAGTGGTGATTTTGCAGCTTGGGTACAAGTCAGTGAAGGAAGCGAGACGGTATCGGCAGTATTTGGAACTGGAGGAGGCGAGTTTGTTCCCGGAGGCAGCGTCGTGGCTGAGCATGGTTGCTGGTCATTGCTAAAAGGAGGCATCGCTGCGAACTCTTCAGGACTCGTCGACCTCCTTTTTGAGGTGAAAGGCATTCAACTTTTTTGGTCTATCTAATTATGGTGAACACATTTCTACTAGTCAGTGCTTTATTAGGTGTTATTAGAAGATCAGCACATTCGAAAATAAAATGTATTCAAGATACTAAATCAGACGCTTAATGTATGATTGTTACTCTTACTTTCCATGTTGAGTGATCAAATCTTTTCAATTTTACCCTTAATTCATCCTTAATTTTGTCAAGATTAAACCTTTGCGAGAACAATTTCATTGAAAAGTTCCAAGCTACATTAGGTGCAGACCTAATATTAAGCATACATTGATACCGATTTCTGATTGTTGCAGAGCAAGAATACCTCAAAGGAAATATGGGTCGACAATGTCTCGTTGCAGCCATTCTCAAAGAAGCAATGGCGGTTTCACCAAGACCAAAGCATTGAGAAGGTAAAAGTCATATCGAGTCGAGTTCGATCTTGTGCCATAACGAACTGTGGCAAATTTCATAATTGCAGGTGCGGAAGAGCAAAGTGAGGTTGCAAGTTACTTATCCATATTCAAAAGCCGGAGTTGGTGGAGCCACAGTTCTCATCAAACAAACCAAACCAGGCTTTGCATTCGGGTGCGGCATGAACTCCCACATTCTCAAAAGCACCGATTATCAAAACTGGTTCGCATCGAGGTTCAAATTCACTGCTTTCACCAACGAAATGAAGTGGTACAGCACAGAGAAGAAGCAAGGCCAGGAGAACTACACGATAGCTGACGCGATGCTGAAGTTTGCACAGGACAACAAAATATCGATTCGAGGCCACACCGTTTTCTGGGATGACCCGAAGTACCAGACTGACTGGGTCAAGGCCCTTTCGCCCAAGGAACTGAAGGAAGCAGCTGAGAGGAGGATCAACTCCATCGTATCAAGATATGCTGGAGATGTGATTGCTTGGGATGTGGTCAATGAGAACCTGCACTTCAGCTTCCTTGAGGACAATCTCGGGAAAAATGCCTCTTCGATTTATTTCTCAAAGGCATATAAGCTCAATCCGAGCGCAAGAATGTTCGTGAACGAGTTCAATACCATTGAGTTTGGTGGAGACGTTAAGGTGAGCCCCGGGAACCTCAAGAAGAGGCTCGAGGGGATGCTTTCGTATCCTGGAAACGAAGATATACCTGCAGGAATAGGAGTGCAGGGCCATTTTGGCCCTGGCCAGCCAAATTTGGCTTATATGAGATCAAGCCTGGACATTCTTGCAACAACTGGAGCGCCCATTTGGCTGACAGAAGTATCTGTGGAACCGGGACTTAACCAGGTATTGGACTTCCCCTAGGACAGAGGTGATCGTGCCTGGTGGCAGCCCGCTCGACCAGAAGAGCAAAATGGGCAGGCTTGGGATAGCGATTCTCTTCTTGCATCCTGCCTGCCAAACCTTGCCAATCTTTTATAGAGCAGTTTCCTTTTCCCGATATTAGTCCTGATAGATCCGTTATTCCAAATATCCACTGTCCTGAGCCAGCCTTGAGATGTGATCAGTAACTAGAAGTACAGTTTTAAAAACTTGGCAATTTGACACTTTCTAATATGCACAAATCTTTTCCTGACATCGCAGGCTCAGTACTTGGAGGAGGTGCTTAGGGAGGCTTATTCTCATCCTGCCGTGGAAGGGATCATAATTTTCGCAGGGCCCTTTGCCTGCCGGCTTTTCCGCCACTGCTCTCACGGACATGAACTTCAACAGCACCCCCGCCGGAGACGTCGTGGACAAGCTGATCAAGGAATGGAAATCTGATGACCTGAAAGCTCGCACAGATGAAGGAGGGTTCTTTGGCACTTCGCTGCTCCATGGAGAATATGAGATCACGATAATCAATCCGATCACGAATTCCTCTTCCACTTCAATATTCGAAGTGACTAAGGATAGCTCAGAGAAGATCTTCCATATTCAGATGGAATGAACAGTCTGCCACAAGCTCCTATGCACCTAAGGATAGTTTTTGAGCGTCGATTGATGCTGCTATAATTCATAGTATAGGTATTTTTAAAAGTAGATAATTCATCTTAGGATTTCATGAGCAATAGTCGATATTTTTCAATTTTCGTTCTTCCTAGGAGACTTTTCTGAAATGAGAGTAATAGGAACATTACATATTGGGTTCTGCTCAGGATCAGGTATTAGTGATTTTTTTTTTTTTTTCTCTCGATGCTTTGAACGAAGTTGACTGAGAATGTTTTACCTGTTCTGATGACGCAGTCCTAAACAATTAAGCTAATGCTTTCAGTTTTAAGCCATTGGAAGGCAAATCAGCACCAACACAGGCAATATCAAATACGCGGACTGCCCTTTTGAGACTTTCTTGCGTGTTGACATGTGAATTGCCAATTCGATTGCGCGATCAGTACTATCATGAATGCAAGAATTAAGAACCGAACATTGATCGTAGAAAATCAGAACCCAAGATCTCAGCCCAAAAAAGAAGAAATGGCCACATGAATTATTCTGCACATCTGATCTTCCAAGTAGTTCGCATTTTTGGTCTCCTAAAAGGTACATAGCTAAAGCTTGCAGGGGACAGCTTACAATCCTAAACTAAGCAGAAAAAAGAAAGAAAATTTGTGATTGAGTTCGAAATTATGTGAGCTCAATGGTAATGAGAGAATTAACTGAAGCTTCGATATCTACCTATATAACAAGCAGTGTCTGGCACTAAAGTATTTTTGCAACAATGACCTACTAGGCTAACTTTAAGCTTAATTTTTTTCGAACTAGTTATATCTTTCTAGTTTGATCTTATATTTTAACTTACGCAAACATAAATATTACGCTATAAAATGAATCAATCATCGTTTTTGCCTTCTGATGGACTGAGAGAAGAGACAACAATCGCAATGCGACCATCACCATCGCCACCCCACAACTACCGCATCGCCTGAGGTGACCCAGCCAGCATTATTAACAGGCTTCTGAGGGAAATTTCCACATTCTCATAGAGGTGCAAAATCACTTGTATGTCGTCAATAAGCATGATCTTCTAGGTCAAAATTACATGCTATTGACTATCCATACAAATAATTACTGACATTTTTATTGAACCCTTTTGCTTTTGCCCTCCTTAATTAATCTTAATTAGCAGTTATCTATCAACCATCAAACGCTATCCTAAGATATCTATAGGAGCTTCCAGCTGAGTATTTATTCAATCTGGAAATGGAAAGTTCTCCCTGAGCTATCTCTGGTCACTTCAAATCTTGAAGTGGAGGAGCAATTTGTGGCTGGGTCGGTTATCGTAATCTCATACTCTCCATGGAACAGTGAAGTGCTAAAGAACCCTCCATCGTTGGTGCAGGCTTCGAAATCAGGGGATTTCCATTCCTCGATCAGGTTGTCCACGATGTCCCCAGCCGGCGTGTTGTTGAAGCTTTTGTTGGTGAGAGCCGTAGCATTGAAGCCGGCGTACGCAGGGCCTGCAAACATTATGATCCCTTCCACAGCAGGATGTGAAAAAGCCTCCCTTAGGATCTCCTCCAAGTACTGAGCCTGCAACGCCAGAAAAAGAGAACTTTAATGCATTAGGGAGTGCCAATCCTTTGATATTGCACTTTCAGTTTGTCACTAATCACAACTCTAAATTGGTTCAGGACAGCACATTCTAGGATGAGTGTGGATGCCCAATATTAAGAAAATCAAATATTTTATTTAATATTGACAGGGTTGGCGGGTGAAGTTGGGCGGGCCGATTACAGGAAGAGAAATGCTTGCCCAAGCCTGTCCATTTTTTTCCTTTTGGGCCAACCAGTCTGACCCGGCACACCCGGTTGCGTGGCCATGCATAGTTGATACCTGGTTAACTCCTGGTTCCACAGACACTTCTGTGAGCCAAATGGGAACACCAGTTGTAGCCAGAATCTCCAGACTAGATCTCATGTAAGCCAAATTTGGCTGACCAGGGCCAAAATGGCCTTCTACTCCTATTCGCGCTGGGATATCTTCATTTCCGGGGTACGAAAATATCTCCTTGAGCCTCTTCTTGTAGTTCCCCGGGCTCACCTTCTCGTCCCCACAGTACTCAATGGTGTTGTACTCATTCAAGAACATCCTCGGGGTTGGATCAAGTTTGTATGCCGTCGAGTAATATATCGAGGAAGCGTTTTTCCCGAGGTTGTCCTCAAAGAAGCTGAAGTGCAGGTTCTCATTGACCACATCCCAAGCAATCAGTTTTCCTGCATATCTGGAGACAACCGAATTGATCCTCTTCTCTGCTGCTTTTCGCAAGTCCTCAGGCGACAGGGTCTTGACCCAATCAGGCTGGTACTTGGGATCGTCCCAGAAAACATTATGGCCTCGGATCGAAATGCCGTTATCTTGCGAGAACTTCACCATAGCGTCGGCTATTGTGTAGTTCTCTTGGCCTTGTTTTTCCTCTGTGCTGTACCACTTCATTGCGTTGGTGAAAGTGGTGTACCTGAACCTTGAAGCGAACCAGTTTTGATAATCAGTGCTCTCGAGGATGTGGAAGTTCATACCGCACCCGAATGGGAAGCCCGGCTTGGTTTGTTTGACAAGAAATTTGGCTCCTCTGACCGCGAGTCCTCTTTTCTTCGCATAAGTTATCTGGAACCTCACTCTGCTCTTCCGTACCTGCGGGATTAAAATTCGCAACAGTTTTTTTTTTTTTTTTTTTGTTTTAGCTAACTTGGGACTTCTGATTTCACCTTCTCTATGCTTTTATCTTGGTGAAACCTCCATTGCTTCTTCGAGAATGGCTGCAGCGCAACATTGTCAACCCATATTTCTTTCGAGGTATTCTTGCTCTGCCACAATCAGGAATCAGAACAACATTAGGACTCCACCTAATGTAGCTTCCAACTTTTCAGTGAAAGTATTCTCACACAGGTTTAATCTTGACCAAATTCAGGACGAATATGGCAAACACACTGCCCGTTTACTCCCGATCGAAGGGTGAATTTCAAAAAGTACTGATTACTGGAGAAGTTAACTGTACAAATGGGGGATAACAATAGCAATCATACATCAAGTCTCTGATCTTGTCTTGAATTCAGTTCATTTTTCGAATTTGCTGATCTTTTAATAATCACCTAAGAAGGCATAAACTAGTTGAAGTGTGTTCTTTCAGAAGTAGATTAATCTAAAACAGTTCAGTGGCCATCACTTCACCTTGAAAAGAACATCGACAGTGCTCGAAGAATTCGCAGCGACGCCTCCTTTTAGCAAAGACCAGCACCCTTGCTCTGCCACGATGCTGCCTCCAGGGACAAACTCGCCATCTCCAACTCCAAATACCACTGATACTGTCTCGCTTCCTTCATTGACTTGTATCCAAGCTGCGAAAATCCCTCATCAACATGAGTAATAAATCATCTTAAACTTCATCCACAGATACCGTTTCGCATTCCTTGATATTGGAGACCCGAAATTCTTTGCAAAAAAAAAAAAAAAAAAAAACCATTCAAGTGTCCTGTTTATGCGAGCCCACAAACCACATGTTTATTGGCTTCATGAAGAAAATCCGACATGCACGTGAAGGCGTGTGCGCATACTTGGGGTTTGTAGTGATGTTCTGTAGGAAAAGTTTTTCAGATAATTACCTGAGAATGCATAGAACTTGCCCTTCTCGAGTCGAACTTTCTGAGAGACACTGTCCACGGGACGTTTCCTATTGCGTGCCACCATGAACCTGTTCTTGCTACGCGATATGCGTTCTTCAATCACTCCTTTCCCAAACATGGCCCATCCGGCGGTGCCATTACTGAACTCCGGGTTAACTATGACCCCACCGCCATACATAGTACTCCCAGGCTCTGCCAAACACTGCTTATTGGATACATAAGGATCCCAGTTACAGTTAGTTCTCATCAGTACCAAAATCACAATCTGGGCATGAACCAAAATTTTTTGCTTAATTTCAGCACAAATTGTTTCCTGCAGGCTTTTAGCTATTGACTTTCAGGAACCAAAAAATGGGTACTACATGAAAACAACGTCATTGTACAGAATGATTCGTTTGATCATATTTCTCTCTTTGGGGCAGCGATCTTGGGTTGAGAATAATTCATTCGACTTATTGATGACCATGAAAACCGAATTGGCATTCACACGTGAACATAACTCAAAAGTTGCGAGTAGTGTCCAGGACTTTGATCTTACCTGGGTGGTTGCCAATGCATCATATTGCACATCACTGAAGACAGCCTGGGTGATCTGCCCTGAAATGGCTAAACATAGAAAGCATTTAGCTTAATCGTTCATGTCATCACCGACGTGACTAAGAAAAGCATTTGGAACAGCTAAAACCAATCTAACAGTCAACTTTATTCAAAGTACATCAAGAAAAATCTTTTAAAAAACATCAAATCCTAAACTCTATTGAAAAGTTCTTGGAGGGATATGACATAATACTAATTATAATGCAAGTGGAATAAACTGTGAGAGAAACTAGCACCTGATCCTAAGTAGAACAACACAAATGTGAGCCAAAGAAACAGTGGCATGGTGCATACAGAGGAGCTTATCGCCTCTTTCCAGTCCTGCAATAAAAAGCCAGCCAGAGAAACCGTGTAAGGCACCAATCAGTCATGTCCAAAAGACAAAATGACTGCTGTGAATGTGAAAGCGTGCAGCAACCTAATCAATCTCAGTTCTTGCACGTCCCGTGACTCTTCTCTCGACCCCATATATATAACCCAACAAAAGACTGGCCCAGGGCTGGTCTGGAGATCTTGATGGGTAGGTAACAATGGTGTCCAAATTAGCGTTCTGTAAGTCAATAGTAAGAATGTGAATTGCTAAGCACGTGGATAATTCAAACAAATGGGATATTCGAGGTTTCACTAGATATGGCCAGATCAAACATCACTTCAGTTAACAACATCATCGTCTTATTATATTTCAGTAGCAATTCTCCCGGGAATTTAGCTTTTAAAGAAATTGTTGGAAATTGGAATGCAGGAAGCCCCTTTCCTCCTCCCTTTTACTGTTTGGATTGCCTGTTCAGCTGTCTTGGAGGAATCCTCTTTTGGATGAACCCTGATGAAGTGACGACTAGTAAATTGACCGGGTGTGAATAAGGAGGACATTTTCTTGATTTTTATAACGGAGATCGTAATTGTTTTTTTTTTTTTTTTTGTTTGGGGGGGGGGGGGGGGCTCGTGGGTGGTTCGTTTCTGCAGTAATTTTACACGGTTCTTTTAGACACACAAGAAGAGACAAATGGGAATCTTTAAAAGCGGCATGGCAACGCATACGTTGGGAGATTTTCATTTCTTTCGGACACACAGGAATGGCATGAAGTTCAGTGCATGACGAGGATGCGGGACGGAAGCTTTTGTGTCGAGGTAATATTTTTGTAAGGATTTTGCTAGCATAATAGTCTTTGAGTTACTATAAAAATAATAACTTATTTTGAGTCATAAATTCTTGAAAAAATAAGTCACATAATAATTTATAATTATTTATTATTTGATTTTTTTTAATTATTTATTAAAATAGATTTTTTATCATCAAAATAGATTAAGAACCGTTATCCAATCATTTCTCTTTTGAGAATAATTGTTGTCATGATCTTGTATGTTGCTTGTGAAATGCTTTGGTACGCGCAAAGGCGTTTTGATTATGTTCTTTTGACGCTTGGATTTATTGGAAACTAGTGGGAAGTCTGAGTTTTGGGAAGAGCTTTTCTCGTGGGCCTGTTTTTCATGAAAAGAGTTCGAGTCGTGATGGAAAATTTTGAGGAGATGCTTCACATAAAATGGAAAGTAGTGAAGCTAATTACATGAGCTTTTAGGGGTAGGAGGGTGGGAGACGGTTGAATGATATGGTCAACTCTGAACTAGTCCCCTTCCGACCTAAAATAAAAGAACTAGTCCCCACCTTTAATATTGTTTTTGGTGGGTTCAATCCAAAGGTTAGAATATTTTAAAATATGCGGTTTTACACTTTCAAGTTTGACTTCTACTATAGTATCTAAGTCGATGATTGATTGATGGTCCACTCTCAATGTATATCGGTGTTTGGTGCATATTTCAAAAAAGGAATCTCATGATCAATAGTCTTTATGGTTTGATATAGTGGAACGAGACATGAGATGAAGGTGGGCATTGTGGTGTAACGACGCAATCTCAATGGCAGCCTTCATGATACGGCTTGGTAAAAGAGACTAAGAATGAAGGTCGAGAGATGTTGATATAGAAGGATACTTGGAATTAAGGGGAACATAACTAAGAATGAGCTCCTATGTGAAGAGGAGACCACAAACACACAAAATATATAAACCCTATAATCAAGCAATGTGTGATACATTTTGACAGTTACAACACTTGCAATTTTGAAGATAATTGTAAAAAAAATGAAAAATAAATAAACCTATTGTACGGCAATCAATTCAATTCTAAACTTTTCAATTTGACAAATTTAGTCCTAAATATTTTGATGATTTGCCAATATAATCATTTTCAATCAATTTTTGATTGGAAATTGTGGACATGTATGTTGAATGTCTTAAATGACATAGTCGATGTTAAAATAACCAATTTTTATAATTTTTAAAAATTTCTGAATTTTTTAATGAGAGGATAAATAGAGGGTCTAGATCCGCACTAAATAACACTCCACTTAAACTCTAGATGATAATTTAATTGTTGTGAATATTTATTTTGCTAGAATTTTCTGCATATCAGTCTATGTCTCTTGCGGAAATTCCTGTTGACAATAACATTTGAACAGCACAATAAATATGGTCTTAAACCCGTGCAACGCACAAGCACCTCTCTAATAAAACATATAATAGTGCTGAAACTAGCGCAAAGTTGAGTCTCATGACATGTGTCAGAAAAACTCTTTTGTACTATGAAGATGACAAAACACTATGTGAACTAATATAAATCATTAAGCGCAAAGAGATCCTCTCGATACACAAGTTGATAAGCAGACAATGCTAAGAACGGGACCTCTGTGCTAATGGAGAGTTTCCTTGTTTTGCAAGTGGAGAACTAGATACCAACCGACGAGTGTTAGAATTGGAAGTACCTCTTGATTTCGACAAACAAGCAAGGGACATGAATGAAAAAATTGTGGAGTTTGATAGAGGAAAGTCTCGTCAAAACCGAAGTCCAAAGCTCGGCCAATCCAAGCGCATATGCCAAGATGGGGTCTCAAGCTGGTTCGACAATCCCACGATTCCCTCTCCGTGTCTCTTTCTTCTGCAGAGCACCTCCTCTGACGATCTTAATGAGGGATTCTCAAAGGAAATACCCAAAACTGATGGGGAATGCACCCAATTTAAGGCAACCGTCCACACCATGCACGTGCTCTTAAAGTAAACGTCCACTCCATGCACGAACTATTGAGAAAATCGATGGAGAAAATGAGTGGATTTGCTGTTCACACGACAATTGTGTTGAACATCGTGAAGCATCAAGTTCACTCCACCCATATTATAAAATGCTAATAATCATCTTTACCACATGTTTTTCTAGATGCGGTCATGCAGAAAAAAGTATATATATATCAGAAAAATTATCAAATTAAGTCTTAAACTTAACGTGTAGATGTCAATTTAATTGTAAACTTTATAATTTCACCGATTAAATTTTAAACTTCACGATGATTTGCTTATTAGCCAGTTTTGGCTAAATAGAATAAGTGCCGGTGCACAGCAAAAGCAGGCTGTTATTATTATTATTATTATTATTATTATTATTTCATTATCATTATTATTATTATTGAAGTTGTCTAGTAATGCCCAATAGTGAAGATGTTATTGAGTCGATACACACCAAGCTCAGGCTTGACTCGATTTGCATACTTAGTACTTGAAACTCAACTCTAGCTTGAACATGTGTAAAAATTAAGGTTTTAGCTCAACTCCAATATATATATATGACTCAATTATAATGGAGTTGTGTATGAACTTGAGTTCAAGCTCTGGTTTAACAAGCTCAAAGGTTTACCCAGCACTTGTGTTTGTGTGATACCGCACATTCGTAAGGACTTGTATGTCACTTATTGGAATGATAGAACATTTATGAAAGAACGATGGAAACTAGATTAGGCTAGCAAGCCCATCAATCTGAGCTTTGATGAGCTTGAGCTCATTTTGACAAGATATTCAAGTAGCAAAGCTCGACTTGAAATCATGTGGATTGATCTCAATTCATCTTCAAATCTGGCATGAGCTGTTAGCAAGTTAACGACTTGGTTTCACCCCTACCTAGCAAGAGATTACCTTGCATAACCAGTTTTTGGGGGAGCAACTTAAGATGTATATAATAACAATTTTGTTTTCTAGGAATAATTTATGTTTAGAAATAGTTTTTTTTTTGTTTTTTTTAATTTCTATTCCTCAAATGAGTTTTAAGCAGAAAAAACATTTTTGGTAACTATAAAAAAATTATTCTCGAAGTAGAAAAACACATAAATGCATTTGGTATAACCCTAAAAATTTCTATTCTTGATATTTTTTAATTAATTATAAAATTTTTAGTGAAGACTTAACAATTCATATTTGGATAAATTGGACTCTTGTAAGGACCTAACTTATCAAGATATTCTAAGATGGTCTCGGAAAATCCAACATAATAGTTAGTCAAAGATGGATGGCTAGAAATGGTAACAAAGAGTTCCATTAGTTTATAACTCATAATATGAGGAGATTAATAATAAGTCTTTGGACATTACAATAAATAAGTGCATAGACCTTTTGAACTTTTTTAAGTACAAGAAGGAGAGCAAACGTTGGGTAAAGACAAAACAACTAAAGATGGAGGCAATCATAAAATTGGTGCATTTATTTGCACAAACTTATGAAACCTTCAAGTAAATGACATGAGAATGTAAGAGTTTTTTTTGAATGTGTGTTACATTAATTGATATTGTAATTTACCATTTTGTGGTTGTTGGGAATAACTGATCCCCGAAAACCCGGATTCGACACTAAATCGAACCCCTAAACTCAAGCGGAAGTGTAGCCCAAGAAAACGACACGTATCACCGATCGTAAAGCACACCACGGATTCGAGCGTACCTTGTTAGCCACAGATTAAACACCGACGCCAATGGAGGGAGAGAATTTGTCGCTGTTCAATTCGATGAAGCCTTGAAAGGGAAGAAGCGTCACTTTGTTCTTCCTTTTTCCTTTTTGAGAGAGAGAATACGCGGGAGAGGGAAGACGTACGTGAGAATGATTTTCAATCAACATCTTCTCTCTCTCTCTCTCTCCCTTTTATACCTCTCCCTTCCCATGGGCCATATTCCCATGGGCCGGGCCTTCTCAGGCCCGGCAGGCGGACAGGGCCTTAAGCCCTTTAATTAATTAAATAAAGCTTTCATCTCCCACTCGCACAAGGTGGGCCGAACAGATTCTCTTTACCTCTCTTCAACTTTCATACCGGTGAATAATCCGTGCGACCAGCATACTTTGAGAGCTCGTTGCTATACATCTTGTAGGAATATATAGCAGCTCATAATTGGGCTTCACACTCGAGTAGATTTAGTATGCGGTACCCTAGATCGATCGATCACATTTATATCTCTCTTGATCTCTTTTAAACAATGATATATATATATTGCATTCACAATTATAATTATCACAAAGACAGTTATAATTGGTCGACAGTGAATACAAAACCACAATGTGATTCTCCAAAATCGATCTTCCTCTTTCCTTCAAACTCTCAATTTCAGTCCAGCTTGCTTTTCTAGAAATGCCCCATTAGATCGAATCATCTCATGACCATTGGCAACACCCTAAGATAGCAAACACTAAATAGAAACCTTGAGAATAAGTAAGAGTCCCGAGGGGACTAAAAATTGAGGAACTCTTTTCCTCAAGAGTCTCACACGTCATAAAAGTTGAGATCAAACTTTTTGCCACTCTTATTGGTCGTCTCATGCATACGTAGTATGAAATACGTATTACGGTATTAACTCCTTTCCCATGGAGCGTATGTCTACACTTTTCAATACCGTACGGATGATAGTTCGAGACATACCCAATGTCTAACTTGAGTTCACGTATCTACTCAATCACAAAATTCATCGAACTCACATCCTGCATCTTAGACGATAAAGTAAAATATGTGGGGTATTTTACTTTCGGACATCTTCAGTATTATGTCCTCATCTTAACACCCGATTAAGGCGACATACGTGTTTTAAGCTTGAGCTCTCGATTATCACCTAGATAATAAGCTTAAAAACAATCTCATCTCTATTTATCACACACGGTAAATAGAGGCGATTACCCGTGTGAGTGGGCTAATCTTATATCTGTCCGACATACTTCTCAACTTAAAAATAATGCACTTTGAGCATTAAGATGCATAAAGATCATACAAAGATTCATAGGCATTAATCAATGAAAAACAAAATCTCATAAATGTGAACAACTCAGGGAAATTACAATTCGGTACATCGGACTCTACGCAATCCTAGAGATTTTACATGACCACAAAACACATCTCTAGGTATTGGCTTTGTCATAGGATCTGCTACCATTCTATGCGTAGATATGTACTTGTAAGTTCACATCTTTTCGTGCAACCATATCTTTTACAAAGTTATACTTGGTATCTATATGTTTGGTCTTGCCATGATATTTTGGATCTTTGGTGTACGCTATAGCCGCTTGGCTATCACGGTTAACTAATAATGGATTTGCAGCTTTCTCAATAATACCTAAATGATCCAAAAATCTCTTAAGCCAAACTCCTTCTTGTCTTCTGCTGATAATGCCACGAACTCAGCTTCCATCGTGGATAAGGCTATACACGTTTGCTTCTTCTTGCTCCATGATATGGCGCCATTGTTCGATAAGAAAGCAAATCCGAGAGGTAGATTTTCTTTCATCTAAATCTCCTCCCCAATCAGCATCTCGAATAGCCTTCAAGTCGCAGATCCTTTCCTTGGTAATTCAACTTGAAATCGCGGTTCCCTTCGAGATACCTCGGTATTCTTTTGACGGCTTTCCAATGTCTTGGACACGGATTGGATTGGTATCTACTCACCATTCCAAGCTGCAAAACATATGTCGGGTCTTGTACACATCATAGCGTACATCAAGCTCCCAACAGCACTAGCATAAGGAACATTTTTCATTTGTTCCTTCTCTTGTGGAGTCCCCGGACACGCTATGGCTCAATCCTTCACCTTTTGCAATAGGAGTGTCTATGGGTTTACGAGTCTTGCATACGAAATCGTTCAAGAACCTTATTTATGTAGGTTTCTTGCGAAAGAGACAACGATCTCTTCGAACGATCCTCGAAATCTTAACTCCAAGAATGTATGCAGCCTCACCCATATCCTTCATCTCAAAGTTAGAAGACAACCATCTCTTGACGGTACTAACCAACTCCATATTGCTTCCGGCAATTAGTATATCATCAACATATAATGATATGATCACAAATTGATCCTTGGATCTTTTGATATATACACAATGATCCTCATCAATCATTGTAAAATCATATGCCATTATGGCATTATGAAAACGTATATACCATTGTCTTGATGATGCTTAAGACCATATATCGACCTCAAAAGTCGACATACTTTTCTTCTTGGCCTTTCACTATGAAACCAGCAGGTTGTTCCATATATATTTCTTCCTCTAATTCTCCATTGAGGAAAGCGGTCTTTACATCCATCGATGTAACTCAAGATCCGAGACTAGTCACTATTGCCGAATAATGCGAATCGAGGTAAATCTCACTACGGGAGAAAACGTATCTTCATAATCAATTCCTTCTGTTGATTATACCCCTTCGCCACAAGGCGAGCCTTATGCCTTTCTATCGAGCCATCAGCCTTTCGCTTTATTTTGAGAACCCATTTGTTCCCAATAGCTCTGCGTCCTTTTGGAAGATCAACCGGTTCCCGAGACTTGGTTTGATTCCATTGACTCCATTTCCTCTTCCATTGCATTAATCCATTTTTCTTTACTAGGGCACTTGAGCCTCATCGATATTTCTTGGCTCATCCTCATCTTGTGGAGCAACCATAAAAGTTTCCCCTTCAATGTCAAAACGTCGACGGGGAATACTTTGGCGACTTGTTCGCCGTACGGGAGATTGTACACTTTGCACATCATTCCCTATTGTGCTCCCACTTGGATGAACACCACTAATATCATTATCTTGATCCAAAGTCTCAAATAGGGAGTGATCTTCCCCTATTTCGCCCTTCTTAGGAAACTCATCCTCTAAGAATGTGACATCTCGTGATTCAAATTCAGTTATACTCCCACTTTCCTGCTCACCAATGAACACATACCCTTTCGAGTGTTCCGAGTATCTTATGAAAATACTCTTCTTTCCTCTAGGACCTAATTTCCCAAACTTGTGAGAGGACTCATGTGTATAGGCAGCACAACCCCATGGCTTAAGAAAACTTAAGTCCGGTTTTCTACCCATCCATAACTCATATGGAGTGGAAGTAACGATTTGGAAGGCACCCCGGTTAAGTATATACGCAGGCGAGTTAACAATGCATCACTCCAAAAGGTGATTGGTAAGTTAGCATGCGCCATCATAGACCTAACCATTTCTAGTAGGGTTCTGTTTCTTCTTTCCGCAACACCATTTTGTTGAGGAGTATATGGAATAGACAACTGTCTTTCTATTCCTTTTTCATCACATAATTTTCTGAACTCATCAGATAAATATTCTCGACCTCGATCGGATCTCAATGCTTTTATTTTCTTGTCTAATTGATTTTCTACCAGGTTTATAAACCTTTTGAAACAACTTATTGCTTCGACTTGTGAGAAATCAAATAGACATATCCGAATCGAGTATAATCATCAATAAAGGTGATGAAATAAACAGCCCCATGCCTTCCTCTCACATTCATTGGACCACAGACATCGGAATGGATTAAATGTAGAGGAAATTCAGCTCTTTTTCCTTTTCCAAATGGTTTTCGTGTTGCTTTCCCTTCCAGGCAATGCTTACATGCGGGCAAATCGACTTTTCCAATATTGCCCAACAAGCCCTCTTTGGCTAGTCTATTCATACGCTGTTGGCCAATGTGACCAAGTCTAGCATGCCACACATTCACATCATTATCATAAGTATTAGTAGATGTGATAAGGGAATAACAAACATTAGCATTAACATAATCAACATCTAATACAATAAAACCATTTAGAAAATAGCCACAACCATAGTAATTTGTATTTAAAAACAAATTCACACCTCTACTACGAAGTTCATACAAAAACCTAATCGACCAACACTAATACGAGACACTAAATTCCGACGAATCTCCGGAGCATACGGCACATCATGAAGGAACAAAGTGCGTCCACCGCGCATATTCGGTTGGCATGTCCCAATTCCTTTCACTTCAGCTCGAGTTGTTTCCCACATAGATCCACTTAGTTCCGGTAGGTACTCGTCGAATTCCACGAAGGATCCTCTATCCTTCGCTACATGGTCCGTCGCCCACGAATCCACAGTCCACAAAGGATTAGACTCGAGTCAAGAACACGAACTTGACACATAAGTAAAGTTCTGAAAAGTACAAGGGGTGCATACCTTCTTTGGCTCACGATCGCGAGCATAGTGACCCTTCTTGTCACGGTTGTAGCATTTCACCCTTGCTAGCTTTTTCATGTGAGGACGCTTTCCTCTATCATGTTGGTCAAATTTGGGTTTCTTCCCCGAAGGACCAGCTTCTTCCTTGCCTTTCCCCTTATCAAACCGACTAGGGCGCTTGCGCTTGAGCACGAAGCTCCATTTGAGCTAGAACTTGCATGATATAGATCGGCATCCGGCTTAGCCGCCAACAGCGGTCCTCTTCCAGCTCAAGATGACGCAATGCATCCTCAAATGTTTTGATATTCTCATTGTGAGTCAGGTGCACCTTCATATGCTCCCAACTCTGAGGCAAGGAACGAATCACTGCTTGCACCTGTTGTTCATCTGTGAGGACATGGCCAGCGTCTCTCAGCTCAGTTATCATATTTGACATCTTTCTAAGATGTTGTTTCATGGTCGACCATGAGGCTTCTTATAAGAGTCAAATCGATAGTTAGTCGCCTCGTCTAGTCAGAAGTATGACCAAACCTAGCTTCCGAAAGTGCCTCCCACATTTCCTTGGCGTTGTCAAAACGCCGAAACTCTCGCATGACATCATTTTCCATGCTGCTCGCAACGTGATGCGAGCTAGAGAGTTCATTCTTTTCCACGCAAGAAAAGCTTCTTTGTCCTTTTTGCTTTGTTCGGTGGGTCCCTCTTCGGTTCTACCATGGTCATGACAAGAGCCTCAAGTGATTCTTGCTCTTCCGGCACATACTTGGATTTTCATTTGCCCAGATTTCATAGTTGTCTCCGATAAGTTTTTCACCTTTGTTCAACTCAGCAACTATGCTTTTAGTGGTGAAGCCATTGATCTCGAACACATCGGACAAATATGCACGAATTATTAATGCCTATCATTTATGCATCCTATTTGCATAGACTCATCATATTAATGAATAATTTCAAGTAAGGCTTCAGAATCAAAAGGTCACTACGTTTCCAATCATCCTCCAAAAATCCTAACTTAAAATTATCATTAATATAATTGTCATATGCAAAATAAATTCTATGAAGTTACAAAAACTTCTATAACTACCCATAGCTAATTACCCACAAAGAACCAAAGACAATTAACGAAAGCAACAAATAATTGAATTCCAATAAAACAATAATGCTTTCAATCAATACAAATAGGTAGTAATCATTACATAATATGTTCACAAATCACACTTAACATATATCAGTCAATACAACTAACACCAAGTCAACACACGAACTGGGAAAGATCCTATTTTCTTCAATTTCTTGATCTTTTCTTTTGAAACAATACGGATAATATTCATTTGCAAAATCCATCACAATTTTCTTATAGGAAGCAGCTCCGTTGACATCCCATATGCGATTCAACACATCTTGCCATTCAGGTGGAAGAGTGCATATGAAAAATCGCACCATCTCTCGACAGTGACATTGGACGACCATTCCATATGATCTGTTGAATTTTAGCGTTGACTTCAAGGACGTGATCAATTAAGTCACCGCTCTCCATCGATGATCGGTCGGCTCGGTATCGGGCACCAAACGGCCTTTCCTTTTGTTCATCGATAATCGCTGCGAATAGGTGTGCGCACCCTCGGGAGGCATTGTTCCCGCAACAAATGCAGAACAAATAAGGGATTACATATAATCCACATAGACTTAATTGAAAAAGAAACACATTCTTTTCCTCTTTTTTTTTTTTTTTTTTTTTTTTTTTTCAACGGTCAAAGTCAACGGTCAACGGTCAACGGTCGTCGGTCAACGGTCAACGGAGGTCAACGGTCAAGGTCGCCGGTCGACGGACCGGTCGGACCGCTCGGGCCGGTCGGACCGGGTCGAACGGATCGACCGCACGTGCCGTGCGCGTGCGCAGGATGACGTCACGCAGACGTCATCCGGCACGTGCCGGGCGCGTGCCTGTCCGCGGTCGGGTCGGGTCGAATTCCGGGTCGGGTCGTCGGGTCGGTGAACCGACGTCATTGCTGACGTCATCGATGTCGTCACCCCAGCGGTTATTTACCGTTGGGTGACGTCATGATGACGTCAGCACGCGTCGGTCCGCGGACCGGCGCGTGCCGGTTCGCCGGCCGGCAACGCGCGCGCGCCGATTCGCCGTCCGGCGCGTGTGCCGCACGCGCCTGGCGATCGAGCGCCTCCGGGCGCGTCGCGCCCACGCGCAGCGCCTTCCGGCCGCGCGTGTGGGCGCGTGCGGCGGCTCCCGGCGGCGTTCGACACGTCGCCGGACTCGTCTCGACGTCGCGCTTCTTCCTGTGCAATCAGACTTTGATTTCGACTTACGAAAAGTCGGAAAAATGGCCGAAGAAGTCTCGGGTGTCGGGATTGCTCGCCCGATCCGTACGGCCGAAGGTATTTTTTGCGAAAATCAATCAAAAACACATCAAATTGATCGGGAAAACGTGAACTAGGGCTCTGATACCAATGTTGGGAATAACTGATCCCCGAAAACCCGGATTCGACACTAAATCGAACCCCTAAACTCAAGCGGAAGTGTAGCCCAAGAAAACGACACGTATCACCGATCGTAAAGCACACCACGGATTCGAGCGTACCTTGTTAGCCACAGATTAAACACCGACGCCAATGGAGGGAGAGAATTTGTCGCTGTTCAATTCGATGAAGCCTAAAGGGAAGAAGCGTCACTGTTCTTCCTTTTTCCTTTTTGAGAGAGAGAATACGCGGGAGAGGGAAGACGTACGTGAGAATGATTTTCAATCAACATCTTCTCTCTCTCTCTCTCTCCCTTTTATACCTCTCCCTTCCCATGGGCCATATTCCCATGGGCCGGGCCTTCTGGGCCCAGCTTGGGCGGACAGGGCCTTAAGCCCTTTAATTAATTAAATAAAGCTTTCAGTGGTTATTATAAAATGGGATTTAGTTTAAGGTGAGATAGAAAGTTTTTTAATTAGTCTAATATGGGGGCTAGCTAGTGTGGGCGAGTTAAGCCTAGTTCGTTATGAGGGGGCCTGGCTGAAAACTCTATAAATAGTGCTAAAGTCTCTTCTCTAACCCTAATTCTCACATGTATCTTCACATAAGAAGCATTAACCTGGCGCTAAAGGGTGAGGTGCCCGTCTCATTGAGCCAATGATATGGAGGCAATAGAGAAAAATGACTTGTGCGTGAACATCAGTTTTCTGCCTTCGCTTTAAAACGATGGATTCCAAAACAAGTGTGTTAATCTTTCTACTTAATTATGCATGTTCATGTTTAGGTTATGAAAATCTTGGGATCGTGTAATTTGCATCCAACATATGATATCAAAACACTCATAACCCTAGAACTTGAATGCATAGAATTTTTGCCATAATTTGTGATTTTCGTGATTTTTTTCAATAAAAATAAAATTAAATCACAAATTCAGATTGGGCACGATAAGACGAGTACATCCGTGGGCGGTGTGTCATCGGGGGAAGCCACATGCAGCCCCACGCGTGGCCACAGGCCACTGGGACGTTGAAGATGTGCCCCACACACAGTCATGCGCCCCCACGCGTGGCCACACACCGCTAGGGGCATTGGAGATGCGCCCCACGCACGGTCATGCGCCCCCATCATGGGGCGCGGCTTGTGCCTGCAACGCATGTGCGGATGGCTGACGTCATCATGACGTTAGTGACCAAATCCGACCGACCCATTGACCGTTTACCGCAACTCAACCCATTGATTGTTGAACGATACTCGACCCATTGACCATTGACCCGACCCAACTTGCTCAACGGTGGATCGGACTGGTCAACCGATCGGACTAGTCGGTTGGACCAAGCGATCGAGCCAAGGCCGGTCGGACCGCCACCGGTCAAATCGGTTTTGACCAGCCTTTTACGCTCGCGTGTGAGCTCCACGCGCCTTGCACTTAGGTAGTGCGTATGGGCACGTGGAGGCTTCGATTTGCGTATGGTTGGTGGCATTGGACTTGAATGTTTATCTTCAATGTTGTGGTATATTTATTTTACATTTTTGATGATTTTATAGATGTGAAAATACATATGAAATCCTAAATACATGTATTTTCGCGTATTTTTCTTACATTTTTCTGTGATTTTGGAAATACAGGTGTTGGGTTATTGGTATGTTATTACATAAACATTATAAAAGTGTTATTCATTAATAATATACAAGAAAGTTTAATTTTTATTAATGAATAAGGCAGTGTAATTAACATGATATGTAATTTCAGTGATATGTTGCCCATATCATCAAAGTTAAAATACATGTATATGGTGTATGTGAGATGTAAAGTTTATATCCTGGTATGAGAGAGTTTTAAGGATTCAATTGAGTAGTGACCGCCTAAGTGGCACACTTGATTGGGATTGAGAAATATCAGTCTCGTATATTGATTGGGATGTCTCATGATTTAATGCGTAGTCATACTCCAAAAGAGGTAATTATATATTAGTTTAGTTCATAGAGGGATATATGATGGTATGGTGGAGAAGTAACTGATCCTAGTGATTCATATGCCAAAAGGTGATGAATTCACAAAATTAGAATATATTCTCATAACTACTATCATGTGGAGAGTGTACAATTACATAACATGTATTTTGCCCAAATGTGATTATATGATTTTGCATATAATTCTCTAAATGTATACTTGTATGTCAAGTTACATGGTACTCACATGATGCTAATTATATATATTCATAAAATTCTAAAGGCAAGTAAACGTATCGAACAAGTAATATAATGATAAGAAAAATATCGCCCACGGAGATTGATGATTAATAAACTAATTAAATACTAAAATAAATTAATTATAAAATTTATTTAACATATCAAAATATAATTTAGAATTAAATTAAAAACAAAATTAGAAGACTAAATACAGTAAATCAATCCGATAAATATGTTAGAACATCCGATTTCACCATAACCACTAGATATAAATGTTAGATTATTGTCGATACAATAACAATATCAAACATGTGATAGCGGGATTTTCTAATCAATTTACTATCATATCTCTAGGTATAGCAAACCTAATCAATTTAATAATCCACTATATCTTTATGTGAATTAAAATAAACATAAGTGCATTAAAATTTATTAATATTCTTGGCTTATAATGAGTCTTTTGGATAACCTTATCACCGAAAGCTACACAAATAACGTAGTATATCTCTATCCACATTTAATTTATGGTTATATATTATAATAAGTAATTGCATATTATCACTTCTCAGTCTCAAACATACACATTATATCATTCAAGTGGTGGCCAATCACTAAAAGCATTAAGCACAATAATATATAACTCACATGAATAAAATCAATTGAAAAACATAAAAATCATAAAATTCACATCATTATGGTTAGGCTACATCGTAACCCTAACAAAAGAAAATTAGAACATAATAGAAGAAAAAGTAAAAATAAAAATTAAACTCAGCATCTTGAATCAAAGAACAAAATTATATCACCAGGTTTGTCTTCTTTTCAAAATCTTGAAAAACTTTCAGAAAAATGAAAAATGATCTTAACAAAAAACCTAACTACCATATCCATGTTCTCCTATTTATAGATATATCAAAGATATCTATCTCTCAACGCTTGCAGATAACATTAGGGAACAAAATCAATAATTTCCCGATTTGATATTCATTTTCCACAGTTTTTTTTTTAATTTGAATTCCTGATAATTACCATTATTTTCCTTATTCTATCAATATCTCATTATTCTACATAAACAAGGAAAATTCAAATAATTAAAAGGAAATCCAAATATTTTATCATATATATTGCATTAATTGTTGCCTAAAATAGGTAAAATAACTCTATTTTTATAGAGTTATCAAACCCCCAAACTTAACATTTCGCTAGTTCTCAAGCAAAATCAAGACATAACACGTAGTCAAGCTAACAACCTCCTCTATGACATCTTTCCATAATTGCTCAAATTCACAATTCAAGGAAAAACACAAATTTCATCCAAACATTAAAATTGATTTATAAGTTAAGATAAATTCTAACTATGTGATCCAAGTGTGTATGTGAGAATCCTCATCTTTTTCGAATTATATGCAGTCCAAATAAATTCACATTGACATGTAACTTCCAAAAATTCTCAATAATTATGACTAAATCTTATAGGTTTGCTTTTTTCATTCCTCTCTCCACTAATATAAGATAATTATCCAACCAAAAATCAATAGGACTTTTCTCGGTTTGTAATGTAAGGTTGGGCTAAATGTGAGATAACGATAATTTTAAACTCAAATCACCTATCAACATGTTGATTTCTAGGATTTAATTAGAGCCAATGTCACTATCCAATTTTACTCATTCAATATAATTTTTCTGCCACCATATATCATCATTCCTTTTTCTTCCCCTTTTTTCATTTTTTCATTTTTTTTTGAATTACTTTATGGTGGAGTTTCTTCCAATGTCTCTCCTAATATAATATAAAAATTTCTAACCAATTGAGTATCTAAAAGGCTCACTCAATTGAAAGTTGGATAGGGAACTATAAAAGCAATTTTTTTTAATACACCCCAAACAACCACTGCAATCACTTTTTTTTTTCATACTCTATCCTTCCTCCCAAATTTCTATTAAGCTCAAATAATTTTTTATCCAAAAAAAATCAACGTGTTCATAAGGCATGGGACAATGATATAATTTGATAATGGCTAGGCCAAACATATATGGGTGCCAATGAAAAATTGGGTAATAATTAAGGCTCAACGGGGTGACTAGGGATAAATAAACATGGTTAACTTGAAAGGCTCATTCGATTCAAAAACTGTATAAATCATTTTCTTAGTTAGATTTAGCTTATAATTTCGCCTCAAGAGAAAATCAAACAAATTCTAAGATTTTGGTGAAATTTAAGAAAATCATATACTTCACATGAATGTTCTCTAGATTTACACACAATTCAAAAGTTAAGAACTTTTAGTGTTCAGTAAGTAAATCAACATAATCAGAATTAAAATTAACTCACACATCAATTGCAAGTTCAAATAAAATTTAAAGTTTCCTAAGAATCGCAAAAATTCACAACCAGGAATGCACTCATGATAAAAAAAAGATTATCCAAAAAATTTGTTTCCCCCAAACTTAAATGAAGTAGAGTCCTCAATGCGAAAAAATAGAAAGAGAAAGAAGAAAACTCCCCTAGTTATATGATAAGTTCATAAATGACATTGATGATTAAACTTTTGAACGAGATCCCTAAAAATTAACCTGGATAAAATAGAGAAAAGTTAATCTCTTTTTTTTCTTTTTACAAAACATAAACTTAACAATAAATAATAAAAATATATATAATTAAAATGCTTGGCTTGCCTCCTAAGAAGCGCTTGCTTTATAAATTTCAGCCAAACTATCTCAGATGTCGCTATTCTAGAGGATGAAGTTTAATGGTGGTCTTATGCTTGTTGTAACCACTTTCAAAGTAGGGCTTCAACCGTTGACCGTTCACTTTGAATGTGCCTTCAGTGTCATGCGCAACTTCAACTATTCCATAAGTGAATACCTGTGTAACTGTAAAGGGACAAGACCATCGAGACCGCAACTTTCTTGGAAAAAGTTTAAAACAAGAGTTATAGAGTAAGACTTTTTACCAATTTTAAACTTTCTTCTAAATATGAGATTGTCATGCCATCTTTTTGTACGTTTTTATACAACTTAGAATTTTCATAGGCCTCATTGTGAAATTCCTCAAATTCATTCAGTTGTAATAATTTTTCTTCACCTGCAGACTGCATATCAAAATTCAAAAATGTCAATGCCCAATATGCTTTATGCTCTAATTCCACTAGTAAGTGACATGTTTTTCCAAACATTAACCTAAAAGGAGACATCTCAATTGGAGTTTTGAACGCTGTCCTAGGCCAAAAGTGCATCATCAAGTTTTATTGATCAATATTTCATAGAGGCATTCATTGTTTTTTTTTTTTAAATTCTCTTGATTTCCCTATTTAAAACCTCTACTTAACTATTAATCTAAAGATGATAAGGGGTTGCAATCTTATGCGTGACTCCATACTTACTCAAAAGTGTCTCAAATTATTTGTTGTAAAAATGTATCCCCCTATCACTTATGATTGCCTTAGGAGTGTTAAATCGGGTAAAAATATTTTTCTTCAAGAATTTGACCACAACCTTAGCATTATTTATCGGCAATACTATAGCTTCTATCCACTTAGACATATGCTTCATAGCTACTAAAATGTATAAATTTCCATAAGAAGGTATAAAAGGTCACATGAAATCAATACTCAAAACATCAAATAATTCACACACAATAATGTTATTTAAAGGCATCTCATTTTTTTCTTGAAATATTTCCAGTTCTTGACACCTATCACATGAAACTATATAGGAGTATGCATTTTTTAAAAGTGTAGGCCAATAAAATTCAGATTGTAAAATCTTAGCTGCAGTTTTGGTGGCACCAAAATAGCCACTCGCCTCTTTATCATGACAATGATGTAGAATGTTTGCATTTTCTTCGTTTAAAACACATCTCTTTATGACCTAGTTTGCATATATTTTAAACAATAAAGGTTTTTCTCAAAAATAATTTTTAACATTAGAAAATAATTTTTTCTTCTGTTGATATAATAATTCAGGAGGAAGAACATTACTTACCAAATAATTTACAAAGTCGACATACCAAGGAATTGTGGATTTGATGGAAAAATTTTTCTCATCAGGGAATTTTTCCAAAATTGGTCTTATCTCTTCCTTTGAATTTGGAATTATTGATAAGTGGTTTGCAATTAAATTTCTAGTCCCCTTCTTATATTTGATTTCCAAATCAAATTCTTGCAGTAATAGAATTCACCTGATCAACCGGAGTTTTGATTCTTTCTTTTCAAGCAGATACTTAAGAGTAGCGTGGTCAGAATATATTATAATTTTTGAGCCAATTAAATAAGAATGAAATTTATCAAAAGTAAATACTACCACCAAAAGTTCATTTTATGTTGTTGAATAATTCAATTGTGCACCTGATAAGGTTTAACTAGCATAATATATGCTTCAAAAAACTTTATTCTTCATTTGTCCCAAAACAGCTCCTACTGTAGAATCGCTAGCATCATACATCAGTTAAAAAACTAAATCCCAATTGGTGCTGCCATAATTGGTGCTAACATTAACTTCTCTTTTAAGTGTTAAAAGCCTACATGCATTCAACAGAAAAATTAAAATGAGCATCTTTTTTCCAAAAGATTATAAAGAGGTTTAACAATTTTTGAAAAATCTTTTATAAATTGCATGTAAAATCCTGCATACCCCAAAAATCCTCTGACAAGTTTCACAAATGTTGGTGGAGCTAATCTTGTAATGACCTCCACTTTGGCTCGATTGACTTCTAATTCGTTTCGAGAAATTTTATGCCCGAGCACTATTTCTTCCTGCACCATAAAGTGACACTTCTCCCAATTCAAAACAAGGTTAGTCTCCTCACATCTTTGTAAAACCAAAGCCAAGTTATTTAAACAACAATCAAATGATAAGCCAAAAACGGAAAAATCATCCATGAAAATCTCAATATATTTTTCAATCATATTAGAAAAAATAGCCATCATGCATTTCTGAAAAGTAGCTGGTGCATTACAAAGACCAAATGGCATTCTTTTAAAAGTAAAAGTACCATAGGGACAAGTAAAAGTAGTTTTCTATTGATCTTCTAATATAATAGGAATCTGATTATATCCTAAATATTTATCAAAAAAGTAATAAAACTCATGTCCTGCAAGTCGTTCTAACATATGATCAATAAATGGTAAAGAAAAGTGATCTTTTCTAGTGGCATAATTGAATTTTCTATAATCCATACACACACGCCTCCCAGTAACTATTCTAGTTGAAATCAATTCATTGTTGTTGTTTTTTTTTTAATAGTCATACAATCTTTCTTTGGCACAACTTGTACAAAACTTATTCAAGAACTATCAAAGATAGGATAAATGATGCATGCATTAAGTAGCTTAATTACCTCAGCTTTTTACTACTTCTTGCATCTTTGGGTTCAAACACCTTTGATGTTGGATATTTGGTTTATATTGTTCCTCAATCAAAATTTTGTGCATGCAAATTGAATGACTAATTCCCTTGATATCAGCTATTTTCTATCCAATTGCACCCTTATGCTCTCTTAATACTCTAAGTAGTTTCTTCTCCATCAAATCTATCAAAGAAGAAGATATAATTATCGGTAAAGAAGAAACTCCATCTAAATAAGCATATTTTAAATGAGAATGTAATGGTTTGAGTTCAAGAATTGGAGGCTCTTCAATTGATGGTTTATGTTTTGTAATGTGTTATTCCAACTCCTCAAATTTAATTGCCTTTTACCTTGAATATGATGGAATTGTCTACATGAGATTTGCGTACTCCTTTATCTCCTCATTCTAAGTATCTTTGTCCCTTGATTGAATCGGACATACTTCAAATGGATCATCAAAAATATTTTCCTAAAAAATTTTATTCACCAACTTATCAACTGTCTCAATTATAAAACAAAAATTATCATCAGATGGATATTTCATTGCTTTAAAAACATTAAATGAAACAAGATCATCTTGAATTCTAAGGATCAACTTCCCTTGTTGTACATCAATAAGAGATTTTCCTGTTGCTAGAAAAGGTTGATCTAAGATAAGTGGTATCTCAAAACTTTCCTCCATGTCAAGAATTATAAAATCTATATGAAAGATAAATTTATCAATTTTTACCAAAACATCTTCCATAATACCACTCAGATATTTAATTGATCGATCAGCCAGTTAAAGTGACATTGTGGTTTCTTTTAACTCGCACAATCCTAATTTCTTGAAAACTAAATAAGGCATTAGATTAATAATTGCACTTAAATCACATAATGTTTTTTTTTTTCAAAATAAGAATCCTCAATACTGCAAAGAATAGTAAAACTCTTTGGATCTTTTAATTTCAGAGGCAAATTGCTTTGTAGGATGGCTGAACACTCATCATTTAACTTCATAGTTTCATAATCCTCCAGTTTCCTTTTGTTTGCCAAAATATCTTTAAATTTTTTTGCATAACTAGGCATTTGCGCTAAAGTATCTACAAAAGGAATGTTAATGTGTAATTTTTTAAATACATCAAGAAATTTAGAAAATTGCTTATCTATTTTGTGTTGCTGGAGTCGTTGAGGGAATGGAATTGACGGGACATATGGCTTGGGATTATCTGGAAAAAGTTTACTCTTGCTTGTCTTCTTTGATTGTTTATTGATCACCCCTTCCTTGTCTCTGAAAATCTCTTCTTCTCCCACTTGTTTACCACTTCTTAGGGTAATAGCCTTTATGTTTTCAATTGAATTTTTCTCTGTGTTGCTTGGCAAAGGACTCTATTGTCTCCCTAACATCATGCTTGCTAACTGACCCACTTGCATCTCTAGATTTCTGATTGAAGCCTCTTGGTTTTGAAATCTCACATCTGTGCTTTTGATGAAGTCATGAGTTGTATTAGCAAGTTTGGTGACTATATCTTCCAAATTTGACTTTGTGTCTTCTGATTGTTTGAATCCCAATAGTCTCGTCACATTTTGATTATTCCATGAAAAATTTGGATGATTGTGCCATCCTGGATTATATGTGTTGGAGTAGGGATTATTCTGTGACATATTAAAATTCCCAACAAAATTATAATTTTCATTAGATTGTCTAAAAGTACTACCTACCTGACATTCTGTGTTAACATGTCCTCCACCACAAAAATCATATGTCAAATTCTGAATTTTCATGATTGAAACACTCATATTATCTAGCTTTTTGTTGAGTGCTTCAAATTGTGTAGCAATTGCAGCAAAAGCATCCATTTTGTGAACTCCACTAACTTTTTGCATTAGTAATCTCTCAGTAGGCCATTGATAACTATTGGGCGACATATCTTCTAATAGATTGTAGGCTTCTTTTGGTGTTTTATTATTTAGATTTCCTCCTGCAGTTGCATCAATCATAGAATAAAGATTTGTACTAGAGCCATTATAAAAAAACTTGTACCTGCATCCATATGGGTAGTCCGTGATGTGGGCATCTCCTAAGAAATTTTTTGAATCTTTCCCATACTTCATATAATGATTCATTATTCATTTGCATAAAATTAGTAATATCGTTACGCATCTTCACAGACTTTGCAGGTGGAAAGAACTTACCAAAAAAATTTTGAGCCATATCATTCAATATAGTAATTGATCCTGCAGGAAGAGAATAAATCCAACTTTTAGCTTTGTCTCTAAGAGAGAATGGAAATAATCTCAATCTAATAGCATCATTTGTAACTCCATTATATTTAATGATGTCACAAATTTCAAGAAAAGCATTGATGTGAGTGTTTGGATCATTGCTTGGTAGCTCGTTAAATTACATTGATTGTTGAAGCATCTGAATAAGTGACGGCTTGATCTCAAAGTTGTTTGCTTGAATTGCAAGTCTTCTGATACTTGATGCAGTGCCTTGAACTATTGGCACATCATAATCTTTTAACACTCTACGTGGATTTTCATTCTCACCATCCGCCATCTTCTTAGCATGATTTCTCTGTTCTCTAAGTCGCCTTCTAAATGTACACTCGATTTCTGGATCAAGCTTAACAAGTTTCCCTTGTTGGCTACGAGTCATAAACTGATGTACACCCTGAAAAATATAAAAATAAAAACAAAATGAAAGCTAGATTAAACTTAGAATTATCTTATATTAATATTAATTAGTATTAAACAAACGATCCCTGATAACGGTGCCAAAAACTTGTTCATAAAATTCTAAAGGCAAGTGAACGTATCGAATAAGTAATATGATAAGAAAAAGTATTGTCCCATGTAGATTGATGATTAATAAACTAATTATATATTAAAATAGATTAATTCTAAAATTTATCTAACAAATCAAAATATAATTTTGAATTAAATTCAAAACAAAAGTAGGAGACTAAATGTAGTAAATCAATTCGATAAATATGTTAGAATATCCGATTTCACCATAACCACTAGATATGAATTTCAAATTATTGTGGGTACAAGAACAATATCAAACATGTGATAGCGAATTTCCTAATTAATTTACTATCATATCTCTAAGTATAGCAAACCTAGTCAGTTTATTAATCCACCATATCTCTATGTGAATTAAAATAAATATAAGTGCATTAAAAATTATGAATATTCCAATCTCACAATGAGTCTTTTGGATCACCTTATCATCGAAAACTACACAAATAACATAGTATATTTTTATCCACGTTTACTTCATGGTTATATATTATAATGAGCAATTGCATATTATCATTTCTCAGTCTTAAACATGCACATCAGATCATTCAAGTGGTAGCCTATCACTCAGAAACATTATGCATAATAATATATAATTCACATGAATGAAATCAATTGAAAAACATAAAAATCATGAAATTTACATCATCATGGTTAGGTTACATCGTAGCCTTAACAAAAGAAAATTAGAATATAGTAGAAGAAAAAGTAAAAATAAAAATTAAACTAAGCATCTTGAATCAAAGAACAAGAATTATGTCATCACTTTTGTCTCATCTTCAAAATACTTGAAAAACTCTAAAAAGAATTAAAAACGATATAACAAAAAACCTAACTACCCTCTCCATGTTCTTCTATTTATAGGATATATTCAAGATATCTATCTCCCAATGCTTACAGATAACATTAGGGAACAAAATCAAGAATTTCCTGATTTGATATTCATCTTCTACTGTTTTTATTTATTTATTTGAATTTCTGATAGTTGTCATTTTTTTCCTTATTCTCTCTATATCTCATTATTTTGCATAAACAAGGAAAATTAAAATAATCAAAAGGAAATCCAAATATTGTCTCATAGATATTGCATTAATTGTTGCCTAAGATAGGTAAAATAACTCTATTTTTATAAAGTTATAAATATACATTATTTGTTTTTTAGTCACATTTTTTGTGATTAATAACTCCACTATTATTAAGGTTTCTATTAGTTCGAATTTTAAGTAGTAGACATATGATTTGTTGCTTGGGAAAAAAGTAATAAAATTTTCTTATTGTCGATGAATTGTTTCATTTAGAAACACTTGAAAAATGGTTTACCAACTAACTGCACTGCAAAAAGATGTCATAAAAGGCGATAAAGTTTTCACTCTGAAAGAGGGGTGGACAGTTAATAGATATTAAGAAATAAATATTTCTTTTTAATATTTTTAAAGATTCTTTCAAAGTAAACATGGCAACCGGAGGAAATTTTTTTTTCTCTATATACTACGAGGTTAGTGAGAGGATTTTTTTTTTTTTTTTTTTTTTTTTTTTATACCCTATGTCTTAATCTACCATGCAAGCAGAGTTTGTAGCATATTTTCCAATTGCTACTCAAGCTATTTGGCTTCGGGTGCTCATTAAGAAGTTGACTATTTTTTAACTTTATGGATTGACTCATACGATTATAGTGAGACAATAAATTTGTAGTAATTTTATCAACGACAGAGGTTTCAAGGGGTCTAAATATATGACAATTAAATTTTTTACCATAAAGAAATGGTACAGAAACGTAACATTATAATAGAGCATATTTCCACAAATGATGTAGTTGCAAATTCATTAACTAAATGACTTTATTCTTTTGTTCTTAATTGACATGTCATTAATATGAGCTTAATAATATTATGAGATGTTGTTATTTAGTGAGAGCTATTTTGGCTTTACTCTAATAAAGTTTATTTATGTGTTCGTTACACTTAGTAACGGTTTGCTATGTATCAACTTTTGCATTCAATAAAATATTTTTGAATGTGTTGTTATTATGTTGAATACATATTGATAAAAGTCTTAAGGTATTGTATAAATCTTGAGTGAATGCTAGGGGTATTCGCTTATTAGTCTTGTGCATATATCATGTTATATATAAAGAAATGTTAACTATAAAGACAATGTATATGTAGGTCCATTGGAACCATAAAGCCACTCTCTAGTGGCACAAGTTTTTTGTGACACTTAAGGTAAGAGAATGGTGACTGGCAAATGGGATCTATCTATGAAATATGTTATCCATTTGCTATACTACCATATTGAATCCATATCAATAAAGTAGAAAGCACTTCTGATCATGGAATGCTCTGTATGTATACATGCAGTTACCGCCATGATTTGTTGTTTGAGACTTTAAGAGATATGATTGACTATTAAGAATTATCTCTAGACCAATGTACGCATATACAGTACAATTTCAATTAATATAGCCAAAGTGGGAGAATGTAAGAGTTTTTCTGATGTGGGCTATATCAATTGATATTGTAATTTATCGTTTTATGGTTATTGTAAAATGAGGTTTGGTTTAATGTGAGATAGAATGTTTCTTAATTAGTCTAATATGTGGCTAGCTAGTGTGGGCCGAGTTGAGCTTGGCCTGTAATAAGGGGGCCTATTTGGAAACTTTATAAATAGTGCTCAAGTCTCTCCTCTAACCATAATTCTCACACGTATCCTCATATAAGGACATAAGGAGCGTTAACCTAGCGCTAAAGATCTCATTGAGCAAGTAATACGAAGGGCAATAGAGGAGAAGGGCTTGCGCATAGAACATTGGTTTTTCGCTTCCGCTTCAAAAACGATGGATCCCAAAACAAGTGCATTAATATTTCTACTCAATTATGCATGTTCTTGTTTAGGTTATAGAGATCTTGAGATTGCACAATTTGCATCTAAAGAGAAATCCAAGGAACACGGGTTTATTTGACTGCTATGAACACAAGAAAAATGGTAATACCAAAGACTTGTTCAAAGCCAATTAATTTTCTGTTAAAACAGAATTGTAGATGATCTTAAAGGACATTTCCAATAAAATCTTAGGAAGAGAAGACGTATTCTCTCAATCAAGTCACCAAGCTATCGTAACCTACCATTATAAAAAAAAAAAGAAAAAGAAAAGGCATTCAAAGATCCATATGGTAAAGCCCTATGACATTATTCAATTTTAAATCTAATTTTCATCAAAATGTTTTCACAATTTTTAAGCTAAATTAATTCTAAACTATAATTAACACTAAAGTCTAGTAAAACTAGTCAAAATCTAATTTCTAAACTCATGATTTTTTTTTATTAGGAAAAATGGGGACTCGAATCGGGTGAGGAGACCAAGTTCGGATGTGAGTCTCACCCGGACCTTATGTCGATTGTGTAAAGATGAGTATAAAGTTATGTTGAGCTTGTTTCTCAAAAATGACATTATCTCTTCTTTTTTTTTTTTGTTCCTATAACTAAAAAGTAATTTTTTTTATTTATTGTTACCATTCCAAATCTATTATTTGGCCATTGATTTATTCCAAGGCATAGAAAAATTAATTGATGTGCACAAACAGATTTCTGTTTTTTTTTTCTTTTTCGAAAAATAAAAGAACAGAAAAACAAAAAAATAGAAATGTTATTAAATAGGTCATTACTAAAATGGCTCCAACGATCAAATTGAGTTGGAATTCTTTTCAAGAATGGTTCAAAATAGTTGTAGGGATAGATTGATGAAGTACAAAGTTTCTCTTTAGCCCTGCAACGAAGTACGTTTCATTGTAGTCCTCAGTAGAAGGAGAGGCTATGGAGTTAGGGGAGTGGAGTAGGCCAAATGGAAAGGCCAAACCACTGTATACCCGGGTTTATTACTTCTTTTTCTCTCTTGATCTCTTCATATTCAGTAAAAAGAAAAAGATATTTCTGCACGAGCACCCAACTTCTACATTACTTTGAGCACAACGTCCAATGCTTGTAGGGAAAATTTGTAGAAATCTCACTCGGCAATCAATTCACTCCCTCTGAACCGTTGTAGGGATTAGTCCATTTCTATCATTAGTATGCTTATACATTATCTCGGAAAAATTCCCCAATTAATCTTGAATATATTATACCAATGTCAATTCAATTAAACCTTTATGTCAAAGGTATTCTTTCCAATCAGTTGTTGTTAGAATCACTAATGTGGCGATCCCGTCATAGGTTCTAGAACACTCTTTGTCGTACCCCATGTTTAAGTGCACGCCAACAATCGCCAGATGTAACTCAAACAAAGAACACAATCCTACATAAGGATCATTTTGGGGCCATTAAAGTCCCACAAGCATACGCCCTAAGTCCATCCACACAACTTAAATTGTAAAATGAAAATGATATATTCATGAGGAGTCGGCCTCCAAGCATTTTTGCAGGGAATGTTGTATAGCAACAATTTCCCGTTGACGGGATGAATATAAATATGGAAAAGAGAGAATATTCTGCTTTCTATCTAGATGCTTCTATGTATTTTCTAATCAAATGCCTTAACTTTTAGTTTGTCTAATTAAGTCTTATATTCTCAAACTTTCTAATTAGGCCATTTTGATGGCAAATCCGGCCAAATTCAATTGACATAGATAATTAGGCGACGTCATTTTACAATTTGGATACAATTTTTTATAATGTAAACAGCCACGTTGGCAACCATATTGGTAAGATTTTTTTTTCCACATCATACTCCAAAGTTGTCTACATCGACTACATATTTCCACCCATGATCACATATTTTGATTGCCTTATATTTCTGCATCGTCCAAAAACCACGAGGTCACTTGAATTTTGTCAAATTAGTGTAGGAGTGACATGATCAAAATCCTTGTGAAAGTAGAAACATTTGATTAGAAAAATTGAAGTACATTAATATAATTAGGCAAAAAAGTACATGGATGAAAAATAAAACTTTCTTCTCTTAAAATGAAATCAAGTATCACTTTGTCGATCATGCTTGCGAAATCTTGTACCTTCACTAGTTTCCATTTCATTTAAGGCGTCTTTCCAAAACTTACCTTCATGACTCAAAATGCTTTTCAAAGTAGACCCCAAAAGTTTAACTTTTTCCCAAACCCGACCCCCCCCTCGATTTTCCAATATGTTTTACCGTCAGCAGATCACAACAAAAAGACCCCCATAATGTGCATACGGAGCATGAGCGTCATAAAGATTATGGTAACAAATATAGCAGAAGTCCACTTTCTTTTTGTGTCCAAAAACGAAAATTTTCCAACATTTTCAATGGTACTTTTAGGATTCCCAATTTGCCCTTCTTCTGAAATCTCAAAGAAAAATATAAAATGGGTCCCGCATAATTGATTGTCGATATGATATTTATAGATCATATAATAATTTCCAAAATAAGATGAATCTAAAATTTATTTTTAAAGAATATTTACGTTGCATATAGGCATTGACCGGGTGTCAACTATGAAGTAGCAACACTCTTCAAAAAATTTTGTGTCATGTTGGATACTTTGACACATATTCAACACTCTCGGACACTCTCCAACACTCGGTCAACACGTGTCGGAAAATTCGATACCTAGTCAACTTTCTCAACACTTTTTGACACTCGAGTTGGAATTCTGACATGAGTTTCAGACGTGTGATTTCGATATCAAAGTTAATTTTAAAAATTCAATAAATAAGAAGTCAAAATATATATATGTGAAAAAAGAAAACACAATAATGAAATTAATAAATGGAGAAAGAAGAAAAGCCTAGTCTTTTCTTTTCTTCTAACTCCCACTTCCTGTACTATACAATTCCCCCCTTGTGTTTATTTTTCTCCTCTTCCAACATATCTAACGCATGAATCTAAAATATAGATTGCTTGTTTTTTCTCCAAGTTTTATGAAATATTGAAATAGAGTTGAATTTGTCAAATTGAAATAATGAATAATATTAATAAATGGCGGATTAATGTTTTTAGTGTATATTCATTCTAAGGCTTTTTTTAATTATTAATTTATGAATTTGATTCAAATTAATTTGACTGAAATAATCATAAAAATGATACTTTATTATGTGTATATAAAAATATATATTTAATATACAACATGTCGTAACGTATTGGAATTCTCTATTTTTTGAGAAATGGCGTGTCAGCGTGTTGTGTCGTGTCGTATCGCCCGTTAGTATCGGTGCTACTTAAGGTGTGACAGTTAGAAAATTACAATCAACATATTCATCCAAGAAATAATTCCTTCAAGACAACAAAACTGGCAATCCAACAGTAAAAGGCAAGGGAAAGCTTGCTTGCAATTCACAACAGTGTCTTTTTCTTTTGGCCATATTTCCTTGAGAGCAATGCTAACTGCTAAGACTTGTTGAATGATAAGTCGGACTTTTGTTAGGTGGTGAATATCGATAAGGTATTTCAATGCCAACTCGCCATTTGTAGCATCACTCCAAGTATACTTGTTTAGTGTACTAGTCTTAATACATATGCATTACCCCTTCTTTTAATGCTTTTCGAATTCATGTCACATCATATGATTTGATCTCAACAACGACTTGGACACAGTTATCCCCAGTATTCAATTAACACATCTGCTAAAGTATCACACATCACCTATCTATGTAGTTTAGACAATTCTCGTATTCATGTGTTCTACTTTGTGCAAGCTTTTGATTGGACAGTCCAACATCTGTCAAAACCAAATTTAGTCCCAGTGTCAGGCTCCTTGTTCATCATTTCCGTGCGAAAGAGGGTATTAAAGTATTCCTCGTCACTTGTAGAATATGGTTTCAAGGGGGCCTTATATTTGTACAGACTCCTTTCACCTAATTTCTATGCCAATTTGGGCTACTGCTTAGTTTGAGTATTTATATGTGTGGGTTTGAGAAAAGAGTCACGGGACATGTGAAAAACCGAGGACGATCAGCTTCATCAGGTCACCATTTAAGGAAACGAGGATATATCCGTTTCTTGGTTGACAGGCTGCTGCATGCTTATTCGCATTCACATGAGACTTTTGCTTTTCTGACATGATTATGATTCTTACAGGCTTTTCTAGGACTGCTCTAATAGCTGGAGCGATGAGAAGTTCACTAGGATTCAACATGTTCTTGTTTCTTTCTCTCACATTTGCATTGTTTTCCTTAGGATCAGGTACTGATTTCTCTCGTTTATTTACATTAAGGTTGTAGCAACTTCGGAAGTTTTGCCAAGAGACATAATTGGAGGTTCAGCAGACATTATTTGCACAGTCGATTTGCTCTTCTGAATCAGTTCAGTGGATTTCCTTCTCTCTTGGTTTGATTATATTTGCTTAGGCTATATAATTTTGAGTCTTATATGTGATTCAAGAGGCCTGTCACTCTGATTTGGCTACTGAGGAGAGTTTGATATGGTGCCAAGATGCGCATATATGTACATTTTGACTATGATCATGTACTGATATGGAAACATGTGGAAAGTATGTAATGTATATATGTTTTGAGTTATTTGGTGCAGAACTGTTTTATTCATTCGAACTTTATGACTGTCTAACCCATTGCAGTCTGAGTTGATTATTCATAATTAGGTTGAACCAGTTACAGTTTTGCAGATTTTGAGTAGTTTGATCAGGGAGTTCATGGATCGTACTTTTGTGGAATTAGTTTGGCTTGTTCTTAACCTGTAAAGTTTGGACAGCACTGTCGCTGACCTGTGATAGTTTTCGACAGGATTGATGATTGATCTGTACAGGCACTTCTGTGACTGCTCTTTGTGCAGTGCTAGAAGACAAGAAGGCTTTCTCAGGATTCACCATGCCGTTGCTTCTTTGTCTCGCATTCGTGCTCTTCTACTCAGGATCATGTTCTAGTTTCTCTCGTTTATCTCCCTCTTTTGTTTGCTTTGTTTGCTTTGTTTGCTTTGTTTGCTAAATCAGATGGCCCTCCAAGAACACTTTACCAGACTCCCTTTGGTACTATATGATTCTTTTTGTGTTTTCCTTGATGCTTTGAAAAAAGTTGACTGTTGGATTGTTTTACCTGTTCTGATGTAGTCATGGGCAATCAAGCTAATGCTTTCTTGTTTTAAGCCATTCCAGGACAGGTCACGCAGGACGGCTTCGATGATGTTTACTATGATGCATCCACAACAACACAGGCGAGATCAAATTCCTAGATATCCTTTTGCGAACTTAAAGAATGTCATTTTCGCGATCATTGCTTAGTTGAATTCAAGCACAAAGAACCAGAGATTGATCTTAGACAATCAATTATTCTGTGCATTGGTTTTTCGAGTAGTTCACATTTTTGGTCTCCTGATAGTACGTAGCTAAAGCTTCCAGGAAACAACTTGCAATCCTGAACTAAGCATATTAAATGCTATTGAATTCGATGTTTAGTGAATTTAATGCTAATGAGAGAATTAACTGAAGCTTCTATGTCTACCTATATAACAAGCAGTCTCTGGCACTAAAGAATTTTTGCAACAATGACCTACAAGGCTCACTTTAAGCTTAAATTTTTTTGAACTAGTTGTATCTTTCTAGCTCGATCTTATATTTTAACTTATGCGAACATAAATATTACACTATAAAACGGAACAATCATCTTTTTTGCCTTCTGATGGACCAAGAGAAGAGACAACATTCGCAATGCGACCATCACCATCGCCACCCCACAACTACCGCATTGCCTGAGGTGACCCGGCCAGCATTATTAACATTCTTCTAAGGGAAATTTTCGCATTCTCATAGAGGTGCAAAATCACTTGTATGTCATCAGTAAGCATGATCTTCTAGGTCAAAATTACATGCTATTCACTATCCATACAAATAATTACTGACATTTTTATTGAACCCTTTTGCTTTTGCCCTCCTTAATTAATCTTAATTAGCAGTTATCTGTCAACCATCAAACACTATCCTCAGATATCTATAGGAGCTTCCAGCAGAGTATTTATCCAATCTGAAAATGGTAAGTTCTCCCTGAGCTATCTCTGGTCACTTCAAATCTTGAAGTGGAGGAGCAATTTGTGGCTGGATTGGTTATCGTAATCTCATACTCTCCATGGAACAGTGAAGTGCTAAAGAACCCTCCATCGTCGGTGTGGGCTTCGAAATCGGGGGATTTCCATTCCTCAATCAGGTTGTCCACGATGTCCCCAGCTGGTGTGTTGTTGAAGCTTATGTCGGCGAGAGTTGTGACATTGAAGCCGGCATACGCAGGGCCTGCAAACATTATGATCCCCTCCACAGCAGGATGGGAAAAAGCCTCCCTCAGGATCTCCTCCAAGTACTGAGCCTGTGACACCAGATAAAGAAAAAAAAGCTTTAATGCATTAGGGAGTGCAAATCCTTTGATATTGCACTTTCAATTTGTCACTAATCACAACTCTAGGTTGGTTCAGGACAGTACATTCTAGGATAAGGGTAGATGCCCATTATTAAGAAAATCAAATATTTTATTTAATATTGACAGGGTTGGCAAGCAAAGTTGGGCCGGCTCGTTACAGGAAGAGAAATGCTTGCCCAAGCCTGCCCAATTTTTCCTCTCGAGCCGCTTGCGTGGCCTTGCATGGTTAATACCTGGTTTACTCCTGGATGCACAGACACTTCTGTGAGCCAAATGGGAACACCAGTTGTAGCCAGAATCTCCAGAGTTGATCTCATGTAAGCCAAATTTGGCTGACCACGGCCAAAATTGCCTTGTACTCCTATTCCTGCTGGGATATCTTCGTTTCCAGGGTACGAAAATATCTCCTTGAGCCTCTTCTTGTAGTTCCCCGGGCTCACCTTCTCGTCCCCACAGTACTCAATGGTGTTGTACTCATTCAAGAACATCCTCGGGGTTGGATCAAGTTTGTATGCGGTCGAGTAATATATCGAGGAAGCGTTTTTCCCGAGGTTGTCCTCAAAGAAGCTGAAGTGCAGGTTCTCATTGACCACATCCCAAGCAATCAGTTTTCCTGCATATCTGGAGACAACCGAATTGATCCTCTTCTCTGCTGCTTTTCGCAAGTCCTCAGGCGACAGGGTCTTGACCCAATCAGGCTGGTACTTGGGATCGTCCCAGAAAACATTATGGCCTCGGATTGAAATGCCATTATCTTGCGAGAACTTCACCATTGTGTCGGCTGTTGTGTAGTTCTCTTGGCCTTGTTTCGCCTCCGTGCTGTACCACTTCATCGCGTTGGTGAAAGTGGTGTACCTGAACCTCGAAGCGAACCAGTTTTGATAATCCGTGCTCTCCAGGATGTGGAAGTTCATACCGCACCCGAATGGGAAGCCCGGCTTGGTTTGTTTGACAAGAAATTTGGCTCCTCTGACCGAGAGTCCTCTTTTCTTCGCATAAGTTATCTTGAACCTCACTCTGCTCTTCCGTACCTGCGAGATTAAAATTCACAACAGTTTTTTTTTTTTTTTTTTTTGAGCTAACTTGGGACAACTTCTGATTTTACCTTCTCTATGCTTTTATCTTGATGAAACCTCCATTGCTTCTTCGAGAATGGCTGCAGCGCAACATTGTCGACCCATATTTCTTTCGAGGTATTCTTGCTCTGCCACAATCAGGAATCAGAACAACATTAGCACTCCACCTAATGTAGCTTCCAACTTTTCAGTGAAAGTATTCTCACACAGGTTTAATCTTGACCAAATTCAGGACGAATATGGCAAACACACTGCCCGTTTACTCCCGATCGAAGGGTGAATTTCAAAAAGTGCTGATTACTGGAGAAGTTAACTGTGCACATGGGGGATAACAATGGCAATCATACATCAAGTCTCTGATCTTGTCTTGAATTCAGTTCATTTTTGGAATGTGCTGATCTTTTAATAATCACCTCAGAAGGCATAAACTAGTTGAAGTGTGTTGTTTCAGAAGTAGATTAATCTAAAACAGTTCAGTGGCCATCACTTCACCTTGAAAAGAACATCGACAGTGCTCGAAGAATTTGCAGCGATGCCTCCTTTTAGCAAAGACCAGCACCCTTGCTCTGCCACGATGCTGCCTCCAGGGACAAACTCGCCATCTCCAACTCCAAATACCACTGACACCGTCTCGCTACCTTCATTGACTTGTATCCAAGCTGCGAAAATCCCTCATCGACATGAGTAATAAATCATCTTAAACTTCATCCACAGATACGGTTGCGCATTCCTTGACATTGGAGACCCGAAATTCTTTGCAAAGGAAAAAAAAAAAATTCAAGTGTCTTGTTTATGCGAACCCACAAATCACATGTTTATTGGCTTCGCATGAAGAAAATCCAACATGCACGTGAAGGCGTGTGCGTGTACTTGGGTTTGTAAAGATGTTCTGTAGGAAAATTTTCTCAGATAATTACCTGAGAATGCATAGAACTTGCCCTTCTCGAGTCGAACTTTCTGAGAGACACTGTCCATGGGACGTTTCCTATTGCGTGCCACCATGAACCTGTTCTTGCTACGAGATACGCGTTCTTCAATCACTCCTTTCCCAAACATGGCCCATCCGGCGGTGCCATTACTGAACTCCGGGTTAACTATGACCCCACCGCCATACATAGTACTCCCAGGCTCTGCCAAACACTGCTTATTGGATACATAAGGATCCCAGTTACAGTTAGTTCTCATCAGTACCAAAATACAATCTGGGCATGAACCAAAATTTTTTGCTTAATTTCAGCGCAAAGTGTTTCCTGCAGGATTTTAGCTATTGACTTTCAGGAACCAAAAAATGGGTGCTACATGAAAAGAACGTCATTGTACAGAATGATTCGTTTGATCATATTTCTCTCTTTGGGGCAGCGATCTTGGGTTGAGAATAATTCATTCGACTTATTGATGACCATGAAAATCGAATTGGCATTCACACGTGAACATAACTCAAAAGTTGCAAGTAGTGTCCAGGACTTTGATCTTACCTGGGTCGTTGCCAATGCATCATATTGCACATCACTGAAGACAGCCTGGGTGATCTGCCCTGAAATGGCTAAACATAGAAAGCATTTAGCTTAACATCACCGACGTGACTAAGAAAAGCATTTGGAACAGCTAAAACCAATCTGACAGTCAACTTTATTCAAAGTACATCAAGAAAAATCTTTAAAAAAACAACAAATCCTAAACTCTATTGAAAAGTTCTTGGAGGGATATGACATAATACTAATTATAATGCAAGTGGAATAAACTGTGAGAGAAACTAGCACCTGATCCGGAGTAGAACAACACAAATGTGAGCCAAAGAAACAGTGGCATGGTGCATACAGAGGAGCTTATCGCCTCTTTCCAGTCCTGCAATAAAATACCAGCCAGAGAAACCGTGTAAGGCACCAATCAGTCATGTCCAAAAGACAAAATAACTCCTGTGAATGTAAAAGCAGCAACCTAATCAATCTCAGTTCTTGCACGTCCCGTGACTCTTCTCTCGACCCCATATATATAACCCAACAAAAGACTGGCCCAGGGCTGGTCTGGAGATCTTGACGGGTAGGTGCCAACGGTGTCCAAATTAGCGTTCGGTAAGTCAATAGTAAGAATGTGACTTGGATGCAGAGAGAGCATCGAGAAACGAGTAATCCTACTAAACTTGTTTGCTAAGTGATGTGATGGAGCACATGTGGATAATTCAAACAAGTGGGATATTCAAGGTTTCCTAGACTGCTATCCTCATAGTAGATTAAAAACTGATACCCAATCATTTCTCTTTTGGGAATAATCATTGTCATGATCTTGTATGTTCTTGTGACGCTTGGATCTATTGGAAACTAGTGGGGAGTCGAGTTTTGGGAAAGAGCTTTTCTCATGGGCCTGTTTTTCATGAAAAGAGTTCGAGTCGTGATGGGAAATTTTGAGGAGATGCTTCACATAAAATGGAAAGTAGTGAAGCTAATTACATGAGCTTTTAGGGAGTAGGCGGGAGAGAGATGGTTGAATGATACGGTGAACTCTGAACTAGTCCCCTTCCGACCAAAAAAAAAAAAAGCTAGTCCACACCTTTAATATTGTTTTTTAGTGGGTTCAATCCAAACTTTAGAATATTTTTAAAAAATGCAGTTTTACACTTTTGAGTTTGACTTCTACTATAGTATGGAAATAGATGGTTGATTGATGGATCACTCTCAATATATATCAGTGTTTTGTGCCTATTTCAAAGAAGGAATCTCGTGATCAACAACAATTTTTATGGTTCGATCAAGTGAAACGAGACATGAGATGATGGTGGGCGTTGTGGTCTAACAACGCGGAATGAAGGTCAAGAGATGTGATATAGAAAGATACTTGGAATTAAGGGGGAATAGAACTAAGAATGAGCTCCTACATGAAAATGAGATCCCACACATAAAATATATAAACCTTATAGTCAAGCAGTGTATGGTATATTTTGATAGTTACAATGCTTGAAATTTTGAAGATACTTGTGGGGAAAAAAAAGACATAAGCAATGCTTGAAATTTTGAAGATAATTGTGGCGAAAAAAAAAAAAAAACATAAGCATATTGTACGGCGATCAATTCAATTTGACAAATTTAGTCCTAAACATTTTAATGATTTGGCAATATAATCTTTTTAGTCAATTTTTGACTACAAATTGTGGACATATATGCTGACTTTCTTATATGACATAGTCAATGCTAAAATAACCAATTTTTTATATATCTATTTTTTAAAATTTTCTTAATTTTTTAATGAGAGGATAAATAGAGGGTCTAGATCTGCACTAAATAACACTCCACCTAAACTCTAGATGATAATTTGATTATTGTGAATATTTATTTTGCTAGAATTTTCTACATATTAGTATATGTCTCTTGCGGAAATTCTTGTCAGCAATAACATTTGAACAACATAATAAATGTGGTCTTAAACCCGTGCAATGCACGAGCACCTCTCTAATGAAACATATAATAGTGCTGAAATTAGTGCAAGGTCGAGTCTCATGACACGTGTTAAAAAAACTCTTTTGTACGTGGAGGACGACAAAAAACTATGTGAACTAATATGTACCATTAAGTATGAAGAGATCCTCTCGATACACAAGTTGATAAGCAGACAATGCTAAGAACAGGACCTCTGTGCTAATGGAGAGTTTCCTTGATTTGCAGGTGGAGAACAAGATATTAAGTGTTAGAATTGGAAGCACCTCTTGATTTCGACAAAGAAGCAAGGGACATGAATGAAAAAATTGTGGAGTTCAATAGAGGAAAGTCTCGTCAAAACCGAAACCCAAAGTTCAGCGGATCCAAGCGAATATGCCACTTTGGGGTAAAATATCGCTTCAAGTGCCATAACTTAGAAAAGTAACACTTAAGTGCCACATTTTAATAAAAATGAGACACCTGAGTGCCACCTCCGGCGAAGCTAGCCAGAAATTATACGTTGCAATTAAATATTAATATTTCTCACCAAGGTGGCTCATCGGAGAGCTAACTCAGCTCTAATTCACCCAAAACGACGTTGTTTTGGCACAATTTCAATTTTAATATAATATAGAAATTAATTAAATTAAATTTAAAACAAAGTAATAATAATAATAATAATAATAATTTATATTATTAAAAAAAAAAACGAAGAAGAAGGAAGGCAGCCGACAACTGAGGGCTGAGCTCTTGTTGCCACCACCTCCCCGCCAGTCCACCACCTCCCTACCATCGTCGGAAGGGCGAGGGCATGCAAGCCCTTGCTGTCGGCTCTCAGCTAGGGCTCGACGATCTCGGCCAACCCTCCCTCACCTCCCTAGCGACGGAGGAGAGATGGTTGTTGTGGCAGTGAGAGGGCGAGCCCTCGGTTGCCGCCCTCCCTCCCTCCTCCTTCCTTCCCCCGACCCCCCCCCCCACCTTTTTTTTTTTACCTCCTCCTTCCTCTTCCTTCCTTCCCCCTCTTCGCCCCGCCGATCGAGGCAAGGGCTCGTGGGCCCTCACCACCGGTCGGCCGGACCTAGCCTCCGCGACCCCAATCGACCCTCCCCCCTCCATCATCGGCCCTTGCCGCTGGCGGGGCCGAGGGACCTACCTCCCTTTTTAATTTTTTTTTTTATTTTTTTTGTAATTTTTAAAATTTTATTTTTTTTAAATATTTGTATAATTTTTTTATAAATTTTTAAAATAAATTTAATTTTTATATTAAATTTTTTACCACATCAACACCAAAACGACACAATTTTGCACTTATTTCATCGGAAAATTAATACATTAGCATTTTGGTCGATTGGCACTTAAATGATTCATTTTGCTCCAATTTTAATACTTAAGTGTCTCTTTATATCAAGTTATGACACTTCAAAGATTCCCGCATTGCTACTTTGAGGTCTCAAGCTGTTTCGACGATCCCACGGTTCCCTCTCCGTGTCTCTTTCTTCTGCAAAGCACCTCCTCTGACGATCTTAATGAGGGATTCTCAAAGGAAATACCCAAAACCGATGGGGAATTGCGCCCAATTTAAAGCAACCGTCCACACCATGCACGTGCTCTTAAAGAAAACGTCCACTTCCATGCACGAACTATTGAGAAAATCGATGGAGAAAATGAGTGAATTTGCTGTTCACACGACAATTGTGTTGAACATCGTGAAGCATCAAGTTCACTGCACCGACATTATAAAATGCTAATAATCATCTTTACCACATGTTTTTCTAGATGCGGTCATGCAGAATGAAAAGTACGACCTTGACATATATATTTCAGAAAAATTATCAAATAAGTCTTAAACTTAATGTGTAGATGTGGATTTAATTGTAAACTTTATAATTTCACCAATTAAATTTTAAATTTCTTGATGAGTTGCTGATTAGCCAGCTTTGGCTAAAAAGAAGAAGTGCCGGCGCACAGCAAAAGCAGGCTGTTATTATTATTATTATTATTATTATTATTATTATTATTATTATTATTATTATTATTATTATTATTGAAGTTGTCTAGTAATGCCCAATAGTGAAGATGTTATTGAGTTGATACACGCCAAGCTCGGGCACAACTCAATTTGCATACTTAGTACTTGAAACTCAGCTCTAGCTTGAATGTGTGTAAAAATTAAGGTTTTAGCTCAACTCCAATATTAATATATATACTTGACTTGATTATAATGGAGTTGTGCATGAACTGAGTTCAAGCTCTGTGTGATACCGCACATTCATAAGGACTTATATGTCACTTATCGGAATGATAGAACATTTATGCAAGAATGATGGAAACTAAATTAGGTTAGCAAGCCCATCGATCTGAGCTTTGATGAGCTTGAGCTCATTTTGACAAGATAATCAAGTAGCGCGAGCTTGACTCAAAATCATGTGGATTGATCTTGATTCATCTTCGAATCCAGCATGAGTTGTTAGCAAGTTAACTAATCGACTTGGTTTCACCCCTACCTAGCAAGAGATTACATTGCATAACCATTTTTTGGGGGAGCAACTTAAGATGTATATGACAACAATTTTGTTTCCAAGAATAATTTTTGTTTAGAAATAGTTTTTTTTTTTTTTTTCATTTCTATTCCCCAAATGAGTTTCTAAGTAGAAGCACATTTTTGATAACTATAGAAAAAATGTATTCTCAAAGTAGAAAAAAAAACATAAATGCGTTTTGGTACGACCCTAAAAATTTATATTCTCGATATTTTTTAATTAATTATAAAATGTTAGTGAAGACTTAACAATTCATGTTTGGATAAATTGGACTCTTGTGAGGACTTAACTTCTCAAGATATTCTAACATAGCCTTGGAAAATCTAACGTAATAGTTATTCAAAGATGGATGGCTAGAAATGGTAACGAAAAGTTCCATTAGTTTATAACTCATAATATGAGGAGGTTAATAGTAAATCTTTGGGCATTACAATAAATAAGTGCATAGACCTTTTGAGCTTTTTAAGTACAAGAAGAAGAGCAAACGTTATCCGGTGGAATGTAAAGACAAAACAACTGTGGATAGAGGCGATCATGAAGTTGGTGCATTTATTTGCACAAACTCATGAAACCTTCAAGTAAATGACATGAGAAATCCAAGGAACATAGGTTTATTCGATTGGGATGAACACAAGACAAATGGTAATACAAATGACTTGTTTAGAGCCAATTAATTTTCTATTAAAACAGAATTGTAGATTATCTTAAAGGATGTCTCCAATAAAATCTTAGGAGAAGAAGACATATTCTCTCAATCAAGTCACCAAGCTATCGTGACCTAGCATTGCCAAAAAAAGGCATTCAAAGATCCATATGGTAAAGCCCAATGAGATTATTCAATTTTGAATCAAATTTTCATCAAAAGATTTTCACAATTTTTTGTGCTAAATTAATTCTAAACTAGAATCCAGACTAAAATCTAGTAAAACTAGTCAAATCTAATTTCTAAACTCATGAATTTTTTATTTTTTTATGTCGATTGTGTAAAGATGCGCATAAATTTATGTTGAGCTTGTTTCTAAAAAATGACATTATCTTTTCTTTTTTTTGTTCCTACAACTAAAAAGTAATTTTTTTTTTAATTTCTTGTTTCCATTTCAAATTTATTCCTTGGCCACTGATTTATTTCAATGCATAGAAAAAAATTGACATACACAAACAGATTTTTGTGTTTTTTTTTTCTTTTTTCTGTTTTGAAGAATAAAAGAACAGAAAAACAAAAAAAAATAGAAATCTTATCAAACATGCCATTACTAATCGACTGATCAATGGCTCCAACGATCAAATTGAGTTGGAAATCTCTTCAAGTATGGTTCAAAATAGTTGTAGTAAAAGATTAATGAAGTACAAAGTCTCTCTTTAGCCCTGCACTGAAGTATGGTTTCATTGTAGTCCTCCGTAGAATGAGAGGCTATGGAGTTAGGGGAGTGGAGTAGGCCAAATGGAAAGGCCAAACCACTATATACCCGGGTTTATTACTTCTTTTTCTCTCTTGATCTCTTCATTTTCAGTAAAAAGAAGAGGATATTTCTGCACGAGCACCCAACTTCTACATTACTTTGAGCACAACGTCCAATGCTTGTAGGGAAAATTTGTAGAAATCTCCCTCGGCAATCGATTCGCTCCCTCTGAACCGTTGTAATTAGTCCATTTCGATCATTAGTATGCATATACATTATCTCGGGAAAATTCCCACTTAATCCTGGATATATTGTACCAATGTCAATTCAGTTTTTAACTTTCTAATTTTATTAATTAAGATCTAAACCTTTATGCAAAAGGTATTTTTTCCAATCATTGTTGTCAAAATCACTAACATGGCGATCCAGTCATAGGCCATCATATGTTGCACATCAACACATCAGCAACTTTCAACGAAAATTTATTGAAAGAAATATATTGTAATTTCGCTTAAAAGAATGAGACTCAATTGATAAAATTAGAAAGTCTCTGATTGCATTAACATCCTTATAATAAGTTTATAACTGATTACATAATTTCACCTATGTCTACACCGATCCTCTGATCCATGGCTTTTTCACCCCTCCCTTCAAGTTTCCGGAACACTCTTTGTCTTACCCCATGTTTAAGTGCACGCCAACAATTGCCAGGGTAACTTAAACAAGGAACACGATCCTACAAAATCCTGACTTAAAGGATCATTTTGGGGCCATTAAAGTCCCACAAGCATATGCCCTAAGTCCATCCACGCAACTTAAATTGTAAAATGAAAATGATATATTCATGAGGAGTCGACCTCCAAACATTTTTGCAAGGAATGTTGTATAGCAACAATTTCCCATTGACGGGATGAATATAAATATGGAAAAGAGAGAATATTATGCTTTCTATCTAGATGCTTTTATGTATTTTCTAATCAAATGTCTAAACTTTTAGTTTGTCTAATTAAGTCCTTCTATATTCACAAACTTTCTAATTAGGCCATTTTGATGGCAAATCCGCCAAATTCAATTGACATAGATAATCGGGCGACGTCATTTTACAATTTGGATACAATTTTTTATAATGTAAACAGCCACGTTGGCAACCATATTGGTTAGATTTTTTCCACATCATACTCCGAAGTTGTCTACATCGACTACATTTTTCCACCCATGATCACATATTTTGATTGCCTTATATTTCTGCATCGTCCGAAAACCATGACGTCACTTGAATTTTGTCAAATTGGTGTAGGAGTGACATGATCAAAATCCTTGTGAAAGTAGAAACATTTGATTAGAAAATTGAAGTACATTAATATAATTAGGCACAAAAGTACATGGATGAAAAATAAAACTTTCTCGTCTTAAAAGGAAATCAAGTATCACTTTGTCGATCATGCTTGCGAAATCTTGTACCTTCACTTGTTTCCATTTCATTTAACGCGTCTTTCCAAAACTTACCTTCTGACTCAAATGCATTTCAGAATAGACCCCACAAGTTTAACTTTTTCCCGAACTCGACTCCCCCTCGATTTTCCAATATGCCCTACCGTCAGCAGATCACAACAAAAAGACCCCCATAATGCGCATACGGAGCATGAGCGTCATAAAGATTATGGTGACAAATATAGCAGAAGTCCACTTTCTTTTTTTGTCAAAAAAAGAAAACTTTCCAACATTTTCAATGGTACTTTTAGGATTCCCAATTTACACTTCTTCTGAAATTTTAAAGAAAAATATAAAATGGGTCCCTCATAATTGATTGTCAATATGATATTTATAGATCATATAATAATTTCCCAAATAAGATATATCTAAAATTTATTTTTAAAGAATATTTATGTTGCACATAGGCATTGACGGGGTGTCACAGTCAAAAAATTGCAATCAACATATTCATCCAAGAAGGAATTCCTTCAAGACAGCAGAACTGGCAATCCAACTGTAAAAGGCAAGGAAAAGCTTGCTTGCAATTCACAAAAGTGTCTTTTTCTTTTGGCTTTATTTCCTTGAGAGCATTGCTAACTGATAAGACTTGTTAAGGGATAAGTCGGACTTTTGTTGGGTGGTGAATATCGACAAGGTATTTCAATGCCAACTCACAATTTGTCGCATCACTCCGAGTATACTTGTTTAGTGTACTAGTCTTCATACATATGCATTACCTCTTCTCTTAATGCTTTTCGAATTCACGTCACATTATATGATTTGATCTCAACAGCAACTTAGACAATGTTATCCCTTGTATTCAGTTAACACATCTGCTGAAGTATCACACATCACCTATCTATGTAGTTTGGACAAATTTCGTATTCATGTGTTCTACTTTGTGCAAACTTTTGATTGGACAGTCCGACATCTGTCAGAACCAAATTTAGTCCCAGTGTCAGGCTCCTTGTTCGTCAATTCCGTGCGAAAGAGGATATTAAAGTATTCCACATCACTTGTAGAATATGGTTTCAAGGAGGCTTTATATTTGTACAGTCAGCTCCCACCTAATTTCTATGCCAATTTTGGGACTGCTCAGTTTGAGTATCTATATATGTGGGTTTGAGAAAAGAGTCACGGGACATGTAAAAAACCGAGGGTGATCAGCTTCATCAGGTCCCCATTTAAGGAAACGAGGAAATACCTGTTTCTTGGTTGACAGGCTGTTGCATGCTTATTCGCATTCACATGAGACCTTTGCTCTTCTGACATGATTATGATTCTTACAGGCTTTTCTAGGACTGCTCGAATTGCTGGAGCCATGAGGAGATCACCAGGATTCAACATGTTCTTGTTTCTTTCTCTCGCATTTGCATTGTTGTACTTAGGTTCAGGTACCGATTTTTTCGTTTATTAATATCTTCTTGAATTATTTTCGCTTGATCATTGACCTTGGAAGAGCACTTTTGCTTGAGTTCAGCATCCCTTGCTCCAAGTGTCTGATAAATTTTCTCGATTGTTTCAATGAAGTGGACTCTGAAATTGGTTTACCAGTTGTAATGTAACATGGACAATTAAGCTAATGCTTTCTTTTTCAAGCCATTTCAGGGCAAATCACGCAGACTGTCTTCGATGATTATTATGATTCAACGGCAACAACACAGGCAAGATCAAATTCCTATGCACTATTTGCGATTTCTGAGCACGTTGACATGTGAATATCAGTTCATATTTCATGAGCACTACCGCTAAGTCAAATTCAAGAATTTGGCCTCGGAATTGGGCGATCAGAACTCAAGATTGCCACTCAAAAAAATGAACTAGTTGAATGAATTACTCTAATGATTTGCTGAGGGGCACAATTTCTTTGTTGCCCTGAAAAGAATTAGTTAGGAGTTTCCAGGAACGACACTAAGCAGATTATGTATTCCGAGTCTTACGTATTCGATTATAGCAGTGTTTGGTGGAGCCAGGGAGCCTTATGTATGGAGGTGGGGTCATACTGAACCCAGAGTTCATCCACGGCACTTCCGCATGGACCGTGTTTGGGCAAGGAGCAACTGAATTGCGCATATCGCATACCAACAACAGGTTCATGGTGGCTCGCGATAGGAAACGCCCGTCAGACAGTTTCTCTCAGAAAGTCCAGCTCGAGAAGGGAATGTTCTACGCATTTTCCGGTAATTATGTGCTCTGCTGTTTCTAGAGAGAGTCCACGTTGAAATTGTTCGTGTGAAGCCGTAAATTATGTGATATGCCGGTTCAACGTTCACCTGATATTCTCGTATAGTTTTGTTTATTTGTTTGTGAAGAATTGCTAATTGCAACATCAAGAAATGAGAAAACGCGATTGTTGACCGAGCTAGGATGATTTGTTGCTGTCTTTGCAGCTTGGGTACAAGTAAGTCAAGGAAGCGAGACGGTATCGGTGGCGTTTCGAACTAGAGATGGCGAGTTTGTCCGTGGAGGCAGTGTCGTGGCCAAGCAAGGGTGCTGGTCTTTGCTGAAAGGAGGCATCGCCGTGAATTCTTCGAGCCCAGCTGATGTTCTTTTCGAGGTGAAGGACATTCAACTTTCCATGACAATCTACTTCTGAATCATTGAAAAGTTGCAAGACACATGAGTGCTAATAATTCCAGGCATATGTTGATTCTGATTGTGTTGTGACAGAGCAAGAATATCTCGACGGAGATATGGGTCGACAACGTTGCATTGCAGCCGTTCTCGAAGCAGCAATGGAGGAATCACCAAGAAGAAAGCATAGAGAAGGTAATACGAAAAGTTTGTATGTAGTTCGTTCGAAAAACTTAAAAGACCGTCGCGAACTTCGATCTCGCAGGTACGGAAGAGCACAGTGAGGTTCCAGATAACTTCTGTGAACGAAAGAGGACTCGGGGTCGGAGGAGCCAATGTTCTCATCAAACAGACCAAACCGGGCTTTCCATTCGGGTGCGGCATGAACTTCCACATCCTGGAGAGCGCCGATTACCAGAACTGGTTCGCATCGCGATTCAGATACACCACCTTCACCAACGCAATGAAGTGGTACAGCACGGAGGCGAAACAAGGCCAAGAGAACTACACAATAGCCGACGCGATGCTGAAGTTTGCGCAAGATAATAACATTTCAATCCGAGGCCACAACATCTTCTGGGACAACCAGAAGTACCAGCCCGATTGGGTCAAGACCCTTGCGCCCGATGATCTGCGAAAAGCAGCGGAAAAGAGGATCAATTCAGTCGTCTCGCGATACGCAGGAGAACTGATTGCCTGGGATGTGGTCAATGAGAACATGCACTTCAGCTTCTTTGAGGACAACCTCGGGGAAAATGCTTCCTCGATGTATTACTCGAAGGCATACAAGCTCGATCCGACTCCGAGAATGTTCCTGAACGAGTACAACACCATCGAGTACAGCGGGGACGAGAAGGCAAGCCCAGGGAACTACAAGAAGAGGCTCCAGGAAATATTTTCGTTCCCCGGGAATGAGGATATACCGGCCGGGATAGGAGTGCAAGGCCATTTCGGCACCGGGCAGCCAAACTTGGCATACATGAGATCAAGCCTAGACATTCTGGCCACGACTGGTGTGCCCATTTGGCTCACAGAGGTGTTTGTGGATCCAGGAGCTAACCAGGTATTGGCATATCTTAGACAAGAGGTGATCATGCCCTGGGCAGTTCACCCGGTCCGGTGGGCCGGAAGGGAAAGATGGGCCAGGTCAGGCGAGCGGCTCTCCTTTTGCGGCTGGCCCGGCCAGCTCACCTTGGCCCATTCGAACCCTATCAATTTCAGCACTTCGATCATTTTTCAATAGGAGGAGCAGAAACATGACTTGAGGCCACGATAAGGTCTCGAACTCGCCGTCCGGTGAAATTCAGACATTGGAAATGACAAGTGGCAGCCGATGCCTGAATTCCATCGGCAGGGACTTGGAGAAGCGAGTGGGGCTTTTTTTAAAACCTTCAATTGACCAAAATAAAACCTTTATAATCTGAATTGACCAACAGCCAAAAGGTTAAGTCGTGATTTTGCACTTATCTCCGTTTTTCAATGAATGGAAGTGCAAATATGAAAAAAATTGGCACCCTACAATCCATAAAGGGATTTCTGGCATTGCAGGCTCAGAACTTGGAGGAGGTGCTCAGGGAGGCTTACTCCCATCCCGGGGTGGAAGGGATCATAATGTTCGCCGGCCCTGCGTACGCCGGCTACAATTCCATGGCGCTCGCAGACCTGAACTTCAACAACACTCTGATCGGGGACATTGTGGACAAGCTGATCCAGGAATGGAGATCCAAGGACCTGGAGGCTCGCGCCGATGAGGAAGGGTTCTTCAGCACTACCCTGCTCCATGGAGAGTATGAGATCACCATCACCGATCCAATCTCAAATTCCTCTTCCACTTCAAGATTTGAAGTGACCAGAGATAGCTTCAGGAAAATTTACCATTTTCACATATAATGAATTGTCAGCTACAAGCTCCTATGGAGCTAGGGATAGTGCTTTGATTGTTGATTGATAGTTGCTAAGTTAAGATTAATCAGAGAGGGTAGATATAAGGACCCTTAAATGCCAAACATTTTATTTTTTGGTCAAAAAATGTGTTGCATATGCAATTATGACCTGAAAAGATCATGTCGATACCAAGTAAATAATGTTTAGTCATTTTTCGGGCGCTTCTGCAATGTAATATCCTACCATGTACCGATCCCACCGCTAATGATACCAATCAATAAAAAAAGGCCAATAAGCTAACAAATCTCATCCTCTGGACGACGTATGGTACATTTTTGTCCTTAGGTAGACAGAGTATCGCCGACAATTGATCATGAGAATGGACCTTTCGAACAACATACACGTTTTAATTTGCAAGATTTCGAGATACTCTACATCAGGTAAAAATCCCAAATCCAAAAAAAAAAAAAAAAAAAAAAAAGGAACGGGTTGAAAGTTTTTTTTTTTTTTTTTTTTTGGCTTTAACCTTTAGATATGTATTTAGTCCAACCAACTAAAAGATTTTAATTGGCATTTAAAATCACTCAAAAATTAAGTAGAGGTACAAAAATTTAATGGCATATATTCACTATAAATTTTAAAACTTGTTACCAAAGTGTAATTGAATCCTCTAAAACTTTTAGAATGTGCAATTAAATCTTAAAAGTTGTCAAATTGATGCAATCGAGTCATTACATTAACTCTGTCAATTTGGCTAATGGAAAATGCTAGCGTGGCTTTATTATTATTATTTTATCTCTCCTGCGTGGCGCTAATGTGGCTAAAACAAGCAATATAACTCCAAAATGATGTAATTTTGGTCCAAAATTAAATTTTAATAAAAATATTTATTAAATTAATTTTTTTTAAAAAAAAGAGTGAACCAGCTCGCAAGCCCTCACTGCCATTGTCCCACCAAGAGCTGATGATGGTGGGGCAAGGGTCAACCATGGTCAATAGGCCTCGGCAAGTGGCCAACAACCCTAGCCAATCGCAAGCAAGCCCTCATTGAGATCTCAAGTGAGGGTCGCAACTAGGGATGTGAAAAAGAACTAAGAACAACTCAAAACCAGACTAAATTCAATCGAAACCGATGGTTCCTGAGGAAATTAATTCAGTTCGCCTCACTAGATCTAAACAAGCACACAACATCGTCACCTCACTCAAACCTAGCAAGAGGCTAGGTGTCGCAACCCTCACTTGTGGCCAACAAGTTACCGGCCATCACCAAGGTCTCAAGGACTAGCAGGGGGAAATAGGAAATAAAGATAAAAAAAAATGGAAAATTCTTTAAAAAATTCAAGAATTGTTCACATCAATATCAATTGTGCAACATAAGATAGTCAACGCTAATTGGACCACTAAATTAGTGATTTATTATCAAAATTTGCCAAAAGCACTCATTGGTAAATTGTTAAAGGGTTTATGAGTGAATTAGACAAATCAAAATGTTTAAAATTGAATTGACCGCTATCCAATAGATTAAAAACTTTTTATATAATTTGTACAGCAATTTTGTCCAGGCAAAGTTGATGGCATAATAAATTATGGAAGAAACAAGGTTTTATATACCTATCAATAAAATGGGTATGAAAATATCATAATTATTTATCAATCAGTATGTTTTTCTATATGTAATATGACAATAGAAGAAACGAGGGTATGATTGTATCTCATCATAGGATACAATGGGTAATATCTTTCACATTCCTAACTTGTTTCCGATATAACTCTAGGAATACCAAAAAAAAAAAAAAAAACATAGTTATTCCATTTTGCAAACTAAAACGTGCAATAGCCCTTCTATTCCTATTCTACAGTATCCATTTGCAGGTTATGGTCATTTCATTCTTACCTCTTTTACCGCATAACCTATCGATAGACCTTGGGGTTTAAAATATCTAATCTGGATGATGAATAATTTCAGGACTGCGTTACATTGGGTAACTACACTAAAGAGAAGGGAAATCTACAAAGTGGGATAAGAATACCATCTTCGCAGACCTCTACATTACAAAAGTTTCATATTTTGTATCTCAATGTATATACTTACTAATTTTTTTTTTAAATGCATATCATACTTTTGAAAAGTAGACTGGTTTTGGAACCACCGTAAATCACATGCAATAAACAACATTTTAAATGGGACGGTACCCACTCGTAGTATAAGTTTTTTTTTTTATTATTGTTGTCAAACTTACAGTTTGACCACATCTAGGTCATGTCCCATTAATTTCGCCCAAGATATCTCCTCAAAGCAAAATTATAAAAAGTCAATTATTTATCCTAAATTCCTTAACCAACTTATTTGCATTTATGATTTCCCAATATAATCCCAACAATACGCAAGCCACAGGGCGCACGCACGTGCAAGTTTGACCTAATTACAAAATTTATGACCGATTAGATAATTCCGCTTATGCTACACCGATCCCCTCATATCCATTCTTTTCCCCCTCTTTTCAAGTGGAACCCTCTTTGTCGTACTCCATGTTTAAGTGCATGCCAACCATTGCCAATGTGTCGAGTTCAAAAAAAAAAAAAAAAAAAAACCCCATTGCTAATGTGTAAAACAAGGAACGGGATCCTACACCCTGACTTGAAGGATCATCTTGAGGCCAATTAAAGTCCACAGGCACACACCCTAAGTCCCTCCGCACAACTTAAATTGTGAAAATGAAAATGATCTATGCATGAGCATGGCCTCCAAGCATTTACAATTCCAGGGAACGATTATTACTCTTCAAAAGAATTGCTTGGGATCACGCTAGGTAAGATTGAATGTATTGGAGTTGGACTAGAAAGCGTTCCTTGTGGGAATTGTTTTTACAGGGAATGTTCCATAGCAACAATCTCCCATTGATGGGATGAATAAAAATGTGGAAAAAAGGAAAAAAAAATTCGATTTTGAATGAGAACCGAACCGAAAAAATCGAATTTTTCAATTTAGTTCGGTTCAGTTTTTAACACTCCTAACCCCATGTTTAAGTGCACGCCAACCATTGCCAGGTGTAACTCAAACAAGGAACACGATCCTATATTGTTGTACTTTAGCTAGTTAGCTAGTACGTCCATGATGGGGTGCGATTGGACCGCACCAATTGGCTTTGATATACTACGATGGAAAGGCACAAATGGAGGGGTACGAAGGGAGACATATAAAAGGCTCCCGAACACAACCATTGGACGGTTGGCAATTCATTCGCACCAAAATTCCTCTCCATTTCCATTAAAGAAGAACAAAGGCGTTCCATTTCAATTTTAAAAGAACAATCGGCATTTACGCTGTGGAAATCGGGTGTTTTCCTCGTGATTGCATCCAGACTAACGTGAGGAAGTACTGTTCGTGATAAATTCGCAATTCAACGTTCGTTCCGGGGCCATTTGCTGTTAGCGCATCGGAATCAAGTAAGTCGTCTTCCGCCGACTCGAATTCCAACATTGGTATCAGAGCTCGATCGTTCTTTCTGCCTTGTTTCTCATCGAGTTTTCTTGATTACCATTTGACATTGAGATCATGAGAATGTATTCTACATTGTTTGGATCTCTGATAGTCGGAATTGCCCCATGAAAAACTCGAAATTGAACCAGAGCAAAGAATGGGTTCGGGGTCGCGTGATCCATGAGGTTTTCATCGTTTTTCGTAATAATTTTTTGGTCAAAATTAATTTTTGAATATACAGGATGAAAGTACTCGTCGAGACGAGTCCGGGGATGGGTCGATCGCCGTCGAGAGACGCCGGACGCGCCCACACGCACGGCCAGAAGCCGCTGCGCATGGGCGCCATGCGCCTCAAGCGCTGGCGAAGCCAGCGTGTGCGCCACATGCGCCGGTCGGCGAACCGGGGCGTGCGCGACGCGCGCCAGCCAGCGAATCGGCACGCACCGGTCGGCGGACCGGCGCGTGGTGACGTCACGGTGACGTCACCCAACGGTCGTAACCACCGGGATGACGTCATTGATGACGTCACCGCCGGAGAAGTTGGCCGGCTGGTCACCGACCGGCGACCAACCCGACCCGAGATCCGACCCGACCCGTTGACCCAACCCGACCCGTTGACCGGTCAACGGTCTGACCGGTCAACCGGTCCGACGGTCAAACCGATCGGACCAGATACTAGTCGAACCGGTCGGACCGGTCACCGGTTGGACCAGTCTAACCGGTCGGACCGGCCAGGAGCTGTTTGGCTCGCTGGCGCGTGCACCACACGCGCCGCACACTCAGGTGGTGCGTGGGGGCGCGTGCAAGCTCGGATTGGAGCGTGGTCGGTCTCGTTTGGTTCGTATGAGTGTCCTCTACACAGTGGTATAATTATTTTATACTTTTAAATTTTATAAATGTACGAAAATGCTTAGGGAACCCTATGTACGCGCATTTTTTTTTGTGTTTAATGCAGTTTATTCATTTGGAGCTTGTATTTTCTTATAATTAGGAAAATACAGTAGCTAGCTTGTGTGCAAATGATATTATATATGCTGTGTAGAGCTTGGTTCAATGATGTGATGTGTATATTTTAATATACTTGCAATTTTCTAATTGCTAGAAAATAAGAACAATGGTATGAAATCCATTACATGTTGAATTGCAATTTTGATTATAATTAAAGCATGATTTTTGTTTATACACGTTGGTTATTGCCATGCTATGTTCTTGTGTTAAGGAAAAATGTGGAAATTACATAAGTTTATGTAATTATTTTTCCTAGTGGGAGTTCGTAGGTTGGTAAAATTGAAAGGAGTTTTCACCTAGAACTTAAAAATTTGTGCAAATTAAACTAATTAATGATAATAAAACAAATGTACCTAGAAGTTGATTGGGAACATAGTGAACTTTTGCTTTTGTGTCTTTTATTGAATTATCATTAATTTAGTTTGTCTTTGTTGCAAATTAAATATATGTGTTATTTTGTAAAGTGTGCTAGTATTGATTCTGCGTTTATTATGTCAATGTGTTATAGCAATTGATTATGGCTTCGGCATCCAAGACCATTGTGGTTGACCTCAATAAGGGTGAGAAGCTAAACGGTGACAATTATGATATTTGGCACCGAAAGGTTTAGTACATCCTTGAGGAGCAAGAGGTTTTGGAAACCCTCAACCATACCATGGATGAACCTGAGCGTGGAACTTCAGCTCAACACAGGAGAGATCTGGAAGCTTATCAAGCTTGGAAAAAGAAAAATAGCATTGCTCGCGTCACGTTGCTGAGCTGTATGCAAGATGATCTCATGTGTGAGTTTGAGAGTTATGACAAAGCTCAAGCTATGTGGGTTGCCTTGAAAGATAAGTTTGGGGGTACATCTGCCACTAAGCTGAGGAGACTCACCATCAAGTTTGACACCTTCCGAAAGCGCCCAAATGTAACGATGAGGCAGCATCTTCGGGAGATGTCAAACATGATCCGTGAGCTGAAGTCGGCTGGTCACTCTCTTACTGATGAACAGCAAGTTCAAGCTGTTATAATGTCTCTTCCTGATAATTGGGAGCATATGAATATCAATATGACGCATAATCAGAACATCGTCACTTTTGATGATATTGCGCGTCATTTGGAATTAGAGGATGAGCGCCTAGAGGCTGCCAGATCCTCTACCCATGCTTATGTTGCTGAATTGAGTTCGCACAAAGCTTCGGGCTTCAAGCGCAAGAGGAATCTTCAATTCAACAACAAAGGGAAGATGACTGATTAGGGACCCAAGAGAGCTAAGACCTTCCAACGCAAGAAGCGTGGTGGGAAGAAGGACAAGGCCAAGATGGAGTGCCACAATTGTGGCAAGTTGGGTCACTTTGCTCGTGAATGCACTGAGCCGAAAAAGGTACCCTATTACTCCATTACTTTGAGTAATGCTTTTGTTTCTAGTACTGTTATGCTTGCTGAATCTCATCCAATGTGGACTGTAGACTCAGGAGCAACGGACCATGTAGCTAGAGACCGAGAAGCATTTGTGGAGTATCGTCGGATACCGCCTGGAAGAAGATGGATATATGTTGGGAATAACTCAAGAGTTGAAGTGAAGGGTATTGGCACATGCAAATTAATCTTACGTGGTGGTCGAAACCTGTTCCTGCATGATGTCCTTTATGCTCCAGATATTCGACGAAACTTGGTCTCTGTAGTTGTTCTTCTTAGCTTAGGTTATGTATTGAATTTCCATGGTGATTGTGTTGACATTTTGTATGGAACAGTTTATTATGGTTCAGGTCATGTATTGAATGGTTTTATGGTGTTAGACATTGACTATGATCAGTACAATGTTAATGTTGATGGTTGTTTTTCTTTAATTGCGTCTTCAAATAACGTTGAGATTGATGCAAGTACTTGGCATGCTAGATTAGATTACATTGGATTGCAAAGAATGCAAAGATTAGCTAAAGAAGGCCTTTTAGGGTCACTCACTAATGTTAATCTATCCATATGTGAACATTGTCTGGCGGGAAAAACAACTAGAAAATCATTCGGTAAAGAGACTAGAGCTGAATTTCCATTGCATCTCATACATTCTGACATTTGTGGTCATTTGAATGTGAGGGCGAGGCATGGAGCCTCATATTTCATCACTTTTATAGATGACTTTACACGTTTTGGTTATGTTTTTTCTGATCTCCCATAAGTCAGAAGCATTAGATTGCTTTAGACGATATATAGCGATGATAGAGAATCAGTTAAACAAAACAATAAAGGCATTGAGAACCGATCGTGGACGTGAGTATCTATCGGAGCAATTCAAGGCTCTTTGTGATGAAAAGGGAATTGTGCGACAATTGACTATTCCTGGTACTCCACAACAAAACGGAGTAGCTGAGAGAAGGAATAGAACCCTATTGGAAATGGTTAGGTCTATGATGGCGCAAGCAAATTTATCTATCTCCTATTGGGGAGATGCATTATTGACTGCTGCCTATATACTTAACCGTGTGCCCTCAAAATCGGTTACTTCCACCCCTTATGAATTATGGACTAGTAGGAAACCAGACTTGAGTAGTCTACGTCCATGGGGATGTGCAGCTTATGTTCATGATTATTCCCATAAACATGGCAAATTAGGCCCTAAAGGGAAAAAATGTATCTTTATAAGATATTCCGAACACTCCAAAGGGTATGTGTTCATAGGTGAACAAACTGATGGGAGTGTGACCGAAATGGAGTCACGAGATGTTACGTTTTTGGATAACGATTTTCCTAGTAAATGTGAGATTAATAAGGACTTCCAATTATATGAGATGGAAGATCTAGATAGCACACCCACTGATGTTGTAGAGAGAAATGAAAATTTACCTCAACACACAAGACCTAGTGATAGTGTTGCATCGCCTAATGAATTGAATTCAAGAGAAATTCAATTGTGTAAAAGTAATCGTAAAAGTATTCCCCGTCATCGTTTTGAGATTGAAGGGGAAGCATTTATGATTGCTCAGAATGACGATGCCGAGTCTAAGACTGTTCAAGAGGCTCTCTTATCCTCTGACAAGGAAGAATGGAGAAAAGCTTTGGAAGATGAGATGGAGTCAATGAGGGCAAACCATGTCTGGGACTTGGTTGATCTACCACCCAATCGTAAGGCCATTGGAAACAAATGGGTCTTTAAGATTAAGCATAGGGCGGATGGATCCATTGAAAAGTATAAGGCTCGCCTTGTGGCGAAAAGTTATACTCAACAAGAGGGAATAGACTATGAAGAAACTTTTTCGCCAGTTGTAAGGTTTGCTTCAATACGCCTTATTCTAGCCATCGTTGCACATTTGGACCTTGAATTACATCAAATGGATGTAAAGACGGCATTTCTCAATGGAGAATTAGATGAGGAAATCTATATGAAACAACCAATAGGTTTCATAGCTAAAGGTCAAGAGCATAAAGTTTGCAAGCTTAATCGCTCAATATATGGCCTTAAGCAATCATCTAGACAGTGGTATCTTCGTTTTCATCGAGCAATAATAACATTTGATTTCACGATGATCGAAGAAGATCACTGTGTATATGTCAAGCGTTCCAAAGATAAGTTTGTGATTTTATCACTTTATGTGGATGATATTCTGTTGGCTGGAAATGACAAGGTTTTGGTAATCACCATAAAAGAATGGTTGTCCTCCAATTTTGAAATGAAGGACATGGGAGAAGCTGCTTATATATTAGGAGTTAAGATCGAAAGAGATCGATCAAGGAAACTTCTTACTTTATCACAAGAGTCTTACATTATAAAGATTCTTGAGCGTTTCAATATGCAGTATTGTAATCCCATTGATACCCCTGTCATGCAAGGTGAAGGCCTGAGTACTGAAATTTGTCCTAAGACTCCAGAAGAAATCAAAGTGATGGAAACTGTTCCTTACGCTAGTGCAGTCGGGAGTTTAATGTATACTATGATGTGTACTCGACCCGACATATGTTATGCCGTGGGATTGATGAGCCGATATCAATCAAATCCTGGTCAAGCACACTGGAAAGCAGTGAAGAGGATCCTGAGATACTTGAAGGGAATCATGGACTATCGACTTTATTACCAAGGGAATGATTTACGCTTATTAGGTTATTCAAATGCTGATTGGGGTGGAGACCTGGATGAGCGTAAATCAACTTCTGGATATGCGTTCTTGCTCAATGGAGGTGCAATTTCTTGGAATAACAAGAAACAGACATGCACAGCCTTGTCTACAATGGAGGCAGAATTTATTGCATGTTCTGCCGCAGTGCAAGAAGCAGTATGGCTAAAACGTTTCTTGGAAAATTTAGCCACTATCACTGAAGTTCCAAGACCGGTGACTGTTTATTGTGATAGTCAAGCAGCCATTGCCTATATGAAAGATCCCAAGTATCATGGAAGGACAAAGCACATTGACATAAAAAACAATTTCGTCAGAGATATTATAGCGTAGAAAGAAGTGATCCTGCAATACATTTCAACCAATAGAATGGTTGCTGATCCATTTACGAAGGCTATTCCTAGAGACATATTCTTGACCCATAGGATGTCACTAGGATTACGTAGAATGTGATATATGTTATTGTAGAAGATCATTGGTTTATGTATTTGTGGACAGATGTATTGTACTTGTTTGTTTATTAGTGATTTGATGTTTTATCAATAAGTACAAATCCACTATGAGACTAGCACAAACACACATATATTAATTGAAAAGTATGTCAGCAGGCAATGATTGGCTCACTCACACGAGCAATCGCCTCAAGTGCTGTAGTTAGCACGTTGAGATGAGACGTTATGTACAAATAAATGCTAAAGAGCAAGTTTGGTACATAAAATATGCCGCCTTGATTGGAGTCAATATGAGGCCTGTGATTGATTCATAACAAGACCGAACATGATAGTCCCACAATCATGTATGCCTGAAAGATGCCGGATGCGAGTACTTAATTGGGCGCTATAGAAAGCGAGCTGATATAGCACTCGGGCTAAACATGAGTACGTGAGAAGCACGTGACTATGTTTAGGCTAAAATCTGTATGGTGGATATATTTGATGATTGACATACGCTCGTATAGAAAGAGTAATCCACTATAGCATGTAATTCGTACTGCATGTGCATTGTACGACCAATAAGGGAAGATGAGTAAAATTATCCCTATTTACTCATCGTGTGAGCCATTGAGGTAATTTTGTATTTTTACCTCAATTTTGTGCCATATGTTACTTCTGACTATGTTCTCGAAGTGAAAGATCAATGTTGCTACTTTAGCATGTCACGGGCGGTCATGAATAGATATGACTTATGGGACATGTCTAGGAAAGCAGTTGTTCTGAAATTGAGAGAGACGTGCAAAGGAAGACTATTGTTGTTTTACATCTACCGCATGTATTTACTGGTCGACCAATTATATCGCCCTATGTGGTTGCGGATGTAATTGTAAATACATGGTGTTTTGAGAATAGTCAAGTATAGCCTTTAAGGGATAGGTATACTTGGACTGATGTAACAAAATATGTCTGGGGCACTATGAGACATCGATGGTTTATTTCTTTTCGGGGTTGTAGCCATTATGTTATCCCTAACAGGTGCATAATTTGAGCTCCCAAGTGCAGGTGTACTCACTGGTCGCACGGCTTATTTGTCAGTATGAATTGTTTTGTAAAATTGATGAATGTTGAATGCCTTATATTCTTAATAGAATGCTATCAAGCCCATCATGTCCGAGTGAGAGATGTTGTACTTTAGCTAGTTAGCTAGTACGTCCATGATGGGGTGCGATTGGACCGCACCAATTGGCTTTGATATGCTACGATGGAAAGGCACAAATGGAGGGGTACGAAGGGAGACATATAAAAGGCTCCCGAACACAACCGTTGGACGGTTGGCAATTCATTCGCACCAAAATTCCTCTCCATTTCCATTAAAGAAGAACAAAGACGTTCCATTTCAATTTTAAAAGAACAATCGGCATTTACGCTGTGGAAATCGGGTGTTTTCCTCGTGATTGCATCCAGACTAACGTGAGGAAGTACTGTTCGTGATAAATTCGCAATTCAATGTTCGTTCCGGGGCCATTTGCTGTTAGCGCATCGGAATCAAGTAAGTCGTCTTCCGCCGACTCGAATTCCAACATAATCCTGACTTGAAGGATCATTTTGGGGCCATTAAAGTCCCACAAGCATTCGCTCTAAGTCCATCCACACAACTTAAATTCTAAATTGAAAAAGATCTGTTCATGAGGAGTCGACCTTTAAGCATTTTTGCAGGGAATATTGTATAGCAACAATTTCCCATTGATGGGATGAATATAAATATGGAACAGAGAGAATATTCTACTTTCAATCTAGATGCTTTTATGTATTTTCTAATCAATTGTCTGAACTTTTAGTTTGTCTAATTAAGTCCTTCTATATTCACAAACTTTCTAATTAGGACATTCTGACGGCAAATCCGGCCAAATTCAATTGACATAGATCGTCAGGTGACGTCATTGTACAATTTGGATACAATTTTTAATAATGTAAACACCCACGTTGGCAGCCATATTGGTTAGATTTTTTCCACATCATACTCCGAAGTTGTATACATCAACTAAATTTTTCCACCCATGATTGCATATATGGATTGCATTATATTTCTGCATCGTCCAAAAATCACGACGTCACCTAAATTTTGTCAAATTAGTGTGGGAGTGACATGATCAAAATCCTTGTGAAAGTAGAAACATTTGATTAGATAAATTGAAGGGTTAATACCTTGAAAAACCCCAAACTTGTACATTTATGACAAATTTACCCCAAACTATTTTTTTTTATTAATCAAAAACCCTAAATTGGTATATTTTTGACAAATTTACTCAAAATTGGTATACTTGTGACAAATTTACCCTCTATTAGTTTTTGTTAAATTTTATTGTCAAATTATTAAGTTAAATGACACATGACAATTGATCGATATACCAATTTGAGATTTTACACTCCGTTTGTCACAGTTTACAATTTTTGTGATTTTTTTGTGGTATTAATTCAATTTAGCGAAGGGTATATTTGTTACAAATTTACCAGTTTTGGATTTTTTTGGGTCAAATAAATTAGTTTTGGGTAAATTTGTTATAAATGTACCAGTTTATGGTTTTTTTTTATGGTCAGTCAGGGTAAATTTGTCACATGTATATCGGTTTTGGTTTTTTATGGTCAAAAAAATAATTTTAAGTAAATTTATCACAGATGAACCAGTTTTGGGTTTTTCAGGGTATTAACCCTAAATTGAAGTATATTAATATGATTAGGCGCAAAAGCACATGGATGAAAAATAAAACTTTCTCGTCTTAAAATGAAATCAAGTATCACTTTAACGATCATGCTTGTAAAATCTTGTACCTTCCCTAGTTTCCATTTCATTTTACGCGTCTTTCCAAAACTTACCTTCACGACTCAAAATGCTTTTTCAGAGTAGACCCCACAAGTTTAACTTTTTCCCAAACTCGACCCCCCCTCGATTTTCCAATATGTTCTACCGTCAGCAGATCACAACAAGAAGACCCCCATAATATGCATACGGAGCATGTGCATCATAAAGATTATGGTAACAAATATAGCAGAAGTCCACCTTCTTTTTGTGTCCAAAAAAGAAAATTTTCCAACATTTTCAATGGTACTTTTAGGATTTCCAATTTGCCCTTCGTCTGAAATTTCAAAAAAAAATATAAAATGGGTCCTACATAATTAATTGTCGATATGATATTTGTAGATCATATAATAATTTCCCAAATAAGATGTATCTAAAGTTTATTTTTAAAGAATATTTATGTTGCACATAGTCATTGCCGGGGTGTCACAGTCAAAAGATTGCAATCAACATATTCATCCAAGAAAGAATTCCTTCAAGACAACAGAACTGGCAACCCAACAGTAAAAGCCAAGGAAAAGCTTGCTTGCAATTCACAACAGCGTCTTTTTCTTTTGGCTATATTTCCTTGAGAGCTAAGCCAACTGCTTAGACTTGTTGAGTGATAAGTCGGACTTTTGTTGGGTATTTCAATGCCAACTCGCCATTTGTCACATCACTCCGAGTATACTTGTTTAGTGTACTGGTCTTAATACATATGCATTATCTCTTCTCTTAATGTTCTTCGAATTCACGTCACATGATATGATTTGATCTCAACAGCGACTTGGACACCGTTATCCCCCGCATTCAATTAACACATCTGCCAAAGTATCACACATCACCTATCTATATAGTTTGGACAAATCTCGTATTCATGTGTTCTACTTTGTGCAAGCTTTTGATTGGACAGTCCGACATTTGTCGGAACCAAATTTCGTCCTCTATATAGTCAGGCTCCTTGTTCGTCATTTCTGTGTGAAAGAGGGTATTAAAGTATTCCACGTCACTTGTAGAATATGGTTTCAAGGGGGGCCTTATATTTGTACAGTCTCCTCCCACACTTAATTTCTATGCCAATTTTGGGCTACTGCTCAGTTTGAGTATTTATATATATGGGTTTGAGAAAAGAGTCAGGGGACCTGTAAAAAACCGAGGATGATCAGCTTCATCAGGTCGCCATTTAAGGAAACGAGGATATAAATGTTTCTTGGTTGACAGGCTGTTGCATGCTTATTCGCATTCACATGAGACCTTTGCTTTCCCGACATGATTATGATTCTTACAGGCTTTTCTAAGACTGCTCTAATTGCTGGAGCGATGAGGAGTTCACCAGGATTCAACATGTTCTTGTTTCTTTCTCTCGCATTTGCATTGTTGTCCTCAGGATCAGGTACCGATTTCTCTCGTTTATTTATATCTTCTTGAATTATTTTCGCTTGATCATTGACCTTGGAAGAGCATTTTTGCTTGAGTTCAGCATCCCTTGCTCCAAGTGTTTGATAAATTTTCTCGATTGTTTCAATGAAGTCGACTGTGAAATTGGTTTACCAGATGTAATGTAACATGGACTAAAGCTAATGCTTTCTTTTTCAAGCCATTTCAGGGCAAATTATGCAGACCGTCTTCGACAATTATTATGATTCAACGGCGACCACACAGGCAAGATCAAATTCCTACACACTATTTGCGACTTCTGAGCACTGCCGCTAAGTCAAATTCAAGAATTTGGCCTTGGAATTGGGCGATCAGAACTCGAGATTGCCACAGGAAAAAATGAACTAGTTGAATGAATTACTCTAATGATTTGCAGAGTGGCACAATTTCTTTGTTGCCTTGAAAGGAAATAGTTAGGAGTTTTCAGGAACGACACTAAGCAGATTATGTAATCTGAGTCTTACGTTTTCGATGGTAGCAGTGTTTGGCGGAGCCAGGGAACCTTATATATGGAGGTGGGGTCATACTGAACCCAGAGTTCATCCACGGCACTTCCGCATGGACCGTGTTTGGGCAAGGAGCAACTGAATTGCGCATATCGCATACCAACAACAGGTTCATGGTGGCTCGCGATAGGAAACGCCCATCAGACAGTTTCTCTCAGAAAGTCCAGCTCGAGAAGGGAATGTTCTACGCATTTTCTGGTAATTACGCGCTCTGCTGTTTGTACAGAGAGTACACGTTGAAATTGTTCATGCGAAGCCGTAAATAATGTGATGTGTCGGTCCACCGTTCACTGGATGTACTCGTATAGTTTTGTTTATTTGCAAAGAATTGCTAATTGCAACATCAAGAAATGTGAAAACGCGATTGTTGACCGAGCTAGGATGATTTGCTGCTGTCTTCGCAGCTTGGGTACAAGTAAGTCAAGGAAGCGAGACGGTATCGGTGGCGTTTCGAACTAGAGATGGCGAGTTTGTCCGTGGAGGCAGTGTCGTGGCCAAGCAAGGGTGCTGGTCTTTGCTGAAAGGAGGCATCGCCGCGAATTCTTCGAGCCCAGCTGATGTTCTTTTCGAGGTGAAGGGCATTCAACTTTCCATTACAATCTACTTCTGAATCATTGAAAAGTTGCAAGACACATGAGTGCTAATAATTCCAGGCATATGTTGATTCTGATTTCTTTGTGACAGAGCAAGAATATCTCGACGGAGATATGGGTCGACAACGTTGCATTGCAGCCGTTCTCGAAGCAGCAATGGAGGAATCACCAAGAAGAAAGCATAGAGAAGGTAATACGAAAAGTTTGTATGTAGCTCGTTCGAAAAACATAAAGGACCGTCGCGAACTTCGATCTCACAGGTACGGAAGAGCACAGTGAGGTTCCAGATAACTTCTGCGAACGAAAGAGGACTTGGGGTCGGAGGAGCCAATGTTCTCATCAAACAGACCAAACCGGGCTTTCCATTTGGGTGTGGCATGAACTTCCACATCCTTGAGAGCGCCGATTACCAGAACTGGTTCGCGTCGCTATTCAGATACACCACTTTCACCAACGCAATGAAGTGGTACAGCACGGAGGCAAAACAAGGCCAAGAGAACTACACAATAGCCGACGCAATGCTGAAGTTTGCGAAAGATAATAACATTTCGATCCGAGGCCACAACATCTTCTGGGACAACCAGAAGTACCAGCCCGATTGGGTCAAGACCCTTGCGCCCGATGATCTGCGAAAAGCAGCAGAGAAGAGGATCAATTCAGTTGTCTCGCGATACGCAGGAGAACTGATTGCCTGGGATGTGGTCAATGAGAACATGCACTTCAGCTTCTTCGAGGACAACCTCGGGGAAAATGCTTCCTCGATGTATTACTCGACGGCATACAAGCTCGATCCGACCCCGAGAATGTTCCTGAACGAGTACAACACCATCGAGTACAGCGGGGACGAGAAGGCAAGCCCGGGGAACTACAAGAAGAGGCTCCAGGAGATATTTTCGTACCCCGGGAATGAGGATATACCGGCCGGGATAGGAGTGCAAGGCCATTTCGGGGCCGGCCAGCCAAACTTGGCATACATGAGATCAAGCCTAGACATTCTGGCCACAACTGGTGTGCCCATTTGGCTCACAGAAGTGTCTGTGGATCCAGGAGCTAACCAGGTATTGGCATATCTTAGAATAGGGGTGATCATGCCCTTGGCAGCTCGCCCGGTCTGGTGGGCCCAAAAGGCAAAATGTGCCGGGTCAGGCGAGCGATTCTCTTTTTGTGGCTGGCCCGGCCCATTCACCTTGGCCCATTTGAACTCCATCAATTTCGTATTTACACATTTCAATAATTTTTCGATAGGAGAAGAGTATAAACATGACTTAAAGCTTTTGGCCATTAGTCAATTGAAGACTTGAGGTCATGATAGGGTCTTGAGCCCGCCGTCGATGGAATTTAGACATTGGAAATGACGCATAGCAACCGATGCCTGAATTCCACCTAGGGAGACCTCGAAAAGCGAGTTTGGAGCTTTTTTTAAGACCTTCAATTGAACAAAATGAAACATTTATATTCTCAATTGACCAATGGTCAAAAGATTAAGTCGTGATTTTGCACGTATCACCTTCTTTTTTCAATGAAAGAAAGTGCAAATATAAAAAAATTGGCACTCTACAATCCATAAAGGGATTTCTGGCGTTGCAGGCTCAGTACTTGGAGGAGGTGCTCAGGGAGGCTTACTCCCATCCCGGTGTGGAAGGGATCATAATGTTCGCCGGCCCCATGTACGCCGGCTTCAACTCCACGGCACTCGCGGACATGAACTTCAACAACACTCTGGCCGGGGATGCCGTGGACAAGCTGATCCAGGAATGGAGATCCGAGGACCTGGAGGCTCGCACCGATGAGGAAGGGTTCTTCAGCACGACACTGCTTCATGGAGAGTATGAGATCACTATCACCGATCCATTCTCAAATTCCTCTTCCACTTCAAGATTTGAAGTGACCAGAGATAGCTTTAGGAAAATTTACCATTTTCACATATAATGAATTGTCAACTACAAGTTCCTATGGAGCTAGGGATAGTGCTTTGATTGTTGATTGATAGTTGCTAAATTAAGATTAACCAGAGAGGGTAGATATAAGGACCCTTAGATGTCAAGCATTTCTTTCTTTTGGTCGAAAAATGCGTTGCATATGTAATTATGACCTAAAAAAGATCATGTCGATACCAAGTAAATAATGTTTAGCCATTTTTCGGGCGCTCCTGCAATGTAATATTGTATCATGTACTGATCCCACCGCTAATGATACCAATCAATAAAAAAAGGCCAATAAGCTAACAAATCTCATCCTCTGGACGGCGAATGGTACATTTTTGTCCTTAGGTATTGTAGACGGAGTATTGTCGGCAAACTGATCATGAGAATGGACCTTTCGCACAACGTACACGTTTTAAATTTGCAAGATTTCGAGATACTCTACATCACGTAAAAATCCCAAATCCAAAAACAAGGAACAAGTCGATTTTTTTTTTTTTTTTTGGCTTTGACCTTTAGATTTAAGCCTTGTTTGTTTGTGTTCTTTTTTTTTAATCATGAACATAATTTCTGTTTTTTTTTTGTTCTTGGGAACAAAATAAAAATAAAAACGCATTTGTTTGAGTTTTTGTTTTGTTAGAATAAATTTGGAATAGAAACAAGAAACAAGAAATCTGAAACACTTCCGAGAAACAATTTTTCTCTCTCCTATTTTTCTTCTCTTTCTTTTCTTCTTCTTTTTTCTTTGGCTGGTCGCCGACCTCAGCCATGGCTAGCCCAAATTTTCTAATATATATTTAGATACTTGTGTATAAAATTGAGGAAAAATTCCAAATAAATGCTAGAAATACTATTATTTTCTCAAATAATAATTCAAAATGCCATCATTTTTTCAAATTAGAGTTTGAACTTAGCTAGTGACCTCGCCGAAGCATCATCGGCCCCTGGCGCTAGGGACCAACGAGCCTTGCCGTGGCTAGGCAAGGCCATCAACCCTCGTCAACGCACCCTTTAGTCTAACCAATTAAAAGCTTCTAAGGCGGTCACCGACCATGGCCGAGGCCGGCAACTGGCCAAAAGGAAGAAAAAAAGAAGGAAAATTAAAAGAAACAAAAGAATTGTACAAGTTTACCAAACATGTTTATGTTCTTTTTCTATTTCAAGAATAAGTTCACCAAACTCATTCTTCTATTCAAAAATTGTTTCCCATAACAGAAATAGTTTTTTTCTATTTATGTTCCTTGAAACAATTTTTGAACAAAAACGTTACCAAATGCACCCTTAGTCTAACCAATTAAAAGCTTCTAATTGGCATTTGAAGTCACTCAAAAATTAAGTAGAGGTACAAAAATATAATGAGATATATTCACTAGAAATATTAAAACTTATTATCAAAGTATAAATAAATCCTAAAACTTTCGGAATATGCAATCAAGTCCTAAAATTTGTTAAATCGGTGCATTCAAGTCATTCCATTAACTTTGTCTAATCTGGTTAAGGAAATATGCTACATGGCGCTAATGTGGCTAAAACAAGCAAGATAAATCCAAAATGATGTCATTTTGGTCCAAATTTAATTTTTAATATAAATATTAATTTTTTTTTTTAAAGAGCGAACTAGCTTGTAGGCCCTTGTTGCCGCTATCCCACCAAGAGTTGATGATGGTGGGGTGAGGGTTAACCATGGTCAATAGGCCTCGATCAGTGGCCAACGACCCTAGCTAATTGCAAGTGAGCCCTTATCGAGATCTCTAGTGAGGGTCACAATTAAAGATGTGCAAAAAAATCAAGAATAGCCAGGAACCGGCTATTCCCAAGGGAATTGGTTCTACTTGCCTCGTTGGATCTAGACAAGCTCACAATGCCATCACCTCACTCAAATCTAGCAAGAGGCTAGGGTGTCGCAACCCTCGTTTATGGCTGATGAGTTACCAGCCATCACCTAGGTCTCGGGACCAGTAGGGGGAAATAGGAAATCAAGATAAAAAAAAAAAAGAATTTTTATTTAAAAAAATTCAAGAATTGTCCATATTAATGCTAATTGTGCCACGTAAGATAGTTAGCACTGATTGGACCATTACGTTATTGATTTCTGATAAAAATTTGTCGAAATGACTACATTGATAAATTGTTAAAAGTCTTGGTAGTGAATTGAGCAAATCAAAATGTTTAGAATTGAATTGATGGTATCCAATGAATTTAAAAATATAATTTTTATAATTTTATACCCATCAATAAAATGTTTATGGAAATATCATAATTTTTATGGGCAATATTTTTTTATTTGTAATAGGACAATAGAAGAAAGGGCTAATACCCTCAAAGCCCCAAATTGATACATGTGTGACAAATTTATCCCAAATTAACTTTTTAACTACCAAAAACCACAAATTGGTACACCTTTGACAAATTTACCTCAAACGGGTACACTTGTGATAAATTTACCCTACGAAAATTTTACTGTCAAATTAGAAAGATGAATGACACGTAACAGTTGACTGGTGTACTAATTTATAATTTTACTCTCTGTTTGTCACATTTATACAATTTGTTTGGGATTTTCGTGGTATTAATCAAACCCTAGTTTCTTCCTGAATAACCCAAAATTGATACGCGTGTGACAAATTTACTCAAAATCAATTTTTTAACCATGAAAAATCTCAAATTGGTACATCTATGATAAATTTATCTCAGTTGATCATAAAAATCTCAAACTAGTATTTTTATGACAAATTTATCACAAAACTAATTTATTCATCTGCCAAAAACCCTAAACTGGCACACTTATGACAAATATACTTTCTATTAAATGGTACAATGGGTAATATCTTTCACATTCCTAACTTGTTTCCCGTGTAACTCTAAATATACCAAAAAAGACATAGTTATTCCATTCTGCAAACCAACCGTGCAATAGCACTTCTATTCCTATTTTACAGTATCCATTTCCTTGCGATGGTCATTTCATTCTTACCTCTTTTACCCCATAATCTATTGATAGACCTTGGGGGTTAAAATACCTACTATGGGTGTTGAATAATTTCAGCCTACACTAAAGAAAAGGGAATTTTACGAAGTGGCATTATGAATCCCATTTTCGCAGACCTCGCATTACAAAAGTCTCATATTTTGTATCTCAATGTATATATTTACTATTTTTTTGAAAAATGCATATCATACTTTTGAAAAGTAGACTGGTTTTGGAACCACCGTAAATCACATGCAATAAACTACATTTTTTTGTTGTCAAACTTACAGTTTGACCACATCTAGGTCATGTCCCATTAATTTCGCCCTAGATATCTCCTCAAAGCAAAATTATAAAAAGTCAAGTATTTATCCTAAAGTCCTTAACCAACTTATTTGCATATATGATTTCCCGATATAATTCCAACAATACGCAAGCCACGGGGCACATTCACGTGCAAGCTTTACCTAATTACAAATATCTAATTCTTGTGCAAATTTTGGTAATGCACTTCTAATTTTCTTATATTCTTATGCATAATTCTTCAATGAACTTATGCACTCGAAGAATTGCTTGTATTGATATTGCTATTCAATCAAAATTGCAATTTTATGTCTCATTTTTTCTTTTAAATGAGAGGATAAACCGAGGGTCTAGATCCACACTAAAAAAAAAAATCACCTAAACTATAGGATATTTTGATTGTTGTGAATATTTACTTTGCTATAATTTTATGCATATTTGTATATTTGTCTCGTGAAGATTCCTATCCACACTAACATTTAGAATAACATAAGAAATATGGTCTTAAACTTGTGCAATGCATGAGCATCTTACTAGTAAACATATAATAGTGCTAAAACTAGCACTTGGCACGAGGTTGAGCCTCGTGACATGTGTTAGAAAAACTCCTTACCTACTTTGAAGATGACTAAACACTTTGTATGAACTAATATATATAATTAAGTGCATAGAGATCCTCTCGATACACAAGTTGATAAGTAGACAATGTTAAGAATGGGACCTCGGTGCTATTGGAAGGAGAAGAAGATACTAACCAATAAAAGTGTTATAAAATAACGCTTTGGCGTCTCAAGCTTAATGAGGGATTTTCAAAGGATATACCCAAAATTGATGGAGAAAAGGCACCCTATTTAAAGCAACCGTCCAACACACCATGCACGTGCTATTAAAGTTAAAGTCCACTCCACCTATATTATAAAGTGTTAATAATCACTTTTGAAACATGTTTTCTAGATGCGGTCTTGCAGAATGAAAATTACAACCTTGACACTTATATTTCGGAAAATTATAAAAAAAAAAATCCTAAAATTAATGTACAAATATCAATTTAATATTAAACATTTTCATTTTATCAAACGAGTCCTAAACTATCTGTGATGGAAAATTTAAGTCCCCAGGCATGTGCCTAGGGACTTTAATTCCCCTCGTATCCATGCTTTTTCCCCCTCTTTTCAAGTGGAACCCTCTTCGTCGTACTCCATGTTTAAGTGCACGCCAACCATTGCCAATGTGTAAGACAAGGAACAGAATCCTACATCCTGACTTGAAGGATCATCTTGGGACCAATTAAAGTCCCCAGGCACACGCCCTATGTCCCTCCGCACAACTTAAATTGTGAAAATGAAAATGATCTATACATGAGCATGGCCTCCAAGCATTTACAATTCCGGGAAGGATTATTACTCTTCAAAAAAATTGCTTGAGATCAGGCTAGGAAAGATTGGATATATTGGAGTTGGACTATAAATCCATAATTTATTGGATTTATTCTTCGAAAGCGTTCCTTGTGGGAGTTGTTTTTACAGGGAAAGTTCCATAGCAACAATCTCCCATTGATGGGATGAATATAAATGTGGAAAAAAAAAAAAAATTCTACATTTTGTCCCGATACTTCTACGCATTTTCTAATCAAGTCTCTGAAATTTTAGTTTGTCTAATTAAGTCCTTTTACTTTAACAAACTTTCTAATCAGACCACTTTGACGCCAAATTCGACCAAACTCAATTGACATGGACCGTGGGGGAAATGTCCACATCGGCATCCATATTGGCTAGATTTTGTCCAAGTCATACTCCAAAGCTGTCTACATTGACTGAATTTTTCCTCCCAGGATCACGTATTTTAACTGCATCAAAAGATTCAAAACACTTTGTCAATCATGCTTGTGAAACCATGTACCTTCACCAGTTTCCATTTCATTTAACGCGTCTTTCCAAAACTTAACTAGATGACTCGAAATGCTTTTCAGAATAGACCCCACAAGTTTAACTTTTTCCCAAACTCGACCCCTCCTCGATTATCCGATATAACCTGCCATCACGAGATCATAACAAAAAGGCCCCTTTAATGTGCATACGGAAGCATCAGCGTCATAAATATTATGGCAACAAATATAGCAAAAGTCCACTTTCTTTTGTGCCCAAAAAGAAAATTTTCCAACATTTTCAATGGTAGTTTAAGGATTGCAATTTGTCCCTTCTTCTGAAATTGCAAAGAAAAATATAAAAGGGTCCCGCATAATTAATTGTCGAGATTATATTTATAGATCATATAATAACTTCTCAAATAATATATATCTAAAATTTATTTTTAAATAATATTTATGCGACGTGTAGGTATTGATGGGGTGTCACAGTCAGAAAATTGCAATCAACATATTCATCCAAGAAAGAATTCCTTCAAGATAGCAGAGCTGGGCAATCCAACAGTAAAACGGAAGGAAAAGCTTGCTTGCAATTCACAGCAGTGTCGTTGTCTTTGGGTTATATTTCCTTGAGAGCAAGCTTAACTGCTAAGAGTTGTTGAGTGATAAGTTAGACTCTTGTTGGGCGGTGAATATCGACATGATATTTCAATGCCGACTTGCAGTTTATCGCATCATTCTGAGTGTACTTGTTTAGCGAATCGGTCTTAATTTTTGTGCATGACCACCCCTTTTCTTAATGCTCTTCAAATTCACATCACATCATATAATTTGATCTCAGCAGCAACGTGGACCCTGTTATCCCCCGCATTCGATTAGAACTTTTGCTAAAGAATCGCACATCACGTACCTGTATAGCTTCGATAGGCCTCCTATTCATGTATACTCCTTCACGCAAACTTTTGATTGGACATTATGACATGTATTAGAGCCGGATCTTGTCCCGGTATCAGGTTCCTTATTCATCAATTTCGTGCAAAAAAAGCGTATTAAAGTATTTCACGTCACTTGTATAATGTAGTTTCAATGGGGCCATATAATTATGGGTTTGAGAAAAGAGTCACGGGACATATAAAAAACTGAGGATGATCAGCTTCATCAGGTCACCATTTCAGGAAATGAGGATATACCTGTTTCTAGGTTGACAGGCTGTTGCATGCTTCTTCGCATTCACATGAGACCTTTGCTCTTCTGACATGACTATGATTCTTCCAGGCTTTTCTAGGACTGCTCCAATTGCTGGAGCGATGAGAAGTTCGCCAGGATCCAACATGTTCTTGTTTCTTTCTCTAGCATTTGCATTGCTGTCCTTAGGATCAGGTACCCATTTCTCTCGTTCATTCCATCTTCTCAAATTGTTTTCGCTTGATCATTGACCTCGGAGAGCATTTTTGCTTTAGTTTCAGCATCCCTTGCTCCAGGTGTTTGATAAGTTTTCTTGATTGTTTCAATGAAGTTGACTGTGACATTGGTTTACCAATTGTAATGTAACATGGATAATTGAGCTAATGCTTTCTCTTTGAAGCCATTTCAGGGCAAATCATGCAGACTGTCTTCAATGATTATTACGATTCATTGGCAACAACACAGGCAAGATCAAAATCCTACACACTATTTGCCACATTTGAGCACATTCGTATTTCATGAGCACTGCTGTTGAGTCAATTCAAGAACTTGTCCACGAAATTGGGCGATCAGAACTCGAGATTGCCATCTGAAAAACGAACAAGTTGAATGAATTACTCCAATGATTTGCTGACCGGTGCAATTTCATCGTGGCCTTGAAAAAGAAATAGTTAAAGAGTTTCCAGGAAAGATACTGAGCAGATTCTGTGATCGGCGTCTTACGTATTCGATTATAGCAGTGTTTGGCAGAGCCAGGGAGTCTTATGTATGGAGGTGGGGTCATACTGAACCCGGAGTTCATCCACGGCACTTCCAGATGGACTGTGCTTGGGAAAGGAGCGACCGAAGTGCGCATATCGCATACCAACAACAGGTTCATGGTGGCACGCGATAGGAAACGCCCAACAGACAGTTTCTCTCAGAAAGTCCAACTCGAGAAGGGAATGTTCTATGCATTTTCCGGTAATTACTCGATCTGCTGTTTCCAGTGAGAATGGTTACATCGGAGCTCAAGCCGTAAATTATGTGATATGTGGGTTCCCCATTCACTCGATATACTTGTATAGTTTTGTTTATTTGTGAAGAATTGCTAATCGCAACATCAAGAAATGTGAAAATGCGATTAATGACGGAGCTAGGATGATCTGTTGCTGTTTTCGCAGCTTGGGTACAAGTCAGTCAAGGAAGTGAAACGGTAGCGGTGGTGTTTCGAACTAGAGATGGCGAGTTTGTCCGTGGAGGCAGTGTCGTGGCCAAGCAGGGGTGCTGGTCTTTGCTGAAAGGAGGCATTGCCGCGAATTCTTCGAGCCCAGCTGATGTTCTTTTCGAGGTGAAGCTCCTTCGACTTTCGGTTACAATCTACTTCAGAAAGACGAGAATTCAACTGAGTTAATGCTGGTCTAGTGTTTTCTTTTGTTCGTCTGGATCATTGAAAAATTGCAAGGTACATGAGTGCTTATAATTCCAGGCATATGCTGATTCGGATTTTGTTGTGGCAGAGCAAGAATACCTTGACGGAGATATGGGTCGACAATGTCGCGTTGCAGCCGTTCTCGAAGAAGCAATGGAGGAATCACCAAGAAGAAAGCATAGAGAAGGTAACATGAAAAGTTTGTGCCAAGTTAGTTCAAAAAACGTAAAGGACCGTCTCGAACTTCGATCTCGCAGGTACGGAAGAGCACAGTGAGGTTCCAGATAACTTCTGCGAACGAAAGAGGACTCGGAGTCGGAGGAGCCAATGTTCTCATCAAACAGACCAAACCGGGCTTTCCATTCGGGTGCGGCATGAACTTCCACATCCTCGAGAGTGCCGATTACCAGAACTGGTTCGCATCGCGATTCAGATACGCCACTTTCACCAACGCAATGAAGTGGTACAGCACGGAGAAGGAACAAGGCCAAGAGGACTACTCAGTGGCCGACGCAATGCTGAAGTTCGCGCAAGATAACAACATTTCGATCCGAGGCCACAATGTCTTCTGGGACGATCCCAAGTACCAGCCCGATTGGGTCAGGACCCTTTCGCCCGATGATCTGCGAAAAGCGGCAGAGAAGAGGATCAATTCGGTCGTCTCACGATACGCAGGAGAACTGATTGCCTGGGACGTGGTCAATGAGAACCTGCACTTCAGCTTCTTCGAGGACAACCTAGGGGAAAATGCTTCCTCGATGTATTACTTGACGGCATACAAGCTCGACCCGACCCCGAGAATGTTCCTGAACGAGTACAACACCATCGAGTACAGTGGGGACGAGAAGGTGAGCCCAGGGAACTACAAGAAGAGGTTCCAGGAGATATTTTTGTACCCCGGGAACAAGGACATACCGGCCGGAATAGGAGTGCAAGGCCATTTCGGGGCCGGCCAGCCAAACTTGGCATACATGAGATCAAGCCTAGACATTCTGGCCACAACTGGTGTGCCCATTTGGCTCACAGAAGTGTCTGTGGCTCCAGGAGCTAACCAGGTATTGGCATTTCTTAGAAAAGATGTGATCAACTGATCATGTCCTTGGCAGCTCGCCCGGTCTAGCAGGCCCCAAAGGCAAAATAGGCCGGGTCGGGCAAGCGATTCTCTTTTTGCGGCTGGCCCGGCCCACTCACCTTGGCCCGTTCGAACCCTACCAAATTCATATTTGCATATTTCGATAATTTTCCAATAGGAGAAGAGCATAAACATGACTTAAAGCTTTTGGCCATTAGTCAATTGAAGACTTGAGGCCATGATAGGATCTTGAACCCGCCGTCGATGGAATTTAGACATTGGAAATGACATGTAGCAACCGATGCCTGAATTCCACCGATATAGACCTCGAGAAGCGAGTGAAGCTTTTTCTAAGATCTTCAATTGAACAAAATGAAACTTGACAAATGGCCAAGAGGTTAAGTCGTGATTTTGCATTTATCTCCATTTTTCAATAAATGGAAGTGCAAATATCAAAAGATTGGCACTCTGCAATGCATTATAAGGTTTTCTGGAATATTGCAGGCCCAGTACTTGGAGGAGGTGCTCAGGGAGGCTTACTCCCATCCCGGCGTGGAAGGGATCATAATGTTCGCCGGCCCTGCATATGCCGGCTTCAACTCCACCGCATTGGCGGACATGAACTTCGACAACACGCCAGCCGGGGACGTCGTGGACCAGCTGATCCAGGAATGGAGATCCGAGGACTTGGCGGCTCGTGCCGACGACGGAGGGTTCTTCAGCACCACATTGCTCCATGGGGAGTATGAGATCACCATCACTGATCCAATCTCAAATTCCTCTTCCACTTCAAGATTTGAAGTGACCAAAGATAGCTTCAAGATAATTTACCATTTACACATATGATGAATTGTCAGCTACAAGCTCCTTTGGAGCTAGGGATAGGGCTTTTATTATTGATTGATAGTTGCTAAATTAAGATTAATCAGAGAGGGTAGATATAAGGGTCCTTAAATGCCAAGTTTTTTTTTTTTTTTTGGTCGAAAAATGCATTGCATACGTAATCATGACCTAGAAAAATCATGTCGATACTGAGTAAATAATGTTTGGTCATTTTTTAGGCACTCCTTGCAAGGTAATATTGTACCATCTACCAATCCCACCATTATTGATATCGACCGATAAAAAAGTCAATAGGCTATAATGTAAAAAACAATTTTGTCCTTAGGTAGTGTAGATGGTGCAGTCGACAACTTATTACGAGAATGGACGTTTCAACCAACATGCACGTACTAATTCGCAAGGATTCAATTTTTTTTTTTTTTTACTTTAACCCTTTGAACATGTATTTAGTCTAACCACCTAAAAACTTTTAATTGGCATTTAAAATCGCTCAAAAATTAAGTAGGTTTACAAAAATATAATTTAATTTTCGATAGGAGACTCAAATGGCAATTTCCTTAAATAAATAAATAAAGCGTTAATACCCCAAACCAATTGATTAGTGACAAATTTATTTCAAATTAATTTTTTATTATAAAAACTTTCAAATCAATACATATGTGACAGATTTACCATCCTAGTGATTCTTTTGGTATTAATTTTATTATCAAATTACATTTTTTGGTGATCAAAAAATTAATTTGGGTAATATTATCAAAGATTTACAAGTTTGAGATATTTCATGGTGTTAAAAAAAGGAGTTAGCATGACTCCCAATAATAAAAAAAGGATAATACTAAGAATTTTAAAACTTATCACTAAAGTGCAATTAAAACTTAATTTTAAAAGAAAAATGTCAATCAAGCCCTAAGAATTGTCATGAAAGTGATATGAATCCTAACACTTTAAAAACTGTAATCAATTGAAAATTTTGATTTGATCAATTTGACAAGATTTGTGACTCAAATGGACTTTCTTAATAAGTTTTCAAAGTTGATTATACTTTTTAAAAGATTTAAAACTCAATTACACTTTCTTAACAAATTTTATGACTTAATTGTACTTTTCGAAAGCTTTACAAAACCTCTACATTACATGTGTGAAAGTGACCATTCAGTGGTTGTGGCGAGCATATTGGGCTGTGAAGAAGCCCCATGGGCTATGAGGAACATAATCAAAGAAGGAAAACGCATTTTAAACCAATTTAGCCAAGCCAAGCCGGCCCATCGTTTAAGAAAAGAAAATCGAGCCACTGACTGGGTAGCAAAAGCTTACCGAAGCAAAAATCTTTCATTCAATTGGGTGTCTATCCATCCCCAGCCTCTTCCTAAAATATTCGGTAGTATATTTACCTCTATCATGTACCTATTGTATTAATTAATGAAAGTAATCACCCGTTTTATGACCCCAAACAAAAAATAATTATACTTTTACGACAAACGAGTCTCAGGCTTTCTTAGCACGATTCAGATCGCACAGAATTGGCGCGCTATTTCTGCGCAAGCTTTGGCTCAATACGCATTCCCCTCCGCCGTTGCTCGGAGTTCGCTTACCGGAGAAGAAGAAGAAGAAGAAGAAGGCGGCCGGTTCCGCTCCGGCCAACCGAAGCCGCAGAGAGATTCCATGGCGGCGGAGGAGAAGAAGAAGGAGGAGAGCGAGAGCGCGTCGAGCGACGGCCCTCGTCCCTGGCAGTCTTACCACACCGTCTACACCAACGCCAAAGCCGGTGAGTGCCGCCGCCGTGCCGCAAGCTCATTCCTTTCGATGGCAATCGTGCGTCTTTTCGAGTTTGGCGACATGGGTTCTCGCGATTCCGTCGCTAGGCCTTGGGAATCGGCGAAAGCGGATGTGGGTTTGCGGATTTTCGCGGTGGTTGTGGCGAATTTCGAGACGGGGTTTGATGGGTGCGGGTGTTTATTTTTTTTTTTTTTTTTGGTAGGTATGGAGGGGGTGGACAAGGAGAAGGTGCAGAGGGTGGTGTACGAGATGAGCAAAGGGTCCAAGTATTTCGAGAACGAGGAGCGGAAGGAGGCCTTCATAAGGCAGAAGATAGAGCGGATGCGCGCTCGGAGCGCGAAGCTCACCGCCGTGGAGTTGGCTCATTATCAGATGGTATTGTGAAAAAATTTTCATGCCTTGCAGGGTAGTGGGTCTCTGTTTTTTGGGGTTTGCCATGATGATATTGTTATTTTGAGGGGCTTTGGAATTTGTTGTTCCAGGTTGAAGTGTGCAAATTAGAAACTGTCATCTAGATAGGACTGATTGTTGGTGGGTGAATTGGTATTCATGGGGCTATCCATGAAACCGACTGATGGAATTTGCAAATCACTGTGTATGGCTTCTGTGCAGTTTCATTGTTGGAGAAAGGAATGGTGGGAGATTCTGAAATTTTCACCATTTTGCAGTCACAAGAATAGCTTCTAACTGCTTTTACTTCCTTCATACTGGTCCCTTGGTATAAGGGTCTTTACATAGTTTAAGCAAAGCCATTGAAAGATATGCATGACACCATTTAAGTCATGGGTGTTGGAAAATACATTTTTATCTAGTCTGTCTAATGCCCAAGCAGGACAAGGCCACTAATTAGTTTGCAAATTAATGAACCTTAAGTTTCCAGATCAGTTCTCTGTTTCTACCATTCATTAATATGTCGTGTGTTAGAAATTTTGGAGAAGGTGTGTCCTCTTGTTCATGTTTTTATCCTCAGCACCGACCATTATTCAGGTGGCTGACAAAAGAATCCTAGAACTGGAAGCTACACGAGACCTTTCAAAGGTTTGGCTGCATGTAGATATGGATGCTTTTTATGCAGCTGTGGAAACATTAAGCGATCCTTCTTTAAAAGGGAAACCAATGGCGGTTGGCGGCATGTCTATGATCTCAACTGCTAACTATGAGGTTTGATTTACTTCACTGATGGTTTGTTGGATGCACCCAATTAAATTCTTTTGGTTCTTCTGATCTTTTTGTGAATTTGAACATTCAAAGCTTAGATGGAAATAAATGTTGAAGAGAATCCATGCTTAATAACATCTTGCTTTATTTTCCATTGATACAAGCTTCTTGACGTTGTAGGCAAGGCGATATGGAGTTCGTGCAGCAATGCCTGGTTTTATTGCGCGTAAATTATGTCCAGAGTTAATTTTGGTTCCAGTAGATTTCAAAAAGTATACTTATTACAGTGGTCTAACTCGAAAAGGTCAGGCCCTTACTTGTATAACTGTTTATATTGGCAGATTGACTATTGTTTAGTATATAATTCAAGAACATATGTATCTTCTACTAGTGTTCCAGAGGTATGATCCCAACTTTATTGCTGGTAGTTTGGATGAAGCTTACCTTGATATAACCGAGGTCTCCAAGGAAAGAGGTGTCTCTGGTGGAGAAGTATGCCATTCATGTATCACTGAATTTTAGACTGCCCATTTACTAGTTTTGTCATCTAATTTGTCTCCTTTATACTTAAGGTTGCTGAAGAACTTAGAAATACTGTGTTTGGGGAGACTGGCCTCACTTGTAGTGCTGGAGTTGCTGCAAACCGCTTGCTTGCCAAGGTATGGGAAGTTTTCTAGAAGTCTCTGCAACCTTAAATATCTTCTTGGGTATGATTAAGTAGCCTAGCATAAACATTTTACCATCTTTGTTTGAAAGAACTGTTTGATTTATTTTTATTTTTTATCTTTATATATTAAGGTACTGAATCCAATTAAGTTACAAATTATGGGTAAAGGTTTGTTTTGTGTTACTAAATGTTATAACCAATAAATTTCATTACAGTATTATTACCCCATAATGCTGGACCCTTTTTTGGCTGGAGGTCCAGTCAAATTGCTTATTTAGGGGTTTTTCAAAATGCTTTTTTCCTTTTCCTAGAAAGCAGGAAACACCGCTCCTTCAGACATGATCGGGAGTTACATTAGTGTGGAAAATTCTCATCTCTGGTTTTGTTGAAAAAATGAATGATTCTGTACAGTCCATCAAGCCACAGTAGTTTGTGGGTTTGCTGGGGAGGGGGGATGTAGATGAATAGGTGTCCAACTTTCTGAAAATCACAAGCAGCTTGAATGAAAAACCACAGGAAGAACCGCAGGAAGTTGACTACTCTTCGAGACTTCATTTCTGGAGGAATTAAGCAGTCTCTCTAATTTCATTATGGTATTTAGCATCTACAGCTTTCATGGAAATATGTTGCATTCAATGAGAGAGGACAATGTAGCTATTGCCCCTTTTTTGCCTTATGCAGTCATTTAATTGTGGATACATCATCTCACCTTATAGTTATGTACTGATTTGATTAATTTTAGTGGCTTAGTTGAGTGTCATTCTTCTTGTTCAATAAATGATATGGAAATGACTAATTAAGCAATCAAATGGTCCAATAAGAAGGGATAACCATGAGATAGAGAATTTAGTAATAAGTGGTGAGGGAAGAACCTAAAAGACATGGAAAGAGATGATAAAAGAAAGATCTAGAGCCCTTTGACCTTTTATGTGAGTTGATACAGGATCAAGTCCAGTGGGGTAAGTAACTTATATAGCCAACCTCATTTAGAAGGATTTGCCTTAGTTTGATGGTGTTCTTGTTGTTGTAGTGGTTTGACTCATTAATTGCCAAATTCACAATGGAGTTTGAAAAAATTTGGTCCCACAATTTTAAGGACTGTTAAGCCATAGATTTATGCCAATCATGTTATGGCTCCCAATGCATCAAAGTTTGAGCAGTCTAAAATTATAAAGAAGGAAAGGATGATAGGATTTAGGTGCTATGTTGTCAAATTAAGTGCTGATACCTCTTGCCATTGCTCCTCTATTTGCAGTTTTTACCTTTTCTTTCCCCTCATGGCCATTTTTCTTGCTACTTAAAGTTCTCAACAACCTTTTCCACCATTTCTGCGTAGGTTTGCTCTGATATAAACAAGCCAAATGGACAGTTTGTCTTGCCTAATGAACGGCTGGCTGTCATGACATTTATCTCCTCACTTCCTATCCGGAAGGTACAACGTACTTATTTCTGGTTTGCAGCTGGAATCTTCATAGTTACATCTCAACATAGTTAGACCCTTTTGTGCCAATCTTTGTGTTTGTGGTAGTCTTGATGCAATGTTTTAACCACTCACAGATTGGAGGCATTGGTAAGGTTACAGAACGTATCTTAACAGATGTATTTGGTATTAGTACCTGTGAGGAGATGCTGCAAAAGGGAGGGTACCTTTGTGCTCTTTTTTCTCACTCCTCAGCTGGTACCCTCTTTGTCCTTTTCTTATTACTTATCTCCCTAACACAATAATGCTTTTTCTGATTTACACGTTTTGTTTTACTACATCATTGTTTATCTTATAGCTTATCTGATTTCTGATTGTGTGCATTTTGCTGATACAACATATTCAAGTTTTATGTACTGCATCAGGTTGTAAATTGTTGCATCTATATGAGGAGTGGAGTCAGTGTTTCTTGTGCCAGACAGCTCTCTAGTTTATGTTATATTAGGCTGGCAGAGTTTGTAATTAGATTTTGGCATTGTTAATGGTCAATTCCAATTGTTACTTAGATTACACCTAGGTGCACTAAAACCTTGACACTGATATTTATCTCAATCATTTTTCAGTAGCAACTTTTTATTTTTCTTGATACGTGGGATGTTTTGTTCAGTATTTCCATCAAGTGTTGCTCTCTGATTTTCTTCTCTTAAACTTAAGGGTTGCCTTTTATGAATTCAGCATGCCTTATATTTGTAATTATATTCTGGTCGTGTTGTCCATTAGTATCAACAATTTGGAAGTTCTGGCAGACTTTTTTCTCTCCGTGGGGCTTGGTCTTGGGGGGACAGATCCTCCACAAATGAGGCTGCGAAAGAGTATCAGTAATGAGCGAACATTTCAAGCCACAGACAATGAGGCTTTGCTGTATCAAAAGATAGGTTCAGTGTTTTCTTCCTATCCATTTTCTGTGTTTTCCTTTTTCCATTTAAGAATGGATATACGAGTAATGGTTCTATGAAGAGTGCTCACTGATGGGCTTGCCTGAGCATCTTAAAGCTGTCTTTCCACGTCTTTTTTTTTTCTTTTGTACTCTCTTCGTTCTTTTTCCATTCCATCTAAGTTATAAGAATGGAAAATGACTGATCTGCGAGGATTAAGTTAAAGCCTGACCATTTCTGTTTTAAGCCTCATAGCTTCTCTTTCCTGAACTTACCTTGTGAACAGAAAAGAAAGCCAATGCCTCTAATGACTAGTCTTAAGTATATTTACTTAGATTATTTTCTCATTTCAGTTGATCTGGTGAACGTGTGGAATGTTGTTAACTAAATTTATGGAGCAATTTGATTTTTTACATTTAGTCTTAAGATAGTTAGGTATGAGATGAAATAACTGCTGTCAATTGTTAATCTTTATTAGCTTTACTTTTACAGATGAACTTGCAGAGATGCTTTCTAGTGATATGCAAAAGGAAGGTCTTCATGGCCGGACATTAACTCTTAAACTGAAAACTTCATCTTTTGAGGTACTTTCTGTGCTTGATTGGCTTTTCTTTTTCTCAATAGTTGTGTACATTAGAATGTCCAACCCAAAAACTTTAACTATTAAGTGCAGGCTATGTGAATACAAGGCCATTATAAACTCCTTAGACAACAAGTGATGTAGGATACTTACAACACACTAGGAATTTCCCAGACATAAAATCTTTTTTTTTTATAGTCACTTTGATTGATGATATTTCGATACTGTTAACTTTCTCAGAACATGATATTCTTCTTCTATGTTCATACTCATAGAACCCTTCTTTTGCTCACAATATGCTTATCTTTTATTCTCTTTTGTTTCTTTATTCACTGAAATATCTGCAGGTTCGAACCAGAGCTTTAACTCTACAGAATTACATATCCTCAAGGGATGATATGTATAAATATGCATCGAAGCTTCTGAAGGCTGAACTTCCCGTATCTTTAAGACTGATAGGTAGTTTAAATTTGTTATCATCCTCCTCCTTTAAATTCCCAGATCTTTAAGATTGATATATTCATTATAGTGGATCTATCTCTGTATTTTGTAAGATTATAGGCATTATTCATTTCAACTCAAAATTGAACAGCCGAGTTTTTAAATTGAGGACTAGTTATTAGAGAGAAATCTGTATGTTGTCATCTTTGTAAGCTCTGAATTTACTAGTAGTACTCAGTAGGTGTCAAACGTTTCAGGACTTAGGGTGTCTCAGTTTAAAGAAGACAAGGTGGGTGCTCCATCTGATCCAACACAGAAAAGTCTGCTGAGCTTCATGTCAGCGGATGTTTCTGGAAACTTTAACAAAGGACAGAGTTCATTGGGATCAGAAACTAGCAGTACTCTCTTCACGAATGACTTGGGAGTGGATATTTCTGTAGAGACTGATGAGACAACTGAAAGTGAAAGTGAGAATCCATTCGACCAAAATGATGCATCTGATCCAACAAGGAACTGCACTTGGATTGAATTTGCTGGCAAAACCGAGGCAATGCATGAGCATATAAATGGCTCTACCATGGACAAGGTATTCAAAAGTCAAACTTCATATTGACCCCAGAAATATATTTGAGCAAGGGGATCATAATAATCTGCTCTGGTTACAAATGAGAATCTTTGATGTCTAGATATGTTTCTTATTGGCGTCTCCTTTAATTTTTGCTACCACATCAGGCAGATGCTTGTACCAAGGAGAGTGACCCAAAATCTCATCAACTCGAAAAATTGAACAGAATGGGACCAGATTCTTTTTTACCTCACACGTCTGAGATGAGCAGCTGCCTAAATCAGGAGGATAACAATCATTATCGGCTCCAAGGTGAAACATCATCTCGACATGAAGAGCAGATTCTGTGGATGAATGACTACAAGTGTTCACTTTGTGGGATTGAATTGCCGTCATCTTTTGTGGAGGAAAGGCAAGAACATGCAGACTTTCATCTTGCAGAGAGACTTCAGAAAGAGGAATCAGGGCATGGATTCAAGAACACTCATTACAGGGAAAAGGTATAGTGACATTTGGCCCAATACTCATCAAGCAGCATGATGAGTTCCTAAGAAATATTTTTCAGAATTTATGCTTTCTTTCTGATGCATGCTGATACTGCTTTATCTATCATCTAACATTTTTTTAGCTAGCCAAACGATTCTTCCTTCAAACAAAATTGGCTGGATTGTTTTGGATTTTGTAGTTTTGTTAAATGACTTGTGTTTTCTCAATGTCTTTCTGCTCACTATTGAAGAATCTTAACCTAGGATTCTGTTGTCTTTGGTGTTACTATGATTTTCCTTGACAGTACTCTGTTGTATAATTTTCCATAATGTTTGCAGCGCTTTGTTACTATTAACTGCTCATTTATCTTGAAGTTTCCTGATATCCTGAATTGCAGTGGTAATGTTTCCAGAGAAGAGTTAGCATTAGTAGTTTAACTGTTAAACCTAGCCGACATATGTTCCATATAATAGTCAAAGACATGATCTAGAAGGCATTGCTGAATTTTCCTCGTGTATTTTTCATCTTTCTATGGAACCATAAACCTCTAATGAAATAAGCAAGGAAAAAAGAACTGGTTGAAGGTTTTGCTTTGTGGAGAAAGTGAAGTCATCGGGGCTCATGCTGACGTTGGGTCACGGCTGTCAATTATGTTAGTCTGATAAATTGATTAAATTTATGAACTATCATCTCAACTTTGATGACTGTCAAAAGGATGATTTGTTACCCTTTTTGTCATTCTTTATCAGATGCCATACGCTGGTTAACTTTGACTTGTTTCAGGTCGACACAGATGCAGACTGGAAGTGGAAAAAAACACAAGAAGCGCAAGTCGTTGCCTTCGGACGGACATCTTCCGATAAATGTGTTCTTTGGGAAGATTAATCAGAAACCCTAGAGATCATTCTTTGTGCAATTAATTCTTTTTCTATTTATAGTTTTCTTCACTGAAGCTGAGATCAAATTATTTGTAGATATGTTAGATGTGTACCATACACCCCTAGGATAAGTTGAGTGTTAGTTTTAAGTTGTATGGGCCATCATTGGCTTTTTTCCCCCTCCACTATGTTGTATTAAATACTGATATTGGCAAATAAAAATAATTACTTAAATAGTGATTCAGCCCAATATTCTTTACTTCTAAATAAGAATTAATTCCATATCTTCGTAAAAGTTATTTTAGATTTAAATAAAAAAGAAAAGCTCACGCTATTTCCACCTCTTATATAGTATCACAAAATTTAGATAGTTCAAAGTAGCTCTCTTTGCTCATCGGGAGTAAGATTGATAAAATAAGACAAATATTTCTTAAATGTAGATCAATTGATCTAATAATTTTTAATCAATATTTCCCAAAACTTTTTTTTTTTGTATTCAAATCAGAGAAGTGTATATGTTCATTGCTTTTTCATGATGACCATCTAAGATTCGAGTATCATAATAAATTAATGATCGGATTCTAATTAAGTGTATATTTATAAACTACATTGATTTAAAATGTCTCTCTAATGTTCAGTTTTAAATAGCACCCGGCAATATTCAATACTTTAGCTCAAGTACTTTTTACGTGGAATTCTTTGGTTTAAAACTGTAAGCTCCTTATGGTTATAATTTATATTTAAAATATATTAATTAACAAAAATTACCAATAGGGTTTATACTCATCCCGGAAAATCCTTTATAGAAATAAGCCTGAGCACATTAATAAGCACAAAAAGAGGAAAAAGTGCAAAAGGTGATGAAATAAAACATCACTGTTTGGATTAATATAGATGGTTTTGTATTTTCGTAACGATATGATGCTTTTGTAGTTTCAATGGATAGCAACTTCATTTTCTTCATACACCATTTTGGTCGGTTAATTTTCCCAAGGTTATTGCCGTTGACTCCAACCTTAGAAAATTGTGAAAGTGCTTCAATTAAATTGTGAATGTGTTGACATGTTTAAGATAATTAGTTATTAATAAATGTTTGTTTGAAGCAAAAATGTTTTCAAGAAATTGTCTAATGACTTTTTGGTGTTTAGATAATGGGAACTTAATCGATGTATAAAAACTTTCTTCATAGACAAAAAACAATCAGCTTAATGCAGAGAAAACTACTTCTCATACTGGTAAGAAGAAAAATTAATTTCCCTAAATCACCATATAAATAAAAATTAATCATTTTTTTGAAAATTATTTTTGTGAAAATTATTTTTCTTCATCATAAAATTATCATGGAAATAAACGCATTTACCGATGGTCTACAGGGTTCATAACCACTCCTCTTACTACAGGACGCTTACCTAGCCAACATTTAGATCCGGCTCTACCCATGGAAATAAACGCATTTACAATTTTTTTTTTTTGGGGGGGGGTCGGTAAATGCATTTACATTGAAGAAAAGGAAAACAAGAAGAGAGGAACCGATCCGACGGCCAGGGTCGCATCTCGCCGTCATCCCGGTTTCGAATCCGGAATCAGACACGGTTTTCCCATTATTTACAAGAACGCCCCTCTCGTCTCCTCCCTAATCCAATCCCCCATGGCGGAAGGAAGAGAGAAGCTAAAGAAGCCCTACCGCTCTTGGGTTTAAGCCACAGCCGGCCAGCGAGGAAGAAAGCAAAACGGAGAATGTCTCGGCGAGGGGAAGGTCGCGACTCCGACGCCAGGCGGCGCCGCTCCAGATTCGACAGAGAGCCCAGGTACCCTCTCTCTATCTTTCCTTCTCTGTGAAGCTGGCATTGGTGGGTCATTGTCGGTGCGGGTCGAATGCGGGAGAAAAATGGTGGGCGGCTGTCTTTTTTCGGTTGGAAAGATGGGTTTCGTTTGTTTTGCGGAGAACGAGGTGTTTTGGTGCGTTTTGCCTTGTGTGGCATCGAGTACGCGCGGCCGGGGGCATGGTTTGTTCTTGGGTTGGAGATGGAATGTGGTGGCGATCATGGGTCTCTTCGATGAGATGCGGCCGCCTGCTTTGATGGGTCGCCCTCTTTATGGGGAAAAAAGGCGGCCCGACTGGCTTTGGGTCGATGCTCCTTGTGCATTGTGGATGTTTTGTGGGAATATAGTGATCTGGTTCTGTTTGAACGAGGAGGTAACCTGGTGACTGGAGGCGTCGGGTTGATGAGGCGTTTTGCTCGAGTTCTTGGCATTATTGTATCTTCCCTCTTGAATGTTTTTGTGGCGTTTGACAGTTGTCATTTGTTTTGTAATGTGGGTTAGAAAAGAAGAGCACGGAATTTGTTGGATTTTTGGACAACTATATAGTTTCTTGCCTGGGGAGAATGTGTATTCACTGGTGCACATACATTTGTGTCAGAAATTTGGTAGGTGGTTTTAGTTGAGAGCTGTGAATGGCGAACTCAATACTCAGAAAATAGCTGGACCCAGTGACATCATCAGCAACCTCAAGTGATTGTTTTGTTTTTGGTTTTAGCACCCTAGATTCTTGTTGAGGGATCGTTTAATGTCTTAATGCAATCTTTTCCCCTGAGCAAGACTGATTGAGGCATTGTACTTGGTGGATTATCCATCTATTTCCTTTTGCATCTGTTTTTTGGTACTAAATTTGATAGGGGCCTCTTGTTTTCACTTCTAACCGATTAATTGTTGGGTTCCTAGTCCCAAGAGGTCTAGGCGGGATGGAAAACCTGAAGCAGAGAGAGTCCCGGGCAACACTGATCCTGGAGAGCGGGATGGAAAGCATGGTCACCAACTGCTTGGTTCATCATCCCTTGAGGCACCCTCACGTTTTGACCCTAAAGTAGGGACTGTAGCTGAGGGTAAAGACTCTGAAATGAAGGCCTTGGGAACAAATTCTGATGGAAGGAAGCATTCTTCTAATCCTACTGAAGTGCCTCGGTCAAGATCTTACTTCCAGGTTTTACTGGTTTACTTGAATCTAATGCTGTCAAATGATGAACAGCCATGAGCAGAATTACATCAGTTTTTTTACTGCCCTTGTTGGAATAACTGATGACTGTTAACATGGAACCATTTAGAATACCTGTAGGTTGAGGGAGAGTTGGTGGGGTTCATTATTGTCTTATTGAAAATCAATTTTAGGATAATTTGATTCTTGGTATATTATTGAATATCCACTAGCCAAAGGTAGAGGAACACCTGCATATGAAAAAGTTAAAAGTGTTATGCATTATTTAAGGCTATTTTATTGTGGCATATGAACCATAAATTTGTAGTTTTATCTCCTCGTTTTCCATGCAATGCCTGAGGCGATTGGTGTAGGTTAACCTACCAATGCAATAGTCAAGTTATTTTTTGGATATTTTAATTGAAGTTGCAAAAATTGATGATGAATGTTGAAGTTGCAGCAATGGATGATCATCACTTTACACATTAGCAAACTAGAGATCTAATGCTTTTCTATAGTTAAGATTTGGCTATTTTGGTTTACATTTTAGCTTTTCAAATAAAATGGAGTAAGTTCTTTCCAGACATTTTTTGTCTAAACATAGAAGCAGAGTGGATTAGCTTTGCATCCTTGTTGCATAGGAAAATGAATATGGAGTCTCTCTCTCTCTCTCTCTCTCTCTCTCTACATTTGCTAACATGGGGATGAGAGATGCTTTGCCATTGTCATGAGCTTGGTTTCTAGAACTTTTCCATATTCTTGATTGTATAGATGTTTTACAATTACCAGTGATTATTAAGTTTGGTTGTTGGTTATTCAGTGTACCCAAAACTTTTTGTCTGGTGGTGATGTTGCTGTGGATTTTGTTCAAAGCCTGTGCCTTGCAGGGCCTCCCTGTGTGTAACCATTTTAGGCTTGCCTGTGCTTGTCTTGTAACAGCACGATGAGCGTGGTCGTGCCGGGCAAGGTGGTCGCAGCTCTGGTCAAAGAGCCCCTGTTGGTAAGTTTCCTTGCTTCTTCTCTCCTCTCCTCTATTTAGTAATCTTCACTGAAGATGGAACTCTACTTTTTTGAAGATATGGTCTGTGAATTGGATTCAAAGTTTTGTATTTGCATATATTCTTTTTCAAATCAATTTTCTTTGATTAAGTTATGTTACTGTCCTCAGCTAATAATAACATGCAAGATTATCAGTCTCAGATGATGTTAGGGACAAGGTTGCATAGTTGCTTGATCTCTGGACCAGTCTGGAGATCTGGTCTTGATGGTGCAGAAGTTTAGATTTTGGAGTATGTTTTTTCTTTTTTTATTGAAACTGTTCCGGAGCGACTATTTTGTTTGTTAGGCAATCAATTCTGTTGATAATTTGATGCTGCATAGAGCTATTTCTTTTGTCCTTTTTATTCAGTTTGGTTTTTATTTTCTTTTATTTTGCGGAGTCTTTTCTCCAAGTATTTTCTCCAGTTGTGCATGCTATCAGTATTTTCAAGATCAATTGTGCTCGTAGATTATATTTTGAGATTGTTTCCACTGACTATTCTCTCACTTGGTAACTTTCTTAATAGAACGAGGTTGGTGGAAAGATCCAAGGGACCAAGGTACTGAAAGGGCAACCAACAAGACAGCAACTGTGGATGCGAAGCAAAGAGAGGAGAATCCACGTAAAAGAGACGACCGCAGCACTTGGCGCCACGATGGGTACTTTGAGATGGAGGCTAACCCAGCTCTGCCAGCAACTCGTAGGAGACCTGCATTCAGAGAACAAAAGATTCCTTCAGGCTTTAATGCTGATAAAGTGACTGATGAGGCTGTAAAGCCTAGCCATACTGTGTTAGATGGTGAAAGAAATGAGGAACGAAGGCGTTACCCCCACAATTCAGAAAGATCTGGAAAAACTGATTTCCGTGATAGAGCACGGCCTTACAGGAGAGAGGATCAGAGGGGTGGTGGGTTTATATCAAAAGAAAGATTCGGTGGCGGTGGTGGTGGTGGTGGTGGTGGTGGCAGTGGCAGTGGCAGCAGGTTTACTAGAGGAAGAGAATCTTTTAATGGTAGACAAACTTACCGCCCTGGTGGTGCTCGAATAGAGAGGTGGAAGCATGATTTATACAATGAGGCTAACAAGAGTCCATCCCCAAAGAATGAGGACGATCGCTTGGCCAAGATAGAAGCTCTCTTGGCTTCATAAGCACGTGCACAAATGTAATATGACATTTTTTGTTTTCCGGTGTTCATGTAGAAACATCAGTTTCTTACAACATAATTTCTCTCAGTTCATGACATTTAGGTCTTGATTGGTTGCTGTTTGCCTTCATTAAGTTTGATTGTAGCGCTGCAAAAGAAATCCTTTTTGTATTGGACCAACTTTTCTGCTTTTTTACATGGGAGAGAATTTTGTGAATTCTCTTCAACACCAATTTTAGTTCCAAGTTTTCTTTTCCTCTTGTGCCACTAGGATGCCAAATTAGATACAATTTGGTTATTTTTCTATGGTAAGAGATGAAACTCTGCTGCACTGGCACTACTATCAAATTTGACAAGTTCAATATTTTATCGAGGAATTTGCTTTGCTCGGCAATATATAGTCGATGAAACTCATTTTGTTGGAAAGCTGAAAATTTGTTCTTCGGCCTTGGAGATTCCCTTGCTTGCGGGAGGGAAATTTGGACACGAACATGCATCTTTTTCACGTTCGTATTTTGTGCTATAGCCAAGCTCGACTGCTACGCAACCCGGATGCCTTAGAAAACATGAAAACTTATTGAGTTTGACCGAACTTGTAAGTACTAATGCATGTAATGATGAGAGTGAAGAGGAGTTGGTGAGCAAGTTCGAACTCAGGAGGCGCACCAGCAATTCATTTGGCTTGGATACAGATCAAGCATTTCTCTGCAATAATTGCTTCACGATGAAAGTGGAGTTGTTGGTGAGCAAGTTCGAACTCAGGAGGCGCACCAGCAATTCAATTGGCTGGATGCAGATGAAGCATTTCTCTGCAATAATTGCTTCACGGTACACCAAACTGACAAATCATCTCCTTTTTTTATGTTGGATTGGAAGTTGTGTTTTATTTTAGGGGAGAGAGAATAGCCAGATCCATATTCTTGTTAATTGGAAAGCCTTGATCTTGCATAGAAAATTTGCATACAAAACAAACAAATTGCCATTTACAGTTTACATATTGACACTTGCAAATATTACTAAACACAGCATTTAAAAATCATTGAATGGCAGGTCCTCCTTATGCCACTCATACCTTATTCCACAATTATCTCAAACTACAAAAAACAGATGAATGAAACAACATAAATCACCCAAATTCCTTCGACTTTTCAGCTCTTCCCGGTTCTTCCCCTTTCACCGCCGATGGCGAAGAGTTGAGAAACCGGCATTCGCATCCTTGTTGATCTGGGGATAGTATGAACTGGCAATGTTGGAACCATTAGCAGCTGTTGCAGTAGAGACCATAGAACCTTTATTCATGCTGCGAGACTGGGCCAACTCTACCCCGCTTCGCTGCTCCTTGAACTCAGCGGCTGACAGCTGTGGCAACTCCGACTTGGTTCGCCGGTGACTCGAGCCATCGACGGAGTCACCCCCCGCGAGAAGATGGTAGCTCCTGGCTGAGCCATCAGACAGGCACCTGTAGCTGTTGTACAGCCTTTGTTTCCTGACGCTGCGGATGACAAACGGGATCAAACCTTCCATGCTCCTTCTTCTTCTGCTCCTTCTTGCAAAGATCTTTCTTGAAAGTGTGAAAGCGGGTATGTTGCTTGTGTTGATTTTGTGAATGGCTAAGAAAGTGGCTTGGTAGATGTGTATTTATATAGTGGGGATTGAAAGTTGAATGACAGCTTGATCCCATAACTTAGTTCTTTAGGATTTTGCAAGCCAAGTTGTCAAAATGGGAAGTCAAATATCCCATTTTGAAAGTCTAGTCCAAATGGTACATTGCACCACGTGATAAGTCTGTCAGATTTTCCCTATGATTAGTTAGAACTTGAATTGTTCTAGAGAGCAAATCTTGACATTGCACCTAATTCATGCTCTTGACCCAGAAAAAAGAAAAGGGCAAAAATTAATTTAGATAAGGACAACGTCATTAGGTCTCCTAATGCTTGTCATCCTTTCAACCATTGAGCAGATTCCTTAGAGAATGACCTTCCCAATTAGTTATGAAGTGGATAGGCATTAGCACGTCATGGGAGCATCATTTCAATCATATCTTATTACCACCGAATGATGGATTGGCTTTTCTGTAAATTATCTTCTGAAATAGGAGTTTTCTTTCCTTCTGGCTGTTTATGATGGTGTTAATTACAAAAAAAAGAAGGGTCATCAACTCATCGAATAGATATCAATTCGGCCATTTAAATTTTTCAATTTTACCGACTTAATTCTAACCATCTTGATAATTTAACAACACAATCATTTCGGCTAATTTTAATTAGAAATCACTTACAGTACTAACGTATATAATTTTTATAGTTTTCTAAATTTAAAAAAGAAATAATTCAGAAAAAAAAATTATAAAAAAATGGTAAAAACTGTGGGTGTAGGTCATTTGTAAAATTGAAACGATTAGACTTGAAGTAACATTCGCCCAACAAATTTAAATTATTTTTTTTGGTAACGCGTTTTTGCTCATAGAATCATGATGATTCCAGGGGTCGCACGCTTTGCAGGTTTTATGTGTGTGGGGACGGTTTTGAGGATAATTTCAAAGATGTCACCAAGTTTGACTTTTCCAACTCGAATCGATGGCGTGTCCGCTGCAATTTTTTCAACTTTTCTTGATCCAAGCCGCCGGCGGACCGGGCCACACCGACAGCCCGGGCAGGTCACATTTTAGGCAGGGCAGGTTAGGGTAAGGCCGCGATTCCGTATCAATTAATAATTAGAATTGACAAATAGTAACCTTCCTAGTTAGTTCGTTCTGATGAACTTACGAAGAGCTACCGGCCCCACCCCGTCTCCAAGAATCGATCCGTCACCGCGCCATCCTATTGGGAATAATCGACCTTCTCGGTAGCTAAGAACGCCCCCCATTTTCAATTTGCGATAGGTCCCTAGTCTAGTCTTTCGAACCCTAACATAATTGGAAGGACTTGTCCGCAACTTTGATTTCTAAGTTTTTTCAGTTTAGAAGCCACCTTTTGAAATGGGATAAAATCAAGGGAAAACGATACGGATGGCTCATGAACTTTAATTTAATGTGTAATGTGATCTCTAAATTTTTAATTTATTCAATGTATTTTTTGAACTTTTAATTTGTTCATTGTAATTCTTAAATTTTTTGTACATGTTCAATTTTATTCCGAATTATATGAAAATATTTAACGTAATCACATCTTGAATTAATGAAATGACAACATTGATTATTTTCATATAATTTATGTTTTACATTGAACAAGTACCAAAAACTCAAAAATTACATTGAATAAATTAAATTTTCCAGGATTATATTGCATATTAAGCTAAAATTCAAAGACCATATTGAATAAATTAAAAATCCAAATATCATATTGCATATTAGGTCAATGTTCATAAATTATTTAGGATCGATTTGGTCCCACATGCAAACTGGCATTACTCAACCCACGAAACCAGATAAGATTACTTCAATTTGCTCTCCTTTGAAAAATCCAACAATGTCAAAGCCAAAGTTAATTTTTGCAACGTTTGCGTATCTCAATTGAAGCAATTATAGTTGACTTTTAGATGTTGAGGCATTGGTCATTGACATCATTCGCTTTATTTCGGGAGGCAAATCGACCCGTTTCCTGATTTAGAAGTAAATGGGAAAACCGTTGTGATCATCATTGCAAGAATAATGCAGAAACTTAGAAAATCCATCCATGATGCTTGGTGACCACTAATCATACTCATGAAGCCAATTGATCTTAGCTGATGAATTTCATGCAAGTACATAGAATCATGTCTCAGAATAAATATCAAGTACGTGTAATCCGTGCTTTAGTTTCGTATAATAGCAAAGGCAATTAAGTTGCACGATGAACTGAATTATGCGAAAAGTACCTTACAATCGAATTCTAAGGTCGGATCACAGCTTTTCAATCATATATGATAAGATAGTGTCGTCGACGGATTATAAATTCAAGAGGATATTTCGGAAACATTGAACGAATAATTAATGCAGAACTAATGAAATTTCAGAAACATTAGATAGTTACCAAAACCTACTTTACAGAGCATGACTATACATAAGAGCAACCTGATACTGACATATAATTAGTCCAGGACATATACACAGCAAGTCAAAATGAGCAATAGTCTTTCAAGACCTGTCTTGCAAGATCGGAGGCCCCGCTCTTCTTGTAGATCAGATGCAAGTTGTAAGCAGCTTCTCTCCGGAGATCACAAGAACCAGGCTTCACGTTTTCCGCATGGAACCGATTCTCGTATGGAAGTTGTGGGAGAGGACAGTCCTTTTCTCGTGTGGCCAGCACCTTCTCGTAATACGAGGCCGCAAGCGTTACTAGCCCGACATGATGAAATGCCCGCGCAATGTTGTACAATGCTTCCTGGACAAAGATCAAAAGTTGATGATTAACAGTGCATTTGATCGGATAAGAGTTGCCCGCACTATGAGTTGCCATTCTGAAACTAAAATTGACTAATCAGACAGGAATAATTTGCAGTAGACCATCCAGCAAAAACATGAGAGTTTAAGAAAACGAGTAATCTCAAATGACAGGTAATGAAGCAAAAGCTTGTAAAGGTTCCACCACATCTTATGCCTTAAAGACTGTCCTTCCTTCCGTTCGTCAGCATCTGATTGTAAACCCCTTTATGTATTTGCTTCAGAATCTTAAGCTCAATTTATTTTATACTTATGATTAACATCTCCTGACCCTAACATAAACCTGCTCAAGATAAATGTCCGATCAAATTCTTAGCTAAATATCAGCACAAGCACCGAAACTTGGAATGACACACATCATCCTTTCCTCCAAGAAATATTAAGTGGAGAGATAGAAATCTTAAAAGCTCCTTAAACATATTTTGGTAGGAGGGATTAGGAAGGAAGCGAAAGGATCCTAAAAAACACAATCTGGTTTGGATGGAAGGGTCAAGAATGAGAGATAGGATTAGAAGAGATTTTGGGGGACTGGTAAAGTCTATCTTTATGTACATCTCAAGTCCCTCCAAATCTGTCCAAATATGGAGGGATTAGGAGAAATTGTTTTATTGATTAATAAACATTTTATTCTTTCTCACTTTGCCCTCGTTTTATATCTGTTTCTATAAACCTGAAAGTATATTTATATCAAAATGCATTCTTTTCCCTAGCTAGCATCTAAAATTTTTTATAAATCAATCATTTTCAGATCAGTTTTTTTCTTTTCTCTCATAGTCATTTGAATCACCTCTTTTCTTTTTTCAATCACCCCTACCAAACATACAGTTGAGCTACTGTCTATTACCAAGTTAAACTGATTGGAAAACTTTAACGTATTGGAAGGAGTCCGACACCTAAACCAGAATGTGCCTCATATTTTATTTTCATGCACAATTCATCTTTAAAAAAAATATATGTATCTGAACATAATCTGCTGTTGACTATTGATGCAGGTAATATGAATCAACAAATAACAAAAAGGGACTTAATCATTAAAAGGGAAAAAAAAAAACCCTAAAACCTAAGGATAAAATAGTAAAGAAAACCTGGCTATTTTCACTCTGCTGCAAGTTCTTGAATAGAAATGCCAACCCTTGCGTAATACATTGATGCTTGTTTTGAAGTCTGAAACCAAGCGCCAAGTTAATCAGGGAAGTTCCTGCACAAGAAAAAGGATTGAATGTTGCACGACTGACAAAAGCAACAAGGGTAAAAGTTGACATAAAAAGAAAGGCAATCCTTATAGCAAGTTACCAACACAGAGGTTGATTAAGGGACTGTCAGGGAGCAGCTTATAGGCCTTTAGGTATTCCCTTGCAGCATCTTGGTGGTGGCTACTAATCATAAACTGATGCCCAGCAATAAGAATAGGTGGCACACAATCCGCATGTTTGACACGCAAATTACGCAAAAACTTCGAATATTTTTTATAGTCTTTCTCCATGCTGCAAGATAGAGTGGCATTTATTAAACAATTTGATGAGCACTAATCCAAATATAAACCAAAAAGAACAAATATTGTCAGAATCATTGATTAACGCCCATCTTTGACTCAATGCATCTATGGTCCCACAGCATATGCTGAAAGCAGATAGTGCAAAGGTGTGGTAATATGTTCAGATCACAAAGGAGCTCTTAGCTACTATTACAAGAAATCAATGACATTGACACTAAAGAGGTTGAAATCAGGTTGCTAGTTGAGTTGAAGATGCAAATGATGTCTCTGCAAGAGGAGATATTCCTGGCGGATGAAACGTCATGAATTTCGAAACCCTAATTTTATTCGTTAGGCAGACAACAAAAGAATACCTTTCCATGGAACAGAAAACCACCAGGAAACCAAATCAAGCAAGACAAAAATAGCTGGTGTGGAAAAGGTTAGCAAGGCAGCAAGACGAGGAATGTGACAAAGGACTTCTACTGTTTTGTGCATGAGAAGTTTGAGGGGCGAACTGAAGACCTCCACTTCCCTCCTGCTTTTTGGTTGCAGAGAGACGCAGAAAGAAAAACTTTTCTATAATAGATAAAGGAGCTTTCTTGGTTTCATTAGCCTTTTGATAAGGAGTAATAGACGCATGAGAATGGATTGGGTGTTGATAGGCTCTTCTCTCTGCGACATTTTTTCTATTCAGTGTGTTCCTAGGTGAACTTCCATCTATAAATTCATGTTTTGTCCAGGTACTCTGTACAAATGATGGATCTGGATGATCAAGATAAGCACAAAAACACATTGAACATCCATTTTTTGGTCTGCATTAGAGACTAGTGCAACTTAAATACAATGTTTAAAATAGACAAATCTAACATGATCAACATATTTTGACAAGTTTCCATAAACTTGCATAGGGGTGTTGAGGGGGGCAAAAGAGAATAGTTCAATAGAAACAAACTAATCAAATCCAAATTGAAAAACTCTGCTTTATTAGTCTCTGTTCAGTTCGCCTTTTTCGGAGAAAGGGAACCAATTAAGTTGATATGGTTTCATCTTTTGACTTTTTTCTTAAATTAAAACCAAACTAATGAACCAAGATATTTGAGATGTTTGTATGTTCAAAAAGTCTATTTCACACGACACAGAAGCAATTCATTTGAACTAATATTTTCTTTCGAATGAAGAAAAAGTTTCAATGAAGAATATTTTGAAATTTTTGGTGGGGGTAAAAGATTACTAGCAAGGATACAGTAGTCCTCATAATTTATATTTTGAGCCTCTTCAAATAAAATAAACATAAAAAGAAAGGTGTTGAATAAATGCTTTGGATCAAAACAAAAATTGAATTATTGGGATGTATTTTGTTTAATTGTCTTAGTTTTTAAACGAGAACAGACCAAATATAACCCCCTAGCAGGCATAGGGGTCCGAACCACAAGGTAGATATCCAGAGACACATTTGCATAGTTGAATTAAAGACGAGTTCGAAAATTGAGCAACATGGGGTGAAGTAATGCATTTACCCACATTCCACTCCTGTTTCCTTTTTTAGTAATAGATCTGATGCAATCAAATCTAATTAAGAGAATTTTCTATGACTAAAATATTTACCTCAAGGACTTCAATTTTAAAAACAGTTCTTCACTCGACATAGAAATTGGAAAAACTGCTTCCTAATTAATTGGATATCAACAATAGTGAGGGAGTCAACTCAATTTGTCGATATTGCTCATGCCTGTCTAAGACACTGAAGCATGCATAAAACAGGTCCATCCACAATATCTATTTTTCGGTTTTTAAGCAATGGTAGGGAAGCTTCATTAGGTGCAAACAGGACTGGCAAACCCATACATTTAAAGAATGGAGCTCATAGTAATAAAAGTTTTGTTCAAGAACCAAGAGAATTAGGACTGTCCAAAATAGGGGGTACAAATTGGTTTTCCTTTGCAAAACTAATGGGATTATTTGCCCAAAAGTTTTTATCTTATTAGTTCACTATCAATGTGTTATCTACAGTAAGTTACAATGTTGAAACAGAATTTTCTATAGAATTTTAACATATATAAAAGATCTTGAAGCATCCAGAAGCAACAAGGTGCCTCTGCATTGCTTCTAATGCTTGAAGGACGCAAAAATGCCATAAAATTTGGCATCAGTGGAAACTATGCCAGATCAAACTTCTTCTATTATAAGATATACTAAAGAAGAATGAAAAGAGGCGTGAATATCACTTCTGGAGCATCAGATGAACAAAAATTACCTTACTTTTCTAATGCTACAAGAAGGCAGAAATCCAATGAGAGCATAACGTTGAGGAAAGTTTCCAGTACACCCACAAACAAAGGTTCTAATCAAATGATCTATGATGCAGACAAGAGTGATTTTACTGCTTCTTTAGAAATCTTCATAGAGGGTACAGTTTTCAATGCAACATAGCACAAAAAGCATGCTTAATAAGAGAGAATGAGATATAAAGGCGTATGTTGAGCAATATGATATGACAGAAGCAACATGTACCTTGAAAGCATCTTGTAAAAGCAATTCCAGGCAACCAGACTGTGGGGATGCTGCTGCACAACTTGCCTTACCCAATCGAATCCCTGTTTTGGGTCTGTGGTGTTGTATGATATTTCTGGATTCAAAAAGAACATAGTCATGAGTAACTCCTCAAACACCATAAAAATCGTGCATGGTTATGATAATTGCGCAGCTAAAATGACTTCCAATGCCACCAACCAGGTCCTATGTTATCAGCTCTCCTATAAATTGACTTATCCTTGTCTGGACAACATTCACAGGTGTAGGGATGAGGATGTGGGTGTGGGTGTGACGGCACTGTTTCAGAGTTGATCATGCCAAGCTCGTCTTGTTGTAGACTACCCCAATACTAACTATTCACAACAAATACCTCGAAGAAAAAACTAATATAAGCATGATGACCAAATATCTGGGAAGCAATTGTGCTGAGATAATATATTTTGTCAGATAACACATTTTACATCCATAAGCTAAGTCCATGCACCAGCGATCGTGATAAATTAGCAAGTCAGACACAAGGCATGGACACATACTCAGATCCGAGTAACATCAATCTATGTCTAAACGTAGTTATCAAAGATTAATACTGAAATCCCAAACTTTGATCAATTAAAGACTCAGACAGTAAAGTCAATCCATAAAATCCCAAGAGCCCATCTGACTCTACCCTACATTTTGGAGTTTCAACTTTTGTGCTTTCATGTGTTGTGTGCTGTTGCTTTGTTTGATGAACAATAGATAAACAAAATGTAGGAATCACAGAGTGTTTTACAAAAGTGTTCTGGAAGGCTTATCCTGTGCCCCTTTGTTGATTGACTAAGCATAAAAAGAACACTGAATTTTTTATTTTTTTTTAAATAGCTGTGAGAGTGACAATATCAAACTGTAAATCACATCTATGACAAAATTGGCTAAACTGCAGGGAATCTATTTTATCAACATCTAACTCTCTTGTCTTGAATATAGTACAACACACTCATCTTTGTTCATAGTGCAATACTATTTGAAGAGAAGAATATATAGCAAATCTTTTACTTTTTGTACAAACACAGATCACCATTATTGAGCAGTAGTGTCCTTTTCATTTGTCATAACTCATGAATCATTTAAAATTATTTATATATGTTTTTGAACAAATTCTGCTTAACCAATATATGCCAATGTGAAGCCACATAATTTTACCCTTTAGATACTTCACAAACGTCACCACTAGTTTTAATCTATGATATTCAGAACTTGAATTCATGGTCTTTTACCTCTAACACCATTTAGTGGTCATGATACTCTGACCTATCAGTGATCCATGCTTAAGAAAGCACACTCAGTGTCATGTACACTGATGTTTTGATATATCAGAATTGACAATCAGAATGCTCCACTATAGGGCAACAGACATACTCAGACATGATCTACTTTTTAATGAGATAAACCTTACATTGTATTTGGCATAAGAATTTGTAACATAGTATGAAAAAAAATGCCTTCTAACTGAGCATCTTGCATTTTGGGACTTTAGAATGTTGTGACCCACTAAGATAGAAGCCTACCCCTCATGTATCCGACATTAGACTTCTAACATTCCGCATTCAAGTTCTCATTCCAAGAACAAAGCAATCCACACCATGAATAAATCTTGATCTCCCGCAACCCTATCCATTTCCATAAGACTGAATATGTATAGAACACCACCTGAAGTCCCTCCTAACTTTCCATGTCTACTGCACTTAATCTACTCCATCATAACATCCAGTACAATATAGTTTATTTTACTTAGACACATAACCTTTATAATTCATTATAGACTAATGCTATTTCCATTATTTCCTTTCTCAGGCCTCAGATAGAAAGGAAACTCCCCACTTTGTCTTCTCACATGTCTGAGCAAGTTGGAATATAAACATGTTTTGTGCAGAGGCTCTTCCTAGAAAAAATGAGGTAAAGCTAAATAGTAATTTCTAAAACAGAGTAATCATGTGAAAACAAATATGGTTCCAAGTTCAGGAATTACGTGCTCCAAGTGACCGAAGCTCCTCCTCCTTATCCGAAGGAAGTACATTGTGTGCCAATCTCAAAAAGAGATCAATAATCTCTAGGGCGTCCCAATACCTTTTCAAAGATGCCAAGGCCTTAGACAGCTGTCAAATATTGAATTAAGAAGAATCAGACAGTGTAAGAGGAGAAAGATATTTTACAGCAGCTAGAAAAGCAAGTTTTTAATGACCAACAAAGAAATAATAAGTTTTCACAAAGAACTTTCTAGGGAAGTTCAGGAGTCAAATTTTAATGAAAGATAAGCAATGAACTAGAAAATGAAGAAAATCACATCGACTATAAGAAGATGATGCTGCTCATCTTTCCAAATATTCTGCAAGGGGGGTTCTCTCATGGTTTCTTGTGGGCGATCTTCCTACAAAAATGACAAATTAGTTATTAGTTTGCACAAGTGAAGCTACTACATACATCTTTCATGTAATAACCGATCAAACAGATGCTACCAGTTGATCATCATCTGAATGATCACTGCACCAATCGACTCCTGATGCAACAGCGGCAGCTTTTTTTTCTTCCTTCAGTGTTTGCCTCTTTTGAAGCAACCTTCTGGCTCTAACAGCCTTTGACCTGATTCAAAGTGGTTTACATGAAACAGTGCATCACAGGATTTTGGCAAATGGTAAGACTTTCAACAGAAAAAGTCAGGTGCCACACTTTGACAACAAATCAATTCATCAGTAGAACTAGTTATGCAGTACATGCCCCCCAAGGGGGGGGGGGGGGGATGGGATCTCCATCAGTAATAGTGAAAATCACAAGGAATTGAGTTATGTCCAACATAAATCTAAGAGGTACTTCACAAAATATCAGCAGCCCTGCAAGGACCTGTTCATCCAGCATGATACTAGCTAGGTGGCTATCAAAGATTAACCACAGCGTGATACAATTTGTGTAGCAATCCACATGTGCGGACCGGTTGGTGACCAACCCTTAGGCCATGGGAATTAGTCCATCATAAGGAATGAGATATGCACAATAGAGCAAATCAAGCAATTGTATTAAATTACATGGGCCCTTTCATCAACAGACAGATGGGCAAATTATGTAGCGATACTGGTATTTTTAGCTTCATTCTTGACACCCAATGAGCACGGTAATATAGCAAAACATTCAGTAAAAAGTTTGAATCCCTTGAAAGTTGCAACCAGAAAGGGGATGCATGTCCAAAACCCACAAATTTTTCACATGAAATACAACAGGGTTGCAGTGCTGGACTATAAAAAACAAGCATGTTGGTCAAGAAGCAGGTTGGTGATCAAATTGGTTCAGTCATTTGATCAGTGGGACCCAAACTATATACCCCGAATCAAATTCTCCCATAAACTTCACAGATTTTTCTGTATCTGAGAGTTCCGATGGAAGACATGACCCAGACTAGCAGCTTGAACAGTCCAAAGCAGTATAATAGAACAGTGCAGCATACCAAGCCCAGGATTTATGTAATCCCAGCATCCAACACAGACACAAGATCAAAAGCCAGCATGAGTATGGGTCATTTGGAGTGCTGCACTTGTCAATCTTAGATCAGTTCTTAATTAACTTCAATCGTCAGCAATTCCCAAACTTCATGAACCAATGTAGTGCGGATTACAGATAACGAATGCAGTAAGTATCACCAGTACTTTGGGCATCATTTGAACATAACATTTCTTTCTTCCATCATCTGGTTTACAATTGATCATCTCCCATTCTGCTATTGTCTATGAGTAGGACAATCAAAACCTGTAACCAGGCTTAACAGTCACATGCCAATGCCATGAACAAAAAGTTAAATGCCTAAGAATGACAGACTTCCAGGAGAAGGTCTACGCCAACACAATTATATGCCCTAAGCCAGAAGCTGGATAGTTGAGACTATATAGCACTCAGAGATATCACTATCAGAGATATTAAACAATCAATTTTCGAGATGGATGGCCCAAATGAAACTTGTACATAATAACTAAAGTAATACTTGTGAGATAGGTATTTATACTCACAGTTCTGAGCTGGGAGCAAGTGGCCGGAAGCCGGAAAATACGTTATCATTCTGCTGCTGATCATCCAGAATTTTGGCTCTTTCAAAGAGAACTCTTCTCGGGATTCTTTTTTTTGTTTTAACCTTCCTTGGCAACATTTATTTGAAAGGGAAAAAGGCAATGCAATAAGCAATACACTCTAACATGAAAGGTCACCAGCGCTTCACACGCATCAATTAAATATGTGAAAGGAAAAAAAAAAGGGACAAAGCAAATTGGTGAAGAGAGGCAGAAAAATATAATAGATTTCATTTGTAAAGAAAATATACAAAAGAGATGACAGTTCATAATAAAGTGGCGATTAATATTGTTGATCCAACATCAAGGAGAAAAGATCCCCTAACATTCCCCAAAATAGAAAAAGGGACAGAGAAGAAGTATTACCTTCTGCCGAAGAGTTTCGATATAAAGTGACTCGCGAACCAGAGGTAAGATTGCATCAACAAAGTCCTTAATCATTCCTTTTGCTCTATATATGCTGCAAAGCTTTAACCTCACTTTTCCATCATCCCACCATGGTCTATGATTATCAGAATCCACATCCCCAGAGCCTACAGATGAATAAAAACATTACCAAAGACTATTTAATGTAAGACCAAACCACCACAATGAGCACAACAATCACCAATTGATTGATACCTGAATTTTCAGGAGGAGATAGCAGTGAAATGGTCTCATCTACTCTATCATCTTCAAGGAGCAGTGAAGCTAATGTTAGGCGGGCACCAACATTGTCCTCAAGTAGATGCAAACCTGAACTGGCACATGAATCAGTTGCAGCACAACACATTTGTTTCAATCATGCAGACATGACAGATGTTGGCATGTTAACCACTAAGCACTGTAGAATTACGAAGTCCACATTATCAACTGGATTTCTTTGAATAATATGTACAGCAAACCTACATTGACAAACATGTGACTCAAAACTCCGATCCACCTCATTCCTCTCCTTTGTAAAACCTCAAAAATTTCTCTAAATGATATGTGACTAATTATGGATTACTGAGGACTAATATCTCTGGGAGAAAAAAACTACCCTCATGAAATACTCACTTAAGGAATAAGCTCAATGAAAACCAGCTTAATTGCACATTGCAAAAGAAATAATATTCCACAACCTGTTCCATAAGCAAAACAACTTTACTTCCATTGTGCGCCACCAAAGTGTATGTACTTGTTTGTCCTTTATTTCTATGTTATTACAAATCAACAATATAGCGTAAAATCAATTATGTTTTTTTTTTTTTTTTTGGTGACCCGAGAGCCCCTGTACAGCCGGCAGCCGGTGAGGTAAACCCGGAGCAGTGCTAGCACAGGACCCACCACAACGACACTATGCTTAAGACCACTAGTGACAACACTGGGATTCGAACTCTCCCCTTTTCATGAAAGGGAAGGAGCTCAAACCAATGCCGCCACCACATGGGGTGGTAAAATCAATTATGTTTTACCTCTATAGAAAGCTGAAATTGCATGTGCCCTCATTTTCAATGCTTGATAACACTGAGCAATCTTCAGATGGTAAGATCCCTGAGAGAGAGGTAGAGGAGAAAATCACAACTATAAGAAGCGTACGGTATTAAGCAATCAATAGGCAACAAAGACATATCATAATGTGAAGACAACGAAAGACAATCATTGACCACCGTCATTTTGTGCAGTTCACTCAGTCAAGTAACGATAAAGAAATGGTATTATATACTTCAAAGAGATGACAATATCGGAAACACACGACTAAGTCTAGATCACTTCTAAGGCGTCCAACAGAATACGGAGAACCTCCACAAATAATGTGATAGGGACCCAATGGGTATAAAAGAACACAAGCTCTAACTCCAAAATTTACAAATGCAGTGAGTAAAAATAGTTTTGAGGGCAATCCTCTCCACCCATACCAACTCTACATCGTTATAAATGGTTACTTTCAAGATAACTTACGAAATATGAGCAAACATATATTAAATGAACATGATTTTATTTAAATTAATACTTCACTGAGATGTTCAACTAAATCAAACTGATTTAGTGCCAACAGGCAATGAACAGAAAAGCTTAAAACGATACTCTTCAACTCTCTCTACCAAAACAAGTTTCGCTCTGGTGAATTTCTGATGCTTCTTTCCCTATCTTCCTGTCAACTCATCTTGCATTAAACTTTAAACCATTACACCAAAATACTGGACGCAGTGACCTTCTCCCCTACTTTAGGACTTGGGATGAGAGAGATGATGAGGGCAGCTTTTACAGTTCTTTGCTGAATTTTTTGCAAAGTTAGCTTTTTACAGTACATATAATGGTGTCTGAATTTGCCAGACAAAATTGAAACAAGGCACTGTAGTCAATCTGTAGAAACGGACATTTTTTCTGGTTCCAAGTATCTAAAGAGATATTGTGCATTGGGCAGGTCCCTACCCACAGCGGAACCACATATGCATAGTCACTTAAAGAAGTAGTCTATAGAGGGGAAGTGAACAATATCCATGATTCAGAAAAACTAAAAATGGCCCTCCAAAGAAGCATAGGACTAAAAACATTCTGTGATACTTTTGTCAAAAAGAGAACTAAAAAAAGGACCAGTTTTCCTTACGCTATTCTCTAAATTTCCCTCCAGCATCTGATAAAACTTTAATGCGCAGTCAAAATGCTCAAGACTCATATAGGTATCTGCTATTTCAGTAATCAGGTCTGCACAGTCACATGAGCTCGCCTTCTGCAAAAAGCTGAAGAGAGTCTGCAAAACATTGAAAGTACCAACAATCATTAGTAATACAGAAATACCCATATAAGCACATGACCATAGTCCACTGGCCTAATCCAAACGTAAAAAATAGGATGTGAAGCAGGATTATTCTCCAAACTGCTGAAACTAACTAACATTTAGAAAGAAAAAAGAAGTAGAGTAAGCAAGTAAAACCAATGCCACAGAAAAATGGTAAGATGGGCAAAACTGAAAGACTTGAGGAAACAAACTGTTGCTCCTTTCTGATGATTAGAGTCGGAGATCATTTAGAAACGCTCGGCTACGAAGGACCACTGATGCTGTCCACAAGTTATTAATCACCAACAAATCTGCAAATGGAATATGCCCTAGATTGCTACAGTAAGAGTCCCTAAGTAAGTCTTCTTATAGTCAGTCCACCTTTCCGCAAAGGACTACAAACATTGTGCCCACAGAAACCTGGTACTAGAAAGAAACCAACAGGTACACTGCTCAGATAGAAAGCAAATTTTCACACTACAAAGAGAACCACGAATCCACTTCTTCCATTCTCACCCAAAACCAAGGATATCCAGTATAAAACTCTGATAAACATGCTCACAAGATCTTCCAATTATTGATTTAGACTAGTACTCACTAGCAAACCCATTAGCAATCAAAACGGCACCCAAAATGTGTCTTTGGTTTATTAATGCATAGTGATATAGGGAAGAAACATCTACGCCTTGACCTACTACAGCCTATTTGCCAAAACCGATGTGATCAGCTTGTATATGCCACCCCACTAAACTAATCAATCTAAAAATTTCAAATCGCAGCAAGTGCGGCCTTGGATATTAATGCAGTCAAGAAGCAGTGGAACTTGTTCCCCAAAGTACAAAAATGACAGCATCCAATCCATCATCTTTGAGCACCCTTCATCAGGCTTATTATTAGACCAAATTTAAATCCATTAGGTCCAAGGATGTTTGAATACTGGAAACAACAGCGTCAACATGCTCCAAGAATAACTCAATTATATGGTAGAAGCGCAAGTCAAAAAGGCAGTGGAACGGACAAAGCCTGAGAGAACTTGAATATTTGAATATCATAGACAACACAGTATTAGAACAAGCACAATGATAACATTTTATCACACTGGCCTTTGGCATTAATGTAAGCAAGAAATGAGCATCTGTTGTAGAGAAAGCAACTCCCGCAATTGTAATAGAATCACCAAAAGATAGACAAAAAATTAGCAAAAAAAGAAAAAAAGCAATAGCCATTGTACCTCTGCCTTCTCTGAATTTCCGAGATGAAGATGACAAATTCCTTCTTTCACAACCAAATTTGCAGGGAGTGGCTTTTTCTGGCTGTGAGAATGAAAAAGCTGAATAGCTTTATCATATGCATTATTTTCCATGTATATCGTGGCTAGCAGATCAACCATGCTCAAATCAGCTTCAGATGGATGACTGTTTACATATTCAACCAAAATGCTGATAGCATGCTCAAGCTGGCCACATCTAAGGTACAACTGAAAAGTAAAGTAAGAAAATGTTACATTTCTAGAAAAACATATGTCTACATAAGAACAATGTTCCCAAAAAGCACAACCTCACGGAATATTAGCAAGACACCGTGTCCATAACAGATTTTATAGAAGGCATAAAATAAACAAAAGTTGATAAATAATTATTCATTGCAATTGTAATCATACAGGGAGTGACACTATCTGACCCTTACTTCATCTTGTAATCTATGGTCATTGTCCCACCATAAATTTGCTCAAAAATCAACAATTTGGTCAAGACTTCTTTGGTGACCAAATTAAAGCTTAAACAAAAGTGTTCATAAACACTGTCTAGATATTTGTCTAAAGAAAATAGAATGCTTTCTAGGAAGAAGACTCGACGTCAGCAGTGACTCTCAATGGAAAGGAACGAGATGGTCATTGACCAACAAACTCTCATCACCTGGGAAACACTAGCAAGTAACTATATCTACTGCAAATGCTACTCCAAACTTCAAGAAACAACCAGATAGTGAGAGAAAAACCTACTAGGAGACCTCTTCAATTATAACATCTGATATTAAATTCATGAGTAAAGGAAATCAGCACAATGTGAAGCAAAATATACAGAAAACTAGATCCCCACTCTAATCGAACCATACATATATCCCAGAAACAGTTTCCTTATGTGATGGTTGTACCAAAAACTTTTTGAGTTTAGTCTTCACCACGAACTAACCTCCTCAATGAAATGATGGAAAGTTTAGATCCTGGACCAACTATTGCAAACATCAGACTTGCATATCGTGCAACTTGTGCAACTCGCGCAACTCTGCATGATATTTTGAAAAGTACCTTACACATACAACCTATCCTCACCCTCGAGTAGAAAGTCGCAATTGCCCTTGAATTAACAAGATATTAGTTTTCTACTCCAACCTGCACAAGATGCATGCCCTAGATGCACACCAATGCACAAACTAACCATCCATCACCATGTAAATACAGCCCAGGAAGCCTGACTTTCATAAAGTACATAAACCATCAAATTAGCACCAGAAAGTAAAAACAACCCATACAAATTAACCAAACAAAATCAAAGCCCAAAAGATAGATACTAAAATACCTATTATTTTAATAACCGACAAGGGTTCATTTCAATTAACAAGTCTATTTCCAAGCACATGAATCAAGAATTTATCTTATGAGAAATGTCTCATCTGAGACAAGTTAGAAACCTTTGCCCCAGTCTGGAGAGCTTCAACATCCTCAGGACATATCTTTTGTATCTGTTCAAACAACTCCGCAGCCTTTTGATAATCTCCAAGGTTTGAATGCAGTGATGCTTGGTGAAACAGTAGAGAAACATCTTTTGGGTCTGCTGTGATGGCTTTAGAGAGGCAATACCTTGCCTGACCATTGTTACCTTGTTCTCTGTGTACAGAAGAGCAGGAAATCAATAACACCACAATTAAAGCAAAACATTACCACAGAGACCCTAAAGGCACACAGATTTATAGATAAGAGAGGTCGATTGTTCTCAAAGTCACTAGGTACATGAGGCGTCAATTTAAATCACATCATAAGCACTTTCAAGACATACATCAAAATTTGATGCCAAGAAAAAAATTGTATTCAGCCTTTCTGAATGACAATATTTTCACCTGGTTGACTTCTCACCAATGGCTGCACTAGTCAAGCCAACACCATTGTGTTCACTTTAACCACCCCTTCCACCGCATTACTTACCTCCAAGGTAAAACATTCCCCTACCAATCTTTTGAATCCCCGAGCTTGGAAAGATTGCCACTCCAATAATTAATTGCGTTTTTGCTGGCCTTTAATTTATTGCATTGTTTTTAGTTTTAACACTAGATATGCAACCTTCTTCTTCTTCTTCTTCTTCTTCTTCTTTTGGTGGTGGGGGGGGGGGGGGGGGGGGCACTTTCGACACACAAAATCTTCAAAAGTTTATAAATACCAGCATGCAAAGTTACCTCAAATTTTAATAATCTTTTACTAATCAATATATTATCTTTGTTTTGAAAGGAAACTCAAATGTTGCCCATAAGGCCTTGTTAGTCTAAAAATAGTTAAGTCTAAGTATCCATCCCAGCATCAGCAAAGAACTTCAACAGATGTACTCATATACATAAGTATACTGACCAGGTACAAGCCCTACTATGCAATGAATTGATGAAAATAGTGACGACCAAAAGCTTACAAGGACCGGGTGAAGAGACGCTTCCACATTGAAGAATCTTTTGGCTTAAGATGTGCAGCAATCATGTAAAAGTCCACTGCTTTTTTGTCATTGCCAAGATCATCATAAATCCTTCCTAATGTATCATATGGATCAGGCAAATTTGGTGCTAGCCTGACCACTTGACTCGATATTGATATGCCCTGAAATTTTGAAAAAAGAAAACAAGCCAAATAAGTATGTTGATTAAATCAATCTGCTGAACCATAAGGCTGCAACCATCCTACAAAAGATAGAACATGTCCTCACCCACATAATGTATGCAAAAGATGAAAAATAGAATGTAGAAAAGGTCCAGCAGTAAACAACTTTAGCTTACATAAAATACAAGCAGTAATCTCAAAAGTGGTTACCTGATGACATTCTCTATGTTAAAGGACCAAAAGACTAATTGACTCAACTTTACAGAGAACCAAAGGAGACATGACATAATTTTCCCTACAAACTTTTAAGAAAGATCAAAGGAATTAATTATAATAAAGCTGGAGAGAGTTCAATGTACTTTTGTAATTTGAGACTTGCAAAAGTCAAATAAGCTTGAAAAGAAGATTAGCAATATTATTGTAAAACCTGGCAGCTAAAGAGACTTATGAACAAATACAACATGTGTGCAGATAGGGCATCAACAATGGGATATATTTCCTTAACAGATTATTGCATAAAATCCTACAAAATGTCCATCAAAAGATAGTTGCTCCAATCAATAGTAAAATGCCATGACCTTCACGGGATTTTATGAACAGATAATAAAAGGATTCTCTCTAGAACTTACCTCATCATAATTACCACGGGCATAGTGAAGAGTTGCATCACCGAGCATTCGTGTGATTTCCGAACTAAGCTTATTTCTTGACCCTTTTCTCCTACCCCTCTTCTTAGTCTGCATGACGATAAAAACAAATTAAATACACCAATCTCTTTATTATCCCCAGTAGTATTGCCTAGATGGCCCTCGACTCTGGGTAGTTGAACATTCTTAATAGAGCTTCAGCAAGATACATCATTTGGTTGCAGCCATATGAGAAGTAGCCACTAGAGGCAAATGCAACCATTCCAGCATAAGAATATCAATATTGACTACAATAATGATAATACCATCTATCATGTCCCTAAAAAAACAAGATACAATATGCAATTCCTCAAAGATACAGTCCATTATGGACTAAGTCAAAACACACAATCCCTATTTCGCCAAAAAAACAACGATAAACTCAATAATCAGAAACACCACAATTGCATTGGGTGTTAGACTACACATATAGGACCTCCCCAAAGATTAAGCACCAACTGGATGCTAGCATAATATCTCCCCACTCTCAAAATTCACTGAAAATTCTTCTACCTATTATTGATCCCATTTCATCTAAATTTAAATAAGCTCCAGTGTGCATTTGCTTTTACATGAATTAGATTTAAATTTTCACTAATTCAATGTCAATTCCAGTGATAAACCCAACCTTTTTTGATTTTCTACGCAAACCATAGTTCATTGCTTCCATAATCTCCTCAAAGGTCGCTCCGGGATTGTCCTCCACCCGAGCCTTCTTCGCACATCTTTCCAAAACACTGCACAATAAGGAAGACAGTAAGTAACATAAGCAGAAATCATGGCAAAACTCAGTAACATCCAGCCCAAACAAAATGAAAATCTCCATACATTTGAGAGCTATCCAGGCCTTTCCGTTTCTTCTCGGCCAATGCTTCATACTCAAGGCGCTCAAATTGCTGGTAAGGTTGGAGTCCAGAATCATCGTCTTTCGTGAAATCTAGTGGGTCCATTCCACTTCCGAATTGGAAAACATACTCGCCATCACCATCGCCATCGCCATCATAATCATCATCATCTTCTTCTTCTTCTCCCCCCTCCTCCTCCTCTTCCTGCAACCCCTCCCCTTCTTCATGCTTTTCTTCTTCAGTCAGTACTGGTTCTCCTACTGTGGCCTGACCATCTTCGACCTCCACACCGACCACACCCTCACCTTCCATAGAAGTCACCAAAATCCCCTCACTATCCATTTTGACTGTATAAAACAATCCAAAGAGAAACATAATCACATCAACAGAATCCCCAAAAACAAGGCCTAATATCAACACATACAACAACAAAAAAAGAGAAAAAGAAAAAACTAATCTTTACTGTGAATTTCAATTTCAGCACCACTTTTGAAATTTACCCACTAAATTCCTTAACTAAAATACTCGTTTACATTCAAACCCAGTGCCACCGACCGTTTACAATGAAGATCAGTCTGCTTATGCAAGTGGCCAGCATCCACCACCAAACATACAATAATCACTGTCGGACGATTACAGGGGCGGGAGAGGGACTCACATTGAAGGTGCCCGGAGCTTAGAGGGACGGGGCCGCCGCCGTTCGCCCGCGCCGGCTACGACCGCCGGTTTTGTGCGGAAGTCGAGAGATTTTCGGAGGAAAAAGCCGAAAAAAGATCGGACCCAGTAGCGAGCTCGGTTTGGGATGATTTGGCGACCGATTCTGATGAGCCTCTCGGGGCCGGCCGGAGCGCCGCCGGGTCGTCCGTCGTCGCCGCCGCTCGCCGGCGGGGTTTTAGGCGGAGCTGCTGGCTGTGGGGTGGCGGAAACAGGAAAGCGGAGAATCGAAGGAGAGAAGGAGGGAAAGTGAAAGAGGAAAAAACCAGAAATTGGCAACCTCTGTTTGTATTTTTTTCAATCTTTTTTTGTATAAAAAATAGCTTTTGCCTTTTATTTTATTTTCTAAATTTTACGCCGCATGCAATTTGGCTTTTAGGTAACATTTCATTAACATGTAACTTTATATATGATTGTTTGATGACCTTTTAGTTAATCGCATAATTTCTACACCCTCTTTTTTTTTTTTATCAATTTATCAACATAGATATACAAATTTATCATGTTCCACGCCTCTAATAAATCCTCTTATTCATTTTTTTTTTAAATTTGTTCTATTCATCATTTGTTTTTCGAAGAGATAAAAGAAAGCATTATAACTTTTAGGGTGCGCATAATAAAATTTTTGGAATAGAAATTGAGAAGTTATAAATTTTAGCTTCTAATTTTTTTTTCTTCAAATATATTTCTACAATAGAAATTTATTCTAGAAATAGAGAAATAGAGAAATAGAAATTTTATCATACGCTTTAGTGCCCAATCTTTATGAACAATCATCTGTCATAGTTTTTTTATTGACTACTTTAATAATTTTGATAACTTAGGGCGCGCATGACAAAATTTATGTTTTAGAAATTGATTTCTAGCTAAAAATTGATTTATCAATTTCTATTCCCTTGACAAGTTTCTAAGCAAAGAAACCCGTTTGATAACGACTTAAAATTTATATTTCTGGAACAGAAATCCGTTTGATAACAGAATAAAATTTATATTTCTAGGAATATAAATTGATTAGATAACAACATAGGAAATCCTCAAATACAAAATAATAGTCCAAATAATACTAATACATTACAAAATGTGAAAATACAATTTCATGGAATTTCCAGCATATTATTGTCCTTTGCCATTTTATTGGCAATGGTTTTCCTAAGTGTTTTATTTGGTTTTCCTCCTCAGTCAATGTATCATTTGCAAGCTCATCCTGTGTAGGTTCAGACAAGTACTGCGGATCTCCATATAGGGAAAAGTTCTTATCCATCTTGTCCTGATCACAGATGTAATTATGAATAGCACAACATGAAATTACAATATGTGCTTGCTTTCAAATTGCAAATGAGGCATGTGCCTCAATATGAAAAAACGATTCTTCAATGTCGAAAATAATCTTTCAATGACATTCCTTAGAGAAGAATACCTATAATTGAACAATTCTCTTGCAGTTGTTGGGCGTCTCGCTCTACCCTTATAATCATTTAAATGAGTTAAAAATCCCAGAGTTGCTGCATAACCAGAATCCACGACATAGTATTTGCCTACAACAATGTATTCATACGTTGGTCATAATTTGTAACTATAAATATATCATAAAGAAAATTACTCCTTAAAGGACAAGCAAATACCTAGTGGCGGCCTAGGAAATTCCAAGGGAGGAGTCACTCGACAATCGTTGGCAAAGCCTTTCCAACCAACATATATAAAAGTAAATTTCATATTAAATAAACAAACGCACATCACATTTTAAGTTGTGATTCATTTCCTACTTCTAAATGGGATTTGCTTCAACACATGTACAGAAGCATGAATATGGGTGACATCAATGGCGCTTATACAGCCCTGTCATTTTATCAAAGACTAGTATTATACAAGATTATCAACAAAATAAAATTGATGGTGTAAATGAATATATGAGAATTCTACTTTGAAGTAACATTTATGGTTATGATCCATAAGAATCTTTTCTAGGACAACATCGAAAGAAGATGGTATGATAACCTCTTGTGCCAATTTGAGAACTGCTTCCAATATTTTAGTGAAGTATTTGCTTATAGTTTGTCCCGAACGTTGGAATCTCTCACATAAATCTCTATTTGAGTTCTTGTGACAAATCATAGATAAAAATATTGTTCATTTATCACAATATATCGGTTATCTTCCAACCAATCTTTTCTCCTTCATTATATCACAAAAGTTGAGAAAGACATGCCCAAATGGAGAAAAGAAAAAATAATTTCTATTTTTACCTTACCAAAAAAAAAAAATCTATTTATATTTCAGAAACGAGAAGTTAAAAATTTCAGCTTCGATTTCTTTGATTTCTCTATTTCTAGAATAGAAATTTGTTTTAGAAATAGAGAAATCAAATTGCGTTACCAAACGGATTTCTATTTTAAATCTGTTCTGAGGAACAAAAAAACAGAAAAATCGAGAAACATAAATTTTATCATGTGCGCCCTTAATCTACCAAAGAATTTTAACATGACATTGTTGTAAATAATCATGACGCAATTCTGGCCAATCACGTAAATGGATGACTAGTTGTGGCATAAGTGATCTAGTTCTTGGTACTAATAATTTTCAGATTGTGATGACGCACAATTTATGTTGTCATGTTGAATGATTGATTTTCCTTAATTGAGACATTTTTACAAAACTCCTAGCTTTAATATTTAATCTCAAGATAGAGGAAAATAAGACAAGAAGCAAAAGAGACGCTAAGGATGAGAGGTGAAGACAATTTTCCTCACTTCCTTTTTTGGCTTTCTTTTTAAGGAAAGCAAATAGATCTTTGCAATTTTAAATGAAATTATTCGGAATGCAAACGTGTGTGTGTTTGCTCCATGATTTTGCTTAAGTCTTAACAAAGCAAAGAAAAAAGGTGGCAAAACAAGAATATTTGCTTTGTAATTTTTGCTTTTGGTTGACAACATTATTTATCAAATTTTTAATTTCACTACTGCCGAGACTTTACGACCAACTAATATTTTTAAAAGATTATTTCAATGCCAATTTTTTTTTAAAAAAATGATATTTCAATTCTAGACTTATTATACGAATTTCAATTTAATCCTAAATCCTTACATTGAACCTTTAAGTAAAAATGCAATCAAGTCCTCTCACTCAAAGAAGAAAATGAGTTTATTAAAAGCAGTGCCTTTCCAAAATCTCCCCATTTTCAAAAAAAAAAAAAAAAAAAAAAAACTTGAAGGATGTTGATATGTTGATGAATATTACCCAAAAAATGTGTTTATTTTCCCCTCCTAATCCGATCTGTTGAAAAATTATAAGGATGGGGAAAATCATCGATAAAGTCTTCAACCTATTAAAATTTTATCAATTCAGTCATATAGCTTTCAATTATATTAATTGAGTTTTCAACATTTTCAAGTTTTTGCCACATGAATTCATTTGGCCAATTTTGGCCAGAAATCATTAATATAAATATTGGCCTTTTCTTTTCTTCTCCTTTTCTTTTTTATATTCCTTTTTTATTGTGGCAAATGAGGGTGGCCAAGCACAATAAAATAAAAAGTAAAGAAGAAAAAGAGAAGCAAATGAAAAATATAATTTTTTAAATAAAATGTTATTAAGAATTCTCCACAACCCTCACTAGCCACTAAAAAACAAGAAAAATAAAAGAAGGAAAAGATAAGAAAAGGAAAAAATTAAAAATAAAATTTTGGCATCCATATCATCGATTTATGCCCAAAAGTGATTGGATAAATTCAATTGATAAAAAGTGAAAAAATTAATGATTCAATTGGTATATTTCAAAGGGTTAGATTAAATTGGTAAAAGTGGAAGAGGTTATAACTTTTTTGATAATTTTCCCTAAGGACAAGCATCATCCATTATGCTTATTTGATGAAAATTACCACATAGAATTACTTACTGCTAATATCTCTTTTTGGCAATGGGCAAAAAATTCAATACCCGTAAACAACAATAGGAAGATATTGAATTTGTAAATTTCCTTTGATGTTGTAAATTTTCTCTCCAAGAATTGAGACTTATTGATGGCCTGCTATATCAGCATTTTAATGCACAAATGGTACTAACCCCACAGTTTGCCAGCGGCAACAATGTTCATAGATTGGAATCGATCACGCATTTTGAATGAAGATGATACAAGGAAGATTTAAATTCAAGTTCAATGACTAAGGTAGATTAGTAACAATTATCTGATTATTTCATTTACAACCATAGCTATTTGCTTTATCTAACTCGCAAAATCTTATATCTATATCCATATCCTTCTCTATTTACAAAAAGTATAATATCTATTGTCGCCGATTTTGTAGATCTTTGTGAAAATCTAGTACATATATGGCCTATAATGCATGTACATGTTTTAAATGAACTTGACCTTATCTCCTCCACTACGTGAACACGAGGATTGAGTTGATGACAAGGTTACGGATGTGATGCGAAGTTAACGTTTTTAAGCCAAAAGCACTATTGACCACACTTTTTGCTTTCTAAAATTATTTTTGCTATAAGCAATATCATTCATTGAGTAACGTTCCAATTTTTTTTTTTTTCACGCATACATAACGACCTTCTGTCTCATTTTTCTTAATTGCCAATACGATTTAGAATGATTTAGGAATGCTATCATCATTATGTACACTTTCAACCTAAATTTTTAGGTATATGATGGTTCTCATCTTAATCCTAAATGATCTTTTACTAAATGAATTACAAATAAAATTTACCGTACCATTTAAAATTAAGTTGCATGCACACATGATAACTAGTCTAAATACATAATAAATGCTTCTATCCTTTTTTAAATTAATGTTTGGTTTTAGTTGTTAAAAAAAAGTGAAGTAGTCAATGATTGTTTTCTTTTTAGATTAGAATTTGGATATCTATATGTGACGCCCCGGAATATTATGACTAATGTGCTTTTCCAATTCTTTCCATTTTTTTAAGCATGCGAAAGCGTATTTAGACCAATAATAACCTAAGACATATGAAATTCAGAGAATGCATGCAGGAAGATAAAACTAGGCAACTTCATTTCCTTTTTATTTATATACTTTTGGCGACCTAAGTCGTGTACAATAGGAATCGACCAAAAATGCTCATACTTCGGATTGTGCCAAATTTCACTAACTGTATCACTCCAACCACAATACCATCTATCTACTAGGTCGCCTACATGTCCCAAACCCCACTGCCTGGTCTTTCCAAAACTGTTATTCTCATCCTCCAACCCTCGTCCAACTCAACCCAGCTATCTCTATCGCCATCATCGTCCAGGAATGGGAGTGGTCCCACCATATGCCCATCGATCCAGTAGACGATGACAAACCCGATCAACACTGGGCCCGACGAGAGGCCAACATTGACTGTCAATATTGCGATGACCCAAATGGAAGTGGTATCAGGAAAGTTGGGGTCGTGCAGCTCAATCTAGTGTCACATGAAATCTATCAAGGCATTGTAGAGGATAATGGGGGGCACAAATAGTAGAGGCGTGTCTACTAATTTGAAAAATAATTATCCACCAAAAGTGAATATAAAACTTAGCAAACAAACTACCAACAAATCTATACTACATATCTCAATAACGGCACATGCAAGGGGGTTTAGACATACAATATAGAAGATTGTTTTAAGATCAACCTGCTTGAGAACCTTTGTGAAAATCAAGATAGCAAGTGAAAACCATTTTCTTTGAAACTAGTAAAGCTCAAATGAAATCTAAAAATGCCAATAATCATTGTTGACACCTAAATTTTGGTAATCCGATTAGTTATTTATTACATAGAAAATTATGGATTAATCTTTAACCTCTAAAAAAAAATATCAAAATTGCATTACGCATTTGCGTAAGACCGTTCAAGGCAACAAGGAAAAGAAAGCAATCGGCGTGGATTCCCGGTATTTTATACATGCCCAACTATTTGGGGAAGAAAATAAGAGAGAGGCAACATATGGTGATGATATATTGTGGGGATTTTCGTGAAAAAGGGAAAAGATATCCATCTTGGCAAGCTGGGCTCCATTGAATATTTACATGATCCGAAGAATATATTTTGAAGATCAAGTTTCCAAGAGAAGCACAGGATTTTTGTTAATTAAGGAGTACTCGCGGACAGAAAAGAGGGAGGCCACCAAGAAATTGAGACACGGCCACAAACCTGAGAAAAGCATGGACACGACGTGAGATTGAAAGAGAAAAAAAGTTAAGAGAGCAATCGTTGGGGGAGGAGAAGTCAAAAAAGGGAACACTTCTCAGGACTTGCGTGTGCCCGACTTGCGTGTGCCCAGGATACCCACGCAATCGACGTACGCACGAAGACTCTTTCCTTTGGTCCCTCTAGACAACGCCCCTGCTTTCCTGTCCAAGTCACGGCGATCCCTACATCCCAACCAAGTCTCGACGCTCCTGTTCATCCGAGTTGCTGCCTCACTAGCCGAGCCAACGCGAGCCGACACTACTGCTTGCTGCCTGCGATGCCAGCATCTCCATCGCTGCCGCAAGCCCAAGCCCCGCAGCTGTTCTCGTTGCACCATAAACATGCTGACCACCCACCCCCGCTACTTATGCTGAATTGAGAAGACCCGCATCGTGACGACAAAATTATTCGTGATCTTGCACCGAAAAAACCTTGAATTGTTTTGTGCCCCTACAGGTCAAAGAGAATAACTCCAAACGGCGGTCAAAGGAGCTTTGGTGAAGATTGCATTAAAATATAATAATTGGAGGCAATCCAAGGAGGGGACGTTCAGCAAACAAGAAAAGCAAATAAGAAAGTTCACTTGAAGACTTTCAGTTGTGTTCGACAACACCGACGTAGCCGTAACCAAGCCAAGAGCCCCCTCCACCATCGAGTGCCACAACCCCTTCCCGGTCATCTGTCGAGCCGATTCTGTTGAGTTCAAATTTAGCAATATTACTTGCAAAATTAGGTAATTATCTTATCTAGATTTGATTTAGATATTTTACTGCCTAATATATGTCTATTAGTATCTAATATGCATATTTATAAGCGATAGACATATCTCCCAATTAGAATTTATTGCATAATCCGCAACCGTACGTCAATTTTTTATTCCATCTATAAGGCTTTAGATGGAATAATTAATTACGCGAGAATAAAATTGATATTTTGATCTTTAAGGCTTAAGATCAATTTATTGATTTTATTAGCGAAATAATCAAGTTGATTAGATATCTTTTCCAAATTCGAACAATGGATAATATCCTTGATGATCGTGAATGATTTGGTTATCTTGCTTTAATTGCTTTATTTTTTCCAAAAATACAAAAAAGATTGCATTTGCATATCATGTAGATTAAAATTGATTTCCTAGATAAAATTACATGATAGAATAATTAGATACCTTTCTAATTATTAGAATGCATGTTTAGATGATATCTATCATAGATGGTATCTTGGAATTAAATTGCATGTTGAGATAAATTTCTAAGTTAAGATAGGATTCAAGTCTATTTCCTAACTTAAAATAGATAATATCTCACTTAATTAGATTTTTATTATTAGTAATTTTCAATTACTAATTTTAATTAACAAATACAAAAAAATATCATGCGCATATAGAATTAAATACATGAAATGCATGAAATTTAGTGATTATTGCTAGGTCAATTTAATTAGAATTTGCCCGTCATTAGAATTAGGTCATTTGGTTAAATTGCATTGCACATAGAGAAAATCCTTAAAAAAGATTGAGTGATGCGTGTTAATTAAAAATCATACTTAGGGCTTTTAATGTGAATTTTGAGCTAACATTGCAGATGCTTTCGTTGCTACGAGATAAGTCTCGTAATTTATTTATTCCTTTCTTGGGTGTTAAATTGGTGGTTTGCGCACCCACATGGTTATCTCATATGTTAGGGAAGTAAATTAAAATCAATTTAAGTTGCCTGCAAAACTTTTTTTTTTTTTTGAAATAAAAGAGAAAGTTACCAAAATGACGTTAAAGAAATCTAGCGTAATCAAGTCCCTGAATTCACAATTTCTGGTTCGTAGGAATAAAGTAAATCTCCCATTACTTTACTTGGATTTCTAATCAACTAACCAAAAATAGATTAGTGGCGATTCCTAGCTAATAGTCTTTTGCATGCTAAATACTTAAACCTGAATTGGTATGGGCTTGGGAGAGCCCGGGCTAAGTTTAGACTTAGTAATCTATTAGCCAAACCCTAGGTGGTGCACTCGAAGTTAGGTCGCGACAATCATATTTATTATGAATTAGCTGCCACCATCCTTCAGAGAACTCTGTTACCCCCTTGGCATCTCACACTCATTTAGCATGACGAGAACATTTGGAGGAACCGTTTTACACTCCTTAGGCATGGGGAGGTACACACTTACCCCTCTAGGCATCCCTACTACAACTTAGGCATCGTCACCCCAAAAACCCATGGCATTCCCAAATCACACACTCATTCCATAGTGTAGCTATTCATTAATTCAATTTAAATACGCCATCCACTAAGTTAATGTACAAGAACAATTCAGTGTCTACCATCAACAATCATTTATAAGCCAGAGAAATGATGCAAACATTTAGTCAGTAACACTAGTTCAAAAGGATGGTTTACAAAAGGGAGTTTAGCCAAGATCGACAAAAAAAGGGTAGCTCACATGTCTATAGAAATCAAGGGCATTCGCCAAGCAAATCAGTTCCAAAAATCATGAAACTTTAACACAATGTGGATGAGAGTTTGGGGAATATTTTCATGAAGAACTCAAAACCCGGTTCAACTTGTATGGGTCCAATAATTTTATATACTTCAGGTCAAAACAGGGTGAATTTCCATGAAAAAAAAAAAGATTTGAAATTGGGCTTATCAAAAACTTAAATGAGTTCCAAAAATCATGGGAAAATTATACGTGGTCTAAAACTTTCATGAAGGACACGGATCTAAATCTTGTGTAAAAAATTCTATAGAAAATGGAAACTAAGTAAAGGTTCGGTAATTGTTTATGAAGATAGATTCAGGCCCGTGTAGTTTTTCAAATATATTTTGCATGCACAAAGCTCAAAAAATCCAAATTAAAGTATGATGTAAACTAGGTATAATACATAACTTTTGTGAAGAAAGTCTCACCAAATTCGTACCACAAAAATCAATATAAAATTGGCAAATTCCCTGCCTACAGTAAATCGACCCTAAAAAAATCGTAACCTCATATTTGTCCATGACTCATGTCATTTAAGCTCAAATCAACGCACATTTCAACATCTGGCATTCCAACAACACATCCTTAGACTCAATGAGCTAAATTTCAACAATACTTGCAATGCACCTTTTTCGAAACCGTCCACGAACACAATTAAGCATGAAATCAACTAAGGCAGCAATAATTCTAGGAATTCGACCTCAATACACAATCATCAACCTATGTAGCATATGCAAAATAGTTTACTTACCTCTAGTCCAAAGCAACTGTTGACCTGGCTCGAAGGGTCTCGGAAGTCTGAGGTCGTGACTAGCCTTAAGTGGTTTGAGGTCCAGCTGAGGTGAGACGGCAAGTAGTGCACGGGTGTTGCTGGTGAAGTCGCAGTGTTGCGTGTAGTGCATCACCTGCATAAAACAGAAGAAAATTACAAAGAGACAGTAAGAGATGTTGAAGGGCAGAGAGCAAGTTTCAGTGAATTGAAGAGGGACGAGTGGCTATTGCTTCATTTATATTGCGGTCATCCCTCCCACTCATGGTCGTCGTTGTTGACTTTGGCTACCAGGAAATGTGCAGTTGGGGACAGTGTGTCACTCATTGACCAGCCCCAGTGGCTTGGTGCCACATTGCACAAAGGAATGTAGTGGAAGGGAGGAGCAGCTACTGGCTTGTAAAGCCATTCCCTCTCCTTCAAGCGGTGCGACGTTGACTCAGTAACGCTAATAAGCGCCAATTGGAAGAGTGTCATGCTTTGATGGGGCTAGGTGGCGAGCTCTGGAGATGTTGCATGGCTAACAAAACATTTCCATAAGTGTTTAATGATTTTGATGAAAGAATTTCCAAGTGATATTCTTGGAACAATTTGGTTGATCAAGAAGTTCTGAAGGAAACTTTAATAAGTATCATCATACATTACTCATCAAACTCAAAGAACTGAACTCAAAGACTTATCAAGGCGTTATGGTTGCCTATGATTAAGATTGTGTTATGTTATGATAATCAATGACAACTATTGCAAGTCTGATGGGATGTGATCAAACGTTATCAATCAGAACCAGAGTTGTGGTTTAATTATTTCCTTCCTTATGTGTTCTATCAAACGGTTAGGAAGAAGATAATATCCTTGTGCAAGGGTTGTAGCAATTGGTTGGATTTCCAGCCTTATATATAAGGAGTTCCAAAGGAAAGTATCTCTCAAAGATTTGGATTTCCTGAAATGTTAGACTTGAGGCGAAACATTTTTTCCAAGTTGAAGCACTTGACTTATGGAAACCTAAAATGCTGTATGAGCGGCACAAATTATGGGAAGTATCAACCTTGGCGATCCTGAAGGCATCAAATCTTCTCAATCAGATCTAGGTCAATGGGTAGATTGGTTAGATAAGTCCTCCTAGAGATATGTCCAACGGTCATATAAGATAAGATCTTGAAATTGAAGGAATTAGAATTTGCATCAACGAGAATTGAAGCTTTTAATTTCAAAATTTGAAGAGTGTTTTGTGATCTTTTACATTCGTCTCTGTGAGTATCATTGTGTAACTATTTAGATGCTAAGAGTGTGTGAGACACATGAGCTTGAGTGTTCAGAGCTTAGATCTTATAACCTCTTATCGAAACTTATCAGTGGGTTCCAGCCAATTGGTTGTAGCGTGGAAAAGTGGACGTAAGCTTGCAAAAGCTGAACCACTATAATCTTGAGTGTGCAATTCTCTTTCCCTTACTCTTTAATTTTATAATAGAATTATGCACTGGTAAGATCTAATCACTTCATCAGAAGTTGTCTCATTGCAATATCCATTTAAATTATTATTATTTCCACAAAATCACCTATTCACCCCCTCTCTAGGTGATATTTTAGTCATAACAATTGGTATCAGAGCCCGCTTACTCTTAATTGAAGTGCTTTATTACTTCTGAGTTAACGATCTATCTATGGCTAGTAATATTGCACCAGGTCTGATGGAAATTCAGAATGATACAGGACCTCTGTACTTTGATGGAAAATATTACAACATCTGGAAGAACGAGATGAAAGCATTCATCAGATCCAAGGATCCCTTGGAGTGGGACATTTTTCTGAAGGGCATAAATCCTGACACTTCTTCATCCAAAGAAGAAGGCAAAGAACCTAAAGTCTCAACCTCATATGATGCGAACGTCAAGAAAAGAGAAGCACTAGATGCTAAAGCTATTTATTTATTGTATTGTGCATTATCTCCATCTAAATATAATCAATTTTTTTCTTGTGAATCAGCGAAAGAAATTTGGGATATATTGCAGGTGACATACAAAGGAATTGATTGAGTTAAGGAGACAAAGATCAACATTCTTCTCCAACAATATGAAGCTTTTAAAATGAAACCTGAAGAAACGGTAACTGACATGTACAGTAGATTTACTGACATTGTCAACGGATTGGCGTATCAAGGGCAACCTGTATCAGATTCTATGAAAGTGAACAAGAATTTTGATGACCTCATGGGAACACTCCAATCCTATGAAGAAGAACGACTAAATGAGGAAGATCCTGAAGGTAAGAAATTGATTGCCTTAAAATCTTATATTGATTATGATGTTTCAGATTCTGAAGATGAAGAAGATGACGATGAGGAGATGAAGTTGCTAATCAAAAGATTTCAACACCTTATGAGAAAGAGAAGAAACTCCAATGGGAAGAAGCCAACAAAGAAATCCAGAGGAAGAAATTTTTATGATGGAGACGATGATGAAGGTAAGGATGTAATATGTATTGAGTGCAGGAAAAAGGGTCACATAAAACCCAATTGTCCTTTATTCAAGAAAATGAAAGGGAAATTTGAAAAGAAGAAGAAAACTCTTAAAGCTGAGATGTTGAATGACACGGAATTTGATTCTAGTGATAATGAGCAATGAAATCTATGCTTAATGGCAGGCATTGAATTTGAAGAAGATGAGGTAACTAGTTCAGATCTTATACTTGACGATGATGATCTTTTTGAAGAGTTATGTGTGGAACATAAGAAAGCGTTGAAGAAAATTTCCAAGTTGAAAAGGGAAGCCTCTAAATTGATACAACAAAATATTATGAATGGGAAAAAGATCAGTGCACTAGAAAATGAGAATTCTTCTATCAAGGAAGAGAAAGATATTTTGCAAAAAGAAGTTGATTCCTATAAGGAAGAAATTTCAAAAGTTTGCAAGAAATTTTCTCTCGGCTCGAAAACATTAGAGTATGTTCTCTCTATACAAATGTCGTACTACAACATATCTGGCATAGGCTTTGAAAATACAAGTGAGATCAAGAATGCATTTCCAAAGGTCAAGGAAAGATTAAAGCACCGACCGTCGATCCAACATTATCGAAATCATTTTGGTAAGCAATTTGTCAAGCCTATTGGATTTCAATATTACAATTGCTCGAATCGTGGTGATTCTAATCACTTTAAGGAAGAATTTCTATTTGATTGAAAGAAATCCAAGTCAATCAATTGGAGATTTGATGCTTCCACTAACCGAAAAGGACCCAAACAAATTTGGGTACCAAAAAATAGATGGATTACTCTTTTTGAAGAAAGAGAAAAATTAGTAAGGAAATGTATGTTTTTAGATTCTCATTATATTTGATAAAATATTTCAACCTTCATATTGTGCTTGATTTATATGATGTATTCTATCATTGGTTATGATTGAAATATCCACATGATTGTTGTTTAGAAATAATTCATTTTTTTAGGGTTAATATCCTGAAAAACTCCAAACTAGTACACATGTGACAAATTTACCCCAACTGACTATAAAAAACCCTAAACTGGTATATTTATGACAAATTTACCCAAAACTAATTTATTCGACTACCAAAAATCCCAAACTAGTACATTCGTAATGAATATACCCCATGTTAAATTGGATTTAGCACCACAAAAAATTACAAAGATTGGAAAACGTGACAAACGGAGTATAAAATCCAAAATTGATATACCAGTCAATTGTCACGTGTCATTTAACTTAATAATTTGATAGTAAAATTTAACAGAAACTAATGGATGGTAAATTTATCACAAGTGTATCAATTGAGGTAAATTTATCAAATGTGTACCGGTTTAGAGTTTTTTATGGTCAAAAAATTAGTTTGTGGTAAATTTGTTCCAGGTATATTAGTATGGGGTTTTTCAAGATATTAACTCTTTTTAAAAAAAAAAAAAAAAAACTGATTCTACGCTCGTATTTTTATGTGTTGCGAAGTGAGAATTTTTTGATTATGCATATTGTTCATGTGATGATCTTTATATGCCTTTAGATTATACAAAGTTTCCTATTTTGCAACTAACAAAAAGAAAGGATCCATATACGTGGATACCAAAAAAAGGGAAAAAGGGATGAGTTTATTGCAGTTGTATAAAGAAAGCTTGATTACGATTTACAAAAATCATGATGCTATCAAAGAAGGATTTTGAGTGAGTTTTTTTTTTTTTTTAAAGTAAGGTATATTCTGTACATGCACATTGGAATATGAATTGGTAATATTTGTTGCAATATTTATAAGATCTTGCATAGATTTAATGCTTTTACTATTTACATTCCGTTTGCGAAATGTGTTAATATTATATTGATATCTATTTGCATTTGAGTTTTATGGTGAAGGAAGAGTATTTTCAATTTTAAAAGATATTATTGCATATACTTGCTATCTTTTGGAAGTATATCTTATAATTGGCAAGATTAATCTGCGAATCAAAGGAAGGTATGTACGTGATATTCTCTATATTTTGCAAAGATTTTTTTACAAGAAATTGTAGGTAGCAAAAGAATCTTCCCATACGAAGTTTCAAAAGTTTTGATCCATAAATTTTTAAGATTATATTTTCAAAGGATTGAAAAATTCTTTTATTTGCGCAAAATTGTGCAAATTATTAAAGAAGGAGAAAGGGGTTGTACAATAAAGGTAGAAAATCACAATCATTTCAAAAATACATCAAATAGAGGGGGAACATAAATCAAGTGTGAGAAAATCCTGATTAAGTCAATTTAATTTTAGCCTCCTCTTGATTATGGAAGAAAAGGAATGTATGTTTGAATTTGCTAAGTTCTATATGATCCGGTTAGTATATTTTCTATTTCCACTTACTTTTTGTCATATTTCCATTATCGTTTTATTATGACAAAATGTAGTGAAATTTATATATTATGTCCATGATCTTTGATATATATCGATGTATCTGTTATTTGATTTTATAAAAACATGAGATATATTGCATATATTTTATGTTCATTGTAGCATCTATAAGATATTGTTTCCAAAAATTATGTTTCATGCCAAATATGTTTTGAAGATTGTGTGTGAAGATGAACTGAATCGCATGTTCATTATGTGATACTCTTTCCATTATTATTGTTTCTTTTGTGATGCTGACAAAAAGGGGGAGAAAATGAAAGAAAAGAAGAACGCTAAATGTAGCATGAAGATTTTGAAGATCTTTCATGATGTTGCTCAGGGGGAGCTATATGGAAACAAGGAGTTTTTCTTTCAATTTATTTATATCGTGAACTTCCTTAATCGGAGCAAAGGATTTCTTTACAAATCTTATGCATTTTAATGAGCTCGACTTTCTATAAGATATATGTGCTTATCTCCACGAAATCAGCAAAATTCTTATAGAATTCACATTGTGTCTTATATAAAATCTTGCTTTCAATGAAGCTATTTGATTTATAAATTTTTTCAAAATCTTTTATTAAGTTCTCTTGGAAAGTTTTGTCATCATAAAAAATAGGGAGATTTTTGAGGAAATTTCCCAAATTAAGTTTGAAGATTGACAAAACATTTCCATAAGTATTCAATGATTATGATGAAAGAATTTCCAAGTGATATTCTTGGAGCAATTTGGTTTATCAAGAAGTTCTGATGGAAACTCTGATATATATCATTAGATGTTACTCATCAGACTATGATTAAGATTGTGTTATGTTATGATAATCAATGACAACGATTGAAAGTCTGATGGGATGTGATCAGGCATTATTAATCAGAAATCAAAGTTGTGGTTTAATTATTTCTTTCCTTATGTGTTCTATCAAATGGTTAAGAAGAAGATAATATCCTTGTGCAAGGGCTAGTAGCAATTGGTTAGATTTCCCGCCTTATATATAAGGAGTTCCAAAGGAAAGTATCTCTCAAAGATTTGGATTTCCTGAAATGTTAGACTTGAGGCATAACATTCTTTCCAAGTTGAAGCACTTGACTTATGGAAACCCAAACTGCTGCATGGGTGGCAGAAATTATGGGAAATATCGATCTCAGTGATCTTGAAGGCATCAAATCTTCTTAACCAGATCCAGGCCAACAGGTAGATTGGCTAGATAAGTTCTCTTAGAGATATGTCCAACAGTTAGCTTGGACTAGGAGGAGTATAAGAGAAGATCTCGAAGTTGAAGGAATTAGAATTTACATTCACGAGAATTGAAGCTTTTAATTCCAAAGTCTGAAGAGTGTTTTGTGATCTTTTACATTCGTCTTTATGAGCATCATTGTGTAACTATTTAGAGGTTGAGAGTGTGTGAGGAGTTATACACACGACCTTGAGTGTTCAGAGCTCAGATGCTATAACCTCTTATTGGTTCTTATTAGTGGATTCCAACTAATTAGTTATAGTGCGGGAGAGTGGACGTAGGCCTACAAAAGCTGAACCACTATAATCTTGAGTGTGTAATTCTCTATCCCTTACTCTTTAATTTTCTAATAGAATTGTGTACTAGTAAAATCTAACCACTTCATTAGAGTTGTCTCATTGCAATATCCATTTTAATTATTATTATTTCAACAAAATCACCTATTCACCCCCCTCTAGGTGATATTTTAGCCATAACAATATTTCTCTCGATCCTTCTTAGCCTAAGTTGATAGTCAAAGCCTCGCACAATCTTTGGTGCCAATAGAGAGTTACACCATTATATATTTTGAAGTTACTTTCCGTTTAAGAAAGTAATTTATGAAAACACTAGAATTGGATCTTTGTATTGGAGGAAATACCGGATTGCTAGGACTAGACTATTCTTTTGTAAAGATGGTGGGGAAGGTGACATAAGTGGCCACTGAACTTTAGTCTAATATGTGTCGACTCTAGCCTTTCAATATGTTCAATGCATGTGTTTGAACTCTTGGTGAATGTGTCGGAGAAAATTTCATTGCGTGTTTTGAAATTGACAAAACGTTTCCATCAGTCTAGTTTGAAGACTTACAGACTCTTTCGTCAAAGTCTGAAGACTGTCGGACCACTGGACTCAAGATTCAAAGTCTATCATCATTGATAGTTTCTAGACCGTTGCAGAAGACTTATCCAGAATTAAGTATTTCTTTAAGGATTTGATTCTATCGACTAAAGAAGATCTCTCGGTTAGATATAGCATCTCGGAATCCATTATTCATCTTGAGATTGATTCAGGCATTTTGGATCCGTTGATTGGCGAAAGTATACTTGAAAAGTTCTACTTACTTGATTGTATGGATGGGCAGGATTGGTGGGCTATCGTCATATTTCTTAAATAACTCGAAATCTCCCTAATTGATTATGTCCAACGGGTAGATTGGAAGAGCTCATTTGATAAGTGCCAACGGTTATGATGGCATGGAGGAGTATATAAGGAAAACATTCTAGTTATTTGAGTGTGTGTGCGATAGAGAAATTCCAAAGTCTGAAATTCCCTATTCTTTATCAATTCAATTGTTGAGCGTGAACTTGTACTCAAAAGAGAGTTTCTATTTCTGTGAGACCTTGAGGAAGTGTAGCAGAGTCTCTACATTGTGGAATCAAAGAAGAGCTATACTGTAACAATTCTTTTGATTCTTAGTGAAATCCAGCCGGTGGGTTGTCAGTGCGAGAGGGTGGACGTAGGCTTGGATTAAGTCGAATCACTATAAACCTTGTGTTCATATTCTCTTCCCTAAGCTCTTTTACTTTGATCGTAACTCTATTTGATTATTAGAGTCTAATTTTCTTTTCATAGCAACAGAGTTGGTTTAAAAGCAAAATTTTATACTTTATTCTACAAAATTTGTTTTCGCACCTATTCACCTCCCTCTGGGTGCTCGTACTAGCTTTCATAGAATGTTCAATGTAGTAATTCTGTTTGCCCAAACGACAAATCAAATATTATTTGATAACATGAATTATTATATGTTCAAATGGACTCTAAAAATGACGAGTCAATAGGTCCTTTTTTTTATATCTACTTGAGAGAATAAACAAATTAGGCATTAACATATCCATCATTTTCTAATGACGCGAATTATTATATTCTAGTTGAAATGAATATCTTACTTGGATAATCCACGTGTAACCTTTTTTCTTGTTTGGTTATTGACCATTCAAACTAAACCTGATTGGAAGCCATAACAACAGATTCTTTCAACTTGTCTTAACGTAACAACGACATTGAACATTTTTATATAATTTAAGGACTAGATTGAATATTTACTAATAGTTAATGAATTATATTGAATAAATTAAAAGTCCGGGGATGATATTGTATAGTAAATCAAAGTTTATGAACCATTTGCATAATTTTTCTAAGACGATGTACAATATCTTGGGCAAATATCCTCATGATAGATAGATCAAACATGTTATATATATATATATACAATGCTTTGAAGTGCTATAGTTTTATGTTAAGCCCTACTTTCCTTTATGACAAACATAACTCAACTTTCCTTTTCAAATACCTGTTGGTAAAGAAAGATAAGAAAAATTCAGTTCGTGAAGCACACACCATCTAAAATGAAAAGAAGGGGCTATCCTAGGGAAGGCAAACACACCGTTCCACCCTAATGGACGTTGAATGGTCGTCTCAGTCGATCGTCTTGCTCAAGGACACAGAAAACCATAAGTATAGATTGAGGTCACTCACTCCCATTTCTACCATTCATTGTTCTCTCTGAAATTGTCACGAATTCCAACTTTTTTTTTTATAAATGCTTTCCTCGCTCTCTATCTCGCAATGGATCCCTGCCGCTTTCCGGCCCACTTCTAGATGACTAGCCTAGTACCTTTGGATTGGCTGTGGTACTTCTATTCATTTATTGCCTCGAGGATGCAGGGAACTCCCTGTGTGCATACTCCATAGGCGAGACCAGATAGCGAGGGGCCCCCGTCGAGGAATCGACCTCCATCGGATTTGCACCTTCAATTCAAGCCCTAAATTCAAGATCGGAACTACTAGCTCCCCAAATTAGTGCTCCCGATCGACATTCCCCCGATCAACTCCACCAATTCAAAAACCCTAAGTAGGATGCAAACATGAAAAAGTCAGCTAGTGCTAGAGGCTAGCAAGGGTCGACCTTGCTTCCTTCGCCATCTTGGTGAGGCCCCTCCTTGCTGTCCTTTGGCAAGGCTGGCAAAGGGTTCTTATTGGATCTGGTGAGGGGTAGCCTTGCCCAATCCTCACCAAAGGTCGGTGAGGGCATTTCAACCCTTGTAAGTGGGCAACCTCCACGAGCCATCACTAGGGGTGTCAAAAACCGAACAAAAAATCGAACCGAACCGAACTGAACCGAAAAATTTGGTTTTTTCTATTTGGTTTTCATTCGATTCGATTCTCATTAAAAACTGAAATTGTTTTATCGGTTAACCAAACCGAACCGAATCAACAGATCAATAAGAGCTTATTTCTTGAAAACGAAAAATATATACAGCAGAAAAAAAACGAAAAAAAAAAATGCAAAAATTGAAAACTGAAAGCTAAAAACCAAAAACCAAAAAATCAAATCAAATCAAATCGAACCGTTAACACCCCTAGCCATCACAGAGGCTAGCAACTAGCAAAGGTGGGGGGGAAGATAAGGGAAAGAAGGAAAAAGAAAATAAAACAAATAATTAATGAAAAATTAACAATTATTCAAAAATTAAAAATGTCCATGTCGGCACCAAATGTGCCACATAGGACGTCTAGCATCCATATCTGTAATTTCTGACCTAAATTAGCGAGATTGACTAAATTTGTACCAATATGAAAATCTTTGAAACAAAATTAATTAAATTGAGAAATTTATGACTGAATTGATATTAATGTAATGGGTTTATGACTTTTTTTAGTATTATTCCTCAAGTAAAAGAGATAATATCTATGGGGAAATCATGGGAATGTCATATAGAGTTGCTCTACAAGCAATAGAGAAAGGAACATGACTAAGTTAGCCTTCAGATGCGACATCCTAAGACGTGTCGTCAACCCATTCTTTTTATCTTTCGATTAAATGCATGCGGAAGCAACTCAAATAAACAATGCCTAGTTAAGCCTAGTCAATTCATCGCAGCAGGGATAGTAAAACACATCAAATATTTCCAAAGGCACAACCTTTATTTATTACTTGCTAACTTTCGGAAGTTTAACAATTATAAGTTTATTCAAAATGGCGACTTCCTACCGACCAACTTATTCTTTTTATTTCCAATTTCTTGAAAACAAACCTTTTTGGTCCAAAAATTTCAACCTTGCCATTGGGTTTGATTTTTCCTTTTCGACTTCCAATTTTCCGTCCAATAATTCCTTTTTCCGAAAATTTGAACTTGTCATGAATTCGACAAATGATGATTCGATGTTCAAAAATTTATCCTCGAAACCCTTGAAAGTTTGATATGCGAAATCAAATTAAATTTCATGGTTAAAAATCAATCAAACACGACCTTGGGTACAACATAAATTATCAGGTGGCTTTTAGGGGTTCTCGCGTGGTTGACCCGTGGTCAATAATTCTCAATCCACGTTTATGCCTCTTCAAATCGTGGACGACCTTTGGTGGTCATGTAATAGCGAGAGTTCAATTATGTACCATAAATATAATATCAACAAAAAATCGATTCATTGTTGTTCGACAAGAATATCGTAATCATACAAAATCACCTGCAAACCGACTACGTACTTCCGTTGAATCGATTTATATCCGTTCGCTAATTGATTTATAACAGCATAGTATTGACCCATGTCAATCTTTATGGTCAAGCGATTTATCCCTAATTGAATTCTCTAGTTTTTTATATTTTAAACCTATACGGCATCACCCAATAGATTAATCAACTCGTGAGTAATCAATTTAGAGTAAAATGATCATAAGTGCATCGATGAAATAACCATTTCATATATTTCGAAATATGGCCAAATTTCAGGATATCATAATGAACGATACAAATGCTCATGCTTTGCTGAATAACCGAGGACAATTCAATACAGAGCAAAATGTCTGCAGAACCATGAGCAAAATGAGCACGACAGTGGTGACCACAGCGAGAAACTTCCAAGAAGAGTAGACATACTTCCTCATGAGATTATAAGCCTTGACCTTTCGAGTGCTGTTGTAATACTCGTTGACGTCTCGGATTGTCTCGTCCAGCTCCGACGCAGTGCTTTTGGAACCTATGGAGTTGAACACTCCGTTGAAGAGCTCCACGACCTTGTTGTCGCTGTTCAGGCGGTTCAAGACAATGGACGCTTCCCTCAGCAACTTCAAATCCTCGGAGGTGTCGATAATGCCGTACATTAACTCAGTGTATCGTGTCAGAATTAAGGAGCCCCTCTGCGATATCATTTCGTAGGCCACGAGGTTTCGCAACAGGACTTCGGTGGTAGCCTTCAGATCGATCTGAGGGAGCTTCAAGGTAGCGGTTTTCTTATCGAACGCAATGGTTTTGATACCTCCTGTGGCCAAGCTTATTTTGATCCCGACGCTGTAGAGCTTTGACGCTGTGGGGATCATAACGATTTCTTGAAAAGGGTCATTCGGAAGGTACTCGGAGCATCCGGGAATCAATTGCCTTGCCAATTTGATTATCTTGAAGATGAGCTCGATTCCAATTGGCACTTTCAGCTCCTTCATGAAAGAGAATTTCGATAACTCGTTCCATGCTGCAATGACTTTTGATGTTGGTATCGATACCATGTTGAAGAAGTGCTTGATCAGCACTTTCAGCTTCTTCATGAAAGAGCATTTCGATAACTCGTTCCATGCCTTAGCGACTTTTGATGCTCGTGTCGATGACATGTCTATCAGACGGCGAAACCTTGCACCTGTTGATAAAAAGGTACTTTTATTCACTTTTTTAATGTGTGGATACAACAAAAGAAGGAAAGAAGCCATATCATCTAACGCATGGCATGGGAAATGAGAACTAACTTCTAAGCTCATTCTTCTTCGTCTGTGTTGCTTCTTGGCCTGTTGTTCCCAAGATGAGATTGTAAAGGAGATCGAGCAAATGCTTACGCTGAATGGCTTCAGACGGCGAGCACTTTTCCAGCTCGAGAGGTGATATCCCTTTGCAGAACCTCGTCAAAATCTCCCCAAGCTTCGTATCTATGGACTCATCTTCTTCATTTTCTCTCACTTCGTTCATCGAATCCTCGGTCTGCAACATTATTTCCCTCAGCACAAAGGTCGGAATTTGATTCTCCACCATCATCACGTCTTTGACGGTGGAGTCTGGGTCGTCATCCCAAATTGAGTCTTCCTTGATTCCGATATTGGGTGACTTGTATCTGTACAGTAGGTCGAGCAAGAACAAGCTGTCGATGGTCATGATCCATTTCAGAGTGTCCGTGCCGACTTCCAGGTGCAGCTGGTAGCTTGCGCGAATCTTTGCCTCCTCCACTTGGAGCAAACTAGCCGTCCGATCAAATGCCGGGAGCTTCAGCGCTGCCTGCGCCCGCCGGGCTGCGGCCAGCTTGGGGTGCTCCGTCTGGTAGAGCTATGGCCGGAGGTGGTGGTATGGTCCCAGCGCAACATGTTGCGGGATGTAGGCCTCCGGCTTTGCGGATTTGATAAATTCAGGCACGCAGTGGACGGAAACCGGGGTCTCAATATCGATCCCGTGATGTAGGGCGTCTCGGATGTGCTTCACCCATTGCTCCTCACTAAGGCTTGGGTTGATGATGGAGGTCGACGATGAGGACATGCTTGTTCGACGAGGTTTAGAGAGCTAACTTATATCTTTTGGTCGCATACAAACACATGTATCTTTCGCCTCGTTGCAAATATGAAAGAAAACAAGGCTGAGCTTCGTGGTGATTGCAAAGATGACTTTGAATATTATTAGCGTTGAAGTAGGGCAAGTGGTAGATTGTTTTTTTTTGGGCTGTTCTCCTGGGAATGAGAGCAACTGTCTTGAAGAATCAAGGGGTCGACTGATGGTCAAGAGCTTGGTCCTATGTGGTAAGATTCCTTGTGCAAAATCACAGCATCTCCCGAAAAAATATTGGGTGGTCCAGGACCACCACGTCAGCGTGGTCCCGGACCACTCACACGGCGCCACGTGTATGGGGAAGCGAGAGAAAGGATGAAAATCGGGGCTCACTTCTCTGACGCTCTCTTTCCTCTTTCTCTCTTTTGTCCCCTCCCCCCATATGTGGCGCCATATGAGTGGTCCGGGACCATGCTGACGTGGCGGTCCCGGACCACCCAATATTTTCCCGCATCTCCCATCTCCCATTCAGATCATCCGTACAATTTTCATAAATTAATGTGACATCCTCTTTTTGTCTTCTTCTTCTCTCTCTTCTCTTTCTCGCTCACGTTTCCGATCCGTCCCTCCTCTTCTGCCAAGTCCCATCCACCCTCCTCTTTTATCTTTCTTTTCTCTGCTCCCTCTCGCCATCCCCTGCAGCCCCTCCCCTTTTTCTTTTCTTCTCTCTTTCTCCCTCTCTCTCTCTTTTCCTTCCCCCCGCCCCATATTTATTTCGAATTTGCAGTTCCTAATTTGTCAATTCATATGTCACTCTCAGTATTGTCTGCATGTGACTCTTAGTACAATCTGCATATGAGAGTGCATATTCAAATATATTATATCGCTTGTCTATAGGGTTTTAATGGGATTTATATCTAAATAGTTTATCTTTCCAAAAACTCAAAGTAATATAACAGTATTTGTAGCAAAGAAGAAAATGAGTTTATTAAAAGTACTAACTTTCCAAAATCTCCCCATTTTCGAAAAAACTTGAAGGATGTTGATATGTTGACGTATATTACCAAAAAAAAAAAAAAAGTGTTTCTTTTTCCCCTCCTAATCTGATTTATTGAAAAATTATAAGGATGGGAAAAATCATAAAAAAAGTCTTCAAACTATTAAAATTTATTAATTTAGTAATAAATATTTTAATTTATTAATTGAGTCTTCAACCTTTTCAAGTTTTTGCCACTTGTTCAGTCAATTTTGACCGAAAATCACTAATATAGGCACTAGCCTTTTTCTTTTCTTCTCTTTTCCTGTTTTATTTTCCTTTTTTATTGTGGCGGCAAGGGTGGTTGGGCACAATAATATAAATTTTTTTGAAAAAAATTAAAATATTATTAAGAATTCTCCACAACCCTCGCTAGCCACTAAAAAAGAAAAGAAAAGAAGGAAAACATAATAAAAGAAAAAATGAAAAAGAAAATGTCGACGTTCATATCATCGATTTCTGTCCAAAATTGATTGGATGAATTCAATTGACAAAGCATAAAAAATTAAGAATTCAATTAGTATAATTAAAAGGGTTAGATCAAATTGACAAAAGTGTAATAGATTATAACTTTTTTAATAATTTTTCCTAAGGACAAGCATTACCGTTATGCTTATTTGATGAAAATTAGAACATAGAATTACTTACTGCTAATATCTCTTTTTGGCAATGGGCAAAAAATTCAATACCCATACACAACAAAAGGAAGATATTAAATTTGTAAATTCCTTTGATGTTATAAATTTTCTCTCCAGGAATTGAGACTTATTGATGGCTTGCTATAACAACATTTTAATGCACACATGGTAGTAACCTCACATTTTGCCAGCGGCAACAATGTTCATATATTGGAATCAATCACGCATTTTGAATGAAGATGATACGAGGAAGATTTGAATTCAAGTTCGATAACTCAGGTAGATTAGTAACAATTATCCAATTATTTCATTTACAACCACAGCTATTTGCTATATCTAACTCGTGAAATCTTATATTTATATCCATATCCATTGCTATGTACAAAAATATAATGTCTATTGTCGCCAATTCTATAGATCCTTCTGGAAATTTAGTACATATATGGCCTATATGCATGTAAATATTTTAAATGAACTTGACCTTATCTTCTCCACTACGTGAACATGAGGATTGAGTTGATGATAAGGTTACATTAGATGTCATGCGAAGTTAAAGTTTTAAGGCCAAAAGCACTATTGACTACACTTTTTGCTTTTTAAAATTATTTTTGCTATGAGCAATATCATTCATTGAGTAACCTTCTACTTTTTTTTTTTTTTTTTTCACACATGTATAACTACCTTCTGTCTCATTTTTCTTAATTGGCAATATGATTCAGACTAATTTAGGAATGCCATCATCATAATGTACACTTTCAACCTATATTTTTATGTATATGATGGTTCTCATCTTAATCCTAAATGATCTTTACTAAATGAATTACAATTAAAATTTACCATACCATTTAAAATGAAGTTGCATGCACACATTAGAACTAGTCTAAATACATAATAAATGCTTCTATCCTTTTTTAAATAAATGTTTGGTTTTAGTTGTTAAAAAATAGTGAATTAGTCGATGATTGTTTTCTTTTTAGATTAGAATTTGGATATCTATATGTGACACCCCCGGTACATTACGGCTAATGTGGTTTTCCAATTCTTTCCAATTTTTAAGCAAGCGGAAGCATATTTACACCAATAGTAATCCAGGACATACAAAATTCAAAGAATGCACGCAGGAAGATAAAACCAGGCAACTTCATTTCCTTCTTATTTATTTACTTTCCGGGACCTATACTTCGGACTGTACCAAATGTCACTAACCGTATCACTCCAACCACGATACCATCTATCTACAAGATTGCCTACATGTCCCAAATCCCACTGTCTGGTCTTTCCAAAAGTGCTATCCTCGTCCTTCCGCTCTCGTCCTACTCAACCCAGCTATCTCCATCGTCATCACCGTCTGGGAGTGGGAGTGGTCCCACTAGGTGCCCACCGATCCGGGTGTAGATGACAACAAACCCAATCGATTAGATTGTGCTCAGTATCTAACAGTGCAGTACTTTTGATTCTGTAGTGCCATGCCAGCGATCTTTCCTTGGAACTTTCAGACTGGAGAACCTTTACTAGACAGAGGGCATTTTCAGAATGGCCTCGGAAAGTAAAAGCGCAATCTTTCACGAAAAAGGTACCAAGAACATCTTTTCTTTCCTCTTGGGTCTTCCTTTGCCCTCAAACCTTCACATGAGGGTCCTGTTCAGTATACTGACGTCCAGAATGCGATCGTCACTCGACATCATTGATTGGCAAAGATGGCTATCTGGAAGAGTAATCGGTGAATCAATTGTTACTCGTTGTTTGTCATGACTTTCGTTCGTCATCTGTACAATTTCTCTAATTATCGTAATCACTCGATATCATCATACCCATATCTTCCACTCCATTCACTTAAATTACACGTGTATTTGCTTAGTACTATGTTTACAAACTAAAGTAAACAAAAATTTTCTCAAAACTCACGAGAGAGAAGCGCAAAGACTAACGGCAAGCCCATGATTTGTGGTCCACAGAATGTTGCGTTATTCAGTACTGCGGCAACATAGGGCATTTGTTCTGTAACAATATTATGAGGACAAGGGATGTCAAATGAGTGGAATGGGTTGAGTTTGGATTGGGTGGAAAATGATCTTACTCATATTGACCCCTTTAATCAATAATGATCCATTTTCATGCGATATAATTTTGATGACCCGTACTCAACTTGACCCCAGCATAGACCTATGCTGGACCTGACCTATATTATTAAAACACATCCGTATTTTACCCTAACTATAAAAGTAGATATCAGGTTACTTAACCCACTTTAAGCTCTTCATGTTAATGTGCTACTTAGATAAAATTTTATATAAATTAAGAAAGTAAAATAGAAAAAGAAGAAGATGTAAGAAAATAAAACAAAAAATGTAAAAAAAAAAAAATAGAAAACAAAAAGAAAAAAAGAAATCAAAAAGACCAAAGGTGACTACCATCTTTGATTTTATTTAAAAAAAAAAAATCTATATTTTTAAATTTTTTTTCTTCTTCTTTGCTTGGTCGCTGGTCACAGGCTGGCGATCGACTATAAATGAGCTCGAATCCCCCCTGCCTTGCTAGAGTCGGAAGGGTTCGGGTCGAGCTTAAGTCTTACCATATAGACGAAGCTGGAGCCTCACCAAAGGTTTGTGAGACTTTGGCCTCACCAATTTGGTAAGCTCGTCCCTCGCTTGTGGCTAGCCACCAACGGATGAAGAAGGAAAGAGGAAAAGGGAAAAAAAAAATTCAAATATATATAAAATGACCTCTTTGTGATTTACTTAAAACTTGTTAGGTCACCCATTTATGACTCATTAAAGATCCACATAGTTCTTATGCAACCCATTTATGGCTTACTTAAACTTATTTTTAAAATCTAAGGCAAACTCATTAAAATATGGGTTCCAATTTTGTGACCCCTAAATTAAGGACTAAAGAGTATGCAGATTTTTTTTTTTTTGGGGTAAAGGTAAGAAAGAGTATGCAAATTCATTGATACAAAAGAAATGTTAAAAAAGTACCAAAAAAAGTCTCAAACTTATTATATTAATACCAATTCAGTTATAAACCTTTTAATTAGATCAATTTAATTTTAACCATTTTTACATTGGTATTAATTTAGTCCATCTAGTTAATTTAGACCGAAAGAGCCGATGTGAACTCCATATGTTTTATGTGACATGCTCATGTTGACATCAAATTTCTTTTATAATTTTTAATGTATACGCTTTTTTATTTTTTTCGATTTTTTTTTATTTTTTATAATTTCTCTTCTTTTCTTTTTCCTTTTCCCTTTTTCCCTCCACCAGCCATCACCGAGCCTTGTCAGCCCAAGTGAGGACAACCCTTGCAAGCCTAGGCCCAAGCATCCCACTCCTAAGGCTGGCAAGGGCGATCCTCGCTTGACGCAGGCGATCTCTACCTTGTCGATGGCCCATAGAGGAAAAAGAAAAAAGAAAAAAATTAATAAAAAAAATTCGAAAAATTATAAAAAATTGTTTGTCGGACATGCAATGTAAAACAATAGATGTTAATGTTAGTGATTTATGGCCAAAATTGACCGGGTGAACGCAATTGATAAAAGATGAAGATGCTTAGGATTTAATTAGCATACTTAAAATTTTAGGAATGAATTGGCAAAGTTACAATGAATTTTGGACTTTTTGAACAATTTCCCCCTAGACAAAGCAACGACCAAGCACATTGGGCAAAGAATCCATGACTTGTCTTTCAATTTCATAAGGTTCCTTTCACCAATGAATTAGGGCATGCTCTCTCTACGATTGCCTGCGCGTTAAGGCAAGAATAGTGATCAGAACTTTTACATTGCCCCCCACTGGAGGAGATCAACAAACCATCTGAAGCCTTCAACTAAATAAAGGAGTCATTGTTCTTCTCAGTGCAAAAGAATCCAATTCCTGTCGGACACCTTAACCTATAAAAAGAGAAGGAAAGAGGGATGAGGAGAAGCCTTTATTCGACAAATTGAAACATCCCGTTTCAAACACTCCTTAACAGACAAAAATACACCAGAGAAGGGAAAGCACGCCATGAGACGCAAGGCTGCTGCCCCCTCCAAGCGTGTTTACGAGGATTTCAAGCCCGAATGCAAATGGCACAATGAGGAAGGGCGCGATGTTATTGAGCTCGATGTCCACGGTATTTCACGAACCCATTGCACCATGACATTAGAGTTAAATCACTGCGATGCAAATGCAGGGAGGTGCTGTAAGTACTATGACAGCACTGAACTTACAAGTCAAAACGAGCACAAACAGAACGATCGTCTTCCTTGCATTTTAGGTGAAAATATAGCATGACCTTACCGTGGTTCTTGTCCGCCTGAAAACTATCAACACCGCTATGTTGCTTGAGGGGTCAGTATATGTGCGCATCATCTTACCTGATCGAACAACCAGTACATGCCTGCATTGAGTTGTGCAGAGTTTCGCTCATCGAACGCCTTAAGCAAATCTCTCCCGTGTAAACTAAGGGATTGAAGAATAGAGAGGTCACTTCGTGCCGGGACCAATGAGAGGCCAGCATCGATTGTTAGTATTGCGATGACCTAGATGAAGGTGGCATCAGGAAAGTCGAGGTCGTGTAGCTCAATCTGGCGTCACATGAAATCTATCAAGGCATCGTAGAGGGTCATTGGGGGCACAAATAGCATAGGCATGTCTACTCATCTGAAAAATGATTATCTGTCAAAAGTGAGTATAAAACTCAGCAAGCAAACTACCAACTAATCTGTACTACATATCTCAATAACGACACATGCGAGGAAGTTTAGACATACAATATAGAAGATCGTTTTAAAATCAACTTGCCTGAAAACCTTTGTCAAAATCAGGATAACAAGTGAAAAATATATTTTTTTTTAAACTAGAAAGCTCGAATGAAATCTGAAAATGCCAATGATCATATTTACTATGAATTACTTATCAATCCTCCGGGGAACTCCGTTACCCCTAGGCATCTCACACTCATTTAGCATTGCGAGGACATCTCGGAAAACCATGTTACACCCCCTAGGCATCTAGAGGAACACACTTACCCCTCTAGGCATCCCTACTACAACCAGAGCATCGTCACCCCCCAAAGTCACCCCCCAAAGACCGATGGCATTCCCAAATCACACACTCAAAGACCGATGGCATTCCCAAATCACACACTCATCCGATGGTGCAGCTATTTAATAATTCAATTTAAACATGCCATCCGCTAAGTTAATGTACAAGAACAGTTTAGTGTCTACCATCAACTATACTTTATAAGCCAGATAAATGATACAAACATTTAGTTGGTAGCACTAGTTCAAAAAGATGGTTTACAAAAAGGAGTTTGCCCAAAATTGACGGAAAAAGGGTAGCTCGCCCGTTTGTAGAAATCAAAGGCATTCACCAAGCAAATCAGTCCCGAAATCACGAGACTTTAACACGATATGGACAAGACTCCGGGGAATATTTTCATGAAGAACTCAAAATCTGGTTCAGCTTGTATGGGTCCAATAATTTTATATACTTCAGGTCAAAACAAGGTGAATTTCCATGAAAAAACAGATCTGAAATTGGACGTTTCAAAAGCTTAAATGAGTTCCAAAAATCACGGGAAAATTACAAATAGTCTAAAACTTTCATGAAGGACACGATTTCAAATCTTGTGTTGAAAATTCTGTAGAAAATGGAAACTAAGTAAAGGTCCGATAATTGTTTATGAAGATAGATTCGGATCCTGTAGTTTTTCAAATATATTTTGCATGTACGAAGTTCAAAAATCCGAATTAAAGTATGTTCGAAAACCAGGTATAACAAACAACTTTCGTGAAGAAAGTCTCACCAAATTCGTACAACAAAAGCCAATACAAAATGGACAAATTTCCTGCCTACAGTGAACTGATCCGAAAATAGTTATAACCTCAGATTCGTCCATGACTCGTGTCATTTAAGCTCAAATTAGCACACATTTCAACATCCGACATTCCAACAACACATCCTTGCATTCAATGAGCTAAATTTCAACAGTACTTGCAATGTACCTTTTCCGAAACTGTCAATGAACACAAGTAAGCACGAAATCAACCGAGGCAACAATAATTTTAGGCATCAATCATCAACCCATGTAGCATATACGGAGCAGTTTATTTCCCTCTAGTCCAAAGCAAGTCAGGACGCGGCTCGAAGGGTCTCGGAAGTCTGAGGTCGTGACTAGCCTTAAGTGGTTTGAGGTCCGGCTGAGGCGAGACGGCAAGCAGCACACGGGTTGCCGGGGAAGTCGCGGCGCTGCATGCAGTGCGTCACGCACGTAAAACAGAAGAGAATTACAGAGAGACCATGAGAGATGTTGAAGTGCAGAGAGCAAATTTCGGTGAACTGAAGAGGGACGGGTGGTGATGCTTCAATTATGTCGCGGTCGTCCGTCCCACTCGTGGTCGTCGTTGTTGACTTTGGTTGCCAAGAAATGTGCAGCTGGGGACGGTGTGTCACTCATTGAAGGGGCTGAATGGCCTGGTGCGGTGTCGCACGAAGGAATGTAGCGGAAGGAAGGAGCAGCTACTGGCTTGCAAAGCCATTCCCTCTCCTTCAAGCGGTGCGGCATTGACTCAGCAACGCTAATTCGCACCAGCTAGAAGAATGTCATGCTTTGATGGGGGCTGGTGGCAAGCTCTGGCTGAGGGGGCTGCGTTGCTGGTAGTGAGCTGCTGAGGTGGCGCCACCTGGTGATGACGCGGTGAGGAGCGGTGATGTGGTGTTGATGCGGCGAGTGAAGTGGCGCTGAGTTGGTGTTGTGGGGACGTGGTGACGTCGCGAGTGAGGCTGAGGTGGCTCGGTGAGGATGGGAACGAGCTGAATTGGTGAGATCCGATGTCTAGCTTGGCGGCGTTGACTATTAAGCGTCTGAGGCTCATGATTCGTTGAGTGAAAATCCGAATGTCACACTATATAATTATGCCGAGGTGTCATTGAAATACTTTTGTGTTTTCTAATTAACCCTTATAAACTTATTTTCATAATTGTAAAATAAAGAGAAGAAAAAGGTAAAATTGACCTAGCAAGATGACAAAAAGGTAAAACAAAGAAATTGAGAATTCGTATTCTGTTAAGAAATTACACTTGGTAAAATAACTTAATTGTCCTTTTAATGCAATAATCAACCTCATTCTTACTCTTCATGTGAGAAACTTATAATGCTCTTTTAATTTTTTTTGTTTACTTTTGAATTTAATAAATTTGTTTGGTTGAAAAATGATTTTTTTCAGTTATTGAAAAGATAGCAAAATATTCGTTCAATGCCCTCACAATCATCGTCGAGGGAGAGAGGGATGGCATGAAAGAATACAAGCTGACCCGGTCTCAAGCTTTAAACGGAAGTCTTCCGGGAAGCCCCGGAAGTGTCTCTACAATGTGCTGAGACGAAGTAGCTGAGGCAGACACTAGCACCAGCAAAATGCACAACCATTTCTTCTCAAGACCTTGCCTTCTTGAGTTCAACGTTGCCTTTTGCCTTGCCATTGCCCCTCTCTCTCTCTCTCTCTCTCTCTCTCTCTCTCTCTCTCTCTGCTTTCACTTTCATACCAATGAAGAAAAAAAGGGGTTCAAACTAAAAACGAAGTACGAAAAAAGGGAGGGAATAAGTACCTAAAAAAAGAAATCTTGAATCGTGCCAATGAAGGAAAAAAAGGGGTTCAAACTAAGAACGACGTACGAAAAAAGGGAGGGAATAGGTACCTAAAAAGGAAATCTTGAATCAAGTACCATAATTAGACAAATCCAAAAACCATTTTGGCACCCTTGGTCGAATAAAAATATCAAATTGATAAGAAGTTTGTGAATATTTTATTGAGTAGGTAGCTAATCGCTTCAATGCTATGCATTTAACTCTTTCCATCCGTGGAGATTCTCAATTGTTAACTTGCCTTGTGTGCTCCCCATGTGGCAAGAATCACGAAACGCTATGAATATTTTGCAGACTGATTAGATCCGCACGAACAAGTGCAACCGGAGGTAACGCACTTTAATGATGAAGCGTGTGCTCATCAATGCTTGCAGATCCTTATAATGAGAATCTTAGTTTAATTCAAAATTCGACCAGACATGTAAAGCCAATAGGGGATAGGAAGGTAAAAAAACGTAATTATCATTGCTTGTGCTCCGAATAAATTGGATTGACAATCTTTCTAGGGGGAAGAACACCACAAATCTTCGGCGGGTGGCATGTCTTCTAAGTTTTAATGATGAAATTCGTCAATCTTAATCTTTATCCTTAACTGGTGGCATATCTTTTAGACTTTGGTGGTGATTGTAATCTATCATTAATCTATTGGTATCCATTTATCAATTATTTCCTTATCATTCAAAGCATATTCGCCTACCCCACCTGCATCAAGTTATAAACAGTCAAGCGACGAGTATTTTCTTGCCTTGCATGCCAAGTAGGGCAAGAATGGATATAGTCTGCCCCGTTAAGAAGCAACTAGGGATTTTGGAGGAGCAATTTTGCATGTTAAATAAACAACACCTCTTCTCCACAATTTCCAATACTGCAACAAAACCTACTTCTTTCTAGATTTTGCCTTACCATTACTAGTTATTTATAAACTTGTAGATAAAACTCTACGTTTTTTAACCCCTTCCTTTTAACGCAGTTAATTAAAGTGTCAGGGATATTCAACTGAGGAACTTGAAGTAATCAATTTAAATCTCTTTTATAGGATTTATGCGTTTGTGTCCCTATAGGAAGATCTACGTATTTTTTACGTCCACTTTTACCTATCCAAAATTTAAGATGGAAAATAATTTGCTTCTCTTCTCCTATTTCTTGTCCCTCCATTTTTAATACCTGCCAAATTTTAGTTTTGACTTTTAAAATGGGGTTATCTTTTAAGCGCGTTGCTAGAAACTGTTGACGAAATGCCTTTCAAAATATGGATTGACGTGGAAATCAACAGAAAATGCGTAGGGTCCTTTGTTGATTCTTGGATAAGAAACGTAATTGACAGAAAAAATTAAAAGTATTAAGAGAGGAGACAATTGTGGCCATCCACGTAAAAACGTACTAAAACGTAAAGATAAACTGGAAGTAAAATTGAACAATCGCTGTTTATTGATTTTTTTTTTGGTCGGTAATCGGTGTTCATTGATTGACCGGTAGTCTTTTGCTTGAATTATAATTCTAGTATTTATAACTATTGTCAACAATTAACATCGGTTACAAAGAACACAACTGCATTTTATGTGACTTATAAAATTCAACAACTTGTAGCTACTGGTTAACCAATACCAGGACATACCCATTATTCGATGGTTATTCTTTGGCCAGCATCACAGTTAATTACGAAGTCCCTCGGACCACTACTCCGACAGTTGCAATAACCCAGATTTTCTGGATCTATTTCGTTAGTGGCTTCCGAGATCCATGGCATTCACCACTTGATTACTGTATCGGTTTCACTTCTTCACAGCCACGTCGATGTGCCCTAGCAAATTGTGTCCGAAATTGTCGGCTCCATCTCTTAGATACCTACTTTGTATCCAACTCATCATAGGTCGTGTTAGTCGTGGTTCTTTGTCGACTAAATTGAGCTTCACTTTTCAACGCCTATGCTCCAAGACAAAAACATTTTCTTTCGTATTTCTGGTTAGTTAGAGCCACTCACTTTGTCGACTAACCATACTTGCCAACTAAAAGCCTTTAACACTAGCAGATTTTGCCTCTATTGGGGATTTCTCTCCGTCTTTCTTAGCCTGAGTTGACGGTCAAAGACTTGCGCATTCTTTAGTGCCAATAGAGAGTTGCACCATTATATATTCTGAAGTTACTTTCTGTTTAAGAAAGTAATTTATGAAAACACTAGAATTGGATCTTTGTAAGGGAGGAAAAACTGACTTACTAGAACTAGACTATTCTTTTGTAAAGATAACGGGGAAGATGAAACAAGTGGCCATTGAACTTTGGTCTAATATGTGTCAGCACTAGACTTTCAATATATTTTATGCAGTGTCTGAACTCTTGCTGAATGTTAAATATAGTCATTCTGTTTGCCCAAAGGGTAGATCAAATATTATTTGATAACATGAATTATCATATCTTCAAAGGAAAAATGACAAGTCAGTATGTCCTTTTTATTGATATACTTTAGAGAAGGAAAAATATTAGGCATTAGCATATCCATCATTATTTAATGACCTGAATTTTTATACTCTAGTTGAGATTAATATCTTACTTGGATAATCCACATGTGACTTTTTTTTTTTGTTATCCACCATTCAAACTAAACCTGATCGGAAGCCACAGCAACATATTCCATTAACTTGCCTTAACATAACAACGGCATTGAACATTTTCATAAAATTTAAGGACTAGATTGAATATTCATTGATAGTTAATGAATTATATCGAATAAATTAAAAGTCCGGAGATGACATTGTATAGTAAATCAAAGTTTATGAACCATTTGTGCAATTTTCCCAAGATGATACACGATGTCTTGACACAACAAAAGGAAGATACTAAATTTCTAAATTTCCTTTGATGTTTACAAATTTGCTCTCCAAGCATTGAGACTTATTGATGGCCTGCTATATTAATGGACACATGATAATACCACCATATTTTGCCAGCGGCAAAAACGTTCATAGATTGGAATCAATCATACATTTTGAATGAATATGATACGAGGAGGATTTAAATTTAAGTTCGATAACTAAGGTAGATTGGTAACAATTATCTGATTATTTAATTTATGACCATAGCTATTTGCTATGTCTAACTCGTAGAATTATATCTATAATCATATCTAGGTAAAAGAACACCTTAAATATCAAAACTTGGCACACATAGATATTTAAATGCCAAAAGTTATGAAAGTGACATTTAAGTGTCACTTTTTTTTTTTAATGAAACAATTGAGTGTCACATCTAGTGAACCTCGCCGGAAATCTTACGTGGCAATTTTTTTTTATTAATTTTACTTACTTTCGTAGCCCGTTGAAAAGCTAACTCAGTAAAGAAACATAAAAACGACGTTGTTTTGGCACAATTTGAATTTTAATATAAAAATTAATTAAATCAAATCTTTTTTTTTTAGAAAAAAAAAAAGGGAAGGAGGAAGATAAACTAAAGCTGGCGGTTGAGAACTCAACCTTCACTACCGCCGCCGCCTCGTTGTCGCCAAAAAGGTGGGGGAGGGTTGGCCGAGGTCGTCGAGCCTTGGCCAGAGGCCGACGACCCTAGTGGACTGATAGCAAGGGCCTGTAAGCCCTTGCATAAATCTGTGGCGAGAGTCGTGGCATTTCCCTAGATTTGGCAAGGTTGCTAGACCTCGCTCAGTCTGGGCTAGAGCCATCACTGGCCGGGTCGACCCCCCAACAAGCGGCGGCCCTTGGCTTGATCAGGCGAGGGCCGGTGACCCACGCCGGATCTGGGGGAGAGCCGTGACCTTGCCGCTGATCGGCTGGGGTTGCCGGCCCCTGGCCAAGGGTCGGCGACCCCGGCTGACCCTTCCCCCACCTTCCCGACGATAGCAGGGAGGCGGCGGTGGCAAGGGTTGATTTAATTTAATTAATTTTATATTAATTATTTACCTACGTCAGCAGTAAAACAATATTGTTTTTGCACTTGTCTAACTACATCAGTGTGCAAAACAACGTTGTTTTATACTTGGCTCGTCGGAAAATTGCCACGTTAGCATTTTGGTCGGATTTTCTCGCCATTAGCACTTAAGGGCACGTTTGGTAACGATTCTGTTCCCGGGAACTGATTCTGACCATAAATGATTATTTCTGATTTTGTTCCCGGGAACTGATTCTGAGTAAAAAAACGCGTTTGATAACAAATAAAATTTCTGATTCTCGGAATACAAAAAGAATAGAAACGCGTTTGGTAACAATATAAAATTTCTATTTCAATTCTTTTTTAATTACCTTTTTAGATTAAAATAAATTTGATATTGAATTTTCATAAACCATTCACTGATTAATTATATTTTTATACTAAGTAATAGAAATATTAACTAATCAATTTTTATTATATAGTAAATAATAAACCATAGTATAAACTATACTAATATCCCTACAATATGTAATAAATAAAAATACTAAATTATAACATAAAATTAAATATGTATTCTATATACAACAAATATATATTTCATACTAGGAAGAAATAAAAATAAAATATAGAAATAATTTTTTTTTTTTGATTCGGCACTTTTGATTCTCTTTTTTGATTCTCGGACGGAGAATCATATTTTTTCTGATTCTGAGTTCTTGTCCAAAACTGATTCTGGGAGTAAATTTGTTCCCAGAATCAATTTTGGACAAAAAATTTACCAAACGCGATTCTGGGAACAAAAAATCAGAATCATGCATTGTTTGGATGGTTGCCAAACAAGGCCTAACTGATCCATTTTGCTCCGATTTTGACACTTAAGTGTTACTTTCCTAACTTTTGGCATTTAAGTGTCCCATTGTGCTATTGTGCTAAGTTTTGGCATCCCAAGTTTCCTAGACTTTCCATATCTATCTTTTTGTATAAAAAAATATTATGTCGATTATCGCCAATTCTGTAGATCCTTTCGAAAATTTAGTACATATATGGCCTCTAATGCATGTACATATTTTACATGAACTTGACCTTATCTTCTCCACTACATCGAGGCGAGGATTGAGTTGATGATAAGGTTACATTAGATGTCATGCCAAGTTCAACATTTTAATGTCAAAAGCACTATTTATTACACTTTTTGCTTTTTAAAATTATGCTTGCTATAAGCAATATCATTCATTGAGTAAACTTCCACTTTTTTTTTTCATGCATATATAACTGCCATCTATATCATTTTTCTTTATTGCCAATATGATTTAGAATGATTTAGGAATGCTATCGTCATTATGTACACTTTCAACCTTTTTTATTTTATCTTATGTATATGATGGTCCTAATCTTAATCCCAAATAATCTTTACTAAATAAAATAGCAAATATAATTTACCATATCATTTTAAATGAAGTTGCATGCACAAATGAGAACTAGTCTAAATACATATTAAATTCTTAAATCCTTTTTAAATAAATGTTTGGTTTTAGATATTAAAAAATATTGAAATAGTCAATGATTGCTTTCTTTCTAGATTAGAATTTGTATAATTATATAGTTATGCCATAGTGTCATTTGTCTTACTTTTGTGTTTTCTAATTAACCCTTATAAACTTATTTTCCTAATTGTAAAGAAAAGAGGAAAAAAGGTAAAATTGACCAAGAAAGATGACAAAAAGGCAAAACGAAGAAATTGACTATTCGCATTCTGTTAAGATAGTGCATTTGGTAAAATAACTTAATTGTCCTTATCATGCAATAATCAACCTCATTCTTACACTTCATGTGAGAAACTTATAACGATCTTTTAATTTTATTTTTTACTTTTCAATTTAATACATGTTTTTTTCGGTTGAAAAATGATTTTTTTTTTCTGTTATTGAAAAGATAGAAAAATATTTATCCAATGTTCTCTATGTTGATCAATAATTGCATAGTGATAAAAAAGAAGACAATAATGACGAGTTTTTTCAATTCTCCACGCTAGTAAAGTTTGAGTTATTTAAAACCAATCTGTCAAACTTTGCACACTTTTTTTTAAACCCTATTATTTTATTAAGCACGTAAAATTCGGTGTCCAAACCTGACACATCAAAATTTTCTATTTTCTTATCCTTAAACCTTTTTTTTTTGATGTAATAAATAAAATCTATAATTGGACAATCAATAACATAGCATCATAATGCTCAAACGATCAAAATTAAGCACAATTTCATCCTGAAAAACGGGCATAAAATTTTAGTTAACGGCTAATATGTCATTAATTACACTAATTACAATTAATTAAGCTAATTACGATTAATTAGGCTAATCCCAATTAATTAACCTAACTATACTTAATTAAAATTAATCATTGTTAAATAAAATAATTACGATTAAATAAATAAATTATGATTCTTTAAATAAATCATGATTAATTAAACTAAACTCAATTAATTAATCTAATCACGATTAATTAATATAATTGTAATTATTTAAATTAATCACACTTCAATTTGATCTAAACCATCTTTAATCACAATTAAGTTTAAACCAACATTAGCTAATATTAAACGTCATTAATATTAAACTAACCACCCCAAACGTAATTAACACCCTAATTCTTTCAATGATGGCGAGCTCATGGTGACGGTGGTCCAACGGTGATGAAAACATGAGGCTCACGACTTGAACAAAAACTCAACGGTGGCGGTGGCTCCTCAAAACCCACGGCCAAGCTTGGCTTGGGCGGTGGCGAACCAGCGATGGTGGCTTGCGGCGGGGAGCGGGCCGTGGCAAGGATGGTGGCTCATGGTGGTGGTGGTGGTTCGGTGATGGCGGTGGGGTGGTCAAGCGGTGGACAATGGCGGCAACACATGGTGGTGAGGAATGGCGTGACTTGCGGCAAATGAGGGAAGAAAAACAAGAATGAGAAGTTGAAAAAAATAAAAACAAATGGAGAAAGTGTGGGGGGATGAGTTCGGCTGAGCAAGGGGATAGGAAGTGGGGGGAAGTGAGAGAGAGAAAATAAGAAGAATTTTCCCTAAAATCTTCATGATTTCCCCTTCACTCACTCTCCACAATTTCCTCTCAACCTAACAATTTGTCCCCTCAATTACTTTTTATTTCCAATTTGTCAATTTCATTTTATTTCCAATTTCTTGAATACAAGCCTTTTTGGTCCAAAAATTTCAACCTTGCCATTGGGTTCGATTTTTCCTTTTCGACTTCCAATTTTCCATCCGATAATTCATTTTTCCGAAAATTTTGAACTTGCCATGAATTTGACAAACGATGATGCAACATCCAATAATTTATCCTCAAAACCCTCGAAAGTTCAATATGAGAAATTGAATTAAATTTCATGGTTAAAAATCAATCAAACGCGACCTTGGGTACGACATAAATTAATGGGTGGCTTTTAGGGGTTCTGGCGCGATTGACTCGTGGTTGATAATTCTCAATCCACATTTGTACCTCTTCAAATTGTGGACGACCTTCGGTGTCATGTAATCGTGAGAGTTCAATTACGTAAATATAATATCAATAGAAAATCGGTTAATTGCACGAATATCGTAATCATGCATAATCACCCGCAAACCGACTACGTACTTCCATTGAATCAATTTATATCCGTTTGTTAATTGATTTATAACAGCGTAGTATTGACCATTGTCAATCTTTATGGTCAAGCGATTTATCTCTAATTGAAATCTCTAGTCTTTCACATTTTAACCCTATATGGTTTTATCAAATAGATTAGTTAACTCGTGAGTAATCAATTCAGAGTAAAATGATCATAAATGCGTTGATGAAATAACCATTTCATATATTTCGAAATAGGGCCAAATTTCGGGATATCACAATGAACAATACAAATGCTCATGCTTTGTTGAATGCTTTGTTGAATAACCGAGGACAACTCAATACATCGCAAAATGTCTGCAGAACCATGAGCAAAATGAGCACGACGGTGGCGACCACAGTGAGAAACTTCCAAGAAGAGTAGACGTACTTCCTCATGAGATTATAAGCCTTGACCTTTCGAGTGCTGTTGTAGTACTCGCTAACGTCTCGAATCGTCTCGTCCAGCTCCGACGCAGTGCTTTTGGAACCTATGGATTTGATCACTCCATTGAAGAGGTCCAAGACCTTTTTGTCGCTGTTCAGGCGGTTCAAGACAATGGACGCTTCCCTCAGCAACTTCAAATCCTCGGAGGTGTCGATAATGCCGTACATTAACTCAGTGTATCGTGTCAGAATTAAGGAGCCCCTCTGCGATATCATTTCGTAGGCCACGAGGTTTCGCAGCAGGACTTCGGTGGTAGCATCCAGATCGATTTGAGGGAGCTTCAAGGTAGCGGTTTTCTTATCGAACGCAATGGTTTTGATACCTCCTGTGGCCAAGCTTATTTTGATCCCGATGCTGTAGAGCTTTGACGCTGTGGGGATCATAACGGTTTCTTGAAAAGGGTCATTCGGAAGGTACTCGGAGCATCTGGGAATCAATTGCATTTCCACTTGAATTATCTTGAAGATGAGCTCGATTCGCTCTTTCAGCTCCTTCATGAAAGAGAATTTCGATAACTCGTTCCATGCTGCAGTGACTATTGATGCTAGTATCGATACCATCTTGAAGAAGAGCTTGATCAGCACTTTCAGCTTCTTCATGAAAGAGCATTTCGATAACTTGTTCCATGCCTTAGTGACTTTTGATGCTTGCGTTGATAACATGTCTATCAGACGGCAAAACCTTGCACCTGTTGATAAAAAGGTACTTTTATTCACTTTTCTAATGTTTGGATACAACAAAAGTAGAAGGAAAGAGGCCATATCATCTAACGCAAGGCATGGGGAATGAGAACTAACTTCTAAGCTCTTTCTTCTTCGTCTGTGCTGCTTCTGGGCCTGTTGTTCCCAAGATGAGATTGTAAAGGAGATCGAGCAAATGCTTACGCTGAATGGCTTCAGACGGCAAGCACATTTCCAGCCGGAGAGGTGATATCCCTTCACAGAACCTCGTCAACATCTCCCCAAGCTTCCTATCTATGGACTCATCTTCTTCATTTTCTCTCACTTCGTTCATCGAATTCTCGGTCTGCAACATTATTTTCCTGAGCACAAAGGTCGGAATTTGATTCTCCACCATCATCGCGTCTTTGACGGTGGAGTCTGGGTCATCATCCCAAATTGAGTCTTCCTTGATTCCGATGTTGGGTGACTTGTATCTGTACAGTAGGTCGAGCAAGAACAAGCTGTCGATGGTCATGATCCATTTCAGAGTGTCCGTGCCGACTTCCAGGTGCAGCTGGTAGCTTGCGCGAATCTTCGCCTCCTCCGCTTGGAGCAAACCAGCCGTCCGATCGAATGCCGGGAGCTTCAGCGCTGCCTGTGCCCGTCGGGCTGCGGCCAGCTTGGGGTGCTCCGTGTGGTAGAGCTGTGGCCGGAGGTGGTGGTATGGTCCCAGCGCAACATGGTGCGGGACGTAGGCCTCCGGCTTTGCGGAGCTGATAGATTCAGGCACGCAATGGACGGAAACCGGGGTCTCAATATCGATCCCGTGATGTAGGGCGTCTCGGATGTGCTTCACCCATTGCTCCTCACTAAGGCTTGGGTTGATGATGGAGGTCGACGATGAGGACATGCTTGTTCGACGAGGTTTACAGAGCTAACTTATATCTTTTAGTCGCATACAAACACATGTATCTTTCGCCTCGTTGCAAATATGAAAGAAAACAAGGCTGAGCTTCGTGGTGATTGCGAAGATGACTTTGAATATTATTAGCGTTGAGGTGGAGCAAGTGGTAGATTTTTTTTTTCTTTTTTTTTTGGGCTGTTCTCCTGGGAATGAGAGCAACTGTCTTGAAGAATCAATGGGTCGGCTGAATGGTCAAGAGCTTGGTCCGATGTGATAACATTCCTTGTTCAAGTCAAGCGGTCTCCCATTCAGATCATTCGTACAATTCCCATCAATCAATGTGGCATCCTTTTTTTGTCTTCATTTTTCTCTCTCTTACGTTTCCTTTCCCCCTCTTCTGCCAAAGTCCCCACCCTCATCGCCTGCAGAGCTCCTCCCCTTTTTCTTTTCTTCTCTCTTTCTCCCTCTCTTCCTCTCTTCTTTTCCTACCCCCTGCCCCATATTTATTTCGAATTTACAGTTCCTAATTGGTCTATTCACGTCACTCTCATCATATTTATTTCGAATTTGCAGTTCTTAATTTGTCATTTCACGTTACTCTCAACATATTTATTTCGAATTTGCAGTTCCTAATTTATCAATTCACGTCACTCTCAATATATTTATTTCGAATGCAACATATTTATTTCGAATTTGCAGTTCCTAGTTTGTCAATTCACGTGTCACTCTTATTATTGTCTACATGTGACTCTCAGTACAGTCTGCATGTGAGAGTGCATATTCAAATATATTATATCGCTTGTCTATGGGATTTTAATGGGACTTATATCTAAATAGTCTATCTTTCCAAAAACTCAAAGTAATATAATGGTATTTGTAGCAAAGAAGAAAATGAGTTTATTAAAAGTACAAACTTTCCAAAATCTCCTCATTTTCGAAAAAACTTGAAGGATGTTGATATGTTGACGAATATTACAAAAAAAAAATGTGTTTCTTTTTCTCCTCCTAATCCGATCTATCGAAAAATTATAAGGATGGAAAAAATCATTAAAAAAAAAGTCTTCAAACTATTAAAATTTATTAATTCAGTTATAAATATTTCAATTTATTAATTGAGTTTTCAACCTTTTCAAGTTTTTGCCACTTGAGTTTATTCGGTCAATTTTGATCGGAAATCACTAATATAGGCACTAGCCTTTTTCTTTTCTTCTCTTTCCTTTTTTATTGGCTGCAAGGGTGGTTGGGCACAATAATATAAAAATTTTGAAAAAAAATTAAAATATTATTAAGAATTCTCCACAACCCACGCTGGCCACTAAAAAAGAAAAGAAAAGAAAAGAAGGAAAACATAAAAAATGAAAAAAATGAAAAAGAAAAGGTCGACGTCCATATCATCGATTTCTATCCAAAATTGACTGGATGAATTCAATTGACAAAGCATAAAAAATTAAGAATTCAATTAGTATAATTAAAAGGGTTATATCAAATTGACAAAAGTGTAATATGTTATAACTTTTTTGATAATTTTCCCTAAGGACAAGCATTACCGTTATGCTTATTTGATGAAAATTACAACATAGAATTACTTACTGCTAATATCTCTTTTTGGCAATGGGCAAAAAATTCAATACCCGTACATAACAAAAGGAAGATATTAAATTTGTAAATTTCCTTTTATGTTATGAATTTTCTCTCCATGAATTGAGACTTATTGATGGCCTTCTATAACAGCATTTTAATGCACACATGGTAGCAACCTCACATTTTGCCGGCTGCAACAATGTTCATAGATTGGAATTAATCACGCACTATGAATGAAGATGATACGAGGAAGATTTAAATTGAAGTTCGATAACTAAGATAGATTAGTAACAATTATCCAATTATTTCATTTACAGCCATAGCCATTTGCTATATCTAACTCGTGAAATCTTATATCTATATCCATATCCATCGCTATGTACAAAAAATATAATGTCTATTGTCGCCAATTCTATAGATCCTTCTGAAAATTTAATACATATATGGCCTATAATGCATGTACATATTTTAAATGAACTTGACCTTATCTTCTCCACTACGTGAACATGAGGATTGAGTTGATGATAAGGTTACATTAGATGTCATGCAAAGTTAACGTTTTTAAGCCAAAAGCACTGTTGACTACACTTTTTGCTTTTTAAAATTATTTTTGCTATGAGCAATATCATTCATTGAGTAACCTTCTACATTTTTCTTTTTTTTTTTCAGGCATGTATAACTACCTTCTGTCTCATTTTTCTTAATTGGCAATTTGATTCAGAGTGCTTTAGGAATGCTATCATCGTAATGTACACTTTCAACCTATATTTTTATGTATATGATGGTTCTCATCTTAATCCTAAATGATCTTTACTAAATGAATGACAATTAAAATTTACCATACCATTTAAAATGAAGTTGCATGCACACATGAGAACTAGTCTAAATACATAATAAATGCTTCTATCCTTTTTTTAAATAAATGTTTGGTTTTAGTTGTTAAAAAATAGTGAATTAGTCGATGATTGTTTTCCTTTTAGATTAGAGTTTGGATATTTATATGGGGAAAAGTGCCAAAATGGTCCTAAACCTTTTGCCTTTGTGCCAATTTGGTCCTAAACCTTTTTTTGGTGCCGATTCAGTCCTAAACCTTTCTAAGTTGTGCCAATTCAGTCCTTTCCGGCCAATTTTAGCCGGATTTTGCTGACTGGACGCCGGCCGGTTGACGTGGCATGATCGGCGCTGACGTGGACAACTTTTAATAATTTTTTAATTTTTAAAATATTTTTAAAATATTTTTTAATTTTTCCTCTGGCCGGTCGCGAGGTCCGGCGACCGGCCGGCAGCGACCGCCGGCAAGGGGCGAGGCCGACCTCGCCGGATCCGGCGAGGTCGAGCCTCGCCGGCCATGGGCGAGGGCCGGCGAGGGCAAGCCTCGCCCATGGCCGCCGCGCAGATCGTGCCAAGGGCGAGGCGGCCATGGGCGAGGCTCGCCCTCGCCGGATCGAGCGAGGTCGAGCCTTGCCGGCCCTCGCCCATGGCCTCGATCCGGCGAGGTCGGGCGAGGGCCGGCGAGGCTCGACCTCGCCGGATCCGGCGGCGGGCCCCGCCCATGGCCGCCTCGCCGGATCCGGCCATGGGCGATGGGCGAGGCTCGCCCTCGCCGGATCCGGGCGAGGTCGAGCCTCGCCGGCCCTCGCCCGACCTCGCCGAGATCGAGGCCATGGGCGAGGGCCGGCGAGGCTCGACCTCGCCCCGGATCCGGCGAGGGCGAGCCTCGCCATGGCCGCCTCGCCGGATCCAGCCATGGGCGAGGCTCGCCTCGCCGGATCCGGCGAGGTTGAGCCTCGCCGGCCCTCGCCCATGGCCTGATCCGCGAGGTCGGGGCGAGGGCCGGCGGGCTCGACCTCGCCGCATCCGGCGAGGCGAGCCTCGCCCATCGCCCATGGCCGGATCCGGCGAGGCGGCCATGGGCGAGGCTCGCCCTCGCCGGCCCTTGCCCATGGCCGGCGAGGCTCGACCTCGCCGGGATCCGGCGAGGCGGCCTCGCCCTCGCCGCGGTCGCCTCTGCGGTCGCCGGACCTCGGCGACCGGCTAGAGGAAAAAGAAAAAAAAAATTTAAAAATTTTAAAAATTAAAAGTATTTTAATTTTTTTTTAATTTTTTAAAATATTAAAATATTATTAAAAGTTGTCCACGTCAGCGCCGATCAGGCCACGTCAGCCGGCCGGCGTCTAGTCAGCAAAATCCGGCCAAAATTGCCGGAAAGGACTGAATTGGCACAATTTAAAAAGGTTTAGGACTGAATCGGCACCAAAAAAAGGTTTAGGACCAAATTGGCACAAAGGCAAAAGGTTTAGGACTTTTTTGGCACTTATCCCTATTTATATGTGACGCCCCCGGTACATTACGGCTGGTTTTCCAATTCTTTCCAATTTTTAAGCAAGCGGAAGCGTATTTAGACCAATAATAATCCAGGACATACAAAATTCAAAGAATGCACGCAGGAAGATAAAACTGGGCAACTTCATTTCCTTCTTATTTATGTACTTTTCGCGACCTAAGTCAAGTACATTGGGGATCAACCAAAAATGCTTGTACTTCGGACTGTACCAAATTTCACTAACTGTATCACTCCAACCACAATACCATCTATCTACAAGGTTGCCTACATGTCCCAAAACCCACTGTTTGGTATTACCAAAAGTGTTCTCCTCGTCCTTTAGCCCTCGTCCTACTCAACCCAGCTATCTCCATCGTCATCACCGTGTGGGAGTGGGAGTGGTCCCACTAGATGCCCACCGATCTAGGTGTAGATGACAACAAAACATGATCAACACCGGGCCCAATGAGAAGCCAGCATCGATTGTTAGTATTGCAATCTTAGATGAAGGTGGCATCAGGAAAGTTGAGGTCGTGTAGCTCAATCTGGCGTCACGTGAAATCTATCAAGGTATCATAGAGGGTCATTGGGGGCACAAATAGCATAGGCATGTCTACTCATTTGAAAAATGATTATCCGTCAAAAAGTGAGTATAAAACTTAGCAAGCAAACTACCAACTAATCTGTACTACATATCTTAATAACGACACATGCGAGGAAGTTTAGACATACAATATAGAAGATCGTTTTAAAATCAACTTGCCTAAAAACCTTTGTCAAAATTAGGATAACAAGTGAAAAATATTTTCTTTGAAACTAGTAAAGCTCGAATGAAATTTGAAAATGCCAATGATCATATTTACTATGAATTAATTGTCAATCCTCCAGGGAACTCCGTTACCCCTAGGCATCTCACACTCATTTAGCATCGTGAGGACATATCGGAAAATCATGTTACACCCCCTAGGCATCCAGAGGAACACACTTACCCCTCTAGGCATCCCTACTACAACTAGAGCATCTTCACCCCCAAAGACCAATGGCATTCCCAAATCACACACTCATCTGATGGTACAGCTATTTAATAATTCAATTTAAACATGACATCCACTAAGTTAATGTACAAGAACAGTTTAGTGTGTACCATCAACTATACTTTATAAGCCAGAGAAATGATACATACATTTAGTTGGTAGCACTAGTTCAAAAGGATGGTTTACAAAAAGGAGTTTACCCAAAATTGACGGAAAAAGGGTAGCTCGCCCGTCTGCAGAAATCAAAGGCATTCGCCAAGCAAATCACTTCCGAAATCACGAGACTTTAACATGATATGGATGAGACTCCGGGGAATATTTTCATGAAGAACTCAAAATCAAGTTCAACTTGTATGGGTCCAATAATTTTATATACTTCAAGTCAAAACAAGGTGAATTTCCATAAAATTAAAAAAAAAAAAAATACAGATCTGAAATTGGACGTTTCAAAAGCTTAAATGAGTTCCAAAAATCACGGGAAAATTACAAATAGTCTAAAACTTTCACGAAGGACGCGATTTCAAATCTTGTGTTGAAAATTCTGTAGAAAATGGAAACTAAGTAAAGGTCCGATAATTGTTTATGAAGACAAATTCGGACCCTGTAGTTTTTCAGATATATTTTGCATGTACGAAGTTAAAAAAATCCGAATTAAAGTATGTTCTAAAACCAGGTATAACACACAACTTTCGTGAAGAAAGTCTCACCAAATTCATACCACAAAAGCCAATACAAAATGGACAAATTTCCTGCCTACAGTGAACCGATCCAAAAATAGTTATAACCTCAGATTCGTCCATGACTCGTGTCATTTAAGCTCAAATTAGCACACATTTCAACATCCAGCATTCCAACAACACATCCTTAGACTCAATGAATGCACCTTTTCCAAAACTGTCGATGAACACAAGTAAGCACGAAATCAACCGAGGCAACAATAATTCTAGGAATTCGACCTCAATGCACAATCATCAACCTATGTAGCATAGACGGAGCAGTACATTTCCCTCTGGTCCAAAGCAAGTCGCGACGCGGCTTGAAGGGTCTTGGAAGTCTGAGGTCGTGACTAGCCTTTAAGTGGTTTGAGGTCCGGCTGAGGCGAGACGGCAAGCAGCACACGGGTTGCCGGGGAAGTCGCGGCGCTGCATGCAGTGCGTCACGCACGTAAAACAGAAGAGAATTACAGAGAGACGATGAGAGATGTTGAAGAGCAAAGAGCAAATTTCGGTGAACTGAAGAGGGACGGGTGGTGTTGCTTCATTTATGTCGCGGTCGTCCGTCCCACTCGTGGTCGTCCTCGTTGACTTTGGCTGCCAGGAAATGTGCAGCTGGGGATGGTGTGTCACTCATTGAAGGGGCTGAATGGCCTGGTGCGGTGTCGCACGAAGGAATGTAGCGGAAGGAAGGAGCAGCTACTGGCGTGTAAAAAGCCATTCCCTCTCCTTCAAGTGGTGCGGCGTTGACTCAGCAACGCTAATTCGCACCAGCTAGAAGAATGTCATGCTTTGATGGGGCTGGTGGCAAGCTCTGGCTGAGAGGGCTGCGGTGTTGGTGGTGAGCTGCTAAGGTGGCGTTGTCGGAAGTAATAATAAATAAATAAACAAAGAGGAAAAAAAGGTAAAATTGACCTAAAAAGATGACAAAAAGGTAAAACAAAGAAATTGACTATTTGCATTCTGTTAAGAAAGTGCACTTGCTAAAATAACTTAATTGTCCTTTTAATGCAATAATCAACCTCATTCTTGCCCAAACTTATAATGCTCTTTTATTTTTATTTTTTTAACTTTTGAATTTAATAAAAAAATTTTGGCTGAAAAATGATTTTTTTTTCCAGTTATTGAAAGGATAGCATAATATTCATTCAATGTTCTCTATGTAGATCACTATAACGACGAGTTTTTATTTATTTATTATTTCTCCGTGCTAATAAAGTTGTGAGTTTCATTAATTGTTAGGTTATAATTTTTCACATGGAATGAAAATTAATCAGGAAAGTGAGTAGCGCGTGCATGAAAGCTAGTATACTACGAAACCAAAACACCATGTCGTCTTACTTTTTACTATTTCCAAAATTACCTCACTTAAGTTGACAAATAAGTAGGTGATCCTGATTATTATTATTATTATTATTTTTTATGGTAGTTATATTCCAACACCAATTCCCTCCTCTCATCAAATAACGCCTACTTCTTTTCCTTTTTTTTTTTTTTTTAAGAATTCTCGCTAGCTCTTTATTTAAGTATATGTTTTTTTAATCTTGCACATGCATGTTGTTAAATTAATGTCTCAAGTTTGAGTCTTTATGGATTTGATCAGTTGGAAGATTTTGATTTGTTCAAAATCTGTTATTCCCAATCCAAATTAGATTTTGGTTTCTTATTCACGGGCGTTGGTTTTCGATAATAGTCCAAGAGTGCATTCTTGCATATAAGACTTCAAGTTTGAACCAAAAGTTTTACACTAAAGGACAAAAGATGGGCGCACTATCTTTTTTTATTATATTTTTCTTTTGGGGGCCAAAAGGTAATTATTTGAGAAAGAAACAAAGTAAGGGTTTGTTTTGCTTTTATTTCTCCAGAAGCCATACTTGGTCTCTTTATAAAAGTGGCATGAAAGGTGAGGAATCTACAATATAAGGTGCATTTGGTATAGTTTTCCCAATGAACTTTCGGACTCCAAAGTCTCTAGGGAAATACTGGAGTGTATGGTAAGTTTTCTAAAGGAGCTTTCAGCCGAATGCTAGCATTGGCAAAACTGAAAGCCCAAAGCTAGTACCTATTAGCATTTGACAAAATACTAAAATTAGTTTTTCTTCCAAAACTATCCTTACTAATTCTTCAACTTTTTGATTTTGTCCCTCAATATACTTTTTTAATTAAAAAATGACTCAAACCCTTCGCAGGTCCAGCGAAGAGCTACAGTCGCTGACGAGTTAGATCTGGCATTGATGGTCGTTGGTTGAAGTTGCCCAACCTCGACTGGCCTCTGTCAAGGGTCGTGTGATCCAGACAACCACCGCCTAAGGTCGCGAGACTTAGGAGACAGTCATGTGGGTGCATGCTACTTGGGTCGAGTGACTTACCGAACTGGTGCCAAATCTGGCTCGTTAGCGGCCATAGCCCTTCATCAAACCAACAAAGGGCTCAGGTCATTTTTTAATAAAAATATAAAAAAATATACCCAAAGCTCATTGCAAAACTTTTTTTACCAAGCACAACTTGAACTCAAAATTTATTTGCAAAGAATTTTTCCCAAATGCAAATTGCATTTTCCCAATTAGCTTTGATTTCAGCATTTGCATTACACTTAAAACCCTTTGCAAAATTGAACCAAACGCACCCATATATGTTGCCGAATCCTTGTTGAAGTTGCACATGGCGGGCAAGGTCAAAATTGTTGACTCTGGGCACAATATATTAAAAGATGTGGGTTTCTTCACAAGAAAACAAGCATCGAATGTTCAGAGTGCCACACAAGAACAAGAGCCGCACAAGCCAAGAACACAATCAAGAAGAAGCCGCTATATGCAAGAAAAAAGACAAACGCGTTGAATTCTATCCTGGGTATATGTAGAGGGCTTGAACGCTTGAAAGATATTGTGCCGCGAATTTACGTTGAATTGGTGCTAGATTTGGAGTATTCTTATCATATGACGCCTCATAAGAATTGTCTTACTAATTACCAAGCTACAAATGGTGGTAAAGTTCTTTTGGGGAATAACATAGTTTGCAAGGCTATGGAGATGAGGACAATTGGTATTTAGATGCACAATGGAGTCATATGCACATTGATAGACGTGAGGCATATACTCTAGCTTAAGAAAAACCTTATTTCTCTAGGGACACTTAATGACAAGTACACCATTGAAGGTAGAGTACTGAACATCTCTTGACGTGCCATGATAGTGATGAAAGGGAAGAATGTGAATACTCTTTATTAGTTACAAGGAAAGACCATGACTGGAATTATTGCAGTTTCACTAGGTGAGTTAATCTCTGACTTAACTCAGTTTTGACATATGCATTTATGGCATATGAGTGAAGCAGGTATGAAGAAACTAAGTAAAAGGAGGTTGTTGAAGGGTGAACATTGCATCTTTAGGAAGTAACACTAAATAAAGTTTACTTCAATTGTTCATTCGACTAAGTGACTAGTTAAATACATTCATTCAAATGTCTAGGTTCCTTTAAAAGGAGGTGCCTGGTATATGCTAAAATTTATCGACAATTATTCAACGAATGAATGGTTATACTTTCTAAAGCACAAACATGATGTGTTTAATTGGTTCAAGAAATTTAAAGCATTAATTGAGAAGTAGTTATATAAACAAATCAAGTGCCTGAGAACTAATAATGACATGGAGTTCTGTGATATAGATTTTACTAAATTTTATAAAAACAAAGGAGTTATGAGACATCGCCTAGTACTTGGGACACCATATTAGAATGGCGTGGCATTACACAATAAAAAAACTTTACTTGAGCGAGCTTGATGCATGCTTTTGCATGAAGGACTAGGCAAAGGATTTTCGGGCAAATTAATGAACATAGTATGTTACTTGGTTACTCTGATCTCCATCATCTACTATCAAGTTTAAGACTCTTGAGAAAGTATGATCGGAAAACCGTTGGCACTTAAATTTTATATTTTTATTTAAGACTTAATCACGTAAAAAATTAGGGATTAATTTTCAAACCCTAGCCAAGAAAAAAAGAAAAAAAAAGAAAGAAAAGTAAAAAAAAAAAAAAAGAATTCATTAAAAGCTATTGTGTTTTCATTATTGCACCGCATATTGAATGGTCTTTTCTTAATTTTTTCCAAAAAAAAAAAATTGTCATAAAAAAGAAAAATGATTAAAAATTATCAAAAGAAATTAATTACAAAAAAAAAGAGAAAAGAAAAAGAAAGGAAAATGAGAAATATGAGACTAGGCCGGGGGCAGATCAGCCCAGCCTCTCTCTTTCCCTTTTCTTTCTTTTCGCCTGGACCGGCCCACTTTTCTTTTATTTTGCCCAACATGAGCCTAGCCTTCTTTTCCCCCTCTCTTTGTCCTTCACGCATTCTGCAGAAAGGAGGCAAACGTACGCGAGCAAGAGGAAGGACAGAGGTTGAAGGGACAAGCATGAGCTTCGCACCCGAGTTGGTGGTCGGGGGGGTAGACCGGCAGCAACAGCTGGCTTGGCAGAAGGCCATGCTTGTCGATGCTTAAAAGCGAGAGAGGAGCAAGTGAAGCGGGTGTTAGAAATTTCCTATAATATGGGCTTACATTAATTAATTGATTTTCTATTTTAAATAATCGGGTTAATGGATATTCCAATATTTGTTGAACCCTAAAGTGATCTGATTGAATTGGGTATTGGCATCTATTAATAACGGGCCTAGTTGAGCAGCAAAGTGTAGGCAATTGTGTTTGACTGAAGCTCGTAATGGGAAGGGCCCAATTGACACGCTGTTGATTAGGGTTTGCTAGGTCCCCTCTCTAGCCTATAAAATGGTAGGTTGTGCCTATCAATTACTTTAATCACATTGAAAGCTACTATATCGGAATAGGTCATAGAGAGGAAGATTTGGCATTCCAATAGATCCTTGATTATCAGAGTGATCTACTTTTCTTCAAGTGAAGCAATGGCTCAAATAGGTACGCTTTGATTCCGCTGTATTTATTGATCTCGGTGTTTTACAATGATAAATGGATCCGTTTGTTCTTAATTGATTAATTGTTCATAAGAATAATTTTCTACATGTGGTATCAGAGCTTGTCATATATGATTGTAGAACCCAAAAAAAGTTCTTTTTCATGACAAATTCGAAATCTTCCTCTTTGAGCCGAATATGAGCATTACTTTTTTGTGTCGATTTTTTTGCTCGATTAATCCCGAAATATTAGGGCTTTTGTTCTACATGTCAAGATCTTTCCAACTGTATATAATTTGCATAATGTCGTTAAGAATTGAGAGAGAATTTTAAATTTGAAATTCTAGGGTTTATGCATTAAAAAGTTCTAGAATTTTCAAACTACTTGCAATTGATTGATGTTTGTGGTAAATTGTTGCATTAAGGTAAGTTTTTTTTGGGCTTAAATTTGTGGAAATCTAGATTGTAGTCATGGAAGTGTCAGATCTGAATTTCTTGAACTTGAATATGGTCGAATTAGTTGTTCATGTGATATCTCTCTCTGCGTGCTTGCTATCTTCCACGATCCGTCGGAGCGAATTAGGGTTGCGTGCGTTGGGCTGACCGTTTTCATTGAGCATATGACGATTTGAATGCTAGTTTGTGTTTTCTTTCGCTTGCTCTCACGTGTGTATCCTATAGTTCGCAGTGGATTGTTTCCCCGTCGTCCCTCTGGCCAGATTGTGCCCATCGAGATGGGAACCGTGGTCAGGTTAGGTTTCCAGATAATTCCCCTGAAAAACCCCATGATTAATCACGGCCCTAAGAAAAGCCCTCGATATCCTATCATGGAGGAATTTGGCGATCTATGCTTGCTGCGCTTGATTTCAAGTTTTTTTTTTTTTTTTTGTGTGGGTGCTTAGGATGGATTTTTACTTTTGGAAAAGTGACGATAGTTTTGCTTTGAGTCTGTCTTCGGTATTGGCAACCGACTCTCCTACGTGATTGTGTGATTGTGCGGGGCATCGATATGCAAGCGCATAATTGAATAATTGGCTGGATATTTATAGTAGCAATTCGTAAGCTTTGCGGCTGATTTTACTCTTGAAAGTGAAGCTGTTCGTAAGCACTCGTTTTGTCTTTCTATGCAATGCGGCATCACTTTCTTATCGCAGTTTCTTGAGCTTTAATTAGCTGGGTTCTCCATTATCATGCTTTCTTTTGCTCGTAAATCATAGAAAGTTTACCAATGTCCATTTTATCATTGGAAATATCGATCGCGTGGACAATTTCTTGGGTGAGAATGAACCAATCGAGTTTTTAAGGGGGATGGGTTAAATGATTGAGCTGGAAACCTTATGGGTATTCCAGTATAATAATATTGATGAATGGTTCTCCAAGATGTGGAATGTTAGAGTTAGAAAGACGTCAAATTTCGGGAGGATCGGGGAACGGCAGTGATATTGGTGTTTCCAAGACGAGAAAGTGTTGCTGCTGTCTTTGATAGAAAGCTGCCATACACAAGAAAACTTTCCTCTGTGAGGCACTTGGATCGTAGTCGGAAGAATTGCTATCAAATTAAATCTTGAAAGACCGTTTGGCTGTCTTGAATATAATGAGCATTTGAAACTAAATGGAACAATTTGAGCATCCTAAACTGCTTGAAAGGAGGGAAATACGAGATAGTTGTTAGATTTGTCTAGGGTGTATGGATGCGCCCACTTGGAAGCAATTCCAACCTGTCCTTCTTCAAATATTGTGTGCTGTAATGTAGAGATTGGGGAGTATGGCATACTGACTATGCATGTAAGATCTTAGGGTGCCAAGGCATTATGCGATATGTGTGCGGTGGCAGTCACTAGAAATCATAGTTGATGTGCGAAAGTCTTTTACCTTTACACTCTCTTTGGCCAATGCTCTTTGAAGGAGACTTAAAAGGTTTTGAATCCTGATATTCCATGGCATCCGCACTTTTATCTTATTGTCAGGTGTCCACATCTATTTTGTTTGGTGCTTTTAGATTTTTCTACTAATGCTAGACTAGATCTGCGAAACATAGATGGTGTTGGTGTGATTTGGGCTAGATTCATGGGATTGAGCCTCATTGTCCAGTAGCTTTTGCTTTGACTGGAGGGCGCGTGAACAATTTGGGTTCGAGGGCTGAGTGGCTTGAACATCTTTGGTTTCTCATGTAGGTTCGCGTTTAATGATTCACATATGTTGGAATCTGGCGGCTAGTGTACTGATTGATGTGTGTTTTCATATCCTTGTTTGTGCCCATGTTTGATCACCCTTTTCTTGTTTTTTTTTTTTTTTAAGATCCGAAATCTTGTGGTAGAATTCTTCAAATGCAGCTTGTGCAGTGATCATTTTGTTCGGAAGAGAGAATTATTTATTTATTTTTAATTGGCTACTCGAGATTTTTGGGTTGCTGTGTATGGTGCAATTGGAGTGATTGTCTCGTATATATATAGAAAAAGTTCTAGAATTTTAAGTTAGACTCTAGTGTTACCTTTGATTTTTATTCGACGGTAGCAATGGTTGGTTTAGAGATTATTGTAGTTGATTGTTTGTTCTGCTTTGGACGAGCGGTTAGGGTTTCTGCCTTTTCTTCCTCCCGCCTCATGCTTCGGTGCGATTGTGCGTATGGGGTTTCTGTGCGTTCGCATTAGGTTCTTGCACCTCTTTCCTTTTCCTTGATTGCCGCTTTGCCGTTTTACTCGGTGGACCGAGATTACGCATCAATTGATCCACGTACGCAAGGGGTGACCCTTATGGGGTGCTTTGTTATAAAGTCGAGATTTGTGCCCTATTTTTCATTGATTTGGGTTATTTCTATATTAAGTAGTTAGTGAGTTGCTGAAGCTTTGGGGCTATGGTGCTCCCTTTAGTTTGTAAAAGAGAACCAATGGTTAAGATTTCTCAAGTTGTCGGGATATCAAAATTTAAAGATGAAAATAGTTGGTTTTTGCTTTTCATGTGCAGTGCGTGCATCTTGTTGCTAGATTCTAAATGAAACCGCTGCTTTAAGGCTTCATTGTGATTTCGCCATAAATATGTTGATTGTGGGGTGAGCAAAAGATCAAACTGTGATTTTTGTTTGTACAAATGGTTTTATGCTAAGTTATCTATTTGGATTTGTTGGGTTCATAGTTGATTTGCTGAGTAATGTGGCATGACCAGCAAATTCCAAACTTGCAAATTCTAATCTTTTTGCAAATTGCTCGCATGGCTCCTACAATGCATTGGTGTTTTATTGACTAAGGTTTAAAATTCCATCGAAGGTGATACAATGAAACCAAGAGATTTGTGAATCGAGATCCAAATGTATATAGATACAAACAAGAGGATGTTATTTATCAAAAAAAATTAGGATTATGCTAGAGAGATGTAAAAGCTGAAGGTTTCAGCAGTGGAAGAAAAGTCCATAGTCTACTATGTAGTGCTTTGTGGAAACCTTAGGTTCAAAAGGGGAAAATCGTAGATGGTGCATGATGAGAAGCACATGAATGATTTTTTTTTTTACATGAGAATTATGTTTTAAATCTATCCAATTGTAGCTTTTTTTTTTTTATTGTAATCTTTGGACCGGTGACTAACGGAAGACTATAGCATCAAAATACGAATTAATCAATATTATTGAAAATTCTGGCAAACCAAACGGACTTTTCGTGTCTTCTTGTGTGGTTTTACCACGAATCATTGGAGTGGACTGGCTTAACATGATTGAGGTTTAGAAGTTCTTTTTATAGAGATTTTGCTTGATCTCTTGTGGGTTTCATGCTAACATGCATAAAGGATACTTTTAAATTCAGATGATATAATTGTGTCAAATAGGTGGAGATTGAGTTATTGCATGACCACGAAATTTCCCAAATTTAAATATGCCAACCAAGGGTTGACAGTGAGGAAGTGTGAGATAAAGATTATCCTCATGATTTTTTGATGTAATGATTAATGACAGCTACGAGATTTTTGGCTCCCTTTAATTCTAGTAACCATTTGTATCCATTCTTGTTTTACCATGAGTTCGAAATATTAAAATAATAATTTAAAAAAATTATGGCAAAAATTGTTGCTTGATAAATGCAATATGATCTTGGGAAGCACATGTCGTAAAGTGCTTCATATTGTTAGATGAATTTTGGGCATATATTTTTTGGAGTTTCCTATTGATAAAAATTAGTATATACAATTACCTACCCAAAGGGGATTATTGTGTATATTAATTTGAAAATTGCATGAAGATAAATTCTAAAATTAAAAGATGGGGATGTATGACTCAAAAATATTTATCTGCCCAAAGGGGATAAATTTTTGAAAGGGATAAATTTTTGAAAGTTATATATAATTCCCCTCTATATTTATATATTAAAATTAAAAGATGGGAATGTATGACTAAAAAAGATTTATCTGCCCAAAGAGGATAAATTTTTGAAAGTTATATGTAATTCTCCTCTATATTGATATATTAGAGATGAATGATGGGGATGTGTGACTCAAAAGGTTTATCTGCCTAAAGGGGATAAATTTTTTAGAGTTATGTGCAATTCCCCTCTATTGAGATAATGGAGATATATATATAATTTAAAGCATTTGTCTACCCAAAGGAGATTGAACCTTGAAGATTATATGTAATTCTCTTTTATCGTCTATATATATTGATATCATTGAGATGTATAATTTAAATGATTTGTCTGCCTAAAGGGGATGGATTTTTGACAATTATATATAATTCTCCTTATTGTTGCTTTATAAACTTTATGCTATGAAAAATAATTGTGCATTACACACTCTGTCCAAATGGGAGTTTATAATGTACTAATTATTTTTTGTTGAAATACTTATTGCTCATAATTGATCTTATTGCATTATGTGTGACAAACAATTACTTTTGCTATAAATAACAACAATGCCATGGTTGAAATGTTAATTGGATCAAATATTATATTATTAAGGACTTGGTCAAAAATGAAGACATTGTAATTGAAAATATAAGAACTGAGTCCATGTTGGCCGATTTTCTAACAAAAGGCTTACGACCCATTTTGTTTAAAGAACATGTAAAGAATATGGGTGTTTTAGATTCTTTTGATTTCTTTTGTTAGTGGGAGTTATACAAATTCTATTTCTAGATATTATAGTTATATGCATACTGATATTGCTTTTATGATGTATATTAAAGCATTTATTTTCAATGATTGTTGTTATTGATTCTGTTGTTATCATTTCTCTTATTGACTGAGAAATGGAAGTATAAAACAATATCTTTAAACAAATTTTAGTTTAAAGATAACTGGATGTCACTAATTATGAGATCTCATGTTGGATTGTGACATAATTGTGCAATTTCATGTTGTTTAGAAATCGCACTGAAGCAATTTCATGTTGTTTAGAAATTGCGCTAATGCAGTTTCATGTCATTGAAAAATTGCATTGAGGACCGATAAGAAATAGTGTATATTTTAATCACATGATGGCACTATTTCTTATTACACTACTACGCCTATGATCCATGAAAATATAATGTTTATTATATGTGATTATGGAATGTCTTGTGTAATGATATTTTCTTAACACATTAATCTCCATAGTCATATACTGAGGTTATATAGGATTGGATTAGTATTGAGATGCCATTATTGGAATATTATTTTTTAAAAGTTGTGGCCACATAAAACAAAATTTTCAGTTATTAACCTGATAGTGTCGTTTTCAAATATAAAATCATTTTCAAAATAAAATAAGTTAATTAATGTAACCCAAGTGAGAGAATGTTAGAAATTTCTTATAATATGGGTTTACATTATTAATTGATTTTCTATTTTAAACAATCGGGTTAATGGATATTCCAATATTTGTTGAACCCTAAAGTGATTTGATTGAATTGGATATTGGCATCTATTGATAACGGGCCTAGTTGAGCAGCAAAGTGTAGGCAATTGTGTTTGACTGAAGCACGTAATGGGAAGGGCCCATTTGACACGCTGTTGATTAGGGTTTGCTAGGTCTCCTCTCTAGCTTATAAAAGGGTAGGTTATGCCTATCAATTGTTTTAATCCCATTGAAAGCTGTTATATCGAAATAGGTTATAGAGAGGAAGATTTGGCATTCCAAAATAGATCCCTGATTATCAGAGTGATCTACTTTTTCTTCAAGTGAAGCAATGACTCAAACAGGTACGCTTTAATTCCGTTGTATTTATTGATCTCGATGTTTTACAATGATATATGGATCCGTTTGTTCTTAATTGATTAATTGTTTATGAGAATAATTTTCTACAGCGGGGGGTTCTCAGCTATGTTTTTTTTGGTCCTGTAGGGAGGCGTTGTCCAAGAAGCAGGGCCCACCGTTCACCTCCTCCGTCGAGAAGTAGTGCGGCAGCGACAGGGCTAATGCCGCGGCGAAAGCGAAGAGGAGCCATTTTTCGCAGGAGCTACTAAGGAAGCCCAAGTACGAGCCCAACCACGACAGCGACGCGCTATACCTTAGCTCCACTTCCATTTCTTCCGACCCAAGCTCGGGTGGGTTCTTGTTCTCGGACGCCGAGTCCGTCAGGGGCGCGAGAACGACGACCACTTCGTCATCTTCTTGCTTCGCGCTGTTCAAGCTCAAGCCCGTGAAGACGAGAGTTGCCGCCACTGAAAGGGAGGAGATACGGCATGCTCCATTTGCCGAACGGAGAGAAGGCCGGGAAGACCATGGGCGTCAATGCTGAAAAGCGAGAGAGGAGCAAGTGAAGAGAGGGGGTTTTTTTCTTGTTTTTCGGCATCGTTTTGAGCAACACACGGATGCAGGGAGACAAGGAACAACGAGCATAACGAGGAGCAAGGAAATGAACGACCATTCCGGTGAACTATTCTCACGAGTTCCTCGCCCGACCATCATTCTTTGATAACTGGAAGTTTGGTCTTGACTGGTGACCGTGATATGTTCTATTCCATAGACGAGGTTAGCCGAACTCGATCCCCCTTTTGTTTATCGCTTGTGGTGTTTCTACGTGATTGTTGCAAAATGGTTGGGTATTGTTGAGTTGGCGAAACTTTTTCTTGGTTCCGGTAAGTAGATTAGCAGTCGTCGGAGTTGGTGGCCGGCGATGGTTGACGCCAGGTGAGGATGGAAGCGAGTGGTGAAGGGCTGGTGGCTGGTTGTATAGCCACCAGCGACCAAGGATTGCCAACTATGAAGAAAAAAGATGCACCATGGAAGCCATTGGTGAAGAAGAAAGCACGGGGAGAAGAAGACCTAGAGGGGGAAAAAAGAAAAAAAAAATTGCAGAAAAAGTGAAACACAAAAGCTGGCTTTGGGAAAGAGAAGCCGTAGAGAAGAGATGTAGTAAAAAAGACGAAATAGGGAAAAGACAAAATAATTGATTAAAATATTAATATTAAAATAAAAAAACAAAAAAAAGGACAAGAAAAAGGGTTTTAAGTAATCTGTTTTGTCTATTTTAGTTTTAATCCAAGTTTGTGTCAAGCCAATGGACCGGATTGGGTTTACCGGTCTGAATCCATTTTTCTGAATATAATAATATAACTATTAAAAATTTCAAAATCAAAAATAAAAAAATAACAGAAAATTCAGAATTTCATTTGAAAAATTTTATAAACAAACTTTCCGAGCTATTTTCTTAAAAAATGGAAGTTTCTTAACTCAAAAGTATGCTAAAAAATTGAGTAAGCCGTTAGCACTCTACATTAGAGTTTCAATGGTCTTCAAAGACAATTACTCTTGTTTGCATGCTTGTGCTGTTTTGACCCCTTTAGTCCAATTAAGATTAACATTTATCTTTTCCTTAATGTTAAATACTTGCTCTTCAATGCAATTTATTTAAACGTTTACCTTGGCTGCTAACTATTATTTTAATGATTGTGTACCAACATAATCACTTCACATGTTAGTGAATTGGTATAAAATTAACCCAAATTGTTTGACAAAAATCTTTTTTTTTAATGAACAAGATTAGGTACCGAAAGGGCACTAATTGGTTAATTAGTGTAATCAAATCCTCGATCCTAGATTATCTAGTTGTGTAGGAATTGAGTTACACTCTCATGCCTCACTTGGTTTCTAACCGACCTCAATAAACTAATGACGGCTCCTTATTGCAAAATTCTTAAAAATACCCCAATGTCGAGCGAGGTATGAGTTTGGGAGAGTCTATACCTAATCATGGGCCTTAGGTTCATCCTTTAGGCAATACCCCTAAACCTATTATCTCCCCTCAACGGGTAGGTTGTGATAGAAACCTATTGATTATTTTAGATTACATATATTTGAATATCGTAAGTATGCCCATGCGAGTGATATTTTTGAGTTATGCACATGAGTGAAATGCTACTGGCTATGGTGCATTGATCCTAGATCACTTGGTTTTTAATCAACAAAGACGTAATCTTAAACAAGACTGCAATACTTCAACAAAGGAGTCTTGTAACAAAACTAGCAGAGTAGACAGATCATTGTGTCATTAGTGAGGTAGAGCTTCAGGTGAAGATTTCGAAGACCTTAAAGTAACAAAAGTTGAGATTACAGATAATGTTGTAATTCCTAAAGTTTGTGATAATGACCAATCAGCATAGTTGTAGCACATTATAGCTGCAGACAAACAGAGAAGAAAAATTAAATCACCACTATGTCATGGTTATACATATATTACTTATGCATTGACTATAGGTGACAAGGTGAAGATAGATGAGCATTTGTCTTACTTTGATATGATGGTTAGGAGTGAGTTGTCGCAGTGGCTAGGGGCTATGGGCGTAGAGATAGAATAATCACTCATCAAAATTAGATATGAGAGTTGGTCAAAGTACCAAAGAACCAAAATATTGTTGAAAGTACATAGGTTTTTAAACGGAAGGAGGGCATTCCCAATGTCGAGGCAACGGGGTATAAGGCGAGACTTGTGGCAAAAGATATACATAGAGTGAGGGCATTAACTATAACAATGTGTTTTCTCCTATGGTAAAACATACTTCTATTTGTATTTTGCTTGCTTCAGTTGCTGTGCAAGATCTCGAGTTAGACTAACTAGACGTGAAAACTATGTTTCTTCATGGTGAGTTGAAGGAGCAAATTTACATGAGGTAATTAGAGAGATTTGCTATTTTGGCAAGGAAGATCGTGTTTATTTGTTAAAGAAATCTTTGTATGGGCTGAAATAATCTCCTAGGCAATTGTATAAGCTTTTTGATGCTTTCATGGCTAGTCAAGACTATTCGAAAAGTAAGATGGATAGTTGTGTTTACTTGAGAAGATTGAAAGATGGTTCTTTGATTTAGGGAAAATGTCACAAATGGTCCATGAACTTTCATCTAATGTTCAATTTCATCCATGAGCTTTTGATTGGCTCAATTTGGTCCATGAACTTTCATCTAATGTTCAATCTCATCAATGAGCTTTCGATTTGCTCAATTTGGTTTTTGAACTTTCATCTAATGTTCAATTTCATCACTGAGCTTTCAATTTGCTCAATTTGGTCCATGAACTTTTATCTAATATTCCATTTAGTCCCTAACTATTTGAAAATTGACCAATTTCCCTTCTTTTTTTTTTTTAATACCAAACTGCTCTTTTATAAATAAAAAAAATACCACATTTATGCAAAGTAATAAATGTCAATATTTCTTTCCTTTCTCCATATTAAAAACAAATGGAAAAAGGGACAATAATAATAAATAAAGGTGAATCTTGCATTTTGATTTCTTTTTTGTATATGCAAATTACTTAAACAATGTACAAAAGCCCATTAATCGATTTTGGGAAAATTCATAATTAGGACCCGAAGTGGTTGAATCAATTTCAAATAAGAACCTAAGCTTGCTGGTTAGCCAAATATTCACTAGCTATCAAACATGTGACATTTCCGATGACTGGAGTTTGGGCAATTTTATCCCAAAAGAATATAGGGAAAATTAACAAATCGTAAAATAGAAAAAAAAAATCCCTAGGTTTTCTACGGTCTCCCTATTCCTTGTACCCATCCTCCGCTAAGTCAAAGACCGAAGTTCTCCCCGTTCCTTGTACCCATCCTCCGCAAAGTCGAAGACCAAATTCTCTGCCGGTTGAGGCACAAATTAAAAAACAAGAAAAAAACCAGATGCTTCTTTCTTTGTTTGTGGAGACCCAAATTCTCCGCCGGTTGAGCAAGGCAAAGAGTAGCGAGGAAGAAGAAAGAAGAAAACGTAAACATCTAAATGAATGACTAAACTTAATTAATATAGAATTTTCCCTTTTTTTATTCCAATCACAAATTTCTGACAAAATTGCCCCTATTTTAATTGCCGGAAAATGTTTGCCGGCGAGCTAAGGTCCTCAATAAAGATTAACTCGATCACTTCGGGTCCTTATTTGACACAAAATTCACTTCAAGTTCTTATTTAAAACAATGGGTCCACTTCGAGTCCTTATATAACACAAAGTTCACTTTGGGTCATTATTTGAGAAAATATATTCACTTCAAGTCCTTATTTAGAATTTTCCCTTTTCCTCACTTCCTTTTTTGGCTTTCTTTTAAAGGAAAGCAACTAGATCTTTGCAATTTTAAAGGAAATTATTCGGAGGGAAAATTTCAAATAAGGACCCAAAGTAAGTTTATTTTCTCAAATAAGGACACAAAATGATCGTTGTTTCAAATAAGGATCCGAAATGGCTAACAAGTCTCAAATAAGGACCTAAACCCACCAGTCAGCAAGCATGTGACATTTCCGATGGCTAGAATATGGGCAATTTTGTCCCAAAAAAATATAGATAGAAATTAACAAACCCCAAAAAAAAAACCTCCAAACTCTTAAGTTCTTCTTCTTCTACTCTTCATCTTTTACGTTCTTTGTCCACTCTCGTTTGGAGAATCCAAATTCTCTATTAATGGAGTAAGATCCCTGGCTCCCTGAGTTCCAAAGGTACGTTTCCTCCCTCCCTCCCTCCCTCCCTCCCTCCCTCCTTCTCTCTCTCTCTCTCTCTCTCTCTCTCTCTCTCTCTCTCTCTCAATTGGGTCGTGGAAGTGGATTCAAATTGTGCCCGAGATGTGGGTACTCGAGATGGAGATGTTCTTTGTCTCATGGTTGGATCTGTGGAAGGGGATTCGAATTGCGCCCGAGATGTGGGTACTTGAGATGGAGATGTTCTTTGTCTCTTGGTTGGGTCCGTGGAAGTGGATTCGAATTGTGCCTAAGATGTGGGTACTCGAGATGGAGATGTCCCCTGTCTCATGGTTGGGTCTATGGAAGTGGATTCAAATTGTGCTCGAGATTGAAATGTTTGTGGAATACTCTGTATTACTTTCTTACCTCTGTTTCCTTTTTTTATTGAACTTGTTTCTGGGGGGACTAAAAATCATTCGGTTTTAGTGAACTTGAAGAAAAAGGTAATGCAAAAACTCCACATTCTCTCCTTTCTACGAGTTTGCTAGATATACCATGAAGAAATATTATAGTTCATCTACCTTTTACTCGTAGGTAATGTAGGCACTTTAATTGTACTACCATTTACCCATCAAAAATAGGAATCAATTTATACCTCTTTTTTGCTTTCGATTCTCTACAAGGAATTGATGGTTCCAGAGTTGAAAAGGTGACGGAATCTATTCATATTGCTGTGTTGTAGGAGATGAATCTGCCATGGCTCCTGATGGTAGAGGCTTCTTATGGACTAGATTGTGCTTTTAGGTTCAGGGATTTTATGTTGGTTACTTATGAATTTGTCCATCTTGTTGCTTTCTTGTCGAAGAGGACTTTTTGGAAGTAGCTCAGTTCTTTGATGTTGTCGTTAGTTGGGTAGTGAAAATCAAGGTCGTGAATGGTCCTACCAAATTCATTTTTTTCTTTGCCAATTATAGATGGTTCAAATCACCTCATGCATTCAAGCATGCTTAATGTTTTTTTCTCTACTGCTTCCTCTTTTTTGTTCACGCTTTCTTTATTCGATGTTAAAAAACTTTGTCTAGCAAGAACAAAGTTGAAGGACTTCCTGGCCACAATGCAGTCTTCCCCTCACTTTCAATTAGAGATTGCTACAATCGAGTCCTAAACTTCGCCACGATGTCGAGGAGTATGCAAAACAATTTCCTACAATCGAGTTCGAGAAAATAGCAATGAAGTACAAGAGCTTAGGGACAAATCATGGATTAGTGTGGTACAAAATTAATTATGATGTAGAAGTACTCCTGCAAATACAAATTTCGATGTCAAGAAAGTCTGTATCGTGATCTCTCTATCTGAAACAAAAAAGGATATTGTAAAGATGGAAATTTGAAATTCTCTCTTTCTTTATCGCACCATGAGAACATGTTAACTGAGAAACTCAAGTTATACACCTACATTTCCTTGGGCTTCAATGGATAGAGAAGTTTATTTCTGCTAATGAGTCTTATATAATAAGTTGATGAAGCATTAATATCAAAAGATTCCCCGAAACAGCCCAGTCTAGTGACATAGTCTATCTTCTACAATTAAATGATTATCATGCAAGGCTTTGATTTCATACATGATGCAAGGGATGTAGAAAAAATGAAAAAGGTACAAAATTATGCTGTCTAAAACGTTTGGACGTGATGTCTAAATGGCCATTGATAGATCAAGTTTAATGGGTAGAGAAACTCACGTCCATGGACTGATGAGCTTCAACTTATTCTTTAAGAACATAATGTTATTTCTAACTTGGAAAAATGTAACCGGGGGCATTACTTCAATTTGAGTTTGGGAACCTAGTTTAGCCAAAGTTCAAGCAACAAGGAAGTTGTGCTTCTAGCGCGCTAAATGGAGTCAAATGATATCAACAGATTCCATAATTCTATCAAATTGATAGATATTCAGCAAAGGGTAAAAGCATCATAGATATCAAGAACATAAAACTTAGATACATCAACCACGAGACTACAAGATGTGTGGTCCTCCTTGAAGACCACGAAACACGGCCAGTATGATGGAAAAAAGAAATATCCCATAAAAGAAATCTTCCTAACGAAGTAGACCTATACATATTTATACTTTAAAATGCTCCATAATAGACCAGAATAGACCCATCCACACCAACTAACAAGAAGAGAAATTGTGTTGTTGGTCTTGCGTTTCTCCAAAAAAATTGCTCGTCTTCCACCACTTTCAAGTTGAGATCCTTACATTCTCCTCTTTACCTATGATTGAATCAAAAAATTAATTAATTAGTCAAAAGAAGTAAAGTGCAAATAAGAACACTTCTAGGACAAAGTCAAGGGCAAATGGGTACCTGCATCTTTTTCCTTCCTATAGATGTTGACAAGCTTGAGATGTTACCAAAAGTTGAAGCAAAAAATTCAACCATCTCAGGTTGTGATTATGATGGGGCTAAAGGGGTTGAAGATGCTGATGCGACTGTTGTTGGTGCTGCTGCCATCGATACTATTGATGGATTATTGCAATGATACCTATTATGGCCTATGCCGCCACATTTTCCACAACTGATTATAGGGCCCGTTTGGTTCGGCTTTTGGGGAATGCATTTGCCAAAATGCAAATACCTTTGGGTGAATGGGGTTTTCCGAAATGCAAATATCGTTTGGTAAAATTTGCATTGAGATGCAACTTTGGCCAAAATACCGTTTGGTAAAATTTACATTTGTAAATGACTTTTATTAAATTAAAAAAACAAAAAATCATTTGTCTTATTTTTTTTTTAAGTCCGGCCACCGGACCGCCGGATCCGGCCGCCGGATGGCCGGATCTGGCCGCCGGACCGCCGGATCCGGCTGCCGGATGGCGGATCTGGCCGCTGGGTCGCGCGACCTCGGGCGACCCTCGCCTGGGTCGCACGACGACCCGACGGCCGTCGCCCGGGTCGCTCGACCCGGCGACGGCCGACCGGGTCGCGCGAACCCGGGCGACGGCCGACCGGGTCGCGCGAACCCAGCGGCGGCGGCCGCCGGATCGCGCGAACCCAGCGACGGCCGCCGCTGGGTCGCGAACCCAGCGACGGCGGCCGCTGGGGTCGCGCGACCCGAGCGGCCGTCGCCCGGGTTCGCGATCCAGCGGCCGTCGCCGGGTCGCCCGACCGGCGACCGTCCGTCGCCCGGGGTCGCGCGATTCAGGCGACAGCCGCCTGGTTCGCGCGACCCGTGGCGTCGCTCGAGGTCCGGCGACGGCCGCCGGGTCGGGGACCCTTGGCCGGCGGTCGCCGGCGCATTGCCGGCGCGCGACCCTTGGCCGTCGGTCGTCGGCCTCCGATCGGCTTCTCTCCGGTGAAGATGAACAAGGTGAAGTTGCATTCCGAAAATGCAACTTCCCAATGGACCTCTCCCCCTCCATTCCCCTAAAGTCCCTTCAAGCCCCTTGGAGATGCAATTGCATCTCCCCAAAGTCCCCAAAATGTTGAACCAAACACCATCCACTTTTGCCCAAACCCCTTTAGAGGCCAAAAGCCCCTTCTAAATGCCGAACCAAACGGGGCCATAGTATTTTGTCTCTTCAACTTTGTTCCCTCGGGCTCTTGCACAACTTCCTTCTTTATTGTCTTCAAATTTTTATATGTTGTTTCATTCACTGATTTTGTTCTTTGTTTATTCTTTCTGCCAACTTGCTTGGGCACATCTAGTGAGAGTAATGGCTTTCTAGCAGGCCATGTATCCATAGAATTTACAACGTGCACAACATAGCTATAAGTTTGCATGAATGTTTCCTTACTAAAACTTGTGTGAACCCATTTTTTAAGCTCTTCTCTCATGTATATAAGAGCTGCCACAGCATGACAGCAAAAAAATCTACTAATGTCCCATCTTCTACAACTACAAGATCTATGTCTAATATTAACAACTCTATTGTCACCATATGGGCCACTCAATTCAAATTCATCCTCCCTATTCCAGCTAGGAATCCATGATGCTGAAATTGTTTTTGAAGATCTAATATCTTTTGGATATTAGGACATATCACACCAATGTACTTAGCCATCTCTTCTATTTGCTTATGAATTCTTTCCATGAGTTGCACTCTTATAGCTTCAAGCATTGTGATGATAGGTTTGTCCCCTGCATCAATGATGCTCTTGTTGAAACTTTCACACCAATTGTTCAAGGAAATATCACATTTTGAGCTTGTCCTGAAGTAGGACTTGCTCCATTGCACCGAAGGCCTTTGAGACAACCATTCATAAGCTTTCTTATTATTACCTTTAGCTCTTCCATTGCCAAGTCAAACTCACATATCCTAGTCGCCATGGCAACCTTCCAAAGGAGCTTTTTAAGTTCTACCCCTCTGTGATATAGCTTGAAGTTTTCATAAAGATGCCTTAAGCAAAATCTATGTTCTACTTCAGGCATTAGATTTGCTAATGCTTGCACTAATCCCTTCTGTTTGTCACATAAGAAAGTCCAGTACTTTGAATTTTCAGGGTTGGTAATCCCCAAGTTTTCAGCAATCAAACTAATAAACCAATGTCGTGTCTTATATGTTTCTTGTCTGACAATTGCCCATGCAAAGGGATACATTTGATTGTTGCCATCTATGACCACCGTTGCTAGAAGTATACCCTTGTAGCCTGATGACAAATGACAACCATCAAAACCCACAAAACGCTTACATCTTTCTACAAAGCCCCTCCTTAATGCATCTAGACAAATATAAACTGCCTTAAACTTGCATTGGTGTTGATATTACTCGGTTTTGATTATACATGTGAATCCTAGGTTGGCATCAAGAAGTTCTTGGCAATAGCTCCTGAGCATCCGAAACTGCTCTTCCTCATTCCCAGTGATCATACTCATTGCCATTGCCATAGCTCTATAAGCCATTGTCCTCGACAACTTTAAAACATTCTCAGACTCCATTGTTTTTTCATTGAAACATTTGGCCATGTAGGATTGTTTCTCAACCTGTCACAGTACTTGTTTGCTAACCATTTAGTGTTTATTTGAGAAACATGGAGAGCTCTATTACATGTATGTATAGGGTTAAAGGTTTTGACTTGTAAAGTATGTTCATTTTGCAGTTTGGAAGTATATATAAGCCAATCACAACCATCATAACACATTGCCCTCAATTTATTAGGTGTATTCTTAACAAACCTTACATTTCTCCCATTTTTTTATGGCATGGTTCCTAATGGCCTTTCTAAACTCCTCAACATTACTAAAGCACATTCCTAACTTGAAGACATGATTTTCCATATCAACCTCAACATTAAATTCAGGATGTGTATACTCATTTTCGTCATTCATATTCAAGAAATCTACATTGTTAGCTAACATATCTACGTACTGACTAATGTCTCCAACCTCCATATCCCTCTCTATTGAACCATCACCGTCAGCACAACTTACATTTCTTATGTATAACTCGTCAAGATCAACAAAGGCGAACCCACCTTCTCTAGCAACACCATCATACCCACCATAATATATTGAATAGTTTAGTTCTTACATCCCTCAACTAGTGCAAAATAAAGTAAAAAAAAAGTTAATATATTTCCATGCAAAACGTACACTGGAAAAAAAAAACAAAAATAGTAAACAATTGCAATAAAATTGTACCATACATTGAGTAACGAAAGAAAACTAGGCACACTACTGACTATATACCACACTTTTATTGGATACCGTTTGTCAAAATATTGTGCATTATGGAGTTAAAATGTTTTCAATGTTGCCATAACTTTCTCCTTAGGCAAGCCAACCATGGTGGCCCGAGAACCAAACTTAGATATATATACCATAAAGAAAAGAAAGCTGATCCCATTCAAAGCATTTCTTAAGCTCATATGTTATTGGCTTGAAAATTATGGAAATGACTACTAAGTTTGGTTGACTTAACTTTTGTCTAGATTCTCTCTTTCTTGTTCAACAGACAAGGCTGAAAACACAATCATATCAATAAGACTTAATTGAAAATTTACTAAGTAATTGTGGAATGATAACTATCAAGATCTACGATGCATCTTGACACAAAGATTAAATAGTCTTCATATTAACAACTTGGGCAGAAGAACTTCTAACGAGTAATCTACCAAATTGCTACTTTAGAAATTACTGTTATGAAATACATGAATGAATATTCATTATATTCATCTTATCTAATGTACTTATTATGGTACATTTGTATCATACATTCTAAGTACATCTCCCTATACAATAAACGTTTATCTCCCTATCCAATACATGTATCATTCGATACATTGATATTAATGATAAGTACATTCTTGTTCTCCTATAAATAGGGGTTTAATTTTGATGTACAATAGAATAACAACAAAAATACAACAATGAGATACTAGAAATAATACTCTCTCCTCTTGCTTTTTCTACTATTGCCGGTGTTCACTTGCTTTCTTTCTCAATCTCTTCTTTATTATATATTCGCAACGCAATATTTTACTACACGTTATCAGCACGGAGATCTACCAACTGAGTAAGTAATTTTTGCAATGTGGGTATTCTTTTTATTAATCAACTTATACTTCATCTTCTTCTATTAATTCTTCATTTTTATTTTTCTTGGCCTGAAGCCAAATTTCAAATCTAAAAGTATCCTTATGCTCCTAAAGTGGCGGTGGATATTTGGAAATCCTTTAATTTATAAGGATTTATTTTTGCAAGGATTATGTCAAATATTGAAAAACCAAAATTCCACATTTTGGAAGTTAGTAGAAATAATTATCTATCTTGGTGCCTTGACATAAAAATGCACCTCCAAGGGCAAGGTCTCACTAGGATGGAATCTCAAATGAAAATGATAAAGCAAATGCGCTGATTTTTATTCACCGTCATTTGCATGAGAGCCTGCAGACTCAATATTTATCCGTTCGAGACCCTCATATCTTGTGGAGGAGGTTAAAGAATAAGTATGATCATACCAAAACTGTTATCCTCCTTCAAGCACAATATGACTGGCAAAATCTCAGATTACAAGATTTTAAATCAATGTCTGATTATAATTCCGCTTTATTTGATATGTTTTTCGACTTAAGTTATACGGTATCAAACTCGCTGATGCGGAATTGTTAGAGAAAATTTTTTCCACCTTCCATGCTTTAAATATTGTATTGCAATAGCAATACTGGTAGCATCAGTTTGCCACATACTCTGGATTAATTTCTGTACTTCTTACTGCCAAGCAAACCAAGGAATTACTGCTAAAAAATCATGATCTTAAACTTGTTGGCTCAAAAGTATTGCCTAAAGCACATGCTAAATTTGAAAAAAAAAAAATACTGGCCATTTTAAGGGCTATAAAAGCAAGCAAAAACATAATCCTAGAAGGGATGGCAAGAAATTTAACCGCCTTAAGAAATCAAACTTTGGCCTGAATCATGGCAAAAATAAGAAGCCAAAGAAGGTGATTAATGAAAGTATTTGTCATCGCTATGGCATGACTGGACACTAATTACGTACATGTCGTACGCCAAAACATTTTGTTGATCTATAACAGGCATCTTTAAAGAATACGGGCAAGCGTGATGAATCCCATGTCATTGAAATCAATCCTACTTCCATAACCACTGTTGAGGCTAACAATATCTCTATTGGTGGGACTCCTCTTGCTCCTGAAGTAGCAAATGCATTCTTGGATGTCTCTAATTTCTTTGAGAACCTCTTATTGCTTTGATGAGAGATCAGAGCGGTGGATGATAATTTGAACTTCGAATTTTATGTTATTTCGCTTTAAATGTATTATTTTTTATTGTTCTTTAATATGGTTATGAAATGCTTATGAACCTTATATAATATTTATTTTTGAAATTTTATTCGACTATATAACTAATATACAACTTTTATAATACTTGACACATGAAATTGTCAATATAAATGCAAATGGAAAATACGGAGAAAAAGGAAGATGTTTTTTTTTTTTTTTTTGTAAAAAGAAAAATGAAGATGTTTGTTTGCTTAATAGTGCAACAACACATATTATATTTTGTAATAAACACTTTTTCTCGAGTACGACATTGTGTAAAGCATAAATCCATACAATATCAAGTCATGTTCCGATTATTGATGGTTTTGGGAATGCCACAATTATTTTGACAAATGGCACAATCCTACATATTAAGAATACATTTTTGAGCATTAGATCAAAAAAGAATCTGCTCAGTTTCAAAGATGTACGCCGTAATGGGTACTATATTGAGACTATTTATGAACAAAATAAGGAATATATTAGCATTTCCTCTTATAAGATGGGCCTGAAGACCATCCATGAGAAGTTAGAAGTTTCTTTTATGGGTTTGTATTGTGTCATGATTAAAGCTGTTGAAACCTATGCCACCAAATCCCGGAGATTGGTAAGTCCTGATTAGTTTGGATTGTGGCATGATTACCTTGGTCATTTTGGCACTTCAATGATACGTAAGATAATTCAAAATACAAAAGGACATCATTTAAAGGATATAAACATATTGTTGTCCAAAGATTATAATTGTGAGGCTTGCTCATAGGGAAAGCTCATTATCAAACCTTCTATAACAAAGATTAATCTTGAATATTCTTTATTCTTGTAAAGAATTCATGGTGATATTTGTGGACCAATACAACCACCAAGTGGACCATTTTGATATTTTATGGTATTAGTAGACGCATCTTGTAGATGGTCCCATGTTTACCTATTATCTACGCGCAATATCGCATTTGCACGTTTACTTGCACATATTATAAAACTCCGGGTGCAATTCCCTGATTATCCAATTAAGAGCATAAAATGGATAATGCTGGTGAATTTAAATCAAAGAGTTTTGATACATATTGTGCTTCACTCGGAATCGAGGTTGAGCACCCGGTTGTATATGTTCATACTCAAAATGGATGGCAGAATCATTGATTAAACATATCCAAATCATTACCCACACTCTATTATTGAGAACGAATCTCAACGATATAGCATGGGGTCATGCAGTTTTGCATGTGGCAGCTCTAATAAGATTATGCCCCATTGCTAGTCTTTTACAATCTCCCCTTCAAATGGTTACTAGTTATGAACCAGATATTTCACATTTACGCACATTTGGTTGTGCAGTACATGTGCTTGTAGCATCGCCAAAAAGGACGAAAATGGCTCCCCAATGCTGTTTGGGCATTTATGTTGGGTTTAATTCACTGCCTATCATTAGGTTTTTGGAACCAACTATTGGTGATCTTTTTACTGCCAGATTTGCAGATTATCATTTCAATGAGACTAGGTTTCCATCAATTGAGATACCTACAATTTCCATGATTACAAAACAAAAACTAGTTAAGGTTTTCTCATGGAATGAGAAAATTTTATTTTAATTAGACTCAATGACTCTTGAATATAAAAACAAAGTACAGCTTATAATCCATTTATAGGCTATGGCCAATAGACTTCCTGACGCATTTAATGATGCTACTAAAGTAAGGAAGTCTCACATTCCAGCTACAAATGCTCCAGCTAGGATAGCTATTCTCGAAGGATAGACTAAAATGGATCAAAATCCCCCGCACTTGAAGCGTGGTAGACCGATAAGATCAAAATATACTACTCCTCGAAAACAAAGAGGAAAGAATCAGGAATCCGCTTCAGAATAGCCTGATGTTGTGCTTGCTCCCAAAGAGCTTATTACCCCTGAAAAGGCGCAAACCCATGAAAGGAACACTAGCCTCGAGAATACCGAGAATTTCATTACATATTGTAATGAAATTTAGGATTGAAATGAAATCATCATTAATGATGCTTTTGCATTCTCAGTTGCTCATAAAATTTTGGATGATGATTGTGAGCCGCAATCTATTATTGAATGTCGTCAAATACAAGATTAGCCAAAGTGGGAGGAAGCAATTAAAACTAAATTAGCTTCTCTAACTAAATGAGAGATTTTTGGACCTGTAACTCGTATCCCCGATAATGTAAAGCCCACTGGATATAAATGGAAATTTATCCTAAAACGAAAAGAAAAAAACGAGGTTGTCAGGTATAAAGCCCGACTCGTTGCCCAAGGATTCTTCCAGAAACTCGGGATTGATTATAATGAGACATATTCACCTGTGATGGATATGATTACATTTCGTTTTCTCATTAACCTAACAATCTTTGAAAGATTGAAAATGCGTCTTATGGACATTGTGACGGCATATTTATATGGCTCATTAGACTCTGATATTTATATGAAAATTCCCAAGGGATTCAAAATGCCTAAAGCATGCACTCCCCACAATTTATTCTCAATAAAATTGCAAAGATCCTTGTATGGATTGAAGCAATCCGGTCGCATGTGGTATCAATGCCTAAATGAGTACCTAATTAAGGAAATGAATAAGAATGATCCTATCTGTCCATGCATGTTTATTAAGAAATTAGAAATCGAATTTGCTATTGTAACAGTTTATGTCGACGATATAAATTTAATTGGAACTCTAGAAGAGTTAGCTGAAACTGCTGAATATTTGAAAAGGGAGTTTGAAGTTAAAGATTTGGGTAAAACCAAACTTTGTCTTGGTCTAGAGCTTGAGCATAAAGCAAATGAAATAACCGTCCATCAATCAGTGTACACTGAAAGATTACTTAAACGCTTCAACATGGACAAAACTCACCCATTGAGCATCCCTATAGTTGTAAAGTCTCTAGATCTCAAAAGAACCCATTTCGTCCTAGAAAATCAAATGAACAGATACTTGGTCCTGAAGTACCATATCTCAATGCAATTAGGGCTTTGATGTGCTTGGCATAATGTACAAGACCAGATATCGCTTTTGCGGTAAATTCAATGGCACGTTTTAGTTCTAAGCCATCTCGAATACATTGGAATGGAGTTAAACATATTTTCCGTTATTTCCAAGGAACCATATATTTTGGATTATATTATTCCAAGAATTTCACTAACTCTGGTTTAGTTAGATATGCTGAGACCGAATATAGATTTGATTCACATGAGGCTCACTCTCAAATCGGGTATTTATTTTGTTATAATGGCACCATTATTTCTTGACGTTCTATGAAGCAATCGCTAGTAGCTACATCTTCTAAATACTTTGAGATTATTGCTTTATATGAAGCTGAAAGATAGTGTGTTTGGTTAGGATCCATTATAATGCATATTCATAATTCTTGTTCTTTAATACCAGTTACAAATTCTCCTACTATATTTTATGAAGATAATGTTGCTTGTGTTGCACAAGTTAGGGGAGGATATATCAAAGGTGATAGGACCAAGCATATCTCGCCGAAATTTTTCTATACTCATGAATTCCGAGAAAGTCGACAAATTGATGTTAAACATATTCGATCTATAAATAATCTTATAGATCTTTTTACCAAATCATTGCCAACATTAACTTTTGAGAAATTAGTGTATGGCATTGGTATACGGCAAGTTCACAAGATACAATATTGATTAGTCCCAGCAGTGGCTACGTGGCTCAATTGAGAGGAAGATATTATGAACTATACATTGCAACATTGATATATGGCGAGTTCACAAGATACAAGATTAATTAGCCCCAGCAATGGCTATATATGCATTGCACTTTTTTTTTTTGTCCGGTTTTTTCCCACAGGATTTTGCCAGTTTAAATTTTTTAACGAGGCAATTAATGCATCAATAAAAGAGAGAGATCATAAAGTTTGTGCTCTGCACTCTTTTTCCCTTTTGTCAGTTTTTGTCCCACTGGATTTTTCCGGTCTAATGTTTTTAATGATGCGGTATTATTCGATACACATTCATAATAAATACAATGAATATTCAAGGGGAAGTGTTATGAAATACATGAATGAATATTCATTATATTCATCTTATCTAATGTACTTATTATGGTATATTTGTATCATACATTCTAAGTACATCTGCCTATACAATGAACGTTCATCTCCCTATCCAGTATATGTATCATTCGATACATTGATATTAATGATAAGTACATTCTTGTTATCCTATAAATAGGAGTTTAGTTTTGATGTACGATAGAATCACAACAGAAATACAACTGTGAGATACTAGGAAATAATACTCTCCTCTTGCTTTTTCTACTATTTCTGGTGTTCACTTGCTTTCTCTTCTCAATCTTTTCTCTATTATATATTCGCAACGCAATATTTTACAACAGTTACGTCCATTATAGTGTACAAAAACTGAAAACAAGACACCTCGAGTTCCTAAAAACTAGTGCGCACAAAAATTATTGAAAACAAGATGCCCCCGTACTCTGATTGTAAACTCATGCACACGTAGACTCAAATTGTTTTTGTCTCAATGTGCTTCCACCAAATTTCCTCCTCTAAATACTTTCCATCAAAGAACCCATATTAGAGTAATTATAGCTTTTTTTTTAAATGTCTATCTACTTTCCCTGTGAGAATCTATGTGGGCTTTTAAATTCCATGACAGGCCGTGAGTTCTGACTATCAATGACAAAATATAAACCAGAAAAAAAAAAACAAAAATAGAGTATTAAGAAATTGCAAAACAAGGACCACCATCGCAGCATGTAGGATCCCAACAGCAGTAATATCTAATTAAAATTCCATAGTGGACACAACTTATATGCATTTTGTCGGACAAAAGAGACATTAACTCATAAATCCAACAAGACAAGCAAAAAGAACACCATAAAACAAAAGAATTCGTCCTACCATTACCATCCTCGCTGCCATCTGTGTGATATTCCACCATATGCGCATGCCTTGTCGACGTGTTGCTTCAACAAGTTATAACCACTTTGAATGAACGAAGGATCGATTGCACCAATTTGAACGAAACTGACCTCGGTTGAATAGGAGTGTAAATTATCATATGGCTTTTAGGGGTTCTCGCGTGGTTGACCCGTGGTCGATAATTCTCAATCCACATTTGTGCCTCTTCAAATCATGGACGACATTCGGTTGTCATGTAATCACAGGAGTTCAATTACGTACCATAAATATAATATCAATAGAAAATTGGTTCATTGTTGTTCAACACGAATATTGTAATCGCGCAGAATCACCTGCAAACCAACTACGTACTTCTGTTAAATCGATTTATATCCGTTCGCTAATTAATTTAAAACATCGTAGTATTGACCCTTGTCAATCTTAATGGTCAAACAATTTATCCCTAATTGAATTTCCTAGTCTTTCACATTTTAACCCTATACGGCATCACCCAATAGATTAGTTAACTCGTGAGTAATCAATTTAGAGTAAAATGATCATAAGTGCGTCGATGAAATAACCATTTCATATATTTCAAAATAGAGCCAAATTTCGGGATATCACAATGAACGATACAGATGCTCATGCTTTGTTGACTAACCGAGGACAACTCTGTTAGGGAAATCCCTTATGATGTTTTGAAGATGACAAAATAAATCAAAGGCTACTAACATGTTTGATGGTTGAGTAATAGACCATGCAGATGATAGAACATGTAAAGGATATTGTCAAAGTCTGAAGACTGCCAGACTCAAGACTCAAAGTCTCGAAGACGCGGACTTACGTGTCAAAGTCGAAGACCGCGGACTCAAGACTCAGATTGTAAAGTCTACGGACCCAGATTGTAAAGTCTCAAGACTCATATCGTAAAGTCTACAGACTCGAGACTTTACATCCAGATTCGATGAATCGTAACTCAAGCCCAATCATACAACGGCTAGTGATCTGGTTTGGATTCCACATCAAGATTGATTTGATTGATTCAATCTAATTGATTGACGATTGGATCTTGAAGACAAGAATTTTCTATACGAAGAAGCTTTACTTATGGAAACCAAGATTTCGTTTGTATGGGCGATCGGAATCAATTTGGGATTTTACCTTTGTCACTCAACGGCTACCAAATCTTCTAGATACAGAGCTGTCCAATGGGTATATTGGAAGACGATTCTCCGGGATGCTGTCCAACGGCTAGTTTGGAAGTGGAGGAGTATTTAAGGAGGTGAAGGACCGATGAGCAAGTAAGAGACGGAGCGTAGAATTTATAATTCCAAAGTCTGAGCGACTTTCGATCATATACTTGTCTCTTGAGAGCTTAAACGTTTGTAATCGTGAGAGAAATACCAAAAGAGTGACTTAGTGAGATAGTGTGATCTACTACTAAGTGTTTGCACTCGAAGTTGTAATCTCTTGTTGATTGCATAGTGGAATCCAGCCAAGAAGGCTGTTATCGTGGGAGAGTGGACGTAGGCTTGGATTAAGCCGAACCACTATAATTTCTGTGTTCTTATTCTCTTCCCTAACTCCTTTATTTTGTTCATACTAGCTATATCAATTGGTATCAGAGCCAAGTGCTCGGTTTATAAAAGTGTTTTTACTTTTGAGCTAAAGATTCTTTATGGCTAGTATGTTGGCACCAGGTCTTATGGAAGGGCAAAGCAACACAAGGCCACCATATTTCGATGGAAGAAAATACAAGCAGAATGGCCAGAAAAGAACAAAAAAAGAGAAGATGATGAGCAAGAAAATTTATGCTTGATGGAAGACTCAGAATCTGAGTCTAACTCAGGCACAGACTCAGAATCCGATGAGGAAATCGAGGGGGAGAAATCAAATCCAAAAGAAAATGAAAAGAATCGTGATCATCTCAAAAAGGCAACAAATTGAGGGGGAGCATTGATCAATTATGGAAAAATCTTTTTTGATTGATTGTGATCTTATTATGAATGGAAAGAAAGGTAAATATGTCAGAATTTGTTCAAAAAAAATCCGGTTAGTGCATCTTTTATTACCTTTTGTCATTAACAAATATTTCATTGATATTATCATTTTATTATGACAAAAATGGTACGTGAATTTCATGATGCATCTGTGATTTTTTATTGGATATTTGCTGATATATATGACCGAAGTGAGCTATATTGCATATCTTTAATATTCGATTTACCTTATAAAAGCTGATTTTTGGAAATTGTGATTCATGCAAAATATTTGTTATTATTCTCTACGTGAATCCATTATTATCGCTTTTTGATTATGACAAAAAGGGGGAGAATATATGAATATGCATATGTGCTGATTGGTTGATATTATTTATTGCATAATATTGAGCTGTGATTATTTTTCTATATATTCTTATGCTCAATCTATTGATATCCTTTGATTTAAAAGTATGTTTACAAATCTGCATATTCAGAGATTGTTTTGTCATCATCAAAAAGGGGGAGATTGTTAGGGAAATCCCTTATGATGTTTTGAAGATGACAAAATAAATCAAAGGCTACTAACATGTTTGATGGTTGAGTAATAGACCATGCAGATGATAGAACATGTAAAGGATATTGTCAAAGTCTGAAGACTGCCAGACTCAAGACTCAAAGTCTGAAGACTGCCAGACTTCTGTGTCAAAGTCTGAAGACTGCCAGACTCAAGACTCAGATTGTAAAGTCTACAGACCCAGATTGTAAAGTCTCAAGACTCATATCGTAAAGTCTACAGACTCAGACTTTACATCCAGATTCGATGAATCGTAACTCAAGCCCAATCATACAACGGCTAGTGATCTGGTTTGGATTCCACATCAAGATTGATTTGATTGATTCAATCTAATTGATTGACGATTGGATCTTGAAGACAAGAATTTTCTATACGAAGAAGCTTTACTTATGGAAACCAAGATTTCGTTTGTATGGGCGATCGGAATCAATTTGGGATTTTACCTTTGTCACTCAACGGCTACCAAATCTTCTAGATACGAGCTGTCCAATGGGTATATTGGAAGACGATTCTCCGGGATGCTGTCCAACGGCTAGTTTGGAAGTGGAGGAGTATTTAAGGAGGTGAAGGACCGATGAGCAAGTAAGAGACGGAGCGTAGAATTTATAATTCCAAAGTCTGAGCGACTTTCGATCATATACTTGTCTCTTGAGAGCTTAAACGTTTGTAATCGTGAGAGAAATACCAAAAGAGTGACTTAGTGAGATAGTGTGATCTACTACTAAGTGTTTGCACTCGAAGTTGTAATCTCTTGTTGATTGCATAGTGGAATCCAGCCAAGAAGGCTGTTATCGTGGGAGAGTGGACGTAGGCTTGGATTAAGCCGAACCACTATAATTTATGTGTTCTTATTCTCTTCCCTAACTCCTTTATTTTGTTCATACTAGCTATATCAAACTCAATACAGAGCAAAATGTTTGCAGAACCATGAGCAAAATGAGCACGACGACGACGGTGGCAAGCACAGTGAGAAACTTCCAAGAAGAGTAGACGTACTTCCTCATGAGATTATAAGCCTTGACCTTTCGAGTGCTGTTGTAGTACTCGTTGACGTCTCGAATCGTCTCGTCCAGCTCTGACGCAGTGCTTTTGGAACCTATGGAGTTGAACACTCCATTGAAGAGCTCCACGACCTTGTTGTCGCTATTCAGGCGGTTCAAGACAATGGACGCTTCCCTCAGCAACTTCAAATCCTCGGAGGTGTCGATAATGCCGTACATTACCTCAGTGTATCATGCCTTAGTGACTTTTGATGCTTGTGTTGATAAAAAAAGGTACTTTTATTCACTTTTCTAATGTTCGGATACAACAAAAGAAGGAGGAAAGAGGCCATATCATCTAACGCATGGCATGGGGAATGAGAACTAACTTCTAAGCTCATTCTTCTTCGTCTGTGCTGCATCTGGGCCTGTTGTTCCGAAGATGAGATTGTAAAGGAGATCGTGCAAATGCTTACGCTGAATGGCTTCAGACGGCAAGCACATTTCCAGCCGGAGAGGTGATATCCCTCATTGAAGAAAAGCTTACAAGGACCGGGTGAAGAGACGCTTCCACATTGAAGAATCTTTCGGCTTAAGATGTGCAGCAATCATGTAAAAGTCCACTGCTTTTTTGTCATTGCCAAGATCATCATAAATCCTTCCTAATGTATCATATGGATCAGGCAAATTTGGTGCTAGCCTGACCACTTGACTCGATATTGATATGCCCTGAAATTTTGAAAAAAGAAAACAAGCCAAATAAGTATGTTGATTAAATCAATCTGCTGAACCATAAGGCTGCAACCATCTTACAAAAGATAGAACATGTCCTCACCCACATAATGTATGCAAAAGATGAAAAATAGAATGTAGAAAAGGTCCAGCAGTAAACAACTTTAGCTTACATAAAATACGAGCAGTAATCTCAAAAATGGTTACCTGATGACATACTCTATGTTAAAGGACCAAAAGACTAATTGACTCAACTTTACAGAGAACCAAAGGAGACATGACATAATTTTCCCCACAAACTTTTAAGAAAGATCAAAGGAATTAATTATAATAAAGCTGGAGAGAGTTCAATGTACTTTTGTAATTTGAGACTTGCAGAAGTCAAATAAGCTTGAAAAGAAGATTAGTAATATTATTGTAAAACCTGGCAGCTAAAGAGACTTATGAACAAATTCAACACGCGTGCAGACAGGGCATGAACAATTGGATATATTTCCTTAACAGATTATTGCATAAAATCCTACAAAATGTCCATCAAAAGATAGTTGCTCCGATCAATAGTAAAATGCCATGACCTTCATGGGATTTTATGAACAGATAATAAAAGGATTCTCTCTAGAACTTACCTCATCATAATTACCACGGGCATAGTGAAGAGTTGCATCACCGAGCATTCGTGTGATTTCCGAACTAAGCTTATTTCTTGACCCTTTTCTCCTACCCCTCTTCTTAGTCTGCATGGCAATAAAAACAAATTACATACACCAATCTCTTTATTATCCACAGTAGTATTGCCTGGATGGCCCTCAACTCTGGGTAGTTGAACATTCTTAATAGAGCTTCAGCAAGATACATCATTTGGTTGCAGCCATATGAGAAGTAGCCACTAGAGGCAAATGCAACCATTCCAGCATAAGAATATCAATATTGACTACAATAATGATAATACCATCTATCATGTCCCTCAAAAAACAAGATACAATATGCAATTCCTCAAAGATACATTCCATTATGGACTAAGTCAAAACACACAATCCCTATTTCGCCAAAAAAACAACAATAAACTCAATAATCAGAAACACCACAATTGCATCAGTGTTAGACTACACATATAGGACCTCCCCAAAGATTAAGCACCAACTGGATGCTAGCATAATATCTCCCCACTCTCAAAATTCACTGAAAATTCTTCTACCTATTATTGATCCCATTTCATCTAAATGTAAATAAGCTCCAGTGTGCATTTGCTTTTACATGAATTAGATTTAAATTTTCACTAATTGAATGTCAATTCCAGTGATAAACCCAACCTTTTTTGATTTTCTACGTGAACCATAGTTCATTGCTTCCATAATCTCCTCAAAGGTCGCTCCAGGATTGTCCTCCACCCGAGCCTTCTTCGCACATCTTTCCAAAACACTGCACAAGAAGGAAGACAGTCAGTAACATAAGCACAAATCATGGCAAAACTCAGTAACATCCAGCCCAAACAAAATGAAAATCTCCATACATTTGAGAGCTATCCAGGCCTTTCCATTTCTTCTCGGCCAATGCTTCATACTCAAGGCGCTCAAATTGCTGGTAAGGTTGGAGTCCAGAATCGTCGTCTTTCGTGAAATCTAGTGGGTCCATTCCACTTCCGAATTGGAAAACATACTCGCCATCGCCATCGCCATCATAATCGTCATCATCTTCTTCTTCTTCTCCCCCCTCCTCCTCCTCTTCCTGCAACCCCTCCCCTTCTTCATGCTTTTCTTCTTCAGTCAGTACGGGTTCTCCTACTGTGGCCTGACCATCTTCGACCTCCACACCGACCGCACCCTCATCTTCCATAGAAGTCACCAAAATCCCCTCGCTATCCATCTTGACTGTATAAAACAATCCAAAGAGAAACATAATCACATCAACAGAATCCCCAAAAAAACAAGGCCTAATATCGACACATACAACAACCAAAAAAGAGAAAAAGAAAAAACTAATCCTTACTGTGAATTTCAATTTCAGCACCACTTTTGAAAGTTACCCACTAAATTCCTTAACTAAAATACTCGTTTACATTCAAGCCCAGTGCCACCGACCGTTTACAATGAAGATCAGTCTGCTTATGCAAGTGGCCAGCATACACCACCAAACATACAATAATCATTGTCGGACGATTACAGGGGCGGGAGAGGGACTCACACTGAAGGTGCCCGGAGCTTAGAGGGACGGGGCCGCCGCAGTTCGACCCCCGCGCCGGCTACGACCGCCGGTTTTGCGCGGAAGTCGAGAGATTTTCGGAGGAAAAAGCCGAAAAAAGATCGGACCCAGTAGCGAGCTCGGTTTGGGATGATTTGGCGACCGATTCTGATGAGCCTCTCGGGGCCGGCCGGAGCGCCGCCGGGTCGTCCGTCGTCGTCGCCGCCGCTCGCCGGCGGGGTTTTAGGCGGAGCTGCTGGCGGTGGGGTGGCGGAAACAGGAAAGCGGAAAATCGAAGGGGAGAGAAGGAGGGAAAGTGAAAAGGGGAGAAACCAGAAATTGGCAACCTCTGTTTGTATTTTTTTTAATCCTTTTTTTTGTATAAAAAATAAATTTCGCTTTTTATTTTATTTTCTAAATTTTACGCCGCATGTAATTTGGGTTTAAGGTAACATTTCATTAACATGTAAATTTATATATGATTGTTTGGTGACGTTTTAGTTAATCGCATAATTTCTACACGCTCTTTTTTTCTTATCAATTTATCAACATAGATATACAAATTTATCATGTTCCACGCCTCTAATAAATCCTCTTATTCACTTTTTTTTTTTATAATTTGTTTTATCCGTCATTTGTTTTTAGAAGAGATAAAGGAAAGCATAACTCTCAGTGCCCAATATTTATGAACAATCATTTGTCATGGTTTTTTTTATATTGACTACTTTAATAATTTTGACAACTTAGTTTTCCAAAGAATTTTAACATGACATTATTGTAAATAATCATGATGCAGTTTTGGCCAATCACGTAAATGGATGACTAGTTGTGGCATAAGTGATCTATTTCTTGGTACTAATAATTTTCAGATTGTGATGATGCACAATTTATGTTTCAAATGACATTGTTGAATTATTGATTTTCCTTAATTGAGACATTTTTACAAAACTCCTAGCTTTAATATTTAATCTCAAGATAGAGGAAAATAAAACAAGAAGCAAAAGAGAAGCTAAGGATGAGAGGTGAAGACAATTTTCCTCACTTCCTTTTTTGGCTTTCTTTTTAAGGAAAGCAACTTGATCTTTGCAATTTTAAATGAAATTATTCGGAATGCAAGGGTGTGTGTGTTTGCTCCATGATTTTGGTTGAGTCTTAACGAAGCAAAGAAAAAAGGTGGCAAAAGAAGAATATTTGCTTTGTAATTTTTGCTTTTGGTTGACAACATTATTTATCAAATTTTTAATTTCACTACTGCTGTGACTTTACGACCAACTAATTTTTTAAAAGATTATTTCAGTGCCAATTTTCTTTTAAATGATATTTCAATTCTAGACTTATTATACGAATTTCAATTTAATCCTAAATCCTTACATTGAACCTTTAAGTAAAAATGCAATCAAGTCATCTCACTCAAGTCTCACTTGAAATTGCTAACGTGGCTATATAATCATCCCGAACCATCTTGCATGTCATAGAGAGTAATTTAATTTAAATGGTTTTAGATAAAAACTGCATCGTTTTGCTTAATTTCACGAATATTTTGTTTCATGTGATACAATATCTGGTTTTGCCCCATATTTATTACGAATTTGTAGTTCCTAGTTTGTTAATTCACGTGTCACTCTCAGTTCAGTCTACATGTGAGAGTGGATATTGAGATATACTATATCACTTGTCTATGGGGTTTTAATAGGACTTATATCTAAGTAGTCTATCTTTCCAAAAACTCAAAATAATATAATGGTATTTATGGCAAAGAAGAAAATGAGTTTATTAAAAGCAGCACCTTTCCAAAATCTCCCCATTTTAAAAAAAAAAAAAACTTGAAGGATGTTGATATGTTGATGAATATTACCCCAAAAAAAAAAGTGTTTATTTTCCCCTCTAATCTGATTTGTCGAAAAATTATAAGGTTGGGGAAAATCATCGATAAAGTCTTCAACCCATTAAAATTTTATCAATTCAATCATATATCTTTCAATTATATTAATTGAGTTTTCAACCTTTTCAAGTTTTTGCCACATGAATTCATTTGGCCAATTTTGGCCAGAAATCATTAATATAAACATTGGCCTTTTCTTTTCTTCTCCTTTTCTTTTTTATATTCTTTTTTTATCGTGGCAGCAAGGGTGGCCAGGCACCATAAAATAAAAAGTAAAGAAGAAAAAAGAAGAAATGAAAAGTAAATGAAAAGTATAATTTATATATATATATATATTAATTAATTCTCCACAACCCTCGCTAGCCACTAAAAAAAAAAAGAAAAGAAGGAAAAGATAAGAAAAGAAAAATATGAAAAAGAAAAGGTTGGCATCCATATCATCGATTTCTGCCCAAAAGTGATTGGATAAATTCAATAGATAAAATGTGAAAAAATTAATGATTCAATTGGTATAGTTAAAATGGCGACAAAAAAAAAAATTGGTATAGTTAAAAGGGTTAGATTAAATTGGTAAAAGTGTAAGAAGTTATAACTTTTTTGATAATTTTCCCTAAGGACAAGCATCATTATGCTTATTTGATGAAAATTACCACATAGAAATTACTTACTACTAATATCTCTTTTTGGCAATAGGCAAAAAATTCAATACCCGTACACAACAATAGGAAGATATTAAATTTGTTAATTTCCTTTGATGTTGTAAATTTTCTCTCCAGGAATTGAGACTTATTGATGGCCTGCTATATCAGCATTTTAATGCACAAATGGTGGTAACCCCACATTTTGCCAGTGGCAACAACGTTCATAGATTGGAATCGATCACATATTTTGAATGAAGATGATACGAGGAAGATTTAAATTCAAGTTCAATAACTAAGGTAGATTAGTAACAATTATCTGATTATTTCATTTACGACCATAGCTATTTGCTTTATCTAACTCATGAAATCTTTTATCTATATCCATTTTCATCTCTATTTACAAAAAGTATAATGTCTATTGTCGCCGACTTTGTAGATCTTTGTGAAAATCTAGTACATATATGGCCTATAATGCATGTACATATTTTAAATGAACTTGACCTTATCTCCTCCACTACGTGAACATAAGGATTGAGTTGATGACACGGCTACAGATGTGATGCGAAGTTAACGTTTTTAAGCCAAAAGCACTATTGACCACACTTTTTGCTTTCTAAAATTATTTTTGCTATAAGCAATATCATTCATTGAGTAACCTTCCACTTTCTTTTTCTTTTCTTTTTTCACGCATATATAACAACCTTCTATCTCATTTTTCTTAATTGCCAATATGATTTAGAATGATTTAGGAATGCTATCATCATTATGTACACTTTCAACCTATATATTTCAGGTATATGATGGTTCTCATCTTAATCCTAAATGATCTTTTACTAAATGAAATTCAGACCAATAATAACCTAAGACATATGAAATTCAGAGAATGCATGCAGGAAGATAAAACTAGGCAACTTCATTTCCTTTTTATTTATATACTTTTGGCGACCTAAGTCGGGTACAATAGGGGTCGACCAAAAATGCTCATACTTCAAATTGTGCCAAATTTCACTAACTGTATCACTCCAACAACAATACCGTCTATCTACAAGGTTGCCTACATGTCCCAAACCCCACTGCCTGGTCTTTCCAGAAATGTTATCCTCATCCTCCAACCCTCGTCCAACTCAACCCAACTATCTCTATCGCCATCATTGTCCAGGAGTGGGAGTGGTCCCACCATATGCCCATTGATCCAGGCGTAGACAACAACAAACCCGATCAACACTGGGCCCAATGAGAGGCCAATGTTGACTGTCAGTATTGTGATGACCCAAATAAAAGTGGTATCATGAAAGTCGAGGTTGTGCAGCTCAATCTACTGCCACACGAAATCTATCAAGGCATCATAGAGGGTAATGGGGGGCACAAATAGTAGAGGCATGTCTACTGATTTGAAAAATAATTATCCACCAAAAGTGAGTATAAAACTTAGCAAGCAAACTACCAACCAATCTATACTACATATGTCAATAACGGCACATGCGGGGAAGTTTAGACATACAATATAGAAGATTGTTTTAAGATCAACTTGCATGAGAACCTTTATCAAAATCAGGATAGCAAGTGAAAAACATTTTCTTTGAAACTAGTAAAGTTCAAATGAAATCTAAAAATGCTAATAATCACCTGTTGACACCTAAATTTTGGCAATCCAATTAGTTATTTATTGCATAGAAAATTAGGGATTAATCTTTAACCCCTAATAAAAAAAAATATCAAAATTGCATTATGCATTTGCATAAGACCATTCGAGATATTCAATGGGCAACAAGGAAAAGAAAGCAATCGGTGTGGACTCCCGGTATATTATACATGCCCAACTATTTGGGGAAGAAAATAAGAGAGAGGCAACTGATGGTGATGATATCTTGATTATTTCTAAGGCAATTTTTTGTATTTTCCATGATATTTGAAATTAGAAAAATGCAAGGATTATCTAGCTAGATTAATGTTCTATTCAATTTGTATTAGGAATTAGGTAATCTTACTATAACCCTAAAATGCAATCTATCTAACAAAAACATTTAAACTTATAAGAAATTAGAAATTATTATCTCGAATTAAACTACGTGCAATTTTATCTTAATATGTAATGATGTGTAAAGAATGCCCTGATTCTATTTTTTTCTTTTTTCTTTTAAAATTCGAAATTAAAATTGCAAATAATTAAATATGTAATTTAAATTAGTGCAAGGAAAATCTAACGTCCTAAATTTATGTTTTTGGTATTTTTTATCTCAAAAATTCAAAATAAATAAAATGCTTAGTCTAAATATGCAAATTACCCTAAAGCATGCAATATTCTAATATGAACCTAATCCATCTTAGATTATTTGGATTATTTTTACAAAAACAAAGTCAACTTAAACCACACAATAGCAAATCAGAGCAAGATAAAATTGATATCTATTGACACCTAAATTTTTATGATTCATTTAGTCATTTATCGCATTAAAAATTATGGGCTAATTTTATCCCTGAAAAAAATTATTAATAATTGCATAACATATAGTTTTAAGTGAATTTATTTTTAATTTGTATTTATATTGGGCCGGTGATAGGTGGGTTTGAATTATTAGTTTTGAATTTTAAATTGATGGGCCGGACTAAGCCCACGAAAGGAGCAAATTAGCTCAAGTCCTTTTTTTTTTTTAATTACCTTGTGAAAAATTGAGAAAATCGCATTGCAATCCTATTTTTAGCAATAGATAAACTTTATCTTTAGCAATAGATAAGATCGGAGGAGAATATTAAAAGATGAGGAAGAAAAATTTTCGTGATCGGGGAGGTTGGAGGTAATCTTCGTGGGATGAAATATTCAAACGGTTTTGCATATAAAAGGGGTGTACGGAGGTCGATGAAAGGAGGGGCTTCTCTCGAGTTTTAGGTTAAAAAAAATTCACAGAAGGAGAAGAGAGTTTTCGGGCTTAGGGAAAAAAAAAAGTCAAAAAGTTTTCTTCCTTTTTGCTGACGAGCAGAAGACGTGAGTGCAGAAAAGTGAAAAAAAAAGGGGGGGGGGGGAGGGGGGGGGGGGGGGGGAAGGGAGAGGTCTTCTTCTTCGTAGGTTCCCCGGCGACCCCTGCTGCCGAGTCGACGCCCACCGTAGCTGCCAACGCCTCCGCCGCTGCTCCAGCGTCACTCAACACCGGCAGACCTCCATCGCAGCAGCCCGCTCCCCGCGACGCTGCACCAGCCTGAGAGCCCGCGCCAGCAACCCGCGAGTCCCCAGTCCTCGCGCTTCGGTCAGCCTCGCGACACCAGTTTGCCACCATCGCGCGCTGCCCTTCCCCGACGCCTCAGATCCCGATCGCCACCCGTCGCCCAGCAGCTGGACCCAAGTCGAATCGCTGTCCGACCCGACGCCCCTGTCCGCCGATTCACCTCCCAGCCGCGACGAAGCTTCTGTTTCTGCAGGTCCGCCCCTGACCCGACGCCTGCTGAAGCCGCACCCCTGCCTTGTCCGCGTGCTCGTGCTGCTCCGAGCCACCAGAGACGCTGGCAGTTCTTTGTTCCTCCGACGATTGCTGCTGCCGTGCCCGATCTCGCGCCTCCGCCGTCCGACGCCCCTCTTCCGAACGACACCAGCCGCTCGAGATCCCTGACCCGCGACCAGCCACTCGAGATCCTTGACCCGCAACCAGCCGCTCGAGATCCCTGACCCGCGACGCCACCGCTCACCGCCGATCCGCTCGCTGCTGGTCCTCCTCGCCGGAGCTCCGACGACCGGCGACCGACGGTGAACCCTGAACCGGCGGCCAAAAAAAAAAAAACAAGAGAAAAAAGGAAAAGTAAATTAGGTAGTTTTTTTTTCTTTTTCAATTTACTTTATTTTGTTTGTATTTTTAAGTTTATTTATTTAAATTGCAATATTGGATATTAATATTTATAAGGTCTTGTAGGCATTATCTGCAGGGTTTTTTCCAAAATTATTGTAATTACTAATTTGATCCGTAAGATGTCGGATCATTTTTTTAATTATATTAATTTTTTGGGTTGTTGATAATATTTTAATTGTTGAATCAATATAATTATTAACTTGATCCGTAAGATTTCGGACCAGATTTTTAATTATTTTGAACCTTTTTGTCATGATAATTAGGGTTAGAATAATTGTTAATTTGACTTATGAGACAACAGGTTATTATTACTTTAATCCTTTATTTGTTGATTATATTGATTGTTCAGATTTAATATTTAATAATCACCTATCTTTAAGAAAAAACTAAAAACAATCGAAAAAATCAAAAAAGTCAAAATCCTGCATAAGCATATAGGTTTAGTAAATCAAATATGTAAGATTAGGAAATTAGATTTTCTTTAGGATTACATTTTTAGAATTGCATCTATAGATAATTTTTGTTTTAAAATAGTTTAGGGTTAGATCTAAATAATTTTCTATGTAAATAGGGTTTTAGGTAATGTTTGCACATTTTAATTATCTCATTTTTCTATAAATAGTTTTTCAAGATAGGATAGGGTTTAAGTGAAATTAATTCCTAAAATAAATTAGAAAATTATTTTTTGTTAGATAGTTTAATTAGGGTTTTATTAATTCCGAATTTTATTAAGAAAAATACAAAAATATTAAGTGCATGTTAATTAATTTGCATAATAGGTTTATTTAATTATAATTTGTTTATTAGTATAATTATGGCATATCTAAAACTTAGGTACTTAGGGCCATGCACATTTCATGTTTAAAGCAACGCATTTTTTTTTTTTTTAAAGATTCATATAGAATTAAGACAATTTTCCTTTAATAAAACCAAAACTAAAAAATGTTATTTAGGTCATATAGATTTCATAATATGGTGCGCTTTAATTAGCAACTCATAGTTTAATGTTTTAGTAGCCCCATTGTGTAGCTTTATTTAATTGCATCATTAGGTTGCTTTCTTTTTAATAAGAATTATTAAGTTATTTTGAAAAAAAGAGAGTAAAAATACAAAGGTCTCTTGCTTAGTTGGTTAATGGGTTAGTTAATAATTAATCCCATTTTATGTCATCATTATTTGGTGTAGGTTGCATATATTAAAAATGGATCATCATTAAAAAAAATCATAAAAAGAATATGCATATAGATGTACCATGTCATATCACATAGCGCATGCACATATAGGACTATATAAATTAAATTGCATACATGTAGTGATAAGTTCAAATATGAATTTCATCTCACATGTCACTAAAATAAATCCATTCATATTAAGTTAAATTAAGATTGCATTTAATTATATATCATGTCATTATAAAATCATATTTAGGGTAATGCATATCATATTAGCATAGTGACATTAACATTTTCCCGTCATTAGATTAGTTCATTTGCTAAATATTGCATGATATATAATATGCATATTAGCTTGCATGATGTACTCCATGTAGAATTATGATATTCTTTGCATGTCATTGCATATTAGGATTGCATGTTTTTGCTAGAAAAATAAAAATGCCCATGTCATATAGAATTAGGATCATGAAAGTGCACGTCATTAGTGATTATTGTTAGGTCTATTTAATTAGAAATTACTCTCCATTAGAGTTAAGTCATTAGATTAATTTAAATCGCATATTTAATTATTGCATTTCTTTTACTCATGTCATATAGCTTAGGCTATACTGCTATGTCATACCATTCCATATTAAATTAGTAACATGCATTGTATATTGCATGATTTTCATTAATTAAGTGAAAATAAAAAAAAGAAATTGCTTGTTAATTAGAAATCATATCTATGGCTGTTGATGTGAATTATGATTTAACATTGTAGATGCTTTCATTGCTTTAAGATAAACTTTGCAATTTATTTACTACTTTATCTAGGTGTTAAATTGGTGGTTTGATCACCTCACATGTTATGGAGTGAATTAAAATTAATTCAAATTACTTGTCAAACATTTTTCAAAATTAAAAAATAAATAGTATCGAAAGGGCATTAGAAAAATTTAGTATAACTAAGTCCCCAGACCCTTAGTCTTTGATTCGTAGGAGTAAAATAATTATCTCATTATTTTACTTATGTGTCTAATCGACCTACCGTAAACTAATTAGTGGCTAAATATTTAAACCTTAAGTCGCGAATTAATATGTGCTTGGGAGGGCCCGAGTTTAGTCTAGGCTTAGCAGTTCATTAACCTAAAGTCTAGGTGGTGCACCCGAAAATTAGGTCGCGACAATATCTAAAAAATTGATGAACCATATGGTTGATTTTAAATAAATCACGAATTAAATCTTAGGCATGAGATTGGATTGACAATTTTTCAAGCGATTGCAAGTCGGACTTTGATCGCGAAAATCGGATTATCAATCCCTAATTTAAGAGGCTATTTCGTATAGGGAAATCTCAATATTACATTTAAGAGTAATTCTACTAAAAAACAAAGAAATAAAATAAAATAACAAAATAAAGTAAATAGAAAAAAAAAACTACCTAATTTGATTTTCTCCTTTTTTTTTTTTTGCTTTTGCTTTCCAGCCATGCTTGGCCGCTCGTGGTGGTTTGTCGGGTTTGATGGGTCGTCGGCGTTCCGGTGAGGGGCGGCGACGGGCGTCGGGGCTCCGGCAAGGCTGGACCGACGGCGCTGGCAATTCGGAGTCGCTGAGGGCCGAAGCAGCTCGAGTCGCTGGAGGTTGCTGGTGCATGGCTGACGAACAGTAGGTCACAGGCTTCGAAGGCGTAGTGATGGCGTTCGAGAGGCGCTTGGTGACGGGCTGAGGGCGGAGTTGCGGCGGTGTTCGCATGGGGTGACCACCGTCGGACGGCAAGGAACTCGAGATCTGTTGCAGGTCGCTAAGGCGGTGGCTCTGGCACGGCGAGGGGGGAACTCTGGCGACTGGCGGAGCGGCGGTGGCGCGGCGATGCAGCCGCAGCAGCGCGGGCGCAGTGGTCAACAGTTGTGATTGGCGGAGGGAACCCGTGAAGAAGATGAACAGTAGGGGTGAGCGGTTCCCGGTTCCGGTTCGGTTCCATCTAGAACCTAGAACTTACTCTCGGGTACAGGTTCCTCATTTTTTGGAACCTGGAACCTACCAGTCGGAACCAAGAACCTGGAACCTACCCTGTTACAGGTTCTAGGGTCAGTTCAAAGTTCCAACAGGTTTTTTTTTTTTTTTTTTTTTTTTTTTTTTTTTTTTTTTTTTTTTTTTTCATTTTTCAGATTTGAAAAGCTCTTTTCAAACAATTGACAGTTAGGCTCGTAGGATTAAAACAGCGCAAAAACATGCATCATCAAGCACTGTTCAGAAAACTCTAGGTTGATACCCACAAGGTTGTGAATTAATTAAAGCTTCATTCATGAAGCAGCACATAAAACAGGGAATAGCATGCACAAAATCTTGGCAAATCTGTACATGAATATCTCCATATCATAACCAGAACTTTAGATTGATGCATAAAATCCCAGAAACATCAGTTCAAGCACCAATCCAAGGAGGAGGTTGTCCAGATGTCATTGATAAACCTTGAACAGATAGATCACCCCAGGATGCAGTAGAGTTTCCTACCTGAAAAGCATTTCTAGTGGATACGGATACCATTGGAAGTCACAAAGTAGTAATAATCTGAGCCTCCTCATTAAATATATAGAGCTATAGAGTATAAACGAAAGAAAAATGAAATCAAGATAATGTTCCCTAGTATTACCCTTAAACTACTTCCGTGACGCATGTCGCCTGAGGGCTCTAAGGTTTCCACCATTCCCTTGGAAGAAGCTGATATCCCGAGATTGAGATCAAGACCACAATCACCATCTGCATCAATTGCATTAGAATACTTCATCAACCTTTTGTACTTGACCGAAACCAATCAATCTTTAGCCGTGAGGGAAATAAACAGGGCTGCAGGTCGAAAGACTCAGAGAAAAGAACCCAAGATCTAAAATGGATACACTTAAATCTTCTAAAACCATGACAACACTTCAAAAAGAGACAATCTGAGGTTTACTTTCACTGGCAATGTCAAACCATAGTATGAAAACAAATAACATGAACAAAAAAGATAAGTGCAACTTTCAGACGATGGCATTGGTTGCACTGGCAATTCTCGGCCACAGGTCTGCACACTCTTTCTCGATCGAACCAGTAATGGCAAAACCTAAAATTATTAGAAGAGGATGAGATACAAGAATCATGGAGAAACACTGTCCACAACAACGACTTTGATTTAAAAGTCGGGCCAAAAGCTTTCATCAGTCAAATTCGTCTTGCCTTTAAAACCACACTATTTGTATCCGGAAGCCTAGTCCTGTGAAAGTATCACTACTTTCCTTTCTATGGATATGTCAATATTGCTCAATAACTCTCCACTTCAGTTCATTGAATCAAAGCATGTAAATTCATGAAAACCTTTGCACGTTGTGAAGAGAACTATACCTTTCATTTCTCCTTTTGGATTCACAATGACCCTGGCATTATTTGCAAATGTAATTACTTATAGAGTCAGAAAACAAAACATACTGCTAGCACACAAGAAACAGGGGTTTACCTTGGGAACAAATCAGGTCCTTTCCTTGACTGTCAATGAGACGACGTTGACAAAAAGGGCCAAGGATCACCCATCAACATGTGCTGGCTGATCTACTTCTTGTCGTGATTAGTTGATCGAAATGTCGTCGCTCCACCTTTTGGCTCCCGAGGGAGTGACTCTTCACCCTGGTTTCGGTTCATGTTCTGGACACGCCCCCGGCGGAGGTGAAGGTTCCTCGAAGGATCCTTAAAGCGGACTTGCGCTAGACGGTGTCTGTCAATGTTTCCTCCTCCTCCACCCCCCATTAGCTCAGACTACATTGCTTGACCCTTTGCACGACTCGTACTACTGATGCAACATAACAAATGCATCTAATGTGCAATCACTTAATAGAGTGGTCCAAAAACGAAAATAAAAACAAGTGAAAAGATGTCATCGGTAGAGTTTGTTGAGCCCAGATGGAGCAGATGTCATAATAGAAGCAATGAGACATCTTTTAAAGAAGGACACTCTCACTTTTCCAGACTCATGACTGAATCAACCACAAATGTATGGTGGATACCTGACTAATTATGGCATGGACGGCGCGGCGAATACGGTGGCGGTCGCGGCTCAACCCACGGCCGAGGGGGAAGAGCTCGGTTCTGGTGGAGGCGGTGGCGATTTGAAGCAACGACGGCCTGAATAGCCGAGCGAGCAAGCGGCGGCAAGAGGTGGTGACGGTGGCTTGGGGACGGCGGCAGTGGTTCACGGTGGCGAGGGGTGGCGCGGACGGCGCGATAGCTCGTCGGGCTCAACGGCGAGACGGCTCGTCGGACGAGCGGTGGGTGGTGGTGGTTCGGTGGCCAAGAGGTGGTGGTGAGTAAGGCTTGGGGCGGCGATGTGGTGGTGGGTGAAGCAGCAGCCAAGAGGAAGGAAGAAGAAGAAGAGAAGAAGGGGGGGTTTCGGCCGGCCAAGAGAGGGGGAAAGAGAAGAGAGAGAGAGAGAGAGAAGAAAAGAAAAAAGTTAGGGGGCAAGAAGTGACGTGAGGAGGAAAAAGGGGAGAAAAGAAAGGGAAAGGGGGGGAGAATCGGCGGAAGGAGGGGGAAATCACATGGGGGGAAGTGAGGGTTTTTTTTTTTTAAACTCGACCGGTTCCGGTTCTGGTTTCGGTTCCGGTTCCGATTCTCATGGGAACCGGAATCGGAACCGGGAACGCCGGTTCCCAGAAAAAGGGAACCGGGAACTGGAACCGGTCTCTTTGGAACCGGGAACCGAGCCGGAACCTCCGGTTCGGTTCTCCGGTTCCCGGTTCTACCCGGGAACCGTGCTCACCCCTAATGAACAGTCACGTTTTTCCCTTTTTTTTTTTAAAATTTTTTTTGAGCTTTTCTTCCCCCACTGTGCTGACTTTTCTTTTCCCTAAAAAAGAACACCGAAAGCTTTTCTCTCTATTTTTGTTTTTCGAATTTTTTGACTTCGAAAACCAAACCCTTGAAAAAGGATCCCCTCATCGACCTCCGTACACAACCATTTTACAGGCAAAACAAATATAGCCTTTGTGGAATATTTCATCCCTTTTTAATATGCACGAAAAACGTCTATAACCCCTTGAGCGTAATATTTCTTTACAAAAATAAATATTCTCTACTGATTTTCAAAATTGCAATAGGATTTCTTCAAATTTGAAATCTCGCGAAGATGAGTCCGTAAAATCTCCTTAAAGATACGGACTTTGGCCAATTTGTTCTCTTCGCGGGCTTGCCAAATTAAAGTTCAGAACCACCAAGTCAAACCCATCTATCACCGTTTCAATGTAAATGCAAATTAAAATAAATGCACCTAAAATTATATGCTATGCAATTTTTTTTTAGGGGTTAAAAATTAATCCTTAATTTTTGTGTCATAAATGACTAAATGAGTTGCCCAAAATTTAGGTGTCAACACTTGCCATTGGGTTTGATTTTTCCTTTATGACTTCCAATTTTATGTCTGATAATTCATTTTTCCAAAAATTTCGAACTTGTCATGAATTCGACAAACAATGGTGCGACGTCCAATAATTTATCCTCCAAACCCTTGAAAGTTTGATATGCGAAATTGAATTAAATTTCATGGTTAAAAATCGACTGAACGCAACCTTGGGTACGACATAAATTATTAGGTGGCTCTTAGGGGTTCTTGGGTGGTTGACCTGTGGTCGATAATTCGCGATTTACGTTTGTGCCTCTTCAAATCGTGGACAACCTTCGGTTGTTATATAATCACGAGAGTTCAATTACGTATCATAAATATAATATCAACAGTCGGTTCATTGTCATTCGACACAAATATCGTAATCATCCAGAATTACCCACAAACTGGTTACCTACTTTCGTTGAATCGATTTATATTTTTTCGCTAAATGATTTATAACAGCGTAGTACTGACCCTTGTCAATCTTTATGGTCAAGCAATTTATCCCTAATTGAATTTTCTAGTCTTTCACATTTTAACCCTATATGGCATTACCTAATAGATTAATTAACTCGTGAGTGATTAATTCAGAGTAAAATAATCATAAGTACGTTAATGAAATAACCATTTCATATATTTTGAAATATGGTCAAATTTCTGGATATCACAATGAATGATACAAATGCTCATGCGGCGGTGTTACATTACCGATGACAACTGAATACATCGCAAACTGTCTGCAGAACCATGAGCAAAATGAACACGACGGTGGCGACCACAGTGAGAAACTTCCAAGAAGAGTAGACGTACTTCCTCATGAGATTATAAGCCTTGACCTTTCGAGTGCTGTTGTAGTACTCGTTGACGTCTCGAATTGTCTCGTCCAGCTCCGACGCAGTGCTTTTGGAACCTATGGATTTGATCACTCCATTGAAGAGGTCCAAGACCTTTTTGTCGCTGTTCAGGCGGTTCAAGACAATGGACGCTTCCCTCAGCAACTTCAAATCCTCGGAGGTGTCGATAATGCCGTACATTAACTCAGTGTATCGTGTCAGAATTAAGGAGCCCCTCTGCGATATCATTTCGTAGGCCACGAGGTTTCGCAGCAGGACTTCGGTGGTAGCATCCAGATCGATTTGAGGGAGCTTCAAGGTAGCGGTTTTCTTATCGAACGCAATGGTTTTGATACCTCCTGTGGCCAAGCTTATTTTGATCCCGATGCTGTAGAGCTTTGACGCTGTGGGGATCATAACGATTTCTTGAAAAGGGTCATTCGGAAGGTACTCGGAGCATCTGGGAATCAATTGCATTGCCACTTGAATTATCTTGAAGATGAGCTCGATTCGCTCTTTCAGCTCCTTCATGAAAGAGAATTTCGATAACTCCTTCCATGCTGCAGTGACTATTGATGCTAGTATCGATACCATCTTGAAGAAGAGCTTGATCAGCACTTTCAGCTTCTTCATGAAAGAGCATTTCGATAACTTGTTCCATGCCTTAGTGACTTTTGATGCTTGCGTCGATAACATGTCTATCAGACGGCAAAACCTTGCACCTGTTGATAAAAAGGTACTTTTATTCACTTTTCTAATGTTTGGATACAACAAAAGAATGAGGAAAGAGGCCATATCATCTAACGCATGGCATGGGGAATGAGAACTAACTTCTAAGCTCATTCTTCTTCGTCTGTGCTGCTTCTGGGCCTGTTGTTCCCAAGATGAGATTGTAAAGGAGATCGAGCAAATGCTTACGCTGAATGGCTTCAGACGGCAAGCACATATCCAGCCGGAGAGGTGATATCCCTTCGCAGAACCTCGTCAACATCTCCCCAAGCTTCCTATCTATGGACTCATCTTCTTCATTTTCTCTCACTTCGTTCATCGAATTCTCGGTCTGCAACATTATTTTCCTCAGCACAAAGGTCGGAATTTGATTCTCCACCATCATCACGTCTTTGACGGTGGAGTCTGGGTCATCATCCCAAATTGAGTCTTCCTTGATCCCGATATTGGGTGACTTGTATCTGTACAGTAGGTCGAGCAAGAACAAGCTGTCGATGGTCATGATCCATTTCAGAGTGTCCGTGCCGACTTCCAGGTGCAGCTGGTAGCTTGCGCGAATCTTCGCCTCCTCCACTTGGAGCAAACCAGCCGTCCGATCGAATGCCGGGAGCTTCAGCGCTGCCTGCGCCCGCCGGGCTGCGGCCAGCTTGGGGTGCTCCGTCTGGTAGAGATGTGGCCGGAGGTGGTGGTATGGTCCTAGCGCAACATGGTGCGGGACGTAGGCCTCCGGCTTTGCGGAGCTGATAAAGTTAGGCACGCAGTGGACGGAAACCGGGGTCTCAATATCGATCCCGTGATTGAGGGCGTCTCGGATGTGCTTCACCCATTGCTCCTCACTAAGGCTTGGGTTGATGATGGAGGTCGACGATGAGGACATGCTTGTTCGACGAGGTTTAGAGAGCTAACTTATATCTTTTAGTCGCATACAAACACATGTATCTTTCGCCTCGTTGCAAATATGAAAGAAAACAAGGCTGAGCTTTGTGGTGATTGTGAAGATGACTTTGGATATTATTAGCGTTGAGGTGGGGCAAATGGTAGATTTTTTTTTTTTTTTTGGGCTGTTCTCCTGGGAACGAGAGCAGCTGTCTAGAAGAATCAAAGGGTCAGCTGAATGGTCAAGAGCTTAGTCCGATGCGATAAGATTCCTTGTTCAAATCAAAAATCTGTACAATGTGCATCCTTTTTTTATCTTCTTTTTTCTCTCCCGTACGTTTCCTTTCCCCCTCTTCTGCCAAGTCCCATTCACCCCCCTTTCTTATCTCTCTTTCTTTTCTCTCCTCCCTCACGCCACATCCCTGCAGCTCCTCCCCTTTTTCTTTTCTTCTCTCTTTCTCCCTCTCTCCCTCTCTTCTTTTCCTTCCCCCCGCCCCCATAGTCATTTCGAATTTTGCAGTTCCTAACTTGTCAATTCACTAGTCACTCTGAGTACATTCCTAGGTTGTCAATTTACTAGTCACTCTGTCTGCATTTCTAGTTTGTCAATTCACGTGATTCTCGGTATGCATGTGATTCTCAATACAATCTACATATGAGAGTGTATATTCAAATATATTATATCACTTGTCTATGGGGTTTTAATGGGACTTATATCTAAGTAGTCTATCTTTCCAAAAACTCAAATTAATATAACGGTATTTATAGCAAAGAAGAAAATGAGTTTATTGAAAGTACTAACTTTCCAAAATCTCCCCATTTTCTAAAAAACTTGAAGGATGTTGATATGTTAATGAATATTACGAAAAAAAAAATGTGTTTCCTTTTCCCCCTCCTAATCCGATCTATCAAAAAATTATAAGGATGGAAAAAATCATCAAAAAAGTCTTCAAACTATTAAAATTTATTAATTCAGTTATAAATCTTTCAATTTATTAATTGAGTCTTCAACCTTTTCAAGTTTTTACTTGAGTTTATTCGGTCAATTTTGACCAGAAATCACTAATATGCACTAGACCTTTTCTTTTCTTCTCTTTTCCTTTTTTATTTTCTTTTTTTTTTTTTATTGTGGCGGCTAGGGTGGTTGGGCACAATAACATAAAAATTTTGAAAAAAATTAAAATATTATTAAGGATTCTCCACAACCCTCGTTGGAAAAGAAGGAAAACATAAGAAAAGAAAAAAAAATGAAAAATAAAAGGTCGGTGTCCATATCATCGATTTTCGTCCAAAATTGACTGGATGAATTTAATTGACAAAGCGCGAAAAATTAAGAAGTCAATTAGTATAATTAAAATGGTTAGATCAAATTGACAAAAGTGTAATATGTTATAACTTTTTTGATAATTTTCCCTAAGAACAAGCAGTACCGTTATGCTTATTTGAGAAAATTACCACATAGGATTACTTACTGCTAATATCTCTTTTTGGCAATGGGCAAAAAATTCGATACCCGTACACAACAAAAGGAAGATATTAAATTTGTAAATTCCTTTGATGTTATAAATTTTCTCTCCAGGAATTGAGACTTATTGATGGCTTGCTATAACAACATTTTAATGCACAGATGGTAGTAACCTCACATTTTGCCAGCGGCAACAATGTTCATAGATTGGAATCAATCACGCATTTTGAATGAAGATGATATGAGGAAGATTTGAATTCAAGTTTGATAACTCAGGTAGATTAGTAACAATTATCCAATTATTTCATTTACAACCACAGCTATTTGCTATATCTAACTCGTGAAATCTTATATTTATATCCATATCCATCACTATGTACAAAAAGTATAATGTCTATTGTCGCCAATTCTATAGATCCTTCTGGAAATTTAGTACATATATGGCCTATAATGCATGTAAATATTTTAAATGAACTTGACCTTATCTTCTCCACTACGTGAACATGAGAATTGAGTTGATGATAAGGTTACATTAGATGTCATCCGAAGTTAAAGTTTTTAAGCCAAAAGCACTATTGACTACACTTTTTGCTTTTTAAAATTATTTTTGCTATGAGCAATATCATTCATTTAGTAACCTTCTACTTTTTCTTTTTCTTTTTCACGCATGTATAACTACCTTATGTTTCATCTTTCTTAATTGGCAATATGATTCAGACTGATTTAGAAATGCTATCATCATAATGTCCACTTTCTACCTATATTTTTATGTATATGATGGTTCTCATTTAAAATGAAGTTGCATGCACACATGAGAACTAGTCTAAATACATAATAAATGCTTCTATCCTTTTTTAAATAAATGTTTGGTTTTAGTTGTTAAAAATAGTGAATTAGTCGATGATTGTTTTCCTTTTAGATTAGAATTTGGATATCTATATGTGACACCCCCGGTACATTACGGCTAATGTGGTTTTCCAATTCTTTCCAATTTACACCAATAGTAATCCAGGACATACAAAATTCAAAGAATGCACGCAGGAAGATAAAACCAGGCAACTTCATTTCCTTGTTATTTATATACTTTTCGTGACCTATACTTTGGACCGTACCAAATTTCACTAATTGTATCACTCCAACCACGATACCGTCTATCTACAAGGTTGCCTACATGTCCCAAACCCCACTGTCCGGTCTTTCCAAAAGTGTTATCCTCGTCCTTCAGCTCTCGTCCTACTCAACCAGGCTATCTCCATCGTCATCATCGTCTGGGAGTGGGAGTGGTCCCACTAGATGCCCACCGATCCGGGCGTAGACGACAACAGCCCGATCGATTAGATTGTGCTCAGTATCTAACGGTGCAGTACATTAAGAGGGATGGCCAAAGATTCACGTTGTCTTACTCTCTACTATGAAGGTACTTTTGATTCTGTAGTGCCATGCCGGCTATCTTTCCTTGGAACTTTCAGACTGGAGAACCATTACTAGACAGAGGGCATTTTCAGAATGGCTTCGGAAAGTAAAAGCGCAATCTTTCACGAAAAAGGTACCAAGAACATCTTTTCTTTGCTCTTGAGTCTTCCCTTGCCCTCAAACCTTCACATGAGGGTCCTGTTCAGTATATTGACGTCCAGAATGCGATCGTCACTCGACATCATTGATTGGCAAAGATGGCTATCTGGAAGAGTAATCGGTGAATCGATTGTTACTCGTTGTTTGTCATGACTTTCGTTCGTCATCTGTACAATTTCTCTAATTATCGCAATCACTCGATATCATACCCATATCTTCCACTCCATTCACTTAAATCACACGTGTATTCGCTTAGTACTATGTTTACAAACTAAAGTAAACAAAAATTTTCTCAAACTCACGAGAGAGGAGAAGCGCAAAGACTAACGGCAAGCCCATGATTTGTGGTCCACAGAATGTTGCGTTATTCAGTACTGCGGCAACATAGGGCATTTGTTCTGTAACAATATTATGAGGACAAGGGATGTCAGATGAGTGGAATGAGTTGAGTTTGGGTCTAGTGGAAAATGATCTTACTCATATTGACCCCTTTAATCAATAATGATCCATTTTCATGCAATATAATTTTAATGACCCGTACTCAACTTGACCACGGCATAGACCTATACTTGACCTGACCTATATTATTAAAACACATCCATATTTAACCCTAACTATGAAGGTAAATATCAAGTTACTTAACCCACTTTAAGCTCTTCATGTTAATGTGCTACTTAGATAAAATTTTATATAAAGTAAGAAAGTAAAATAAAATAAAAATAAGAAGATGTAAGAAAATAAAAAAAAAATGTAAAAAAAAAAAAGAGAAAAAAAAAAAAAAAAAAAAAAAGAAATCAAAGAGACCAAAGGTGACTACCGTCTTTGATTTTATTTTTTAAAAAAATCTATATTTTAAAATTTTTTTCCTTTTTTTTTTCTTCTTCTTTGCTTGGTTGCTGGTCACGGTGCTAGCGATTGACTATAAACGAGCTTGAATCCCCCTTGCCTTGCTAGAGTCGGAAGGGTTCGAGCTAAGCTTAAGTCTCACCATATAGACGAAGCTGGAGCCTCGCCAAAGGTTCGTGAGACTTCAGCCTCCCCAATTCGGCAAGCTCGTCCCTTGCTTATGGCTAGCCACCAACAGATAAAGAAAGAAAGAGGAAAAGGAAAAAAATAAATAAAAACAAAAAACAAAATAAAATAAAATAAAAATTCAAATATATATATATATATGACCTCTTTGTGATTTACTTAAAACTTGTTAGGTCACCCATTTATGACTCATTAAAGATCCATATAGGGCCCGTTTGATTTGGTTTTTGAGGAATGCATTTATCAAAATGCAAATACATTTGGGTGAATGAGGTTTTCCAAAATGCAAATATCGTTTGGTAAAATTTGCATTTGTAAATGACTTTCATTAAATTAAAAAAAAAAAAAAAATTATATTTTCTTTTTTGAAGTCCGGCCACTAGGCCGCCGGATTTGGTCGCTTGGGTCGCGCGACCTCAGGCGGCCGCTTGGGTCACGCGATTCAGGTGACTGCCGCCTGGGTCATGCGACCCAGGCATCGCCTGAGGTTTGGTGACGATCGCCGGGGTCGGGGGACCCTTGGCCAGCGGTCGCCGGCACATTACCGGCACACGTGACCCCTCGGCCGGCGGTCGTCGGCCTCCGATCGGCTTCTCTCCGGTGAAGATGAATAGTGGAAGTTGCATTATGAAAATGCAACTTCCCAATGGATCTCTCTCATTCCATTCCCTCAAAGCCCTTTCAACCCCCTTGGAGATGCAATTGCATCTCCCCAAAGTCCCCAAAAAATTGAACCAAACACCATAGCATTTGGCCAAACCCCTTTAGAGCCCAAATGAACATTCCCAATGCTGAACCAAACAAGGCCATAGTTCTTATGCAACCCATTTATGGCTTACTTAAACTTATTTTTAAAATCTAAGGCAAACTCATCAAAATATGGGTTCCAATTTTGTGACCTCTAAATTAAGGACTAAAGAGTATGCAGTTTTTTTTTTTTTTTGGTAATAGTAAGAAAGAGTATGTAGATTCATTGATACAAAAGAAACGTGGAAAAAGTACCAAAAAAAGTCTCAAACTTATTATATTAATACCAATTCAGTTATAAACCTTTTAATTAGATCGATTTAATTTTAACCATTTTTACATTGGTATCAATTTAGTCCATCTAGTTAATTTAGACCGAAAGAGCCGACGTGAACTCCATATGTTTTATGTGACATGCTCATGTTGACATCAAATTTCTTTTATAATTTTTAATGTATACACTTTTTTTTTTTTTTTTCGATTTTTTTATAATTTCTCTTCTTTTCTTTTTCCTTTTCCCTTTTTCCCTCTACCAGCCATTACTGAGCCTTTTCAGCCCAAGTGAGGACAACCTTTGCAAGCCTAGGCCCGAGCATCCCACTCCTAAGGCTGGCAAGGGGACCCTCACTTGACACAGGTGATCTCTACCTTGTTGATGGCCCATAGAGGAAAAAAGAAAAAAGAAAAAAAATTAATAAAAAATTCGAAAAATTATAAAAAAAATTGTTTGTCGGCCATGCAACATAAAACAATAGGTGTTAATGTTAGTGATTTCTGGCCAAAATTGACCGGATGAACGCAATTGATAAAACATGAAGATGCTTAGGATTTAATTAGCATAATTAGGGCATGCTCTCTCTACGATTGCCTGCGCGTTAAGGCAAGAATAGTGATCAGAACTTTTACATTGCCCCCCACTGGAGGAGATCAACAAACCATCTGAAGCCTTCAACTAAATAAAGGAATCATTGTTCTTCTCAGTCAAAATAATCCAATTCCTGTGGGACACCTTAACCTATAAAAAGAGAAGGAAAGAGAGAAGAGGAGAAGCCTTTATTCGACAAATTGAAACATCCCGTTTCAAACACTCCTTAACAGACAAAAATACACCAGAGAAGGGAAAGCACGCCATGAGACCCAAGGCTGCCGCCCCCTCCAAGCGTGTTTACGAGGATTTCGAGCCCGAATGCAAATGGCACAATGAGGAAGGGCGCGATGATATTGAGCTCGACGTCCACGGTATTTCACGAACCCATTGCACCATGACATTTGAGTTAAATCACTGCGATGCAAATGCAGGGAGGTGCTGTAAGTACTATGACAGCACTGAACTTACAAGTCAAAACGAGCACAAACAGAACGATCGTCTTCCTTGCATTTTAGGTGAAAATATATCATGACCTTATCGTGGTTCTTGTCCGCCTGAAAACGATCAACACCGCTATGTTGCTTGAGGGGTCAGTATATGTGCGCATCATCTTTACCTGATCGAACAACCAGTACATGCCTGCATTGAGTTGTGCAGAGTTTTGCTCATCGAACACCTTAGGCAAATCTCTCCCGTGTAAACTAAGAGATTGAAGAATAGAGAGGTCACTTCGTGCCGGGACCAATGAGAGGCCAGCATCGATTGTTAGTATTGCGATGACCTAGATGAAGGTGGCATTAGGAAAGTCGAGGTTGTGTAGCTCAATCTGGCGTCACATGAAATCTATCAAGGCATCGTAGAGGGTCATTGGGAGCACAAATAGCATAGGCATGTCTACTCATCAGAAAAATGATTATCCGTCAAAAGTGAGTAAAAACTCAGCAAGCAAACTACCAACTAATCTGTACTACATATCTCAATAACAACACATGTGAGGAAGTTTAGACATACAATATAGAAGATTGTTTTAAATCAACTTGCCTGAAAACCTTTGTCGAAATCAGGATAACAAGTGAAAAATATTTTCTTTGAAACTAGAAAGCTCGAATGAAATCTGAAAATGCCAATGATCATATTTACTATGAATTACTTGTCAATCCTCCAGGGAACTCCATTACCCCTAGGCATCTCACACTCATTTAGCATTGCGAGGACATCTCGAGAAAACCGTGTTACACCCCCTAGGCATCTAGAGGAACAAACTTACCCCTCTAGGCATCCCTACTACAACCGAGCATCGTCACCCCCCAAAGACCGATGGCATTCCCAAATCACACACTCATCCGATGGTGCAGCTATTTAATAATTCAATTTAAACATGCCATCCGCTAAGTTAATGTACAAGAACGGTTTATTGTCTACCATCAACTATACTTTATAAGCCAGAGAAATGATACAAACATTTAGTTGGAAGCACTAGTTCAAAAGGATGGTTTACAAAAAGGAGTTTGCCCAAAATTCACGGAAAAAGGGTAGCTCGCCTGTCTGCAGAAATCAAAGGCATTCGCCAAGCAAATCTGTCACGCCCCGATCCTCCGAGCGCGCGTACATCCCACTTTGGTCGATACAAATGCGACTTCCCAGGACAAGTCGCCGACCCATTCAATTTTTTTTTATGCATGCGGAAGCGAAACAAATCCCCTGACAACAATTAACTTGGGATAGAAAAGCAGGCAATCAATCACAACCAAACAAGCTTTCTATAAACACATAGGTTTATATACAACACTGGATTGTTTACAAAATAGACAGGCTCAACAACTAGGGAACTGTCCTATGACCAACTTGTCAGACACGTTCCCCGATTCTTCAGCCTCTACCTTCCGAACTCCAGGACTTCCGGTCCTCCACGACTGTCATCTAGGGACCTGAAATATTATCCCACAACCGGGATGAGACTACGTCTCAGCGAGTCCTACCCTCTAAAACTCAATTAGGGAGAAAATACGCCTCAGGGCGCTCTAGCCACACAAATAGGATAGATGACTTACCTCGCCTCAGTCCCTTTCCTGCACGTCAGTACAATTTATATTCAAAAATGCTCGCACGAGCTGAAACTACCGACATACCCATCGGTCTATCAATTCAGTCAATCCAATTGATATCATACGATCCCCACATCTATCAATTCATATCATCTATTAAACCATACCATCTATTCATCCATCAATACAATTATGGCTCGCACAAGCTGAAATGGATGCAATGCTCTCACAAGCTGATATAGATGGTAGCTCGCACAAGCTGATATATACATAGATGATAGCTCGCACAAGCTGATATATGGATCGTTGCTCTCACAAGCTGACATACAATGCTCACACAAGCTGACAATGATACATATATAAACCAATTGCTCGCCAAAGCTGATATTTCAATAATAAACCAACTCATATCTCAATTCAATCAATCAATCAATTCAATCGATTCAAACTGGTCATACAAACCAATTACGGTGCTAAAAGCTAACACCGGGTATTTTCAAGTTAAATACCAAAACTTCTCCAATTTCACTTAATTCCACATTTTTGGAATTATTAACCATAACCATCAATCACTCAATTTCTCAATTTAAGCTTACAATTAACACAAAACTGATCGCACTTTTGATCAGCGCTAAATTTAACGACCGCCATCCCAAGATAATTTTCGAAATTATTAAATAATTAAATTTAATTCCGAAAATTAAATAATTAAATATTATATTATAATAATATAATTTAATAAAATAATATTTAAAAATTCGAAATAATAAATTAATTAAAAAAATAATTAATTAGGGCTTAAACAAGATTATGCTAAATTAAACCTACAATTAGCCCTAATTAAACATCCATTAAGCTAATCATGCAACTAATCTAATTTACATTAAAATAATCTAATTTAATCACATAAACCTAATTAGACTAATCTAAACACCCTTAAACGTCATTAACTCACTAAGCAAGAATTAGAGGATAAACCCACCCGATTAACGAGCCGAACGGCTCAAAACGACGGGGACGATGCGAGGATCAATAGTCTCCAAGGCGGGCCTAGCTTCCGGGGTCGGGAAGCCGGCCAAAACGGGCCAAATAGCCGCTGTCATACCCATTTTCCAACTCTCTGTCCATTGCTGTTTGGGGCCGAGAATGAGCAGATCCGGGGCTGGTTGGGGTCGGGAATGGGCGGAGGAGCTGAACCGGACCTAGGCGGGGCTTCACGGTGGCCGGAGGTGAGCTGGACGGCTCCGGCTGAGCTTCCCCAGATCTGGAATCGCTGCTGGAACAGAGGAGTCGGCGAGATGGAGACTGAGACGGACGGAGCAGCGGTGAGGCGACGGCGTGCAACGGTGGCGACTTCGGCTGCGGTGCACGGCGGTGAGGCCTCAACGGCGAGCTGGCTTCGTCGGTCTTCAACTTGCAGGTCGTCGAACAGCAAGGGGACGGAGGAGAGAGACGGAGATGCACGCGGGAAGGGCGACGACGTCGCGGCGGCGCGCGGAGACGAGCGGCGCTGCTGGCTGCTGTTCCGGCTGCTGGCTACGACGGAAGAAGGAGCTGCTGAGGTCTTCTTCGACTTGCTGGGTTCTTCGCACAGCAAGAACACGAGGGGGAGAGAGGCAGCGACGGGAGAGAAGGGGAGGAAGAAGAAGACCGGTTCTCTCTCTCTCTCTCTCTCTCTCTCTCTCTTTCTCTCTTTCTCTTTCTCTCTCTCTTTGGCCCCACCATGACCTCATGGGTGATGTCACATTCCACTATCTCCCACAACCTCATTCCAATGGGTTCAATTTCATTTTCCACCGTGGCATAAAATCTTGTACACTTAATTCAATCAATTCTCAATCAATTCCATCCAATTGAAGCTCAATTAAATTAACCCATGTGTCCTTGGCCTTCTCACGACATTTCCCCATCACATGATCCAACTTGCATCCCGAAGATTCAATTAAAAACGGCCCTCTGACATTCTCGAACAAAAACGGCTTTACTTTGCTTTTCTGCCAAAAATCTCGGTTTGTAGAAAAATCTTCTGGAGATGAGTCGACGTTCCTAAAATGAATTGTGACTTGACAAAACTTCCAATTTACGTAATCGGGTTCAATTTCACGGTTAAATTCAATCGCGCGCGACTTTAGCGCATCCTAATCTACCGGGTAGCTTTTAGGAATTTTCGTGCAATTGACTCGTGGTTGATTATTTTCAAGCCACAAAGTGCATCTTCGACACATTGGCGACTCTCAATTGTCGTAGAAATCTCGAGGTTTCAAATACGGACACAGGGTACCAAAACGATAGAGAAATCGGTCTAGTGCCGATCAACAAGAATTGTGCAATTAGGTGGAATCACCTGCACTGAATTACATGGTTCTGTTGAATCGACCTATCTCCGGTCTCTAATCGGTCTGTGCCGTAATGACCCTTGCAAATTAGTACGGTCGAGCAGTCGTTTCCTGGTCGAATTCTCAAGTCTATTGCGTTTAGATTCCTTAACGGCTTCACCTGATAGACTAGTTATCTCGTGAGTGATCAGCTCAGAGAAGAAAGCTATAGACGCGAAGATGAAATGCCCAACTTATTTAATTGAAACCAGAATTGGAAAATCGGGATGTCACAAAATCACTCCCGAAATCACGAGACTTTAACACAATATGGACGAGACTCTGGGGAATATTTTCATGAAGAACTCAAAATCCGGTTCAGCTTGTATGGGTCCAATAATTTTATATACTTCACGTCAAAACAAGGTGAGTTTCCATGAAAAAGCAGATCTGAAATTGGACATTTCAAAAGCTCAAATGAGTTCCAAAATCACGGGAAAATTACAAATAGTCTTAAACTGTCATGAAGGACGCGATTTCAAATCTTGTGTTGAAAATTCTGTAGAAAATGGAAACTAAGTAAAGGTCCGATAACTGTTTACGAAGATAGAATCGGATCCTGTAGTTTTTCAAATATATTTTGCATGTACGAAGTTCAAAAATCCGAATTAAAGTATGTTCTAAAACCAGGTATAACACAAAACTTTTGTGAAGAAAGTCTCACCAAATTCGTACCACAAAAGCCAATACAAAATGGACAAATTTCCTGCCTACAGTGAACCGATCCGAAAATAGTTATAACCTCAAATTCGTCCATGACTCGTGTCATTTAAGCTCAAATTAGCACACATTTCAACTTCCGACATTCCAACAACACATCCTTAAATTCAATGAGCTAAATTTCAACAGTACTTGCAATGTACCTTTTCCGAAACTGTCAATGAACACAAGTAAGCACGAAATCAACCGAGGCAACAATAATTTTAGGCAACAATCATCAACCCATGTAGCATATACGGAGCAGTTTATATCCCTCTAGTCCAAAGCAAGTCAGGACGCGGCTCGAAGGGTCTCGGAAGTCTGAGGTCGTGACTAGCCTTAAGTGGTTTGAGGTCCGGCTGAGGCGAGACGGCAAGCAGCACACGGGTTGCCGGGGAAGTCGCGGCGCTGCATGCAGTGCGTCACGCACGTAAAACAGAAGAGAATTACAGAGAGACCATGAGAGATGTTGAAGAGCAGAGAGCAAATTTCGGTGAACTGAAGAGGGACGGGTGGTGTTGCTTCATTTATGTCGCGGTCGTCCGTCCCACTCGTGGTCGTCGTTGTTGACTTTGGCTGCCAGGAAATGTGCAGCTGGGGATGGTGTGTCACTCATTGAAGGGGCTGAATGGCCTGGTGCGGTGTCGCACGAAGGAATGTAGCGGAAGGAAGGAGCAGCTACTGGCGTGCAAAGCCATTCCCTCTCCTTCAAGCGGTGCGGCGTTGACTCAGCAATGCTAATTCGCACCAGCTAGAAGAATGTCATGCTTTGATGGGGGCTGGTGGCAAGCTCTGGCTGAGAGGGCTGCGTTGCTGGTAGTGAGCTGCTGAGGTGGCGCCACCTGGTGATGACGGGCGAGGAGTGGTGATGTGGTGTTGATGCGGCGAGTGAAGTGGCGCTGAGTTGGTGTTGTGGGGACGTGGTGACGTCGCGAGTGAGGCTGAGGTGGCTCGGTGAGGATGGGAACGAGCTGAATTGGTGTGATCCGATGTCTAGCTTGGCGGCGTTGACTATTAAGCGTCTGAGGCTCATGATTCGTTGAGTGAAAATCCGAATGTCACACTATATAATTATGCCGAGGTGTCATTGCCATACTTTTGTGTTTTCTAATTAACCCTTATAAACTTATTTTCATAATTGTAAAATAAAGAGAAGAAAAAGGTAAAATTGACCTAGCAAGATGACAAAAAGGTAAAACAAAGAAATTGAGTATTCGTATTCTGTTAATAAATTACACTTCGTAAAATAACTTAATTGTCCTTTTAATGCAATAATCAACCTCATTCTTACTCTTCATGTGAGAAACTTATAATGCTCTTTTAATTTTTTTTGTTTACTTTTGAATTTAATAAATTTTTTTGGTTGAAAAATGATTTTTTTCAGTTATTGAAAAGTTAGCAAAATATTCGTTCAATGCCCTCACAATCATCGTCGAGGGAGAGAGAGATAGCATGAAAGAATACAAGCTGACTCGGTCTCAAGCTTTAAACGGAAGTCTTCCGGGAAGGACCGGGAGTGTCTCTACAATGTGCTGAGACGAAGTAGCTGAGGCAGACACTAGCACCAGCAAAATGCACAACCATTTCTTCTCAAGACCTTGCCTTCTTGAGTTCAACGTTGTCTTTTGCCTTGCCATTGCCCATCTTCCCCCCCCCCCCCTCTCTCTCTCTCTCTCACTTTCATACCAATGAAGAAAAAAAGGGGTTCAAACTAAAAACGAAATGCGAAAGAAGGGAGGGAATAAGTACCTAAAAAAGGAAATCTTGAATCGTGCCAATGAAGGAAAAAAAGGGGTTCAAACTAAGAACGAAGTATGAAAAAAGGGAGGGAATAGGTACCTAAAAAGGAAATCTTGAATCAAGTACCATAATTAGACAAATCCAAAAACCATTTTGGCACCCTTGGTCGAATAAAAATATCAAATTGATAATAAGTTTGTGAATATTTAATTAATTGATAAGAAGTTTGTGAATATTTTATTGAGTAGCTAGCTAATCGCTTCAATGCTATGCATTTAACTCTTTCCATCTGTGGGGATTCTCAATTGTTAACTCGCCTTGTGAGCTCCCCATGTGGCAAGAATCACAAAACGCTATGAATATTTTGCAGACTGATTAGATCCGCACGAACAAGTGCAACTGGAGGTAACGCACTTTAATGATGAAGCGTGTGCTCATCAATGCTTGCAGATCCTTATAATGAGAATCTCAGTTTAATTCAAAATTCGACCAGACATGTAAAGCCAATAGGGGATAGAAAGGTAAAAAAAAACGTAATTATCATTGCTTGTGCTCCGAATAAATTGGATTGGCAATCTTTCTAAGGAGAAGAACACCACAAATCTTCGGCGGGTGGCATGTCTTCTAAGTTTTAATGATGAATTTCGTCAATCTTAATCTTTATTCTTAACTGGTGGCATATCTTTTAGACTTTGGTGGTGATTGTAATCTATCATTAATCTATCGGTATCCATTTATCAATTATTCCTTATCATTCAAAGCATATTGGCCTACCCCACCTGCATCAAGATATAAACAGTCAAGCGACGAGTATTTTCTTGCCTTGCATGCCAAGTAGGGCAAGAATGGATATAGTCTGCCCCGTCACCATGAACATTTCCCACTTCTACCCGAGATCATACATTAGACCTTGGAGATTCCTAGTATTACTGTAAGTTCTTTATATAATATATATTATTTTGGTAATGAAGTCACTTATTTTTTTCGTAGGTGTTGATATTAACATGAATACTTCCAATAATTTATTCCTTTTGTCTTATTAATTAATAATGGGAATTTTCCAAACTAAACTTTATGCTAATAGATCTAAGATTTTCAAATTCATATTTTTTTCCCGTATTTGATTTATGCAAAGCTTGTACATTTTCTCTAGATATCATTGCTTAAAATACAATGTGTTTGTCGACTAATTTAATTTAACAAATTTAACCTTGAAACTATTGAGGATAAGGTGCATAAATATATTCATGTGGCGCAGGGAGAGGGATTGCAATCCCATACTTGCCCCGCCTCATTGCTATCCTAAGTTGGGGTTAAGTGCGTCATGGACCAGTCGAACCTACGTGGTAGACGAACAGGGACCTTAGGAGGTTAAGAAGCAACTAGGGATTTCGGAGGAGCAATTTTGCATGTTAAATAAACAACACCTCTTCTCCTCAATTTCCAATAATGCAACAAAACCTACTTCTTTCTAGATTTTGCCTTACCATTACTAGTTATTTATAGACTTGTAGATAAAATTCTACGTTTTATAACCCCTTCCTTTTAACGCAGTTAATTAAAGTGTCAGGGATATTCAACTGAGGAACCTGAAGTAATCAATTTAAATCTCTTTTATAGGATTTATGCGTTTGTGTCCCTATAGGAAAATCTACGTATTTTTTACGTCCACTTTTACCTTTCCAAAATTTAAGATGGAAAATAATTTGCTTCTCTTCTCCTATTTCTTGCCCCTACATTTTTAATACCTGCCAAATTTTGGTTTTGACTTTTAAAATGGGGTTATCTTGTAAACGTGTTGCTAGAAAGTGTTGACGAAATGCCTTTCAAAATATGGATTGACGTGGAAATCAACAGAGTCCTTTGTTGATTCTTGGATAAGAAACGTAATTGACAGAAAAATTAAAAGTATAATGAGAGGAGACAATTGTGGCCATCCATGTAAAAACGTACTAAAACATAAAGATAAACTGGAAGTAAAATTGAACAATCGGTGTTTATTGATTTTTTTTCTTTTTTTGGTCGGTAATCGGTGGTCATTGATTGACCGGTAGTCTTTTGCTTGAGTTATCATTCTAGTATTTATAACTATTGTCAACAATTAACGTCGGTTACAAAGAACACAACTGCATTTTATGTGACTCATAAAATTCAACAACTTGTAGCTACTGGTTAACCAATACCAGGACATACCCATTATTCGATGGTTATTCTTTGGCCAGCATCACAGTTAATTACGAAGTCCCTCGTACCACTACTCCGACAGTTGCAATAACCCAGATTTTCTTGATCTATTTCGTTAGTGGCTTCCGAGATCCATGGCATTCACCACTTGATTATTGTATCGGTTACACTTCTTCACAGCCACGTCGACGTGCCCTAGCAAATTGTGTCCGAAATTGTCGGCTTCATCTCTTAGATACCTACTTTGTATTCAACTCATCATAGGTCGTGTTAGTCGTGGTTCTTTGTCGACTAAATTGAGCTTCATTTTTCAACGCCTATGCTCCAAGACAAAAACATTTTCTTTCGTATTTCTGGTTAGTTAGAGCCACTCACTTTGTCGACTAACCATACTTGCCAACTAAAAGCCTTTAACACTAGCAGATTTTGCCTCTATTGGATTTCTCTCGGTCTTCCTTAGCCTGAGTTGACGGTCAAAGACTTGCGCATTCTTTAGTGCCAATATAGAATTGCACCATTTTATATTCTGAAGTTACTTTCTGTTTAAGACAGTAATTTATGAATGTTGACACCTCAATTTTAATTAGGTTAATTTTCTTTTATTAAGTTTTTATTCTATTTTTTCATTTCGGATAATAAATAAACAAATAACAAATAAAAACAACAAAACAAAGAAAAAAACAAAAAAATAGTAAAAACAAAAGAAAACAAAAAAAAGCCAGCCCTCCCCTCTTTTTCTTTTCCACGCGGGCCTAAGGCCCAAGCCTTGTTTTTTTGAGTTTTGGCCCGGCCCCCCCTCTCTTCTTCTTCCTCCCATCTTCTTCTTCCTTCGTCTTTCTTCCGCCTCTGCAGGTCACGTGCGGCAACAAAGACACGCTCGAGCACCACCTACAACCGAGAGAGGAGCGTAGGCCGGTGGCTGAGAGGACGCGCATTGAAGGCAAGCATGCCTCCGTGGAAGGGGGAAGATTTGACGCCGGTTCAGCCGCACCCAAGGCCGGTCGGCGTGCGAGAGCCGACGGCCGAACCTCCGTCGACCGGCCTCCTCCTCGCCTATAAATAGAGGAGCACCTCCGTCGACAAAGAGGCACGGCGAACTCCGAGATCTTCCCTTTGAGAGACTTCAAGGGGGAAATCGAAGAGCAAGCCAAGAAAGCGGAGGATCGGGTCGCAAGCTAAACGACCTCCCACCGAGAGACATCGGGGGAGGCCGGCGGCAAGCGAACCCCGATCCGCGAGCAGGTGAGCTTGAGAGGGAGAGGTTCCGCTGGAGAGACACACGAAGGGAGAGATTTGGTCAAGCAAGGAGGGTCTGGTTCTGAGGGAGTCCCAGATCCGCGAGAGGAGCCGGAGACAGGAGGACCAGATCTGAGAAGTCGAAGACCCGCCGTCGCGACCGTCGCTGCCCCGTCGCGTCTGTCGCTCTGGGCAGCCGCCTCCACCACCAACGACGCCGTCTCGCCGACCAACAACGCCGCCGCGCCATACCCTCTCCACAGACAGGTATCACCCCCCGCTTGGCCATCGCCGTTTCCGCTCGAGACCCTCCACGTCGCCCCGAGCCACCGTGGGATCCAGTCCTCGGTCGCGCTCTGTCCACCGTTCTTCTCTGCATCTCCACCCGCCACCGCCGCCGTGTCTTCACACCGCATCCTCCCACCGCTGTTGTTCTTTGTATCGCCGTCGCAGCAGTCGACGCCGATGCGCTGTTCCAGCCTCTCCGTCAGCGCCGCGTCCAAGCGAAAAAAAGGAGCAGGCGTCGCGTCAGGTCACGACTTGGATCGGACCCAAGTCGGTCCAGGTCGTGACGGGTAGGGTTTCCACTTAGAGCTGATTTCATTCGCGTGGGCCGGGTGGTTGTTGTGCTGAATTTCTTTTAGCGAAAATGGGCCAAAATCGGTTTGGGCCTTGTTTAAAAAAAAGAAAGGAAAAAATCTGAGTCGGGCCCGCATCATTCGGATCGCCGGCCCGGGTCGGACCTAACCCGCAGATCCGACCCGGTCAGTTTTTATATTATTTTAATATAAACTACTATTTTAAATAAATAAATAAATAATAAACATTTTATTTTTCGAAAAAAAAAAAAAAAAAATAAAAAAATGTTTTATTTAATGTTAAAAAAAATGTTTTAATTTCCACAAAAAGCAAAAATATCCAAAAAATATTTTATTTTCCAAAAATATTAATTTTTTTTAATTTCCAGAAAATCGAAAAATAATAAAAATTGATAAAAATATTTTTATTTTCCAAAAAATCAAAAAATCGAAAATATTCCATATTTTCCAAAAAATGCCAAAAATCCAAAAAAAGCCAAAAATTCATGAAAAAGCCAAAAAGACTTGTATTTTTCCAAAAAAAATACCAAAAATCTCAAAAAATCACTTTTGTGTCCAAAAAATTAGAAAATGACTCAAAAAATGTTTTTCCCCTAAAAAATGCATGGAAAATCTCTCAAGCATCCAAAAAACCTCAAAGTTTAAACAAGATTAGGTACCGAAAGGGCATTAGTGATTAACTAGTGTAATCAAGTCCCCGATCCTAATTTCTCGGGTTAGCAGAGCGAGTACTTCTCCCGATACTTCGCTTGGGTTTCTAATCAACCCACCCCAAATTGATTAGTGGCGACTCCATTTTAAAAATTGATTTACAGGTTAAAAACTTAGACTATTAAAGTCGTGAATTGGTGGACTTGGGAGAGTCCGAGTTTAATAAACTGAGCCGAGCCATTAGCCTCCTTAGGCGCCCGTACGCGATTGCGGGCGCCGAAAAAAAAAAGCGATCGCGACAATGAAAACACTAGAATTGGATCTTTGTAAGGGAGGAAATACTGAATTGCTAGAACTAGACTATTCTTTTGTAAAGATAACAGGGAAGATGAAACAAGTGGCCATTGAACTTTGGTCTAATATGTGTCAGCCCTAGATTTTCAATATATTTAATGCATCATCTGAACTCTTGCTGAATGTTAAATGTAGTCATTCTGTTTGCCCAAAGGACAAATCAAATATTATTTGATAACATAGAATTATCATATGTTCAAAGGACTCTAAAAATGACAAGTCAGTATGTCCTTTTTATTGATATACTTTAGAGAAGGAAAAATATTAGGCATTAACATATCCATCATTATTTAATGACATGAATTATTATATTCTAGTTGAGATTAATATCTTATTTGGATAATCCACATGTGACTTTTTTTTTGTTATCCGCCATTCAAACTAAACCTGATCGGAAGCCACAGCAACATATTCCATTAACTTGCCTTAACATAACAACGACATTGAACATTTTCATAAAATTTAAGGACTAGATTGAATATTCATTGATAGTTAATGAATTATATCGAATAAATTAAAAGTTTGGAGATGATATTGTATAGTAAATCAAAGTTTATGAACCATTTGTGCAATTTTCCCAAGATGATATACGATGTCTTGGCCAAAAATAGATCAAGATGCTTTTATTTTTTATTTTTTTATTAATAGATACAATGCTTTTAAGTGGGGAGAACTACCAAAAAAGTCGCAAACATATTGCAATTGTGCCAATTCAATCCTAATTTTTTTTTTTTACCAATTTAGTCCTAAACCTTTTACAATTGTCCCAGTTCAGTCCATTCGGCCAAAATTGGCCGGCCGCTGATGTGGACGTCATCCGGCGAAAGCAAACGTGGCACTTTTTAAATATTTTAAATATTTTTTTTTCAAAATTTTTATTCTCTTTTTTCCACCTTCTCCTTCCTCCGGCCGGCTGGCAAGGTTAGCCTCGCCGGCTAGTGGCGAGGCTCGTCCCCACCGGCCACTGGCGAAGGCGAGCCTTGCCTAGCAATGGTGAGGCCGTAGTTGCCAGATCTGGCAAGGCTCGGCCTCACCTAGCTATGGCTAGGTCAAGTCTCGTTGTCCTTGGGCGAGGAGCCTCGCCGGCCATGTCGCGACCTCTTTTTTTTCGGCGCCCGCAATTGGGTACGAGTGCCTAAGGAGGCTAATGGCTCGGCTGAATTGATAAGGCCCGGACTCTCCCAAGTCCACAAATTAACGACTTAATGGTCCAAGTTTTTTAACCTGTAAATCAATTTTTAAAATGGAGTCGCCACTAATCGATTTGGGGTGAGTTGATTAGAAACCCAAGCAAAGTATCGGGAGAAGTACTTGCTCCTGCGCAACCAGAGAAATTAGGATCGGGGACTTGATTACACTAGTTAATCACTAATGCCCTTTCGGTACCTAATCTTGTTTAAACCCTGAGGTTTTTTGGATGTTCGAGGGATTTTCCATGCATTTTTGTGAAAGAAAAATATTTTTTTGGCATTTTCTCATTTTTTGGACATAAAAAGCATTTTTTTTGGATTTTTTTTTAATCTTTTTCTGGAAATATAAATCATTTTTTGGCTTTTTCTAACTTTTTTGGTTTTTTTGGGAAAATATGGAGATTTTTGATTTTTTAGAAAATAAATTATTTTTTGATTTTTTAATTAAAATATTATATTTATTATTATAATAATATAAAAACGAACCGGGTCGGGTTCCCGGTTGGGACCGACCCGGTTCGCGACCCGTGAGACCTGGACGGGCCCGCGTTGCGGGCCCGACTCAGATTTTTCTCCCTTTTTTCTTTTTCCAAGCCCATGTAGTAACCCAGGCCCATTTATGCACAAAAACAGCCCACACAACTAGGCCCAGAAGACCTGAATGGGGAAAAACCCTACCCAGATAGGGGTTTCGCCGGACCCGGTTCTGACTCGGCAGGCACCTCTCTCCCTTCTTTTGTCTTCGTGGCGCCGATGAAGGATGACCGGGACGTCACAGGGCGGTGACACGGCAACGGTGGCGACGTGGCAGGCGATGGCGCGGTGATGGTGTGAGGTGCGACGGCGGCCGAACACCACAGAGGTCTCGGCAAATCGTCGGGGACGGCGTCGGGGGTGGAAAGTGTCACAGCGACGATGCAGCAGGTTCGTTGCTGGTTTGGGGACAACGTTGGGGGAGGACTGCGGCACGGCGGGTCGACGGCATGCCTTGGAGAGGCAACAGCAGCAGGCGACGGCGACTCTCACGCGGATTTCCATATCTACGCCCAGATCTTGATCTTTCTTCCTCCGCCCTCCACTCACTCAGATCTCGGCCAGCTTGCTCTTGAACCTCCCCGGAAGTCTCTCAGGGGAAGTTCTTCAGAGTTTGCCGGCTTCGATCCTTCGGCCGTGCTTGCTCTTTGAGCTCCCTGAAATCTCTCAGGGACCTCTCTAAGCTTGTTGGCCTCTTGTCTGTGCTTCAATGGAGGTGGTGCTGGCCTATTTATAGGCGAGGGAGTCCGGTCGACAAAGAGGTTTGGCCGTCAATTCTCCATGTGCCGACCGGCCTTGGTGCGGCCAAACCGGCGTCACCTTGGCCGCCCACTTGCTTGCTTTGAAGGCACGTCCCATCCGTCACCGGCTGGCCTACGCGCTCGCCGAAACCTTAATTGCCGCTCTCTGCGCGTGTGTTGCAGAGGCGTGAAGGGAGAAGCCAAGGAGGAAGAAGACAAGGGGCGCATGGGCCGGGCTGAGGCGGAAATGGGCAGAGGAGGCCCAGAGGAGGGGCTTTTTTTTTCTGTTTTTTCGGCTTTTTTTTTGTTATTTGCTTATTATTTCGAAAAAGACAAAATAAATAAAAACTTAATTAATAAAATAAACATAATAAAAATTGAGGTGTCAACAGCTGCCCCTCTTTGAAGGTGAGCTCGTAGAGGTTGCATTCAAAGATAGACCGATGCCTCAATTTTATCCATGCATGCATATCATATTATATTTTATTTGGGACCTATTATTCAATGCGGAAAAAGAGTAATATAACTTTACATATACTAAGACAGATAGGAAGATACCTGTAGTTACTTACCGGGAGTGAGTGAGATAGGGTGTAAACCCTGAGTTTGGCAAGTATCAAGGCGTCATCTTACCTGGTGATATGAGGAGGTTGCTTTTCCAGGACCCGAACTTTTCTTCGGTCGCCTGTTAAAGCAATAAGTGATTTGTCTAGGACCCGAACCTTTCTTCGGTTGCCTTGATGGGGAATTGCCTTCCCAGGACCCGAACCTTTCTTCGGTCGCCTGTTAGAGCAATAAGTTGGTTTGTCTAGGACCCGAACCTTTCTTCGGTCGCCTTGATGGAGGATTGCTTTTCCAGGACCCAAACCTTTCTTCGGTCGCCTGTTAGAGCAATAAGTTGGTTTGTCTAAGACCCGAACCTTTCTTCGGTCGCCTTGATGGATAATTGCTTTCCCAGGACCCGAACCTTTCTCCGGTCGCCTATTAGAGCAATAAGTTGGTTTGTCTAGGACCCAAACCTTTCTTCAGTCGCCTTGACGGGAGATGCGCCGACCTTTCTCAGGGCATCTGCTTGTTGGGAGATAGTACTTGGATGATCACAAGTACAAACTCTTGGAGGATACCTAGATGATCACAAGTATTGAAGGGGTACCTGGGATATTTGTGAAGGTTTCTCACCTCCTGGTAATTGGGAATATCGAGGGCGTGCCCCGCATATTCATGAAGGTCTCTCACCTCCTGGTAAGTGGGAATATCGAAGATGTACCTTGGATATTTATGAAGGTCTCTCACCTCCTGGTAATTGGAATATTGAGGACGTGCCCCGCATATTCGTAAAGGTCTCTCACCTCATGGTAAAGGGAATATCGAGGACGTGCCCCGAGATATTCGTGAAGGTCTCTCACCTCCTAGTATGGGGAATATTGAGGACATACCGGAGATACTTGTGAAGGTCTCTCACCTCCTGGTAATGGGAATATCGAGGGCGTGCCCCGCATATTCGTGAAGGTCTCTCACCTCCTGGTAATTGGGAATATCGAGGGCGTACCTGAGATATTCATGAAGGTCTCTCACCTCCTGGTAATTGGAATATCGAGAACGTGCCCCGTATATTCGTGAAGGTCTCTCACCTCCTGGTAAAGGGGAATATCGAAGACGTACCTTGGATATTCATGAAGGTCTCTCACCTCCTGGTAAAGGGGAATATCGAAGATGTACTTTGGATATTCTTGAAGGTCTCTCACCTCCTGGGATATTTGTGAAGGTCTCTCACCTCTTGGTAATGGGAATATCAAGGACGTGCCCTGCATATTCATGAAAGTCTCCCACCTTCTGGTAATGGGAATATCGAGGGCGTGCCCCGCATATTCGTGAAGGTCTCTCACCTCCTGGTAATGGGAATATCGAGGGCGTGCCCCGCATATTCGTGAAGGTCTCTCACCTCCCGGTAATGGGAATATCGAGGGCGTGCCCCGCATATTCGTGAAGGTCTCTCACCTCCTGGTAGTCGGAATATCGAGGACGTACCTTGGATATTCGTGAAGGTCTCTCACCTCCTGGTAATGGGAATATCGAGGGCGTGCCCTGTATATTCGTGAAGGTCTCTCACCTCCTGGTAATGGGAATATTGAGGGCGTGCCCCGCATATTCGTGAAGGTCTCTCACCTCCTAGTAATTGGAATATCGAGAACGTGCCCCGCATATTCGTGAAGGTCTCTCACCTCCTGGTAAAGGGGAATATCGAAGACGTACCTTGGATATTCATGAAGGTCTCTCACCTCCTGGTAATTGGAATATCGAGGACGTGCCCCGCATATTTGTGAATGTCTCTCACCTTCTGGTAAAGGGGAATATTGAAGATGTACTTTGGATATTCCTAAAGGTCTCTCACCTCTTGGGATATTCGTGAAGGTCTTTCACCTCTTGGTAGTTGGAATATCGAGGACGTACCTTGGATATTCGTGAAGGTCTCTCACCTCCTGGTAATTGGGAATATCGAGGGCGTGCCCCGCATATCCATGAAGGTCTCTCACTTCCTGATAATTGGAAATTTGAATGTAGCACAAGGCTTACCTGGATGGCTGGGTAATTGCAGGTGCACAACGCAGTGGAATACTTGAGTATTCAATGATGTAATTTCGGGACAACTCGGATAGGTTGATTGTCATGAAAAGGAAGCACTTGGACAACGGTGGGTACTTGACGATATGGGGATATTTAGACAGCAGTAGGTATTCAAAGATAAAAGGATACTTGATCAGTTACAAATATCAATACTCTGGGGACAACTCGAACAGGTCAAGTGTCAGGAAAATGGAGTATCCGAACGGTGGTCGGTACTCAAAGACAATGGGGATACCTAGGCGGCAGTAAGCACTCAAACTCAAAGGACGACTCAAATAGGTTGAGTGTCAATAAGAGAGTACCTGGATAGTGGTAAGTACTTTAAGAAAAATAGAGTACCTAGCAATATCTCCGATCTCTGAGAGTATGTTTGCTATTTGCACAATATGCACACATGATTGTATATGCTGTAAATTCATGACTTTAAATGTGATTTATGCATAACAATTTTGTCAGTTTTGCATCATCTGAATTCCACTGGGGAAGATTTTGAAAGACAACTTTTATTCGGAATATAAATGTCTTGAGCATGCCAGATGAGGGACTTTTAGTCTGAAAGGACTTTTCGCTCACTCTTATGGAAAAGACTATCCTGACCATTGATGCAGGATTTATAAGGACCACACTATCTCACTGTCATCATGTCAGCAGGGGTCCGAGTATTCTCGCAAGCAGTACGACTTTACCAATGTGAGAGGCCTTTGTTGAAACTGTGGTGAAGTCTTGGTCAACGGTTCATCAAAAGGGACCATCAAGGTTGAAGCTGATGGACGAAAATGCATGATCATCTTCAGGTTTACAAGTCAAGAACCCTGCGAAAAGAGATAGAATAATCTTGCTCGTACTTCTTCGAGCGATGCTTTTAAACATATGAAATCCTACGTTAATTGAAGTGCCCTAGTCTGAAGAGACTTTTATAATGGGATGCAACATAGGCTTGGCTCATGTGTAAAGGGGCGAGAGCTGGTGATTGACTTGGCATTTTTCACCGGTCTTTCTTTTCACTGTCAGATGGAGGCTCTATCAACTAAACCACAACAACAACTTTTTCTTGACTGTATTTTTGACTGGGGGGCATTGGCCTTGCTTTTACTAGGCACACTGCTTTTTCATGCCCCTATTTTTTATTCCAGTTCTTCATTTATGGGCATTGACCTTGCTTTTACCAAGTACATTGCTTTTTTATGCCCCATTTTTTTTTTTTTTTGTTGCTTGAGGAACTGATCTTGACAAGCTCAAGCAAATGCCTTTGTTAGACTATGGAGTCTTCCTCTTTTGCTGGCACTTCTGATTATGCTGCTCAAACGACAATGGCTTCTGTTTTGCCTCCATGTGAGGGTGAATTTACAGACTCAATTGAGTTGTACAATGGATACAAGTGCGTAAATAAAGAATTGCTCTTCACGACTCTAGGGCACTTAAATTAACGCGAGTGTTCATATGTAATAAAGACACTCAAAGATTGATGCAAGTGCGAGCAAGAAAATTTCTATCCCCTTTCTCACCTTGTGATGTTGATTTGCTTTTGACTTGCCCCAGTGTGGGGTGGTTCTTTGTCGGGAGTATAGTAGAAATTTGTCAGTGTATGGGGCTCAAAGTGAGCGATGGAGTGCCTCTCACTTCTTTGATCATCGTACTATTAGCAAGAGAACTCTTTACCCTGCATCCATGGAATTTTCTGCACTCATCTCACAAGTGTATAGATGGGGGACTGTGTGTAAGATATGGCTTGCCTTTCATCATTCTGACGCGCCTCATCCAGCATGCTCAATTAATCTTGTATTCTTTAATTAGCTGTCTATTATAATAATTCTCAATGGAATTAGACAAACAAAATCATCATGCAGAATTCACCTGGAAAAGACATGCAGCATTTTAAATGTGATGGAGTTTGTATTCTCAAAACAAATGAATGGTTTTGACTCAAAAAAGACCCTATTGACAACTTTAGGGGCTAACATAATGGTGTTTCCAAATATGTTAGATTTTGAACATCAAAAGGGTTATTCGCAAATGAGTGTTGATGGTTGTCCCTATTGATTAGGGATATGACATGTGAATGATCAGCCAATGATTGGGAATTTAATCAAGCATCTCTGCTTTTGCCCCTGCAGAAGAGAAGATGTATAAGTAGATCAATTAGTTTGGCCAAAATCAAATGTGAGTTGAGGCCTAAAGATTTTCTGTCATTTTTTTTGGTCATTTCACTTAGGAGAGCTTATTAGAGTTTGACATGTCTCTCCTTGATTTGTTATCCGCATTTTTTACGGTCAAGTGATCCTGCAACAGATAATAGGGATCATGTTAGTCAGAAGCTCTTTCAAGAGTCGAATACCTTGGAAGCGATACAACATTACCCTTCACTGGATTGGATGGACCTAAAGTGCAAGTGGGACACGAAGTCCTATGTCTTTTGCTTCGTTAGGTCAATTATTGGCTCCTGGATGACACATCATTTTACACGAAATCAGGTGAATTCGATGCAGGTCATTTCTGTATACTAGCTTGGCCAGTATTGATTTGTCAAATCTAACCATTGAGTTTGGTTCTTGAGTCGTGATGTTCCCTATCAAATAGGGAAAATATGTCAAAAGCGGGTTCAGATAGTGGGAGTATTGGAAACGATACCAAATTACCCTTCTCCAGAGTTTGTATGTGCTAGCTCCTAAAGATATTTGAATGTCAATGATAGCCTTTTTATCTTGGCATGGTTCAATGTTTCCTTCTGTTGGCCTTCCTCATTTGTGACCATGTACGCATGATTGTTGGTTGTTGATTCATCTTCAACGCCTTCCTTCTATGGAATTTCTCTTTCTGTCTTTAACTATATCATCATTAGCAGCATTGAGCAAAGTCATGTACTTCCAGCTTCTATGGAATCTGAGATGGACAATCAAAACCTCAAATTCTCTGATGGTAATTACTTCTTGCGAGAGCATGCGTATGAATAGGAAGTCAGGGTTCTAGGTCCTCATTTTGAATAGGGGCTAGAGACCGCTTCAACCGTCTGAATTTCTTCCCCGTTGACAGTAGCCAATTCAAAGAAAGAGAAAAGATCCCTTCCTTGTGCTTCTGGGTTTGTCGAAGCTGGAAGTCCTGTTGATGAAACCACAACATCTGGTTGCTTAGGCACATTGTGGGGGAAGGATATTGCTCTAGTTTGGGCAGGAGCGAGGTGGAGTGCACAGAGCTCTTAGGGACGGCTTGATTTTCAACCGTATGCCTGTACCTATTACGTCTTATCTTCCGTTTCCTGTAAATAGAAGAGATGAGACATCATTTCCAAATTATATTCAGAGAATAAGACTTACCCTCTTTTGGTGTAGGATGGTTCTTTCTATTTGCCCCTGTTTTCTTGGCAAAGTGTCTTCGAATTTGGCAAGTTCACATGATGCGCTTACTTCAAATGCCCTTTGTTACACTAAGTCAAAGGGGATGGAAATGATCTTCTAAGACATGAAGTGAGTGAGTTAGAAAGACAAACATGATTTAATAATCTTGTTTTGACAAAAGCTTTTAGCAATAAGACATTTTTTGTTTTCAAAAGTATATATCTTTGGGGAGAAGAAAGCATGAGGAAGCCCAAATTTCTCGATTCTTCTTGGATGATAATTTTTCATGGTTGGATAGCATCACGGGGCTAGTTTGGGATACCGCCTTATGCTCTCAAAATATTTTCAACTTTATTTAATAGGTGGATTTACATTTTGGAAAAGTGTTTTCAAAAGTTAGTTCCTCAAGCGGAATTGATGTTGAAAATAAAAACAAGCCAGACTTAAGAAAGAGGTACAAGTTCCCAGGTAGGGGAATACGAAAGGAAATTAAAAAGGGTTCTACTCGAGCAGGCCTGCACCCATTTCCCCTTACGGTCCTTCATTGATGGTGTCCATGAAAAGGTCTCCAAACATGGTGGTCATGTCATCTGGCCCTTCTTTCTCTGTTGCTAAGGATGACACTTCATTGCCTGGATAATACCCGGCCTTTACCAGCCCCTAATAGCTGTTAGCGGTATGCGCTTCGACATTTCTGCTCTGACTATCTTTAGAACTGAATACCGTGTTTACTTTGTCGGTGTGATCAGGGAGCGGATTGTTCTGGAATGAGAAAGCTTTAGTGTTTAACAGGTTCTAGATTCAACTCTTGAGGGCGAAGCACTCATCAGTCGAATGCCCCACTTCTTCCATGTGATAGTCGCATATTTTTGACGGGTCATAGTTGGAAAAACTTTCAGCGTTGGGTCGTTTTGTCTCAATCGAAAGGAGGTTCTTTTCCCGGAGGACTGACAGTACCTGTGACGGAGATCCAGGAAGAGGAGTAAATTGTCTCTTGTTGTTGTAACGCTGAGATGGCTGATGGCTGGTGGTTTGTTGCTGTCTTGCACTTGTCTGAATTGTCGGAGAATGATTGTAGGTTGCATTGACATCTACCAGGGGTTCTTTATCTTTCTTCATGTTGAACCTGCCTGTGGATGCAGCTTTAGTGAACCAACCATCCCTCAACCCTATCTCGATTTGCTCCCCTACTGGGATGAGTTGATTAAATGATTCAGCGATCGTGGTTACCATTCGATTGCGGTACTCGTAAGGGAGGGTTTTGATAAACATCTTTCTCAGCTCGAAATCGGTTGGTTCAGGACTGATTTGGGCAGCTAGATTCCTCCATCGGATAGTATATTCTTTGAACGATTCGTGCTTTTTCTTTTCGGTACGTTCAAGATCCTCACGAGAAGGGGTAATGTCCATTATGAACTTATACTACTTGAGGAATGCCTCACTTGCTTCGCTCCATGTTTCGAGGAGATTCATGTTCTTTGTAATGTACCACCTTAGGGCAGTGCCTATTAGACTTGATTGGAACAACTGGATCATTAATGGTGCATTATTAACGTATTGGGTCATTCGAACCAAGTACATTTGCAAATGAGCCCTAGGGCAAGTTGTGCCATCGTACTTATCAAACTCAGGCATTTTGAATTTTTCCGGCATTTTGACATTGGAATAAATGGAGAGGTCCGTCAAAGTAGGATCTTGGAGGCCTTGCAGTTGTTTCAGCTTCTCCTCAAGCTTTTCGAGGCGTTTGTCATGCTTAGGTTTAGACAAACTATCTGGCCTAGCTTTCTCGATCATGGTTGGGTGCGGATCATCCTCCAATTCGGGCATGTTATCGTTGGTATCTCCACCTCGATCACCCCTGGTAGATGATTGTGGCAACAATACTTCAACTGAGGCTGGGGCGGGAGTAAGTTTGCCTTGGATGGAGTCTATCTGCTTTGAAAGTTGTTGAAGCACATTAAAGACTTGCTTCATTTCGCTTTCTACAACCGCAATATGGCTTGGTACATTTTCTTCGGCCATTCTTGCTCTTGCTTTTGAGCGAGTTTGGATCGGCGAACGTTGACGCTCTGTGATTACCTGGCCAAGAATAAGCAAGCGTGTGTGAATACAAGGCGTAGATAGGGAGTCAGTCCATGATGACGACCTAATCCTACTCATTTCGTTTATTCATGAAAAGGTAGACGATTTCTTAAGCATGGATTGAAAAAGGGCATGTGACATGCTAGCATGGGCTAAAAAGATACTTAATTTGAAAGGCGAAGAAAGCATGAATTGCAACAAATTTTGAAAAAGACTTCTATCCCTTTTGAAGCAAATGAAAATTCCTGCGAAAAAGAACTTTGTAACATGCTTGAGAATAAAAACATCAACTGAAAGTAATTTCTTTTGCAAAAGTTTTTTTTTTTTTAAATTTATGACAATTACTTTCAACTTAAATGACCGTGGTATTAAATCCTAGACTAATCATGGACCGCTCAATATATGCAGGAAGGTAATTAAATTACAAAGTACATGAAAAAAACTTACATCACGCGAGAAAATTGATGACAATCACATAGACATGCGCATGATATGTGTGGCTCGATTTCTAACTGAGAAGGTTTGGTGAGATTAAAAGGATACGCCCGTCGCATTTTCGCGTTAGCAGCATACCCTCCTAACCTCGGCTAAGAAATTCGGGGAAAAGAAAGGCAACCTCTACATCGCAGTCTCGCGTTCGAGGTCGTATCTTTCTTAACACCATCCTAGAAATCCTATGGCGGCCCAGGATCGGCGGCCGGGTTGTGTGTGCCATGTGTAGTGCTAAAATAGTAAAGCATGCACAACAATTTATAATCACAAGATAATCTATTTTAAACAAAATTAAAATAAATTTCTAAACTACTGACCTGCATAAAAAAAACAAAATCAAGTCAGTAAAGTGCTTAAATAAGATAAAAATGGCCTAAGTCCTCAAAGTCCCCAGCGGAGTCGCTAAGCTGTCGCGACCTCTTTTTTTTCGGCGCCCGCAATCGAGTACGAGCGCCTAAGGAAGCTAATGGCTCGGCTGAATTGATAAGGCCCGGACTCTCCCAAGTCCACCAATTCACGACTTAATGGTCCAAGTTTTTTAACCTGTAAATCAATTTTTAAAATGGAGTCGCCACTAATTGATTTGGGGTGGGTTGATTAGAAACCCAAGCGAAGTATCGGGAGAAGTACTTGCTTCTACGCAACCAGAGAAATTAGGATCGGGGACTTGATTACACTAGTTAATCACTAATGCCCTTTCGGTACCTAATCTTGTTTAAACCCTGAGGTTTTTTGGATGTTCGAGGATTTTCCACGCATTTTGGATGTTCGAGGGATTTTCCATGCATTTTTGTGAAAGAAAAATATTTTTTTGGGCATTTTCTTATTTTTTGGACATAAAAAGCATTTTTTTGGATTTTTTTATTATCTTTTTCTGGAAATATAAATCATTTTTTTGGCTTTTTCTGACTTTTTTTGCTTTTTTGGGAAAATATGGAGATTTTTGATATTTTTGATTTTTTAGAAAATAAATTATTTTTTGATTTTTTAATTAAAATATTATATTTATTATTATAATAATATAAAAACGAACCGAGTCGGGTTCCCGGGTTGGGACCGACCCGGTTCGCGACCCGTGAGACCTGGACAGGCCCGACTCAGATTTTTCTCCATTTTTTTTTCTTTTTCCAAGCCCATGTAGTAACCCAGGCCCATTTATGCACAAAAACAGCCCACACAACTAGGCCCAGAAGACCTGAATTGGGGAAAAACCCTACCCGGATGGGGGTTTCGCCGGACCCGGTTCTGACCCGGCAGGCACCTTTCTCCCTTCTTTTGTCTTCGCGGCGCCGATGAAGGATGACTGGGACGTCACAGGGCGGTGACACGGTGATGGTGTGAGGTGCGACGGCGGCCGAACACCACAGGGGTCTTGGCGAATCGTCGGGGACGGCGTTGGGGGTGGAAAGCGTCACAGCGACGATGCAGCAGGGTCGTTGCTGGTTTGGGGACAACGTTGGGGGAGGACTGTGGCACGGCGGGTCAACGGCATGCCTCGGCGAGGCAACAGCAACAGGCGACGGTGACTCTCACGCGGATTTCCAGATCTACGCCCAGATCTTGACCTTTCTTCCTCCGCCCTCCACTCACTTAGATCTTGGCCAGCTTGCTCTCGAACCTCCCCGGAAGTCTCTCGAGGGAAGTTCTTCAGAGTTTGCCGGCTTCGATCCTTCGGCTGTGCTCGCTCTTTGAGCTCCCTGAAGTCTCTCAGGGACCTCTCTAAGCTTGCTGGCCTCTTGTCTATGCTTCAATGGAGGTGGTGTTGGCTTATTTATAGGCGAGGGAGTCCGGTCGACGAAGAGGTTTGGCAGCCGATTCTCCGTGTGCCGACCGGCCTTGGTGCGGCCGAACCGGCGTCACCTCGGCCGCCCACTTGCTTGCTTTGAAGGCACGTCCCATCCGTCACCGGCTGGCCTATGCGTGCGCCGAAACCCTAACTGCCGCTCTCTGCGCGTGTGTTGCAGAGGCGTGAAGGGAGAAGCCAAGGAGGAAGAAGACAAGGGGCGAATGGGCCGGGCTGAGGCGGAAATGGGCCAAGGAGGCCCAGAGGAGGGGCTTTTTTCTGTTTTTTCTTGTTTTTTCTGTTTTTTTTTTTTTTTTTTGTTATTTGCTTATTATTTCGAAAAAGACAAAATAAATAAAAAATTAATTAATAAAATAAACATAATAAAAATTGAGGTGTCAACAGGCCACTATAGCCAGATTTGGTGAGGCTCAGCCTCGCCGGCCACTAGCGAGGTCGACCCTCACCTTAGATCTGGTGAGGCTCGGCCCCACCCAGCCATGGCAAGGGTCAACCTCGCCAATGCCGACGAGCTCGGTCCTCGCCATGGCTGGGTGAGGCCAAGCCTTGCCAAATCTGGTGGGCCCTCACCTAGCAATGGCAAGACCAACCTCGTCGACCCTCGCCTCTAGCCGGTGCCAACCAACCATTGGAAGGAGAAGTGGATGGAAAAAAAAAATTCAAAAAAAAATTTAAAAAAATTCAAAATAATAATTTAAAAATTTCACGTTAGCATTCATCGGACAGCCATCACGGTTGGTGTCCACGTCAACACCGACTGGCCAATTTTTGGCCAATGGACTAAACTGGTACAATTGTAAAATATTTAAGATTAAATTGGTCCAAAAAAAAAAGTTTATGACTGAATTGACACAATTGTAACGAGTTTAGGTCTTTTTTGATAATTCTCCCATTTTAAGTGCTATAGTTTTATATTAAGCTCTACTTTCCTCTGTGGCAAAAAAAAAAAACTCAATTTTGCTTTTCAAATACCCGTTTGTAAAGAAAGGTTAGAAAAATTTAGTCATGAAGCACACGCCATCTAAAATGAAAAGAAGGGGCTAAACTAAGGGAGGCAAACGCGTCGTCCCACCCTAATGGCCATTGAATGGTCGTCTCGGTCGATCGTCCTCCCCAGGGACAGAAAACCTTAATTATAGATTAGAGCTCTTTCACTCCCATTTCCACCATTCATTGTTCTCTCACAAATTGTCACAAATTCCCACTTTTTATATATGCTTTCCTCACTCTCTATCTCACAATGGATCCCAATCGCTTTCCGGCCCACTTCCAGATGACTAGCTAGTACCTCTAGATTGGCTGTGGTACTTCGATTCATCTATTGCCTCGAGGACGCAAGGAACTCCCTATGTGCATGCTCCATAGGTGAGGCTAGAGCGAGGGGGCCCCATCGAGGAATCGACCTCCATCAGATTTGCACCTTCAATTCAAGCCCTAAATTCAGGATCGAAACTTCTAACTCCCCGAATTGGAGCTTCTGATCGACATTCCCACAATCAACTCCGCCAATTCAAAAAACCTAAGTGGGATGCAAACATGAAAAAAGTCAACTAGTACCAGAGGCTAGCAAGGTTTGACCTCGCTTCCTTCGCCATCTTGGTGAGGCCCCTCCTTGCTGGCTTTTGGCAAGGCTAAACAAGGGTTCCCTCATTGGATCTAGTGAGGGGTAGCCTCACCCAACCCTCACCAAAAGTTAGTGAGGGACCCTTGTAGGTGATCGGCAACCTCCACCAACCATCACGGAGGCTAGCAACTAGTGAAGGGAAATAAGGAAAAAAAAAAAGAGAAAAAGGGAAAGAAAAAAAAAAAAATAAAACAAATAGTTAATAAAAAATTAACAATTATTTAAAAAATAAAAATGTCCACGTCGGCGCCAAACGTGTCACATAAGACATCTGGCATTCATGTCTATAATTTTCGGTCTAAATTAGCAAAATGGACTGAATTTATACCAATATAAAAATCTTTGAAATCAAATTGGTCTAATTGAGAGGTTTATGATTGAATTGGTATTGATGTAATATGTTTAGGACTTTTTTAGTATTATTCCTCGAGCAAATCTATGTGGAAATCATGAGAATGTCATAGAGAGTTGCTCTACAAGCAATAGAGAAAGAAACATGACTAAGTCAACCTCCAGATGCGAGAACTAGGTGGAATCCCCGTTTATTGATGTTTTAGAGATGGGGAAAATTGTCAGAAAAGTCCTACACCTATTACTTTGGTGCCAATTTAGTTTTAAACATTTTATTAGTGCCAATTTATTTAATCATTTTAGCTAATTTTCGCTAGATATTACTAACATGGACGCAAATTGGCTTACATGGCACTGCTAGCGTTAACATTGTCAATTTCTAATAATAGTTTAATAATTTTTTGGTTTTTTTATTTTTCTCTCATTTTTTCTTATGCCGGTGATAGGCCATCAACCACAAGCAATGGTTAGTCCTCAGCCATGGCGAGGCCAAGCCCCAACGAGGAAAATGTTCTTTACCAATGAAACAAGTGCGCGTAAATGCTTTGCCAATTTCATAACGAGAGAGAATAGTTGAAATTAATGTTCGACCGACATGTAAATCCAATAGGGAGATAGAAAGGTGAATGGCATGATTAGGTTTGCTTGTGGCTGGGAATAAATTGGATCAAGAATGCGGTCTGCGCGGTGGACGTCCAGTTCGCTCCCAGGCTGAAAAATGGCCGGCAATCGGGCTTCAGTGGCCCGGGAACGACCCTACACTAACTGCTAATAAAATCACTAGAATCAAGATGCTGCTGGGTAAGCCTGATATTGTTCGACAATAAGCATGCTCAAAAATGCAATCTGTGTCCTATGTTAGATATTTGCATACGTATGTACAGATATACACATATTGGCTCTATTTACATGTTCAATTTTAAAAAAAAAATTACTCTTTTCATCTTGTGGCTAGTTTGATAACTAAGTAGCAATTTGCACTATCCATTAGATAATTAGTTGGAAAAGGGCGGAAAGATTTACAGAAGTATCTTTACAAGATGCAAACTATTCGAAACCCCTCCTTGTAAACATTTTAAACCGATTTTTCTCTCAAAACAGGCCATATACTGTCGTGTTTCTCATGCCTATCTCTTCTCATTTCACTTTCTCCATCCAACACTCCACTTTGTGGGATTTCCTTGTTTCGTTACGATTTTAGCTTTTCAATCAGTAAAATGGTGGTAATGGGCGACCAAAGTCGGTGACTCCCTTGAGCGCTACCATAGAAGTTCCATACCCATGGCAAAAACATTTGATTTGAACCATGGCTATTAATCGTCATGAGCAAGCTCGCCACTGCTGCCCCGCCATGGATTTTGAGAGAGAATAGTCGGGTCGAGGTGTAGTAATTTATACCAGCTTAGTGGGGGTATAATAGGCCTTTTGCGCCACGGTTCCTGTTCATGTATGGATCTTTCGGTTCATCGTGTCCGTACTAGTTATGTTTGAATTTGAATAACTTCTTTTTGCCTTTTAAAGGAGAGCCCTTTCTTTTTTTGAATCTTTTGTACACATCATAGTCTTAAAGTAGGAGAGACTTTAGTATTATATTCAAGGAGTTCGATAAGTCTTAAATCTATTATACGTATGTCAATTCGATCCTAAAAATTCAAATTTTCTTATTTTAGTCTTAAACATTTTCATAATCCCAATATAGTCTTTTTGGCTAAATTTCGCCGGAAATTGATAGCATAGCCATGTGCCAGTAGAACAACCAAATATGATTAGACAATCATGTTAGCAATTTGCGATGAAAATTGATCAAAATGATTATATTGGAATTTTGAGCAAAGATTCATGATTAACTTGTCAAAAATTGAAAGTTTAAAATTGAATTCACATTCATACAATAGATTTAAGATTAATTGGGTAATTCTCCCTATTTGAGCATGTCATGGTGTAAGCTAACATACACCAAAATTACATGCGTATTATCAAGTTGTTTGTTCAAAAATGACACTTTTACGGTATTCCAAGTGTATCGCACAACGTTACAATGCCCCGTGGTAGTAATCTAAGTACGAGAATATCGAGAAGTTGTTTGATATTGGCATGTTGTAGAAGGGACATAGAACCGGATCCAAAAGAGACAAGAAGGCAATTTGGACAGGAGGGAAAAGGACGCGAGACGAAGGAACTTACATAAAAAGCATGACACATGACGCATGACGCATGACGTGCACGTGCCTCTAGAAATGTGGTAACGAACTTGATAGTGCTGCGCTAATTAGGTGAGGAAAAAACCAAGAAATTTAGGCAGATGGTTTGAGAGTCTCTAGTCCTGTTATTGTTTAGCAAATACTAAAAAGGGAATAAAGAATTGTGCTGAATTCAATTTTATGGAAAGTCCAATTAATTATCGAAAAATGTACTCGGACTCCTGATCATAGTTTCTTACGCTTTTTCGTGGCTCTTGAAAAAATATCATTAGGCACGGAAACGTAAATGCTTTACGATTGACGGATGGGGTTTACCTTTTTTTTCTTTTTCTTTTTTTTCATTCGAAGATCATCAGGATGTTTAGAATCCGATCCCGACAAAACCCTTTTGTTTTGATGTTAAGGAAAGTCCACAAAGAAAATGTTTCCTATTTAGGAAAAAATTAAAAAAAGAATTCTTTAATTATCACGCATCGTTTTTTTTTAATTTGAGAAAAAAAAGGTAGATATTCCAAGTCCAGTTTAAAGTAACTTCCCTATCACAAGACATTTATGCATTTGGGATATAATCAAATGACATCACACACACAACGGTCCAAATATGATCTAAGGACGAGCATTATCTGTTATGCTTATTTGATGAAAATTACCACATAGAATTACTTACTGCTAATATCTCTTTTTGGCTATGACAAAAAATTCAACACACGGACACAACAAAAGGAAGGTACTCAATTTGTAAATTTCCTTTGATGTTTACAAATTTGCTCTCCAAGCATTGAGACTTATTGATGGCCTGCTATATTAATGGACACATAACCACTGGGGGTTCGCTCTAGTGGCCACCCTTCCAACTTGGAAGAGGGGGTGGGGGGTTTAAATCCTCACATTCTCATTGGGGTGGGGACAATTTTATTTCAGGAGTGGGTTTCGACTCCCACGCCCTGCAAGGATGCAAGGAGGTATGACAAAAGTATGAAAGTGAATGTTAGAGTAGGATTAGAGTAGGACCGACCAAAAAAATAAAAATTAATGGACACATGATAATACCACCATATTTTGCCAGCGGGAAAAACGTTCATAGATTGAAATCAATAATTCATTTTGAATGAATATGATACGAGGAGATTTTAAATTTAAGTTCGATAACTAAGGTAGATTGGTAACAATTATTTGATTATTTAATTTACGACCATAGCTATTTGCAATGTCTAACTCATAGAATCATATCTAGGCAAAAGAACACCTTAAGTATTGGCACAAATAAATACTTAAATGTCAAAAGTTATGAAAGTGACATTTAAGTGCCACTTTTTTTTTTTAAAATGAAACACTTGAGTGTCACATCCAGTGAACATCGCTAGAAATCTTACGTGGCAATTTTTTTTTATTAATTTTGCTTACTTTTGTAGTTTGTCGAAAATCTGACTCAGTAAAGAAACACAAAAATGACGTTGTTTTGGCACAATTCAAATTTTAATATAAAAATTAATTAAATCAAATATTTTAAAAAAAGAAAAGGAATGAGGAAGATGAACAATAGTTGGCAGCCTGAGAGCTCAACCTTCGCTATTGTCATCGCCGCCCCGCCATCTCCAAAAAGGTGGGGGAGGGTAGGCCGGGGTCGTTGAGCCCTAGCCAAAGGCTGACGACCCCACGGGACCAATAGCAAGGGCCTGCGAGCCCTCGCCTAAATCTTGGGCGAGAGTCGTGGCCCTTCCCCAGATTCAGCAAGGTTGGCAAACCTCACTCAACCGGGCTAGAGCCATCACTGGCCGAGTCGACCCCCCAATAGGCGGTGGCCCTTGGCCTAATCGGGCAAGGGTCGATGACCCACGCTGGATCTGAGGGAGAGCCGCAACCTTGCCGCTAATTGGTTGGGGTTGTCGGCCCTTGGCCAAGGCTCGGCGACCCTGGCTGACCCGTCCCCACTTTCCCGATGATAGTGGGGAGGTGGTGGTGGCAAGGGTTGATTTAATTTAATTAATTTTATATTAACATCAATAGTAAAACAATATTGTTTTTGCACTTGTTTAACTACATCAGTGTGCAAAACAACGTTGTTTTATACTTGGCTCGTCGGAAAATTGCCACGTTAGCATTTTGGTTGGATTTTCTCGCCATTAGCACTTAACTGATCCATTTTGCTCCGATTTTGACACTTAAGTGTTACTTTCCTCACTTTTGGCATTTAAGTGTCCCATTGTGCTATTGTGCTAAGTTTTGGCATCCCAAGTTTCCTAGACTTTCCAAATCTATCTCTTTGCATAAAAAAATATTATGTCTATTATCACCGATTCTATAGATCCTTTCGAAAATTTAGTACATATATGGCCTATAATGCATGTACATATTTTACATGAACTTGACCTTATCTTCTCCACTACATCAACGTGAGGATTGAGTTGATGATAAGGTTACATTAGATGTCATGCCAAGTTCAACATTTTAATGTCAAAAGCACTATTTATCACACTTTTTGCTTTTTAAAATTATGCTTGCTATAAGCAATATCATTCATTGAGAAAACTTCCACTTTTTTTTTTTTTTTGGCATGCATATATAACTGCCATCTATATCATTTTTCTTTATTGCCAATATGATTTAGAATGATTTAGGAATGCTATCGTCATTATGTACACTTTCAACCTTTTTTATTTTATCTTATGTATATGATGGTCCTAATCTTAATTCCAAATAATCTTTACTAAGTAAAATAGCAAATAAAATTTAACATATCATTTTAAATAAAGTTGCATGCACACATGAGAACTAGTCTAAATACATATTAAATTCTTAAATCCTTTTAAATAAATGTTTGGTTTTAGTTATTAAAAAATATTGAAATAGTCAATGATTGCTTTTTTTTTCTAGGTTAGAATTTGTATAATTTTATAGTTATGCCAAAGTGTCATTTGTCTTACTTTTGTGTTTTCTAATTAACCCTTATAAACTTATTTTCCTAATTGTAAAGAAAAGAGGAAAAAAAGTAAAATTGACCAAGAAAGATGACAAAAAGGCAAAACGAAGAAATTGACTATTCGCATTCTGTTTTTTTTTTTTTTTTTTTGGTAACGGTAAGAACTATTCGCATTCTGTTAAGATAGTGCACTTGGCAAAATAACTTAATTGACCTTATCATGCAATAATCAACCTCATTCTTACACTTCATGTGAGAAACTTATAACGATCTTTTAATTTTATTTTTTACTTTTCAATTTAATACATGTTTTTTTCGGTTGAAAATGATTTTTTTTTCTGTTATTGAAAAGATATAAAAATATTCATTCAATGTTCTCTATGTAGATCAATAATTGCATAGTGATAAAAAAGAAGACAATAATGATGAGTTTTTTCAATTCTCCACGCTAGTAAAGTTGTGAGTTATTTAGAACCAACCAGTCAAACTTTGCACACTTTAAAAAAAAAACCATATTATTTTATTAAGCATGTAAAATTCGGTGTCCAAACCTGACACATCAAAATTTTCTATTTTCTTATCTTAAACCTTTCTTTTTTTGTATAATAAATAAAATCTATAATTGGACAATCAATAACATAGCATCATAATGCTCAAACGATCAAAATTAAGCACAATTTCATCCACAAAAACGGGCATAAAATTTTACTTAACGGCTAATCCACTAATCATTAATTAAGCTAATAGCAATTAATTACCCTAACTATACGTATTTAAAATAAATAATCGTTAAATAAAATAATTATGATTAATTAAATAAATTATGATTAGCTAAATAAATCATGATTAATTATACTAAACTCAATTAATTAATCTAACCATGATTAATTAATATAATTGTAATTATTTAAATTAATCGCACTTAACTTTAATCTAAACCATCTTTAATCACAATTAATTTTAAACCAACATTAGCTAATATTAAGCGTCATTAATATTAAACTAACCACCCCCAAACGTAATTAACACCCTAATTCTTCCAACGATGGCGAACTCATGGTGACGGCGGTGCAATGGCGACGAAAACACAAGGCTCGCGACTTGAACAAAAAGTCGATGAAACCCACGGCCAAGCTTGGCTTGGGCGGTGGTGAACTAGCGATGGTGGCTAGTGGCGGGGTGCGGGCCGTGGCAAGGATTGTGGCTCATGGTGGTGGTGGTGGTTCGGTGATGGCGGTGGGGTAGTCAAGCGGTGGACAATGGCGGCAACACATGGTGGTGAGGAATGGCGTGACTTGCGGCAAATGAGAGAAGAAAAACAAGAATGAGAAGTTGAAAAAAAAATAAAAACAAATGTAGAAAGTGTGGGGGGATGAGTTCGGCTGAGCAAGGGGGAAAGGAAGTGGGGGAAGTGAGAGAGAGAAAATAAGAAGAATTTTCTCTAAAATCTTCATGATTTCCCCTTCACTCGCTCTCCACAATTTCCTCTCAACCTAACAATTTGTCGCCTCAATTTCTTTTTATTTCCAATTTCTTGAATACAAGCCTTTTTGGTCGAAAAATTTCAACCATGCCATTGGGTTCGATTTTTCCTTTTCGACTTCCAATTTTACGTCCGATAATTCTTTTTATCGAAAATTTTGAACTTGTTATGAATTCGACAAACGATGATGCAACATCCAATAATTGTTCCTCGAAACCCTCTCAAAAGTTCGATATGAGAAATCAAATTAAATTTCATGGTTAAAAATTGATCGAACGTGACCTTGGGTACGACAAAAATTAATGGGTGGCTTTTAGGGGTTCTTGCACGATTGACCCATGATCGATAATTCTCGATCCACGTTTGTGCCTCTTCAAATCGTGGACGACCTTCGGTGTCATGTAATCGTGAGAGTTCAATTACGTACCATAAATATAATATCAATAGAAAATCGTTTCATTGTATGAATATCATAATCATGCAGAATCACTTGCAAACCGACTACGTACTTCCATTGAATCAAGTTACATCCGTTCGTTAATTGATTTATAATAGTGTAGTATTGACCCTTGTCAATTTTTATGGTCAAGCGATTTATCCCTAATTGAATTCTCTAGTCTTTCATATTTTAATCCTATACAGCATCACCCAATAGATTAGTTAACCCGTGAGTAATCAATTCAGAGTAAAATGATTATAAGTGCATCGATGAAATAACCATTTCATATATTTCGAAATAGGGTCAAATTTCAGAATATCACGATGAACAATACAAATGCTCATGCTTTGTTGAATAACTGAGAACAATCCAATACAGAGCAAACTGTCTGCAGAACCATGAGCAAAATGAGCACGATGGTGGCGACCACAGTGAGAAACTTCCAAGAAGAGTAGACGTACTTCCTCATGAGATTATAAGCCTTGACCTTTCGAGTGCTGTTGTAGTACGCGTTGACGTCTCGGATTGTCTTGTCCAGCTCCGACGCAGTGCTTTTGGAACCTATGGATTTGATCACTCCATTGAAGAGGTCCAAGACCTTTTTGTCGCTGTTCAGGCGGTTCAAGACAATGGACGCTTCCCTCAGCAACTTCAAATCCTCGGAGGTGTCGATAATGCCGTACATTAACTCAGTGTATCGTGTCAGAATTAAGGAGCCCCTCTGCGATATCATTTCGTAGGCCACGAGGTTTCGCAGCAGGACTTCGGTGGTAGCATCCAGATCGATTTGAGGGAGCTTCAAGGTAGCGGTTTTCTTATCGAACGCAATGGTTTTGATACCTCCTGTGGCCAAGCTTATTTTGATCCCGATGCTGTAGAGCTTTGACGCTGTGGGGATCATAACGATTTCTTGAAAAGGGTCATTCGGAAGGTACTCGGAGCATCTGGGAATCAATTGCATTGCCACTTGGATTATCTTGAAGATGAGCTCGATTCGCTCTTTCAGCTCCTTCATGAAAGAGAATTTCGATAACTCGTTCCATGCTGCAGTGACTATTGATGCTAGTATCGATACCATCTTGAAGAAGAGCTTGATCAGCACTTTCAGCTTCTTCATGAAAGAGCATTTCGATAACTTCTTCCATGCCTTAGTGACTTTTGATGCTTGCGTCGATAACATGTCTATCAGACGGCAAAACCTTGCACCTGTTGATAAAAAGGTACTTTTATTCACTTTTTTAATGTGTGGATACAACAAAAGAAGGAAAGAAGCCATATCATCTAACGCATGGCATGGGAAATGAGAACTAACTTCTAAGCTCATTCTTCTTCGTCTGTGTTGCTTCTTGGCCTGTTGTTCCCAAGATGAGATTGTAAAGGAGATCGAGCAAATGCTTACGCTGAATGGCTTCAGACGGCGAGCACTTTTCCAGCTCGAGAGGTGATATCCCTTTGCAGAACCTCGTCAAAATCTCCCCAAGCTTCGTATCTATGGACTCATCTTCTTCATTTTCTCTCACTTCGTTCATCGAATCCTCGGTCTGCAACATTATTTTCCTCAGCACAAAGGTCGGAATTTGATTCTCCACCATCATCACGTCTTTGACGGTGGAGTCTGGGTCATCATCCCAAATTGAGTCTTCCTTGATTCCGATATTGGGTGACTTGTATCTGTACAGTAGGTCGAGCAAGAACAAGCTGTCGATGGTCATGATCCATTTCAGAGTGTCCGTGCCGACTTCCAGGTGCAGCTGGTAGCTTGCGCGAATCTTCGCCTCCTCCACTTGGAGTAAACCAGCCATCCGATCGAATGCCGGGAGCTTCAGCGCTGCCTGCGCCCGCCGGGCTGCGGCCAGCTTGGGGTGCTCCGTCTGGTAGAGCCGTGGCCGGAGGTGGTGGTATGGTCCCAGCGCAACATGGTGCGGGACGTAGGCCTCCGGCTTTGCGGAGCTGATAAAGTTAGGCACGCAGTGGACGGAAACCGGGGTCTCAATATCGATCCCGTGATTGAGGGCGTCTCGGATGTGCTTCACCCATTGCTCCTCACTAAGGCTTGGGTTGATGATGGAGGTCGACGATGAGGACATGCTTGTTCGACGAGGTTTAGAGAGCTAACTTATATCTTTTAGTCGCATACAAACCCATGTATCTTTCGCCTCGTTGCAAATATGAAAGAAAACAAGGCTGAGCTTTGTGGTGATTGTGAAGATGACTTTGGATATTATTAGCGTTGAGGTGGGGCAAATGGTAGATTTTTTTTTTTTTTTTTTTGGGCTGTTCTCCTGGGAACGAGAGCAGCTGTCTTGAAGAATCAAAGGGTCAGCTGAATGGTCAAGTGCTTAGTCCGATGCGATAAGATTCCTTGTTCAAATCACAGCGGTCTCCCATTCAGATCATTTGTACAATTCCAATAAAAAAAATGTGGCATCCTTTTTTTATCTTCTTTTTTCTCTCCCGTACGTTTCCTTTCCCCCTCTTCTGCCAAGTCCCATTCACCCCCGTCTTATCTTTCTTTTCTCTCCTCCCTCACGCCACATCCCCTGCAGCTCCTCCCCTTTTTCTTTTCTTCTCTCTTTCTCCCTCTCTCCCTCTCTTCTTTTCCTTCCCCCCGCCCCCATAGTCATTTCGAATTTTGCAGTTCCTAACTTGTCAATTCACTAGTCACTCTGAGTACATTCCTAGGTTGTCAATTTACTAGTCACTCTGTCTGCATTTCTAGTTTGTCAATTCACGTGATTCTCGGTACAGTCTGCATGTGATTCTCAATACAATCTACATATGAGAGTGTATATTCAAATATATCATATCACTTGTCTATGGGGTTTTAATGGGACTTATATCTAAGTAGTCTATCTTTCCAAAAACTCAAATTAATATAACGGTATTTGTAGCAAAGAAGAAAATGAGTTTATTGAAAGTACTAACTTTCCAAATCTCCCCATTTTCTAAAAAACTTGAAGGATGTTGATATGTTAATGAATATTACGAAAAAAAAAAAAAAAAAGTGTTTCCTTTTCCCCTCCTAATCCGATCTATCAAAAAATTATAAGGATGGAAAAAATCATCAAAAAAGTCTTCAAACTATTAAAATTTATTAATTCAGTTATAAATCTTTCAATTTATTAATTGAGTCTTCAACCTTTTCAAGTTTTTACTTGAGTTTATTCGGTCAATTTTGACCAGAAATCACTAATATATGCACTAGACCTTTTCTTTTCTTCTCTTTTCCTTTTTTATTTTCTTTTTTTTTTATTGTGGCGGCTAGGGTGGTTGGGCACAATAACATAAAAATTTTGAAAAAAATTAAAATATTATTAAGGATTCTCCACAACCCTCGTTGGAAAAGAAGGAAAACATAAGAAAAGAAAAAAAAAAAGAAAAATAAAAGGTCGGTGTCCATATCATCGATTTTCGTCCAAAATTGACTGGATGAATTTAATTGACAAAGCGCGAAAAATTAAGAAGTCAATTAGTATAATTAAAATGGTTAGATCAAATTGACAAAAGTGTAATATGTTATAACTTTTTTGATAATTTTCCCTAAGAACAAGCGTACCGTTATGCTTATTTGAGAAAATTACCATATAGGATTACTTACTGCTAATATCTCTTTTTGGCAATGGGCAAAAAATTCGATACCCGTACACAACAAAAGGAAGATATTAAATTTGTAAATTCCTTTGATGTTATAAATTTTCTCTCCAGGAATTGAGACTTATTGATGGCTTGCTATAACAACATTTTAATGCACAGATGGTAGTAACCTCACATTTTGCCAGTGGCAACAATGTTCATAGATTGGAATCAATCACGCATTTTGAATGAAGATGATATGAGGAAGATTTGAATTCAAGTTTGATAACTCAGGTAGAATAGTAACAATTATCCAATTATTTCATTTACAACCACAGCTATTTGCTATATCTAACTCGTGAAATCTTATATTTATATCCATATCCATCGCTATGTACAAAAAGTATAATGTCTATTGTCGCCAATTCTATAGATCCTTCTGGAAATTTAGTACATATATGGCCTATAATGCATGTAAATATTTTAAATGAACTTGACCTTATCTTCTCCACTACGTGAACATGAGGATTGAGTTGATGATAAGGTTACATTAGATGTCATCCGAAGTTAAAGTTTTTAAGCCAAAAGCACTATTGACTTCACTTTTTGCTTTTTAAAATTATTTTTGCTATGAGCAATATCATTCATTGAGTAACCTTCTACTTTTTTCTTTTTTTTTCACGCATGTATAACTACCTTCTGTCTCATTTTTCTTAATTGGCAATATGATTCAGACTGATTTAGGAATGCCATCATCATAATGTACACTTTCAACCTATATTTTTATGTATATGATGGTTCTCATCTGAATCCTAAATGATCTTTACTAAATGAATTACAATTAAAATTTACCATACCATTTAAAATGAAGTTGCATGCACACATGAGAACTAGTCTAAATACATAATAAATGCTTCTATCCTTTTTTAAATAGATGTTTGGTTTTAGTTGTTAAAAAATAGTGAATTAGTCAATGATTGTTTTCCTTTTAGATTAGAATTTGGATATCTATATGTGACACCCCCGGTACATTACGGCTAATGTGGTTTTCCAATTCTTTCCAATTTACACCAATAGTAATCCAGGACATACAAAATTCAAAGAATGCACGGAGGAAGATAAAACCAGGCAACTTCATTTCCTTCTTATTTATATACTTTTCGTGTCCTATACTTCGGACCGTACCAAATTTCACTAATTGTATCACTCCAACCACGATACCGTCTATCTACAAGGTTGCCTACATGTCCCAAACCCCACTGTCCGGTCTTTCCAAAAGTGTTATCCTCGTCCTTCAGCTCTCGTCCTACTCAACCCAGCTATCTCCATCGTCATCATCGTCTGGGAGTGGGAGTGGTCCCACTAGATGCCCACCGATCCGGGCGTAGACGACAACAGCCCGATCGATTAGATTGTGCTCAGTATCTAACGGTGCAGTACATTAAGAGGGATGGCCAAAGATTCACGTTGTCTTACTCTCTACTATGAAGGTACTTTTGATTCTGTAGTGCCATGCCGGCTATCTTTCCTTGGAACTTTCAGACTGGAGAACCATTACTAGACAGAGGGCATTTTCAGAATGGCTTCGGAAAGTAAAAGCGCAATCTTTCACGAAAAAGGTACCAAGAACATCTTTTCTTTGCTCTTGGGTCTTCCCTTGCCCTCAAACCTTCACATGAGGGTCCTGTTCAGTATATTGACGTCCAGAATGCGATCGTCACTCGACATCATTGATTGGCAAAGATGGCTATCTGGAAGAGTAATCGGTGAATCGATTGTTACTCGTTGTTTGTCATGACTTTCGTTCGTTATCTGTACAATTTCTCTAATTATCGCAATCACTCGATATCATACCCATATCTTCCACTCCATTCACTTAAATCACACGTGTATTCGCTTAGTACTATGTTTACAAACTAAAGTAAACAAAAATTTTCTCAAACTCACGAGAGAGGAGAAGCGCAAAGACTAACGGCAAGCCCATGATTTGTGGTCCACAGAATGTTGCGTTATTCAGTACTGCGGCAACATAGGGCATTTGTTCTGTAACAATATTATGAGGACAAGGGATGTCGATGAGTGGAATGAGTTGAGTTTGGGTCTAGTGGAAAATGATCTTACTCATATTGACCCCTTTAATCAATAATGATCCATTTTCATGCAATATAATTTTAATGACCCGTACTCAACTTGACCGCGGCATAGACCTATACTTGACCTGACCTATATTATTAAAACACATCCATATTTAACCCTAACTATGAAGGTAAATATCAAGTTACTTAACCCACTTTAAGCTCTTCATGTTAATGTGCTACTTAGATAAAATTTTATATAAAGTAAGAAAGTAAAATAAAATAAAAATAAGAAGATGTAAGAAAATAAAACAAAAAATGTAAAAAAAAAATAGAAAAAAAAAAAAAAAAGAAAAAAAGAAATCAAAGAGACCAAAGGTGACTACCGTCTTTGATTTTATTTTTAAAAAAAAAAATCTATATTTTAAAATTTTTTTCCTTTTTTTTTCTTCTTCTTTGCTTGGTTGCTGGTCACAGGCTGGCGATTGACTATAAACGAGCTTGAATCCCCCTTGCCTTGCTAGAGTCGGAAGGGTTCGAGCTGAGCTTAAGTCTCACCATATAGACGAAGCTGGAGCCTCGCCAAAGGTTCGTGAGACTTCAGCCTCCCCAATTCGGCAAGCTCGTCCCTTGCTTATGGCTAGCCACCAACAGATGAAGAAAGAAAGAGGAAAAGGAAAAAAATAAATAAAAACAAAAAACAAAATAAAATAAAATAAAAATTCAAATATATATATATATATATATATATATAATGACCTCTTTGTGATTTACTTAAAACTTGTTAGGTCACCCATTTATGACTCATTAAAGATCCATATAGGGCCCGTTTGATTTGGTTTTTGGGGAATGCATTTATCAAAATGCAAATACCTTTGGGTGAATGAGGTTTTCCAAAATGCAAATATCGTTTGGTAAAATTTGCATTAAAATACAACTTTTGCCAAAATACCGTTTGGTAAAATTTGCATTTGTAAATGACTTTCATTAAATTAAAAAAAAACAAAAAAAAATTCTATTATCTTTTTTGAAGTTTGGCCACTAGGCCGCCGGATTTGGTCGCTTGGGTCGCGCGACCTCAGGCGGCCGTCGCTTGGGTCGTGCGACCTCAGGCAGCCGTTGCCTGGGGTCGCCCGACCCCGGTGACCGTCGCCTGAGGTCGCGCGACCTCAGGCGGCCGCCTGGGTCGTGCGATTTAGGTGACTACCGCCTGGGTCATGCGACCTAGGCATCGCCTGAGGTTCGGTGACGATCGCCGGGGTCGGGGGACCCTTGGCCAGCGGTCGCCGGCACATTACCGGCACACGTGACCCCTCGGTCGGCGGTCGTCGGCCTCCGATCGGCTTCTCTCCGGTGAAGATGAATAGTGGAAGTTGCATTCTGAAAATGCAACTTCCCAATGGACCTCTCTCATTCCATTCCCTCAAAGCCCTTTCAACCCCCTTGGAGATGCAATTGCATCTCCCCAAAGTCCCCAAAAAATTGAACCAAACACCATAGCATTTGGCCAAACCCCTTTAGAGCCCAAATGAACATTCCCAATGCTGAACCAAACAAGGCCATAGTTCTTATGCAACCCATTTATGGCTTACTTAAACTTATTTTTAAAATCTAAGGCAAACTCATCAAAATATGGGTTCCAATTTTGTGACCTCTAAATTAAGGACTAAAAAGTATGCAGATTTTTTTTTTTTTTTTTGGTAATAATAAGAAAGAGTATGTAGATTCATTGATACAAAAGAAACGTGGAAAAAGTACCAAAAAAAGTCTCAAACTTATTATATTAATACCAATTCAGTTATAAATCTTTTAATTAGATCGATTTAATTTTAACCATTTTTACATTGGTATCAATTTAGTCCATTTAGTTAATTTAGACCGAAAGAGCCGACGTGAACTCCATATGTTTTATGTGACATGCTCATGTTGACATCAAATTTCTTTTATAATTTTTAATGTATACACTTTTTTATTTTTTTTTTCGATTTTTTTATAATTTCTCTTCTTTTCTTTTTCCTTTTCCCTTTTTCCCTCTACCAGCCATCACTGAGCCTTGTCAGCCCAAGTGAGGACAACCCTTGCAAGCCTAGGCCCGAGCATCCCACTCCTAAGGCTGGCAAGGGGACCCTCACTTGACACAGGTGATCTCTACCTTGTTGATGGCCCATAGAAGAAAAAGAAAAAAGAAAAAAATTAATAAAAAATTCGAAAAATTATAAAAAAAATTGTTTGTCGGCCATGCAACATAAAACAATAGGTGTTAATGTTAGTGATTTCTGGCCAAAATTGACCGGATGAACGCAATTGATAAAACATGAAGATGCTTAGGATTTAATTAGCATAATTAGGGCATGCTCTCTCTACGATTGCCTGCGCGTTAAGGCAAGAATAGTGATCAGAACTTTTACATTGCCCCCCACTAGAGGAGATCAACAAACCATCTGAAGCCTTCAACTAAATAAAGGAATCATTGTTCTTCTCAGTGCAAAAGAATCCAATTCCTGTGGGACTCCTTAACCTATAAAAAGAGAAGGAAAGAGAGAAGAGGAGAAGCCTTTATTCGACAAATTGAAACATCCCGTTTCAAACACTCCTTAACGGACAAAAATACACCAGAGAAGGGAAAGCACGCCATGAGACCCAAGGCTGCCGCCCCCTTCAAGCGTGTTTACGAGGATTTCGAGCCCGAATGCAAATGGCACAATGAGGAAGGGCGCGATGATATTGAGCTCGACGTCCACGGTATTTCACGAACCCATTGCACCATGACATTTGAGTTAAATCACTGCGATGCAAATGCAGGGAGGTGCTGTAAGTACTATGACAGCACTGAACTTACAAGTCAAAACGAGCACAAACAGAACGATCGTCTTCCTTGCATTTTAGGTGAAAATATATCATGACCTTATCGTGGTTCTTGTCCGCCTGAAAACGATCAACACCGCTATGTTGCTTGAGGGGTCAGTATATGTGCGCATCATCTTTACCTGATCGAACAACCAGTACATGCCTGCATTGAGTTGTGCAGAGTTTCGCTCATCGAACGCCTTAGGCAAATCTCTCCCGTGTAAACTAAGGGATTGAAGAATAGAGAGGTCACTTCGTGCCGGGACCAATGAGAGGCCAGCATCGATTGTTAGTATTGCGATGACCTAGATGAAGGTGGCATTAGGAAAGTCGAGGTTGTGTAGCTCAATCTGGCGTCACATGAAATCTATCAAGGCATCGTAGAGGGTCATTGGGGGCACAAATAGCATAGGCATGTCTACTCATCAGAAAAATGATTATCCGTCAAAAGTGAGTAAAAACTCAGCAAGCAAACTACCAACTAATCTGTACTACATATCTCAATAACAACACATGTGAGGAAGTTTAGACATACAATATAGAAGATTGTTTTAAATCAACTTGCCTGAAAACCTTTGTCGAAATCAGGATAACAAGTGAAAAATATTTTCTTTGAAACTAGAAAGCTCAAATGAAATCTGAAAATGTCAATGATCATATTTACTATGAATTACTTGTCAATCCTCCAGGGAACTCCATTACCCCTAGGCATCTCACACTCATTTAGCATTGCGAGGACATCTCAGAAAACCGTGTTACACCTCCTAGGCATCTAGAGGAACACACTTACCCCTCTAGGCATCCCTACTACAACCAGAGCATCGTCACCCCCCAAAGACCGATGGCATTCCCAAATCACACACTCATCCGATGGTGCAGCTATTTAATAATTCAATTTAAACATGCCATCCGCTAAGTTAATGTACAAGAACAGTTTATTGTCTACCATCAACTATACTTTATAAGCCAGAGAAATGATACAAACATTTAGTTGGAAGCACTAGTTCAAAAGGATGGTTTACAAAAAGGAGTTTGCCCAAAATTCACGGAAAAAGGGTAGCTCGCCTGTCTGCAGAAATCAAAGGCATTCGCCAAGCAAATCAGTCCCGAAATCACGAGACTTTAACACAATATGGACGAGACTCTGGGGAATATTTTCATGAAGAACTCAAAATCCGGTTCAGCTTGTATGGGTCCAATAATTTTATATACTTCACGTCAAAACAAGGTGAATTTCCATGAAAAAGCAGATCTGAAATTGGACGTTTCAAAAGCTCAAATGAGTTCCAAAAATCATGGGAAAATTACAAATAGTCTTAAACTGTCATGAAGGACGCGATTTCAAATCTTGTGTTGAAAATTCTGTAGAAAATGGAAACTAAGTAAAGGTCCGATAACTGTTTACGAAGATAGAATCGGATCCTGTAGTTTTTCAAATATATTTTGCATGTACGAAGTTCAAAAATCCGAATTAAAGTATGTTCTAAAACCAGGTATAACACAAAACTTTTGTGAAGAAAGTCTCACCAAATTCGTACCACAAAAGCCAATACAAAATGGACAAATTTCCTGCCTACAGTGAACCGATCCGAAAATAGTTATAACCTCAAATTCGTCCATGACTCGTGTCAGTTAAGCTCAAATTAGCACACATTTCAACATCCGACATTCCAACAACACATCCTTAAATTCAATGAGCTAAATTTCAACAGTACTTGCAATGTACCTTTTCCGAAACTGTCAATGAACACAAGTAAGCACGAAATCAACCGAGGCAACAATAATTTTAGGCAACAATCATCAACCCATGTAGCATATACGGAGCAGTTTATATCCCTCTAGTCCAAAGCAAGTCAGGACGCGGCTCGAAGGGTCTCGGAAGTCTGAGGTCGTGACTAGCCTTAAGTGGTTTGAGGTCCGGCTGAGGCGAGACGGCAAGCAGCACACGGGTTGCCGGGGAAGTCGCGGCGCTGCATGCAGTGCGTCACGCACGTAAAACAGAAGAGAATTACAGAGAGACCATGAGAGATGTTGAAGAGCAGAGAGCAAATTTCGGTGAACTGAAGAGGGACGGGTGGTGTTGCTTCATTTATGTCGCGGTCGTCCGTCCCACTCGTGGTCGTCGTTGTTGACTTTGGCTGCCAGGAAATGTGCAGCTGGGGATGGTGTGTCACTCATTGAAGGGGCTGAATGGCCTGGTGCGGTGTCGCACGAAGGAATGTAGCGGAAGGAAGGAGCAGCTACTGGCGTGCAAAGCCATTCCCTCTCCTTCAAGCGGTGCGGCGTTGACTCAGCAACGCTAATTCGCACCAGCTAGAAGGATGTCATGCTTTGATGGGGGCTGGTGGCAAGCTCTGGCTGAGAGGGCTGCGTTGCTGGTAGTGAGCTGCTGAGGTGGCGCCACCTGGTGATGACGCGGCGAGGAGCGGTGATGTGGTGTTGATGCGGCGAGTGAAGTGGCGCTGAGTTGGTGTTGTGGGGACGTGGTGACGTCGCGAGTGAGGCTGAGGTGGCTCGGTGAGGATGGGAAGGAGCTGAATTGGTGAGATCCGATGTCTAGCTTGGCGGCGTTGACTATTAAGCGTCTGAGGCTCATGATTCGTTGAGTGAAAATCCGAATGTTACACTATATAATTATGCCGAGGTGTCATTGCCATACTTTTGTGTTTTCTAATTAACCCTTATAAACTTATTTTCATAATTGTAAAATAAAGAGAAGAAAAAGGTAAAATTGACCTAGCAAGATGACAAAAAGGTAAAACAAAGAAATTGAGTATTCGTATTCTGTTAAGAAATTACACTTGGTAAAATAACTTAATTGCCCTTTTAATGCAATAATCAACCTCATTCTTACTCTTCATGTGAGAAACTTATAATGCTCTTTTAATTTTTTTTGTTTACTTTTGAATTTAATAAATTTGTTTGGTTGAAAAATGATTTTTTTTCAGTTATTGAAGATAGCAAAATATTCGTTCAATGCCCTCACAATCATCGTCGAGGGAGAGAGAGAGATGGCATGAAAGAATACAAGCTGACCCGGTCTCAAGCTTTAAACGGAAGTCTTCCGGGAAGCCCCGGAAGTGTCTCTACAATGTGCTGAGACGAAGTAGCTGAGGTAGACACAAGCACCAGCAAAATGCACAACCATTTCTTCTCAAGACCTTGCCTTCTTGAGTTCAATGTTGCCTTTTGCTTTGCCATTGCCCCTCTCTCTCTCTCTCTCTGCTTTCACTTTCATACCAATGAAGAAAAAAAAGGGTTCAAACTAAAAACGAAGTACGAAAAAAGGGAGGGAATAAGTACCTAAAAAAGGAAATCTTGAATCGTGCCAATGAAGGAAAAAAAAGGGGTTCAAACTAAGAACGAAGTACGAAAAAATGGAGGGAATAGGTGAGAGTGCTAGTATGAACAAAATAAAGGAGTTAGGGAAGAGAATAAGAACACAAGATTTATAGTGGTTCGGCTTAATCCAAGCCTACGTCCACTCTCCCATGATAACAGCCTTCTTGGCTGGATTCCACTATGCAATCAACAAGAGATTACAACTTCGAGTGCAAACACTTAGTAGTAGATTACACTATCTCACTAAGTCACTCTTTTGGTATTTCTCTCATGATTACAAACGTTTAAGCTCTCAAGAGACAAGTATATGATCAAAAGTCGCTCAGACTTTGGAATTATAAATTCTACGCTCCGTCTCTTACTTGCTCATCGGTCCATGATCTCCTTAAATACTCCTCCACTTCCAAACTACCCGTTGGACAATATCCCGGAGAATCGTCTTCCAATATACCCATTGGACAGCTCTGTATCTAGAAGATTTGGTAGCCGTTGAGTGACAAAGGTAAAATCCCAAATTGATTCCGATCGCCCATACAAACGAAATCTTGGTTTCCATAAGTAAAGCTTCTTCGTATAGAAAGTTCCTGTCTTCAAGATCCAATCGTCAATCAATTAGATTGAATCAATCAAATCAATCTTGATGTGGAATCCAAACCAGATCACTAGCCGTTATATGATTGGGCTTGAGTTACGATTCATCAAATCTGGATGTAAAGTCTGAGTCTGTAGACTTTACAATATGAGTCTGTAGACTTTACAATCTGGGTCTGAACATATCTGCTTCTAAACAGATTTGGCTTTAAGGTCTGTACCCAGTTCAGCTTCAGCATAGAGTCTGTCTTCTGGTTTAGCATTCACGTTCAGTCTGGAATTAGTCAGAGTTGATAGACTTCTGATGTAGAACATACTTTGACACTAAAGTCTGGCAGTCTTCAGTCTTGAGTCTGGCAGTCTTCAGACTTTGACACAGAATTCTGGAAATCTTCAAAATATACTCTGGACATATGTTACGTTCAGTCTTCTGGCCGTCTTCTGACTTTGATAAAATCATTTACATGTTCTATCATCTGCATGGTCTATTACTCAACCATCAAACATGTTAGTAGCATTTGATTTATTTTGTCATCTTCAAAACATCATAAGGGATTTTCCTAACAATAGGTACCTAAAAAGGAAATCTTGAATCAAGTACCATAATTAGACAAATCCAAAAACCATTTTGGCACCCTTGGTCGAATAAAAATATCAAATTGATAAGAAGTTTGAATATTTAATTAATTGATAAGAAGTTTGAATATTTAATTAATTGATAAGAAGTTTGTGAATATTTTATTGAGTAGGTAGCTAATCGCTTCAATGCTATGCATTTAACTCTTTCCATCTGTGGGGATTCTCAATTGTTAACTCGCCTTGTGAGCTCCCCATGTGGCAAGAATCACGAAACGCTATGAATATTTTGCAGAATGATTAGATCCGCACGAACAAGTGCAACTGGAGGTAACGCACTTTAATGATGAAGCGTGTGCTCATCAATGCTTGTAGATCCTTATAATGAGAATCTCAGTTTAACTCAAAATTCGACCAGACATGTAAAGCCTATGGTTTTTGGAGAGAATTATCACTTGTACATTCCAAGTTTTGAACTTCAATGGAAAAGCAGATTTTGATTGTGTGAACTGTTTTAGAAAATCTCTTGAATTTCATCAAAATTTATGAGTACTGTGACACCATACAAAGGATTCTGAACTTTTTATAGAAAATGTTCCAACCCATTGGAGTGGGGATTGAGATTGGAATTTGCCAACGTACCGATTTAAAATTTACTAAGGGTTTTGATAAAGTATTTTATTTCGTGCCGTGATGTAAGTTTGACTCAAGGCTTTACACGTGGATCCCGAAAAACCTTTGAAATTTAAACGTGATCATGGATTTTATGGAATTGGTATCATGCTTTGATTTTGTGAATTGGTTTCAACGATATGAGATTTACCTATTCTCAAATACTATCATTGTTATATTGTTGTGTCTTTGAAATCCTTATTTTGCACTATTTGATATCATGAAGTGGGATTTTCGAGAACTCAAAGGATTTCTCACATTGGTGATTTGAAAAAGTTTTGACATGGAAATGGCATATGATTTCTAAGCTTGCTGTTGTCGTTGAATGCTTTTGAAAACCATAGTTTGTATTGTTTGATTCCATGAAGGAAGACTTTCAAGAGTTCAAAAGAAATTTCAGATGTGGTTATTATTTTAAAACTGTTTATGATGTTGAGATAAATTAAGATATGTTAAGAGCTTGCATCCTTAACTTTAGAGGTAGTATCAACCCGACCCTAGTTGCATACTCGATCATGAAGCCATCAAAATAGATGAGGAAGTGAGGTACATTAAGGAGCCTGTACAAATATTGGATTGAAAGAAACAAATTCTCAGGACCAAGAGAATTCCATTGGTTAAGATATGATGGCGATATCATGATGTGGAGGAAGCCACACGGGAAGGTGAGGATCAGATGAAGGAAAAGTATCCCTAATTGTTTCAAGAAGGCGTGAGTAGTGCTTGAATTTCGAGGATGAAATTCTCTAAGGAGGGGAGAATTGTGGCATCCCAAAATTCAAGTCATCCTCAAGAGAAATTAAAGCCTATAATTAGGTAATGGAATTACCTATGGTCTATGTGTTAGCCATTAGTTTTCTTAAGGCTAGGTGTTATTGTGCTTGTGTTTATGAATTTTGAATTTAGGACTATAGGATAAATTAATAATTTATGCTTGGCCATGTGCTTTATAAATTAAATTTCAATGAACAAAATGTCCCAAGACTTTGGCCAAGATGAAATTTGAATTTGGAAATATTTATAGAAAGGAATTCAAAAAAAAAAAAAGGGAAAAAGGGGATTAAATTCGAATGGGCCTTGGACCCATTGGCCTAGAGCTTGGTGGGCCAAGCTTGTCGGCCCATTAGGGCCCAAGAGGGAGCTCGACCAGCCCAAGGGGGAATGGCCGGATGGGCCTAAGCCCAAGCCCAAATCCAATTCAAAAATAAAAATGACAAGTGGCAAGGGACAAAAGCATGCATTGGCCTAGACTAGGATGCCATGCATTGGTCCATTTAGGAGGCAAGCAATGATGAGAAGATGGGGATATAAAAGGAGTTAGGAGAGAGAAATGGCCGGCTACTTGCTCCATTTCGTCCAAAGAGAGGGTGAGAAAGAGAGAGAGTTTGAGAGAAAGGGAGAGAAGCTGAGAGGGAAGGAGGCGGAGCCGGAGGGGTGTGCCGTTCGTTCGCCGTCCGACCGTCGCCGTTCGTCGTTGCTAGCTCATCTTCAAGGCAAGTGGAGTCCATAACTTCCTTTGCATGTTTGTTGTGGTGTTTGCATGTTAGTTTTTAGGTGTGATTTGGGCGAAAAACCGAGGTAAGGGTTGGATGTGTTCAAGCTATGTGACTGTTTTCGTTCGGTTTGTGGTAGTCAGTATCTTAGTCGAGCTTGCATGTGTACTTGGAGTTCGATTTTGGCTTCGGTGTCTTCATGAAAGTTTAAGCTAACGTCTTGTACTATGACATACTAAAAATTCGTAGAAAAAGATGGAGATTTGAGGGGTCAAAAGTTCTATTATACGGAGACTTAGATCTGCGAAATTTTCACTGACCTCTTGTTGATTTCTTGGTTGCATGTTGATTTATGTTGGAAATATCACTTTGTTGTCTTCTTTAAAGTTTTAGGAAACACCTTAAGCTACAACATACTCTAATTTGAAGCAAAAATAACAAGTATAACTTGGTGAATCGGTTAGATCTTGGAGATGGTTGATTCTGGTGAGGTGTACCGAGACACCCGAGAATTCATGGGCTAAAATGGTGACCATAATCTGGTTATTTGACCTAGATCCCTTCATGAAACTTGTAAATGACACATTTTTACATAACATAATTAAATTTCAGAAGGAACGAAAGATATTTGATGGGTGAAATCTAAGAATACGGAGAAGTGTGTTCTGGACGTCGCGGTAGTGGTTCCAGAAGCTTCGTAGGGCTATAGAAATTAATATAAAAGGAATTTGGCTTAAAGTTCTGAATGAAAAAGGTACGAAAATGTGTTGGCTATCACCCTGTAAAAGTTCGTAATTTTTGGAGACCGAATGGATATTTTAATGGAATTTATTTGGAAACTGTGCAGTGGGTTTAAATCCGAGAATTTTAGGATGTTTTGGAGGAAATTGTGAAATTATAAGAAATTCAATTTGGCCACGAATTTTATATAAAATTGTGATCCTATTAGTGATTGTTTGAATATTATGATTTTGGGAAAATCATAAATATTAAATATTTATTTATGAAAATAAATAAATATAATAAATATAATAAAATAATAATAAAATAATAAAATAATAAAATAAAATAAAATAAAATAGATTTTTATTTGTCCATGGATTCAATTCCATTTGTGTGGCACTTGTGTGATGAGGTCTTTGTACATGCATTGAGTTGAAATACTTATGTGATTAAGCTATGACATGTGCATGACATGGGAATTGAAATGCAAATATGATTTGTTTGATGCCATGCCAATTGCCATGTTAAATTGAGATAAAAGAATAAATATGGATGAGAATGAGGTTGTGTTGGAGGATGTTGTCTGGTGGCCTGGTGGCGTAATTCCAGAGATTCCCTGGGAGTTTCAGGATGCTCGGAATGTGGGGGGCCGGAAGTCCGGTTGTATCTTGGATACATGCCCGGAGATGCCTCGCGACACCAGGATTGGGGTGCGGGATGCCCGGCTAGAAGGGTAAAGGCCGGAAGTCCGGTTGTATCTTGGATACATGCCCGGAGGTTCCTCATGATGCTAGTTGGGATGCGAGATGCCCGGAATGTGGGGGGCCGGATGTCTGGTTGTATCTTGGATACATGCCCGGAGGTTTTTCTCGCATGAGATGCGAGTGTAAAATATGAGATAAAATTGATGAATCAAGGAAGGGTGATGTGGTGATCAAATTTAAAGATAAAGATGAAAATTAACTCATGGCATGATATGCATGATGATATGCATGATGATGGTGATGATATGTGATGTGATATGATGATCACCCATGGTATGATATGCATGATGATATGCATGATGATGGTGATGATATGTGATGTGATATGATGATCACCCATGGTATGATATGCATGATGATATGCATGATGATGAAGATGATGATGTGATATGATATGATGATCACCCATGGTATGATATGCATGATGATGATGATGATGATGTGATGTGATATGATGATCACCCATGGTATGATATGCATGATAATGATGATGACATGTGATGTGAGATGATGATCACCTATGATAATATATGCATGATGATGCATGATGACGATGTGTGATGTGACATGATGATCATCAATGGTATGATATGCATGATGAAATGCATGATGATGATAATGATATATGATATGCCATGATGATGATGATGATATATATGATGTGATGATGCATGATACGCATGATTACAAGGTAAGTGATGCTTGCAACGTGTGATGATATGCATGATGCATTGGGATGTTATTAGATTTCCCTATCTGCTGAGTGGTTGTATTCACCCCTTTTGGGGACCAACATTTCAGATTAGTAGATGGTTTGAACGGTTGGATGTGACCGTGAGGAGGAGGATAGCAAGGGAAGGAGCTTTTGGACGCCGACACTGATCGATGGACTTAAAGTGTATGACTGTTTGAGGAAACATCGGTCATCTTTTGGAGTGTAGCCAAATATAGAAGACTATGGCATTTTGATGTACCGATGAATGATGTCCATCTGGTTTAAGTAAATAAAAAGTGTACGGCTTTTACTTATAAATATTTAGTAGGTGTGCATCGTTTTCTGGATATAGGGAAGGGAGTTGTTGGATGTGCTTCCGCATATAAATTGTGCAAGGGACCGATTGATAGATATTTGAATAAAAAAAAAAATGTAAACCCCCAAGTTGTATGGACCCGCTGCAACTAAAAATGGTATCGGAGTGACTTGTTATTTGGGAAAAAAAAAGGAAAAGCGAACTGTGGTGACTCTAGCGGATCGGGGGCCGTCGAGGGGTGCCACAGCAAGGGCCTGCGAGCCCTCGCCTAAATCTTGGGCGAGAGTCGTGGCCCTTCCCCAGATTCAACAAGGTTGGCAGTCCTCACTCAACCGGGCTAGAGCCATCACTGGCCGAGTCGACCCCCCCAATAAGCGGTGGCCCTTGGCCTAATCGAGCGAGGGTCGATGACCCACGCTGGATCTGGGGGAGAGTCGCAACCTTGCCGCTGATTGGTTGGGGTTGTCGGCCCTTGGCCAAGGCTCGGCGACCCTGGCTGACCCGTCCCCACTTTCCCGATGATAGTGGGGAGGTGGCGATGGCAAGGGTTGATTTAATTTAATTAATTTTATATTAACATCAGTAGTAAAACAATATTGTTTTTGCACTTGTTTAACTACATTAGCGTGCAAAATGACGTTGTTTTACACTTGGCTCGCCAGAAAATTGCCATGTCAGTATTTTGGCCGGATTTTCTTGCCATTGGCACTTGACTGATCCATTTTGCTTCAATTTTGACATTTAAGTGTCACTTTCCTAACTTTTGGCACTTAAGTGTCCCATTGTACCAAGTTTTAGCATCCCAAATTTCCTAGACTTTCCATATCTATCTCTTTGCATAAAAAATATTATGTCTATTATCACTAATTCTATAGATCCTTGCAAAAATTTAGTACATATATGGCCTATAATGCATGTACATATTTTACATGAACTTGACCTTATCTTCTCCACTACATCAACGCGAGGATTGAGTTGATGATAAGGTTACATTAGATGTCATGCCAAGTTCAACATTTTAATGTCAAAAGCACTATTTATCACACTTTTTGCTTTTTAAAATTATGCTTGCTATAAGCAATATCATTCATTGAGAAAACTTCCACTTTTTTTTTTGGCATGCATATATAACTGCCATCTATATCATTTTTCTTTATTGCCAATATGATTTAGAATGATTTAGGAATGCTACCGTCATTATGTACACTTTCAACCTTTTTTATTTTATCTTATGTATATGATGGTCCTAATCTTAATTCCAAATAATCTTTACTAAGGAAAATAGCAAATATAATTTACCATATCATTTTAAATGAAGTTGCATGCACACATGAGAACTAGTCTAAATACATATTAAATTCTTAAATCCTTTTAAATAAATGTTTGGTTTTAGTTATTAAAAAATATTGAAATAGTCAATGATTGCTTTTTTTCTAGGTTAGAATTTGTATAATTTTATAGTTATGCCAAAGTGTCATTTGTCTTACTTTTGTGTTTTCTAATTAACCCTTATAAACTTATTTTCCTAATTGTAAAGAAAAGAGGAAAAAATGTAAAATTGACCAAGAAAGATGACAAAAAGGCAAAACGAAGAAATTGACTATTCGCATTCTTTTTTTTTTTTTGGTAACGGTAAGAACTATTCGCATTCTGTTAAGATAGTGCACTTGGCAAAATAACTTAATTGTCCTTATCATGCAATAATCAACCTCATTCTTACACTTCATGTGAGAAACTTATAACGATCTTTTAATTTTATTTTTTACTTTTCAATTTAATACATGTTTTTTCGGTTGAAAATGAATTTTTTTTTCTGTTATTGAAAAGATATAAAAATATTCATTCAATGTTCTCTATGTAGATCAATAATTGCATAGTGATAAAAAAGAAGACAATAATGATGAGTTTTTTCAATTCTCCATGCTAGTAAAGTTGTGAGTTATTTAGAACCAACCCGTCAAACTTTGCACACTTTAAAAAGAAAAAACCATATTATTTTATTAAGCATGTAAAATTCGGCCCATGACACATCAAAATTTTCTATTTTCTTGCTCTTAAACCTTTCTTTTTTTTATGTATAATAAATAAAATCTATAATTGGACAATCAATAACATAGCATCATAATGCTCAAATGATCAAAATTAAGCACAATTTCATCCAAAAAAGCGGGCATAAAATTTTACTTAACAGCTAATCCGTCATTAATTACACTGATAGCAATTAATTACCCTAACTATACGTATTTAAAATTAATAATCGTTAAATAAAATAATTATGATTAATTAAATAAATCATGATTAGTTAAATAAATCATGATTAATTAAACTAAACTCAATTAATTAATCTAACCACGATTAATTAATATAATTGTAATTATTTAAATTAATCACACTTAAATTTAATCTAAACCATCTTTAATCACAATTAAGTTTAAACCAACATTAGCTAATATTAAGGGTCATTAATATTAAACTAACCACCCCCAAACGTAATTAACACCCTAATTCTTCCAACGATGGCGAACTCACGGTGACGGCGGTGCAATGGTGACGAAAACACAAGGCTCGCGACTTGAACAAAAACTCGATGGTGACGGTGGCTCCTCAAAACCCACGGCCAAGCTTGGCTTGGGCGGTGGTGAACCAGGGGTGGTGGCTAGCAGCGGGGAGCGGGCCATGGCAAGGATGGTGGCTCATGGTGGTGGTGGTGGTTCGGTGATGGCGGTGGGGTGGTCAAGCGGTGGACAATGGCGGCAACACATGGTGGTGAGGAATGGCGTGACTTGCGGCAAATGAGGGAAGAAAAACAAGAATGAGAAGTTGAAAAAAAATAAAAACAAATGTAGAAAGTGTGGGGGGATGAGTTCGGCTGAGCAAGGGGGATAGGAAGTGGGGGGAAGTGAGAGAGAGAAAATAAGAAGAATTTTCTCTAAAATCTTCATGATTTCCCCTTCACTCGCTCTCCACAATTTCCTCTCAACCTAACAATTTGTCCCCTCAATTTCTTTTTATTTCCAATTTCTTGAATACAAGCCTTTTTGGTCGAAAAATTTCAACCATGCCATTGGGTTCGATTTTTCCTTTTTGACTTCCAATTTTACGTCCGATAATTCCTTTTATCGAAAATTTCGAACTTGTTATGAATTCGACAAACGATGATGCAACATCCAATAATTGTTCCTCGAAACCCTCAAAAGTTCGATATGAGAAATCAAATTAAATTTCATGGTTAAAAATTGATCGAACGTGACCTTGGGTACTACAAAAATTAATGGGTGGCTTTTAGGGGTTCTCGCACGATTGGCCCATGATCGATAATTCTCGATCCACGTTTGTGCCTCTTCAAATCGTGGACGACCTTCGGTGTCATGTAATCGCGAGAGTTCAATTATGTACCATAAATATAATATCAATAGAAAATCATTTCATTGTACGAATATCATAATCATGCAGAATCACCTGCAAACCGACTACGTACTTCCATTGAATCAAGTTATATCCGTTCGTTAATTGATTTATAATAGCGTAGTATTGACCCTTGTCAATTTTTATGGTCAAGCGATTTATCCCTAATTGAATTCTCTAGTCTTTCATAGTTTAATCTTATACAGCATCACCCAATAGATTAATTAATATGTGAGTAATTAATTCAGAGTAAAATTATTATAAGTGCATCGATGAAATAACCATTTCATATATTTCGAAATAGGGTCAAATTTCATAATATCACGATGAACAATACAAATGCTCATGCTTTGTTGAATAACCGAGGACAATTCAATACAGAGTAAAATGTCTGCAGAACCATGAGCAAAATGAGCACGACGGTGGCGACCACAGTGAGAAACTTCCAAGAAGAGTAGACGTACTTCCTCATGAGATTATAAGCCTTGACCTTTCGAGTGCTGTTGTAGTACGCGTTGACGTCTCGGATTGTCTTGTCCAGCTCCGACGCAGTGCTTTTGGAACCTATGGATTTGATCACTCCATTGAAGAGGTCCAAGACCTTTTTGTCGCTGTTCAGGCGGTTCAAGACAATGGACGCTTCCCTCAGCAACTTCAAATCCTCGGAGGTGTCGATAATGCCGTACATTAACTCAGTGTATCGTGTCAGAATTAAGGAGCCCCTCTGCGATATCATTTCGTAGGCCACGAGGTTTCGCAGCAGGACTTCGGTGGTAGCCTTCAGATCGATCTGAGGGAGCTTCAAGGTAGCGGTTTTCTTATCGAACGCAATGGTTTTGATACCTCCTGTGGCCAAGCTTATTTTGATCCCGACGCTGTAGAGCTTTGACGCTGTGGGGATCATAACGATTTCTTGAAAAGGGTCATTCGGAAGGTACTCGGAGCATCCGGGAATCAATTGCCTTGCCAATTTGATTATCTTGAAGATGAGCTCGATTCCAATTGGCACTTTCAGCTCCTTCATGAAAGAGAATTTCGATAACTCGTTCCATGCTGCAGTGACTTTTGATGTTGGTATCGATACCATGTTGAAGAAGTGCTTGATCAGCACTTTCAGCTTCTTCATGAAAGAGCATTTCGATAACTCGTTCCATGCCTTGGCGACTTTTGATGCTCGTGTCGATGACATGTCTATCAGACGGCGAAACCTTGCACCTGTTGATAAAAAGGTACTTTTATTCACTTTTTTAATGTGTGGATACAACAAAAGAAGGAAAGAAGCCATATCATCTAACGCATGGCATGGGAAATGAGAACTAACTTCTAAGCTCATTCTTCTTCGTCTGTGTTGCTTCTTGGCCTGTTGTTCCCAAGATGAGATTGTAAAGGAGATCGAGCAAATGCTTACGCTGAATGGCTTCAGACGGCGAGCACTTTTCCAGCTCGAGAGGTGATATCCCTTTGCAGAACCTCGTCAAAATCTCCCCAAGCTTCGTATCTATGGACTCATCTTCTTCATTTTCTCTCACTTCGTTCATCGAATCCTCGGTCTGCAACATTATTTCCCTCAGCACAAAGGTCGGAATTTGATTCTCCACCATCATCACGTCTTTGACGGTGGAGTCTGGGTCATCATCCCAAATTGAGTCTTCCTTGATTCCGATATTGGGTGACTTGTATCTGTACAGTAGGTCGAGCAAGAACAAGCTGTCGATGGTCATGATCCATTTCAGAGTGTCCGTGCCGACTTCCAGGTGCAGCTGGTAGCTTGCGCGAATCTTCGCCTCCTCCACTTGGAGCAAACCAGCCATCCGATCGAATGCCGGGAGCTTCAGCGCTGCCTGCGCCCGCCGGGCTGCGGCCAGCTTGGGGTGCTCCGTCTGGTAGAGCCGTGGCCGGAGGTGGTGGTATGGTCCCAGCGCAACATGATGCGGGATGTAGGCCTCCGGCTTTGCGGAGCTGATAAATTCAGGCACGCAGTGGACGGAAACCGGGGTCTCAATATCGATCCCGTGATTGAGGGCGTCTCGGATGTGCTTCACCCATTGCTCCTCACTAAGGCTTGGGTTGATGATGGAGGTCGACGATGAGGACATGCTTGTTCGACGAGGTTTAGAGAGCTAACTTATATCTTTTAGTCGCATACAAACACATGTATCTTTCGCCTCGTTGCAAATATGAAAGAAAACAAGGCTGAGCTTTGTGGTGATTGTGAAGATGACTTTGGATATTATTAGCGTTGAGGTGGGGCAAATGGTAGATGTTTTTTTTTTTTTGGGCTGTTCTCCTGGGAACGAGAGCAGCTGTCTAGAAGAATCAAAGGGTCAGCTGAATGGTCAAGAGCTTAGTCCGATGCGATAAGATTCCTTGTTCAAATCAAAAAACTGTGGCATCCTTTTTTTATCTTCTTTTTTCTCTCCCGTACGTTTCCTTTCCCCCTCTTCTGCCAAGTCCCATTCACCCCCCTTTCTTATCTCTCTTTCTTTTCTCTCCTCCCTCACGCCACATCCCTGCAGCTCCTCCCCTTTTTCTTTTCTTCTCTCTTTCTCCCTCTCTCCCTCTCTTCTTTTCCTTCCCCCCGCCCCCATAGTCATTTCGAATTTTGCAGTTCCTAACTTGTCAATTCACTAGTCACTCTGAGTACATTCCTAGTTTGTCAATTTACTAGTCACTCTGTCTGCATTTCTAGTTTGTCAATTCACGTGACTCTTGGTACAGTCTGCATGTGATTCTCAATACAATCTACATATGAGAGTGTATATTCAAATATATTATATCACTTGTCTATGGGGTTTTAATGAGACTTACATCTAAGTAGTCTATCTTTCCAAAAACTCAAAGTAATATAACGGTATTTGTAGCAAAGAAGAAAATGAGTTTATTAAAAGTACTAACTTTCCAAAATCTCCCCATTTTCGAAAAAACTTGAAGGATGTTGATATGTTAATGAATATTACGAAAAAAAAATGTGTTTCCTTTTCCCCCTCCTAATCCGATCTATCAAAAAATTATAAGGATGGAAAAAATCATCAAAAAAGTCTTCAAACTATTAAAATTTATTAATTCAGTTATAAATCTTTCAATTTATTAATTGAGTCTTCAACCTTTTCAAGTTTTTACTTGAGTTTATTCGGTCAATTTTGGCCGAAAATCACTAATATATGCACTAGACCTTTTCTTTTCTTCTCTTTTCCTTTTTTATTTTCTTTTTTTTTTTATTGTGGCGGCTAGGGTGGTTGGGCACAATAACATAAAAATTTTGAAAAAAATTAAAATATTATTAAGGATTCTCCACAACCCTCGTTGGAAAAGAAGGAAAACATAAGAAAAGAAAAAAAATGAAAAATAAAAGGTCGGTGTCCATATCATCGATTTTCGTCCAAAATTGACTAGATGAATTTAATTGACAAAGCGCGAAAAATTAAGAAGTCAATTAGTATAATTAAAATGGTTAGATCAAATTGACAAAAGTGTAATATGTTATAACTTTTTTGATAATTTTCCCTAAGAACAAGCAAGACCGTTATGCTTATTTGAGAAAATTACCACATAGGATTACTTACGCTAATATCTCTTTTTGGCAATGGGCAAAAAATTCGATACCCGTACACAACAAAAGGAAGATATTAAATTTGTAAATTCCTTTGATGTTATAAATTTTCTCTCCAGGAATTGAGACTTATTGATGGCTTGCTATAACAACATTTTAATGCACAGATGGTAGTAACCTCACATTTTGCCAGTGGCAACAATGTTCATAGATTGGAATCAATCATGCATTTTGAATGAAGATGATATGAGGAAGATTTGAATTCGAGTTTGATAACTCAGGTAGAATAGTAACAATTATCCAATTATTTCATTTACAACCACAGCTATTTGCTATATCTAACTCGTGAAATCTTATATTTATATCCATATCCATCGCTATGTACAAAAAGTATAATGTCTATTGTCGCCAATTCTATAGATCCTTCTGGAAATTTAGTACATATATGGCCTATAATGCATGTAAATATTTTAAATGAACTTGACCTTATCTTCTCCACTACGTGAACATGAGGATTGAGTTGATGATAAGGTTACATTAGATGTCATGCGAAGTTAACGTTTTTAAGCCAAAAGCACTATTGACTACACTTTTTGCTTTTTGAAATTATTTTTGCTATGAGCAATATCATTCATTTAGTAACCTTCTACTTTTTCTTTTTCTTTTTCACGCATGTATAACTACCTTATGTTTCATCTTTCTTAATTGGCAATATGATTCAGACTGATTTAGAAATGCTATCATCATAATGTCCACTTTCAACCTATATTTTTATGTATATGATGGTTCTCATCTGAATCCTAAATGATCTTTACTAAATGAATTACAATTAAAATTTACCATACCATTTAAAATGAAGTTGCATGCACACATGAGAACTAGTCTAAATACATAATAAATGCTTCTATCCTTTTTTAAATAGATGTTTGGTTTTAGTTGTTAAAAAATAGTGAATTAGTCAATGATTGTTTTCCTTTTAGATTAGAATTTGGATATCTATATGTGACACCCCCGGTACATTACGGCTAATGTGGTTTTCCAATTCTTTCCAATTTACACCAATAGTAATCCAGGACATACAAAATTCAAAGAATGCACGGAGGAAGATAAAACCAGGCAACTTCATTTCCTTCTTATTTATATACTTTTCGTGACCTATACTTCGGACCGTACCAAATTTCACTAATTGTATCACTCCAACCACGATACCGTCTATCTACAAGGTTGCCTACATGTCCCAAACCCCACTGTCCGGTCTTTCCAAAAGTGTTATCCTCGTCCTTCAGCTCTCGTCCTACTCAACCCAGCTATCTCCATCGTCATCATCGTCTGGGAGTGGGAGTGGTCCCACTAGATGCCCACCGATCCGGGCGTAGACGACAACAGCCCGATCGATTAGATTGTGCTCAGTATCTAACGGTGCAGTACATTAAGAGGGATGGCCAAAGATTCACGTTGTCTTACTCTCTACTATGAAGGTACTTTTGATTCTGTAGTGCCATGCCGGCTATCTTTCCTTGGAACTTTCAGACTGGAGAACCATTACTAGACAGAGGGCATTTTCAGAATGGCTTCGGAAAGTAAAAGCGCAATCTTTCACGAAAAAGGTACCAAGAACATCTTTTCTTTGCTCTTGGGTCTTCCCTTGCCCTCAAACCTTCACATGAGGGTCTTGTTCAGTATATTGACGTCCAGAATGCGATCGTCACTCGACATCATTGATTGGCAAAGATGGCTATCTGGAAGAGTAATCGGTGAATCGATTGTTACTCGTTGTTTGTCATGACTTTCGTTCGTTATCTGTACAATTTCTCTAATTATCGCAATCACTCGATATCATACCCATATCTTCCACTCCATTCACTTAAATCACACGTGTATTCGCTTAGTACTATGTTTACAAACTAAAGTAAACAAAAATATTCTCAAAACTCACGAGAGAGGAGAAGCGCAAAGACTAACGGCAAGCCCATGATTTGTGGTCGACAGAATGTTGCGTTATTCGGTATTGCGGCAACATAGGGCATTTGTTTTGTAACAATATTATGAGGACAAGGGCTGTCAAATGAGTGGAATGGGTTGAGTTTGGGTTGGGTGGAAAATGATCTTACTCATATTGACCCCTTTAATCAATAATGATCCATTTTCATGCAATATAATTTTGATGACCGTACTCAACCTGACCCTAGCATAGACCTATACTTGACTTGACCTATATTATTAAAACACATCCATATTTAACCCTAACTATGAAGGTAAATATCAAGTTACTTAACCCACTTTAAGCTCTTCATGTTAATGTGCTACTTAGATAAAATTTTATATAAAGTAAGAAAGTAAAATAAAATAAAAATAAGAAGATGTAAGAAAATAAAAAAAAAATGTAAAAAAAAAATAGAAAAAAAAAAAAAAAAAAAAAAGAAATCAAAGAGACCAAAGGTGACTACCGTCTTTGATTTTATTTTTAAAAAAAAAAATCTATATTTTAAAATTTTTTTTTCCATTTTTTTCTTCTTCTTTGCTTGGTTGCTCAGTCACGAGGCTAGCGATTGACTATAAACGAGCTTGAATCCCCCTTGCCTTGCTAGAGTCGGAAGGGTTCGAGCCGAGCTTAAGTCTCACCATATAGACGAAGCCGGAGCCTCGCCAAAGGTTCGTGAGACTTCAGCCTCCCAATTTGGCAAGCTCGTCCCTTGCTTATGGCTAGCCACCAACGGATGAAGAAGGAAAGAGGAAAAGGAAAAAAATAAAAAAAAAAAAACAAAATAAAATAAAATAAAAATTCAAATATATATATAAATGACCTCTTTGTGATTTACTTAAAACTTGTTAGGTCACCCATTTATGACTCATTAAAGATCCATATAGGGCCCGTTTGATTTGGTTTTTGGGGAATGCATTTATCAAAATGCAAATACATTTGGGTGAATGAGGTTTTCCAAAATGCAAATATCGTTTGGTAAAATTTGCATTAAAATACAACTTTTGCCAAAATACCGTTTGGTAAAATTTGCATTTGTAAATGATTTTCATTAAATTAAAAAAACAAAAAAAATTATATTTTCTTTTTTGAAGTCCGGCCACTAGGCCGCCGATTTGGTCGCTTGGTCGCGCGACCTCAAGCGGCCGCCTGGGTCGCGCGATTCAGGTGACTGCCGCCTGGGTCATGCGACCCAGGCATCGCCTGAGGTTCGGTGATGATCGCCGGGGTCGGGGGACCCTTGGCCAGCGGTCGCCGGCACATTACCGGCACACGTGACCCCTCGGCCGGCGGTCGTCGGCCTTCGATTGGCTTCTCTCCGGTGAAGATGAATAGTGGAAGTTGCATTCTGAAAATGCAACTTCCCAATGGACCTCTCTCATTCCATTCCCTTAAAGCCCTTTCAACCCCTTTGGAGATGCAATTGCATCTCCCCAAAGTCCCCAAAAAATTGAACCAAACACCATAGCATTTGGCCAAACCCCTTTAGAGCCCAAATGAACATTCCCAATGCTGAACCAAACAAGGCCATAGTTCTTATGCAACCCATTTATGGCTTACTTAAACTTATTTTTAAAATCTAAGGCAAACTCATCAAAATATGGGTTCCAATTTTGTGACCTCTAAATTAAGGACTAAAGACTATGCAGATTTTTTTTTTTTTGGTAATAGTAAGAAAGAGTATGTAGATTCATTGATACAAAAGAAACGTGGAAAAAGTACCAAAAAAAGTCTCAAACTTATTATATTAATACCAATTCAGTTATAAACCTTTTAATTAGATCGATTTAATTTTAACCATTTTTACATTGGTATCAATTTAGTCCATCTAGTTAATTTAGACCGAAAGAGCCGACGTGAACTCCATATGTTTTATGTGACATGCTCATGTTGACATCAAATTTCTTTTATAATTTTTAATGTATACACTTTTTTTTATTTTTTTTTTCGATTTTTTTATAATTTCTTTTCTTTTCTTTTTCCTTTTCCCTTTTTCCCTCTACCAGCCATCACTGAGCCTTGTCAGCCCAAGTGAGGACAACCCTTGCAAGCCTAGGCCCGAGCATCCCACTCCTAAGGCTGGCAAGGGGACCCTCACTTGACACAGGTGATCTCTACCTTGTTGATGGCCCATAGAGGAAAAAGAAAAAAGAAAAAAATTAATAAAAAATTCGAAAAATTATAAAAAAAATTGTTTGTCAGCCATGCAACATAAAACAATAGGTGTTAATGTTAGTGATTTCTGGCCAAAATTGACCGGATGAACGCAATTGATAAAACATGAAGATGCTTAGGATTTAATTAGCATAATTAGGGCATGCTCTCTCTACGATTGCCTGCGCGTTAAGGCAAGAATAGTGATCAGAACTTTTACATTGCCCCCCACTGGAGGAGATCAACAAACCATCTGAAGCCTTCAACTAAATAAAGGAATCATTGTTCTTCTCAGTGCAAAAGAATCCAATTCCTGTGGGACACCTTAACCTATAAAAAGAGAAGGAAAGAGAGAAGAGGAGAAGCCTTTATTCGACAAATTGAAACATCCCGTTTCAAACACTCCTTAACAGACAAAAATACTCCAGAGAAGGGAAAGCACGCCATGAGGCCCAAGGCTGCCGCCCCCTCCAAGCGTGTTTACGAGGATTTCGAGCCCGAATGCAAATGGCACAATGAGGAAGGGCGCGATGATATTGAGCTCGACGTCCACGGTATTTCACGAACCCATTGCACCATGACATTTGAGTTAAATCACTGCGATGCAAATGCAGGGAGGTGCTGTAAGTACTATGACAGCACTGAACTTACAAGTCAAAACGAGCACAAACAGAACGATCGTCTTCCTTGCATTTTAGGTGAAAATATATCATGACCTTATCGTGGTTCTTGTCCGCCTGAAAACGATCAACACCGCTATGTTGCTTGAGGGGTCAGTATATGTGCGCATCATCTTTACCTGATCGAACAACCAGTACATGCCTGCATTGAGTTGTGCAGAGTTTCGCTCATCGAACGCCTTAGGCAAATCTCTCCCGTGTAAACTAAGAGATTGAAGAATAGAGAGGTCACTTCGTGCCGGGACCAATGAGAGGCCAGCATCGATTGTTAGTATTGCGATGACCTAGATGAAGGTGGCATTAGGAAAGTCGAGGTTGTGTAGCTCAATTTGGCGTCACATGAAATCTATCAAGGCATCGTAGAGGGTCATTGGGGGCACAAATAGCATAGGCATGTCTACTCATCAGAAAAATGATTATCCGTCAAAAGTGAGTAAAAACTCAGCAAGCAAACTACCAACTAATCTGTACTACATATCTCAATAACAACACATGTGAGGAAGTTTAGACATACAATATAGAAGATTGTTTTAAATCAACTTGCCTGAAAACCTTTGTCGAAATCAGGATAACAAGTGAAAAATATTTTCTTTGAAACTAGAAAGCTCGAATGAAATCTGAAAATGCCAATGATCATATTTACTGTCAATCCTCCAGGGAACTCCGTTACCCCTAGGCATCTCACACTCATTTAGCATTGCGAGGACATCTCAGAAAACCGTGTTACACCCCCTAGGCATATAGAGGAACACACTTACCCCTCTAGGCATCCCTACTACAACCAGAGCATCGTCACCCCCCAAAGACTGATGGCATTCCCAAATCACACACTCATCCGATGGTGCAGCTATTTAATAATTCAATTTAAACATGCCATCCGCTAAGTTAATGTACAAGAACAGTTTATTGTCTACCATCAACTATACTTTATAAGCCAGAGAAATGATACAAACATTTAGTTGGAAGCACTAGTTCAAAAGGATGGTTTACAAAAAGGAATTTGCCCAAAATTCACGGAAAAAGGGTAGCTCGCCTGTCTGCAGAAATCAAAGGCATTCGCCAAGCAAATCAGTCCCGAAATCACGAGACTTTAACACAATATGGACGAGACTCTGGGGAATATTTTCATGAAGAACTCAAAATCCGGTTCAGCTTGTATGGGTCCAATAATTTTATATACTTCACGTCAAAACAAGGTGAATTTCCATGAAAAAGCAGATCTGAAATTGGACGTTTCAAAAGCTCAAATGAGTTCCAAAAATCACGGGAAAATTACAAATAGTCTTAAACTGTCATGAAGGACGCGATTTCAAATCTTGTGTTGAAAATTCTGTAGAAAATGGAAACTAAGTAAAGGTCCGATAACTGTTTACGAAGATAGAATCGGATCCTGTAGTTTTTCAAATATATTTTGCATGTACGAAGTTCAAAAATCCGAATTAAAGTATGTTCTAAAACCAGGTATAACACAAACATTTTGTGAAGAAAGTCTCACCAAATTCGTACCACAAAAGCCAATACAAAATGGACAAATTTCCTGCCTACAGTGAACCGATCCGAAAATAGTTATAACCTCAAATTCGTCCATGACTCGTGTCATTTAAGCTCAAATTAGCACACATTTCAACATCCGACATTCCAACAACACATCCTTAAATTCAATGAGCTAAATTTCAACAGTACTTGCAATGTACCTTTTCCGAAACTGTCAATGAACACAAGTAAGCACGAAATCAACCGAGGCAACAATAATTTTAGGCAACAATCATCAACCCATGTAGCATATACGGAGCAGTTTATATCCCTCTAGTCCAAAGCAAGTCAGGACGCGCTCGAAGGGTCTCGGAAGTCTGAGGTCGTGACTAGCCTTAAGTGGTTTGAGGTCCGGCTGAGGCGAGACGGCAAGCAGCACACGGGTTGCCGGGGAAGTCGCGGCGCTGCATGCAGTGCGTCACGCACGTAAAACAGAAGAGAATTACAGAGAGACCATGAGAGATGTTGAAGAGCAGAGAGCAAATTTCGGTGAACTGAAGAGGGACGGGTGGTGTTGCTTCATTTATGTCGCGGTCGTCCGTCCCACTCGTGGTCGTCGTTGTTGACTTTGGCTGCCAGGAAATGTGCAGCTGGGGATGGTGTGTCACTCATTGAAGGGGCTGAATGGCCTGGTGCGGTGTCGCACGAAGGAATGTAGCGGAAGGAAGGAGCAGCTACTGGCGTGCAAAGCCATTCCCTCTCCTTCAAGCGGTGCGGCGTTGACTCAGCAATGCTAATTCGCACCAGCTAGAAGAATGTCATGCTTTGATGGGGGCTGGTGGCAAGCTCTGGCTGAGAGGGCTGCGTTGCTGGTAGTGAGCTGCTGAGGTGGCGCCACCTGGTGATGACGGGGCGAGGAGTGGTGATGTGGTGTTGATGCGGCGAGTGAAGTGGCGCTGAGTTGGTGTTGTGGGGACGTGGTGACGTCGCGAGTGAGGCTGAGGTGGCTCGGTGAGGATGGGAACGAGCTGAATTGGTGTGATCCGATGTCTAGCTTGGCGGCGTTGACTATTAAGCGTCTGAGGCTCATGATTCGTTGAGTGAAAATCCGAATGTCACACTATATAATTATGCCGAGGTGTCATTGCCATACTTTTGTGTTTTCTAATTAACCCTTATAAACTTATTTTCATAATTGTAAAATAAAGAGAAGAAAAAGGTAAAATTGACCTAGCAAGATGACAAAAAGGTAAAACAAAGAAATTGAGTATTCGTATTCTGTTAATAAATTACACTTCGTAAAATAACTTAATTGTCCTTTTAATGCAATAATCAACCTCATTCTTACTCTTCATGTGAGAAACTTATAATGCTCTTTTAATTTTTTTTGTTTACTTTTGAATTTAATAAATTTTTTTGGTTGAAAAATGATTTTTTTCAGTTATTGAAAAGTTAGCAAAATATTCGTTCAATGCCCTCACAATCATCGTCGAGGGAGAGAGAGATAGCATGAAAGAATACAAGCTGACTCGGTCTCAAGCTTTAAACGGAAGTCTTCCGGGAAGGACCGGGAGTGTCTCTACAATGTGCTGAGACGAAGTAGCTGAGGCAGACACTAGCACCAGCAAAATGCACAACCATTTCTTCTCAAGACCTTGCCCCTCTCTCTCTCTCTCTCTCTCTCACTTTCATACCATTGAAGAAAAAAAGGGGTTCAAACTAAAAACGAAGTACAAAAAAAGGGAGGGAATAAGTACCTAAAAAAGGAAATCTTGAATCGTGCCAATGAAGGAAAAAAAGGGGTTCAAACTAAGAACGAAGTACCAAAAAAGGGAGGGAATAGGTACCTAAAAAGGAAATCTTGAATCAAGTACCATAATTAGACAAATCCAAAAACCATTTTGGCACCCTTGGTCGAATAAAAATATCAAATTGATAAGAAGTTTGTGAATATTTTATTGAGTAGGTAGCTAATCGCTTCAATGCTATGCATTTAACTCTTTCCATCTGTGGGGATTCTCAATTGTTAACTCGCCTTGTGAGCTCCCCATGTGGCAAGAATCACGAAACACTATGAATATTTTTGCAGACTGATTAGATCCGCACGAACAAGTGCAACTGGAGGTAACGCACTTTAATGATGAAGCGTGTGCTCATCAATGCTTGCAGATCTTTATAATGAGAATCTCAGTTTAACTCAAAATTCGACTAGACATGTAAAGTCAATAGGGGATAGGAAGGTAAAAAAACGTAATTATCATTGCTTGTGCTCCGAATAAATTGGATTGACAATCTTTCTAGGGAGAAGAACACCACAAATCTTCAGCGGGTGGCATGTCTTCTAAGTTTTAATGATGAATTTCGTCAATCTTAATCTTTATCCTTAACTGGTGGCATATCTTTTAGACTTTGGTGGTGATTGTAATCTATCATTAATCTATCGGTATCCATTTATCAATTATTTCCTTATCATTCAAAGCATATTCGCCTACCCCACCTGCATCAAGATATAAACAGTCAAGCGACGAGTATTTTCTTGCCTTGCATGCCAAGTAGGGCAAGAATGGATATAGTCTGCCCCGTTAAGAAGCAACTAGGGATTTCGGAGGAGCAATTTTGCATGTTAAATAAACAACACCTCTTCTCCACAATTTCCAATACTGCAACTAAACCTACTTCTTTCTAGATTTTGCCTTACCATTACTAGTTATTTATAAACTTGTAGACAAAATTCTACGTTTTTTAACCCCTTCCTTTTAACGCAGTTAATTAAAGTGTCAGGGATATTCAACTGAGGAACTTGAAGTAATCAATTTAAATCTCTTTTATAGGATTTATGCGTTTGTGTCCCTATAGGAAGATCGACGTATTTTTTACGTCCACTTTTACCTTTCCAAAATTTAAGATGGAAAATAATTTGCTTCTCTTCTCCTATTTCTTGCCCCTCCATTTTTAATACCTGCCAAATTTTAGTTTTGACTTTTAAAATGGGGTTATCTTGTAAACGCGTTGCTAGAAAGTGTTGACGAAATGCCTTTCAAAATATGGATTGACGTGGAAATCAACAGAAAATGCGTAGGGTCCTTTGTTGATTCTTGGATAAGAAACGTAATTGACAGAAAAATTAAAAGTATTAAAAGAGGAGACAATTGTGGCCATCCATGTAAAAACGTACTAAAACGTAAAGATAAACTGGAAGTAAAATTGAACAATCGGTGTTTATTGATTTTTTATTTTGGTCGGTAATCGGTGTTCATTGATTGACCGGTAGTCTTTTGCTTGAGTTATAATTCTAGTATTTATAACTATTGTCAACAATTAACATCGGTTACAAAGAACACAACTGCATTTTATGTGACTTATAAAATTCAACAACTTGTAGCTACTGGTTAACCAATACCAGGACATACCCATTATTCGATGGTTATTCTTTGGCCAGCATCACAGTTGATTACCTCGTACCACTACTCCGACAGTTGCAATAACCCAGATTTTCTTGATCTATTTCGTTAGTGGCTTCCGAGATCCATGGCATTCACCACTTGATTATTGTATCGGTTTCACTTCTTCACAGCCACGTCGATGTGCCCTAGCAAATTGTGTCCGAAATTGTCAGCTCCATCTCTTAGATACCTACTTTGTATCCAACTCATCATAGGTCGTGTTAGTCGTGGTTCTTTGTCGACTAAATTGAGCTTCATTTTTCAACGCCTATGCTCCAAGACAAAAACATTTTCTTTCGTATTTCTGGTTAGTTAGAGCCACTCACTTTGTCGACTAACCATACTTGCCAACTAAAAGCCTTTAACACTAGCAGATTTTGGCTCTGTTGGATTTCTCTCGGTCTTTCTTAGCCTGAGTTGACGGTCAAAGACTTGCGCATTCTTTAGTGCCAATAGAGAGTTGCACCATTTTATATTCTGAAGTTACTTTCTGTTTAAGAAAGTAATTTATGAAAACACTAGAATTGGATCTTTGTAAGGGAGGAAATACTGAATTACTAGAACTAGACTATTCTTTTGTAAAGATAACAGGGAAGATGAAACAAGTGGCCATTGAACTTTGGTCTAATATGTGTCAGCCCTAGACTTTCAATATATTTAATGCAGTGTCTAAACTCTTGTGGAATGTTAAATGTAGTCATTCTGTTTGCCCAAAGGACAAATAAAATATTATTTGATAATATGAATTATTTTTAAATATTTTAAATATTTTAAATGTAGTCAAGCCCTAAATTCAGGATCGAAACTTCTAGCTCCCCGAATTGGAGCTCCTGATCGACATTCCCACAATCAACTCCGCCAATTCAAAAAACCTAAGTGGGATGCGAACATGAAAAAAGTCAACTAGTGCCAGAGGCTAGCAAGGTTTGACCTCGCTTCCTTCGCCATCTTGGTGAGGCCCCTCCTTGCTGGCTTTTGGCAAGGCTGAACAAGGGTTCCCTCATTGGATCTAGTGAGGGGTAGCCTCGCCCAACCCTCACCAAAAGTTAGTGAGGGATCCTTGTAGGTGATCGGCAACCTTCACCAACCATCACGGAGGCTAGCAACTAGTGAAGTGAAATAAGGAAAAAAAAAAAAGAGAAAGGAAAGAAGGAAAAAGAAAATAAAACAAATAGTTAATAAAAAATTAACAATTATTTAAAAAATAAAAATGTCCACGTCGGCGCCAAACATGTCACATAAGACATCTGGCATTCATGTCTATAATTTTCGGTCTAAATTAGCAAAATGGACTGAATTTATACCAATATAAAAATCTTTGAAATTAAATTGGTCTAATTGAGAGGTTTATGATTGAATTGGTATTGATTTAATATGTTTAGGACTTTTTTAGTATTATTCCTCAAGCAAATGAGATAATATCTATGTGGAAATCATGAGAATGTCATATAGAGTTGCTCTACAAGCAATAGAGAAAGAAACATGACTAAGTCAACCTCCAGATGCGAGAACTAGGTGGAATTCCCGTTTATTGATGTTTTAGAGAAGGGGAAAATTGTCAGAAAAGTCCTACACCTATTACTTTGGTGCCAATTTGGTTTTAAACATTTTGAATTAGTGCCAATTTATTTAATCATTTTAGCTAATTTTCGCTAGATATTACTAACATGGACGCAAATTGGCTTACATGGCACCGCTAGCGTTAACATTGTCAATTTCTAATAACAGTTTAATAATTTTTTGGTTTTTTTATTTTTCTCTCATTTTTTCTTATGCTGGTGATAGGCCATCAACCACAAGCAATGGTTAGCCCTCAGCCATGGCGAGGCCAAGCCCCGACGAGGAAAATGTTCTTTACCAATGAAACAAGTACGCGTAAATGCTTTGCCAATTTCGTAACGAGAGAGAATAGTTGAAATTAATGTTCGACCGACATGTAAATCCAATAGGGAGATAGAATGGTGAATGGCATGATTAGGTTTTCTTGTGGCTGGGAATAAATTGGATCAAGAATGCGGTCTGCGCGGTGGACGTCCAGTTCGTTCCCGGGCTGAAAAATGGCCGGCAATCGGGCTTCAGTGGCCCAGGAACGACCCTACACTAACCGCTTATAAAATCACTAGAATCACGATGCTGCTGGGTAAGCCTGATATTGTTCGACAATAAGCATGCTCATAAATGCAATCTGTGTCCTATGTTAGATATTTGCATACGTATGTACAGATATACACATATTGGCTCTATTTACATGTTCAATTTAAAAAAAAAAAATTACTCATTTCATCTTGTGGCTAGTTTGATAACTAACAAGCAATTTGCACTATCCATTAGATAATTAGTAGGAAAAGGGCGGAAAGATTTACAGAGGTATCTTTACAAGATGCAAACTATTCGAAACCCCTCCTTGTAAACATTTTAAACCGATTTTTCTCGCAAAACAGGCCATATACTGTCGTGTTTCTCATGCCTATCTCTTCTCATTTCACTTTCTCCATCCAACACTCCACTTTGTGGGACTTCCGTGTTTCGTTACGATTTTAGCTTTTCAATCAGTAAAATGGTGGTAATGGGCGACCAACGTCGGTGACTCCCTTGAGCGCTACCATAGAAGTTCCATACCCACCCGTGGCAAAAACATTTGATGTGCACCATGGCTATTAATCGTCATGAGCAAGCTCGTCACTGCTGCCCCGCCATGGATTTTGAGAGAGAATGGTCGGGTCGAGGTATAGTAATTTATACCAGCTTAGTGGGATATAATAGAACTTTTGTGTCAAAATCTGAGGTAGAAGAAGACGACGACAATGTCTGTAGAAGAAGAAGACGTGGGAAAAAATTTGTATATTCAATTGTCGTATCTGTAATGTACAAGGCAATCCCTATATAATACAAAGTGACTAATAAAAAAGGAATGATTATATTTCTTTAATCTTCGGATCTAATCCTAAATTGATTAAAATAAATGATTAGCATCTCTTGAGATATTCTCCAGATCAGCCGAATCTTCCAACATTTTGCGCCTCGGTTCCTGTTCATGTATGGATCTTTCGGTTCATCGTGTCCGTACTAGTTATGTTTGAATTTGAATAACTTTTTTTTGTCTTTTAAAGGGGAGCCCTTTCTTTTTTTGAATCTTTTGTACACATCATAGTCTTAAAGTAGAAGAGACTTTAGTATTATATTCAAGGAGTTCGATAAGTCTTAAATCTATTATACGTATGTCAATTCGATCCTAAATTTTTAAATTTTCTTGTTTTAGTCTTAAACATTTTCATAATCCCAATATAGTCTTTTTGGCTAAATTTCATTGGAAATTAATAACATAGCCATGTGCCAGTAGAACAACCAAATATGATTAGACAATCATGTTAGCAATTTGCGACAAAAAATTGATCGAAATGATTATATTGTTATTTCAAGCAAAGATTCATGATTAATTTGTCAAAAATTGAAATTTTAAAATTGAATTCACATTCATAAAATATATTTAAGATTAATTGGGTAATTCTCCCTATTTGAGCATGTCATGGTGTAAGCTAACATACACCGAAATTACATGTGTATTATCAAATTGTTTAGTCGAAAATGACACTTTTATGGTATTCCGAGTTTATTGCACAACGTTACAATGCCCCATGGTAGTAATCTAAGTATGAGAATATTGAGAAGTTGTTTGATATTGGCATGGTAGATATGTTGTAGAAGGGACATAGAACCAAATCCAAAAGGGACAAGAAGGCAATTTGAATAAGAGGGAAAAGGACGCAAGATGAAGGAACTTACATAAAAAGCGTGCAAAACGACATCGTTTTACACTTGGCTTGCTAGAAAATCCCAACGTCAGCATTTTGGCTGGATATTCTTGCCATTGACACTTAACTGATCTATTTTGCTCCGATTTTGACACTTAAGTGTCACTTTCCTAACTTTTAGCACTTAAGTATCCCATTGTGCCAAGTTTTGGCATCCCAAATTTCCTAGACTTTCCATATCTAACTCTTTGCATAAAAAATATTATGTCTATTATCGCCGATTTTGTAGATCCTTGCAAAAATTTAGTACATACATGGCCTATAATGCATGTGCATATTTTACATGAACTTGACCTTATCTTCTCCGCTACATCAATGCGAGAATTGAGTTGATGATAAGGTTACATTAGATGTCATGCCAAGTTCAACATTTTAATGTCAAAAGCAATATTTATCACACTTTTTGCTTTTTAGAATTATGCTTGCTATAAGCAATATCATTCATTGAGTAAACTTCCACTTTTTTTTTGCTTTTCATGCATATATAACTGCCATCTATATCATTTTTCTTTATTGCCAATATGATTTAGAATGATTTAGGAATACTATCGTCATTATGTACACTTTCAACCTTTTTTATTTTATCTTATGTATATGATGGTTCTAATCTTAATCCCAAATAATCTTTACTAAATAAAATAGCAAATATAGTTTACCATATCATTTTAAATGAAGTTGCATGCACACATGAGAACTAGTCTAAATACATATTAAATGCTTATATCCTTTTTAAATAAATGTTTGGTTTTAGTTATTAAAAAATATTGAAATAGTCAATGATTGCTTTCTTTCTAGATTAGAATTTGTATAATTATATAGTTATGCCAAAGTGTCATTTGTCTTACTTTTGTGTTTTCTAATTAACCCTTATAAACTTATTTTCCTAATTGTAAAGAAAAGAGAAAAAAAAGGGTAAAATTGACCAAGAAAGATGACAAAAAGGCAAAACAAAGAAATTGACTATTCGCATTCTGTTAAGATAGTGCACTTGGTAAAATAACTTAATTGTCCTTATCATGCAATAATCAACCTCATTCTTACACTTCATGTGAGAGACTTATAACGATCTTTTAATTTTATTTTTTACTTTTCAATTTAATACATGTTTTTTTCGGTTGAAATATGATTTTTTTTTCTTATTGAAAAGATAGAAAAATATTCATTCAATGTTCTCTACGTAGATCAATAATTGCATAGTGATAAAAAAGAAGACAATAATGATGATTTTTTTTTTCAATTCTCCGTGCTAGTAAAGTTGTGAGTTATTTAAAGTTAGGTTATGATTTTGCACACAGAATGAAAATTGATCAGGTAAGCGAGTAGCGCGAGCATGAAAGCTAGTATACTACAAAAACCCAAACACCATGTTGTCTCACTTTTTATTATTTCCAAAACTACCTCACTTAAGTTGACAAATAAATAGGGATCCCCACATGCTTCTCTCATGAATTAACGCTTCTTGTGAAAATTTCAATTAAGGGCCTGAAGTGGAATCGCTTTCTCATAAAAGGACCTAAAGTGGACATTGTCTCAAATAAGAACCTGAAGTGACCAATTTAGTCTCAGATAGGGGTCTCAACTTGAAAGCCAATCAAATATTATTTGCTGCTAGGGGTACTTTCGTCTAAAGACTTTTTTTCTTTTTTCCTTTTTGTTTTTCTTTTCTTTCTTTTTTCATCTAGCTCACCTCCTTCTTGACAAATGCATCAGACTCCTCACGCTCAAGCTTGCACAAGTGCAAAACAATTAGAAGAAAATGAAAAGATATTCGAGAAGTTATGCAGTTTTGCAAAACTACAAATTGTGTGCTTCAGTTCTACAGCCTCCCCATCAGCAAGTTCAAAACGCATGCTCTACACTAGCAATTTTGCATCCCCACCCAAGAACTCATTGATTTCGGCATAAGCCAGTTTTTAAGTTATTCGCCACCACTCACCTTCTTCGATGACGATAATGAACTTGAGAATCGAGAAATATCCAGGAGTGGGTTTTGTTTTTATTCAATTTGCTTGTAAGAACTTATTATGGCAATTAAAGTAACAATTTCATGCTCTTCCTACTAATGAAAATGGCTATGCCGTGATTCTTTCACTCGTAGCTTCTTGGGAATGTTTTATTGGGTCTAGGTTGGATTGTTCATAGCATTCATAGACCCAGCTTGCATTGAGGTGGAATATGTGGTTTCTTGAGAGGGTCCATTGTGTCATGCATGCCGGTTATCTACAAAGGATGCTAAATCATTTTGACTTGTGATTGAAGATATTCGCCTCCGATGGGAATTTGAATAAGACAGCACTCAATCTAAAAAACAAATGACTTTGGTTTACACACGTACATAAAAATTTGCCTCTCTAACTCTAAAATATTATCTTGCACAGATTTGAGAGAGAATAACAAGACGAAAAAAGTGCAAAATACATGTATTTCACCGAACGAATCGATGCACATGAGTATCATAGAGATTCCTCAAAAACCTCTAATAAATTTGGCTTAGGCACTTCAATCTAGCTTCTCCTCGCTAAGATCGATCATAGCTTGTGTGAGGACCAATTGGAATTCAAGCATTGATGACAATGAGGTCATCAAGCTAATGGCTTACACCTCATCGTGCTTCGTGCTTGACCACGACCACAAGATGTGGGGATCGAATCGAACTAAGCGTCACATCTTGGTCCACTCGTGCTCGATCAAGGGCTTGGATTGATCTCCATCTTTCGACAAAGGTACTAGAATTGTTGTTGAGGGCAACAATGGATGAGCTTGAGGGTGTTGATGGCTATTTCGGCAGGGAAGATATAGATGGACTTTGGAGAACACGATCTGAAGACCGAAAAAGTTGGAGGCACGAGGATGATGAAGAAAAGAAAGAGAAGGAGAAAATAAATAAATAAATAAATAAGGAAAAAAGTCTTTAGACAAAAATACCCCTAGCTACAAATAAGATTTGGCTGGCTTTTAAGTTGATGTCTTTATTTGAAACTAAATTGGTCACTTCAGGTCATTGTTTAAGACAATGTCCACTTTAGGTCATTTTTTGATAAAACGGTTCCACTTCGGGCCTTTAATTGAAATTTTCCCTTTTTTTAGGGATCCTCAATAGCTCTTTATTTAACTTATATATTTATTTAATCTTACACATGCATGTAGCTACGGGTGATCAGTTCTTAGGTGGGTAGACTCCAAACTTAAAAGCTACCTTGTTAGAATTGATTTCTAGTTTTTGAAACTTGTGACCATCCTTGTTTACTTTGGAACCTATCTTATTTTTTCCATTCGATTCCAAGGTTTATCCAAGAACCTGTTTTTCTTTTTATTCCTTATATTGGTTTCATTTTTTAATAGGAAAATGCTATGAGTAATAAAAAGGTTCAAAGTAAAAGATGAACAAAGATGGGCAAGCAAAGGTGATTCGGGAACTACCGATTGTTGCAAGGCTTGAACGAGCTGTGAACAAGTGAGGAAAAGGGTGAATCACGAGGGACAAAGATAGACATTCATAAAGTGTCTAAATAAGGTTGGAGAGAAAAAAAAAAAAAAGAGATGAAAAGAAGATGCCAAGAAAAAAACTAGAGTTTCTAGGTTTTATGAAACCAGTTCCAAATTCAATTCAGTTGGTCTTATTCCCAAGTGGCTCTTCACTTAGAACTGGGAACTAGACTAGTTTTCAGGGTGGCCAATCCAGTTATTAAGTAGAACCGATCCACTTACACAGCCTTGCACATATCCCTTGCTCAATGCTAGTCAGTATGTAAATAAAACACATGAGATCTTATGTGATGAATGTCACACCCCGAATCCTAAGCGCACAAACATCCCACGAGGGTCGATTAAAATTTGTGACGTCCCAAGACACATTGCCAACCCATTTTTTTTTTATCTTTCAATTAAATGCATGCGGAAGCAACTCAAATAAACAAGGCCTAGTTAAGCCTAGTCAATCATCACAGTAGGGATAGTAAAATACATCAAAAATATTTCCAAAGGCACAACCTTTATTTATTACTTGTTAACCATAGGAAGTTTAATAATTACAAGCCCATTCAAAAGGGTGACTCCCTATCGACCAACTCAAAAACCTATTGGGGTCAGGGTTAACCGAAACTTTACCAACGATAGGGCTAGCCAAAAAGTGCCACATCTTGCGCCCACCACAAGTACCTAGCAATTTTCCACGCTACGGCCCTAAAAATAATTAACAACATTAGGGTGAGATATAAATCTCAGCAAGTCACCTTCCTAAACTTCGATAAGGAAGCTAATTCGCCTCGGAGGCAATCTAAAACACGCAACGACATACAATCTTACCTTGCCTTGGCATACCCATGCATATTAGTACACCTCACATGACAATATTAGTGCAACATGCATAAATAATAATTAGAACACATTCTAAAAATTCCATGCGCATTGTCAACATATGTGTTCTAATTATTACAACTCCTCGGGCCACGATCAACACAAGAGTTGGCAGTTTTCTAGCATGACCGAGCATTATCCCACCCCATCGGGTAAGGAAAGAAGTATCGGTTTAGCCTCAACCGCGACTCAGCATCTGGACCCCCATCGGGCATCTGATAAAAATCGGTCATCGCTCCCAAACTCTTGCTCGGTGACAGGTTCAATTAAGTGACCACTCAAGCACATCAACAATCAAACCAATTCTTATTGACATTCATTAACCTAAAACAAAAGAGTTTGTTTTCAAATAATTAACTTTGGCAAATTTTCAAATTTAAAAAACAACCTACCAAACTTTGCACTCTTTTTTTTTTAAACCCTATTGTTTTATTAAGCATATAAAATTTGGCATCCAAACTCGATACATCAAAATTTTCTATTTTCTTACTCATAAACCTTTGTCTTTTTTTTTTTTTACCACCGGCCATGGTGGCTCTGTTGGGTAGGCCTTAGTTACCTTTTGCGAGAAAGGGGAGAGGTTAGAAGGAGGCTAGCAGGAGTAGCTAGGTGTATTAAGCGTGACACCGTGGTGGTGGGTCCTGCAATAGTGTCACCGAGGGGTTTACGGTGTGGTTATCGGCTGCAAGCTAGTTTCTCATGTCCAAAAAAAAAAAAACCTTTGTCTTTTTTTTTTGATATAATAAATAAAATCTATAATTCGGCAATCAATAACATAGCATCATAATGCTCAAACAATCAAAATTAGGCACAATTTCATCCAAAAAACGGGCATAAATTTTTACTTAATAGCTAATCCTTCATTAATTATACTAATCACGATTAATTAAGTTAATTATGATTAATTAGGCTAATTATGATTAATTGAACTAAGTCCAATTAATTCACCTAATTATACTCAATTAAAATTAATCCTCGTTAACTAAAATAATTATGATTAATTAAATAAATTATGATTAAATAAATAAATCACGATAATTAAACTAAACTCAATTAATTAATCTAACCATTATTAATTAATATAATCGCAATTAATTAAATGAATTGCACTTAAATTTAATCTAAACCATCCTTAATCGCAATTAAGGTTAAACCAACATTAGCTAATATTAAACTAACCACCCCAAATGCAATTAGCACCCTAATTCATGATTAGGAAGTTAACTCACGGGTTTCTAGTGACAGCGAGCTCATGGTGATGGCGGTGCAGCGGCAACGAAAACACGAGACTCGCGCTTTGAACAAAAACTCGGCGGTGGTGGTAGCTCCTCAAAACCCATGGCCAAGCTTGGCTTGGGCGGTGGTGAATCGGTGATGGTGGCTAGCGATGGGGAGCGGGACGTGGCAAGGATGGTGGCTTATGGTGGTGGTGGTGGTTCGGTGATGGCAGCAGGGCGGTCAAGCGGTGGACGACGGTGGCAACACATGGCAACAAGAACGGTGGTGAGGAATGGCGTGACTTGCGGCAAATGAGGGAAGAAAAACAAGAATGAGAAGTTGAAGAAAATAAAAGCAAATGGAGAAAGTGTGAGGGGATGAGTTCGGCTGAGCAAGGGGTAAAGGAAATGGGGCAGCCAAAAAGGGGAGAAGATGAAGTGCTGAAGAAGCTGAGGGAAAATGAAAGCAAGTAGAAGGGTGAAGGCTCGGCTGAAGTTGGGGTGGGGGAAGAAAACGTGGGGAGAGAGAGAATTTTTTTGGGGTGGGGGGCGCAGAGTGTTGGGGGGGGGGGGGGGGGGGGGGGGGGGGCCTTCATGATTTCCCTTTCACTCTCCACAATTTCCTCCCAACCTAACAATTTGTCCCCTCGATTTCTTTTATTTCCAATTTCTTGAAAACAAGCCTTTTTGGTACAAAAATTTCAACCTTGCCATTGGGTTCGATTTTTCCTTTTCGACTTCCAATTTTCCGTCCGATAATTCATTTTTCCAAAAATTTTGAACTTGTCATGGATTCAACTAACGATGATGCGACGTCCAATAATTTATCCTCGAAACCCTTGAAAGTTCGATATGCGAAATCGAATTAAATTTCATGGTTAAAAATCGATCAAACGCAACCTAGGGTATGACATAAATTATTGGGTGGCTTTTAGAGGCTCTTGTGTGGTTGACCCGTGGTTGATAATTCTCAATCCACATTTGTGTCTACTATGTAGTCGCGAGAGTTCCATTACGTACCATAAATATAATATCAATCGAAAATCGGTTCATTGTTGTTCAACACGAATGTCGTAATCATGCAAAATCACCCGCAAACCGACTACATACTTCCGTTGGAACGATACAAATGCTCATGCTTTGTTGAATAACCGAGGACAATTCAATACAGAGCAAAATGTCTGCAGAACCATGAGCAAAATGAGCACGACGGTGGCGACCACAGTGAGAAACTTCCAAGAAGAGTAGACGTACTTCCTCATGAGATTATAAGCCTTGACCTTTCGAGTGCTGTTGTAGTACTCGTTGACGTCTCGAATTGTCTCGTCCAGCTCCGACGCAGTGCTTTTGGAACCTATGGAGTTGAACACCCCATTGAAGAGCTCCACGACCTTGTTGTCGCTGTTCAGGCGGTTGAAGACAATGGACGCTTCCCTCAGCAACTTCAAATCCTCGGAGGTGTCGATAATGCCGTACATTAACTCAGCGTATCGTGTCAGAATTAAGGAGCCCTCTGCGATATCATTTCGTAGGCCACGAGGTTTCGCAACAGGACCTCGGTGGTAGCCTTCAGATCGATCTGAGGGAGCTTCAAGGTAGCGGTTTTCTTATCGAACGCAATGGTTTTGATACCTCCTGTGGCCAAGCTTATTTTGATCCCGATGCTGTAGAGCTTTGACGCTGTGGGGATCATAACGATTTCTTGAAAAGGGTCATTCGAAAGGTACTCGGAGCATCCGGGAATCAATTGCCTTGCCAATTTGATTATCTTGAAGATGAGCTCGATTCCAATTGGAACTTTCAGCTCCTTCATGAAAGAGGATTTCGATAACTCGTTCCATGCTGCAGTGACTTTTGATGTTGGTATCGATACCGTGTTGAAGAAGTGCTTGATCAGCACTTTCAGCTTCTTCATGAAAGAGCATTTCGATAACTCGTTCCATGCCCTAGTGACTTTTGATGCTCGTGTCGATGACATGTCTATCAGACGGCGAAACCTTGCACCTGTTGATAAAAAGGTACTTTTATTCACTTTTTGAATGTGTGGATAAACAAAAGAAGGAAAGAAGCCATATCATCTAACGCATGGCATGGGGAATGAGAACTAACTTCTAAGCTCATTCTTCTTCGTCTGTGTTGCTTCTTGGCCTGTTGTTCCCAAGATGAGATTGTAAAGGAGATCGAGCAAATGCTTACGCTGAATGGCTTCAGACGGCGAGCACTTTTCCAGCTCGAGAGGTGATATCCCTTTGCAGAACCTCGTCAAAATCTCCCCAAGCTTCGTATCTATGGACTCATCTTCTTCATTTTCTCTCACTTCGTTCATCGAATCCTCGGTCTGCAACATTATTTCCTTCATGATTTCCCTTTCACTCTCCACAATTTCCTCCCAACCTAACAATTTGTCCCCTCGATTTCTTTTATTTCCAATTTCTTGAAAACAAGCCTTTTTGGTACAAAAATTTCAACCTTGCCATTGGGTTCGATTTTTCCTTTTCGACTTCCAATTTTCCGTCCGATAATTCATTTTTCCAAAAATTTTGAACTTGTCATGGATTCAACTAACGATGATGCGACGTCAATAATTTATCCTCGAAACCCTTGAAAGTTCGATATGCGAAATCGAATTAAATTTCATGGTTAAAAATCGATCAAACGCAACCTAGGGTATGACATAAATTATTGGGTGGCTTTTAGAGGCTCTTGTGTGGTTGACCCGTGGTTGATAATTCTCAATCCACATTTGTGTCTACTATGTAGTCGCGAGAGTTCCATTACGTACCATAAATATAATATCAATCGAAAATCGGTTCATTGTTGTTCAACACGAATGTCGTAATCATGCAAAATCACCCGCAAACCGACTACATACTTCCGTTGGAACGATACAAATGCTCATGCTTTGTTGAATAACCGAGGACAATTCAATACAGAGCAAAATGTCTGCAGAACCATGAGCAAAATGAGCACGACGGTGGCGACCACAGTGAGAAACTTCCAAGAAGAGTAGACGTACTTCCTCATGAGATTATAAGCCTTGACCTTTCGAGTGCTGTTGTAGTACTCGTTGACGTCTCGAATTGTCTCGTCCAGCTCCGACGCAGTGCTTTTGGAACCTATGGAGTTGAACACCCCATTGAAGAGCTCCACGACCTTGTTGTCGCTGTTCAGGCGGTTGAAGACAATGGACGCTTCCCTCAGCAACTTCAAATCCTCGGAGGTGTCGATAATGCCGTACATTAACTCAGCGTATCGTGTCAGAATTAAGGAGCCCCTCTGCGATATCATTTCGTAGGCCACGAGGTTTCGCAACAGGACCTCGGTGGTAGCCTTCAGATCGATCTGAGGGAGCTTCAAGGTAGCGGTTTTCTTATCGAACGCAATGGTTTTGATACCTCCTGTGGCCAAGCTTATTTTGATCCCGATGCTGTAGAGCTTTGACGCTGTGGGGATCATAACGATTTCTTGAAAAGGGTCATTCGAAAGGTACTCGGAGCATCCGGGAATCAATTGCCTTGCCAATTTGATTATCTTGAAGATGAGCTCGATTCCAATTGGAACTTTCAGCTCCTTCATGAAAGAGGATTTCGATAACTCGTTCCATGCTGCAGTGACTTTTGATGTTGGTATCGATACCGTGTTGAAGAAGTGCTTGATCAGCACTTTCAGCTTCTTCATGAAAGAGCATTTCGATAACTCGTTCCATGCCCTAGTGACTTTTGATGCTCGTGTCGATGACATGTCTATCAGACGGCGAAACCTTGCACCTGTTGATAAAAAGGTACTTTTATTCACTTTTTGAATGTGTGGATAAACAAAAGAAGGAAAGAAGCCATATCATCTAACGCATGGCATGGGGAATGAGAACTAACTTCTAAGCTCATTCTTCTTCGTCTGTGTTGCTTCTTGGCCTGTTGTTCCCAAGATGAGATTGTAAAGGAGATCGAGCAAATGCTTACGCTGAATGGCTTCAGACGGCGAGCACTTTTCCAGCTCGAGAGGTGATATCCCTTTGCAGAACCTCGTCAAAATCTCCCCAAGCTTCGTATCTATGGACTCATCTTCTTCATTTTCTCTCACTTCGTTCATCGAATCCTCGGTCTGCAACATTATTTCCCTCAGCACAAAGGTCGGAATTTGATTCTCCACCATCATCACGTCTTTGACGGTGGAGTCTGGGTCATCATCCCAAATTGAGTCTTCCTTGTTTCCGATATTGGGTGACTTGTATCTGTACAGTAGGTCGAGCAAGAACAAGCTGTCGATGGTCATGATCCATTTCAGAGTGTCCGTGCCGACTTCCAGGTGCAGCTGGTAGCTTGCGCGAATCTTCGCCTCCTCCACTTGGAGCAAACCAGCCATCCGATCGAATGCCGGGAGCTTCAGCGCTGCCTGCGCCCGCCGGGCTGCGGCCAGCTTGGGGTGCTCCGTCTGGTAGAGCCGTGGCCGGAGGTGGTGGTATGGTCCCAGCGCAACATGATGCGGGATGTAGGCCTCCGGCTTTGCGGAGCTGATAGATTTAGGCACGCAATGGACGGAAACCGGGGTCTCAATATCGATCCCGTGATGTAGGGCGTCTCGGATGTGCTTCACCCATTGCTCCTCACTAAGGCTTGGGTTGATGATGGAGGTCGACGATGAGGACATGCTTGTTCGACGAGGTTTAGAGAGCTAACTTATATCTTTTAGTCGCATACAAACACATGTATCTTTCGCCTCGTTGCAAATATGAAAGAAAACAAGGCTGAGCTTTGTGGTGATTGTGAAGATGACTTTGGATATTATTAGCGTTGAGGTGGGGCAAATGGTAGATTTTTTTTTTTTTTTTGGGCTGTTCTCCTGGGAATGAGAGCAGCTGTCTTAAAGAATCAAAGGGTCAGCTGAATGGTCAAGAGCTTGGTCCGATGCGATAAGATTCCTTGTTCAAATCACAGCGATCTCCCATTCAGATCATTTGTACAATTCCAATAAAAAAATGTGGCATCCTTTTCTCCCGTACGTTTCCTTTCCCCCTCTTCTGCCAGAAAAAATATTGGGTGGTCCGGGACCGCCACGTCAGCGTGGTCCCGGACCACTCACACGGCGCCACGTGTATGGGGAAGCCGGAAAAGGACGAAAACCGGGGCCCACTTTTCTGACGCTCTCTCCTCTTTCTCTCTTTTGTCCCCCCCTCCCCTCCTATGTGGCACCATATGAGTGGTCCGGGACCACGCTGACGTGGCGGTCCCGGACCACCCAATATTTTCTCGAAGTCCCATTCACCCCCCTTTCTTATCTCTCTTTCTTTTCTCTCCTCCGTCACGCCACATCCCCTGCAGCTCCTCCCCCTTTTTCTTTTCTTCTCTCTTTCTCCTCTCTCCCACTCTTCTTTTCCTTCCCCCCGCCCCATAGTCATTTCGAATTTTGCAGTTCCTAACTTGTCAATTCACTAGTCACTCTGAGTACATTCCTAGTTTGTCAATTCACTAGTCACTCTCAAAATGTCAATTTACTAGTCACTCTGTCTGCATTTCTAGTTTGTCAATTCACGCGATTCTTGGTACAGTCTGCATGTGATTCTCAATACCATCTACATACGAGAGTGTATATTCAAATATATTATATCACTTGTCTATGGGGTTTTAATGGGACTTACATCTAAGTAGTCTATCTTTCCAAAAACTCAAAGTAATATAACGGTATTTGTAGCAAAGAAGAAAATGAGTTTATTAAAAGTACTAACTTTCCAAAATCTCCCCATTTTCGAAAAAACTTGAAGGATGTTGATATGTTAATGAATATTACGAAAAAAAAATGTGTTTCTTTTTCCCCTCCTAATCCGATCTATCGAAAAATTATAAGGATGGAAAAAATCATCAAAAAAGTCTTCGAACTATTAAAATTTATTATTTCAGTTATAAATCTTTCAATTTATTAATTGAGTCTTCAATCTTTTCAAGTTTTTACTTGAGTTTATTCGGTCAATTTTGGCTAGAAATCACTAATATAGGCACTAGACCTTTCTTTTCTTTCTCCTTTCCTTTTTATTTTCTTTTTTTTTTATTGTGGCGGCTAGGGTGGTTGGGCACAATAACATAAAAATTTTGAAAAAAATTAAAATATTATTAAGAATTCTCCACAACCCTCGTTGGAAAAGAAGGAAAACATAAGAAAAGAAAAAATGAAAAAAAAAAAGGTCGTGTCCATATCATCGATTTTCATCCAAAATTGACTGGATGAATTTAATTGACAAAGCGTGCAAAAATTAAGAATTCAATTAGTATAATTAAAATGGTTAGATCAAATTGACAAAAGTGTAATAGGTTATAACTTTTTTGATAATTTTCCCTAAGAACAAGCAAGATACAAGTTATGCTTATTTGATGAAAATTACCATATAGGATTACTTACGCTAATATCTCTTTTTGGCAATGGGCAAAAAATTCTATACCCGTACACAACAAAAGGAAGATATTAAATTTGTAAATTCCTTTGATGTTATAAATTTTCTCTCCAGGAATTGAGACTTATTGATGGCTTGCTATAACAACATTTTAATGCACACATGGTAGTAACCTCACATTTTGCCAGCGGCAACAATGTTCATATATTGGAATCAATCACGCATTTTGAATGAAGATGATACGAGGAAGATTTGAATTCAAGTTTGATAACTCAGGTAGATTAGTAACAATTATCCAATTATTTCATTTACAACCACAGCTATTTGCTATATCTAACTCATGAAATCTTATATTTATATCCATATCCATTGCTATGTACAAAAATATAATGTCTATTGTTGCCAATTCTATAGATCCTTCTGGAAATTTAGTACATATATGGCCTATAATGCATGTAAATATTTTAAATGAACTTGACCTTATCTTCTCCACTACGTGAACATGAGGATTGAGTTGATGATAAGGTTACATTAGATGTCATGCGAAGTTAAAGTTTTTAAGCCAAAAGCACTATTGACTACACTTTTTGCTTTTTAAAATTATTTTTGCTATGAGCAATATCATTCATTGAGTAACCTTCTACTTTTTTTTTCTTTTTTTTTTTCACGCATGTATAACTACCTTCTGTCTCATTTTTCTTAATTGGCAATATGATTCAGACTGATTTAGGAATGCCATCATCATAATGTACACTTTCAACCTATATTTTTATGTATATGATGGTTCTCATCTTAATCCTAAATGATCTTTACTAAATGAATTACAATTAAAATTTACCATACCATTTAAAATGAAGTTGCATGCACACATGAGAACTAGTCTAAATACATAATAAATGCTTCTATCCTTTTTTAAATAAATGTTTGGTTTTGGTTGTTAAAAAAATAGTGAATTAGTCGATGATTGTTTTCCTTTTAGATTCGAATTTGGATATCTATATGTGACACCCCCGGTACATTACGGCTAATGTGGTTTTCCAATTCTTTCCAATTTTTAAGCAAGGGGAAGCATATTTAGACCAATAGTAATCTAGGACATACAAAATTCAAAGAATGCACGCAGGAAGATAAAACCAGGCAACTTCATTTCCTTCTTATTTATATACTTTTCGGGACCTATACTTCGGACTGTACCAAATGTCACTAACCGTATCACTCCAACCACGGTACCATCTATCTACAAGGTTGCCTACATGTCCCAAACCCCCACTGTCTGGTCTTTCCAAAAGTGTTATCCTCGTCCTTCGGCTCTCGTCCTACTCAACCCAGCTATCTCCATCGTCATCACCATCGTCATCACCATCTGGGAGTGGGAGTGGTCCCACTAGATGCCCACCGATCCGGGTGTAGATGACTACAAACCCGATCGATTAGATTGTGCTCAGTAACTAACAGTGCAGTACTTTTGATTCTGTAGTGCCATGCCAGCGATCTTTCCTTGGAACTTTCAGACTGGAGAACCATTACTAGACAGAGGGCATTTTCAGAATGGCCTCGGAAAGTAAAAGCGCAATCTTTCACGAAAAAGGTACCAAGAACATCTTTTTTTTCCTCTTGGGTCTTCCTTTGCCCTCAAACCTTCACATGAGGGTCCTGTTCAGTATATTGACGTCCAGAATGCGATCGTCACTCGACATCATTGATTGGCAAAGATGGCTATCTGGAAGAGTAATCGGTGAATCGATTGTTACTCGTTGTTTGTCATGACTTTCGTTCGTCATCTGTACAATTTCTCTAATTATCGCAATCACTCGATATCATACTCATATCTTCCACTCCATTCACTTAAATCACACGTGTATTCGCTTAGTACTATGTTTACAAACTAAAGTAAACAAAAATTTTCTCAAACTCACGAGAGAGGAGAACCGCAAAGACTAACGGCAAGCCCATGATTTGTGGTCCACAGAATGTTGCGTTATTCAGTACTGCGGCAACATAGGGCATTTGTTCTGTAACAATATTATGAGGACAAGGGATGTCAGATGAGTGGAATGAGTTGAGTTTGGGTCTAGTGGAAAATGATCTTACTCATATTGACCCCTTTAATCAATAATGATCCATTTTCATGCAATATAATTTTAATGACCCGTACTAACCCGACCTCGATAGACCTATACTTGACCTGACCTATATTATTAAAACACATCCATATTTAACCCTAACTATGAAGGTAAATATCAAGTTACTTAACCCACTTTAAGCTCTTCATGTTAATGTGCTACTTAGATAAAATTTTATATAAAGTAAGAAAGTAAAATAAAATAAAAATAAGAAGATGTAAGAAAATAAAACAAAAAATGTAAAAAAAAAAAAAAAAAAAAAAAAAAGAAAAAAAGAAATCAAAGAGACCAAAGGTGACTACCGTCTTTGATTTTATTTTTTTTTAAAAAATCTATATTTTAAATTTTTTTTCCTTTTTTTTTCTTCTTCTTTGCTTGGTTGCCGGTCACAGTCAAGCGGTTGACTATAAACGAGCTTGAATCCCCCTTGCCTTGCTAGAGTCGGAAGGGTTCGAGCCGAGCTTAAGTCTCACCATATAGACGAAGCTGGAGCCTTGCCAAAGGTTCGTGAGACTTCAGCCTCCCCAATTCGGCAAGCTCGTCCCTTGCTTATGGCTAGCCACCAACGGATGAAGAAAGAAAGAGGAAAAGGAAAAAATAAATAAAAAACAAAAAAAAAAACAAAATAAAATAAAATAAAAATTCAAATATATATATATAATGACCTCTTTGTGATTTACTTAAAACTTGTTAGGTCACCCATTTATGACTCATTAAAGATCCATATAGGGCCCGTTTGATTCGGCTTTTGGGGAATGCATTTATCAAAATGCAAATATCGTTTGGTAAAATCTGCATTAAAATACAAATTTGGCCAAAATACCGTTTAGTAAAATTTGCATTTGTAAATGACTTTCATTAAATTAAAAAAACAAAAAAAAATTCTATTTTCTTTTTTTGAAGTTCGGCCACTAGGTCGCCGGATCTGGTCGCTTGGGTCTCGCAACCTCAGGTGGCCGCCTGGGTCGCGCGATTGAGGTGACTGCCGCTTGGGTCATGCGACATAGGCATCGCCTGAGGTCTGGCGACGGTCGCCGGGGTCGGGGGACCCTTGGCCGGCGGTCGGCTGCACATTACCGGCACACGCAACCCCTCGGCCGGCGGTCGTCGACCTCCGATCGGCTTCTCTCTGGTGAAAATGAACAATGGAAGTTGCATTCTGAAAATGCAACTTCCCAATGGACCTCTCTCATTCCATTCCCTCAAAGCCCCCTTTCAACCCCCTTGGAGATGCAATTGCATCTCCCCAAAGTCCCCAAAAAAATGAACCAAACACCATAGCATTTGGCCAAACCCCTTTAGAGCTCAAATGAACATTCCCAATGCTGAACCAAACAGGGCCATAGTTCTTATGCAACCCATTTATGGCTTACTTAAACTTATATTAAAATCTAAGGCAAACTCATCAAAATATGGGTTCCAATTTTGTGACCTCTAAATTAAGGACTAAAGAGTATGCAGATTTTTTTTTTTTTTTTTTGGTAAAGGTAAGAAAGAGTATGTAGATTCATTGATACAAAAGAAACGTGGAAAAAGTACCAAAAAAAGTCTCAAACTTATTATATTAATACCAATTCAGTTATAAACATTTTAATTAGATCAATTTAATTTTAACAATTTTTACATTAGTATCAATTTAGTCCATCTAGTTAATTTAGACCGAAAGAGCCGACGTGAACTCCATATGTTTTATGTGACATGCTCATGTTGACATCAAATTTCTTTTAAAATTTTTAATGTATACACTTTTTTATTTTTTTTTCGATTTTGAATCGTGCCAATGAAGGAAAAAAAGGGGTTCAAACTAAGAACGAAGTACGAAAAAAGGGAGGGAATAGGTACCTAAAAAGGAAATCTTGAATCAAGTACCATAATTAGACAAATCCAAAAACCATTTTGGCACCCTTGGTCGAATAAAAATATCAAATTGATAAGAAGTTTGTGAATATTTAATTAATTGATAAGAAGTTTGTGAATATTTTATTGAGTAGGTAGCTAATCGCTTCAATGCTATGCATTTAACTCTTTCCATCTGTGGGGATTCTCAATTGTTAACTCGCCTTGTGAGCTCCCCATGTGGCAAGAATCACGAAACGCTATGAATATTTTGCAGACTGATTAGATCCGCACGAACAAGTGCAACTGGAGGTAACGCACTTTAATGATGAAGCGTGTGCTCATCAATGCTTGTAGATCCTTATAATGAGAATCTCAGTTTAACTCAAAATTCGACCAGACATGTAAAGCCAATAGGGGATAGGAAGGTAAAAAAACGTAATTATCATTGCTTGTGCTCCGAATAAATTGGATTGACAATCTTTCTAGGGAGAAGAACACCACAAATCTTCTAAGCGGTGGCATGTCTTCTAAGTTTTAATGATGAATTTCGTCAATCTTAATCTTTATCCTTAACTGGTGGCATATCTTTTAGACTTTGGTGGTGATTGTAATCTATCATTAATCTATCGGTATCCATTTATCAATTATTTCCTTATCATTCAAAGCATATTCGCCTACCCCACCTGCATCAAGATATAAACAGTCAAGCGACGAGTATTTTCTTGCCTTGCATGCCAAGTAGGGCAAGAATGGATATAGTCTGCTCCGTTAAGAAGCAACTAGGGATTTCGGAGGAGCAATTTTGCATGTTAAATAAACAGCACCTCTTCTCCACAATTTCCAATACTGCAACTAAACCTACTTCTTTCTAGATTTTGCCTTACCATTACTAGTTATTTATAAACTTGTAGACAAAATTCTACGTTTTTTAACCCCTTCCTTTTAACGCAGTTAATTAAAGTGTCAGGGATATTCAACTGAGGAACTTGAAGTAATCAATTTAAATCTCTTTTATAGGATTTATGCGTTTGTGTCCCTATAGGAAGATCTACGTATTTTTTACGTCCACTTTTACCTTTCCAAAATTTAAGATGGAAAATAATTTGCTTCTCTTCTCCTATTTCTTGCCCCTCCATTTTTAATACCTGCCAAATTTTAGTTTTGACTTTTAAAATGGGGTTATCTTGTAAACGCGTTGCTAGAAAGTGTTGACGAAATGCCTTTCAAAATATGGATTGACGTGGAAATCAACAGAAAATGCGTAGGGTCCTTTGTTGATTCTTGGATAAGAAACGTAATTGACAGAAAAATTAAAAGTATTAAGAGAGGAGACAATTGTGGCCATCCACGTAAAAACGTACTAAAACGTAAAGATAAACTGGAAGTAAAATTGAACAATCGGTGTTTATTGATTTTTTATTTTGGGTCGGTAATCGGTGTTCATTGATTGACCGGTAGTCTTTTGCTTGAGTTATAATTCTAGTATTTATAACTATTGTCAACAATTAACATCGGTTACAAAGAACACAACTGCATATAATGTGACTTATAAAATTCAACAACTTGTAGCTACTGGTTAACCAATACCAGGACATACCCATTATTCGATGGTTATTCTTTGGCCAGCATCACAGTTAATTACGAAGTCCCTCGTACCACTACTCCGACAGTTGCAATAACCCCAGATTTTCTTGATCTATTTCGTTAGTGGCTTCCGAGATCCATGGCATTCACCACTTGATTATTGTATCGGTTTCACTTCTTCACAGCCACGTCGATGTGCCCTAGCAAATTGTGTCCGAAATTGTCGGCTCCATCTCTTACATACCTACTTTGTATCCAACTCATCATAGGTCGTGTTAGTCGTGGTTCTTTGTCGACTAAATTGAGCTTCATTTTTCAACGCCTATGCTCCAAGACAAAAACATTTTCTTTCGTATTTCTGGTTAGTTAGAGCCACTCACTTTGTCGACTAACCATACTTGCCAACTAAAAGCCTTTAACACTAGCAGATTTTGCCTCTATTGGATTTCTCTCGGTCTTTCTTAGCCTGAGTTGACGGTCAAAGACTTGCGCATTCTTTAGTGCCAATAGAGAGTTGCACCATTATATATTCTGAAGTTACTTTCTGTTTAAGAAAGTAATTTATGAAAACACTAGAATTGGATCTTTGTAAGGGAGGAAATACTGAATTACTAGAACTAGACTATTCTTTTGTAAAGATAACAGGGAAGATGAAAAAAGTGGCCATTGAACTTTGCTCTAATATATGTCAGCCCTAGACTTTCAATATATTTAATGCAGTTTCTAAACTCTTGTGGAATGTTAAATGTAGTCATTCTGTTTGCCCAAAGGACAAATCAAATATTATTTGATAATATGAATTATTTTTAAATATTTTAAATATTTTTTTTTTCGAATTTGTAGTTCTTTTTTTTTTTTTTCCACCACCTCCTTCCTCCGGCTAGTCGGCCGGCAAGGTCAGCCTCGCCGGCCAGTGGCAAGGCTTGTCCCCACCGGCCACTGGCGAAGGCGAGCCTCACCTAGCGATGGTGAGGCTATAGTCGCCAGATCTGGCGAGGCTCGGCCTCACCTAGCTATGGCTAGGTTGAGTCTCGTCGTCCCTGGGCAAGGAGCCTCGCCGGCCACTATAGCCAGATTTGGTGAGGCTCAGCCTCGCCGGCCACTAGTGAGGTCGACCCTCGCCTTAGATCTGGTGAGGCTTGGCCCCACCCAGCCATGGCAAGGATCAACCTCGCCAATTCCGGTGAGCTCGGCCCTCACCATGGCTAGGCAAGGCCAAGCCTAGCCAAATCTGGCGGGGCCTCACCTAGCGATGGTAAGACCAACCTCACCGACCCTCGCCTCTAGTCGGTGCCGGCCAACCATTAGAAGGAGAAGTGGATGGAAAAAAATTCAAAAATTCAAAAAAATATTAAAAAATTCAAAATAATAATTTAAAATTTTCACGTTAGCATTTGCCAAACAGCCATCGCCGGTCGGTGTCCATGTCAACACCGGCCGGCCAATTTTTGGCCAAATGGACTAAACTAGTACAATTGTAAAATATTTAAGATTAAATTGGTCCCAAAAAAAAGTTCATGACTGAATTTGCACAATTATAATAGGTTTAGGTCTTTTTTGATAATTCTCCCATTTTAAGTGCTATAGTTTTATATTAAGCTCTACTTTCCTTTGAGGCAAAAAAAAAACTCAATTTTTTTTCAAATACCCGTTTGTAAAGAAAGGTTAGAAAAATTTAGTCGTGAAGCACACACCATCTAAAATGAAAAGAAGGGGCTAAACTAAGGGAGGCAAATGCGCCGTCCCACCCTAATGGCCATTGAATGGTCGTCTCGGCCGATCGTCCTCCCCAGGGACAAAAAACCTTAATTATAGATTAGAGCTCTTTCACTCCCATTTCCACCATTCATTGTTCTCTCACAAATTGTCACAAATTCCCACTTTTTTTATATATGCTTTCCTCACTCTCCATCTCACAATGGATCCCAATCGCTTTCCGGCCCACTTCTAGATGACTAGCTAGTACCTCTAGATTGGCTGTGGTACTTCAATTCATCTATTGCCTCAAGGATGCAGGGAGCTCCCTATGTGCATGCTCCATAGGTGAGGCTAGAGCGAGGGGCCCTCATCGGGGAATCGACCTCCATCGGATTTGCACCTTCAATTCAAGCCCTAAATTTAGGATTGAAACTTCTAGCTCCCCGAATTAGAGCTCCTGATCGACATTCCCACAATCAACTCCGCCAATTCAAAAAATCTAAGTGGGATGCGAACATGAAAAAAATCAACTAGTGCCAAAGGCTAGCAAGGTTTGACCTCGCTTCCTTTGCCATCTTGGTGAGGCCCCTCCTTGCTGGCTTTTGGCAAGGCTGAGCAAGGGTTCCCTCATCAGATCTAGTGAGGGGTAGCCTTGCCCAACCCTCACCAAAAGTTAGTGAGGGACCCTTGTAGGTGATTGGCAACCTCCACCAACCATTACAGAGGCTAGCAACTAGTGAAGGGAAATAAGGAAAAAAAAAAGAGAAAGGAAAGAAGGAAAAAGAAAATAAAACAAATAGTTAATAAAAAAATTAACAATTATTTAAAAAATAAAAAATGTCCACGTTGGCGCCAAACGTGTCACATAAGACATCTGTCATTCATGTCTATAATTTTTTGTCTAAATTAGCAAAATGGATTGAATTTATATACCAATATGAAAATCTTTAAAATTAAATTGGTCTAATTGAGAGGTTTATGATTGAATTGGTATTGATGTAATATGTTTAGGACTTTTTTAGTATTATTCCTCGAGCAAATGAGATAATATCTATGGGGAAATCATGAGAATGTCATATAGAGTTGCACTACAAGCAATAGAGAAAGAAACATGACTAAGTCAACCTCTAGATGCAAGAACTAGGTGGAATTCCCATTTATTGATGTTTTAGAGAAGGGAAAACTGTCAAAAAAGTCCTAAACCTATTACTTTGGTGCCAATTTAGTTTTAAACATTTTATTAATGCCAATTTAATTTAATCATTTTAGCTTTAATTTTTAGCTAATTTCGCTAGATATTACTAACATGGACGCAAATCGGCTTACATGGCACCGCTAGCGCTAACATTGTCAATTTCTAATAATAGTTTAATAATTTTTCGATTTTTTCTTTTTCTCTCATTTTTTCTTATGCCGGTGATAGGCCATCAACCACAAGCAATGGTTAGCCCTTAGCCATGGCGAGGCCAAGCCTTGACGAGGAAAATGTTCTTTACCAATGAAACAAGTGCGCGTAAATGCTTTGCCAATTTCGTAACGAGAGAGAATAGTTGAAATTAATGTTCGACCGACATGTAAATCCAATAGGGAGATAGAAAGGTGAATGGCATGATTAGGTTTGCTTGTGGCTGGGAATAAATTGGATCAAGAAAGCGGTCTGCGCGGTGGACGTCCAGTTCGTTCCCGGGCTGAAAAATGGCCGGAAATCGGGCTTCAGTGGCCCAGGAACGACCCTACACTAACCGCTAATAAAATCACTAGAATCATGATGCTGCTGGGTAAGCCTGATATTGTTCGACAATAAGCATGCTCAAAAATGCAATCTGTGTCCTATGTTAGATATTTGCATACGTATGTACAGATATACACATATTGGCTCTATTTACATGTTCAATTTAAAAATAAAAAAAAATTACTCTTTTCATCTTGTGGCTAGTTTGATAACTAACTAGCAATTTGCACTATCCATTAGATAATTAGTAGGAAAAGGGCGGAAAGATTTACAGAAGTATCTTTACAAGATGCAAACTATTCGAAACCCCTCCTTGTTAACATTTTAAACCGATTTTTTCTCGCAAAACAGGCCATATACTGTCGTGCTCTCATGCCTATCTCTTCTCATTTCACTATCTCCATCCAGCACTCCAATTTGTGGGATTTCCATGTTTCGTTACGATTTTAGCTTTTCAATCAGTAAAATGGTGGTAATGGGCGACCAACGTCGGTGACTCCCTTGAGCGCTACCATAGAAGTTCCATAACCACCCATGGCAAAAACATTTGATTTGAACCATAGCTATTAATCGTCATGAGCAAACTCGTCACTGCTGCCCCGCCATGGATTTTGAGAGAGAATAGTCGGGTCGAGGTGTAGTAATTTATACCAGCTTAGTGGGATATAATAGGCCTTTTGCGCCTCGGTTCCTGTTCATGTACGGATCTTTCGGTTCATCGTGTCCGTACTAGTTATGTTTGAATTTGAATAACTTCTCTTTGCCTTTTAAAGGAGAGCCCTTTCTTTTCTTTTTTTGAATCTTTTGTACACATCATAGTCTTAAAGTAGGAGCGACTTTAGTATTATATTCAAGGAGTTCGATAAGTCTTAAATCTATTGTATGTATGTCAATTCGATCCTAAATTCTCAAATTCTCTTGTTTTAGTCTTAAACATTTTCACAATCCAAATATAGTCTTTTTGGCTAATTTTCACTGGAAATTGATAACATAACCATGTGCCAGTAGAACAACAAAATATGATTAGACAATCACGTTAGCAATTTGCGATGAAAATTGATCGAAATGATTATATTGGAAGTTCAAGCAAAGATTCATGATTAACTTGTCAAAAATTGAAAGTTTAAAATTGAATTTACATTCATACAATAGATTTAAGATTAATTGGGTAATTCTCCCTATTTGAGCATGTCATGGTGTAAGCTAACATACACCAAAATTACATGCATATTATCAAATTGTTTATTTAAAAATGACACTTTTATGGTATTTCGAGTGTATTGCACAACGTTACAATGCCCCATGGTAGTAATCTAGGTACGAGAATATCGAGAAGTTGTTTGATATTGGCATGGTAGATATGTTGTAGAAGGGACAGAGAACCGGATCCAAAAGAGACAAGAAGGCAATTTGGACAGGAGGGAAAAGGACGCGAGACACAAAGGAACTTACATAAAAAGCAAGACGCGTGAGGCATGACGTGCACGTGCCTGTAGAAATGTGGTAACGAACTTGATAGATGTGGGGTTGGGCTCGGTCTCGGGCAACCTTCAAGTGCTGCGCTAATTAGGTGAGGAAAAAACCAAGAAAGTTAGGCAGATGGCTTGAGGCTCTCTAGTCCTTTTATTGTATAGCAAATACTAAAAAGGGAATAAAGAATTGTGCTGAATTTAATTTTATCGAAAGTCCAATTAGTTATCGAAAAATGTGCTCCTTCTCCTGATCATAGTTTCTTACGCTTTTTAGTGGCTCTTAAAAAAATATCATTAGGCACGGAAACTTAAATGCTTTACGATTGACGGATGGGGTTTACCCAGGATGTTTAGAATCCGATCCCGACAAAACCCTTTTGTTTTGATGTTAAGGAAAGTCCACAAAGAAAATGTTTCCTATTTAGGAAAAAAATTTAAAAAGAAGAATTCTTTAATCATCACTAGGGGTGTGCAAAATACCCGGGATCCGCCCGGATCGCCCGGAACCGGACCGGAACCGCCCGGAACCGGCGGGTCTTGAGGGAACCGGTCCGGTGTCTGGTTCCAATTTATTGGAACCAGTGGGTACCGGTCCGGTTCCCGATTCCGTGGGCGGATCCGCCCACTCAGACCGGATTGGGACCTTTTTAATATTAAAAAAAAAAAAAATACTAAGAGAAACCCTACATCTCATCTCACTCTCTAGGAAACATTTACCTTTGATCAAAGAAAATTTAACCATCTATGGTTATTTGCAAGTAGGAAATGGGAGAATGTTGCATTCCATCTGTTCGCGTTTTTTTTTTTTTATCTACAAGATACATTTATAATTACAACAAATGAATCTTTGTTCCACGTACTTAAATTTGATTTTTCTTTCTTTGGCTTGCTTTGATGTCACGTAATTGTTTTTTTGTTGAAAACCAAAAAAATTTCACGTCAAAATCGATTCCATGGATCCACTCGGGAACCGGACCGGACCGGCGGTCCGGTTCCCGGGTGGATCCACGCAACAAACGGGTGGATCCCGGTTCCAATTTTTTGGAACCAGTCCTTAGCGGGCGGTTCCCGGTTCTAGGTCGGGAACCGCCCGCCCGGACCATGCACACCCCTAATTATCACGCATCGCTTTTTTAATTTGAGAAAGAAAGATAGATATTCCAAGTCCAATGAATTCATCTCATTTAAATAACTTCCCTATCACAACACATTTATGCATTTGGGATATAATCAAATGACATCACACACACACAGCAGGCTAAAGATGATCTAAGGACGAGCATTATCCGTTATGCTTACTTGATGAAAATTACCACATAGAATTATTTACTGCTAATATCTCTTTTTGGCAATGGCAAGAAATTCAACACACGGACACAACAAAAGGAAGATACTAAATTTCTAAATTTCCTTTGATGTTTACAAATTTGCTCTCCAAGCATTGAGACTTATTGATGGCCTACTATATTAATGGACACATGATAATACCACCATATTTTGCCAGTGGAAAAAACGTTCATAGATTGGAATCAATCATACATTTTGAATGAATATGATACGGGGAGGATTTAAATTTAAGTTCAATAACTAAGGTAGATTGGTAACAATTATCTGATTATTTAATTTATGACCATAGCTATTCGCTATGTCTAACTCGTAGAATTATATCTATAATCATATCTAGGTAAAAAAACACCTTAAGTATCAAAACTTGGCACAAATAGATACTTAAATGCCAAAAGTTATGAAAGTGACATTTAAGTGTCACTTTTTTTTTTAAATGAAACAATTGAATGTCACATCCGGTAAACCCCGCTGGAAATCTTACATGGCAATTTTTTTATTAATTTTGCTTACTTACGTAGCTCGTTGAAAAGCTACTTAGTAAAGAAACACAAAAACGATGTTGTTTTAGCACAATTTGAATTTTAATATAAAAATTAATTAAATCAAATCTTTAAAAAAAAAAAAAAGGGAAGGAGGACGATGAACAGTAGCTAGTGGCTGAGAGCTCAACCTTCACTACCGTCGCCACCACCCTGCTATCGCCAGAAAGGTGGGGGAGGGTTGGCTGAGGTTGTCGAGCCTTGGCTAGAGGCCGACAACCCTAGTGGACCGATAGCAAGGGCTTGTAAGCCCTCGCATAAATCTGGGACGAGAGACATGGCCTTTCCCTAGATTCGGCAAGGTTGCCAAACCTCGATCAGCCGGGCTAGAGCCATCACTAGCCGGGTCGATCTCCTAGCAGGCGGCGGCCTTTGGCTTGATCGGGCAAGGGCCGGTGACCCACGCCGAATTTGGGGGAGAGCCATGACCTTGCCGTTGATCGGCTGGGGTTGCCGACCCTTAGCCAAGGCTTGGCGACCTCGGTTGACTCTTCCCCCACCTTCCCGACGATAGCGGGGAGGCGGCGATGGCAAAGGTTGATTTAATTTAATTAATTTTATATTAATTATTTATCCATGTCAGCAATAAAACAATATTATTTTTGCACTTGTCTAACTACATCAGTTTGCAAAACGACGCTATTTTACACTTGGCTTGTCGGAAAATTGCCATGTTAGCATTTTGGCCGGATTTTCTCGCCATTGGCACTTAACTGATTTATTTTGCTCCAATTTTGACACTTAAGTGTCACTTTCCTAACTTATGACACTTAAGTGTCCTATTGTGCCAAGTTTTGGCATCCCAAGTTTCCTAGACTTTCCATATCTATCTCTTTGCATAAAAAAATATTATGTCTATTATCGCCGATTTTGTAGATCCTTGCGAAAATTTAGTACATATATGGCCTATAATGCGTGTACATATTTTACATGAACTTGACCTTATCTTCTCCACTACATCAACGCGAGGATTGAGTTGATGATAAGGTTACATTAGATGTCATGCCAAGTTCAATATTTTAATGTCAAAAGCACTATTTATCACACTTTTGCTTTTTAAAATTATGCTTGCTATAAGCAATATCATTCATTGTGTAAACTGCCATCTATATCATTTTTCTTTATTGCCAATATGATTTAGAATGATTTAGGAATGCTATCGTCATTATGTACACTTTCAACCTTTTTTTTATTTTATCTTATGTGTATGATGGTCCTAATCTTAATCCCAAATAATCTTTACTAAATAAAATAGCAAATATAATTTACCATATCATTTTAAATGAAGTTGCATGCACACATGAGAACTAGTCTAAATACATATTAAATTCTTAAATCCTTTTTAAATAAATGGTTGGTTTTAGTTATTAAAAAATATTGAAATAGTCAATGATTGCTTTCTTTCTAGATTAGAATTTGTATAATTATATAGTTATAGTGTCATTTGTCTTACTTTTGTGTTTTCTAATTAACCCTTATAAACTTATTTTCCTAATTGTAAAGAAAAGAGGAAAAAAGGTAAAATTGACCAAGAAAGATGACAAAAAGGCAAAACGAAGAAATTGACTATTCGCATTCTTTTAAGATAGTGCACTTGGTAAAATAACTTAATTGTCCTTAGCATGCAATAATCAACCTCATTCTTACACTTCATGTGAGAAACTTATAACGATCTTTTAATTTTATTTTTTACTTTTCAATTTAATACATGCTTTTTCGGTTGAAAAATGATTTTTTTTTCTGTTATTGAAAAGATAGAAAAAAATTTATCCAATGTTCTCTATGTAGATCAATAATTGCATATTGATAAAAAAGAAGACAATAATGAAGAGTTTTTTCAATTCTCCACGCTAGTAAAGTTGTGAGTTATTTAAAACCAATTTGTCAAATTTTGCACACTTTTTTTTAAATCCTATTATTTTATTAAGCACATACAATTCGGCGTCCAAACCTGACACATCAAAAATTTTCTATTTTCTTATCCTTAAACCTTTCTTTTTTTTTTGATGTAATAAATAAAATCTATAATTGGACAATCAATAACATAGCATCATAATGCTCAAACGATCAAAATTAAGCACAATTTCATCCTGAAAAACGGGCATAAAATTTTAGCTAACGGCTAATATGTCATTAATTACACTAATCGTAATTAATTAAGCTAATTATGATTAATTAGGCTAATCTCAATTAATTAACCTAACTATACTTAATTAAAATTAATCATTTTAAAATAAAATAATTACGATTAATTAAATAAATAACGATTAAATGAATAAATTATGATTCTTTAAATAAATCATGATTAATTAAACTAAACTCAATTAATTAATCTAACCACCATTAATTAATATAATTGTAATTATTTAAATTAATCGCACTTCAATTTAATCTAAACCATCTTTAATCACAATTAAGTTTAAACCAACATTAGCTAATATTAAACGTCATTAATATTAAACTAACCACCCCAAACATAATTAACACCCTAATTCTTTCAATGATGGCGAGCTCATGGTGACAGTGGTCCAACGGTGATGAAAACATGAGGCTCACGACTTGAACAAAAACTCAACGGTGGCGGTGGCTCCTCAAAACCCACGGCCAAGCTTGGCTTGGGCGGTGGTGAACCAGCGATGGTGGCTTGCGGCGGGGAGCGGGCCGTGGCAAGGATGGTGGCTCATGGTGGTGGTGGTGGTTCGGTGATGGCGGTGGGGTGGTCAAGCGGTGGACAATGGCGGCAACACATGGTGGTGAGGAATGGCGTGACTTGCGGCAAATGAGGGAAGAAAAACAAGAATGAGAAGTTGAAAAAAAATAAAAACAAATGGAGAAAGTGTGGGGGGATGAATTCGGCTGAGCAAGGGGGATAGGAAGTGGGGGAAGTGAGAGAGAGAAAATAAGGAGAATTTTCTCAATCTTCATGATTTCCCCTTCACTCACTCTCCACAATTTCCTCTTAACCTAACAATTTGTCCCCTCAATTATTTTTTATTTCCAATTTGTCAATTTCATTTTATTTCCAATTTCTTGAATACAAGCCTTTTTGGTCCAAAAATTTCAACCTTGCCATTGGGTTCGATTTTTCCTTTTCGACTTCCAATTTTCCGTCTGATAATTCATTTTTCTGAAAATTTCAAACTTATCATGAATTTTACAAATGATGATGCAACATCCAATAATTTATCCTCGAAACCCTCGAAAGTTCGATTTGAGAAATCGAATTAAATTTCATTTTTAAAAATCGATCAAACACGACCTTGGGTATGACATAAATTAATGGGTGGTTTTTAGGGGTTTTCGCGCGATTGACTCGTGGTTGATAATTCTCGATCCACATTTGTACCTCTTCAAATCATGGACGACTTTAAGTGTCATGTAATCGCAAGAGTTTAATTACGTACCATAAATATAATATCAACAGAAAATCGGTTCATTGCAGGAATATCGTAATCATGCATAATCACCTGCAAACCGACTACGTACTTCCGTTGAATCAATTTATATTCGTTCGTTAATTGATTTATAACAACCTAGTATTGACCCTTGTCAATCTTTAAGGTCAAGCAATTTATCCTTAATTGAATTTTCTAGTTTTTTCACATTTTAACCCTATACAGTATCACCCAATAAATTAGTTAATTCATGAGTGATCAATTCAAAATAAAATAACAATAAGTGCGTCGATGAAATAATACTTCATATATTTTGAAATATGGCCAAATTTCGGGATATCACAATCAACAATAAAAATGCTCATGCTGTGTTGAGTGAGGAGAACTCAATACAGAGCAAAATGTCTGCAGAGCCATGAGCAGAATGAGCACGACGGTGGCGACCACAGTGAGAAACTTCCAAGAAGAGTAGACGTACTTCCTCATGAGATTATAAGCCTTGACCTTTCGAGTGCTGTTGTAGTACTCGTTGACGTCTCGAATTGTCTCGTCCAGCTCCGACGCAGTGCTTTTGGAACCTATGGATTTGATCACTCCATTGAAGAGCTCCACAACCTTGTTGTCGCTGTTCAGGCGGTTCAAGACAATGGACGCTTCCCTCAGCAACTTCAAATCCTCGGAGGTGTCGATAATGCCGTACATTAACTCGGTGTATCGTGTCAGAATTAAGGAGCCCCTCTGCGATATCATTTCGTAGGCCACGAGGTTTCGCAGCAGGACTTCGGTGGTAGCATCCAGATCGATATGAGGAAGCTTCAAGGTAGCGGTTTTCTTATCGAACGCAATGGTTTTGATACCTCCTGTGGCCAAGCTTAGTTTGATCCCGACGCTGCGGAGCTTTGACGCTGTGGGGATCATAACGATTTCTTGAAAAGGGTCATTTGAAAGGTACTCGGAGCATCTGGGAATCAATTGCATTGCCACTTGAATTATCTTGAAGATGAGCTCGATTGGCACTTTCGGCTTCTTCATGAAAGAGAATTTCGATAACTCCTTCGATGCTGCAGTGACTTTTGATGCTGGTATTGATACCATGTTGAAGATGAGCTTGATCAGCACTTTCAGCTTCTTCATGAAAGAGCATTTTGATAACTCGTTCCATGCCTCAGTGACTTTTGATGTTTGCGTCGATGACATGTCTATAAGACGACAAAACCTTGCACCTGTTGATAAAAAGGTACTTTTATTCACTTTTCTAATGTTTGGATACAACAAAAGTAGAAGGAAAGAGGCCATATCATCTAACGCAAGGCATGGGGAATGAGAACTAACTTCTAAGCTCTTTCTTCTTCGTCTGTGCTGCTTCTGGGCCTGTTGTTCCCAAGATGAGATTGTAAAGGAGATCGAGCAAATGCTTACGCTGAATGGCTTCAGACGGCAAGCACATTTCCAGCCGGAGAGGTGATATCCCTTCGCAGAACCTCGTCAACATCTCCCCAAGCTTCCTATCTATGGACTCATCTTCTTCATTTTCTCTCACTTCGTTCATCGAATTCTCGGTCTGCAACATTATTTTCCTGAGCACAAAGGTCGGAATTTGATTCTCCACCATCATCACGTCTTTGACGGTGGAGTCTGGGTCATCATCCCAAATTGAGTCTTCCTTGATTCCGATGTTGGGTGACTTGTATCTGTACAGTAGGTCGAGCAAGAACAAGCTGTCGATGGTCATGATCCATTTCAGAGTGTCCGTGCCGACTTCCAGGTGCAGCTGGTAGCTTGCGCGAATCTTCGCCTCCTCCGCTTGGAGCAAACCAGCCGTCCGATCGAATGCCGGGAGCTTCAGCGCTGCCTGCGCCCGCCGGGCTGCGGCCAGCTTGGGGTGCTCCGTGTGGTAGAGCTGTGGCCGGAGGTGGTGGTATGGTCCCAGCGCAACATGGTGCGGGACGTAGGCCTCTGGCTTTGCGGAGCTGATAGATTCAGGCACACAGTGGACGGAAACCGGGGTCTCAATATCGATCCCGTGATGTAGGGCGTCTCGGATGTGCTTCACCCATTGCTCCTCACTAAGGCTTGGGTTGATGATTGAGGTCGACGATGAGGACATGCTTGTTCGACGAGGTTTAGAGAGCTAACTTATATCTTTTAGTCGCATACAAACACATGTATCTTTCGCCTCGTTGCAAATATGAAAGAAAACAAGGCTGAGCTTCGTGGTGATTGCGAAGATGACTTTGATTATTATTAGCGTTGAAGTGGGGCAAGTGGTAGATTTTTTTTTTTTTTTTTTTTTGGGCTGTTCTCCTGGGAATGAGAGCAACCTGTCGTGAAGAATCAATGGGTCGGTTGAATATGGTCAAGAGCTTGATCCGATGTGATAAGATTCCTTGTTCAAATCATAGTAGTCTCCCTTTCAGATCATTCGTACAATTCCCATCAATCAATGTGGCATCCTATTTTTGTCTTCTTTTTTCTCTCCCTTACGTTTCCTTTCCCCCTCTTCTGCCAAGTCCCCATCCACCCCACTTTTTTCTCTCTCTTTCTTTTCTCTCCTCCTGTCCCCTGCAGCTCCTCCCCTTTTTCTTTCCTTCCCCCCTCGCCCACACAGTCATTTTGAATTTGCAGTTCCTAGTTTGTCTATTCACGTGTTACTCTCACTCTCAGTAGTGTCTGCAAGTGTCTCTCAGTATTGTCTTCATCGGAGAGTGCATATTCAAATATATTATATCGCTTATCTATGGGGTTTTAATGGGACTTATATCTTAGCAGTCTATTTTTCCAAAAACTCAAAGTAATATAACGGTATTTGTAGCAAAGAAGAAAATGAGTTTATTAAAAGTACTAATTTTCCAAAATCTCCCCATCTTTGAAAAAACTTGAAGGATGTTGATACGTTGATGAATATTACAAAAAAAAATGTGTTTCTTTTTCCAATCCTAATCCGATCTATCGAAAAATTATAAGTGTTGACACCTAATATTTTAAAAAATAATAAATTAAATAAAATTCGGTTTTTGAAAATCTTTGTTGTTGAAAATATATTATCATTTCAAAATTTTAAAAAAATTAACCGTTTGATTTTTGGAGCCATTTTTTGTTGAGAAGATGAGTAGATATCGGGAAATCTTCAACGATTTTGAGTCTTTCCTCTATAAAAGAGGGCAAGTTTTCGGAACCAGAGGGGGGGGCTTCTCTTCATTGTTCGTCCAAAAAAATAGCAAATTGAAGAGAAAAAGAGAAGAAGTTCAGTGGCAGAAAGTTAATGGGGGGAAGTCTTCGGTAGAGGGTGAGAGAGACAAGTGAGAGAGAGAGTGTCAGGTGAGCTATGAAGCACGGACACTCTCCGGGACCCTTCGTGTCATGTCCGACACTCCGACACGTGTCCGACACGCTCCGACACGCGGTCAACGCGTGTCGGGAAAGTCGACACGCGGTCAACTATTTCCGACACGTGAGTCGGAAATTCCGACACGTGACTCCGACACGCACGGGGTTATTTTTATAAATTTTGAAAACTTCTGGGCTCTAAATATAAATATATGAAAAAAATAAAAAAAAACAAAAAAAATAAAAGTTAAAATGTAGTCGCACTCGCACGCACGGTTCTTCACTCTTCTCTTCGGCCTTCTCTTTGTCTTCTCCTCCAGTCGCAGCGAACCAGCCTGAGCAGTGACCGATTCTCTTCTTTTGCCGTTCTTTCGCCAGTGTTGCTTTGCCGACCGCGCGGCCTACCCCACCAGTCGCCGACTCGCCGTAGCCCCTGCGCCTCAGGTTAGCATCTTGCAATTTGGGATTTTTTTGGCAAACCCTAGTTCGGGGAAAGGGGGATTTTTCGGACCCTCTTTCTCCAGCGCTCTTGTGCCGTTCTTTTGCCGATTTCGCTCCCTAGGTTGTTGTTGTTTTTGTTTGGTGGACTGCTCATTGATTGATACTTCGCGTTCTCTTTCTCTCTAGTGCTCTGTCCGTTCCGTTTGTTCACGATTGTATTTGTGAGTGCATGGGTTCTTCACTTTAGTTCAGTCGCACGCACAGGTTCTTCACGTTTTTTCACTCGCACGCACGGGTTCTTCAGTTCAATCTTCTATTCAGTCTTCTCTGTCTTCTCCAGTCGCAGCGAACGAGCCTGAGCAGTGAGCAGACTACTTTGGTTCTCTTCTTTCGCCGTTCTTTCGCCGGTGTTGCTTTGCCGGCCGCGCGGCCCACCCCACCAGTCGTCGACTCGCCGTAGCCCCCGCGCCTCAGGTTAGCATCTTGCAATTTTGGATTTTTTGGCAATTCCTAGTTCGGGGAAAGGGGGATTTTTCGGACCCTCTTTCCGTCTCTCTGTCTCTAGCGCTCTTATGCCGTTCTTTTGCTGGTCTCGCTCCCTGGGTTGTTGTTGTTTTTGTTTGGTGGACTGCTCGTTGACTGAGGGGAAGGCGGGGGAAAACGTTTCAATGATGACTCCCCCCCCCCTCCAACGTGCATACCATCATGGTGATTCCATTCCTAACACGTACACGCAAAACCTTCTAGTTTTTTCAGAAATTGGATCTAAAGAATTGATTTTTTTTTCTTTTTTTTGTGTGGTTCGATTTGAATCCTTTGTAGCCAAGCATGTCTCGCTTTCCCCAGTCCATCTTACCTTTTCATGGGAAGAAAAAAAAATGGAAAAAAACAAAGCTCGATTAGAATTATTATTTTTTTTTTTTTTTGTGGTCGAAGCTCTTGATTGGAATTTAGAAATGGGGAAGAATTAACTTCTGGAGAAGTTGCCTGCCATGAGATATGTTCGATGGGATAGTCGTACCTATTTATGATAGGAGTCACTCAAATCGGTTACTACCAACAAGACCGTCCTTTTCTTTTGGTATGAGTTGATATTGATAATCTTGCTTAAAGTAGGTTAAGCCTTTTGCCCCAGATCTTTTTCTGGCTTCACATCATCGAATCGAAGATCGATGGAGCACCCGACGAGCCCCGTGAAATAAATAAATCTAGGCTTGAATGGCATATGATTCAGAGAAGCTAGCATGCGGTAAATGAGAAATTCAGATAAGCAATCTCCATTTTCTGAGTTGGAAATCTTCTGTCGATCCAACCAACGGCCCTATTCTTATGGGGGTTGTTGCATACTATGAGTGCCATTGTTTTCAATTGTATCGTGACTTGATGAAATCATTGGTTGAGTTCATGACATAGATGCAAAGACCAAAGAGAGTAATGGAGTCTTGTGAGTTTGTTATCATAAAGGAAGAAACAATCGACATATCTAAGTGAGCTTGCTATTCGATATGCCAAAATTTTTACTGATAAACAAGGATAGTCTTGTGAGGGGATAGTTTCGAATTTCGTTCTTTTGTTTCTATAGCATTCGAATGTGTTTCTCCCCTTTACAGAGTTCTTTTATTTTTTGGGTGATTTACTAATTTGTAATCTGTTATTTTTTGGGCGATTTACTGATTTGTAATTGATATTAAAGCATTACCATTCATACAATTAGTGCAATCTATGATCTAGGTTCTGAATGTTGGTTTAGAAAAGGGGGCTACATGAGGTAGACAGTGAGAAACTACAGGTTTAGTGGTTTTTAAGATGATATGGATTGTGCTTTGTTCTGATTTCTTTCTTCTTGGGTGTTTGACTAGCATTGATGTTGGTTCACTTGTTTCCAACTTGAAACCTTATAGCAATTGATAATAACATGTTTATTTTTTCTTCTTTTTTGCAGAATGTCTTCAAGTTCAAATATGGCTAGTAGTACTTCAAGCACACAAGCTACCTCTAGCAATGAAGTTGTAAAACAACCATTATGGAGGTATGTTACTAAGTTAGTTAATCATACTGATGCGGGGGGAAATTTGTCTTGGAGATGCAACTTTTGTGAAAAAGATTTTAAGAGTTCATATACAAGAGTGAGGTGCCATTTGATGATGATAAGTGGAAAAGGAATTGGAAAGTGCACAAAAGTAGAAAAAAAAAAGATCTTTTGGAGATGGAAAGATTAGATGAAGAGGTCAATACTAAATTAATGAGTATTGCACCTAAAAATGTACCTTTGCCTCCTGCTAGTTATTCACTTAGTGGTGGTGGTGGTGGTGACGGAATGGATTTATCATTGAACTCCAAAAAAGGAAAGGCGAAAGTGGGAGTGGAAAATCACTTGAAAATGCATTTAATATGACTCAACGGGATCGTCTAGATTGTGAGATTGCTAGGATGTTTTATTCGGCGGGCTTGCCGTTTAACCTAGCAAGGAATCCTTATTTTCAATCCGCTTTCACTTATGCTGCTAATCATAATATTGCGGGTTATGTACCACCGAAATATAATTTGTTGAGGACCACTTTGTTGCAAAGGGAGAAGGTAAATATTGATAGGTTGTGTACACCTATCAAAATCATGTGGAAGGAGAAGGGTGTAAGTATTGTGAGTGATGGATGGAGCGACTCACATAGAAGACCGCTTATTAATTTCATGGCGGTATCGGATGGAGAACCAATGTTTATAAAATCGGTTGATTGCTCGGGAGAAACAAAAGATATGCATTTCATTTTTAACTTGTTGAAAGGAGTTATCAATGAAATTGGGCATGAGAATGTGGTCCAAGTAATTACGGATAATGCTTCAAATTGTAAGGGTGCGGGACAACTCATTGAACAAGAATTTCCATCCATTATGTGGACACCTTGTGTGGTGCACACCCTTAATCTAGCTTTGAAGAATATTTGTGCTGCAAAAAATATGGAGAGCAATCAAATAGTTTATGATGAATGTAGTTGGATTTCAGATATTGTCAAGGAAGTTATGCAAATCAAACATTTCATCATGAACCATTCTATGAGATTAGCAATATACAATGAGTTTGTTAGCTTGAAGTTGCTTTCTATAGCGGATACACGTTTTGCTTCGATGATTGTGATGCTCAAGAGATTCAAGTTGATAAAAAGTGGTCTTCAAAACATGGTGATTTGTGACAAATGGAATATCTATCGGGATGTTAATCAAGAGAAAGCTAAGCTTGTCAAGGAGAAGGTGTTGGATGATTTTTGGTGGGATTTGATTGATTATATACTTTCCTTCACGGCTCCTATTTATGATATGCTTAGAGTTTGTGACACCAATAAGCCTTGTCTTCACTTAGTTTATGATATGTGGGGTTCGATGATCGAAAAAGTGAAGAAAGTTATATATGCACATGAAGTGAAGAGGCTAGATGAGAAGTCCACATTTTATGAGGTGATTCACACAATTCTTGTAGATCGTTGGACAAAGAACAATACTTCCACTTCATTGCTTGGCACATGCCTTAAATCCTAGGTAAGTTCTAAAATTGTATGAGATTATTACTTTAGTAGTTATTCTTTCTTTAACATGATAATATAATACTCATCTCATTTATTATTGTTTTCTAATTTTATTTCATTTTATTAAATAACAGGTACTATAGTGATCAATGGCTTGATGAAGATTCTACTCGAATTTCTCCGTACAAGAATAAGGAGATCAACCAAGAAAGACTGAAATGTTTCAAGAAATACTTTCCTAACTTGGATGAGCGCAACAAGGTGAATTTGGAATACGTAGATTTTGCAAGTAAAAATGGAGATTTTAGAGAATTGGATTCCATTCAAAATCGATATTCAATGGATCCTAAAGCTTGGTGGGTCAATCATGGTGCATGTGCACCGATACTTCAAAGTATAGCCTTAAAGCTTCTTGCACAACCTTCTTTTCATCATGTGCTGAGAGAAATTGGAGTACTTACTCATTTGTGCACTCGGCAAGAAGAAATAAGATGACCCCAAAACGTGCAGAAGATTTGGTTTTTATTCATAGCAATCTCCATCTTCTATCAAGAAAAAGCCCACACTATGCGGAAGGAGAGACTAAGATGTGGGATATTGGTGGAGATGCATTTGACTCGTTTGAAGATGTAGGGGTGCTTGAAGCTGCAAATCTTTCACTTGATGAGCCGGAGATGGAGTCTGTTTTTTTTGCAGAAGAAGTGGATAATGTGGATGAATGACTTTTTGTTATATTACTTGATGGAATGTTGATTGTTTATTTGCTTATTGTTAAATTTTAAATTTAATAGTGGAACGTGGATTACTTGTTTTTTCCTTCAAGTTTTATGGTTTATTACAATGAAATATAGTTGAATTCCTCAAATTAAAAAAATGAATGATATTAACAAATGTATGATTAATGTTTTTAGTATAGACTAATTCTAGACTTTTTTTATTATTATTATTTACTTATTTATGCATTTATATATAAAAATATTTATTTAATATTTAACGTGTCGGAACGTGTCGAAATTCTCTACTTTTTTAGAAACGACGTGTCGCGTGTCGTGTCGTGTCGTGTCGCGTGTCGCGTGTCGCGTGTCGGTGCTACATAGCAGGTGAGAGAGAAAAGAGAGAAAAAGTAAAAAGAGAGGAAAGGAAAGAGCGGTTTTGAAAAGGAAAAGTCAGCTGAAGCTTTTTTTTTGTATTTTTCCGCCGAAGTACAACAGCAACAGGGGAAGACAGTTCTGAAATCACGAGACTTTAACACGATATGGACGAGACTCCGGGAATATTTTCATGAAGAACTCAAAATCCAGTTCAACTTGTATGGGTCCAATGATTTTATATACTTCAGGTCAAAACAAGGTGAATTTCCATGAAAAAACAAATCTGAAATTGGACGTTTCAAAAGCTTAAATGAGTTCCAAAAATCATGGGAAAATTACAAATAGTCTAAAACTTTCATGAAGGATGCGATTTCAAATCCTGTGTTGAAAATTCTGTAGAAAATAGAAACTAAGTAAAGGTCCGATAATTGTTTATGAAGACAAATTCGGACCCTATAGTTTTTCAAAGATATTTTGCATGTACGAAGTTCAACCAAATTAAAGTATGTTCTAAAACCAGGTATAACACACATTTTTCATGAAGAAAATCTCACCAAATTCGTGCCACAAAAGCCAATACAAAATGGATAAATTTCCTGCCTATAGTGCCGAAAAAAGTTGTAACCTTAGATTCGTCCATGACTCGTGTCATTTAAGCTCAAATTAGCACACATTTCAACATACAGCATTCCAACAACACATCCTTAGACTCAATGAGCTAAATTTCAACAGTACTTGCCATGCACCTTTTCCGAAATTGTTGATGAACACAAGTAAGCATGAAATCAACCGAGGCAACAATAATTCTAGGAATTCGACCTCGATGCACAATCATCAACCTATGTAGCATATACGGAGCAGTTTCTTTCCCTCTTGTCCAAAGCAAGTCGCGACGTGGCTCAAAGGGTTTCGGAAGTCTGAGGTCATGACTAGCCTTAAGTGGTTTGAGGTCCGGCTGAGGCGAGACGGCAAGCAGCACACAGGTTGTCGGGGAAGTCGCGGTGCTGCATGCAGTGCGTCACGCACGTAAAAAAGAAGAGAATTACAGAGAGATGATGAGAGATGTTGAAGAGCGGAGAGCAACGGTGAACTGAAGAGGGACGGGCGGTGTTGCTTCATTTATGTCGCGGTAGTCCGTCCCACTCGTGGTCGTCGTCGTTGACTTTGGCTGCCAGGAAATGTGCAGCTGGGGACTGTGTGTCACTCATTGAAGGGACTGAATGGCCTGGTGCGGTGTCGCACGAAGGAATATAGCTGAAGGAAGGAGCAGCTACTGGCGTGTAAAGCCATTCCCTCTCCTTCAAGCGGCGCGGCGTTGACTCAGCAACGCTAATTCGCACCAGCTAGAAGAATGTCATGCTTTGATGGGGCTGGTGGCAAGCTCTGGCTGAGAGGGCTGCGTTGTTGGTGGTGAGCTGCTAAGGTGGCGCTATCCGGTGATGACGCGGCGAGGAGCGGTGATGTGGTGTTGATGCAGCGAGTGAAGTGGCGCTGAGTTGGTGTCGTGGGGATGTGGTGACATTGCGAGTGAGGCTAAGGTGGCTCGGTGAGGATGGAAGCGAGTTGAGTTGGTGTGGTCCGATGTCTATCTTGGTGCCGTTGACTATTAAGGATGCGTTTGGTAATGATTTTATTCTTGGGAACAGATTATGATCTGAAATGATTATTTTTTATTCTGTTTCCGGGAACAATTTTTAAGCATTTTAAGCCGTTTGGTAACTATCCAAAATTTCTGATTCTGGAATAGAATTGTGTTTGGTACCGTGTTCATTGATTCTATTCCAAATCAATTTCTTTTAATTTTTAAATATTTTTTTTTTACTTTTTTACTTTTTTCCTTGTTTTCTTTTCTTTTTTCCTTTTTTTCCTTTTTTTTCCTTTTTCTCCTATTCTTCTTCTTCTTCTGGCCGGTAGCAGATCTGAGGACTGGCCAATGGCCAAACGAGGGCCAACGACCTCACCAAAGCGTTACCAGCCCTCGGCGAGGCTAGCCCTCGTCGGTCGAGCCTCATCGACAACTGGGCGAGGCTCGCCAAGCCTCGTCAATAGCCAGGCCGACCTCGTCGGGGCTGGGCGAGCCTCGCTGGGGCTGGATGAAGCCTACCTGGCCACCGGCGGAGCTAGGTGTCATGAGGCAAGCCCAGCCGCGCAAGGCCAAGCCTCGCCGGTGGCCAAGCGGGCCTCGTCAGGGCTGAGCGAGGCAAGCCCAACCACAGCAAGGCCCGTTTGGCCATCGGCAAGGCTAGGTGAGCCTCGCTAGTGGCTGGGCTTGCCTCTGGCGAGCTCGCCGGACCTCGCCTTGGCCTAGTGAGCCTCCGGTGACTGGCAGCGGCAGCGGATGGTGGCGTATGGTGGCGGATGGCGACGGACAATGGCGGCGGGATGAAGAAGAAGAAAAGAGAAGAATAAAAATAGTTGGTTTTGATTCTTAAATTTGTTCCCGGAGCAAGAATCAATTTTTCTTTTTTATTCTTAATTCTGTTCCGAATTTAATTTCAGGAACAAAAAAATAGAAATTTATTCCTGGGAACAAAAATTTTACCAAACGCGATTCTATTCCAAAACTACTCTCGGGAACAAAAAATTAGAATCTGGCACTGTTTGGATGGTTACCAAACATGCCCTAAGCACCCAAGTCTCATGATTCGTTGAGCGAAGATCCTGATGTTACACTATATATTTATGCTGAAGTGTCATTGTCTCACTTTTGTGTTTTATCATTAACCCTTTATAAACTTATTGTCCTAATTGTTAAAAAAAGTAATAATAAATAAATAAATAAAGAGGAAAAAAGGTAAAATTGACCTAAAATGATGACAAAATGTAAAACAAAGAAATTGACTATTTGCATTTTGTTAAGAAAGTGCGCTTGCTAAAATAACTTAATTGCCCTTTTAATGCAATAATTAACCTCATTCTTGCCCAAACTTATAATGCTCTTTTAATTTTTTTTTTTTACTTTTGAATTTAATAAATGTTTTTTGGTTGAAAAATGATTTTTTTTTTCAGTTATTGAAAGGATAGCATAATATTCATTCAATGTTCTCTATGTAGATCAATATAATGACGAGTTATTTTATTTTATTTTATTTCTCCGTGCTAATAAAGTTGTGAATTTCATTAATTGTTAGGTTATAATTTTTCACATGGAATGAAAATTAATCAGGAAAGTGAGTAGCGCGTGCATGAAAGCTTGTATACTACGAAACCAAAACACTATGTCGTCTTACTTTTTACTATTTCCAAAATTACCTCGCTTAAGTTGACAAATAAGTAAGTGATCCTGATTATTATTATTATTTTTTTTATGGTAGTTATATTCCAACACCAATTCCCTCCTCTCATCAAATAACGCCTACTTATTTTCCTTTCTTTTTTTTTTTTTTTTTTTTTTAAAGAATTCTCACTAGCTCTTTATTTAAGTTATATATTTATTTAATCTTGCACATGCATGTTGTTAAATTAATGTCTCAAGTCTTTATGGATTTGATCAGTTGGAAGATTTTGATTTGTTCAAAATCTGTTACTCCCTATCCAAATTAGATTTTGGTTTCTTATTCATGGGCGTGGGTTTTCGATAATAGTCCAAGAGTGCATTCTTGCCGATAAGACTTTAAGTTTGAACCAAAAGTTTTACACTAAAGGACAAAAGATGGGCGCACTATCTTTTTTATTATATTTTTCTTTTGAGGGCATTTCTCCTGCAGCCATACGTGGTCTCTTTATAAAAGTGGCATGAAAGGTGAGGACTCTATAATATAAGGTGCGTTTGGTACAGTTTTTTCAAGGAATTTTTGACCTCCAAAGTCCCTTAGGGAAATACTGGGGTGTTTGGTAAGTTTTCTGAAGGAGCTTTCGGCTAAATGCTAGCATTGACAAAACTGAAAGCCCAATGCTAGTACCTACTAGCATTTGGCGAAATGCTAAAATTAGTTTTTTCTTTCAAAATTACTCTTACTAATTCTTCAATTTTTTTTTTTATTTTGTCCCTCAATATACTTTTTTAATTAAAAAATGACTCAAACCCTTTGCCGATCCAGCGAAGGGCTACAGTCGCTGATGAGTCAAATCTGGCACCGATGGTCGTCGATTGAGGTTGCCCAACCTCGGCCGACCTCTGTCAAGGGTCGCATGATCCAAGCAACCACTAGCTGAGGTCGTGAGACTTAGGAGACGGTCATGTGGGTGTGCGCTACTTGGGTCAAATGACTCATTGAAGGTCGCCGGTGCCAAATCTGGCTCGTTAGCGGCCATAGCCCTTCACCGGACTAACAAAGGGCTTAGGTCATTTTTTTAATAAAAATATAAAAATATATACCCAAAGCCCAATAAAAAAAAAATTTTACCAAGCACAACTTGAACTCAAAATTTATTTGCAAAGAGTTTTTCCCAAACGCATATTGTATTTTCCCAAATAACTTTTATTTTCAGCATTTGCATTACACTTAAAGCCCTTTTGCAAAATTGAACCAAACGCACCCATATATGTTGCCGAATCCTTGTTGAAGTTGCACACGGTGGGTTCAAGGTCAAAATTGTTGACTCTAGGCACAATATATTAAAAGATGTGGGTTTCTTCACAAGAAAACAAGCATCAAATGTTCAGAGTGCCACACAAGAACAAGAGCCACAGAAGCCAAGAACACAATCAAGAAGAAGCTGCCGTATGCAAGAAAAAAGACAAACGCGTTGAATTCTATCTTGGGCATATGTAGAGGGCTTGAACGCTTGAAAGATATTGTGCCGTGAGTTTATGTTGAAGTGAATTGTTTATTTGTAAATACTTTGGGTTTGGACTTAAATCTTGGTATGGGAAATATTCAAGTGTATGAGTAATTATAAACTTTGATTCCCCAATTATAATTAATTATTTGCCGTTGGCTCTTCCTGTGGATATAAGGTATTGATACTCACATTGAGCCAAGTAAATCTCTAGTTTTTATGATATTTTTCGCATTGACTTATTTGTAAGATCCTATTGTTTCCGCATATTATATTTCGATTAGTATTAGAGCTTCAGATTTGATTTCTTAATTATGATTTGGAGCTTTTGCTTATTTGATTATTATCTGGAAATTCTATTATTACAATTATATTTGAGGCGAAATTTGAAATTGAGAAATTTAACGGGAGGAGCAACTTTGGGTTATGAAACATCAAGATGCGAGCGCTACTAACAATCCAAAGTTTGGCCAAGGTATTGGATGGTGAATAAGAGTTGCCGCTTATAATGAAAGCCTCTGATAGGTAGAGTTAATGGAAAGAGCAAAGAGTACAATCTTGTTGAATTTGTCGAATGAAGTGTTAATAGAGGTGGCAATGTTATGGGCAAAACTTTAGGTACTCCATGTAAAAAGGGTTTGAAAAATTGCTTATAAATGTTGAAGAGAATGTTTCAATTTAAATATACTAAAGGTACATTTATTAAATCTCATTTAGATGAATTCAATAAACTCATAATGGATTTGAAGAATGTTGGTAAGATACTTGATAATGAAGAACGGGGCATGTTGTAGGGGCCTACTACAATTACCTTGGAAGAGGTAAAGTGTGTTCTATTCTTTAAGGAGTGGCAGAGAAAGTTACGAGATGATGGTCTAATGCAAGAGGTGGTGCAAGCATTAACGATTCTAGGTCGAGAATAACATCGAAGGCCTAGTGGAAATAGAGTTAAAAGTAGGTCGAAATCATGCTAGAGAAAGTCCAAGGTATGTGTGAAGTGCTTTGAATGTGACGAGGAATGGCATATTAGGAAAGATTGTTTGAAGTGGAGAAACAAATGCGATAGATTGAATGCCACAAGAAATGTAGCGAATGATGCTAAGCAAAGTACTAGTGATACAGAGGTTCTTTTATGTGTGCTTGCTAGTTCATCAAGAAATGAATTGGTGCTAGATTTGGAGCATTCTTATCATATGACGCCTCATAAGAATTGTCTTACTAATTATCAGGCTACAAATTGTAGTCAAGTTCTTTTGGGGAATAACATAGCTTGCAAGGTTGTGGGGATGGGGATAATTGGTATTCGGGTGCACAATGGAATCATACGCATATTGATAAACATGAGGCATATACTCTAACTCAAGAAGAACCTTATTTTTCTAGGGACACTTAACGACAAGTACATCACTGAAGGTAGAGTACTGAACATCTCTTGACGTGTCATGATAGTGATGAAATGAAAGAAAGTGAATACTCTTTATTAGTTACAAGGAAAGACCATGATTGGAATTATTGTAGTTTCACCAGGTGAGTTAATCTCTGACTTAACTCAGTTTCGGCATATGCATTTATGGCACAAGAGTGAGGCAAGTATGAAGAAACTAAGTAAAAAGGGGTTGTTGAAGAGTGAGCATTGCATCTTTAGGAAGTAACACTAAATAAAGTTTACTCCAATTGTGCATTCGACCAAGTGACTAGTTAAATACATTCATTCAAACATATAGGTTCCTTTGAAAGGAGGTGCCCGGTATATGCTAAAATTTATCGACAATTATTCAACGAATGAATGGTTATACTTTCTGAAGCACAAATATGATGTATTTGATCGGTTCAAGAAATTTAAGACATTAATTGAGAAGGAGTTACATGAACAAATTAGGTGCTTGAAAACTAATAATGACATGGAGTTCTGTGATAAAGATTTTATTGAATTTTATAAAAACGAAGGAATTATGAGACACCACCTAGTACTTGGGACACCATAGTAGAATGACATGGCATTAAACAATAACAAAACTTTGCTTGAGTGAGCTTGATGCATGCTTTTGTATGAAGGACTAAGCAAAGAATTTTCGGGCAAAGTAATGAACATGGTATGTTACCTGGTTACTCGATTTCCATTATCTACTATCGAGTTTAAGACTCTTGAGGAAGTATGATCATGGAAACTATTGACACCTAAATTTTACAATTTTATTTAAGATTTAATCGCATAAAAATTAGGGATTAATTTTCAAATCCTAGACAAGAAAAAAAGAAAAAAAAAATCATTAAAAGGTATTGTGTTTTCATTATTGCATGGTCTTTTCTTAATTTTTTCCAAAAGAAAATTGTCATAAAAAAGAAAAAGGATTAAAAAATTATCAAAAGAAATTAATTACAAAAAAAAAAAAAGAGAAAAGAAAAAGAAAGGAAAATAGGAAATATGAGACTGGGCCGGGGGCAGGTCAGCCCGGCCTCTCTCTCTTTCCCTTTTCTTTCTTTTCGCCTGGGCCGGCCCACTTTCCTTTTTATTTTGCCCAAGATGAGCCCAGCCTTCTTTTCCTCTCTCTCTTCGTCCTTCACGCATTCTGCAGAAAGGAGGCGGACGTCCGCGAGCAAGAGGAAGGACAGAGGTTGAAGGGACAAGCATGAGCCTTGCACCGGAGTTGGTGGTCGGGGGGGCAGACCGGCAGCAACAGCTGGCTTGGCAGAAGGCCATGCGCGTCGATGCTTAAAAGCGAGAGAGGAGCAAGTGAAGCGGGGGGGTTCTCGGCTGTTTTTTTTTTTGGGTCCTGCAAGGAGGCGTTTTCCAAGAAGCAGGGCCCGCGGTTCGCCTCCTCCGTCGAGAAGCAGCGCGGCAGCGACAGGGCCAATGCCGCGACGGACGCGAAGAGGAGCCATTTTTCGCAGGAGCTGCTCAGGAAGCCCAAGTACGAGCCCGACCACGACAGCGACGCGCTATACTTTAGCTCCACTTCCATTTCTTCCGACTCGAGCTCGGGCGGGTTCTCGTTCTCGGACACCGAGTCCGTCAGGGGCGCGAGAACGACGGCCACTTCGTCGTCTTCTTGCTTCGCGCTGTTCAGGCTCAAGCCCGTGAAGCCGAGAGTCGCCGCCGCCAAAAGGGAGGAGATACGGCATGCTCCGTTTGGCGAACAGAGAGAAGGCCGAGAAGACCATGGGCGTCAATGCTGAAAAGCGAGAGAGGAGCAAGTGAAGAGGGGTTTTTTTTTTCTTGTTTTTTTCGGCATCGTTTTGAGCAACACGCGGATGCAGGGAGACAAGGAACAACGAGCATAACGAGGAGCAAGGAAATGAACGACCATTCCGGTGAAGTATTCTCTCGAGTTCCTCGCCCGACCATCATTCTTTGATAACCGGAAGTTTTGGTCTTGACTGGTGACCGTGATATGTTCTTTTCCAAAGACGAGGTTAGCCGAGCTCGATCCCCCTTTTGTTCTGTTTTGTCTCGATCGACCTAAGGGCTGAGATTTGTTTGCTTCGGTTATGCACGTGTGGGTCTCGGGTGAGTCACCTCTGACTTCAGGGAATGCGTTTGTTGCTTGATTTTGATTCTAGACATGACTTCGAGCCCTGAACTGAGAGTCGATTCATGCTTAAACTCGAGATTGATGTGCCCTTGCCTCTGTGCTCGCTGAACCGCGTTTGTTTTGTTTATCGCTTGTGGTGTTTCTACGTGATTGTTCCAAAAAGGTTGGGTATTGTTGAGTTGGCGAAGGTTTTTCTTGGTTCCGTTAAGTGGATTAACGGTCGCCGGAGTTTGTGGCCGGCGGTGGTCGACGCCAGTGAGGATGGAAGCGAGTGGTGAAGGGCCGGTGGTTGTACAGCCACCAGCAACCAAGGATTGCCAACTGTGAAGAAAAAGATGCACCATGGAAGCCATCGGTGAAGAAGAAAGCATGGGGAGAAGAAGACCCAAAGGGGAAAAAAAAACAAAAAAAAATGGCAGAAAAAGTGAAACACAAAAGCTTGGCTTTGGGAAAGAGAAGCCGCAGAGAAGAGATGTAGTAAAAAAGACGAAATAGGGAAAAGACAAAAAAAATTTTGATTAAAATATTAATATTAAAATAAAAAAACAAAAAAGACAAAAAAAAGTTTTAAGTAATCGGTTTTGTCTATTTTAGTTTTAATCCAGGTTTGTGTCAAGCCAATGGACCGGATTGGGTTTACTGGTCCGAATCCATTTTTCTAAATATAATAATATAAATATTAAAAATTTCAAAATCAAAAATAAAAAAATAACAGAAAATTCAGAATTTCATTTGAAAAATTTTAAAAACAAACTTTCCAAGCTATTTTCTTAAAAAATTGAAGTTTCTTAACTCTAAAGTATGCTAAAAAATTGAGTAAGCCCTTAGTGCTCTACCTTAGGGTTTCAATGTTCTTCAAAGACAATTACTCTTGTTTGTATGCTTGTGCTGTTTTGACCCCTTTAGTCCAGTTAAGATTAACATTTATCTTTTCCTTAATGTTAAATACTTGCTCTCCTATGCAATTTATTTAAACATTTACCTTGGTTGCTAACTATTATTTTAATGATTGTGCACCTATATAATCACTTCACATGTTAGCGGATTGGTATAAAATTAACCTAAATTATTTGACAAAAATCTCTTTTTTTAAATGAACAAGATTAGGTACCGAAAGGGTACTAATTGGTTAATTAGTGTAATCAAATCCTCGATCCTAGATTATTTAGTTGCGTAGGAAGTGAGGTATACTCACATGGCTCACTTAATTGTAACCGACCTCAATAGGCTAGTGGCGGCTCCTTATTGCGAAATTCTTAAAAATACCCCAATGTCACAAGAGGTATAAGCTTGGGAGAGTCCATGCCTAATCATGGGCCTTAAGTCCGTCCTTTAGGCAATGCCCCTAAACCTATTCTCTCCCCTTGAGGGGTAGGTCGCGATAAAAACCTATTAATATTTTAGATTACTTATATTCAAATATCCTGTGTATGCTCATGCGAGTGATATTTTTGAGTTATGCACATGGGTGAAATGCTACTGACTATGGTGCACTAATCTAGATCACTTGGTTTCTAATCAGCAAAGACGTAATCTTAAACAAGACTGCAATACTTCAACAAATGAGTCTTGTAACAAAACTAGCAAAATAGACTGATCATGGTGTCATTAGTGAGGTAGAGCTTCAGGTGAAGATTTCGAAGACCTTAAAAGTAACAAAAGTTGAGATTACAGATGATGATGTAATTCCTAAAGTTGGTGATAGTGACAAATCAACACAGCCGCAGTACATTATAGCTGCAGACAGATAGAGAAGGAAAATTAAATCACTACTACATCATAGTTATACATATATTACTTATGCATTGACAGTAGCTGACGAGGTGAAGATATATGAGCCTTTGTCTTACTTTGATACAATGGTTATGAGTGAGTTGTCGCAGTGGCTAGGGGCTATGAGCGTAGAAATAGAATAATCACTCATCAAAATCATATATGAGAGTTGGTCAAAGTACCTGAGAACCAAAAGATTGTCGAAAATAAATAGGTTTTTAAATGGAATGAGGGTGTGACATCCAGATTTTTCGAGTCCTAATTTCGACTAGATAAGTAGGGCCATTTTCATCGAAAATTTCAGAGGACCGTTCTTGAATTCGAAATTGCGATGCAAGTTAGATTATATGATGGGAAAAGTCATGAAATGGACAAGGATGCCTTGATGGATTTATTTAGGCTTCAATTGAAATTTTGTTTGTTGAGAAGTGAACCAATTTAAGGGGGAAAATAGCAAATTCATGCCACCTCTACCCCCACATTTTGGCCTATCTAAATCTTCTAGAAGGGGCATCTTTGGCAAGGAAAATGAAGTGGAAGACAGCTGGTGGCTGACATAAGAGAGAGAGAGAGAGAGAGAAAAGAAAAGAGAAATTGGTTTTCTCTTCTTCTTCTTCTTCTCTCCTCCTCCGTCGACGAACCCCCCCTTTCTTCCTCTTCTCTTCGGTTGCTCGGCACCATGGAACCGAAGAAGCCGAAGAAGCTCAGCCCGTCACCGCTTCTCGCCGTCGTCGTTGCCCACCGGCCGGAGCTACCGCCGCCGCTGCCGTCCGCGCATCTCCGCCCCTTCTCCCTCCTTCCTCTGGTTCGAACGAAGCGAGAAACAGGGACAGCAGCAAACGCCGCACGCGTGACGCCACCGACCTCCGCCCCGCCGCCCCCCGTTCGCTTCACACTCGCCCGCGCGCCGCCGCTGCGCCGCCGCGCTCCGCCGCCTCGCCACTACTCCGTGCGTCACCATCTCTCCCTCGCTCGGCCCTCTGTTTCGCGAAGTTTCAGATCTGGTGGAGCTCCGCCGGAGCCGTCCACCCCTCCTCCGGCCACCGTGAAGCCTCGCCTTGGTCTTGGTTCGGCCCCTCCGTCCATTTCCGACCCAACCCAGCTCCGGATCCACCCTCATTCGCCCTTAACCAGCCGTGCACAGAGAGTGCAGGAAATGGGTTTCCAGCACTGTTCAAGGCCGTTTTGGGCCGTTTCCGACCCCCGAACCCGAGGCCCGCTTTGGGAAGAATTGTTCCTCGCGCCGCCGCCGCCGTCGGATTGATCCGATTTGCGCGCGATTTGGTGAGTAATCTCACTAATCCTGGATTAGTTGGCTAATTATGCTTTAGGTTGGTTTAGTTTTAATTAATTATGTTTAGGTTGTTAGATTAGAATTAATTAGCGATTATTAGTCAATTGTGATGTGATTTAAATAAATTGATTGCGCAATTAGCAAGTAGACGTGGTCTACTATTTATTGGAAGTATCTCGGGAATTTTCCGACGCCTAATCGGGCTTCAATTTGAAGATTTGGGCCTAAGTGTGATTTTTGGCATTTAAATATTGATTTTCGGAATTAAATTAAATAATTATTTATTTTCCGAAAATTCAAGGGAGATGGTTCTGGAACCGGAATATTATGCTGATGATCGTGGCGAAGTCGTTTATTTAATCGGACTTTATTTTAAGCTAAATTGAATTTTTAATATTAATCAATTTTCGAAATTAATTAAATAATTATTTATTTCCTGAAAATTCAACTGGGATGGCCCGTGACTGGAAAATTATGCTGATGACCGTGGTGAAGTTCGTTTATTTAATTGGACCTTATTTTGAGCTAAACAGAATTTTTAATATTAAATAATTAATTTTCGAAATTAATTAATTATTTATTTATTTTTCGGAAATTAAGTTTGAGATGGCCGATGACCGGAATTTCATGCTGATTGTCATGGTGTGGTTCGTTTATTTATTCGAGGCTTAATTTGTGAGAAATTGATTTATTAGTGATTTAGGATTTATTCCTAAATTGAATAATCTTTGGTTATTACTTGAAGAATAACCGGGCATCGGTTGATAATGCCAATATATTGAAAAAGTTGCCGAGTGGGGCCGTGATACCACTACATATAACATTGCCGAGTGGGGCCGTGATGCCACTACATATAATATTGCCGAGTGGGGCATATACCACTACATATAGCATTGCCGAGTGGGGGCCGTGATGCCACTACATGCCGAGTGGGGCCGTGATACCACTACATATAACATTGCCGAGTGGGGCCGTGATGCCACTACATGCCGAGTGGGGCCGTGATACCACTACATATAACATTGCCGAGTGGGGCCGTGATGCCACTACATATAACATTGCCGAGTGGGGCCGTGATGCCACTACATATAATATTGCCGAGTGGGGCCGTGATGCCACTACATATAATATTGCCGAGTGGGGCCGTGATGCCACTAAATCTAAGAAAATTGCTCGGTGGGGCCGTGATTACCACTTATAATTAAGTTGTGTCCTAAGGACAATGATTCATAATTGGGAACTAAATTGGAATAGTTGAAATGACCGGAAGTGGTCATGTTGACATGTAATCGACTAGGTCGATTGATCGTTGCTTTGATTTGACGTCGTGAATTGATTGACTGATTGGGAATGACCATGAGATGGTCTGATTGACTTGTAATCGACTAGGTCGATTGATCGATGATTCGATCTGAGTGTGACTTGATGTGATTCATTGCCTTGGTTGGATGTTGTGAATTGAATGATTGAATGGAGATGATCATGAATGGTCTTCCTGGCATATAATCGACTAGGTCGATTTGATCGATACTTCGATCAGTGATATGATTGCTTGTGTGCCTATTATGAATTGTACTGACTTGCAGGTGGGATCTGATGCCAAGGTACGTCTTCTGCCCTATGCGTGTATAGGCAGCCTATAGTATAATAGTTTACTAATCGGGCTTAGTGGGGTAGAACTCGCTGAGACGTAGTCTCATCCCAGTTGGGGAAAAACATTTCAGGAACCCGTTGAGGAGCTGAGGAGGAATCTGAGAAGGAGAACTCGGAGGTGAAACTTGAGGAGAATGATTTTTGGAAGAAGAAGATAATCCCGAGAGAGGCCTTGAGTATGGCCCGATGGATTGAGAGTTTATCTTCTTTTGAGATCTCCTTTTTGATATGAATAGTTATGAAGTGGTTTGTGTTTTGTATAAAAGTTTGGTTATAAGTTTCTATATGGAAAATATGGCCCCGCTTTTCTATCCCATTGTTTTATTGTCTGGGATTTTAATTGCTTCCGCATGTGCTTAAAAATGAAAGGGTCGGCGATACATTGTCCTGGGATATCGCACTATAAAATCGACCAAGTGAGACGGATGTGTGCGTGCCTGAGGATCGGGGCGTGACATCCTATTTAAGTGGTATCAGAGCGAAGTTGAAGATTGGAGTGATAAGGAGCGTTGACCATGGGATAGTTAGTAGGAAAGGCCTTTAAATTCATGCTGGTGCATGTCTGTGTTAGCTGGATGCTAGAATTGATTGTCGTGTGAGAATCGCTCATCTTCTAATCCAGTGTGGATGTGGAAGACGGGTTTCAGTGTAAAGACTGAACCATGAGCGAGCGGAGCTGAGAACTCCTAGTAAGAGGACAATGTCCTCGTGACTCGGATAATGCGTCGACAAAGATCGGTACCCGAGGTGGTTGTGGCAGAGTGGCTCGGCCAGCTCGAGTGTAAGAGTACCACTTTGCAAGTTGGTACTAGTGTAAACGCGTCGAATGATCCTAATTTCGATAGGATCGTTCTGATGCAAGTATTTCTTGGGATCTGGATGAGCCTGTACGGTCAGAATCAAGTTGTTGCTGTTGTTGATACCCTGCTGAGATCCAAAGTGGAGATGTAATCCAGAAGCGAGTCATTGCATCCAAGTCAAGGTACAGATCCAGTTCAGGCAGAAATGAAAATCGGTCAGGGAAAAGATCGAGGTCGAGAGTGGTTTTAGCAGACCGATGAGACAACCAGAAAGAGTGTGCTGTCACTTGGTAGGAGATAGAAGACTCACCTGATAGGTGTCAGAATTGTAGATGGAAGCATGGATGAATCCAGTGTCCGAATATGATTAGAACATGTTGTGATGATGACTAGCATGGCCATCAGATGAAGGACTGTCAGTGGAAGTCTAAGGTAGCATAGACATTGCTACTGCGGCCAGAACGCCACTAGGATGGCGAAAGGAATGGGAGTAGAATGGACCTTGCACCAATCGGAAAGAATGTGTCGAAGGTGATTTTATCGAGTAGCGCAGCGAGTTTTTGTGCTAAGTAGTAGAACTTAAATTGTTGAAGTAAAAGTGAAAGAGAAGGGAATCACTATCAACAGTTGTGCTTGACTAGTTGCTAAGGTGTGAGTTTGACACCGCATGAATAGTGTGGGCTCAAGCAGCATTTAGTGATAATGAATCACAATCTTGGAGTAAGCCAGTTTAGTCCATTAACATGTGAAAGTGTCGAAGTTATTGGGAGTTGAAAAGAATCTTCGATTTCATTAATCTCATTGGCTGGAGGCAACTTGTTTGTTAGACGGAGGTTGCCAAGGTTGCTTAGCGATTGTCTTGGGTAGGACTGATTGAAGAACTAGAGATGGAGGACATCTCAGTGGTCTAAGAATTTCTAGATGTGTTATCACAAGAACTCGTCGATCGCCGTCGAGAGAAAGAGATAGAAAGTGCGATCGAGCTAGCACCAAGATGGAGCTATTCTCGAAGGTTTCTTACCAGTTGTTGTTGTCTGAACTGGTAGAATTGAAAATGCCGATGTGAAGATTGATGAATGAGGTATTCGTGCATGTCAGTGTATTACTTTGGGGAAACATTAGTTTTGTTTGTGAAAAGAAGAAAGATGGTTTGTTGCGAGTGTGCATCAACCATAGTCAACTCAATTAGGTGAAGATCAAGGACAAGTGTTCTTTACCAAAGATCAATGAATGGTGTGACTAGTTATAAAGAGTATTGATGTTTTAAAGGTCGACTTGAGATTATGAAGTCGTTAGTTATGAATCAGGATGGAGGTTGTAAGAAAGACAACTGTTCGTACTTGATATGGTCTTTATGAGAGTATTGTAAGATCGTTTGGCTTGGTGAACACTTCAAATTGTCAAACTTGACAAAACGAGTGTTCAAAGAATACCTAGATCAATGGTGATCGTGTGATGTAGCGACGTTCTAGGGTGTTCATTAAGTGATGAGGATCACGAGAGCCCCTAGAATGGTCGTGTGGTTACGAGCAAAGGAATCTTCATAGATCCACCAAGATCGAATCGTTGTTAATGGACCGAGACCGACATCAATGTCGAAATCGAAGTTGTGGGGATTGGATAGATTACTATAGAAGGGTTGTGAAAGAATTTTCAGCATCGGTATCATCATGGGCTTGACCTCTTGAGAAAGAAGAGAAATTCATTAGCATAGACAAGTATGAGGATAATTTCCGAGCTTAAAGGATGGGGGCTCGGAAAGCATGAAACCTTTAGTGATGTGTCTTGCCAACGTATGTATTGATGCAACATGAGAAGATTGTTGCATAACCGTCCACGCTAGTTGAGACCCAATAAGTGGAATACGAAGCGGTATCGTGAACCAAAATTTTGGCAGAACTATAATGATGTTATTTGGTATTATCTTGAGAGAATGAAAGAAGTAATTAATGTGTTGAGCCGAGAGTCTTCCAATGTGCAGAGACTGGCTAAAGTATAGACTTTACTTGAAAAGAATTTGAAATTTGGTTTTCAAATTTGAGGTAGGCTACCTTTTAAATTTTATAGCCGCCCTCAAAATTGAACCAAATGTTCAAGTTAGAATCGGCGCTTAGTTGACAGACATAGATGTTCAGAAGATCTTATAAGAAAGATATTGACTTTAAGATTTCTGAAGATGGAAAGTTCGGGTTCCATGAGTGATTGAGTGCACTTGACAGTGTAGCACTCAGAGAAAAGATCTTGTCAGAAGTTAACTATAGTATTGCAGCTTTGATCAGATGGTGCAAGTAAATCAGAATCGGCATTAGCTAGATCAGTAAGCTGATATGAAGATAAATATCGCCAAGCGGGTTGAAAGTGTCGAAGTGTCAATAAGTGGAATGCGAATCGAGAAAATTTTACAATCACTTGAGAGTCCCAAGTGGAAATGGAAATATATAGCTTACTAAGGATTCAGGGGATTATTGGTACCATTTGAGAATAGTGGTTGATCGATAGATGGAGTTGGTCCACTTTGGTGCAGTACGAATAGATTTTGTTTTAAGTGTGTAACATCCAGATTTCGGGCTCTGATTTCGATTAGATAAATTGGGCATTTCATCGACACGATTACAATGTTTTTCTCTGAGTTGGCCACTCATGAGATAACTAGACTAGCTGGGTGAGTTATTAAGGACCTTAAGGCAAATAGACTTGAGAATTCGACCATGGATCGACTTCTCGACCGTGCTCATCTTTAGAGATCATTGCGGCACAATATAAAATCGATTTGAAATCAGAGATAGATCGGCTCGACTGAGATGAATGACCGATCGTGGGTGACTCCACTAAATTGGAAAATTCTCATCGACCGGTACTAATTTGATGTTCTATCGTTTTGGGACCCTGTGTCCGTATTTGAACCTTTGAGATTTTCACGACAATCGAGAGTCGCCAATGTGTCGAGTGGGTTCATTGTGGTTCGAAGAAAATCGACCACGGGTCATTTGTCCTAAAAAGCTCTGAACACTACCCGGTAGCCTAGGTCTCACTAAAAGCGTGTCGGAGTGAAATTAACCGCCAATCTAAATTCGATTTCAGAAATTGAAGATCCTATCTTGCCACAAAGTGGGTATATCGAAGTGTGTGTGTGTCTCGGATAGTTCACCGACACGGAGTGTCGAGGATGAATTATATCTTGAATCCTTTATTAAATAGATCGAGATTATAAGTTGAAAAGAAAGTGAGCTTTCGAGAGGGTTCTTTATTAAGCGAAGTTGCATAAGATCGAGAGTTATATTAGATCTTGACCGAGAGATTCCCATTTCAGTGGTGAAAAGAAAGTGAATAATGATGTCGGTGAATCGAAAGTAGAAAATTGCAAGTGTTTGCGGTTGATCGGATCGTTGTTAGATCGAGTAAAAGATTGCTTAGAATTGTCAGAAATTTTGAATCATGGAGGTTCGAAGGTTTACTAGGGAGTCGAGAAAAAGAGATCAGATGTGAATGACATAATGTCTTATGTGAGAAGCTTAGTTCAGTTGTTGGTTCAGAAAGAGCAAATTTTGTGTACAAAGAAGATCTCCTTGGTCAAAGTGGTTAGACAACGCCACGAGACCGAATGATCAGCGTGGAAAAGGGAGACTCGATGAGACGACAATACCCCCACCTTTCGTTTATGAATTGGTAAAGGTTTAAATTTCGAGGACGAAATTTTTATAAGAGGGGAAGAGTTGTGACATCCAGATTTTTGAGTCCTAATTTCGACTAGATAAGTAGGGCCATTTTCATCGAAAATTTCGGAGGACCGTTCTTGAATTCGAAATTGGATGCAAGTTAGATTATATGATGGGAAAAGTCATGAAATGGACAAGGATGCCTTGATGGATTTATTTAGGCTTCAATTGAAATTTTGTTTGTTGAGAAGTGAACCAATTTAAGGGGGAAAAAAATTAGCAAATTCGTATGCCACCTCTACCCCCACATTTTGGCCTATCTAAAGCTTCTAGAAGGGGCATCTTTGGCAAGGAAAATGAAGTGGAAGACAGCTGGTGGCTGACATAAGAGAGAGAGAGAGAGAGAGAGAAAAGAAAAGAGAAATTGGTTTTCTCTTCTTCTTCTTCTTCTCTCCTCCTCCGTCGACGAACCCCCCCATTCTTCCTCTTCTTTCGGTTGCTCGGCACCATGGAACCGAAGAAGCCGAAGAAGCAACGCCCGTCACCGCTTTCTCGCCGTCGTCGTTGCCCACCGGCCGGAGCTACCGCCGCGCTCGCCGTCCGCGCATCTCCGCCCCTTCTCCCTCCTCCGGTTCGAACGAACCGCGAAACAGGGGACAGCAAAGCAATGCCGCACGCGTGACGCCACCGACCTCCGCCGGTCGCGCCGCCCCGTTCGCTTCACACTCGCCGCGCGCCGTGCGCCGCGCCCGCTCCGCCGCCTCGCCACTACTCCGTGCGTCACCATCTCTCCCTCGCTCGCCCTCTCTGTTTCGCGACATTTCAGATCGGTGGAGCTCCGCCGGGCCGTCCACCCCCTCCGGCCACCGTGAAGCCTCGCCTTGGTTCTTGGTTCGGCCCCTCCGTCCATTTCCGACCCAACCCAGCTCCGGATCCACCCTCATTCGCCCTTAACCAGCCGTGCACGAGAGTGCAGGAAATGGGTTTCAGCACTGTTCAAGGCCGTTTTGGGCCGTTTCCGAGCCCCGAACCCGAGGCCCGCTTTGGGAAGAATCGTTCCTCGCGTCGCCGCCGTCGGATTGATCCGATTTGCGCGCGATTTGGTGAGTAATCTCACTAATCCTGGATTAGTTGGCTAATTATGCTTTAGGTTGGTTTAGTTTTAATTAATTATGTTTAGGTTGTTAGATTAGAATTAATTAGCGATTATTAGTCAATTGTGATGTGATTTAAATAAATTGATTGCGCAATTAGCAAGTAGACGTGGTCTACTATTTATTGGAAGTATCTCGGGAATTTTCCGACGCCTAATCGGGCTTCAATTTGAAGATTTGGGCCTAAGTGTGATTTTTGGCATTTAAATATTGATTTTCGGAATTAAATTAAATAATTATTTATTTTCCGAAAATTCAAGGGAGATGGTTCGGAACCGGAATATTATGCTGATGATCGTGGCGAAGTCCGTTTATTTAATCGGACTTTATTTTAAGCTAAATTGAATTTTTAATATTAATCAATTTTCGAAATTAATTAAATAATTATTTATTTCCTGAAAATTCAACTGGGATGGCCCGTGACTGGAAAATTATGCTGATGACCGTGGTGAAGTTCGTTTATTTAATTGGACCTTATTTTGAGCTAAACAGAATTTTTAATATTAAATAATTAATTTTCGAAATTAATTAATTATTTATTTATTTTTCGGAAATTAAGTTTGAGATGGCCGATGACCGGAATTTCATGCTGATTGTCATGGTGTGGTTCGTTTATTTATTCGAGGCTTAATTTGTGAGAAATTGATTTATTAGTGATTTTAGGATTTATTCCTAAATTGAATAATCTTTGGTTATTACTTGAAGAATAACCGGGCATCGGTTGATAATGCCAATATATTGAAAAAGTTGCCGAGTGGGGCCGTGATACCACTACATATAACATTGCCGAGTGGGGCCGTGATGCCACTACATATAATATTGCCGAGTGGGGCCGTGATACCACTACATATAGCATTGCCGAGTGGGGCCGTGATGCCACTACATGCCGAGTGGGGCCGTGATACCACTACATATAGCATTGCCGAGTGGGGCCGTGATGCCACTACATGCCGAGTGGGGCCGTGATACCACTACATATAACATTGCCGAGTGGGGCCGTGATGCCACTACATATAACATTGCCGAGTGGGGCCGTGATGCCACTACATATAATATTGCCGAGTGGGGCCGTGATGCCACTACATATAATATTGCCGAGTGGGGCCGTGATGCCACTAAATCTAAGAAAATTGCTCGGTGGGGCCGTGATTACCACTTATAATTAAGTTGTGTCCTAAGGACAATGATTCATAATTGGGAACTAAATTGGAATAGTTGAAATGACCGGAAGTGGTCATGTTGACATGTAATCGACTAGGTCGATTGATCGTTGCTTTGATTTGACGTCGTGAATTGATTGATGATTGGGAATGACCATGAGATGGTCTGATTGACTTGTAATCGACTAGGTCGATTGATCGATGATTCGATCTGAGTGTGACTTGATGTGATTCATTGCCTTGGTTGGATGTTGTGAATTGAATGATTGAATGGAGATGATCATGAATGGTCTTCCTGGCATATAATCGACTAGGTCGATTTGATCGATACTTCGATCAGTGATATGATTGCTTGTGTGCCTATTATGAATTGTACTGACTTGCAGGTGGGATCTGATGCCAAGGTACGTCTTCTGCCCTATGCGTGTATAGGCAGCCTATAGTATAATAGTTTACTAATCGGGCTTAGTGGGGTAGAACTCGCTGAGACGTAGTCTCATCCCAGTTGGGGAAAAACATTTCAGGAACCCGTTGAGGAGCTGAGGAGGAATCTGAGAAGGAGAACTCGGAGGTGAAACTTGAGGAGAATGATTTTTGGAAGAAGAAGATAATCCCGAGAGAGGCCTTGAGTATGGCCCAGATGGACTGAGAGTTTATCTTCTTTTGAGATCTCCTTTTTGATATGAATAGTTATGAAGTGGTTTGTGTTTTGTATAAAAGTTTGGTTATAAGTTTCTATATGGAAAATATGGCCCTGCTTTTCTATCCCATTGTTTTATTGTCTGGGGATTTTAACTGCTTCCGCATGTGCTTAAAAATGAAAGGGTCGGCGATACATTGTCCTGGGATATCGCACTATAAAATCGACCAAGTGAGACGGATGTGTGCGTGCCTGAGGATCGGGGCGTGACAGAGGGTGAGGCAACGAGGTATAAGGCGAGACTTGTGGCAAATGATAAATACAGAGTGAGGGCATTAATTATAACAAGGTGTTCTCTCCTGTGGTAAAACATACCTCTATTTGTGTTTTGCTTGCTTTAGTTGCTACGCAAGATCTCGAGTTAGACCAGCTAGACGTGAAAACTGTGTTTCTTCATGGTGAGTTGGAGGAGCGGATTTACATGAGGTAACCGAAGGGATTTGCTATTTTGGCAAGGCAATCGATTTTTTTTTTTTATGGACTTCACCAAAAAGGGAAAATTTGAATAATGGGCTTTTGTACATTATTCAAGTAATTTGCATATACAAAAAAGAAATCAAAATGCAAGATTCACTTTTGTTTATTATTACTGTCCCTTTTACCATTTGATTTTAATATGGAGAAAGGAAAGAAATATTGACCGTTATTATTTTGCATAAATGTGGTATTTTTTCGACCAAAAAAATAAACCCAGTTTGGTATTAAAAAAATGAAAATTGGTCAATTTTCATATAGTTAAGGACTAGATGGAACATTAGATGAAAGTTCGGGGACCAAATTGAGCAAATCGAAAGCTCAGGGATGAAATTGAACATTAGATGAAAATTCATAGACCATTTGTGACATTTTCCCTTTGATTTATCTATTACTATATGTTGATAATATGCTGATAATGGCTAAAAATATGTCTGATATTGATGTGTTGAATAGACAGTTAATTGCTGAATCTGAAATGAAATATTTAGGTGCTGTAAAGAAAATATCGGGTATTGAGGTTTTGCGTGATAGGACTATAGGACTTTTAAACCTATCTCAAAAGAAATATATTGAGAAAATCATAGCATGTTTTAACATGCAGTTAACGAAATCTGTAAGTACACATTTAGTGAAACACTCTAAACTTTTAAATAAATTATCATCGTAGATTGAGAAGGAAGAAGAGCATATGCCCCATATTTCTTACTCTAGTACCGTGGGTAGTGTTATGTATGCTATGGAATGCATTGTACCTGATATTTCGCAATTTATGAGCACAGTTAGTTCTATATGAAGCATTCCAGTAAAATTTATTGGGAAGTTGTGAAGTGGATCCTCAAATATTTAAAGAGGACAATAGACATGCGTATAGTGTATTGAAGGGACAGCAATAGCAATGAGACAACTAATTTTGTGGATTCAAATCACACTAGTGACTTGGATGATTACAAGTCTTTAGTAGGGTATGTGTTAACGCTAGTAGGTGGTGCAGGTAGTTTGAAAATATTCTTATAAGATCACGTTGCCTTGTCTTCGACTGGGGCAGAGTACATGGCACTAACCTTTATAGCGAAAGAGGCGGTATGGTCATGAAATTTGCTTTTGGACTTTGGGTTAAATCATAAAAGTGTTGATATACACTATAATAACCAATGTGTGATATTTTGGGCATATAATTCAGTTTATTAGGAGCGAACGAGATACATCAATAATAGGTATCACTTCATCTAAGATATTTTAGCAAAAGGTAATGTTATTGCAAAAAAAAAAATTGCTACATCAAATAACCCAATTGACATAATGACTAAGTCTGTTTATTTGGCAAAGCTCAAGCTTTGCTTGAGGTCAATTGGCGTCTGTATAGAGTGAGTGACCATCGGGGCATTAGGAGAGTAACATGGATTATGAGTGCTATAACTTGGTTTTGAACATCAAGTCAAGGTGGAGAATTATTAAATTAATGTCTCGTGTTTGAGCCATCACGGATCCGTTGGAAGATTTTGATTTGTTCAAAATCTGCTATTTCACATCCAAATCAAATTTGGTTTCTTAGTCATGGGTGTTGGTTTTCAATGATAGTCCAAGAGTGCATTCTTGCGGATAAGACTTCAAATTTGAACCGAAGAGTTTTGCATTAAAGGACAAAAAATGAGCACACTATCTGTTATTATATTTTGCTTTTGAGGGCAAAAGGGTAATCGTCTGAGAAAGAAATAAAGCAAGGGTTGTTTTGCTTTTATTTCTCATGCGGCCGTACTTGGTCTCTTTATAAAAGTGGCGTAAAAGATGAAAGTTTTACAATATATATGTTGCCAAATCTTGGTTGAAGTTGCTTACGATGGGCCGAGCGTTAAAGTTGTTGACTCTAGGCACAACATATAAAAAGACGTGGGTTTCTTCACAAGAAAAGAAGCGTCAAAATGTCTAGAGCACCACACGAAAACAAGAGCTACACAAGCCAAGAACACGGTCAAGAAGAAGCCGTCGTGTGCAAGAAAAAAGACGAACACTTTGAGTTCCATCTTGGGCATATGTAGAGGGCTTGAACACTTGAAAGATTTTGTGCCATTAGTTTACGCCCAAATGAATTGTTTATTTATAAATACTTTCAATTTAAGCTTACATCTTCATGTGGGAAAGACTCCAACATGTAAGTGATTGTAAACTATGATTCTTCGATTATAATGTATTATTTGCCGCTGGCTCTCTCTATAGATGTAGATATCGATACTCGAATCGAACTAATATTTTTCGCATTGACTTATTTATAAGATCATGTCATTTCTGCATATCATATTTCAATACATATAGGTAAGGGCAATTGGTTTCAAGGTGAGTAGGTTCTAGACTTTGAATTTAAAACCGTCCTAGGGTAAGTTTGGTTGAATTTAAGGTGCGATGCACATGCTAAAGCCAAAGTCCTTTAGAAGAAATGCAAATTGAGTTTGGTAAAAACTCATTTGCAAAACAACTTTGGGTGAAGTAGTGTTTGGTAAAAAAAAATTTGCAAAGGGCTTTCATAGTAATTTTTTCTTTTTTTATTAAATAAAAATCAAACCCTTCACTAGCTCTGGTGAAGAGTTCAAGCCGCCAACTAGCTAGATTTGGTCTTGGCGACCTAGGTCACATGACCTCAAGCGACCCTTGTCGAGGGTCGCGCAACTCAGGTGACTATTGCTTGGGCGGTTGTGTGATTTCAGGTGGGCACCACATGGGTCGCATAACCTCCCTTGTCTCTTGCTGGCCCTTCACGAGTCGAATTTGACCTCATTGGCTCTCGTCAACTACCTTAGCAAAGAAGATGAAGTGTAACAACAAGGGGCAAAATTGAAAAATTGAAGAATTGGTGAAGATAGTTTTGCAAGAGAAAATTTATTTAACCCTACATTTAGCATTTTGCAAATGCTATTTTGAAAGGTTGGTCCCTACTTGTTTTGGGCCTTCAGCATTCCCAAGACCAACATTTGGCCAAAAACTACTTCGAAAAGCTTGCCAAACATCAAGTTTTTCCCCAAGGGGCATTAAAGGCCGAAAGCCCATTGGGAAAGCCAAATCAAATGCACTCTTAATTTTTGGATTCTAAAAATTTATCATGTTTGCCTTGGAACCTTTTTTTTTTTTTTTTTTTTTTTTTCCATCTGATTCCAGGATCTACCTAAGAATCTGTTTTTCTTTTGTTCCTTATTTTGGCTTCATTTTTTTTTTTTTGTGGTAAAACAATATTAGTAATAAAACGATTCAAAGTAAAAGATAACGAGGATGAGCGAGCAAAGGCAATTTGGGAACAAAAGAGTGAGGCTCAAACAAGCTGTGAGCAATAGAGGAGGAGGGTGAGTCACGAACGAGAGAGAGAGTCATGAAATGTTATGTAGTCTAAGTGAGGTTAGAGAGAACGAAGAAAAAGAGAAAAAAAAAAAAGGTTTTAGACTTTATGAAACCGGATCCAAATTCGAACCAGTTGATTCATTGCCCCAATCATTCTGCACTTCGAATAGGGAAGCAGTTCAAAATTTGAAAGTGGGAACCAAACCAGTTCCAACCAAAAGCTGGAATTAGACAAGTTTGAGTAGAACCGATCTGGTTGCACAGTCTACACGTGGCCTTATACATTTGGAAGTGTACGATACAAATTCTTATGTTGTGTTGAAAAACTGAGGACAACTCAATACGGAGCAAAATGTCTGCAGAACCATGAGCAAAATGAGCACGATTGTGGTAACCATAGTGAGGAACTTCCAAGAAGAGTAGACGTACTTCCTCATAAGATTATAAGCCTTGACCTTTCGAGTGTTGTTGTAGTACCTGTTGACGTCTTGAATCGTCTTGTCCAGCTCCGACGCAGTGCTTTTAGAACCTATGGATTTGATCATTCCATTGAAGAGCTCCACGACTTTGTCATCGCAGTTCAGATGGTTCGAGACGATGGACGCTTCCCTCAGCAACTTCACGTCCTCAGAGGTGTCGATAATGCCGTACATCAACTCCGTGTATCGCGTCAGAACCGAGGAGCCACGTTGCGATATCATTTCGTAGGCCACGAGGTTTCGTAGTAGGACTTCGGTGGGAGCATTCAGAACGATCCGAGGGAGCTTCAGAGTAGCGGTTTTTGGATCAAAAGCGATGGTTCTGATACCTCCTACAGCCAAGCGTAGCTTGATCCCGACGCTGTGGAGCTTCGACACCGTGGGGATCATAACGCTTTCTTGAGAAGGGTCTTTCTGAAGGCAATCGGAGCATCCGGGTATCAATTGCATTACCAATTGAATTAACTTGAAGACAAGCTCGACCGGCACTTTCAGCTTCTTCATGAAAGAGAATTTCGATAACTCATTCCATGCCTCAGTGACTTTGGTTGATGGATTGGGTACCATCTTGATCAGATAGCCAAAGGTTGCACCTGTTGATAAATAGGTACTTTTATTCACTTTTTTAATGGGATTAATATACTAGAAGTACCAAAAGTTGTATATAGCGCTCATTTAAATGCCAGAAGTTTTCACCATCTCACTCAAATACTAAATTGGATAAAAGAACAATCACTTAAGTGACGATAACGAGAAATTCTAATCAAATTAATTACGCGGCATTTATAACATGACTTGTTATATTTTTTAAAAACTCTAGTCCATGTGGCATTTCTACTAACATGCTTGATATTGAAGCAATCGTTTTTTTAATAATAGCTGGTACTGAAGTGATCACTTTAACAAAATTTATACTCAAACGATTATTATTTACAACTTTTAGATGATATCGTTTAGGGTTTATATATTGACTAAGTACGCCGGTAAGTCATGTAGGACATAAAAATTAATAAAATATAGTCAAATCAAATTTTTGGCGACCTAAAATGGAGTTGACACTTTAAGTAATCATTTTTTTTTAAGTGATACTTAAATAATCCAGAAAAACCTTTTTGAACTAAAATGAGTGTACACATAATTTTTGGAATTTCTAGTGTATTTATTCTAGTGTACTTATTCCCTTTTCTAATGCTTGAATACAACAAAAGAAAGGAGAAGAGACGCATCATCTCATTCATGCATATCCTGGGAATGAAAACTAACCTCTGGGCTCATTCTTCTTCGTCTGTGCTGCTTCTGGGACTGTTCTTCCCAAGATGAGATTGTAGAAGAGATCGAGCAAATGCTTATGCTGGCGAACAGCTTCGGATGGTGAGCACCTTTTTAGTTTGAGAGGTGATATCGCTTCACAGAACCTCATCGACATTGTCCCGAGATCCTTATCTATCGACTCATCTTCTTCATTTTCTCTCACTTCATTCATCGAATTCTTGGTCTGCAACATTATTTTCCTCAGCACAAAGGTGGGAATTTGATTCTCCACCATCATCACGTCTTTGACGATGGAGTGTCGGGTCATCGGTGGACTCCCCCCTCGATCATCTTCCCCAATCGAGTCTTCCTGCCCGATATTGGCCGGCTTATCTGGGTCCATTTTCTCTTGCCTGTGCTTGTAACTGTACAGCTTGTAACTGTACAGTAGATCGAGCAAGAACAAGCTGTCGATGGTCATGATCCATTTCAGAGTGTCCGTGCTGACTTCCAGGTGCAGCTGGTAGCTTGCGCGAATCTTCGCCTCCTCTGCTTGGAGCAAATTAGCTGTCTGATCGAATGCTGGGAGCATCAGCGCTGCTCGTGCCCGCCGGGCTGTGGCCAGCTTGGGGTTCTCCGTCTGGTAGAGCTGTGGCCGGAAGTGGTGGTACGGTCCCAGTGCAACATGGTGTGGGACGTAGGCCTCTGGCTTTGCGGAGCTGATAGATTGAGGCACGCAGTGGACGGAAACCGGGGTCTCAATATCGATCCCATGATCGAGGGAGTCTCGGATGTGCTTCACCCATTGCTCCTCGCTAAGGCTTGAATTGATGATGGAGGTCGACGCTGAGGACATGCTTGTTCGACGAGGTTTAGAGAGCTAACTTATGTCTTTTAGTCGCATACAAACATATATATCTTTTGCCTTGTTGCAAATATGAAAGAAAGCAAAGGCTGAGCTTCGTGGTGATTGCGAAGATGACTTTGAATATTATTAGGGTCGAGGTGGGGCAAGTGGTAGATTTTTTTTTGGGCTGATCTCCTGGGAATGAGAGCGACTGTGTTGAAGAGTCAAAGGGGTCGGCTGAAAGATCAAAAGCTTGGTCCGATGCGATCAGATTCCTTGTTCAAATTACAGCGGTCTCTCATTCAGATCATCAGTACAATTCCCATCAATCATCGTCCCCTATAGGACTTTCCTCGCTCCAATTCTTGGTCCACTTTTCTGGGGCCATTTTCTCTCGCTTGTACATGGAACTGTAAAGTATGTCGAGCAAGAGCAAGCGATCGATGGTCATGTTCCATTTCAGAGTGTCTGTACCAATTTCCAGGTGCAGCTGATGGCTTGCGCAGATTTTCGACTCCTGCCCTTTGATCAAACCAGCTCTTCAATCAAGTGCTAGGAGCTTCAGTGCCACACGTGCGGTTGGGCCGCGGGTAGCTCGTGGTTCTCTGTCTGGAAGAGCTGTGGCCACAAGTGGTGGTACGGTCCCAGTGCGACATGGGTGGAGCTGAAACGATTTGGGCACACGGCAGACGGAGACAGGGGTCTCAATATAGATCCCATGATCGAGGACGTCTTCGATTTGTTCTACCCATTTCTCTTCGCTATGCTTGTTCGATGAGGTTTAGAGAGCTAACTTAGCTTATGGTACATTAGAAGTAGATCTTTTAGTCGCATACAAACACATGCATCTTTCACATCATTGCAAATACGGAAGAAAACAAAAGGCAGAGCTTCGTGGTGACTGCGAAGGTGACTTTGAAAATTATTAGGGTTGAAGTGGGGCAAGTGGACCTGAGCAGGTCCTTAAACTGCTCATGGAGGTAAAGGTGGGAGAATCGCCATGGGTGAGAGACTCGTACTTGCCTCCCCATCCTCTCGGTCGGGTGGATAGATATAGACTGGGAATTTTTGGGTCCATAGACAGTGAATGTGGGTAATTAATCCCAGAAATATTGTGTCTGTGGAAACACAGGCTATGACTGGGCTGGCATGGAGTAACCAATCCTTGTTCCTCACCCGGCGTGATATGGAGTGGATGAAAATCCCACGGCTGTTTAACCATGCCTTCGGCACAGTTCCTTAACCAACCGGGTTAAATAGTCCCCCGGTTAAGGAATTGTGCCGAAGTGGTGACTGTGAAGGTGACTTTGAAAATTATTAGGGTTGAAGTGGGGCAAGTGGTAGATTTTCTTTGGCTGTTCTGCTGGGAATGAGAGCGACTATCTTGGAGCATCAAGGTGTCAGCTGAATGGTCAAGACTGGAGAGCTCGGTCGATGCGATAAGATTCCTTGTCTGAATCACAGTAGTCAACTAGTCAAAATAACGTGAGGAGTCACGCTCGCCACGTCACACATGGAGCCTCACCCAGTACACATATGGATGGGGTGGCTTGCTCACATTTACGGGATCTAAGCGAGTCGAAGGGCCAAATATCCCATGTTACAAAAATTAGATAGCGGTTGGCGTGTTTTGTTTATTTAGCTATAAATTAAACTTGATTACGAGTGTCACTAGCAAAATGCTGGATTTTAAAGAATTTCTCCTGAATTTCATGATTAAATAAAGCTCATAGCAAGGAGGAAGATTTTCCAACTGAAGACTTCTTAGTTTTGTCTCCACTCCAATAAATCATGTGAACCCTAGGCATTTCACTCAAAAATAACTTTGTTTTTATTAGGGTTCGAGTGGGGCAAGTGGGAGTTCATTCTGACCTCAAGGTTTTGACCTTTCCTGCAATGCGAACTTCTTGTTTGGAGCTATCTTGATTCTTGACATGTACTGTAGCTGAATCTGTGCCTTAAAATTGCAGATAGACCAGAGAGAGTCCTGATTTATAAAGCCTTCCTTGTTTTCTGTGTTTTTGTTTCTTTCTACAGCTTTTCTTCCCATTTTTTTTCCCAATGCTTGATTGCTGAGAAAAAAAGCTTCCATATCTTCTTGGATTAACATCAAGATGAACCCACTAAGGCAATGACATAGAACAACTGGAAGAACACAACACTAAACTTACCTTCATGACCTAATCCGATTATATCCCGCTTGATATTCTTCCCGTCACATCTCACCGACGGATTATATATATACACAAATCAAACCGAGAGATAAGTGTCGAATCATGTAACATTAGCAAGTAACTGAGTAGGATTTACAGTTTTTTTTTTTTCTCCTGAAGAAACTGGATGTAGATATCTGTATTCCACCACTACAATGACATGGAAGTATGATCATAAATTAAAAAGATAAGAAAAAGGAGTCCTCTTGGATTAGTCGGAATGAAATGTAAGAACGAAATAAAACGTACTGGAATTGGAATTGCATGTCTTTATTAATTAAAACACAACAGGATTTAACCACGGCAATGAACAAGCGAACAAAATTTTATTCTTGCACTAGCTCGAGTGGATCTGCAGAGGATAGTAATGAATCCACCTTTGAAACATCTCGTAACATTCTCTGCGTTTGTATTCTGGAGACGAGTGACCAGCTCCCTGTATCAATGGCGTTAAGAGAGGACACAAGTATTATGACAACAAAAACTACTCAATGAGGAAGAACGGTGGCATTGAAGTCTGAGTTCTCTTACCTTTAAAGTTGCGTAGGTCAATCGGTATCCATCATCTGTATACTTCCTTGTGTACCTATGGAAACATGGTAAAATTGGAAGCTCTTACATCATTGAGGACTAAATAACGGGAGAAGTAAGTTCAAGTGAAAGCTAGCGGTAGACCGACTCTTTGTGAGCTTATGCAGCTACTTGGCCATCTACAAACCACGGTCTCCAATCTGTATCCATCGTTAAATTAAGCCATTTTATCCACTCTTCGATATCATTGTGTGGTATAAACATGTCATGATCACCACTGCAACGAACGTGTTACACATCACCGGTCAAACAAAGTAATTCTTCTTTTCTGTTGAATTTCACATTTGCCAAAAATGTTCCTAAACTATTGCACGTGTCGGTTTTAGCAGTTTTTACCTGAAAACTAGAACTTGCATGCCCAGGCGGGTGAGATTCTTATGATAATCGAGAACATCATCGACATCTTCAGTGTAGGCTGCTAAGGAATTATTACACCTGAAAAATTCGCTGACTGTCCCCTACAAATTGACACGATGAGATACAATTATTTGCTTAGTTCTCTCAAGAGGGAATAAATTTTGACGTGATGATTATTGGCAAATCATGTACGTACCGGCCGAACATGAAGAGCCTCCTGTACGCCTGGATAATTACCCCATACATCGACAAGATAATAATCGAAGTACTGTCACATTCACTGAAAGAATTAGAAGACAGATCTATATATATATATATATAGAGAGAGAGAGAGAGAGAGAGAGAGAGACCTTGCACCAAAAGTCACGAGGTCTTGGGAGCGACAGGCGATGATCCTTGGTGAACTCTCGGATGGACCTCCTGTTCTTCTCTTGGTTTGACATTGCTAATTTGAAAGCTTCTTTCGATTTTGGTGAAATGAAAGTACAAACGGGGTCAAGAACATTTGTTTGGCAGATCAATTCAATTAGCTGCAAATAAGACGGGAAGAACCAAAAGTCTCTGCTCAAACTTCATGTTCACTTAATCTCAAACCGAAAAAGAGTTCTTCTTATGCATCCGTTAAGGATGCCCATTCTCTAACCTGGTCATAGGCTGCCAGATCCTCTGTGCAGTTCGCGTTTGTTGACTCCACAAAATTCCCACCACAATTTACTTCTAAAGACTGACAAATACCGAAGGATGATTCGATTATACCGAGGATTCGCAAATGCTCAATTAGTCTTGCGTTGATGAGTTTAACATATGATTTGTTGTTCATTTACCTCATAAAGTGCATCTGAAATGAGGGCCAACCTATGAGCGAATCGAACTCTTGCGCTAGTTTCTAGATCTGCGTGCGTATGGGGGACAAGATAGTATCATCCCCTGAAAATGATTAAAGGAAGAGAAGAACCGTACATTAACATAAGATACAGTATATGCTAAATTATAGAAGGAAAAGTTAAGATGAGGAGCAAGCTTTTTCCATGCCTTAAGGTGGACATATGGTTTAAGTCCAGCTTCATTCCCTGCAAGTTGGCAACAAGAAAAGAAAAACAAATGTCTATTTTAATGATAATCCATCTATAGATGTGGACAGATGACAACGTATGTGTTTATCCCATTCAATCAGGCTTATAAAGAAGAATTTATTGCCACGTAGAATTGCCGTAGCAACCATGGGAGGATATAAACCGGCATAGGAATCGCTACCAACAAACACCGGATTAGTTTGGAAACTTGGATGAGCTGCTAGCCACTGCGTTGCATATATAAATTAGCATTCATTTCACACCCAACTTTTTTATTACATTATGATACAGCCACCGTGATATGTGAAGAATTTTACTTACGTTTCTTAAAAATATCTGCATTTGTACAGAATTAAATGTGTCTGTGGAATTGTAAGCTGATGTTGCTGTCGCATAGGAGAAACCCGCGCCAATCGGTGCATCTATGAATATAATGTTGGCTGTCTGGTAATTTTTTAGGGAAAAAGTCACTATGAACTCAATAAGGGGACAATATTTATAGTCAAACGAGATTCAGTAATTGGTTAAATATTCCAAAATCAAGGGAAAATTCATTACTCCTCGCTTTACCTTAGTCCACGCATTTGGCTCATAGAGTAATGACGGCAAACCCCCAGTGTAATCAGTAACATTGAATTTAAGGGGACCTGCATATGGCGGACCTCGAAATACTATATGTAAACACCTACTTGAAGACACTTGCAGCATCATATTGAAATAATGATAACATTACTAAGAGGAAATGAAGAAGAAGAAGAAGAAAACCGACCAATCTGGTACAAGAAGGCATTCAAACCCGAACACCCGGGACCTCCATTCATGAAAAGCAGAAGAGGGTCGGCTCCAGGATTCCCGGTGGACTGCACAAAGTAGTAGAAGAACTCAACCTCGCCAACACTTATGTACCTGCATCAGCCAAAATACCCAATTTAAGATCACCTTAAAAGTCAAATCCATCCCTGCCTTCGGAAACCACATTTACTTGTTGTACAGTCAACAAACTGGGATAACCCGGTATTTCCTTGACATTCCAGATAGAAAATGTAGATCCAGAAAGGTACAGAAACAGGGAGGAAGTGAGAAAGGCAAGTGGAGCTGTTTTTGCTTAGCCTGATGGAAATTACTGTTAGAGAGTTCACATGCTGGCATTCCAATCTCACTGGAAGGAAACTTATGTTAGCGAAATATTTTGAAAGGTTGGTCATTTTGCAGTAAGTCTACCCGATGACTAAAGTATTATGATGAGAAAATTTTAATGCAGCCGATATACGAATAGATCTGTCCATTAGGATGAGTTCATTTATATGCTCTTGCACAATATGAATCTAGGTGGGCTTCCTCCTCATTAAGAAAATACAATTGTACTCGCTGGCAGGAAAAACTTTTACACATGATTTCTGACGTGTGTATGCGCTAGAAGAATGAATGAGTTGTGATTAAGTATTGAATCGATTTAGTTGTATATAGTCGATTTGTGCACACTTACTATTTAAACCTCTACCTCAATCCCAACATCATCCAAGTTTTTTTTTTCACATTTTAGTTCTTCCACATTGTTGTTTGTCTCTCTTTAATGCTGTTGATCTTATTTATTGAACCAACATCGTTGAAAAGAAAGACATGTACTTTCGGCATTTATTTTCTGCGAGATCAGAATCGTCCTGAAATCTTCTACGACTCTATATTACAAGGTAGAAAGAAATGAATGTGATGAACCGTAAGGACTGATGGCACAGCTTTCTGAAAGTGTGGAGTCTGGACTGTGGAAGGACCTAATGGACACAGATAAGTAAAAAATTGTTGGGACCAACTGCGAAGTTCACCCAAGCTTGTGTCTTCACTTTGTAAAATGCTGCAATCTCAGCATAATCATGCATCACCAAAAATTAACCGCAAAGAAATGTTCACCTAATTCCAACTATGGTGCCACTTGGGTCACCGTGCCCTCTGGTCGTGGACCACTGTTAATCGTTGTCGAAAGTTGCAATACGTGAAGAAAGTCTAGTTCAAATCATCATCGAGGGAGAGAGAGATGGCATGAAAGAATACAAACTGACCCGGTCTCGAGCTTGAAAGGAAGTCTTCCGGGAAAGCCAGGAAGAGTCTCCACAAGATGCTGAGACGAAGCAGCTGAGGCAGACGCTAGCACCAGCAAAATGCACGCCCATTTCTTCTCAAGACCTTTCCTTCTTGAGTTCAACATTGCCTTTTGCCTTGCCATTGCCTCTCTCTCGGTGTCTCTGTGATTTCACTTTCGTGCAATGAAGGTAAAAAAAGTGGTTCAAACTGATAAGAAGTTGGTGAATATTTTATTGAGCAGGTAGCTGATCACTTCAATGCTATGTATTTGAGAGAGTTAAATGCATAGCATTGAAGTGATCAACTACCTCTGTCAAGAAAAAAAAAAAAAAAAAGTGATTAACTACCTGCTCAATAAAATATTCAGAGACTTCTTATCAGTACGGACGATGGTCAATTTGTTCAGTGACTATGCTATAAGGCATGCCAGGTTTCTAGTGAGTTTTTCTACCCTTACTCACCCAAAGCACGGGAAGATACTATATATGTCTACCTGGTGGTAGCTAGGACCAAAGTCCTGAAGTAATGCCTACCTTCACTACCGTAAATTCCCCTAATTCCTTAGTTATTTTTGTCTTCTTGACAGAAAGGAAATATGGGAGTGACATTGTGGGGTCTCCCACCTCAGGGCGATTCTCTTGCCTGTTTCTTTCCATAAGGGTGAGAATAAGTACCTAAAAAGGAAATCCTTAATCAAGTACCATAATTAAATATTAAAAAAAAAACCATTTTGGCACTCCTCGGTTGAATAAAAATATCAATCTGATAAAAAGTTTGTGAATATTTTATTGAGCAAGTAGTTGATCACTTCAATGTTATGCATTTAACTCTCTCAACAACTGAAGTTAATACACTTTAATGATGAAGCATGTGCTCATTAGTGCTTTGAAATCTTATAATGAGAATTTCAATTGAGCCTAAAATTCGACCGACATGTAAAGCCAATAGGGTATTGAAAGGTAAATGAAGTGATTATCATTGCTTGTGCTCGAAAAAAATTGAGAATCCTTTTTGGGAGAAAGTATAAAAGCTATAATTTTTTTATGGAGTTCACTCTAATATCATATCTTTCATTTTGTTTATGTTGGAATATAATACGCGAAAACGACATGGTCTTACAATTTACGTCAACACAAAATCACCAAAGAAATAATAAAAAATAATAAGAACACAAAAAATTTACACGGTTTGATCTGAGTGTCAATACTTATGTCTATGGGGAAAGCTAGCAATAAATAATTCATTATAATCGAAGAATCAGAGTTTACAATCGTTTACACATTTGAGTGTTTTTCACACCTAAATTTAAGCTAAAACTCAAAGTGTTTATGAATAAACAATTCACTTGGACATAAACTCATGGCAGAAAATTACCGTACATTCAAGCTCAAAGTAAAACGCTCTACGTACGCCAAAACGAAGAACTCGTATACTTATTCTCTCCTTTCCGTACAAGTTTGCGTTCTTCTCCTTTCACGTGTGGCTCTCTTCAACTTGATGTCATGCGGCTTCTACATGGGGCTCCTTTTTTTTTCTCTCTCGTAGGGCTTCAGCAGCACCCCTCTTGGAGACGTTCTGCTTTTTATTTATATGTGCCCAAAGGTCAGAAGATTGACCTGAGCCCACCAACTTTAGTCTTCAACGTGAATAGGTTTTGTAGAAGGAAGAAATTCTTACTTTACCTTCTATTTTATTTCATCTTTTGTCTTGTAGTGATAGGTTAACTTCCTTCTTTTGTTTCCTTGCTTATTTTACACGTCCGAAAGAAAGTCCAATAAGAAAAACTTCTTTTATCAGATTTGTAATCCGCTTGGGAAAATCTTCATCAATAAAATTCGATTTAACAAATCATTATCTGAATTCAAACTCGAGACATTAATTTAACAGTTCACTTGAGTGCTACTTCAGTGAAATATCGATCATTTAAATACCTCTAGTAACGTATTCATTCTTATCTCATTTGTTGCCTATGTTATGTACTTACATACATATGTATATATACCCATATTTTTTCTACTTAAATATTTCACTTTTATAAAGATTACTCTTTTCATCTTGTGGTTTGTTTAATTACTAGCAGTTGACATCCCTAATTAGACATCTGTTAGGAAAGGGCGGTTAAATTTACAAAAGTGTCATTACAAGATGCAAAGCATTCGAAACCGTCTTGGTAAAACATTGAGAACCGCTTTTTCTCGCAAAATTGGCCATCTATTTTAGTGCTTCTCGTGCCTGTCTCCACTCAGCTTATCTTCTCCATCGCCCGCTCCTATTTTTGTGGCTTTCCATCTTTTTATCTCATCCCTCTCATTGCATATCATGGTGCTAAGTTAATGATAAGTGAACTGGTGGGAAGAGGCCACGACTTCGGTGACTCCGGATGAGCGTTACTATAAAAAAAATTCCACAAATTACAATAAGAATTCGATTTGAGCACGGTACTCATTTTGAGCAAGCCGGTCACCGCGGCTCCACCACGAAGTTAGTGGGAGTATAGCCTGGTTTATACATGTTTTGTCAGATACCCATCATAAACCGCCATGGGGCAGATATGATGCGGGAGCATCAGGCTCTATAGATAAGATCTCAAGCTCCACTCATATTTCATCAATTGAACCAACCCATTAGCAATTCACGCAAGTAAAATCTGATTTCGGCTATAGTTTAATTATGTGGGTTCAAGTTTCCAATTACGCAGTATTGTTATTGAATTATAAAACTCATTGTCGACTTCAAGGCTCCCAATGCTGGATCGTCATGTAAAGCCACTAGAGAGATAGAATGGTGAATGACATGATTAGGTTTGCTTGTGCTTAGAATAAATTGGATAAAGAAAGCGGTCTGCACGGCGAACATCCAGAAATCGGGCTTCGGTGGCCCAAGAACAACTTTACGCTAAACTTCGCCGGATAGGCTTGATATTGTCCGATGATAGGCCTGCACATACATACAATTTGTATCCTATGTTATATATATGCTTAGGCGAAATGACCAAAAAAGTCATAAACCTATTGCACATCTGTCCATTTATTCTTAAACCTCCAATTGTTGATTTAGTCCTAAAACTTTTCACATTTTGCTAATTGAGTCTATCAAGCCAATTTAGGTTGAAAATCGATGATGTGGCCGATGGCAATCTATGTGACACAATCGGCTTTAACATGGACATTTTTCTACAATTTTTTAATGATTTTTTTTTTTTTGGTCTTCTTTCTTTACTTTACTCTTTTTTTGTTTGTTCGTTGGCCAAAGCGAGGGTATGCGATCCCTCACCCACATCTGGACCAAGCAAGGGCATCATGGCCATTGCCTGTGGCTTCCTAGGGTTGGCCAATGACTGTGACTTGCCCATTAGTTGGTTGGTGAGAAAAAAGCTTCCATATCTTCTTGGATTAGCATTAAGATGAACTCACAAGTGCAATGACATAGAACGACTAGAAGAACATAACACTAAACTTGCCTTCATGACCTAATCCGATTATCCATGCTTGCTATCCTTCCTGTCGCATCTCACCGATGGATTATGTGACATCCCAATTTTCCAATCATATTTTCAATAAATTGAGACGGGCATTTCGTTAGCACGCATATAGTTCTTTTCCTTGGGTCGGCTACTCATGCGAAAACTAGTCTATTAGGTGAAGCCGTTAAGAGTTTCTAATGCATCAGACTTGAGAATTTGACCAGGAAGCGACCTTTCGACCGAGCTAATCTGCAAGGGTCATTACGGCACAATTAAAAATCGATTAGAGACCGGAGATAGGTTGATTCGACAGGGGCATGTGATCGAGTGTGAGTGATTCCACCAGATCGCACAATTCTTGTCGATCGGCACTGGACCGACTTTCCTATCGATTTGGTACCCTGTGTTCGTATTTGAAATCTTGAGATTACGCCGACAACCGAAAGTCACCAATGTTTCAAAGATGTACATTGTGGCTTGAGATGATCAACCACAGGTCAAATGCATAAAAATTTCTAAAGGCTACCCGGTAGGTTGAGCCGCGCTAGTATGGTGCTAAAGTGAAATTAACCGTGGAATTGAGACCGAATTCAGAAATTGGAAGTCTAGGAGTGTCACAAATCATTTTAGGATCGTTGACTCATCTTTGGAAGATTTTTCATGCAAGCCGAGTTTTTTCGGCAAAATAATGAAGGTATGGTTAATTTGGTTCCGAAGATTGGTAGGCCCGCTTTTGGTTGTGCATTTGAGATCTAAGTTGGTTCTATGGACAAGTGAAGATGTGAATTGAAGTGTGGTGACATTGGATTAATTTTATGAACTTCAATTGGACTCAATTGGAAGAGAATTGAATGGAATTGAAGAAATTAATGTACAATATTTTATGCCCCGGCAGAAAAATAAATTGCACCTATCAAAGATTGTTGTGGGAGGATTGGAGATAGTGGAATGTGACATCATCAAGTGATGTCATGGTGGGGCTTGTGCGGCTAGGATCTTGACACATGGAGGGAGAGGATTTGCTCTTGGAAAAGTGACCCATCACCATCATCTTCCTCCTTGAATCAAGAGAGTCTTGGAACTTGGAAAGGAGGGAGGAGCACCGTGCAAACCAAGGAGCTTCAGCCGCACCTTCGTCCGCTCGATTGCTCGCTCGGCCGCCGACTCGCTCGTCGCCGGAGCCACTCGCCGCCGTCGCAGCCGCGCCTCGCCGCTCGAATCTCCATCTCCCTCTCTCCCTCCTGTTGCGCCGAAGTCCTCTTTCCTCCATGGTTGGTTGCTGCCTGACACCCAGCAGATCTGAGAAGGCGTCGAAGCTGGCCGTAGCCCAGCCGGACTGCCGTCCACCGCTCGTGCGCCGTGCGCCGCCCCGCTCAACCGCTCTCCTCGCCGCCCGCTCGCGCCACCACCCGCGCCTGGCCATCCCCATCTGTCTCGATCCGTGAGTTCTAAGAGCTACGGGAGCTCGTCCCCGTCACCGTGAGGCCTCACCTAGCCGCCGCCTCGCCCATCCGAGCCACCGACGAGCTACCTCCGCCGTTCCTCCGCCCATTCCATCACCGAAACCGCCCCATCTCCGCTCGCGACCAGCATCCAAAAAAATGGGTTCTCAGCTTGGTTTTGGCCCGTTTTGGCCGTCTTCCCGAGCCCGGATGCTCGGCCCGCCTTGAGGAAAGTCGATCCTCGCATCGTCCTCGTCGTTTTGGTTCGCTCGGTTCGTTAATCGGGTGAGTTTAACTCACTAAACCTCGCTTAGAGGGTTAATTACGCTTTAGGTGTGCTTAGTTTATGTTAATTGTGATTAGGTGGTTAGTTTAATTTATTTAAGTGTGGATTATATTAATGTGTTTAATTAGCTTAAAGTGTGATTAAATTAAGGTTAAGTGAATGTTTACATTAATATAAACCTTGATGTGACATAAAGGAATTTACTTTTGATTTATTTAAATATTTCGAAATTATTTAATAATTTAATAATATATCATTATTCGAAATTATTAAAATATTATTATTTAATTATTTTCGGAATAAATTTTTTATTTATTAAATTCCGAAAAATTTTGTCGGGCCCTAAATTCTCAGAATTTCATGCCGATCGCCTGTGTAGTCAGATTTTGAAATTGATGATTGGATATTATAAATTGAGTGTGTATTGTGAAAAATATGGATATTATTATTTAATTAATTTTCGGAATAAAATTAATTATTTAATAATCCGAAAAATTATTTTGGGACCTTAAATTCTCAGAATTTCGTGCTGATCACTGCTGTGCATTTAGAATTTGAATTTGATGGATGGATGTGGCAATTTGAGTGTTGATTGTGATAAATATGGATTTTATTCATAAAAACCAAAGTGTCGGGTTTTGATGCAAAAATTGGATTTTAAGTATTATATTAAATAGTGGGGTTTGAAAAAGTGAGATATTGGCTTTTTGATTCGAAATTAGCGTGTCCCCACACACGTGAGTAATTTATGGAATATTTTTAATATGAAGAAAAATGGCCGGATCACTATTTTAAGTGGAAGCGTTGAGTTAAATGTAAAGTGTCCCAGGTAGAGTATGATTTGGCTGTATGATAATTAAGAGGAATCATCCTGGGCTGTTGAGCCGGACTTGCCCCTATATGGGATGCCCACGCAGTGGTTGCGGGTCGCAGTAGATTCTGCGCCCATGCTCCTTCGGGAATGCCGTCGATGTACTGACGAAGCCACGCTCCATGGGGGGAGGCGATGCCTAGCTATATGCCAGTAGATAGCCGAACTGCGAGTAGGCTTGCCCTTGTGTGGCAGTGAATAATAATTGGAATGCGTGCTAAGTGCGATTGTAATTATATGAAAGTAATGGCATTCCAATTGTTTGAGTTCCTATTACTATCTGTGATTGGGTGATTTGAATTGTGCTAACCTGCAGGAAGGGACTGAGGCGAGGTAAGTTCTCTGTGTGAAGTGGCTAGGCCACCCTGGGGCGTATTTTCTTTCTAATAGGAGTTTAGGGGGTTGAACTTGCTAAGACATCGTCTCATCCCGGTTGTAGGATTAAAATTTCAGGTCCCTAGATGGCGGTCGTGGAGGACCCGAAGCCCCAAGTCTGAAAAGGTGGATACTGAAGTATCGGTGAACGTGTCCTGCTAGTTGGTTTTAGGATAGTTCCCCTTTTGTCGAGCTGGTCTATTTTGTAGACGGTCCAGTGCTGTATTTAAACCATTTGTGTTTGTAAATGAGTGTTTGATATTGTGATTGATTGCATGCTTTTCTACCCAAGTTAAATGTTGTCAGGGGATTTGTTTCGCTTCCGCATGCGTAAAATAAATGAATGGGTCGGCGACATATCCTGGGATGTTGCATATTTGATCGATCGCGGTGGGATGTGCACGCGCTCGAGGTTCGGGGCGTGACAGATTATATATATACACACATCAAACCGAGAGATATGTGTCGAATCATGTAACATTCATCTAGGCAAGTAACTGAGTAGGATTTACATTTTTTTTTTCTCCCGAAGAAATTGGATGCAGATATATGTATTCCACCACTACAATGACATGGAAGTATGATCATAAATTAAAAGTAAAACCTCTTTATTGCAAAGGTAAGAAAAAGGGGTCCTCTTGGATTAGTCGAAATGAAATGTAAGAACGAAATTAAAAGTGTTAGAATTGGAATTGCATGTCTTTATTAATTAAAACACAACAGGATTTAACCACGGCAATGAACAACCGAACAAAATTTTATTCTTGCACCAGCTCAAGTGGATCTACAGAGGATAGTAATGAATCCACCTTTGAAACATCTCGTAACATTCTCTGCGTTTGTATTCAGGAGACGAGTGACCAGCTCCCTGTATCAATGGCGTTAAGAGAGGGACAAAAGTATTATGACGACAAAAACTACTCAATGAGGAGGAACGGTGGCATTGAAGTCTGATTTCTCTTACCTTTAATGTTGCGTAGGTCAATCGGTATCCATCATCTGTATACTTCCTTGTGTACCTATGGAAACATGGTCAAATTGGAAGCTCTTACATCATTGAGGACTATATAACGGGAGAAGTAAGTTCAAGTGAAAGCTAGCAAGCTGGCAGTAGACCAAACTCTTTGTGAGCTTACCCGGCTACTTGGCCATCTACAAACCACGGTCTCCAATCTTGTATCGATCGTTAAATTAAGCCATTTTATCCACTCTTCGATACCATTGTGTGGTATAAACATGTCATGATCACCACTGCAACGAACGTGTTGCACATCACCGGTCAAACAAAGTAATTCTTATTTTCTGTTGAATTTCACATTTGCCAAAAATGTTCCTAAACTATTGCACATGTCGGTTTTAGCAGTTTTTACCTGAAAACTAGAACTTGCATGCCCAGGCGGGTGAGATTCTTATGATAATCGAGAACATCATCGACATCTTCAGTGTAGGCTGCTAAGGAATTATTACATCTGAAAAATTCGCCGACTGTCCCCTACAAATTGACACGATGAGATACAATTATTTGCTTAGTTCTCTCAAGAGGGAATAAATTTTGACGTGATGATTATTGGCAAATCATGTACGTACCGGCCGAACATGAAGAGCTTCCTGTTCACCTGGATAATTACCCCATACATCGACAAGATAATAATCGAAGTACTGTCACATTCACAGAAAAAATTAGAAGACAGATTTATAGAGAGAGAGAGAGAGAGAGAGAGAGAGAGAGAGAGAGAGACCTTGCACCAAAAGTCACGAGGTCTTGGGAGCGACAGGCGATGATCCTTGGTGAACTCTCGGATGGACCTCCTGTTCTTCTCTTGGTTTGACATTGCTAATTTGAAAGCTTCTTTCGATTTTGGTGAAATGAAAGTACAAACAGGGTCAAGAACATTTGTTTGGCTGATCAATTCAATTAGCTGCAAATAAGACGGGAAGAACCAAAAGTCTCTGCTCAAACTTCATGTTCACTTAATCTCAAACCGAAAAAGAGTTCTTCTTATGCATCCGTTAAGGATGCCCATTCTCTAACCTGGTCATAGGCTGCCAGATCCTCTGTGCAGTTCGCGTTTGTTGACTCCACAAAATTCCCACCACAATTTACTTCTAAAGACTGACAAATACTGAAGGATGTATAATTCGATTATACCAAAGATTCGCAAATGCTCAGTTAATCTTGCGTCGATGAGTTTAACATATGATGTTGAAAAAGCACCACCTCTCTCCCTCATCCTAGAATTCTCTAGATCTCTTTCTCTGGATTTTTTCAGATTACTCTCTCTCTATTGCTCTAGATTTTTCCTTTCTCCAGAATTTTCTCTCCCTCTCTCTCCAGATTTTTCTGGGCCATTTTGTCCGTGGACTCCACCGACTTTGCAGCCTATAAATAGGAGGAAGTGTGTCTTGTACGAGGGAGTTGAGAGGTAGGGTGATAGGGGTCTTGTGTGTGTAAGAAGTGAGAGGAGTGTGTGTGTACGTGAAGTGTGGGGTGTGTACGTGAGTGTGTGAGTGGGTGGGAGTAGGTGGCGTGAAGTGTAGAGTGAGAAAGAGTGAGTGGGTGTGTGCAAGAAATTGTGTTCATGTGAGGTGTGAGAAGTGTATGAGAGTGGTGTGTGTAAAAAGTTTGCAATATTGCTTATATATAATAAAGTGATTATTTTACTTGCACATTCACTTGATTTCTCAACATATGATTTGTTGTTCATTTACCTCATAAAGTGCATCTGAAATGAGGGCCAACCTATGAGTGAATCGAACTCTTGCGTTAACTTCAAGATCTGTGTTCGTGTGGGGACACGATAGTATCATCCCCTGAAAATGATTTAACGAAGAGAAGAACAGTACATTAACGTAAGATACAGTTTATGCCAAATCTAAGAAGGAAAAGTTAAGATGAGGAGCAAACTTTTTTCCATACCTTAAGGTGGACATATGGTATAAGTCCAGCTTCATTCCCTTCAAGTTTGCAACAAGAAAAGAAAAACAAAGGTTTATTTCATAATCCATCCATAGATGTGGACAGGTGACAACGTCTGTGTTTATCCCATTCAATCGGGCTTATGGAGAAGAATTTATTACCGCGTAGAATTGCTGTAGCAACCATGGGAGGATATATACCGGCATAGGAATCGCTACCAACAAACACCGGATTAGTTTGGAAACTTGGATGAGCTGCTAGCCACTGCGTTGCATATATAAATTAGCATTCATTTCACACCCAACTTTTTTATTACATTATGATACAGCCACCGTGATATGTGGAGAATCTTACTTACGTTTCTTAAAAATATCTGCATTGTACAGAATTAAATGTGTCTGTGGAATTGTAAGCTGATGTTGCTGTCGCATAGGAGAAACCCGCGCCGATCGGTGCATCTATGAATATAATGTTGGCTGTCTGGTAATTTTTGAGATAAAAAGTCAGTATGAACTCAATAAGGGGACAATATTTATAGTCAAACGAGATTCAGTAATTGGTTAAATATTCCAAAATCAAGGGAAAATTCATTACTCCTCGCTTTACCTTAGTCCACGCATTTGGCTCATATAGTAATGACGGCAAACCCCCAGTGTAATCAGTAACATTGAATTTAAGGGGACCTGCATATGGCGGACCTCAAAATACTATATGTAAGCACCTACTTGAGGACATTTGCAGCATCATGTTGAAATAATGACAACATTAAGAAGAAGAAGAAGAAAACTGACCTATCTGGTACAAGAAGGCATTCAAACCCGAACACCCGGGACCTCCATTCATGAAAAGCAGAAGAGGGTCAGCTCCAGGATTCCCGGTGGACTGCACAAAGTAGTAGAAGAACTCAACCTCGCCAACACTGATGTACCTGCATCAGCCAAAATACCCAATTTAAGATCACCTTAAAAGTCAAACCCATCCCTGCATTCAGAAACCACATTTACTTGTTTACAGTCAGCAAACCGGGATAACCCTGTATTTCCTTGACATTCCAGATAGAAAATGCAGATCCAGAAAGGTACAGAAGCAGGGAGGAAGTGAGAAAGGCAAGTGGAGCTGTTTTTGCTTAGACTGATGGAAATCACTGTTAGAGAGTTCACATGCTGGCATTCCAATCTCGTTAGGAGGAGCCAAACTTACGTTAGCGAAATATTTTGAAAGGTTGGTCATTTTGTAGTAAGTCTACCTGATGACTAAAGTATTATGACTAGAGAAAATTTTAATGCAGCCGATATACGGTAGATCCATCCATTAGGAAGAGTTCATTTATATGCTCTTGCACAATATGAATCTAGGTGGGCTTCCTCCTCATCAAGAAAATACAATTGTACTCGCTGGCAGGAAAAACTTTTACACAAGATTTCTGACGTGAGTGTGTATGCACTAGAAGAATGAATAAGTTGTGATTAAGTATCGAATCGATTTAGTTGTGTATAGTCGATTTGTGCATGCTTACTATATAAAACTCTACCTCGATCCCAACATCATCCAAGTTTTTTTTCACATTTTAGTTCTTCCACATTGTTGTTTGTCTCACTCTAATGCTGTTGATCGCATCTATTGAGCCAACGTCGTTGAAAAAGAAAGACATGTACTTTCGGCATTTATTTTCTGCGAGATCAGAATCGTCCTGAAAATCTTCTACGACTCTATATTACAAGGTTAAAAAGAAATGAATGTGATGAACCGTAAGGACTGATGGCACAGCTCTCTGAAAGTGTGGAGTCTGGACTGTGGAAGGACCTAATGGACACAGATAAGTAAAAAATTGTTGGGACCAACTGCGAAGTTCACCCAAGCTTGTGTCTTCACTTTGTAAAATGCTGCAATCCCAGCATCATCATGCATCACCAAAAATTAACCGCAAAGAAATGTTCACCTATTCCAACGATGGTGCAACTTGGGTCACCGTCCCCTCTGGACGTGGACCACTTGTCGTAAGTTGCAATACGTGAAGAAAGTCTAGTTCAAATCAGCATCGAGGGAGAGAGAGATGGCATGAAAGAATACAAACTGACCCGGTCTCGAGCTTGAAAGGAAGTCTTCCGGGAAAGCCAGGAAGAGTCTCCACAAGATGCTGAGACGAAGCAGCTGAGGCAGACGCTAGCACCAGCAATATGCACGCCCATTTCTTCTCAAGACCTTTCCTTCTTGAGTTCAACATTGCCTTTTGCCTTGTCATTGCCTCTCTCTCTGTCTCTCTGTGCTTTCACTCTCGTGCAATGAAGGAAAAAAAAAAAGGATTCAAACTAGGAACGAAGTACCGAAAAAGGGTGAGATTAAGTACCTAAAAAGGAAATCTTGAATCAAGTACCATAATTTAAATAAATAAATAAATAACCATTTTGGCACCCTCGGTCGAATAAAACTGATAAGAAGTTTGTGAATATTTTATTGAGCAGTTAGCTAATCACTTCAATGCTATGCATTTAACTCTCTCCATTTGTGATGATTCTCTATCGTTAATTTCCCTCGTGTGCTCCCCACGTCGAAGCAATCACAAAACACTATGAATATCTTGCAGACTGATCAAATCCGCATAAAAAAGTCCAACTGAAAACAATGCATTTTAATGATGAAGCATGTGCTCATCAATGCTTGCAGATCTTATAACGAGAGTTTCAGTCGAGCCGAAAATTCGACCAACATCGAGAATCCTTTTTGGGAGAAAGACATTATAAAAGCTATAATTTTTGTACGGAATTCACTTTAATATCATAATCTTTCATTTTGTTCACTTGAATGCTACATCAATAAAATATCGATAATTTAAATATCTCCAGCAACGTATTCGTTCTTATCCCATTTGTGTCCTATGTTATGTACCTACATACATATGTGTATAGACCCATATTTTTTCTACTTACATATTTCACTTTTACAAAAATTACTCTTTTCATATTGTGGTTTGTTTAATTACTAGCAATTGACATCCTTAATTAGACATCTGTTAGGAAAGGGCGGTTAAATTTACAAAAGTGTCATTACAAGATGCAAAGCATTCGAAACCGTCCTGGTTAAACATTGGGAACCGCTTTTTCTCGCAAAATTGGCCATCTATTTTAGTGCTTCTCACGCCTGTCTCCACTCATTTTATCTTCTCCATCGCACGCTCCTATTTTTGTGGCTTTCCACCTTTTTATCTCAGCCCTCTCATTGCATATAATGGTGTTAGGTTTTTGATCAGTGAACTGGTGGAAAGAGGCCACGACTTCAGGTGACTCCTCATGAGCGTTACCATTAAAATTCCACACGTACAATAAGAATTCGATTTGAGCCATGGTACTCATTTTGAGCAAGCCGGTCATCACGGCTCCACCATGAAGTCAGTGGGAGTATAGCCCCGTCTAGGGATAGCAATTATACATGTTCTGTCATATACCCCTCATATACCCAGCCATGGGGTAGATATGATGCGGGAGCGTCAGGCTCTATAGATAAAGATCTCAAGCTCCACTCTTATTTCATCGATCGAACCAACCCATTAGCAATTCATGCAAGCAAAATCCAACTTCGGCTATAATTTAATTATGTGGGTTAAAAGATGAAGTTTCCAATTTTGCGGTAATGTTATTGAATTATAAGATTCGTTGTCGACTTCAAGGCTCCCAATCAACTACCTACCAATTGGTGGATGTTCTTATCGATGGATGTTCTTATCGAATACCACCCCAGTTGTTCTTCTTCTAAAGTGGCTATTCGGCTTCCAAAGTTGGTGCACGAATTTGGAGAGCTTTATCAAGTTTCAAGGCGTCTTATATTAGTAAAGTGCATTTAGTCCTAATTGTTGAGTCTCTTTATGTATAGATTTTTATGAGTCTTTATTGTGGTGTAGCTTTTAAGAATGTTGAATTCCCAAGAGTCTATTTAGTTTCTGAGAATTCCAAGAGTCTTCTCTTTTACTTAGCATTATCTCTATAATAGATATGAAATATAAATTGTAAGACAGGCAAGACTTGAATTAAGTATATATGGGATTTTCCTCGAGACCCCTGGAGTGCCATAATTTGGCACAAAGGGATACTTAAGTGTCATAACTTACGAAAGTGACACTTAAGTGCCAAAATCGGAGTAAAATGGATCACTTAGGCTACACATGGCAACATTTCTTGGCCGGGGAACAATTTTTTTTGAGAAATAGTTCTTTTCTATTTCTATTTTGGGGAACAATTTCTATGTAAAAAAACCCGTTTGGTAACCACACGAAATTTTTACTCTAGAAATAGAAAAAAAATAGAAATGCATTTGATAAAAAAACAGTTTCTTTTTTATATTTATTTGTTTTTTTATTTTTGCTAGTAGATCGCCGCCACCACGGGACGTCGCCGCCCACCGATTGTCGCCACCGATCGTCGCCTCATGACCCATCGGCCGCCGTCGACTGCCGGTCGCCAGCTGCCGATGGGCCGTGAGGCGGCGATCGATGGGCAGCGGTTGGTCGGCGGCGACGTGCGGCGGCGGCGGCAGTGTCCGGTGGTGGCAATTAGTCGGCCTCCGACGTCTGGCGGCGGCGGCGGTCATCCGACGGCGGTAATGTCCGGTGGCAACAGTCAGCCGGTGGTGACCAGCGGCGTCTGGCGGCAACCGACGGTGGCGACGGTAAGTCAGCCTCCAATGACCGGTGGTGACCAGCGACGACAAAGGTCGGTTGGCCTCCGGCGACCGGTGTCCGACGGCACGGTTGGCCGACAGCCACGGGCGGCAACGGCGGCCAGCGACGACCGACGGCGACTGACGACGACCAATGGCGGTCGGCTAGCGGCGCCACCGGTCACGGTGGCAACGACCGTGGCAGGTGACGACGGGCGGCGGTCAACGGTAGTCAATGGCAGTCAGCAAGAGAAGAATAAAAGAAAAAAAAAATTCACTTATTTCTTAAACTTGTTCCCATGAACAAGAGGTAACTTTTTTTTACTTCTCATTTCTATTCCAAAACCATTCCCGGGCTAACTTTTTGTTCTCGGGAACAAAAAAATAACTTGCCATTATCAAACAGGTTTCTATTCTTTTTTTGTTCTGGTGAAGAAAATAATATAAATTCTTGGGCCGGGAAAGGTTACCATGCGTAGCCTTAAGTGCCAATCTAACCAAAATTTGGCCAAAATGCTAATGTGTCAATTTTCCGACAAAGCAAGTGCAAAACGGCATTATTTTGATGCCGACGTGGTAAAAAATTAATATAAAAATTAAATTTATTTAAAAAATTTATAAAAATATATAATAAAATATTTAAAAAATTTTAAAAAATTAAAAAAAAAAAAAAAAAAAAAGGGAGGCGGCTGAGGTTGAGCCCTCAGTCACCGCTGCCTCCTCATTGCCACCGGCAAGGGCTGGTGGCGGAGTGGGGACAGTAGGTTGGGGTCGCCAGGGCCCTGGCTAGGAGGCAAGGGCCGGCGACCCCGGCCGACCGACGACGAGGGCTCGCAAGCCCTCACCTCGATATGGGGCCCTCGCCTAGATCCAGCGAAGGTCGACGGCTCTCGCCCGACCTGGCCAAGGGCTACCACCCGCTAAGGCGACCCCCAGTAGGTGACAGCCTTTGGCCCGCCCAGGTGAGGGGGGAAGGATGAGGAGGGGAGGCAGCCAGCGGCTGAGGGCTTAGCCCTTGTCGCTGTTGCCATCTCCCCTCCGTCACTGAGGAGGTCAGGGAGGGTCGGCCAGGGTCATCGAGCCCTAGCTGAAGCTTGGCAGACCTAGCCGATTGGCGACAAGGGCTTGCCTGCCCTTGCCCAGATCTAGGGCGAGGGCATGCAGGCCCTCGCTGTCGGTTGGCTTGGGCCGCTAGCCCTTGGCCAAGGCTCAATGGCCCCGGTCGACCCTCCCCCACCTTTCGACGACGGAGGGGAGGCTGCGGTGGCAAGAGCTCAGCCCTCAGCCGTCGACTGCCTTCCTCCTCCTCCTCCTTCTCTTCCTTCATTTTTTTTTTAAATATAAATTATTATTTTGTTTTAAATTTAATTTAATTAATTTTTATATTATATTAAAATTTAAATTGTGCCAAAACAATGTCGTTTTGGTCGATTTAAGGACATTATTTTGGCCAACTATAGAAACGACGTTGTTTTGGGTGAATTAGAGCTAAGTCGGCTCTCACGGTGAGTCACCTTAACGAGAAATATTAATATTTAATTGCCACGTATGATTTTCGATCGGCTTCGCTGGAGGTGGCATTCACATGTCCCATTTTTATTAAAATGTGGCATTTAAGTGTCACTTTCGTAAGTTATGGCACTTAAGTGTCCCTTTTATGCCAAGTTATGGCATTTAAAGCGAGAAGCAACTAGGGTTTTGAGAGGAGCAATTTTGCATGTTAAATAATCAACACCTCTTCTCCAAAATTTCCCATACCACAACATGACTTTCATCTCTCTAGATTTTGCCTTATCATTACTAGTTGTTTATAAACTTGTGGATAAAATCCTACGTTTTTTAACCCTTCCTTTTAACGCAATTAATTAGAGCATTAGGGGATGTCCAAGTGAGGAACTTGAAGTGACCTATTTAAATCTTACTAATAGGATTTCTGCGCTTGTGCCCATATAGGAAAATCTACGTATTTTTTGCCTCTGCATTTGCCTTTCCAAAATTTAAGATGGAAAATAATTTGCTTCTCTTCTTCCATTTCTTGCTTCTCCGTTTTTAATACCTGCCAAACTTTAGTTTTAACTTTTAAAATGGGGTTATCTTGTGAATTGTTTTGTCAAAAAGTGACGAAATGCCTTTCTAAATATGGATTGATGTGGAAATCAACAAAAAATGTGTAGGGCCATTTGCTGATTCTTGGATAAGAAACGTAATCGACAAAAAAAAAATTTAATAGTACTAAGACGAGATAATTGTGTCCATCCATGTAAAATGGTATTGAAACGTAAACATAAACTGGAAGTAAAATTGAACAATTGGTGTCCATTGATTGACTGGTAGTTTTTTGCTTGAATTGTAATTCTAGTATTCATAACTACTATCGACGATTAATAATGGTTACAAAGAACACAATTGCATTTTATATGACTCCTAAAATTCAACAACTAATATTTACAATTAGTTAACCAACACCTAGACACACCCATTACTCGTTCTCTAGCCAGCATCACCCCGTCGTACCACTACTCAACAATTGCAATAACCCATGTTTCTTAACCTATATTATAAGTGGCTTTTGAGATCCATGGCATTTACCACCCGATGATTGCATTTTATTGGATTGAATTTGTATCAATATAAAAATATTTGAAATTAAATTGATCTAATTGAGAGGTTTATGACCGAATTTCATATCAATATAATAGGTTTATAACTTTTTTGGTACTATTCCCCAAGTAATTGATATAATCTCTATGGATGAATCATCACAATGTCATATAGAGTTGCTCTGCAAGCAACATAAAAAGGAACATGACTAAGTTGCCTTTAGACGTGAGAACTTGGTAAAACATTAGTTGATTGATGTATTGGAGAGAAAGCATGCGACCCAGATGGACGCCAGAATTAGATGGATGGTCAGTGAAGCTTTTTAGGGGCTTTCTTGAAGATGTTTAAATGATATGATGGACCCATGCACGCCCATAATATTTATAAAAAGAAAAGTAATTTGGACACCATCACTAAAATAAAAATATCAAACTTATAAGAAGTTTTTAAATATTATATTGAGTAGGTAAGCTAATCACTTCAGTGCCACGCATCAGATCTTCCCAATATAGTAGGTTTCCAATAGTTAATTCGCCTTGTGTACTCTTCACGTTGGAAGGATACAAAACACTGAACTTAACAAAGTCCAGCCGAAGATAATGTTCTTTACCAGTGAAGCACGTGCGCATGAATGCTTGGCAATTTCGTAACGAGAGAGAATAGCTGAAATTAAATGTTCGACCGACATGTAAATCCAATATAGGAGATAGAAAGGTGAACGACATGATTAGGTTTGCCTGTGCTTTAGAATATATTGGATCAAGAAAGCGGTCTGCCCGGTGGACGTGCAGCCCGTTCCCGGGCTGAAAAACGGCCTGGAAATCGGGCTTCAGCGGCCAGGCCACAACCTTACGCTAACCGCTGACAAAATCACTAGAACAACGACGCGGCCAGGTAAGCCTAATATTGTTCGACAATAAGCATGCACATAGATGCAATCCTGTGTTCTATGTTATATATTTGGATACATATGTCTATAGACACATATTGGCTCTATTTACGTGTTCTGTTTTGAAAAATTCACTCTTTTTCATCTTGTGATTTATTTGATAACGAACTAACAATTTGCATCATCCTTTAGATAATTCATTAGAAAAGGACAGTTATTTTTACGGAATTATCATTGCGGTATGCGAGGTATTAAAACCCATCTTCATAAACATTTCGAACCAATTTCTCTCGCAAAACAGGGCATATATTGTCGTGTTTCTCACACCTATCTCTCCTCATTTCAGTTTCTCCATCGCATGCTCTATTTTGTGAGAATTCCATCTTTCATTACGGTATTAGCTTTTCGATCGATAAAATGGTGGGGATGGGCGACCAACATCGGCGACTCCTCCCAAGCACTACCACAGACGTTCCATACCCATGACAAAAACATTCAATTTGAGCCACGGCTGTTGCTCGTTATGAGCACGCTCGTCACTACTGCCCCACCACGGATTTAGCGAGAGAATAGCCGCGTCGAGGTATAGCGATTGTACCCGCTTAATCGAATTCCCCCATTGGCCTGTTTATTGGGCCTTTTGGGCCTCGGAACCCGTTGTTTTATTTCTAGGTCTTCTTAGCTTTTTCTTCTTTTTTTTTTTCTAAATAGCCATTCCTACTTTAACACTTACTTTCGATTTTTATCCACTTAATCGGATTCCCCCATTGGCCTGTTTATTGGGCCTCGGAACCCGTCGTTTTATTTCTAGGTCTTCCTAGCTCTCGATTTGTTTTTATATCAATGAATCCTTCTGTCCGTACTAGTCATGTTTGGATTTGGAGAAAAAAATATTCTCCTTGTTTAAAGAAAGAGCAGCTTCTCAAGAGAGCCCTTCTTTATTTTCTTCCTCGAAACTTTTGCACCCATCTTTGTCTTAAAGTAAGAGAGGCTTTTCACATTACATTCGAGGTGAATCGTCCAATCAAATTTTAAATTTATTGTATAAATTCCAATTCAATCATAACATTTAAAAATTTTAAATTTCAGTCTTAATTATTTACACGGATTTTCAATATAGTATTTATGATAAATTTTTCATCGGAAATAATTGATGTTACCGTATGCTAATGACACAACTAGATATGACTAAACAATCAAGTCAACAATTTTCGACGAAAATTAGTTGGAAAAATTATAATGGAATCTCGAGTAAAGATTTAAGACCAATTGGCAAAAATCAAAAGTTCGAGACTAAATTGAGATACGTATAATAGGTTTAAGATTAATTAGTAATTTTCTCCATTCAAATGTGTTATGGTGTGTAAGCTAACACACATCATGATTATGTATACTATTCAAATTGTTATCTAAAAATGACACTTTTATGATATACCGAGTGTATCGCACAACATTACAACATAATATTGAAAAGTTGTTTGATATTCGTATGGTAGATACTAGATATCTTGTGGGAGGACTCAGAACTGGATCCAAAAGAAACAAGGAGGGAAATTGGATAAAAGGGGAAAAGGACACGAGGCAAAGGAAAGTTATATGGAAAGCATGACGCATGATGTGCACGTGCCTTTTGGAATGTGGTAACGAATTTGACAGATGGTGCGGTTGGGCTCGGTCTAGAGCAACCGCCAACTGCTGCGCTAATTAGGTGAGAAAAAAAACTAGAAAGTTAGGCAGATGGCTCGAGAGTCTTTGGTCCTATTATTATAATATAGCAAATACTGAAAAGGGAAAGAAAGAATTGTGATGAATTTTATTTTATTGAAAATCTAATTAATTGTAAAATGTGCTTGGACCCTGGTCACAATTTCTTACGTGTTTTCTGTAATTCTCATATAGAAATATCGTAACGCACGAACACTTAAATGCTTTACAATTAATGGATAAGGTATGCTTTACTTTTTTTCTTTTATCCGACGATCATCAGGATATTTGGAATCTACTTCCAACAAAACCCTTTTGTTTTAATGTTAAAGAAAGCTTATAAAGAAAATGTTTCCTACTTAGCAAAAATAATATGAAAAAAATCCTTAATTATCTCATACCGTTTTTTGAGTTTGAGAGAAAGATAAATACTCCAAATCTAATGAATTCATCTCATTTTAAGTAACTTCCCGGCACATTTATCCATTTGGGATATGGTCCAATGACATCACACACGATGATCTAAATATAACCGATTCAAATCCTCGACTTTAAATCGCAAGATAGTTCACTCCCTCTCATCCCTCTCATCTGATCCTTCTTCCATAAAAACACATCTAATTCTTTTTTTTTGTCAGTCCTACTCTATTTCTACTCTACACTCACTCTCAAGCTTTTACCCTACCTCTTGCAGAGTGTGGGGTTGAAACCCACTCGTAAAACTTACGCGTCCCCACCCCATTTTCCTTAAGAATGTGGGGATTTGAACCCCTCACCTCCCCCTTCCATGTTGGAAGGGTGGTCACTGGGGCGAATCCCAGTGGTTAAAAAAAAAAAACACATCTAATTCAAAACCAAACCTAATTCATCTCTCTCCCATGAAAATTAATCTAAATACAAAATATACAAAACCAAAGTAAAAGGAAAAAAAAAAACAACAACAAAACAAAGCACATCAAGCTCCTCTTCTTCACCACACATCAATCAACCTCTTCAATGAATAATTTATTCAAGAAAGATATTCTACAAAGACTCCAATCCCTCTCTCTCTCTCTCTCTCTCTCTCTGTGACAGACGCGACGCGAGTAAATTCACCGGCTTCACACGACAAGCAACGCCCGACACGCACGACAACATCCTTCGACATCCCAGAAAAGCCGAACCCAAACCCAAAGCCGACTCCCGTTCTTGACCGTTCTCCAATCTGCTCTCTCCCCTTTCGTTCGCGAGATTTTACCCGAAAGAGATCGCGCCTTTTACACCGTCCTTCTCTCCCCCCGACGCAAGAAACCCACCAGGCGAATCAAGACCCGGAACTTTCCGTCGCTGCAGCCTTTCCACTGCAGACGAATCTTCCCTCTTCCACAAATCCTCGATCCGCCATCGATTTCCGGGGACTACCCATTAGACCCTTTTGGTTTTCTTGGCTCCTTGGCTCGTCCCGTGCGAAAATGGAGCTCCCGAGATCGGCGCCGCCGCCGCCGACGACGAGGTTCTTGCTAGGGTTCGTCCTGGTGGTGGTGGTGGTGGTGGTGTCGCTGGCGCCGCCGTCCGCGGCGAGGTTCGTGGTGGAGAAGAACAGCCTGGCGGTGACGTCGCCGGACAAGATCAAGGGCAATTACGACAGCGCGATCGGGAACTTCGGGATCCCGCAGTACGGGGGGAGCATGGCCGGGGCGGTCACGTACCCGGAGAAGAACCAGAAGGGGTGCAAGGAGTTCAGCGAGTTCGACATTTCGTTCAAGTCCAAGCCCGGCATGCTGCCCACGTTCGTCTTGGTTGATCGCGGAGGTAACCCTCTCTGTCTCTTGGTCGATTTCGGTCGTGCCCTTTTCTTGATTCTGAGCAATCGGCCTGTTTTCAGCTGTTTCTTGACGAGTGCAATTAGGAACCCTCATGTGCGAGTTTTGCTCGTTCGTGAATTTTAAGGTTTGAGCGGGTTGTTTTGGGGGAGAGTAAGGTTGTGTTAATTTGGGTCAATCTGATTGGGTTTATTGCTTGCTGCCATCGGAAAGATGCTTGTCTTAATATTTCCTCCCCCCCCTAAATCAAGTTTTTTTGTGGGGGGGCTTGATTGTTTTATGGTAGAGTGAGTATTTTCTGAGGTAGATGTTGAGAGTTTGTCTGTTCTCTAGGCTGTTTTGGGTCTAATGCATGGCATTTCAGCTGTTGGTATTTTTTTTTAGCTCAGAGCGAATGAAAGAGAGAGTCAGTTTGAGATACGATAAATGCTCATTGTTTATTATGAGCGTGCTCTTTGGGTAGTTTTGATACGGTATACTTCTACTATGTCTTATTAGACAGGTACGTCAAGCCTTATGATATTAATTTTATTGTGGTTGACGTACAGTGAGTTTTTCATTTTCTTTCTGAGATTGCCAAAGAGCCCTCGCCCTTTGGTTGGAAGTTGAATACTGTTGGACTTGGTTTGTAAGCATCTTGACGTTTTATGGTGCGAAAAGGTTGATTGGTTTTCTTGACATATAGCACAGACGAACTTGTAAATTTACATGGTTTGTGATGGTGACTTCCCTTAATAGTTCATTCATAAATCAAGTTTTCCGTGGATTGTATGGCTGCAGTCAGTATTTTTCAAGGTAGATGGTGAGGCTTTGTCTGTTCTCTTGGCTGTTTGGGGTCTCATGTATTGCGTTTCGGCTGTACTTATTTCGTTTTAGCTCAGAGCAAGTGAAAGACAGTTTGAGATATGATAAATGCTTATCGTTTTTTAGGGAAGTGCTCTTTTGGTAAGTTTGATTTGGTATGCTTCTACTATGCCTTATTAGATAGCTACGTCGAGTATTATATTAATTTCATTGTGGTTGATATACAGTGACTTTTGCGTTTTTGTTCTGAGATTGACAAGAGTCCTTATCCCGTGTTGGAAGTTGAATACTGTCGGACTTGGTTTTTTGGCATCTTGACGTTTTGTGTGTAAAAAAGGTTGCTTTTTTTCTTGATATTTAACCCAGACAAATTTGTAATCTACATGGTTTGTGATGATAAGTTCTCTTGATATCTGCCCTTTTTGAGCTTGATAGCTGTCTTTTCTGTTTCCCAGATTGCTTCTTCGCTTTAAAGGTTTGGAATGCCCAGAAAGCTGGTGCTTCGGCAGTACTTGTTGCGGATGACATCGAGGAAAGATTAATAACTATGGATACTCCTGAAGAGGATGGTTCGACTGCAAAATACATTGAAAATATTACTATACCTTCTGCACTTATTGAGAAAAGTTTTGGTGAAACATTAAAGAAAGCAATAAGTAGTGGAGATATGGTCAATGTGAATCTCGATTGGAGAGAAGCGGTTCCCCACCCTGATGATCGTGTTGAGTATGAGTTATGGACCAACAGCAATGATGAATGTGGAGTTAAATGTGACATGTTGATGGACTTTGTGAAAGATTTTAAGGGTGCAGCACAGATACTTGAGAAGGGCGGATACACTCTGTTCACCCCCCATTATATTACTTGGTATTGTCCTCAGGCATTTACCTTAAGCAAGCAGTGTAAATCCCAATGCATAAATCATGGAAGATATTGTGCTCCTGATCCAGAGCAGGATTTCAGCTCTGGTTATGATGGGAAGGATGTTGTGCTTGAAAACTTAAGGCAACTATGTTTGTTCCGAGTGGCTAATGAATCTAAAAAGCCGTGGTTGTGGTGGGACTATGTTACTGATTTCCAGATTAGATGTCCCATGAAGGAAAAGAAATACAACCAGGAATGTGCTGACGGCGTTATTAGATCTCTTGGTAAAGAAATTAGTACATTTCAAACATTTGGTCTAATACCTAGTGATTCCTCCAATCAAGAATAAACCTATAGTACTCACTCTCTGCAGGCCTTGACCTTAAAAAGATTGAGAAATGCATGGGAGACCCAAATGCTGATTCTGATAATCCTGTTTTGAAGGAAGAGCAAAATGCCCAAGTATGTTTACCTTACTTCTTGATAATTACAGGAGCTCTTCAGCATATTTCTTCAACTCATTGAGAGGATCCTCTAAAGCTTATGTTTCAGTGGTTTAACCATAGAGCGTATATTTGTAGGTTGGAAAAGGATCCAGAGGGGATGTTACCATCTTGCCAACTCTTGTTGTCAATAATAGACAATATCGAGGTTTCACCCTTTCCTTGCCTATTTGTCCTAATTTTTCTCAGAAAAAGCTTTAGTTACATTATCTGGAGCATCATCCAGGTAAGCTGGCGAAAGGTGCTGTTTTGAAGGCAATTTGTGCTGGTTTTGAGGAAACTACTGAGCCTGCTGTCTGTCTAAGTGATGGTAGGTTTTCTTCACATATCTTTCTCATATATTTTCTCTGAGGATATTAAGTAGTAAAGTAGGATATCCGTTGTGGCAGATGTGGAGACAAATGAGTGCTTGGATAATAATGGTGGCTGCTGGCAGGACAAAACAGCTAAAGTCACTGCCTGCAAGGTATGTACTAGGTGTACTGCCTATGCATTTCATTGATTGTGTACATTGCAATTGACCATGCTCTTATCATTGTTCAGGATACATTTCGTGGGAGGGTGTGTGAGTGCCCCTTGGTTGATGGGGTGCAATTCAAAGGAGATGGCTACACCACCTGTGAAGGTACATAGAGCACATAATTTGTTTTTTTATTGAAAAGTTCATGTCCCATGGGTTAGTTTTGAATATTTTGTTTGGCAAATGGGATAAATAAAAAGCTTTTTCTGCTCCTGAACGTCTTTAGGGGCCTCTTTCGCTTCTGCAAACTCCATATGTGATTCTTTCAAATTAAATGTACTTGCATTTAGTAATGTAGTCATGATGAAACGCATTTCTATCTAAAATGATTGTGTCATGGATGGTGGGGGTTTCCTAATAAGTTTCAGGATGGGTATCAGAGTATTCATAACTGACTCTAGCTCATAGTAAGTGTATGTGGAGCAGGTGAGAGGATGTATATCTACCTGACCTTGTCATTCTGTTTTCATATTTTTTGCATTTGTTTGCATGAGTACCATAAAAACTGGCATGTGCATTTGTATGCAATCATTGTAGTTCGTTTCTGAATGATCACAAGGAGAAAATAAATTGCACCTAATGTGAGTGCACAACAATTTTCCATGGTAGTGGTTTTTTGGTTGAAAATCTGATGTGTAAAATAATCACCTTTAGAATATTCTGAAGTATTCATCTGCGGTGCTAACTCCTCGGAGTCTCAAGTGCTAAGTTGCTTTTTATTCTTGGATAACTTTTCCTCTTTACTGATAAATGTGTTTTCGAAGTTCTCCCATTGATAGTTCTGCACCGGGGTCCTTTCAAATAGCAAGGTTGGTGCTTTTATAATTTTATTGAAGGATTAGCTTGCTGATTGGTTATCTTTTGACTTGGTATAATAAAACCTTTTGAGTGCATGGTGAATTTCTAAGATCCATAGATCTTTAATCTTAAGCTTAGAAATTTTATAGGGCAGTAACCTAGCCTTCTGATTATGGGCTAGTTCATATAGATAGTTCATATAGAAACAACCCTTCATAACCTATACTTACGGATATGGAGGTAGTACTTTGTTTCTGTTACTGTTGACTTGGATAAATTTGAACATGTTGCCTCATTGTAGTGGGCAACCTATACAAACATGGAAATGAATGGTTGATCAACCAACTTTTGTACAAGGGGCTAGTGTAGGTTTTGAAAGAAAACAGGAGGGCTCTGCAATTTGAAAGCTTTCAAGAACTTGAATGTAACAGCACTCGTAGGGATCATTGCTATGTGTACCAAATTTATCTGAATCAGCCAGAGACAATTAAATAAGCTCATTAGTTTTGACTGCGCAAAGATGAGTGATCTTGAAATGTGCACCGTGAATAAATTGACTGCTCCCTAGGGGCTTCCTGCCTCTGCCAGGGTATTTTTCCCTGGGAAGTACAGAGCAGCCTTTCATTAATGAGGGTGCACCTCCCTCTCCCCCAGCCCAATTTCTGGGGTTTATTTTGCTTCACACCCGAGATCGAAGGTTCCCCATCCTCTGCTGGGTGTAAACCCCTAAAGAGGATGAGAGCAGTTTAAGGACATACTCAGGTCCAGACAAGACCGTGGTTAGTTGAATAATTGTGGGTTGGGTATATTACTACACAAATTACAAGGACATTCTTAACGGGACTGTACTCTTCCCTGAGCAAATAGCTATATTTTACCCCTTCTCAGACAGATATAAAAAGAGAGCAACTTCATTAAAATGCTCTGGAAACGGTTCTGTACCAAATTTTTCAGTACCATTTACCATGATAATCAACTTTTTGACCACAACTTTCTGTTTCAGTGAATTGTTGAATATCTTTCTATGTGTCTAATGCATCTCATATTTTATTTGCAGCAAGCGGATCTGGGAGGTGCAAGATTAACAATGGAGGTTGTTGGAATGATTCTCAGAATGGGCAGTCATACTCTGCTTGTTTGGTGAGTGATTTTCAAGCTTTCTCCTGGGTCTCCTTTCTGAATTTTCTATACGTCTTTTATAGTAACTTAAGCAAGAAAGCAATGAAGGTCTAATCACTTTTTTTTTATTGTCAATAGGATTTTGGGAACAGCAAATGCCAGTGTCCGCGTGGGTTTAAAGGTGACGGTGTCAAAACTTGTGAAGGTAATACTGATGTTATGCACTCATGTTTTACTCTATTATTCCCAGAATCTATATAAGGAATTTTTGACCACTCAAATGAAGTAATCCAGTCCATTGAACTTCAGCATAAAATTAATATTGGCGTCCTCAGTTTTCTTCGGTGCCTTCTGGAAACACTATGCTTGCCTTCTAGATAAGCCTGTTAACTGACGCCAGCTGTGCCAATTTCTATATTACCTCCTTTAACTATTTTCAAAATGCTTTTCTCAATGTTTTGCACGGTTACTAATCTAATTTCAATGGTTATATTGCTCTCTTGCACTCAAGTTAATGGCAGTGATGGTGAATGCATACTTGGATGCTTGGAACATTACATTTTGTTTATGTCTGATACTGTGACAAATCTCGAACAGGCCCCCTAGACTGACTACTAAATTCCTCCCCTCTATAATTGTGTTAGTAATGGCTGATTGTGATCACTCCGCCACTTTGGACTTTTATCACAAACATCTGTTAGATGGGTTTTCGGTCCTTCATACTTTTTCCTTTTACCTAGAAATTGACGAATCCAAGAGTAAGGCCTATTATTGCCTGGATCTGTGCAGATTAACTATAAATGACTTTCCTTTCTGTTATGTTTCTTCTTCACAGATATTGATGAATGCAAAGAGAAGAAAGCCTGTCAATGCCCTGAATGTAGCTGTAAGAATACCTGGGGAAGTTATGAGTGCACATGTAGTGGAGATCTTCTGTACATTAGGGATCATGACACCTGCATAAGTAAGCCCAGCTGATCTTGCTCACAAGCGTGTCTACCTTTTGTTTGCTTTTTTGCTTTTCCTCTATTTTTGGTTCTCATGTGATTGCTCTGTGGATTCATATATGATGCACGTTAAGCATACATGCCTGCTGGCTTTGGTTGTTTGCAGGTAAGAGCAGTACAGAGACAAAATCTGCCTGGGCTGCTGTTTGGGTCATCGTGATAGGTTTAGCCATGGCTGGTGGTGGTGGATATCTTGTCTACAAATATAGACTGAGGGTATGCTTCTTATTCTTGAGTTGTGTATCCTCTCTCTCTCCCCCCACAACCCCGCATCACAGCGCTCCCCCCCCCCCCCCCCAAAAAAAAAAAAAAAAAAAAAAAGGAAAAGAAAGAAAAGACAAAGAGGTTTACTTTGTCTCTTTCCCCTTAATGTGAGTACTGGCGTTGTTTGACTTTTCATCCTTTCTGTCAGCGGAGTCTTCAAGGTTTAAAATAATTAAGTAGCACTGGAATATTATTGTGTTATATGTGACTTCGTAGTCAAGTACTGTTAGAATTGACTTTGGTGGTGAAAATGAATGGGCTTTTAAATACCTATGATGAATTACATTTTGACTAAGTCCCTTCAACTGGGAGATATTGAATCAAACCAACTTGTCTAGCATTAAAATTTTGTGGGTATTTTTCACCTAAGAATTGAATGATGTTGCTACCATCTCTGACTGTTCTGATTTCCTAATCTGTCTAGCATTTTTCTTAGTGGTTGATATTTTTCATTAGAGACCTGTTAGTTTTGCAATTGAGAATAGCTGATGTATACACCTCTTGCTGTTAATGGGATTTAATTTTTTATTTGGACTTTTACCTTTCCATTGGTAGATATTGCTCTATTTATGGGGAGAATTACAGTCCTTGTGGTGTACTTATTGCATATCTGTGCATGCATGAACATGCACATCTGCACTCATGCATGCCAGTGCACGTGCACGGATTCTGCACAAGCCCACACATGTTCAAAGTTACTAGAACATGCTAAAACAGGCACGAATATGGGGAAACATGTATATCTTCCAAATGTGCACACAAATGCCCATGACCCCAAAAAAAAAAAAGTTGTGAAAGTTGCCATGATAGCGAATAGTGGTTTTAGTATACTCGAGTGAATGTATGATTGCTGACTTTGGCAGTCAGGTTCTCTCGTAATAATCTATTTTCATACGTAGACATGGAAGTCACTGTCAGCCTCTGCTTTGTATGAGTGCTAGTTGAGGGAACTTGCTGATACTCCTTTTTTCTGTTGTCATCATTGCAGTCATACATGGATTCAGAGATCAGGGCTATAATGGCACAGTATATGCCTCTCGATAGCCAAGCTGAAGTCCCGAACCATGTCAATGAGATTCATGCATAGAGAGAGAGGGGCCATGCACGGTTTGGTCTCTTGAAGGTTTAAGGCGATGAAAAGGATTTAGTTTGAGCGGACTGCCCTTAATTTATCCATTCACATATTTTAAACGTGAATTGTGTCGCTGTAAATTATGGTGTGGCACAAAGTAATGGGTCACAGGTCACATATTTTTAGCAATTGGATTATTTCAGAGTGCTTCCTGATCTTATGCTAGATTAAAAAGTCTTCATGAGGAATGGGGTGTATATGACTTAGAGACAGTAGCTTCTAGGACTCTTTTCTCAGTTCTCATTAGATTGTTTTTCTGATTTACATCGAGAATGAGCTCCCACATTCTATATGTTTAAAGTGCTTCGCTGCGTACTGTCTTTGTTTTAGGACAACGTTGAGGTTCTTGCCCGAAACTTTTTAGTATTTGCTTTTTGAGTGGAGTACTCAACGTGACCTTATTTTAGTTGTTCCATCTTGTGTAGCTTAAGAGAAACTTGCCCTGGTTAAAATGGATAAAAGGAAAAAAGTGGAATGAATAGGTGCTAGGGAGAACATGGTGGTTAGGATCCTGGTTAGAAAACTTTCAGTGATTACATTAGGTGATAAATAAAAAGTAGTCTGTACATGAATTTCTGAAAGAAGTAACCTGCAAACTTGGCTTATATTAATCTAAGCTAGAGTTGCATAATTGGTCGATGTAGCACGGAAGTGCATATATCAAGTTAACCTGAGATATTCATATGGATTTGCAGTATCAAATTAACCTGAGATCCTGGAAGGAGGTGGAATTGAGATTAGATAGATGAGAAAGAATTTAATAATTGGAAAGAGGTAGAGAAGACGGTGGAGGTAATTTAGTTCTTGGTGAGAGACAGAGAGGCAAAACAGGGCAAGGAACACAAGCTCTCAATTCTGTTTTCAGGTAGTAAAATTGCTGCATATCAAACTATGCATGGAAATAGGGTGTGATTTCGTGTGCAAAAGATTTTATCAGTAACTTTTGACGAACAACAAAAGAGAAAATCAAAAGTAAGAGGGTCTATGTGGACAAAATGTATTAACTACTTGGAGCAGGTTCTACAAGAATTAACAATTGAAGCGGTTCTCGTGGATTGTGAAATTTTGATCAGGAACATACTAGGATGTAAAGGATGGATCATCCACAATACAACATGGAAATTGTCTACTTTGAAATGTTTAATAAGATTAAAATGTTATTTTGTACTGGCTTTAAGTAGAGTTTATTAGTCGACTCTAAGATGATCTTAGAACCAAATGTCATGAGTTTGATCTATAGACATTCCTTTTCATCAATGTATGAAGTTTTCCTATAGTGTTGCTCTTATACAATTCTTAAATTCACATTCATCGGGTCTTTTATAGTGTACCGGCTTTCTCGGGTCATGATTAATCTGCGTCATCTTTGCACGAATTGTGTCTTGTCTTGCATGGCGCTTTGCAAGTCCAATTTCCAATCTTACCATGATGTCTTATAGGAAAAATAGTTAGTGTCCAGCTACACTGGATGTAGGATGAACAAGGTTAGGTAGATCTTCACTTCTTGGATCTAAAGCGTGTTGGTAAAATAAATTAATGTTTTTTTTATAGACTTCAAAAGATTTTGACATCGTGCTCGTTCTGGAAGCATTATATCATTATTTTGGCCAAATCTAAAATGGAGGACCACCGAAGGGACAATGTAACCGAGAATCAATTTCCCTGTTGAGAATAGAACTCTTCAAAGTAACAAAATGGCTGGCAAATTTAGAAGAACCCCATTCAAGAAGCATCCGATTGACCTGATGATTCAGGATCAATTATTCCTCATAAATTCATCTGTCAAGGAATGTCAGATGAGATTTAACATTTTAATTTCTATTTATGATATGAAAAAACCATCCCTTCTCCAATTGCTCTTTCCTGTCGTCTCAGCAACAATCACCTCGAGATGTTGAGCTTCAGGTCGAGTCCGATGTCCATTCCATTGTAAGCGATCGGGGCGTACATCCACAGATCGTCCGAGCTCAAGAGCTGGACAACATCAGAAACAATCTCGATTTAGGTTCATGCCGTGGTTTGGTATCATGATTTTAGTCTTTGGAGAGACTGTCGCTTAGATCTTACCTTGATTTGGAGCTGCAAAAACTTGACATATTGAACAGCTTCCTCAAGCATTGTGCTGATGTCAACCTACCAAACAGAACACAACTCTCTGTGAGAAGCAGTTTCTCACCGGTAAAACCCGTGTTTTCATCGACAAGAAACAAACGATTGCGCGGTCATTTGATGAAGGTATCTACCTTGGTTCCATTAGGGATGAGTTTCTGCAGAATCCTCAAACGTTCGTTAATCCTCTCTCTTCGTTTCTGTAGATTAACACAAAAAAGTTCTGTCATTCAACGCAATTGAATATGATTCAAATAAAGAACAGTACAATGAGGTGGCTTTCGCTCTTACTCTAGCATAAAGGCTCTGAGGATCGGTGGCTGAGCCTCGGCTGGCTCGGGTTTTGCTGCTGAGGTTGACTGCAGCTGGCTCCTTCGAGCTTGCGGTCGCAGCCGCTACATTCTTCTCATGAGAAGTACTGGATTCCTCCTCCGAGCAGCAAGTGCTTGAGCTCTGATTGTTGCCTTGAGCATCGCCGTCTTCTTCATCTTGGCCCGGAAGATCAAGATTCACGCTCTTCTTTGACTTGACATTCCTCTTCATCTTTTGAACCTGCACAAGCCAATGAAATCATCAGACCTTTGAAATGTCTATTTGGAGAAAGATGTGACATTCAGCATCAATAAGTTGGTGAACCGAATAGGAAAATCAAAATTCTATTTATGTTTTTTCTGAACTTACATTGCCGGTCGTCCGAGATCTTTTCCTCGCATTTGTGATGGTGTTGCAATTGTTCTCTTCTTCAGCCACCTCTCGTTCGGAAATTTCTGATTCTCCTTTCGGCTGAACGCTGATTTTGAGAGAACCATCTGCCGGAGCTCCTCCTCCTGACTCTTCCAAATTGCAATCACTCATTTCTTGGTTTAACCCATTACTCCATCCTAAGCTAAACGATCCGGGATTCATCAGTTCGGTACTATTCGCCAAAATTTCATTAGGATGACTCAAATAGTAGTTCTCGTGACCTGAAGGAGGGAAAACTATGCTAGAGCTGCCGCAGTTATAGCTAATCGCTTGTGGCAAAAATTGCAAGCTGGAATTATTAGCAACATCAGTAGAACAAAATGAGCTCCCCTCAAGCCCCGACAGATCAATGCTCGACTCATGACTCGGCCAATGCCCGTGCTGTGCACTGACCTTAGACCCGCCCTTGGCATTGGCATGGAGAGGCCAATCGTTAAGCAATTGGGCCATGAAATCGGCCTCCTCGGTGGTGTAAACCCCGCTCAAAGAGCTCCATTCTCCCTCAGAAACAGTCCCTAGAGGCTCCATACTCAGTTCTCTTTTCCTCTCCAACTACAAAAATGGGAAAGATTTTCTGGAAGCCTCTAGTGTTAACCGGAGAGGGAGAAGAAGGAAAGCTTGGTGGGGTTTAGCTTATTGAAATGCTTGAACAGGAACAAGTTTCAGCACACGTATTTATACATGCAGGCAACAGGTTAGGCCGTTTTTGCAAGATCTGACTTACATTTTGTAATACCTGAGATCCCAAAATTTTTAATCATCCAATTAGATAATTCAAGCGAAGTCTCTATTCTCCTCTCAACCCAATCCACACGAGTTGCGCGTGAGGCGGGTACAACTCAGCTGGGGACTTGGTTTAATAGTTCAACGACAGCAAATAAAACAAAGTTCAACCCCTCAGAGCCCTTAAAAGGCCCCGGACATAGACAAAATGAGGGAGGAGAGCTGTGTGAGCTTCAGGATCCTTCAATGAAGCAGAAATGGGCAAAACCAGGGATAACTGATAACGACATAACTGCAATTATTTGGTTTAAGACTTGTTAATTTCAAGAACTGGGTCCATTAATCAAGATTAAGCAGATTTGGAGGGAGAGAGAGAGAGAGATATTCGTTAGGGGGGAGAATCTAACCTGGCATATGATCACAAAGACGTGGGAGGTCTTCTTCTGTCAGGGTGGAGAAATTAAATGATCGGTCCTTAAAAAACTATAGAAAAATGACGTGGGAATGAGATAGTGGAGATTTTTTTCCAAAAAGGACAGCACCAAATGATTTCTGAGTTCTGACATTCTTCAAGAAAGTATTTTAAACTGCTCAGAACCAGACAAGCTGTCAGCTGGATGGATTCTTGTCTCCTCCAATGTACCCTTTTAACTCTAACTAGGGTTTGAGCCTGCATCCAGGTGGTAATGAGGAGAATGTCTTGTTCTTGACTTGAAATCCCACTCCGCTCTCAATTATGCGGTAGTTGAGTCCAGAAGGCCAAAATAAAAAAGGGGAAAGCAGTGGAGTTCAAGTCAATTTTGGTCTGTGGTTAAAAGGCTCAACTTCGTGCATTTGGTTGACATGTGTAGTCACGCTTTGCTTCTCAACTTTCAAAACGAACCACTGATCTTTGAACATTTGAAGTTCAAACCCTACTTGTTGATTTCGATCCATAATTGTGGCTTGCTCCGAACATGGACTACATTTTTTCCTTTTTATGACCAACTTAGTCTCAAAGCGTAGAAAACTATCACTTCCAACAGAGATACATGTTTTGTGGGTCACTTTTTGAAAGATATCTTGGGAAATATTAGAACTTCTGTGATGATTTTAAGCACTCAAACTTAATGCAAATTAGTGCCACAAAAGTGTAGGCACACACAAATTTAGGTCCTAGTTCTTGCATGTAACAAAATTGCATCCTAATCCAGTAATATAGCTCGACATAATCTAAAAGTTGTTTAAAGTATGCTTAAAATTTGCATCACTCGGAAGAAATAAGGATATCAATATGAGAGTTAGAGACTATAATCACAAAAAATAATTGTTAAAGGATTAATTGGGTCACATTTTGAAAGATATCCTGAGAAAAATTAGAACTTCTGTGATGATTTTAAGCACTCAAACTAAATGCAAATTAGTGCCACAAAAGTGTAGGCACACACAAATTTAGGTCCTAGTTCTTGCATGTAACAAAATTGCATCCTAATCCAGTAATATAGCTTGACATAATCTAAAAGTTGTTTAAAGTATGCTTAAAATTCACATCACTCGGAAGAAATAAGGATATCAATATGAGAGTTAGAGACTATAATGACAAAAAATAATTGTTAAAGGATTAATTGGGTTTTATCTTCTATACCATCTTTTTTTCTTGTTGAGTTTGAGACTTCAGATTTCTGAATTTTTATTACAGTTCATCAAATAAAAATTTATTAGTCAAGACTCCAAAAAAAAAAAACAGGTTTTTTAGCTATCGCAATCCCCATTTTTACACACATCGAATCATGAGGTCGAATTTCACCAATTTCAACGATGTATGTGACATTTTCACTCGCATTTCAAAATGCAACAACAAAAAACTAATTACTGCAACAGTTTTTTTTTTTTGACAACTGCAACAGTTGAATGGGTCTCTATATGCGCGTGAAGAACGAGGGGTCTTATACATCAAGTAAGATTAATCGAGTTCTTAAATAGTCTTAAATCTTCTTACAAATAGAAAAAGCAAATACTTTAAATTTCATTGTGAATAAATGGCTTATCAAGGAGTACTGATAAGGTGATTCAAAACATGAAATGAGGCTTCGAGTAGCGATTTGACGCGAATCATACGCGATAGCAAAATGAATACAGGTTAAAGATTTTCAATGATCAAAATACAAGCTTCTCTAATAATCTCAAGTGTTGTTTCTCATAGCATCTCACTTTGCAAGAAGAGATGATGCGAAATGCAGTTTTCAATCTTTTATCCAAAAGAAAAAAGAAAAAATTACAGTCAGTGTAAATACTGTACTAACCATGAAACTGAAATTATTATTGTTATTGCTCTTTTTGTATCGGATGGAATCAATTTTTGAACGAACATTCGCTTGGGACTAGATATTAAAATACTCGTGAGATGCAATTTGCTCCCGGTACGGATGCCTATGTCACACGTATGCGTGATTGCTTTTCTTGTTTTTTTTTTTTTTTTTAACTTTATATATAACTTTGAGTACTTCGACAATAATACCGTGGAAATGCATTTTAAAAAACTAAATAAACTTATGAAAAAAAATTACTTTTTATTAGTTTCAATTAAATTGGATTAAGGCTCTATTTGGCAAGTTGCCAAACAGTAACAATTTCTATTTTTTTGTTCTCGGGAGTAGTTTTAGAATAAAAATTCATTTAGTAAAATTTTTCTTCCCGGAAACAAATTTCTATTTTTTTTTTTTTTTGGTTCCCAAAAGTAGATTTCGAACAGAATCATGAAATAAAAAAAAAGTTGACTCTTTGTTCCTGGAAATAATTTCAAAATCAAGTCAAGCCATTTTTTCTCTTCTTTCTTATTGTTCTTCTTCCCTCTCTTCTCTTCTTCAATAGCTACCACCGCCGCCCACTGTCACCGATGACCAATCTGACAAGGTCCAGTGAGCTCGCCCAGCCACCGGTAAGGCTTGGCCTTACCAGATCTAGAGCGGCCCAGCCTCGCCAATGGCCAGGCGAGCCTCCCCTGGGCCTCCCCCATCCACCAATGAGGCTCAACTGAGCCATGGCCGAGTGAGGCTTGACCTCGTTGGGCCACCACAAGGTCGAGCCCCACCGACGGCTGGGTGAGCTTGGCCTTATTAGATCTGGGTGAGGCTACTTGCCCAGCCAAGGCTCGGCTGACGAGGCACGACCTCAATGAGGTCATTGGCCCTCGTTTGGCCAATTGCCGGTTATCCCAAGGCTGGCGACCGGCAACCCTTGAAGAGGAGGAGGAGAAAAGAAAAGAAGAAATAAGAAAAAAAAGTAGTAAAATTATTAAAAATTAAAAGAAAATGTTTTGAAATAGAAATTTTGAGAATGGTACTAAACGCAATTCTATTCTGAGAATTGAAGTAGTTACCAAACAGTTTAAAATACTTAGAAATTATTTTTGGGAATAGAATTAAAAAGAATCATTTCTAATTAGAAATTATTCCTGAGAACAGAAGCATTATCAAACGCACCCGAATACTACAAAAAATCACAAATTGGTACAAATGTGACAAATAGAGGCTTAGAACCTCAACTAGTATATTTGTCAATTGTCACATGTTATCCAATTCAATAATTTAACGGCAAAATTTAACATAAACTAAACATAAAATAAATTTGTTACAAAGATATCGATTTGGAGTTTTTATGGTCAAAAAATTAGTTTATGATAAATTTGTCATAGGTATAGTAACTTGAGATTATTGGTGATAAAAACCTTTTATTAATTGGCACAAAAAAGAAAAATCTTACCAAATAATGAAAAATAAAAAGAACATACAACCAATACTCTTGCAATGATAAGCTAGGAAGCATTGACACTTTTTGAGGCCTTCATGTCGTGTCAAATGTTCCAACATGTGTTCGATACTCTTCAACACTCTTCAACAATCTCCGACACTCAATGAACACGTGTTAGAAAATTTGACACTTGGTCAACTCTCCCAACACTTTCAATACACAAGTCAAGAATTTTGACATGTGAGTTGGAATTTCGAAATGTGATTCTAATATGCACTGGGTCAATTTAAAAAAAAAATCAATAAATGAATGATCAAAATGTAATTATGTAAGAAAATAAAAAATAAGAAACATAATAAAGGGAAAGAAGAAACATCTAACCTTCTATTCTCTTCCGACTCTCACTTCCTAAGACATACAATTTAATCACCAAGTTTATTTTTTCTCTTCTCTTTTAAAATGCTTTGACACACAAGTCTAGAATATGAATTGCTTGCTTTTTTTCCTCCAAGTTTTATGGATTATTAGTGGAGTCGAATTCGTCAAATTGAAACGATGAATAATTAATTTTTTAATGTACATTCATTTTAAGCTCTTTTTTATTATTTATTTATTTATGAATTTGAATCAAATTAATTTGATTAAAATAATCATAAAAATGATAATTTATCATGTATATATAAAAGTATACATTTAATATATAATTGGTCCCAATATTACGTAATTTTTAATTTTTTTTTTTTAGAAACGGCATATCGGTATATTGTGTTTTGTTGTGTCATGTCATGTGTCGAGTATTAATGTCGGTATTACTTAGATAATAAGCATGGTGGACATAACCTAAAGAGGTGGTTTGGTTAAGTCGGAGAAGATTCAAACGGGATCTCGAAGCATATGCTATGACAACAAAAGCAACAAAACTATGTAAGAAGTATATTGAATCACTATGAAGCAATGTGCTAGAAAATGATCTTTGAAGAAAAGAAGGAAATAAAAAAGAGAGAGGAATGATGTAGATGGGCCGTTTTTACTTGAGAAAATAGTCACAAAAAGTCTTAAACTTATTGTATGGTAGTCGATTCAACTCTAACTTTTTTAATTGTGCAAATTTAATTATAAACCTTTTTGATAAATTGCCAATTTAGTTATCCTAATTAAAATTGGTTAGAAATCATTGACATGAATGCTGATTATCCTACACTACATGTCCAATGCTAACATGAAAAAATTTTGCAATTTATTTTTTTCAAATTTTCTGAATATTTTATTTCTTCTTCTTATTTTTATTTTTTTGCTACCCCTTGCATTATTCTTTTCTTTGTATATAATAAATTTAAATTAAGCTTCTTTAAAAAAAAACTGAGAAATATTTAAATAAAAACGGCTTTCTTGAATTAATTAAAACCTAACACAACGTAATTTGAATTTCTAACATAGCATGTGAATACCAAAACATCAGAGAATGAGAACTAGATAAAGAAGTACATTCACTATTTTGAATTGCAGCATTGAATAAGCAATAATTTGAAACAATAAATCGACAGTAGTCCATGTGGAGGGATTTGAGTAGATTAAATTTATCGAAAATAGATAATCAAATAATTTGATATTATGATATGTATATTGGTAGTAGAATTGGTTTGTTTGAATTTTAAATCTATTTGGCCTCGAATTTGGTCTCCAGACGTCGGATCTGAACTTGCGAGCCCAAATCTGATGTTACCGAAAGCTAGGTCATCCCTTGTGGCGGCTGCAAGTTGAGGTTTTCAGCGCCGCAATACCCTCTACTTTTATTAACAAACGGAAAAACAGTGGAAAAACTTAGTCTCATTCAATTAAATGGCGACCAAATTGCTGTGACTTAACCGCCACATAAGAAAAACCCAGTAAAAATGACTCGGAGTACTTGATCTTTTCTTACAAATGGTTAAGACTGCATTAATTTAATCAAAGGTTTATGATTATATTGTATTTCACCTAGAAGATTTAGAATTTTCGGAGCATTTTCCCAAAACTTATGGAGTTACCTGAAGGACACAAGAACATCAAAGTTATGCATAGATCTTAAGACTTAAGGCTATGTTTGGTCGTCTGGATTTCTAATCGGAATAGAACTGGATATGATATAATATGAAATCCTGGGATTTTTTTATATCATGTCGATTGTTTAGTGAATCGCATTATTTAAGTCGGATATGTTCACATCATATTATGTACTGATTTATATATATAAACGGCATATCATTATAAATGAATCTAAATATTCATAAATGGAGATGGTAAAAATGTATCGTAACACTATTCCTTAATTTATTTTTATTTAACCACTAGGGTTTACCTCAGTGGTTACCCTTCCAATATGGAAGGGGGAAGTAGGGGGTTTGAATCCCTACCTTCTTGAGAGGATTGGGGTGGAGAAGAATTCGTTTCAGGAGTGGGTTTCGACTCTCACACCCTGCAAGGAGGTAGAGTAAAAGTCTGATAGTGAGAGTTAGAATAGGAATAGAGTAAGACCAACAAATATATATATATATACTATTTATTTATTTATTTTTCTTCTTTTTCATATCATTTTCATTATTATTTCTTTTTTCTCCTTTCATTATTCTTTAATAAAATTTTATCAAATAGTAAACTGTATTAACATATATAAAATATAAAAATACCTAAAATATATAATAAATATAAATATTTAATTTATAAATTGAATGTTTATTATAAGATAGAATTAAAGTTGGATATATAAATTAAAATAAGATTAATTAAAAATTAATTTTTATTTTTTTTTTTTTAATTTCTTAAATTATAATTCAAATATTATTTATATTGAAACATAATTTCAATTTTCTTAATTTAATAATTTTTTATTCAAGAAAAATAACTTTTCTATTATGGACATTAGAAATCTTATTCACCTTTATCAAATCTCCCCATGAGATAATTTTATCATGTCTATATCCCATTTATATCCGATTTTATTCTGTCTTAAGCGAGTACCAAACGTAGAATAGGATAAATTATATCATATCCTAAATTTTATCCGACTACCAAACACAACCTAAACGTACTAAGTATTAAAAAAATTTATGTCATTTCCATTTAGATAAAGAAAAGAAATTCTAAAGTGATATTTCGAATAAAGAATAAACAAAAAGCAGGGATTCAGATGCTCAGATGGTCAAGTTCCCAAACTGGTCCTGTAATGGTTGCTATATAGGCCCTGATGATTTAAGAAAGAGAAAATGAAATGCAAGCCAAGGCATTGAAAGTGAAAGCTGCTTGTATGGCTTCTCTTGATGGACAAAACGGGCCTTTTGCTTTAAGTCAACTACTAGTGCCAGCTCTTTCATGAGAAATTATTTGTGAAAACATTTGGACATCTTGATCGTGCAGGCCGGCCAAGAACCAGCATGGAAAAAATAATATAAAAATGAAAAGAAAAAGAAGCAGAAAGACATTTATTATTCTCATAGTATCTATAGCATATTCTTGCCATGTAATTTTTTTTTTTAACGTGCATGACTTTATGCGCCATTAATTTGAAAGAATGAATAGTTGTTTCGCCAAAGATATGGAAATCTATCCTTATGAGAATGTCGAGAAAGAAATCGAACTCAACTAGTATTGTGGAAATGTTTTTTTTTTCGGTGATTTTATACAAAAAAAAAAAAGAAGTGAATGACTGTAGTTATAGGTAATGAAGTGCAACTTCTAGTAATTTAAAGGTCACGGAATAATAAAGGTGCTGCAATGATAAAGTTTACGGTTCTCAAGATTCTAAGCATAACCATCTCGGAGTCATGTGCTCATCTTTATCTACTGTTTGCGTATTAGACCGATGTGTTGACAAATCTAAGTCATTTATTTATTTATTTATTTCATTAAAGACGGCTTTAACATGGAGTTAAAATCCGTGTCGATGATTTTGTCAATTAATTTGCTTCAAATTGTCGATTGGTGAAGAATTTCATCAATAGACTCAGCGTTTATATCACCATCTTGTTGCATAGACATCCTGCATTGTCCACAAACTTAGAGTCTGTTGATTGTTTTGTTCACCGATGATTTTTGCTCTGATCGACCAATCCTACTAATCGATGATATCCACAAAGATTTGGTCATTTTTCTTGTATCAAATTCTCGAATCATGCCATACTTGCAATAAAAAAATATTACAACAAATGTGTAGGCTGAGAATGTGTATATTTTGTTCTTGCTTGCATTAGAGAATGATGGTCATACGTGCGAAATGGCCCTCGATATATATATATATATATATATATATATATATATATATATATATATATATATGTAATGAGAATTTCATTTGAATTAAATTTTGGGTAGTTTTCTTTGGGGAAAAATTGCCTAGTTTTAGTTTTACGCGTAAAGAGAGAAGCGAGAAAACCGGCAGAATCTTAGGTTTGGACTGCTTCCTCATTGGTTGGTGCAGCAAGAGCGACATTGGCAGCACTGCATGCTTGAGTCTTTCTAGAATCAGGAAGGGACATCAACTGAAAAGGAAAATATATTTAAATCTTCATTATTCTCGTCAACATATTGCAAATAAAAAAAGGGGGAGATAAGAAGTATATTAAAGATCAAATTATGCATACACATATACATGGGATCCTGTCAAGTAATTAGGTACCAATCGAGGCTATGCACAAATGTCATGATATTGATTAAGGCCGCTTGAGCTCGCGTGTGGGGGGTGGGTGGGCAGTGGGGGTAGGACGAGAAGTTGTTATTTCTATTAGGGGTGTGTAAAGAGAATCGTCTGAATCAAAAACCGCTTGGACTAGATTAAATTGACCAATTATGAGCAGTTCTTGGAGAAGGCAGTTCGATTCTCAGTTCCCATTCTTGGAACTGGTGTCCAGTTGGTCTAGTTCCCAGTTCCAAAGTGGGAATCGGACCGACCGGACTGGTTGATTATATATATATAATTTACTTGAGCAAGAAAGATAGGATTTTTGGCAAAATATCTTAAGTAGCCATTGGTCAAGACTCAAGCTTTCCTAAAACTCATCAAAGAAAGGAATGCATGCTCTCTAACGATCAAACAACTACAGAGCACAGGGTGCAAACTTCATTTTGAGCAGTGATACGATGTGAAGCTCAAGAGGGTTCGCCACCCCACGTAGCGTCACTGCTATCAATGATCAACCCATTAAATGAACGGACAGATCAGACAAAGAAACGTCCTTTCTTCCATCTTTCGCCATAAATATCGACAGGATTCGACGGAGGGAGCTGTAAATCAAATTGGAAATACAAGAAGCAATGCGTGCATGGAGAGAGCCTGAAGAGCTAACGCCCCTCTCAAACTCGAATTGATTAGCTGCAATATTTTTCAGTTTATTTTTGACCAGAAACAGCGAATTACCGGTTCCATTGGACCGGACTGGACCGAACCGATTGATCAGTTTAGTTGCCAATCCCAGAATCTAGGAATCAGTCCTCCCTGTCTTGGACCGGAAACCGATCAGTCCTAATCTCTGTGGGTGCTGGTGTCTTAGTAAAGGCTTGGTTTACCTTGACCATCGGGTTAGGTCCTCAGCCTTTCTTGATGGTCTAGCACCCTTAAATCGAGAACGACGATCAACCGGTCATCGCACGTTTTTGCCATCATTAGGTGATGGTGTTGGCGAGTGTGGTCATCGTTGGATCACTCGGTTCCCTCCCGACTTTTCAAGAAGTTTACCTCATCTAGATTTTTCCAGCTTCACTAGCTTGCTGACTTTTTTGGCCCTAAATCGATCCCTCAATACCTTAAAATAACTCTGATTATTCTTATGCAAAGACACTTCATAAGAAACCAACCGTAATATCCTGATCAGATTTGGCTAGTTGGTAAGTCCCCGTTGAGACTGGACCATTCCCTCGAGTTGAAATGACTCTTCATGTCGCTACAAGATAATCAATTCAAAGGTCGATTCCGATGCTAACTGCACTAGAGATCCCATTGACTATTGCTTTACAACTCCTCAATCTTTCAGGTGACTGCAATGACAGACGAATCAGCAACATCCCAATCAAGTACAAAAGCAGAATACCAAATCGTTTCGTAAGTCCTTTGAACTTAATTTCACAAATGGAATAAAATGTTCCAGTTTTTAACCCAGCAATTATTCCTTAACGCGTTCCAACGTTGTCGGCCTCCCTGCACAAGACACTATAAATTTTCTTTTGGGAGAACCTTGAGAAAAATAACCTTTCTCGGCCGACCATGAGAGGAAATAGAAAATTGCATCTTTTTTTTTCTCCCTGGACCGACCCTTCAATGGTGTCTGCTTAGGGTCCCCACGTACGTGCGACGCGATACGTTTAATAACTAATACAGAAGATGGGTCTTATATAAAATTAATAAAAGAATATAAATAAATAAATAAATAAATTCACAAGTAGCCGCATATCCCGCATATCTCGGCGGCTACAAAAATATAGTCTTCGACCTGTGTAATACACGGGCATCTTACTAGTATATACGGTTATGTCGTGGCAAGAAATTGGGATAAATTGAGTCATCATTGAGGCATTTGAGATTTTTAGGGAAAATTGTAGAAAGTCGTAAGTTGATTGCATTGTATCAATCCAATTCTAAATCTTTTAATAATTTGATATAGTCATTCCGATCAATTTTAATCAGAAAATGCTGATATGATGGTTCAATTATTACCGGTTGTCCTATGTGACATTATGGTATTGACGTGGATAATTTTCTAAAAAAAATTATTATTATTTTTTATTTCCTTTTTCTATATTTTTCTTTCCTTTTTGTTGATGGCTAGTCTCAAGCGATGACCAACCACCAACAATGCTCAAATAGGGCTGGGTAAAGTAGGGCGAGGGTTACCCTCACACAGCCCTCTTTAGCAATTTGCCGTGGTTTGCCATCACCTAGGGCTGGCCACTAGCAAAAAGGAAAGGAAAAAAAATTAAAAAAATCATCCACGTTAACACCGCTACACCATATAGGGTAATTGGTATTGACTGCACTGCCACATTAGTGTTTCTCGGTCAAAATTGGCAAAAAGGATTATATTAGCAAACTTTCAAAAAGTTTAGGATTGAATTTGCACAATTGAAAGAGTTAAGATTAAATTTGCACAAGTACAACATATTTAGGATTATTTTGGTAATTTTAAACTTTAGGCATCAGGGTATTGGATTTTCCGAAGAAGCTTAGATGATTAAAAGATATCCAAAATGACATTGGATAAATCCTCTCCCACCGGAGTCCAAGTAGCCCTTTGAAACCCTGAACTAAAGCCATCTGGACCCGGGGATTTATCTCCATCCATGGACCACAAGACCTCGCTTTAATCTCCTGAGCATTAACTGGTTTAACCAAGGCACGTCTCTTCTCTTCAGTAAGCCTGAAATCAAGCAATTGCTGCACCTCAGCCATCTCAGAATTAACATGCTCAGCAGATCCCAAAAGCTTCTTACACAAGTTCAAAGCTTCCTCAACTATGCTTTTGTTGCCAACAAGCTTCCTAACATCTTTGGAGTAGTATTCTCAGTGAGTTCTTGGAATTGCAGACTACATATTATATATTATGCTTCTTATTTTTTTCGTAAATTTTGCCCTAAATCAAGTCAGCAAATGAACAAACTTTGCTAGTAATAATCGCTCTAGTTAGGGTGAGTGCAATGTCAATTGGGTTTCTTTTTTCCTTCGTTTCAATGATAGACGCCGAAAGAAAAGGCACTCCTTCTGGTTTTATTTTCATTGATAAATCTTACCACTATAAAACCCAGATCCCATTTAAACATATAGATGCTAGAAAAGCCAGATAGGCAAATCTTCAGCTCAAGCGATATTTTATGTAATTGAATCAACTAGCCATGACACAAATTCCTTCTTGTTCAATAATTTGAGTGTCTGAACCTTGAATTTGACAAAGTCCTGCAAAGCACGGAGATCAGTCCGTGAAGACTTCATCGAAGAGGTGGTCAACGTGCACGTAATCTGTCGTTTCTGTACGAAGGGTTTGACCACTCAATTTTTGAGCAAAGACAATTTCCCCATTCCACCCAGTATACCACTAGAAAATGTAATTAGAGAGCATATAAGAAATTTGTGCATCTTTTGTTTCCTTTTTGTATAGTTTAGCCTCAATTTTGTGCTAAAAACTTTTGTAATATGTAATAGTGGTTCATTCTATGAGAAAATTAGACACTTCTCAAATTTCACATCGTCCTGGAGCTTCGTCAAATTCCCTAAAATCATCCTTTCCTAGCCCAACAGCTAGTTGCCGTCTTCATATTTTCTAATTTAACCTCTATTTTGGCTTTGAACACAATTGAATCGACTCAATCAATCCACCCCATGTCTGCAAAAGGTGAGACTCTGGCACTGTAGTTCATCCAAGCTCGCCTTTCCTTCCTCCTTATGAGCTTTGATCCTAATCGCTTATTTGTTTTTTTTTCTTTGAATGTTGACAACTAGCCTAGATGGAAGCTGTTGATACAGAATGGATTCAACACGAAATTAAGATGAGATCTATGAATCCTCCAAATTTTTTCTGCATGGAGCAAAAGAATTCTACTGTTGTTTCTTGGTAGTTGAATGCTATAGCTGTCAATTTGCATGACACTGTTGCCTATTTAACCCACGTACTTTGGGTTCATCTGCATGATCATCTTTCGGAGGGCAAGTACTTCCACTTCGCAACCATCAACTTCGTTAAGAAACTGGTTGATCTTTGGTGCTAGATCTCACCCATTGCCACGATCTTGAGCAATTATTGAGCTTTGCAGCTTTTGTGCACTATTACAGTTTCTTGATTCGTGAATTAAAAATTTCAGCAGTTTCTCCAACATTTTTCAGCAGAAAGTATGAGCAAAAGTTGGTACGATATAAGTGGCTTCAATATCTCTCGTAGTATCAAGTTGCATTGACAGCTATCTTCACTTCAGACTCACAGGTAACGGGAAAAGTTGTATATGAAGTAGTTTTTCTCCCTTGAGCAGCTTTTTTTGGTCATCACCAGAAATGTCAATTTCCCCATCTGCCAGAGTTCGACAACCGCTCTAATCACCGATTTCATCTGCAACCACATTCTGGACTGAAGGGTCATACTTGAGGGAAAACTGAAAAGCTTTCAAGCAATTAAAGAGAGCCTAAGGACTTGATAAATTGTGCAGTTACACTTGCTACGCATGTGTAAGCACATGCTCATGACAATCATTGAATCTTTACTTATAATGAGATTCGACAACTTTCTCAAGTATGAAAGTGTTTAGCGAAAGTAGGCAATAGTTGTAACCTAAAAACATTTCACTAAGTAGCCCCCCATATTACACTGTATTAATGCACTAAGCAAGCTTGAAATGTATGTTTCATGGCTTGATCTCGCACATTAGATCGTCTAGCGGAATCTCATTCTCTTTTTGCAAGCGATCAAGTTTCATGAAAAGGAAAATCATGGTGAGTGAGGCCAATTCACGCCATTCTAACTACAACTTTCAGTAGATTGGCCCTCCTATTGTAGACTCTTCTTGACATTGACCAAATTCTAAAGCTAAACTTTCACCAATGACTCCACCTTTCTGTTTCTTTTTGGGGGGTCAAACAACACTATTCATCACTAATATGTGATGAAAGAGAATAGGGCAACTCAATGATCCTATAATATTAAATAAAACCCTAAATAACCAATATTATTGTTGAATAGAGCAAACCCTAAATCGGATATTCCACGAATGATCCTAGAGGACTTTCTTAAAATATAATGTTGAAATCAGATTCTCTTGAATACTACTTCAAAAGAATAGGGCAAATCTCACCAAACCAATAAACCAAATATTGTGACCTTTTCCTCCTATATTATCAGTTTTATTAGCATTTAATTTAATTCTCTCATTGCAAATGCCATGCATATAGTCACGTACTTTTAAAAATTAACATCTCCGCTCTACAACGATATCTTTTCCTAATTAAATTTGACTTAATTTCACCAAAGTGATAAATATTACTAAGTTTGAAAATTTTATCGTACATACTTAAATTATAGCTGCTTTTTCAAGCATTTTTCCTGGAAAGAATAAGTGCGATAAGCATTATCTAATTAAGTGATCAAATTCTTCAACCTCCTGCTCAAAAGAGGAAACCCTTTTCTTTTCGTAAAGAAAATATTCACAATAGAAAAATGCTTATGGAAAGTGGCAATACTCTCCTCACCACACATTCTCAAGTGTGTTGTCAAGCAATAGATTTTGTATGGTCTAATAGTAGATTTTGTCATCAATTAAATTGGAGATGCGTGGTCAGAACAGTACCATCACTTTATTGAAAGTGACCGTACCGTCCTCTAAGCATTGTTCTTCACAATATCAACCCTAGTTTTGTTCGTTCATGCTCTCCTGTATTGCAGATAACTAATCTTCTATCTTTAAACTATAATATTACAATGACATCCCTATCTAAAACAATCAAGAACCACTTCATCAATTTGTCTTTCTTTGCCTATCATTGATCTATTCTTCTTGTATAATATAAATATTATTATACCATTCACCACAAGATCCAAAATTCCCCATTGGAGAATGCGCCAACATGATGGGATTTGGATTCACTCTAAATAAGGCTTTACTCAAATTCTAGTTGAGAATTTGATTGATGTGTATTTTTATTTAGGAATAATTTCTGCATATTTCTTTTCTTGTGAAAATTAACGTCAATAACAACATTTGGAATAACTTAGCAAACATAGTCTTAAACCCATGCGACACACGGGCATCTTTGCTAGTTTATAAGGTAAGGTTCTAGCAGGAATTGGCCTAAATTGAGTCATCATGGAGGCATTTAAGACTACAGGCACCAGTGTAACACTCTAGGCAGCTTAGATCATTGGAAGAAATCCAATATAACTAGGGGATTCACCTTTCTAAGCCTCAAATCAAGCAATTGCTGCAACTCAGCCATCTCGAAGTTGACAGGCTCAGCAGATCCCAAAAGCTTCTTATGGAAATTTACAGCTTCCTCAACAAATACTTCCATGTCCAACAAGCTTCCCACCATCTTCTGGAGTACAGTACTCCAAGTGAGTTTTTGGAACTGCTTACAACTTTTGTGGAAAAAAAAAACAGCAGACTACATATTATATTATGCTTTCTATGCCTATTTTGCTTGCTAAATCAAGTCAACACATAAATAAAGTTGTTAGTAATTCTGTACCTAGTTAGGGTGAGTACAATGTCAATTGGGTTTTGTTTCTTTTTTTCCTTCTTTTCAATGATAGACTTTGAAGGAAAAGGCACTCCTTCTGGTTTTTATCCATTGATGAATTTTACCTGTATAAAACACAGATCACATTCGAACACATGGATACTACGATTGCTGGATAGTTAATTCTTCAGCTCAAGCAATTTGTTATGTCATGAAATCACATATCAATAACAGAAATTCTTTCTTTTTTAATAGTTTGATGTCTGAACCTTGGATTTGACATAGCCCTACAAATCACGGAGATCGGTCCATCCACAAATTCATTCAATAACTTTTCACCAATGGATAATCAATGTGCACGTCATCTGTCATATCTAAAATAAGGGTTTGACTACTCAAGGTTCGAGTAAAAACAATTTCCATTCCACTTAGTAGATGACTAGAAAACTTGGAGTGTAAATAAGAAACTAGTACGTCTTTTGTTCCTTTATATATACTTTCTCAAATTTCCCATTGGATCGGAGCTGGTTTTTTTTTTGTTGGAGATTGGAGGTGGTTCAAACTCCCTAAAATCATCCTTTTCTAGCCTAACAAGTAACAACGAGTCTCCATCTTCGCTTTATCTTCTAATTCAACCTTTCTAATGGCTTTGAAAACAAAAGAAGCAACTCATCCCATGTTTGCAAAAGGTGAGCTTCTGGCATTTTAGTTCATCCAAATTCCCCTTTCTTTCCTTCTTCGAGCTCTGATCCTAGTAACACATTTGCTTTTATTTATTTGCATGGTGATAAGTACCCTAGGTGGAAGCTGTTGATGTAGAATTAGCTCAACATGAAATTAAGGTGAGATTATTAAATTCTCCAAATCTGCTGGGATAAAAGAATTCTACTGTTTTTCTTGGTGTCGATTTGCATGACAACGTTGCATATTTTACACCATAATTTGGGTTCATTTGCATGGTCGACAAACCATTCAATTTTAGTGCTCGATCTCACCCACAGCCAAGATCTTGAGTAGTTTTTAAGCTCTGCAATTTTTATCCGTTTTCTAGTTTCCCAATTCGTGAATTGAAAATTTAATTAGTGTCTCCAACATTTTTCAGCTAATAATATGAGAAAAAGTAGGTCCATATAGATAACTTGAAGATCTCTCATGGTGTCAATCTGTATTAATAGCTCTCTTCTTACCATACTCACAGTGACAGGAAAAGTTGCATATGAAGTAATTTTTCTCCTTGAACAGCTTTATTTAATCATCAAGGCATCTGCCAAAGTTCATCAACTTCTGTAACCACCGATGTTGACCGCCACCACTTTGTGTATTGAAGGGTGCTTGAAGGAAAACTGAAAAGCTTTCAAGTGAAAGCACATCCTCATGACAACTGACAGCCACCACTTTGTGTACTGAAGGGTGCTTAAATGAAAACTGAAAAGTTTTCAAGTGAAAGCACATCCTCATGACAATCATTGATTCTTTCCTCATAATGAGATTCAGCAACTAATCTCGATTCTCGAAGCGTTTAGTAAAAGTAACCAAATGCTGTAAACTGTAAACATTTTGCGAAGTAGCTGCCAATAAATGCATGGAACTGCTTTGTATTGACTGTGAAAGTACAAAATGATGATTTTATCTTCTGGCTAACTACGAAGCATGATTTCAGAAGCCACCAGCTTCAGTAGTCCTTCATTTTCACAAGTTATCTAGATTGCATGCATTTGCAGACATGAACAAAAATAGAAGATGCATCTTGACACATCTGTGAACATCATGAACTTTGAAAGGACATCCAGGACTGTTACAGCATTATTGGTAAAAAAGGTCATCTCTATTCCTCCTCTTTCACAAGCATTCTTTTTCCCTATCTCTGCAAGTCTTCTGGCTAAGCACGAAGCATGATTTCAGAAGCCACCAGCTTCAGTGGTCTTTCATTTTCACAAGTTATCTAGATTGAATGCATTTGTAAACATGAACAAACATAGAAGATGCGTCTCGACACATCTATGAACATCATGAACTTCAAAGGACATCCAGGACTGTTACAGCATATATTGGTAAAGTGGACCATATCTATTCCTCTTTCACAAGCATTCCTTTTCACAATCTCTGCAAGTCTTGAATTGCTCGATCTCAGTATTAAGAACCCATGGATGCAGTTATTTTTCTGTCACTTCCACCTGGATATTACATCATGGTAATGTTCTTGCGTGCATAGCATACATACGAAGTGTGTTTAATCTAAAAAGAGGATGTCATCCAAAGACTATACTCTGCAAAAGTGTCTTGAATCAGTATTGGGATATTCTTCAAATGATCCTATGAGACTTTCTTGAGCCAGAATATCAAAATCAGTCTCTCTTCAATACTCCTTCACAAGAATAGGACAAATCCCACCATACCATGGATCACAAAATTATGAGCCTTTTTTAATTTTAGCCTGTTTAATTAGCATTTTAATTCCCTCAAAGCACAAGACATGCATAAAGTCAAATACTCCTAGATCTGAGGTCATCGCTCTAAAATGATTTTATTTCCTGATAGATTTTGACTTTATTTTGTCAAAGTGTAAACTATGAGACATGCACAAAGTCAATTGCTGATTAATTTTGACTTAATTTTGTCTAAAGAGTAATATATGACTGAGTTTGAGAATTTTATAGATAAAATGAATTTTTATATGCCTTCTATTTGTGAATACTTAACTATAATTGAATTTTCAAGCGTTTGTATCTAAAGAGTCAGCGCTATAAGCTCAAACGATTGGTTTGACTTTATCATGATACGTTCGGATGATATCTAAGTAAGCAATCAAATTCTCAAACCTCATACTCAAAAGAGGAAATATTCTCTATTTGTAAAGCAGATATTCACAATGTCTATTCTGATTTTGTTAGTTCGTGCAATCGTGTACTACGGAGACCATATCCTTTATCTCATTATTTATATCACGATTACATCATTAGATAATTAACTTTAACAATCAATAACCACTCGATTAACTTTTCTTTTCTTCCTTAATGTCGATCTAATCTTCTCATATAACATAAAGAATTATTGTACCGTCCACGGTCAATGAAATCGGAACTTTACCGTCGGGTACAATATATGGAAACTATGGTTTATGTTTATGTAGTTACATACAAATTAAGACAAACAGGATATCTGCCCATATATGGAAATAATTAAATGACTCTTGCTTAAGCAATTATGGGATTATTGATTCGAATAGATGTCGTGAAGGGAAAAAATGATCAAATGACACGAATTGCCACCCTAGTGATCACATGTGAATAAACTTTATATAAAAGCATATCAGAGTAACTAATTTTTAAAAGAACATTTGCTAAATCAATTTTTGATAAAAAAAATACTTAATGGAATTATATTAGTGTTGTGGAGAAAAATGATATGTATTTTGAATATTACACAATGTGATAGAGGCGATGTCATTTCCACCTCCATTTTGGCTAGGACACTTATTATTTTAGTTAATTGACCGCAATACTCCCCCCCCCCCCCCCCCCCCAAATTATTTATTTTTTATTAGGCTAATCAATAGAACTGACTTTATTTCTATCTTTTCTTTCATTCGTTTCACAATATAAATACTCCATTATACCTAGCAAGATGTCATCTTACCCTGCATTTTGTTATCATTTTGCTTATAGAAGGTTGTTAATTTTAATTTATGACCTCATATTTTTTATCGCTAAATCTATATAGAAGATTATAAATTTCTATTTATGACAGCCCATGAATTCACAATCAATTGCTTATTTTTTTTTTTAATTCAAATAGTTTGAGCTAATCTATATTTCAATGCTGAAAATTGAATTCCAATCTATATCTAGCCGATCTTGATCTTATGAGCATTTTTCCTTATTAATTTTGTAGGTTTTTAAAGTTAATATTGGTTATTTTGTAATTTGTTTTGAAATTTTCACATTTTAATTGAAATTGCAAGATGTGGATTGAAAATCTAGTTACATCTCTTTCACTTTCAAATTCACAAATTTTTTAGAGGAAATTTTTAATCATATTTTAAAGTTTTGATCCACTTTCTGTGAGAATAAATCAATAATTGACATTAATTATATTTTTCATGGTAGAAGTACAATAAGAAGTTCCCTCTTTTTTTTTTTTTTCCTTTTTGCGTTTATCTGTTGTTAATATCTAGATATGATCCAAATATAAACATGTTTAACATTTGATCATGTTTCTAACATATTAACATTTTCCATATTTTGATCCATTATTTTTTTTTTCATTGTTTATCAATATCAACTAGATAATTAGAACCCACTCCATTGGTGGTCACGTGGTTTGCGCTCAATCCCTCTTCCGGGAGAATCCCCATGATCGTTTGTGCGACTCACCCGCGGTCCAGGGGAGGTGGGTTGCCCCGGGTTTACGCCGCCAGCTACCGGCTGTATGTTGGTTCCTGAGTCACAAAAAAAAAAAAAAAAAAAACTAGATAATTAGATTGAAAGTTAATTTTCAACTTTGAAATATAGTTTAGCTCAAACTATTTGATAAAAATTAGGCAATTGAACGTGTATTCAAAAACTGTCATAAATAAATAAAATTAAATTTTCCATGTAGCTTTTATGAGTAAAATATAAGACCATAATTAGAATGAACAACTTTCTCTAAGCAAAGTGATAACATGATGCACGATGAGATAATATCTTATTGAGTGTAATGGGGCATTTTTTTTTTTTGGTTGGAAAAGATACTTTATATATAATCAACGACCAATACAGCCAGCTGCTAAAGCATCGGCACAGATGATGTCTACTAACTGAAAAGGAGGAAAAACAGTCCAACTTTTAAAAGCAGAAGCCCGATTATGGGCCTTTGAAGCCCAATCAGCGGCGACATTTGCCTCTCGTCTACAGTGACAAAGAGTTAGGTTAGAGAAGAGGGACAACACCGCCGCAGCTTCTTCGAACAAAGATCGGACATCCCATGGGGGCTTCTTCCGGTGATTAAGAGTGTCAACTAAGACCAAACTATTAGATTCAAGGAGAAGGCAAGCATTAGCTAAGCCTTGGCGTATCAGATGCTTGAGTGTCAAAGTGAAAGCTTGGATTTCCGCCTGTAAAGCCGAAGTCGCTGCAAAGTGCGAGGAGAAGCCATCGATGAGTCGACCATTGTGATCGCGACAGATGCAAGCCATACTACCCTCGTTAGATCCTGGCTAATGTGATCCATCTATGTTTACTTTCAGGGTAACCGGATCAGGCGGTTTCCAAAGGGTTTCCCCGAGATTTAGCGATCGGCCTTTACTGGTAAAGGAGAAGGCAACAAGACGAGCGGCGTGATTCCCAGCAAGCGCTGCCTCGGCCACGCGAGAAGGTTGAAGCTGTTGGTTGCGGAAAATGAACCCATTGCAAGCACGCCAAATCTGCCACAACACAGATGCGAGGATCTCCAAACCAGGTGAGTTGTGTTTGCTTTGGACTTGCTCTGCAATCCATTTGTCTATTCTCTGTACTGCTGTGGGAGTGATGTGTATATTCAAAAGGGGATGAGACCATACCTCTGTTACCCAGGGACATAGCAGAAAAATGTTTTCAAGAGTCTCGAGGTGAATTTTGATTGCAAAGCATGCAAATAGGAGTAGGAATAACATGTCTGTGATATAATTTTGCTCTGGTTGCTAGGGCATTCTGACAAATGGACCACATAAAGGTCCTAATTTTTGGGGGGGATTCAAATGCCAGAGTTTTCACCATAGCCAACTTGGATTCTGATAAGAGGTTGAGGTTGAATGAGAGGGCTGAGATACTGTTGATGCTGTAATAGTGTGATAAGCAGTCTTAACTGGGAAAGAGCCATCTGTGGTTGCTGTCCACATAAGTTGATCTTGAACACAATGGGGGCTGATGGGATGGATGTAATATGATCTCTTATCCGTTGATCAAAAAATGTTTCCAGTAGAGTGACATTCCAGGTACTAGAATGTTGATCAATAAGGTTAGCTACGGATTGGGGTTCCTCACGTAGCAATGGTCCTCCTAAAATACCCATGGGGAGCCACCGATCATGACGAATGTTGATTGATCGGCCATCACCAACCGACCAACGTATGTTGGGTAGGATGGCGTCTCGTCCCGTTAAGAGACTCTGCCAGTCCCAAGATGGACGAGCTCCGCGTTCAGCATTAGAAAATGATCTTGAGTGGAAGTAGATGCCCTTAAAAACCTTACTCCATAGCGAGGAATGGTTAGTAAACAGACGCTAAGCCTGTTTGCCCAACATGGCTTTATTAAAATTCAAGAGATCTCGAAATCCCAAACCACCTTCTTCCTTTCGTTTTGTCAGGACTTCCCAACTCCTCCAATGGATAACAGATCGGTTTTTATTTGTCTGCCACCAAAACCTGGCAATTCGTTTCTCAATCGATCTGGAAATAGAGAGTGAAAGCTTAAAAATGGACATGGCATACTGAGGAACAGCCTATACAACAGCTTTAAGAAGGATCTCCTTCCCCCCTTTTGATAATAGTGATTCTTTCCACCCTTCCAACTTCTTATTTACTCTCCCCATTATCCAAGAGAACATATCTTTTTTTGAACGCCCCTAATCAGAAGGTATCCCCAAATATTTCCCAGACTACTGCAAGATAGGAACACATAATTCGCTGGCCATGTTATGCTATAAACTAGCAGGACAAGCTTTCCTGAAAAAAAAAAAAAAAAAAAAAGGCCGGATTTATTACGATTAATTGCTTGCCCTGTAGCTATACAGTACTGATGTAAGATATTAGATAAATTCTGACATTCGCGAACAATGCCATCAAGAAAAAAGATAGCATCATCTACAAAGAACAAATGGGACAACGAAGGACACCATCTGTTGAGTCTGATTCCTTTAAGAGTTTCCATACTGATGGCATTGTTAATTAAGATTGATAAAAGGTTGGCCATCAATATAAAAAGATATGGGGAAAGGGGATCACCCTATCGAAGACCTCTAGAAGGATGAAAATACTGTAGGTGCTGCCCATTAAATTTCACATAAGAAGATTGGGTTGTAATACACTACATTGTCCACTGCACCCACATAGGATGAAATCCCAATTTAAGAAGATAGTCTTTGAGGAAATCCCATTCAACCCTATCATATGCCTTCATCATATCAACTTTAAGAATAGCTTGAAAGTGGCGCTTCCCTCGTGAGATCCTAAGTTGGTGAAGAACTTCCTAGACTAGTAAAATGTTATTTTGTATCTGCCTACCCCCAACAAATGCAAACTGCTCTTCTGAAATTAGAACTGGTAGCAGAGGTTTCAAACGATTGGCTATGACATTGGAGATAATTTTATAAACATAATTGCACAAGCTGATAGAGCGATATTGGTCAAGGCGTTCAGGGTGGGGAACTTTAGGAATTAAAAAAATCAGCGTCCGGTTTATTGATAGAGGCATGATACTAGAAGTAAAGAAATGACTTACCTCTCGAAAGAGATCAGTTTTGATAATGTCCCAATGCGTTTGGTAGAATAAACCATTAAGACCATCCGGACCTGGAGCTTTGGTGGCCCCTAGTTGAAATGTAGCTTGATGGACTTCTTCAATGGTTACAGTTGCAGTTAAACGCTGATTCATCTCATGTGTAACCATGGTAGGGCATTGTGACAAGATAGGTTCATAATTGCGGTGGTCAGCGGTGGTATATAAGCTTGAAAAGTGAGTGGTGGCCATCTCTTGCAATGTTGTAAGGTCCCGTACCCAACAATGATTATCATCTTGTAGCATAGTAATTCTATTCCTCTGACGCCTTTGAATAGTAGTAGCGTGAAAAAACTTGGTATTTTTATCCTCCCATTTCAGCCAATTTAGTCTAGATCTCATAGCCCAATTCTGTTCTTCACGACTCCACACCAGTTGTAGCTCTTCTTTTAAAGCGTTAGCTGCTAACTGGTCATACAAACCATGAGGGCGATTAATGAGCTGCTGTAATTGTTGTTGCAAATTGTGCACATGGTGACGATTATGTAGAAATTTAGTACGGCTCCACCTTGTAAGAGCTCTAGAGACGGCTTGGATCTTAAGCTTGATTGCTGCATTCTTTAGATGATCAGAATTCCAAGAGGAGCTGATAATGTCCCGACACTCTGCATCTTGGTTCCAGTATGCTTCATACATAAAGTAGCGTTGTGTGTTGGTTCGAGCGGGGGTAGTGTTGAGAATAAGCAGAAACTTCGGCCCCAGGAAAAAGCAAACGCCATTCCATAGAACACAGAGCTCGGTCAAGACATTCCTTAATAAAAGCAGGCCCCTGACGGTTATTGGTCCAAGTAAAGGCGCAGCCCTTTGCTTCCATGTGCATTAACCCACAATCATTGACAACTTCTTGGAAAGATGCCAATCTATTAAAATCTACTACTCGTCCCCCTTGCTTCTCTAGTGGTAAAGAATCTCGTTAAAATCGCCAATACAAACTCAAGGAAGAACATTGGCAAGACTTATCCGGATGAGATCATACCAAACCTGCTGACGAAGGTGATGGACTGCAGGGGCATGAAGGCAAGTAAGGCGCCAAGAAAGACCGTCCCCTCCTTCCTTGCAAGTCATATCGAGAAAAACAGAGGTAGAGCTAAGAAAATCTAGAGAAACAATGTCATTCCAAAAAACAACCAAGCCTCCGGCCAAGCCTACCAGATCATATACATGAAAATGACAAAAATGAAAACGACGATTCAGTCGCTGAAGAAACACTTCTTGCTGCTTAGTTTCCATAAGAAAAAGAAGATCGAGCTTTTCTTGAGCCACTAGGGCTTTTAATGCTTGAACTGTCAGGGGATTGCCCAACCCCTAGCAGTTCCAACTTAAGAGTTTCATTTATGACTTGGTGACTATTGAGGGCCAGTCACCTTCGCCCAAATTCCATCAGTAGGTAGTTTCATAATCGGAGCATCCAAAAGACAAGCCTCATCAAAGGCAGGAGGAGCTGCACTGCTAATATCATAGAGATTGTAGTGTTTCATCTTTTTAGCAGGGCTGAGTTTTGATGTATGGCGAGAGCTCTTAATTTGTTTGCCTAATTGAAGACTGATAGGCTGTTGCTTAATCCCTTTCATCTTCTCTATTGCAGGTACCGATGCAGTGTGACTAGTCTGTATATGCAGGGGAAGGCTAAGTCCAGGAGAGGGCATCTAAGCCGTTGAAGGAGTTGCTCGATGGACCTGCTGTACGGTAGCAACAGAGGTAGCTTCGGTAGTTGAAATAGGTGCAGCAACGAGTGCAGTACAAAGCATGGCAGAGGTAGGTTCGATTATCCGAGAGGGAGGGGGCAATAATGGAGGTGAGGTGAACTGTGCCGGTGGAGTTTCAGGAATGACCTCCTCAGTTTGTTCATTTGTATCCGGTGGGCCATAAAAGATATTCCAGTAAGGGCTATTTATTTTGACTTCCGCTCTAAGCCATGGCCCATAAGCCATCTTTTCTCTGCCCTCATGCTTATCTTCAGAATATGGAATGTCTTTGCAGTACATCGCATAGTGGCCGAGCTTACCACAGGATAAACAGAAATGCGAAAGCCTTTCATAACGGAAATCCAGCCAAAAAGGTTTGCCCTGAATTCTAATCAACTTCCCTATTACAAGAGGTGTATGGACATTTAGTTGCACTCGAACTCTTCCCGATTTGGACAGGTGACCTTCCTTGGAATCCAACTTCACTTCCTTTATCTCACCAAGATGTTGAACTGCTTTGAGAAGCAGTCGCTCTGAAGACCATTCTAAAGGTAATCCTACAACTTGAATCCAAAAATCACATGTAGAAAAGTCATAGCAATGTAATGGGGTGTTAGGAATCCATGGTTTAAAGTTAACCAAGTGCCTCGAAAAAAGCCAATGCCCACCATCAAGGACTCGTTGCTTATCTTCATGTGTTTTAAATTTGGCAATGTAGAACCCTTCCTCACGTTGTAATATATCAGCAGAATCGATGCGCCAGGCTTTACGTAATGTGGTTTGAAGGGCAGGGAGATTAATAGCTGGGTCAGAAAGGATTTTGCCAACCAGTGTTAAACGACACTCCTCAACCGTGTCGGAAGCCGAGTTTTCATCCCAATTGTCAATAAACTGTTCTGTAGTTAGACGACCCAGACTAGTACAAAGAGCAGCAAGACGTGAGAATTGCGTATGTTCTATAGAATCCATGGCAATTTGATTCACAGCCAAAGAACCAGAGATACAAATGCAAAAGACAGAGGAAACGGCAAAGGGAAGCCAAACATCAATTATACGTTGCAATTCTTCATCTGCATCAATGAACCCAGAGAATCGAGACATGCAAAACTAACCAGGGACAATCAGCGCTGAATTTGGCAGTCTCGACATGGTGCTAAAGCCGATGAAAGAGGTAGATTGTAACAGTAGATGAAGATAGCAAACCATGCAAGTCGTCCGGGTATAAGAGTAAGAGGTAGCGAAGATGGCCGGAATTGTGGTTTAAGAGGTTTTAAGAAAATTTGGTTCCAAAAATCATTTTTCCCGAGTCAAAGTTGTCCGAAAGAGGGGAAAATTGAGAAAGAAGAGCGAGCTAGGGTTTCGAAATTTAGGCTTGATTCAGTCGGATATGACCCTCACCGGTTCTAAATGGAGGGGAAGAAATTAAAGAAACGAAAAGAAAAAAGGAAAAAAGGAAAAAAATAATATAAAAAATATATATATATTATTTAAAAGTAACCATGTCAGTGTCGCCCAATCAAAATTGGCCAGCGCAAATGCAAAAGAGTTTAGGATTGAATTGACAATAAAATATATTTATGCACAATTGCAATATATTTACGAATTTTTGGTAATTCTCTCTAGCTCTTATGCATTTCCGTAACATCTTAACATTTCGTGTTGAACCAAAGATGTTTGCAAGAAAGTGACAATACAAAGAAAGTAGTTCTTGCATAAACTGTTTGCATTCCTCGCCTTTTAAGCGATCAACAATATGTTTTGAGAAAGTTGCATGGATAAGCACTTGCTTATACATGACGTGCTTCTAAACTAACCATTCTTCAATTTAAAGTAATCTTGATTTGGAGGCTCACCATTCTACTAAAGGAGCCTTGTCTGATCTACATGGGGAAAAGTATAAAAAAAGTCCTAAATTTATTGTATTTATACCAATTCAGTTCTAAATCTTTCAATTGGACTAATTTAGTCATAAACCTTTTCACGTTAGTACATATTCAGTCCTAAATTTTTCACATTGGTATTAATTTAGTCTTAAACCTTTTAATTGGATCAATTTAATCATAAATGTTTTTACATTGATATCAATTCAGTCTATTCGGCCAATTTTGATTGGCTAGCATTGACGTGGACGCCGGCCAATGACCGAACGTTAACGCGCTAATTTTTAAATAACTTTTTTGAATTTTTCATATTTTTCATTTTCATTTTTTTTCATTTTTTTTTTTTCTTCTTCCTCCTTGGACTTTCTCGTAGCAGCCGGTGAGGGCCGTGAAGCCCTCATCGACCGTCGGTGAGTGTCGTGGCCCTCACCGGCTTTGCCCAAGGTTGTGGGTGAAGCAAGTTCGCCCAAATTTGGGTGAGGCCAGCCTTGCCCTAGCCTTGGTGGCTGGCGAGGCCATGGCAACCTTCACCCAAGGCCAAGGTAAGGCTGGCCTCATCCATATCTGGGCGAAGCCACCTCACCCGCGGGCTTGGGAGAGGGCTGTGAACCTCGTTGATCTCCAACAAGGGCTTCGCAACGCTTGCCCAGTGGGCGGCTAGCCTTACCGGAGGCTCATCGACCACTGCAAGAAAGTCCAAGGGGGAAGTAGAAGGGGAAAGAAAAAAAAAAAGAAAAAAATAATAAAAAATTTCGAAAAATAAAAAATTATTTAAAAGTTGCATCGCCTAGCGTCCATGTTAGCACCGGCCGGCTAAAAGTGGCCAAATGGACTAAATTGGTATCAATGCGAAAATGTTTAAGATTAAATTGGTCAAATTGATAAATTCAAGACTGAATTAGTATAAATGTAAAAGGTTTAGGACTATAGTGGTCCAATTGAAATGTTTAATATTGAATTGATACCAATACAATATATTTATAACTTTTTTAGTACTTTTCTCAATCTACGTGAATGCACTGATTTATGTGCATTTATGCCAATTTATTAAGACTGAGAAATCAATATTGGGAATATAAGTATTGATATTTAAGTGCTCACAATCGTAAGTGTTAAAATAAAAAATTTTAAATAGGCCACCAATAATTTTGCTTCCTTTATTATTGACGGATCAGATTGGATCCTGCTTTATTAGGAAAGTAACAGTGTAATTTCGGCCCATGGCCCTTTTTTATTACAAAAAATAAATAAAATAAAAATTGTTTGACAATCATTGAATATTTGTAATTTCTTTCCAATTACAAAACTACAATCATGTTTGATAGGCCGGAATCGTATAATTGGTAAGATTCTAACTACTATCAATCACTTTTCTCAATTTGCATGAATTAAGTAATCCCTTTTTTTGCATATTGAATAAGTAAATTTATAACTTAATTAAATCTACTTAATTAGTGCTGATTAAAGTTATCTAACAAGCTTAATTTCTAACTATGACATGGGAGAGGGCTGCGACCCTCTCCCAAATCTGGGCAAGTGCGTATAAGGCCTCACCTGTGGTTGATGAAGGTCGCCAACTATCCTTGAGGCCTTGCCAACCTTCATCTGTCACAAAGGCATCGTAGGTTCTCCCCTAGTGGGTTTTTTTTTATTATTATCAAATACTTAGCCGTGTTTTAATCTAGCTTAACTAAGATTTAGATTAATGCATTATGATTTCACTAAAATGACATTTTAGTCCTATGCTTAATGTTTAGTATGTCAATGCTACATGAGAGGGAGAAAATAAAAAATAAAAATATAACAAGTATTATCTATTAGTTAAGTTGGACGAAATTAATGAAATGACTTGATTGTGTCAATTTGCTAAATTTTAAGACTTAATTGCACAATTTTTAAGTTTTAGCGTTCAATTGTACCTTCATGACTCTAGTGCACTTAACCCTAAATGGATCACTCCAAATGATCAACAACGGTTGACGAACTAAATTCTATTGGGGTAAGGATAAACGTTGGATTACTCCATCAAATCAAGAGTTAAAATTTAATGTAGATGGCATGTGGAAAGGAAACAATGGGGCCATAGGTATTATTGCGCGATCGAATAGAGGCTTTGTTGTCCAAGCTTGGACAAGACAAGGAAGATGGAACTCACTAGTGGAAGCGGAAGCTGCTGCTCTTCTTCTCGCATGCAAAGCTACTTAGTCTCTTCGCATCCACAAAACAGTGTTTGAAAGTGACTATAAGGTGTTAATTGATACTATTTAACGAAATGACCTTTGCCCTTAGTGTCCTCATTCTTTCGTCTCAGACTCTCATTACGACCCAGTATGGTATGACCAAAAAACAAAATGTAGGATGGAGTTTGAAGTGGACTAATTGAATTAGTAATGAAGCTACTCATGAGCTTACAAAATGGGCTTTTCATTAGTTAGGAACTGCATATTCTTTCCTTTTTAATGATCTCCCTTCTAGAGTTAAAATTTTAGCGTTAGTGGAGTCTTCTGTAATTATCTTGATGTAAGCTCTGGTTTTTCCTCGTAATATTTGAACTATTTTGACGCGATGGAAGGTTTGTTTTATCCAAAAAAAAAAGAAAAAGAAGAGATAAAAATATCAACATCGGTCTCGCATATCATAAAATGTCTTTTCCGGGCTGCTTCGTACCGCGAAGAAATAACTGCAGCAGGACAAGCCACGTAAGACTCACAACAGTCCACTCATCAGTTACCACGTGTCCACGGTGGGTCCCACTCTGACTCCGTCAACTCGGCGTTTTCCGTTTCTTCACGGCTCCCGTTACTCTCCCCCCCCTTCTTCCTCCTCGCTACCGCGGATCGCCGGACCCAGGGAGAGAGAGAGAGAGAGATGGCGGCGGCCGCCGCCACCACCGACGGCGGAGCCTCCGGCGAGGGGCCCGAAGATGGTGCGAAACAAGCCCCCAACAGAGAGAGGAGAGGGTAACGGAGCCGTCAAAGAAAACGAGACGGCAGCCCTGACGGAAGCCGGGGGTGGGGCCCAGCGCGTACACGTGTCGATTCGCGAATGGGCTCGAGCGCCCAATATTTTCTCCCCCTCCGTCGAACCAAGCGTCGCTCGTTTCTTCTTCTTCTCCTTCTGCTGTAAGGAGTCAGGGGACGCCGCCGTCCATGGCTTCTTGTAGCCGTCGTCGCGGGAGAGAAGGTGGAGCAGTCGAGCGGGAGGTTCCGACCGGTCCTCCTCCCCGTCGTGGGAGCCGTTGCTTCTTCAAGTTCATACTCTCCGGCGCGCTCGACTCTGGGAAGCTCGTGAGTCGGTCAAATCTTCGCACTCTGTTTTAAGAGTTTCTCGCGCTTTGTGCTGTGTACCCATCAACCTGGAAAACGGGCCTGCGCGTTTGGTTTGGAATGAACGATGAACTTTTCACTTCCAACTTAAAAAAGAACAACTGGGTATCTTCTAATATGGCCGTTGATCGAGCAAAATTTCTCCTTTTTCGTACTTCGATGATATGAACGTTTTCATCGGATGTTCGTCCGGTTGTCCTGAACTATGGGTGATGGTCGGCCTCATGTCCTCTTCGCTGCCTACGTTTCTTCTGCTAAAGTTTTCTTTTTTATATATTTCTTTTACGATTCGGGTCGAAATGAGTTTTTGGAATATAGTGTAATGTGCATGGTTCAGGTTTCCACAACATCCTTTGAACGTTGCTATTCGGAAAAGAAGAGTAATTTCATGGATACACAGAGTTAACTTACAGATGTTGATATGACAAAAGTAATGGGCTTTTCCTACGGTGCCTGGCTTGTCCAATGAAGCAACTATCACTACAAATCAATCCACAACTATTTCGGTGTACACTTGTGGAAATTGATCTTTCATTCATGTAGCAGAATTTAAAATTTCTTAGTTTTTTTTTTTTTTTCCTATTCTCTGCACTTTGGTTTGACTATGATGAGTTATTATGATGGACCTGTAAACTTTTTCGTAACAGGGAATTCCAAAGAATTTCTTGAGAAGATGTGGGAAGGATCTCTCAAACTCGGTGCTTCTCAAGGTTCCTGACAGTTCAACCTGGACTATAGAACTAGAAAAGCGTAACCATGACATGGTTTTGTTGGGGAAAGGGTGACGGGAATTCATGGAGCATTACTCCATTGGTTATGGTCACTTCATAGTTTTCAAATATAAAGAGAACTCCACTTTTCATGTAATAATATTCGATAAGAGTGCTTCAGAGATAGATTATTCCTCGAGCAGGGGCAAAACATCATACCTTGGGAGTGAACTTTTCTCGCCAGAAGCAGAAGATGTTGTAGAAACAGATCTTCTGGAGGATGTCACACCCCATCAAAGAATGAGGATGGAGCCACATTTACCTTGTTCTCAGCTAGGTCTGAGCTACTCACCGCGAGGGTCTGAAGGTGTGACTCTTCATTTTAGAAGTCACGTATATTCTTGCATCACTCTCTTTTGTTAGTTCTTTTCCAAAAATACTTGTGAACATTTCATAATCTAAAGCCGCTAAAAAGGCCTCTGTTACGGTATCATTAGATGAAAAAAAGGCCTCTGCTATGGAACAGAGTAGCTTTGCTTTTTCTATTTGTAGCAATGGGAAGTAGGTCGATTGAATTTATCGCTATCCTTTGTTTTGGAGCTAATAGGAAGCTGGTCTCCTCCGTATGTAGTTCCCATGGATACGGACCCTGAAGAGCCACATCTGTCTCAAGCGCAAGCTGGCCTGACAGATAGGAGTAAACAGCCAACATGCGGAGCGAGTCATTCTGAGCTGGATTTTCACGGTCCTATGCTTCCAAGGCCTCTCACTACTCCTGAATTAACCCGCAAAATTAATTCCGAATATCCCTTTTTCAAAAAGGTGATTAGGCGATCTTATATGAGTAAACTGGTAAGTCTTGAGCTCATCACGGGTATAGTTCAATTATGATTGCTAGTACCTACAATGCCATGATCACATTAGCTGTGATGTCCACCTATTTGAGATTTTTTTTCACCTATCCATATCGTGTTTATGATATAATACAATGGATTACTACAACAATACTCATTCCTGGGATTTCTCATTCCACTTAAATAATTTCATGTCTTGGTTGTTCAAACATGTGCAAGTGCAGAGTATTCCAGGTGGATTCATCAAGCAGCATAAGCTGGAAAAGCAAAGAGCAACTCTAAGGCATGCCAACAGATCATGGTCAGTGAGGCTTGGCGGGAGCAACGGACATGTCAGAGGGGCTTTGCGTCTGTTCTTTTCTGCTGGTTGGCATGCATTTGCAAGAGAGACTCATCTGCGCATAGGAGATGTCTGCATGTTCGAGCTAATTGATAGGGATGATATTGTATTCGAAGTCTCCATTTTGAGTGGTGAGGACTTAATTTACATTGTTAAAAATGAGTACTTGAGGTGTAACTTTAGGCTGTTTATCGCATGACTTGCATTCTGGGTTTATAATTATGCCTCCCTTATTTCGTTGTTGTGCCTCTATGTCATTTTAAAATATACCTGTACGTTTTTATAAGAACTTTGTGTGTCGATTAGTATTGTAATAATTGAGGTGGCATTCTAGTTGATTTGTCTCTTCCAATGTGAAGAGCACTCATGTCAAATTGTCTGAATTTTTCATTTCATGGTAATCATAACTTCCAATCTAGGTCAATTGAAGAAACGCTCCCACTAAAGTCCTTTTATTCTCAGTTCATCGCAGGAACAAACTGTCCAAACGCAGAGTGAATCATCATGAGCTGGTTTTTCGTGGTCCTACACCTCCAAAGCCCCCCACCACACCTGAAGTAGCCAGTGAATTTGAGTCGGAGCATCCCTTCTTCAAAGTGGTGATACGGCTATATCATAAGAGACAAATGGTAAGATCTGAAGCCTAGTCCACAACTGGCATATCTCGAGTTCAATTTCAATTGCTATAAATCATGCCTCGATATTGTGTTTTCCCAAGTTGATTTGGTTTGTATTGGAAACTTAGATGACATAATATATTTCTTAGAGTGTCCATGGAGAAACCTAATGATGGAGTAACGTGGAACCATAAAAAGATGAATAAGTAAAGACTGTAACTGGGTCGGGACTGTCCTTTACTGGGATGCCCCACAAGCTGCTCTATTCACTATCCAAGTGAAAGGATGGACCGTCACTTTAATGGTAAACTAACTGAAAATAGCTATTAATGGATAGTCACTTCTTTAATAATGCTTTTGATTGCAGGTTAAGATCGATAACTTTCATAAGCCCCTTAATGCTGTTGATTAAAACTCTTGAACTAGCAATTATCGGCAAGAATATGCCTCATGTGCTTCTTTTTTTTCACGCGAGTGTATTCTTATGAGATGTCCTTTTAACATACAGTGGTTTGTTCATGCATGTACGAATGTGCAGTATGTTCCACTTCAATTTTCCCAGCAATATATTCAAGAAAACAAGGAAATGGCGATTCTCAGGTTTTCAGATAGATCGTGGCCGGTGAAGCTCTTAAGGTATACGCATAAAAACAAGGTGTATTTCTCAGCTGGTTGGCATGCGTTCGCAAGAGAAACTGATCTGCGTGCAGGAAATGTCTGCTTGTTTGAGCTCATCGATAGGGATGAGACGGTGTTCAAAGTCTCCATTCTGAGAGGTGCTGGTAATGACCTGATTCATGTTAATCGAGATGAGCATCGGAAGTATTACCTGAGGCGATTGCAGCATCGAAATGAAATCAGGGGTTCCTAATGATGCCTCCTTATATTAAGCAGCGCAGCAGCGAATCAATCAAAGGCACTCTTATCTGCTTTTTGTTCTCCTTTCTTCCTTTTTGTGCTAGTTTCAATTCTATGACTACCTTGCCTGGAAAGAACCTCCCAAATCAGTGATCTCTATGGTTTTGCACAGCGGCTCAACCTGACCAGTGGATCTACAAGACAGTGAAGACATAATGCTCTGATGTATGTTCATGGAGTATTTCTCCTTTTATATGTTTTGTCCTTAAAATATTATGGCTTGTCCTCGTCCTCTTCGTTCCCGGAGAGAATACGAAGCTGTTGCCGAGCAGGAGACTCCTCGAAATAGTAGCCCTCACTTCTTCAGGATCATATTCTTCGGGATCGTACTCTCAGACAAGCTAATTTGCTAGGTTAGGAGTTTTGATCAACACCCTTGAGAGGTTCCTGAAAGTCATTGATCTCAATTAAGCAGCAATCCAAAGCATTTTCTTTTAGGAGTGACATGTCATTTAGGGGTTGTTCGGTAAAATCTATTTTTGTTCCTCGGAACAAAAAAAATATAAGAAGTAGAAAAAAGTAACTTTTTGTTCCCAAGAACAATTTCTATAATAAAATTTTCTCTCTTCTTTGTTCTTCTCTTTTCTTCTTCTTCAACGCTAGCAACCAGCCAAAAGAGGGCCAAAAGCGTCTTTGAGCCACGATGAGGCTTGGGCCGAAAGCATAAAGAAACCTTAGCCAAGGTGAGGAAATATTCTCTTTTTGTAAAGCAAATATTCACAATGTCTATTCTGGTTTTGTTAGTTCGTGCAATCGTGTACTACAGAGAACATACCCTTTATCTCATTATTTATATCATGATTACATCATGAGATAATTAACTTTAACAATCAATAACCACTTGATTAACTTTTCTTTTCTTCCTTAATTTCGATCTAATCTTCTCGTCTAACATAAAGAATTATTGTGACGTCTATGGTCAATGGAATCGGAACTCCACTGTTGGGTATAATATATGGGAACTTTGGTTTATGTTGATGTAGGTTGCGTTTGGAAAGACTTTTGGGAAAAGTATTTGAGAAAATGTAAAGATACCTGAGTCAAAGAAGTTGTTCAAAATGCAAATTGTGTTTGGTAAATGATGCTTGTGAAAGTCCATTGTGAAGTATGTTTGAGCAAAGTAGTGTTTGGATAAATTAAATTTGCAAAATGCTTTTGCTATTAAAAAAAAGGGAAAATATGAGAGTTGGCCAGCCAAGGGCTTCACCAGTTACCGCTGGCAAAGGGTAGGCAGTCTGGCGAGGGGGAGGCGACCCGGTGAAGGACAGTGTCCGCTAGCGTCACCGTGCGGAGGACACAGCTCGGCGAGGGTCACGGCGACCGGAACTCGCGATCTAGGTCGCTACAACCAGATTGAGCAGCACCGGCGACCTCCACACGGAGGTCGCGACGCGGCGGGTCGAGGCAACCGTTCGGCAAGGGTCGCAACGACCCAGATCTGGTCGCGGCGACCCAGATCGCGAGATCCCGATCACCGCAACCCTCACCGAGCTGTCATGCGACCCATCGCACCGCGGAGGTCGCTGGCACTCTCAATTTGGTCGCCACGACCCAAATCTGCAGGACCAGATCTACGCACGATCTGGGTTGCCGGCGTCCTCCGCACAGCAACCCTCGTCGGAGGGTTGTGGGACCCTAGCCAGACCACTTGCCTTTCGCAGGCGACTGCGCGTAGATGCTGGCCGTGTTCTCAGTATAGAGAAGGGAAGGATGAAGACGATGAACAGTAGTCGGGGTAAAGCTAGAAAAACAAAAAATTAACAAGGATAATTTCGGAAGAAAAAATCTATTATCCTCAAAGCTAGCATGCTGAGAATGCCCAAGGCAGCCCCCAACCTGCCTTGGGCTTTCAGCCTTGGAAAGGCTTTGCCTTTAGCAAAGGCAAGTGAAAAAAAATTGCCAAACACTCAACATTTGGCCCAAAGGCCTTTAGCCCCTCAAAGATTCTTGGGAAAGTTGTTCCCAAACGAAGCCGTAGTTACCCACAAATTAATACAAATAGGATATCTGCCCATATATGGAAATACTAAATTGACTCTTGTTTAAGCAATTATGGGATTATTGATTCGAATAGACGTCGCTAAGGGAAAAAATGATCAAATGACACAAATTGCCACTCTAGTAATCTCATATGAATATATAAAATCATATCAGAGTAACTAATTTTTTAAAACAACAGTTTCTAAACCCATTTTTGATGTAAAAAAAAAAAAAACCCATTTTTGATATAAAAAAATGCTTGAATTATATTAGTGTTGTGGAGAAAAATGATATATATTTTGAATATTTACACAATGCGATAGAGGCGATGTCAATTCCTCCTCCATTTTGGCTAGGGCACTTACCGTTTTAGTTAATTGACCGAAATACTCTCTCTCTCTCTCTCTCTCTCTCTCTCTCTCTCTCTCTCTCTCTCTCTCTCTCTCTATTTTTTCATTTATTAGACTAATCAACAAAAATGACTTTATTTCTATCATTTCTTTAATCCATTTCATAATATAAATGCTCCATTATAGCTAGCAAGACGTCATCTTATCTTTTGTTATCACTTTGCTTATAGAAGGTTGTTAATTTTAATTTATGACCTCATATTTTTTATCTTTAAATCTAAATAGAAGATTATAAATTTCTATTTATGACAGCCCATGAATTCACAATCAATTACCTTTTTTTTTATAATTCAAATAGTTTGAGCTAATCTATATTTCAATGCTGAAAATTAAATTCCAATCTAATTATTTAGCCGATCTTGACCTTATGAGTGTTTTTCCCAATTAAGTTTGTAGGTTTCTAAAGTTAATATTGCTTATTTTGTGCTTTCTTTTGAACTTTTCATATTTTAATTCGAATTGCAAGATGAGGATTGAAAATCTAGTTACATCTCTTTCACTTTCAAATTCACAAATTATTTTGGAGGAAAGTTTTAAGCATATTTTAAAGTTTTAATCCACATGCTATGAGAATAAATGTTTAATTGATATTAAGTATCTAGTTCATGGTAGATGTACATTAAGAAGTTCCCTCTTTTTTTCCCCTTTTTTGTGCTTATGTTTTGTTAATATCTAGATATGATCCAAATATAAACATGCTTAAAATTTGATCATGCTTCTAACATATTAACCTTTTCCATAATTTGATCCATTATTTTTTTCATTTTTTATCAAGATCAACTAGATAATTAGATTGAAATTTAATTTTCAACTTTGAAATATAGTTTAGCTCAAATTATTTAATAAAAATTAGGCAATTGAACGTGTATTTAGAAGTCATCATAAGTAAAATATAAAATAAATTAAATCTTCCATGTAGCTTTTGTGAGTAAAATATTAGATCATAACTAGAATGAATAACTTTCTCTAAGCAAAGTGATGACATGATGCAGGATGAGATGATATCTCGTTGGGTGTAATGAGGCATTTGTAAGTGATAACATGTTCTCATCTGTTACTTTTGCATAAGGGCATTTTGGTTCCAAATTTCATTTTTCCCAAATTAAAGTTGTCTAAAGAGGGGAAAATTGAGAAAGAAATCGGGAAAGAAGAGAGAGCCAGGGTTTCGAAATTTACGGCTGACTCAGTCGGATATGAACCTCACCGGCTCTAAGTGGAGGGGAAGAAATTAAAGAAAAGAAAAAAGAAAAAAATTCAAAAAATATTTTTTAAAAAGGTTCACGTCAGCATCAACTAGTCAAAATTGGCCAACACAAATGCAAAAAGATTTCGGATTAAATTGATAATAAAAAATATTCATTACTGATTTCGCACAATTACAATACGTTTACGATATTTTTGGTAATTCTCTCGAGATCTTGTGCATTTTCCTAACATCTTAGCGTTTTGTGTTGAACCAAAGATGTTTGCAAGAAAGTGACTATACAAAGAAAGCAGTTCTACTCAATTAATTGACCGCATTACCGCGCGTGCCCGCTCCTGGTCCCACAGGTTCCTCTCTTTTGCTGGAAGACTTCAGCTTATAAGGTCAGTGCTTCATGCTATTCAGTCTTTTTGGGCTAGTGTCTTCACTTTGCCCTCTTCGGTTATCTTGGAGATTGAAAGCACTCTTCGTAGATTTCTTTGGAAAGGCACCTCCTTGGATAAGGGAGGTGCAAAAGTCTCATGGGCGGATGTCTGTTTGCCTAAGGAGGAAGGGGCCTGGGTATTCGGTCTATCAAGGACTGTAACAAAGCCTCAATGCTGAAATTTATTTGGATCCTCTTTACAGATAAGGAATCTCTGTGGTACCGTTGGATTCACTCCAACTTTTTAAAGAAACATAACTTCGGGTTGCCCCTCGCCTTCGCTTGTGCTCGGAGTTGGAAGAAGATCCTTCATCTTCGGGGTCGTTGTAGACAATCCTTCGGTTGGGAGGTCGGTGACAGCCGGTCTACTTCATTGTGGTTTGATAGCTGGTTGCCTTGTGGCCCTCTTCATCTTCAAGTTCCTCAATTTTTTTGTTGGACCCCGACGTTCTCGCAAAGGCGACTCGTCGCTTCTTTATATTCTTATGCTGGTAGATCCCGTAAAGTCCGGTTAGAGAATTGTGGCTTCTCGCTTCCTCCTCTTTCGGTTGATAGCGATCGTTTTGTGTGGCGTCATGATCCTTCGGGGCCTTCTCCGTAGCTTCGCTTGGAACGTCATCGTAGCTTCTAAAACCAAAGCACCTTGGACTTCTTTTGTGTGGGATAAGGATGTAGCCCCTCGGTTTCAATTCCTTTTGTGGCTTATTACTAAAAACCGCTTGCCAACGCAATCACTTCTCCTCTCATATGGAAGGATTGATTACTCGGCTTGCACCTTTTGTAATACTCAGCCAGACTCGACCAACCATTTGTACTTTGATTGCAATATTTCAAATACCATTATCTACTTTTGGGCTACTAGGTGCAATTTGCCGTGGAGGAACGGCACTTGGGTGGAAAACCTTGTTTGGGCTATGAAATTCCTTGCTGGTAAGGAATTCTCTCACGCTCTTTCCGCTATTCCTTTGGGCAGTATGTTTATGGCTAAATGAAAACAATATTTCGAGAAAATTGCATGGATAAGCGCTTACCAGTAGGTGACGTGTTTCTAAACGAACTATTCTCCAATTAAAGTAATCTTGATTTGGAGGCCCACCGTTCTACCGGAGGAGTGAATACACTGATTTATGTGCATTTATGCCAATTTGATAAGACTGAGAAATCAATATTGGGAATTTGAGGACTGATTTTTAAGTGCTGACAATCTGAAGTGTTAAAGTTAAAATAAAAAGTTTTAAATAGGCTACCAATAAGTTTATTTCCTTTATTATTAGCGGATCAGATTGGATCATGTTTTATTAGGAGAGTGACGTTATAACTTCGGGCCATGGCCCTTTTTTTATTACAAAAAAAAAATAAAATAAAAAATTGTTTGACAATCATTGAATATTTGTAATTTCTTTCCAATTACAAAATTACAATCATATTTGATAGGCCGGAACCGTATGATTGGTAAGATTCTAACTACTATAAATCATTTTCTCAATTTGAATGAATTAAGTAATCCCTTTTTATATGAATTGGATAAGTAAACTTAAAACTTAATTAAATCTACTAAAATTGAAGTTATATAATAAGCTTAATTTCTAACTATGACATGAGAGAGAACTCTGACCCTCTCCCAAATCTAGGTAAGGGCCTATGGGGCGTTGCCTGGGGTTGATGAAGGTCGCCAACCATCCCTGAGGCCTTGCCAAACCCCCATCCATCACCAGGGCATCGTAGGTTCTCCCTGGTGGGTCTTCTATTATTATTATATATTTAGCCTTGTCTTAATCTAATTTAACTAAGATTTAGGTTAATGTATAGTGATTTCACTAAAACAACACTTTAATCTTATGCTTAGTGTTTAGTATGTCAATGTTACATAAGAGAGAGAAAATAAAAAGTAAAAATAAAACAAACATTATATGTTAGTTAAGTTGGACGAAATTAATGAAAGAACTTGATTGTGCCAATTTGATAAATTTTATGACTTGATTGCACAATTTTAAAGTTTTATCGTTCGATCGCACCTTTATAATAAATTTTATAAACTCTAGTGCACTTATCGCTAAATGGATTGCTCCAAATGATCGACAACATTGAGGAACCAAATTCTATCAGGGTAAGGACAAACTCTTGGAGTACTCCATCAAATCAAGAGTCAACATTTAATGTAGATGGCCAATGGAAAGATAACGAAGGGGCCATAGGTATTATTGCACAATCGGATGGAGGCTTTGTTGTCCAAGCACGGGAAAGACGAGGAAGATGGAACTTGCCGGTGGAAGTGGAAGCTGCAACACTTCTTCTTGCATGTAAAGCCGCTTAGTCTCTTGACATCCACAAAAATGATGTTTGGAGGTGAATGGAATTTGAAGTGGACTTGTCAAATTATTAATGAAGTTGCTCATTAGCTTGCAAAATGGGCTTTTCATCGATTAAGAACCACATATTCTTTCATTTTTAATGATCTCTCTTCTAAAGTTAAAAGTATAGTGTTAGCATAGTCTTCTTTAATTTATCATTTAAATGTAAGCTCTAGTTTCTCCTCGTAATATTTGAACTACTTTGCTTTTTTTTTTTGTTTTAGCCAAAAATATTTGAAACTTTGATAAAAGAAACTGATTAAAGAACGGTCTTGTCTTGTATATGATAAAATTGTCTTTTCCGGACTGATTCGTACCGCGAAGAAACAACCACCACCGAAGGATAAGGATAAGCCACGTAACGCTCACAGAGTCCACCCATCAGTTGCCACGTGTACACAGTGGGTCCCACTCCGACTCCGTCAACTCCGCCTTTTCCGTTTCTTCACGGCGGCGAAGCCTCCGGCGAGGGGCCCGGAGATGGTGCGAAGACCAGCTCCATGTCGCGTCGCGCCCGCTCGCTCTCACGCCTCAGCCCGTTCGAGAACCCTTTTTTGCCTCCACTTCCTCCGTTCTCGACTCGTCATGGAACCGGCATGCGCCCACCAGGCGTTCGACGAAATTACTCTGTGGGGATGAAGCAAATTCAATGGCGTGGCACGCCACGGGGACTCGGAGGAGGAAGAACAAGCACAGAGAGAGAGAGAGAGAGAGAGAGGAGGGGTAACGGAGCCGTCAAAGAAACGAGAAGGTAGGTAGGAAGCCGGGGGTGGGGCCCAGCGTGTGCACGTGTCGATTCGCGCATGGGCTCGAGCGCTCAATAATTTCTCCTCCCTCCGTCGCCGAACCACGCGTCGCTCGTTTCCGCACTCCCCCTCCACCTCCACCAGTGACGTGCCGAAGAAGAACAGCCAAATCCATCTTCTTCTTCTTCTTCTTCATCTTCTTCTTTTGTAAGGTCTCAGGGGACGCCGCCGTCTATGGCTTCTTGTACTGGTCGTCGCCGCCGCCGGAGAGAAGGTGGAGCAGTCGAGCGGGAGGCCGCGGCCGGTCCTCCTCGCCGTGGGAGCCGTTGCTTCTTCAAGTTCATACTCTCCGGCGAGCTCGACTCTGGGAAGCTCGTGAGTCGGTCAAATCTTCGCTCTCTGTTTTAAGAGTTTCTCTTGCTCTGTGCTGTGTACACATCAACCTGGAAAACGGGTCTGCGCGTTTGGTTTGGAACGAGCAATGAACTTTTCGTTTCAAGCCGAAGAAATAAAGAACAGGGTATTCTCTAACATGGCTGTCGATCGAGCAAAATTTCTCCTTTTTCGTACTTCGATGATATGAAAGTCTTCATCGGATGTGCGACCAGTTGTCCTACACCATGGTGATGGCGGGCCTCATGACTGCTGCCATGTCTTCTGCTGAAGTTTACTTTTTTGTATATATATTTTACGATTTGGGTCGATATGGGTTTTCGGACTATAGTGTAATGTGCATGGTTCAGGTTTCCACAACATCCTTTGAACGTTGCTATTCGGAAAACAAGAGTAATTTCATGGATACACAGAGTTAACTTACAGATGTTGATATGACAAAAGTAATGGGCTTTTCCAATGAAGCAACCATCACTACAAATCAATCCACAACTATTTCGGAGTACACTTGTGGAAACTGATCTTTCATTCATGCTGCAGAATTTAAAATTCCTTAGATCTTTTTTTTCCCCTGTTCTCTGCACTTTGGTTTGACTATGATGAGTTATTATGATGGACCCGTAAACCTTTTCATAATAGGGAATTCCAAAGAATTTCTTGAGAAGACGTGGGAAGGATCTCTCAAACTCGGTGCTTCTTAAGGTCCCTGACGGTTCAACCTGGACTATAGAACTAGAAAAGCGTAACCATGACATGGTTTTGTTGGGGAAAGGGTGGCGGGAATTCATGGAGCATTACTCCATTGGTCATGGTCACTTCATAGTTTTCAAATATAAAGAGAACTCCACTTTTCGCATAATAATATTCGATAAGAGTGCTTCAGAGATAGATTATTCCTCGAGCAGGGGTGAAACATCATACCTTGGGAGCGAACTTCCCTCACCAAAAGCAGAAGATGTTGTAGAAACAGATCGTCTGGAGGACGTCACACCCCGTCAAAGAATGAGGATGGAGCCACATTTACCTTGTTCTCAGCTAAGTCCGAGTTTCTCACCGCGAGGGTTGAAGGTGTGACTCTTCATTTTAGAAGTCACGTATATTCTTGCATCACTCTCTTTTGTTAGCTCTTTTCCAAAAATGCTTGTGAACTTTTTACAAGCTAAAGCCGCTAAACTGATATGGTATCATTAGATGAAAAAAAAAGGCCTCTGCTATGGAACAGAGTAACTTTGCTATTTCTATTTGTAGCCATGGGAAGTAGGTCGATTGATTTTATCCCTATCCCTTGTTTTGGAGCTAAATGGAAGCTGTTCTCCTCCGTATGTAGTTTCCATGGATACTGACCCTGAAGAACCACATCTGGCTCAAGCTCAAGCTGGCCTGACAGAGAGGAGTAAACAGCCAACATGCGGAGCGAGTCATTCTGAGCTGGACTTTCACGGTCCTATGCTTCCAAGGCCTCTCGCTACTCCTGAATTAACCCGCAAAATTAATTCCAAATATCCCTTTTTCATAAAGGTGATTAGGCGAGCTTATATGAGTAAACTGGTAAGTCTTGAGCTCATCACGAGTATAGTTCAATTATGACTGCTAGTACCTACAATGCCATGATCACATTAATTGTGATGTCCACCTATTTGAGATTTTTTTCTCCAATCCATATAGTGTTTATGATATAATACAATGGATTACTACAACAATACTCATTCCAGGGATTTCTCATTCCACTTAAATAATTTCATGTCTTGGTTGTTCAAACATGTGCACGTGCAGAGTATTCCAGGTGGATTCATCAAGCAGCATAAGCTGGAAAAGCAAAGAGCAACTCTAAGGCATGCCAACAGATCATGGTCAGTGAGGCTTGGCGGGAGCAATGGACATGTCAGAGGGGCTTTGTGTCTGTTCTTTTCTGATGGTTGGCATGCATTTGCAAGAGAGACTCATCTGCACGTAGGACATGTCTGCATGTTCAAGCTAATTGATAGGGATGATATTGTTTTCGAAGTCTCCATTTTGAGTGGTGAGGACTTGATTTACATTGTTAAAAATGAGTACTTGAGGTGTTACTTTAGGCTGTTTATCGCATGACTTGCATTCTGGGTTTATAATTATGCCTCCCTTATTTGGTTGTTGTGCCTCTATGTCATTTTAAAATATACTTGTACGTTTTTATAAGAACTTTGTGTGTCCATTAGTATTGTAATAATGGAGGCGGCATTCTAGTTGATTTGTCACTTCCGATGTGAAGAGCACTCATGTCAAATTGTCTGAATTTTTCATTTCATGGTAATCATAATTTCCAATCTAGGTCAATTGAAGAAACGCTCACACTAAAGTCCTTTTATTCTCAGTTCTTCGCGGGAACAAACTGTCCAAACGCAAATTGAATCATCATGAGCTGGTTATTCGTGGTCCTATGCCTCCAAAGCCCCCCACTACACCTGAAGTAGCCAGTGAATTTGAGTCGGAGCATCCCTTCTTCAAAGTGGTGATACAGCAATATCATATGAAACAAATGGTAAGATCTGAAGCCTAGTCCACAACTGGCATATCTCGAGTTCAATTTCAATTGCTATAAATTATGCCTCGATATTGTGTTTTCCCAAGTTGATTTGACTTGTATTGGAAACTTAGATGACATAATATATTTCTTAAAGTGTCCATGGAGAAACCTAATGATGGAGTAACGTGGAACCATAAAAAGATGAATAAGTAAAGACTGTAACTGGGTCGGGACTGTCCTTTACTGGGATGCCCCACAAGCTGCTCTATTCACTATCCAAGTGAAAGGATGGACCATCACTTTAATGGTAAACTAACTGAAAATAGCTATTAATGGATAGTCACTTCTTTAATAATGCTTTTGATTGCAGGTTAAGATCAATAACTTTCATAAGCCCCTTAATGCTTGTTGATTAAAACTCTTGAACTAGCAATTATCGGCAAGAATATGCCTCATGTGCTTCTTTTTTTTCACGTGAGTGTATTCTTATGAGATGTCCTTTTAACATATGGTGGTTTGTTCATGCATGTATGAATGTGCAGTATGTTTCAAATCAATTTTCCCAGCGACATATTCAAGAAAACAAGGAAATGGCGACTCTCAGGTTTTCAGATAGATCATGGCCAGTGAAGCTCTTAAGCTATACGCATAATAAATACCAGGGGGTGTATTTCTCTGTTGGTTGGAAAGAATTTGCAAGAGAAACTCATCTGTGCGTGGGAAATATCTGTATGTTTGAACTCATTGATAGTGATGATGTTGTCTTTCAAGTCTCCGTTTTAAATAGTGCTGGTAAGGATCTGATTCACATTGATCGAGATGAACATTTTCTATTTTATTCGGTAGTTGTGAATCATGAAAAGGATACTTTTTATGTTTCTGTTTTCTTCTTCTTTGCACTAGTCTCAATTCGATTTTCATGATGACAGTAATTTTCACTCCAAATGACTATCAAATTTCTCATTGTTTTACTACAGGTGGGATAGAGAAATCTACATGCAGAGCGAGCCGTTCTGAGCTGGATTTTCATGGTCCTGCACTATCAAGGCCTCTCACGTTGCCCGAATTTGCTAGCAATATTGATTCGGAGCATCCCTTTTTCAAAAAGTGACCCCCCAAAGTTATTTCCATGGCCTGGTGAGATCTAAAGTTTAAATCATCACTCACATATCTCATATTCATTTTTCACTGTTTCATATATTGGCTATTCAAAACATGCACATGTGCAGAGTGTTCCGGTTAAAATTGTCAAGCAACATCTTCACGAAAACAAACAAGTAGCAACTCTTCGGTATTTGGACAGATCGTGGCCAGTGAAGTTCATTAGGAGCCTTGGACAGGCCAGAGGTGCTCCGGCTCTGGCCTTCTCCACCGGTTGGTGTGCATTCGCAAGAGAAACTGATCTGCGTGCAGGAAATGTCTGCTTGTTTGAGCTCATCGATAGGGATGAGACAGTGTTCAAAGTCTCCATTCTGAGAGGTGCTGGTAATGACCTGATTCATGTTAATCGAGATGAGCATCGGAAGTATTACCTGAGGCTATTGCAGCATCGAAATGAAATCAGGGGTTCCTAATGATGCCTCATTATATTAAGCAGCGCAGCAGCGAATCAATCAGAAGCACTCTTTTCTGCTTTTTGTTCTCCTTTCTTCCTTTTTGTGCTAGTCTCAATTCTATGACTACCTTGCTTGGAAAGAACTTCCCAAATCAGTGATCTTTATGGTTTTGCACAGCGGCTCAACCTGACCAGGGGATCTACAGGACAGTGAAGACATAATGCTCTGATGTATGTTCATGGAGTATTTCTCCTTTTATATGTTTTGTCCTTCAAATATTATGGCTTGTCCTCTTTATCTTCGTTCCCGGAGAGAATACAAAGTTGTTGCCGAGCAGGAGACTCCTCCTCCAAGTAGTAGCCCTCACTTCTTGAGGATCATATTCTTTGGGATCGTACTCTCTGACAAGCTAATTTGCTAGGTTAGGAGTTTCGATCAACAATCTTGAGAGGTTCCTCAAAGTCATTGATCTCAATTAAGCAGCAATCCAAAGCATTTTCTTTTAGAAGTGATATGTCATTTAGTTTTCCATACAATTCAAGAACAACTTTGGGAAAAAGCACAACGCCGAAGCTTCAATCTGGTCAGCATGTAAGTATTTCTGATGTTCAAATTAGTGGCGGAAAATATCACTAAGAATTTTGTTTTACACTGACGGTAAATGGTCTATTTTTTATTATTTTTTTCTTTGATGGTACAAGAGGCAAAAGCCTGAAAAGTAGAGTGGTTGGCAATGGCGAAAATTTTGTATACATGATCTAATTCTACATGCCATGATCTATATGCCAAAATAAGCCTAGCAATGCAACTCCGGATTTTATAAGGATTTGCACAAGCAATCAACCTACGTTCTCTTGGACTTTCAACTTTGAACTTACAACTTTAAACTCCTTGCGAGAATGGTGTTTGGTGCACTCCGGCAAAATAAAATCGAAATGACATTATGTTGGAAATTTAAGTAAGACCAATCTGAACACAATGGGGATCATCATGGATGGGTCGTAACATGTACATAGATGAATGTAACCTATAAACAATGAGATGAAGGGCGAATAAGAGACTAAATATAAAAAGAGTTGTTGAAATAGCTTATTATCATGAAAATAGGTGATAGGTGGATATGAAGAGAAATGATGATTGATCATGAAAAGTGATAATAATGGGGATAAGGTACATATTCTCAAGAGATGTAAATATGACCAAATCATACATTATTCAATACTCATGTTAAAGAATAGTAGCCTTCTCTTCTTCATATTATTCCCTACTATTATTTTCTTTTTTCACATACAAGTTTGATAATATATTCAAGGTGAAATTCCAAGAGAGAAATTAAGTAATTCTTGAACTCTTTTTTTTTTTTTTTTGGTAGCTGTAGTGTATATATTGGAGGTATATTTGTTTTAAATCAGTAGCAACAATAGGAACAAATAATACTTTAAAGACAGTCATCTTTATCACGCATCAAAGGACTATATAAACTACTGATCTATATATAAACTACTGATCTATCTTCATCAGGGATTGAAGTTCCCAACAAGAGCATGATGGGTGAATGAATGAAACTGTGTAATGGAAACTGAGTTAACACAAAAGACTCAGGTTGGTGGGATTTAATTTAGAACAAAAGAACCTGAGTTATTCGGCCAACGAGTTAACAAAGGATAAATCGAAAACAAAAACCAAGGACAGGCATGCTGGCTTTGTTTTGTCGTTGACATTCTAGGAAGGCATGACGTTAGATCACAATGAAATTATAAGACCCGATCGGGGTATTGTGGAAAATCAATCATCTCATACCTGGGACGAGCAAATGATGGAACTTGCGGTTTCGCTCTTCCTGAATCCACGAAACAGAACATGCTTCCGATGCTCTCCTCAAAACTCTCTCTCTCAGTACGAGCATATGATCGGATGAGTTCTCGGGTTATGGTGACTGAGAGAGATGATAAATATGAGAACTAAGAGAACCCTTCTTCTATGTCTAACGTATTTTGCTGAAATTCTTGTCGTGACTTTCCCAGAGGTGAACCATTGAGGAAAAGTTAATTAATTACTAAGCAAACAAGGGTCTCCCAAACCCATACTAATTGCAACTTTGGGATTTTAAATAAATCAATTAAACATGCAAATCAATTTATTTTGGAGTTGCTACTAATCTATTATGGGTAAATTGGGGGAAAAGTACCAAAAAAGTCATAAACATATTGCATTGGTACCAATTCAGTCCTAAACTTTTCAATTGGACCAATTTTGTCCTAAACCTTTTAATATTCGTACCAATTCAGTCCATCCGGCCAATTTTAGCCGGCCGGCATTGACGTGGACGTCGGCCGGTGACCGGATGCTGACGTGGCAATTTTTATGATTTAAAAAAAAAATTAAAATTTTTTATTAATTTTTTTCTTTATTTTTTTTCTTTTCATCTTCTTCCTAGAGGTGGCCAGCGAGCCTCCGATGAGGCTCGCCGGCCACTGGGCAAGGGCCGCGAAGCCCTCGCTTGCCGTCGGCGAGGGTCGTGGCCCTCAGCCAACCTCTCCCAAGGCCGCTGGTGAGGTGGCTTTGCCTGGATCTGGGCGAGGCCAACCTCGCCGTGGCTGGCGAGGCCATGGCAGCCATCGCTGGGGTGGAGGTGAGGGCCGCGAAGCCCTCACCAGCCGTCGGCAAGGGTCGCGGCCCTTGCTCAGCCTCGCCTAGGGCCGCCTCGCCCGTGGCTTAGCCCAGATCTGGGCGAGGCCAGCATGCACCATCGAAGTAGCCTGTGGGATTGCTCGCGGCTTTCTACTCATGGAAGGAGAAGAAGAGCAAAAGCCAACAGCGATGAAGCAGAGGAAATCAAGGTCGGGAGCTGGGCTAAGCCGCGGGTGAGACGGCCCTAGGCGAGGCCAAGTGAGGGCCACGACCCCCGCCGGTGGCTGGCGAGGGCTTCACAGCCCTCGCCTCCGCCCTGGCAATGGCATCCATGGCCTTGCGCCAGCGCGGGCAAGGTTGGCCTTGCCCAGATCCGAGTGAAGCCGCCTCGTCGGCGGCCCTGGGAGAGGCCAGGCGTGAGCTGCAACCCTCGCCGGCGGCAGGCGAGGGCTTCGCGGCCCTTGCCCAGTGGCCAGCCAACCTCACCAGAGGCTCGCCAACCACCTCCAGAAGAAGACGAAAAGAAAAGAAAAATAATAAAAAATAATAAAAAATTTTGAATTTTTTTTTTAAAAATCATAAAAATTGTCACGCTCAGGCCGGGCTGGCTAAAATTGAACGGATGGATTGAATTGGTACCAATATTAAAAGGTTTAGGACTGAATTAGTCCAATTGAAAAGTTTAGGACTGAATTAGTACCAATGCAATAGGTTTAGGACTTTTTTGGTACTTTTCCCGGTAAATTGGAAATCCAAGTACAATATAGGAGAACATTTCACTTATGCGAATAAGAGATTTCGAGGATAAGAGGGCCTAACTGTGTTAGATAAATCTAACACCATCTCAGTACTTTTTCTCTTTATTTCAAAATGTTTGGCAAGTAGTCTTGATCAATTTTAATCCTAAATCACTAATATGTGATGAGTAATCATGAGGGCATGCAAACACTAATTTAGCACTCAATAAATTACAACAAGAAATAAATCACTTCAATAGGATAAAAAACATCAACGCGTTACCCAAAGCAAACGAGAAACTTCATTATTATCCAATGCACTATGTGTTCTTTGGTTATTTTTTTTAGGAAAAAATGATACAATTGGGTTTTAAAATTTAGCCCGATGTGCAATAGGATCTCCAAACTTTTAATTTGTTCAATATGGTTCATAAATTTTAGCCTAATATATAATGTCATCCCCAAACTTTTAATTTGTTATTATGTTCTGAAATTTTGATACATTTTCAATCTAGTCCGTGGATTACAGTTTAATATTGTCCTTGAACTTGAATTAATGAAAAGATAATGTTGAACATTTTTATATAATCTAGGGATTAACTTAAACACATACCAAAAGTTTATGGACTTATATTGAACAAATTAAAAGTTCATTGTACATTGAGTTAAAGTTCAAAGACCACATTGAACAAATTAAGAGTTTATGGACCACGTTTCACATAAGTCAAAATTCAAGAACTATTTATGTCATTATTCATTCCTTTTACAAAAACTACACTATATGGAATGCATAAGATGCAATTATTAAATCTATTTACATGATGTGATTTCTATCAAGACACTAATAATGAATTAAGTGACTCACTAATGTGACATGCATATTAAAGAACTAGTTAATTTTATATGAGATACGTATGCAATATTTTTTTAAACTTTCTTTATGAATTAAAAATAGGAAATTGGCTAAATCTGCATGATGACCGAGATTAAATTAGGAAATAATTTATATTAAATATTAATCTAAATTTGGTAATTTCCTAAGTTATTACATGATTCCTAATGCACCTTAGATGTTATTTTTTAAATTACGAAGCATGCATGAATCCAATCTAAACTAAATGCAGTGGGCTACATGTCTAATTATTAAGAAACATCACGGTCAAGTAGGAAAACAAATTTAATCGAGGGCCTAGTCTTTACTCCCTAAGATCAAATCCCCAAGTATCAAGCATATGGATGCAGAGACTCAAACAAGGGAATTGCCTATTAAAAGAAAAAAAAAAAGCCCAATGCTGTACAGGCTAGTGGGGGTGCGTATGTGGTTGGAGAACTATGAAAAACTTTTGTGGAACATAACAAGTTAAACTTCAAATAGCAACAAAATAAAATCATAGATATCAGATGCGTGTGTTTCTGATGACCAAATAGTGATGATAATGAATAGGTAACGCTAAGGCTTTGTCCCAAGCTTATGTCTACTCTCAATACTAATAGCCCCAATAAAGATGAAATCTACTTATAATATTTAAAAGAAGTTGCTATTAACAACTACTCTCTTTTCAATCGATCACATCATCCAGACTTGCTTACGTCTATCACTCTTGTACACTTGCTCTTATTATCAATTACAAATATTGACATTAGGAATATAGAATAGCTAACAACAAAAACAAAGTAAAGAAGAAAACTCAAAGCATATTTTTTTGTTTCTACCCAACCCAACTACTTCTCTTGAATTCATTATATAGCAATCCATCCTTAGATGACCATTTCCCTTAAAATCCTCAAGTAGCAATTGGTTCTACCATTGATAGCAACAAAACGTTGATCATAATTCGAGAATCATATGGCTTAAGGAGGGAGACCATAATACGAAGTTCTTCCACCATTATGTCAAGAAGAGACAGCTGAGAAACATGATTCTTTCTGTCATGGATTCAACAGGTAACCAAATCAATGATCCACAGCTTGTCCAGCAACACTTTGTGGAGTACTTCCAGGACCTCCTCTCACCTCGGGTTAAGATTTTGAAGCCATGCATTCTTATGTTAAGATTTTCCATAATTCTTTCTTGAGATTGAGAGATTATTTAATGAGAAATTGTGGAGATAAACATGGCGTGAGTTATTGGAAGTAATTATGAGTTATAAAATACTAAGAGTGTTTGAGTAATTATAATCTCCATTATTGTTTAATTTATAGTGAAATTCTTTATTACTCCCCCAAGATATGCAGGTCACTCCAATTGAATCATGAAAATATGGAATTTGATTTATTTCCATATTTTATCTATTTTATTGTTCGATTACTTATTTTCATAACAATCGGTATCGTAACCAAATTTGGCTAAGTTGAAGTGAATCGATGGCGATAGAAAAAGGAAAAGTGAAAATTAAAAGATTTGATGAAAATGATTTTGGTTTTTGGAAAATGCAAATTGATGATTATTTATATCACAAGAATTTGCTTGTATCTATGCTTGGGGAGAAGTCAGAATCAATGAAGTAAGCTGATTAAGAAATTGCTAAATAAATAAGTTGAGTGTTATTCAGCTAACCATTGCTCATAATGTTGTGTTTAACATTGTGAAAAAGAAGACAATTGCGGGTTGGATGAACACCATGTTGGACATGAATGAGAAACCCTCTAAAATGGACAAGGTCAATTTGATGTGACGTTTGCTTACGTCAAAGATGAGTGAATGTGCAATAGTTGCTTATCACATCAATGAATTCAATGTGGTCATTAATCAATGGAGTTCAATTGAGATTGACTTTGAATGTGAGATACATGATTTGATTTATTTATCCTCATTACATGATAATAGGAATACTATTGTTACTGTTGTTAGTAATTCTTAGGTCAATAAAATTGACGTTTAATGGATTCACGATTTGATTTTGAGTGAGGACATTCGTATGGAAGAATTTTGTGAACTTATGCCTATTGTTTTAATAGGTGAAGGTAAAGAAAGAACTAGTACTTGTATTAGTAGGAGTAATGTGAATTTGAATAGACATAGTAAGTCTAAGACTAGGGGTGCTACTTGTTGGAGTTGTGGCAAGACAGATCATCTTAGAAGGGATTGCCTTAAATTGAAGAACAAGAAGAGTAAAAAAATTAGAGTTTAGTCTACTAATGATATTGTTTCAATAGTCGATAATAATTTGATAGCATTGATTATGTTTCACTTGTTGCTAGGGATTTGTCGTTTGCTAGATGGATTATGATTTTGGTTGTTCATTTTTTGTCATACCAAACAAGAATTGGTTTACTACTTATCAATGCATAGATAGTAGTAAAATGTAGCTGAGGAACAATACTAAGTGCAATGTTGTAGGTATTGGCAATGTCAAAATCAGAATGCATGATGGTATTGTGAGGTCATTGATTGGAGTAAGGCACGTTCCAAAGTTGACGAAGAATCTAATTTCCTTGAATGCGCTATATTCAACTAGGTGTCACTATACTTCTGAATGTAAAGTTTCAAAAGTTGTTCAAGATGCCTTGATGATAATGAGAGAAATCAAACAGAGTGGCCTATATGAGCTTCAAAGTGAGAAAGTAAAGGATTTCGATGCGGAGACGCCGGATTCATTTGTTCAAGACTCTAAATTATGGCATTTCTGTTTGAGGTACATTGGTGAGAAATGCCTGAAGGTTCTGAGTGAAATGAATCTACTATGTGATTATGTTCCTAAAGAACTAAATGTGTGCAAGTGTCGTGACTTAGGAAATGACCAAAAGTGTAGTTCAATATGACTAAAGAAATCATAGAAATTGCAGAGTCGATTCACTTGGATTTTCATAGACTATCACAATTTTCTTCAAGGAAGAGTGACGGATCTATTATGATAGTTATGGATGACTATTCGAAGAAGACGTGAATTTTTGTACTGAGTCACAAGTTTGATGTTGTTGTGAGAATTAGACAGTTAAGAGTTTTAATCAGAAAGGCGATGAGTAAGATGATGAAGTATGTGTAGATTGACAGTAGTATGGAGTTTTGCTAAGGAACTATTAAATGAATTCTATATGAAAGAAGGCCTCATGAGACATCACATTAGTGCTAGTGAACTACAACAGGTTATAGAGTCAATGAATAGAAAATTAGTAGAGAAGCCCATGAAATGCTCTCTAGTATTGGTATGATTAGAAGATTGCTGACAAATGTGTTTAGTACGACAAATTATCTAGTGAATAGATCCACATAGAATGTGATTGATGATTTGGACTCCTCGAAAAATGTGGTCAAGTGAAGTTGTGGACTATATTATTATTATTATTATAATATTCAGTTACTCGTGTAATGTTTGAGTAAGTGATGATATTCCTAGGCTATGTACAAGGTGAGCGGGGCTATCAATTGTGATGTTCAAAATTAAATTTACCTTTTGTCAATAGAGAAATTTCATTTGATGAGTTTCCAATATCTCTAAGTAGAAGTGATTGTGGCGGTGTTTATATTGATTTGAGCAATGTTTAGTAGAGTTACAACCAAAAACTCTTAAGGTGCTAGATACTAGCATAGTAATCAACACAGATGGTGTTTGTAGAGAAGCGGAGCATATAGAGTCAAGAGTTGCTGTGACCGCTAAATATAACAAGATGCGTACTCGATCTCTTAAGAAAATGGATGCGAGGATTGTTTTGTTTTATTTGTGATTAAAGTGGTTGTATCGAAAAATCCTTATGGAGTAGCTAAAGGTGCAAGTGGGTTGGTGTTCTGATGATCAATGGCACTAGCGAAGTTCAAACGAGGCTTGGACGTAAAAAATGTCTATGGCAGTTGAGTCCATGGAGGACTGTGGAAGATTAGCAAAGAAGTGTTCATATTTTTTGGAGAAGTTCAAATGCTCATCAATTACCTCCCGAGTATTATGAGGCCGTGAAATATTGTGTTAACGAAATTGAGAGATTATTTCATAAGTAATTTTGAAGTTAAATAGGGTGTGCATGGTTGTGTTTATTTTTTCTATTTTATGAACAAAAAATTGTTTTTTTGTTCCCGAGAATAAAAAAAGAATAGAAACGCGTTTATTTGCATTTTTATTCAAAATCTGTTTTTTTTGTTCTCGAAACAAAATTAGAACGGAAATAAGAAATTAAAAAAAAATGTTATTTTTTTATTCCGGAAACACTTCTGAAAAACAAATTTTCTCTCTCCTATCTTTTCTTCTCTTCTTTTCTTTTTCTTCTTCTTTTTTCTTTGGCCGATCGCTGTCTTCGGCCATGGCTAGCGACCGACTGCCCAGGGCCGGCGTCGCTCGGCCTCGCCAGATCTGGGCGAGGCCAAGGTCACCTAGCCAAGGTGAGGCCGAGCCTCACCTGGGCCACGGCGAGGCTGCCGGCCAAAAGAAGAAAAAAAAAAAAAAAAAAAGAAAAATATTAAAAAATTAGAAGAAATAAAAAAAAGAATATAAATTTATCAAACGTGTTTATTCATTTTTTATTCCCAGAATAAGTTTTTACTAAACGCGTCTTTCTGGTCAAAAATTGTTTCCCGGAACATAACTAATTTTTTTCTATTTCTGTTACCCGGAACAATTTTTTAACAAAAACATAAACAAACGCACCCTTAATGTATCCTCTGTCGTATCGTTAATTTACATTTCTACCCTTTTCACCCATTGACACCTTTTTCTTTTGGGTCGATGATCCACTGACATTTTGCCTCCACGTTACGAGAGGCTCGTATCTGATTGGCACTTCCCATGAATCTTTGCCTTGATCACCGAGCCATCCGATTTTGCCAGGACGATGGCCTCAGGAACGAAGGCTCCGCGCTCCTGTAGTTGAAGTTGAAACCCCACAAACCATTTTCTTCTCCTCCTCCTTTTTCTTCTGTGAGGAGCCAGGGGACACCGCTGTCTATGGCTTCTTGTGGTAGTCGTCGTCGCCGGAGAGAAGATGGAGCTGTCGAGCGGGAGGTCGCGACCGGTCCTCGTCTTGGGAGCCGTTGCTTCTTCAAGATCATACTCTCCAACGCTCTGGAATCTGGAAAGCTTGTGAGTTGATCACATCTTCATCAGTGTTTTAAGAGTTTCTCGCTCTCTGTGCTGTGTACCCGTCAACCTGGAAAAACTGGTTTATGGGTTCGGTTTAGAATGAACTTTTCGCTTCCGGCTTAAAAAAGAACAAGAGGGTATTGTCTAACATGGCCTGTTTATCAAACAAAATTTCTCCTTTTTGCATGCTTCGATGATATGAATGTCTTCATCGGATGTGCGACCGGTTGACCTGAACCGTGGTGATGGTCGGCCTCATGTCCTCTTGGCTGCTGCCATTTCTTCTGCTAAAGTTTTCTTTTTTGTATATTTATTTTACGATTTGGGTCGAAATGGGTTTTCGGAATATAGTGAAATGTGCATGGTTCAGGTTTCCGCACCATCCTTTGGACATTGCTATTCGGAGAGTAATTTCTTGGATACACAGATTTAACTGACCAAAAATGATATGACAAAGTAATGGGCTTTTTCTAATGTGCCTTGCTTCCTTGGGCAGCAAAATTGTAGTGCGCGATCTCAGTCGTGGGAGAAAAGAAAATCGATGTCAGCTGTTGTATGAGAAAACGTCTTGGCCATGGGATCAAGATAAATTTATGTCAACTGTTGGATTTGGCACGGCAATTTCACTAATCTCAGTATAAACGAATTTTGGATTCTTGAGCTTTATGCTTGTCCAATGAAGCAACTATAACTACAATCCACGACTATTCTGAAGTGCAATTGTGGAAACTGATCATTCATCCATGTTGCAGAATTCAAAGTTTCTTAGTTTTCTTCCTATTCTCTGCACTTCAATTTGACTATGTTGAGTTATTATCTTGGACCTTTAACTTTAATTTTTTTTACATAATAGGGAATTCCAAAGAATTTCTTGAGAAGATGTGGAAAGGATCTCTCAAACTCAGTGCTTCTTAAGGTTCCAGGCAGTTCAGCCTGGACTATAGAACTAGAAAAGTGTAACAATGACTTGGTTTCATTGTGGAAAGGTTGGCGGGAATTCATGGAGCATTACTCTATTGGTCATGGTCACCTCATAGTTTTCAAATATAAAGGGAACTCCACTTTTCATGTAATAATATTCGATAAGAGTGCTTCAGAGATAGATTATCCGTCGAGCAGCAGCAAAATATCGTACCTTGGGAGCGAATTTCCCTCACCAAAATCAGAAGATGTCCTAGAAGCAGAAGATCGGCAGGATTCCACACCCCGTCAAAGAATGAGGGTTGAACCACATTTACCTTATTCTCAGCTAAGTCTGAGCTACCCACCACAAGGTTTGGAAGGTGTGACTCTTCATTTTTTAAGTCACGTTTCTTCTTACATCACTCTCTTTTGTTAGTTGTTTTCCAAAAATACTACAAAACTTTTTAATTAAAGTTTTTTCCTGAGCCAGTTTTTCATGGTCCTACACCTCTGAGGCCTCTCACTGCTCCTGAATTATCCAATGAGTTTTATTCAGAGAATCCCTTCTTCAAACTGGTGATAAATCAGGGTGGAAAAATGGTAAGATCTCGAGTTTCATCCACCGCTGGCATATCTCAAGTTCAATTTGGATTGCTTGTTAAATCTTGCCTCAGTATTGTGTTTTCCCAAGTTGATTTGGTCTGTAACTGATACAATATGACATGTTATTTCTCGGGGTATTTGTGGGGCATCCATTGATTGAATAATGGGAAACAAGGAAAAAGAAGAACTAAAATGTCAGGACTGTCCATTCACTTAGATATTCTGCATAAGCTGCTCTAATCACTATCAAAGTGAAAGGATGGACAGCACTTGAATGGAAAACTGTCTGTTAATGGACATGCACTTTTGGAGAACTCTTTAGATTGCAGGTTAAGATTGATGATGCTTTAGATTGCAGGTTAAGATCAGTAAATTTTGTGAGCCTCTTAAAGTTGTTGACTGAAACTCCTGAAACTAGCACATATCACCATGACTATTCTTCTTGTGTGCTTTTTCCTTAAAATTATGTGCTGACTCATTTGTACAAACTTGTACATATGTGCAGAATATTCCTGTTGGATTTGCCAGGCAATATATTCAAGAAAACAGGGAAATGGCGACGCTTAGGTATTCAGACGGATTGTGGCTGGTGAAGCTTTTAAGAAATTTTGAGGATCACCAGGCATGCTTCTCTGCTGGTTGGACTGCATTTGCAAGAGAAAACTGTTTACTTGTAGGAGATGTCTGCATGTTTGAGCTCATTGATAGGGATGACGTTGTGTTCCAAGTCTCCATCTGCCGTAGTGCAGGTACAGACTGGATTCACATTGATTGAGATTAACATCAAAATTGTTACTCTAGGCCATACGCAGCGTCCATAGGAATTCAGGGTTCCTAATTATGCCTTCTTCATATGGTAGTAGCTAGTCAATGAAAAGTAGACTCATGTTTTTTTGTTTCTTTCATCTGCTAAAGTTGATTCTATAAGACCCCATTTGGAAAGAATCTCACAAATTAGGGACTTCGGCAAGTTTTCTGGTGGCTTGAACCTGACTTTTAGAACAGTAAAGTGTAGTGACATTGAACACCCTTGCCTTAAGCCAATAAGGGATAAGTGCATTGGAAGTCTTAAAAGTTGTTATGAAAGTGCTATGAGTCACAAAACTTCAAAAAGTGTAATCAAGTCATAAAACTTATCACAAAAGTGTAATTAAGTCCTAAAACTTTCAAAAAAAAAAAATACAATCAACGGAAGGACTTGATTGGACTTGACAAGTTTTTGTACTTGATTGCGCTTTTTAAAAAATTTTAGGACTTAATTGCACTTTTTTGACAAGTTTTAAGACTTAATCACACTTTTTGAAAGTTTAAGGAAATTGCACTTTGGTGTTGTAGGACTTCTAATGCACTTATTCTAAGCCATGTACCAACTCTGAATTACAAGATGCAACCCATGGTTTTACAAGCTCAATTTGAACTTATCAGATTCTTTTCATTTCTCTATTTGCATACTTGAAGACTTTATAGGAAGTTTATTTGCTTAGGGGTGCATGTTGAAGTTTATTAGTTTCTTTTCATGTGGAGAGCATTCGGAATTTATTTCGTTAAATTACCTGAATCTTGATATGCATGACAGAACATTTTTCCAATCTATACTAAATCTTTTTGTAGTTAGTCAGTTAAAGAAATCTTCACACGAATGTCTGCTAAATTCCTCATTGTTTAACTGGGGAAAAAGGATATCTATTCTCCTGCCTTACCACTCGACCATGCTGCCAAGATGATAAGGTGTCATTCGAAATAGATTTAAAAAGTCGCCTACTGTGGAGCAGAGTAGCTTTACTATCTCTATTTGAGTTGATTCCTATCCCTAGCAGTTTTGGAACTAAATGGAACCTGGTCTTTACGATATGTAGCTTGTATTGATACTGACCCCGAAGAACCAGATCTGTCTCAAGCTCCGGCGGACTTGACGGATAGGATCCAACAGTCTACATGCAGGGTGAGCCATTTGGAGCTGGTTTTTCATGGTCCTACACTTGCAAGGCCTCTTGCTCCTCCTGAATCAGCCTGCAAATTTGATTTGGAACATCCCTTTTTTAAAATGGTGATGCCCCAATCTTGCTTGAATTGCCTGGTAAGTCTTCAGCTTAATTCATCACCGGTATATCTAGAGTTCCATTATGATTGCTATCACCTACAATGCTGTGATCACATTAGCTGTTGATGTTTACAAGAATTTTTCTATGTTTATAGTGTTCACGATATAATCCAATAGATTATTACATCAATAATCATTAGTAACACGTATTAAAAAAGGATGTGGGCTAGCGATTTCTTTCATCCTTGAGCACTTTCAAAAGGATAAATACATCTGTGGATTTCTTCGATCTCAAATTGTTACCTTCTTGCTTTTTGCCCTCCAATTTATCCTTGGATTTCTCATTCCACTTGAACAATTTCATATCTTGGTTGTTCAAACATGTACATGGCCAGAGTATTCCGCTTGGATTCATCAAGCAACATATCCAGGAAAAGCCAAGAGCAACTCTTAGGTACTCAGACAGATCATGGTCAGTGAAGCTCATCAGGAACAACAGACAGCTCAAAGGGGCTTCTGCTCTGTCCTTCTGTGCTGGTTGGCGTGCATTTGCAAGAGAAACTCATCTGCGTGCAGGAAATGTCTGCTTGTTTGAGCTAATTGATAGGGTTGATATTGTCTTCAAAGTCTCCATTTTGAGTGGTGCCAGTAAGGACTTGATATATGTTGTTGAAAATGAGTACTTTGAAGTGTATGCCTCCCTTATTTGGTTGTGCTGCATAACTGACGAGTACACTTTCTTTTCTATGTTAATTTAAAATATAGTGATTTGTCTCTTACAATGTGAAGAGCACAAATAATATTTTCATTCAAATTGTCTGACTTTTTCATTTCATGGTAATCATAATTTCCAATCGATTTATATATCTTATTATCGTAGGTCAATTGAAGAAACGCTTGTGCTAAAGTCCATTAAAGTTTATATTTTTAGTTCAGCGCAGGAATAAACTGTCTAAATGCAGAGTGAATCATAATGAGCCCCTTTTTCGTGGTCCTACAGCATGACTGCAAGTTCTGGCTTTATAATTATGCCTCCCTTATTTGGTTGTGCTGCATAACTGACGAGTACACTTTCTTTTCTATGTTAATTTAAAATATAGTTATTTGTCTCTTTTGATGTGAAGAGCACGAATAATATTTTCATTCAAATTGTCTGACTTTTTCATTTTATGGTAATCATAATTTCCAATCGATTTTTATATCTTATTATCGTAGGTCAATTGAAGAAACGCTTGTGCTAAAGTCCATTAAAGTTTCCATTTTTAGTTCAGCGCAGGAATAAACTGTCTAAATGCAGAGTGAATCATAATGAGCCCGTTTTTCGTGGTCCTACAGCTCCGAAGCCCTTCACTACTCCTGAATTAGCCAGTGTGTTTGAGTCAGAGCATCCCTTCTTCGAAGTGGTCATACAGCAATGGCATCAGAATCAATTGATAAGATCTCAAACCTAATCGACCGGTGGCATAATTCAAGTTCAATTACGATTGCTGTAAATCATGCCTTGATATTGTGTTTTCCCAAGTTGATTTGGTTTGTATTGGAAACTTAATGACGGATTATATTTCTCAAGTGTCCATGGGGAATCCTAATGATGGAGTAACATGGAACTAGGAAAAGATGAATAAGTAAGGACAGTATTTGGGTTGGGACTGTAATTGAATATTCCTCACAAGCCACTCTATTCACTATCCAAGTGAAAGGATGGACAGTCACTTGAATGGTAAACTAACTGAAAATAGCTATTAATGGACAGTCCTTTCTTAAATAATGCTTTGGATTGCAGGTCAAGATCGGTGACTTTCATAAGCCCCTTAAGGCTGGTGATTAAAACTCTTGAACTACATCATGTGCTTTTTTCCCTGTTTTTCACTTGAGTGTATGTTTATGTGATGTCCTTTTAACATACAGTGGTTTGTTCACACATGTATGAATGTGCAGTACGTTCCTCGTCAATTTGCCAAGCAACACATTCAAGAAAACAGGGAAATGGCGACTCTTAGGTTTTCAGACAGATCGTGGCTGGTGAAGCTCAAAAGCTATTCGCATGGAAACCTGATGTTCTTCTCTGCTGGTTGGCCTGCATTTGCAAGAGAAACTCATCTGTGTGTGGGAAATATCTGTGTGTTTGAGCTCATTGATAGGGATGATGTTGTATTCCAAGTCTCTATTTTCAGTAGTGCCGGTAAGGATCCAATTCACATTGATTGAGATGAACATAGGAAGGGTTACTTTAAGCCATTTGCTGCATTAGTATGAATTCAGCATTCCCAATTAGCCTCTTTTATTCGGTAGTTGCGAATCAATGAAAAGTGGACTTTTTCATGTTTCTGTTTTCTTCTTTTCTGCACCAGTCTCAATTCGATTTTCATGATGACAGTGATTTTCAATCTATGCTGGATCTTTTCATAGCAAGTCAATTAAAGAGACATTCACACCAATTCTATTAAATTTCTCATTGTTTTACTGCAGGTGGGATAGGGAAATTGACATGCAGAGTGGGCTGTTCTGAGCTGGATTTTCATGGTCCTGCACTATCAAGGCCTCTCACGTCTCCCGAATTTGCTAGCAATATTGATTTGGAGCATCCCTTTTTCAATCGCCTGGTAAGATCTAAAGCTTAAATCATCACTCACATATCTCATTTTCATTTTTCACTGTTTTCATGCATTGGCTATTAAAAACATGCACATGTGCAGAGTGTTCCGGTTGGATTTTTCAAGCAACATCTTCAGGAAAACAAACAAATAGCGACTCTTTGGTATTTGGACAGATCGTGGCCTGTGAAGCTCATCAGGAGCCTTGGACAGGCCAGAGGTACTCTGGCTCTGGTCTTCTCTGCTGGTTGGCGTGCGTTCGCAAGAGAAACTGATCTGCGTGCAGGAAATGTCTGCTTGTTTGAGCTCGTCGATAGGGATGAGACAGTGTTCAAAGTCTCCATTCTGAATGGCGCTGGTAATGACCCGATTCACGGTAATCGAGATGAGCGTCGGAAGTATTACCTGAGGCCGTTGCGCCATCGAAATGAAATCAGGGGTTCCTAATGATGCCTCCTCTTATTAAGCAGCGGAGCAGTGAATCAATCGAAGGCACTCTTTTCTGCTTTTTGGTCTCTTCTTTCTTCCATTTTTGTGCTAGTTTCAATTCCGTGACTACCTTGCTCGCAAAGAACCTCTCATCTTTACGGTTTGGTACATCTGCAAGAGTAAAGATATCACCTTCTGATGTAAGTTCATGGAGTATCTCTCTTTATATATGTTTTATTTTTCAATACTATGGCTCTTCTTTGTCTTCGTCCTTTGTCGTTACCGAGAGAATGACAAAAAAATAGGAATGAATCGAGTAAAAACCAGAATTGAAAAAAGAGAGAATCTCCAATGAATTTGTTCTTGAGTAATGATGCGCGACCCTCGCCCCAGATCTCGGCGAGGGCTCATGGGCCCTCGCCACCGATCGGCCGGGGGCTAGTGACCCGGCCGAACCTTCCCCCCTCCGTCACCGCCCTTCTCGGCGGCGGCGAGGGCTCAGCCGTCTCCCTCCCCTCCCTTTTTTTTTTTTTAAATTATTATTGTTATTATTATTTATTTTTAAAATATTTGAATTTGTATTTTTAAATATTTTAAATAAATTTAGTTTTAAATTAAATTTAATTAATTTTTATATTAATTATTTATCACTTAAAGATAAAATGATGTCGTTTTTGCATTTTTTTAGCCACGTTAGAGAATGAAATGATGCCGTTTTTGCCCACTTCTCGCCAAAAATTCTCACGTCGCGTTTTGATCGGATTTTGGTCGAAGTGGCACTTAAGTAATCAATTTCTCTCTGATTTTGATAAATGTTATTTTTATAACTTTTGGCATTTAAGTGTCATTTTGAATCAATTTATGGCACTTGAAGTGTTCTTTTGCTCTTGAGTAATATTCAAATTAGTGGCGGAAAATATCATTGTAAAAATGGTCTATTTTTCATTCTTTTTTCTTAGGTGGTACAAGAGGTAACGGCCTGTTACGTGGAGTGGTTGGCAATGGCGAAAATCTTCTATACATTCGATCTGCTATGGATCCAGTGGGTCTTAACGATTGGTGTGTTGTGGAATTACTTGCTTGTACCAAGTCCATCAAGCCGAGTCTATGTCAATGCTGAAATCACGTGACGTAATCCATACTTGAAACCAACTTAATGCCACGATATATGTGGTGCCGAAATAAGCCTAGCGACGTGACTCTGGATTTCATAAGGATTTCATAAGGATTTGCACAAGCAATCAACCTTGCGCTCTTTCAACTTTAAACTCCCGGAAAGACGAAGAACTCAAAATGACATAGCGTTGGAAATTTAAGCAGAAATGTAGCCTAGAAACAACCAGAGCAAGAGCGGATTGATGGCTAAATATACAAGAACTATATGCTCAAAAGAACCTGATCATTATATATCGAAAACAAAAACCAAGGATAGGCACGCTGGCTTTGGCTTTGTCGTTGACGTGCTAGGAAGACATCACGTTAAGCGTCGTGGAAAATCAATCATTTCAGACATCGGACGAGCAAATGATGGAAGGTTTTCGTTGATGGCTTGCGGTTTCGCTCTTCTTGACTCCACGAAAGAGAACAAGCTTCCGATACTCTCCTCAAAATTCTCTCTCTCTGAGTACGAGAACGTGAGAGAATCCTTCTTCTCGGTCTAACATATTCTTCTGCAACTCTTGTCCCGACCTTTCCCAGAGATAAAATACCAAGGAAATTTAATGGACTCCTAAGCGAACACTTAGCATGACTCTACTAAACCGGTATCAATCGCATCTTTAGAGTTTTAATTTAATCAATTAAACATGCAAATCATTTCATTTTGGGGCCATCACTGATCTATTACAGATTGATTGGAAATGTAAGTAAAATGTGGAAGAATATTTTACTTCTATAGAGTAGAGATTTCGTGGTTATAGAGATTTGGTTACCCTAGATAAATCTAACACCCTTTTTGGTACATTTTCTCTTTATTTAAAAAATGTTTGGCAAGCGGCCTTAATTGATTTTAATCCTAAATCATTAAGATGTGATGGGTAATCACGCGGGTACATAGACAATAATTTAGTACTCAATAAATTAAAGCGATAAATAAATCGCTAGAAAAGGATAGAGAACCGTGATGCGTTACGCAAAGCAAAAGCGAAGCTTCATCATCCAATGCACCATGTGTTCTGTAAAATATTAACTAAAGATCAACAAGCATGCATGCCCTAAACATGACTTCTAAATACAATGTCTACTAGTTTTTTTCTGGTTATTTTCCTTTTATAAAAGCTAAACTATACCCAATGCGTAAGATGCAATTATTAGTTAAATCTTTTTATGTGATGTGACTTCAATCATGACACTAATAATAATTTTTTTTTTGAGCCGAACACTATTAATAAATTAAGCTACTCACTAAATGACATGCAATTTGTGATATGCACATTATAGAATTGGCTAATTCTGTATATCTTATGTATGCAATATTTTTTGGATTTTCTTTATGAATTAAAATAGGAGATTGCCTCAATCTATATGATGACCTATATTAAACTAATAAATAATTTATATTAATTCCTAATCTAAATTTAGTAATTTCCTAAGTTATTACATGATTCCTAACACTCTTTAAGATATGAACTTCTAAATTAGGAAGCACGCATGAATGCAAACTGAACTAAATGCAATGTGTTATTTTATATATATATTTATATCATGCATGTGCTTAATCAAATGACATATGAAATCTAACACTCTACATGACTAATTATTAAATATCACCATGCCCAAATAAGAAAATAAATTCAATCAAGGGTCCAATCTTTAGTCCCCAAGATCAAATCCCCAATTATCAGACCTATATATGCAAGGACTCAAATGAGGTATTTGCCTATCTAGAAATAGCCTAACACTTCAAATCAAGTCGGATTAGAATCTCCTAATTCCATATTAGAAAGTTAAAAAAATTCAATTGTGCATGTACATCTAGAAATCACCTAAATTTGAATTGATTTCCTAGTTTGAGTATGTTTCCTAAAGAGTTTTCTTATTTTAGATCCACACACACACACACACATATATATATATTGGTCAGTCCTACTCCACTTCTACTTTAACTCTCACTCTCAAACTTTTGCATTGCCTTATTGTAGGATATGAGAGTCGAAACCCCCACTTGAAACTAAATTGTCCTCACCCCAACCCCCGAGAAGGTGGGGATTCAAACCCCCCACCTCCCCTTTCTATGTTAAAAGGGAGGCAAATCTCAATGGTTCACTTCTATATAATCAGTGGGTGTTCTTTATGAAGAATATCTAATAGGAGCTCATGCTCATGAATTACATCACGAGTGTTTTAAAGTCATGAAATCTTGTCTTAAGATTTTTTGTAATTCTCTTATGAGTTTGAGAGATTGTTTTATAAGGATTATAGGGAAAAATATTGTGTGAATTATTGGGAGTAATTAGAGGCTTAGAAACACAAAGAACATTTAAGTAACTCGATTGTTATTGAAATTCTCCACAATATCTCAGTAAACTTAAGTCACACCAACTAAACCCCGAAAATATGATGTCCAATTTATTCCTTATTCTATTTTTTTTTTTTTTTGTTCGATTACTTGTTTCCGTAACAATTGGTATCAAGTCCAAACTTTGCTTAGTTGAAGTGAATTGATGATGATGAGATGGAAAAGGGAAAATTGACAAATTTGATTAAAAGAATTTTGATTTCTAACAAATATAGATTGGGGATTATTTGTACCTAAAGAATATGCATGCATCCCTATTTAGGGAGAAGCTAGAGTCAATGAAGCAAGTTGATTGAGACTTGCTAGATAGACAAACGTTAGGTGTTATTAGGCTAACGTTGGCTTGTGATATTGAGTTTAACATCATGAAAAAGAAGATAATTGTGGGATGGATGAAGGCCATGTCAGACAAAAATGAGAAACCCTCTAAAATGGACAAGGTTTGTTTGATGTAATGTTTGTTTAACTCAAAGATGAATGAAGAGTGAAGGTGTGTCAATTGCTAATCATATCTATGAATTCAATGTGGTCATTAGTCAATTGATTAGTTGAGATTGACTTTGAATATGAGATATTTACTTTGATTTAATTATTTTCATTGTGTAATAATTGGAATAGTATTGTTACCGCTATTACTAATTCTTAGGATAACAAGTTTGACATTTGATTAGGTTCATGATTTGATCCTAGGTGAGGACATCCATGATAGAGAATCTTGTAAACCTATGTTTGTAGCTCTAATAGGTAAAGGTAATTAAAAAAAAAGAAAAAGAAAAAAAAAGCTAGTGCTTGTGTTAGTAGGAGTACTACAAATCTAAATAGACGTAGAAAGTCATATTAGCGATTGTGCCTCTTGAGTTGTAGCAAGAGGGGTCATCTTAAAACAAATTTGCCTTAAGTTGAAGAAGGAGAACGGTAAGAGAGTTAAAGTTAAGTCTACTAATGATTTTGTTGCAATTGGTGATGGTACTCATGAGGTCATTGAGTGAGAAAGGCACATTCCAGAGTTGAAGAAGAATGGAATTTCCTTAAATACTATGGATTCAGCCAAGTATTAGTATCTTTAGAAGGTGGAGTTCTAAAGATTGTTCAAAGGTGCTTTGATGATAATAAGGAAAATTAAGAATGACATCCTATATGAGCTTCAAGGTGAGATTGTAATAGGTTTCCCACGAAGACATCGTATGCATCGATTTGAGAGTCCAAATTATGGCATATTTGTTTGGGACACATTGGTGAAAGAGGCCAGAAGGTTTTGAGTGAAATGAATATGCTATGTGATTATGTTACTAAAGAACTATATCTATGCAAGTGTTGTGACTTACGAAATGATGAAAAGTGTAGTTCGATATGACTATTAGATAGACCACTAATATTGTAGAATTGATTCACTTGGATGTTTACAAGCTGTTGTAGTTTTCTATGAAGAAGAGTGCTAGATCTATGCTAATGGTTGTGGATGACTACTTGAAGCAAACGTGAGTGTTTGTGTTGAGGCACAAGTTTGATGTTGCTGTGAGGTTAGGCGGTTAAGAGTTTTGATTGAAAATGAAATCAGTAAGACGATCACGCATGTGTGGATTAACATTAGCATGGAATTTTACTCAAAATTGTTAAACAAATCCTACATCCTCACGCTAGTGCTAGTGAACCATAACAAATTGCAGAGTTGATGAGCAAAACATTACTAGAGATGAAGCATAAAATGCTCTCTAGTGTTGTTATGACTAGGACATCCTTGGCAAATGTGCTTAATGCGGTGAACTACCCAATGAATTTGTGGTTAGGTAGCATTGATGATTATTCTATTATTAAAACATTTGGCCGCCCATGTTATATTTGGATAAGTGATGGTAGGTTCAATGGGAGGACAAGAAAATACATATTCCTATGCTATGTATACAGTGAGTGGGGGCTATCAATTGTGATCCCAAAATTAAATTTATTTGTTGTCAATAGAGAAATTACATTTGACAAGTCTCTAGTACTTTTAAGTAGAAGTAATTATGGGAGTGTTAATGAGAATTTAAATACTGTTCAACTCAATCTGGAATTATAACTAGAAACTCTTAAAGTAGTGGGTATTAACATAGTAATCAACACGGATGTACTTATAGCAAGGTGAAGCATGTACAACCAACAATTGTTGTAATTACTAACTATAATAAGGTGCATATTCAACCTCCTTACAAATATGGATGCACCGATGGTTTCGCTTTTTTGTCATTGTGTTGAAGAATACTTATAGAATAGCTAAAAATGCAAGTAGGTTGATGTTCTAATGAGGTCCATAGTATTGGTAAAGTTCGAGTGAGGCTTGCACTTGAGAGTTGTCTGCAGCGGTCAAGTCCATGAGGGATTATGGAAGCGTAGCAACAAAATTCAAATGTTCATGAATTACATTCGGATGTTTTGAAGACGTGAAATCTCATGTTAAGATTTTGTGTAACTTCTTTATGAGTCAAAAGATTATTTCGTGAGTCATTGCAAGGTTAAACACCATGTAAGTTATTATAGTGTTTGACTAATTTAAGTGTGGTTATAGTCTTTGTTATATTACTTGATTTTATAGTGAAATTGTTTACTACTTTTTTCGTAGATGTGAGTCACATTGACCAAATGAGTAAATCGACTATCATTATTTGATCGCTTGTTTTGCAACATTTCTGTTAGTCGAACCATTCGTCGCTTCCATTTCTTTGGCACAGTAACGTGTTTCTGCAAGACTCCAAAAAACTCCATTCTCAGAGGTGTCCCATAACGAATGCTGGCCCCCGAGGCAAACCGATTCTCGGCGCTACTTTATTCCCTGCCCTTCGGTCACCCACTGACATTTGCTTCCACGCTATGAGAAGCTCGTGTCTGATTGACACTTCCAGAGAATCTTTGCTTAGATCACCGAGCCATCCAATATTACCAGGACGATGGCCTCAGGAACAAAGGCTCCACGCTCCTGTAGTTGAAGTTGAAACCCCACAAACCATCTTCTTCTTCTTCTTCTTCTTCTTCTTCTGTAAGGAGTCAGGGGACACTGCTGTCTATGGCTTCTTGTAGTCGTCGTCGTCGCCGGAGAGAAGATGGAGCAGTCGAGCCGGAGGTCGTGGCCGGTCCTCGTCGCAAGAGTCGTTGCTTCTTCAAGATCATACTCTCCGACACCCTTGAATCTGGAAAGCTTGTGAGTTGAGCAATTTTCAGAGTCTGTTTCATCCGATTTTGCACGGTTGTTAAGAGTTTGTCATACTCGTGCTGTGGACCCGTCAAGCTGGAAAACCGGTTCATGTGTGTTTGGTTTCGAATGAACATTTTACTTCCAGCTAAAGGCAAAGAAAAAATAAAAATTAACAACAGGGTATTGTCTGCAAGCATGGCCTGTAGATCGAACAATATTTTTCCTTCTTGATACTTCAACCGGTGAATATCTTCATCGGATGCGTGACCGATTGTCCTGAACCATGGTCGTTCTCTTGTCCTTTTCGCTGCCTTTCTTCTTCAAGAGTTTCTGATTTATTTACATTATGCTTTGGGTCGAAATGGCTTTCAGAATGCAGTACAATACTGTGCATGGTTCTGGTTTCCACAACATGCTTTGAACATTAGTAAGAAGTATCTTGGGTCCCCTAGCTTTGCTCTTGCAGAAAGAAGTCAGTATTACTAAAATTCAGCCCACCGTTATCAAAAGCACGCTTGTGGAAACTGATCTTTCATCCATGTTACAGAAATGACAGCTTCTTAGTTTTCTTCCAGTTTGTCTGTACTTCGGTTCGACTATTATGAGTCGTTATCATGGACCTTTAACTCTAAAACTTTTCATAATAGGGAATTCCAAAAAGTTTCTTGAGAAGATGTGGAAAGCATCTCTCAAACTCGGTGCTTCTCCAGGTTCCGGGCGGTTCAACCTGGACTATAGAACTAGAAAAGTGTAACAATGACATGGTTTCGCTGTGGAAAGGTTGGCGGGATTTCATGGAGTATTACTCCATTGGTCATGGTCACCTCATAGTTTTCAAATATAAAGGGAACTCCACTTTTGGCATAATAATATTCGACAAGAGTACTTCAGAGATAGATTATTCGTTGAGCAGTGGCAAAAAAACAGACCTTGGGAGCAAATTTCCCTCACCAAAAACAGAAGATGTTGTAGAAGCAGAAGATCCAGAGGAACTCACACCTCGTCGAAAAATGAGGGTCGAATCACATTTACCTTGTTCACAGCTAAGTCCAGTCTACTCACCACGAGGATCCAAAGGTTTGACTCTTCATTTGATATGTCGCCTTTCTTCCTATGTCACTCTCTTTTGTTACTTTTTTTTCCAAAATACTCAAAAACTCTTTTAATAATGCTTTATGTTGACTGATAAGATGATGTTTTTGGTATTTGCAGAGTAAATAATCTTTTCAGAGTGAATCAATCGGTTACCTAATGAAATTTACAACCTACGCCATTTAAAGTTCTCATTGTTTGTAAATTACAGATGGGATCAGACGGTCTAGATGCAAAATGAATCGTTCTGAGCCGGTTTTTGGTGGTCCTACATGTATAGGGCCTCTCTCTGGTTTTGAATTGGCCAGCGAATTTGAATCAGAGTATCCTTTTTTCAAGGTGATAATGCAGCCGTCTTACCTTAAGCATCATATACTGGTAAGATCAGAAAAATAAATTCATCAGTATTAAGCGGCACATTTCCAATTCAAACACAATGCTCTCTGTGACAGCCCAGGCGGCGGTGCGCCGGGAGGAGGGATGGCGGTGCATCCGCCCCTCGGTCCCCGGACGTGCGCAGGGAGTGGCACGTCTCTTGTCCCACATCACCTAGGGAGGGAGGTCTAGGCTGCCTTATAAGGCAATGGGCCCTCTTCTATATCTTGTTATGTGCTAGTGTTTTCCTAAGTTGATTTGGTTTTGGTTGGAAATAGCGTGATGTTATTTTCCTCAGAACTGTTCATGCGTATCTGTTTAAAGGAAGAAAATGCTCTACCCAACCATGAGTAGAGACCAACATTTTGACTTTTATCCAGTTAAAACTGCTGATTATAAGTCCTGAAAACAAGAAAATACACCAATCAATCTACATTTTTTGTGCTTGCATTATAAGCATGTTCTTTCTTTGTCATGCAGTATGTTCCCCGTAGATTTATCATGCAGCACATTCGGAAAATCAAGGAAATCGCAATTCTCAGGCATTCAGGCAGATCATGGCCAGTGAAGCTTAGGAGCTGTGGACATCGTGGGGCATGTTTTGGTTCTGGTTGGTTCAGATTTTTGAGAGAAGCTCGTTTGCGCTTAGGGAATGTCTGCGTGTTCGAGCTTATTGATGGGGAGGATATTGTGTTCAGAGTTTACATTTTCAATGGTGCTGGTAAGAACTAGACAACCTTGTTTGAAATGCACACCACAGTATCACTTTAGGCTGGTTTTAGAATGAGATCTGAATTTACAACTACACCTCCTTTATAAGTTGTGCTGCTTCTCCTAAAGGTACACTTTTTCTTGTCTGTTCTTTTACAGTCTACTTGAAAACGTTTGAATAAGGTAACCTAATGATTTAGGTGGTGCTAATTCTAGTTGATTTTTTCCCGTCTCTTGTGAAGGGCATTTACAATTTATTCAGTGAAATTATCTGAATTTCCTTTTTTCCTGATAATAGTTACATGTTCTGCCAAACCTTTTCATAGTAAGTCAATTGAAGAAACATTCACACTGATCTCTAGTTAAGTTCTTCTCTTCATCTAAAGGTGGGAGCAGACAATCTAAATGCATAGCAAGCCTTTCTGAGCCAGTTCTTCCTAGTCCTACACCTCCAAGGCCTCTCGCTACTCCTGAATTAGCCAATGAGTTTGATTCGGAGCATCCTTTCTTCAAACTGGTGATACCTGAATATCAGGCTAAAAAAATGGTAAGATCTCTAGTTTCATCCACCACTGGCCCATCTCAAGTTCAATTATGATTGCTTTCTAAATCTTGCCTCAGTATTGTGTATTTCCACATTGCTTTGGTTTGTAGCAGACATATATGAAATAGTACTTCTTGGAGTGTTTGGGATGCCGGGAAAAAGAAGGTTAAAATATCACGACTGTCCATTCACTTGAATATTGTCTATAAGCTGCTCTAATCACTATCCAAGTGAAAGGATGACCAATTTACTTGAATGGAAAACTGTCTCTTAGTGGACGGTCACTTCTTGGAGAATTCTCTGGATTGCAGGTTAGGATTGATGATGTTTTAGCTGACAGATTAAGATTGTTGAATTTCAAGAGCATCTTGAGGCCATGGACTAAAACTCCTGAAATTAGCAAATATTGCCATGAATATCTATCTGTGTGCTTTTTCCTTATGATTGTATTCTGATGTTATGGTCCTTTTAGCATACATTCGTTTCTACAAATGTGTACATATGTGCAGAATATTCCAGTTGGATTCACCAGGAAATATATTCAAGAAAGCATGGATATGGTGGCGGTGCTCTGGTATTTAGACAGATCATGGCCAGTGAAGCTTTTAAGATACAAGCAAGACCACAAGGCATTCTTCTCTGGTGGTTGGCCTGCATTTGCAAGAGAAAACTGTCTGCGTGTAGGAGATGTCTGCATGTTTGAGCTCATTGATAGGGAAGATTTTGTGTTCAAAGTCTCCATCTTCTGTAGTGCTGGTACGGCCCCAATTCTCACTGATTGAGATTAATATCAGAAGTGTTACTCTAGGCCATTTGCACTGTCCATATACTTTCAGGAGTCCTAATTATGCGTTCTTCATTTGGTAGTGGCAAGTCAATGAAAATAGACTCAGTTTCTTTTTCTATCGCCTGCTAATGTTGATTGCCCCTTTCTGAAAGAATCTCTCAAATTAGGAGCTTCTTTAAGGTGGATCCAACAGGACCATTAGAACTGTACAAGTGTAGTGATGTCGAACACACTTGCCTTAAGCCATATGCCAACTCTGAATTTCGAGGCGCAACCCATGGTTTTACAAACTCAATGTGAACTTACATCAGATACTTTTCTTTTCTCTTTTCAAATACTTGAAGACTACTTTATAGGAAGTTTATATGCCTATGGGCGCAAATTGAAGTTTATTAGTTTTTCCTTTCATGTGAAGAGCATTCAGAATTTTTTTCATCCAATTACCTGAATCTTGATATGCATGACAAAGCAATTTCCAATCTATACTAAATCTTTTCATAATTAGTCAGTTAAAGAAATTTTTCACACCAATGTCTGCTAAATTCCTTATTGTTTATCTGGGCAAAAAGGATATCTACTCCCCTGCCTTACCACTTGGCCGTGCCGCCAAGATGATATGGTATCATGCAAAATAGATTTAAAAGGTCACCTGCTGTGGAACAGAGTAGCTTTACTATTTCTATTTGCAGTAATCTGAAGCAGGTTGATTGAGTTGCTTTCTATCCCTACCAATTTTGGAACTAAACGGAACCTGGTCTCCTCGATATGTAGCTTGCATTGATACTCACCCCAAAGAACTAGATCTGTCTCAAGCTCCTGCGGACTCTGCAGACAGGATCCAACAGTCTACATTCAGAGCGAGCCACTCGGAGCTGGTTTTTCATGGTCCTACACTTCTAAGGCCTCTTGTTTCTCCTGAATTAGCGTGCAAATTTGATTCAAAACATCCCTTTTTCGAAATGGTGATCCCCCGATCCTATATAAATTGCCTGGTAAGTCTTGAGCTTAATTCATCACCGCTATGTCCAGAGTTCCATTATGATTGCTATTGCCTACAATGCTGTGATCACATTAGCTGCTGATGTTGAGTTTTTCAATGTTTATAGTGCTTATGATATAATCCAAAAGATTACTACAACAAATACTCATTAATAACATGTATCAAACAAGGATGCTAGCTAGCGATTTCTTTCTTCCTTGAGCACTTTCAAAAGGATGAATAGATCCACAGAGTTCTTCCAACTCAAATCATTACCTTCTGGGTTTTTTCCCTCCATTTTATCCTTGGATTTCTCATTCCACACAATTTCATATCAGCATTGTTCAAACATGTACATGTGCAGAGTCTTCCGGTTGGCTTCATCAAGCAACATATTCAGGAAAACAAGGGGATGGCAACTCTTAGGTTTTCAGGCGAATCGTGGCCAGTGAAGCTCTTAAGCTATACTCAGACCAGAAAAATACTCTCAGGCTATACTCATGACACCCGGGTGTTCTTTACTACTGGTTGGACTGCATTTGCAAGAGAAACTCATATGCGCATGGGAAATATCTGTGTATTCGAGCTCATTGATAGGGATGATGTTGTGTTCCAAGTCTCCAATTTCAGTAGTGCCGGTAAGGAGCCTATTCACATTGATTGAGATGAACAATGGGAAGTGCTACTCTAAGCCGTCTGCAGTGTCGTTATGAATTCAGTATTCCTAATTATGCCTCTTTTATTCGGTAGTTGTGAATCGATTAACAGTAGACTCTTTTATGTTCCTATTTTCTTCTTTTCGGTGCCAGTCCAATTTTGTGATTTCCATTAGAAAGAAACTCTCAAATTTGGCACTTCTTTAAGGTTTATAGTGGTTCAGCCTGACCTATAGAACTAATGAAGTGTAACAATATCAATTACACTTTCCTTAGACATCCTGTGGTTTTACAAGGTCAACTTCTACATACATCACATTCTTTTTGCCATCTCTTTTCAAATTCTTGAACATTTTATGGAAGTCTTTTTGCATGCTGGTGCAAACTTGTAGTTTGTTAGTTTATTCTGATATGAAAAACATCTTGTGAGGCTTCCACGTCACCCCCTGATGATAGCAGTAATTTCCAATCTAGGCAAGATCTTTTCACAGCAAGTCAAAGAGACGTTAACGCCGATGTTTGTTGAAGTTCTCATTGTTTCACTACAGGTGGGATAGAACAGTCTACATGCAGAGCGAGCTGTTCCGAGCCAGATTTTCAGAGTCCTACCCTTCTGAGGTCTCTTGCATCTCCTGAATTAGCCAGCAATATAGATACAGAGCGTCCCTTCTTCAAACGGGTGATCCCAAGATCTTACATGAGTTCCTGGTGAGTCTCAAGCTCTATCATGTTCAATTCACAGTTCTCAAGGATTGGATATTTGAAACACGAACATGTGCAGGGAGTTCCAGTTGGATTTGCCAAGCAACATATTCAGGAAAACCAACAAACAGCGACTCTTCTGTACTCGGACAGATCATGGACAGTGAAGCTCGTTAGGAGCTATGGACGGACCAGACGGATTCCAGGCACATTCTTCTCTGCCGGTTGGGGTGCATTCGCAAGAGAAACTCATGTGCGTGCAGGAAACATCTGCGTGTTCGAGCTCATCGATAGAAATGCCGCTGTGTTCCAAGTCTCCATTTCGAGCGGCGCTGATGATGACCCGATTCTCATCGATTGAGATGAACATCAGAAGCATCACCTCAGGCCATTTCCGCATCGATATGAACTTGGGAGTCCTGATAATGCCTCCTTTTATCGAGCAGCTGCGCTGAGAATCGATGGAAAGCAATCCTTTCTGCTTCTGTTTTCTTACTTTCTTCTTTCTGTGTTAGTGTCAATTCTCTAACTACCTTGCACGGAAGGTTTTGCACAGCAACCTGACCAGAAGATCTAGGAAGTGTAAAACTATCATGCCCTGATGTAAGTTCATGGAGTGTTCCTCTTCGGTTATGATCACCCTATAGTTTCGGAACACGACGGTAAATGCACTTACATCCTGTCACGGTCGCGACCCGTTAGGGAAAAACAACGATCGACACGGTCCGACACGGCACCCTCTTCCACGCGAAAAGCCGGCAAGCAGGCCACGGAACCACCCGTGCTGCTGCAGACCTCATCCGAGATCCGAACCACGGGCTGCCGAAGAACGAAAGTGACGGCGGAAGTGAGCAAGTTGAAGATGAAGAAGCGACGCACGAGTTAACGTATGGCATGACTTCAGCCTGCGGTCAAAAGGGCTCAGAACCGGATATTGAATTGGCCAAGAGAATGCTCCCATCATCATCATCTCTTTTTCAAACTTCTTCCTTTTACTACATCTGCGTGTTCTAGATCTCGACGCAAGTTGACATTTTGACCGAAAGACGAAGCCCCTCCATGCCACATTCCTCCTTTTTGACGAAGTTGAATCATGGATGATGCAACGAGACTGGTTTTTCTTTTTGCGTTTCTTGTACAGTGAGAGCACGCTACGTCCCGGTCCCCCGTCATGTACGTATTTCGCAACGATGCCGAGCCGTGTACTCTTCTGGAACCGACGTGCTGATCTCTATATCCGTTTTAGGGCCAGCCCATTTTACTATCTAAGGTCTAAAACCCGTCTCGCCTTACCTCTTCACCTCATCGAAAATGCATATCTGTACACGTATATGACACCAGCCAGTCAATTAAAGACTTTCTATAGTTCAAAAGTATTTTGCCCATGAGTAGATATTAGTGGTGTGGATGAGGCTGCGTTTGATAACGTTTCGTTTAAAAATTGTTCCAGGAAATAAAAATAAAAAAATTATTTCGATCTTGCCTAGCCAAGATGAGGCCGAGTCTCGCCAGGAGCTAGTGACGCTCCAGCAAGGTCGTCGGCCTTTGACGGCCGCCGGCCATGGCCAAGAGGCCGGCAACCCACAAACAAAAAGAAAATGAAAAAAATGAAAAAAATAAATAAGTTTTGTGTTTTTTCTTTTTATACTTAGGGAATTCCGTACAGCCAGTAGCTAGCGAGTAAATCATACCTCGATGTCGCGCTTAAGATCTTGTGCGACCTGCGGGATTCGAACTCCTCCGTCCTGAATAGACGTCATGGGAGCTCTTATCTAGCTAGGCCACCGCAGGTGGTGGTTAAGTTTTGTGTTTTTGTTCTTTTGTTTCTTCAAAAAGTGTTCCCAAGAACAAGAAACAAGTTTTTCTTGTTTTTTTTTTACATTCCCTAAAAAAAATAAATATTTTGTTACCGGAATAAAAAAAAAACAAACGTGTTTTCTTCTTTTTTTCGCTTCTAAAAAAGAACGAAATCGTGTTCTAAAACAAAAAAGAACACAAAACAAATAGGCCCTAAGTGAACCGATTAGCATGAACTTGATGAAGGGCGACATAAACACTAATTGGTTTTGGATTTTTTTGATTTTGAAATCGGAACCCTAAATTATCCTACTTAGCATCTGCAAGGTTTGGAAAGTTTCGCTCGGCCTCAAACCATCACAACGTGTCTTAAAAGACATGTGGGCTCATTCAAAGCGGACAATGTCACGTTGCCAAAAAAAGGTCCGGGGTGGGGTCGATTGAGGTAAGTGGTATCCACATTATCTAGATAAAGGGTTGTCGCGTAGTGAATACGGTCATCGAATTTGAGGGCCGCATGAGATGGTATGCATATGGCACGAATATAATGATCGCCGGGTCACATCTCATTTACTGAGCTACCGACACGTGAAAAATACTCTTCGATCCGGCCCTTTCCAAGAATAATAATGCACAAAATAATTCACATTCAAATGCTCAGCAACCATCTTCCAAATCTTCTCTCAAATCAATTTTCAGATAATGACATAAATAATTCTTGAACTTTAGTGTGTAATATAGTTCGTGACCATGAATTTTTATTTATTTAATATGGTTCTTGAATTTTAATTTATATTCAATTTAATCTTGAAACAATATGAAAAATGTTTAATACACTATCCTTCCATTAATTCAAGTTTAGGGACAACATTAAATATTTTGATATAGTTCAGGATTTAAGTTGACATATACCAAAAGTTTAGGAAATATGTTGAACAAATCGAAAGTTTAGATAGTAAGTTGCACATTATGATATAATTTATTAATCATATTGAACAAAGGTTTAATACTCTAAAAAACTCAAAACCGATACATCTATAACAAATTTACCATAACTGACTATAAAAAACCATAAACTGATATATTTATGACAAATTTATCCCAAATTAATTTATTCGACGACAAAAAAAACTCAACCTAAGTAATTTATGACAAATATATCTATCCGCTAAATTGGATTAATACTACAAAAAAATCACAAAAATTGTAAATTATGACAAATGGAGCATAAAATTTCAAATTAGTATATTAGTCAATTGTTATGAGTCATTTAACTTAATAGTTTAATAGTAAAATTTAACAAAAACTAATAAATGGTAAATTTGTCATGGTAAATTTGTTATAAGTGTATTAGTTTGAGATTTTTGATAGGATATATAATTTTAAATTTGTAACTCTTGAACTTTTTTGGATATTTTTCTTTTTTTTAGAACCCGCAATCACAGATAAATGAGATATCGGTGTAAACCTAAGGCAACCCGTAGGAACCCGCCTTTCATGAGCTGCAGGTGAGTCGCGTAATGAAGGTGAGAAGTTTCAAACCCCTTCTTGCCGGTTGAGGGACGAGGCGTGAACCATCTCATCCATCGTGGGACGGGTTTCCAGGGTAAAGATCACCTTCCATACCGAGCCAAAATTCGGGATTTCCCATCAATTTGGCCTGACGATTTTATTTACTCCGGCATTAGCAGCACGAAGATTCGGATTCGCAAGGATAATGCCCAAACGAAAAAGGAATAAAGAAAAAAGCAGAGGGAAGTAGGACATACGTGTCGAAAAGCGCACGTGAACCGTCCACGTGGCGGCCCCTCCCTGATCCCCAACAGACGGGGCGGCTTTCAATTGCTTGTCGGCTCGCCAACCACGTGAAACTGCAGCCGTCATCCGGAAAAAGCTTCCACCGGACGGCGCCACGTGTCGATCGTTCGGTGGAGGCGTGGGTGTGGGGGATGGAAGCGCGCCGCGTGCCGTCCGATCGGCAGTTACGCGTCGGTGCAGGATAAGCGAGGAGTACCGTATTCCCACCCTCTCTAATTGCGTGAGTGGACTGAAAATCACTTTGGCCAGCTCGCTTTAGGTGTCTCTATTGAATCTCCATGACATATGTTATTACGACATTATAATTTGTTTATGTATATTTGTCCTAAAACATAATTAAAAAATCAGAAAAAAAAAAAAAGCAGCGAGACTTGACGGTGCCCATACACCGCATCAATTAGGAAATATGGGGTCCAAAGGATTTGAATCTCGAATGTGAGAAAAACATTTTAAACAGTAAACACGTTCTTTTTAGGTAATTGATTTTCATCGGGTCTCTTTATCTTACATATGAAAAGCATGGGTATGTATGAATTCATGAATCGGGCGAATAACGATAAAATAGGATTCAATGAGAAACCGGACACTTAATTCATATACGGGAATTTTCAAGATGGAATCGCACTGTTACTTGTCAGGAAGAAATCCCGCAGATCACGCTAGTCATGCTGTGAATCGAGGCCATATCAAACTCATATGAGACAGAGTTTGGAGTGCACTTAGTGAGATATTGAAGATTCGAATAATCCATAATTACGGAAGAAAGTCTCATCATAATTCGTTTGCTTCTCCTTTTTCTAATAAAAAAAATGTGATTTGATGTGTACCACTCTCATTTGTTTTGACAATTAATTATTTTATTGTCGAAATTGACTTCGTAAGGACGGTGGGGATTACCTTTACCGTCACAAAAAAGGAAAAGTTGCAGCCGGCGATTCCTTTTCTTGACTTTTTTCTCTTATTTACTGATTTATAAGCCTAATTAAAACAAGTTTTATCTCTCTCTCTCTCTCTCTCATACTACTACCAAATGAATAAAAAAAATAAAAATAAAAATAAAAAGATAAACGAGGATTAATCATGGGAAGATGAACTGATGAACACGTGGCCAATCATTAAGTGGCTTCTCACCTTCCAGATTAGCTGATTAGCTGAGCTGTCTCTCTAGATTCACGACCCCACGGGCATATGCCCTAGGCCCAAAAGGACCCCCACAAAGTTGACCCACGTCATGAAATTAGAGAATTCTACTTCCTTTTTTATTTTATTTTTTATTTGGGTAAAAATCAACGTGATCCGTGACGTTAATTTCAAAATAAATAAATGATTAGATAACAGTCTTTAATTTAAAATGAAAATAATCACAAAAATCAAATAATAAATAAATATCATTTATTGTAAAGTTTATTCATTTAAAAATTTATAACTTACAAAAAGCTATTATTCTCATAATAGCAAAAAAAACTTATAATGCTTGCAAATCCCTTCGAAATATTATCTGATAAATTGTAAATGTGTCATGAAAATTAAATTAACTCTACTTTTTAACATTACCTATCAATTTTCTTTTTTGTTCATAGAACTAATTTTATTGATCAAGAATAAACTTGTTAAAAGAAGCACGTCAAATTGTCAAGCCATATGCCTTTGGCGCGAGAGTCACTCGATTAATGAGCTACCGATGCACCCGAGTCGCAATGTTGTGATGGAAATTGGGAAATTGCAATTTCACCGTTTGGTCATGCGTTGCTTCATTCAAGAGTCAAGACGTGCATGAGAATCTAAGTAGCACAATATTCATGCGTAGAGAGAGGGCAAAAAAGAGCATCCGCTCTTGTTTTTTGACCATGGACACTCTAACGAGTTGACTTTATTCACCATTTTGATTACTCAAATTCACTAGCACGGCAATGGATAAATTACTATCGCCATTTAGCCTTTTTACCTTTGGATATAATGCTATTCATTAAAATATCACAAATGACTTGGTGATGGAATTTATATGTTTATATATATATGTATTATTTTCTTTCACCTATGAATTTAAACTTTCAAATTGGACATTATAGCATGACATTAAAATCAGATTTTACCCTTAATTATTTTGGGTATGTGGCCTTCCTTTCCTTGAATTCCACATATCGTCTTTAATCTGATTAGCACGTGAGAAAGGGTGTTAAGGTATCTCGTATTACTTGTCTAACAGATTTATATGCTTTTATAACACATGATCTCCTTGTACTTATTAACTTAAACGGTTGGGTTGGACAATAGTAACTTTCGCAAATTTAGGACAAACTAGCCTTCTTAAAGGATCAAAGAGTCCGTATTTTGGAACTTCTTGTGATGTGACCTTTTTGAGTCAAGATAAGCGACAAAAAATCGAGTTGCAAGCTGATTGATGGTTTAATTGAGATGATGCGAGATACACATGTTTTTTTTTCTTTTTTTTGGGGGGGAGAAGTTGTTGCAATTTTGACAAAATTCATAAAGGTAAAATTGATGTGTCCGAGAAATTCGAAATCACAATTTTATTTACTTATTTAGCTATAGGAGAGTCAATTGCTATTTATGATTTATTTACCCTCCAATATATGACTAATTAGTGAAGAGAGAAATAATGGCTGAGGTAAGAAATAGATCTTGACCGTCCATCTATTATTTTAAATTCCTTTTTTTTTTTTTGGGTGGGGGGGGGGGGAGGGGGGGATTTTTTTATGAGAAAGTCTACTTATGGACATCCAAACCTAGAGATATTGTCTTGATATTATTATGATATATAAATTATTGTGATTGGTACTGTAGTACCACATGGACAAAGAAATCTAGAGTGGAGATGATCCCATCACATAATTTCCTTCTGTACTATTACTTATATAGCTCAATGCATTGAGAAAAAATACTTCTAATTTGCCCTCGGACATAGACAGTCACCGTCCTACATGTGATTTGGTATAATCGATTCTATTTATGGTCTTTGATAGATCATCAAAATTGATTCGGAACGCGTGCATTGAAGCCATAAAAATCAATTCGCATTAAATGATATCTCTTGAGTGATGAATTTGTCTTTCGATCTCGAGCTCATGACATCACGAGCACGTACCCAATTTAGTGAAGACTTCGAGTAATTCAATTTGTGAAAAGGGAAAAAAATAAGAACAAAAAAATAAAATGGAAAAGGAAAGGAAGCAGGCGTGCCATTGTGTTTTGACTTGACAAAGTCACTTAAGCAAGGTGAGTTCCCCTCTTCCTTCCCACCTCCCTCTCTCTCTCTCTCTCTCTCTAAAAATTCAGTTGACCGACTTCATCTCCAACCCGTCTCTACCCTTATATAAGCACAAACCCATGCTCCCAAAGCTTCCACACCTCTCTTTCTCTCTCTAAAACCAGCAGTCTCTCAGCCACAGCCACTGAACATGGCGCTTGAAGCTCTCAACTCGCCCACCGCCGCCGCCCCCTTCGGCCACGACGACGCGGACGGCCAGCCGTGGGCCAAGCGGAAGCGCTCCAAGCGCCCCCGCGTGGACCCTCAGGACCAGCCCTCCGAGGAGGAGTACCTGGCCCTCTGCCTCATCATGCTCGCCCGCGGCGGCGGCGGCGGCGGCGAGGGCAGCCAGCCGCCGGTGGTGGCGCCGAAGCTCTCCTACAAGTGCTCCGTCTGCGACAAGGCCTTCCCTTCCTACCAGGCCCTCGGCGGCCACAAGGCCAGCCACCGCAAGTCCGCCGAAGCCGCCTCCGCCGCCCCCGCCACCCCCGGCGATAACCCTACCTCCTCCTCCTCCGCCGCTGCCGCCGCCGCACCCGGCGGCAGCGCCAGGCTCCACGAGTGCTCCATCTGCCACAAGGCCTTCCCCACCGGCCAGGCCTTGGGCGGCCACAAGCGGTGCCACTACGACGGCGGCAGCAGTAGCAGCGCCGCCCGTGCTGCCTCTTCCTCAGAAGCCGGCGGTCCCAGCCACACGACCGTCAGCCACCGGGAGCCGATCGACTTGAACTTGCCGGCCTTGCCGGAATTCTGGGCCGGCGCCGACGAGAGCAACAACCGGGACCGTAAAATCCAACTCTCCGGCGAGCAAGAGGTGGAGAGCCCTCATCCGGCGAAAAGGCCGAGGCTTTCATGGATCAAGAGGAGGAGGGGACTTCCCAAAGATGATTTCAGACTTACGTGAATTACAAAGCTTACCCTTCTTTTTCATTTTCACTTTCATCTTTCTTTTCGAAGGATTTATTCGTTCATTAGGCTTTTGTTTTTAGCTAGGGTTGATCCGATTGTTCTGTACAGCAAAAGAAACTGATGATTGTCATTTGTGGAATTCTTGCAGCCTCTCTCGGCTGCCTATATTATCTAATTAGTTGTCATTAAAGTATCGTTCTTTCATTCTTTGAATGAACAAATTACAGAAATATGACGTCATAAACCCGTCGCCTCGCTGTATTGATCTTTCTCCGCAAGCTAGGGTTAGGTAATGACGTCCAGCCAACTACGGAATTCCAATTCATCTTCTCGCAATTTGCACATAAATTATACCTTAAGTCAAGGTCCACATTTTTTAAAAATATTGGAAAGTAAACGGAGAACAGCGCAGCTACAGCAGGCAAACGAACGGGGCAATCACTTGAACCCATGTTCGATTTGCGTCCGATGCTGCTGCTGCTGCTGCTGCTGCTGCCGTCGTCGTCGACGCTAACCGTCGCGAACCTTTCGAACGTGCGGTTTCTTCTGAGGAGCAGAAGCAGCTTTTGGGAAGCCATTCAAGTTACGTTACTTCGAGTGAAACTAAGCGACTTTTCCACGTAATGCCAAGGGGGCGGGAAGGGGGGTTAACTTGGAGATCACAGCAACTTTTCTGGCTGCGGGATGGCGTGCCGTGCGGTCAAGTGGGAATGAATGGATGGGAACGGATCGATTGTTTTCTTTTAGATTTATTCTCGTCACGGGATCGGCGGACGATTCTTGCCTTAACTGGCAGAGCAAGAGTGTGGGAATGTTCTTTCTTGGGAGTTTTTACAGGTCAGGCTTTCCCAAGAAGATGCCTTGATTTGTTGGACACTTGGTGGAGTTTTGATCCTCGAAAAGTATAGTCAATCGGGTCCTTGAATGTTTGGCCAAAAAGAAAAGTGGGTCCTAATGTTCAGCCTAAAAAGAAGATTGGATTCCGAGATTTGCAATGTTACTAGGGTTAGAAACTCTTTTAATCACGGATGATAATTTTTATCAAATTTGATTTATTAAATAACAAGTCAATTTTCCCTTGACATGAAAGCTTATCCAGTTGTCGAATTTCTCATCCTCGCTATCTTTATGATCCATATAAAGAAAATTTCATCTCATATGATATTACTTTTTGGGTCGAAGATTGAGAACAAAATAATTCTTGTTGGGGTAATTTTGTATCTCGATTCCAAGATTTTTATTAGTTAGGTTTTCTGAGAACATAGCATCTCAGTGCTGTCCACTAGATGTAACACACTTCAGACAAAGTCGAACAAGAAAGAACCCGCGAGCACGACATCGAACTAATCGGTCCACATGCAGGTGTCGTCAATTTCCAAATTTCTCTTCTCATATGACACCGACTTTCATATGGCGATAAGCTCGAATTATCATACTGCGAAAATACACACCAAAATATCTCGAGTCTACCATCTCGACCCGATCATTCAGACATTTCAATTCGTAGACGCGGATCGTTCGGCGGCTCGATTCATGCGACAATTCGTCATGACTTAGCTAAGCCAATCGGAGGACACTTAGGAAAGTACAAAAAGCAGCAAGTGTTCTTTGCGTGTGGGGAGCAAATGTGAAAGCATATGTTCACATTGGTACAAAAACATATATATTTTTTTAATTATATTTTGCGAATGGTTTTGAAGTTGTCAATGGGATGGAGTTTAGACCGGGCTATAAGCAAAGGAGCTCAGTACAAGGAATAATTCGACGTGCCTTTCCCTGCCAAACCACATGGGAGAGACGCGGGAGATACGCCTTCCATGTACACTCAAGCTCATGAAACCCTAGAAATATACAGGCGACTAATTTGGATTTATTGGTTGATTAATTTCGTGTACTGCTCTATTTGGATTTATTTGTTAACTGATTGGGCTAAGCAAGAGTTTGGTACACCGAATGATTCGAAATCCCGGATCGATTTTACATACTAAAGTCAGTAAATTTTCCGAAAGAAAATCACACTTGTGCAAAGCCAACTAATCCACTTTTGATCCGAAGATTTTGACTTGCCGGATCTCTTACTAACCATCAAATCAATAGCGGATAAGGCTGCTTGTTGAATAGTATTTTACGATGCCAGTGTATGCTAGAATCACTCATTAATAATTTATCCTCACCGGATGTAGTTTAATGTGATCCATGTAATTTATGATACTCATAAATACGACCTACAAAGCAGCAATAGCCAAGTCCTTTGGGGGCATGGGCATCGCGATTCAGACCGGCGGCATTGGATCCACCGTCGTGGGTTTGCTCTGGCCCGACCTGCTCCGGCCCGACCTGCTCCCGACCGCGGGTTGTGCACCGGTCGATTCGAGCACGCAACTTTCCGATGCTAAGTCGATTTGCAAGATTGTTTGTAAGCAAGTTAACAGGTCAAGTCGTGTGTGCAGACTTCTTCATTGATTGTAACAACTACTGAAGGTGATTGTGAAGAGGTGACCAGGTCAACTGCCACCAATTATCGTACCGAACTGTCCAGAAAATGGTCGTTAGGATAGTCACTGTGTCACATGTTGTAATAAAATAGTCATGTTTTGATAATCGGAATTAGGTAAAGACAAATGGTTTGGCCACTGGTCGAGCCATTGGATGGTTATTTACGAAGTTAAAAGTTCACCATATAGATTAATTAATTTATGTGATGGAGATGTCTGTGTTGACATGGGAATTTTCACACAAAATAAAAATATCTCGTTCCTGCAAAGTAATAATTTATTACTTAATTACAAAAATTCATTCGAAGAAAATATTGATATCATGAAACTTTTTGGACATATATGCGCAAGCACCGTCGTTGTCATCTATGTATTCTAAAGTTTCACCAAATCACACTTTCAAAAGTCTTGTTGTAGTCGCTGTCATCGGCGGATACTGAAGTTTTATCATATGGTGTTTTCAAACCCTGTCGTTTCATTAGCTTTTACTGAACTTTGACCGGATAAAAACTTCAGTACCTTGGAGAATTTCAAGAATCAAGTTCTTTCATTATTTAATTTGAAATCAATAGTCGAGGCACTCGAATTAATGTCAAATCAAGTATCAAATTTAGACATTGTACTCATTTTGCTGATATTAATAAATTTGACACCAATTTTCTAGTAAGATGTCAAAACTTACAACTTGTCTGGGCACTAATCTTCGGTGCCCCTCTTGGGACATCTCTATCTCTACATTTCAACTCCTTTTCTTTCACAAATTATGGCTTCCATAGTTTTTATTCAAATAATATTTTTACAAAAAAAAAATGGACAGACTAAGGCCACAATTTTTTAATAATTCAATTATATATATGGATATTTTGATTATTTTTGGCCAAGTAAACACCGTTCACTTTCCCTATCGGGGCCGGACCACCATGACAAAGGCGACCAATCACTCTGCCGCCCATGGGGGCAAGGCCAAATCATTTAGGCCACATCGGATCTATATTTTGCTAGTTCTAATGACATATATCGCTGTTAAAATCCGAATATATGAAGTCGAAAGTACCATTTGTCTCACTTTTGATATGTTCTACTAATACCCTTGTGTCGAAAAATATGAAAAAAAAAATTAAAACTAGTTATTCTTAAGCATCAAGTCGAGCATAGTTGAATTATTCTTTTTTTCCTTTCATTTTTTGGGCCGACCATAGTCGAAGAGATTTGAAATTGTATTTTGATGGCATCAAGGTTAGGCTAGGCAAAAAAAAGCCCAACAAAATAGGCGGCCCAAAGTCGTTCAAATACATTTGGAGGCCACCAAAAGGGATTGGCAATGAAGGCCTCCAGCATAGTCCCGATTTGAGATTTAAGTCAACAAAATTAGTAAGGGCGTTGACCTGAACTTCAAGCCTAAAAAAATCGAGGCATTTGGTCGAGGGTAATTACTAATCTTTGGATTTATCAAGTAATAATATTGATGGGATACATACACGTGTTGCTTATGTTGATACGACGACGGATTACACGCAATTTCACTAGAGGCCGCTCCAAATCCCGTGATTCCCTGATGTCTTATTCCCTTGTCCACATTCATTTCAACCTTATGCAAGTCCATTCAATCGACATGATGCCATGTACGTGTTTGCAACTCGACGAATCAGAAGATATTGACAATCTTTGTGTTTGTAATCGATTGATTGGAAGATTCAATGGAGAAAGTTTCTTGTGAATAGGAATCGAGAAAAGTATTGGCCCACCCATAAATTCATTTAATTGAGAAAAATCACTAAAAATCATCGTTGTAGTATTTTTCCAATCCTGATATTCTTATACCCTTTAGTCGATTCAAAACCCTATATTTTGCGCATGACAAAATTACTAGAATATAAATTAATTTCTTGCTAAAAATTGATTTCTCAATTTCTATTTTAGAAATTAAGAAGTTAAAAATTTTAGCTTATGATTTTTTCTTCAAATTAATTTCTAGAATAGAAATTTGTTCCAGAAATAGAAAAATCAAATTGCGTTATCAAACAAATTTCAATTCCAAATTTATTTTGGGAAACAGAGAAACAGAAAAATAGAAGAAGTAGAAATTTTATTAAGTAATAATCACTTCTATTTTGACCAAAAAAAAAAAAACCTTAACATTTTAAAACCCCTCATCATCATCATCGTTATTTTCAATTCTATTAACTGTGAGATTTGCTTTGTATTTAGTCCTCAAAGGATAAATTAAACTCTGCGAAGTACCTGCGGTAAAATGGATTGAAACTAGATAAGCGATTCAAAACGAGCATTACCCAATTAATTAAAAATTTGGGGGAGGTGCTTGCCCTAATTGAAAATGAAACAGGAAAAGTGGCTTTTTGGAGATAAAATGTTTTCCAAAAGGTTTTCAAAAGTCAATCGCTTTTTCCCAGCATTTCGTCCCGCAACTTTTTTGCTCGCACGCCTTTTCTCTTTTTCACGATGCATGCACGTTCAACCCTAGAATCATGAGATCCATGCACATCAAAGTGAGGAATAATACTATATACAAAGAGTCATGTACTAAATGGGTTTATTAAACGATGTGGCGGATTTTGAGGAAATTGTACAATCATTCTAAACATGGTATACAAATATCAATTCAACATTGAACTTTCTAATTATACTAAATGTTTAATCTTAAAAAGTTCGTGAAATTCCAACATAATCCTTCCAACCTGTTTTTGCTGAAGATTACTAATGTGGCGATGTGCCATGTGGAATGGCTGGTGATGACTAAAATAACAACATCAGCAATTTCCTAAGAAAATTGGTCGAAAAGAGTTCATTGGAATACTTGTAAAAGTTTAGAACAAAATTGGTGAGATTGATAAAATTTGGAATTGAATTAACATCCGTACAATAGATTTATGATTAATTAGTTGCTTAAAGTAGCCCACTAACTTAAATAACCACTTAGAATATGCCACGTAATCTAATAAATTCATGTACTGTGGGGATCTTAGTAAATTTTTTTATTTTATTTTGCAAGATCTTAAAGATCAATTACTTTAACGTTGTTCCTCCTTCCTCGTTACGAAACCTTTTTCTCCTCTCTCTCATGCACTTTATCCGGAGTGGATTAGTTACAACGCATGCACGGAGCGCAATTGATTAGAAAAAGTTCATCAATTTCTGAATGTAAGTGGGAATGGCAAAAAAAAAAAGTATTATATAGAAAAAATAGATGGAAACTATTTAGTTTATGTATGAAAACTTCTATATTAAGTGTTAATTTGAAGGCATGCGCTCTTAGGTGAATATTGCACGTTGGATAGGCCTAATTATACTCGTAGTTTACTAGGCACTTGGGTCAATTTAGGCTTGAACGGTTTAGACAAATGTGTTTGGTAAAAGTAAACTATTCAATCCAATCCAATGTTTGAGCCTATTTACAACAAATTACTTTTGATCTTGAGCAAGACCTTAAAATGCTCACAAAGGAAACAGACGGAGAATAGCCCTAGGGTGAGAGATCCCGTGCTGTCCTCTTATTTTCTCTCTGTGGAGAAGACAAAAATAGACAGTAAATTATGGGGCCTCACGGTGATGAAGGTAGACACTACGACGAAACTTCAGTTCTGGCTACTACCGGATAAGCAGGTATTGTAGTCTCCTGCGCTTGAAATGAGTGAGGGTGAGTTAAATGCCCACAACTGGATGGACACGCCTTACGGCACTGTCCTCAACCAATGTTTGAGCCTATTTACAACAAATTACTTTGTTTAGAAAAGATCTTTTAATTTTCATATGTTTATATTAAAAGAGTTTGAAGGCTAAGCTGCATTCTAAGGGTATCATCGCCTTAAGAGATTCCACACGCTTCTTAACCGATCGGTATTATTGTCTGTGCTACTTTTATTGTGCGTGCAAGCAAGATGAAAAAGAACTAATTCTCCTTCGTTCTAGTACATATTTATCCTCTTGTTGATATGTTTCTAGTGCCACATTATCTGGATTTCAATAATGTGCTTGCTGCTTACTGAGCTGAAAAATGGACAAGTATGTAATGAAGATTGAAGAACATGCTGGATTGCAAAGTAATATCAAAATACTTCATCCACAAGTGTATCGTGTTGATAGCTAGAAGAACATTTTAATATCAATTGTATAGCTCGCAAACATGCTTAAAATTCTCCCAAAATCAATTTCATAAATGGGTTTCGATTGCACAAAATGAGGCCAACCTCATAAATAAATGTCACGGAAAAAAATGAATGTCCCGCAGTACACTCCCACATATATATGTACAATATGAAGAGAAAAAAGAAAAAAGAAAAAATATATAGATGGATATATATCAGTATTTACTTATATGTCCAAGCAGTGTAACTTTCCTTTTTACAAACACAACCTCTAGGACCATTAATTTAGATAATGACTTAGTTCTTATAAATGTGATTATCTATATTAATTTGATGATGGGGTTCTTGTACATAAAAAAAATTATAGCTGGTTGGGTACTAAAGATTAATCCTATAAGTAGAATTCATCATTCCTTGACTTATGCTTAATATTGAAAGTTTCCATTGAACTTTATATTGGTTTATTTGAGTCCAACTTAAGAGGAAAAAAATTGAATCGTTATAGTTGATTAAAGTATTAAGGGATTTCCAACGTAGAAGCTTAAGGTTATCATTTCAAATTTCATGGACTAGATGCAATCCGTTGAGTGTCATTGAAGCTACCTAAACAAGCCAAAACATGAACTTAATTGGTTCATAAAATTGTTTGAATGTTCCATAACCTTCAGATAATCAGGTCTCTATGCTCATGCTCCTAAATTATAAGAAAATAACTTATGCATAAATGACTACCGTTGTGAAGTAAATATTTCGTTTACACTCAACACTCCAAATGTGTTGAAGCAAGTTGGCAGAGGTTTTGTAAAAACTAGATTTCTCTTTGGTTACTAGTAAAAGATTAAATCGTTCTCCATCCAACACGCGAAAGACTACTAGAAAATTTAGGGTTCTTACGGATCATGATTTCGCATCAAACCCATTTTCTCGAATCGAGCTACAAACTCTACGCGTTCTTATCAATTCAGCTCGGTCATACATTTCAAATCAGCGAAGAACACATGTAATCGATCCCAAAAAAGGCTCCCCCCCAATTTTCTAATGTCGTGCACAAAGTAATGGACTAGTATCGTGCCATTACTCATGCATTTTTTAAGACATACGTACCCGACACGAGTTAGACGCCAACTCGAGCACGGCGGCAACATTTGGAGTTTCTTTTATGGATTAAGCTAGGTTATCTTGCCTTATTCGAGGAGCCGATCGGATAAATTCGCTTCAAAAAGTGGATAGGATAAGATAATCTAGGATTCCTCACTTTTTTCACCGGTTTGGTGACGATCCCTTTATTAATAATTTGTGCTACCACTTCAATTTATTGGAACTTGGGTTTGACCCCACTCTCGAAAAGGCGATCGACGCAAAATTATTCATGCCCCTTTTTCTCGTTAGGCGCCAATTAGTTGTAATGTGGACCACCTTCATTAGTTTAGCAACTAAAGATTTGTCGCAATCAGAGTAAATTGAGGTCGTTGATAGTCCGCATAGGCTAAATTATGTGCATCTAAAAGTCGTCCACGACATTAATCCCGGCCTCCCGACACTAAACAAAAGAGTTTAATGAAAGATCATAATATAATTTGTTTCTGTCGGAGGCATTATTCAAAGTAGGGGCTTAATTGTCGCTTTTCGAAAACTACAAGGGTAATAGATTCTGCTTTTCTATGCCATATGGAGCGTGGTGGACAGTGAATTATATGATAAAGAGGAGATATCAAAGTGGGCTTCATTTATTTAAGCCAATGAAAGCTTTCGTCTCTCTAAAGTGATTCATATTCATGTAACTTTGGAAGAACTCTTATTGTATAAATTCAGTCAATTACACTGTTGACATGATAGATAAAATCAATCGCAATAAACTGGGTGAAATATGGACATTATTATACATAACCAAGATCAAAGGATTAAATGAATACGATGAGTTATTGGGTCAGCTCCCCCGAGGTATTGACGCTTGGTTCATGGTGAGCTGCAAACTGGGTGAAATATGAACATTATTATACATAACCAAGATCAAAGGATTAAATGAATACGATGGGTTATTGGGTCAACTCCCCTGAGGTATTGACGCTTGGTTCAGGGTGCGCCACACACTTTACGGGCCTTGGGCTGCTTGGCGTAAGCCCGACGGGCCAGGCGGATCCTCAGTTACAAAAAAAAAAAAGATTAAATGAACGAAACGCAATCAAGGCGTCTAGGAGGGGGAAAACGAGGACTGAGGCCGTTGAGATGACCAATTAAAGGAGAATCGTTTATTCTTGTCTTATTATTTATTAATTAATTTTGGAAATGTAATGATTGGATATATTGAAAGGACCATGTTAAGGAGTGCTCTCGACAGTTGTTAAGTATTATTAATTTTGAATTAATTAACTTTCCAAGCATCCATTGCATGTAACATGATGACAACCAATACATTAGAAATTGCAAAGTTTTTCGAGTTCATTTATTTTATGAAAAATGAATAATTTAAATAATATATATTTTAAAAATAATTATATGTATCACATGAGATAATCAGTCAACAAAAATTATTTTCATTATCAACAACAATTATACTAAAGATTTGCATGGATGATGAGATTTTTTTCGCTCATTTATTTTCATAGGTTACCATTTTTATGAAAATATTTTTAACATTATTTATTTTCCATGAAATAAATGAATCCTTAAATAGCTATGTAACAAGCGCTCTCAAGCACTCTTTAATTGAATCCACCTTAAAATCAGTTGATCCAATCCACAGATTAAAATGACTTTTTAAATTATTTATTTTCCATGAAATAAATGAATCCTCAAAATAGCTATGTAACAAGTGCTCTCAAGCACTCTTTAATTGAATCCACCTTAAAATCAGTCGATCCGATCCACAGATTATAATGACTTTTAAACCACTTTTCCTATTTCTTTGTAGAAATTATTAACTCCGCTCCTAGGCTCTTCATCCCTCATCCAGTCAATCAATGCATTGGACCGTTCGTTCTAGGAGGCAGTTATGATACCAAACTTCTATAAACAAATTAATTATTTAATTAATATGCCGAGCAATCCCGTAGCTTCATTTATATTTTATTCATTCGAGAGATCGAGAGAGATGTAATAATGTCAAAGGCGACATGGTGGGGATTATCCTAACAAGCAAAAGTAGTTTATGACTTAGGATCGTACTTGCAACTAGATGGTTGAGCTTGCACTAAGTACACTATCGCCTTATTTTAATTAAACAAAGTCTACTAATAATAATAATAATAATAATAATAATAATAATAATAATAATAATAATGAAAGAGTGACTTTAAGACCCTTTTAAACATCGATATATGCAAAGAAGATAGTGGCATAATTTGCATTAGCGTAGCAACGGTTTTAAATTTATCGAGACACTAGATTAAGACTCATTTAAACTAAATAGATTTCTTTAAAATATGCAGTTGCGATCTTCTAAGTTTGTGGATTATCCGTAATATTTCCTGATTAACTCTTTTAGCGACCTCAAGACACCCATGATTAGTGAATCCCCTTTGACTCAATAGCAATAATTGGTACCATGTCACTATATTCTTATCATCGGTTATTCAAATCGATTGGAGAAAATGTCCAATCTGTATTAAATCTATTATTCATGTGTCAATTTGATTTTAAATTTTTAAATTTTGATAATGTAGTTTTAAAATTTTGCACGGAAATCATTTTCAGCCGACGTGAAATCGGTTAATAGATTTATGACCGATTTAGTAATTAATCTCAAATATAATGTATATCAGATTTTTTTTTTTTGTTAATAATGAGTGGAAAACGTATCTATTCTTATCAATTTCAAGTATGAGTCATGTCACGACGAGTTGAGATCGCTCTCTCAATAAATTCGAGGTACGTTCGAGTGGTGCAAGTAGTTGTCCATCTATGTTTCCGATTACAACAGTCCAACTCCATCATGTGCTAACACGAGGGAGAAAGGAGGAAAAGAAAGGACTACTCCATCAGTCGCTCCGATCAATGAATCTCAACTCATGGCACATGGCCACCGTCAAAATAATTAAGCCGAAAAGGCCATCTCCCTTTTGTACAAAAACAAAGAATAATAGCGACCGCCGCTCTAATCTATCCATGTGATGTTTAGTACTGAAACTGAGTGAGCAGCAAAGAGATTCCATGGATGCTCTCTATTCCATGAATGCTCTCACTCAGTCCTAAATCTTTCGTTTAGATGTCAATTCGGTGTCAAATTTCTTGATCTTACTAATTTAATCTCAAACATTTAAGTGAAATTTCAATATGGTATTTCTAGCCAATTTTAGTTGGAAATCATTGACATAGGGTTATGCCACGTAAGGGGTTGTGCTATGTAGGATGGACAGAGATGAGTCACATTGGCGATTTTCGATGAAAATTGATAGGAAAAACTATATTGAAATTTCAGGCAAATTTTTAGGATTAAATTGACATCCATATAATATACTTAGGATTGATGAAGCGATTTTTTTTTTCCGGTGGAGAATAAGGTTGTATCCAGCACAAACATAATTAAATTTTCTCTTTCTTTGTCTTAGATAAACGTATTGGAAAGTTGCCGTGACCACTCCCCCTTCATTTCTCCGTAATTACACCGTCGCCGAACCCTATTGGACGAGAAAAAGTACAAGCATTTATAGCTCATGTCTCGTTGATAGTGGCATCTTGTGTGGTGTCCATTTTGGCCTAGGGACATTAGGCCAACAATTAATTGACGTATTTCTTCCTCGGAACTTGGGGGGATCTACTTTGTACCAATTGGGAAGAGATTTCACTTTAATGTTGGGAAAAGAATCATTTAACAAAGTTGGGAGTGCATGCCAAATAAGAAGCAAGTGCATGTGTTAATTGTGTGGATCAAGGTTGTCATAAGATTGACCAAAATTGTCTGTTTACAATAATGATAATAATAATAATATACTTTCGATTTTGTTCTTCCAAATCACGCGATTCGAGCAATTCTTAGGACTTATCAAATTTTAATGTTAGAATATTAAATTTTGGAGGGAAATATCGAAGGAAACTTTTTTGTTTAAGATAAGAGAACACACACGCTGGCTATAAACACTGATTTATGGGATTGATTTACAAAATAAAGCGGTAAACTCTAGCAACATGCGTATCAAAGGAGAGGGAAGAGTCCCATTTAAGTATCCAATGAGCATTTGACTTTTTTATAATAAATTGATTTTATAAATAAGTCTGAAGTGTAGAAAATTCGTGGCACCATTGTTAACTATTAAAAAAATTTAAGTTGTTAGATGAATATGTAGTTTTATATTTGAATATTTTAACACTCTCTTTCATGTATAAGCTGAATTTTGATGTAAGCCTAATAGTAAAATATATAGTGAGGGAGTTGAATGAGGAACTTGGAAAGACTAAATATCTAAAATTTTGTAGAATAGTTATCAACTATTAAAAAAATTTATATTAGTACATAAAAGCGTGATTTAATATTTAAATTTTTGAACATCTATATCTCTAGCTTTATAGTCATTTATTGGTGGTGAAAACCCTAGTTCTTTCCATGAGCCGTTGACTACCAAATTCCATGGTCAAAAGCTTCTCTGCTCGGTGACCTTTCATGGAAGCTGTTCATATGTCATCTGACGGGAGCTGGAGCTTTGACCAAGATCGAAGATGGAGGAATCGAGTGTTTCACAAGAAACCATGTCCTAATATCATTATCATTATTATTTATTTATATTAAAAGATATTGTAAAAGCATATGCGTGCACAGTCAGCACCATGTGAAAGGGTTATGAGATAACATGCAAGTCATGGAGGGCAAAGAGAATTTGAGATTTGATTCTCTTTTTGCGCGACAACAAAAATCGGAATATTAAACATTATCGAAAACCCAGTTTAATTTTTCTGTCTTTTCAGCTTCTTATGAAAGAATAATTTAATTTAAATCCGTACTCATTTTCGTACACAACAAGGCAGCCTATTTTTTTTTTTTTTTAAACTGAAGCTCGAGATCTCTAATTATGATATCATGCACAAATTTTGAGAAAATTACCCAATTAGTCATAAATCCATTATATAATTGTATATTAAGTGCTAAATTTTGTAATTTTGCCAATTTAATTGTAATTCAATGCATTCATATCAGGCAAAAATCGCTGACGTGGCGATTTCCAAATGAAAATTCATCAGAATGACTATATTGGAATTTCAAAAAAAATGAGGACTCAATTGGAAACTTTAAGATTGAGTTGACATCCTTACAATATGATTAAGATAGATTGGACAATTTTCCTATATTTTTTTTTTCAAATTACTGCTTACTATTCTAAAAATTTCAAGAACCTAGAAAAAAACGTCGTTTGATACTTAAATATTGCGTGAGAACTTTGAAAAGCAAAATCTATCAAGTACCAATATATTCATATTGTGGAACAGTAAGTATGGTCATAGCTATTACATGGATTTTTGGGTGGACACTATCTCAATGATGCGATGAATTTATTGCCGGAAGTTTTCGATAATGCCAAAGGAACGTACAATACTTAAAAAGGAGGTGCATGGTGTGCATGAAAATGATGGTATAAGCGTGAGGTGTGTGTCCATATGCGCCTTGTTTCCATCTAATAATAATTTCATCGTGGTCAAAAGTTGGCCACATCGTCGGCAAGAATGATCCAAACCCACGCAAAAGGGGACGTGGACATCTCCATTTGTAGATTTACATTCTTCTTTCTCCATCAATCCTTCAAATCATTGACTGAAAAAAAGGGAAAAGATGTTAGATTAATCATCATGCTCCCCATGTCAATGATATGAAAATAGATTGTGAATACACTTGATTCAACCAGATATGCCTAACAAAAAATTGTCTAAGAAGTCTCAAATCTATTATATTTTTACTAATTCAAATATAAACCTATCAGTTATGTCAATTGAGTTTTAAATATTTTCACATTTTAATTTAGTTTATCTAACCAATTTTAATTGGAATTCATTGACATGAACAATTTTTTAAAAATGATTTTTAATTATATTATTTGTAATATTTTTTTATTTCCTTTTTTTTTTTATACCAAATTCAGTGATGGTGGTTGGCCAACCCTGATCAACTGTTGGGTGAGGGTCTTGGTCCTCCCCTAGATTGGACAAGAGCTGCAACTCTTACTTGTGATCAGTGAGGTCTGGCTAGCAATCCTCGTTAAGATTGGAAGGCAAAAAAAGAGAGAGAGAGAGAGAGAGAAAAGAGAAAAAGAATAAAGAAAAGAAGAAAAGAAGAAAAAGATGATTAAAAAAATAAAAAATCATAAAAAGTATTCACGTTAGCATTGGAAGATGTTCATGTCAGTGATTTAATTAAAATTGGCCGGATAGATTCTGTGAGATTTTGTGAGACCACTGTCAACTGTTCTAAAAGCTTAAGCTGTTAGATGAAGGCGTGGTTTATTATTTAAATATTCTAACACTCTCCCTCATGCTTAGTCTGGTCTTTTGCCTAGTACTAAGCGTGGAAATTTAATTGGGGAGGCAAATAGGGGCCTAGAAGATTTGAACTCAGTATCTCCTAGCTTTGATACCATGTGGAATTTAGAGAAAATAATTGTGATAATTCTCAATATATTTGTATCAAGATTACAAAGCTATTTATAGGACTTCTACAAGTACTAACTAGGAAAAAACAGATCCGTAAAATACAGCTATAATCCCACAAATCAAGGGATACTAATAAAACATTTCCTAACTAATTATTTACAGCTATTTCCTAATAATTAGGACCCAAAAAATCAGGATAATTCAACATATTCAATTAGCAAATTTGAAAATATTCATGACTCACTTGATAAAGTTGAAAGATTTAGGATTAAATTGGCAAAATTTTAATATGTATATGACTTTTTTTTTTAACAATTTTCCTATTCACATAGAAAGAAGATAATGTGCTAATTATCGAGAAAATGGAGAGACAAGGAAGCATTGGTGACCTAAATGTGTATAATAGATACTAGTGTTATCCAAAATAGGACTCATACACGTGTAATCACCAACTATCAAAACTTGATAAGAGGATAAAACTTTGTCTGTCTTGAATTAAGATTATCAGTCCGATTCATGGTCCCATGAAAGTCTCTATCGAGCTATAAACTCAACACAATCTAGACACATACCACATCGCGCGGAATGTCGCCTCTTTGATGCCTTGATGATATTTAATTGTAATAGGAAGAGGGCACTGCTTCAACAGTTCAAGCTACAGACCGACGAAGCGGGACCGAAATGGAAAGGCAAATCGAGAAACATAGATATCCACGTTTCTCCATTAATAAATCAATCGTCACTATTTCCAACTGGTGTTGCCCTAATGATACCAAATCACATGCCTTTTATTAGTATTTTAGGGCGTGGACGATGTTGGGTCTTTTGCGAATAGCAAGGCACACAAGATGTCACCACTTACGTTTCTTTGGCATTCTACTGTGGGGGCACATCTCATTTATAATATAGTTTTGCAAAAAAGGGTGTGCATGCATGGAAGTCATGCACAAGTCCCGTCGCCGTCTCATCCCTTTCTTCCAAACAAAAGAATATTATTGCATTCAATATGCCCTTCTTTTCATTCCCATGACGTGCGTTTTTGGGGTTCTTACCTATGTATGGTAAAGAATTGGGATGATCTTTGGAGCCAAATCGCGAATCCAAGTTCCAAATTAAGTGTTGTAAACCAAAGTTTAAATATTTGATGAAATTAGTGAATATTGAATAAAAAATTCAACAGAGTGAGAAATTTCTAAGGAAAGGGTTACTTGCTTCATTCACTAAAAACGTAGTTGATATTGTTAAGAGTCTTGCTAGTTATTTTATCATTAAAAACTATCAATGATAATAGCGGGCATCCACTTTCAGTTTATAATTGTAATACTTAAGATTGTCATCACTTAAAATTTAGTACTTAAATTATTAGCTCTTATTTTCCAGTTATAACCAAATAAGCCCTTACACTTTCTATGAATATTTTAGCTTGTTAAAAATGAAAAGTAACTTTTGGGCTTTCTTGGAAATGCAAAGAGTACGTTTGTACAAACCTTTAAACAACAAAATAATCGTGTAAGTGACTTTAGATGACTCTAAATGATAATATCTATTTATGTATTTTCTAATCTCAAAAGCTGAAGAAAATTGAAAGCTATACTCATTAAATATGTTCTCAAAGCAAACTTGTGGAAGTTGAGTATAAGAATGCAAGAGAGTTTAAACACCAGGAATTTTATTAAACATAACAATGCACATATAACATATCTTTTCTACATACCATGTGAATTCTAATCGAGTATGATTTAAGTACTACATTCGATATACATACCACAGCAACCTCATCTTCAAAAGAATTGTCAACTTTCAATCTGGCATTGCAAAATGAGGTAATTATTTTTATTTTATTTTATTTTTGGGTCGCAACTAAATTGAAAGGTGAGAAAAAGAAATTATAGTGGTTCTGGACCTAATTAAGCTAACAAACATTGGAGGGTCTCGTGGTCCCTATAGCTAGGATTCCTAGCTGTTAACTTGAGGCTGCTTATGAAAAATTATGCAAAAAGCTTTTGTGGGCTAGGAAGATGATAAAGGTAGGGTTAAAGTCTTTTAGTCGAGAAAGTACAGTACAAAGCACTCACCATTTGAGCTGTTGATTTATTGCGACACTTCTCTTACTTTTAACTCGTGAAGTAAAAGCATGTTCAAGTTTCTTCGAGAAACACCCTCGATAGTGAAATGTCTAATGATCAATAAGACTAAAGTTTATGCCAAGCATAATGCAAAATGACGTCACAAAAGAAATCGACCGTAACATGCGTGGCTCTCTTTGATTCGCTAGCGAAACCCGGAATGAAGATTATATGCTAAACGAGTTATGATAGCAAGTCTTTTTAACTCCTCTAGCATCATATGTGACTATTGATTTAACTTTTTTAGATGCAAACTGTTGATTAATGTACCGACCTCTTTATTCTTTATTAACCCGCCTCAATTGTAATAACAAGACTGCGTCTTTAAGAATAGAAACTTTGTATTTTTTAATTATAAGAATGCCTGTTCTAAAGAAGAAAACAAGAAGACGTGTCTCTCTCTCGTTTCCCCTTCGTTTATACTGCTTTCCCAAAAGTCTTATTCCCAAAGGGAGTCGCGAAAGGGGGATGAGAAGTCCTGGTTTCTTTTCATATTTCACGAATGACAAATTTCGCTTTCAACTTCAATGATCATTACTCCACAGTCCCAGAGCGCTCTGCTATGCCCATCATTATCATGGGAGCAAACGCAGGAGTAGTACTACTCTCTCTCTCCTTCTCTCTCTCTCTCTCTCTCTCTCTAGCAAGAACTAGAGGCTTGAGTGCGAAGCCTAGGGGAAGAAAAGGGGAGGAGGAGAAGCAATAAAGCAGGGTCCTTTGATAAATAATAACAGCAAGCAATAATAACAAAGCAGGGGGGAAGCAGGAAGTGAGTGTCGAGGAAGATGGTTGTCAGGCTTGGCGTGCCAAACTGAGCAATGTCCTGCGGTGAATGAAATGCCTCTCCCCGAACTACAGCCTCCCCTCTCTCTCTCTAACCCGAAATCGAATGAACAGCATCAAACTTTCGCGAGCTGGTAAAAGTGACTGAGATGCAAATGGAAAAGCAGAAACTGTAAGAAAAAACAAAAGAAAAAGAGAGAGAAAAGGGGAAGGAAAATTCATGTCTTATTTGGTAAACGGCCAGTTCTTCATTATTTTTGATCCTTTGTTTTCTGAAATAAAAAAATAAAAAAAAAAAGGTTACTTTTGGTTCTCAGAAATAATTTATGAAACAAGTCTGTTTTCTTGTTGGCAATTGGCTAGATAGAGAAGGAAGAAGAAGAGAAGAAAAAAATTTAAAAAAATTATATGTCCACAAAAAAAAATTGAATCTTACCAAATGTATTCAAGTTCTTTTGTATAGTTACCAAATGTATTAAAACATTCAAAATTCATCTAAGAATAGAATTAGAAAAAAAATTAATTTATAAATAAAAATTATATTTGTAAGTGGAATAATTACCAAATTCACCGTTAATGGGCCATAGACAATAAAGGGCAGTGACTGGTTTACATCAAGCTTTGGGGTTTCATCAATTCCAGCATGAAAAGTCTCGTTTGTTTGGGAGCCTTTTGTTCCTCCTCAAACCTGGGTACCTGCTCCCTTCCCTTTCCCCTTGTTCGTTGAGTTGCTGTGATTGGATTCTACAAGCTGGGGAACAGCTCATTCCCTGATGGGTACTTCCTCGTTGTCATTATTCCCCCTTGGGATTTTGTGTTCAGGATTTTCCCACCTCCTCCTCCTCTCTCTCTCTCTCTCTCTCTCTCTCTCGCTACAAGTTCTGAAAGCAAAATTTAATGCTGGTGCTATGAAAGTAAATGAGCCTCGTCCTCCCGGACTGGAAGTGTACTCGAATGCATTATAAGATTCCCCCCCTCTTCCTGTTCAATTATCAGCGTCGTGCCGTCTCAGTTGACGTGTCTCCGGTGCTCTTGGGTTGAGCTTTGAAGCGATTATGCATGTGATTTTCTTGTCATTCTCTCTCTCGTCTAATTTGCAGATTTTTAGCAAACAAAAAAGAGAGAAAGAGAAAGAGAAAGAGAAAGAGAAAAGTGGGCTTGGGTTGGTTTCGACGGGTTGTTGTACACGGAGAGTGAGTTTTGGGTTTGTGTCCTTCTGCTTCTACGCGAAAAACAAATCTCGAAAAGATAAAAATGTCGCCTTTTTTTCTCCCTCTCTGTTTTTGCTTGCCATTTCCTTTTCATGTGGGGCTTGTGAAGCTCTGCGCTTTACAGAATATTAGGATCTCCTTTGGATCATTATTTTACTTGATTCCCGAGATATGCTCTCATGGGGGGTACTCCTCTCTCTCTCTCTCTCTCCTCCTCTTTCTTTCCCCTGTTTTCTTGTTTTTTTTTTTTTTTTATAATAAGTTTTTTCAGTTCCCCTGTTGAATTGATTTCGTTGTTGAGTCCCTGTTTGATCCTCCGTCACTATACTAATTGACCGACCATATTCTGTCCTCCCTCTCTCTCTGAATTATTCCTGCGAAGAAAGAGGAGGGAGGGGGGGAACACTTAAAAGATAGATGCTTATTGTCTGGCGTTCTGGTGGGTTTTCCTCAACTAATACCGAGATGCTGTTTTCAGTTGCAGGTTCCTCAAAGCTCCAACGGTCGAAGAGTGGTGGATATTAGTTGAAATTGAGGCCGCGCAGGCATGAATCTTCAGTACCCTTTTCTTTATTTTTTTGTCCCCTCTCTGTTTTTTTTTTTTTTTTTTTTTTTGGGTTGCTGAGACTGAGAGGGATTCAAAGAAACAGAGCGTTCAGGGAGATCAGAGGGAGAGAGAGAGATTTTTTAAAGGGGGAGATGGTTGTAGAGATGGTGCGTTGCGTCAGACTCTGCTAAATGGTGTGTTTGAGAATTATATTTAAAGTGTTAGTGGGGGGAGGAGGTCTTGAGTGATGGCTGTGTCTCCTCGGCTCACAAGGTGCGCCCTTACTCTGTGGGCTTTGCCTTCAGCCAAGGAAACAAGCTCTTCCCTCCCTCTCAGTCTCTTCCCATTCAAGAGAACCTCCCCTATTAATATATTGCCACTCTCTCTCTCTCTCCCTCTCTCTCATTCTCTCTCTTTCTTACTCAGACTCTGTGCCTTGGTTGGTGTCAAGATTCGGTCATAGCACTGAGGAGCATTGGAGCGCATTATTATCCTCCCCTCCGCTTCTGAGATCTAATCCTCTCTTGGCGCCCCCCAGAAAGTCGGCCACATTCGTGAACTTCTTCTGGTCCCCCCCGATGTTCGGAGTATCCGCCTTTCCGTCCCCGGGAAAGATTGTCGGCCTCGGGTTAGGAATCATGTGAGGTCGTTGGACAGTGCTTTTTAAGTTCATTTGATCTAACGGGGATCAGTTGAGTTGCGAGGAAGGTTCGTTTTGGGGGGTGGTCCTGGTTTTGTCAAGATGAAGTTTATGAAACTCGGGTCGAAGCCCGATTCGTTCCAGAACGAAGGAGACAATGTCAGGTAACATCTCCGGAGCTCTTTGCGTTTTTCCAAAGTTTCTCTTTTGATTAGAATAAGAGGGAAAGTTTCTGGATGTGCTCTCCATCGTCCTGCGGTTTTGGATTGATTTGGTTTGGTTGGTTGGCAATGAGAAAGTGATCCTTCATTGCCGACCAGCCAATGGCCGAAGTGGTGTCTGCACTAACGGACAGATTTACCGAGCTGGGTCCCTTTTTTCGAGTTTCCATGGCTTCTAAAAGACATGATTTCACGAGTAGGAATGGTTTTTTTGATGAAAAATTTGCTCCTCCAGCAGCGATGAATATGCTGTCATTGTCTTCTTCATCCTTCCCAACCTTGGTCAGATTTAAGTATTACTGGACTCCATGGCTTGATTTTACCCTTTCACAGCTAGCCTGGGGGATTAGGCGGGGACATACCGAGAAAAGCTTCACATTAAGTGTTGGGAGAAATTTTTCTTTAACTTGTTTCGAATTTTATCATATCAATGTTCTTGCTTTGTCCATAGAAAAGTTTGAATGTAAATTGTTGATTTGAATTGGATCGATGGCCTTGCGCTATATTTGTTTCTCTTTTAGTTCTTGCAAGGTGTTTAGGAACCTGCATAGATGCAGTTTCCTTTTTCGGCTAAATATGTGGAAAATAAAAGCTGCATTAAAAGATGCATTAGTTGGCATCGCAGCAGGAGATGGTCAGGCACAGAAAACTAGGAACTATGCCAATGTGTTTGCTACATCAACTAATCATTTATGATAGGCATATGGTTCTCAATGGAGATCCATCTTAACCTTGACAGGAAAGTGTTGAAGTTCAAAATTTGCATTTTGGTGATGCCTTAATGTGCAACAGCATCCAGTCGGTCGTAAGACTGATTTCATCTTAATGATAATTGTTGTTACAACCAAACTGTCATTGACAGCAGTCTGCAGTACATCAACATTTGCACAAATTTTCTCTTTGATAGACTTGACTTCTGGGTATGTTTTTATGGTTTTTCTCTCTCTCTCAAGCAGTTCGATTGGCTAAAAAATTGAAATAGTTCTGTGCTTTGTAAGTGGGAAGATTCTTGATACGCCAATGCATGCCTATGCAACTTCACGTGGAGGTTTTTTTATCAGTGATGCCTTAAAGTGCTTGAATTTTGTGCATTGTGTTGTGAACATTTATTCTGGGATTCATGTCTGCATAATTGTATCAATAACACCATAAGGGGGCATGACAACGTGCAGGTATGTTTCAAGTGAGTTGGCAACTGATATCACCGTCAGTGTTGGGAGTGTTAAGTTCTACTTGCACAAGGTATGGTCAACTCGGAACCCTTTCTACACAACCACAACAAAAAAGCAATGACATTGCGACTTTCTCGGCTTATTTTGCCACGCATAACCAAAATGTGCTGGCATTACCTTTTAAGGTTCTGTTCCCGTCACGTTAATTTATAGCCATGCCATGATAAAGTAAATGGGACTAAGTTTTGGCCTACTTCTCAGTGCTCCTTTACTTGAAATGAGGTTCCCATTAGTAATTCTGCACAAAGCAAAAACTTGTTATGACTTACTTTAGCACTACCATAGTTTGCCTATCTAGCTTGACTCCTATGTTGGACTCCTCAGATTTCTGAGGACAATGGATAGATTCAATTTCTTCGTTGAATATCAATTTCAATGGAAAGCCGGACCCATAATTTGTTTCTTTAGTTGAAAATTGGCAGGTTAAGTAATTGTGATTGAACTATGAATTCTTCTGATGAACCATCAGTGCATAAACTTGTCCTCGCATAAACTTCCACATCGACCATGTAGAGTTGTCTGTTTGTTAGTATATCCTGTAGAGATTTGGTACTTCTATCTTAATAAGGGATTAATCTGCTTGTTGCAGTTTCCTCTTCTATCAAAGAGCGCACTTCTGCAGAAACTGGTTGCAGCTACCAATAATGATGATGGCAATGAAGTCAACATCTTGGACATTCCTGGTGGGCCTGCCTCGTTTGAGGTCTGCGCCAAGTTCTGTTATGGCATGACTGTCACCCTGAATGCTTACAATGTTGTCGCTGCCAGGTGCGCAGCTGAGTACTTAGAAATGTACGAGACAGTTGAAAAGGGGAATCTTATCTACAAGATCGAAGTCTTTCTTACCTCTAGCATTTTCCGAAGTTGGAAGGATTCGATCATTGTTCTTCAGACCACAACATCCTTATTACCACGCTCTGAGGAGTTGAAGTTGGTGAATCAAAGTATTGAGTCAATTGCTGTGAAGGCCTGTGTTGACATCTCCAAGGTCGATTGGTCCTATTCATACAACCGAAAGAAGCTGGCAGAGGAAAATGGGATGGACTCAAATGGTGTCCGAACTCGTGTGGTTCCAAAGGACTGGTGGGTTGAGGATCTTTGTGAGCTTGATATCGAGTTATACAAGCGCGTTTTGATGAATATCAAAATGAAAGAGGTACTTCCAGGTGAAATCATCGGTGAAGCACTGAAAGCTTATGCTTACAGAAGGTTGCCTGGGTTCAGCAAAGGGATGTCCAAATGTGGAGATTCACTAAAGTATCGGCTGGTGGTTGACACAATTGTGCGGCTGTTGCCCGAAGAGAAATGCAGTGTCTCCTGTGGTTTCTTGCTGAAGTTGTTAAAGGCAGCCATTTGGGTCGATTCAGGGGAGACAGCAAAAAGGGACTTGATCAGGAAGATAGGACAGCAACTAGAGGAGGCTAACGTGAATGATTTACTCATACGAGCACCAGAAGGAGAAAGTATGATGTATGATGTTGGCACTGTAATCGCTGTAATCGAGGAATTCTTGTCGCGGGAGAACCAGGAGATCGAGTCCCTTGAAGAAGAGCATGAGCTGCGAGGCATGAGGAGGCCAGGGATCTTGTCCGATGCTTCCAAGCTGATGGTGGCAAAACTAATTGATGCATACCTCGCCGAAATATCGAAAGATCGTAACCTGCCTTTGTCGAAGTTTGTTGAACTCGCTGAGATGCTGTCAAGTGTTCCTCGGCCTTCCCACGACGGACTTTACCGAGCCATCGACATGTATCTCAAGGTAAGAGTTTCGCACCTTTCTCTTTTCTCTTGGACTTTAAGATGTATTAATATCTGACGTGCACGGAGCATTTCATACTGTTGGGTTCATTTCAGTCTGTCTTACCGAAGAAACGCAAGTTCTGATTAGGGATCACTAATGTTGATGATTTTTGTGTTGAACTGTCATCGATGCAGGAGCATCCTGGGATCACCAAGAGCGAGAGGAAGAGAATTTGCAAGCTGATGGACTGCAAGAAGCTCTCAGTTGACGCGTGCATGCACGCCGTGCAAAACGAGAGGCTCCCTTTACGCGTCGTCGTGCAAGTGCTCTTCTTCGAGCAGGTCAGGGTGGCTGCGTCATCCGGGAGCAGCACCCCAGACCTTCCCAAAAGCCTTCGGGAGCTGAACAACGGGTCCCATGGGAGCTCGAGGTCCGCCAATACCAACACAGAGGAAGACTGGGATGCCGTGGCCACGGCAGAGGAGCTCAAGGCCCTCAAGACGGAACTGGCCTCTCTGCGGCTGAGCATCAAGGCCCGAGGAGGGCCCGAGAGGAACGGGGAGGGAAAGCCGAATGTGGACAAGGCCGCGATAACCAAGATGAAAGGGCTGCTCCGGTCGAAGAAAGTGTTCATGAAGATGTTCTCGAGCAAAAGCCAGAGCGAAAACAACAGCGGCTCGGATTCCTCCGAGAGCCTCGGCTCTGGCAACGGTAATGTGGATGAAGTGAAGTCGACGCCTTCCCAGAACAGGAGGTACTCGGTATCATAGCGAAACTGTGAATCGGGGGTAGTTTTTAATATGTTCTTTTTTTGGCACCCGACTTAATAGGATTTAGAGACATCAAATGTTGGATAATGTCCTTTTGAAGTGGAAGTGAGAGTACATATGATGGCTAAGGATCGCAGGTAAGTGCTGGTCTGGTGAAGAAGAAATTGTATTTTGTTAGCAAGAGTTGTTCAAGTTGACAGCAACTTCTATTTCAGGAAAAGATGTAATTTGCCCTTTATAAGAAGCGTCAATTATGACGTCATTATTAAGTAGATTCAGCAATGGTTAGTGACTCGTCCTCGTTGGCCCCTACTTTTTAGTGATATTTGTAAATGTGACCTTGAAAAAGTAGTATTCTTTTGACCTCTTAATCGAACAGAGATTGATGTCAATGGCGTGCCTCCAAGAAACTTAAAGCCACTCTCTCAATCTGAGGCAACCCAAACGAGTAATTGACTCCCCCTCCTCCTCAATTAGCAATAGAGAAATGATACATTTATCAAAATTGATTTACAAAATTAATTTACTAAATGATGTGTAGGATTGTCGTGAGCGGCCCTTTAAAAAAAATGACCGTATTCAAGAAATAATAACATTCTGACACATAATCTTGGCATGTTTGGTGTTTCTCTTAGTAATGAGTTAAAATTAACCAAAAGTAAAGGTCATTTCTCGTTTGTAATTTGTTAATTAAGACCTAGGAAACTTATTACCTCCAATTCCTATTTGAAAAGAAAATAAAATGGGACATCTATTATGTTTAGTTAAAGTTGGAATTGAGAGAATATTCATTTTAGTGCTCATGTGTCATCTCACTTTGTGCTTGCGATTAACATTTGACATGACGCATGACATAGTTTCATGGGGCTCAAAATCGACCACTACGCATGAGTTTACATCTCGTAAACATCAATCAAACTTTCATATGTTACAAAGTTTAAAATTTAAAAAATAAATAAAGGGAAATTTTTTGACATATGTTTAAAATTCTCTCTTATTAGTGTAAAACTTGAAATATGAATTACCAGAAATCATCTTCAAATAAGGTATAATAAGGTTCATCAAATAGAAAAATTATTTAAATTAAAAAAATTATATATTTTTATTACTAATTTGTAGATTATTTCTAATTTAAAGTATAACCTATATTACTCAAGTCTGCATTTTTATTAGGTTATCAAAAAGATAAAAAAAGACGAGGAGAAAGTGTCGTTGGAATGTAATTCGAACACATTTCTTTAAAAATTAATGTTATGTAATTACGGGATGAACGTCACTTGAAAAGTAAAAATATGCTCATCAATAGATACATCATTTGCAATTTCAAGTGCAACCATTCCATCACAGCACAAATCGCGTTAAATAGAAAATTCGTTTAGTTTACATATTCTTATGTAGACTTTGTAGCATAGCTTATTTTATTACAAGAAGAGATACTTTATCTTAGTATATTCTACATAAAATTTCAGTTTTAAGAGTCGGATTTTGGACGCTATATCGACACAAACCAGTTCAAAATTTGCACACACATCAGGTTTTCTTCAATTATTCTAATTAAGTCCTCATAAAAACACCACGCAAATGCTTGCCTTGCTTCCTAGTTGGTGTCGCTCTTGATTCTTGCCCAACAGAACCAAAAAATTGCCAGATCGAATGAGGGCACCCCTTCACTAGATCGGGTTGCCCTTGCCCAAACCGATCCGGCGAAGGGCTGCCCTTGCCAACCTAGGTCCAGGTGTCCCTTGTCCGAGGGTAGCTGTTAGAGGAAAAAGGAAAAAAAAAAAAAGAAAAAAAAATAAAAGTAATTCAAAAATTCAAAACATATTATTAAAAATTATTTACATCAAGTCACATAGGACAATGATGTTCATATTAGCAATTTCTGATCAAAATTACTAGATTGAATCATTTGGTAAAATGTGAAGATGTTTAGACTTCTATAAGCAAAATTGAAAGGTTTAAAAGTGAATTAAGTTTTGAATTTTTTGAACAATTTTCCCTATCCTAATCCTATGACGTTAGAATCAAGACAAGGTCTCGATAGACGAAACTCCCACATGTTTGGATTTGTCACTTAATTAATCGCCCAGGCCTGGGAGTTCCCATGATCTTGGAATGCACCTGCTTTACCTCATCGAACTATTCTGGAGCTCCTGGAATGTTAGAAATTTGACTTTGAATTTGCCATACCTGCCGGACTTGGATTTAAACTCAAAGAAAATGGGAACTATCAGTTGGAACCTCACTTCTTAAGCTCAAATTCCAATAATATTGTTATTTTGACGCCAATGAATGATTAATTTAGTTCAAAATTTATGTGTGAACACTGCTCAAAAGTGAAAAATTAAGGCGCCAACACACTGCTGCGTGCTCTGATTTTGACCCAAAGCCAGGCGGAAACAAAAATTTAAAATGGTTAAGCAAAAATAAGAAAATAAAACTGAACCGTTGTGTAATTTAAACGGAAACCAAATCAGACCGCCTTTTCGCGTATCATTCATTTTTTTTTTTTAGGTCAGCCTACTCTATTCCTACTCTACACTCACTCTCAAACTTTTTGCCCTGCCTCTTGCAGGACGTGGGAGTCGAAACCTACTCTTGAAACTTACGCGTCCCCACCCCATTCCCCCCCTGAGAAGGTGGGGATTTGAACCCTTCACCTCTCCCTTCCATGTTGGAAGGGTGGCCACTAAGGTTTCGCGTATCATTCCATTTCCGTCTTTTTCCCCCCTTTTTCGCTAATTGCATGAATCTAAATTCACTATATTTGAAAAGGGCATTAATTTCTCTCTCTCTCTCTCTCGTCATCAAACTTCCACTGGACCAAGGCCTTCTCTTTGGGCACTCGCACTTGCATGCATCGTCGATTATTGTTTTGGGCCTTCTAAAGCTTTGTGTGTTTCCATTTTGTTTTTGGGCCTTTTGGGCCTTTGTGTATTATCGATTCGATTGTGCAGTTGGTCAATCGTGGGTATAATCTTTTCTTCAATAAGTAAAAGGGCGAAGATGGACGATCTGCACCAACAACCCCTCCTGGGGGTTATCAAAAGAGTTCCATATCTGCTACGAAATATTTGGTCGGAGCAAGACATATGGTATGACTTGTGAAACCAATGATGGACCAGTTTTAGAAATGCAAAACCAAATCAAAGAGAAGATTAACATTAATCGCAACGGACAATTCACCCAGAGATGAATGAACCTGGATTAATGGGCTTTTATTTTTATTTTTTTTTTCTAATAACTACTGTTAACGTGAAAGAATCACAAAGTTGTAGAATAGGCTCATTGGGAGAGCCCACTCAAGCGAAACACAGGTAGTTCAAAGCACTTAGGGGGTGAATGATAATCATTCTAGCCAGAAATTGATTTTTGGAAGATAAATAGATTTTTCTATTTCTATTTCTAGAAGAGTTTCTAAACAAAAATAATTGTTTGATAACGGTACAAAATTTATACTATAAAAATAGAAATTTATTTAATAACGACACAAATTTTTTTTTCCTTTCGGATGGCAGTGGACTGGCAACCGGCGATGGCGGCGGCACCGGCAACGGGCAGACGACGGCGGCGGCGGGTGACCAACAGACGGTGGTCGACAGCGATGGATGAAGGACCGGTTGACGAACGATGAGAATAATTTTTATTTTTCATTTTTGTTCCAAAAATAGAGAAATAGAAAAATGGAATAGGTTTATCAAATGAATTTGGAATAGAAACATTATTTCTGGAACAGAAATAGGTGGTTGTTATGCACCCCTTAAAAACCCGTTCAAGAAAAGGCAATCTTTTACTAGTGTTTTAATCATCCATTGAGTGAAGAATATTGTATGAATGATCATTCATTAAATGGGAAAATTACTAAAAAAATCTCAAACATATCATACAAATGCCAATTTAGTCTTAAACCATTCAGTTTTGCTAGTTTAGGTTTAAACCTTTTGATAATTTGTCAATGTAGTTGCTTTGGTCGATTTCGGATGGCAATTGCTAATGCATATGTCTGTATGATGTGGACAATTTTTGTCATTATGTTAAATTTCCAAGTTTTTTTTTTATTTTATAATTTTTTGAATTTTTGTTTTTTTCTTTTCTGTCATTTCTTTCAATTTTTTTTCCTTCCTCCTCCAATGGCCACCATGGTTGGCAACCAATCATAGAAGAGGGCCTGCAAGGCTCGACCTTTTTGACTTTGGCAAGGTTGAGCCTTGCCTAAGGCTAAGGAGGTCCACCCTTACCATATTTGGCAAGGTCACCTATGAGTAATCGCTCGCCATGACGAATGATGGAGGAAGAAGGAAAAAATAGAAAAAAATTAATCAAAAGAACGGATCTTATTACAAAGGGTTTGTTTAGATGATTCTTCTTCCACAGATAATAGAGATTCGATATCATCATCTCGAGAGCCCCAAAGCAGAAATAAAAAGCTCAAAAGGTAAATCCAACTCATTGAAGAAGGAAGATTCAATCATTTCAACCATTTTTCGACTACATTGCAAACAGAACATTCACTTCCTCCACCACCTCAGGATACGTTTATCTTTGTTGCCCTCACAGAAGTCCCCACTAGACAGGACAAGACAGATGTGGTGGAAATGCGAAATCGTCTTAAGGAATTGGATCGAATAAGGAAAAAGAAGGGAAAAGAGAAGATGCCTGAAGAATCCTCGATAGCTGTAAGAGAAAAGCCAAATCAAATGATGCTATTCAATCCATTAGAATCATTCCTGAGAGATCTGGGCAATAAGAAAGAATAGCCTGATCTTATTACCTTGAAAGACCAAATCTTATTTCCCTTAGAACTAGTTCTTCCAAACAACTTTGATATTGGATCAGACTTGGAATCGCTCTCGTCCTCCTCATCCCTTTCAATCCCTACCATTAATTCCTTTCCCATTGCATTGATAACTTCATCAATATTCATGGCCGACCTTTCGAACCAAGATATGGAATCCAACCCTTCTAAAACAAAGGTTGTTCAACCAAACAATCATTCTTAGCATGTGACTATTTCTTCCAAACGGTTTTTCACTATTGATGATATTCCATATTCCAAATGGTTAGAAAGATTTGAAGTTCTATACTTGGTTAAATGCCAAAGCTCTTACCAATCATGATAAAAATGATGTCCTTTTTGGTTTTGTCACAAGATTTACAGGTAGCCTCAAACATTGGTGGCAATCGGTGACAGAACAAGACCAAGTTCAATTTCTGCTTTCACCTAACTTTAGCAATGCCATTACCCTCCTATACCATTTTTTTTTTCATTAGAAAACCTTCTGACCTTCATGAGCTCAAAAGGAGATGATTTTTTGAAAGAAAATGATGCTCTCTTTAGAAAAAAGGCATATCGATAAACATTATCAGGAAATGCTCAAGCTTTTCTATGGTATTGGAGCTGATCCAAACTTAGAGCAAGTTTTTCTGACTTCCATCCCCAAAGAGTCATCCCAGCAGGTTGAGAAATCTTTTCTCAACAAACATAAGAGAATTGCGGACATTCATTCGGGAGAAATACAACAAGAAATCTATTTGTGCCTTGATGATTTGTGTTTAAAGCGCCAAATGGTTCAAACTTATCTCACTGAGAACAGAGAACTTGATGGAGCTTGTTCTCACTAGAAGCTGAAGATTAAATGCTCCAAACGAGACTGTGACGGTTCTTGTGGAAAGTCTTCTAGAAAGAAGAAGCACTTTAAGAAATTCTAGATAAAAAAATCCAGACATGGTTCTAAGCACTTCAGGAAGAAGAAGAAATGACGATTCCCATATGCAAAATGAAAGACCGCTTAGGTCGCAAGAAATTAACTCAATACTTCATCTACAACCGAAAGGGTCATTTCAACAAGAATTGCCTCCAGGCAAGAAAATGTCAGAATCATTTGATTCATCACATAGAGATTGAAATTGGTATTTCATTTGAAAATGATGATATTGAACTTCCTGTGTTCAATATTTCAACTCAGCCTACATTTTCTATAAATGTAAGAACTACCCCAGTAACTGTCCACTTTTTTCCTCAATGTTCCATAACCATCCAGTCTTCCTAACAAAGATTTGATCATCGGTTGAGATATCATGACTCAGATTTCTCAGCTTCATATCATTCCTGAAAAATGTCTTAAGTATAAGGATCAATTATTTGAATTTGTCAATATCCAAAGAATTTTTTTTATCCAAATGAACTTGTTAGATCCAATCATGCAGAAGTTAGAATCTTGTTTAGAATCCCATTCGGAGTTCTCCCAAAAATGTTCTCACCCTTTATGGAAAAATCAGGAATTCTTTGTTTGTCTTCCCTTAAAAAAAATTAAGACATTAATCCAACCAAGGCAAGTCATATGGGAATGAAGCCAGAACACCTAGTCTTGGCTTAGAAGGAATGTTTGGAGCTGTTGCAACAATACCTTATTAAAATTTCAAATTCTCAATGGGCTTGTGAAGCCTTCTATGTCAATAAACGTGTCGAGCAAAATAGAGGAAAGATGCGATTGGTAATAAACTATCAGCCTCTTAGCCTTTTCCTTCAAGATAACAAATTCCCTCTTTACTAGATTATCCAAAGCCCATATTTACTCCAAATTCGACATCAAAGCCAGATTTTGGCAATTGGGTATTCATCCTAAAGACAGATCCAAGACATGATTCTGTATTCCGAACTAACATTTTCAATGGAAAGTTCTTTATTTTGGATTAAAGGTAGCTACATCCTTAGTTCAAAAGGCCACGTGTCTAATTTTCCAACAAATCCTGTCAAGTGCAGCAATATACATTGATGACATCTTGCTCTATAGCCTTAATGAGGAATCCCACTGCTAAATTTTTGGGTAGTTTTTAGATATTGTAAAGGAGTATGGGATTATGCTTTCTCAAAGAAAGATGAATATCGCCTAGATAGAAATTGAATTTTTTGATATGCACCTTAACAAATGAACATATTATCTAGGGCCACACATTGCTCAAGAACTGTTAAAATTTCCTAAAGAGAACTTTACGACAAAACAAGTTTAGCAATTTCTTGGGATAATTAATTATCTTAGAAAATTTGTTTCAAACATTGCAAAACTGCTGATTCCATTGCAATCAATGCTAAAGAAAAATCTCCCTTCTTGGGGAAAATCCCAAACTGAAGTAATCGCTGAACTTAAGGAGATCATGCAGACTCTTCTTCCATTGCGAATCCCATCATTAGGAAAGAGAATTCTCCATACTGACACCAATGATGAATATTTGGCAGTTATCCCGTTCGAAGAAATTGATGGTAAGAGACATCCGTGTACTTATAAAAGTGGAAATTTTCCCAGGTTGAAATGTATTATCATTCCACTTTCAAAAAAATCTTGTCGGTGAAAAATGGAATAAAAAATTTGAATTCCATCTCATTAGCCATCATTTTCTGGTAGAATTGGACATGACATCTTTTCCCCAAATGACCAAGTTCAAACAGCAAATTCCACATTCTTAACTGCTAAATGATTTTCAAAATACTCTTTTGAAACCAAACACATTGTTGGAAAGAATGATGTGCTTGCTTACTTTTTGTCAAGACCAAAAGTACTAGCAGAAATCAACATGTATATCATGAGGTGTGCTTTCCATACTTTTCACCACAATGAAAAGTATAAGATCAAAAGAATACGAGATTAGCTAAGCTGGCAATACCCCCAAGAGATTATTGAACAAATGTAGAATGACAACCTTACCGAAAATCTGGAAAGCCTTATATGGCAATGTCATACAGATCTATTCAGACTTTATGGAAGTTCAATTCTTTATTCTTTTGGATTAAATTTCAGCTATCCGTTCATACACCCTCTAATTTGGAAGGAAGATGACTTCTCTGATAAACTCTAATGGTTATTATGGTACTTAACCAATAAGTACTTAATAGCTATTAAAATTCCCACTAGAAGGTTTATTGCCAATTTGGATATTCGAGCTCAATCGAAACACTGAAAAGGAAAGTGACAGGAACCTCTTAGCTTCCCTTAATTGATTTTATCTTACCACTCACCGGAAGCATCTTCTACAACAAGAATTGAGAATTGTTTGACTAGATATAAAGATCCACACTGTTCTATTCTTCCGACAATTGTGGGCTTTTGTAAAAAATAATGGCAGCATCACCAATGCCCCACAAATTATAGGAACCACATTCTATAAACCTTAATCGCACCTTAAGGAAGCTCGGATTTACAAATTTTTTCTAGGACCCGTTGATTGCTGTGGACACCAGTACTGAGAACTCCAAAGAATTTTGTGCCAAGAAAACAAAACCATTCTCGAAGATGTATGGAATTATAATGTACCTACATTATGGGATCATTATAGCCTTACGCCAAAAGCCAAAGAAGCACTCGAAGAATTCAAACATGGTGCAAGGACAACTCCATCATCACATGAGCAAGAAATGATAGATACAAATGATCCTGCACAATCATCCCAAGACCCCAATGCATAATGTGGGGGTTATCTCTCTCAAGACCCCTATGATCAAGGACTCATGTTCTTATCTCTAGGGATGGACATATCCTACTATGCTCAACCATCCAAGTGGTCTCAGCAAAACATGTCTGCCGACACTACAGGATCTTCTAGGAATCATGAAGAAGCATTTTCATTAAATGAGGCAAATAGATGGAATACTCAAACTCTTTCTAAAGATCCACTTGCAAGACTTGAGCAAAAATATGAAGAACATCTTCTAGCGGAAATGCATAGTTCTGATGACTTAGACTACAACTACAATGCCCATGATGGAAGAGATCGTGAGCCTGGTTATTGTTTATATGTGACCTCTTAATGTTTATAAAAGGCAAGGATGATATAATGTGTTGGGCAGAGTCCCTCGAAATAAATTAAGTGTTTTGTTAAACTCTCAATGTCTTTTTAAACACTTCCTCCTCTCTAACTTGTAGACTTTGAGGGAAATTACCATCATTTATTGTCACTGTTCATATCGCGGAAAATAATTCATTGCCAGATTTTTGTCATGTAGGGCAACTAACATTCACTTTAGCGATTGACAGCTAAAATTCATTGGAATGACTGTATGATCAAGTTGTTAAAAGATTTAAGACTAAATTAGTCAAACTTAAAAGATTTATGATTGAATGAGCATCCGTATAATAACTTTAGGGCTTTCAGGCAATTATTTCTTAAAATTTAGGATATAGTTTAGTGGAAAAATTATAATCCTAAACTTAGCAAAGAGAAAATGGGATTAGGATTAATGAGAAACAAAAAAGTTCAAGGAACAACGGGTTAAACAAAATGATCCTCATGCCAATTGAGGACACTTCCATGACTTCATTGCTTGCTTTATTTCGAAAACATGAGTAATGTTAGAATGTCCAACTCAAAATCTATAGGTGGATGAGATTGCATGCATTTGTTACAAATAAGGGCTTGGAGAGGTTTTGGCTATTTTAAATAAGGACCTAACCACTTCGACTAGCAAAATATTCTGGCCAATCAGGGGTATTTTCATCCAAAGACAACATTAATTTTAAGTATAATTAAATTAGATTAAAAGTTAAAAAAGGGCAAAATTACACCACAAGTGCCTTAACTTGTGTACGGCGCTCATTTTAGTGCTATAACTTTTTGTGGGCTCATTTGAGTGCTATAATTTTTGAAAAACGATATTTTCAGTGCCATCATAAATCTGTTTGACCGAAAATCTGAGGTGGAGTGTTTTTATTAATTTCCTACGTAGACGTGTCTCACCGGAGGCTCTAGTCAACAACCAAACCACGAACGATGCCGTCTTACTCACTTTCCTTCAAATAAGAACCATAAATCCCCAAATTGAAAGAGGAACCCACAATTGAAGCCCTAACCATTCATTCAACCGAAATCCCACCCTAAGTCGATTTGTCCCCAAAATGAACAATTCAATCTTGCAAATGGAGGGTAGGAGTTTCAGTAGTAGCTTGAATTCGTTTCAAAGAAATGAAGAAGAAGGTGAATGTTACTATCATTGTGGATTATCGAGTCCAATAAGAATATCTTGGATTCAATTGAATCTCGGGAGAAGATTCCATGAATGTGGCAAGTATAGAGAAGGCTCAAAGTGCAAATATTTCAAATGGGTTAGTGCGAAATTCTCTAGTCGAGCGAGAGAGGTGATCTTGGAGCTACTTTAATGACTGCATGAACCTCCACCTATAATGATGGGTGAGTTGGAGGATGTTGACTCAATGCTTAGAATTTAATTCTTTCAATATAGTAATTAGACTATTCATAGATATTCAATATAGTCTCTAAACTTTCAATTTGTTCAATCTAGTTTATCAATTTTTTTAACAAAATCAAATCAGTCCTTTAGTGCTATATCTACTGACTTTAATTTATAGATATTCTCTTAAAGTCCTTTTTAAATAAGAAAAAATTTAGATTCATATAATACATGAAAATTGTCCTTTTAAATAAGAAAAAAAATAATATATCTCGGCGAGAAGAGATATGCGATATCTAATATCCAGTGGTTTTCATTTTGTTAGTAGTTGATCATCACGCTTGTCCACCAAGGGTCATAATGTCAACTTTCACGAAAGTTAACATTGACATATTTGTGACTTTGACTAATCCCTAGCCTAAACTTTTGTATTATTAACGTAATCGGACCAATGATTGTGCCCTCCACATCGTAAAATGACGTCAATGTCCATGAGACGTAAGCCGTTTCTCAGGCATATGGCGAAATTTTGCATAGCAATGCTAAAGTTTAGATGACAAATGTAAAAAAGAAATCCCACTTTTCTTTTGCAAGTTGTCAACATAACCTTATTACACTTATGCTAATTTAGTTCTAAACCTTTCAAGTGGTTAATTTAGTTCTAATTTTTTTGACAATTTATCAATGAAGTCCATCTGACAGGCGAGGGCCATGACACCCTTGCTAGATCTGGGGCAGCCCGGTGATCTACGGACACATAATTTTTCTTGTTGTTCTGTTGTCCACTTCCTGCCAGTTACTAAAAATGACTTGGTTTATCTGGATCTGCTATTCAGCATTTCAGAATTTACTGATTTGAGCTCTTGGGTTGATCTTGCACTTAGAAAAAGAGTAGTTTTAAGTCAGTGGTTATGGAGCGCTTGAGATTGAATGAAGCATTTCGTGGATGGATCACTCTAGATCTTCTTGGAAAACTTGACACTCTGATTCCAGCTAAGTTGCTTCGTGGATCCTGCAATGCCAGCACGAGTCAGGTTTGTATTTATTTGTCTCTTGGCTTCTTTTTGACGATTAGCACCGCGACAACATGCACTAACAGAACCTCTATTCCACATTCAATCAAATATTTCTTATTTGACAGTATGATTAAGATTTTAGCTTAGGAGTAATTGGCGTTGACTTATTTATTTGTACTCTAAAACTTGACTCTAAGGAACAAAATGTATGTTAGTAATATTAGGATATTTAGATATCTCTTAGAGATATTTAGGATATTTACTATGATTTTCTATATCTATTTTGGTTATGCATATTTGATTCAATTTTCTTTGATTTCTTTTATCTAAGTCTATAAATAGGCTCTCCATGCACTCTTATATCGAAATATACTGAAATTTCCCAGTTTTATTTTCTACTTTACATTAAACTATGCGAATGACACTTAGGGCTGCTAAACATTGATGAGGGGGGCTCTTGAAGTTGCTACTGTTGGATAATCTCTAATATTAGATGTTCTACATTGTTGTGCCTGAACTATGATTCAGACATCAGAGCACTGCAAAATGAAGATGGATCTTTCTCTGGGGATCTATGGGAAGAAGTCGATACTTGGTGTCTTGTCCTCGTCTTTGATCAATTATTATTTTTGTGTTTCTTGGAAATGTATCTTAATTAATTGACACCCCTTCCACCCCTTTTTTTCCCTTTGAGGCTTCTCTTATTGTGCTGTATGCTTTCTTGCGATACTAAAATGGTTGGATTCAATAAATGTGGAGAAGGCTTAAGTTATATAGTGAGTTGCAAAATTTTGGACGGCGGGCTTGGTTGCATTCCTGGTGCAGAGTCTTATGCAGGGCAAAGTTTGTCATAAACCTTACGCCGGAGCTTTTTTCCCGGTTTCTAATTTCTGATTGGTGCTTAGTAAGTCATGTATTTTCTTAGATACACGGTGGTCTTCTAATTATGTTCCAAGAACACATCCAAAGAATATCGCCACAATTTTAAGACAATCCTTAAGACTCATCTTAGACATGAGAAAGTATACTGATTCTGGAGGAGAATTAGGCGTAAAAAAACGAAACACCAAGCAAGTAAATTAAGACGCACAAGAGCTTGACCAAGTACCTTGCTACAAAGTGGCTCATTTCTCTCTCTTCTTTCAATTCAAATAAGAAGATATTTGCAAAACGGAGAACAGGAATGTGGGAGCAATCATGAAGCGACAATATTTGGTGTTCTTGCTTCAATAGATAACAAAGCTGTGTGTATTTTGTTTAGCCAATTGTCCAGTCGGTCGCATAGTAAATTTGACCTATGGAATCCGTAGCCATATGCAACAGACCTCAAATTACCAATGGATATATATATATTCCAATTTAATTCTATATGATGAACCAAGAAGAGAAGCATTGTTTGCTTCATTTTCAATCATTGAGGGCTTCTCACAGGTAATAAAGAGATCATGGATACTCATTAATGCGACCATTATCTAAACCTTAGAATATACTTACAGACAAACTCTTCATGAGAATATGCTCAACATCTTGTGTAGAGGGTTTTGTGAGCTCTGCAATAACATTCATGGGAATGATTCAATTCTCATATGGTCGATGGCAAACATTTACATCGCTGTTCTCCTTCAAAGTTATTTGTAGAATTTTGAAGCTTTCTAATCTCAAGTCAGCTCACCAAATAGACATAATTCTTGGAATACCCCAACTAGCAGATGCAAAACACGCCGGCACATGACTCTTCTCAATCGAGCAGTCCACAAAAGCATAGCAACATAATTAGCCTAGACATATAGATAGTCAAAACAATGCAAGAAAGCATACCTTTATACAACTATTATCATATGAAGCTAGAGCTAGAGCTCGAGCTCATGCTTAACTACGCAAAGATAAATAACACAATTACATTCAACTAGACACCAAGTGCCACACCAAAAAAACAACCCCCCCCCCCCCCCCAAAAAAAAAAAAAAAAAAAAAAAAAAAAAAAAAAGAAAAAAAAACCAACTGCCACACCACTCGTACCTGTTCTTCAGCGGTTAGCCAGTGATCCGGAACTTGAGTGCGCCTTTTTACTCCTCGGTCGTCTCCTTGTGAGTTTGCCCTTTTCCCAAAGCGCGCGAGTATCACGTGTGGGCACCGACTGCCGAAAAGTTGTCAAAGTAAGCCTTCTTTTTCAGTCTATCGAATTCCTTAAAGAAATGGTGAAAACATGATTTGACCCATATCACGATTCACTTCTTGTGATATTGACGTAATACGGGACGCGAGACATTGCGGTTCTGCATTTGAAAACTGAGGGAACGAGAAAATTGGGAAGAAGGCAGTGCTTAATCATAATGTTGTGTTCAAGTCTGACCATGCCTTTAATTATTGCTTTGCCTAAACTTTGTATTATTGACATAATCAAACCAATGATCGTGCCCTCTACGTAGTAAAATGACGTCAATGTACGTTTGATACAATTCATCTCTTAAGCATCGGAGAAATGTTTTATAGCAGTGCTAAAGTTTAGATGACAGATGCCAAAATCTTCCCACTTTTCTTTTGCAAGTTATCATCCTGATATGGAATAACGCTGCCGGATATCTCTTAACTTTATTGGTTTGTGCAATGTCATCTTTGAATGTTTCTCTCTCTCTCTCTCTCTCTCTCTCTCTCTTTTTTTACAATCAAATTCTCGAACTATGATTGTTCGTTCACATTGGACCTTCCATTAAAAGACGGAAAAAAAAATGCTTATGTGACCGTTAAATGCCAAGTTGACTCAGTGTGGCTCCTACGTCCTTAGTAGAAAGATTAAAGAAATAAAAAATAATTAAATTTTCTTCGTCGAAGAAAATTTGGCGCGACAACACCATCTTGAGCCCGAGCCCACAGGCAATTTGTCGATACTGTTCGAGTTTGACGAGGGGAGTGAGGACAGAGGCCGGAACCTCAGTAGAAGCCCGCCCGATCGGCTTCGACTTTTGAAGCGGAGGCGGTGGCATCTAGGGTGAGGTGGTGATGGCTCAGAATTGGAAGGCTCACCTTCGGCTGCCCATGGCTTTCTAAACGGTGTTGCGTCGATTTCCGACAACGTTGAAGAGATTGGAGAGGACTGGAAGTTCTTCTCTGTCCTTTTTTTTTTTTTTCTCATTTTTGTAAGTCAGTCATATTTCCGGCCTAACCCAGCCCAAAATTAAATTAATGCTAATCCAAGTTGATCGGGTGGAGCAGATTTTTCAATAAAAAAGCCACCCATTTGCAACTATACTTTCAATTACTAAAACATCAAAGGAACTCGCAAACTCATTGCTACACCAATCTTTATCTGCGGTAGACAAACAAGCATTCCTCTTTTTTTTTTTTTTTTTTTTTTTTTTTTGGTGACCCGGAACCACCGTATAGCCGGTAGCCGGCGGTGTAAACCCGGACGGACTGAGCCACTACCATAGACTCGGCCGCGGGTGAGTCGTGCGAATGCGACACCTCTGGGATTCGAACTTTTCCCCTTCATAAGGGGGAGAAAGCCCGAAGTCAGCTGCGCCACCGCGGGTGGTGGTAAGCATTCCTCTTTTGTATCATAGATATGGGGGAAAAAACCAAATAAATGCCCGAAATGCACTCATTTTCTCCATAAGGATTTGAAGTGAATATTATTTTAAATAAAAACCTAAAGTGGCCATATCAGTCTAAAAAAAAACCTTAAGTAGTTATATTTATTTTAAATAAGGGCTTAACCTCACTGGCTCACCGGTCGGCAAAAAATTCCAGTCGACCAGAGGTATCTTCGTCAAAATACAATTTAAATTTAGATTAAATTAAATTTTTTGGTTTGAAAATTAGATTAAAAAATAAAAAAAAACACTTTAACTTAAAAAAGAAAAAGAAAAAGCAAAGGCGGGAGGGTCTCCTCCTATATGTGGCTGCTGCCCCATTGTCGATGGGTCGACAATAATGGCCAACGACCCTCGCCGACTGAAGGCAAGGGCCTTGCTAGTGATGGAGAAGGCGGCGACCCTCGCCTAGGCCGGGGTCAGAGTGAGCAACCCTCACTCAAGCTGGGGTGAGGGTAGGCGACCTTTGCTCATATTTGGGAGAGGGTTGTTGGCCCTTATTGATGCATCGGCAACCTTGCCGGCCATCGTCGCCGCCCCACTGGGGATGGGGTGGCAGCCACAGGCGGGAGGGAGCCCTCCCTCCCGTCTCTATTCTTTAAAAAAAAAATGTTTTGTTTTTTATGAAAAAAAGAAAAAGAGAAAAATTTAAAAGATGAAATTGCCTTTTTATCAAATAGTGAGTTTAGGCTTTTTTTTGAGACTAATATGACAACTTTAAATCTTTATTTGACATAAGGTTTACTTTAGGCTTTTATTCGAGAAAATAAGAGTATCTTAGGCCTTTATTTGAAATAATATCTATTTTAAGCAATTGTTTGAGAGAATAAGGGCACTTCAGGATCTTACTTAGAATTTTCTGTAGAAATGACAACAATTTATTGCTTATGCCTATTTAGGATCAATATTTTTCCCAAAAATCAACCAACTAATATTAAATTAACCCCAATAGCAACCGATCACGATATTCCAGTAATATTAACCCTAAAGCAGTGAAGATAGTGCTAAACATTAAAGCAAGACAAAACCAACACACAAATTTTACGTGAAAAACTCAATATAGGAAAAATCATTGGATCACTCAGACTTTTACTACTAACTAAGAATAGCAGGATACACAATAGTTCAATCTAATAACATGGCTAGAGGCTCTTCACATTAGCAAAATATCATCAACACACAAAAGTGGATTAACACAAAAAAGCAAGAAAGATCTAACCGCTATAAGAGAAAATTAAGAGACAATTTGGATAAGATTTTAACAAACAAAACCAAACCTGTAAATCTTAGACTCACGGACAGCCTACTGAAATCGAATATGGACTACCACTTCTCTTCTTCAAAGCAAAGCTTTTTGCCTCCTTTTTTCTCTGTAACAACGAATTGGTCGTCTCTCTCTCTTCTAAATCAAGAGCATTCAGCCCTATCTTTTTCTTTTTTTTTTTTTTTTTATTTAAGATGATGAGATGGGACCCACAATAGGTGGACTCAGCCCAACAAATATCTCCCTTCGCTTCACGAGGGAAGTTTCATTATACCCGCTTTATCTATACAAGAATCAAGTTTCACTATTGGTAAAGCTTTAGTCATCATATCAAATCTATTATCATTGGCATAGACTTTCTTAAATAAAAAGAGCTTCTCTTCTAATTTATCTCAGATCCAATGATAATGATAAGGCATTGGTTTGGGTAAAGCAACTGGATGCATTTGAACATCACTCTACCTTCAGCAATATGACAAGAATAAAGCATCCCCGCATAATGATGTCTTGTATTTGCACGAATAGATATGATCTTGTTGGAGGCAAGACCGCTCATCTCTAACTAATAACAGCAGCTACCAAAGAGTTGATATATCTAGAGCAGTATCATGATTCACTCTTTGAGGACAAACACCCTCTAGAAATGCAGAGATCGGTTTCCCTATGTCTTCTTTAGTTTGCCTGCAAACCATAAATGGTGGAAGTTGAGATCAATGGAGTAACCTGACATGCCTAAGTTTCGATCACTAAAACATGTGTGTTTATAGTATTGCCTCTTATTACGTAACCTTTTGTTTTGATAGGGCATTTTTTCGAAACATACTAAAACTGACATGTTTGCATCGTGATTGGGAACTGCTTTTCAAGGGGCTTTGTGAGGCTAAAGGCCTTTAAGCAAAAATAAAGGTGTTTGGGAAAAAAAATTGGAAGGGATTTAATGGCAAAGCTAGCATTTCTAAGGCTGAAAGCCCAAGGCAAGTTGGGGGCTGCCTTGGGCTTTTCAGCATTCTCGGCATGTTGAGGGTTCATTAATGGAAAATTTTATTTTGCCTTTGTTGTCCTCACAAATTTATTAAATTTCAACTTTGACCCTTTTGAAAATCCTAGATTTTTGTCGCCGCTTGCCTCTACGGTCTTGCTTCTCTCGTGTCATTTTCTCCGAGTGTGAGAGAGAGTGTGGCGGAGAGATTTCTTTTAGCGCTCCATTTCTCTGCCACCGCCGCCATCCTACTCCTCCTCTGTCGCCGTAGTGAGTTTGGGAGAACGGTAGGCATTTTTCTTCTTTCTTCAAAATGTTGTGTGCCTGTTCGGTGCTCTTGATTAGATCTATGCATGATTTGATGTGCAAACGAGCTGTTTTTGGTGGGATGGGAGCTGATGAGCTGCGCTAGTTTGAGTTTTGACCGGATCTTTCCCTGAGAGTTTCGTTTCACTTGTTTTGCAGAGGAGTTTTCTTTGATTTTCTGGGTTGTGAAGTTGGAAGAAGCGTGCTTTCCGGATTTTGATCTTCAGTTCCTTTCCAAGAGATTGATGTGTTTTGACCCATGATTTGTTTCCGATTGATCCGTCGAGTGAATTGACGATATGGGCACGTTGGTTTCGATCTGTCTTTCCAGCAAATTTTTCGGCCATGAAACAATATGCCCTGAACCAACGGCTTGTAGTTGAATTGTTTGATCAAATGTCTCGACCAAGGAGCATTCCGATTTTTATAGCTCTTGTGCGTATTTGTTCTGCCTAGTTTTTGTTTTAAAAAAAAAAATGTATGTCGCTCCCAATGAGTCCTGATCAGCTTATCCCCTTTACCTATGCACTCGCCCGGACACAGTCGGGAATGATGTCAAAGCTTGTCCGATGGTTTTTGTCCTAATTTCGGAAGCTCATTTAGCGCTTTCAATCTGCAGATGTTTGTTGCTTTGGGAAAATCCAACTTGAATTCAAAGAAGAGAGCCTGGTTCTGCTGAAATTGATGGTGGGAAATGAAAAAAATTTGAGTCGCCTCGAACGGAAGTGTGGAACTAATCTTGAACTGGTTGATCTTCCTGTGTGAATATATAGTCATAGTACTTTGGATCACCTGATCAGTTGGACTAATCAACATCGATTGACAAGTCGGAATTTCTTGCACATTGCATGATGGCTCTGCTTCAGTATCTCTTTGTTGGTTAAAAGTCCTGTTACTCTGACTCCCGAAAGTAATTTGTGATGTCGACAGTGAAGGGAAGCTCGTGGTGGTTAGATATGAGATGTGTTGAGGTAACTTAATGGCTTGTGGGTATGGGAATATGGATTAGGAAGTGCTAGGATTTCATCTCTTACGTCAAATTGAAGACTAGAAGTATTGGCAGTGTGGTGAGGCCCCTGCAATGTACCTAAGGAGGATGTTTGTAATTTTCAACGGAAACCTATTTCTTTCTTTGATGCATATATAATTATGTTTATTATAATGAAATTATTCTTTCTTTTTGTTAATATATCTATTTTATATATACATCTCAGTGCAAAAATATAAACAAAAATAGTCATTGAATTTGTTAATATATTTCTTATATATCTCAAAGTGCAATATATATATAAAATAGTCATTGAATTCTTTAATATATCTCTTTTATATATACATCTCAGTGCAAAAAAAAAAAAAATAGTCATTGAATTTGTTAATATATATCTTTTTTTTTTTGGTCGGTAAAAAGGAAACTTCATTCACGAAACAGCAAAATTACAACAGTTAAACACCTCAGTACTTAACATATCAAACAAAGCAAGAGGGTGGGACTCAACCCAGTTGGAGGGAAGGATATTTTGGCCATGGGCTTTTGCGGCCCAGTCGGCCACAACATTTGTTTCTCTTCGGTAGTGGTTGATGTGTAGGGTTGGGAAGAGACGGAGCAATGCCGTAGCTTCAGCGAAAAGAGCCCTGTGCTCCCATGGTGCGCGATATGGCTCATGAATTGCATCAACCATAGCCAGACAATCAGATTTGAGAAGGATGTCTTGTCGATTCCTTCCTTTAGTGATGAGGTATTGTAGAGCAAAGATGAGAGCATGGATTTATGCTTGCAGGGGCGAGGTATTGTAGAGCAAAGATGAGAGCATGGATTTCTGCTTGCAGGGGTGAAACAGAGGGGGTTTGTTGGACCCTGCCATTGATCATATTACCTGAGGAGTCGCGGCAAATGCAAGAGATAGCACCGTCATCCATGATTGTAGGGAGGGAGGTGTCAATATTGATCTTAATCACACCAGGATCCGGAGGGCACCATATCAAATCCGAAGGGGGACGGCGAAGAACAGGCTTCCTTGTTGATCAAGTACAGGGTTGAGTACAAGCTGCGCCTAACCTGTTGGTAAGTGATCGTATATTAGACTAGTTTCGGACTTCTTGTTGGTTGTTCAGAGAAGCTAGTTTCTTTTGACTTTGTTGCAGCAAGGTCATATGGCAGCTATAATAAGATCGGGCATGGGCAAGAGCAGCAGATACAATTTGATTTGGGTTCGGGTGTTTCCTACGGAAGATAAAATCGTGCCTTCCAGATGTGCCACAAAACATATGTAATTTGCGTAGAAACTTGTAAGTCCCTCTCCTGTTCGAATAGATGTAGTAGCCAGGCATCAAATCTGTGTTGCTGAGTGTTGTGAACAGTAAATGGTAGTTGTGCATGACTCCATACTTTCGTTGTCCATGGGCAATGTAGGAATAGATGTTATGTAGTTTCAGGGATTGGGCAATAGTCTCTATAGAGCTTACAGATAGGATCTGCTATAATATGACGATAGTAGAGATTTTCAGCAATAGCTAGAGCATTTTGGCATAATGACCATAAAAATATACGCAGTTTGGGAGTAGCTGGTACCTGCCAAATATTAGTCCAAAGTCGTTTAGGGGGTTGAAAGGATGATGAAGCCCGATTGTGAATGACTCTGCTTTCTGTTGATTTGATCTAATTATATCCATTTTTAACAGTATAAACACCATTTAATCGTCCTGTCCAAATCAGTCTATCTTCAGTATATTGCGGTTTGATCTGAATTTTGAGAATTTCATTAATGATATGATCATCAAAACTACTAGAAAGCAAAGGAATATTCCATGTCTATAGTTCTGAACAGATGAAGTCAGCTACCATAGTAGGTTCATTTCTAGGTGCCGGGCCCCTAATGATGCCTGTTGACAGCCACCTATCCTCCTTGATTTTAATCTTCTGCCCATTGCCTACTGACCATTGTAGATTAGGTGCAATAGAATCTCGACCTAGCAAAAGGCTTTGCCATCTCCAAGAGGGACCGGCGCCTCTATCCACATGCCCGAAGTCTTTGAATGGGAAATGCAACCCTTTAAAGATCCTACTCCATAGAGAGGTAGGTTGTTGAAATAGATGCCAAGCCTGTTTAGCCAAGAGTGCTTTATTAAAAGCGATAAGATCCCTGAAACCAAGACCACTTGTGTCTTTTCGATCTTTTAGGGATTCCCACTAACTTGTTTCCTTGAGATTGCCACCAAAATTTAGCAACCTTCTGTTCAATAGACTTGCATAGCGATATAGGGATTTTAAATATCGACATGGCGTACCGTGGAATAGCTTGCACAACTGCTTTAATTAAGATTTCCTTACCGCCCTTTGAAAATAACTTTTCTTTCTAGCCATCGAGTTTGGAGTGAACTTTTGCCAACATCTAGGAAAACATTTCTTTTTTAGATTTCCCCCAGTCTGATGGGATGCCGAGGTATTTGCCTGTCTTTTTCATCACTGGAACTCGTAGTTTGCTAGCGAGAGACTCCTGTAGGTCAGTAGGACAAGCACTACTAAATAAGACTCCAGATTTATTACAATTAATCTCTTGTCTCGTTGCCCAGCAGTATTGGTGTAGTATATTTACTAGGTTCTGACATTCTAGCAATTTCCCTTTGATAAAAAATATGGCATCATCAGCAAAAAATAAGTGCGAAAGGGTAGGGCACCTGTTGTTGAGTTTAACGCTTGTAATGTTGCCCATGTCCACTGCTTGGTGTAAGAGAGTTGAGAGGACATTTGCCACTAAGATGAACAAATATGGGGATAATGGGTTGCCCTACCTGAGCCCTCTCTTCATTGGAAACGGAGGGAGGGGTTCATCATTTAGCTTGACACTCATAGAAGTAGTAGTAACACACCGCATTACCTGTTGGACCCAAGATGTATGAAAACCTATCTTCAATAGATAATCTCGTAGAAAATCCCACTCAACACGATCATAGGCTTTTTTCATGTCAAGTTTGAGTACAACCTGAATTTTACACTTCCGTTTCCGTGTTCTAATTTGATGTAAAACTTCTAGGACCAATAGAATGTTATCCTGGATCTAGTGTCCACTGATAAAAGCACTATGCTCTATAGAGATTAGGGTCAAGAGCCAAGGCTTTAAACGATTGGCTAGTATCTTTGATATGATTTTGTAAGAAAAGTTGCATAGGCTTTTTGGTCTATATTGGTCCAGCTTTTCAGGGTGAGATGTTTTCGGAACCAAAGTGATAAAAGTCTTATTAAGTGCAGGGTTTAGCACACCTAAAAGAAAAAAATCTTGAACAGATCTAACAACGTCCTCTTGTAGAATATCCCAGTGAGCTTGATAGAATTGACCGTTTAAATCGTCTAGGCCAGGTGCTTTTGTGGCTCCTAATTGAAAAGTTGCTTGGCGGACTTCCTCTAGAGTTACGGCAGCTGTAAGACAGGCGTTCATAGGATCGGTCACCATTACTGGGCATTGATTTAGGATTGGGCCATAATCTCGTTGTCCCACGGAGGAGTATAAATTCTAAAAAAAGTGATGTGTCATATCCTGTAATGCTTTCTGATCTCTAACCCATTGCTGGTTTTCATTTAATAACATACTGATTTTGTTGCGTTGTCATCTCTGAATGGTGGTAGCATGAAAGAATTGAGTGTTTTTATCTCCCCACTTTAGCCATTTGACTTGAGAGCGCATTGCCTAGTATTGTTCTTCTTGTTGCCACAAGTGCTGAATTTCATTCTTTAAAGCATCCATCCGGGATTTGTCAGAATGAGAATTTGTTTTGTTGGTCAGGATCTGAATTTGATGCTGCAGTTCATTTATTTGACGGTAGCTGTCCTTGAATTTGGACCTACTCCAGCTGGTGAGGGCTGTCAATACTCTTGTTAACTTCCGAGGTAAGTCCAAAATCTAATTCTGAGTAGTTTTCCAGGCAGCTGATACTACTGAACGACACTCGTGCTCTTGTAGCCAATAAGATTCAAAGGTGAAGCCTCTCTGTTGCCTAGGTTGGATTGCAATTGTCGTCAAAAGTAGTGGGCTGTGGTCTGATCCAATGGCTAGTAGGGCGAAGACTTCAGCTGCTGGAAAGGTAAGTCGCCAGTCCATAGTACAAAAAGCCCTATCTAATCTTTCTTTAATTAAAGCATCCCTTGCTCTATTGTTGCATCATGTGAAAAAACACTCTTTACTATCTAGGTCCATCAATAGACATTCATTTAACATCTCTCTAAAAGCATTCATTCGTTGAGTAGAGGCTAGCTGCTTACCTTGTTTTTCCCATGGGTACATAATCTCATTAAAATCTCCAATGCACAACCAAGGTAAGGTGTTAAATTGGCTGATGAGTTTCAGAGCTCTCCATAAGGATTGACGTGGCTGAAAAATTGTCGGTGCATGAAGACAAGTCAAGCACATCATAGATCCACTCTCCCTTCCACATAAAACATATCAACATAGTTTGGCGTCTGTTGATCCACTATAAGGTAGATCCTTTCTTTCCAAAACACCACAAGGCCCCCTGCTATGCCTAAAGGGATGTTCCAAAAGGCCGTTTGGATAATTAAGTTGTTTATGAAGTTTTCTAAGTACCACTTCTCTGTTCTTTGTTTCCATAAGAAATAGAATATTTGGCTGTTCCCAGGCCACCAATGCCCTGAGGGCTTGAATTGTTAGGAGATTGCCCAACCCCTGACAATTCCAACTGATGAGCTTCATTTGTCTTTGGGTGGCTTATTAGGGCCAGCCACCATAGCCCAACTATTAGTGCTCTCAACTTGAAGGATTGGAGTCTCCATGAGATGGGATTCATCAAGTCCCTCTTTCAATAGATTGCAACGTTTGGCCTTTTTTTTTTTTTTTTTTTTTTTTATTATCATACCTAACTTAGTGCTCTGAGCCTTCTGATGCAATTATATTATGATTAGATATAGGGATAAGAGGTGTCGGAGCTTGGACATCTAAGTGATTGTCAGGTAATTGACGCCAATTTATTGGTTCTGCTGCAGTAAATGATTGGCCATCTTTTAAAAACTAAACAATCTCTTTACCTTTGTTCCCAGGGGGCTGTTTTGGTGGAAGCTAAGTCGCAGGCACTAGAGGGGTCTCTAGAACTATGTCATCTGTTTCAGAATGGGGTTGAGGTGAGGCATAAAAGGTATGCCAAAATGGGCTATGCTCCCGTACCTCTGCCCTGAGCCATTGTCCGAAGTACATACTATCCCTTTCTTCGAAATTTGCCTCATCATAGGGAATATTAGGGCAGGACATGGCATAATGTCCTAGTCTACCACACGAATCACAGTAGTATGATAGGCATTCATATCGAAAATCTAACCAGAAAGTTGTTCCTTCGACTCGCAGAAGTTGTCCCGGTTTAAGAGGTTCGAGAAGACTAAGCTCAACCCTTGCTTGGACAGCACAAAGAGATGTACCATCCTTACTATCAATTTTAACCGCTTGAACCTTACCAACATGTTGGACAGCTTTGCTAATGATTTCCTTTGTGCAGCGTTCTAATGGAAGACCAAAAACTTGGACCCAAAAGGCACAAGTAGAGAAATCATAGCAGTGCAAGGGAGTGTTAGGTATCCAAGGTTTGAGAATGATAAGGTGATTTCCAAAATGCCAAGGCCCAGTATCTAGAATTCTCTATTTTTCTAGTTCAGTTCGAAACTTCACAACATATAATCCTGCTTCAGGTTGTGCAATATCAACATGATCTACTTGCAAAGCTCTCCACATAGTACTTTGGAAAACTGGAAGATTTATGGAATTTTGAGTTAGAACCTTACCCACAAGGATGAGTTTACATTATGCTATTTTGTCAGCTGATGTTGCTTCATCACATACTTCAATGCTTTGTTTTTCCCATAGGCACCCAAGGTGAGTACACAATGCAGCCAAGCGTGCATCTTCTGGAGAGTTTGGAGTCGGGCCAGGAGGTTCCATGGATGGGGACGATGGCAAAGCAAAGCTAATCTAGCTGTAAGGCCCTATTTGGTTCAACATTTGGAATGCTCATTTGGGCTCTAAAGTTCCTTGGCCAAATGCAAAGCTGTTTGGTTCGTTTTTTTGCGCGACTTTGGCGAGATACAATGCATCTCCAAGTGGCCCTAAGGGCCTTTAACCTAATGCAGCTCTTGAGGTCCTTTGGCAAGTTGCATCTTTGGAATGCAACTTCCGGTATTATTCATCTCTTCGGTGGAGAAGCCAATCCGTCGCCTGAATAAAAATAAAAATAAAAATAAATATATTTATATAAAAATAAATATGTTTATATTTTTATATAAAAATATATATTTTATATTTTATTTAAATATATAAACATATCTATTTTTTTATATTTTATGTTTATATATATTTTATATAGATATAAACATATCCATTTTTATATAAATATATTTTTATGTTTAATAAATAAATAAATAAATAAATAAATTTATTTATTTATAAATATAAACATATCTATTTTTTTCTCCTATTTTTTATATAAATATATATTTATATAAACATATCTATTTTTATATATATTTTATGTTTATATTTTTATATTTTTTTATATAAAAATATTTTATATAAAAAACATAAACATATTTTTTATTCAGGCGGTTCGGCCGCCCGAATTCGGTCCGGTATAAATATATAAACATAAATTTTATGTTTATTTTTTATATAAAAATATAAACATATATATATATTTTTTTTAATTTATGTTTAATAAATATATATTTATAAAAAATATAATATATATTTATATAAAAAAATATATCCATTTTTTATATAAATATATTTTATGCTCAATAAATAAATAAATAAATAAATAAATATATATATATATAAAATATAAACATATCTATTTTTTTTTATATATTTTTTATGTTTAATAAATATATTTTATGTTTATATGTTTATATTTTTTAAATAAAAATATGTTTATATAAAAAATATAAACATATTTTTGCTTTTTTAATTTAATAAAAGTTAATTATAAATGTAAATTTTACTAAACGGTATTTTGGCCAAAGTTGTTTCTCAATGCAAATTTTATCAAACGACATTTGCATTTCGGAAAATCCCCTTTACCCAAAGGTATTTGCATTTTTGCAAATGCATTCCCCAAAAGCCGAATCAAACGGGCCCTAAGTATAGGTGATTACAGGAACCAAGTAGGGCAATTGTCATAATTATCAACCAATTCTGAAACTTTGGGGACCTTCTAGGATTGCGAAGCCAGGAAAGCGAACTCAAAGTTGTTGCATGTAGGGCCGATGAATGGGAGACACTGATGAGAAAGATGCGGGAGCAGTCGATGGAGAGGGAAGTAGTCAGAAGGAGAATTGGATAAAAAATGACATGGCGAGAACAAGGGAAACTGCAATCGGAGAAAAACAATGAAGATGGAAATGTGAAATTCAGATGGGATGAGATGGATGGAGAAGAGGGTTAGGGTTAGAGTAAAGTAAAGAGAAAACTACCATGGCTGGTAGAAGGAGAACTCGACAAAATGAGAGAGAGAATTAAGAAATTGCTTTGAAGAATAAGCTTAGATGTCTCAAGGTTTGCTCCATGCATACTTGCACCATCTCAGCAAGCATTTTATTCTAATATATCTCTTTTATATATACATCTTAGTGCAAAAATATTTAAAAAAAATCATAACTTTTGTTTTCAAATTTAAAAAAAAAAAAAAAATAAAAACTTAAATTAATTGCGCTAAAGGACTTCCCAAATTTATGTTTACCAAATAGCATTTCCCCAAAGTTACTTCTCAAGGCGCTTTTCAATTATAGTTTACCCAACATTTTTTACATTTCACCAAAGGCCTTTAGACCAAAGGCCTTTGCATTTCCTTGAAGGCTTTTTCCAAAAGCCTCTCGCAAACACACCCTAAAGGCCTTTAGCCCTCCTAAAGCCCCTTGGAAAGCAGTTCCCAAATGCACCTATCTTGTAAGAACATTTAACACCTTAAATGTTAGGGGCGTACCTGGAATCCTCGTTGCCAAACAAAAACATTTTTTAATAGATAATTAAGCATAGACTTAACTCGGGCTCTCCCAAACTCATACCAATTCTCGACTTAGGTTCAAGTTTATAACATGCAATTGATTTTTAATTAGGAATCGCCACTAATCTATTTTTGGTGGGTCGATTAGAAACCCAAGTAAAGTAATGAGAGATTTACTTTACTTCTACGAACTAGAGATTTGGGTAAGGGGACTTGGTTACGCTATATTTCTCTAACGCCCTTTTGGTACTATTTCTTTTATTTTGAAAAAAATGTTTTTGTAAGCAACTTAAATTGATTTCAAATCTATTTCCTTAACATGTGAGGCGATTATGCAGGTGTGCAAACCACTAATTTAACATCCATATAAACGCAATGAATATATTGCAAGACTAACCTTAGAGTAACGAAAGCATCTGCGTTGTTAGATTGTAATTCACATCAACAATCTTAAATATGATTTCTAATTAACACGCAATTTCTTTTTTTTTTTTTTTGTTTTCACTTAATTAATGAGAATCATGCTTTATGCAATGCATGCCCCTAATTTGACATTAAATGATATAACATGGCAACATGACTTAGTTATATGACCTAAGTGATATGACACAAATAAGCATGTAGTTTATCCTGAAGCATGAGATGGATTTATTCTAAAAAATAATTTTTTGTATTTTCCATGAGATTTGAAATTAAAGAAATGCAACACTTAAATATGCAATCTAAATTAATCTAATAACCTAATTCTAATGATGGGCAATTTCTAATTAAACGAACTTAACAAAAATCACTAAATGACGTGCATTGTATGAACCTAATTCTATATGACGTGCACATGATTTTTATTTTCCTAATAAGTATGCAATCTATCATAATATGCAATGACGTGCAAAGAATGCCATAATTCTATTTTTTTATGAAATAGGAAATTAAAATTTCCAAATAATTAAATGCATAATTCAAATTTAAAACTAACATCCTAAATGAATGCATTTTTTTTTTTTTTTTTTTTTAAAATTCGAAATAAAATCCCTATTCTATATAACCCTAAAACAAGAAATATTCTAAAACAAACATAATTCTAACTCAAATATTTTTTGGGATTTTTTCTTTTATTAAAATAAAATTGATCCAACTAACGTGATGGCAGATTGATATTCATAAATTAATGAATCATATCTCGCGCGTGAGATCGGATTGGCCAATTTTTAAATAAATCGCGAATTGAATCTCGGGCGTGAGATCGGATCGACGATTTTTTTGTGCGATTGCGAGTCATATTTCGAGTGTGAAATCGGACTGTCATGCATGTCGTGAGATTATGAAAATTTCCCAATTTAGAAGGCTACTCGAAATTACGAATATCAAAGCATATCGGGAATTTCCATCATGTGCATCAACAGATATTCCAAATAAGGAAACAGAATATTCGAAAATAAAATTTTTTACCTAATCCGGTATTGATTTCCAAATTTGGACTTTGTGCAATCGGACTGATATTGCAATTAGGGGCATTAGGGTGGTGGATGACGACTAGTGGTGGATTGTGGTGGCGATCCACTGCAGACGGTGGTTCGGCTTGGACAGCAGCCGAGATGCTGGATTCACGGTGATGCCTTGATGATTTGAGACAGGTGATGGCTCACGAGGCGGTGGGGAGGTGCATGGCTAACTCCTAGCCTTACAGCAGAGACTTCTCCGAATGCCTGCAAACTAGGAACTTGCAAAGACAATTAGGAGCAGGTGTAAACCTTTTTTTGTTTTCTGTTTATATATATGCACCAAGATCTATGGTGGAGGATGATGACTCAGTGGAGATTCCCTTGCTACGTATACCCTCCTCAAGGTCCAGACGGTGGAGAAATTTTAACTGGTTTCGCTGGCTGGATTCAGATGAAATTCAATGGGAAATCTGGGTCTCGCTGAGCAGTGCTTGGACTTTGCTGGAAGTTGCTCACCGGCCTGGAATTGCTGGAGATTCTGGTTTCGCTGCAAGGACTGACAAACCAAGCCAAAATCACCGCTTCAGCACCTTGCTCCCCAAATTTCCACCGATTTTTGTCACCAAGTAGATTGTGGTGCTTCAGTGGGGTTCTCCACAAATCTATGCACGTCGGCTTGCTGCTGGGCTGACGTGATAAAACCTAGGACGTGGTATATACGAAGGATGTCATCTGGGATTTTGGTGACTTGTCGTTATGGGCTCTGGACATAAGCTAGCAGACCGATGTGTCAACGTAGACAACGGCAAAAAGGCTGCAAACGGCACACTTGCGATGGCGGTTGTCGTCAAGGATCAACAGTGTCACGGGAGTAGGCGTTGGCGATAGGACCCGTAGCGAGTTCATGTTGAAGCTCGCGTCACGGATCGGCACATGCGGCGTGAGAAGCAGCAAGCATGGCAAAAGGATCTCTCGGCCAAGCCTTGGCGGAGAGAGAAGCTCTCTCATTGATTTTTCTCACGTGTACTTCTCAATGGCCGTGTTTTCCTCTCCGAATCCTCTCCGTCTCTCGTATGTTCTCTGTGTATTCTGATATAAGGAAATTTTTGACTCCATGTGGCCGCGTATTCACTGTAATGTGGCCCTTCTTCGAAACCCTACATGAATAACCTTTTTATAGGCAAAAAATTAGGATTTTAATTTCATTTTCAAATCAACATCCGCAAAGATTTCTTTTCCATGTAATATCACTTTTTATTTTCCACACCTCTTCTTGATTTCCTTTGCAAAAATGAATATTCTCTATTGATTTTTCAAAAATTGCAATAGGATTTTTTCAAATACAAGCTTAGGCCAATTTGCTATCTTCGTGAGCTTAGTCTAGCTTGTCAATTTAAAGCTCAAAATCACTAATTCAAACTCATCCACCATTGGTCCAATAAATGCAAAAAATGCAAAAAATGCAAATGCACTTTAAATTTATATGTTATGCAATTAATTAATTAAATAATATTTTTTAAGGGTTAAAATTAATCACTAATTTTTAATGAATAAACGGGTTGCCAAAATTTAGGTTTCAACACATAGCTAAAGAATAAAACTGAGCGCCATAGTTTTGAGACATTCCTCAGGACTCACCTTAGACGTGAGGAAGTAAGGACTTGCTGATTTTGGAGGAGAATTAGTCATAAAACAATGCAGCAAACAAGGAAGTAAATTGAGATGCACAACTGCTTGACCGTACACCTTGCTACAAGGTGGCTTATTTTTCTCTCCTCTCAGTTCAAATCAGAAGATCGTTGCAAAACGAAGAACGGGAATGTGAGATTAATCATGAAGTGACAAGATCTCGTGTTTCTGCTTCAACAAATAACAAAGCTGTGTGTACTTTGTCTAGCCATTTGTCCAGTTGGTCACATAGTAATTTGACCTGTGGAGTTCCCAAAACTCCTGGCTGCACCATGAACGTATACTGTCCCCTCAACTTGATCGATTTCACCCTCAATAAGATGAATATGAGTTGAGATTCTAATGGTTAGACTATTGTAGAATAAGGTAAATGCTTGTGTCATGGCCCGAAGAAGGCCAACCCAAGAGGTTCTTGGAGGACGGCCGTGACTCATCTGCGGTGGACCTCCTGTGCTTGCTTGGCTTCCCCACAAGTCTCCTTCCTGAATTCTACAAGGGGCGGGTTTAACCGTCAATGCGCCAAGTTCTAGAAGTTTTAGCTCTATTTATGTTGGTAGCTAGTAGTTAACATTAATGTCGGTAGTTGAGGCGGTGCGATCTTGTCCGCCGGTTAAATTCTAGATTAATGGATGTAATCCGAGAGCCTCAAGTATAAGAAGGGGTGTCTTTCCCCTTCATTTGGATCCATCCAACTATCTCAGCAATACAAAGCTCATTTCTTTCCAGAGCTCCTCTCTCTAAACTTTCTCTCTCTACGATTCGGGTATACGAGTGAGTGAGCGTTTGATCGAGCAAGGCTTGGCTTGGATGATCCAAAATAGCCCGAGTTGCCGCGCGGTCACGATCCCAATCGATCGGCCCGTGACAAGTGGTATTGGAGCAAAAGAGAGATCTGTTTCGAGAGATCAAGGAGCACTAACTATTTGAGAGAATGTCAAGCCAAGATGCTATGATGGATGGAGAGGTCATGCAAGCCAAGTAGACTCATGGCCAAGCAAAGAAAAGAGATGCCTCGAAGGATGCCGTAGTGGCGTTCAATGAGAAGATCGAGAAGGTCCGAAGTGCCATGCTCGAACTCATGGAAGGTCTTGACGATGTGCGAGACCGGATCATGGAGGTTGAGTCCTCACTCCGTGAAGACTTCTCGACTAGCCTCAACGACGCTACAGCCTCGTTGCACGACAAAGACGAAGCCCTTGAAGCATCGATTGATGTGTTGAAGGAGTGTGTCCAAGTGATTGAGGAGGAAAGCCCGCGTAGGGACGAAGTTGAAGCCATGAAGGCAGAGATCCAAGAGCTCAAGACCGAGCTCGCCCTATGCAAGCTTAGCATCACCAACGGTGCGGTGCCTACTCAAGCGGTGCCCAAAATTGAGTTGTCGAAACCCAAAGAGTTCAAAGGCAACCGGTTAGTCCAAGAAGTGAATAACTTCGTGTGGAGCATGGAGCAATACTTTGGCGCCATCAACATCCGAGATGAGTCGATCAATGTACGAACCGCTTCTATGTTCCTTACTGATATGGCAATGCTTTGGTGGCGCAATAGGTGTGATGAGATTAGGCGCGACGCTGATCCCGTGGACACATGGGATGACTTCGTGAGAAAGTTCAGTCACTACATTTTCCCCGAGTTCGCTCAACAAGAAGCTCGTAGCATGCTCCATCACCTCGAACAAAGAGGTGCGATCTGAGAGTACGTGAAGGAGTTCACGGAGCTCAAACTCCAAATTTGCAACATAAGCGAAGATGAGGCTCTCGGAGCGTTCATGGATGGATTGAAACTGTGGGCACAACTCGAGCTAAAGCGACGGGACGTGAGTAGTCTTGTGAGAGTGCTAAGCATGGTTGAGTCGCTCGTTGACCTCACCAAAGCCAAACCAAGGAGTAGACCAAGAGATTGGAGGTTGGATCAATCCGAGGACGAAGCAAGAAGCACTCCCCGAATGAGTGGGGGAGAATGTCACGGCCCAAAAGAAAGCCAACCCAAGAGATTCCTGGAGGACGGCCGTGACTCATTTGCGGTGGACCTCCTGTGCTCACTTGGCTTCCCCACAAGTCTCCTTCTCGAATTCTACAAGGGGCGGGTGTAACCGTCAATATGCCAAGTTCTAGAAGTTCTAGCTCTATTTATATCGGTAGCTAGTAGTTAACATTAGTATCGGTAGTTAACGCGGTGCAATCTCATCCGCCGGTTAAATTCTAGATCAACGGATATAATCCGAGGGCCTCAAGTATAAGAAGGGTGCCATCTTCCTCATTTGGATCCATCCAACTATCTCAGCAATACAAAGCTCCATTTTTTTTTTTTTTTTTTTTTTTTTCCAGAGCTCCTCTCTCTAAACTTTCTGTCTCTATGATCCGGGTATACGAGCGAGTGAGTGTTCAATCAAGTAAGGCTTGGCTTGAGTGATCCAAAATAGCCCGAGTCACCACGCAGTCACAATCCCAATCGATCGGCCCGTGACACTTGAATATCAGTTTTCTATTACGTATGCTAGAGCAGAGAAGATGCAAGCAAGCAATTACAACATCCTAGGATTTGCCATGAGGGTGTATGCAAACAAGGAAATGATACACTAGATTTTTGGCAACAGCACACGGACGCATATTCGAAGCTCAGCTATTCCTACACCAGAAATAGTGGTGGTCACTCTACAAGCATGAATAATTCAAAGTAATTATCTTAGCATCGACCTTAAGAATATAAAAAGAAATACTGATTCACATCAACCGCCAGCTTTTTGTATAAAACTATATATGGTTGAGTAATACTAGCTAAGTCTCTTAATAGTGCGCATGTTCACAGTAGGCACATTCGAGTCAATCAACCCACGAACTTCTTGTCTCTTCAATCATATGCAGTAGACCTCAAATTAACAATGGAAAATACAACTGCTAAAGAAGAGAACCAAGAAGAGAGTCACTGTTTGCTTCATTTTCAATCATTAAAGCTCCTCACAGGTCATGAAGAGAGTGGATGCTCATTCAAATGATCTTGATTCAAACCTTAGAATATACTTAACAGACAAATTCTTCATGAGAAGATGCTCAACTACCTGTGCGTAGAAAGTTTTGTGCACTCTGCAATAACATTCTTGGGAATGGTTCAATCTTCAGATGGTCAACTGCAAAAATTGCCATGCCGGCACATGGATACATTCAATCGAGCACTCCACAGAAGCATAGCAACATAACTAGACTAGGCATTCACATAGTCAAACAAATGCAAGAAAGCAGACCCTGGTACTGTTATTACCATATGAAGCTAGAGCTCGAGCTCATGCTTAATTATGCAAAGATAAATCACACGATCACATTCAACTAAATACCAATTGCCACACCACTCGTACCTATTCTTCAGCGATCAGTTGGTGATCCAGAGCTTGAGTTCAGGCCCATGCCTCCAGCACTGATGGAGTTAATGAATGCAACCATCGGAGCCTCATGTGGCACCAAATTCCTCCAGCCGAGCGGCACTGAAGAAGAAAATGTGCGCGAGAGTGAAAAGTGGCACTGAAGAAGGACTTGAAGCTCACGGACATCGAACTTGAAGCTCGGGGACTACGGAATCGAAGCTTGTGGACAACAGAACATGGGAAAGGAGAGACGACAGCGAACGATGGACTGGAGCTTGCGAGGAGCAAACAAGTAGTGACAAGGATTGGGTGCGAAGTCACCGAGGATCGAGCGACAGCGATTTGCTTGAGCAGCGGGAGATAGGAAGAAGAAAACGTGAAAAAGAACTCTAATCCCAATTCAATTCGGGATTTTCTTCAATTTTTTACCCAGTTACAGATTTTGGACAAAATTACCCTTGTTTTAGTCATTGGGAAATGTCGGCTGCCAACTGATGAGCTCGGATCCTTATTTAAAACTGACTTTCTCACTTCAAGCCATTTTTTGAGGAAATGGCTCTACTGTCTTTTTTTCAAAGGTGCATTTATTTCACATAAAACTCAAAATTGGAAAACACTTTTCAAAAATAGATTGGTTATATCAGTAACAAAAATTAGCCTATGGAAAAATATTTTCATTAATGAGTACAACTTATGCCTAATTATATTCTTGGGTGATGAATCCATTTTTCATTCATTCTTATAAGGGATACAAGCGATTATCTTTTGGAAAATATTTTTCATATTTTTGAGTTTTTTCGTGAAAAAAACATATCCAACCTATCATTTAAAATTTTCCCCTCTTTCTTTTTTCCTGTTCTTTCGCCGACTCTGTCTTGCTCTCTCCTTTCTTGTCTTTATTTTCCTGATTCTGCAGAAGCAAAAAATAAAGTGAGTTGAGGTCTCCTGGGCCTAAATATCTCTTAAGAAAGGCCCTTTTGTTCCAGACGGTGAGGGATGTAAGACTCCCACACACAACGGCTTATGGAGATTCCTACTAAGATGTCCTTGGTTGTGAGGGTGTAAAAAACTGAACCGAAACGAACAAAAAAATTCATTTTTTTTTGGTCAGTTCGATTCTCATTCGATTCAGATAATAGTAAAAATTGAAACTTTTTTAACTGGTTCAGTTTTTATTGGTTCAGTTAACTAAACCAAACTGATAAAATCTAAAATTTTAATTCTTGCTCTTTTCTTTGTTTCTTAATTTCAAAAGTGAATATACACATTTAACCTTGAAGTCCCCTATTTCTTTTTCCTTTTCTTTATTTTTCTTCTTAATTGGCTGGTCAACAACCACGACGGTGAACTGGAGCCTTGCTACAGGCTGACCCGTTTTGAGTTTCCACTCATCTAATTAGGCAAGGCGGAGCTCACCCAATGCCTATGAGCTTGAGCCCGCTAGATTTGGTGAGCTGGGTGAGGCGAGCGAGCTTGGCCTTGCCGTTGAGAAGCTGGCGAGGCTCGACCTCATTAGAATTTGGCAAGCTCAAAGCCTCGCCAACCTATGGTGAGGCTCCAGCTTGCATTTGGCTAGCAAGGCTTGAGCTCACCAGATTCTAGCGGTTGAGCCTCGTTGGCCTATGGCGAGGGTCCAACTCACCTCTAGTCGATTGTTGGCTGGCGACCGGCTAATCAAGAAGAAGAAGAAGAAGAAAAAGAAAGAAAAAGAAAAATAATAAAAAAGAAAAAGAATAAAAATAATTTAAAAATAATTTAAAAAAATTATTGCAAGGGGTGCATATAGGAAAATATTTTTCTTACCGAATAACGAAAAAATATTTTTAGTTTATTTTCAAATTTCAGCTGAACATCGGAAAATAGAGTTATTTTCCTAGAAAATGACTTTGAGGAAAATATTTTATAAAAAAGCCATATTTTCTGCAAAATGAACATAGCCTTAATGAAATGTTAATTTTCTTGGGCTCTAACATTTGTTTCATTAATTTTAGACCACTTCACCATTTTGTAATTTGTCTAATTTACAATTAGTAAATTAAGATAATATAAAATTCATTCATCTTTCTCGTAATTAAAATTAATTTATTGATACCGTTGATATCTCTAATTATATCTACGGAGATATGCAAGACCAATTCTTCTCTAAGCCTATTACGTGAATTCATAATACAAAGTATGCAACCATGGATTGTGTCCTCAAGCCTTCATTATCTATTATATGGTGTAATAGGTTACATTAGATTTCATGCAAAAAATAAGGATTTTGGTGTCTTTTAAAGTAATAAATTAAGTAAAATGCTAATATTAAGGTAATTGAATTGTACGGAATTTAAGATTACATTTTATTTATATCCAAGTGGTAGCATTTGCAAAAATGTTTTTATTTAGAAAAGTGATGGCGGTATATTGAATTAATTTTTCACCTAATTAAAAAAAATGAAATTCATGAAAATCAATGAAGCTTTTATCTTGCTTGACAAAAAACAATTCGATTGGAAAATTAATCTTACAATATATAACAGCCAAAAAAAAAAAAAACAAAAAAAAACAAAAACTGAAAAACCAAATGAAAAACCAAATTGAACCTGGATTTCGATTTAGTTCAGCTTTAGTTCTGATTGGATTTCGATCTAGTTTAGTGAATTTTCTTATCCATTTGGTTCGGTTCGATTTTCCAAAAAAACCTTGGTTGCCCATTTTATAATCAGTTTCTTGTCGAATGCTACTAGCCTGACCGTCCTCTGCGGAATGACAGTAGGACGAGCAAAGGCCAGCCACAAAATATTTTGGAGGAAATCGGTAGACCTACTCAACCGATTTCAATTTTGACTCAATGTTTTTTTTTTTTTTAATTATTTCTACATTTCCTTATTGCAAACTCAAATTGAGAGACAAAAAATATGAGAGGACCCACATAATTAATTTTCTTGAATATTAAGAAAGAAAAATTAAATCTGATACCAAAATATAAATAATTACATACATTGATACCGAAATATAAATAATTACATACACTTTTAATTTCCTTATTGCAAATTCTTGATCGATTTTCTTTGTCTGGAGAATAACATACACTATTTTAAAAGTTGCAATTGAGTTTCATATATTTCTTATTATTTGAATATTATCACTTTGATTTTTTTCTTTAAATAAGACAAGAAAATAATTTTTACATGGAAAATGCATTTTCATATAATAAAAACAAAAAACCTGTTAACCAAGTCTCCCACTTTGAAGATGGAAAACGCTTGGCTGATGTTTGACCGTCTTTTTTCTTGGGCTGACGGTACCGTGAGCCAAGCATTTTCCTTCATTGTCTCTCTTTATTAGAATAAAGCAAAGATAGAAAGCAAATAAAGCAGAAGAAACAGCAACGATCTATGAATACTAAAAAGGCCCACCGTTTTCTGTAGAGCATCCCCCTGTATCTAATTCAAAGTTTGTTGGTTGAATTTCCGAATCTGACACTTGCTTTGTTCCATTCAGAATCTTCTCTCTGTAAGACTCCCAATCGAGGAAAGAGGGAAATGAATCAGAGTCGGGTAACTTCCCACTATCTATTATGAGTATCCGGCACTCATTTGGTATTTTTGAGCTCGATGCATCAAAAAGAATTTCCATTGATCTGCAATGAACAACAATCAATTGCTGCAAACACTCTAATTTGTCAGCGCCCTCAACAACTTGTAGGCTGTCACACCTTGAAATCTGTAACCACTTCAAGTTCTTCAAGCTTGATAAACTGCCTAACCTTTTCAATAAAATGCAATTTTCAACAGAAAATTTTCCCAGTGATTCCAACGTAGAAACAAATTGAATATCCTGTACATCTGAGCAACCCCCCAAACATAATTCTTGAAGCATCTTTAGGGAGCTTGGGACAAGGAACGCTCCTTTCCAACGATCAGTCAACTCGAGACCTTGTAGCTCAATGCACCCCAGCTCCCCCGGCAGACAATCCAACCTTTCGCTATATTTGCTGCCCTGAGTATGTAATCTCTCCGACGATCTATGAATAGGAAGAAGGCACGCCGTTTTTCGTGGAGGATCCCCTGTTGCTGTTGCTGAGTCTTTTGTTTTCACAATTGGTGTGCATGATACATTGGTAGATGACAGGCTTGATAGCCTAACAATGGAATCCGGTAGTCTTGTAAGTCTCACGGATGATACGTCCAGCTTCGTTAATGACACCAATTTTGAAATTGAGTTGGGGAGTTCATTCAAGTTATCACAATCCCTAAGGGAGAGGTGCGGAAGATTTTGTAGCTCTCCAATTTGTTTAGGCAATTTTCTTAGTGCCCTACATGACCCAATGCTCAAGTCAGTCAGACACCTCAATTTCCCAATAGAAGAGTCAATTTCCATCAAACATGGACATTCACAAATATTTAACTTCTCTAAAACCGAGTATTCAGGAAAGGTTGGTGTCCCATACATTGACCGATTTAATTGAAGAGTGAGAACCTTCAATTTCCTTCCCCTCTACAAAAGCCAATGAACCATCATGATAGACAAGAAATAGATGTGGATTTAGACTACCGATGTGTAATTTATGTCATATGATCCTCTCAATAAATGATAAAATTATATTAGAAATCCATCAAATATTGTCCTTCATTGAATGGAAAAATTAGACTAAGAGGAAAACCGGCATACCTTGATTAGTCTCTCGACCACATCATCTGTGAAATTAAGGTTAGAAAGAGTCACCACCACCACGTTTTCTAGTTGCAACAAATTGGTTGCCACAAAATATTTATGCGGATGATACCAATAGATCCATTTCAACTCGGAAAGACAGCCTGTAAAGTCGCCTTGGCAGGTTACATCATACGACCAAAGAAACTGCATATGTGGGAACCGTTTAATTTCCTCCGAAGTGATAGTTATAGGAGGTAGAAGAAAACGCTCCAATGGCACAAAAAGTGCTTGAACGCTTCACTTGATCTGCCAATGACATTGAGGAGTAGAAGCAGAAATTTGTCAATATTCCACATTTTTATTTCGTAGAAAAGAAGAAAGAATGAGACAAAAGAGTAGCTCCCAATTCAAAAATGCGAATCCTCAATTAAGAATAGGGCAAGCAATTTTCTATTCAAATTTGGTCATACTTTACCTCTGTTGATTTTAATTCACAAATGATGTTGTCTCTATCCCACAACCTGGTACGCTGTTGTTTGGCAATGGCCCTTCCAAGATCTCTAAATTGATCATGCATCCCAAAGCTATCATCGTCTAAAACCTTTATCATGCACCTCTAAGTAAGGACATCAATGGCATCCTCTGGGCCAAACCCACAATCTTCCCACACGTACAGTGGAAATTAGTCTTATTCACACCGATGAAAAAGCATGCAACATCGAGAAATATTTGTTGTTGATCCGGCTCTAAGGCATCATAGCTAATCCTTAGCTTTCCCAAGACATCTTTATGAGGTGATTTCCTTAGCTTCTCTAGCCTCTCTTGCCATATTTTTATGTTTTCCTTACCAAAAAGTGATGAACCTATTGCTTCAAGAGCTAAAGGTAGTCCACCTGTAGTAAATACAATGCCTTTTGAAATAGCGTAGTAATTGGCTGGAGGAGAGTTGTTATCAAAGGCATGCCTACTAAAAAGCTTAGCTGCATCTTCATGGCTCAACCCCACTAATTCATAATCCTTGAATTTATATTTAAATCCCCTGATATTCAAAATGCTCTTGTCCCTAGTGGTAACAAGTATCCTAGTACCAGGATAAAAAGAATTCACTCCAATAAGTTTTTGGATCTGGTTGACCTCATCAACATCATCCAATACAATTAGCATCTTCTTGTTGCAAATTGTTTCTCCAATCATATTGATCCCATGAGCAATGTTATCAATGTTAGAAGTCACTCTAGCATAAGAGATATCGGACAATAACTTTTCTTGCAGCTCGACTAAGCCCTTGGTTTTTGTTGTTTCTTTCACGTCATCAAGAAAGCTGCAGTTTTTCCCAAAGCGAGGACATAGTTGGTTGAAGATAATCTTGGCTAATGTTGTTTTACCGATACTGCCCATCCCATAGATTCCAATAAGCAGCACACCATTGGACTCAATTTCTAATAAATTGTTTAGGGCTGCTATTCGATCCTTTATTCCAACTAAATTTTCGGTCACTTGTCTTTGTCTTGTCTTGAGCTTGATCACAACCCCATTAACAACTGACTTGATAAGATCCCCATAGCTGCCACAAGGTTAAACAGTTTCACTTGTGAAAAGGTGACAAATTTGTATGTTGACCAATCGTCTACCAAGCAACCAAGTGGGAACGCGATCAAGTTTAGGATATATAATAATTCAACTTTACCCTCAAAGCTTCAGGAATGTGATGAATTATAATTTTGAACCTCCATTACAAGTTTAAGTTAAAAGGAATAGCGGAAGAGAAATGTTTGATCTTTATATCAAGTAGAAGAACAAAAATTTCTGGCAAAAAAGCATAGAAGAATCAAAATATAAACGTCTGAAGCAGATTAACTTATTTCTTTCGATGTTGAAAAGAACTTTACAAAGGCAACGGTTCCTTAATCAAGTTCTCTAGCATACAGTAGGAATCCTTAGATGTACATGGATCAAATTAGTATAAAAAATATGAAGCAAACCCAAAAATTTATATGATGGTATTTAATGAAAAACGACAGTATAATAACCCTAGTAGGTCAGAAAAAATTTCAAAATCTCGCGATTAAAAATAACTAAAAGAAGAATTTAAAAATTTCTATTTAAATTTAGGGAAATTAGAGGTGGAGTGCAATTAATGAAGTTTTATAAAAAATATGGCCCAATTGTATAAAATAATTTTCACAATCATGGTTAGATTGTTACCCTGAATATTTCTCTAGCTCCCATCCCTTGGTGCCGTCAACTTCTTTGAGAGCATGCCGCCACATCTCTACATCCTCGGAGCAAAACTTCTTCTTCCCATCCTCCATCTTTTGCTCCAAATTTGATATGGCCTCGACACACAACATAGTTTTCAACTTCACGTCATCGGGTTTCACGTCGTAGAAGATGGGTAATATGACCTTCTTCTTCCCATCTTCTTCAGATTTAGAGGTGTTCTCCACCATCTTCGCAAGCTCACGGAGGCACCAGTGACTTGAAGCATAATTTTTGGAGAAGATGGGTATGTAGAGCTTGGAATCGTCGATTGCTCGTAGAAGGTTGCCACTAATTCTTTCACCCAGTGGAAGCTCTTCGTCATCTATGAAAACATGAATCCCAGCATCTACCAAGCCATGGTAGAGGCTATTGGTGAATCCACGACAAGTATCAAGCCCTCTAAAACTCAGAAACACCTGATACTCACCTGCTAATGCAGTGCTGGTGTTTGTTCCTGTGTTTGAGTTCCCATAGGAGCACCACCCTCTCTCTCTCTCTCTCTCTCTCTCTTACAGACACTGTTGAAATACTTATTCTAGCAATTTCACACAAAGCCTTGTTGTTGGTGAAGACTTTGAGAATGTTGGACTTGTGTATTGCGTGACTCACGAGGTCAAATTGAAAGTTACGGATAAAGATTCTTAATCCCGTTTGCGTGACTCAGGGGGTTCACCTAGTTGCCCTGTCGCGGTCGAAGCAAAAAGGTTTAAAATACATATCGGAATTGACAAAAATATAAAGGAAAGAAACATTTTCACAACGATAAAATCTTCTTCCGCAGCCATTTGCCATCAATAACGCCTACGGACAATTTCGCAGCATATACAGCTTCGAATTTATGGTCAATAAAGTTGGTGGCTTTGCAATTAATAAGGTGGAGGACAATAATAGAGGTGTACTTTTTTTTTTTTTTTCTATCTTACTCTAATTCTCTCTTGTACTTCCTTTTGTAAAGCGAGAAAATCAAACTCCATATTTGAAACTAAACGTCCCAACCCCAACGAATCCCCTATTACTGGACCGCGTGCCTAGTGGTGAGGTTTATTTTTTCACATGCCCAATTTCTTTCGAGTTTCTTCCCGGTGATTTTCCCTTTGCACTTTTGAACTTTTGGATTAAAAAAATCTTGTTCTTGAATGTTTAAACCATTTTTTTTATTACTCTATGGCTCTATCTACAATTTATCTATCTAAATGTATAACAACAAGATATTGCGAAAGAATCGTCTCTCATTACGATCCATGTGATTCTGGATAATTAGAAAAATCTCCTTCATACTAATTGGATTTGGTGAATTCATTACAAAAAAAGAAGAAGCTCTACCTAAGCACTACCTAAGCCTATGCTTCCTGCTCACTAAGAAATATTTGATTTGATCTCTTCGCCTTAAAGACTTCATTTCTTTATAATTAATTATCTTTAACCACTCAAATATTCTCATAGATGTGCCTTTATATTGAAAAGATTGTCAACAACTAGTAGGATGTGAGCATGGTGCCGTTATAGAAAATTGTTCCAAAAGTCCTAAAAATATTATGCGGCGGTCAGTTTAGTCCTATACATTTTAATTCAGTTAATTGAGTTCTAAACTTTATAAAAATTTGTCAACATAGCCCTTCTAGACCATTTTAGTCAGCAATCGATGTGGACACGAGACATTCAACCAATAGCCTTTGATTTTATGGTCTTGGCCGTAAAATATTACTATTTCTGTTTCGACCATTTGATTGATTGTCCTGTAACTACTCCTTTATTTCCTTTTCTTTTTTTTTTTTTCACTAGAACACTCCATTATTTCCTCATGAGACGGGGCCACATTCGACAGGCTTTCAACCATTTCCTATTCACATATCAAATGACCTGCTCTGAAACGTTATCTAGCAAAGTTCGCATGCCGACAACCCAAGCCTCCCGCCGCGCGCCGCCCGGCGGCTCCCCAGGGCGCGGGGGCCGGGGGGGGGGGGGGTGTGTGGGATGGTGGGGGTTTGTTTTGCCCTCTCTTTTTTCTGCGTTATTAATTTTATGTTCATATGCATTGATATCCATAAAAGTTAAATAGGGGAGGTTTCGATGACAACTACAGGCGTCTCTGTTCGGACCATGTTTAGAGTGAGGAGAACAATATTAACTCCATAAGCACGCAATCTTTTTTATTTTTATTTGTTATCTTCTTTCTTTCCTTTTCGCCTTCATTATTTACATTTTTTAGTAAAAATTAATAAATAAAATTAACTAAGTGCCGAAATAAATATGAGCTATTATATGCATGAATCTAAATTATATGCCAAAAATATAGGTAAAATAAACCCGGATTTCATAAAGATTTGCACTACATTCACTTAATTTTTAACCTTAAACTTCAAGCGAGAACGAAGTTAGTACACCCCATAAAATAAAGAAAACTAAAGCGACGAAATGCTACGAGCTAGAGTGAAACTAATCCTCACCATGCAAAATCGACATAAACAAATACATCTTACTAATCGATGAAAATAACTATGAATGGTGTGCAAATTAAACTACATCATGCAGTTTTTTTAGAACTATTTCCATGTTTATGCTTACCGAAACGAGTAACAATCAACATGAACTAACACAAAAGGCCATAAAAGGAAGCCAAGCTCGTGCAGGCTTGGACTCGGAAGTTCAAATGAATTTATAGCTCATTTTGCGTGTTGGATCAACTCAAATTCAATTTACAACTGGGCTAATTTAAATGAAATTCATAGCTTGGCCTCATGTTTTCTTTGGTAATAATATGTTATTCCAAACAAAATATTGGTAGTATCTAAATGTAGTAAATACGGATGCAAAAAATGGGCAACCTCAAAATTTAAATGTCGACATTTTACGCTTACAACAATTACTCACAGAAAACGAAAATCAAATCTATATAAAGAGGATATTTCATTTGTAAATGGTAAATATTATTAGCAATATTAATAATTTACACAATGCTGTTTCGCGGTTTGGTTTGGTTTTGGAAAAGTTGAAACCAAACCAAAAAAAAAAAAGGTTTGTTTTGTGTTTTGGTCGCTAGCTACAACGTGGGGCTTGGACTAAGGCGAGGCTGCGACGATCGAGATGGATGGGGTAAGTGTGCTTGGTCTTCTTGCTCCTGGTGGCGTTTCTTTGCTAAAAATTCAAGAAAAAAGGGAAGAAAATCCAACGGTACAAACAAAACGTGAGCACATGTCTTTTATCAGTCAAGGGACTTTTACACAGGTATGGTACCCCACGCCCATTGTCCCCATCTTTCGTATTCTTTGAAAGGATATATATAACAAAAGTCTTAAAATTTATCAGGAAAGTGTAATTGAATCTTAAAATTTGTAAAAAAAATTCAATTAAGTCATAAAATTTGTCAAATTGGTTCAATTGAATCCTAAAGTTAAGATCGTTGAACTTACTAATGGAAAATGCTAACGTGTCCCGATGTAGCATTTTAAATGAATTTTTATTTTTCATGTGGCCTTTTTAAATGAATTTTTTATTTTTCACATGGCTTTTAAAAATATTTTTGTTCTTTTTATAAATTAGATTTAAAAACTAAAAAGCAAAAGTTAAAATTTATTTAAAAAATAAAATTGTTAAAGAAAAAGGCATCGGTGGAGCTTTCGCTATCATCACCCATCGTCGAGGGGGCTAGCAACGATTGCTAGCCTTATGCGAGCGAGGGTTGGTGACGATCGCCTGTGTGACATCCTGAATTTTAGGTTCTATTTTCAATTGAATGAGTTGGGCTTTTCATCAACGCGCTTATAGCATTTTTCTTTGAGTTGACCACTCATGGGTTAACTAATCTATCGGGTGAAGCCGTTAATGAATATAAACGCAATTGACTTGAGAATTCGACCAGAAACCGACTGCTCGACCGTGCTAATATGCAAGAATCAATACGGTATTGTCAAAATTGAACAAAGATCAGAGATAGGTCAATTTAATTGAGATATGTGATCCAATGTGTGGGTGATTCCACCTTGATTGCAAAATTCTCGTCCAACGGCACTAGACTGATTGTTTTGTCTTTTCTGTACCTTGTGTCCGTATTTGAAACTTTGAGATTTTTACGACAACCGAGAGTCACCAATGTGTTGAAGATCTATGTTGTGGCTTGAAAACAATCGACTACGGGTCAATTGCACTGAAAATTCCTAAAGCTATCCGGTAGATTAGGACGTACTAAAATCGCGCCAGATTGAAATCAACTGTGAATTTAAATCCGAATTTAGAGATTGAAAGTTCTGTCATGTCATAATTCATTATAGGAACGTCAACTCATCCTCAGAAGATTTTCTACAAACTAAGATTTTTGGCGGAAAATCAAAGTAAGGCCGTTTTTGTTCAGGAAAGCTAGAGGGCCGCTTTTGATTTCGTTTTTGAGATTCAAGTTGGACTAAATGATGAGGAAAAATCATGGTTTAAGTGTGGACACCATGGTTGGATTTATGGAAATCAAATTGAGCTCAATTGGAGCCAATTGAGGGAGAATTGAAGGGATTTGATAAACAAATGCCACAAATTCGTATGCCATGGGGTATACAACATTTTGGACTAGTTGGGAAGCTTCTTGAGGAAGTTTGAGGAGAGAGAAGAGGCTGTTAATAGCTGATGGGTGGTGGGGGCTTATGTGAGGGGAGAGTGACAAGTGTTGGAGGCTAAAGAGCCTTTGGAGACCCCCTCTCCTTCAGCAACTTCTTCTTCCTTGTTTTGTGGCTTTCTCCATTGTTGAGGAGCCTTGAGACCTTGAGAAAACCAGAGGAAAACCGCTGCTCATCCCCCTTGGCCGTCGCACGCCCATCGGATCATTTTCCTCCTTTGTTTTCACTTATGCTAGTTTATGCTCCAGTCGACCTTTCACCAAAGATTTGAGTTGAAAGTGATCTTCCCGGATGAATTAGCCAACGATCCATTCATTATCATGACCAGCACATCCAGGCCATTCCAAAGAGCCCAACCTTGCCCCGAACAGAGCTGCCGGCCGTCCTGTACGCCGGCAAGAAGAAACCGGCCATTGGTCCGTCGGTTAGCCTAGCAGCTTGCCTAGTTTCGCCTGTTTCACCCGTTTCAGCCATTTTTCTTCCATTTCGACCCAACCTCCACCCATACCAACCACCAATAGGTCCCCCTCGACCCTCGAGTGCCGCAGGTTGCCGGCCAACCCCTCGTCAAAGCTTCAGCCAAGCTCGTTCAGTTCTGTTTCTCCTCTGGCGACCAGTTTGTCAAAGCTGCAGAGGGAGTTCGAATGTGTGGCTGCTGTTTCAGCCTTGGGACCTCCTTGGATCACTGTGGTTGAGGTTCCCGAGCCTCCTTGCCGCCGTCCATCAGCCGTATGCCGCCCCTAAGCTGCCGGATCTTTGTTGCTCGCTGTTTTCACACCAAACTGCCGCCGGTTCCAGCTGCTCGGCTCAAGAACAGAAACCGAGGACAACAAGGGTTTTCGGTCTTCGAGGCCTATCTTAGGTGTCTTCCTGGCCTCACTTGGTGTTGCCGCTTTGAGGTTTATCGATCACCTTGGCGTAGCCTTTGCCGTGGACTCGTCGGAAAACGCTAAACCGATGAGTTTACTCTCTAATCTCCGCTTAGGGAGTTAATGATGCTTAAGGGGTGTTTAGATTAGTCTAAGTATGTTTATGTGGTTATATTAGCTTAGTTAAATGTTAATTAGATTATGTGCATGATTAGATTAAGGGTTGGATTAATTGGTTTAATTATGTAATTAGATTAATGTTAATCATGCTTAGACTTTAATTAATTATTTAATTATTTAATTAATTATTTAAATTAAATACTATTAAAAATTATTAAATTATATTATTTATGATTTAAATTAAAATAATTTTCGGAATTTATTTAATTATTAATTAATTAATATTTTCCAAAAAATTATACTAGGAGAGTCGCTCGATAGAATTTCAAGAGGATCATAGTGATGTGTTTAGTTTTGTAATTGAATGCTATATTATGTAAATTGAGTGAAAATTGATGATTGTTGGATATTGCTAATTAAATGATAAATTAGTTATATGGTTGGATGGTATACTATATCAGCCTAATGGCGATATGTCAGCTTAGCAAAGAGTAGTATACCGATGTACTATATCAACCTACGGGCTTTGATATATCAGCTTAGTGTGAGCAGTATACTTTATCAACTTAGAGTGAGCATCATGTGTATACTATATCAGCCTATAGGTGATACCGGATGTACTATATCAACCTATAGGTTCTGATATATCAATTTAGTGCTAGTAGTATACTTTTTCAATTTAGAGTGAGTATCGGGATATACTATATTAGCCTACGGCCGATATGTTAGCTTAGCAAAGAGTAGTATACCGGTGTACTATATCAACCTACGGGCTCTAATATATCAGCTTAGTGCGAGCAGCACACTTTATTAACTTAGTGCGAGCTATACTATCTATTTATCAGCTTAGAGTGAGCATTCCTGACTATGATCAGACTTATTAGATAGTATTGATTAGGCTGACCTAGAGAAGGTCGTGATGACTTGTAATTGACTGAGTTGATTGATCGATAGTTTGATCTGCTTTGGTGAATTGATATGATTGTGAGTTATGAGTTGAACTGACTTGTAGGAAGAGACTGAGGTCAAGGTAAGTCCTCCGACCCATGTGGTGCTTAGACAGCTCTTAGGGCGTATTTTCTTCCTAATCGGGTCTTAGGGGGTAGAACTCGCTGAGATGTTGTTTTACCTCATTGTGGGCTAACATTTTCAGATCCTTAGGTGGCGGTCGTGGAGAACCCGAAGCCTTGGAGTCTATGGAGATGGAGACCCAAGGATTGGCAAACGTGTCTGACTAGTTGGTCATAGGACAGTTCCCTTCTTTTGTTGAGCTGGTCTTTTGTAGACAGCCCAGCGTTGTATATAAACCTATGTGTTTATAAAAAAGGTTTGTGTTGGTTTGAAAAATATATGGTCATAATTTCCTATCCCAATGTTTTATTGTCTAGGGATTATTTATATGCTTCCACATGCATATTAAATCGAATGGGTTGGCGATACATCCTGAGATATCGCTATGAATATATAAAGGAAGGATGGGTACATGCTCGGAGGATTGGGGCGTGACAGCCCGCCTTGGGCAAGGACTCACCGACCCTCCCCTAAGGTCAGAGAAGCCTCATCAGGCCTAACCTGGGGTTGGTGAGGCTCGCCCAAATCTAGGTGAAGGGGTAAGGCCTTGCCCTGACCTAGCGAGCCTCGCTAACCTCAAGCGAGGGCTGACGAGGCCTCGCCCACGGCGGGCGATTGTTGCCAGCCCCTCGTGAGGGCTGGTATGCCCAAATTTGAGCACCCTTGCTTGAGCCTGGCAAGGGTCACTGTCCTGAGCTTGGGGTCCACAAGGGTCGGCTACCCCCGCCTAGGGTCGGTGACGGTCGTCAGCCCCTTCGATGATGGTCGACAGCGGCGAAAACACCCAAGTGCCATTTTCTTTTTTTTTCTTTAACAGTTTTATTTTTTAAATAAATTTTAGCTTCTCTTTTTTAGTTTTTAAATATAATTTTTAAAGATTTTGAATAAAAATAATTTGAAAAATTCACGTGGAAAATAAAAATTCATTTAAAATGCTATGTTAGCATCACATCAGTGTTTTCTATTAGTAAATCTGACGGTGTTAACTTTAGGACTCAGTTGAGTCAATTTGACAAATTTTGAGATTTGATTGCACTTTTTATAAGTTGTAGGACTCAATTGTATTTTCCTAACAAGTTTTAGGACTTCTGTTACAGGTATCCCATCCTTTGAAATTACCTCATACATCCATTCAATCTTGAGCTTTTTATGAGAGTAGAGGCTAGGTCAATTGGATACCGGATAGAAAAGTAATACCTGGTCAAAGTTTGATCAAAATCTTTTTGAAAATATTATTTTCAACTTCTTTTGAAAAAAAAAAAGAATGATTACGTCAGCCCGCCGCTAGTCCCCACGTGTCGCTTCCAACTTTATCTTGGTAATGGAATGTCGACAACCCGCATGTGAGCCCAAGCCACGTCGGGCTCAGTTACACACCGGCGATTCACACCTAGGCCGCATGTCATAATGCATGATTGGGCCCAAATGGTGCGGAGCTAGGCTTTTGAAGCGTAGTTCACAACCTATGAAGCCTTGTCCATCATTTTTAGGCCTTTCACCACATTTGCTTATGCAATGTATCATTTTCCTTATGATGTGCATCATACCCCTTAGCTTTCAAAACTTCGCTACTTCATTTGCTCATTTCTACAAAGGTAATGCATTTCAAAACTCTCTCTTTCAATCTCTCAAATTCTAATAACTAACTTGATCTTGTTTTATAAGGAAATTTCGGTGAGGGTCAAACATGGAGATACCAGTAATCCTAGGTGGGTATGAAGAAAATTATTTAGGTGATAGTTACGTGTTCTAAACCCCTTAAATAAAATTGATATTGCTATATTGTTGGAGATAGGCTCGAATTATTAAACAGTTGTTACTCTACTGGTTTAAAATTAGGCTATTTCAATAGCGCCATAATGGCTAACTTACTCTTTGAAGAAAAAATAAGAACGTAATTTTACAGCTACTATTCCACCTAAATAAAAGAATAGCATAGTTTCTCCAGGCAGTTATTTTGTTTGTTTAAATATCCAAAGACGACAATGAAACCGTATTAATTTGTTGCGTGATGAAAGTCAGGTATGGGTTCGGGATCCTGGCAAGCTAAAGGAGATGACTGCCAATTACTTTTCACAGCTCTATACCACTTCAGGCCCTCGCTATTATAAATAGATTTTAGAGCAGTGTCCGCAGGTGGTCACTTCAGATATGAACGAAACTCTTATAGCACAGGTGACACTTGAAGAAGTTAAAGAAGCTACATTTCAATTAGGTGTCTCAAAAGCCCCAGGTCCGGATGGTTTGAATGGATTATTTTATCAATCTCATTGGGATGCTCTTAAAGTGGATGTATTTCAGGTAGTCCAGCAGTTCTTTCATTCTGGCTTATTACCTTTTGAGTTAAAACGAACTGCTATTACTTTGATTCTTAAAACCCCAAACCCAGAAAACTTAGATCAATATCGCCCCATTAGCTTGTGCAACTATGCTTATAAGATTATATCCAAAGTGCTTGATAACGGGTTAAAACCTATGCTGCCAACCTTAATTTCTGAGGAACAATGTGCATTTGTGGGTGGCAGGCAGATTCAAGACAATGTTTTATTAGTCCAGGAAGTTATTCATTAGCTTAAGTCAAGAAGAAGGAAGCGTCATTTTCAAGCTGTTCTTAAATTGGATATACATAAAGCGTATGACCGTGTTGAATGGGATTTTCTCAAGGATTATTTACTCAGATTATGATTCCATTCCCACTGGGTCCGATTAGTTATGCAGTGCATCTCCACAACAACATTATGGGTTAAAATGAATGGTGATTATTTGCAGAATTTTCATCCCACTAGAGGGCTTCGACAGGGAGATCCTTTATCCCATTATTTGTTTATTCTCATAGCTAATCTATTATCCTTTCTAATCTAGAATGCTATCGACATGGGTTTTCTCAAGGGAATTAAGTTGAATCAATGGTGTCCTACTTTATCACATCTATTTTTTGCCGACGATGCTGTGTTTTTTCTTGATGGTACCTTGATGGAATGCCAGAATCTTTATAATCTGTTAAACCAGTATTGTCTGGCCACTGGACAAACTATTAACCACAATAAATCTAGTGCTTTTTTTCAGCCCATCTTGTCCTATCTCACTACAAAAAAAACTTGGCTCGCGAATTAAGGGTACTCGTTTTACAGAGATGTGGTAAGTATTTAGGAATACCTATTGATTGGGGACGCTCTAAAAAGGATATGTTTTCTTGGCTTATGAGTAGAATTCAGTCAAAATTGGAGGGATGGAAGGAGAAACTGATATCTAAGGGGGGGGGGGGGAAGGAAATTTTGCTTAAGACTGTAATTCAAGCTATTCCCCAATATGCCATGTCTGTTTTCAAAATTCTTATTTCATTATGCAAAGCTATAGAATAGCGTAAGGCTAAATTCTGGTGGAACAATGATACAAGCAAGTCTGGGATTCATTGGCTAAGTTGGAAGGTGCTGCAAAACAGAAAGGAAGTTGGAGGTTTAGGATTTAGAGATTTGATCAGCTTTAACAAAGCCATGCTTGGTAAGCAAGCATGGCGCCTCCTTCAGCAGCCTTTATCTTTATGGGGGAAGTTTTTTAAAGGTTTATATTTCCATTCCTCATCTTTTTTTAAAGCTGTCAAGGGCTCTCGCCCATCTTAAGGCTGGCAGAGTCTCTTGAGCGGGAGGGAAGCCATTATAACCAACGTACGTTGGTCAGTTGGAGATGGAAAATCAATTAATATTCGAGAAGACATATGGCTTCCCATGGGCATTCTAGGTGGACCTAAGGTCCAAGAAGAACCCCTACTAGTAGCTGATCTTATTGATCAATCTACCAGCACCTGGAAGACAGACTTACTGCAGAAATTTTTCGACTTGCAGATCATACAACAAATCACAGACATTCAGATTAGACCTACCTTCACCAAAGATGAGCTCATATGGACAGCCACTAATCAAGGTGCTTACACAGTTAAATCCGCATATCATTTAATCAAACAGACAACGACAGATATTTCAACTATTGGTGCTTCTACATCATATCAAACTCCTACCTAGTTTTGGCGTAAACTGTGGAAGATGCCCATTACTCCAAAGATCCGTACCTTCCTGTGGTCCATTTGCAGCAACTCCTTAGCGACCAAAGACAACCTACATCGTCGACACATTATTGATAGTCCTTGTTGCTCATTGTGTAAACAAAATATTCCAGAAACTTTAGAACATCTCTTCCTACTCTGTTCTTGGACTCACAGAGTGTGGTCTCACCCCTAGATTGGTGTTCTCATCACACCCAGCAACATTCAGCATTTGGACTCATGGATCTTGTCCATTATTGGGAACCATAACAGATTACCTCGATTGGCGTTGATCTCTAATGTGCTGTGGTAGATCTGGCGAGCTCGAAATGGCTTCCTCTTCAGAGGGTTTTCTCTTGATTTGACCCAGGTTGCAGAGGCTGCATTGGCTCATACACAGGTAGATCGGTTGTCTGCTTCTTCCTGCACACACAAGAATAACTCGATTAAAAACAGAGGACATCTCTGGCGTCCCCCAGATCTAGGGGTTCTGAAGGTCAACATTGATGGCTCTTATCAACCAGGCAGCAATGAAGGCAAAATAGCTTGCATTTGTAGGGATCACCAAGGAAAACTCACTGATGGTTTCTCTAAAGGCGTAGTTGCGTCCTCGGCTCTGCAGGTTGAGATCCAAGCTTTCTCCTTGGCTCTTCGGCATCTTCTTGATCAGGGCCTCCAGCACGTGAAGGTAATGGTGGAATCAGACAATCTCATCCTCATCGAGACGCTGAACCGTCGGACGCTGCCGCCATGGACGGATTGAGCTCTCTTCTCTGAAGCGGCCTTCTTGTTTACCCTATTTTCTCATCTCTCTCTAGGGTTCTGTTGACGGGAGGCTAATGCGGTAGCCGATTGGGCCTGTAAGGCCCATCATAGGACTTCCTCGATCTGTAGTTGGGCTATTTTTCCTCCTTTTCATCTTATGGATCTGGTTTGTGCGGATGCAATTGCCGTTGGTTGTACGGGTTTCTCCTATTAATATAATATGGCTTTTCTGGCCAAATATATATATATATATCTGCAAAAGAAAATTCCATTGCATGAAACCAACTCATAGATCAAAATGCCGTGAGAATTTGACCGGGCAAACTCTAAGGTTGGAGACTATGGACCCCCGGACCGTAAATCGAGGCTCCATGGATAACATGATTTTCTAGAAGACTTGCAAAAAGATTATAGTTATTTTTCTTTAAAATATTTTTAGCTCTCAAAATACTTATATTCTATGATCAAAAGAACAAAAGCACCTCCGTCTAAGTAGGCCAAATAATAACATGACTCCGTCAAATTCAAAACTAAACATGTATCATCCACTTACAAGTGATTAGTCACTTGCATATGCATACACGTCACAAATTAAGATTCAAGCATATTTTTACATGTCATTGCATACTTTCAAAACACATTGCCAAGGCATAAAACAACACAGGAATTTCCTTAATTACGTTTGCAGAAAAATCATAAGTCACATCAATAATATTGGGAATTATTTGAAAATTGTATTTAAATGACATAATTGGACAATGTGGTACTAAAAGAGCATTGTGGGGAGTCTAGCCCCTTGCCACACATAAATGAACCACCTGGACGATAGGTTTCTTTGGTTTACACGAACGACCAATGCTTTCACATGTGCACCTAATTTCCAATTAGCTTAGTGTTCTTAAATTGATATGTGGCAACTCCATCTCCTACTTTTAACAAAACCATAGGGTTGGCCCAAAACTTCTAAAACTCCTTTTCCTTTCACGTAGCTGCTCCTCTTGCCGAACAAAACCCTGGACACCTAGAGTGTCGGGCAAGGCGTTACATGACCTATATGAAGACTCCAACGTGTTGATCAAGTTTAAAGGGGTATATATTGCATCAAAGTGGTTGTTGAAGGTTGGCCAAGTTGATCAAAACACTCAATTTTACATCCTTGCTTCTTCTTTGAAAAATAATATATCGTGATTCTACTTGTAATTCTCTAAGAAAGTGTTGATATAGTTATTGCACAAAGTGCTTTGAGTGAAGAGTGAAGTTAATGTACTTGTACAGTGAGCTACAGTTCCTCTTGGAGAGGCAATTTCATCTATAAAAGCTTTTAAAGGCTTCAAGTATTGCATTATTGGATTTCAGCCTTGTTAGATGGGAAAAATATCAAAAAAATCATAAACATATTGTATGGCAGTTGATTCCTAAAATTTTTAATTTGGCAAATTTATTCCTAAATTTTTAGTGATGTCTTAATATAGTCCATCCTGCTAAATTTTAGTTGAAAATCACTGACGTGGCAGCTCATCAGTGCTAGCCATCCTAGGTGGCACGGTCGAGCAACCAACGGTTAGATTTTTGCAATTTTTTTTTTGATATTTTTCTTTTCCTTGTCCTCCATCTAAATAGAATAATGAATTTTTCAAGAAGAGTATAGCCAATATATTTTTTTTTTAAAAGGCGCGACACATGTAAACTAGAGGTGTTAACTCTTCTTGGATTAGACAATGGATAGTAACTAGATTAGATGGACTATACTTAAGTTCAAGAATATCACCTTACTGATATTTTCTTCATCTTTTACAAGCACAAGTAACCAGAGTCACGCCTTTAATTGTTCACAATTTGTAAACTTGAAGCTGAATTCATTCAATTAGTTGTAGAGAAGATCTCAAGAAGACTGAGCTGCTCACACGAAAACTACTTGATTTCCATCTAGTAGGGCTAGATTCTCACGTAAAGGCCTTGTAGTCCTTACTCTAATTAGAAGTTGAGGAGGTCCGAGTCGTGGGAATTTCTGACACTAGAGGAATCGGTAAGACAACACTTGTTAGAGCTTTTTACCACGGGATTGCAGATGAATTTGATCAGTGTTGCTTTCTCGCGAACGTGAAGGATATATCAAGCCAAGAGGGACTCCTCAAAATGTAGGAGAGACCTTTTGATGACATTCTCAGTGATGGAATTTCAGAGTTTGGCGACGATACTTCCAAAGGGAGGGTCTGATTGGTGAGATAATTATTTTTATGTCTTTTAGGAGAATACTAATATCCACATTCTTGAATTGAACACGATCCCTGAGCTTTAACTTTCATGTGAGGCAATTAGTGCTAGTTCGTGTGTGGAGAAATACAAGAATAGAAACACACACACAAACATAGGGATAGAGAGATTGGAGAAATTATTACATGATTGTCATAGATATGCTAAACTATGTCCTATGTGAATTCAACTCTAAATCTGATTTAGTTTTGTATACGTACTAGGTTCATGAAATTCTTTACAGGTGGATTGCGTTGCTATTATCGTGTGCGGTAGAGAAAAGATGAAAATGGACACATGCCCATACCGGATCAGTGAAGAGGTGAAAGAGATTTGAGCATGGGATCAGATGATCTTCACCCATAGTCAAAATGTGTTACCTTGCAAAACTTATCCTACATTGAGATAAAACATAGACATTGGTTGTATTTCTTCTTCTCAAAAATAACTTTGAACACCAATTGGAATAATTTTGATCCTCTTGATAAGTTCTTCCTGTTGACTAGCACAATGACCAGATATGCCTTTTGGTGCTTTGAGTTCGGATAAAACTGAAGATGAAGTGATCGACGACCTTGTGGACAAAATCTCAGCCAAGCTGAAGCGTTCAGTGTCAATGTTACTTTCTCTTGGAGACAATCCGTCAATAATTCACCAAGAGCTAACCCTATTGAGGATCGATTTCTTCCCCAAACTAAATCGACTTAACCCCCATTGACACCTAAATTTGGCTAATCTTTTAGGAATTTATTGCATAGAAAATTAAGGATGCTAACTCCTAGCAAAAATAATATCATTAAACTGCATAAAGTTTTTATGAGCAGTTTGCATCTAGATAGGCTCATAAATTGCATTTTAATTGGATCGGCAGTTGTGAGTGAACTTAATTGAATTGTATGGACTAAGCCTACGAAGACAGTAGAATTCGGCCAAGTAATGGAGAAAACTGGCCGAAATTTCATTAGTAAAAGGACATGATTATGATCTTTTATTTAATTGAGTTTAGCCTATGAAAATTAAAATTAAGGTTTTGAGTTCAATTCTAACGGGCCCTTAAGAAATTAAGCAAAGCTTGTTAGTGCGACAAATTTGGCCAAGCCCAGGCACCATGCACATTAGAATTTATTGAAATTTTTCCCATTAGAGTTTAATTAGAATTAGCCCTTAGGTTATTGGAGCCCTTAGGTTATTGGAGCCCATTTCTTTGATAAGGCCTAAATTAAGCTTGTGTAATCAAGTTTAGACTTAGGTTTTCACTATATAAAGACATTAGGTCTCACAATTCAAGAGGTCGGCAATTCTAGAGTTAGAGCACCATCGCAACCCTCCCAAAGTTCCGATTTTGGGAATTAAAGGTATTGCTCAAAAAGCGGTCCGAATGGTTCACCTGCAGATGGCAATCTGAGGGGTCCATCAATTAAGAGCACAAATACTTCTAAACCCATAACTCGTGTGACGTTAGATTTTAGTTTTTTTGACTTCTTAACACCCTTAGTATTTTCTAGAAGTCGTCACTAGCTATTTGGGGTTGGCTAGAAACCAAACAACAGGCGGAGATTCACCTCATTTCCTACGCGAAGATTTTAAGAATAGAGACTTGATTACGCTAATATTTCTATTAATGCCCTTTCGATAAGTTATCTAAATGATCATTCACTCTTTCTACCAATTATGATCCTAAAGGTACTAACATTTCTAAGCAATTATGCAATTGATTTGAAGGGTTCATCATGATTCTAAACTGGACCTAATCATTCTAGAAAGGAAATTAACAAATAAGTTATTGAAAGTGCTTTTAAAGTAAACAACCAAGTATTAAAAGTATGAGAATTAAACATCTGAGTATTTAAAAGCCCAAAGTAAAGGTGTGGGAATTAAAATCTGATACCTATCAGGCAAAGAATATACATAACCATTTTATAAGGCCCACGACATGATCCCCCATGAGCTAAATTTGAATCAAGTTCAATTTCTGTGTAAAAGTTTAATCTATTTTAAGAGTAAGCTTAAATGAAAAGTACTTACTTAAATATCTATTATATATGCGATAATGGAAAGGAAACTAAGCTAAATCTAATGCTAAAATCTAATAACCTAGTCAAGTCCTTTTTCCAAACTAGTTTCTGAATTTTTTTTTTTAAATTTGAATAATTTATAAAAAAGATAATTTCTTATTCCGAAAATAGTGACCCGAGCTCGGCCTGTTGGGCTTGGTCTGAATATGGGATTGGACTCACAAAGGCGCGGGCCTAATACTATGGCCCGTGTCACATTAAGGTCAGGGTTTGGTTATACAATACAAAGACATGATGAAATGGGCTTACTATATAGGCCTATTTCAATTAAAACTTCAGAAGCCCACATCTTAACATTTCTACAATAAACCCACTCTCTATAGCCCACGTGCCTTAAAAAACAAAATAGGCTTGCTATAAGCCATGATGGCTTAAGCCCTAGACCCACACTAAGAGTGCGTTGGGTTCAGCATTTTGAAAACCCATTGAAAAAATGTAAATCAGTTTAGCCTAAAAAACTTTAGGCAAATGCAAATACCGTTTGATAAATTATGCTTTGATAAGTAATTTTGAGATAAATGCTGTTTGGTAGAAAACACATTTGAAAAGCTCTTTGGGTGACTAATATTAATTTTTTAATTTTATTTGTTTAAAATTGAAAAAAATAATGTATACAACATTTTAAATATAAATTTTGACAATGATACTAAAAAAATCAATTGCATCTATAATTTTTTTTAAAAGACCAAACCCTTCATTGGAATTTTTTAATTTTTATTTGCTTAAAATTGAAAAAAAAAATGATGTATGCAACTTTTGAAATATAAATTTTTAAAATAATGCTAAAAAAATCAAATACATATATATATATATATAATTTTTTTTAAAAAAAGACCAAATCCTTTGTGGATTTTTTTAAATTTTTATTTGTTTAAAATTGAAAAAAAGAATGTATGAAATTTTTAAATATATATTGAAACTGATGCTAAAAAATAAAATACATACATACATACATACATACATATATATATATATATATATATATATATATATATTTAAAAAATGCCAAGCCCTTCATCATAATTTTTAATTTTTAATTGTTTAAAATTGAAAAAAAAATGTATGCAACTTTTTAAATATAAATTTTGAAAATGATAATTAAAAAATCAATATATATATTAAAAAGATCAAATCCTTCATCAATATTTTTTTATTTTTTGTTTTTAAAATTTGAAAAAATAATGCATGTGACTTTTTAAATATAAATATGAAAATAATGCTAAGAAATAAATACACACACACACACACACACACACACACACATTTTAAAAGACCAAACCCTTCGTTAGAATTTTTTTAATTTTTATTTGTTTAAAATTGAAAAAAAATAATGTATGTACTTTTTAAATATAAGTTTTGACAATAATACTAAAAAAATCAAATATATAAATATTTTTTTAAAAAGACCAAAATATATTTAATTTTTTTAGCATTTATATATATTTGATTTTTTTAGCATTATTTTGGCATTTAGAAAAGTAATAACGAGAGCAAAATTAGAAATTTGAAGAATGAGTGGGGATAGTTTTGGAAGAAAAAGTAAGTTTCAGCATTTGGCCAAATGCTAAAAACTCAAAGCTAGTCCCTACTAGCATTGGGCTTTCAGCCTTCTAAATGCTAGTTTTAACTTGAAAGCTACTTTAAAATTGTTGCCAAACAGTTCAGCATTTTCCCAAGGGGCTTTGAAGGCTGAAAGCCCATTGGGAATGCTGAACCAAACGCACCCTAAGTATATCTCCCATTCTTTCGCCACTTTTTCTTATTAATTAATTAATTTCTAATTTCAGTTAAGGCATACTGGACAATACAATCTGTTCTAGAATCAGATGTTCCCTTAACATGAGCCGGCCAGCAATTATGATAAAAAGCAGCTTGATCAATCACGATGCAAAGCCTGGGTGCAAGATTTTGTTTTGTGAGACTATTGCCAACTTTTCTAAAAATTTAATGTGTTAGATGAAAGGAGTGATTTAATATTTAAATATTCTAACACTCTCTTTATGTTTTGCTTATTAAAATTTCCTGGAACCACTGTGTCGCGACCTAATTTTTTCGGGTTCACCACCTAAAACTAGGTTAATGGACTACTAAGCTTTTAGACTTAGCTCAGGCTCTCCCAAGCCCATACCAATTCGCGACTTAAGATTCAAACATTTAACATGCAAGATGTTATTAATTAGGAGTCGCCACTAATCGGTTTATGGTAGGTCGATTAGACACCTAAGTAAAATAAAGGGAGATTTATTTTACTCCTACGAACCCAGAGACTAAGGGTACGGGGACTTGGTTACACTAGAATTTTCTAATGCCCTTTCGGTACCATTTCTTCTTAATTTTTTTTTTCAAAATGTTTTTTTTTCAAGCAGCTGATTTATTTTAACCTAAGTTACTATCATGCAAATGTGGTGACCACACGGGTGCACATCCATTATTTAAAATATTCAAGTAAATAAATTGCATCAATAAAGCAAGCAAACAACATTTTTTTTTTTTGGATTTTCTTAAAAATTAGAATTTTTTTATAAAATGCATTTTAACACTAAATGACTTAATCTTATTAATGTGGAAATTCTAATTAAATGGGTCTATTATGCGAACTAGTTATTATGCACCTTATGTCCTAACTTTACTAATAAATTCTAATTAAATGATCATATTATGCAACTAATTAACATGCACCTAAATTTTTGTATTTTTTTTTTTTTTTTATTGAAATTCAAAACTAATAAAAACCCTACTCAAGCTATCTAAAGTAATTTTCTAATCCATTTTTGGGATTAATTTGACTTAAACCCTATTCTGTCTTAGAAAACTATTTTTTTTTTTTTATTGAGAATATGAAAATGTGCCAATTATATCTAAGACTCTAAAAAAAAAAGCTATTTAAGTCTAATCCTAACTTATTTCTTTTAAAATATCTAAAAATGCAGTCCTAAAAATATTATCTAAAAATGCAATCCTAGAAACATAATCCTAAAAATTTGATTAATTAAACTACGTGTCTATTATATTAAACCCTAATGTCCTATATGCTTATGCAATTTTTTTAAATATTTTGATTTTTTTTTTTTTTTTTCTTTTTTTTTTTTTAGGTTGAATAATTACTAAATTAGGGTTAAATCTAAACAATTAATATAGCCACTAAATAAAGGATCAAAATAATTGAAAAAATAACTGTTGTCTCACAGGTTAAATTAACAATTATTTTAACCTTAATCATCACAACAACTCAAAATAATTAAATAATCTAGTCCGAAGTCTTACGGACCAAATTAAATAATTATTATGATTTAACAATTAAAATTTCACCAAGAAACCCAAAATTAATGTAATTAAAAGAATGATCCGATGTCTCTCGGATCAAACTAATTATTACAAAAATCTTGGATAAAGCCTTAAGGATAATGTCTAAACAATACAAATAATTAACATACAATACTACAATTCAAATAATGAGACTTAAAAATAAGCTAAAAATCATGAAATAAGTATATAAAAAAAATAAAAAAAAAAAACTACCTAAGGCCCGAGGAAGTGGTTCGGCGAGGGAGGAGCGAAAGCATGGGAGGCAACGGCGAGTAGTAGATCGAGAGCACGGCGGATCGCTCGGATCGGGAGCGGCGGCGGCAGGAGCTCGAGGCGGTGGCGTCGGGTGTCGCCGGGAGGGCAGCATGGCGAAAATCCGGCGGGCGGGTCGGAGGGCAGCACGGCAACAAACTCAAAAGGGGCAAAGGCGTGCGGTGATGGGCACTACGATCACGGCGCGGAGTCACGGGCGTCGGTTCGGAGGAGGGCGCAGCGTCGGGTGCGAAGTCGCCAAGGCGCGGCGTCAATCGTCGCGGGTAGAGGTCACCGGCAAATTCGGGCAGCTGCTACGGGCAAACGGCGGTGAGACGAAATACCAAGCCGTCGGTGTCCGGCGAACACGAAGCTTCGTCGCGGGGCTGGGAGGTGATGGCGTCGAGCGTAGGTCTCGTCGCGGGGAGTGGAGAGGCGGGCGTCCGGCGGGCGGAGCGGGTCGGCGAGGAGGGCTCGCGGGTCACCGGTGGCTGGGCAACGAGGATTCGGGTGGCGCGGCGGTCGCGGCTCGGCAAGACGTCGGGGAGCGAGATCGGCGGGTTGCGGGAAGTGTCGGTGCGTGAGGTGTGCACGTCGGGTCGTCTTGGTGAAGTTCGCGGGGAGACCGGTGGCTACGTCGGCGGGGGAAGGCGTTGCGGCGAAAGGTTGAAGAAGAACAGTAATTTTTTTTACTGTCACACGCTGCTCTTCCTTTTTCACTTGTTGTTGCGTACTTTTCCCCTCCTATTCACGATGACTTCCCCTCTCTCTTCACTTTTTCTCTCACGTTCGACTTTCTTCCACTTTTTCACTTCTTTTTCTCTTTGACCTGACACTCTCTCTCTCTCACTTGTCTCTCTCACCTTCTACCGAAGACTTCCCCCATTAATTTTCTACCTTTTCCTCTTCTTTCTCTCTCACTTTCTCTCTCACTTTTACTTTTCTGAAAACCAAATGAAGGAGCCCCCCTGAACGATAGAAATTTTGCTCTGAGTTTTTTTTCGAATTCCTCCCCCCGAAAGGTGAAGAAGAACCCCTCTATTTATAAAGCGAAAATCCAAGTTTGTTTCGCCAGTGGAGATTTTTGCTCAACCTCTCGCCGGTGGAGATTTTCGCTCAACTTCTCCAACAAAGAAATGGCTCCAAAATCCGGCTGTTGAACTATTTTAAATTCAAAAATTTCTTTTCAAAATTTCCCTCTAATCTTTTATTTTCTAAAAATTGAATCTAAATTAGGTGTCAACAGCTGCCCCTCTTTGAAGGGAAGCTCGTAGAGGTTTCCTTCAAAGATAAATGACACCTAAATTTAGACTATGCAGAATGAACGCAAAATGAATATGAAATGCATATGCAAATGTTAATTGTAATGACCTTTTTTTTTTTTTTTTAAAGAAATGGATTCAAATAAATGCAATGTCATGCAATAAAGAATGCCATGTAAATGCAATGATTTGGTCAAGAACATATATTTCAATGTGTCTATGCTCAATGAAATGCAAATGCAAAATAAATGCAAAATGAATATGGAATGTATATGCAAATGTTAATGACCTCTTTTTCAAATAAATTTAATTCTTTTTGAAATGCAAGGTTATGCAATAATGCAATGTAAATGCAATGATTTTATCGAGAGCATATATTTCTATGTCTCCATGCTTAATGAAATGCAAAATGCAAAGAAGAACACGTACTTGTGATACTTATCTGGGGATTCAGAAAAGTATTATTAGGTGTGAAATGATTCCTATGAGACCTGACAAACATCTGGAAATCTCTTCAGATAATTGAAAGGCTCAAGGTCTTCAGGGATCTGGAACTCTCATCAAATTCCAAGCACCCAGAATAACCCACCTTCAAGAAGGATAGAGTAGTTCTAGGCAGTTAGTGTTACATGTCCAGGACCCATACCATTCTACGGTCGCCTAAAATAGTAACATAACTTTACAAAGAAACTGCTTTCCTAGGACCCGTACCATTCTACGGTCGCCCAGTATGACATTGTTTGGTTGTGTCTAGGACCCGTACTATTCTACGGTCGCCTAAACGGGGATTTACCTTCAAGGACCCGTACCATTCTACGGTCGCCTAAATAGGAAAATAGGTTTTGTCTAGGACCCGTACCATTCTACGGTCGCCTAAACGAGATTCACTTTCTAGGACCCGTACCATTCTACGGTCGCCTAAATAGGGAATAGGTATTGTCGAGGACCCGCACCATTCTACGGTCGCCTTGACGGAAAATTGATTTTTCAGGACTTGTACCATTCTACGGTCGCCTGAATGGGGAAACTGCTTTTCCAGGACCCGTACCACTCTACGGTCACCTGTTAGAGCAATAAATGTTGTTTAGGACCCGTACCATTCTACGGTCGCCTAAGTCAAACTGAATTTGAAGAAAAAAATCTTCGAGGGATTTAGGACTCTCATCAAATCCCGAGCACCTGGAAATTGCATCAAGTACTTAAAAATTTTAAACATCGGAAGTCACATCGAGTCGAAAAGACAAATACTTGGAAGTCACATCAAGCATTTAAAGATTCAAGTATCTAGGGTTCACACTAGACATTTGAAAATATTTTACTAAATGGGTACTTGGAATTCTCATCAAGCACCAAGATGACTGAACAAACTCAGGGTTTCAAAGACAAATCCTTTGGTCTTTGAGAAAAAATTCATTCATATTTTTTTTTTAATTTAATGAAGGACCATACATGATGGCTTCTTTTTTTTTTTTTTTTTTTGTCAAACTTCCACTGGAAAAATTATCATTAAGACAATTTTCACTAAGCTGTGAATTTCTTGAACATGCTAAACGAGACACTTTTGGTGTGAAAAAGGCTTTTTCACTCGCTCTCATTTAGGAGGGGTTATTTATCCCGACCATTGATGCGGGAATATATCACTCAATCTTATCATCATCTTGTCAACAAGAGTTCGAATTTTCTTGCAATCGCACGACCTTACCAATCGAGAGGTCTTTAACAAGGATTGTAACATGGGTCGGGTCAATGGCTTAGCAAAGGGATTCTTTGGGTCAAAGCAATTGAAAGAACAATTTTGTAATCATCTCCGGGTTTACAAGTCAAGACCCCTGCAAAATGAGAAAGAAATAATCTTGCTCGCACTTCTTCGAGCAATGCTTAAAACATATGAATTCCTATGTTAATTCAAGTGCCCTAATCTGAAGAGACTTTGTAAGGGACGTAACATAGGCTTGGTTCTTGGGTTTGAGAAACGAAAGGATCGTTAGGCTCAAAGCTGTGTGTAAAGGGTGAGAGTTGGTGATCATCTGGACATTACCACCAGTTTTCTTCGCCATGGATTGTCTTCTTGACAGATTTCTTTATTGGCTCAAGAGTTTATCACTAATGCCAATGATTATTCAACTAGAGATCTTTTCTCAAAATCATTTTCTTTGATGATGGGCATCAATCAGGCACACCGCTTTTTATGTGCCCCCTAATTCATCAGTCATTTCTCTTTTCTTTTCATGGGCATTGGCCTTGCTTTTACCAGGCACACTACTTTTTTTTTCATGCTCCTTAGTTTTATTTTGATTTTAGTTCTTACGCACAATGCGTGTGTCAAGTATATTTTAAATGACACTCGAACCTTCAAAGGTCTTCATCTATCTCTTGCCTTGCCCCAGTGTGGGGGATGATCACCAACTGGGTTTAAAGAAATGAAATTGCAGGCTCAAGTGGGCTATGCAAAGGATATAAGTGTGTAGGGTAGTGAAAGAAATGCTCTTCATCATCCTAAGGCACTTAAATTACCACATGAATTCAATGTAATAGCATGACTTGAAGATTGATGCAAGTGAGAGCAAGAAAATTTCTATCCATTTCACTCTCCTTTAATGTCAACTTACCTCCATTTGCCCCGATGTGGGGTGGTCCTTGACAGGGGTAGTATGAAAGAAATTCTTCAAGTATTTGGGCTCAAAAGGGTTAAACAATGGATTATCTGTAGGTTTGGGACAGACAAATGAACTACCTCTCGTCATTTCAGCTGCCGTACTTCTTGCAAGAAAACTCTTCACCTTGAAACACAAAACGTTTCCATACTCACCTCACAATGTATAAACAAGGGACTGTGTATGGGGTAAGGCTTGCCTTTCACACTTCATTTAGCATCATGTAACATGTTCAAGTAACTCAACATCCTTCACTGAATTATCCATTTTGATAAATTTCAAGTGGAATTGATGAATTGTTCAATATGATGTGAAAGCATTCTATAATGATAAAAAGGTCATGCTCTATTCTAGCACATCAAATCATAAAGTCAAAGCTGTTAAATGTCTGTGTCTTGTCTCTCTTTGCAAGAGAGCTCGTAGAGGTTCCTTACAAAGATAAAAGACACCGTTGCTAATATCCATCCTTTGCCCCTGCAAAAATAGAACATGCAACATTATACACTAAAGATTTGACCAACTTTGAGTGAGGAAAAGGTTTTTTCACAAGCCCTTTTATTCATGGATAGTATTTCTTTACAAAGATCAAAATTTACAGGATTTGTGAATTCACGCCCATCCATTTCTGTCAAGATTAAAGCACCTCCGGGCAAGTACTTTCTTCACGATGTATGGCCCACTTGTAATTTGGAGTGAACTTGCCACGAGGATCAAGGATAATTGGTAGCATCTTGCGTAGCACCAAATCATGGACCTTGAAACACCTTGGGCGAACCTTCGATTAAAGGACTTGGCCACCCGTTGATAACATTGACCATGACATATGGCCTTCAATCGCTTTTCATCAATCAAATTGAGTTGGTCATACCTCTGTTGTGCCCATTCAGCTTCCGTAAGCTTAGACTGAGACAAAACTCTTAGAGAAGGGATTTCTACTTCAATTGGCAGGACTGCTTCCATGCCATACACCAGAGAAAAAGGAGTTGCCCCAGTAGAGGTACGAACTGAAGTCCTATACGCCATCAGAGCGTAAGGAAGTCTCTCATGCCAGTCACGATAGTTATCAGCTATCTTGGATAGAATTTTCTTGATATTCTTATTCGCTGCTTCAACCGCACCATTCATCTGAGGGCGATAGGGCGATGAATTCAAATGATGAATTTTGAATTCTTTGAACAAATCATCGACAAGTTTGTTGTTCAAGTTTGTCCCGTTATCTGTGATAATGGCTTCAGGCACACCATAACGAGCAATAATATCTTGTCGCACAAACTTCACGACATTCTTTGCGGTGACAACTGCATAGGATGCTGCCTCTATCCATTTTGTGAAATAATCGATAGCGACAAGGATGAAACGATGACCATTTGAGGCTTTCGGATTAATCGGGCCGATTACATCGATGCCCCACATCGAAAACGGCCATGATTCTGACAGTTGATGCAACTCAGTTGGAGGAACATTTATCTTGTCTCCATAAATCTGACAACGGTGACAACTCCGGACATGTTGAATGCAATCAGTCTCCAAGGTCAGCCAGAAATAGCCTAGTCTCATAATCTTCTTTGCCAACATGTGGCCGCTCATGTGAGGACCACACACTCCTTCATGTATTTCTTCCATCAACTGAGTGGCTTCCTTAGCATTGACACATCTAAGTAGGACAGAATCGAAGGATCGTTTGTACAATGTATCCCCACTAATAAAGAATTTGGAGGCAAGTTTCATGAGATGCTTTCGGTCAGCTAGATTGCTACCTTCTGGGAACTCTCGCTTTTGAATATAGGTCATGATGTCATGGTACCATGGTTTTCCATCTGGTTCATCTGTCACTACCATGCAATAAATCGGCTTCGGCAAAACGTCTATTTTCAGAGGCTCAACCTCTAACCCATCAGTGACTTGCAACATGGAAGACAACGTTGCAAGTGCGTCTGCAAATTGATTATGAGACCTCGGCAAGTACTCGAACGAAACTTCCTCGAACTTTTCCACCAGATCTTCTAAATACTTATGGTATGGGAGCAACTTGGCTTCCTTGGTCTTCCATTCACCTACGGTCTGCATTATGATTAGTGTGGAATCTCCGAACACTTTTAACTTATCCACGCCTATATCAATTGCAGCCTGAAGCCCGAGGATGCAAGCTTCATACTCAGCCACATTGTTAGTGCATGGAAATATCAATTTTGCAGCCACTGGATGGTGTTGTCCATCTGGGGATATTAGAACTGCCCCAGTACCAAAACCAGACAAGTTTACAGCTCCATCAAAGAACATCTTCCACAAGTCTTCATTCACATTCAAGACACGGTCATCAAGGAGACTATCATTGTCATTAGAGATTCCTGAATTCTCGGCCAATAGGTCAGCGATCACTCGTCCCTTAACCGACTTTTGTGGCATGAATTGCACATCAAATTCGGAAATTAAAATTTGCCATTTGGCCATCCTACCCAACAAAGCGGGTCGATCAAGTAAGTACTTGATGGGGTCGTTCTCAGTCACGAGGAAAGTCTGGTGATGCAATGTGTATTGTCGCAATCTATGCAATACCCACACCAAAGCCGCACAAGTCTTTTCGACATCAGGATACTTCAGCTCTGATATAATGAACTTCTTGCTCAAGTAATAAATGGCTCGTTCTTTTCTGTCAACGGGACTTTCTTGAGCCAACATTGCCCCTAGTGACTCACTATGAATGGTGAGGTAGAGAATTAAAGGATGTCCCGGTGATGGCGGGACAAGCATTGGTGGATTCATCAAGTAACACTTCAACTTGTCGAACGCTTCTCGACATTCATCATCCCAATTGACACGTGCATTCTTCTTTAGAAGCTTGAAGAACGGCTTGCGGTTTCGAAAAGTTGAGAAATGAATCGAGCAATGTAATTCAACCTCCCCAAAAGACTTCGGACTTCTTTCACCGTTGACGGAGGTCGGAGCTCACAAATGGCCTTAGCTTTAGCCGGGTCAATTTCAATCCCTTTACTGCTCACAATGAATCCAAGTAATTTACTAGATGTTGCTCCGAATACGCACTTAGCGGGATTTAGTCGAAGCTTGAACTCATGGAGCCGATCAAACAGCTTCTTCAAGATCTCGACGTGGCTTTTCCCAGGTCGAGTCTTTGCAATCATATCATCAACATAGACCTCAACCTCTTGATGCATCATGTCATGAAACAATGCTATCATGGCTCGTGGTAAGTTGCCCCGGCATTTTTTAGTCCGAAGGGCATAACCTTATAATGAAAGGTTCCCCATGGGGTGATAAAGGCGAGTCTTCTCCTTGTCTTCCTCCTTCATCCTTATTTGATTGTATCCGGAAAAACCATCCATAAATGAGAATAGTTCAAAACCAGCGGTACTATCCACAAGGACGTCTATGTGTGGTAATGGAAAATCATCTTTCGGACTAGCCTTGTTCAGATCCCGATAATCAACACAAACTCAAACCCGACCGTCCTTCTTCATTCTTTGGAACAATGTTGGCCACCCATTCGGGGTATTGTGAGACTTCAATGAATCCCACCTTCAATAGCTTCATCACTTCCTCCTCTATCTTCTTTGAAAGCTCGGGCTTAGTTCTCCGCAACCTTTGCTTCTTAGGTGGGACATTCAGATTAGTAGGTAGACAATGCTCCACAATTGACGGGTCTAAACCAGGCATATCAGCATAGGTCCATGCAAAGATATCCTGATATTCCTTCAGTAGCTGAATTAAGTGCTTGGCCTCATCTTTGGGGAGACTTGCCCCAATTTTCACCTCTCTGGCTTCTTCAGTGTCACCTAAATTAATAGTGACGGTTTGCTCGGATGTGAGAGCCTTGGTTTTTTCGTGCTGCTCCCAGCTACGTTGCATTTCAATGGAATCTTTGATCGAGTCTTCGGGATCATCATTATTGGCACATGTCGCATTGGATTGGATCATTTCCATGCCTTTGCATGCTATACGATCATCCCTGAAACGGAATGTAGATGGATCAGAAAAACAAAAAGGGTCACCCATATTTTTTTGAAATTCTTTTTACGAAATTCTTTGGCGAAAACCCCTTTTATTTTAAAATTCTTGACACGAGGAAGCATGATGAAGTCCCGGAGGCCTCGAAATTCTCCTTGGATTTTTCTTTTCTTTTATCGGCTGGATATCATCACCAGGCCGATTTGGTATACTTCAACATGCCCTCAAAACATGAAAATTTTATTGGATGAAAAAGCAAATTACATGATAAAAAACCTAGGAATGAAAATGCAAATACGGAAAGCAATAAAAACTCCTGCGTAGAGGAGTGTGCAAATAATTAAAATTCTCCTACTCCTGAACTTCGTCGATGGCAAACACGAAATTCTCTTTAAATAATTCGGCCATTCCTCCGAGTGCGTCGTCTTTTCCAGTGGATCGAATGGTGTTTGCAACTGGCTTGTCTGCTTCTCTCCATCCGACAGTAATAACATCAACTTCAACACCTGGAGGCTTGGGGTATTGAACATAGGTATCGATCGCCCCTTTTTCCTCATGCATCATTTTCGCAGGCCCAGGGAATGTGGACCTAATATGGGGTATAATGAAACCAGTTCGTCCTTGTCCTCTTCCTCTTCCTCTATAGGATCGTCCACCTCTACCACGATAGCCCAATCCAAAGAGTATATGAATTCTGCCCGGCCTCAATTGGTTGGCGAGTGCCCTGACCATGTCGGCCTAAACCATTACCTGGAACAAAACCGCTCCCGACCATGGTCTTGCCCACCATGATCGCTGACTTTGATAACTTTGGAGTGGGTAGGGCAGTGCCTTCAGAGATATGAATGGTCGAAACCAACTCAAATGCTTGAAAACTGGATTCTTCTTTGCAATCCGGCTCAATATAAGGGATAGCCGTCTCATGATAAATCTTGAACTCATCCTCTCCTCGAACTGTAATAAGCTTCCCTTCTGTCACGAACTTCACTTTCTGGTGAAGACTTGAAGAAACTGCCCCGCGCATGAAGCCATGGACGACCTAACAAAAAGTTGAAGGCATAGGTATGTCCAGACTGAAAAACTGCATTAAATAACACCGGCCCTATTTGCAAGTCTAAATCAACTTCTCCAACTGCTTCTTTTTTGGTTCCATCAAATGCTCGAATAGAGGTTTTAGCCATGCGAATTTTCCCCAAATCATACCCAAGACGTTTTAGAGTTGCAAGAGGGCATATGTTTAAAGCCGATCCATTATCTATGAGCACACGGGACACCAAGGTATTTCGACACTTGGTTGAGATATAAAGGGCTTTGCCGTGTCCTCTCCCTTCATCTGGGATCTCATCATCCGAGAAAGTAATCTGGTCATTTAACAAAATGGCCCCCACGAAATCCCCCAACTTCTCAGGTTCAATGGACTCTGGGACATGTACTTCGTTAAGGACTTTCATCAAGGCTTTTTGATGTTTCTCCGATGTCAAAAGTAACTCTAATATGGAGACTTGTGCCGGCATTTTACGAAGTTGGTCCACTACGCTATACTCGCTTGCTTTAATTACCGCTAAGAATTCTTTAGCTTCCTCATCAGTGATTGGCTTAACGGGTTGTGAGTTGGTCTGAGCGTAAGTGCGTCCCGATCGAGTGACCACATCTATCTCTGCATCATAACACCATGGTACCGCCTTATTACTTGTGTAAGCATAAGGTTGTGTAACATCAAGAATCAATTCTTCATCATCTGGTGGTGGCAAATCATTGATGATTAATCCATCTTCATCCGACGCATCTTCCAACGGCGGCATGTCAAAAGCTAGGGGATCGTTAGCTCCAATGTTTAAACCAGCAAACTCATCTTCAAAATCAGAAGACTCCTCTTCCAGATCAATAATGATTGGAGTGATAGTTGAAACGGTGTCAGCAGGATCCGCGTAGACAATCACTCCCTTCTTGGACATTGCCTTAACTCTTTGTACCTTCTGAGACATAGTAGGCTCCTCTATATCTGAGTAGTATCCAGCTCGAACTAAACCATTATAAACATCGTTCACATGTACTTTCGAGCTCCTCATTCGACCAGCATCAAAACTGAAAATGGCGTTTACAGCTTCTGGGTGATCAGGGAGTGGATTATTCTGGATGTTTGGCTGTGCATCACGGAATGAAACCACCTTGGCATCCAACAGATTCTGGATCTTGTGTCGCAGTGTATAGCAATCATCAACAGAATGTCCTACCTCCCCCATATGGTAAGCACATGTCTTAGAAGGATCGTAGTTAGGGAAACGCTCAGGATTAGGTCGCTTAGGCTCCTTAGCGAGTAATCCTTTCTTCTGAAGGGTTGGTAAGATTTTAGACAATGGTTTAGGAAGAAGCGTAAATTGACGCTTGGAAGAGCTCTTCTGCTGGCTGAAGAATGGTCGCGCTCCTCCCTGTTGAGTGTTCAAGACGGGACGAGGGGGTTGGACATAAGCTGCATTAATTTCCGCTACAGGCTCCTTATCCTTCTTCACTGAGACTCTCCTATATGAGCTGGTTTGATCTGATGCCCATCCATCACGCAATGCTACTTCAATTCGCTCACCAACAGGGATAAGCTGATTGAACGACTCGGCAGTTGATCCCAACATTCGATTTCAATATTCATGCGGGAGTGTCTTCATGAACAAATCCATCAGCTCCTTTTCTGTCGGCTCCGGCGTAATCTGAGCAGCTATGGTCCTCCATCTCGTGACATATGCCTTGAAAGATTCCGTCCTCTTCTTCTCAGTGCGAAGTAAATCCTCTCGAGATGGAGTGACATCAATATTATACTTATATTGCTTAAAGAAGGCATCGGTCAAATCCTCCCAAGTCTCCAGAAGATTAATTTTCTTCATAATGTACCACTGTAGTGCCGGTCCTGTCAGGCTTGCCTGAAATTGTTGAATCATCAAGGGGATGTTATCAACATATTGGGTCATCCTGACCACATACGTCTGCAAATGGATCTTTGGGCAAGAGGTGCCATCATACTTTTCAAAGTCCGGCATTTTAAACTTCTTCGGCATCTTGACCTTTGCATAGTGGGACAAATCAGTTGGGCCTTGGATAAACGAACCCCGCGCACGCTTGAGTTTCTCCTCGATCTTTGCCATGCGTTTTTCTTGTTCTGTCTTCGGTACGGCCGAGTGTATCACTTGTACCTCATCATCAACAACAATTTGAGGCACGTCAGTAATTTTTCCCTTGGAAGCACCATCGAGCTTGATGGATCAACTGTGGATGTGTTCTTGCCTTTATCCCTCGAATCAGCCATGGGAGCATGTTGTGGTAACACAACTTCAACTTGCGGAGCTGGTGGGACAGTGTTTGCCTGGAGAGAGTCGATTTGCTTAGAGAGCCGCTCAAGAACATTCAGGACTTGCTTCATCTCCGTTTCGAGGGTGACGATACGAGCTTGTTCGGCAACACGCACTTGTTCGGTGTTATCAGCCATTGTTGCCCTAGAACGAGTACGGATTGGTGATCTTGGATGAGCCGTGCTGTTACCTAAGAAAAAAATACTGTGAGTATTATAATAAATAAGATTGGTCCATGACAATGATCTAATCGCTTGATTTTATTCAAGATTTATTTTAAACATTGAACCAAACTTCCTAACATTAAACTAAGAATTGAAATTCAAGTCCCTAAACATCAAACTAAAATTGAAAACACTGAACTGAAATAAAAGTTCCTAGACATTGAACAAAAAACAAAATATCTCATTTTATATGCTTTCGGGAACCCAACGCCTTGCGAAACTTGTTATTTTCAGCTTCGAGCATTTCCACTTTCCGCTTAAGATGCTCAATTTGTGCTCGTTGGGTGGGCTTCTCGGTCACATCAGGGACTACTGGACGCAAGGCAGCAGGAATCCGGTGTTGTTGGATGTAGAACGCCGATGCATGGTGAATCTCCTCCTCACCCTTCAGTCTCATGGGCACCAAAATCTTCTCTGGATAACATTCGCTCCATGTAGTAATGATCTCTTGGATCTCATTGAAGTAGTCATAATCCTTTCGAATGAAATGAACTTGGAACGAATCTGTCCTGAGAGGTGGAGGAATTTCTTGAAGAGCTTTATACTGACGGGCCACTCTATGTGGATAATAGGAAGTAGCACCGAAAAGGCCCAGCAGCGGGATTGGTCCATCATGTTTGTGCGAAAAGCGAGCTTCCTCAATGTGGAGCCATTTAGTATGCCATAAGAATGCCTTAGGATTAGGTTTTTTCAAAAAATTAATCCAACGGGCATATTGTTTATGTGGGGAAAAACGTTCTAGAACCGCAAATTTTTGTATGGGATGTCGAGAATCGTCTATCCTGAATTGTTTTATAAGATGTCCAAACCCTCTTATGTGGGAGAAAAACCATATTTGCAAAAGTTCAGGGAGGGCACGCATTGTCCTTTCCTCATTTTGTTTGAAACGGGTTAATGACAAAAATGTTTCAGCTAAAATCATATTCACATAATTTAGCCCGTCACAAACCCGATTAACCACCCATGAAATTGCAGGATTAATGGCATTTTTTCGATAAGGAAAAACGATTAGCCCAAAAAATGCTAACATGAAAATCCTGGCTTTTGAAATCATTGATTGGTCTGCAAAACACTTTTCTAAGAATGAAAATGGACATGCAAAACAGTTAGCTTTGACGACTTTCCTTACTCTTTCGGCTTCGATTTTTAAAAATTGAGATAATTCAGAGATAGAATCTATACCGATAGGCGGCCTAACAAGTTCCTTGTCCAGGGGCATTCCAATGGCAATACTATATTCTTCGAGCGTTGGAGTCAATTCGAACTCACCAAACACAAAGGTGGAAGTCTGTGGACACCAAAAGTGAGGCAACGCTTGTATAACACTGGAATGGATGTTGAACTCTAACAGCGGGAGAAGTCGAGCGATCCTGGCTTTCACATATTTCTGACCATCTTGATCTAATTGATCCAACCATTTCTTGAGCTCTTGTTTGGGAGTGGAAATGAATTGTACGTCGATTTTCCCCATTGCATATAAAATAAGACTGACGACGAAACCTAATTGTCATGGACCGACAAAATTACAATGAAGTAAATAAATTGCAAATAATTTAAACAACTTACTTTCACTGGAAATAGATGACAATCACACACACATGAAAAGTGAGGCACGATTTCTGTCTAAGCGGCTTAACAAAGTGGAGTTAAGAGGATGATCTGACCGTTGCAGTCTCGCATTAACGTGTCAGGTCCCCCTAACTCCGGCTCAGTCGAATGGAATGTCCAATAATCACGCAGTCTCGCGGATATGGACAAACACATTTGACACCATGAAGAACTTTCGGAGAAGAGAAGGTCAACCTCTATATAGCGGTCTCGCTGTAGAGGAAGTATCCTTCTCAACACCATCCTAAGAATCCTATCGCAGCCCAGGTCCGGCAGCAGGTTGTGTGTGCAATAGTGTAGTGCTAAAAACAATAAAACATGCACAACAGTTTAAATACAAACAACACTTCTATAATTTTAATTTAAACATTCATCCCTACTCCAACCTGCAAAACAGGGGTTAACAAAGACTACTCCCCTTATACCTCCCATCTGCAAGAACATTTAACACCTTAGGAATGTTAGGGACATACCTGAGATCCTCGCTGCCAAACAAAAACATTTTTTTTTTTAAAGAAAAAGAAAAATTGGCCTAAGTCCACTAAGTAATTTAACACAAGTCCCCAGTGGAGTCGCCAAGCTGTCGCGACCTAATTTTTTCCGGGTTCACCACCTAAAACTAGGTTAATGGACTACTAAGCTTTTAGACTTAGCTCAGGCTCTCCCAAGCCCATACCAATTCGCGACTTAAGATTCAAACATTTAACATGCAAGATGTTATTAATTAGGAGTCGCCACTAATCGGTTTATGGTAGGTCGATTAGACACCTAAGTAAAATAAAGGGAGATTTATTTTACTCCTACGAACCAGAGACTAAGGGTACGGGGACTTGGTTACACTAGAATTTTCTAATGCCCTTTCGGTACCATTTCTTCTTAATTTTTTTTTTCAAAATGTTTTTTTTTTCAAGCAGCTGATTTATTTTAACCTAAGTTACTATCATGCAAATGTGGTGACCACACGGGTGCACATCCATTATTTAAAATATTCAAGTAAATAAATTGCATCAATAAAGCAAGCACTCATTTTTTTTTTTTGGATTTTCTTAAAAATTAGAATTTTTTTATAAAATGCATTTTAACACTAAATGACTTAATCTTATTAATGTGGAAATTCTAATTAAATGGGTCTATTATGCGAACTAGTTATTATGCACCTTATGTCCTAACTTTACTAATAAATTCTAATTAAATGATCATATTATGCAACTAATTAACATGCACCTAAATTTTTGTATTTTTTTTATTGAAATTCAAAACTAATAAAAACCCTACTCAAGCTATCTAAAGTAATTTTCTAATCCATTTTTGGGATTAATTTGACTTAAACCCTATTCTGTCTTAGAAAACTATTTTTTTTTTTAATTGAGAATATGAAAATGTGCCAATTATATCTAAGACTCTAAAAAAAAAGCTATTTAAGTCTAATCCTAACTTATTTCTTTTAAAATATCTAAAAATGCAGTCCTAAAAAATATTATCTAAAAATGCAATCCTAGAAACATAATCCTAAAAATTTGATTAATTAAACTACGTGTCTATTATATTAAACCCTAATGTCCTATATGCTTATGCAATTTTTTTAAATATTTTGATTTTTTTTTTTTTAGTTTCTTTTTTTTTTTTAGGTTGAATAATTATTAAATTAGGGTTAAATCTAAACAATTAATATAGCCACTAAATAAAGGATCAAAATAATTGAAAAAATAACCTGTCGTCTCACAAAAGTTAAATTAACAATTATTTTAACCCTAATCATCACAACAACTCAAAATAATTAAATAATCTAGTCCGAAGTCTTACGGACCAAATTAAATAATTATTATGATTTAACAATTAAAATTTCACCAAGAAACCCAAAATTAATGTAATTAAAAAATGATCCGATGTCTCTCGGATCAAACTAATTATTACAAAAATCTTGAATAAAGCCTTAAGGATAATGTCTAAACAATACAAATAATTAACATACAATACTACAATTCAAATAATGAGACTTAAAAATAAGCTAACGTATCATGAAATAAGTATATAAAAAAAAATAAAAAAAATAAACTACCTAAGGCCCTAAAGAAACAGGGGAGGCAACAGGCGTAGATCGAGAGCACGGCAGCAGGGCTCGGATCAGGAGCGGCGGCAGCAGGAGCTCGAGGCGGTGGCGTCGGGTGTCGCCCGGGAGGGCAGCACGGCGAGAAATCCGGCGGCTGGGTCGGAGGGCAGCACGGCAACCTGCAAAAGGGGCAAAGGCGTGCGGTGATGGGCACTACAGATCACGGCAGGTCACGGGCGTCGGTTCGGAGGAGGGCGCAGCGTCGGGTGCGAGTCGCCAAGGCGCGGCGTCAATCGTCGCGGGTAGAGGTCACCGGCAAATTCGGCAGCTGCTACGGGCAAACGGCGGTGAGACAGAAATACCAAGCCGTCGGTGTCTGCAGAAACAGAAGCTTCGTCGCGGCTGGGAGGTGATGGCGTCGAGCGTAGGTCTGGCATCGCGGGGGGAGTGGAGAGGCGAGGCGTCCGGCGGCTGGGTCGGCGAGGAGGGCTCGCGGGTCACCGGTGTGCTACAACAGAGGATTCGGGGTGGCGCGGCGGTCGCAGCTCGGCAAGACGTCGGGGGAGCGAGATCGGCGGGTTGCGGGGAAGTGTCGGTGCGCGAGGTGTGCACGTCGGGTCGTCTTGGTGAAGTTCGCGGGGAGACCGGTGGCTACGTCGGCGCGGGGAAGGCGTTGCGAGCGAAAGGTTGAAGAAGAACAGTAATTTTTTTTACTGTCACACGCTGCTCTTCCTTTTTCACTGTTGTTGCAGTACTTTTCCCCTCCTATTCACGATGACTTCCCCTCTCTCTTCACTTTTTCTCTCACGTTCTGACTTTCTTCCACTTTTTCACTTCTTTTTCTCTTTGACCTGACACTCTCTCTCTCTCACTTGTCTCTCTCACCTTCTACCGAAGACTTCCCCCCATTAATTTTCTACCTTTTCCTCTTCTGACACTCTCTCTCACCTGTCTCTCTCACTTTTACTTTTCTGCAAACCAAATGAAGGAGCCCCCCTAAACGATAAAATTTTGCTCTGAGTTTTTTTTCGAATTCCTCCCCCTCCGAAAGGTGAAGAAGAACCCCTCTATTTATAAAGCGAAAATCCAAGTTTGTTTCGTCGGTGGAGATTTTTGCTCAACCTCTCGCCGGTGGAGATTTTCGCTCAACTTCTCCAACAAAGAAATGGCTCCAAAATCCGGCTGTTGAACTATTTTGAATTCAAAATTTCTTTTCAAAATTTCCCTCTAATCTTTTATTTTCTAAAAAATTGAATCTAAATTAGGTGTCAACACACTGCAAATTATTCTAAAACTTTAAGCTGTTAGATGGAATGGTGGTTTAATAATTAAATATTCTAACAATTGGAATTTCGCAGACCAATGTGCACGTGTATGTGTATTGCCGAGTGCAGTTCTAACCTGAGCATCTTTAATCTTAAACAATATTAGCCCAGAATTGAATTGAGAGACACTTGGCTATGCGAGAGGCGTCAGAATGCAAAAAAAGGCACGCTGCACCTGGTTGGTAACGGCAGCAATGCGACCACAAGTGGGCAGCACCCGGTTTTCACTTTGCTCGTAATCAAAGAAAAAGACAAGGTACGTACTCTTCTCTTTTCTCACACAAAATCTCTCCTCATCTTTTTTACTTTTTTTCTTACCAGCTACCTAGTGACCTCCTGTTATATTGGGAACTCTCCTTGATTTTTATTTTAATGTCTCTTCCCTCAGTCACCAATGCCATGCACCAACTGAACTTTCAACAACTATAGTTCCAACAAGACCATGAGGGCTCGCACAGCAATTTTCACGTTACAAACTCAACACGCGTCCGATTCAGAGTTGAAATGAATTCGTAACACTAATGGGGAGGACATGAACGTGAGCTTACTGAGGGGCTTCTGGATAAGCAGTAAATCATGTAAGACATGGAAACATGAAAACAAGTTTGACATAAATCAGCGACGAGCAAAACAAATAGTTATATGACTAGAAGGTTACGACTAAGTGGCCCAAAAACGAATGAGAGGGAGGTCCTCGGAAATATGGAGCCTCGAACACAACCCATACAATTCGGCAGCATGGAGGGCTCCTCCTTTTCCTACCTTGACAAGATGAAACCTGGCTACATCTGCCTCATATATGGGACCCAGCTAACATGCCAAAAAAAGAAAAAAGAAAAAGAAAGAATATGTGCAGTGCAAGTCTCAAAACTTGTTAAGAAAGTACAATTAAGTTCTAAAACTTACAAAAAATACAATCAAATTGTAAAATTTGTCAATTGATATAATCGAGTTCTTTCATTAATTCCATCTTTTTGACTAATAGAAAATGCCAATGTAACTTTTTTTAATATTTTATTTCCTAACGTGATGATAATGTTGATTAAATTCTAATTTTTAACCAAAATATTAATTAAATAAAATATATTTTTTAAAAGGGTGGCGCTATTTCCAAACCCCTATATGACTAAATCCACCCAATTTCCAAAATTGTCCTCCATTATTCAATTGCAACTAAGATTTGTGGTCCCAAATTTATTTGCTTCCCTTTTCTTTTTGGTTTTTCTACTTGTCACAATTAAAAATTTCATATGTTTAGTTTTCTGTTTATTGTAGATTTTCCCTATATATTAAAGGCATTATATAGTTTTTATTGTTAGAATTACTTCGATAAAAATTATTGTCTCAAAAAGATAAATCTCCAAAAATCTTGTTATTTTCAGTTGCCTATTATTATTTATGGATAAATTATTAAGTGGATGGAATTTAATTAAATCAAACATTGCATAAAGTAAGATTTTTTTTTGAAAATGCCAGGGAAATATCATTATTTTTAATTGACAAAAATTAATATCATCTATAAATTGTTTACAAAAAAATTTCAAGACACCTCATTGTGCATAATGTTTTAAATGCATTCCAATCTATTCCTCTAACGTCTTATGTGATTTGTAAAAACGTATCTTGCCAGTATAATAAGGAAAAAAGATAAACTCTTTGACATAGTAAATGAAGAGACTTGACATATATCGTAGACTAATGAAATTAATAAAAAAAATAACCAACAAAGTGAACTTTTGAAATAAGAGGAACAAAAAATAAATAAGTTATTATAATATCAAGGATGAAAAATAATTTTTTTTAGTTTTATACCATATCAAAGAATATCTTTTTTACCTTACTGGTATTGAGATAATTTTACACAAAGCATGTAAAACGATATAAGAATATCCTAAGAATGCACTTTTCTTCAATGATGTGTACGTGGGCGAGTGATTTTGAAACGAGGGAATTTTCACGTTAAGTGTATTGGAATGGTGTGTGTAGGGAATTGTTATCGATGGATGGAATGTAAATGCAAGATAGAATAAGACACCACCAAGGTTTAAAGGACGCACAAACAACCGAAAAGAAGATCGAGATAGACAAAATTCACCACTAAGGCTTAAATGACAAGCTACTTGCCAAGGATAAGGGATTTCAGGATAAAAAGCTCACCATCAAGGCTTAAAGGATATCTACCAACCGAGGATAAAGTGTTTCTTGGCTCACCACCAAGGAGTAATCCACTCTCCTATGATCTGATAAAAGAAATTATCCACTGTCCAAAGATATCCACTCACACAGAGGAGATCTCACGTATATTCATTCATTAAAATTGTCTTTTCACAACCGAGAACTCTCCTCTATTTATAGGAGGACTACGACAAAGGAAATAGACAACAATTAAATAGACCTTGGAACTACCTAAGCATTAATGGACATAGGAAGCATAATAAAGACCTAGGAACTTAGAACTATGACTCTTGAAACTTTAAATAATATTAAAGACTCCTAGGAATTTAGAGATGCAATAAATGATATAGAAACTTGTACTCTTGATTCTTCAATCTTCTAAAATTCGTGTGCTTACCTTGAAAGTTCATCAAATACCCATGGAAATTGCCCAGCATAGCCTCCCATTGATAGGTTGTTGTTCGGCCTTGAATCAAGCATATAATATGGTAAATCGACTTCTTCTTGATTGGTTTCATGATCAATAGTTTTCTCTATTGATAATTTCATTTCTGGACCGAATTACATTATGTCCAAATTCTATTTTGGCTTGGATCACCATCGACAGTGCTGAATTTGTTGATGAAGGTAAGTTGGATGCTCCCGCATAATTTAATATGCCAAAAAACAAAACATGAGAAATGCTTAATTATGGTACTATCATAAATAGAAAAAAGAAGGAGTTGGGCCTCCAATTTAAACTGTAATTAATAGAATAAGAGAGTTTTGTCTTTTTAGTGTACATCGGGGTGGATGAAGGATTTAAGGGGTGGAAATAGTGCTGCCCATTTAAAAAACACTAAAAAGCCAAAGGCAAGGGCGACCTTGCCACTAAGCCCCCATCATTGGAAAGGGTCAGTGGGGGCTCGATGACGATTGGTGGCGATGGCAGCAGGGACGTGTAGCCATTACCCTTGGCTCTTTTTTTTTTTTTTTTTTTTTTGCTTTTTAAATATTTATTTTTATTTAATTTAATTAAGATTTTGGTTGAAAAATTAGAATTTAATCCAAAATGATGTCGTTTTAGTCTTGTGTTCCATGTTTTGGCCACGTCATCACTACGCATTTTTCCATTGGTCTAAATTAACAGAATTGATGGAAGGACTTTGTTGTACCAATTTAGGAAGTTTAAAGATTTAATTGCACTTCTTATAAGTTTAAGGACTCTATACTTTTGTTATAAGTTTTAGAACTTCTAGAGCACATATCCCTAAAAAAAAGGAAAGTCAAAAATTCAAAAAGCAAAAAGAATAAAGAGTTGGGCTACTTCATTCGTGGAGAGCAAGAGAAGAGAGAGAGAGAGAGAGAGAGAGAGAGAGAGAGAGAGAGAGAGAGAAGGAGAAGAAGAAAAAAGGGACATGGCTTTACAGTCTTGATTTGAAGGCCAAACGTTATCAAAATTGGCTCAATTTTCAATATATCATTCGCGAGACCAAGACTACGAGTTGATTGAGAACTTTCTTTGAAATCTCCAATTGCAAACGGTTTTTTTTTTTTTAATATTGTTTCATTATTGATATTGAGTCTTTAGTATGTGACTAGAGAAGAATACTTTGTGTATCCTACTATTCTTAGTGATTAGTGGAAGCTTTTTGATGGTCCATGATTTTTCCAGCATTGAGTTTTCCATGTAAAATATAGGTATTTTTGTTGGCTTTGTCTCATAATCATTTTGATATTAAATTTACATATTATGAGGTTGTATTGTTGGTTGTTGTTGGAGTTCAATCGATCTAGTTTGGGGGGAGATATTGATCCTGGATTGGATTAGTTTTTCGTGAATTGTTGCCTGATTTTTCCCAACGAAGTGGTATCAAAGCTAGGTGGAGATTCTATTGTTAAATGGAGGAAATATAGCTGCACAATGATTAAGTTAAATGCCTCAAATTACCCCATCGGAAGCCTCGCATGGTAGATATTTTATATAGTAAAGATTTATCTAATCCCATTGATGGGGATGAGGTTACAGGAGACAAGGAAGACAAAGAATGATCTCAAATAAATTGAAAAATTATTATATTTATTTGGCAATAGATTGACGATAGTGTGTTTCATTATGTCGCTCAAAAAACAAAAGCGGATATTTTGTAGAAGAAATTACAAAATTTTTATGAGAGAAAAACCTCACAAAATAAAGCTTTTCTAGTAAAAAAAAAAAAAACTTGTGAATTTGAGATGTAGGGATGGAAGAAGCATATCGGAACACATGAGTGATTTTCAAGATTTGGTAAAATTAATTGATGAATCTTGAGATTAACCCGATGAGTTGCAATTATGTCTATTGCTTGGTATATATTCGTGAAATTCCAAATTTTGAATGACGTGTTGAATAAATAGTATAATGATAAGAAAAGACATCATCCCATAGAGATTGATGATATAAACCAATTGATTATGGCTTTAAGCAATTCAATTCTTTTCGATGTGTTTATAGGAGCATAATTAAAGGAAGCCTATTCAATGAAGAATCAGGGAGAAAAATGCTTGAATTATCCTTCTACATCTAAGGCTCGTCATAGATAATATGATGAATGTCAATTAAGAAAGTTTATGAGTAACACTAATAGGGGTAAGCCAAGAGGAAGGTCAAAATCATGGTTGGGAAAGAGTGTGGAATGTATAATTATGGAAAAATACAACCTTATGCCAAAGAGTCTTGGTTGTCAAAGAGAGATAAATTTCATGGTAAAAATGAAGATTGAAAGAAAAAAAGAAACATGTTATAACAGCAGTTGCATCTAATGGCAATATTGTGTTTATTTGTGATGGTGCTTTTATAAACCTTACATATAAGGACTTAGGTTACTCTCATTACACGAGTGGATATAACATGCAATGAATCTTGAATATTTTTTTTAAAGAAAATTTTGTTTAGTGTAAAAAACATCATTTGAAAAACATAATGATTGCTCTAATCACTTATAAAATGAATAAACAAAAAACATGTTCATTGTTCACTGAAACATTTAAATATAAATTGTTGTCGAAAGTGAAATATTTTTTATTGACTAATTATTTCAAATAATGCAAGTGATTATTTTTTGAAAATACTTTTCGAATTATTCATTCTTCAAGAAATAAATGGAGCTTTAATGGGACAAAGTTTGTTCCGTTCTTACTTTAGTAGTAACATGATGTTCTTGCTCTTAACAATAGGATGGTTATTAAACTTATGAAGGTTTTGTTTGTACACTGAATTTTCACTTCTTTAGAAATTTAAGAGTTTTAAACTTTGTCGATACGTGGGGGCAAATTGAAATGAAAATATTTACAATTGACTTAGCATTAGTATCTTGTGAGGATTTTAATGGGCAAAATGATATTTTTCAAACTAAAATAACTTATTTTTACTGGTATCGGAATACGAATAGTGGGGGGAAGAGCCTGCCCCCACAGGTTCAGCCCTGACCTCAGAGGCTGGAAAGCGATCGACAGCGCGTGCGTGCTCGAAGTCCCAGAAGGACACGGCAACTGCTTGCAACTGGGGTACAGGAATTACCATGCGGTAAAGAGCACCGAGCGTCTAATTGTCCAATTTTTAGTGGCATCGGAATATGAAAGCGGAGGGCAAGAGCCTGCCCCGACAGGTTTGACGCTGACCTAGGTGCTCTTTGTCCGTGAGGTGTCCTTTTTTCTGACATGATGACGTTTTAATTTTTCTTTGGCGTCGTACTACTTTTCATTTCTTTCGTATCCGAGTCTCCCTCTCTCTAGCTCATCTCTGTCCCTCTGGTTCTCCTACCCTTTCCATGCAAATTCCGATGATGTCGGTAGGATTGGACCTTGCAAATGTGAAGTTTCCCTTATCAGTGCTTGGTAGCTTGGTTTATCCGAGAAGGCGATGAGCTGAAGGGACACCTTTGCTTCTGGGATGACAGCGACAGTGACCCTTGCGACGGCAGCAGCAGTAACAGACCCGAGGAGTACAGCGACCTCGAGGAGAAGCGGGACAGCGATGGTTGGGGGTGATCGATAGACGATAGTTTAGTAGGCCAGTTGGTTTCCATTAGTGTGATCCGTGACGGTCACTTTTTGGTGTAGGTCGCGAGGATGGGTGGAAGTGACTGGTGCATATGATCACTGTTGTTAATATGTGGGAACGGGTATCTTTTTGGAGTACTCCCAGGGTTAGGATTAGTTGTCTTTTGTTGTAATCCGCCCAAGTATGTTAATAAGGCTAGTGAAATGGAAACCAACCCTACTTAGTCATACCTTGATTGAGTTTTGTCTCGCATTATTCATGTTATACATGCTTCCATGCGTAAGAACAAGTCAAGACTATTATGTTCATGTTAGTAGAGTGGTGTATCTGGGGCACCACAACTCATGTGTGAATAATATGAAAATTGAACATTTTCCTTCCTTTTTTCTTTGGTCAGCGCATGCGTGATGCATGTGTCATACTGATCTATCACTTTTGAATTGACAACCCACTAATCATTCTTTATCCCGAGAAAAAAAGAAAAAGAAATGTCCCGCTTTGTTTATTCACAAAGTAAAAGATGGAAAATATCAAGAAATTGAGGAATTGAAGGGCAGTGGACGGTTGGCGCACGTGCTTTTGAGAGGTTGGAATTTTTTTGTGATTGTTTCAATTAAAGATATCTTTATATTTGCACTCATTCAAATATAGACAGTCACCAATTAGGTTATGATTAGAACACACACATAGATATTCTCAAATTAAACAATCAAGATTATGACCAGAATCTAGAGCTTTAGATATGGGAGGTGCGAAATGTAAAATATGGGGAAATGTAGAATAAACAATTATTTGTCTTATCTCAAGGAGGACACTTGTCAAAGTGGTGGGTGAGGGGACATCCCCTTCATCCTCGATTGCATACATTAAATATCTTAATTCACAACTTTTTATTGTGGTATTTATCAAGTAATGCATCTAATAATTAGTCACATGCATTAAATCTCTTAATTCACAACTTAGCCTTGCCATTCGAGGCCTTTGCCAAATCTTGGGTTGTCAATAGTGTATGCATCTTGACACTCCCCAATCCAAAGTTGTTCTTGCTGTTGAAATTACCACTTTCTACTATCGCTCTAAATATAATTGCAACAACAAAATTTCCAGGCAGAAATCAAACATGCAAAAACCACAAATCGAAATTCAAAAATCCTTTCTCTTGGCTCTAGTACCTTTACAATGGGAGTTCACCAAGAGGGCATCTTAATTTTGAGCCTGTCCACATCTTTAGGTAGACTCAATTTCACTCAAAAGCTTAAGTGAATGAGTTATAGGTCAATTAAATGCAAATCACATCAATTCTCCGAAAGGAACATTTTCTAATACAACCCATGCATGAAATATGAGCAAATTGTACCTTTTCTTCCCTTTCCTCTTCGATCTGTGCATGCATGATGCATGTTACATATTAATCTATCACTTATCAATAACAATCTACAAATCGTTCTTTATCAATAAAAGAAAGAAAAAAATAAATGGCCCCCTAATTGTTTACTCACAAAGTAAAAGATGAAAAGTACAAAGAAATTGAGGAATTGCAAGGTAGTGGACGGCAGGTGGCACGCACTTTCGAGAGGTTGGAAATTATTCGTGATGGCTTCAATTAAAGCTATCTTTATATTTGCACTAATTTAAATATAGGGTGTTGAAAGTGAAGTACCCACCAATCACCAATGAGGTTATGATTAGAACACATGTTCAATATATTCTCAAATTACACCATCATGACCAAAATCTGAAGCTTTAGATATGGGAGGTGTGCATGTAAAATGTGGGGAAAAGTAGAATAAACAAAAATTTGTCTTGTCTTGAGGAGGACACTAATCAACGTGGTCGGCCATGGAGGCATCCTTTTCATCCTTGATCAGGGTGAGAAATGCCTCATCTTCATCTAATTTACATGTGTGATGATTTTGTTTATCATTGGATTTAATTCATGTGCTCTCTCAAGTTTTGTTTGCAAGGGAATGTTAGAAAAGTGTAGAAACATGGAGTTAGAAAAGTAGTTAAATGCAAAGGAAGCCATTTGCTTGACGCCAATAGATGATAAAAAAGAATGAGTACACATTTTTTTGATTTTAAAAATGAAATTAAACTAGTAGCTAACAAGAGGATTCATGATTTTCGAAAAATTATCTAGTAATTTCATGTTTTCTTTCAAGTCAATTTCTTCCCCTGATATTGAAAGAAAGGTGTGGGATATTCGAATGTTTTCTACAAAGGCAAAAAAATGTCTTTTATTCTAATGGTGGATAATCAGATCTACCATGACTTAGTTAATAACACATGGGACATGTGTGTATATGAATAAACTCAAAAGCACAAAGGAAGGCTCGTTGTGAAAGGACACTTGCAATAATTTGGTATCGACTATACTGAAATTTTGCTCGTGTCCCTTGTCTCGACACTATTATTGCTTTCATAGTCTTAGCAACACAAAAGAAATGGAAGACTATCACCTAGATAAAAAGTCAGCATTCTTAAATGAATATCTTTAAACAAATATATAAATGAATATCTTCAAAAAGACATATATGTGGAATAATCACCGGGCTATATCGCCAAAGGCAAAAGAGAAAAGGTCATAAGGCTCCAAAGCACTCTATATGGGTCCGATTGATGAATACTTCACTAAGCCAAATTCATTTTGGAGCTACTGAAAAAATTCTAAAGTATTTACGAGGAACAAAAGAATATTGCATTTGTTTATCGCCCAAGTGGACAAGCTAAGCTCCTTAGTTACAGCGATGATGACTAGATAGACTTGGTTGATGATAGAAGGAGTACTACCAGTTACGCATTCCCACTAGGTTGTGCAATATTCTCATGGGCATCCAAGAAACAAGACTCAATAGCATACATAAGCTGGGAACCTCTCGATTGCTAGCACCACTAGTTAAGCATTATGGCTTCCAAAAATACTATAAAGCATCATAGAAGTATTGACATGACCTACTATAATATTTTGTGACAACAGGTTTGTGATCGCTATATCTAAAAATCAAGTTTTTCACGAAAGAACTAAACTTATCAGTATCAAATAACACTTCAATTGAGAAGTGCAAAGTAATTGAGCTCAAATATTAGAAAATTGATTATCAAGTTGTTGACATGTTTAATTAAGTGTTACCACGAGCTAAGTTCAAGATATTGTTAAGCATGGTCAGAGGATTGTAAAAATTGATTAAGGAGGAGTGTTGAAATCATGATCTAGAAAAGCTTGGATTCTACTAATATCTAATCTAATAGTTGTTGAAGTTTGTGATGACTTCTAGTACTAGTAACAATTGAACTTTGTGGATGTTGTTTTGCCAAAAAAATGTGGAGATATTCTGCATGTGTTGAGTTGGTTACTAAGCTATAAGCAAGGGGTGATGTTCGGATGAGTAAGTAGTTGACCAACCAATTAAGAAAAGCTCATCTACTCATGTTATCGAAAAGCAAGCAATCGAACAATAAAATAGATAGAATAAGAAAATATATCACTAGATTTACATGGTTCGATCGAAGTGACCTACATCCATGAAAGAATAGCGACAAATTCTATTATAGATCAAGTGATATAACGTATATTACAATCACACTGAGTTATTCATATTGTACCCAGTAATTCACACAGCATTTAGCCTCACAATTTCTCATGAAATAATCTTTTAATCTCACAAAAGAAATAAACATGAATTCTTAACACAAGAATTTAAATTGACTGGAACACTTGGTATCCTCACCAGGATGTAATCACCACAAAACTCACGATGAAAATTGCCTTTGCACATCAACAATGCTCCCGCAAGAGCCATATATATCGTTTGTCCTCTGCTTGAAGAAGTGCAACATTTGATCGTCAAAGATAGCTACGCGTAATAGAGAAAGAAATAAAATCAAAGTGGGATTCAGTCGACAAAGTCCGGTCATCTTGGACTTTCCTCTTCACTTGTCCTTTGGCCGACTCCAAAACTAACACGATTTCCGTATATTTCCCTAGCACAGTAGATTCCCTTTTTCTTTATTTATTAATTTCTAAAATGCATATTAACAGTTTAATACTGTCTCCCCCGCCCAAAAAAAAAGCACATAAACATCGAAAACTAACAAGGGCAACGACGATGGGACATCTTGAGGAGCCAAGCAATAATTGCGGAACAACTAATCTTATGTTATAAAACTTTCGGATTCCTGATTAGGATAATCTTGTTTTCTTGAAACTACTTAATTTCTTAGGTTGTTATAAAAAAAAAAAAATCACATGCAAAACAAAGCGAGATGAAAGAACTTGTGTCAATCTCGTCAAGGCAGATGATATGAGAATGAATGAACGAAACTATACATAAACTAATAATGAAGTTACTCTGAGAATAGTCACATAACTGTGCCCGAAGGTCAATTTGGAGCAATCTTGGAATTTTTTCTTGCCATGGGATTAGCAGTTAACTCTATGAATGTTCAGGTCACCGCTTGGGGAACAATCACAAATAGGTTTCTACTCCTAATCAAAGACTTGGGAGCTTCCCTGACCTGCCGCATACTAATTTTCGAGCAGCTCCAGTCTGAAATTTGGCCCCAGTGAGTTGGTGGGAGAATTCCAGTTTTTGGCAAGACACGTCACAATTTAAGTTTTTGACGAAAGTGCACGACAAGGTTAGAGGTCCTCGGCAGCTGGACTAGATGAGGTCAGAGATCTTTTGGAGATAAGTTGATCCGTGATGGTTCAGTCACTCAAAATGCAAATCACGTTTATAACGCCATGAACACCGAAATAAGTGTGCGGTATTATGATTTGAAGATATGAAAGGACACTTCGAAGACTATATAACATCGTTTATTCCAATACCAGAGACTTCATATTAGACCATTCTGGTTTGCTCTCCTTACAAAAACCTTCCCATTAGCTTTTGCCAAATTCAATCTCTGTTTTCTCCGATCTCAAGTTCAGAGAGAGAGAGAGAGAGAGAGAGAGAGAGAGAGAGATGGGGAGCTTGGGAGTGATTTTGAAGCATCCGGATGAACTCTACCCTCTGCTGAAGCTGAAGATGGAGGCGAGGAATGCCGAGAAGCAGATCCCTCAGCAACCTCATTGGCGATTCTGCTACTCCATGCTCCGCAAGTTCTCCAAGACATTCGCTTTCGTCATCGAACAACTCCCCACTGAGCTTCGCGATGTGGTAAGCGTGGTTTTTGTTTTCAAAATTCTTTTTATAATATTTAAATATTAAAGCACACCTCTATATAAGGATTTAAGCTTTTAAAATAATTGACGATGGTCTTATAAAATCTAACATGTTATCAAAGCATCCTGAGTTTTAGGCCCAAACTTTTACTTCATTTAATTTAGTTGCTTAACAAAAATGTACCAAAAGCCAATTGTCCAAATGCTGTTTGTTTTGAACAAATACTCCATAAGTTAAATTACTTTATATCGATACAAAATCATTTTCCCAAAACCTTTTCAAACGCACCAAGTTGTTGCGCTTGTTGCCAGAAACAGCAGGCACGGCAACTTAGATAAAGCTAAGGATCAATGTCTTGTGCGAAGATTAATTCATTACTCTCACAACATTACCTGAAAACTTCCCCATAATTTACTCAAAAAGACTAGACAACAGAATCGATCAAATTAAAGCGTTATGCTCGTTTAGGTTGGATGCAAGTAGCTTGATATTTATAGGGGACGACCCAAAGGATATTAATTATGTTAATGATGACGTAAAACCATTAATCTCTAAGTGGCTTTATGTGTGGCCTCGAAAAATCATCACCATGTTTTGATTTGATATGTGTCCCAATTTTAGGCTTCTAGCAACCCCTCATTTTTGTGATTCCTGCTCCACCATCATTTTCGTGGAAAATTATGATGATTTATAAACATGTCAGCCATATATATTTCAATAATTTTTTTGGAAGTTTCTTTACGACTATAGATCTCTCTGCCGTAATATCCACCATGCTCTTGCGGTAAAGTGCGTGGGGAAATGAATTTTTAAATTCACAAGAAAAAGAATCTATAATTAAAAACCCGACCAGTAGAAATTGTTAGATTTGTTTCTCTCAATGTGCTTTTATCTCTTCAACTTTTCTTTTGCATTTTTGCAGGTGTGCATACTCTATTTGGTCCTGCGATCCCTTGATACAGTTGGTTTGTCCCATAACACTGCATTAGTTCTCTTTCATTTGCAAGATATTACCCTCGCTCCATTAGCACTTCTGGTTGGTTAAATTTGAGCCATCTATCCCCTGTATGTCGAATGTTTACTATAGCACAAACTCACTGGAGTTTCCTTTTTATGTTGATAACATTCATGGAAATATCTGTGTAGGTTCGAGCGAGTTCTTCACATCTAAACTTGAGTGTCTTTGTCACCACTAACCATCATAAATGGAAGTGGAGTGTGCTATGCTCTAGTTATTAAGGCCTTGGTCGATTTATCATGTAATAATGTTTTGGCTTATATTTAATCAGTTGAATAATCCATAGAAGAATCCGTTTCAAAATTAGTCCTTAATTCCTCTGCCTAGTTCTTGTTAGTATCACGTTGAATAATTGTTTCCAGCTCCTTATTGACATTAGTATGTGATTTTGTGCTGAAATCTTGTTTCTTCTAATTCTCCCTTTCCAGAGGATGACACAAGCATACCTATTGAAGTCAAAGTGCCTATCCTGAAAGCTTTTCTTGAGCACGTGTTTGATAAGGAGTGGCAATTTTCATGTGAGTTAAACATGCTATCATGCTACCCTTTCTTTCCAGTTAAAGCTTTTGGTAATCTAAGACTGGTTTTCCCTGCATTTAAATTCTTGGTTCAGTATTCTTGTCCTTTCCCGACCTTTACATAAAATTCAGAGCGTGGGTTAGATATTTTGTCAAAAAACTTTGTTTGACTTGTCTCTCTTAATGTAACCTTGTAGAAATATGTCTGTGTGTATGTGTAAATAATCGACGTCCTTGACATTTTGCATTAAGCATGATCGTCAAAGCTACATGGAGATTCTATCTTTGACAGTATCTTGTAGCAATTATGCATTATTTGAAACTGACTTCAAATTGACCAAAATAATTTTCTATAAAACTGCTATTTGAAGAACAAGATATATCAACAATATTTTGCCTCTACATTATGATTCTACATGAGAACCTCTACAAATTGTCCCATCTCAATTCTTATTTGTGCATTCTTTTACTGACTTCTTTAAGAACCAACACTAAAGTAAGATAAACACTCTCTTGCTGTGATAAATTCTTCTGTTATTTCCAGCATATGAAGAAACTGGACGGCCAAGCATAGGGTAAACGATTGTCAATATATTTCTGATGTCAAGTTGGGAAACAAGGTGTTTCTTGGTTATTTAGATTCCACCATGCCACTGATTTCCTCCAACTAGCAACTTTTGGGGCATGCACAACTTGTTTGAGAAAGCTGCTTTAAGTTGCAACTATTGTTATCTTGTAATTTTTATTATTGTTTAGTTATATTGCTTAGTTTACAGACAATCTGTAAATGGTGCCTATCCAGAAGTCTGTGTTGGCTATATGAAGAAGTTGGAGCTGGGCACCGAACTATTTAGCTGCCCAGAATTCTATTCAGTTCACTGACTTGATTTTTTTATTACTGTATTAAGGTGGTACAAAGAAGTGCAAGGTTTTAATGGACCAATTTCATCATGTTTCAACGGCTTTCCTGGAGCTTGGGAAAAGGTTACTAACTTGTGATTTCTGTATAATTATGATGTGAGCAACTTTTGCGAGATCAGGATATTCTCTTCTTCAACCTGATCTTCTTTAGCCTCTCAACTTAACCATGTGTGTTTCCTTTACCAACATACCTAGCCATCATAGTTCCGCAACCATATTATCATTGTCTACCAAATGTTCTTTCCAACCCATTGTTCACTTCCACTGAGAATGAAACTCGAAACCAAACTTTCCTGCAATTAACCCAAAATTGTTTAACTGTTTCTATTGATTGATGTGCTGATAGCTTTTACTTTATAAACTGTGGCTTTGTTTATACTTGCAGGTATCAAGAGGTAATTGAGGATATTACTAAAAGAATGGGAGCAGGAATGGCCAAATTTATTTGCAAAGAGGTTTGTGATCTTGTCATGTGACACTCCTCATATTTTCCAAGACCTTACCTTGATAAATAGCCAAGCTGGAGGAACTCTTACAGAGATTATAGTTTTTGGTTGTGTTTGGACTAGGTCAGTACCTAGCTAGTGCATAAGCTTTTCATGAGGAGAATCCTTGCCTCCAATGGTTGAAAATGAATACGATATTTATCAGTACCAGTAGAATGGCTGCGCATACAATGGCCAACGGGTAGCCCATCTGGCTGTTTACTATGACCATGGTGGAGAAAGGATTTGACCGTAGCTGTGTGGTTCTACTCCTTAAAGTATTCACTCCCTTACAGAAAATGAATTCGTATAGAAGTGTATCATTTAGCCTTAATGACCATTCTTCCATCTTCGAAGGTCCACACGCTTGCGAACTGATTTTGTTTATGGTAACTGACCTAGCTGGATTGGAATGGATTTGACCAAATACTAATATGAAAAGGATTTAAGAGCTGTAATATTCTTTTGCACAAAGCATTTCAAGGCTAGTTGTAGTCTTGCACCTTCTGGTAGAAATGCTTGTAGTGGAGATTAATCTGTTTAATAGGTTATTCCTACAAAGATTTCCACTAATTTTTCCTCATTGCAGGTGGAAACAGTTGACGATTACGATGAATATTGCCACTATGTGTCAGGACTTATAGGTTTAGGTCTGTCAAAGCTTTTCCATGCTTCTGGAGCTGAAGATTTGGCACCAGATTCTCTATCCAATTCAATGGCTTTGATTCTACAGGTACCTCAAAGACACTTAGTTTCATGTAGATGACCACATATTTCGAACTTCTAACATTGTTTTATGGATGTAAATATCAGAAACAAGACATTATCCGAGATTATTTGGAAGATATCAATGAAATTCCAATGTCACGCATGTTTTGGCCTCGTCAAATTTGGGGTAAATATGTAAACAAACTTGAGGTATGCCTCTTCAACATGACTTGGGACTATTAAAGGCTTACATAGATTGTGTTTTAGCCCTTTTACCATATAAAATTGATTTTCCATCACTTACTTTGTAGATGAATTGCCAAGATATTATGCACCTATAATGCTGAATTTTGCACCGCATGCACATCCTTATTTTCTCTTTTCTGCAATTGGCCCTATCTACATAGGACTTGAAGTATGAGGAGAACTCAGTGAAGGCAGTACAATGTTTGAATGAGATGGTCACAAATGCTTTGACACATGTTGAAGACAGTTTGACATACATGTCTGCTTTAAGGGATCCTGCTATATTCCGGTTTTGGGCTATTTTTCAGGTACATTCTTCAAGACAAGAGTGTTTCTTATCCGTAAACAAGACTTGTTGCCTTATATCCCTTATATCTATCCTATATATTAAAAAATTTTGAAGGCAGTCATCGATTTCAAAATTTTTCCTACGTTAAACTTGCCTTAGAATTTTTCTCATGAGCATACTACAGGCCCAATCTCTGCAATACTTCCCCTGTCCCCGCTCTCTGACACATTTGCACGCGTGCGCAGCAAGTGTACAGCCACACAAGTTGTCCCTTTCTCTCTCCTTGTGTACACATGTGTGCACGAGAATTGGTTTCCCACATTGACTTTACAAAATTTCCCTATTATAATAAGTTCTTTACATTTTTTAACTTACTCTTCATAATCTTAAGAATTTCTGTACGTGGTTCATTTGCTTTCATTGACGTTTAATGTTGATATTTTCTTTTTAATGTCATTAATCTTTTGATTATTTGAGAGAAGCTCCTCTACCAACATTTTCTACTTTTTCTAGATTAGCGCCGCCCCGCTCTCCGTCTGAAGCCACCACAGCCCCTGCCCAATGCCGCTAATGCTCCCAAGTTAGCGCCCGCATCTATGTCTTCCCCTTCGCCTGGTCTTCTCTGTCTTCCCTCCTGGTCGGCAATGGCCGGCACCTCAGTGCCTCAATGCCTCCAAGGTCTGGTCGAGCTCGCTAGATCCAAAGTTGACCGACACTAGTTTCGATAACCCGAAACATTATTTCTCTAATTGATTATTCATTTTTTCTACTAATTATGATTCTAAACGTATTACCATTTATGCAATTGTTTTTGAAGGTTTCATCACGATTTTAAACTAGACCTAATCATTCTAGAAAGAAAGTTAACAAACAAGTTATTGAAAGTACTTTTAAAGTAAACAATTTAAGTGCTGAAAGTATGAGAATTAAACACCCAAGTATTTAAAAGCCCAAAGTAAAGGTGCAGGAATGAAAACCTGATACCCATCCGGCCAAGAACATACGTAGTCATTTTATAAGCCCCGCGACATGGTCCCCCAGGAGCTAAATTTGAATCAAGTTCAATTTCTTGGTGTAAAAGTTTAATCTATTAAGATTAAGCTTATATGAAAAGTACGTACAAAATTATATAAAATATATATGCAATAATGGAAAGGAAACTAAGCTAAATATAATGCTAAAAATCTAATAACCTAGTCAAGCCCTTTTTTCCAAACTTATTTCTAAATAATTTTTTTTGAATTTTGAAATTAAAAAAAAAGAATTTTTTTTATTCCTAAAACAGTGACCCGAGCCAGCCCTGTTGGGCCTGGTCCGAATATGGGTTATATACAATACAAGGACATGATGAAATGGGCCTATTTCAATTAAAACTTCACAAGCCCACATCTTAACATTTCCGCAATAGACCCACTCTTTATAAGCCCACGTTCCTTTAAAAACAAAATAGGCCTGCTTGAAACCACGATGGCTTAAGACTTCTTTTTTTCTCTTACCAGCTACTGAACGAACCTTTGTCTCTTGGTCGCTGTCTTCTCCTCCGTCACTTTTTGCGCTCAACGTCAAACATGCTCAGCATTAATCCTTTTCTCGCCCAGAACCCCACCGAGTGACCTCCTGCTACATTGGGAACTCTCCTTGATTTCTATTTTAATGTCTCTTCCCTCAGTCATTAATGCCATGCGCCAACTGAACTTTCGACAATTGTAGTTCCAATAAGACCATGAGGGCTCGCACAGCAAGTTTCACGTTACAAACTCAACACGCATCCGATTCAGAGTTGAACGAATTCATAACGCTAATGCGGAGGACATGAACTAACACGAACGAATAACATAGCAGGAGCAATACGCGAGCTTACTGAGGGGGTTTTCGGACAAGCAGCAAATCATGTAAGACATGGAAACATGAAAACAAGTTTGACATAAATCAGTGACAAGCGGAACAAATGGCTATATCACTAGAAGGTTACGACTAAGTGACCCAAAAACGAACGAGAGGGAGGTCCTCGGAAATATAGAGCCCCGAACACAACCCATACAATTCGGCAGCATGGAGGGCTCCTCCTTTTCCTACCTTGACAAGATGAAACCTGGCTAGATCTGCCTCATACATGGGACCTAGCTAACATGCCAAAAAAAAAAAAAAATGATATGGACAGTGCAAGTCCCAAAACTTGTTAAGAAAGTACAATTGAGTTCTAAAACTTAGAAAAAGTAAAATCAAGTTATAAAATTTGTCAATTGGTATAATCAAGTTCTTTGTTAATTCCATTTATTTGACTAATAGAAAATGCCGATGTAACTTCTTTATTATTTTATTTCCTAATGTGGTGATGATGTTGATTAAATTTAATTTTTCAACCAAAATATTAATTAAATGAAATAAAAAAATTAAAAAGGATGGCGCTATTTCCAACCCTATATGACTAAATCCACCCAATTTTCCAAAATTGTCCTCCATTATTCAATTGCAACTAAGATTTGTGGTCCCAAATTTATTTGCTTTCCTTTTCTTTTTGGTTTTTCTATATATGTATGTAGGATCTACTTATCACAATTAAAATTTCATATGTTTAGTTGTTTGTTTATTGTAGATTTTCCCTATATATTAAAGGCTATATATAGTTTCTATTGTTAGAATTACTTCGGTAAAAAATTATTTTCTCAAAAAGATAAATTTCCAAAAATCTTGTTATTTTTAGCTGTCTATTATTATTTATGGATAAATTATTAAGTGGATGGAATTTAATAAAATCAAACTGTGCATAAAGTAAGATTTTTTTGGAAATGCCAATGAAATATCATTATTTTGGATTGACAAAAATTAATATCATCTATGAATTGTTTACAAAAAAATATCAAGACACCTCATTGTGCATAATGTTTGAAATGCATTCCAATCTATTCCTCTAACGTCTTACGTGATTTGTAAAAACAGTATCTTGCCAGTATAATAAGGAAAAAAAGATAAATTCTTTGATATAGTAAATAAAGAGACTTGACATATATTGTAGACTAATGAAATTAATAAAAATTCACCAATAAAGTGAACTTTTGATATAAGAGGAACAAAAAATAAATAAGTTATTATAATATCAATGATGAAAAATAATTTTTTCAATTTTATACTATATCAAAGAATATCTTTTTTACCTTACTAGTATCGAGATGATTTTACACAAAGCATGTAAAACGATATAAGAATATCCTGAGAATGCACTTTTCTTCATTGATTTGTATGTGGGCGAGTGATTTCGAAACGAGGGAATTTTCACATTAAGTGTATTGGAATGGTGTGTGCGGGGAATTGTTATTGATGGATGTAATGTAAATGCAAGATAGAATACAACACCACCAAGGTTTAAAGGACGCACAAACAACCAAAGAAGAAGATCGAGATAAATAAAATTCACCACTAAGGCTTAAAGGACAAGCTACCTACCAAGGATAAAGGATTTTAGGATAGAAAAGCTCACCACCAAGGCTTAAAGGATATCTACCAACTGAGGATAAAGCGTTTCTTGGCTCACCACCAAGGAGTAATCCACTCTCCTAGGATAAAGAAACCGATAAAAGAAGTTATCCACTTTCCAAAAAAATCCACTCACACGGAGAAAATCTCACATATATTCCATTTATCAAAATTGTCTCTTTACAACTGAGAACTCTCCTCTATTTATAAGAGGCCTATGATATAGGAAATCAACAATTAAATAGACATTGGAACTACCTGAGCATTAATGGACACAAGAAGCATAATAAAGACCTAGGAACTTAGAACTATGAATCTTGGAACTTTGCATAATATTATAGACTCTTAGGAATTTAGAGATGCAATAAATGGTACTCTTAATTCTTCAGTCTTCTAAGATTCGTGCGCTTGCCTTGACCAGCAAATAACTACCTTGAAAGTTCATCAAATACCCATGGAGCTTCCCCATCATAGGCTCCCATTGATAGGTTGTTATTTAGCCTTGAATCCAACATATAATATGGTGAATCGACTTCTTCTTGATTGGTTTCATGATCAATAGTTTTCTCTATTGATAATTTCATTTCTGGACTGAATCACAATATGTTCAAATTCTATTTTGGCTTGGATCACCATTGATAGTGCTGAATTTGTTGATGAAGTTAAGTTGGATGCTCCCGCATAATTTAATATGCTAAAAAACAAAACATGAGAAGTGCTTAATTATGACAACTATCATAAATTGAAAAAAGGAGTTGGGCCTTCAATTTAAATTGCAATTAAAAGAATAAGGGAGTTTTGTCTTTTTAGTGTACATTAGGGTGGATGAAGGATTTAAGGGTTGGAAATAGCGCTGCCCATTTAAAATACGCAAAAAAAAAAAAAAAAAAAAAAAAAAAAAGCCAAAGGCAAGGGTGACCTTGCCACTAAGGCCCCGTTACTAGAAAGGGTCAGTGGGGGTTCGACGACGGCCGGTGGGCGATGGCAGCAAGGATGTGTTGCCATTGCCCTTGGCTCTTTTTTTTTTTTTTTTTTTGTGTGCTTTTTAAATGTTTATTTTTATTTTATTTAATTAAGTTTTTGGTTAAAAATTAGAATTTAATCCAAAATGACGTCGTTTTAGTCTTGTGTTCCATGTTTTGGCCATGTCATCACAACGCAGGAAAAAGAAAATATTAAAAATAAAGCCATGTCAACATTTTCCATTGGTCTAAATTAACGGAATTAACGGAAGGACTTTGTTGTACCAATTTAAGAAGTTTTAATATTTAATTGCACTTCTTATAAGTTTAAGGACTCAATTATAGTTTTGTTATGTTATAAGTTTTTGGACTTCTAGAGCACATATCCCTAAAAAAAAAAGTCAAAATTCAGAAAGCAAAAAGAATAAAGAGTTGGGCTACTTTATTCGTGGAGAGCAAGAGGAGAGAGGCAGAGAGAGAGTAAAGGAGAAGAAGAAAAATCAGCACAGCTTTACAGTCTTGATTCAAAGGCCAAACGTTATCAAAATTGGCTCAAATTTCAATATATTATTCGTGAGACTGAAGACTACGAGTTGATTGAGAACTTTCTCTGAATTCTCCATTTGCAAATGGGGTTTTTTTTTTTTTTTTATAATGCTGTTTTATTATTGATATTGAGTCTTTAGTATGTGACTAGAGAAGAACACTTTGTATATCTTACTATTCTTGGTGATTAATGGAAGTTTTTGGATGATCCATGATTTTTCCAGCATTGAGTTTTCTATGTAAAATAAAGGTATTTCTGTTGGCTTTGTCTCATAATCATTTTGATATTAAATTTACATATTATGAGGTTGTATTGTTGGTTGTTGTTTGAGTTCAATCGATCTAGTTTGGGGGGGGGGGGAGATATTGATCTTGGATTGGATTAGTTCTTGGTGGATTGTTGCTTGGTGTTTCCCAAAGAAGTGGTATCAAAGCTAGGTGGAGATTCTATTGTTAAATGGAGGAAACTAGCTACACAATGATTAAGTTAAATGCCTAAAATTACCCCATTTGGAAGCCTCGCATGATAGATATCTTATATTGTAAGATTTGTCTGATCCCATTGAAGGGGATGAGGTTACAGGAGATAAGGAAGACAAAGGAAGACAAAGAATGGTAGCTAATAAATTGGAAATTTTTTATAATTATTTGGCAATAGATTGACGATACCGTGTTTCATAATGTTGCTTAAGAAACAAAAGCGGCTATTTTGTAGAAGAAATTACAAGATTTTTATGAGAAAAAACCTCACAAAATAAAGCTTTTATAGTAAAAAAAAAAAAAAAAAAATTGTCAATTTGAGATATAAGGATGGAAGAAGCATATCGGAACACGTGAGTGATTTTCAAGATTTGGTAAAATTAATTGATGAATCTTGAAATTAACCCGATGAGTTGCAATTATGTCTATTGCTTGGTATTTATTCATAAAATTCCAGATTTTGAATGAACGTGTTGAATAAATAGTATAATGATAAGAAAAGACATCATCCCATAGAGATTGATGATATAAACCAATTAAATTTTTAAGATGGACTAACTCTAAAATTTATCTAATAGATCAAAATAATAAATTAAAATTGACAATCTTAAAGGAAAATTTTTTGAACTAAACATAGTAAATTAGTCAAATAAATACGTTAGAGCATATATTCTCTCAATAACCATTGGATTTGAATTTTAGATTCCTATGCCTACAAAAACAATATCAAATATGTGATACGGAATTTCCTACTTTATTTACTATCATATCTTTAGGTATAGCAAGTCTACTCATTTTATTAATCCACCATATCTTTTTGTGAATTTAAATAAACATAAGTGCATTAAAATCTGTGAATATTTTCAATTTATAATGAATCTTTTGGACCACTTCATCATCAAAAGTTACACAAGTAACACGATATATTTTTATCCATATTTAATTTATGATTATATATTATAAGGAGTAATTGCATATTATCATTTCTTATTCTCAAACATGCATATCGGATCATTCAAATGGTGGCCAGTCATTTAAAAGTATTAAGCACAATAATATATAACTCGTATGAATGAAATCACTTGCAAAGCATAAAAATCATGAATTTCATAGTATCATGGTTAGCTTACATCATAATCCTAACAAAATAAAATTAGAACATAATAGAAGAACAAACGAAAAATATAAATTAATCTCAACATCTTGAATTGAAGAACAAGGATTCTTTCATCACTTTTATCATTTCTTCAAAATATTTGAAAAACTCTTAGAACAATGAAAAAGAATTTAAAAAATAAAATCCTAACCATCTCTCCAAGCTCTAAATGTTATCCTATTTATAGGATATATCCAAGACTCCTAACATAAGGCAATTGCTTATTTGTCACATAAAATTAGGGAATAAATCACATAATCCCTTATTTGTTATCTACATTCCAAAACTCCCTAAGTTGAATTCCTTAATCATGAAATCTTCCTTTCCTTCTTTTTGCCATTTTTTTTCCTTTTTTTTTTTCTCTATATCTCATTATGTTGTATAAATAAGGAGAATCTGAATAAATAGAAGGAAATCCAAATATTTCCTCACAGATATTGCATTATTTGTTGCCTAAAATAGGTCAAACAACTTTATTTTTATAGAGTTATTACTATTCTCCCTGCTTGCTGGGAAACCTTGATTATGGCATTAACCAATTCGGCTCTTTTCGATGTGTTTTTTATGAGCATAATTAAAGGAAGCCTATTCAATGAAGAATTAGGGAGAAATGCTTGAATTATCCTTCTAAATCTAAGCCTCTTGTCATAGAAAATATGATTAACGCCGATTAAGAAAGTTTTTGAGTAATGCTAATAGGGGTAAGCCAAGCGAAAGGTCAAAATCAAGGTTGGGGAAGAGTGTGGAGTGTATAATTATGGCAAAATAAAACCTTATGCCAAAGAGTTTTGGTTGCCAAAGATAGATATATTTCATGATAAAAATGAAGATTGAAAGAAAAAAGAAACACGTTATAACAGCAATTGCATCTAATGGTAATATTGTGTTTATTTGTGATGGTGCTTTTATAAACCTTACATATTACGACTTAGGTTACTCTCATTACATGAGTGGATATAACTTGCAATGAATCTTTAATTTTTTTTAAAGATACATTTGTTCGATGGAAAACACATCATTTGAAAAACATAACGATCGATTGAATCACTTATAAAAATGAACAAATAAAAAATATGTTAACTGTTCACCGAAATATTTAGATATAAATTGTTGTCGAAAGTGAAAATACTTTTTATTGACTAATTATTTAAACAATGTAAGTGATTACTTTTTGAAAATGCTTTTCAAATTATTCATTCTTTGAGAAATGAATGGAGCTTTAATGAGACAAAGTTTGTTCAGTTATTACTTTAGTAGTAACATGATGTTTTTGCGCTTGACAATAGGATGGTTATTAAATATATGAAGGTTTTGTTTTGTCCACTGAATTTTCACTTCTTTAGAAATTTAAGAGTTTTAAACTTTGTTGTGGAGGCAAATTGAAATGAAAATATTTACAATTGACTTAACATGCATATCTTGTGAGGATTTTAATGGGCAAAAATGATATTTTTCGAGCTAAAATAACTGTTTTATACTGGTATCGGAATACGAAGAGTGGGGGGAAGAGCCCGCCCCCACGGGTTCAGCCCTGACCTCAGAGGCTGGAAAGCGATGGACAGCGCGTGCGTGCTCGAAGTCTCAGAAGGACACGGCAACTGCTTGCAACCAAGGTACAAGAATTACCCTGCGGTAGAGAGCACCGAGTGTCAATTGTCCAATTTTTAGTTGCATCGGAATATGATAATGGAGGGCAAGAGCCTGCCCGACAGGTTTGACGCTGACCTAGGCGCTCTTTGTCTGCGAGGTGTCCTTTTTCCTGACATGATGACGTTTTAATTTTTTTGGGTGTCGTACTACTTTTCATTTATTTCATATCCGAGTCTCCCTCTCTCCAGCTCATCTCTGTCCTTCTGTCCCTCTGGTTCTCGTACTCTATTCATTATGTCGGTAGGATTGGACCTTGCATGTGAAGTTTCCCTGATCAGTTCTTTGTAGCTTGGTTTATCCGAGAAGGCGACGGCAGTGACCCTTGATTCTGGGATGACAACGACAACGACAGTGACCCTTGCGACGGCAGCAGCAGTATCAGACCCGAGGAGTACAGCGACCTCGAGGAGGAGCGGGACAGCGATGGTTGCGAGTGATCAATAGACGATAGTTTAGTAGGCCAGTTGGTTTCCCGTTAGTGTGATCCGTGACGGTCTCTTTTTGGTGTAGGTCGCGGGGATGGGTGGAAGTGACTGGTGCGTATGATCATTGTTGTTAATATGTGGGAACGGGTATCTTTTTGGAGTACTCCCAGATTTAGGATTAGTTGTCTTTTGTTGTAATCCGCCCAAGTATGTAAATAAGGCTAGTGAAATGGAAACCAATCCTACTTAGTCATACCTTGATTGAGTTTTGTCTCACATGATTCATGTTATACATTCTTCCATGCGTAAGAACAAGACTATTACGTTCATGTAGTGGGGTGGTGACGTGTGAATAATATTAAAATTGTACATTTTCCTTCCTTTTTCTCTTTGGTTAGCGCATGCATGATGCATGCACCATACGGATTTATCACTTTTGAATTGACAACCCACGAATCGTTCTTCATCTCGAGAAAAAAGAAGAAGAAATGTCCTGCATTGTTTAATCACAAAGTAAAAGATAGAAAATATAAAGAAATTGAGGAATTGGAGGGTAGTGGATGGTGGGCGGCACACGCTTTCAAGAGTAGGAATTTTTTGTGATTACTTCAATTAAAGGTATCTTTATATGGTCACCAATTAGATTATGATTAGAACACATGCACAAATGTTCTCAAATTAAATAATCAAGATTACAACCAGAATCTAGAGCTTCAGATATGGGAGGTGTGGATGTAAAATATGGGGAATTGTAGAATAAACAATTATTTCTCTTATCTCAAGGAAGACATTGGTCAAAGTGATGGGTGAGGGGACATCCTCTTCATCCTCGATTGCATAAATTATCTTAATTCACAACCTTTTATTGAGGTATTTATCAAGTTTTAATGCATCTTATAATCAATCGCATGCATTAACAAAACTTAGCCTTGCCATCTAAGGCCCTTGTCAAATCTTGGGTTGTCAATAGTGTATACATCTTGACACTCCCCAACCCAAAGTTGTTCTTGCTGTTGAAATTACCACTTTCTACTATCGCTCTAAATATAATTGCAACAACAGAATTTCCAGACAGAAATCAAACATGCAAAAACTCCAAATCGAAATTCAAAAATCCTTTCTCTTGGCTCTAGTACAGTGGGAGTTCACCAAGAAGAAGTCTTGTTGACACCTAATTTTGGAAAAATAAAATTGCATTTTGAAAAGAAAAAATAAAAAATGGGGAAAATTGATTTGATTGATTATGCATGGAAGTTTGAAATTCTGATGAATATTCAGATTTTGATGAATGTAGAAACAATTGAAAAATCAGACGAGTAAAGGGTAATGATTTCGATAAAATGGAAGGAATCAAGTAAAATCGAGCTAATTACGAAATCACGCTCCAATTTGCAGGCTTGATTTAACGCAACAAAAAATGAAAAGTCGAAAGTTGCTATAAAAATGGCCATCTGAAAATCACTATAAAGGGAGCCATGATTTTCGTGAGCCCCGGAAGAAAGGGGGAGAGAATTCTCGAAAAAATTGAGAGCAAAAGTTTTGGGAGAGAAAATTCGAAGAAAAGAAGGAATTTTTGTAAGAAGGCCTCGTCTGTCTTGGTCAAAGAGCAAGACTTTTATCTTTTCTTTATCTGACAAGAAAAAAAAAAGTCAGCTACAGAACAAGAAAAGAGAGAGAGAGAGAGAAGTGACGTGAGAGGTGAGAAAGTAAAAAAAGAAGAAAAAGAAAAAACAGAGCAGCGCACTGTTTTTCTTCTTCGTGCAGCACTCTTTTCGCTGTCCACTCTCGCTTCACCAGCGATCCACCGGTCACCCCCCGCGACGGACGCCGCTCAGCACCGCCGCTCGCTCCTCTCGCCGGCCAACGCACCAGCACCGCCGCTTGTCGTCCCTGAGCAGCACCCGACGCCGCGCCTCGGCGACTCGCGAAAATCACACCCGCAGCAACCCTCCCGCCGGTCACAGCGCCTCTGCCCGCACCTCCGCTTCTGACTGCCGCTCCGAGCCTCCACCCGCAAGCCCGCGTCGAGTCGTCGCCCCCTGCTCCGCCCACGACGCCGCCCGTCGATCTCGCTGTGCCGCCCACGACGTCCCGCCGCTGTCCCTGCCTCAACCCGATGCCCGAAGCTCGCGCCACCCCGACGCTGCCAGGAGCTGAAGCCCACCGCGATCTACAGCCCAGCACTGTCACCGGCGCCCGTGGGACCGCTCGCCGCTGCCTCTGCTCCGACTGACCCGTACCCGCGACGCCGCCCGCCGGTTTCGCTGTGCCGCCCCGAGGCCGCCTCCGCTTCGCCTCCAGCCCGAGCAGACCCGCGACGATCCCTGCTGCCTCGCCGCCGACGTGCCGCTCCCGGTGCCCTCGCCGGAACCCTAGCCGGCGATTCCCCCTCGCCGGACCGGCCACCAGCCCCCTTTCTTTTCTTTAAAAAAAAATTAAATTAGGTATTTTTGCTTTACTTTATCATGCAAGTTTAGGTTTTTATTTATTTTTTTATTTATTATCTCTTTATATCTTGTTTTCTTTGGTGGAAATACTTATTTATGCATAATGGAAAATCCCATTACATCACCTGATTCGCAACCATGCTAAGGTTTTTTATTTCATTTATAAAACTTTAGATGAAATAATTAATCAAGTGGGAATAAAATTTATATTTTGATCTTTAAGGCTTAAGATCAATTTATCGATTTTACTAGCGAAATATTATTCCTTGATCTGAATGATGTGTGATTTTTCTTTGGTCTTGATTGCTTTATTTATCTTGAAATATGTTTGAGCTAGAATATTGCATGTTTTAGGGTTATTTATATATTTAGGTTAAGCATTCTATTTATCATGAATTTTCAAAAAGAAATATAAAAAAATCAAAAAATCAAAAATAAAATCAATCCATCTAGGTTGCTAGATTTTAATTTGAATTGCATGTTTAATTATTCAGCAATTATTATTTTCAAAAATTAAACAAAAATCATACTACACTTGTCATGTAGAATTATGGCATATTTTGTACGTCATTGCATATTAGGGTTAAATTGCACTTGGTTTAATTTTAGATAATATTTTTCTTAATTTATTATAAGTTTAGGCATTTTCTTAAATAGATTGCATTTTAGGATTATTTGGGTTAGGATAATATTTTAGTTTAGATTAGGATTTAGCTCAACCTTTTTCCTAATACAAATTGAATAGGATCTTAATCTAATTAGATAATTTTCACATTTTTCTAATTTTGAATTTCATAAAAAAATACAAAAAATGTCTTAGAATAAATTAGTTTCAATCTCTAGGATAGATTGCATTCTTTTAAGGAAAAAGAAAATAAAAGATGTCATGCGCATGTCATTAAGATTAGATTCATGAGATGCAGGTCATTTAGTGATTGTTGCTAGGTCCATTCAATTAGTAATTTCATGTTATTAGAATTAAGTCATTTAATTAATATTGTATTGCATATTGCATGATTTTCATTAATTAAGTGAAAAAAAAAAGAAACTGCGTGTTAATTAGAAACAATATCTAGGGTTGTTGATATGGATTTTAATTTAACATTGCATATGCTTTCGTTGCTTTGAGGTAAGTTTTTGTAATTTATTTATTGTTTATCTGGGTGTTAAATTGGTGGATTGCGCACTCGCATAATCACCTCACATGTTAGAAAAATAGATTTAAAATCAATTTAAGCTGCCTGCAAAAACATTTTTTGAAAATAAAATAATGGTATCGAAAGGGCATTAGAGAAATCTAGTGTAACCAAGTCCCCGTACCCAAAGTCTCTAGTTCGTAGGAGTAAAGTGAATCTCCCGTTACTTTACTTGGGTTTCTAATTGACCCACCAAAAAATAGATTAGTGGCGACTCCTGATTAAAAAATCAATTGCATGTTAAGAACTTGAACTTAAGTCGCGAATTGGTATGGGTTTGGGAGAACCCGAATTAAGTCTAGGCTTAATAATCCATTAGCCAAAATCTAGGTGGTTCACACCCGAAAAGTTGGTCGCGACAAGTCTTAATTTCGAGCTTGTCCACATCTTTAGGTAGGCTCATTTTCACTCAAAAGCTTAAGTGAATGAGTTATAGGCCAATTAATTCTATGAAAGGAACATTTTCTAATTCAACCCATGCATGAAATATGCGTAAATTGTACCTTTTCTTCCCTTTCCTCTTCGATCTGTTCATGCATGATGCATGTTTCATATTAATCTATCACTTATGAATAACAATGTACAAATCATTGTTTATCAATAAAAGAAAGAAAAAAAAGAAATGCCCCCCTAATTGTTTATTCACAAAGTAAAAGATGAAAATATAAAGAAATTGAGGAATTGGAGGGTAGTGGACGGCAGGTGGCATGCACTTTTGAGAGGTTGGAAATTATTTGTGATGGCTTCAATTAAAGCTATCTTTATATTTGCACTAATTAAATATAGGCCGTTGAAAGTGAAGTACCCACCAATCACCAATGAGGTTATGATTAGAACACATGTTCAATATATTCTCAAATTACACAATCATGACCAAAATCTGAATCTTTAGATACGGGAGGTGTGCATGTAAAATATGGGGGAAAGTAGAATAGACAAAAATTTGTCTTGTCTTGAGGAGGACACTAATCAACGTTGTCGGCCATGGAGGCATCCTTTTCATCCTTGATCAGGGTGAGAAATGCCTCGTCTTCATCTAATTTACATGTGAGATGATTTTGTCTACTGTTGGATTTAATTCACGTGCCCTCTCAAGTTTTGTTCGCAAGGGAATGTTAGAAAAGTGTAGAAACATGGAGTTAGAAAAGGAGTTAAATGCAAAGGAAGCCATCTGCTTGACGCCAATAGATGATAAAAAAGAACGAGTACACATTTTTTTTTTTTTTAAAGATGAAATTAAACTAGTAGTTAACAAGAGGATACATGATTTTCGAAAAATTATCTTTGTAATTTCATGTTTTCTTTTAAGTCAATTTCTTCCCCTGATATTGAAAGAAAGGTGTGTGATATTCAAGTGTTTTCTACAAAGGCAAAAAAATTTCTTTTATTCTAATGGAGGATAATCAAATCTACCATGAATTAGTTAATAACACGTGGGACACGTGTGTATATGAATCAACTCAAAAGCACAAAGGAAGGCACGTGGTGAAAGGACACTTACAATAATTTGGTATCGACTATACTAAAATTTTCACTCGTGTCCCTCGTCTCGACACTATTAGTGCTTTCATAGTCTTAGCAACACAAAAGAAATGGAAGACTATCACCTAGATAAAAAGTCAGCATTCTTAAATGAATATCTTTAAACAAATATATAAATGAATATCTTCAAAAAGAAATATATGTGGAATAATCACCGGGCTATATCGCCAAAGGCAAAAGAGAAAAGGTCATAAGGTTCCAAAGCACTCTATACGGGTCAGATTGATGAATACTTCACGAAGACAAATTCATTTTGGAGCTATTGAAAAAATTCTGAAGTATTTACAAGGAACATAAGAATATTGCATTTGTTTATCGCCCAAGTGGACAAGCCAAGCTCCTTAGTTACAACGATGATGACTAGATAGACTTGGTTGATGATAGAAGAAGTACTACAAGTTATACATTCTCACTAGGTTGTGCAATATTCTCGTGGGCATCCAAGAAGCAAGACTCAATAGCATACAAAAGCTGAGTACCTCTCGGTCTTTAGCACCACTAGTTAAGCATTGTCGCTTCCAAAAATACTAGAAAACATTAAAGAAGTATTGACACGACCTACTATAATATTTTGCGACAACAGGTTTGTTATCGCTATATCTAAAAATGAAGTTTTTCACGAAAGAACTAAACTTATCGCTATCAAATAACACTTCAATCGAGAAGTGCAAAGTAATTGAGCTCAAATATTAGAAAATTGATTATCAAGTTGTTAACATGTTTAATTAAGTGTTACCACGAGCTAAGTTCAAGATATTGTGAAGTATGGTCAGAGGATTGTAAAAATTGATTAAGGAGGAGTCTTGAAATCATGATCTAGAAAAGCTTGGATTCTACCAATATCTTATCTAATAGTTGTTGAAGTTTGTGATGACTCCTAGTACTAGTAACAATTGAACTTTGTGGATGTTGTTTTACCAAAAAAAAATGTGGAGATATTCTGCATGTGTTGAGTCGGTTACTAAGCTATAAACAAGGGGTGATCTTCGGATGAGTAAGTAGTTGACCAACCAATTAAGAAAAGCTAATCTACTCATGTTATCATAAAAGCAAGTAATTGAACAAGAAATAGATAGAATAAGAAAATATATCATAAGATTTACATGGTTCGATTGAAGTGACCTACGTCCATGGAAAGAATAACAACAAATTATATTATAGATCAAGTGATATAACGTAGATTACAATCATACCGAGTTATTCATATTGTACCCATTAACTCACACAGCTTTTAGCCTCACAATTCCTAACGAAATAATTTTTTAATCTCACAAAAGAAATCAGCATGAATTCTTAACACAAGAATTTAACTGACTGGAACACTTATGTATCCTCACCAGGATGTAATCACTACAAAACTCACGATGAAAATTGCCTCTACACATCAACAATGCTCCCGCAAGAGCCATACATATATCGTTTGTCCTCTGCTTGAAGAAGTGCAACATTTGATCGTCAATGATTAAAATCGAAGTGGGGTTCAGTCGACAAAGTCCAGTCATCTTGGACTTTCCTCTTCACTTTTCCTTTGGCCAACTCCAATACTAGCACGATTTCCGCATATTTCCCTAGCACAGTAGATTTCCTTTTTCTTTATTTATTAATTTCTAAAATGCATATTTTCTTTTCAAACTCAAACTTGAGATATAATTTTAACACATATAGTGCACAAACAGTCTAGTATTATCACTCAAAATGCAAATCACGTTTATAACGCCATGAACACTGATTTGAAGACATGAAAGGACACTTCGAAGACTATATAACATCGTTTATTCCAATACCAGAGACTTCATATTAGACCATCTGGCTTGCTCTCCTTACAAAAACCTTCCCATTAGCTTTTTCCAAATTCAATCTCTGTTGTCTCCGATCTCAAGTTCAGAGAGAGAGAGAGAGAGAGAGAGAGAGAGATGGGGAGTTTGGGAGCGATTTTGAAGCATCCGGATGAACTCTACCCTCTGCTGAAGCTGAAGATGGAGGCGAGGAATGCCGAGAAGCAGATCCCTCAGCAACCTCATTGGCGATTCTGCTACTCCATGCTCCGCAAGTTCTCCAAGACATTCGCTTTCGTCATCGAACAACTCCCCACTGAGCTTCGCGATGCGGTAAGCGTGGTTTTTGATTTCAAAATTCTTTTTATAATATTTAAATATTAAAGCACACATTTTTATAACGGTTTAAACTTTTGAAATAATTGGCGATGGTCTTATAAAATCTAACATGTTATCAAAGCATCCTAAGTTTTAGGCCAAAACTTTTACTTCATTTAGTTGCTTAACAAAAATGTACCAAAAGCCAATTGTCCAAATGCTGTTTGTTTTGAACAAATTGTCCGTAAGTTAAATTACTTTATATTAAGTTAAATTACTTTATATAGATACAAAATCATTTTCCCAAACCTTTTTCAAACGCACCAAGTTGTTGTGCCTGTTGCCAGAAACAGCAGGCACGGCAACTTAGATAAAGCTAAGGATAAATGTCTTATGCGAAGATTTATTCATTAATCTCACAACATTACCTGAAAACTTCCCCATAATTTACTCAAAAAGACTAGACAACAGAATCGATCAAATTAAAGCGTTATGCTCGTTTAGGTTGGATGCAAGTAGCTTGATATTTATAGGGGACGACCCAGAGGAGATTAATTATATTAATGATGACGTAAAACCATTAAGCTCTGAGTGGCTTTATGTGTGGCCTCGAAAAATCATCACCATGTTTTGATATGTGTCCCAATTCTAGGCTTCTAGCAACCCCTCATTTTTTTTTATTCTTGCTCCACCATCATTTTCGTAGAGAATTATGATTATTTATAAACTTGTCAGCCATATATATTTCAATAATGTTTTTGGAAGTTTCTTTACTAATATAGATCTCTCTGTCGTAATATCCACCACGCTCTTGTGGTTTGCTCTTGTGGTTAAGTTGTGTATAAAGTTGCCACAGATGTATGGCAGAATATATAATTTTTTGGGAAAGCTAAACTTATCACAATAGTTTTAGTTCAGTAGAAATATTAATTTTTTCCTTTTTCTTTTTCTTTCTCTTTGGTTTTTTTCCTTCCATTCTTTTTATTCCTTTGGCTAAGCGCCAAGGGCTGGGCAAGGGAGCCTTCGCAAGATGGTGGGGTGAGGCATAGCTTTGCCTGCCCTCCATGCTTTTGAAATTGTACTAATATTTATCGTGATTGAAATCTTTTTAATTGGTGGGTTATTTTTGGTTAGGCATTTTCAATTAAGTTTTCTCGAGTTGGTAATATAGTCTTGTTGAGTCATGCATGCTCAAATAATATAATCTAGTAAGATGACGAGTCAATATGAATTTCTCAATTATTTAAATATTATTAAGATGTTGACACACGTATAGATTTTTTCTTCCTCTAAATTATAGGGAATGATGCGGCTAATCTTATCAACTTTTTTGATAAATCCACCTAAATTCATTTCCCCGCGCACTTTTGTCTCTCATAAGTGTGAGTTCCCGTGAGCAATCCGTCCTCCTCCTCCTCCTTCTCCTCCTACTAAGGTTTTACTGTTTTAGTGTTATACATTATGCATTCGTACAGCATAATAATATAAAGATTATTGAGAAACATAACATATTTTTTTCCTAAAAATTTCACTTTTTTTTTAAACAAAAGCTAATTGAGATATTCATACGCATCATTAATGGGGGGAAGACAATACATGTACCCTTTGTAGATTGGATAGAAGATCACCTAGTCATTCAGAAAACAAAGAAAAGAAATTATCCAACAGATATTTTTTGTAAAACATGGGAATCCTAAAAGTATACGAGAATTTTTAAATTCACAAGAAAAAGAAACTATAATTAAAATAGATACAGGACGGTAGGATGTGCCACGTGACGACAACCTAAAACCCGACGTACAAATGTTCAACACGGAATTTACTGCTCAGCCCCCACTCCCTTTTTATAAGCGCCTCCTCCTGCAGGGAGGACACATCATGCGTCAATGTGAAAGTGCATATTATTAGCTAACCCGTTTAAATTAGCTAATAACTTTTTTCTTATAATACCGTTGAATCTGAGAAGTCAAAGAAAAGTGCTATAGGCACTTCAAATCGAAGTATGATCTCGAATGGAACTGCGTGATATTACTGCTAATGCCAATGCAATGCTCATCCATAGAATTATATGGTTATTTCTTGTTTTCTATTGATTCTTTCTCCTACCTCACTTCTGCTGTCTGCTAATCCAAATACAAAGATGTAAATGAACTGTTAGATTAGTTAGTGCAAATGCCACTCACAGCCAACGCAAAGTCCAGTAGAAATTGTTAGATTTGTTTATCGCAATGTGCTTTTTATCTCTTCAACTTTTCTTTTGCATTTTTGCAGGTGTGCATCCTCTATTTGGTCCTGCGAGCCCTTGATACAGTTGGTTTGTCCCATAACACTACATTAGTTCTCTGTCTTTCATTTGCAAGATATTACCCTTGCTCCATTAGCACTTCTAGTTGGTTAAATTTGAGCCATCTATCCCCTGTATGTCGAATGTTTACTATAGCACAAACTCACTGGAACCTTTTTATGTTGATAACATTCATGGAAATATCTGTGTAGGTTCCAGCGAGTTCTTCACGTCTAAACTAGAGTGTCTTTGTCACCACTAACCATCATAAATGGAAGTGGAGTGTGCTATGCCCTAGTTATTAAGGCCCTGGTTGAGTTATCATGTAATAATGTTTTGGCTTATATTTAATCAGTTGAATAATCCATAGAAGAATCCGTTTCAAAATTAGTCCTTAATTCCTCTGCCTAGTTCTTGTTCGTATCACGTTGAATAATTGTTTCCAGCTCCATATTGACATTAGTATGTGATTTTGTGCTGAAATCTTGTTTCTTCTAATTCTCCCTCTCCAGAGGATGACACAAGCATACCTATTGAAGTCAAAGTGCCTATCCTGAAAGCTTTTCTTGAGCACGTGTTTGATAAGGAGTGGCATCTTTCATGTGAGTTAAACATGCTATCATGCTACCCTTTCTTTCCAGTTAAAGCTTTTGGCGATCTAAGACTGGTTTTCCCTGCATTTAAATTCTTGGTTCAGTATTCTTGTCCTTTCCCGACCTTACATAAAATTAAGAGCGTGGGTTAGATATTTTGTCAAAAAACTTTGTTTGACTTGTCTCTCTTAATGTAACCTTGTAGAAATATGTCTGTGTGTATGTGTAAATAATTGACGTCCTTGACTTTTTGCATTAAGCATGATCGTCAAAGCTACATGGAGATTCTATCTTTGACAGTATCTTGTAGCAATTATCCATTATTCGAAACTGACTTCAAATTGACCAAAATAATTTTCTATAACACTGCTATTTGAAGAACAAGATATATCAACAATATTTTGCCTCTACGTTATGATTCTACATGAGAACCTCTACAAATTGTCCCATCTCAATTCTTATTTGTGCATTCTTTTACTGACTTCTTTAAGAACCAACACTAAAGTAAGATAAACACTCTCTTGCCGTGATAAATTCTTGTGTTATTTCCAGCATATGAAGAAACTGGACGACCGTGCATAGGGTAAACAATTGTCAATATATTTCTAATGTCAAGTTGGGAAACAAGGTGTTTCTTGGTTATTTAGATTCCACCATGCCACTGATTTTCTCCAACTAGCAACTTTTGGGGCATGCATAACTTGGTTGGGAATGCTGCTTTAAGTTGCAACTGTTGTTATCTTGTAATTTTTATTATTGTTTAGTTATATTGCTGTCTTAGTTTACAGACAATCTGTAAATGGTGCTTATCCAGAAGTCTGTGTTGGCTATATGAAGAAGTTGGAGCTGGGCACCGAACTATTTAGCTGCCCAGAATTCTATTGAGTTCACTGACTTGATTTTTTTATTGCCGTATTAAGGTGGTACAAAGAAGTGCAAGGTTTTAATGGACCAATTTCATCATGTTTCAACGGCTTTCCTGGAGCTTGGGAAAAGGTTACTAACTTGTGATTTCTTTATAATTATGATGTGAACAACTTTTGCGAGATCAGGATATTCTCTTCTTCAACCTGATCTTCTTAAGCCTCTCAACTTAACCATGTGTGTTTCCTTTACCAACATACCTAGCCATCATAGTTCCGCAACCATATTATCATTGTCTACCAAATGTTCTTTCCAACCCATTGTTCACTTCCACTGAGAATGAAACTCTAAACCTAACTTTCCTGCAATTAACGCAAAATTGTTTAAACGTTTATATTGATTGATGTGCTGATAGCTTTTACTTTATAAACTGTGGCTTTGTTTATACTTGCAGGTATCAAGAGGTAATTGAGGATATTACTAAAAGAATGGGAGCAGGAATGGCGAAATTTATTTGCAAAGAGGTTTGTGATCTTGTCATGTGACACTCCTGATATTTTCCAAGACCCTACCTTGATAAATAGCCAAGCTGAAGGAACTCTTACAGAGATTATAGATTTTGGTTGTGTTTGGACTAGGTCAGTACGTAGCTAGTGCATAAGCTTTTCATGAGGAGAATCCTTGCCTCCAATGGTTGAAAATGAATACGATATTTTTCAGTACCAGTAGAATGGCTGCCTATACAATGGCCAACGGGTAGCCCATCTGGCTGTTTACTATGACCATGGTGGAGTAAGGATTTGACCGTAGCTGTGTGGTTCTAATCCTTAAAGTATTCACTCCCTTACAAAAAATGAATTCGTATAGAAGTGTATCATTTAGCCTTAATGACCATTCTTCCATCTTCGAAGGTCCACACGCTTGCGAACTGATTATTGACTCCACTACGTGCCTTGTTTATGGTAACTGACCTGGCTGGATTGGAATGGATTTGACCAAATACTAATATGAAAAGGATTAAGAGCTGTAATATTCTTTTGCACAAAGCATTTCAAGGCTAGTTGTAGTCTTGCACCTTCTGGTAGAAATGCTTGTAGTGGAGATTAATCTGTTTAATAGGTTATTCCTACAAAGATTTCCACTAATTTTTCCTTATTGCAGGTGGAAACTGTTGACGATTACGATGAATATTGCCACTATGTGTCAGGACTTATAGGTTTAGGTCTGTCAAAGCTTTTCCATGCTTCTGGAGCTGAAGATTTGGCACCAGATTCTCTATCCAATTCAATGGCTTTGATTCTACAGGTACCTCAAAGACACTTAGTTTCATGTAGATGACCTCATATTTCGAACTTCTAACATTGTTTTATGGATGTAAATATCAGAAACAAGACATTATTCGAGATTATTTGGAAGATATCAATGAAATTCCAATGTCACGCATGTTTTGGCCTCGTCAGATTTGGAGTAAATATGTAAACAAACTTGAGGTATGCCTCTTCAACATGATTTGGGACTATTAAAGGCTTACATAGATTGTGCTTTAGCCCTTTTACCATATAAAATTGATTTTCCATCACTTACTTTGTAGATGAATAGTCAAGATATTATGCACCTATAATGCTGAATTTCGCACCGCATGCACATCCTTATTTTCTCTTTTCTTCAATTGGCCCTATCTACATAGGACTTGAAGTATGAGGAGAACTCAGTGAAGGCAGTACAATGTTTGAATGAGATGATCACAAATGCTTTGACACATGTTGAAGACAGTTTGACATACATGTCTGCTTTAAGGGATCCTGCTATATTCCGGTTTTGGGCTATTTTTCAGGTATATTCTTCAAAACAAGAGCGTTTCTTATCCGTAAACAAGAGTTGTTGCCTTATATCTATCCTATATATTAAAATTTTTTGAAGACAGTCATCTATTTAACAAATTTTCCTACGTAAAACTTGCCTTAGAATTTTTCTCATGAGCATACTACAGGCCCAATCTCTGCACCACTTCCCCTGTCCCTGCTCTCTGACACATTTGCACGCATGCGCAGCAAGTTGTCCCTTTCTCTCTCCTTGTGTACATGTGTGTGCACGAGATTTGGTTTCACACATTGGCTTTACAAAATTTCCCTATTATAATAAGTTGTTTACATTTTTGAACTTACTCTTCATAATCTTAAGAATTTCTGTACGTGGTTCATTTGCTTTCACTGATGTTTAATGTCGATATATTCTTTTTAATGTCATTAATCTTTTGATTATTTGGGAGAAGCTCCTCTACCAACATTTTCTACTTTTTCTAGATAATGGCGATTGGAAATTTAGCTATATCCTACAACAATATTGAAGTTTTCAGAGGCGAAGTAAAGATCAGGCCAGGTAAACAAATGATTTTATGATATTTTCTTTCATCATTGAAATTAAGCTATCCTAGACACGATGAAATAATTAAGCATACTGAAGAACTTGAATGGCACTAGGCATGGAAAACGTAGTTTTATAGGATGAAATAATGGGGCAAAATGAAGAACTAGATCCAGGCATGACGGAAATATAACTTGTCAGACTATCTCCATTCATCATTTACATTCTATTTATGGGCCTTTGTACATTTGTTTATGTTATGTAGTACCTTCAAGATAATAATTGTCGAGTTGTTCCATTTGTCTACCTATACTATTCAGGTCTTGCTGCTAAAGTTAGGGATCGCACAAGGACAATGGCCGATGCTTATGGTGCTTTCTATGATTTTTCTTGTATGATAAAGTCCAAGGTATGAACATCAAAAACTAGAGTGAACCATATTTTATACGTGTATTTTAATTATTTCTTACTTGAAAATGTACTAGACCTTATAACCTGCAAAATCTTCAGCGATTTGACGGGGTATACAACAAATTAGATTGTATGTAAAGGCTACCTATCTTGAATTCAAAATGGAATTGACAGTACTCCGTGCCTACGAAGTGAAAAAAAAAAAAAAGTTCTGTCTTCTGCAAAGATATTTTGTATGAGGAACCACTTCTCCTTTAGTGGTAGCTTTAATAGCATAAGGGATTAAAACTTAAGTCTTAGAAGCATTGCGCTCACTTCTGCTTCCTGATTGTGGGGCGGAATATTCTTGATGATCTGTTAATCCAACTTTTAACTACAATAGTAGTTGATGCTTTCATTTGTTGCCCTGCTTTTTCATCTCCGTGCTTTTCACACTATGATTTTTTAGACATACAGACTGAGACATTACTCACCAGATTATGCTTTTGGCTCCTGTAGGTTGACAAGGATGATCCTAATGCTACAAAAACATTGAGCATAATCGAGGGTATACAGAAGGCTTGCAAAGATTCTGGCCTCCTAAACAAAAGGTTCCTCTCTCTCTCTCTCTCTCTCTCTCTCTCTCTCTCTCTCTCTCTCTCTCTCTATGGAATGGATGTTGGTTATGTCTTTCTACTTAAACAAACTTCTTTTCGTATATTTTGACAGGAAATCTTACATCTTTGCGACTGAACCCACATATAGTTCTGTTCTGGTGAGTTTACAACCGTTCATGTCACATTGTTTGGCTGGTCTTAGAACTATGTGCTGAACAGAAACCCAAACAAAGGAGAGAACAATAGCTTACCACGATCTAAATTGCAGGTTGCCTTTTTGCTCATGATATTGGTAATAGTTGTCGCTCATCTCTCCGCAAGCCAATCGAGTAACTAATGTGAGCTATTACCAAAATACGCCTGACTTAAGATTGTTCCAAACTTGTCTTATCAATGTCCAACAATTTTTATTCCGTTGTTTTTCCTTGTGCAGATGGCTTTGTGGGAAAACCAGCAAATGATGGCGATAGTGTCCCTACAGATGCATCTGTTGTAGAATTCGGCTTTTATATATGTTTGTATCTTGCTTTCCGATAGTGTCCTATTTTCAATTTTAAACTTTTTTTCTCCTAGAACATGTGATCCTGAGCCATCCAAATATTAATTTAAATCTACTCTTCCGGCTTCCTATATTTCGTAGGAAGCTAACGTAGTTTTGGTCTTTCTGAATCTACTATACTTTTGCCCATTTACAATAAATTACTACGGAGCTAGGTATTTGACATACAAAGTTTCTATCTTTGGTGAATTGGCCTGGAATTCTATTGTAACATCTTCAGATATTTTCCTAACAATCCTTTAGGTCGTGCAAAACAATTAACTCATATTAGAGGGATAAGTACACTTAAAGTGCCAAAAATTGTGCATAATGCTTATTTTTAGTGCAAATTTTTTTCACTAGCTCACTTAAGTGCTAAATCAGAGGAAAAAAAAATCATTTTAACACCAATGATGAGAAATTTCGGCCAAATTGATTGTGTGTCATTTATTTTTAAAATTATAATATGACTTGGCTAAATTTTTAAAACATCCAGTCCACGTGGCATTTCCACATGGTATGCTTGGCACTAAAGTGATCAATTTTTAATAATGACTGACACTTATTACAAGTTTTAGATGACGTCGTTTAGGAGTTATATGTTGACTAGGCACGCCGGCAAGCCACATTGGACTGAGAAATTAATAAATATAACTACGTCAGATTTCTTTCAATCTGGACCAAAATTGACACTTAAATGATCGTTTTCTTAAAAAAGTGGTGCTTAAGTGATTTGAAAAAAAAAAAAAAAAACTTTTGGTACTAAAGTGAGCGCTGTACACAACTTTTGGCACTTCTTTGAGTTATAATTTTTATGGTGCCGTCTTGCACCAATTGTCTCACGTACTCATGTCTTAGACTAATATGTCTAGACTTACTATTGTAAGTGTTACTATAAGCTCTTACCAAAGTAGCATGACTATCGCAATTGATAGAAATATGAGGCATATGATTAGGCCTTAATTTGATATCTAACAACAAATTCTTAATCCATCAACCTATTTCCCACTTGCTACTAAGCAATGACTCAAATTCTATAGTTGAGTGAGTTATGCACATTTGTGTCTTGCTCACCCAAGAAACAACACATTCATGTAATGTTAAAATTCATTCGGAAGTGGAATGTTTATAACCCACACTTGTAATCCAACTAGCATCAATGTCACCGCTGCCTTTCCAAGAATTTGGACATTATCTCCGACCATTATGCACAAAAGAGCGGGGTTTGACGGAGTGCGAAACATATACCCAACCACGAGCTTCCACCCAAATAATTACTCGTTCATCTGAGCCTGTGCCTCCTTGTCAATGTCACGCCCCGAACCCCGAGCGCGCGCACATCCCACCGCGGTCGATCAAATATGCAACATCCTAGGATATGTCGCCGACCCATTCATTTATTTACGCATGCAGAAGCGAAACAAATTCCCTGACAACATTTAACTTGGGATAGAAAAGCAGGCAATCAATCACAATACCAAACACTCAATTACAAACACAAATGGTTTAAATACTACACTGGACCATCTACAAAATAGACTAGCTCGACAAAAGGGGAACTATCCTAAAACCAACTAGCATGACACGTTCATCGATACTTCAGTATCCACCTTTTCAGACTTAGGGCTTCGGGTTCTCCACGACTGCCATCTAGGGACCTGAAATTTTAATCCCACAACCGGGATGAGACGATGTCTCAGCAAGTTCAACCTCCTAAACCCCTATTAGAAAGAAAATACGCCCAAGGGTGGCCTAGCCACATCACACAGAGAACTTACCTCGCCTTAGTTCATTCCTGCAGGTTAGCACAATTCAAATCACCCAATCACAGATAGTAATAGGAACTCAAATAATTGGAACGCCATCACTTTCATATAAATCACAATCGCACTTAGCATGCATTCTAATTATTATTCACTGCCACACAAGGGCATAGCCTACTCGCAGTTCGGCTATCTACTAGCATATAGCCAGGCATCGCCTCCCCCCATAGAGCACGGCTTCGTTAGTACATCGACGGCATTCCCGAAGGAGCATGGGCCCAGAATCAACTGCGACCCACATCCACCACGTGGGCATCCCATATAGGGGCAAGTTCGGTTCAACAGCCCAGGGCGATTCCTCTTAATTAGCACACAGCCAAATCATACTCGGCCCCGGGACACTTTGCATTTAATTCAACGCTTCCACTTAAAATAGTGATCCCGGCCATTTTTCTTCATATTAAAAATATTCCATAAATTACTCACGTGTGTGGGGACACGCTAATTTCGAATCAAAAAGCCAATATCTCACTTTTTCAAACCCCACTATTTAATATAATAATTAAAATCCAATTTTTGCATCAAAACCCGACACTTGGGTTTTTATGAATAAAATCCATATTTATCACAATCAACACTCAAATTGCCACATACATTCATCAAATTCAAATTCTAAATGCACAGCAGCGATCAGCACGAAATTCTGAGAATTTAATGTCCCAAAATAATTTTTCGGATTATTAAATAATTAAATTTATTCCGAAAATTAATTAAATAATAATATCCATATTTTTCACAATCCACACTCAATTTATAATATCCAATCATCAATTTCAAAATCTGACTACACAGCAGCGACTCACAAACGAAATTCTAAGAATTTAGGGTCCCGACAAAATTTTTCGAATTTAATAAATAATTAAATTTATTCCGAAAATAATTAAATAATAATATTTTAATAATTTCGAATAATTATATATTATTAAATTATTAAATAATTTCGAAATATTTAAATAAATCAAAAGTAAATTCCTTTATGTCACATCAAGGTTTATATTAATGTAAACATTCACTTAACCTTAATTTAATCACACTTTAAGTTAATCAAGCACATTAATATAATCTACACTTAAATAAATTAAACTAACCACCTAATAACACTTAACATAAACTAAACACACCTAAAGCATCATTAACCCTCTAATCAAGGTTTAGTGAGTTAAACTCACCGGATTAACGAACTGAGAGAACCAAAACGACTGGGACGACGCGAGGATCGACTTTCCTCAAGGCGGACCGAGCATCCGGGCTCGAGAAGACGGCCAAAACAGGCCAAATCCCCACTGCCATACCCATTTTTTTTCGCTTTTGATTTGGGGCCGAGAAGGGCTGCATGGCGGCAGATCGGGCGAAGGAACAGCGGAGAAGGACCGACGGGGCTTGGACGGGCGAGGCGGCGGCCAGGCAAGGCCTCACGGTGGCCAGAGGGAGCTCCGGAAGCTCCTACGCAAGCTGAACAGCAGCTCGGGACGACGAGCTAGGCGAGAAGATCGCCAAGATGCGCGGCCAGCAACGGTGGAGCGCGAGACGGCAAGCGGCGACGGGCGACGCGAGGCGAGGACGGCTCTCGGCAACGTCGGCTGCTGCTTCTACTCAGCGTCCTACCAGATCTAAGATCTCGAGCAGTAGACGGAGGGGGAGAAAGAAGGCGGAGCAGTACACGCGCGGGCGAGCGGAGCGGCGAACGGCGACGGCGTGACCTCCGGCTGGCGTTCGAGCGGCGACGAGCGAAGGGGGAGGCCGGCCGAGCTTATGGTTCGCACGACCTCTCTCTCTCTCTCTCTCTCTCTCCTCCCTTTCCAAGTTCCAAGACAACTCCTTGATTCAAGGAGGAAGATGATAATGATGGGTCACCTTTTCTCGGGCAAAGCTCCACTGTCCACGTGTCAAGATCTCAACCCTTGGCCTCAACCACCATGACATCATCCCATGTCATCTTTCACTCACTCAAATCCTCCACAACTTCTCTAATGGTTGCACTTTCATTTTCCGCCGGGGTCCAATTCTTATACATCAAATTCTTCAATTATAATCAATCCGCTTCCAATTGAGTCCAAATTGAAGTCCATAAAATTAATCCAATGTCACCACACTTCAATTCACATCTTCACTTGTCCATAGAACCAACTTAAGTCCCAAAAGTACGATCAAAAGCGGGCCTACTAATTTCTCGAGCCAAATTAGTCATTCTCTGATTATTTTGCTGAAAAACTCGGCTTGCATGAAAAATCTTCTGAAGATTAGTCAATATTCCTAAAATGATTTGTGACACATCCAGACTTCCAATTTCTGAATTCGATCTCAATTCCACGGTTAATTTCACTTTGGCACGATACTAACGCGGCCCAACCTACCGGGTAGCCTTTAGAAATTTTCATGCATTTGACCTGTGGTTGATCATCTCAAGCCACAATGTACATCTTTGAAACATTGGCGACTCTCGGTTGTCGGGGTAATCTCAAGGTTTCAAATACGAGCACAGGGTACCCAATCGATAGAAAAGTCGGTCAAGTACCGATCGACAAGAATTGTGCAATCTGGTGGAATTACCCACACCTGATCACATGCCTTTGTCGAGTCAACCTATTTCCGATCTCTAATCAATTTTTAATTGTGCTGTAATGACCCTTGCAGATTAGCTCGGTCGAAAGATCGCTTCCTGGTCAAATTCTCGAGTCTTGTGTATTAGAATTTCTTAACGGCTTCACCTGATAGACTAGTTTTCACATGAGTGGCCGGCTCAAGGAAAAGAGTTATATGCGTGCCAACGAAATGCCCTTCTCAATTTATTGCAAATAGAATCGGAAAATCGGGATATCACAGTCAAGCTCTTCGTTGAGACAAAACCTCCTCAAAACTAGAATAAACCCCAGAAGCCATCCGTTGTGGAAAAAAGCTACTGACTAAACCAACGTCGTGTGAAGCCCCCTTGGCGGCAAAGAAATGGCCATGAAAGCCAATACCAAGCATCTCTCGCAAAACCAAGCCCTCAGCAACATTCTCATACTTCTACTTATTGAGTTTATCCGCAAAGCAACGCCTGAGAATGCCCAATGCCGACATGGGCATGGCACAATCGACCCTATCGCTAGGCATACACTCGACAGATTGAATCTCACTAGAATCCAACGTAGCACCTGCGCCGCAACTGCACTCGGCTGAACCTCCCTAATCGAGCACTCGGTGTTCTGGGCAGACCGCTCGTAAATCACGGACTGCAACTTGAGTTCCCTCACAGCATAAACAAATTGCTTCGTTTGGGAACTGGAAGTTACCGGACCAATTCATTTGATACTTTCAAGTCATCGAATTTCAGCCTAGAGAAGGGCCATAAAGATTGCAAACTCCAAGGAAAGAAAGCCTCATCAGGACCACATCAAATCCCTTCTACTTCTATCGCATTGCATCAAATCACATGAGCAAAATTGTTGCCATCAAACAGTTCTAGTTTCACCATGTCTGGAGTAATGACTTTGATTGACTCCAACTCCATTGTTGCACAAATTAATCCTTAAATTTATTGGAAAATATGGGTTCAAATTGGATAAAACAATTAAGTCAGATTTTATGGTATAACATCACTTTTTTTAAGGATTTATTTGTCACACAATATTGCTAATGGTAACCAGCAAATTTCCTCTAAGATACAACAAAGTCTCAAATGAGAATACTAGGTAGTAATTCTAATAATTCTCTAGTATCTCTCTAAGAAATAATTGGAAAAGATGGCTGTATTTTCTTTTGAAAGAAAACAAAATTAGAAGAAGAAGATTCTGATTTAATAGACACACTCGGTAATTTATAGCCAAAACAATATGTTATATCTGAACAGACACAACCTTTTAAGGATTAAGAAGTTGTGTTTGAACAAGTATGAACTCTTACGTAACTGTTGCAAGATTAAATAAAATTCTGAATTAAATAAATAAAAAATAAAATAACCGTAATTTCTTTGCGAACGATTGCATGGTTTCAACGAGACTTTATGGTTAACTTTTTTTTTTTTTATAAAAGTAAATTCAAATTTTAATAAATAAAAATAATGATTGTTCGTTAGTGCTAAGTTTGGTCCACATGTACACTCATATCTTTTCGATGTAGGATAATAAAACAAATTAGTAAGAGTAGAAGTCCCTATAGTAAACCACTAGGGACACTCTTGCTAGCTTCTCAGTGAAAGCCAGCAAGTCCGCCCTTTTCTTTGCAGGTCTCTCGAGCACTCAGAGACATTCTTTGAATCTTTAACATACAGGTGCACCATACGGAAAATACGCAAGAAGGAACAAGTTCTTGGGACTCCTACACTTGCTTGCGGTCGTCTGCCGCTAATCGTTCCATTGGATTTCTGTTCTTACTAGTCCTCAAAGGCTTGTCCGCTGCCAGCATAGCCAAGAACATCGAAAACTATTGGTCCGCCATCGTCCTGACCGTCACCTGTCATCCATGATCACAAGCCAATTTCATGGAAGTTTAAAATTTGGATACGTGATCCACAAAATTAGGTAAATCTTATCCAAATATGATTTGAATTTATTGCCTAATCTGCAACCGTATATACTCTTTAATTCTATCTATAAGGCTTTAGATGAAATTATCTATTGTGCTTTCAGATTACACCCATTATCTCAAGTTTTGGTATCCTTGATATTTTGATCTTTAAGGTTAAAGATCAATTTCTTGATTTTATTCATGGAATTTTGGATGATTAGATAATGATCTGTATATGAACTAATTGGATGATACCTTTGTGGATTAAGTGGTTTGAATATTTTGATTGCTTTCTTAGTCTTCAAAAGAAACAAAAATATTGCATTGCATATCATGTAGATTAATTAGGTTACATTGCATGTTTAAGTAGATTCTATAAAATTCAAGATAAGGATTCTAATTTAAATTAGGAATTTGCATTGTTTAATACGTAAATTGAGCTAGATATTATCTTTGTTCCAGGTGGTTAGTTTCCCTTATTTTTAATAATGAATTTCAATAAAAATTCCAAAATTGTCACGTGAGTGTCATATGTATTAATTGCATGTTATCCATGTCGTATAGTTCAGGTCGAAATTAATGCATGTCATAAACGCGTGTCATCTAGTAATTGCCGAATAGTTTCGTTTAGTTAAATTGCATGTCATGTAGAGTAGTTGCATATTAATTATTGTCCATCATTATAATTAGGCTAGATAGTTAAATTGCGTGACATATAGCTTAGTTTTCATTTAAACAAGAGAAAATCCAAAAAGAGATCTAAGTAGAATTGTGTGATAACTAGAAACCATATTTAGGTTGGATATGTGTTTCTAATTAATATTTGTCATAGATGCTTAGATTGCTTCGAGGTAAGTGTTTTTCCCCTATGCTTGCAATTTACTTATAGCTTGGCTTTATTGAGTGTTCAATAATGGTTATGCACTTGCATGATCACCTTGCTAGTTAGAGAGATGTTAAATCAATTCAAGTTGTCTTCTAAATATTTCGGAAAATAAAAGAGAAAAGGTATTGTAAGGGTGTTAGAGTAATCTATCATAATCAACTTCCTGAACTCATTTAATCTTCGGTTCGTAGAAGTAAGGTATATTTCTTGATACTTTACTTGGGTATCTAATTGACTCGCCACAATTGATTAGTAGCGACTCCTATATAAAAATCATTTACATGTTCTAATCGACCTGGTGGTGATTCCTAGATAAAAATCATTTGCATGCTAAAAAACTCAAACCTAAGTTGTGAATTGGAATGAGATTGGGAGAGCTCGAGTTAAGTTTAGGCTTAAAAATCCATTAGTCAAACTCGGAACCTAGGTGGTGCATAGCGAAGGCAAGATCGCGACAAGAGGACTTCACATTTGAGGGAAAATAACAAAGAAAGACTTTTAGATAATAATAAAATATATTTTTATTCATTTTTCGGAATCTTGCATTTTTGCACTCTTCTAATAAAATTTAACTGAGTTTTTCTTTTTTATACAAAGAACAAGGTGGTGTTCTGAGCTGATTCACCTTCCCATGATTTTAAAGGCACACTCATTTACATTGGCGCTATGCATTTAAAATTGTACTCAAATTAACCAAAAAAAAAAAAAAAAAAGCAAACTCAATTTTCATTTAAGGAAATGTTTATGAAACAACTTTCTAAAACATATGCAAGAGATATTGAGGAAAATGAACAACCAAAATATATTTTAAATTATTTATATAAATATATTAAAAATAAGTTGTTGACAATGATGAAAATATTTTTTTTTAGACTAATTATTTCAATTGATAGAATCTATTGATTTTTTTAAGCAGTTGAATGGAGCCAGAAAGTTAGCAATGTTTTTGGCTTTACCAAAAATCAGGAAAATTGTCCAAAAAGTCCTAAACCTTTTAATTTTGCCAATTGAGTCCTAAACCTTTTCACTTCTTGCTAATTCAGTCAATTCGACCAATTTTGGCCAGAAAATGCTAACGTGGACATTGGCTGTGCCACATAGAACTGTCAATGCTTGATGTTGATAATTTTTAATAATATTTTAATATTTTTTGAATATTTTATGAATATTATTTATTTTTCTGTTTTTTCCTTTTATTTTATTTTATTTTCTTTCTTTTCTTTTTGGCTTTTTCTTTTGCCTTTTTCGGTGGCCAACCACGGCCACGCCGCCGGGCCTCGCTCGCTCGCCACAGGCAAGGCCCGCCTGGGTGAGGAGGAGCTTCGGCGAGGGCAGCCCTCGCCCAGGCGTGACCTGACAAGGGTCACCTAGGGGAGGGTCAGCCTAGCCAGATCTAGTAAGGGGAGCCCTTGTCGGGGCTTGCCCAGACCAAATCTGGTGAGGCCAGCCCTCGCCCCTGGCCAAGCTCGGGCGGCTTGGAGTTGTTGGCCAAAGATGATGAACGATAGCGACGAAGACGATGAACGACAGCAAGGCGAAGAGGTAAGGCGAGAGGTGCGTCTTCCTCAGTGGAGAAGATGAAGATGACGGCAGCGGCGGCGGCACTGACACCGAAGGAGAGAGAGGTGATTTCATCGGGGTGGGTGGCGTCGGTCGGCCAGGGGTGAAGGTGAGCCCCTGCGAGGGCTCCCCTCACCAGATCTAGCAAGGCCGACCCTCGCCCAGGCCAGGGCAGCCTCGTCCGGTGTCGCCGTCGCCCAGCCGACACTCGGCAAGGCCACCCTGGGCGAGGGTCGGCCTCGCCCAGGTGACCCTTGCCGGGTCGCACCTGGGCAATGGCTGCCCTCGCCGGAGCTCCTCCTCGCCCAATCGAGCCTCGCCTGTGGCGGGTGAGGCCAGTCGGCTGGCTATGGCCGGTGGCCGGCCATCAGCAATGGCCGGCCATCGCTGATGGCCAGTGGTAGGCCACCGAAAAAGGCAAAAGAAAAAGCCAAAAAGAAAAGAAAGAAAAGAAAAGAAAAGAACAGAAAAAAATAATAAAATTTCAAAAAAAATCATAAAATATTAAAATATTATTAAAAATTGTCCACATCAGCACCGGCGGTCTTACGTGGTACCACCAGTATCCATGTCAGCATTTTCCGGCCAAAATTGGCCGGATTGACTGAATTGGCAAGAAGTGAAAATGTTTAGGACTCAATTGGCAAAGTTAAAAGGTTTAGGATTGAATTGGCAAAAGTGCAATAAGTTTAGGACTTTTTGGACAATTCTTCCGCCAAAAATGTTCCAACGTTGAGCAAATGCTGTCGGTTTTGTTTCTCACCGGAAGAGAAGAAGGGGGGAAGAATATAAGTAAAATATCCAATTAATCAATGTCGTGGCATTATTAATTTGGTAGAAAATGGCATGCGATGCTAATGTGGAGCCAAATGAGCAACAAATTAACAAAAACCAAACTAAAAATAAAGAAAGAAAGAAACCCTAATTCGATAGGATTAGTTTGCAGGTAAGCAGTTGTTAAGAAAGTTAATTGCAAGAAAAAAAATTAGAAGACCAAATTACACAAATTGAGAAAGATAAAGAACTTGATGGCATTTGAGAATAAGTGAATTTCGATACTATCTACAAAGAAAGATTTTTAGATAATAATAAAATGTATTTTAACTGATGTGTGTGTGTGTGTGTGTGTGTGTGTGTGTGTGTGTGATGTCAAAGGTGCACTCATTTATATTGGCGCGAAGCAATTAAAAATTTTACTCAAAATGAAAAAGGGCAAACTCATTTTTCATATAAGCGAATGTTTATGAAACAGCTTTTTAAATTAAGTGAAAGAAAAATTAAGGAAAATGAACGAATAAAAAATATTTTCAACATGTTTAGCTTTGTGTACGGAACACGACCCTAATGGAGAAGTCTCCGTTTGTTATTTCAATATCCCAGGATGTCAACTTTTTTTTTTTTTTTTTTTTTTTTTTTTGTGGTGACTCGGGAACCCTTGTAAAGCCGGCAGCCGGTGAGATAAACCCGGAGTGGTGCTAGCGCAGGACCCACTATCATGACACTGCACTTAAGACCATTAATGACGCCTTTGGGATTCAAACTCTTCCCCTTTCGTGAGAGGGAGGGTGCTCAAGCTAGCGACGCCACGACATGGGGTGGTCCAGGATGTCAACTTTGGTCCTTAGCTATTTTACTAAATAAGAATACTAGCTATTGCACTAGATGAGCATACAAAGCTAGGCGCGGTGCTAATAACTCAAACTCAAATTAACTGATGATCTTTTCCACAAACTATTCTAAGAGATTTGGTGCAGCTATTTGTGTGAGGATGCAATTCAGGCAGCCTAGTTTCATATGCAGCATATAGATTGAGTTATCCACCAGAGATGGTGTAACATCCTCGATTTCGACCCTTATTTTGGTCTCAACTAGGAGGCTAAGCTAGATAGGTCAATATTTTTGAAGAAGAAGAGTCAAATGCACTAAATGGGGTAATGAGTATAGAGGCTTGGGTGTTCTAAGTAATTAATGAAAGAAGATGACTCATAAGCTTAGGTATACAATCATCATGACAAGCCATTAATAAATGATGTAAATCACATGTCCATGTGTCCCTATTATATTAGGGTATTCATTTCCTCTACTTTGAGACTTGGAAGACAAGTTATTTCCAATTTTAAATGCTTGATGAATCATCAGCCAAGTAATTAATGAAGGGTGGTCATGGAAGACCATTAGGGCCACCACCTCTCCTCTATAGACTTGCCACATTGAGTTTCATAGATTTTGACTTCCTAGTTTTTCGAAACTGCTGGACCTTTCCTGCTTTCAATTTTATAGAACCCTTTAAGCTTTGAATTTGGAGAAACTTCCTTCATGAAAGTTGTTTGAAACATCTTTATCTATAACATAAATAAATTTCATATTTTTCTGAGGTAAAATGATTGAGACGAAGGCCCAATTAATTACCATATAGAACCTATCTAGTATACTGAAAACGGTAACTAAGTTGCATTCTTGAATTTTCATAAAATCTTCCCTTTCGAATTTGGATATGCTTCCTTCATAAAATTTTAAAATGCCATCCATATCTATAACATATTAAAATTTCGAAGAGTTTTGTGAAGATTTGGATTTCGAAATGAGTCTCTCTCTCTCTCTCTCTCTAACTGTTAAATTTGCTCGACGGATGAATTTTTGGGTTATGTTTAATGATTTGCTGCTCCTTCCACATAACGAATTTGGCTTAAATTCCTCATGAATTTTTTTTCTAAGGTCTTCTCTATAATATATTAAAATTTAATAGTTTTTTGAGTTCATTTGATAAGGTAATGGTATTAATTTCGAAAGTTGCTCAAAACTATTTTCGTCTTAGAATGTGAGAACCACACGCCCAACTTGGAGGGAAAGGGGGCTATACGCGCAATTTGAGGAGCAAGCTAATCTAGAGACTTCTTGGCTTGAAGATAAGAATGCATTAAATGTCTTTGGACCTTAGTGTGTTAAAGAGAAGAAACTTGGAAAGCAAGTTGGCTAATGCGAACACATCTAAGCTTAATGATTGCATGAAATTTTAGCAATTAATGAGAGAGGTGAGTCACCTACTTAGGTGTCCCCCAGAATCTTAGGTGAATCTTAGGTTATGATGGCCTAGATTGTAGTCTCGGTGAATAAGGTAAGGACCAACCAATTAGAAGAAAACATTAAGCATTAAGGGGGCTTATGTATCCCTTAGGCATTATAGGCAATAATGAACCTAGATTGAGCCTTGGAGAGCAAGTAAAAGGGTGGACCAATCACAAGCCAATACCAAAGGACTTAGGCACCAACTCAAGAAGATTGGTAGGCCAACTCGTCATTTAGGCGTAATCATAAATTTGTATAAAAATCTAAGAGGAATAGGCCTATAAATAGGAGAAGGCATCCTCAAATTTTAAGGCTTGGCCTTTTTCTCCTTTCCTCTCCCTTCGTCCCCTCTCTTTCACGCCCTTCTCTTCCAAACCGCCAAAGGAGCATCTTGGAGCTAGGTTCAAAAAGTAGTAAGTAGATTTTTCTAACTCTTTGATAGGGTGATGTGCTACACTTATCGATTTTAGGATCATGTAATCGTTTGCTTGTGTTGGCTTTGTATTGTTATGCTTGTTGTATCTCTATTGCTTGTTGTTGCATTAAGTAAGTTCATGACCCCGCATGAATGTTGAGCACACCCGGATGTTGAGGAAAAGTCTCAGTGACTATGGACAATGCTAAAGCCTGAGCGAATGGTTCCAAGTCAAGGTCACTAGCCCGAATTGCATCTGGCATGAGTTTGATTTAATAAAGGGAAAAAGCCACCAAAAACCCCAAACTTTGCCTCAAGTGACAGATTTACTCCGAACTTTATTTTGTGACGCGAAAAACCCCAAAGTTTGCTAACTGTGACACATTTACCCAATTAAGGGTATTTTCGTCTTATTTTTTCTGTTTTTTCTTTTTATTTTTTTTTCTTCCTCTCTCTTCCCTCTGCCGACCATGGTGGAGCCGGTGGAGGGAAGCCGGCGTCCGGCGAGGGCTGCCCTCGTCGGCGTCGGGCGAGGGTCACCCTCGCTTGGGCTGGCTAGGGCCGCCCTCGCCGGCGTCGAGTGAGGGAGGCCCTCGACTGGGTCGGACGAGGGCCTCCCTCGCCCGATGTCGGCAAGGGGTGCCCTCGCCAGATCTGGCGAGGGGTGCTCTCGCCGGTGTCGGGCGAGGGTGCCCTCGCCAGATCTGGCGAGGGAGGCCCTCACCTGACGCCGACGAGGACCGCCCTCGCCTGCGTCGGGCGAGGGGTGCCCTCGCTGGCTTTGGGCGAGGGTGCCCTCGCTGGCTTTGGGCGAGGGGTGCTATCACTGGCGTTGGGCGAGGGTGCCCTCGCCATATCTGGCAAGGAGGCCCTCGTCCGACGTCAACGAGGGCCGCCCTCACCTACGTCAGGCGAGGATGCCCTCGCCAACGTCAGGCGAGGATGCCCTCGCCAGATCTAGCGAGGGAGGCCCTCACCCGACGCCAACGAGGGCGGACATCGACGAGGGCCGCTTTGCCTGCGTCGGGTGAGGGGTGCCCTCGTCGGCGTCCCCCTCGCCCGACGCAGGCGAGGGCGGCCCTCGCCGAACGCCGGCTTCCCTCCGCCGGCTCCACCATGGCCGGCGGAGGGAAGGAAGAAGAAGAAGAAAAAAAAAGAAATTTTTTTAAAAAGTTAAAAGGACCAACACGCCCTCATGATTTAGGGTAAATGTGTCACACAAATGAAAGTTTAGGATTTTTTGTGTCACAAATAAATGTTTGGGGTAAATGTGTCACAGTTAGCAAACTTCAGGGTTTTTCATGTCACAAAATAAAGTTCGGGGTAAATTTGTCACTCGAAGCAAAGTTTGGGGTTTTTGGTGGCTTTTTCCCTTTAATAAAATACAAGAGTCGTTTATTAGTTCACCTTGCATGGCATGCATTCGGGCCTTTCATTCGGCTGAAAGTTTAAACATAAAATGAATCAGTTGATGCTTGAGATGCATAGACCCACAATGGACTTATATGCCGATGTTGGGGGATGACGGGTCATTGCCTGGGGTAAAGCCCCGGATGTCGTTCCAATATTGAGATCGTGGATGATGTCAGCCCGGGTGAGGCCGATGCCTGGAGGTCGCCCTGGATGCTGTCTTGATAATGAGATCAGGATGATGCCCGTTGTAAAGGGAGGGACCAATGCCTGATTGATACTAGAAGAGTCAATTAATTTCGACTAATATGATACTGAAAAAAGAAAAATGAAAGTCCACGTGTGGTCCATGACTGATACATGTGTGATATTTGCAAAAGCTGGATTTGTTTTGATATGTATTGTTAAGTCCTTATATCAATTTGAGCATATATTTGAATTGGGTTACTTAGTGCTTAAACAAGTTTCATGAGATACACGTATCCCTTTTTGTTACTGAAATGATCATAAGCCATGGACTTTTGGAAAGTTTTTTTATATGCACTAACTCCTTATCTTTGATTCTTGAAAGCATATAGACGATTAAGAGCCTTTCGTATGAATAAGCAAGGCAAGACCTGAACCTTGCTATTGATTTGCCATCGACAAGTGGGTGGTGATATTGTATTTGACAGTTGATGGCGAGACATCTTCCTATAGGAGAATTAGGAATATCTATTGACTGAATCATCGACTCACTCTTGTTGTTCTCACAATTTCAGGTGTGTCATGAGTGAACCTGGGTCCAAGAATGGAATGAACTTAGTATGAAGGCCGCTTTTGGGAGTGGCTCGGTAGAGGAGCTAGGCTATCCCAACCCTTTTGATTGACTATATATGGAAACAAAAATAAGTAGCCTAGGACTAGGATGAACATGTAATCAAAGTAGCTTTTGATATGTGAATATGTACATGAATATGTTGCTTTTATTTGTTTGGCTTGCATATGTCTTGCCCGGCTTCCATGTTTATTTGTACTGGGATTGTTTACGATTGCTTTTGTATGTGCTTAACTAAAGATAAAAGACTTTCAGGACGTTCGATGTTGTCTAGGGTCGTCGATGCTAACCCGCTAAGTCATGCTCTCGTACCAAGGACGGAACGGGCATGTGACAGGTGGTGAGCTAGGTTTGTTTGTTCGGAGGGACTATCTCTTCCTTTGGTAAGACGAAAGAAATTCTGTTAGTGTGCCAAATTCCAGTCAATTTTGGTCGAAATGGTGAAATTGATATACTGTCCAAAAAGATTTGTTATTAAGTTGGCAAGATTGAAATTTTAATAGCTGAATAAGCCACCATAGAATAGGTTAGGACTTTTTAGACAATTATCCCGATCATCCATTTGGTTCATCTTACAGCATGTATGAATCTCCAATAAAACCCTTCCAAATGAATGATTTCTGTCTAGTGTTGCGGCTAGAAATTGAGCCATACTAAATTTCTAGTTATTAGGTCAATGTTTCCCCAACTTTGTTATGAATCTAGTTTAATTGCATTGCGTGAGTACTAACATAATGTTCCACGGCTTAAAATTTTGGTAATAACTAAATCTTTGTAAATTTTATTTGTCTATCGAGACTAGTAGAATTGTTTCTTGAACTTTGTCGATACGTGGGAGCAAAGTGAACTGAGAGCGCCACGCAAATGATCGACAACATGAGCATTCACCAAAAGGAATCACAACAGTCAAAAGCATCGAACTTTTGTGGGATTGAAATTGATGAAAATGCATACAAGTCAATGAATAGTATCGAAATGGTTCCAATTTTTTTTTAATGACATTTATATAGTACATACAACGTGTAAATTTTATGCCACGTGCCAGAACCAGCAAAACAAAATTGGTTATAGATGGCAATAAGAGTTCAGGAGAAGTATCGGTTTCTTGATGCATGTTAGAAGTAGTCATCAAATATCTTCAATATAGAAAATTATCCTGGAGAAATTTCTAATTATCTCTCACATTACTTTTTTTCGAAGTTGGCTTCTTCATTGGGAGTGTTTGGCTCAGGTTGTGGATACAAGCGGCTGCCGCAATGTCCAATATGGGGTTATTTGAAGCAGAAATGTGCAGTTTTCCAGTTGTGCCTTTTCAGTATTTGGTCTATCTTGTAAGTGTAAATTGAAGAGGTTCATGTCAAGATTTAACTAGAATGATTGATTATAATCCTTTGAAGCCACAAGATATAATAGGAATTACAGGTTCTGATGGAGTGGTGCGCTAGGCGCGTCTGCTTAGCTTTTTGCCTAACTGAAAAGTTAAAAGCACGACGCATCCTTTTGCTTGTTAACATTAGTTCCTGTGCCACCATTGAAAAGTTCCTTTTCATCTAAATTTGCGCTTTCTACGGGCACCTGAATTTGTCTGAACACCTTTTTTAAAAAAAATAAAAAAATAAAAGTCAAGCAACAAGTAGGCCATTGATTACTCATTGTTGCTTAGTATGACACAAAAACTTTCAGTCATTATTCCATTAACAATAGTGGGACCTTCGAAAAAATATTGTCGGTACCCAACTATATTCTCAAGACATCAAAAGCCAAATGTTATATATTGCAAGTAAAGAAAATAACTGACTTCGGAATTTCAGAGACTGACAAAAAAGAAAATATTCTGGAAAAGTGCATTTGCTTCCATCATGTAGCTTTGAATATTATTCAGGATAAGAAAGCTTTGAACAGCGCTCCAGAGAGTGGAGATTGCATTCATTTTTGCACTAATCCGTTCTCTACCTCGAACAAAATTAATTCATAGATATTTATTCTGGAGATCTGCCTTCAGCGTCGCATGAAATTTCTTCGCTTGCCTTTGCGCTCGTTCACGAGCTTCTAGAGAAGCCACAGATTTTGTTCTTTTATCTTCTTCGACATGATGCCACGAACATGTCCTCTTCGAGTCCTTGAGCTTCTCGACAACCACCACCTAGTGCCTGAGCACCGCTGCCCTCTTCGATCTTTTCCGACGACATGGGTTGTGAACCTCTCGCTGCAGATCCAAGCGAGGGACACGGGCCAAACCCCTCTGGCAAGTGGCAAGGATCACTCCCTCGCCCGGATCACTAGCCACACACATTCACTTTGTGTTTATCTTTTTTCTTCCTCAACACGTGATAATGGAGGCGAGGGCCACGTTGGATTCACCTGAGTCCGGAGAGGGATGCTGGCCCCTTGCCAGTGTGTCGGGTGGCCGCCACGCCGCCACACCGCCACTGCCTCAACTGGAGTTACTACTGTCCTTCTCCGACTTCTTTCTCTGCTTCCTACGCGTTTTGCTTTTGGTCTCTCCCCCCATGTGTGGTACTAAAGAGCCCATTTCGACGAATATATATATGTGTGTGTGTGTGTGTGTGTGTGTGTGTGTGTGTGTGTGTTTGTGTGTAGATAAATAAAACTAGAGAGCCCACCATTCAATAAAGATACTGACGTCACCTCCCATGTCCATTGTCCTGCACTTTTCTTATCCTTTTGTCAAAGGATACCAAATGTGGAACCTAATATTCAGCAGATCTCTAACAATCGCTCATGATATTTAGTAGATCTCTAGCAATCACTCCTTTATTTATTCTGATTTATTCTTGATCTGTTTGTATCCCTTTAGCCGCGCCTATATTTGTATACCCCTTTCATATCAAGAACCCTAGGAATATTGTACCATTTCTCATAAATAGAAGCTGTAGACAGAGATCAATCATCTCAAATATAATACAGTTTTATATTCTCACACAATTGACCTTTGCCGTGCTTCTTTTGTGCCCACATTGCAAGATATTGTGGGGTTATTTATAATCAAGAATCACTTCTCCCCCTTTTCTGCATTCCAAGTTGTGGGCCGGAATGTTCTTGCCTCCATAAATTTCATTTGTCTTGGAGCGCAAACGATGGAGCAATTGACTTCCAAGCGGTCTTGTTCTTATCTTTTTTTATTATTAATTAGAAACAAAAAAAAGAAAAAAAAGAAAATTAGAGAAATTATTAAGCGGCAATCTTTAACATACTGTGATAATAATATTTTATTCTGAATAAAAAATGAATAAAAAATAATTATAAATTGTTGTGAAATCTAATCTTTTAAGAATTTGTGACTTTGAACATGCTATTACTCTCACAATAGCCCAAAAACTATCATACTAACAAAGCTAAAATAGAAAAATGATTGGGTGACTATTTTTTTTTCTATTATGAAAATAACAGCCTTTTCTAAATCACAAAAAAATAAATAAATAATTATAAATTGTTGTGAGATCCACACTTTCAAAATTTTGTAGCTCCCAACATGTTATTTTCACTAGCCCAAAGACTTCATGTTAGCAAAGCCCAAGAAGAGAAATGATTGGACGACAACTTTTAATCTATTGTGAGAACAACAATCTATTCTAAAACATGAAAAATAAATAAAAAAAATAATTATAAATTATTGTGGTATCCACTCTTTCATGAATTTGTGATTCCCAATATGTTATTATTCTTATAACCCAAAAACTGTCATGTTAATAAAGCCCAAGAGAATACCTTCAAATATGTTCTCAAAGAGTACCCGGTAGGATGACGTCACTTCCAATTAGTGACGGGTCCACAGATTACTCCACTTGTGATGGGCACATTCTAGAAGGAATCACAAAAGCCAAAAAATCCACGCCGTGATATTATTCAAGAATAGAAAACTTCATGGGAAGTTTACCAAACTCTATTGATAGGTCAATATTGCTCCAAAATAATACAGACATAATACTTTTTTTTGGTAAAGGTAAGAATATATTGAAAAGCAAAGGACAAAAGTACACAAACGGCACCAAAACTTACACTCTCAAAGCGAACAAAAGAGTGGAAGGGAGCCGTGCAAAAGCCTCAAGAGGCAAGGACAGAAAGAGCGCAAACAACAGACACAACATGACCACCACAATTAGCCAACAGACCTCCATGGACGCCTGGGAATCTGTAAGCCAGAACATCCGCACCGGAGACGACCGAGCAAGATCAAATGATAAGAACCCCAAGGGTTACGTGAAGATACTAGGGTCGAGATCCCAACCCCTTTGAAGACGCCGATTCCTTGGATTGTCAGGGACATCCTTGTAGGTAATTGCTTTATCTTTAACCATCTTTATCAAATGGTTCTTCAAAGCGGGAATATCAAGAGATTCCCCTCGGAAAATCATAGCATTTCTCTTCTTCCAAATTAGATAGCAAAGAGCTCCAAAGGAATAGCGGGAAAGACTGTGAGAGAATTCCTTACCAGCAAGGAATTTCATAGCCCAAGCAAGGTTTTCCGCCCAAGTGCCGTTCCTCCATGGCAAATTGCACCTAGTTGCCCAAAAGTAGATAATGGTATTTGAAATATTGCAATCAAAGTACAAATGGTTGGTCGAGTCTGGCTGAGTATTACAAAAAGTGCAAGCCGAGTAATCAATCCTTCCATATGAGAGGAGAAGTGATTGCGTTGGCAAACGGTTTTTAGTAATAAGCCACAAAAGGAATTGAAATCGAGGGGCTACATCCTTATCCCACACAAAAGAAGTCCAAGGTGCTTTGGCTTTAGAAGCTATGATGACGTTCCAAGCAGAAGCTACGGAGAAGGCCCCCGAAGGATCATGACGCCACACAAAACGATCGCTATCAACCGAAAGAGGAGGAAGCGAGAAGCCACAATTCTCTAACCGGACTTTACAGGATCTACCAGCATAAGAATATAAAGAAGCGACAGTCGCCTTTGCAGGAACGTCGGGGTCCAACAAAAAAGATTGAGGAACTTGAAGATGAAGAGGGCCACAAGGCAACCAGCTATCGAACCACAATGAAGTAGACCGGCCATCACCGACCTCCCAACCGAAGGATTGTCTACAACAGCCCCGAAGATGAAGGATCTTCTTCCAACTCCAGGCACAAATCGAAGGCTGAGGGGCAACCCAGAAGTTATGTTTCTTTAAAAAGTTGGAGTGAATCCAACGGCACCACAGAGATTCCTTATCCGTAAAGAGGATCCAAATAAATTTCAGCATTGAGGCTTTGTTACAGTCCTTGATAGACCGAATACCCAGGCCCCCTTCCTCCTTAGGCAAACGGACATCCGCCCATGAGACTTTTGCACCTCCCTTATCCAAGGAGGTGCCTTTCCAAAGAAATCTACGAAGAGTGCTTTCAATCTCCAAGATAACCGAAGAGGGCAAAGTGAAGACACTAGCCCAAAAAGACTGAATAGCATGAAGCACTGACCTTATAAGCTGAAGTCTTCCAGCAAAAGAGAGGAACCTGTGGGACCAGGAGCGGGCACGCGCGGTAATGCGGTCAATTAATTGAGTATAGTCAGCTTTAGTCAACCTCTTTGAGATTATCGGCACTCCAAGATATCTAATCGGAAGTTTACCTTCCTGAAAGCCAAATGCTAAGGGGATTATGTTGCACAAAGCAGGATCGCCTCCCGAAAGAAAGATGTCGAGGCTTCTTTTAAGGATCACAGCCGATTTCCAATCTGCTTGGCAAAAAAGGAACACATCGTCTGCAAAAAACAGATGAGTGAGCTTGGGAGACTTACATCTCCAGTAACATTTGAACTCTTTAGCCGAAGACCTTTGGTTCAAAATTCCCGAGAAGATTTCCATGATCAATGTAAATAGATAAGGTGACATTGGGTCGCCCTGCCTAAGGCCTCTGCCTCCTGGGAAGAAGCCATGAAGCTCCCCATTAATAGAGATAGAGAATCTAGGTGTGCGCACACAAGCCATAATCCGGCGAATAATCCACAGAGGAAACTGAAAGGCAGTAAGGGTAAGCTCTAGGAAATCCCAGTCCACCGTGTCATAAGCCTTGTGAAAATCCACTTTGACTGCACATCTTGGGAGGTATGGGTTTAAGTGGAAGCCTGCAAACAGCTCTTGAGCCAATAAGATATTATCCCTTATCCTTCTACCCTTTACAAACACATTCTGGGACGGACTCACAATATCCTGAAGCACAGGCGCAATTCTATTGGCTAAGATCTTGGTGATAAGTTTATAGATAGTGTTGCAGCAAGCAATCGGTCTGAAGTCGTTTACTTCACAAGCATTCGGCACCTTGGGAATTAAAGTTAGGATAGTCGCATTAACTTCTTTAAGAAGACAACCTACTGAGAAGAAATCTTTCACAGCCTCTGTAACTAAAGAGCCCACGATATCCCAGTTACTTTTAAAGAATTCTGCTGTAAAACCATCTGGACCGGGGGCTTTTCCCTTCGCAAGTGAGAACAAGGTCTTTTTAACTTCCAAATCAGAGACTGGTGAAGCTAGGGAATATACCTGGCTATCGGATAACGGATTTCGAATGAGAGAAGAAAGCTCTTGAAGATCAGGCTTAGCTAGTCCAACTCGAGGAGCAAGAAGATCCGTAAAGAAAGATAGAAAAACCTGGGGCACCAAATCCGGATTCGAGATCAACGTACCTGCAGTATCTTTGACAGAGAGGATACGGTTATTGAGATGTCTAGCTTTTACACAGTTGTGGAAGAATCTCGTGTTGCGATCTCCTTCCTTCAGCCATCTAATTCTTGATTTTTGCTTATAGAACGATTCCTCTTGACCACGAAGGTCTATAAAAGCACGGCGCTGCCCTCTTTCAAGTTCGGCTAGTGGAATATTTTCAGGATCCAACTGAAGGAGGTGCTGAGTTGAACGCAAGGCTTCCCTCGCTTCAAGAGTTCTTATAGAAATATCCGAGAAAGCCTCCAAATTAAGATCCTTGAGGCGAGATTTCAACAATTTCAGCTTCGAGACTAATTTAAACATGGGGACTCCCCAAACTTGACTATCCCACACCTGCAAAACCGTAGAATGGAAATCCGGGTGATCAACCCAGAAATCAAAGTACTTAAACGGCTTCCTCCTTGGACGCGGATCCACTACCCCGACAACCATAGGAGTATGGTCAGAAATTCCAGGATTGAGAAAAGACGCCTCCGAGTATGAAAAGTCCATTCTCCATTTAGAGTTGACAAGAACTCTGTCAATTTTCCGCATCTTCCTATTCGCACCTGCCGAAGTTGACCAGGTAAATCGAAGGCCAGAGTACCTGAGATCCTCAAGTTCCGTTTGGTCCAGACAAAGCTTGAATTCATCAAAACAGGGATCCGTGGCATTAGAGCTACCAACGCGATCAGAAGGGTCCTTGATTGCATTGAAATCTCCCGCTACTATCCAGGCATAATCTTGAAAAAGATTGTCACAATGGATAAGATCAGACCAAAGAGGCCTCCTCCTTATAAAGGAATGCTCTCCATAAATAGCAGAAACACAGCAAGTAAAATTAGAAGATAACCCCTTCACGCACCTATGGATGGCTTGATCATTTGAAGAGATGAACTCAAAACTGACGGTAGCTGGATCCCATCCAATCCAGACTCTACCGCGAGGAGCAAAATCGTAGTTCGCAATCCAATTCCAGCCTCTCAAAATATTGGAAGAAATGGAACCAAACAGAGGCTCTGGGACTTTAGTTTCAAAAAGCCCCATAAGGCAAAGCTTATTAGCAACAACAAACTTCCTAATCTCCGCCCTTCTGACAGGGTTCATAATACCTCTAACATTCCAAAAGCCAAAAAACATAGAAGCAAAAGGATAGAATTATTTCCGCTTGGCGGTTCTACGCCTACCTCTATTTGGTTTCGAGTCCTCTGCAGGCGAAGGTCCTGGCGGGTCAGGCAGCAAAAGGAGAAGCTGATCTTGGCTCGAACCAACCCCAGTATGTTCCGAAGGACCACTCGAAGGAGCGGGTCTAGGTGTGTGGCAACCGTCTTCATTAGATGAATTGCTGGTATCATTTTCCAGGTCTCCAGATGGCATTACGGAATCCGGTGCCAAGTCAGAAGCCTGAGTGATTATTCCAGGTGGTTTAGCAGGGACTTTAGGAGGCTTTTGGCCAGGCACAGCTTCCTTCAGGTTGCGGGACTGCCCCTCCTCCGAGTATGGTGTCAGCGAAGCATTCAGATTCTGCGGCTTCTGTTCCTTCTCTTTGTCTTTGACCTGATTCCCATGCTGAGCAAGGTCCCTTTGGTGCGATGAAAGAGGTTCCTCCAAATCCACAACTAGCTGAACGAGAGGAAAAGAAGCACCAGAGGAGCTCCTGTTCTGTCCTGCATCAATTGGAGATTCCGGAAGAGGGACCAAAGGCATACCCGAAGACATTCCCCTTTGATCCTCAGCCGCCACCGAAGGTGGTTTGGTTTGCTGAGAGGTGCTCCCGCTTGCGGCCTTGCTAAGAGGTTCAGACTCCTCTGACGGACGACCAGCAACCGCGCGTTCTGTTTCAAGTCTACCAGGCCTACTAGCCGTTGCACAATTGTGGCCAAAAATGCCACATCCAGCACAGGCAATGGGTTGCCACTCAAACTCCACTCCTATTTCACACTTCGTACCATTATGTGTTGTCTCAATCATTTTACAATCAGGTTGATCAGCAGTAATTTCGATGCAGACCCTAGCAAAGGTAAGGCTGCTCACCTGTTCTGTTCTCTTATCCACATAAAGGGGTTTGCCAAGCGCACTTGCAACCCTCCCGATGAAGTGGGCGGACCAGCACGAAAAGGGAATATTCGATAGTCTAACCCAAACAGGAACCGTACGGTGGGTCTCCCTTCTCAGCTCAAGACCAGGGGACCATTGCTGCAGGACAAGAGGTATTCTAGCAACCGTCATCCGACCACTTTCAAGCACACTTCGGCGGAATTCCCTATCAGGAATGCGAAACATAAAAAGACCTTTGCCATTTGACATGACTTCAACAAGGTTCGGCCCCCATACTTTCTTCATAGCCTCCTCAACTACCTTAAAAGGCATTCGGCGACCTATGAAGTTGCCCATTAAACATTCAAACATCTTGGGATCTGCAGCTTCCAGATCTTGATCAGTGATCTCAATCACAGGTCTATTGTTAACCATATTCGGTGGGGTATACACCAGATCGTAGCCCTTGGCCACGGTTCTTGCCACCGCAACCCACGATTTCCTTCTTTTACGAATTATTAAGTATTATGTCTGGAAAGAGGACTAGAGATTGCACCCACAATCAATGAAGCGATTGAGCAATCGAGGAGCGCCATCGTGGTCATCTCTCAGACATCTGCCTCCTCGCCATGGTGCCTGGACGAGCTGGATAAGATCCTCGAGTGCAAGGAAAAGAAAGGCCAGCTGGTATTCCTCATTTTCATGGACGTTGACCCCAAAGAGATGCGCGAGCAGTCCGGACCATTCAAGCGGATTGGCCAAAATGAGAAGGGTTTAGCGCAGGAGAACGCTGACAAGGTCCAAAGGTGGAGAGAAGCTCTCCGCAAAGCCGGTAATCTCACCGGTTGGTCTCTTGAAAATAGGTACTAACTTTCTCTCTTTCTTGAGTGTTTTCTTGAGAGGATTCCCCAAGGAAGTATCTTATTTTGTCCACAAGACAACAAAACTTTCTCTTAAAGCCCAATCTTTTGGTCTATGGGCAGTCAGAATATATGGAAATGGTTGGAATCCTTTAACTGGGAAACGAACTATCCTGGAGTAGGACTCCAACTCAGTTGCTTGGCTCATCTAAGAGACTTGACATTGACACTGCAGCATCTTTTCTTATACATTTTCGATTTTTACAGATTGCAGGGAAACAATACCGACATTTTGTGCTATTTCAATTGTTAAAGTTACACTCCTTGACGTCGTCTGTTATCTTCTATAACAGCCTTTTTTCTTTTAGTGTTTATCAGATTTTAACCCAAAAGCATATGTTCCAGCCCATACTGATTTCCTCCATATATAGCAAAAGCGTTCAGCTGAATTAAACGATAGATGACCCCTTCTGTTAAGCCTTAAGGAAAATAAAAAGAATTGATGGATGTCCCTTTTTTATCCAGTTGTAACGCTCTCATCGTATTTTGTACTAGACAAACAGACAAGTTTATTCTTCTCACCTACTCTGAGTCCCATTGTTGAAAGCCTTACCTATGGGTGAATTCCAAAGCGTACGAGCTTCTTTCACTATCGAAGATTGTCACAAGTCCCCTCGCTTTCTCAGAATTCAAAAGGACGAAAATGGGCAATATCTTGCACGACCAAACCCTAGCTTTCTGCAATCAGTCACTGTCAATCTTTTTGTCGTTTAGACTGCGATACCTAGCTATGGTTTTGAAGAATGTTTCTTTTTTTGGTCGGAGGGTTTTAAAGAATGCTTCTCGTATTGTTTTGACTGCGGCACCTAGTTAAGAGTATTAAAGTTCAGTCTCGCCTTGAGTCTCTCTCTCTCTCTCAAAACTTTCTATAGTATATGCTTGTCTGTCCGAGAATCTTTCTATAGGGGAACTTCTTTTTCGTGGAGAATGTTTTTCATCTTCTTATATCTATCCTGCTTCTTCTAATTTGTTACTTAAACGATTAACCGTCAGATTTTGTCTTGTTTGATACATATATATAAGATTTTTTACACACATGCATAACCAAGAATTGATATCTTTGGAATGTTGACCTCCAAAGAGCTTGCTGGGTGTTTGAAAAGATAGATTTATCGTACAATAATGTAATACTCGTTTGGAAATTATTTCTTACATGTTAATTCTCTCGTGGTTGTTAAAAGTACTGATCGAACTTACAAAAGCCAGATTAATCAAAATGATCCCTGGCCAAGGGAGAAAAAGAGCAATAGAGTCCAAACACATGACCCCTCAACAAAAAAGAGAAGTGGGGGTCATGGGAAGAAGTTAAACAACCGGTTCAATGTCAACTCAACTTGAGAAGTCAGTCAGCTAACCCTAATTAATCAATCCAGTGCCGAACTGAATCGATGAAAGATCCAGTGGTGACCAAATTCGAGTAGAAAAACAAAGTAGATCCAAAAAGGGAGAGATTTAAATTCAAAAAGAAGGAAAATTGAAGCAACCCATGGCTTAAACCAGCATGCACACACAACTATTTCATGTAGTCAAGCTTTTCTATTGCACGATTTAAATTTTCTATGATGATAATATGCCAATGTGTATGAGAAATCTCGAAATTTCATTAATCCACATGTAAAATTTCACGAAATGTATGTTCTCCATGAATATCTATATGATTATGTGCCGTGGAGATTTAAGAGTGCCAATAAAAATTGCTCCTATTCCGAAACTAATTCAGACATTATTATTAAAAGCCAAAATGCATTTCATGACACTGTTTATAATCAAGTCAATTTCAGATGAAAGTTTGATCTTGGCTAGTGCTCCCTCGAACACTCCGGGTGGAACGCACAAAAAGAAGAGATTCTGGTCCTCCCACTTTCGGGTCATTCTGCTTATTATAATACTAGAATGCTAGCCTAAGAAATCCATGTTACACACAGAGAAAAGGCTCATGAAATAGATTAATGGATATAACTCTCGAATTTCACTTTATTGTTACATTGGCGAACTTTTTTATACATTGACTTGTTAAAAAATTTAGTTGAACATGCAATTCCCATCGGTGTATGGTTCTAAATGTCCAGTCATTGCATATTCTTTTCTGAAGTGGCTGGACCATATCTCACGAAAATGTAGTTATCTTTTAGTTTTTTTAGAGATTGACTTATTTAGATGTACGAAGTAGTCATTTGAGTGTTTCCTTATGAAGAATTACAGTTAGTGGAAAAAAAATGTATTTGCCCACCTATCATTTGGTTATAGGGTGATCTTCAATAAATAAAATAGTTCAACAAATATAATCTTGACACTAAGTCAAATTCCAATTGACATTAACATAACATTGAACTAAAACTTTTGATCAATGAAGTGGATGTTTAAAAGCTAATAATCTTCATGGATATCTTGTTGAGATATGGCATATTCTATCGTCGACACATGTAAAATTGGAATGTCTGATTAACATACTTTATCCTAAAAGTAAAAGTAGGCTTTTTAAATATTTTAGTCTCATAATTAACATGAATTTTTCAAGAAGGATATAGTCAATATTTTGGGAAAAGGTGTGACATATTCTTTTATTTATTTTTTATTTTTGGTCAGAAAGGTGTGACATATTCAAACTACTACAGAAATGTATCATTTTCAATCAACGAAAAATTAGCAGGATGGATTTTTTTCCCAAAAGTAAGAACAACGAAAAAAAGGAAAGCCAAAACATGAAAGAGAGGGGGATGCGCCACTACTATGAAAGCACATGTCAATCTCTCACACGTCGATATTTTCTATTATATTGGATAGTAAATTTGATTAGATGGACGATACTTCTGAGTTCGAGAGTTATCCTTTCTTTATCTTGAATTAGAACAAATAATCAGAGTCATGACTTTTGTTGTTGACAATTTGTAGACTTGAAGCTGAATTCATGCAATCCATTGTGGAGAAAATCTCAAGAAGACTTAGCTGCTCATACATGGCCCAGCTTGCTTTCCATCCAGTTGGGTTAAATGCTCAGGTACAAGCCTTGTTCTCCTTACTCCAATTAGAGGTTGAGGAGGTCCGAATCCTTGGAATTTCTGGCACTAGGGGAATCGGTAGGACTACACTTGCGAGAGCTCTTTACCACCGAATTGCAAATCAATTTGATCGGAGTTGCTTTGTCGCGAATGTGAAGGATATATCAAGCCTTGAGGGCCTCCTCAAAATGCAGGAGACCCTTTTTGGTGATAATCTCTGCGATGGAGATTCAGAGTTTTGCAATAATGTTCATGAAGTAATAAACTTCATGAGGAGTAAGCTTAACAACAAGAGGGTTCTGCTGGTATTTGATGATGTTGTAGGGTTGTCGAAGCCAATGAGCCACCTAATCGAGGCCTTGAACTTAGGCTTGGGAAGTAGAGTCATTTTGATCCCTTGACACAAAGAAACCTTAATTGGAGATCTATGCAGTAATATCTACGAGGCAAGAGCACTGAATGATGATCTAGCTCTCAAACTTTTTAGTTGGAATGCATTTCAAGAAAGTTATCCAAAAAGTGATTATAGGATGCTTTCAAACTGCTTCACAAGTTTCTCCAAAGGCCTTCCTTTGGTGCTGATCGTGATGGGTTCTTTCTTGAGTGGCAAAAGCATTAAAGAATGGCAAAAAGCTTTTGATCAACTGAAAGAAATATCTCAAGAAGACGTTCATGACATATTGAGGATTGTTATTGATGGCTTAGAGGCCAACGAGAGAACGATTTTCCTCGACATTGCATGTTTTCTCAATGGATATGACAAAGAAGTAATCATCAAGTCCCTAGATCAATGCAATGTCTATGCCACTAGTGGGATTGAGATTCTGGCTCAAAAGTCGCTTATATGCATTGATGACAATAACAATTTATGGATGCATGATTTGCTTCAAGAAATGGGTAGAAAGATTGTGATTCAAGAGTGCCCTGAAAATCCCAACAAGCGAAGCCGAATATGGTGTCATGAGGATGCTCTACAAGTGATTAGGCAAAACGTGGTAAGAGTTTAAGAATGTCGCGAAATCTTTTTGTTACTAGCATTTATTTGGTGTGAAAACTTTAGATTGCATACGTAAGAGAGACAAATGCAATTTTTATTTTTCACAATTAGGGTTTACAATCTTTATGTGGGATGACTGTTTAAAAAGTTTTAAACTTATTGTATGGCAACCAATTCAATCCTAAACTTTTCAATTGTACCAATTTAGTCCTAAACCTTATGAGATTAACCAATTTAGTTTTAAACTTTTCAATTGTGACAATTTATTCCTAAACCTTTGGAAATTTTAAAAAGTTAGTCCTAAACCTATTATTTGGATAGTTGGCAGAAAAAAAAAAAAAACCCCATATTGACAAATCGTCAAAAGTTTTAAAACAAATTAACAAACCATCAAAATGTTTAGGACTTAATTGATACAATTGAAAAGTTTATGATTAAATTGGCAAATCGTCAAAAGATTGAGGATTACATTGACACAATTGAAATATTTATGACTGAATTGACTTCTATGTAACAGCTTTATGATTTCTAGGGCAATTTTCCCTCTTCATTTTGTAAATGGTGTTTATTGTCGAATTGATTATTGTATAACTTGATATAAAATCCTCTCATTTGTTCTTTCATCGTAAGATGAAGGTATTTTCATTTAGAAACTGCTAGTGTCATAATGGGTTTCCTACTAGCACGGTTTTAAAACAATTTTAAACATTTTTCTTAGACTTGTTACTTTTTGGAAGGGTTCAGATGTCTACTTATTTTCAAGTGCTCCCAATTTGCATAATAATTTTAACTTCGCTCTAACAGGGAACAAATTGCATTGAAGGCATTAAACTAGATAAAGTTGATGTAGAAGACTTGATTGTGAATGCAGACTCGTTCAAAAAGATGAAGAAGCTTAGATTGTTTAAAATGGCTGATCATGCCCCTCATTGTGGACCGGCCGGACATTTATCGGAAAAGTTGTGGACACGTTTTGCACGGAACAACAATGATATGTTTGCATTTTGGAAAGCGCTGGTGAAGCAAATTTCGATGTTCTGGTCTCGCGGAGCCTGACGAACATGCTCAACGGATGCGAGCGGGGCAATGCAGGACTAACTTTCTTAGAAAATAGAAATCCATAAGCAAAAATGGTGGACCTTCGCGGACATAAGACTCCCCCGCCCTTATAATTCTACGCAAGTCGATCCAATGATCCAATAAATTTGTTTATTGGACTTTGCCCCATTAACCGATACAAATGTTTCATTAAAAGCCTTTGTACACAAAGTTTTTATTAAGGCTAAGTCTCTCTCTCTCTCTCTCTCTCTCTCTCTCTCTCTCTCTCTCTCTCTCTCTCTCTCTCTCTCTGAAAAGAATTTTTACTTTTCAACCTTGTATTATCATCATCTTTCTAAATGACTACTCCATGAACTTTCATTTTTTTCTAATCCAGTCTTTTCCAACATGAAATATGGCCAAATCCAGCTGATATGGCTATAAAAAAACAAACCGAAACGTGATGTGAGTGACATATTATATATGTAAACATCCATCTTGGATAGTGAGTCGTTCGGAGCATATAAAACAATTAAATAAAAAAAAAAAGTAATCCATTCACTATTTACAGCCCCCCGGTGGGTGTTCACGTGGTCAATATTCGATTCCTACTACTCTTCGGCTTCTTTGGACAGCCACTTCAATTGGCTTCAGCCCAGTTTCATGGATAAGATTCTTGATTAGACATTTTGTATAACTGGAAAGAAACTCAAAGTATAGGAACTCGGTCACACAAGTGAATCTCCTTCTTCCTCAATAAGCATTAGTTTGTATTTGCATAACAAATTCTGCTTCATAACAACAAAGATTACAAAAATGTGTTATTTTGTTTACGATTGAAGCAAAATATTAATATTAGCGAATGAGGTAAGGAACTCTTGTGAATACAAAAATTGAAATTAGGCTTGAAGCAATACAAGTTTGTTCCAAATAGCATAAATGCTGCCTATCTTAGGGATGAGAAAGACAAACCAACCAAACTGGGAAACACTCAAACTGGGCGAACTGGCTAGTTCTGGGTGGTGAAGATTGAGTACACCCTCCTAAGCCTGGATTGCTAAGGATAATGCTAAGGATGACTTCCAAAGTATGGGCAACCAGAAAGGAAAGATCATCCTTATGAAACGTGGAGATGATGAGAGAGCTGTTTTAAAGATTGGAGAAAGACTTACTGAATTGACTGAACAAGAGAAGAAGAAGCACGCTAGGGCACCAACATGGCCTATGGCCCCTCATGCACCAAGACTAGAAAGATCACCATCTCTTACTGTGGACGAATCTACCTTTCTTGCTGCCAACCTTGCCCAGCTTTAGGCTGATGTTCAGGAAATCAAAATCACTCTCTTCTCTGTGACTCGATATATGGTGAAGATTGAGTACACCCTCCTAAACCTGGATTGCTACAACCTTGTCCATCCTAACCGTAAGCCAACAGAACTTGTACTCCCCACCTCCTCGCAGCAACACAAACACCCTCTCATTTAAACATTTCCAAATCTTTATGTGCTCATATTTTCCTTTTGTTGCTTAGACCGTACCTGTCACATTCCCGCCCACCTCTGGTACAAGAGTGTGACCCGGCGGGTCAGCATCGATGTCCTAGGCACGTCGATCATCCCAAAAATATTTTATTTTTGATTAAGCACATGCGGAAGCAAATTAAAAATAATCCCTGTACACAAACAAATAATTCGGGCAACATGTATACAAGCCAAGAAAATAAAAGTAACATATATTCATACATATATACACATACCAAAAGTTATTATGATTACATGCCCATTTAAGTCCTGGGCTACTTATCTTCATTACCACATATCGACGATTAAAAGGCTAGGATAGCCTAGCTCTTCTATTGAGCTCCTCCAAAAATGACCTCCATCCAAGGCCATTCTTTTATGATGCTCCTATAGGATCCACCAGAAGGATGAGGCCTCGGATGGAACCTACAATGTCCCCATAAAAAATGAGGCACCAGCCTCCTACACAAGGGGAACCAAGGTGTCTATCCCTTCTTGGATCCATGCAGTGGTAATATACTTCTGGTAAGTGGCATCCTCTTCTAAGTCTACTATATTCATCATGGTAGTAACCATATCAATTGGAAGACCATGATGGACGAGTGGTAGGGTCGGTTAACCCATCCCACACCTAAAATAGTGAAAATAGCAAAAGTGAGTTGATGACTCGGTAAGTAGAAATCTCTAATTCTCCTATAGGAGAACGTCTTGCCATCGATCCTCTGATATAAGATCACCACCCACTTGTCGATGGCAAATCATTAGCAAGGTTTGCACCTTGCCTTGCTTATGCATATGAAGGGCTCTCAATCAGCTATGTGCTTTCAAGCATCAAAGATAAGGAGGTAGTACATAAAAACAAGCCCTCCAAAGATCTGTGACTTACAATAATTCTAGTCACTAAGAGGGATGCGTGTATCATATAAAACTCATTCAAGCACTAAGTGACCCGATGCAAACATATGTTCAAATTGATGCAATGACTCAATAATACATATCAAATAAACCCAGCTTTTGCAAGCCTCAATTCCGATATTAATGCAAGCATCAATTCAAGCATCACACATGCATCAAGTCATGGACCACACGTGGACTTCCAATTTATTTCAATCAGTTTAGTTAATCAAAATCCATTGACTCTTCCAATATCAATCGAGCATCAATCCCCCCTTGGCAACCGGCATCGTCCCGATCTCATTATCAAGACGGCAATTAGGGCGACCCCCAAGCATTGGCTCATCCGGGCCGGCATCGTCCATGATCTCAATATCGGGACAACATTCAAGGCTTTACCCCAGGCAATGACTTGGCATACCCCAACATCTGCAATAAAGGTCCATCATGTATCCATGCATTCAAACATCAATCAATCCATTTTTATCTTGAATTATTAGCCGAATGAAAGGCCCAAAGGCATGCCATACAAAGTGAATCGATGACTTTTGTGCCCTATTACTAGACTAATGCTGGATGTGATTTGGGTTCGTGTTCTTGACTTGGAATCGTTTGCTTTGGCTTCAACATCAACCCAATGCTTGTCCCAAGTAACAACATGCCTCAATGTTGTCCTGAGATCAAGTGGGGCCGTGCACCTACCTTGGCACACATCCAATTTGTTGAGACCTTTCCTCACCATCTAGGTGTGCTCAACACCCACGTGAGATCATGATTTACTTAATGCAAAGACAAGTAACTAAAAATACATAACAAGCACAACATACAAGCAAACACAAGCAAGTGATGATCAGATCCTAAATTGATATGCGTAGCACATCGCCCTATCGAAGAATTAGGAAAGTCTACTTACTACTTTTGAACCTAGCTCCAAGATGCTCCTTTGGTGACCGAACGGCTCCTGAGGCGGTTTGGTGAGGAAGGCATGAAAGAGAGGAGAGAAAGGGAGAGGAAATGAGAGAATGACTAACCCCTAAAATGTGAGGATGCCTTCTCCTATTTATAGGCATCTTTCTCTTGGATTTTATGCAAACTCATGATTAAGCCTAAGATACGAGTTGGCCTATCTAGCCTCCTTAGTTGGCGCCTATGCTTGTTTGTGTTTAATTTTGATTGGTCCACCTATTTGCTTAGCCTCCAAGGCTCACTCTAGGCTCATTTTCCTATGATGCTTAAGGGACACATAAGCCCCTTTAATGCCTAATGTCTTCTTCTAATTGGTTGGTTCTTGCCTTGTCCTAAGATTCACCTAAGATTCTAGAGGACACTTAAGTTGATGATTCATCAAAATCATTAATGAACTAATGTCCAAAGCCCTTAAATGAGTGCCTAGATATTTTTTCCAAGATGCTTGAGAAGCAAGTTTTCTCTCCCTAGAATTGACATGTGGTATATAATGGATAAGGATAGAATATGGTAAAAGGTTATGGAAGATTCTAGAACCCCCATTTACCTCTTGATACTTGTCCAATGATTATCCCCGCATTAATTGATTTGTGTTAAAATCTCATCCAAGGCAATCATGAGACTAATATAAGGTGTTGCCTAATTGGGGAAGTCATTCATAATTGTGCATGATCGACGGTTCTATGAGAATTGAGGTTCATGCCAAAATTTACTAAACTTTAACCAAATGAGTGTGACTAAGTCGGTAGCCTTCTTAAACTTGTCCATGAGCATTTTCAATTAGATTTGGTCCATTGGATGTTTTAAAATAAACTTAATGATTAGTCTTGGTTATTTGCCCTAACCGAGTCTGGGTTGGTTGGACCGGGTCCCTTGCTGAACATGTCATGCCTTGGTCTATCCAAGATTTATATGTGGCACCTCTTGACACGGCCCCCGATCCGCTAGGGTCGCCACAAATTCCTTACCTTTCACTTGTCCTAATAACATGTCACTCTGATACCATTTGAATTGTAGTGGGCCCATAAATTCCGGGGGTTCATTTTATTTTTTTTAAATCGGTCCCAGCATAGTTCATATAACGGAAGCATATTCCAATCTCCCTATCTCGTACTCCAACAAAATAATGCGATGCACACCAACTACACATCATATATAAGTTAGAGCCAAACCACTTTTATTTAAATAACTATGATGGACATCACGAGTCGGTACAACAAAAGGCCAAGGCTTTAACTAAGCTCAACTATAAACCAAAAGAACCTGACTCTACATCAGACATGTACATCAATCCATCATCCAGTGTCGGCCATCCAAAAAATGTCAACCTCTACCAGTCACACGCTTTAATCACACCTAGCCCGGTGCATCGGCCGATGGCAATGGCAACATCCCCATCATCCTCCCATCGCGACAAACATGGACAAACAGGAACTCCTGGACTACAGGGCCATCAGGTAGATCCACATCATACATAACCAAAACACGAACACGGATAAACACCAGACCATGAACACCAACGCAGGGGTGCTCTGAGCACTCGACCTCAACATCAGACGGTAGGCCATAAAATGTACCACGCGTGACAAGTGATAGAGGCATCTCTCAATCTGAAATGTTAGTCCCCAAAAAGGGTAAGTATAACCACTCAGCAGTAAAGATCCATCAAATTACACAATGCAACAAGCAAGACAACCACAATTTCGTGTGAAATGCACATATCATCCGTATAATCATGCTTGTATATCCACAAGATTCATTCATTAAGGCAATTTATGTTCCATACCATATGCACATACATGCGCATGATCCATGTCACCCATACAATCATATATATTCCCATGAAATCTATTCAATGCCTTCATGATCGCATTCTTAATGCCATATCATATCAACTCATGCCATATGCTCACACACATGCGCATGATTCAAAATGATCCTTGTGCCGACCAAGGATAGAAAGTTGAGAATACTTGCATGACTTTACTGTTTGCTTAGTTCCAAAAACACAAGCAATGATAGAATGTCCAACCTAAAATCTTTAGGTGGGGACCTGCATATGTACTCTCTTACCTGCAAATTGAATTAGGAATAACCTAAGTAATTTGACAAATGAAGGGCTACACATGTAAGATAAACATGGGCTTATAAGTAAAGGAGACTACATGTATATATATTTTGATACCCTCTCCCACCTACAAGTGGAATTTGGATTAACCTGAGTAATTTGACAAAGAGATGGTCACACATGTAAGATAAACTCGGGCTTATAAATAGAGGAGACAATATATATATATATATATATATAGCGCATATAAATTTTGTACATGACATGGGATAATAAAGTAGAAAAATCATTCAAGATATTTTAGAAACAGAGTTATGGTCATCTAGGCAACTTGCAGAAGTATATTGTAAATTGATTGTGTGTTAGGAGTGAATAGCAGAAGCCCCATACTATTCACCTAGGGTAATCACCAAGAGGAAGCCTAAATCGAAGCCTATCAACATATCTAGTTGGACTCATATTCACTCAAAAGTTTAAGCCAAAAAGGTTATAGGCTAACTAGGAGCAAAAGATCTCTTCAAGTGCCATAACTTGACACAAATGGATACTTAAGTGCCATAACTTAAGAAAGTGACACTTAAGTGCCACATTTTAAGAAAAGTGGGACACCTAAGTGCCACCTCTAGCGAAGCCAGCCGGAAATCATACATGGCAATTAAATATTAATATTTCTCGTCGAGGTGGCTTGCCGGAGAGCTGACTTAGCTCTAATTCACCCAAAACGACGTCGTTTTGGCATAATTTGAATTTTAATATAATATAAAAATTAATTAAATTAAATTTAAAACAAAATAATAATATAATTTAAATTTATTATTAAAAAAAAAAAAAAAAACACGAGGGGAAAGAGGAAGGCGGTTGGCAGCTAAGGGCTAAGCCATTCCGCCACTGCCTCCCCGCGGTCACCGGAAGGTAGGGGAGGGTCAATCGGGGCCGCCGAGCCCTGGCTAAGGGGCGGCGACCCCAGTCGACCGACAACAAGGGCCTACGTGCCCCCGCCCCAGATATGGGCGAGGGTGACGGCCCTCGCTCGAATCCAACAAGGGTTGATGGCCCTCTCCTGGCTGACCCAAGGGCCGTCGCCTGCTAGGGCGGCCCTGCATTAGGCGGCAACCCTTGGGTTAGCCAGGCAAGGGTTGGCAACCCTCACCCAGATTTGGGGCGAGGGCACGCAAGCCTTCATCGCCAATCAGCTGGGGCCGCCGACCCTCGGCCAAGGCTCAGTGGCCCCAGCCCTCGCCATTGGCTGCCTCCCTCATCCTCCTTCCACCCCCCCCCTTTTCCACCTTCTCCTTCCTCCTCCTCAACTACCAACTGCCTCCCCTTATCCTCCTTCCCCCCTTGCCGGATCTGGGTAAGGGCCGTGAGCCCTAACCCTTCTGGGCAAGGGTCAACCCCAAGCGGGCAGTGGCCCTTAGCACGGCCGAGCGTGGGCCATCGACCCTTGGCCCGACCGGGCGAGGACCGCCAACCCTCACACCCCAAATCAGGGCAAGGGTCCGCGAGCCCTCGCCACCTGTTGGCCGAGGTCACCAGCCCTTGGCTAGGGCCCAACGACCCCAGCCGACCCTCCCCTCTCCATTGCCAGCCCTTGATTGCGAGGAGGCAGCAATGGCTAAGGGCAACCCTCAATCGTATCCTTTTTAAAAAGTTTTTTAAATTTTTTTAAATATTTGTATTTTTTATAAATTTTTAAAATAAATTTAATTTTAAGTTAAACAAAATTAATTTTTATATTAATTTTTTACCACGTCAGCATCAAAACAACGCCGTTTTGCACTTGCTTTGTCGGAAAATTGACACGTCAATGTTTTGCGGGATTTTAGCCGGATTGGCACTCAAGTGATCCATTTTGCTCCGATTTTAACACTTAAGTGTCACTTTCGTAAGTTATGGCACTTAAGTGTCCATTTATGCCAAATTATGACACTCTAGGGGTCCGCGCGTCTCTAAGTAGGATATATTAACAACTCTAAATCACACCAATTCACCAATGTAGGATTTCTCTAATGCAACTCACATGTACATCCTAAAAATCTCCTCCTAATGTGTGAGCTCTCCCTTAATTCAGGTATCTTTTTGCATCAAATATGAAGTTAGGTCACTAGCCTATTTTGTTACACCACAATGCCCATCGCATGAAAATTACACTAACTTCATGCACCAAACATCAAAAAACAATCCACCAAACATCGAAAACCCCACTGATCGACCATTGGCTGTGATACCAATTTGTTAGGAGCAAACAACAAAAGCTCGATACATTTTGTTTAGGGAGGTCACCAAGAGAGAGAGCTTAAATCAAAGCTTCCTAACATATCCTATTAGACTCACCTTCACTTCAAATTTTAAGCCAGAGAATTATAGGCCAACTAGAATATATTAATTGCTCTACACCACACCAATTCATTGATGTGAGATTTCCCTAATACAACACACACGTGCATCCTAACATTATGCATGTTTTCTTTTCTTATAAGCCCAAATTGCATGTGTTATGTGTGCATGGAAAATGAGAAATATGCACTTGGATAGGTAAAGTGACATTAAAAGGAAGTTGTTATGGTAACGACACTGTTATACCCTATAATAGACAGTGCCTTATTGACCACAAATTGCTATTCAATGGGAATTGGCAACCGTGATGTTCTAATGGAGTAGATTTGGAAAAGAAACTTGTCGGAATATTCTCAGAAATTAGATAATATATATATTTTTTCTACAAAAGAAAATTAAACTAAAAAGGCGGAAATATACTTGATGCTTGTCAACTTTCTTAAAACTCAATTCTTTTGTAGGATACTCACGCAATTGTAGATAATACTGAAGTCATATTAGCAGCGGACACTTGCATTTTTACCAAAATTTCAAAACATTACCGAATAAATGATAAAATTTGAAAGTTGGCTAGCATGATTAAAAAATTGGAATTACATGAAATGAAAAAACGGAGTAGTAAACAATTTGAATCAAACAAATTCAATATAATTTAAGTTTTGAATAAATTATCATTTTGGTTGGACAAGGAATGATTGTGATTTTGATTTTCAAGTTAACTTAAATTGTCATGGCTCGAGCATAATCTATGGACATTTAAGTTGTTAAATTAGATTTTCAAGTTTTAATTTTGACAGTTGTATTCATTTTACTAAATGAAGAATATTTTCTTCTCAATGACTGCACGTGTAAAAAATGTTTTATATTCGAGATGTTGCTAATGGAAATGCTACATCTATTTTGTCTTATAATAATAATAATAAATGTTTTGAGCGTCCATCATACATTTTTCATATATAGATATTTTGCTACGAGTATGATAAATAAGCAACATTAAATTGTAACTCCAGGGGCATGGATGTGAAAAATCAATTGTCCCAACGCTCATACAACACTTCGCAAATTTCATAAACCGGTTAACTTCGTACATTCATTTCGTACAAAGTCCCATGGATGTCAACGATTCCTTCATAAATCGATTGCTGACAAAATTTATAATCCTAACAATTCATGTGAGAAATACGTGACTGAGCTTCATAATTAATTTTCTTAAGAAAAAAGTATAGAAGTTGGATTGCACTCCCTGGGAAGAATCACGAAGTTCGAGTAAGTCCAGTGCACCAACACAGACAGGTCAAAAAGGCCGATCGATCGCATTGGTTTTCTTCGACCATACTCCAAGAGAAGAGATTGTGTATAAATTTATTAATCCTCGAGGATACACGACTTGGGACTAGGACTGACTTTAAGAAACGAAAAAGTTCGAGGAACGTGCTGCTACAGATGATAATCATTATACGGGCCAGGGAAAGTCAATTCGACGACGCTTTCAAGATCCTCATACCAGGGGCCCGATCCTTGGTTCGATTTAAGAAGACTTCATTTGCTTGATGAATGAAGAAGTTGAAAGGATGCTAAATGACCGTAGACGGCGGAAATCATATGCACGAGAGAAAGAGGAGGGACAGGGATCGAAAGCACGTGCGCACGCTCGAAGGGGCCTTGCGACGACTCAAGAAGAGACAGCATTCCCAGTCAAAAGAGTACTGCACTTGCAAGGACATTTTTAAAAAAAAATATATTTTTCTAAAGATCATTTTTCAAGAAAATAATGATATTCTTTTGATGTTTAATTGAGATCTGAAAATGAAATCTCATTTGATCGGGAATTATTGGCATGGCTGCCGGTCATTCGATGTGGCACATAGGGATGGCAACGGGAACCGCCCAAACTAGGAACCGCCCGGATTGGACCAGCTGGTTTTGGGCGGTTCCCACAGGTGGTGGTCCAATTCCCAATTCCTACTTTTAAAATCGGTGGCTGATCAATTCGATTCCTAATTCCAAACTAGGAGCCGGTGGCTGATCAATTCGATTCCTAATTCCAAACTAGGAGCCGGACTAACCGATAAAATCTCGTTCAAACTTTGAAATTTTGGCAAGTAGGCTGCACAGCAATGTGGTCCCTTCAAGATCACCCACAAGGCCACCCCCACACATGCTTCCAAAAGCCAATAAGTAGGCTTGGCATAACGATGCCTAGCATTCTTTGACTCCCATCCTAATCCACCTGAATGGTCCAATGATGCATTCCAGCATGTTGATTCTAAAAGAGTGCAACCACGAAACGAGCTTGCTTTAATATCTCATTCTCTTAATCCCCTATCAAACCAAGAGATGCTTATCCAGTTAACTTTGTAAGGAATACAATGATGATCGAGTTAAGTGGACGTCATCTTCTTGTTTCCACAGTGACATTTCACATGAATTTTTTCTTTTGGAGCGTCCAGTCTCATATAGGCCAATCATCAAACAGTCTGTGCTCATGTGAACGGAGGCAGACCTCCATCCAATGAAACAACGACGTGTTCCCAGAAAGCTCCTGTTTTTTCTTAGAACCCAATGACTCCCACGGCTGTACGGCCAATCAAGAAATTCTTGGGTTAGCAATGGCTGGTCCCGCATTCAGATATATATCATATTTATTTCTTTAGAGTATTATCCTCAACTAGGAGAACTGGCTCAACTTGTGGTTGAGGATAGTGTCGTAAGGCGTGTCAACCCAATTGTGGGCTTTTAACCTACCTTCACTCACTCCAAGCGCGGGAGACTACTATACTTGCCTACCCGGTAGTAACCAGAATCGAAGTCCTGATATGGTGTTTACCTTCACCACTGTGAGACCCCCTAATTCCCTATCTATCTTTGGCCCTATTTGGTTTAGCATTTGGAATGCTCATTTGGGCTCTAAAGTCCCTTAGCCAAATGCAAAGGTGTTTGGTTAGTTTTTTTGCGCGACTTTGGCGAGATGCAATTGCATCTCCAAGTGGCTCTAAGGGCCTTTAGCCCAATGCAACTCTTATGGTCCTTTGGAAAGTTGCATCTTCAGAATGCAACTTCTGGTATTATTCATCTCTCCGGTGGAGAAGTTGATCGGCCACCTGAATAAAAATAAATATGTTTATATTTTTATATAAAAATATAAACATATCTTTTTTTTCTCCGATTGTTTTTATATAAATATATATATATATTTATATAAAAAATATTATATATATATATATATATTATGTTTATATTTTTATATTTTTATATAAAAATATGTTTATATAAAAAATATAAACATATTTTTTATTCAAAGCGGTTCGGCCGCTAGATTCGGCGGTCCAAAGGCCGAACTTAAAAAAAATATAAACATATTTTTGCTTTTTTAATTTAATAAAAGTTAATTAGAAATGCAAATTTTACCAAACGGTATTTTGGCCAAAGTTATTTCTCAATGCAAATTTTACCAAACGACATTTGCATTTCGGAAAACCCCATTCACCCAAAGATATTTGCATTTTTGCAAATGCATTCCCCAAAAGCCAAACCAAAGGCCCAGTTTGGTTTGGCTTTGGGAATGGGCTTTGGGACTCTAAAGTCCCTTGGCCAAATGTAAACCCGTTTGGTTTGATTTTTTGGGTGACTTTGGCAATATGCAATTACATCTCCAAATGGCTCTAAGGGCCTTTAGCCCAAAGTAGCTATGGAGATACTTTGGGAAGTTGCATTTTCGAAATGAAAGTTCACGATACTATTCATCTTCTCCAAAATCACCGCACAGAAAAGTAGATCGGAGGCCGACAACCGTCGGTTAAGGGGTCGCATGTGCCGGCAACCACCGCCTAAGGGTCACCCGACCCTGGCAACTGTCGCTGGACCTCAGGCGACGCTTGGGTCATGCCACCCAAGCATTTGATGGTCTGTGGTCGACCTTAGGCGACGGTCGCTGGGGTTGGGCTACCCCAAGCAACGGCCACATGAGGTTGTGCACGACCCCAGGCGACAGCCGCCTCGGGTCGCACGACATTAGGCGGTGACGGCCGAACCACCCAGGCGTCACCCACTTGGGTTCGGCCGTCACCTGGGTTAGGGTTCACCCGTCGCCTGGGTCAAGGTTCGCCCAAACCAAGCAACCGATCACCAAAGGTCACGAGATGGTCACTTGGGTCGGGTGACGTTGCACGAACCTAGGCGGTCGATGCTTGGGGTCATGCTACCTCAAGTGACAGTTCCGGGGGCCAGATCTGGCCATCCAGCGGCTAGATCCGGCCATCCGACGGCCATATCCGGTGGCCAGACTTAAAAAATAAAAAAAAATACAAATGTTTTTATTTTGTTTTTTTTTAATTTAATAAAAGTCCTTTACAAATGCAAATTTTACCAAACAATATTTTGGCCAAAGTTATTTCTCAATACATTTAAGAACTACAATTCACTAAACGCTATTTGCATTTCGGAAAACCCCTTTCACATTTTTTCAAATACATTCCCCAAAAGCAAAACCAAACGGGGCCAAAAGGACAGAAAGTGTTGCTTTATCTATCTGACCTGGGGAGTGCGACCGTTACATAGAGTTGTGCGTCTGCACTTGTGTTTGTTTGATATTTTCAAGAAATATGCTATCTGAATTCGGCATTTTGAACCTTGAATTCTGGAACCGACTCTTTTGCTTGCCCTTTTCCCTTCTCTGGGATTCTTCGATCACTTTTTATTGGGCTAATGACGAGTCTCTTTTTCCCCTGTGCTTTGATGCAGTTAAATATCCTCGTGGCCGATCTTTCATACGCCCATCAGGGACTGAGGATGTCATCCGAGTTTATGCGGAGGCCTCTACTCAGGAAGGCGCAGATACTTTAGCTCAGTCTGTAGCAAAGCTTGTGGAGCAGTTCCTCGGATAGCATATTCGTAACAAATTTTCCACCCCTCAATGACGAGTCTCTTTCTGACATTAGAATGATTGGTTCATTGTATTGACCGAGAATTGAGTCGCTAGTTTATGGCTGTACGACTATTCATGGGGGACTTTGTCATTGCGAAGCTTTCCTGCACCCCACGCTTTGATTTAACGAACGCTTTTGCCTTTCTTTATAACAAAAGGGGATTTTTTTTTAGAAGCATTTTTCTATGTGCAGATATGTGCGAGAAGAACGTGTTTTGAGCTGGGTTGTCCGTCGATCAAACAATGATTAACTAAGCTTTAGGAGGAGTGGCATAGAGTCTAAACGTGCTTTGGCATAGCAGGTTCTGCAATTCCATGTTTAGAGAGCAATCCAATTAGGCTATGTTTGCACCAAAAATTAGTCAGGTTTTAGGCGTTAGTAGACACGTTATTTAAGATGAATGGCTACCAATGCTCACGTGATGACTGTAAGAGCGTATAGATATATATCGTTGACCACGGACTAGCTTCGATGCACGATTGTGTCTGGTTGCCAATTACCATGGCAAAGTCAATCAACAAGAATAGTGATTGGTTGCCGATTACCATGAGAGTTGGTCGACTAGAGCATGACAATGTGAAAATATGAAACGAAGATTCTCGGAGACTAGATCATGACAGTGTGAGAATATGAAACGAAGATTCTCGGAGATGCGGAAGCATGGTTAAATTATAGAACTACTCATAGGTAGTTATGTGATGAATGCTATAAATATTAATGTTCGCATGATGAGGACCCTTGTGTTGCGCAACACACAACTTATTATCTTTCAATTTCTCTACTATAGTTATGACGGTAATTTCTAGATATTTTGTCGTCCATTAACGACCTTCCAATAAACTTTATATACTTTTAGTTCTGTTTGAAGTGAAGTTATTGATAATTTTGTATACTTATAATATATCCCGTTCGAAATCGTCACTGACCTCATCTCCCATAATATAATCGATGAATAACTTTTGGCGAGACTTATTTCGTATTGGAGCAGATCCCGACAAAACAGGCCATTACATTGCTCAGCAATGATACCTCGAGAATCTTCTCAGTCAAACCCACAAGAAAATTATGGCCGTCAAATTGTCGACCTCACATTTCTAGTCAACTTGTATAAAACCCAAAAGCAAAGAGAATATCCTCGGCATTTCTAACAATTCTCTATAGAAAATAAGCATGCTAGCGGACTTTAATTGGAAGAAAGAAGAACAAAAAAAAAAAAAAACAACCACCCAAGACTGCTCGTCGTTTCAGAATCGGTAAGGCGTGCTTCACATACCGGTAGATAAAAAGGTGCCTTTCGTGTATTGAGAAGTATAATGGCCTTGAAAATGTAAGTAGGTCCGGCCAATGAGACCCGATCCTTTTACACCACAGGAGGTAAAACACGAAGAACTCGAATACAAGACTACACGACACGTCGAGCCTGAATATCCAAACAAACAAGCAACCTTTTGTAATCTTAAATCAATCATTTGGTCTGTTTAATAAAGTCCATGATGCTTTGATACTAGACAAATTTAGATAGAAATGCAAAGACATGACTATGATACATGAATCATAAGCTGGATATGAAAGTGAGAGATCGACATAAGATTAACTTGTTTTGGTGGAGAGAGGACAAAATTGTGGCCGCCGGTCTGCCTCGAAAGTCCGGGAAGAATGAGAATTAGGGGAGAGAAAGCCAAGTCAAGTTGGCCTTTCGATGAAAAGAGGGAAAGTAGCTTTGGCGACTTATGTCAGAGAAAATATTTGGTGCCTTTTATGTGCCAACGTGGAAAATAACACTACCCTTAAGAGAATGACACGTGTCATGTGTGGAGCCTAGGCCATTGAAAGCTCTTCTCTCTCTTCTCCCCTGCAATGCAAAGTGCGTTTAGTTCAACATTCTCAAGGGGATTTCAGCCTCCAAAGCCTCTTGGGGAAATGCTAGACTGTTTAGTAACAATTTTGAAATAGCTTTGAAGTAAAAGTTAACATTGGGAATGCTGAAAGTCCAATACTAATAGGAATTAGCTTTGACCTTTCAGTATTTGGCTAAATGCTAAAACTTAATTTTTTTCTTCCAAAACTATACTCATTCATTTTTCAAATTTTTTATTTTGCCCTCATTATTATTATTTTAAATGCCAAAATAATGCTAAAAAAATTAAATATATTTTGGTCTTTTAAAAAAATTTATTTATATATTTGATTTTTTAGCATTATTGTCAAAATTTATCTTTAAAAAGTTGCATAAATTATTTTTTTCAATTTTAAATAAATAAAAATTAAAAAATTTCGACAAAGAGTTTGGTCTTTTTTTAAAAAAAAAAATTGTGTGTGTGTGTGTGTGTGTGTGTGTGTGTGTGTGTTTGATTTCTTAGCATTATCTTCAAATTTATAATTAAAAAGTTGCATACATTATTTTTTCATATATATGTATTTGATTTTTTTTAGCATTATTATGAAAAATTATATTTAAAAAGTTGCATAAATCATTTTTTTTGTTCAATTTTAAGAAAATAATAATTTAAAAATTCGGATGAAGGGTTGGTCCTTTTTAAAATAAAAAATTATATATGTATTCGATTTTTTTAGTATTATTGTCAAAATTTATATTTAAAAAGTTGCATATATTATTTTTTTTCAATATTAAACATATAAAATTTAAAAAAACTAATATTAATCACCCAAAGAGCTTTTCAAATGTGTTTTCTACCAAACAACATTTCTCTTAAAGTTGCTTCTTAAAGTATAATTTACCAAATGGCTTTTACATTTGCCTAAAGTCATTTAGGCTAAATTGTTTTGCATTTATTCAATGGGCTTTGAAAATACTGAACCAAATGCACCATTTGCCTTTCACCCTAGGGCAGTTCTCCCGCCTTTTTCCTTCGTGAGCCTTTTAAGGATCTGCTCATGTCCACTTCATGTTACTGAATCAGGCTTCACAAAAAGTGGGGAAAGTGATGGGAAGATCAAGAAACGGACAATTTCTGCTTGCTTTTTCGGGAATTGAACCGGACCTATTGGTTTGTTTGGTTCCCAGTTCCAAGATTAGCTGGCTTGGTCTTCGATCTTTGAAAATTGAGAATCGATCCTCTCGATTTGATTCTCAGTTTTATCTTAAAATTGGGTTGGATCGGAAACTAACTACCCTTGGTCGACAAGTTAATAGCGCAAAAAATTTGCCCCCTTCTGGTGTTATTTGGTTTTGATTCCAACAGAATTTGCTGACAACCGCAGGTGTAAGAAAGTCGACCTCCATTATTTTATTGGTTTCTCTCTAAAATTGGCTTCAGGGCCCTAGCGGAGTAGCAAGCGTTCATCCACTGTGGCTACGCTTATCTAAGCCCCGCACCGCACGCGCGCCGCAAAAAAAATAATCTCTCCATCTGGAAACTCGCCCACCCCTCCCAAAAAAGAGAAAAAAACACTAATATCTCTATTGATGCATTCGTTTGACTTAGAAACTCAATATTTTGAAAATATTTTCTATTCATTAACTTCTATAAGTGACATGAGTGATTATATTTTGAAAAAATATTTATCAAATCTTAAATTTTCTGTGAAACAAACGTACCATAAGTTAACAAAATACAATAGGGCGAAGGTATCCCTAGGATCAAGGATGCAGGGTAGAAGAAAATGGCAACACAGTGCAACTATGCTAAAGTACCTCAAAAAGTTTGCTTCTTTTCTTGCCAAAATCACACAAATAATTCATAAATTTGATTTAATTTACGATGTTATAGGGTGTGCGCCGATCCAATATATAAATTTCGTCTAATATGATTCCTGGTTCCTTAAGCGGAATAACCTGCAGAATTGGCTTCCCTAATATAAAAATGACGGCTCGAGTCTTCATCTCCCTCAGTTCATTTTTCTCAACTGCAAAAGGATCTACCTATAGGTACTAATCTTGGTGAACAAAAGGCTTGGTCAGTGTTCGTACTGTGGAAATGCGTATTTGCCCAGTAATCTTTTTGAGGTAATTATAGAAGGGTTATGGCTTTGTATTAGAATTGCTTTTATTTCTGCTCGTAATTGAATGAAAAGAAATTCATTCATGTGCTCAGCCTTTGACCCTTTGTTGTCTTTGGGGGCTATCACAGGTTTACATGAATGATTATATATGTGAATGAACAATGAAAAGAGAATAAATGACTGGCCATATATTTTCAGGTATTATTATAAGAGAAACCAAAAAAAAAAAAAAAATCTACACAACTGGTCCTGATCCAACTCAAGAATCGGTTTGGTCCAATTTGATTATTGGGTGGATAGGATCGGTTCCTAGTTCTAAGATAGGAGCCGACCCACCCTTAACCGATCACCTCTATAATGTCATCAATGTACTTTCAATAATTCACGGACCACATTAAACAATTTAAAAGTTTAGAGATAATATTACACATTGATCAAAGTCTAGGGGATCATTTATGCCATTTTTTTCTTATTTTTCCCCCACATTATTTGAGAAACTGTTTCTTTCTCACTCTATTAATCGGTTTATTTTACAAGTTTAGTAACGAAAGAGAAATTGACCTCGCGGGCATTAGGTTGGGTAAAAGTCATGTAAGGTTGGATTTTGCTCCATTCGTGCGAAATAGTAACATCATAAGGAGCCCGGATGCCGGTGAGCCTGGAGAGATGGAGCACAAAAAATTTAATAATGAGCAAGGGGAAAGGAAAGGGTCAAAATGTGCTATAAATGGGTCGAGAGGTTGCATTGTGAATGAACTCCGTACAGCTCTTTCTTTACTTTGATTTTGCGGGGGTGTTGCAATAGCAAATTCTAGTAAGGATGATCCAATTTAGCCGGCTCATGCGCAAGCTTTTCCGATCTTATTCTCCTCCATTGCATCCAAGCCTCCGAAACCAAAGAGCATCACAATTCCAACGGCAATACCCTGCCATCTCTTTGCCCTCTTTCTTTTCTCTCCACTTCTCTGCTCTCAAGCATAGCCTCACAGCCAGGCCACAACTCTTTTTTCCGCCCTCCTCCGTCCCTCGATGGGTTCATGATACCTTCATCAGTTATAAACAGGCTGACACACGCAACTTCGTGAGCCATCTCCATGATGCCCTCGAGCGGAACAAGATAAGGACTTTCATCGACCACAGCCTGGAAAGAGGACTAGAGATTGCACCGGCAATCACCGTAGCGATCGAGCGGTCGAGGAGTGCCATCGTGGTCATCTCTCGCACCTACGCCTCCTCGCCATGGTGCCTGGACGAGCTGGTTAAAATCCTTGAGTGTAAGGAAAAGAAAGGCCAGCTGGTATTCCTTATTTTCATGGACACCGACCCCAGAGAGATGCGTGAGCAGTCCGGACCATTCGCCCAGATTGGCCAAAGCGAGAAGGGTCTCGGGCAGGAGAATGCCGACAAGGTCCTCAGGTGGAGAGATGCTCTCCGCAAAGCTGGCAATCTCACTGGTTGGCCTCTTGGAAACCGGTACTGAAATACTCTCTACCTTAAGTGTTTTCTGAGAGGACTCCTAAAGGAAGTTAATAATTTTATCCATGAAATAACAAAACTTTCCTACAGTTGGACTCCAACTCAACTGTTTGGCTCATCAAAGAGAGTTAGCATCAACGATGCAGCCTGCTATCTTCTATAACCATCACTTTTTCTCTTAGCGTTTATCAGATTTTACCCCAGAAGCATATGTTCCAGCATATGCTAGTCCCCTCCATATATAGCCACTTAGAAGTGTTCAGCCAAATAAAACGATATATAACCTTTTGTTAAACGTTAAGGGAATACAAAAGGAATTGATTAATACAAAGAATAGGTGATCAACGGAAGAGGGTCCGCAGGCAAACAGCTCAGGCTGAGTGTAAGTTTTTGGTGCCGACCCCCCCCCCCCCCTTTTTTCTGTATAGTTTGTGGTTTGACCAACTTTATCCTCTTCTATTCTATTACCCCTAGAACAAAAGTCAATATATTACATACCTTACCAGAAAAAAAAAAAATATGAGTTTATTTTCCTCACTTCTTCCCTCAGGCATAAAGAAATTCTTGAGCAAGTAGGTGAATGCCGACAAATATGAGCTTCGTTTTCTATAAGAGGTTATGGGAAGTCCATGCTTTCTTTTCGTTAATATTAGAAAGAACAAAAATGGGCAAGCCCAGACATCGTCCACAGCCAATACCGGGTAAACCTAGTTGTCATGCGACCCTTCCCTTCAATGATCTATCTGAGGTAAAACAGAAAAGAAAAGAAAGCTGTCGTAGGTTTGTATTGTTTGGACTGTTGGCACCTAGCTAGGATTTATAAGAAAGTTCAGCCTCCAGTTTGTTCCTCTTCTATCTTTGTATTGCCTCTTCCTCCCTCCCTCCCTCTCTCTCTCTCTCTCTGCCTCTCTCTCGCTCTCTCTCTACTTTTCCATGTTATTTCCTTTTTTGGCCAAGAAACTTTTTTTAGTAGAACCTTTTTTTTGGGTGAGTATAGAGAATTTTTTCATCAACTTATTTCTATCCCTCCTCTTTTATTGCTTAATCGATTAGCCAAAAAAATTTCTGTTTTATGCGCACATTTTTGGCATGTTTTTTTTTTTTTTAAGGGCAGCATCCGGTATTGAAATAACAAAAGAGCTAGCTGGGTGTTTGAAAGGATAAATTTATCCTACAGTTATATGGTACTTGTTGAAGAATAGTTTCTTACAACTTATTTCTCTTGCAATTGTTAAATGTACTGCCTGTGCAAACAAGAGCCAGATTCAACCCCGAAGAAATTCCTTGGCCAAAAAAGAATTAAAAATACAAAAAAAAAAAAAAAAGAGCCATAGAGTCCAAACACACAACCCATTAACAAAAATGAGAAGTGGGGGTCATCGGATGAAAGTTAAAAGCAGATTCGAACTGAATTCAACTCTAGAAAGAGTCAGCTATTTCAAACCCTAATTAATAAAGTCCAGCGCCGAACCAGATTGATGCAAAATCCAAAGGTGACCAAATTCGGATAAGAAAACAAAATAAATTCAAAAAACTTAGAGACTCCGATGCAAAAAAGAAGGAATATTGGCAACCCACGACTTAACCCAGAATAATTTCATGTAGTCAACAGATATAATCTTGATATTTAAGTCAAAATGCAATTTACATTAACAATTGGCATATTTTACTCCTGAGATCATTGGAGTGGCATATTTTATGGTCGATCCATGTAATGGTTAGACAATTAATATGGCATGTTTATCGTCGACACATGTAAATTTGGGATGTTTGACTAACATGCTTCATATTAAAAGAGGAGGGTGGTTGGTTTGAATATTTCAGTCTCATAATTAAAATGAATTTCTCGAGAAAAATGTGCGGATGTTTTGAAATGCGTGAACATGTCCATAAAAAGTCGTTATTTTACTATGAAAGAATACACTGCCGCTTATGCCCAGGTCAACCTCTCTCATGCCACTATTTTCTATTATATTGGATATTAAATTAGACTAGATGGACGATATTCCTAAGTTCGGGAATAACCAGAGTCACACCTTTGTTGTTGATGATATGTAGACTTGAAGCTGAATTCATCCGATCCGTTGTGGAGAAAATCTCAAGAAGATTGAGTCGGTTACACGCGAACCTACTTGCTTTCCATCCAGTTGGGTTAGAATCTCAGGTACAGACCTTGTATTCCTTGCTCCAATTGGAGGTTGGGGAGGTCCAAATCGTGGGAATTCTGGGCTCTAGCGGAGTAGGAAGGAGTACACTTGTGAGAGTTTTGTACAACCGAATTGCAGATCAGTTTGATTGGACGTGAAGGATTTATCGAGCTATGATGGCCATATCAAAATGCAGGAGATCCTTTTTGGTGACATTATAGGTGATGGAGTTTCAGAGTTTGGCGACGATATTCATGTAGCAATAAACTTCATGAGGAGTAAGCTTCACAACAAGAGGATTTTGCTGGTACTTGATGATGTTGAAGGGTTGTCCGGGTCATTGAGCCACCTAATCGAGGCAATGAACTTAGGTTGGGGAAGTAGAGTCATTTTGATCCCTCGACATGAAGAAACCCTAATTGGTCTATATGGCAAAATCTATAAGGTAAGAGCGCTGAATGATGGTCAAGCTTGTGAGCTTTTCAGTTGGAGTGCGCTCCAAGAAAGATATCCCAAAAGTGATTATAAGATACTCTCAAATTGCTTCACTAGTTTTTCCAGAGGGCTTCCTTTGGTTCTCACAGTGATGGGTTCTTTCCTGAACGGCAAAAGCGTCAAAGAATGGCAAGGAGTTTTTGATCAACTGAAAGAAATCCCTCGTGGAAAGGTTCATGGAATACTGAAAATTGTTATTGATGGCTTAGAAGCCAATGAGAGGACAATTTTTCTCGACATCGCATGTTTTCTTAATGGATATGACAAAGAAGAGATTGTCGAGTCCCTAGACCAATGCGGTGTGGACGCCAGTAGTGGGATTGATATTCTAGCTAAAAAAACGCTCATATACATTGATGAAAATAAAAAAATACGAGTGCATGATTTGCTTCAAAAAATAGGTAGAGGAATTGTGATTCAAGAGTGCCCTGAAAATCCCAGCAAGCGAAGCAGAATATGGCGTCATGAAGATGCCTTGCAAGTGGTTAGGCAAAATGCGGTAAACGTTTAAACACATGTTTAAGACAAATCAATTTGAACACATTTTATATGTTCATCTAGGGACTTTGCATTTGCATGTTATGTATAAAAGTTTAGATTGCATAATTAGGAGAGAACCTGCGATTTTCATTTGTGCCAATTAGGGTTTAAGTAAGAATTAGGGTGGGTTAAAGATCTCTATTTGGTGCTCTGTTAGTTTTCTCTTTAAACTGGCCGGGTGTGATGTGGAACTGACTGTTATATAACCTAGCGTCCTCTCATTTGTCCTTTCATCATAAGATGAATATATCTTCATTTGAAGCTAGTGTTATAATGGGTTTTAGACTAGCACAGTTTTAATGCAAATCTGAACATTATTTTTAGAGTGAAGACCTTTTGTTTTTTTATATGTATAATCGTTTTTATTTCTTTGGAACAGGGAACAGATGCCATAGAAGGCATTAAACTAAACAAGGTCGACATAGAAGAGTTGATTGTGAATGCAGACTCGTTCAAAAAAATGAAGAAGCTCAGGCTATTTATGATGGCCAATCATGTGCCTTATTGTGGACCAGCCGGACATCTGTCGAAGAAGTTGTGGAGATGTTTCGTCCGGAACAACAGTATCATGTTCGTGTGTTGGGAGGTGCTGGTCAAGGGAATTTCCGAGTTCTGGCCTCGCGAAGCCTGAAGAATACGATCGATGGATGCAGGAGGGGGGCCATGTAGGAATAAGCTCTTCAAGGAAATGGAAATCTAGAATAAAAAATGGTACCCCAAAAACCCGACAATTGATAATCGCATGCCCGGGGATCCAATTGCCCATGATGTATAAGTCTGTTGTTGCTTCTAAAAACCTTTGGCCGGACATCTAACGTGCCGAGGATTGACATCACAAATCCCGAGACTGCAACAACCCGTCGGTTTAGCAAAATATTTATGACTAGATTACAGCTCAAGAGCAAAAGTCAACTGCAGTTAAAAAATTAAATATGGTTAAGAAAAATAATATCAAATTGTTCTGCGCGGCTACTTCCTTGATGGTTCTTCACTTTTGTCGTTGGCGGATGCGGTCATAGATTGTGGTCCTTCTAGCCTTGTGTGGCCTACCACTGCTCACTCTGTTTTCCTTTGGCCATTGTTTTGGCTGTTTTCTGCTTGCTTAGGTCCTCTCTTGCAGTAGCTTTTTGCATTCGGCTCCCTTCTACTTATTCTAACTTGTTGTCTTATTGAGTGCAAGTTTTATGGCGCCGAATCTTTTATATAATATTGGTTTAAGCTCAATATATTCTTACCCTCCACAAAAAATAATAATAATAATAATAATAATAATAATAATAATATCAAACTAAACCATGGTGTAGTTTAAATAGAAAACGGATCACATTTTTCGCATATCATTCCATTTTCATCTTTTATTTTTGCTAATTTAATGAGTCTGAATTCGCTAAAATAGCTTAGAAGGGGCATTAATTTTTCTCTCTCTCGTCAAAAAGCTCTGCCATTTATCTTTCCAGTGGACGAGGGTTCATGTGGGCCTTCTTGGCTTTTGCACTTGTATGAATTGTTATGGGGGCCTCTATGGCTTTATGTATTCTATTGTGTTTTTAGGCCTAGTTAGCCTTTGAATATCGTCTATTGGATTGTGTAGTTGGTCAATAATGGATATAATCTTCTTCTTTTTTATACAATTAAAAGGGCGGAAAGAGACGATCAGCACTATCTACCTCTCTAGATATCACCATTAAGGTCCTATATTCACTATGGATTATTCATTTGAACCATAACTACATAAGACATGAGGGTCTAAGATTGGCAAGCCCTTTATCATAGTTCCACCAAAACGTTAGCAGTTAGGAAGCCTTACCACTTGGGATATGACGTAATTATGCAATACAATAAATCATTTTCTTTTTTTTCACACAAAAAAGAAAAAAAAAGTATCACACTATAAACAAATGGGCCGTTCTCAAAAACTAATAATAGTCTAACCCATTTGTCAGTAAACCAATCTTTACACATTTAGTGTATCTTAGTACTGAGTTGAAATTAACCAAAAACAAAAATAATTTCTTGCTTGTAATTTGTTTATTGAGGCCTTGGAGACTTATCACGTCCATCTTTTGTACAAAAATAAAATGAATATAAAGTGGAACATCTAACGTATATAGTTATAGCCGACGTAGAGAATAGTCACTCCGGTACTCACCGTGTGGCATTCTACTTTACGTCTCTGAATACCAAATGATACGGTTTTGCATGTAGCTCAAATTTGACCAAATAAGCATTAGTTTATAATTTTTAACATCACGATTTCATCTTTTGTTGAGTTTAAAATTTAAACAATGAATAAAGTGAAAATATTTCACATGTTTCTAAAATTGTATCTCTTAAAAAAATTGAAAAATGAATTGCTAGAAAGTATTTTCAATAAGGTGTAAGAAAGTTTCATTAAATAGATGAATCCTTTAACTTGGAAACAAAGCATTATTATTCTTTATTATTAATCTTAAATTTCTAATTTATAGTATAACTTATTTGACTCAAGTAGTTGGATTCAGTCAGAAGACTTAAAAAGTATTTGACAAAATATATGTAGTCTGTTTGACAATAAACCTAATATTAATCTTAGAACTTTAGTATAGAAACTTCAGCATCTTATTAGGTTAATTCCTTTTCCTTTTTTTTAAGGATAAAGGGAAAGCATTTTTTGAAATGTTATATTATTCGAACATAAAAAAAAAAATGCATCAAATAAACGAATTCACTAAACAACTAAACAAAATGGAATATAATAATAGTTATTTCATCTAAAATACAGTTTATTTTATTCAAGTTGTCGAATTCAATAAATTAAAAGTATAGAAAATTAAACATAGAATAAACTATGCTACTTCAATATTACAGCAAAATTACTGCTTTATTTAAAACATTGTGTTTCTACCTTCCATTTAGAATTCAAAATGATAACTAAGATAATTTAATATATAAATTCACTTAATATGATATTGTAATACTTCAAAAATACCTATGAGACAAAGTCCGCGAACTTTCATGAACTTACTTTGTTGTGCGACAACTTTTGCCTTTTACTTCACAGCTCAAATCGATTTTAGATGATTGTTAAAGAGTTAGGTTGCAAAGCTTTAACTTAACCAAAGATACTTTAATTTAACTAAGTAATAGATGATGATATATAAAAATGGAGCTTTTAATATATCTCCTAATTTAGCTGTTATTAACCCATAAATAATTGACATATCGTCTTCCTCTTTCTTTCCTCACACAACTTAGGTTTGAGGAGAATCAATGGAATATCAGCAAAGTTAAGTACAAATTTGCTCTACAAGAGCGGATCTGCAGTCGATCATTGGATCTTTTATTTTTGTTAGTGATGAGCACACACTAAAAGTTCATTCTCCAATAATTATGATATTGGCAGTTGATGGTGCGCGCCTAGGTTCGTCTTCCTCTACACCATCGTTATACGAAAACAATCAAAATAGGTGAAACAAACGTAGATCTAGCATGTGGAGGAGCAAATCTTCATAATTCAACAAGATTGCCAGAAATTTTCCGATCATCATTGAGGCTAGAGGTAGAGGACTTGTACACAAACAGAGTAAAGGGCCATTGGATCTCCAAAAGCACCTCCTAGATCTAGATCAGAAGACAATAACATCCAAATCTAGAATTAGATTGGAAGATTTCAAACTCTCAAATCAAGAAATAGACCAGGAGAAGAGAGCTTCCAAATCTAAATCGAGAGAGAAGAAAAAAGCAAGAAAAGAACAATAAAACGCAAACAAAATCAACAAAAGAGAGAGGGGAGGGTGAGACTCTCCCATTGCTAAAGGTTGAAGAAGACAATGAGAAAAGAGAGAGAAGAGAGAGTAAAGACTTTTGATACAATTAAATTCTTCTGTTAACGCCGTTCGATTTGGGTAATAGAATATAATAATGTAGCCTTTCTTTTTCTTTTTCTTTTTTCTTTTTTCTCCTATATGGCAAATAACTTAAGTGAGGATCTCCACATGTGTAAAATAACGTCGTTTTGGCCTATGCCAAATGCCCAAAACGACACAGTTTTGGGATTTCGCCCCGAGTTAGAAGAAATCAATCTAAAATATGTAATCTGAGCCCACAAACATCAACGAGTCTTCTTCTTCTTGGTCAGGAGGGAGTCATGTCCGTGCAGTAGTCCGAGTCCTCTTTTTCTTGTTCGTGGGAGTCCTCTTCTTCTCTAAGGCCGATTCGTCGAGTCCTCTTCTTCTTCATCGCTTCTTCTTCATCGAGTCTCGTTCTTTGAAGAAGAAGAGCCCTTATCTCCACGGTGCAAAAACGGTAGTGGGGGGCCATGGTAGTGGGGTCATGTGTTAGTCTCTCCCGAGATATAGTCGTCGGTCCAAAGGGGTAAGCGCGTGCTGGAGGGCTTTGTGACCCCAAATAGCATAAGCGAAAGGGGGTTTAAGCATATGCTCGCTTACCAAAAAAAAAAAAAAAAACAAATTGCTAATGGAAATGCTGGGAAATTTAAAACGGGAGAAGAGTCCTTCAGACGGGATCGGCAGCTTCCCCAGAAGCAAAATTTTTGCCTTTGACAATTGTGACAGGCTCATGAACATGATCATCGACCACCTTATTTCTTGGACGTACAAATTCGCCTATCAGACAGCGAAATCCTTTGCAAATCTCTCTCGCTCGCAAATACACACACTCTCAATTCCCCGATCTCTCTCTCTCTCTCTCGCTCTTCATTTCCGCCGATTAGTGCTCGGACTATCGGGCGATTCGCGAGGAAACCATGAATTGCCCTGCGAGCTTGAGTGCAAGCCCCCTGGCGTCGCCGAATCGTCACAGTCGCTCACCAAGACCATGAACGGTTCTCAAAAGTTCACGATTGAGGGATCCCTGCTCATGAAGGGCATGGGTGTGTGTAGAATACGATTTGGGGTTTTTGGTTTTTAGGATTTTACTCTTTTTTGCCCGATTGCGAATATCGGACAGAATTGAACTTGCTTTATACGTCGAGAAAGCCAGCCAGCAATGATTTGGCTGGCCAACTAGGTGAAGTTTTTATTTTAGATGAGGTTGTCCAATTCAGGCTCTTAACTCTCTTTTGTTTGAGAGAATAGCTCTTCTTCATACCCTCACTTAAAATTTTCCCATGAATTAATTAATAACCCCTTCGTTACTCACCCATCAAGTGAGTGCTTTACTTAATTGAATCATTCCAATCATTGTTAGTTGGTTATGTGTAGAATTTAATTAGGTGTTGAATTTATTCATTTTTTCAGCACTTAATAAGGGGAACAATTACCCAATTAGTCATATATCTATTGTATGAATGCTAGTCATAAAATTTTTAATTTTAACAATTTAATCCTAAGCATTTGTACGAAATTTCAATAGTCACTCTGATCAATTTTCTCTAAAGTTCGCTAACGTATCAGTCCACTGATCATCTTACGTGACACATCGCCACATTAATGAATGATCTCCAGCAAAAATTGGCAAGAATGACTACATTAGAATTTCGCATAAATGTTTATGACTAAATTAACAAAAAAATTATTACTTACTTGACATCTGTAGAATATATTTATGACTTATTGAACATTTTCCTCCTTAATTGGGTTACCAAATAGACCCTTGGCGAGGATTATCATAAAGTAATTCATCTTAATAAATAAAATGGATTTAAGCTAAAGATTTTCTAAATGCCAGAGATATTCTAAGATCCTTTCATGACATTGGGCCTTCTATTTTTTGCCAATCGGTTCTTTTCAAGATGGTTAATATCACAAAGTACCCTAAACTGCTACACCTATGACAAATTTATCCTAAACTAATTTTTTTACTATCAAAAACCCTGAACTGGTATACTCGTGATAAGTTAACACTCCGTTAGTTTTCATTAAATTTTACTGTCAGATTACTAAGTTGGATGATATGTGGCAGTTGATGAGTCTACCAATTTAAGGTTTTACCCTCCGTTTGTCACAGATATAATGGTCGGGGGTTTTCTGTGGTATTAATCCATTTTAACATGAACTAATGGATGGTAAATTTGTCATGAATGTAGTAATTTTGGGGTTTTTTACTGTCAAAAAAATAATTTTTGGTAAATTTGTCATAAGTGTATCAATTTAGGATTTTTCGTGATATTGACCCATTTAGGATTGAATAGGTAACCCTATGATAGTGAAAAATTCCATAAGTTTTGTTATCTAGGTAGATTTTTAGGATATTTTTAGTTTATAAGTGATATATTTAATAGATTCAAGTAGTTTCAACTCATCTATCTATTTCAACAAAAATCAATAATTTGAAAAAAATTTCAAGTTTTTGCATATACCACTTAGAAAAAAAAAATAGGTACAATTTAAGTCCTCTAAGACTCAATATTTGTGCAATTCTATCATCTAACTTTTATTTTGTTCAATATAAATTCTTAAACTTTTTTCATTCGTGTGTTGGTCTTCTAAGTTCTATTTTGCGCAATTTAGTACTCTAGCTTTCTCAATTTATATAATCAAATCCTTCTGCCCAACTCTTTAACCAAAATGTCCTACATACCAATAACGTAGCACTATTAATATGGAGAAAATGACACGCAATGCTAACATGGCCCCAAATGAGGAGCAGATCAGCAAAAACCAAACTAAGGAAAAAGAAAGAAACCCTAATTCAATAGGATTAGTTATTGTAGGTAAGCACTTGATTGCACAAATTGAGAAAGATGGTGGACTTGAATACACCAAATGAATGTTGGGAAAATTGTTCAAAAAGTCTTAAACAAATTGTACTTTTACCAATTGAGTCCTAAACCTTTTCAATTTTGCATTGAATTATAAACATTTTCATTTGCCAATTGAGTTAATCAGATCAATTTTGATCAAAATTCACTAACGTGAATGACAACCATCTTGTGTGGCACGGCTGATACCGATGTAGACAAAATTTATTAATTTTTTAATTGTTTTTAATATTTTTAATTTACTTTTTTTCCTCTTCTTTCTCTATCAATAACCCAACCTTTAGTGATTGGCTAGAGGCTACAACTAGTGAGGGTTGGCCTCATTGGCCTCAAGCAAGGTTGCCCTCATTGGGATTTAGCGAGGGGCAAGCTCACTAGCCTTGGGCAAGGTTGAGCTTCTCCAAAGGCCAGCGAGGGTTGCCCTTGCATGAGGTCAAGCCTTCCCAAAATTTGGCAAGGGTTGCCCTCGTTGAAGGCTAGTCCTCCCTTGCCAAATCCCGGCAAGGCCAACCCTTGCTAGTCATAGCCTTTGGCCGGTCACTGAAGGCTGGGTGGCCAGCAAAGGAAGAAGAGGGAAAAAAACAAGAAAGAAAAGGAAAAGAGAAGAAAAAGAGAAATTAAAAATTTCAAAAAAAAAAAGATTAATAAAATTTGCCCATGTCAACACCAACATCCATGTTTTACCAAAAAAACACTGACATTCATGTCAATGAATTCCGATCAAAATTGGTCAAATGGACTCAATTGACCAAATGCAAAAAAAAGTTCATAACTCAATTAGTAAAATTAAAAAGTTTATGATAAAATTAGCAAAAGTGTAATAAATTTAGGGTTTTTTCAGTAATTTTCCCAATAAATATTAGAGAACTAAATTGCTCAAAGACAGAAACTTAGAAGATTCAAACTATGATTTAACCCAATACCATGAAGAATATTTTATTATCAATAATAACCCTTGCTCACGGGTTTCATCCTTCGTAAGCTTATATCTCCAGGTAGGCCACAAAGCCCTAAAGGCCAAAAGTATTCCCAGGAGTCAAAGCGGAGGGCATATGAAAATAGTGACGCGGAACGACTGTCGTAGAAAAGTGTTTCAAAAAGCTTCTTTTACTTTGTCAACGACAAAGTAAAATGCTTTTTACTTTGTCGTGTCTCGCATCGTCAGCCCTTGCTTGTTTACTTTATTAATAAGTTTACATATTGCTTTGTCAACAACAAGGAAGAAAGTATAGGGCATAACACACCAACTGCTCTGACCAAAAGAAAAGAACCCAACAGCGCCCTAAGTTCTTTTGCTAAAAACTTTACTCGACCCAAATTCCAAAGAATATCATTAGCATAAACAAACCTCTAAGTTAGCAATGTACCGTCGGCCAAAAGTATCCCTGCGATTCAGAAGGAAGGGTGCGCGAAAATGATCACGAGGTATAACGTTGTTTAAAATATCTCAAAAAAATATTACGGAAAGCGAGCAATTGAACAATAAAATATATAAAATAAAAAAGTAAATCAAACACTAAATTTACATGATTTGGTCGTATAGACCTATGTCCATAGGGAGAGTAGCAGTGAATTTCACTCTAAATCAAGTGATACACACTTAAATTATAGCCACACTTGAGTCCTTCAAATACTTTCAGTATTTTTCAAGCTCAAATTACATCCAATAATGCACGCAGTGTTTAGCCCCACAATTCTCGCAAAATAATTTCTCAATTTCACGAAAAAATTATACACAAATTCTTAATACAATAATTAAATTGGCTTCAACACATAAAAGAACTTGGATGTAATTCACGAGCAAGACCAATGAAAAAAAAAAAAAAAAAACCCAAGCTTCTTTGCCGATTCAAGTCGAGGCTCTTGCGGTGGTTGAGGCATTGAAGTTCTTCAGATCTACAAGTGAAGTCTCAATTCCCCAATCTTCTCTCTCGCTCTTCATTTCTGCCGATTTGTGCTCCGACTGTCAAGCGATTCACAAGGAAACCACGAATCCCCCTACGAGCTCGAGCGCAAGCCCTCTGGTGTCACTGACGTCGTCTCAGTCACTCATGAAGACAATGAACGTTTCTCAAAAGTTCACGATTAAGCGATACTCGCTCATGAAGGGCACGGGTGTGGCTCAGGATTTTACCTATTTTTCATACAGTTGCTAATTTTGGACTGAGTTGTCCTTGCTTTTTTTTTGTTTTTTTTTTTTAGTGGTCGGAAAAAACCAGTGAAAATTTGGCCAGCTGACAATTTAGGATCCTTATTTTAGACTAGATTGACTACTTCTTGCCCTTATTTGAAATAAATTCATTTTAAATCATTTTTTGAGAAAATTACTCTTTTTCAAACCTTTATTTGAAATTTTCCTATCAGTTAATTATTAACCCATTCCTTATTTACCCATAAAGTGATTGCTTTACTTAACTGAATATATAAATCATTGTTAGTTGGTTATGTGTTGAATTTAATTAAGTATCGATTTTTTAAAATTTTCAGCACTTAATTAAGGGGAGATTGCCCAATTAGTACTATAACTATTTTACGAATGCCAATTTAGTCATAATTTTTTTTAAATTTTATCAATTTAGTCCTAACCCTTCACACGAAATTTCAATATAGTTCTTCCAATCAATTTTCTCCAAAGTTTGTTGATGTAACGGTTCAATTGTCGTTGGTTGTCCTACGTGACACACCCCACGTAGCGAAAATTGGCTTAAAGGACTACATTGAAATTGCACATGAAGGTTCGTGATTAAATTGATAAAAGATCATGAATTTAGTTAACATTTGTAGAATGTATTTAGGACTCATTGAACAATTTCCTCCTTAATTGGGTTACCAAATAGACCCTCGGTGTGGATTATCATAAAGTAATCCAGCTTAATAAATAAAATTTATTTAAGCTAAAGGGTTTATGCATGCCAATGGTTTTCAAGATCCTTTCTTGACATTGGACCTTCTTTTTTTTTTCGCTAATTTGGTCTAATCAGGATTAAACAGTTAACCCTATTACAGTGAAAATTTCCACGACTTTTGGGCTCCATTCATTTCATAGAAAATACCTTTCAAGAAAAAACTTTCCAGATTTTTCATCCTCCAGTTCATGGAAATGAATTGATCAAGGAAAATATTTTCCATCAAGTGAAAAATAATCTTCTAAAATAGGGAAAATGTTTTCCACTTTTCAAATTGGGGAAAACATTTTCCATATCTTCTTCCACCTAACTTCCTTTCACCAAACACATTTTCCTTTTATTTTATTTTTTATCTTCTTTTTTTTTTTTGTTTTTTTTAAATCGGGTTTTTAATTACTTTTTCTTTTTTTTCTTTTCTTTCTTTTTATTTTTCTTCTTCCTCGGCCGGTTGCTAATGGCTAGCGATCAGCCACAAGGGAGCTCGAGACTCATTAGATCAACAAGCTAGGCGGGGCTTAAGCCTCACCGACCTCTAGCAACCTTGAGCGAGGCGAGATGAAGCCTCGCCACAAGCTTGCAAGGCTCGACTTCTCCCATGGTTAGTCACTAGTTGTCGTTGTGGCTAGCAACGGGCCAAGAAAGAAGAAGAAAAAAAGAAAGAACGAAAAATAAATAAAAAATAAGAAATTGATTTTAAAAAAAATAAAATATTGAAATGAGTGCATGGAGAAAAAGATTTTCCTTACTAAATGGCAGAAAATATTTTCTACTTCATTTTCAAGTTTCAATGGAGCAATGGAAAATATTGTCATTTTCATGGAAATTGGCTTCTTGAAAAACATTTCTAGAAATGCCACATTTTCCACGAGATGAATGGAGCCTTGTTGTCTTGTTAGATTTTGAAGTTATTTTTAGTTTACAAGTGATAACTCTTATAGTTTCAAGTAGCTTCACCTCGTCCATCTATTTTGAGGAAAATCAATAATTTTAAAACTTTCTTTTCAAGTTTCGATTGCATATATCACTTAGAAAAAAACAAGGATTGAGTACAATTTTAGTCCTCTAAGTCTCTATATTTGTGCAATTCTGTCCTCTAACTTTTATTTCTCTTAATCTAAGTCCATCAACTTTTTGCGTTTGTGTAATTCGGTCTTCTAAGTTGTATTTTGTGTAATTCAGTACTCTAGCTTTCTCCATCTCTACAATCAAATCCTTCTGCCCAAGTCTCTAACTAAAATGTCTGACTAATCAATAATGCGGCATTTATTAATGTGGTAGAAAATGGCACGCGATGCTACCGCGGCCCCATATTTGGAGCAAATTAGCAAAAAACCAAACTAAGGAAAAAGAAAAAAACCCTAATTCGGTAGGATTAATTTTGTAGGTAAGCACTTGATTGCACAAATCAAGAAAATTAAAAGATTTGATGGCATAGGGGATCAAATCGCTCAAATTAAGAAAGATGGATGACTTGATAGCCCCGAACGAATGTTAGAAAACTAAATTGCACAAATATGGAAATTTAGAAGATTAAAACTACGCTTTGCCCAAATGCCAATGAAGAATATTTTATTATCAATAATAACCTATGCTTTCCATCCTTCGTAACCTAGTATCTCTAAGATTCTTTTGGTTGTAAGCTAATGTCTCTAATTTTCGCCATTTGTCAACTTTTCTTTTCTTTTTTTTTTTTTGGGTGAAGTCAACTTATCTTAAAGTTAGCAAAGTACCACGGCCAAAGGAATCCCTACTTTCTCGAGGGAGAAAGGGAGGGTGGACAAAAATGGGGACGAGCTATAACGGTTTTTAAAATATATTAAAAACCTCAACAAGCGGACGGTGAGAAAGCCAGAGCCGTGATCGGGAGGAGGGCGCTGTGGCTGCGGCTGTCGCTGCTGCTGCTGCCGCAGCAGCATTGGCGATGGCGACGGTGCCTGCGGCGGAGGAGGCACGGCTGGCTGGCAAGGCAGCGTTTGATTCGACGGGTCCATGGCGGTCGCCACTCAGCTTCAACTGGGGGCAACTTTACTCTTGACTTAAACCCAATCCAATGCGTCCCTCCGGTTCAAGGCAAGGAATATTTGTGAAGGAAAATGAAACCCGACCCGACTCGCTCAAAACCTTACCTCCAGAAGGACTTTGACTTTATAAGTGGAGCCAAGTCCTAAATAGACGACAGTTGTCTCCACACACATTGCATAGTCATCTCCCTCGAAATTCTTCCGAGGTTGCCTCTGCCGCAGCAGGGAGAGGCTTCTCTCGTGCGAAGCCCCAAAGGCCCGCATTATCTTTTCTTTCTTTGACTTTATAAGTGGAGCCAAGTCCTAAATAGACGACAGTTGTCACCACACACATTGCATGGTTATCTCCCTCGAAATTCTTCCGAGGTTGCCTCTGCCGCAGCAGGGAGAGGCTTCCTCGCGCGAAGCCCCAAAGGCCCGCATTATCTTTTCTTTCTTTTTTTTCTCTCCCAATGTAAGGTTAGATTTTGCCCCATTCGTGCGAAATATCATAGTGATAGAATTTGACGTGCGAGAGCAGCGAGAGATGCCATGCGGTATTAATATTATAAGGAGCCCGGATCCAGGTGAACCTGAGGAGAGAACGCGAAAAATTATTATAATGAGCAGGGAGAGAGAGGGATCAAAATGTGCTATAAATCAGTCGAGAGCTTGCATTGTGAATGAACCCGGTACGGCTCTTTCTTTACCATGATTTTTGGGGGTGTTTCACTGGCAAATTCTAGTAAGATGATGATCAGATTTGGCCAACTCAAGCGCAAGCTTTTCCCTCCTTTTTCTCCTCCTCCACTGTATCTAGGCCTCCAAAACAAGAGAGCACCGCAATTCCAACAGCTATCCCCTCCCATCCCTTTGCCCTCTTTCTTCCCACTCCATTTCTCTTCTCTCAAACATAGCCTAAGAGTCAAGCCACAACTCTTCTTTCCCCCATCCTTCATCCGTCGGTGGGTTCACGATACGTTCATCAGTTACAAACAAGCCGACACGCGCCACTTTGTAAGCCATCTCCATAATGCCCTCAAGCGGAACAAGATAAGGGCCTTCGTTGACCGCAATCTGGAAAGAGGACTAGAGATTGCACCGGCAATCAATGAAGCGATCGAGCAGTCAAGAAGTGCCATAGTGGTCATCTCTCGCACCTACGCCTCCTCGCCGTGGTGCCTGGATGAATTGGATAAAATCTTTGAGTGCCAGGAAAAGAAAGGCCAACTAGTGTTCCTCATTTTCATGGACATTGACCCCAGAGAGATGCGCGAGCTGTCTGGACCATTCACGCAAATCGGCCAAAGCGAGAAGGGTTTCGGGCAAGAGAATGCCGACAAGGTCTTTAGATGGAGAGATGCCCTCCGCAAAGCTGGAAATCTCACCGGTTGGCCTCTTGGAAACAAGTACTTTCTCTCTTCCTTGAGTGTTTTCTTGAGACGACTCCTAAAGGAAGTTAATAATTTTGTTTATGAAACAATAAAGAGAAATGCTTATATGATTGTCCTTAATCCACCATTACATTAATTACCTATTTTGGGCCAAAAAAATAAATAAGAAATAATTAGAAATTGTTGAGGGGTTTACTTCTTCTAAAATTTATGACTCACAACATAATATTACTCTCACAATAGCCCAAAGACTATCATGTTAGCAAAATCAATAACAAAACTTGCTCTTAAAGCCCAATCTTTTGGTCTAAGGGCAGTAGGAATACTTGGAAATTTTGGAAACCTTCTATTAGGAAACAAACTTTCCTAGAATAGGACTTGAACTCAACTATTTGGCTCATCAAAGTGAGTTAACATCAACACCACAGCCTCTAATCTTCAATAATCATCATTTTTTTCTTTGAGACCATTTGATTCGTGGAAAATAAATGATTTGGAAAATATTTTTAAAAGAATGATCTCTTAAAATAATTAGTTAATGTTGTTTTCATTATGGATAACATTTATGTCTAAATATTTTTTTTCATTCAATTTTATAAACAATATGAGCAATCATTTTTTGGAAAAGGTTTTTCAAATTATTAATTTTTTGCAAAACAGTTGCACTTTAGCATTTATTAGATTTTACCCTGGAAGCATATGTCACAGCATATGCTGATTTCCTCCATATAAGTAACCAGTTAGAAGTGTTCAGCTAAATAAAAGGATATATAACATTTTGTTAAACTTTCAAGGAATATAAAAGGAATTGATGGATGTCCCTTTTTTTCCAGTTGTGACGCTCATTTCATATTTTATAATAACTAAATAAACATATGAGTTTATTCTCCTCACTTCTTCCATCAAGCATAAAGAAATCCCTTTAGCGATGCCCATTCCCTTCGTGCATCATTTCTCTCACTTACTCTGAGTCCCACTGTTGAAAACATACAAGTGGGCGAATTCCAACGCATATGAGCTTCGTTTTCTGTAGGAGGTTATCAGTATGTCTCATGCTTTCTTTTCGATAATATTAGAAAGAACAAAAATGAACAAGCCCGGACATGTTACGCAAAACCAAAAAATTGCTGTCGTTGAAATGTCGACATCAAATTTAGCATTTTTTTTAGGCGGAATCTGCTATTGAAATCACAAAAGAGCTTGCTGTGTGTTTGAAAAGATAAATTTATCCTACATTTATATGATACTTGTTGAAGAATAATCTCGTACAATTTATTTCTCTTGTAATTGTTGAATATACTGCTTGTACATACAAGAGCCAGATTCAACCAAAAAAAAAAAAAAAATTGATCCATAGAGTTCAAACACACAACCCCTTAACAAAATTGAGAAGTGGGGGTCATCGGATTAAAAGCCGATTCAATCTGAACTCAACTCCAGAAAGGGTCAGCTATTTCAAACCCTAACGGATCGATGAAAAATCCAAAGGTGACCAAAGTCGAATCAAAAAACAAAATAAATTCAAAAACTTAGAGACTCCGATTCAAGAAAAGAAGGAATATTGAGCAACCCAAGACCTAACCCATAATTATTTCATGTAGTCAACAAATATAATCTTGACATTTAGTCAAAATACATTTTACATTAACAAATGGCATATTATAATCTTGAGATAGCTCAAATGGCATATTTTATGGTCAACAAATGTAAAACGAGGAAGGAGGTTGTGGTTTGAATATTTTGGTTTCATAATTAAAATGAATCTTTCGAGAAAAATGTAGGCGATATTATAAAAGACGTGGAGATGTTCAAAAACTCTTTATTCTACTATGAAATAATCCACTCCCGCTAACACCCAAGTCAACCTCTCCCGTGCCACTATTTTCTATTATATTGGATCTTAAATTGAAATATATGGACGATATTCCCCAGTTCGAGAATATAATCTTATTGATCTTTTCTTCATCTTTTACTAACACGAATAACTAGTCACACCATTAGTTGTTGACAACTCGCAGACTTGAAGCTGAATTCATCCAGTCTGTTGTAGAGAAAATCTCAAGAAGACTAAGCCGCTTACGTGCGAACCTGCCTGCTTTCCATCCAGCTGGGTTGGATTCCCAATTACAAGCCTTGTACTCCTTACTCCAATTAGAGGCTGGGGAGGTCCGAATCGTGGGAATTTCTGGCTCTAGCGGAATAGGAAGGAGTACACTTGTGAGAGCTTTGTACGACCGAATTGCAGATCAATTCGATTGGAGTTACTTTCTCACAAACGTGAATGATATATCAAGCCAAGATGGCCTCTTCAAGATGCAGCAGACCCTTTCTAGTGACATTCTTAGCAATGGAGTTTCAGAGTTTGGCAACGGTATGCATGTAGTAATAAAATTCATGAGGAGTAAGCTTCACAACAAGAGGTGTCTACTGGTGCTTGATGATGTTGAAGGGTTATTTGGGCCACTAAGCCACCTTATCAAGGAAATAAACTTAGGCTTGGGAAGTAGAGTCATTTTGATCCCTAAATGCAAAGAAACCTTAATTGGTATGTGCGGGGAAATCTATGAGGTAAGAGCATTGAATGATGATCAAGCTCTCGAGCTTTTCAGTTGGAATGCATTCCAAGAAAGATATCCTAAAAGTGACTACAAAATGCTCTCAAATTGCTTCACAAGTTTTTTTAAAGGGCTTCCATTGGTTCTAACCGTGATGGGTTCTTTCTTGAACAGCAAAAGCGTCAAAGAATGGCAAGGAGCTTTTGATCGACTAAAAGAAGTCCCTCAAGGAAAGGTTCATGAAATACTAAAAATTGTTATCGATGGCTTAGAGGCTAATGAGAGGACGATTTTTCTCGACATCGCATGTTTTCTTAATGGATATGACAAAGAAGAGATCATCAAGTCCCTAGAGAAATGCGATATGCATGCTAATAGTGGGTTAGAGATTCTGGCCAAAAAATCGCTCATATACATTGATGAAAATAACAAAATAAGGATGCATGATTTGCTTCAGGAAACGGGTAGAAGAATTGTGATTCAAGAGTGCCCTGAAAATCCCAACAAGCGAAGCAGAATATGGTGTCATGAGGATGCTTTGGAACTGGTTAGACAAAATTTGGTAAAAGTCTATGCATGTATATTTATATGTTCTTTTTGTGGATTTCACATTAACCTGTGCAAAAAAAACTTTAGATTGCATAATTTGGAGAGATACTATGCAATTTTTATTTTTGCCAATTAGGGTATAAGCAAGAAATTAGGATTTAGGATCTTTATTTCGTCCTTTGCTAATATCCTCCTTAAAATTACGGTGTTTATTAATGAACCGATGTTGATATAACCTAGTATAGGTCCTCTCATTTGTCCTTTTCATCATAAGATGAATATGGCTTCATTTAAAAACTACTAGTGTTACGTTGGTTCATAGACTAAGACAGTTTAATGCATATGTAAACATTATTATTAGAGTAGGACTTGTTTTTGGATATGCATAATCATTTTAGTTTCGATCTGACAGGGAACAGATGCCATTGAAGGCATCAAACTAGAGAAGGTTGATGTAGAAGACTTGATTGTGAATGCAAATTCGTTCAATAAGATGAAGAAACTCAGACTATTTATGATGGCTGATCATGTCCTTCAATGTGGACCAACCAGACATCTATCGGAGAAGTTGCAGAGGTGTTTCGCACGAGACAGCAACAATATGTTCGCTGGTTGGGAGGGACTGGTGAAGCAAATTTCCAAGTTCTGGTCTCAAAGAGACTGAAGAACAAGATCAACGGATTTGAGGGGTACATTTAGGAATAAATTCTTTAAGGAAATGGAAATCTAGAATAAAAAATGGTATCCCAAAAACCCGATAATTGATCATTATATAGCCTAATGTAAATGTATCGTCATAAAGCTTTGCACATTTACTTTGTTAGGCCTTGTCTCTCTCTCTCCCTCTCTTCTTCTCTCTCTCTCTCTCTCTCTCTCTCTCTCTCTCTCTCTCTCTCTCTGGATGCGAGGGGGCGTATGTAGGAATAAATTCTTTGAGAAAATGGAAATCTAGAATAAAAAATGGTATCCCAAAAACCCCATAATTGATAATTGTATAGCCCAATATACATGTCTCGTCAAAATTCTTTGAGCATTTACCTTGTTAAGGCCACGTCTCTCTCTCCCTCTCTCTCTCTCTCTCTCGTTTGCTTTTAAAAAATTTGTACTTTGCCTATTTCTTTTCCTACTAAGGACGAGCTTCAGGCTCACTGACTTTGCCTTACAGCTCAAAAGCAAAAAGTCTACTATCGTATTAAAATTTTATAGTATAATGTCAAAAGAGATCTCTAAAGATCCGGTACTTGATTCTTAATACAACAATGAAATGAACATAAACAACATATTCGAACATCATATGGTGAAAGAGATTCTTCACATATCAATTAGTTTGGCCGAAAGCAGACAAATTAGTTTTGATCAGGAACAAATTAGGGTCCTACTTAGTAAAGAGCGAGTATAATAGAATGTGTCCCATAAATCTTCATTTCAACTCAAATCAACCTTCAACTTCTTTTCCGACACCTAGAACCCTAAGGACAAGAATATGGAAGCTGAGCTCATCCCTCAAACGAACCTTCAACTTCTTTTCCGACACCCAGAACCCAATGGACAAGGATATGGAAGCTGAGCTCATCCCTCAAAACAACCTTCAACTTCTTTTCCGACACCCAGAAACCTATGGACAAGAATATGGAAGCTGAAGGCTCGCTGACTTTGCCTTACGCCTATTTTTATAAAGCATATGTCAGAGCGCTCCATCTAAGCAAGAAATCTATACAAGGAAAGTATTGTGTAACCCCATTTGCTCTTTAAGCTCCAAAGCTCCCAAGACCATTGAGCACCTTTTTCCTCTCTGCTACTGGACAAGAGAGGTACGTTTGGTCAGCTCCACGTATAAACATCAAAATTTGCCCTTTTGAAATCACTAGAATCGATATATGGATGCTCGAGTTCTTTGAATCAAATCTACGCTTACCTTCGAGGGAGCTATTAGCCAAAGTTCTGTCGCTTATATGGAAAGCACCCAATACCCAAATTTTGCAAAGCTCACAGACCGGATCCAAGCTCAATTGTTGATGCCACCCAAGATCAAGAAATCAGGGTAAAAGTGGAACCAGCTTACCTGAATAGTGGACGCTGCCGGCCAGAGGGTTCCTTAAGCTCAACATTAACGGCTCGTGGCTGGACGGAGCTTTGGAACGCGAGCTGAGCCAAATCGAACAATTTTAATATGGTTTAAAACAATAATATCGAACTGAACCATGGTGTAGTATAAACAGAAGCCGAATCAAACTGCTTTTTCACACATCATTCCATTTTCATCTTTTATTTTTGCTAATTTAATTGGTCTGAATTCACTAAAATTAGCTTGGAAAGGGCATTACTTTCTCTTTCTCTCTCTCATCAAAAAGCTTTGCCCATTTCCTTTTCCCCTGGACCAGGGTTCTTGTGGGCCTTCTAGGCCTTTGCACATGTATATATTGTTGTAGAGCCCTTACAGCTTTAAGTGTTTTATTATCGTTTTTGGGCCAAGTCGGTCTTTGAATATTGTCGATTCGGTTGTGTAGTTGACCAATTATGATACATTCTTCTTCTTTTTTCTCTAAATAAAAGGGCAAAAGAGGCGATAACACTAGCGACCTCTCTAAATATCACCATAAAGGTCCTACATTCACTATGGATGGTTTAAGCTATAACTACTTCACACCTTTTGAGACCTGAGGGTTTAAGATTGGTAAGTCCTTTTATCACAACTCCACCAAAACTTTAGCTGTTAGCAATATGGCGAATCAAACTCATAGAAGACAAGTGACCCATTTACATCTAGGTCATCATCTTGGTAGTTTACTATTACATACAACCAGTCTAAATCGAAACTTTTGATCTCATGTTAAATTCAAAATCAGAGAAGTGTGTTCCACTTAACATTGAGTTATTCATAGACAAAGCTTTAATGATTTTGTTTGTGAATGAACAAATTAGTCATACTAGATTCAAAAGGAAAATAAAGTTGTCTTGAAAAAGGACTTATTTCTCCATTACCAAAAAAGCCACTCACCTATTCCAAAAAATTGTGCTCCAATCATGATCAAAATTAAACCGCCCTTTACCAACAACACTAAAATTCAACCATCTCAACAAATTCAATTGAGAAGAATTTTGCCAAATATTGTTGTAGGACAAACTCAAGTCATATCCTATGAAAAATTGGACAATCCCTTAAAACATGTAAAGTTGTTTCCACGTGAATCTCACATCTCAAGTGATTTGGATTTCCTCCCAAGTTATGAGACAAATTCAATTCATAAGTAACAATCGCTTATGAGTGGCCCTACCACTTCCAAATTGTGGAACATATACTTCAGATTCTTGATTGTCTGCCCCATTAATTACCTTGCATGCTTCAAGTACCCTCCCACAATAGAATATCACTCCCATCAAAGGCTGAAATAGGTTTTACAGCTCTAATGCGAAAAATTATATCTTCTTGAATAATTCCCTAAAATACTGAAAATTCTACTTTCCATTCAACACATCATCTTTTAACTTTTTTGTCCACATCAGAAGAGATAGTTGGAAACTAATAATATTACAAAGCGTCTCCATACCTAATATTCATTTATCTGTCCAAAACCTAACACCTTTTCCATCTTCCAAACTCTATAAAGTTCCTTCTTGTAATGTCGGTGATACGTTTCAATCACCTTTCATAAGATTGAGTCACCACGTTCAGCATGAAAATCAATTCTCTAAAAACAATATTGAGCAATCAGAACTTGTGCTTAGAGATTATAGGTTGAGTCTTGACGCTAGCTTCATCATGAGACCTTTACTAGCCAGTTCAAGAGATCTAAAACTAAGTCCATCCCATTTCTTAGGCTTGCAAATGGACTTGAAATTCAAGAGGTGAACTTGACTTTTATCTCTTGTGTCTTCCCATATGAAAGTACGACAATTCATTTCAATGTCTCAACAAGCTTGAGTTGGAACTTTAGTACATTCCATGTGATACTAATAGATAAGGATAGACATAACTGCATAATAGGATAAAGTAATTCAACCTACCATTGATAAGCTTTCACATTTCCATCCACTTGCCTTTTATTCATCCTCTCTAAACATATTGAAAATGCTTTGAAGAAGTTCTTCCATGAATCAAAGGCACTCTCACATATTTGCCTAGCTCCGCACATACACCAAAATTGGAAATCTCGCTCAAATTTCATTTCAGCCCCATAGATATTTTTTTGAATGGAAAATTTTAGTTTTAGCCTTGTTCATAATATCTCCTGATCTATTGCAAAATCACCTAAACATTATATGATGCCATTCATTTGATCTCTCCAAGTCTATGCTATTTACAGGAGATCGTCTGCAAGCATTAGATGAGAAATTTGTGGTCCACTCCTTCAAAAGCAAAAAGGTTTCCACCGCTTTGTATTTACTGCATCATTAATAAGGTGAGATAACCTTTCCATGCATAACACAAAGATGTATGGTGAAAAAAGGTCTCCTTGACATATTCCCCAACTTGCAAAGAATTTCTCCATAGTCTCGCCATTCCACAAAACTCGTAAGGATCATGATGCGGTGTAATGCATAATTAAATGAACCATAGAATCTGCGATAACTAACTCAATGAAGGACGCTTAAGTTGATCATATACCTTCTCAAGGTCAATTTTAAGGATCATATATCCCCTTTTTCCTTGAATTTTTCTCAATCGAGTAAATTGCCCCTTTGATGATAATAACATTTTTTTGAATTTGTCTACCAAGAACAAAACTGGTTCGATTAGGCAGGACGATTTGTGGAAGCACTTCCTTTAATCTGTTCACAAGCACTTTGGTGAGAATTTTGTAAGCAACGCTACACAAACTAATTGGTCTAAAGTTGCATATGGATTCTGGTTGTTTCACTTTTGGGATCAATACTAAGAGAGTTTTATTAATCTTGGCTTAGCTACAATTTGCAGACAATGCCTCAACAATAAAATTAACAACTGAATTACTAACGAGATTCCACTAATGTCGAAAGAAACCGCTTGGAAACCATCAGGCTCAGGTGCTTTGTAAGGTCCCATGTCAAACAGTGTTCTATGGACCTCTTCTTTATCGACTAGTTTAGCCAAATTCAAAGCTTGTTAAGAACTCAAGATTTGAAATCTGTTAGGCTGCGGAATGGCGATTGTGGTTGGGTCATCTTCAGTGAAAAGGGTCTTGTAGAAATCCACCACAATGCCTTTCAATTTTTCTTGGTCAGACACTCATTATCCATTATTATTCTTTAGGACATCAATTTTATTTATCCGACGATGAGTGATTGTGGCAACATGAAAAAAAATCGTATTTTTATCCCTAAACTGCAGCCATTGATGTGTAGATTTTTTATACCAGTGGATTTCTTCTAAAATTGAGACATCAATAAATATTTGGGCTAATACCTTAAAAAATCCCAAACTAGTACATCTGTGACAAATTTACCCTAAACTATTTTTTTGACCACCAAAAACCCCCAAATTGGTACACCTATGACAGATCTACCCTCCATTAGTTTGGTTAGATTTTGCCATTAATTTTGATAATGTGGTTGCTCACGTGGCAAGCCATGTGGAAATAAATTAATTTTTTTCAAAATAAAATAATAATAACTTTGTAACAGTGAAGGGAAAAACAAAAAGATATCTTTAAAAGCCCTAATAAATTCTCATTTCTCATGCCTTCTTCAAGTACCTCATGTTCTCTCTTCTCTCTTCATTGTAACACAAAAACAAAAAAAAACAAAAAACCCTAACAACAAATTTAGTTTAGTTCATCTTTCTTGACAAACGCTCTTCTTTCCCGAGGTGATTTATAGGGCATGGCTCCAGTCAAAGTTCGATGAGTTCGTCCGGTCGCTCATCGAGGTCGCAGTGTCAGCACAAGCCGAGGAGACTCTCAAAGTGAGTGAATTGCTCCCAAGCGTGGAAAGTTTGAGTTTTTAAGTAGGCGTGCCTTTGGTTTATCCTGTGATTGGTGAGTGGAATTGTGGTGTTCTGTCATTTGAGGACCAATGTGGCGGATTTGCACTTGAGTGGTTTCATTATTAAGGTAGGAAAACAAGAGCTCTCTATTCCACGTCCAATTCGAGCTCTATGTTTCTGAGGACCTCCTCTCTTTCATTTTTGTTGGATCTTTCAGTCATATTCTTCTAATCATGGTTGCTTCGCTTGTTTTTGGTTTGTGACAAACTTGGCTTTATGTTTATATGTCTCTGCCCCACATGGTTTACTACTTGTCCACAATCTGTTTGTACGATTACTTGCTAGTCTTTCGTGTTAGTTTATGTCCTTATTAGCGTTACGTAGTCTTTCCTACCTTGAATCGTAACTGTGTCAAAATTTTAACATGAAACTTGTATGTGAATGGTATGATTGACTCGTACATCACATGCTCATTGAAATGCCGAAACCAAAATCACTTATGTTTGTCACTGATTTTAGGTGTACTTTAAGTGTGATTCTACATGTCTCATGAGATTTCATAAATATGCTTAGTCCCTAAAGAGCACGTACATTTGAATATTATAATATTACGCCGACTTTAGTGCGTGGATAATATACATATCTACGTGGATAATTTTGATTAAGGTTTCAAGGTTCAATTTTGCGGCAAAAACAAGTTATATTCTGTATCTCAATCATTACTCTAAATAGAATATAAGGCAGCTTTTCTCTAGTCCTCCTAGTCCAAGGCAACTCGCACGGCTGAGCTTTGCCCTGTACTCGAACCAGGTAATCTCTCATGATCATCATAATCAATTAATTGATATTAAAGAAGCTAACATGATAGTCACGGTACAATGACAAGCTTTTTTCCTTTTGTGAACTCTTTGGTCATTGAAATTATACAAGGGCACACACTTATATGTACCGATATATTATTTGGAATAGTGACTTAAGCTCAGTTAACCCCACTTAACGAGATTGAAATTCTTGTTTGCTTAATAAATAAGGCGGGGTTGATGTCGATTGGCAATTTGTAAAGCTGATGTTTGCTTGTGAAACATAAAATGATTATATTCTCAATATCTTTTGTCACTTATTATGCAATTTTTTGCATAACCTAGAGTATCTAACTGGTATTGCAGATATGTGTCAATCTGAGTGCCTAATGTAAGCAAGTAGTTGGTAGTTGTGATTGTCCAGTTTCTTGTTCCTTTAATATCAAGATTTCCCGAGTTTTATCAGCATAGTTTGGTTAACCTTGTTGCAGGTTTTTGCTATGACTGAAATAGCTTTGGGTCTCTTTCTAGACATAGGTGCCTCATATTTCCTATCAAGGCTTCCAAGCATCTTGTTTGGCGAACTCGATTTTGTCATTTCATGTCAAACTTGATCATCCCATCTTTGCTAGTTATTTGTGAGAGGTTTTTATATACTAATTGGTTTGTTTGTTGTTCCCTTGCATATGTTTAACAAATTTACAATTGCACTTCACCTAGGTGGAGTTATGGAGTTTGGAGACATCACAAAGTACACAGGCTACCATGTAGAATATCTCCATCATTGTAAGTCGATGGTGGTGAAATATAATGCAATTGTTAAGGTTGTTCTTGATCTAGGATACTTAATTAAAAAGTTGTGGTACACAACTCCTGGAAATTCCTTGAGAAGTGGTCTTGTGTAGATTGTTGGTGATGATCAAGTGTTAGAATTGGTGGGTCTAGGATCAAGTTTTGGTGTTATTGAAGTATATATTGAAGGAGCTGCTCTTGGTGATGATAGTGGTTCTTCTACTAGTGGTCATAATAATGAGAGTGATAGCTATAAAGATAGTGAACTAGAGCAAGATGCTGGTACATTATCTTTAAGTGATGATGACTACATTCTCGGTGGTGGTAACGACGATTTCTTTCTTTCTAGGCAAATAAGAAGAGAGGCCGATGCTGCTGTTATTACTAATACAGTTGTCGTTAATATTCCTGAAAATGAGGATGGGGATGAAAATGATGGAGACACTGATCTAGAAGAAGGAGATGAGAATTTGAGCCCTCCCAACTCTAATGGAGATGAAGAAGTATGTGACCAAAGAAGATTAAAAACCATTAGATATGACCCCAAATCTGATCATAAAGACATACAATTTAAAGTAGGAACGAGATTTGTCTCGCGTGCTCAATTCAAGAAAGCTATGCAACTTTACACAATCATAAACGGATTTAACATTGGATAGAAGAAGAGTGAAGAGAAAAAAAAAATGGATGGTAGGTGTGAGAGTGGTTGTGAATGAAGAGTTTATGCTAGTTGGATGCAGAGTGAGAAGACCTTCATCATAAAGACTGTTGGAAAAGAAGATACTTGCCCTAGGAGCATGAGAAATAAGAATGCATCATATATATGGCTTGCGGAGCAGTTTTTGCATAAAATTAGAGCTAACTTGAAGTATACAACATCACGAATGCAAGTGGATGCAATGGAAATGTGGGCATTGACACTAAATAGGAGGATTTTTTATAGAGCGATTACTAGAGCTGTTGAGATCATTAGAGGTCCATTTGTCGAGCAATACAAGTTGTTGCATTCTTATAAAGCTGAGTTGATTCGATGTGGTCCTAATAGCACATTTGACTTGGAAGTTGGATGATGTAATACGTTTAAAAGATTCTATGTGTGCTTCAAAGAATTGAAAGAGGGTTTTCTAGCAGGTTGCAGACAAGTAATTGGATTGGATGGATGCTCTACGAAGACTTTAGTTAGGGGGATGTTACTTTATGCTATTGGTAGAGATGGAAACAACCAAATGTTTCCAATTGCATGGGCTGTTGTTGAAGCTGAGACTGAAGAATCTCGGACTTGGTTCCTCGAGCTACTAGTGAAAGACTTGAATGTGGGACAAGGTCTTGGCTGGACCTTCATGAGCGATCAACAGAAGGTAAGATTGTGCATAAGCTTTGCTAATAAAAGTATTTGTTGTTTGTAAACTAACTTATTTGCATGTCAAATAATGTGTTACAAGGCCTGCTCAATGCAGTTTCTAAACTCTCTCCATGAGTAGAGCATAGGAATTGTGCTCGGCACATTTATGCCAACTAGAAAAAATTATACAAGGGAGAAACATTTAGGAATTGCTTTTGGAGAGCTACATATTCTACATATGAGGCCGATTTCAATATGGCAGTAAAAGAAATGAAGAAAGAGTCTGTTCATGCATATGAAGACTTCATGAGACAAGGTCCAGAACACTTTTGCAGGGCATTCATCAAGTGTGGACAAAATTGCAATGCTAACGAGAACAATTTGAGCAAGACGTTCAACGCATATATATGCATAGAAAGGGAATTTCCCATTGTTGATATGTTAGAGGGCATAAGAAAATTACTTATGGTAAGAATGTATGAAAAAAGCCAATTGATGGTTGGTTCAAGAGATGAGATTTGTCCAAGAATCAAATTGAAGATTGAGGAGGAAAAGATGAAGTCTAGGTTTTGCATTCCAAAGCCATCTACAGCTTCCAAATTTGAAGTTGAAGTGAATGATGACACTTTTATGGTTGATCTGAATAAGAAGACATGTACTTGCAGACAGTGGGATATATTGGGGATACCATGCAACCATGCTATCTCGTGCATCAACTTCATGAAGTGTAACTTAAATGATTATGTAGCCGATTGTTTCAAGAAAGCTGTGTACGGGTGTTGCTATCAATTGGCATTACCCACCTTGAATGGAAAGGAAATGTGGCCAGCGACTAGTGAAGAGCCTTTATTGCCTCCGCCATTCAAAAAGCTTCCAGGGAGGCCTAAGAAAGATAGGAATAGATCCAATGGTGAGAAGAAAAAGGATGAGAAAAGCAAAAGAGTGAGGAAGCCAAGGGTCACCAACACTGATCCTACTAAAATATTAAAATCTGGTATTACCATGAAATGCTCCAATTGTCATGGTACTGGACACAACAAGACAACATGCCCCCAACCTCTAGCACCTATCCAAATTAAACTACTTGTAAGGAAATTTAAACATAAATGTGATACATTTTCCCTTAGAACCTTATATATGTCTATTATACAGGGCAAAAGAGGTAGGCCAAGGAAGCATCCAAAGCAACTAACCATTGAAGGAGGGGCATCGAACAAACAAAGTGAAAGTACCTCAGCTAGATCTATAATAGGACAATCAAATATTGTCAATTCTAAGAAGAGAAGGGTGAGGAATCTACAAGTAGATTTCATATGATTTTTGATAATACCAAAGTAAAATGTTAATATGGTTTGTCTTCTTATAGGTTTTACAAGGATATGGATTTTACGTATCTAAAGCCACTAGAAACTCATATTTGAGAGTGAAGATTTTATTTTGTTAAGCATTTTTTAATCCACTATGATTAGCATAATAAGATTATGTTTTTCCCTCAATTTTCAGATGCCTAGGAGTAACATAGTTCAAGAAATTTGTCAAGGTGGTGCAAATCATACGGTGGATCTTTCAAGACAAGTTTTTGGACCTCCTCAAACTGAACAATCTCAAAGTGAAGTAGGGCAATGAACCTGTAGGGAGAGTCGGATTTTGGGTGTAAAGCTTGTCCTGTAAAGCTTGTTTTGTAAAGCTTGGCCTGTAAAGCTTGTTTTGTAAAGCTTGCCCTATAAAGCTTGATTTGTAAAACTTTGTTTTTTTTTTTTTTTATAGTATTTGATATAGAACATGCTTTTGGATTGCCTTTTTTGGCTAGTTGGTTGGTTGGTGTTTGGGGTAAAGGCTGCTTTGTAAAGCTTGTTCAAGTCTAGTCTGAAGGCTATTTTGTAAAGCTATTTCAAAGAAATATTGATATGTGGCTTTAGTTTCGTTCTCTCCATTTTGTGTGGTTGATGTTATTTGCATTTTGATGATGAATTTGGTTGATTGCATATGGCTTGCATGCTTGAAGGGTCTCTCTCTCTCTCTCTCTCTCTCTCTCTCTATGCCTATTCTGATGAAAAGTATATTGCTTCTGGCTCATTATGAATAGCACTTCTTTTGTATATGTGTGCAAGCAATCTGTCCATCTTTTAGTTAATGGGCAACCTCTTGACAAAAGAATGACGTGCACATTTGGTAGTCTTTGAATGGTTTTATAATAATTATTCCAATAAAAAGAAAAAAAATCAAGTATTAATGATATTGAGGCAATGTTTGAGTAATCCAAAAAATAAAATTGATTGGAGATCACAACTCGGTCAAATTTGGGAAAATTGAAAGAGGGTAAATGTGCCGCACATGTACCAATTTTGGTTTTTTATGATCGAAAAAATTAATTTAGAGTAAATTTGTCGTAAATATACCAATTTGGGGTAAATTTGTCATAAATATACCAATTTGGGGTTTTTAATGGCATTAAACTTATGAATTTCCACATGGCTTGCCACGTCAGCAACCACGTCAGCAAGGTTAACGGCAAAATCGAACGGAAGCTAACGAGGGTAGATTTGTCACATGTGTACCAGTTTGGGATTTTTTAGGGTATTAAGTCTAAATATTTTTGTAGTTTCACTTTAAAAAAAGGCTTTGTACCCTTCTCAAGTGCCTTTTGGATGCCTCCTAATCTGGCCAGCAAATTCCTTTTTCTTCTGAAAATGTTTCCAAAGACATTTTGATTCCACTCCTTGAGGTTGTTTTGTAGTTGGGACAGAGCAACATGAATCGGCAACTCATCATTCCAATTAACTTGAGCAAACTCATTTAAAAAGGTATGAGTTAGCTAAGCCGCTTCAAATAAAAAAGGCAGACTTACCTTAGGAGTCTTCCCCTATACAAAGTAATCAAGAGAGGATGATAGTCAGATTTAACTCTTCGAAGTACTCTTACTATCAAATCTGTAAATAACAAATGCCAAGAAAGATTACGCAATGCTTTGTCAAGACGCTTGCATACCCGATTATATCCATTCCACTTGGGCCCGTGCCATATAAATTTCATTCCCACCCAACCAAGATCTATTAGATGACATCTACCAATCCACTCTCTTTACCCAATTTATTTTGGAGCATTGACTGGGGCACCCTCTTTCATTTCGTCCAAAAACGCATTGTCGTGAAAATCACTAGTGACCATCCAAGGTTTTGTCATTGTAGCAGCTATCTGTTCAAGATGATCAGTCAATTGTGCTTAAGTTAACCCATCTGGTTTGGCATAGACAGCAGTTAAACACTAGCTTTTATCTGTTCAAGATGATCAGCCAGTTGTGCCTGGGGTCTTGCAACCTTAGGCAAGGCCTCTCTAGCAACGTTAGGGTTTTCAACAACATCTTCGTAATTATGAAAGTATAGCAAGGGCAATATCGGAAGAAAAAGTCTATTCACATTCTAAAATTTAGCATTCCAAAGCATGTCCAGACCCACCTTGGGTCTTAGCCCTAGGAAATGCAATTTGTCAAATGCCATTTGTATTTGGCCAAGGACCTTTAAGACCCCAAAGGGATTTGGCAAATCCAAACCAAATGCACCCCAAGCTCGTTTCAGCTACTTGAATTGAAACTTTAACACTTTGTTTGGGAAAAGACCGGAGAACAAGAGGGGATGCAAAAAATTGAGTAAATTTGAAGTTTTTTTTCAGAATGAGGAGGAAAATTTGAGAATTTGAGAATTTTCTTCACCCTCTCTGGTTTCCTCCACTCTTATATAAAGCTCAAGGAAATAAGGATTATGACACAACGCCATAGATACCAGATGAGGTGAGTGGTTGAAATACATAGAAAGACGAGTGACGGTGGAAATCAGATGCCCTGTAAAGGAACCTCGCAAGGGTAAGTTCAGGTTCACGTCACTTAAAGATATCTCCCTAGACCTAATTCAGTAAAAATCTTAAATTACTGAGCACAGGTCATTTACTAAGCTTAATTTGCTTTTTTAAACAAAAAAAAAAAATTATCTCACCATATACAAATGGACCGTTCTCGAGAACTAATGATCCGACACATTTCTTAGTAAACCATTTTTGTAAACAAAGCAACGTTATGCATTTTTATTATCAATCGCAAATTTCTAATTTATGGTATAACTTATTTTGCTCAAGTTATTTGAAATCAATCATAAAACTTAAAAATATTTGACATAATATCTAGAGTATGGTTCACAATAAACCTAATATTAATCTTAAAACGGTAGTATAGAAACTTCAACACCTTATTAGGTTGAATTTTGAAAAAATGGATAAAGAGAATTCACTAAACAAAATGGAATATAATAGTTGTTTTTTCATCTAAAATACAATTTATTTTAATCAAGTTGTCAAATTCAATAAATCAAAAGCATAGAAAATGAAGCAAAATACGAATCATGCTCCATCAAGATTACAGAAAAATTACTATTTATTTATCATCAAAATATTATAAATATTAAAATTCACAATCTATTGAAAACATAGTGTTTCTCCATTCCATTTAGAATTCAAAATGATAGATAATATAATTTATTATACAAATTCTCTTAATACGATATTACAACACTTCAAAAATACCGATAAGACATAGCTCACGAGCTTTCATGAACCTTACTTTGTTGTGCTGCAACTTTTGCCTTTTATTTCACAACTCAAATAGATTTTAGATGATTATTAAAGAGCCAGGGTGCGAAGCTTTAACTTAACCAAAGATACTTTAATTTAACTAAGTAACAGATAAAGAAATATAAAGATAGAGCTTTCAATATATCTCCTAATTTAGCTTTTAGAGCATTAAACCGCAAATAACAAACATATTGTCTTCCTTTTCCTTTTCCTTTCCACAAAATAATTTTCACACGAGTTATAGCCCCTTTTTTAACAATTTGTTTTGTTTTGTCGTAGCTTAAGATAATATTTCTGAAATGTCATTTTGGATTTCAATATCTTTCCCTATTTACAAAACATAACATTAGAACATCTCTTCTTTCCCGTATAAACTTCAAGATCCCTGTATATATGACATTTTATATATTAATATAATAAATATTGTTGTTTAATAACTCTTGAAATATTGTTGTTTAATAACTCTTGACTCCTCTTTTATTCCACATTTTTTTGGGGGCAATATTAACTATTTGAAATTGTTTTTATCGTAGAAGTCCCAGAGTCGAAACTTCGCAACTACTAATACATTTTAAGTAAATGGCCATGATGGTGGGATCATGTGCTAGTCTCCCCCAAAGTATAAGGGCCCAGACCTTCAATGCTGTCCGGGCACGAGGGCCCGTGGTGGAGTCCTTGGTTATTAAAAAAAAAAAAAACTATTCGAAATTGTGATTATCAACCTAGCCATGTTTCGTGCAGGCCAAGTGAACTAGTTATCGGATGGTTCATGAGCTTAAAAAAGCCTTCAAATATCCACCAAATGAGAAGGGGTGATGATAAACAGGTCATTAACTAAGGTTGAATACCTCATCGGATCACCCATCTGCGAATCATATTGAACGGCCCAAGCCCCTCCCCAAAAGGATAACCCTCTCGAACACAATCCGCTCCAAGGTAGGCTATATTTTCTATTATGATTAAGCGGGTCAAGGTAAGCTATATTTTCTATTAAGATTAAGTGGGTCAAAATCGGTTAATGGATGGTTATGAAATTATTGTTGACCGGGTCAGATACAAGTTAATGTAAAAATAAAATAAGAAAGTCTAATAAATGGATTAAACTAAGGAGACGATATCCAAGTAACCCTTTTAAGAGAAATAAAAAGAACAATTCTTTTTTAATAAATGTAGCCTAAATCTCTTTTTTCTTTTTCTTTTTTTGCCCTTATCCAATTGAATGCTTAACGTTTTGTTTTGATATATGTTGAGTATTCTCATGTGTAGATGAACCCAATTCAAATGAATTTTGACTCGAAAAATCATGAGGTTAATTTATTTCATAGAATGCCCATGAGAATTTTATATCAACAAAATATTCCTTGCAATTAATTACCACTCGCCATTCAAAGTGAAATGGGTAATTTTTTTCAGAAATATCTTTGAAAAAGGCATTGCTTATGACTTGATTATCGGCCCCTTTTGTAAAAATTGAAAATATTTTCTATCACTAGCGACACTTGCGATGTAATTTATTAAGGGAAAAAAAATGCAATTCGAATAGACAGTAGTGGTTTACAGAAAGACCCCTGAAAAAAGCTCATTTGTTGGGAAAGAGCAAAAATCCCATGCGCAATATTTCCCCAAACAAAAAAAAAAATCCTGAATTAAATTGCATTTAATGTTTGTATCCTCATGTCATGGCCAACACGGCAACACGGACCGTCGGATACCATCTCATTCTCTGGTTGGATCCGATCGGACGGATTAAATCCTTCACAGACAGAAAAAAGAAACTCAAATTACAAAAAAGAAAAAAGAAAAAAGCCGCTTCCTCAAAATCCACCGGCTGTTCCGTCAGCCGGTGCACCTCTCCGGTCACACGAACAGTCTCAGGAGCTCCGCGTCTCGCCTCGGCCACCCACCCTCCGTCGACCCGCTCCGCCACGTCGCCGTCGTCGTCGCCGACTCCTCCCTCTCCTCCGATGGGGTCGCCGGCCGCCGCCGCCGCCGCGAGGCGGGAGACATCAGGGACAGGTCGAGGCGATCCTCTTCGGCCTTCGTGGGCTCGTCCCGAGGTGGCTGATGCGGCGGCGGAGGCGGCGGCGGCGATGGTGGGCTACGAGGCCTGAAGTGGTCCGCCTCCGACACCGAGCTCCGGTCGAGCTCGAACGACGGGACGGCGTCCGCGGGCTCGAGGAGCGCGTGCGGCGCGCCGCCGCGGAGCACCGTGTCGACCGCCGCCTCGCAGAGCCGCCAGTTGCCGGTCCAGATCAGCCCCACCGCCCCTCCCACGGGGTTCACCGTCCTCCCCACCGCTTCGAACAGCAGAGACTGAAACAGAGCTGCGAAGAAAACGCGCGAAGAATCATCAAAACCAAGGTCGGACTCGACACTCACGACCCACATCGATAACACTTTGACACGACCGAATCATCGACGCGAGAATTCCAACACATGAAGATCGTACCGGGGCGGTGGGAGGCGGGGACGGCGGAGACGAAGGACATGAGGGCGGCGCGGCCGAAGAACTTGGCGACGAAGAGGGTGGCGTGGGCCTGGGCCTGCGGGGAGTCGATGAGCTGGAGGCACTGCCGGAGCATGCAGGTGTCGCTGCAGCCCTTGCGGAGGACCCGGCATCCATTGCAGCTCATCCTCTTATCATCCACCCAACTCGACTCCTCCTCAGAATGACAGAGAAACACAGAGACAGACAGACAGACAGACAGAAACAGAGAGGTACAGAGAGAGATGGCTATGGGGGAATTTTTCGAGCAAAGGCTTGCTCAAGAAGGGTAGATATTAGAGAGAGAGGGAGAGAGAGAAGGTGGAGGAGGGTTAACCATGGTTAGGTGAGGGGTTAACCGTGGTTAAGGGAAGATGGTACGGGTCATCATCATGGGGGATTCTTGGGTTCCGAGGAATTTGGGGGAGAGGGAGAGAGAGAGAGGCGGCTCCGTGTCTCCGCAGAAACGGTGCGGCGTTTTCCCTCTTCCCTCCGTCCCCCACCACCACCACCACCACCAGTCACCACCTCCACCTTCTGCAGATTCCTTCCTTGGCGTGGATGGATGCCCGTCCTTGCCTGCTCCCTACCGAATTTCCCTTTTTTTTCTTTTTTCCACTTTTGGGTTTCGTTTTTCTTTAAATAAGGGTTCTTATTCTTCACAGTCACATATTATTCTTTCCTCGGATGGAGGTTATAATCGAGAGCAATATGCACTTCTTCTTTTTAATTATAGTACATAACCAAAAAAAAAAAAAAAAAAATGCACGTCTTAAGTAAAAAACCATAGTGATGGGTCTTGTGCTAGCTTCCTCCCCAAGTATAGTCACTTTGTTGGGTGCTCGGCCGACGCCAGTCGATAGCCAAGCGTGCCATGATAGTCGGCAAGAGTTGATAGCTTGGCAGGTGGAGTCATGGGCATCAAAAAAAAAAAAAAAAATGAATGTGTGTCGATGTTTGTCGGAGAGTTTTTCCTCCATTAATCGTGATACTTTTAGGAATCCTTTAACGACAGCTCGAATCGAAACAAATCGACCAAAGTTGTATGTTAAATCTTAATTGATTGGGGACACATTATTAGATTTAATTTGAAACCAAAATCATTGGAGTGAAAACATTCACGAACATAAAAAGGGGAGATCGTCATATCTTGTATCATGCATCATATAGTTTGTTCGTATAAGTGTGCAACTGAGCATATATTAACCTCGCTAAAGTTTAGGTCAAAACAATCTAGGATAGTTGCACATTTATAAAACAAAAAAGGAAAAAAAAAAACCAATAACCTAAATGATCATAGTTCGTTCTTTTAGTTCAAATTCTATGAAGGTAGGATCACCAAAAAAAAATAAAAAAAAAAAAACCATTTACTCTTCATGTCCGAATCAAGTCGAGTATCAATCGGGGCCTAAACAGAATAGGTCAACAGAGTTGAGACATTTGCATTCTCTTACTTGACTAATTTCGCCATGCACATCAATGATCAATCCACATATGGCAGGCAAGACTTCGATTACAAAATGGCAGGCACAATTGTGAAGGTTGCTTTGATTGAAAAATATTAGTAGCATTAATGACTTAGACTACGATTTGGACCACTTGGCATTTTGTTTGTTCTTTGATAGTCCGATGACTTAAATTTTTTTTTTTTTTTGGTAAAGGTAAGAAGTGTAATAGATTTTGCACAAAATTACAAGGGGGGGATGCCTGGCACCAACAAAGGGGGTGCCAAGGGATCCAACGGACAACAAAAAGAAACCCTAAACAAGAAAGACTAAGCTAAAACCAAAACCCTCCATCAAAGAAAGATAGAAGGACTCAAGTCCCAGCTCTGTTGCAGTCTTCTGTTCTTCGGGGTATCTATCACATGCTTAAAGGTCGACGCCTTATCCTTGATTGCCTTCTGGAGATGCATCTTCATCGCCGGGAGGAATAAAGTCTGGTTTCTGAAAATAATATTGTTGCGCTCCTTCCAAATGATATAGCAAAGGGCTCCAAAGCTAAACCTAGCCAAAGAGTTATAAAAGCTCTTATCCGATGACTTAATTTTTATTGTGCTTGTAATAACTAATTTTGGTTGATCCTCTTATGATACTTTTTCTTACGATACTAAAATGTCACTTAACTATTGATTCTAACGACTCATTCAATATGATATGATATGTCACCAATTCAAAAATATAAATCGAATCAAGTATTCTTAAAATTAAAAATAAAAAACCCTACTTGGAATGCAATCGGAAGGTGGTTGTAATTAAGAAAAGAAGACTAAAATGGGGTCAATGAGGAGTCAACTATACTATGATGTTAGGCTTATCTTAGGTTTAAAAAAAAAAACCACCGCGTGGCACCTCTAGACTATATAAAATTTACTTGTCGAGATAACGAAAGAAGTTGAAAAAATGGAACCACAATGCATTGATTCGTGCTCGCCTAGTGTTGCCAAAAGGAAAAGTTAAAAGCTTTGGTGCGAGTGGCTATGATTCCAAGGTACCGAAAAAGAGGACGAGAGAGTACACATCGAAATCATAGTCTTCTACTCGAGTACGTGGCATCTCTATCCGATTACCAATATGGACCACTTGACCATAAACAAATTAATTAATCGATTGATCAATTAATATAATAAACCTAGAATAAATATACCCAAGTGAACTTTCCGACCCAAAATCGGCTTGTTTGTGGGGAATGGGATTCCAAATCGACAAACCACGTTGTCCCAATCTCATAGGTTGTCCTTGTTATTTTATTCATCAAAGGAATTAAATTTTAATTTTATCCCACGTTTTCACGAGGTCCAACATGGTTTCCAAGGAGGTTTTGTGGAGGTTGGGGCCTTGTCATGAGCTGGGCTGGCGCGTGTTACACGATCCCAAAGCTGTAGAGATTGTTTTGGACAGTGATGGTTTTGGCCTCATTCGCATATAAAAGATTTTGTGAATTTTGTTGGTATCACGATGCGGCTCATGGTGGATGGGAGAGGCAGCTCGAGGGGCCTTGGAAGTGGCGACTAGGGTGAGATCATGAATCCAACAAGGGATGAGGAGAGGAGAATCTCTTTGCGTTGGAGGATCCCCTTGTGATCACTGTCGTGTCGTGATTGAATTGATGGAGACTATCTTGTCCCCAATTTTATTGGGCATGTAATTTCAATGCTAAAGCACTAAAGAAAGGACATTAGAAGGTTTTGAGATTGGGATTGGCTCTTTCCGCAATGCCAATATTAGACCACCATAGAATTTACTCTCTCTCTCTCTCTCTCTCTCTCTCTCTCTCTCTCTTCTTTTTTCTTTGTTGTTGCTGCAATGTCGATATAATTGCGCACCCTCACCTCGCGACTATAATCACTAGATCGGAAGTTTACAACAACCGGTGGTGGTGATGCTGGAGATGGCAGTGGTCGAGATCTAGGCCTCTAGCAACTCCGGGGGGACGACCAAGTTTCATGATGATAGTTGTAGTAGTGGTGGCTTTGGTGGCGACGGTGACGGCCTGCTCTGCTCTACCAAAGGTAGTGCTCGGTCCACAGTGAAGAGGCAATGATGCTCGGTCTAGAAGGTGGTAATGACAATGGGTGGTAGTTGTTGCAAGGGAAACAAAATTAGGGTGCGTAGGGCGACTTTGTCCGATAGTAAAAAGATAGTTGTGGCAACCAACATAACAAAACTGCTGGAACTTGGGAGGACCATCCATGTCAACTAGTTAGCATTGTTAACTTTCCCATTGAAAGTATCACATTAACTAATTTTGAAAAAAAAAATCGAATACCTAACTAAATAAAAGAAAGGAATAGGTAATTCATTGTATAATAAGAAAGTTCATATGCTTTTTTCCACGAGAAAGTCCACCTCAAGCCGGTGTGCCACTCTCCTGATCTAGTCAAGATGCGAGTTAAAGGCCGAGTAGATATCCCAAACATGAAACCGATTGCACTCGATGGCACGGGGGAATGGAACCGACATCGTGTCTCCTAATCAACCTCACATACTTACGTGATCATTCTTTCAACGCCTGAATCACGACATGGAATGAGAAGTTGAATTACTTACAAAGTCATTCGTCAACAAAAACGAGAACCACCTGCTAGTGAACAAGGACTTGGAGAAGGGACAGACCCACCAGCCATGCCACGAGTCAACAGAATCGAACCGCAATATTTGTGGTATGTCATATTCAATGAAGAAAGAGACTTGCAATATTGACATATAAAGAAAGTCAAGTGATCTTGTTAATATAAAAATTCAAATTATTTAGTTAAAATGTAAGAAATCCATCTAAAATCTTAATTTGTCAAGTTAATAATAAAATTGTCTATCCATATATGGAAAATAATTTATTAAAAAATATTGTCTTTATTGTTTAAATTGTAGTTATATTGTTGTTCATGAAACCCTTTATATGGATAGCGATAAAGTGCAAAATGACTCGTAATTAATCATATTATTGCATTGTTTTGTGATTTACAAAGCCAATTATGGATGTTAATGGAGTGATATTTATCATATTCCATATGATTATATATATGAACGAATCACGATGAAGCATTCAAAGTGGTTGAACTTAAGTAAAATGAGATATCAAAATATTATAAGATAAGTATAATGTGACTTTCTTATTGTGCAAAAAGTGAAAAGGGTAATATGCATTATAAAAAAGGAGGAAATTGTAGTTATAATTAAATCTTAATGTTTTTATGTGGTAGGCTTCCCATTACGTCAATCATCTTTTATTTTGTTTACCAGTCAGCCTGTATTATTTCGATAGAGCATCGCCATAAGAAAAAGAGAACATCATCGAAATTTTGACTCGCAACTTTAAAAAATCACGCCACTATTTATTATGAAGATTTCGCCATGAAAAGAAAATTCATATTCTGTTTTTCTCATTTTTCAAATTGAAATGAAAAAATCGCCCCATGATTCTAAGAAGACTGCTTCAACGAAACGCAATTCATATTGCTCATTCCGTCTTTATTAAAAAAAAAGTCTTGTTTTGATATTTGTTGGAACAGAAACTTTAGGTTAGAAATGGTAAGAATAAACACATGAATTAAAGAATGTGATATAGGAAAGCAATTAAAATTTTATAAAATCCTGATCAAGAGGTAAGATAATCTTGGTACTAGTTCAATTTATGAATATGCAAATTTTCGTTCCAGCTATATAACAATATTTAATGACAAGTTTATGACTAAGAATGTAATGAATCAAGTGCCAAATTAGAAAAAGGAAAAGCACAACAATTAAAATATCCTCAGACATGCCTTATCACTTCCTTACTATTTAAAATCACTTTATTTAATACAGTTTTCAATATTTTCCAAAAGAAAAACGTTATTTTAGGTTACGTGAAAAGTAGTCAATTGTGGCATTGAGAAAAGAAGGAGAAATCATTGTAATTTCTTCAAGAAACCACGTCACCAATTTACTATTCACACACCTTTCATCTTAGATTATATGATCCCTTATCCGATCAATTATTGTTTTTTGGTGCATTGAAGGAGACTAAATTGACCACGTTATCAACACTACCAAAGAAAGGACATTTAGAAGGTTTTGAAATGTGATCAACTCTTTTCACAAGGCCGACATCAAACCACCGTAGAAATCATTCTTTGCCATTGTCGTCGTTCTCGCCCCCACCTTGCTACCATAAGCACTGCAGTGAAGCTCTAGAACGGGCGGCGGCAGCGGCTGTGATGTTGGTGATGGTGGCGGTTGAGATCTTTCCCTCTAGCAACTACGATGGTCATACGGGCGGTGGCGGCGACAGTGGTGGTGGCTTGCTTCAGTAAAGGTAGTGCTTAATCCATGGTGAAGAGGCATTGGTGGCCAGTATGAGACAATGGTAATTTTTCTAACGGAAGTATCATATCAACCGTCGGATGTTTAACTAAATTATAAAAAAATTAAAAATAAAAAAAGAAATATGATTCTTTTCATTGTATAATAAGAGAAAGTTCACATTCTATTTTTTAGGAGGAAGTCCATTTTAGGTACGTGCACCCTGAGCTCAAAAATTGGTTTACTAATCTCGTGATCCAATTAAGACATAAGCTAGAGGTTGACTTGCTCGGTGATATATGAATTGAAATCTGGGTCGAGCTTCTAATTATGTATGCATGATTACAAGTCCGTTCTTTCAAGGGACGTGAAATAGAAAGTGCTTCATAGAAATAACTTTCAAGAAAATATTTTTTGAATTTTCTGGCGTTCAATTCGTGAAAATAAACTAGTGAAGAAAAACATTTTCTACTATTGGAAAAATCACCTTCAAAAGTAAGGAAAATTTTTTCTACTTTTCAAAAAGTGGAAAATATTTTTCATAACTTTCCTCATCTCACATTCTTTCACCAAATATATTTTCTTTTCTTTTATGTTTTTTTTATAAGTACACTATGAGTGTCAAAAATTATATACGATGCTCACTTAAATATCAAAAGTTTTCATTAACTCATTTAAGTGCTAATTAGAGAAAAAAATGATCACTTAAGTGCCAACGATAAGAAATTTTAGCTAAATAGATTAAGTGGCATTTATAATTAAAATTATAATATGACTTGGCATATTTTTTAAAAATTCTAGTTCACGTGACATTTCCACTTGCTGTGTTTGGTATTAAAGTGATTTTTTTTTTTAACAATGATTGATATTTAAAAAAAAAAAAATTGGTACTCAAATGATCACTACTTACAACTTTTAGACTATACCATTTAAAGGTTATATGCTGACCAGGCATACAACAAGCTATGTAACATTGAGAAATTAATAAAGTATAGCCATGTTAGATTTCCAACAATCTAGATCAGAGTTAATATTTAAGTGATCACTTTTTTTTTTTTAAGAAAGTGACACTTAAGTTATTCGAAAAATACTTTTAACACTAAAGTAAACACCATACATAACTTTTGACAAGTCTAATATACTTATCCCGTTTCTTTTTCTTTTTATTTTCTTATATATATATTTAATTTGAGTTTTATTGTTTGCTTTTTCTTTTTCTTCCTCCTTAGCCGATCGCCGACAACAACGATGGCTAGCGACCAACCATAGATTAGCTCAAGCTCACCAACCCATGTCTTGGTTGATTGCCAAGCAACCAGCCATCACCAAGGTAGGTAACGTCAAAGGAAGGAGGAGGAAGAAAAGAGGGAGGAAGGACAAGAAAATTAATAAAAAAAAAATTAAATTCTAAAAAATAAAAAATGAAAATTCTTAAAAATATATATTAAAATTTAAAAACTTTGGTTGATTAAAAAATTAAAATTCGATTTTTTTTTGGTAATTTTTCATAAAAAAAAATAAACTTAGATACCAAACCATAGAAAAAAATTTCAATTTATTTTCAAGTTTTAGCCCAATATTAAAAAATATCATCACTTATTTAGAGAATGATTTCATAAAAAATATCTTTCAAAGCATAATATTTTTTGCAAAATGAACGAAGTTTTACAATGTCGTTACGCAACGAAAATGAAAATCATATGCTAGTGAACGATAATTGTCGAGTTCCGACAACGAAAGAAACGATGGTCGAGGAGGGCCATCGAATTTGGCTCACACGAGGTTGGACGGACTCTGGAGAGGAGACAGACCCACGAGCCCCGAGCCAAACTTTATTGACTCCTGCAGGGGGCAGACCACTCCCTCGAGCCGCCACCCCATGATTGTGTCCTTGGGATAATTCGTGACATGTCCTTGGACTTGACCAGCACGTTGGACGAGGTTACCCTGAACCGGGTCGACCAGCCTCCCGTCCTTGGCCTTCCGACAATGTCCCCGAGCTCTCTGGCCTCGTTGACCTCAAGTCCCTCTACCTAAACCAAAATGTCTTTTTCCGGCAGCTTACCCACCTCCCTCACCGGCCACCACTTATGAGAATATTTGTAATGCAAATGATATTAGTAATTGATAGTTGATGCTGAAAACTTATTGATTAGGGAAAGTTGCAGCTCTTATGAAAATGTACAATTTTTATGAGAAGTTACGATAATTTTGAAAAGATACAACTCTTAAATGAAAGGCACCTGTTAAAATCGTTAATGAAAGTATATATTAATAGCTTATATAAATAGAGCATGGTCTTTTCTCTTCTCAAAACAATGAAAAGTTATATAATATTCTCTTAGATAAAATATGTTAATACAAAAGTGGGTTAATGGAGAAAATCGAATTTCTTCATTTCTTATGTTTCTACCATGATTATTTTAGGGTTATTATTATGGATAAACGTAAGTCCTTTTTTTTTTTTTTTGTAACTGATGACTCCACCATGAACCCCTGTGCCCAAATGGTTCTTGAGGGCCGGGCCCTTATGGATAAATATAAGTCTTTTCAACCTTCACAATGAGGGAGATACTCTCAACCAATGGAGATACTCACGAATAAGTGATAAATGTAAGTCTTCATCCCTCTTAACGTGAAGATTTAAGATTCTTTGATTTTGAATTTCCACATGAAGAATTACATTATTGCTTACACCACTACCTTATGATCCTTGTACTCGTCGCGAGCAAACTGCATCTCTAGCCAAATACTTGGCGGTCAATAACCCCACAAATTTATCTTTCTCGAATGCTTTGACATATGCAAAAGAGATGATCTTCTATGGAAAATTTGAGGTCCAGTTGCCCATTATGCACAAAACAAAATGAATGGTCTAAATTGCACCGTTGCTTGTGAGAAGTAACGGTGCTATTCTCCTGGCGTAGTCCGTGTTTGAATTACTTGTTCAAGAAACCCCTCATATAGTGCTAGAGTGTAAAATGACTCATAATTAATCATACTATCGTGTTGTATTTGTGACATACGAAACTAATAGTAAATATTTGTGTAGTAATATTTATCATTAAATTAGGTATAAGATTATAAGAATCGAACAACCCCTTGAACTACTTCATGATGAAGCATCATTAGTGGTTGAACTTAGCTAAGGCGAAATACTTAAATATTATAAGATAGGTATACCATGTCTTTCTTATTATATGGAAAGTGAAGAAAGTAATATCCATAATAAAAAAGAAGAAGAAAGATGTAGTCACAAACGCATTGAGGTTTTTTTTTTTTTTTACTAAACAACGGAAAATATTTTCCAGTTGATTTTCATATCTAAGCCAAATAACAAAAAATCTAATTTAACTTTCCTAAATAGATATACACTATTCACGTGTTAATAACTTCAACATGGGCAATCAGGAAACTAGGTACGGGTACCAGAGTCTCGAGTGTGGTCTCGATGGACCTTGACCGAAGGCGTTGGGAATCAAGACACAAGCACATAGGTCTTGGGCTCAGCCTCAATAGCTCAAGCATGGGCATTGGGTGCTCAAGCATAGTCTCAATGCACTTGGCAATGGCCTTTGTGGACTCAACCTAGGTGTTGAGGATCCAAGCTCGGCCTTTATGGACCTGGCCTAGGTGTCAAGCATGGAGCGTGACCATGATGGATTGGGCGCTAATGTCGAGGGCTCGAGTACAAGCACCAAGTTCACAAGTTTGGCCTCAATGGAGCCAACGCAAGCCTCGGTGATTTGAGCATCAAGCCTAGCCTTGATTGACCCTAGCCGAGGTGCCAAAGACCTGGTCTTGGATAGTAGGAACTTGAGAATCAATATTGGAGTTTTCATGCTTAAGTGTTGAGTTTCAAGTCAAACGATAATACCTAGTTATAGTTTCAAAAATGACTTCCTATTATTTAAAAGGGAAATCAGTTTATGAATTGAAGCATAGGTTTTTCGTTGATTAGAAAAACATTTTTAGTTAACTTATTATCTTAAGCGAACCAAATGCTGGAAAATGATAAAAATGCTTTTCAGGAAAATGTTTTACATGAAATAAATTGAACTTTTAAACTGAAAGCTTTTGCGTGGCAAATCACTTGTTACATTAATAATTTTTACCTCATCTATTGGTTAGCCTATATTAATTGGATAGAAAATCACCATAATAAAAAAGAATATCGTCAAAATTTTAACCCTTAACTCATAAAAAGAAATGCAACCATATACTATTTAGATTTTGCTACAATGGAATTGACATTATATTTTCTCATTTTTCAAATTGAAAAAAAAAAAAATCACCCATGAATTCTACGAAGACTGCTTCAACGGAATGCAATTCATATTCCCCATCTCATCGTAATCAAAGTATTTCGTTTCAATATGCTTTAAAATAGAAACTTAATGATAGAAATGGCAAGAATATAAACACATTAATTAAAGAGTGTAACATAGGAAAGTGATAAAACATTTTGAAATACTGTTTGAGAGGTAAGAAAACCTTTGAACTTTTGAAATTCATCTAAATATATAAAAATATTTCCTAGAAATAAATAGAAAAATATTTAATAATAAATTTATAACTAGGAGTGATTCGACCAAAAAAACCTAGGAGTGTAATAATAAGTATAGTGCCCAAATTGAAAAGCAAAAATCAAAACAATTAAAAAGAGCCTCAACATGCCTCGTCACTTCCTCACATTTTAAACCATTTTATGTAATTTAGTTTTCTATATTTTGCCAAAGATAATAATTATTTTGGGTTAGGTGAAAAGTACTAAAGTGTGGCATTGAAAAGATAGAAAAAAATCATTGCAAATTGCTCAAGAAACCACGTGACAAATTTACTAGTCGCATCCCTTTCACGCACACATATATAATACTTAGGAAGTACAAAGTAAACGAATAATGCTGGTCACAAGTAACAAACTAAGAAAATTGTGCAATTTATAATAAAATCGAATTTCGATATTTCTGTTTCCTAATTTTAAATTTAATTTTGTAGAGGCTTTGGAATATTCGTAAATAAAATCTTTGGTGGGACACTTTCTTTTAATGAGAATTGGTGGGACATGTTAATGATGTTCTCGTCCTCGACCTCTCATCGCCATTGCCTTATGATCAAAGCATGTGCAGATCTGAAATCATCATCCACAATGGTGTCAATGGTCCTACATATGCAAACCTTGGATTCCATTCAAGGAACAGTAAATCTCATAAGTTAGATAAATACTAATTGAAATCAGTACATGGCCTAATTACATGTGGCAAAAGGAATCTATGTCATATACCTAATTCACATTATGAATGTCCAAAAAGCCCTAAACCTATTATATGGCAAATAATTTAGTTATGAAATTTTGAGTTAAGCTAATTTAGTTATAGACCTTATGAAATTTTGAGTTTAGCTAATTTAGTTATAAACCTTTTGATGATTTATCAATATTATTAGCCAAAAATCACTAATGTGGATGTTGGTCGTCATACATGGCATAGATGTTTTGACGATTTCCGATCAAAATTAGCCAACAAAACTACATTGACAAATCATAAAATGTTTAGGATTAAATTGAGTAAATTAAAAGATTTATGACTAAATTAGCCACTATATAATAATTTTAGGACTCTTTAGATAATTTTCCCTCGAACATAGGATTAAGAAAAACGAAAGTGAAGCTGACTTTTTTTTTCACTAGACTGTAAAAAAAAAAAAAAGATCACAAAAAAAAAAATGAATAGAGATTTCTTATCAAAAATAAAGCCAACTTTAAAAAAAAAAAGGAAAAGGAAAAACCTAAGATATAGGTTCAAAGATAAACTTTCTCAATTTCACAAAAAAATTACCAAAATTATAAACAATTCCCACAAAAATTCCTATAAGACTTCTAAATGATGTCAAAGGGGTCCTCCAAATGAAAAGAACTTGGGTGAGGCTTTCTTCAAAACCCGGAAAGATAGATTGTCTGCACAATTTGCACACTTAACTTTGATTTTTGAAGCCCTAGAGTAGGATTAACGAGACTACAATCACATCACATCCCACTAAACTGTGTGATTGGCTGCTAACATTCCAACCACCGGTACCTTTTCTTACCCAACAAGCCAGAACACAAAGAAAAGGGAAAGGGGAAAAATAAATGTTTTTTCTTTATCTTACCAGCTTCAATTGAGACACTCTATATCCATTTTGGGTGCATTGAATGAGGACAGCAGCTTCCCCATGACAAGAACATATATGTCTAAAACAGCCACCCAAAAAGATGCAAAATTGCGGATCTATTCCACCACAATCAAGTTCAAAGTAGTCAATTGAAATAAATCAAAGATCCCCAGAGAAACTGTCTAGTTCTTTTTTTCTTTGGCTCATTACAGATACCAACTTCTTACACATGACTATTTAGCGGAAACCCGATTGAGATATGTGTGACTGTTTGTCCATGGGATTATGGAGCACAGTATGCCACTGCCGGTTGCAGAAGTCTTATCTTTAGAATGGTAGAACGGGGTTATAAATCACACGGATCCTGCACTTTATCTTGATTTGTTTTGAAGAAATGAGCCGTGCTACAGCTTTACAGGATCAGATGGGGAAATCCACCATCAGAATATCGAGATTTCCCTCCAGTCCATCAATAATTGTACTACTCACATAGGTATTATAAGATGTATAATCAGATCACGAACTTCATAATTTGCTATAATCATGTGAACAATTAACTATTATCATGTGAACGAACATTATATATACAATGCTTTCCCTTTACCCCGAACACAGGACGTGTTCTTCTTTACATTAAACCACTGATGAGGAAGCCATTTTCGTTTATCATGGAGATACAGGAAATACAGAACAAGAATGGAAAAAATCTTACAACCTTCATGGTGGCATCCCTCGGTGGAAGAACAAATGCACTTGGGTTTGAGTGTAACGTTAGCTTTTGAGTATGAGTAGTCAGATAAATCAGCTTAACCATGTGCTGTTGGAGTTCAGGTCATTGGTAGATGATTCTTTTGTAATATATGTGTTCTCAAGCTACAATCCTTCACCTGGCGGTACAACTATATGGATAAGTATGTTAAAGTAGTAGTATTTTGAAGGGAAGCAACGGATATCTGCTTACCTGCATAGCAGTCAATGTGGACAAAAAGTCCTTGCACTGTACCAGGGAAAGCTGCTCCTTTGCTGTGACATTTACAAGTTCAGCCAAGAACGAGTTCATTTCCTCCACCTGCGCATCCAATAGCATAAAAAATTGTATCACAGACAAGCACATTGATGAGGTCTACATAGAGTCTTCACTTTCTTTTACAGTTAATTTGCAAGACCTAGATGCAAGCAACAAATTATTAAGTTTGGCAACCCAAAAGGAGTTTACACAAACCCAATTATAAAGACTAGTTAACCTTCAGTCATGAAACCAGGTTTTTATATACTCAGGATGCTCGACATAACAGTTATGTCACAATATCACTTTTCTTATCCTTTACTTCTAACTATCATAAGACCAGTCTTGTAGTCTCCATAGAGACTGCATTTTTTTTTTTTTTTTCATGAAATTGAACTCTGCAGTAAACAATGAGATAGCAAAGGAGATCCCAAAGAATTGAGTCCTGTTTTGGGCTGCAGATTTCTAGTGATTGATACATAAGTAAAGGGCACTTTAACTTGGTCTGAATTGATTCATTGCAGCAGTTTCATCAGGAAGAATGGTATTTACATTCATAAATAGGGCTTTCTGTCTTTTGGCATACATTAAGTCACAATGATAGAATCAACCAGGTGATCTCCAGAAGGCATACAGGTGAGAAATATCACACTTCTAAATTACGCCTATTAGAAAAAACCACACTTCTAATTTGGAGTTTAATTAACAAAGAGGAAGTGAGGGAAGTGTGTCTCAAGATGAAACTTTTCGGTTGATGACTAGTGACTTTTGGTGATAAAAAAAATTGAATACTCTCTACTGGATGGCAAAAATGCCCAGAAGCATGCATGCTTGCGGTTGGTTTTAAGCAGATTTAAAAATAAATCAAATGCGGGATGAGGATTGGAATGGGAAATCAAATTACAAAAATCCTTTACACGCAGGTGCAAATGTTTGCAGAACAATAATTTTAAGCGAGTCGATGGTTATCATGCAGTAAAAAAGCCGAAATAAATTCACCTTCAATGAAAGTGAGCATATTGAGGATGCCATTGCTTGCATCACATCAACTGCTGAACCCATTGCATCCTTCAGCTTGTGTACATCGGCCTGCTATTAAAACGAATCTCTTAATCACCAACTTTGAATAGTGAAAAAGTTTATAATGGGAGGTGAACTACAGGATAATTGAAGTAGAAAAGCTCAGGAGCATACAATTGCCTTCCCAATGACTGGAAGACGAAGAGTGCTTGCTCTCAGAGCTTCGGTTGCCCCGAGCAAGGAACTGGCATGATCTCTATCAAGGAGAGACCACTCTTCAAGATAGGAAATCTGCATTTATGGATATGGGTTTGAGAAGACTCAGATTTAGAATTCCGACTCAATAATGGGAAACACACTTAATCTAGAACCATGTACTAGAACCATGACAGAGGAGAAAAGCAAGCCACTATCACACTGAAAAAGAAGCCCAAAAATAGGGACCCCAAAAAGTTTTTGAGACATTAGTTTAGGACATTATTGAATTACAAAGACAGCAAGAAGCTTCAAAGCTGTTAAGAAAAAGATGCAGCAGAGCAGATCATCGACGTATGATAAGAAGAAATTAAGAAAAACTAAACAAATGGAAAAAGAGTAAGGCTCTTACTTGTCCCTTTAGGATAGATGTTAGCTTCAACTTTTGCCTGAGCAGCAACAACTTCATCCTTTTAAGTGTGACAGAATGTTGTAGTTCTGAGATGGTTACCCAAGAATTCCATATAATTTTCTGGTACACAAGCACCAAGCTACATTAATACTATTTATATCCGGTCCCAAGTCTACCACAGTTAGTACACTTTGACACACAGTAGAGAGATGATAGTCAGAAAGAGATTCATTCCAGATTGTCAGAACTAAGAATAGTCCCAACATTAATCAAACAAAAGAAAGTCAGGAAATTAATAGGTAAAGCAACAATTCAGCCAAAATCTAACACAAAAAGAAAAGGGGGGTTCACTATTGGAGCAACACCGCCCCTTCCAGCCACCTTCATCATCCTGAGAGTAGAAAAACAATTTGAATTGATTCTCCTTCTTGATTTGGATTGACTTCCTAGCATTTCACATAAAAAATAAGATGACCGATTTCTTCTGCTAGTATCGATAGCAGCTTACTAGCAGTAAAGCTATTAAAAGGTAAGTTCTTAAAACTATTTATCTGGCAAAACTTAGTCCATTGAGTTTTCCATGTCTGGCTCTTGATTTTTGTCCCCAGTTCATATGGAACTACATTAGGAAAATAAGTCAAGATAGATGATTTGCCCCTTTTCAGTTCATGCTCTGTTTGTAAGAGCATAACATTGAAACCAAGCAAGCTCTTGTACTCCTTGTAGGACGTGATTGTATGATGACACCTTGATTTAAAAACACCATATGGACAGAAAAAGAAAAGAGAATTTGAGCTGACATGTATTGAGGAACCGAAATTCCCCTCAGACTTATGCAATTCTCCATTTAACCCACGATATACATGACTTGACTCACAAAAATACAAGAATTAGCCTGCATACATTCTTAACACATGCATATCTTCCTGATCCCCAATTATTCAATATATTAAATTCTGTAATTAGGTGCCAAGAGAGCTCATTGAAGATGGTTAAAACGCACTGCATCTGCTACAAATTCTACTTGTGATCAGTAAGTTCTATGATATTGCTGATCTCCAAAAGTAACCTTCCTTTTGTAGAGTTGATAGTTCCAAATGAGCATCTTACATGTCACAATGCAAATTTGCTAGACATCCTGAAAATCATCACTGGCATCGGCCTCTTAACTATAATATATTGATATACAAGTTGTCAGATTCGGTATGTAAATATTGACAACTATCAGTATTAACTCTTTTCACTGCGTGACATATCATGCATCTTCATCCATACCTTACAGTCAGGTGATTATTAGCCATTTTCTTATAACTTGGAAGGTAGACACAAACAAGAAACTCAGAGGCAAGCCGACAAGTAAACTTTAGGAGCCAAAAGAATACTCATTATAACCCTGGAACAACCCCACCCCCCCCCTGACCTTTATTCTTTCAGGGTAAAAAAGGAGAGAGAGAGTGAGAGAGAATAGTGCTAAGCTTTTCATCTGAGGCTGATGAATTTACTTCTTGTGGTTTTCATCCCAATAATATTTTCTTTGAGAAGTGTCTAAAGTTCTATCTTCAAATTTTCAGTCTGTTCATCTATTTCGGAGCATGATTTGAACAACATTGACCATTTCGAAGTGTAAAGTTTTCCAAAAACACTCCTTTGGTAAAAAAATGAAAAAGAAAAAAGAAAAATCGGAAAACAACTCTATAAGTTGATATGCTGCTTGTCACCAGCAGCAAATAATGTAATCCATAGTGGACATACACTATACTAGGAACAAATTAAAAGATGAATATCCAATTACAATAATCAACGTGTAGTTATCTCGACAGAAGTCTAATTTAAATTGAATCCAAAGGAAAAGCAAATTTTAACAGTTAGACATTCTACTGCACAACATGTCCACAAGCCAATCCAAACCTCAATTACAGTGGGAAGTAAACTCCTGTATATGCATAAAAATCATTCACTTACCTCAGCATTTCTTCTCTGTACCACGGAGTTAGCATCAACCCTTGCATTCACAAACCGCCACTGCAAGTAGCGGTTATACAGAAGCCTAAGCATATGTGCATCAACAATGCGATCCTCCCCCATCTTCCCTCTCCGAACGTCCACAGAGAAACTCAGAATCGAAGAATTAAAATTAGAACTACTAGTCAAGCTGCCAGAACCCGGTCTAACCCGAGAAGGACTGGACATCCCTTTCGATGGGGAAGGCGATGATGGAGTCCATGCTTTACCTGGAGAGGCAGGCCTTGAGGACCCTCTAATGGGAGAGGCCATCGTTCTCGACATTGAAAGCGAGCCATCAGCACTAAATCGCTTCGACTGCACAGGCTTGTCAGAGGATGCTGTTTTCGACCCCGGACTCGATAATGGTGAGCCGGGATCTTGCAGCCGCCTCAACCTGCTGTTAGTTTCCTGCCAAAACCTTGCCGACACAACAATCCCCCGGGGGGCATTCTTCAGCTTGGCAATACCACCAACGCCACACTCTTGTAGACCAGAAGTGTCACCAGAGGACACGCTATCAGTATCAGAAGTACCGTCACAGAAAAGAGCCGATGGATATCTCACTGAATTTCCATCTGACCTTTTAGGAAACACCTTATCTGCATTGCCCATATCCAAGCTTAATCTCCCATCAAACGACGTCCTTCTACTCTCCACAATCATTGATTGCTGCATTGCCTTGAGCACATTCCCAGATCCAAACCCACCCAGCTTCTTCCTAACCTCAGCCCCGCCCGAACAATCCAAGCTCCGCGTCAAGGAATTGCCATTCGAAGCCAAATTCCCTTGCCGGATCCTCGCCGGCCACCGGTGCTGATCCCCCGGCCTCGAATTCTCCACTTGATCTCCGTTCGGATCTCTCGCCGGAGTCGCCTTCCTCCTCTCCGGCGTCGCTTTCCGCGCCGAAGCTTCCTTGGCCTTGTTCACCGGTACCGAGAAGGCCTCCCCTTGAAACGACACGGACAAGCTCCTCTTCGACGAGGCGATCAGCATCTTCGCCGCCGCGGAGACTTCGGCCGCATTGCCCTGCCGGGCCGGCGAGCCCGGCCGCGGGACTGGCCTCGCGTTCGGCGTCGTGGGCCGCCTCCGGTCCACCGACTGCGACCGTTTCGGAGCCGGGGAAGCCGAGGGCGTCGAATTGGAGGATCGAGCGAGGACCGGGGACGCGAATCGGCGAGCACCGGAAGCAGCCGGCGGGGGCGTCGCCGCCGCCGCCGCCGCGGAAGCCGAAGGGGAAGGGGAGAGGTATCTGGAAGAGACCGGCCGCGATTTGGGTCGCCGGGAATTGAGGCCGCCATTGCCGCCGTCCCTCTCGCCGTGCGAAAGAGAGGATTTTGCAGGCGCCCGAGCCGAAGAAGACGAAGATGGCGGCGACGGCAATGGTGGGTTGCTGGCAAGGTTGCCGGGGCTTGGTGGGTCAGAAATGGCAGCCGCCACCGCCATTATAACGAGGAGAGAGAGAGAGAGAGGGAGCAGCTCAAGAACCTCTCCCTCTGCCTCACATTGCCATTTGCACACACAGAAAGAGAATTCCATTCTTGCAATGATGAATCTTCTTGTGGTTGTCATGGGCATGCCTCAATTGCTACAAGCAAAGAAAAGCCTGCAAAATCAAGAACTGCTCCTCTCCCATCTTTCCCATCTTTCCCATCTTTCCCCATCTTTCCCACCTGCCCATCTGTTCTGGAGAGAAGTGAGGAATGGAGGGGGAAAGTGCATCTATGCCTCCATGGAAACAGTTGGGGAGCAGCACAGTGCCACTCAGAGAGAGAGAGAGAGAGAGAGAGAGAGGGAGTGTGTGAACTTTTTGGGGTGAGGGGTTACTTTCTCCTCCCGGGGAAACTTTGGAGGGACGTAATGGGGAGGCAAAGGGAGGACCGGCATTTTCGGCGTGTTCAATTTGCTTTCCATAAAGTTAATAAAAGTTTTTTGGGGATGGTTTTTTGGTACAAGTGTCATATCAAATCGAAAACTTTCGGTAAAAACGACATTTACGTTTGCGGCATCAGAAAAAATTAACCACGTAATGCACTTGGTCACCACAGATTTTTCACCCCGAGATCAAATTCTCGGCTCGCGGATGCTCTTTTCCTTGTACTAGGTTGATGAGGAATTTCAGTAATTTAATGTAACGACTTGCTGAAACTCCAACTTACACATAGGTCTCCAATACATAAAACATGACAACATTACTTACAGGAAGGCCATTAGGTTGACCGTTTAGTTCGACAATGGAAGATTTCAGACCGAACTAGATCATCATATTTCAGTTTTGTTCAGTTTATAAACTGAATTTTAAGACTGAAAGTATCATAACTATACTTAACAATAACGTGTCATGACAATGGTAAATTGAGCTCCCTAATTCCTAGAATCAATGGGAACGTAAATTGGTATGCCACATGTTATAATACAAGCATTTTCATTATTTTTTGTAGTTTGAATGAGCAATCGAATTATGGTAGTCGTCGTCCTCTCTTTAATTCCAACGAATTGGTCGAGTTGTAAAATCAGTTGGTTTTTTCGCGTTTCAAGAAAAATGAGATCGTAGGCTCCTGCTTAATGCAATCATGAGGTATAATTTTTTTTATATATATATAAATCCCTAATCTTCTGTGAGGATGGCCTGCTTTTGATTGAACCTGATAATACAAAAGTTCATTAACGATTCCGATATCGCTACACCAAAAGAGAAAAACATCATCTAACTCTACTCTCCAAATCATGTGACTAAGGAGGCTTGGGACCGACATGGTAAGAGCTTAAGCAGTAGAATAACGTTGGATGTGTACAAGTCAAGGAGAAGTACAAATTGCCGTTCGATGTCGACAAAGATCTAATTAATGTTCTCCCAAAAGATCCCACTTCTCTTTCAATCGCTGTCGATGGATACATCCCTTGCCTCCCACGCGTTTCATTAAGCTTCCTCAGGATTCCTGCATTCTAATCTCTTCTTCACGCCACATTGCCTGTACCACAAGGATGTGGAAAATTCTATCTTACTTTAGGGGGAACTGAAAAATGGACGCAAAAGGAAAAGGAGAATTTGCATCATCGCTAAGACATAGTTACATCAACTTCCAACACGACACCTTCGTATATCAAATTAAAACCAAAAGTGCTCATTTCTATGGTTGTTTCCTAATGAAGTCAGAGCAATTTATGTAGTGTTCTTCCATCTACAAGAAGGACATAAATATAGAATCATTCCAATATTTTAAAAGAGCAGTATAAATAAGTCCCTTCAATCATCAAGGAAATTCTCTCTCTATTTGACACGCATAGCGCATGCATTGTCTTGAAAATAGAAGAGAAATTGTAAAAAAGAAATAGATAAGTTCAGAAGAATTACAAAATGAATGTTGCAGTAGCTATTTTGATTTTGTTTTTTGGTCGGTTGTTGCAAAAGCTTCACTTAGGTGAAATGGGCTTAGTTCAGAACCTTCACTCTATTTCCCAGAGCGTGTCGCCGACCGTCCCTGAATCGTTCTGATGATGGACATTACTGACCTGCACCTGATGTTGTTAACTATTAATTGATTTGGAATATTTTGAAAATAAAAGATTGACCTCTTCCTCTTTGCATCTCTCGCTCTCTCCTAGCAGCCCTGACCAGTGGAGCTTAAGCTTAAGGCGTCCATGGCCGCTCACTGCTCATGCACACGGCATCCATGGCTGCGATTCGCTTCGGTTTGAACTTGCAGCATCCATGGTCGTTGGTCCCTCGGAGCTCACAGCGTCCATAGCTGCAATTTGCTCAGACTCGAGCTCACTGCATCCCCACTTGCTTGAGCTCGAGCTCAGGCTCGCGGCCTCCATGGTCACTCGTTGCTCATGCTCCCGGCATCCCTGGATGTTATCCAGTCTGGCTCGAGCTCATGATATCCATGGCCGCATGATATTGAGTTTGTGGCGTTCGTTGCTGCTCATCACTCGAGTTTGTTGCGTCCATGGCCGCGATGCGCTAGCCCTTACTGTGTACATGGCTACTCACTGCTTGACCTCACGGCCATGTTCACCGAATCTGAGCGGGACCGCGGAGATCAGCGTGATTAATGTCACTGAAAGTGGTCCAAGGCTGTAGGGGCGATGGCCGATGGTGGGATAGTGTGAATGTGGGAGATTTAGGGTTAGGGTTTTGTTTAGTTTTTAATTTTTTTATGTTTGATGATTTGGAAGCTATGTTGCACTATATAAAATTGAGTGAACTATAACATGACAGGCGTACTTCGACCGTTCATTTCAGCAATCTAACCGTTCGTATTAGCAAAATCCGACTAGAAATCAAAAGAGAATAATGAAAGCATTAATGGTAGAACATTGTAAAAAGCAGACGAACTCTTTAAAAAAATAAAAGAAGGAAGATTATGAATTTCAAGCAAAAATAGTAAGATCTATCATTATAAAAAAAAAAAATTGAGTTTAGGGTGGAAATTGAATAATTGTATTATTATTATTATTATTATTATTATTATTATTATTATTATTATTATTATTATTATTATTATTATTATTATTATTATTATTATGTTGGTAAAAGTAAGGAATATATTGAGTTTTAAACCAACTATACAAAAGATCTGGTGCCACAAACTTTCACTCAAAGTGACAACAAGTCAGAATAAGTGAAAGGGAAATAAAAGAAAGCCAGCCGCAAACAAGGCAGCCGACAAAGCAAAGAAACAGCCTAGATCACAGGCACAAACAACAACAAGGACCCGCCACAAAGGCAAGAAGGATTGTATTATTTTTTTCTCCTCCACAATGTGCAAGAATGTTGTATTTATACAAGGCAAACACCTGAATAGGCAACAACTGAAATAAATATACAAAAAAAGGATGTCAAGGCAAGAATCGTGCATATGTCCTCTTTGGTCTTTCGTGTCCTCATCTTGAATCTTGGGCTCCAGTTTGCATGAACATTGCAGGATGTCATTGCTTGATTGAAGCTGTATTATTCAGTTCCACATTTTCTACATTGCCTTAACCAAATCCTATTACATTCCATCCGCAAACTGGACTTTGGAGATGTCTGTAGACCTAGTTCGACAGAAGCTTATCCTGCTAACGGCTTGGTAATAATATCAGCAACACGACGAGTGATGAGAGAGACAAGAGCAATAGCTACTTTTTCTATAAACAAAGTGGTAATCAATCTTAATATTTTTGGTGTGCGCATGAAAACCAAGATTAATTGTGAGATGAAGCATCAACATACTGTCATGGAATATTATCAATGGATCTTTCAAATAAAGTCCGATATATTACTCAGCTTCCGCACTAGGTCTAATTCTTTTAACAAGCTGAATGGTGGTTAGTAGACCTTTGCATGTGTTGGCACACAAAATCCACTCTATACTCCTTTAAAGATGAGAATCATGGAAATAGATGGCATTATGACCTGAAGGATGTGGCATTGCCATATTGAGCATTGATATAGCTTTGCGGCTGCTAATTTGAACCCTTCCAATTAGGTGCAAGTCATATCTTTGTGGAGTGAGACAAAAGCCTTCATAGAATTTTTACACCTCTATCCCCAAGAAGTAACGAATAGAGCCAACATCACTCATGCAACTCAAAACAGTCATTTAAAGAGGTATTCTTCCGATTAGGTGCAAGTCATATCTTTGTGGAGTGAGACGAAGGCCTTCATAGAATTTTTACACCTCTATCTCCAAGAAGTAATGAATAGAGCCAACATCACTCATGCAACTCAAAACAGTCATTTAAAGAGGTATTCTTCCAATTAGGTGCAAGTCATTTCTTTGTGGAGTGAGACGAAGACCATCATAGAATTTTTACACCTCTATCCCCAAGAAGTAATGAATAGAGCCAACATCACTCATGTAACTCAAAACAGTCATTTAAAGAGGTATTCTTTTGATTAGGTGCAAGTCATTTCTTTGTGGAGTGAGACGAAGACCATCATAGAATTTTTACACCTCTATCCCCAAGAAGTAATGAATAGAGCCAACATCACTCATGTAACTCAAAACAGTCATTTAAAGAGGTATTCTTCCGATTAGGTGCAAGTCATTTCTTTGTGGAGTGAGACGAAGACCATCATAGAATTTTTACACCTCTATCCCCAAGAAGTAATGAATAGAGCCAACATCACTCATGCAACTCAAAACAATCATTTAAAGAGGTATTCTACTACCTGCCCATGCACAAGAAGTAGAATAATCCAAAGGAGTCTTGACAAATAAATAGGTTGCTTGCAAACATTAGAAATCCTGGAGGTTGCTCCATATAAATAGTCTTAAATAAAAATGATGGAAAAATGCATTATCTTTGTCCATTTGCCAAATGTCACAATCTAACATTGATGAATGTTTTAGGACTTAACCTAACATAGGGTTACCATACCGAAAGGGCACCGTGAGATGCTAATTTGTCCCACATGTAATGAACTCCCAAACCTAAGAATTCGGTTTTCGGTTGGCCGGTCCTTCACACATACACCTAGGTAGTTGACTTTCACATCAATATATGGGCCCTTTGGATGTCCAATCAATTTAGACTTACCTAAACTGATTAGTAGTGACTCTAATATGACATTTAGGTGAACAATCATATCTTTATCCCATTGATTATTGAACCTTGAATGGGGAAGATCCTAGAAAATTAGGCACTATTGGCAATCGAACCCCAGTTTGTGATTGAGGTGCTACAACTCTGGTAAGTTTTTATTAGTTATTCCCCAATGCAAATTTGACTATGGCTTTGCACCAATCCTGACCCAAACTTTAATTTGTGAAAAAAAAAACACTAACTTCTACTTGGAGGGCTAAAACTAACATTTTTTAAGTTGTCATCCCATTTCAACTTTAGATAGCTATTTAATGTTGAAATGGGATGGTAGTAGCTTAAAGGGTGCTAGCTCCGGACACCAAGTTGCGGCTATTTTTTCAACATGATCGAAAATTTGTACTAGAATTGGACCACGGTCATAATTTTGCGCCCTTTAGGGAAGTAGATTTTAATATATAATAATTCTTTTACGCCTTCACGAGCATGTCTGCAAAGTTATTTTAAAATATGTGATGCGAATGACAAAATATAAGGTACCGGTCTTCGAAAACAATTATCTTACTTGACTGCATCATAACGAAATCATGTGGAATCACTAATGGTTTATTTTAAGACTTTACTTTCTGGAGTGAATGGCTAATGTACATGTTTAATTATGGTATAATCAGAGCCTTTGGCTTATAAAAAGTTCAAGACTTGAAATAAGTGAGGACCACGAGAAAAGAAAAATGTAATCTTTACGTTTGTTTTATCTACTTTAAATAAGTGGGTAGTTTGCAATTATTAATTGTAGAATTTCAAAGAATACACGATTGGCGATTGTCGTTCAGCACTCATTACTTCGTTTGCCGTGGATGTAATGATTATAAACTTGGAATAGGATGATGTTCTTGGGACGGACGGTTCTATTCTTTTGTGTTAGAAAAATATGATTTTTTCGTGCTAGCAGATTTTTAATAGAGTTTTTTTTTTTCTTTTTAGTTGTCAGCACTACTCATTTTTATGAAATTGCTAACCCTCATTTTATAGGGAAAAATTGTCCAAAAAGTCCTAAAATTATTGCATTTTTGTAAATTCAGTTATAAATATTTTAATTTTACCAATTTAGTCATAAATAATTTCACTTCTTGACAATTGAGTCAATCCGACCAATTTTGTCTGAAATTTGCTAACGTGGACGCTAGCGGAGCCACGTGACATGATCGGTGCTAACGTGGATAAATTTTAATTTTTTTGAATTTTTTTTTGTTATTTTTTATGTTTTCCCTTTTTTTTTCTTTTTTTTTTTTCTTTTATTTTTGGTCTTCTTCTACCTTTTTCCAATGGCTAGCCTCTAGCCACAGGTGATGGCCAGCCACCAACCATGGCATGGCAAGTTGGCCTAGCCCACCATAGGCGAGGCTTGATCGGGTGAGGCAAGCCCCAATGAGGGGTGCCCTAGCATAGGCGAGGGCTTGCCAAGCAAGACCTGACGAGGGTTAGCCACACCCAAGCCCAATCTGGCAAGGCCAGCCCTCGACTAGGCTAAGGCGGCCTCATTGGGTGTCGATCAAGCAAAGGCAACACTATGCAAGGTTGCCTTGGCCTCAACGAGGGCCAGCCTCTCTAGATTTGGCTTGGGTGAGGCCAACATTCGCTTGGGTGAGGGCAAGCCCCCACTAAGCTCCCTTTGCTAGGTGTCGTCTTGGCGAAGGTGACACCCTCGCCGAGCTGGGCAAGGCCACCCCTTGTTGGTGCTAGCCCTCACTTAATGGAGGCTTGCTTGTGGTAGGCAAAGCCAACACACCCCACCATGGTTAGTGGCCAACCATTGCCTATGGCTGACGGCAAAAGGTAAAAGAAGACCAAAAAGAAAAATGGAAAAATAATAATCAAAATATTCAAAAGATATCAAAATATTATTAAAAATTATCTATGTTAGAGCTGATGGTGTCATGAGGCACGCCTAGCATCTACATTAGCGAATTTCGACCAAAATTGCCTAGATTGAGTCAAATGACAAGATGTAAAAAGATTTATGATTTAATTGACAATAAGTGAAAATGTTTATGGCTATATTAGTAAAATTAAAAAGGTTTATAATTGAATTGATAAAAGTGCAATAGGTTTAAGACTTTTTAGTCAATTTTCCCCTTTTTATAGTTGTAAGAAATCAAATTTTCTTTTTTGTTTTTTTTTAATTAACTTCTACTTGTCTTATTTGCCTATGTCTAAATTAACCAATTCTTATACGAATTCACCATTCCTTTTTTGTATGAGCAACTTACCAACTTTTTTTTTTATTAAGTTACCAACTTATTTTGGATTACGAACTGTCAATTGAGTTATTTATCAATATTTATATCTCTATATATATATTTTTTTTTTATATATATAATTTATCAATTTATCAACTTATATGTTTCTCTTACAAAAACCTTATGTTTATCAATATTTATTTGCGTGAGTTCCCAGTTTTTATTCCATCATGTTACTAATTAATTTTGATTTACTAAGTCTCACTTAAGTTGCTTATCAATGTTTATCTGTGTTCTTTTAAGTGGCTTTTTAGTTGAGTAATTAAATTTTATCTGCCATGCTTACCAACCTATTAAATTTACCAACATATTTTTTGGAATTACTAACCTTAATTAGAGTGATCATTAATTTTTATTTGTCTTGCTTACTAGCCCATTATGTTTAACAACATCTTTTTATGATTAACAATCTTTTATCCCATTCAACTACCAATAAGTTTTGCATTACTAACTCTTATTTGAATCAATTAATGACGTTTGCTTGGTTTCTCTAGAATTATCTATATCTTCTTTGTTAAAAAACACATTCTCTTTTCCTTCATAAACTTTTATCTATCTTTCTTATCCAACAATTACACAAAATTTCCAACTAGTTTTGAATTTCTAACTCTTATTTTTCCAACTTTTTTTTACTCACTCTTTTTATTGAGTTTCTACTTTTATTTGCCTTGGCTGCCAATTCCTTAAATTTATTGACTATTTTTTTTTTAAATTACCAACCTCAAAGAAATTGATTGCCAACTTTGTCTAATTAAGTTATTAACCAATTTTGCGTTGACAACTCCTCATTGAGTTACCTATCCATGTTTATTTGGTTTTCTAATTTCTCCTACCTCTGATAAAAAAAATCTTATCTTATTATTTATCAAATTTTATTTATCTTTCTTATCAACAACTTAAGTTTATGAGTGTATAAAATAAAAATCTCTAAACTGATACACTTGTGATAAATTCATCAAAAACTAATTTCGGATCACCAAAAACTCCAATCTACTATACTTATGACATATGTTCCCTAGTCAAATTTTATTGTGAATTGTTAAACTAGATGACTCATGGGAATAACTCAATTGACATGATAAGTTTTTGCGGAAATCAATATCAGTTTGGAGTAAATTTGTTATAAGTGTATCATATTTAGAGTTTTTGGTGGCCCAAAATTAGTTTGGATGTGTTTGCCAATTTGAGGTTTTTGGTAACTCAAAAATGAGTTTGGGGTAAATTTGTTATAGTCGTATCGGTTTATTTATGTGACATTTAAACTTTTCTACAATTGAATTACCAATTAGTTGCATATTACCAACTTTTAGTTGATTTACTTACCAACACTTATTTGTCTTTTTTTTTAATTATTATATATATTAACTATTCTATTGAGTTACCATTTTTTTTAGTCTATTAACTCTTTAATTTACCAATTTTAAAGACATTATCGACTCTAGCAAAACTCAACCTTGAGCCTAAAACAAGTTATATGATGTCCATATCGATAAATATATTCATTATGGTAAATGAGCAAGCCTAAAAAGAACTTTTGAATCTATCACTGAATCCAAATCATGAGGCCAGAAATTGGGTTTCCATGATCTGATAAGTATCTGGATTCTATGCCTTGCGGTAATGATTCCTCTGATATTGGAAGGGGCATTTTTGGAGACTCAATTTCAACATCCTATCGTTAAGGGTACGCCTTGGTTCTCTCTTTGCTTATTTGTAACCGAAAAAAAGAACAATGCATATAAAAGTTGTATTATTAAATGAGTTGCAACTACTTGTATTTAGTTTCATCAAACTCGATTGGATTTAGAATTTAATAAGTTAAGGGGAAATTTTAAAATAAGAATATGAAGTGAGACCGTTTTCACAAAAGAATTTTCACAGTGGACTTTTGTCTCAAATTGCTTGAGCTCACCGGCAAGCCAAATTTTCGCTAATGTCTTGTAACTTCAACTCACATGCTTATCTCGACAGCAACATCATTGGCAATTTTGTTTGAAATGCTTAGATTTATTGTTTTCTTTCTTTTCCTTTATTGGTTTTCAAGGGACTATTCGGAACATAAATATTATCTGTAGTTTAGAAGCATGTTTAAAATTTTGTATTATCATCTCATTGTATTCTTATCAAATCCTCTCGTAAGTACTATGTAATTTTAAGATTAAAACTACAAAAAATCCCAAACTAGTAGAGGTGAGCACAAATTCAAGATAGAACTGAGAACTTAAGAAACTCCAAGTTGAAAAGGATATGCAAGGTAGGTTTCGGTTTTTGGAAATTAGAGAACCTGTTTTAATAGGTAGGTTACAGGTTTTAAGTGGAATCAGGAACTTGGAACCTGAAAAAGTTATTATGTTTTTCTTGTTCAATATTGTCATGAGACGTTATGACATTTTGCGGCATCTAAAAATAAGTATATACTCTGAAACAAATAGTCTGAGCTTCCGATTGAGACATTTACTTTGTTAATATTCATAATTTTTGTGTGTCTAAATATGAGTTGTGATCAATGGATTGTCATTAGTGGTGATCATTAGAGGTGATAATTCACAATAATCGTTTAATTAAAAACACATGAAATTTGAATAAATCTTCGAACCGAACCAATGATATGATAGATTATGAGTTCCAAATTATGCAAGGTATGGTCCATGTTTTGAAAATGAGGAAATTTGTTCAAATGGGTAGGTTCCAAGTTTTAATAGGTTTTAAGTTTCAAGTGGAATCTAATGATGCGTTTGTTTGTGTTTTCAAAAATTGTTTCAGAACAAAAATACAAAAAACTATTTCTCGTTCCGATGAACAATTTTTGACTAGAAAAACGCGTTTGGTAAAATTTTTCCAGAAATAAAAAAAGAACCAAAACATGTTTGATAAATTTATGTTCTTTTTTTTTTGTTTCTTTTAATTTTTTTAATTTTTTAATTTTATTTTTCCTTTTTTTCTTTATTTTTTATTTTTATTTTTTTTCTTCCTTTGGCCGATCGCTGGCCTTAGCCATGGCCGGTAATCGGCCAACAAGGGCCGGCGGCCTCGCCCAGCCATGGCAAGGCTCGCCGGCCCCCGGCGAGGCCGAGCCTCACTACGAGGCTGAGCCTCACTGTGGTTGGGTGAGGCTCGGCCTCGCCTTGGCCGGGCGAGCTCGGGCTCACCCAGCCATCGGTCGCCTGGTGGTGGCTCGGTGAAGCCGAGCCTCGTTGGTGGGCTCACTTAGCCAAGGCGAGGCCGAGGGCCAGCAACACTCCGACGAGGTCCCCGGCTCTCAATGGCGTCGTCGGCCCTCGACGGCCGGTCGTCGGCCATGGTTGAGGCCGACGATCGGTCAAAGAAAAAAAAGAAGAAGAAAAGAAGAAAAAAAAAAGAGAAGAAAAAGATAGGAGAGAGAAATTTTGTTCTTAAAAATTATTCCGGAAAACAAGAAACAAGTTTTTTTTTTTTTTTTTTTCAAAATGTGTTCTCGAGAACAAAAAAACAAATTTGGAACAAAAAATGCAAACAAATGCATTTCTGTTTTTTTTTTTGTTCCCGAAAACAAAAAAAAAAAAGAATTTTTGTTCATAAACAGAAAAAAGAACACAACTGCACGCCCAAGTGAAACTTGGAAATTCTACTTGGAACTGCTCACATCTATAAATTAATACATTTGTGATAAATTTATTCAAAACTAATTTTTTAATCATTATAAATCTTAAATTAGAATATTTGTAATAAATTTACTTGTGTTTGCCTTAGGTTTATAAATTTGTGATTTCTTGTGATATTGATTTAATTTAACGAAAACTAATGAATATGCATTTGTCACAAATTTATCGGTTTGAGGTCTTTGATGGTAAATAAATTAATTTTGAGTAAATTTCTTATAAGAAAACTGATTTGAAATTTTTAGTAATTAAAAAATAATTTGAAATAAAATCGTTATAAGTATACTAATTTACGATTTTTCGTGATATTTACTCCTAATTTAAATAAAGGCCCCAGCCAAGTCCAATGTTCAATCCATCATCTCCGGAAGCTACAGGTGGGGAGGGCTTGGAGAGAGAGAAAAGCTCACTCTAGACTTTGCAGAGTTCTACAGCCGATCGCCAATGGCGGACAAAGCTCCCGCTTCGTCTTCCTTCGCCGTTTCGGTAACCTGCGGTCGACCCATTTCAATCCCTTCTCCAAGTTTCCATCTTGCCGTCTTCCCTCTTCTTCTCTCCCCTTCTAAACCCTGAATTCTGAAGGGGGACTTCTTGTGGGTCATCTTCAGCATCGGATCGTGTGATCATGAGCATGATTGCTAATTCCCAACTCGTTTCTCTCAGGATCGCCCGACCGAAGAAGGCGAGGGCGAGCTGCTGTATGGCGCCGAGTCCGGGTGGGTCGAAGCTCGAACGTGGTGCGATCACTTGGCCTCCCTGTGCTCCGATCTCGTTCACATTCCGACCCCCGACACGCCCTGCAACAGGTGGGTCTACGATCTTGCTTGCTTTGATTGATGCGTTGGTATGGATTTTCGTGCCTTTCATCATGGTGCTCTATGCTGTTGGTTGTTGCTGGCATTTGGTTCCAAATGCAAGAAAGAAGGTCGAGGTCGGATTGCGTGTTGGTGACAAAGATTCGAGTTGGCTGGAATTAGCTCAACTGGAAGAATTTGATGAACCCTTTTGGCAGGAGGAAAAATTGTTAGATGTGTGTGTAGTTTTAGCCAAACTGAAGGAGAAAGAACTGTGAATTCTCGGCGTTCAAGGACTCGTGAGAAGGGGGATTTTCTTCCTCTTTCTTTCGACTGGGCTGAACATGACCTGATTGGGTGAAGCAGTAGAGGACGGAGTTTTATGTAGTGATGACAACCTCTTGCTTTAGTCTTCTATCTAAATCTTCCAGTACCTCCGATTTCCTGTAGACTCATTTGTCGCTTGGCACCCATCTTCCCTTTTGTTAGTCGGTTAAAGATGAAAGGAGCTTTTATCATCTCAAGGGGGAATCAAGTTGCCCTGACAGATAAGGCATGCTTTAAAAAGGATAAGAATCCAAAGTGAGCTGTACCGAACACAGAGTTTTGCTCTAAAGGGCTGCATTCTGTAGACTCAATCTAAAGAGTGTGATCACCTTTAAGTGCTACATTTAATTTGGCTGAGAGGAAGCCCATTTATAGGGGACCATTTTCCAGAGTTATAAATTGGGATTGCTGGTGCATCTCTAATGTGACTTTATCTGGTTTCATCAGTACTTACTCCAAAAATGCAAGTTCTTAAATGAGAGGACCCACTGTCATGCAAAACATTCATAAAACCTCCACAGGACACATAGGATCTTCTGAGACAGTGATTAGAGCCTCTGATATCGATGTTATTGGCAAGCTGTTAGCAGGCTAGATTCATTTCAGTTGCTGGACTTGGTCATAAATTTTGAACCTCTTGGTCCGCAACTTCACCTGTAACTAGGCAGTTGAGTCATAATTCACCATGCTAGAGAGGAGCAAAATATCCACATTTTTAATTAATAAGATGTGGAGGAAACTAAGATCTCTGCCGGTAAGCTCTTACATTTAAGAGAGCCAAGGTCCATAATTATTGTAAGTTAGGCTAGTTTTCTTTTCTCATTTGACATCATTTTGTTGGATCAGTACATTTCACGTCCACGAATATGCAATTAGGGGTTTGGAAGTCAATGCATGAGGTCTCACCTTAGGTTCTTTGTCATTAGTTGGCAACTGACATGAGATTGCAACCTAATATGTATAATTTGTTTGATTTCTCATTGGCTTTACTGCCATGTTCCCAAAGCTATACTAGTAGAGATTTGCAATGATCTGTTCTTTGTAACGTTCAGTTTTTTTTAACCTCCAGTCCCTCAAGCATGCTATGCTGTATGTAGAAATTTGTTCTCCGCTCATTAATCTCTTGGTGAAAGAGATGTAGTCCTTTTGTGACAGAATCATACATGACACGCTGGACATAACTAGTGCTTGATGAGGCCTCATAATGTTATCTTCACTTTAACGAGCTGGTTACTTTAGAGTGGGGATAAATTTCATCTATGGTCATTGAACTTGAACTTATTAGATTTTGTTATTAGGTTACCAAAATTTGATTTGGATCATCCAATGCATTAAAGTTTTAACTTTTTTTTTTTTGAACAAATAGTGTACTTCCACTTAAATTTTGGTTAATTTTCCTGCGGAATGCTGATGCAGCAGCCACATGTTAATGACTTGTCATTCAAACATTACCCATGTGTCTGTCATGTCATCAATTCACAACCAGATTCTAATTAATTTGGCCAGATTCTAATAAAACTATAATTTCAGAGAAACGAAAGTGTATTGCATTAGGTCATTGAAATCGAAATTGGATGGCCTATTCGAAATTCACTAAAGTTCAGTAATTGCTGATGGAAATTTACTGTTAGAATAAGTAGAACTGGACTTTGTTATTCTGAAGTAGAGAGATTTTATCCTTGATCTTCCTTTGCTCTCTCAGGTGTCACCACCCAAGCGAGAACTGGTTATGCCTGTGTTGCAAGGAAGTGCTCTGCAGCCGATTCGTGAACAAGCATATGCTCCAGCACTATCAGCAAACAAGTGACTGCCTTGCGCTCAGCTTCAGGTACTCTCTAAATTTTATTCTGACTCTCTGTTTCTTTTTCATGCTCCTATAACCGACTCTGTTTATCTGGAATCAGTGATCTATCGGTGTGGTGCTTCTCCTGCGATTCATATATAGACGCACAAGTGGTTCCACAGTTGCGGCCCGTTTATGAAACTGCATATATCTTGAAATTTGGAGAGCCTCCACCAATTCGGAATGTTGAACTCCAGAATGTTGCAGCTTCCTCAACAGGCAACTGATTTTGACCAAGTATTGCGCTTCAGCTTTGCTCATTATGGAGATGGAGGTTGCAGGCTTTAGACAAATGTGAGAATCCAAGATAGGTGATTTGCCATCACGTTAAGGAAAGAAAATATTTCTCCGATGATTTTTGGCGCTTTACCATTCTAGAGCTCAATGATTTTGGTGTTTTACCATTCTAGAGCTTGCGAACACAGTTTCTTGTATCTTGGATCACAATTGACTTGTTCCAGTGAAGAATCCATAGTTCCTTTGTAGAGTCGCTGACTTGAAATTGGACAAGTATTGGCATCCTTCTGCGTATTAGAGAAGCCAATAGCTACACGACGATCAACCACAAACGAAAAGTACATTAAAGGCCAAAAAGAGAGGAGAGAAAACATCAATTGCTGCCCTATGGCCAAGAATTTTGGAATCTGGAAGCATTCATACATATTTCTTTTACATGATTTATCCCTCTAATTAACACATCATGTCTATCTTGTAATTATGAGATTCGTGCATCATTGTAGGGATGAACATATTACAATGTAGACGCCAAATGCTGTGCGGCATGAGCTGAAATGGAATGGAGAGTATAATAAGAATCTCCTATACAGGAGTTTAATCACATTCTAGTATACATATACAAAAATTGAGATCAGATATGCTTTTGCTACATCCTTTGCTCTATAAATGGTAAGGTCAACCCCCCTAACAACTTAGTCCCAAAACTTTGTTGAAGTTCCTTGCAGATCACATGCACGCAGCTCGCACTCAAGCTTGCCCCACCTTGCATCGACTCGCTCACAAGGGAATACTGACTTGCCTAGGCTGTTCAATCACCAACAAATCAAAATAAAATGACTAAATAGAATTTGTTAAATCCAGCAATACAGTTCTGCACGCAAAATGTCAAAGAATGAATCTTGGCATCTTTTTTAGCTTAATAGACCAAGGTGTTGAGATTAACGACATACATCCATGAACTGTCATATTTTAATCCAGTAACTCGAATAATTCATAGTATAACTACTAGAGACTCTACCAGGCAAAGCCTATTAAATTCTGTTTGATTAAATATTTTGATATGAATCCTCTCATTTTAGAGACATTACCCAATAAGAGAATGGTAAAGTCACATCTCTTAACTCTAATTCCTCCTTGTTCAGGTAACTCATCATGATTCTTTTTCCAATCAAAGCAATATTTAGCAGTTATGACTTCATGTTCAAGACATACATCTTACATCCCCTGAGCACTTGCGGGAGAATGCATCCAAATATATCAGTTTCAAGCAATTGTAGTAGACGCTTTTCCCAGTCATTCCAACAGCAACCCTAATATTTTCATTCCAATAACATGCATGGACCCCCTTCCATTGAAATTGAAAGGATATATGCAACCAATTGTCTCGTGTAATGCTAGGTTTTGTCTCGACGATCTCAACAAGAAAACAAGGAATTGCAAGTGAACCAAGACAAGTATGAACATCCGACGATAGGGCAGGGTATTGAAAGGGATCAAGACAGGCCAAAACTGAATCATTGATCCATTAGGTGGCATTCTCTAACAAAAGCATCCACTGGTTTCAAGAATGTTTAGATATTTTATATATAGATAGTCTGCTCTAAATCATAATGGACACAGAAAAAATAAAAAATAAAAAGTTCAGCAAACATGAAAGCTACCTTCTGTTGACTACATTATGCACACGGCATAGCCACTGGGAGAACTCAGTATGACATCCTGCCTGTACGGGATTTGCCCTGCTAAGGTTCAAAGAAAGAAACAAAAGGTCCATGAGATATTACCAGAAGGCAAATGATAACCTAATGCAGAAATGACCCCATCCTAAACAACAGATAAAAATTCCAGCAACATCTGCCCTTTAAAGAAAACAATTAGCACTGTCTACTAACTCATTCCATCCTCATACATGCTTTAGTTAAAAATTAAATTCAGCTAGCAGGGAGACTCTCTGGCAAACTAAACTAATTTTTATCAAGTTTGCACTTCAAGAGCTGCATCAAATGTAATGCAGTATCTTAACACATTGAGCTCAATTGTGGAATACTAACATGTTCTCATTAGAGCAATTACCTACCAATTGCAGTGAACTTCACCATGGCATTCGGATCTTACAAATACTCCACATCTCAAAATGCCTCAGATTTTTCCAATATCACATTCCTGGGGGCACTAGTTTTCACTCTGATGTTCATTGCATTCCATTAGTCTATTATTTGCACTCTCATGGAAGCATTGTACTAGGATCAGATTAGCTTTTCTTTTTTTTTCTTTTTTTTTCATTCACTAGGAATAATTTCTTCAAAAACTTCTTGAAAGTTCAACTGTGGTGAGGTGAGGTAATCATGAGCTCCTAAATTAATGCACCTCCAGTTGTTCAATAAACTTCAAGCTAGTAAATAGCCAATTTAAATTCACATGCCACTCCAAAGCTGATTATATTTGTTAAGAGCAATAGTAAAGCCAATCTAGGCCCTTGATGAGTGCACACATCCATGCAAAACGAGGAATTCACTGCTTTTGGGTGGAAGGAGAGACCTCAGTATTTCTTTAAAGTGGTCTGCACATTCCTGGCAAGGGTACATTCGAGACAATATAGCCATCTGTAGAAACCAGAAAATGAGAAGCAGTGAGTTGGGATAGCATTATATCACCACTTTCCTAAAGTGACATGCATGTCAAATATTCCCATGAATACCCTTTTAACATCTCAAGTCTATGAGCTCTTGCACAGGGCTCCTCAAAAGTAACTTATAAAGCATCTGTAAAAGTGAATGTCAAATCTCTGGAAAGAATGGCACTAGATTAAAAAATGCTAGTCACAGTCAAACCAAGACTAGAATTAAGAAAGAAGTGCAATATTCAACTGAGTGACTCTTGCTTTCTCTACTGCAGCTAATATATATCTTATTTTCCCGCTTTTCAATGAAATACTCACTTGCATGGGAAATAACAAAATGATGTATGAAGGTGAGTTTATATGGAGGGATATGAATCACCATACCAATTCTTTCACATCTTTCTTTTGTTGCCTTGTTGGTTTGTCAGGATACTGAAAGACGCAAAATGTAAAATGAAAAAGGTCAGTTTTTGAAAAGTAATCAGCATTTCAATAATAAGAAGTGGCATTGCTTCTTCGACTTGAGTCAGGGAAATGCAGCCACATTATGACAGTTTATGCACCAATCTAAGTAGGTAGAGACAGAAAAATGATCCTATAAGTTTCAATTAACTAATTCTGCACACAAACTGATAGCTGGACCAACCGCCAAAAAGCAAGAAAGAAGCAAAAGAGAAATGTTTCCATAATTTAAGCTGCAAATGTCATTCTTTTGCTTTGAAGACAACAGATATGATGATGAGGAGATGAAAGTAAGGTGAGAACAAATTTTCTCAGAAAATTAATTAGTGCCTAAATCACATTGACTTAGGAGCATAAAACAAGAACAGGATGATCAGATCACATTTTTGGCTCCGTGGATATCAGTCCTCCAACAACTGTGTAGTGCATCAAATTCTCTTCCTTTCTCCAAATTTATGTCATTAATATGCAACATTCTCCCTACAACAGGACGGATACCACGAAGACAGAGGAGACACATGCAAAGAATTTCCTCTAAATAAGGACTTTCATTAGGATATACTAACTTGGCAATTGAGAATATTGAAATAATACACCCATTTATTAAGTAATCATTATTTGTGCTTCCAGATGAGTGCAGAAATTTCTGTCCAAAGTATACAACAATCATTAATGCAAACAAGATGCTCTTGAACAATTGAATGTAGCTGTTTCAAGAAATGATAAATGCATGGCAAAACCTGTCACAGGGAATTGATAGATGAAAACCCCACTAGAAGTTCTCTCACTTTAGAACGATTCTTCATTTCTAAAGAAAGATTTGGAAAGAGAACACTGTTATACAACCTAAATAATTAACAGAGGTTCTTCACAAGACCTCAGAAGTGCAAATAATTTACGAGTACATTGATATACTTGGGCATAACTTCATAAATGGAACAAAAAGGAAAGTAGAAAGCCAGGCTTTATTTACTAGGAAGACCTGAGCAGCTAGAGTGTGAAGAAAAGTCCAGGTGGCCCTCCCAAGCTCTTCTTTAGTTACAGGTGCAGCAGTTTGTACCTGAAAAGACATTCTGTAAGATTATGATGCAAGCATCAGTTGGAAAAGCTGAAAGGGCAAGTCACAACGATGAGAAATATCAGTCCCAGTGCAACTTTCCGTATACCATTTTGCATTTCTTCCCTAAGCCTTCACTGGCAGAAAAATCTCATTTTCTTAATTAGAACTAACAACTCGCAAAATCTTGAAACAAGTGAATTGAAACTTCAGGATAGGGCTAAGGAAGAATCTTATGAAGCAGTTCTAAGATTCTAGAACATGCAATCCGAAAGCAACCATCCATCAGAAAAATTGGCTGAATGACCTAGGGTGACTTCTCCTAAATGCTGACATTGCGAGCTTCCCCAGCAAATATGCAGTGAAACCGCGGATTCACTCCATTCCAAGCTCTATAAGATTAGCTAAAACCAGCCTATTAATCTCTACCTGACAAAAATTTACTTTTTTAAAGACCTTCCGAGAAATAACCCACGATAAAGCTCCCCCAAAATCTCCCAGGAAGAAGCAGTCAACGTTGGCTGAAGAAGACCAAGCGACCAACTCGGAACTTAGTCAACAAAATGGCAGGGTAAAATCACGCATATGAACTTCACCATCTTGTATCACACGACTGGGGTCTTCCACCATTGTGATTTCAAGTGTCCAAGTGAGAAGCCAAAGACCAACCCACCATATGTTCCCATGAAACATCACGCTACAACTATGCATTTCGAAAGGCACCCATTTGTTGCCTTCACTTAGGAATACCAACAAACACCCACCGAGCACACACACCGTCACATCCGAAACACGCGGAACCCGGAACTGTTCACGCGAGACGGCAACGACACTAAGCAAAGGGGAAGGAAAACGAAGTGCCCACCTTCTTGAGCACCTCTTCCGGTCCGAAAGCTTGGAAATTTGCGCTCGGCGCGCTCGGTTTGGGCGAGCTCGAGACGGAGAAGAGAGCATTGTTGTCGGTCCGCGACGGGTTAGCGGGACGAGCGATGAAGGTGGAGAGATGGGTCTGGATGGAGTTGGATATCTTCTCGAGATTTTGGAAGAGACTGTGGAATGGGTTCTCGGACATCGTCACCTAAAACAGCGAAGGAGTCGGAATGAAACGACGGGAAAGTGAAAATTTGATCCCCACGATTTCCACTATCGTGTAAAGTGAAAATTTGATCCCCAGGAATGAAACGACTGGAAAGTGAAAATTTGATCCCCACGATTTGCTCAACCTGACAAATTTATCTCAATTTTTTTTTATGAGATGAAAAATCTTGAAATTTGCTAACTGTGATACATTTACATCAATTTTTTTTATGACACAAAAAATTTCGAACTTTCGTTTGCGTGATACATTTACCTTTTACTTTTTAAAACTTTTTTTTTTCTTCCCTCCGCCATGGGAAGCCGGTATCGGGCGAGGGCTGCCCTCACCGATGTCGGGTGAGGACCGCCCTTGCCGGCGTCAGGGGAGGATCTCCCTCGCTTGGGCTGGCACCCTCGTCAACATCCGGTGGGGACCGTCCTCACTCAATGCAGGCGAGGGGTGCCCTCGCCGTTGTCAAGTGAGGGTGCCCTCACTAGACGTCGGCTTCTCTCCATCATCTTTGCCATGGCTAGCGGAGGGAAGAGAAAAGAAAAAAAGAAAAAAGTAGAAAGATTAAGACGAAAATGTCTTTAATGGGATAAATGTGTCATAGTTTGCAAAGTTGGGGGTTTTTCATGTTACAAAAAAAAATTGGGTAAATTTGTCACTTTTGACGAAGTTTGGGATTTTTGGTGATTTTTTTCCTTAAAAATATTCAAATTAGTACATTTATAATAAATTTCCCCCATTTATATATTTTTTTTTATCATAAAAACCCTAAGACTAGTATACTTAATCTTTTAACCATAAAGAACTTCAAAGTGGTATATTTGTGATATATTTATTCTTTGTTAGTTTCTATTAAATTGAATTAATAGCACTAAAAACTATAAACCAACACACTTGTGACAAATGAAGAGTAAAACCCCAAATTGATACATTCAAGTCAACCCCAACTTAGTAATTTAAAGGTAAAATTTAATATAAACTAATATAGAGTAAATTTATCACAAATGTATCAATATGAGATTTTCGTGTTGTTAACCCTAATAATAAATAATAATATTTTCATTATCGATAATAATTTGTGTCTAAAAATTTTAATGGATGACAAAAATATTTTTTGTTTCTTTATTTTTGTACATGATACAAACAATTATTTTTAGAAAAATATTTTCTAAATCATTCACTTTTTTGTAAAATAAATGCAATGCGGACATGTTCTCTGACATTCTCAAGCAATTTTTATTTGATTTTTGCATTGTAGTTTTGATTAATAATTTTAAGCCACTAGATGAAGTATTTTGACTCTCGTTGAGCTCGTAGAAAAGATTCTTTAAAAAAAAAAAAAAAACAGAGAGAGAGAACTTTTTTTTTTTTTTAATATACAGCTTCTTGTTATTTAAATTCTTGATGTTTCAGCACTTACCCAAGTTCCTATATGTTCTGCTGTCTCGAGTGAACGGTTCCAAGTTAGAATTACACTAACTTATCATGTTACAGAGAACCTTTTTTTTTTTTTTAAATATACAGCTTAACCAAAAATTGAATTCTTGATGTTTCAGCACTTACCCAAGTTCCTATATGTTCTGCTGTCTCGAGTGAACGGTTCCAAGTTAGAATTACACTAACTTATCATGTTACCCCAGTTCCAATCTGTAATTTCTTTTTTTTCCCCCCCCCATTTTTTGTTATGCATTAGCAAAAGAAAAAAATGATCGACAAAGGCTCTGGACAATCGCGTATACATATGCAATGAGCTTTTAGTTACTTAATTTCAACTTTTGGTTTTCTTCTTTTTGATTTCGTTTTCATTTTATGTTGTTAGTTGGGATTTAAATTTGCGTTATTTGGTTGTTAATTAAATTAAAATCCTTTTTTCATTAAAAAAATCTTGAACTCCTTACGTTCTTTTTGTCCATTTACCCTAATTTTTCTTCATACAAAAATTTCACAAATATTTGCAATAATAAAAAAAAAAAAGAAGGCCGAAAGCCTTCAGATAAATATTATCCTAGAGTTAGGCATCCGTTAAGCTTATTCTCGCTTAAATATTCTCCCTTGATTTATAAAACCAGACAAGTCTTCTTTCTTTAGATTTACAATAGTATACTTCCCATTAGGCATGGTTTGGAAACAAGCAACAGAGTATGTTCTTCATAGACTAGTCTTGTTGCCACGTCGAAAATAAAAAAGGAGGAGGGGAGAGGGATAAAAGGGGAAATTTCTTCATAGAGACCTCATTAATATTGATCGAATGAATTAAATTATGAAGATATTGTTGGCTTCACATGTTATTCACATGATTAACCAAGGACAGGTGCTTGTTTCCCCTCGGTTTCTTTCGTGTTGGGTAATGCCTAGACCGTTGCTATAAAATCTCATATTATTGAATCTAGTTGGGGCAAGAATATAATTCGCTCCAAGTAGTTATGTTCTTCGGAACTTTAAATTACATTTGATGCTTCGTTAGCTTAAAATGAACTCATACTACATATTTACCACCTTGACATGTGCCGTAGAAAGTAATGTTACTTTTACTAAGCTTGATTTCCAAATTAATTGACAAAATGCTAGGATAAATTGTGAGCAATCATTTAAAAAGTTGATCATACTCATGCTTCCTTTGTTTTGTGGAAAATAAATGGTTTGAAGACTTTTTTCCAAAATATAATAGTTTATATTGCTTGAAATTATTAGTTAATAAAGAATGTTCTCATTATCAATAGTAATTTATGTCTACATATTTTTATGAATAATGAAAAAAAATTTCGTTCGCTTTTTATAAGCGATAGAAGCTATCATTTAAAAAAAAAAAAAATTCCAACTCATTTATTTTCCACGAATCAAGTGGAGCTTAATACCTAATAATATTCTTTACACATCAATTTTTATACTATTTTTGTAAATTAAATTTTGTGTACTGGCTATCATTCTGGCTTTGTTAAGCAGAGAAACCAGCAAAACGGATGAATATGACGTCATTGACAAAGATGGAGAAAATAAAAAAATGATAAGTAAAGTAGCCGCCAGAAAATTTGAAGCAAGGTCTAATAAAATAAGCCGACTTCCATGGCAAGTTCTCAGACTTGAGAAACAAGTCCAACGAAGGAACAACTTCCCAAGGAAGGTAAAGAAGAGTGCATCAGACGAAGCACAGCAGCACTCCAACTTAAGGCAAGTGCAGTATAAATTCATCTCATCACACCACTTGAACATCAAAGAAATCTCCAACCGAGTCCAAAGAGACAGTCATGTCTACTCCGTTTCTCCTGCGGTGAACACAAGATGGAAGACAGCGCGGTAGCTGCTCAGCATTTGCCGGCGGGATTTCGAGTCGAAAGCCATCACCGGAGGAATCGTCGATCATTACTTGATGCTGAAAGAAAAAGTTACGTGGTGGTACCCCCATCACTCATGGTTTTTGTCCAGAATACAATGGCAGGGGTGATGCATGAATATCACCTAAATGCCGATCTTCTTTAGAGAGGCCAGGTACATATGTTTATCTCGTTCGCTTGATATCTATGCTCTTCTCAGCCTTGCAGACTAAAGTATGACTACTGAGTCTGCTTGTCGAATTTTTGGTTTTTGCCGAGCATTTGTGAGTTATTTTATGCACACCAGTTGGCATCTGGCCATCGAGGTACTTTTATGTGCATCTCAGTTTTATGAAGATTTGCTGCTGCATTTTGCTGCTTTTTTCATATTATCCAATTCATGTCCCATTCTTTTTTCAAATGTGAGCAGAGATATCGTTCTAGGCCTTTTGGAGGGAAGCAAAATGAGAAGATGATCCATGTATTTGTAGTACGTTGTTGAATCAAGACCTATCCAAGCGACTGAAGACATTCGTGAAGCCATAATTAAGTTAGGTTTCTAGGTGCTTAATGTGGATTCACAATAAGCTTTGTGTGTTATAAATAAAATCTACTTTTTTACTGAGAAGTCTTTTCATTTTAATTTGCTGAATTATCATTTTGGAGCTTGCGATCCATCGGAATTCCATGTGTGATGGCTAGATTTATGACTTTTATTGGAAGGATGGCTCGTCCAAAACATAGACAACCGGCTAAAAGTGTAAGCGGACTTCACTCCATGGAAGTGGCAACTGAAAAAGGGTAGATGAACTCCTCCTTTCAATGAAAAAAAGGAGAAGACGATCACCAGAATCAGTGAGTATATAGACTTGAACCAGAAAAAGGAAGCGGCAATAACACTGCCTTTTAACCCCATGTTGGTGGTTTAACGGTCAGGGAATTGACTTTTTTGAGGAATAGTTAACATGACACGGGTTCGATTCTCCACAAAAGCCAATTGTGTACAATCTCATATTTGTATAACCCATGAAGGCATATGGTCACATCTCACTTGGTCTATGAGGTCAGCGGGATGTTTTCGTATATGCATCTAAGGTGAAGTTGCAAGTCATCTTCAAAACATCCTGCAGTTTAGCACTTCTCTGTAATCTGAACTTTCATCCATCGGCGTATCTCAACAGTGAAACTGCAATGACATGCACAATGTAAGAAGAAAACATTCAATTTTCCATTGCTGTCGCAGTTTAATGAGTTCTGGGAGCGACCAGCTAATCTGGCCTTGCAGCACAAGGACTAGGCGCAAAAGTGCTAACAAAAATCCCAATTGTACATAATTTTATGGTGGATTGGCACATACAGGGACCATGTAGGGTGAACCTTTGTCAAATAATGAACATGAATACGTGCATGGACAGCCCTTATGTTAACTGACTATTAACAGGTTGATTTTAACTCAAATTCACACAATGTACTAAAATGAAAAAAAAGAGTCTCCTATTGGAATAAGAGGAAACAACTGGGACATATCACAGGAGCAAATCCCAGAAATTTCCTGGATATTGTCATTATAATATGAGAAAGCAAAACAAATTTTTATAGCAAACAACCGTACCTTTCAGGTTGAGCAGAATCTTAGATTAGTCTGGTTTATATGATGGGATCCACCAGGACAAGGAAAAGCAGACAAAATACCATCCCTAACAGATATCAATCACGATTGAGATTTTTCTAATGCCCACATTCAAGAATTTCGGTAACTTCTCCAAGAAGGGAAGACTTCCGTAGAGACCCTCTCAAATGGAAGTGTATTGATGCTCACTCTTTGCTTCCACAAACTGAAGTGAGTTCATTAGACTTTACTTGTGTGTTGGGTGAACAACAGAGCAGAAGGAGATGGAAGCTGTGATCATCCCGAACAATTTGCCAGTCCAATACAGATTTCATCCAACTGACAAGGAATGTGTTGATTGTTCCGTGAAAAACCGAGTCTGAGGATTCGTAGACCGTCCCTGCATGACATTGGTGGGATCCTTGGCAATTACCGCAGATGTTTCATGGTAAGAACAGATACTGCTATCACTTTGCTTGCTCATTTGATACAATCTCTCTGCAACCATGATTTTCAGAAACTCGTTACCTACATTATATGGGTTTTTGGAGCATAATATTTATCATCATTTGGTCTAAAGTTGGGGGAATGTGCTGATCAGATGTGAATTTGATAGTTTCTGGTGGTGATATGTCATTTAATAAGGTGCAAATAATTGTGGAATGCAAAATTTTGCTCGTTTTGTCAAACAAGAAATATCAGTTCTTAATAAAAAGAAATCGATGAGATTGACGGGTGAATCAATCATTGGCCAGGACGACAAAGCTTGAGAGTGGTGGTTCTTCTGTCTGCACCCACACCAACAGGTTAAAAGATCAACTCCCTCTGGCTTTTGGAAGAAGAGTGGTACCGACTGGAACGTCAAGGCCAGAGATACCAACAGAGTAATTGGTACTAAGAAAACATTAGTCTTTCATGAAGGTCAGGGCTCTAATGGCGTCAGGACCTACTGGATCATCCACGAGCATCATCCACTCGCCAAGATGTACCCAATCTATCCCTCATTTATTCATTACAATTAATTAGATTCACAAGACAAATTAGCTTGACAACATTTCATATGAGTACTGTAGCTACAATAATCTGCAGAAACGGGGAAATTACCAAAAAAGTCCTAAACCTATTGCATTTGTGACAATTCAATCCTAAACTTTTTTTTTTTGGCCAATTTAGTCCTAAACCTTTTATAATTGTGCCAATTCAGTCCTTCCGGCCAAAATTGGCCGGCCGGAGCTGACGTGGATGTCGGCCGGAGACAACGGCCGGCGAACAATTTTTTAATAATTTAAAAAAAAATCGATTTTTTTAATTTTTTGATTTTTAATTTTTTTTTTATTTCTTACCTTCTTCTTCTTCCTCTGGCCGGCGAGGCTGACCTCGCCAACCACTGGCTAGGCTTGCCCCCGCCGGCCACTGGCGAAGGCGAGCCTCGCCCAGCGACGGCGGCGGCTGCCGTCGCCCAGCCATGGTGAGGCGAGCCTCGCCAGATCTGGTTACGGCCTCGCTAGTGGCTGGCGAAGCCGCCGTCGCCAGATCTAGCGAGGCCGAGCCTCGCCTTGGCTGAGCGATAGCCGCCTCGCCGTCGCTGGGCAAGGTTTGCCCTTGCTTGTCACTGGCGAAGGCGAGCCTTGCCCAGCGATGGCGAGGCCACCGTCACCAGATCTGGCGAGGCTCGACCTCGCCATAGCTGGGCGAGGCCGAGCCTCGCCTTGGCTGGGTGACGGCGGCCTCGCCGTCGCCGGGCGAGGCTCGCCCGCTTGCCACCGGCGAAGCGAGCCTCGCCCGGCCGACGGCAAGGCCGCCGTCGCCCATCTCGTGAGGCTCGACCTTGCCATGGCTGAGCGAGGCCGAGCCTCGCTTTGGCTGGGCGACGGCGGCCTCGTTGTCGCTGGGCAAGGCTCGCCTTCGCCAGTGGCCGGCGGGGGCGAGCCTCGCCGGCCAGAGGAAGAAGAAGGAGGTAAAAAAAAAAAAAAATTCGAAAAAAAATTCGAAAAAAAATTTAAAAATTATTAAAAAATTGTTCGCCGGCCAGCTGTCTCCGGCCGGCGTCCACGTTAGCTCCGGCCGGCCAATTTTGGCCGGAGGAACTGAATTGGCATAATTATAAAAGGTTTAGGACTAAATTGGCCAAAAAAAAAAGTTTAGGACTGAATTGGCATAAATGCAATAGGTTTAGGACTTTTTTGGTAATTCTCCCCTGCAGAAACAATCAATTATAAGTTTCCACGAGTTTCAAAGAAGCAAAGAAACATTTTTTTGCTCAGTTTTGACTACAGAAGATTGAAATCTTATAGATACATAGAGAATGATTTGCCAAGTTCGTGAGCAGAATTTTACTGTTGGTGATCCAATAGCGTGAACTGGAAGAACATGGTCTTATGACAGTTGAATGGGAATTATGCTCTGTGTCGCTTAAAGGATAAACAAAATGAGAAGGCTGATGATTCGACTGTAGAATTAGAGCTTGGAGCCATTCTGGTGGATTTGGTTTCGGTTCTTCATCAACCTGATCATGAGGACTCATTTCCTGAGGTGTGGAGGAAAAAAAATGTTCTGTTTGTTCACTTAATGCCTGTATTAACGGTTTCGACTCTCCTGGTAATAAATAACAAGGAATAATATTAAAAAAAACTTTAAATTAGTACATTTATAATAAATTTTCTCCAAATTATTTTTTTTATCATTAAAAAACCCAAAACTAATATACTTACAATAAATTTATTTCAAACTATTTTTTAATTACAAAGAACTCAAAACTAGTACATTTGTGATAGACTTATTTTTCGTTAATTTCCGTTAAATTGGATTACTACCATGAAAAACTATAAACTAATACACTTGTGATAAATGAAGGGTAAAAACTCAAACTAATATACTCGTCAATTGTTATGTATTATCTAACTTAGCAATTTGACTGTAAAATTTAATGGAAACTAACATAGAGTAAGTTTGTCGCAAGTGTATCAATTTGAGATTTTTGTGATATTAATCTTAATAATAAACAACAATATCTTCATTATCGATAATAATTTATATTTAAAAATTTTCGTGGATGACACAAATATTTTTTGTTTATTTATTTTTGTACATGAAATAGACGATTATTTTTTAGAAAATATTTTCTAAATCATTTTTTTTTGGCAATATAAATGCAATGCGGACATCTTCTCTAACATTCTCAAGAAATTTTTATTTGATTTTTGCATTTTAGTTTTGATTAATAATTTTAAGCCACTAGATGAAGTATTTTGACTCTCATTGAGCTTGTAGAAAAGATTCTTGAAAAAAAAAAAAAAAAAGAGAGAACTTTTTTTGAAAACATACAGCTTCTTGTTTATGATTGTAAAAATGATTTTTGATGTTTTAGTTACCCAAGTTCCAATCTGTATTTTTTTTTCCCTATCTGTTGTCATGCATTTGCAAATAAAATTTGATTGACAAAGGCTCAAAGACAATCACATATACATCTGCAATGAGCTTTTAGTTACTTAGTTTCAACTTTTAATTTTCTTCTTTTCGATTTGGTTTTCATTTTATGTTGTTAGTTGAGATTTACATTTGCATTATTTGGTCGTTAATTAAATTGAAATCCTTTGTCATTAAAGATATTGGCCTCCTTAGGTTCTTTTTGTCCATTTACCCTAATTTTTCTTCATACAAAAATTTCAAAAATATTTGCAATAGTAAAAAAAATGGTCAACTAAGCTAGATAAATATTATGGTTAATATCATAAAAAGTCTCAAACTAGTGCACATATAACAAATTTCTAACAAATTAATTTTTTTACCATAAAAAATTCCAAACTTGTATACCTGTGATAAATTTATCTTTCGTTAATGTCTGTTAAATTTTATTATTAAATTATTGAGTTGAATGAGGTGTATTAGTTTGAGGCTCATAAATGTATCAACTTATGATTTTTTTGGTATTTATCTAATTTGATTGAAACTAACAGGTTTAAGGTTTTTGGTACTAAAAAAATTAGTGTGGTTTATTTGTTACATGTATATAAATTTAGGGTTTTTTGTAGTTAAAGAATTAGTTTGAGGTAAATTTATCACAAGTTTACTAGTTTAGGGTTTCATGATATTAAGCCTAAGTATTATCCTAGAGTTAGGCATCCGTTAAGTTTTCTTTCCTAAGATTTAAATTAGTATCCTTCCTTTTGGGCATAGTTTGGAAACAAGTAATATTCTTCATATAATAGTCTTGTTGCCAGGTGGAAAATAGAGAGGAGGGTGGGAGAGGGATAAAGGGGAAATTACTTCGTAGAGACCTCATAAATATTGATTGAATGAATTACATTATGAAGATATTGTCAGCTTCACATGATTTCCACACGATCAACAAGTGAATTCACTTAATCTACCAAGGACAGGTGTTTGTTTTCCCTCGGTTCCTTTCTTGGTGGGTAATGCCTAGATCGTTGCGATAAAATCTGGTATTATTGAATCTAGTTGGGGCAAGAATATAATTCGCCCAAAATATTTATGTTCTTGGAAACTCTAAATTACATTTGATACTTTGTTAGCTTAAAGTAAGCTCATACTACATATTCACCACCTTGACGTCGTGCCCTAGAAAGTAATGTTGCTTTTACAAAGCTCGATTTCCAAATTAATCGATGAAATGCTATGACAAACTATAAGCAAACATTTAAAACGTTGATTATACTTATGCTTCATTTGTTTCTAGAAAATAAATAGCTTGGAATTTTTTTTTCCAAATATTGATGGTTTATATTGATTGAAATAATTATTAATAAAAAATATTCACATTATCAATAGTAATTTATGTTTAAATATTTTTGTGGACAATGAAAATAAGCAATATAAACCGTCATTTTTAGAAATATATTTTTCAAACCATTCATTCTCCATGAACCAAATGGTAGATGTGAATGATTTTAGGTTCTGTATAGGTTCCACTTGGAAATTGGAACATATCCATCGAAACATACTATTTATTTTTTGGAACTTAAAACTCACCCCACGTACTATGGAACCTGAATCCTACCATGTCATAAGTTTTAGGATATACCCAAGTTCCACTTGTATTATTAATTGAACGATTGTAGTAAATCATCACTTTTAATGGTCATCACTTACTGCTATTGTTGGAATTCAAGTCGGCGGAAGACGACTTACCTGATTCCGATGCGCAAACAACAATTAGCCCCGGAACGAATGTTGAATTGCCGATAAAACACAAGCAAAATTACTCCACATTGGTCTGGATGCGATCACGGGGAAAGTACCCGATTTCCACGACGTAAATGCAAACTGTTCTTGTAAAAGTGAAATGGAATGCCTTATCCCTTTGATGAAAATGGAACGAACAAAAATGAGAGGATTTTCTGATCGTATGCTCTGCCAACCCCTTTCAACGGTTGTGTTCGAGAGGTTTTTATACGTCTCCATTTGTACCCCTCCATTAGTGTCTTTCCATCGTAACGCATCAAGACGAAACGGTGCGTTCCAATCGTACCCCATCATGGACGTACCAACTAAAGTACAACATCTCCCACTCGGACATGATGGGCTTGATAGCGCTCTATCAAGAAGATAAGGCAAGGCGTTCAACATTCATCAACTTTACAAAACAATTCATACTGGCAAGTAAGCTGTGCGACCGGTGAGTACACTTGCATTTGAGAGCTCAAATTATGCACATGTTAGGGATGACATAATGGTTACAACCCCGGAAAGAAATAAACAATCGATGTCTCACAGTGCCCCAAACATATTTTGTTACATCAATCCAATTATACCTATCCCTTAAAGGATATACTTGACTATTCTCAAAACACCATGTATTTACAATTATATCCGTAACCACAAATGGCAATATAATTGGTCGATCAGTAAATACATATAATAGATGTAAAAAAACAATAGTCTTCCTTCGCACTCATGTCTCTCTCCATTTCAGAACAATTGTTTTCCTAGACACATCCCATAGGCCATATCTATTCATGACCGCCCGTAACATGCTAAAGTAGCAACATTGATCTTTCACTTCGAGAATATAGTCAGAAGTAATATAGAGCACATAATGAGATAAATTATAAATTACCTCAAGGGCTCACACGATGAGTAAATAGAGATAATTTTACTCACATTTCCTTGTCGGTCGAACAATGCACATGTAGTATAAATTACATGCTATAGTGGACTTCTCTTTCTATAAGAGCATATGTCATTTACTAAATATATCAACTATACGGATCTTAGCCTAAACATAATCACATGCCTCTCACGTACTCATGTTTAGCTCGAGTGCTATATCAGCTCACTTTCTATAGCGCCCAATTAAGTACTCGCATCCGGCATCTTACAGGCATATATGATTATGGGACTATCATGTTCAGTCTTGTTATAAACAAATCACAGACCTCATCTTGACTCCAATCAATGCGACATGTTTTATGTACCAGACTTGCTCTTCAGCATTTATTTGTACATAACGTCTCATCTCAACGTGCTATCTAAAGCACTTAAGGCGATTGCTCGTGTGAGTGAGCCAATTATTACATGCTGACATACTTTTCAATAATATATGTGTGTAGTGCTAGTCTCATAGTGGATTTGTACTTATTGATAAAACATCAAATCACTAATAAACAAACAAGTACAATACATCTGTCCACAAATACATAAACTAATAATCCTCTACAATAACACATATCACATTCTACGCAATCCTAGTGACATCATGTGGGTCAAGAATATGTTTCTAGGAATAGCCTTCGTAAATGGATCAGCAACCATTCTATTGGTTGAAATATATTGTAGGATCACTTCTTTCTGTGCTATTATATCTCTTATGAAGTTATTCTTTATGTCAATGTGCTTTGTCCTTCCATGATACTTAGGATCCTTCACATAGGCAATGGCTGCTTGACTATCGTAATAAACTATCACCGATCTTGGAACCTCAGTGACAGTGGCTAAATTTTCTAAGAAACGTTTTAGCCATGCTGCTTCGTGCACTGTGGTAGAACATGTAATAAATTCTGCCTCCATCGTAGATAAGGCTGTATATGTCTGTTTCTTGCTATTCCAAGAAATCGCACCTCCATTGAGCAAGAACGCATATCCAGAAGTCGATTTACGTTCATCTAAGTCTCCACCCCAATCGGCATTTGAATAACCCAATAGGCGTAAATCATTCCCTTGGTAACAAAATCGATAGTCCATGGTGCCCTTCAAGTATCTCAGGATCCTCTTCACTACTTTCCAGTGTGCTTGACCAGGATTTGATTGATATCGGCTCACCAATCCCATGGTATAGCATATGTCGGGTCTAGTACACATCATAGCATACATCAAACTTTCGACTGCACTAGCGTAAGGAACAATTTCCATCACTTTGATTTCTTCTGGAGTCTTAGGACACATCTCAGTACTTAGGCCTTCACCTTGCATGCCAGGGGTATCAATGGGATTACAATGCTGCATATTGAAACGCTTAAGAATCTTCATAATATAAGACTCTTGTGATAAAGTAAGGAGTTTCTTTAATCGATCTCTTTCGATGTTAACTCCTAATATATAAGCAACTTCTTCCATGTCCTTCATTTCAAAATTAGAGGACAACCATTCTTTTATGGTGATAACCAAAACATTGTCATTTCTAGCCAATAGAATATCGTCCACATAAAATGATAAAATCACAAATTTATCTTCGGACCGCTTGACATATACACAGTGATCTTCCGTGATCATCGTGAAATCAAAAGTGGTTATGGCTCGATGAAAACGAAGATACCACTGTCTAGATGATTACTTAAGGCCATATATTGAGCGATGAAGTTTGCAAACTTTATGCTCTTGACCTTTAGCTATGAAACCTATTGGTTGTTCTATATAGATTTCATCATCCAGTTCTCCATTGAGAAATGCCGTCTTTACATCAATTTGATGTAATTCAAGGTCCAAATGTGCAACGATGGCTAGAATAAGGCGTATTGAGGCAAACCTTACAACTGATGAAAATGTTTCCTCATAGTCTATACCATCTTGTTAAGTATAACCTTTCGCCATAAGGCAAGCTTTATACTTTTCAATGGATCCATCCACCCTTCGCTTAATCTTAAAGACCCATTTTTTTCCAATGGCTTTACGGTTGGGTGGTAGATCAACCAAGTCCCAGACATGATTTGACCTCATTGACTCCATTTCATCTTCTAAAACTTTTCTCCATTCTTCCTTATCAGAGGATGAGAGAGCCTCTTGAACAGTCTTAGGCTCGGCATCGTCTTTTTGAGCAATCATAAATGCTTCCCTTTCAATCTCAAAACGACGACGGGAATACTTTTACGATTACTTTTACACAATTGAATTTCTCTTGAATTCAATTCATCAGGCGATGCAACACTCCCACTAGGTCTTGCATGTTGAGGTAAATTTTCATTTCCCTCTACAACATCAGTGGATGTGTTATCAGGATCTTCCATCTCATATAATTGAAAGTCCTTATCAATCTCATCTCTACTAGGAAAATCGTTCTCCAAGAATGTGACATCTCGTGACTCTATTTCGGTCACACTTCCATCAACTTGTTCACCTATGAACACGTACCATTTAGAGTGTTCAGAATATCTTATAAAGATACATTTCTTCCCTCTAGGTCCTAATTTGCCATATTTATGGGAAGAATCATGAACATAAGCTGCACATCCTCATGGACGTAGACCACTCAAGTCTGGTTTCCTACTAGTTCATAATTCATAAGGGGTGGAAGTGACCGATTTTGAGGGCACTCATTAAGTATATAAGCAGCAGTCAATAACGCATCTCCCCAATAAGAGATAGGTAAATTTGCTTGCATCATCATATACCTAACTATTTCCATTAGGGTTCAATTCCTTCTCTCAACTATCCCATTTTGTTGTGTAGTACCAGGAATAGTCAATTGTCGTACAATTCCCTTTTCATCACAAAAAGCCTTGAATTGCTACGATAGATACTCACGTCCATGATCGGTTCTCAATGCCTTATATGGTTTTGTTCAATCGATTCTCTACCATCACTATATATCGTCTAAAGCAGTCTAATACTTCTGACTTATGGGAGATCAGAAAGACATAACCGAAATGTGTGAAGTCATTAATGAAAGTGATGAAATATGAGGCTCCATGCCTTGCCCTTACATTCAAAGGATCACAAATATCAGAATGTATGAGATGCAATGAAAATTCAACTCTAGTCCATTTACCGAATGGTTTTCTAGTTGCTTTTCCCACTAAACAATGTTCACATACGAATAAACTAACATTAGTGAGTGATCCTAAAATGCATTCTCTAACTAATCTTTGCATTCTTTGCAATCCAATGTGACCTAATCTAGCATGCCAAGTACTTGCATCAATTTCAACATTATTAGAAGATGCAATTTAAGAAAAACAACCATCGACATTAACATTGTACTGATCATAGTCAATGTCTAACACCATAAAATCATTTGATACATGACCTGAACCATAATAAACTATTCCATACAAAATGTTTAACACATTCACCATGTAAATTCAATACATAACCTAAGCTAAGAAAAACAACTACAGAGACCAAGTTTCGTCGAATATCTGGAGCATAGAGGACATCATGCAGGAATAGGTTTCAACCACCACATAAGATTAATTTACATGTGCCGATACCCTTCACTTCAACTCTTGAGTTATTCCCAACATATATACATCTTCTTCCAAACGGTATCCGACGATACTCCATAAATGCTTCTCGATCTCTAGCTACGTGGTCTGTTACTCATAAGTCTACAGTCCACATTGGATGAAATTCAGCAAGCATTACAGTACTATAAACAAAAGCATTACTCAAAGTAATGGAGTAATAGGATATCTTTTTCGGTTCAGTGCATTCACAAGCAAAGTGACCTATCTTGCCACAATTGTAGCACTCCATCTTGGCATTGTCCTTCTTTCCACCACGCTTCTTGCGTTGGAAGGTCTTAGCCCTCTTAGGTGCTTGATCAATCTTCTTCCCTTTGTTGTTAAATTGAGAATTTCTTTTGCGCTTGAAGCCCGAAGCCTTGCGCATACTTGATTCAGCAACATAAGCATGGGTAGAGGATCTCGCAGCCTCTAGGCGCTCATCCACTAATTCCAAATGACACGCAATATCATCAAAAGTGATAATATTCTCATTATGTGTCATATTGATCTTCATTTGCTCCAAATTATCAGGAAGAGACCTTATAACAGCCTGAACTTGCTGTTCATCCATAAGGAGTGACCTGCAGACTTCAGTTCACGAATCATGTTTGACATCTCTTGAATATACTGCATCATCGTTACATTTGGGCGCTTTTGGAATGTGTCAAACTTGATTGTGAGTCTCCTCAACTTAGTGGCAGATGTACCTCCAAACTTATCTTTCAAGACAATCCACATAGCTTGAGCTTTATCATAACTTTCAAACTCACACATGAGATCATCTTGCATATAGCTCAGCAACGTGATGCGAGCAATACTATTTTTCTTTTTCCAAGCTTGATAAGCTTTTAGATCTCTCCTGTGTTAAGCTAAAGTTCCGTGCTCAGGTTCATCCATGGTATGGCTGATGGTTTCCAAAACCTCTTACTCCTCAAGAATGTACTGAACCTTTCGGTGCCAAATATCATAATTATCACCATTCAGCTTCTCACGCTTATTGAGGTCAGTTACAATGGTTTTGGATGTCGAAGCCATAATCAATTACTATATCACATTGACATAATAAACACATAATCAATACTAGCACACTTTACAGAGTAACACATATATTTAATTTGCAGTAAAGACAAACTAAATTAATGATAATTCAACAAAAGACATAAAAGCAAAAGTTCACTAAGCAAAAGTTCACTATGTTCCCAATCAACTTTTATGTACAATTGTTCTATTATTATTAATTAATTTAATTTGCGCAAATTTTAAGTTCTAGGTGAGAACTCTTTCAATTCTACCAACCTACGAACTCTCACTAAGAAAAATAATTACATGACTTTATGTAATTTCTACATTTTTCCTTAACACAAAAAGCATAGCATGATGTAAACCAACGTACAAACAACAATCATGCTTCAATTATAATCAAAATCGCAATTCAACATGTAATGGATTTCCTACCATTGTTCGAATTTTTTAGCAACTAGAAAATTGCAAGTATATTAAACCATATACATGATATCATCGAACCAAGCTCTACATAACATATATGATATCATTTGCACACAAGCTAGCTACTGTATTTCTTAAACCACAAGAAAATACAAGCTACAAATGAATAAACTATGCATTAAACTCCAAAAAATACGCGTACTTAAGGTTTCCTACGCATTTTCATATATTTATAAAATTCAAAAGTATAAAATAATTATACCATAGTGTAGAGGACACACATACGAACCAACCGCCACCGACCACACTCCAATCGGAGCTTGCATGCGCCCACACGCGTTGCCTGAGTGCGCGGCGCGTTTGACACACGCGCCATCAAGCCAAACGGCTCCTGGCCAGTCCGATCGGTCCGACCAATGACCGATCCGACCCTTGATTGGTCAACGGTCAGGTCGGGTTAACCCAAGTCGGGTCACGGGTTGGGTCGGGTCGCCAGCCAATGACCGACCAGCCAACTGCTGCCGTTGATGATGTCATTGATGACGTCATCACGTGTTGGTTCGTCGACTGGCGCGTGACACGCACCTGCCGGTTCACTGACTGGCACGTGTGGCGCACTCGCTGGCTTTGCCAGCGCTTCAGGTGCGTGGCACCCACGCGCAGCGGCTTCTTGCAGCGCATGTGGACACATCCGGCGTCGTCCGGCGGCGCTCAACTCATCGCCGAACTCGTCTCGACGAGCCCTTTTACCCTGTATATTCAAAAATTAATTTTGGCTAAAAAATTATTTCGAAAAATGGCAAAAACCGTATGGGTGTACGCGGCCCCGAACCCGTTCTTCCCTTCGATTCGATTTCGAGTTTTTCATATGGCAATTCCGACTATTAGACATCCGAACTGTGTAGATTTCATACTCTTGATCTCAATATCAAATGGTAAACAAGAAAATTCAATGAAAAACAAGGTAGAAATCACAACCTAGCTCTGATACCAATGTTGGAATTCAAGTTGGCGGAAGATGACTTACCTAATTTCGATGCGCAAACAACAATTAGCCCCGGAACAAATGTTGAATTGCCGATGAAACACGAGCGAAATTACTCCACGTTGGTCTGGATGCGATCACGAGGAAAGCACCCGATTTCCACGGTGTAAATGCAAAATGTTCTTGTAAAAGTGAAATGGAACGCCTTATCCCTTTGATGGAAATGGAACGAACAAAAATGAGAGGATTTTCTGATCGTATGCTTTACCAACCCCTTTCAACAGTTGTGTTCGGGAGGCTTTTATACGTCTCCCTTCGTACCCCTCCATTAGTATCTTTCCATCGTAACGCATCAAAACGAAACGGAGCGTTCCAATTGCATCCCATCATGGACGTACCAGCTAAAGTACAACAGCTACAATTTATTAACTACAACTTATATTTAGACACATAAAGATGTTGAAATATTAACAAAGTAAAAGTTTCAATTATAAAATGAAAGTTCATGTTAGTGATTCCAAATTATACACTTATTACCGGACGTTATGGAGTACTGTAGGATCATGCAAAGACTTAGATAAAGAAAAACACAAAAACTTTTATCAAGTTTCAGGTTCCACCTATCTAGAACTTGTAACCTACCCGTGAAAACAATTTATCCTGCATATCTTGGAACTTGGAACTAGACTGCCCACCAGTCTGGTTTTTTAGTTTTCATGCTCACTCTTGCCAAATGGAGCTTAATACCTAATAATTCTTTAAACATCATTTTTCAAATTATTTTTGTAAATTAAGTTTTGTATCCTGGCTATTAATGTGGCTTTGTTAAGCAGAGAAACCAAGAATACATATGACAATGACGTCATTGACAAAGATGGAGAATATAAAAATAATAAGTCAAGTAACCACCAAAAAAGTTGAAGAAAGGTCTAATAAAGTAAGCCATCAACTTCCATGGCAAGTTCTCAGACTTGAGAAATGAGTCCAACGAATAAACAGAAGCGAGACAACACAACTTCCCAAGGAAGGGAAAGAAGAGTGCATCAGACCAAGCACAGGCATGTGTCACGAGTTGGTAGTTTCCTTGGCCGTGAAATGGCGAGCGGAACTCGCTAGGCCAGCTTTCCTTCATAGTTGTTCCAGTAAACAATACGACGAATAACCCTTTTATACGAGATCATACCACGCCTAGCTTTGCTTAGGTATCTAGTCCATCGAGTGAGATAGCAGCTCTCGTTAGACTCAACAACTAGTTTCGGCCTGCCTTGGCCTCATTAGGAGAGTGGCATAACTCCCAATTAGTTTGTGCACGGAGGCTAACCTTACCTTCAGAGTTCCTAAGCAATATACTCCTTCTATCCTAGAACTCCTAGCACCAACCGTCCTGACCCTACTCCCACAGACCAATTGTGTTCATCCTCTCTGCATCCTCACTCTTCACTTGATAACTCCAAGCTTCACTCCCAAGGGTACATGGGTGCGAAAGGATTCACGGACCGTGTCACATGACTCCGACTCAAAGCAAGCGCAGTATAAATTCATCTCCTCACGCAGGTTGAACATCGAAGATATCTCCAACCATGTCCAGGACATTCATGTCCACTGTGTTTCTCTTGCAGAGGACACGAGATGGAAGACAGCATGGTAGCTGTGCAACATTTGCCAGCAGGATTTGGAGTTGAAACCGGTCACCAGAGAAATCGTCGATCATTACTTGAAGCTGAAAGGACGGGCTACACGGCAGTATTCCAATCACTTGTGGTTTTTGACTAGAACACACAGGCAAGGGTGATGCACGAATATCACCTAAATGCTGATTCTCTTTAGAACGTTTCAGGAGGCCAGGTACAAATATTTATCTCGTTTGCTTGAATCTATGTTGTGCTTGGCCTTGCAGACTAAAGTATGACTATCGAATTCGTTCATCCAGTTACTTGTTTTTGCCGAGCATATGTGAGTTATTTCATGCACACCAGTTGGCATCTAGCCATTGAGATACCGTTACGTGCATCTCAATTTTATGAAGCTTTTCACCACATTTTTCATATTATCCAATTCACGTCCCGCTCTTTTTTCAAATGTGTGCAGAGATATCGTTCTTGGCCTTTTGGAGGTATGCAAAATGAGAAGACGATCCATGTATTTCTAATATGTTGCTGAATCAAGACCAATCCAAGCGACTGAAGACATTCGTAAAGCCATATTCAGGTTAGGTTTCTATGTACTTAATGTGGATTATTAGAAATAAAATCTACTTTCTTAATGAGAGGTCTTTTCATTTTAATTTGCTGAATTTATCATGTTGGAGATCGCGATCCATCCGAATTCCATGTACAATGGCCAAATTTATGACTTTTACAACCGACTAAAAGTGGAAGCGGACTCTACTTCATGGAAGTGGTAACTGAAAAAGAGTACATCAACTCATCCGTCCATTGAATGAAAAGCAGATGATCGCCATCAGTGAATATATAGACTCGAGCTAGAAAAAGGAAGTGGCAATGACGTCGCCTTTTAACCTCCAAGCTGCTGGTTTAATGGTTAGGGAATAGACTTATTTGGGGAGTAGTTTACATGACATGGGTTCAATTGTCCACAACGTCCAATTGTGTACAATCTCATATTTGTAGATGTTATTCAGTTGGAAAACATAATAAAAGAAGCTCCTTTAACATGGTTTAAACATGGACATAATTAAAATAGGTCATAGATCCATTTTTTTAACTCATATGATAAACTGAGTTGTTGTATGAGTTAGTTGTATCGAGTATATAGGTCATAAATGAGTTTAAATATTATATATGTGTTAAATGGATCATAAATGAATTTACAATTTACTTAAATTCAACACACTTGTATAATTCTCTCTTCATTCTTTCCCACCTTTATTTACTCGTGCGCTCACTTACTTCATATTCTCATATCAGTTTGGGTAAAATATGGAAGTGTTTTAGTAATATGAGTCGGCTTGAGTATATATTAGGTTACATAGTATGAAAATATATCAAAACAGTTTGGATCATTTTCAATCCGATCCATCTGTTTGAATGGTCTATTTTAACATTACTAAGAATGCGAGCCTTTGAATGCTTTGGCAAGGACATTAAAAGAGGATGAATCCTAAAAGGAAATGGAAGAAAACGGTGGGTTAGTCTACCCTCCTCCTGTGATCGTGTACACATTTAAGCCGCCAATGATCTTACTATCCATTGGATTTGAGCTTGTCAACATCTAACCATTGACTCGTATTTCTAGTCACCCGTCTTATCTAAAGCTTTTCTACATCAATTGTTGGATTTGAGAACCACAAATTTGTCTTTTTTGGCTCACGGTGTTGTAGACTCATCTAAGAAGACTATAAAAAAAGATATTAAGACTCCATTTATTTCATGAAAAATGAATGAATTAGGAAATATTTTCCTAATAATAATCGATTGTATTACTTGAAATAATGAGTCAATAAAAATTGATTTCATTATAATAATAATTTATATCTAAACATTTTTTTTGTGAATAATGGAAATTTTTTTCAATTTTGTAAAAAATACAAGTGATTATTTTAAGAAATTATTTTCCAATTTATTCATTTTCTACGAAACATACTCACTCTAGTTATTCAAAACTTATTAGTAATCTAATACAAGATCAAGAGCAATGCAGTAGCGTTAATATAATTAGCCTGCTTAGTGGTATTAGAAAGACTTGACTTGTTATTTTAATTTTTAATTTGATAGAAATCCTTTTTTCATTAAAAAATCTTGGACTACTTAGGTTCTTTTTTTTTTTTTTTTAAAAAAAGAGTGAACAATTGTAGGTTCTAATAATTGTAGGAGGGAGGTGCTTCTTGAGCTACCGTTCACGCTTTCTCTCAAGAGGGCATCTTTTTTCCTATTCATCTACTTCTGCTCGTATGCTCGATCCGGTCGGTTTAGCCATCCATTGGCTGTGATTTTTGGAGGTTTTCCTCCTTTTGGATCACTCAAAGTTCTCACCAAATGATTTCATCTCCTTCTTCCCCGTTGAGGAGATCTTGAGTACCCTAGGTGCAGCAGATTCGCCCGACTAGTCACCACCTCTGTTCGTGGGTGCTGCTTGCATGGGTCTGGAAGCTCAGATTGGGCTTTGGGGTGGTGAGGAAGCCCCATCCCGTCCTTCCCCCTTATAGTAAGGCCCTGGTATGGATCTCTCCCTCCTGGCTTGTCTGTAGAGGTCTAGTTAGGCTGGTTGTGGGGTTTTTTCTGTGTTGGATGGCGTCATCTTCGGGCGAGACTCATCCAAGTGATGGGAAAGGGAAAGGCACGACCTCCCCATCTCGTTTGGTTGTTGAGCGGCTTGCTAGTAAACCGCCTCAGGCACCCTGACGTCAGGGGGTTGGTGACGCGGGCACGATTGGCTCCATTCGTGGGCCAAATGACAGGCATGCTCGTGGTGGAAGTTTAAAGGGCCATAGCTGTTCTCGGACCCCTTATGCTAGACCCCAAGGGAAGCCTTCAAGCCCTTCTAGGCCCCCCCAAGCTAGGTCTTGGGCCAATGTGGCAAGGTTGGCCGTGAAGGGGTACGAGCTGTCCTACATTCCCTCAGCTGTGGCCGGGGAGAGAGCTGTGGTAAACTTGTCCGCCGAGGTGCTGCAGGCGGCTAATTCGAAGTGGAACGAATTCTTGATGGGTGATTTTGTGGGGAAGCGGCTTTCCTTTCAACTCACCGAAGATGTACTTAAGAGTACTTGGGGCCCAAAACTTGTAGATGTTTTGGTAGACGACTAAGGCTTCTATTTCTTTCATGTGCCAAACCCGGTATTCCGGATGAAGATAATAGAGGAGGGACCGCTAACCGTTGCTAGGGTCCCGCTTATTTTGCAGCAATGGAAGCCCTTAATGGAGTTAAAGAAGAGCAAGCAAGCTTCTATCCCGGTGTGGATAAGGCTCAAAAACCTCTCTCTTGACCTTTGGTCCGCACCGGCGATTAGTGCCATTGCTAGTTCCATTGGGAATCCTCTACATGTTGATCAACGCACCGAAGGCAAGAGAATGATCTCCTATGCTATAGTGTGTTGAAATCCAAGCTAGCCATCCAAGAGTCTCTACGATGGAAGTCAATGTGGAAGGTGTAGCTAGATCCATAGATGTGGAGTATGAATGGAAGCCCGTGAAATGCCTCAAGTGTGGGGTATTTGGCCACAATTGCGATGCCGCCTCCAAGGCCTCTCGGCCCACTGCAGCCCAAAAGGGTAAAGCTGCTGTTCATACTACTTCAACTCCTGATGTGACAATTGATTTTGTCTCGGAAGCTCCTATGACTACCGAACAAGGCTGGAGGCAAGTTAAAAACAAGAAGAAGTCTCACCTCGTTGTAGAGGGAAGTCCATCAGTATCGGCTGTGTGTGATACACATAAGGCCCCTAAGGAACCTTCTACCTCGGGGCTGATTGGCGATGCTTCCTCTCCTCTAGATGAGATAGTCAGCCCCTCCGATACGGACATCCCTGCTTTGGTTTGTTCAACCGAGGGCAAGGATGCAGTGGACACTTCATATGACGATCTCCTTTCCTCATGCCCCTTGCCAAAGGCTACCTTGAAGGATAGAAGGCTAGCTCTAGTGCCAGACCCTCCTCCTTCGACCATGCAAGAAAAGTTGCTAGCCTTGGTGCCGGACCCTCCTCCTACCGTGACAAGACCAGCCTCGCCTTCCACTAGGAGTAAATCCTCCAAAAGTAGATAAGTTCCTTTCTCATCTTGTAAATATGTAAATATGTACATAGGATGCTGGAATATCAGGGGGCTTGTGGCCCTCTTAAGCAAGCGGAAGTGAAAAACCTCGTCTTGGTGAATAACTTATCCTTGGTGGGGGTTGTTGAGACTAAGGTTCTTCATAACCGGTTTGTTGACATCTCTAGTAATCTGCTAAGCAACTGGTGCTGGATAGCTAACCTGGAGTACTCAGATAGGGGTAGAATTTCGGTTGGCTGGGATCCTTCTATGGTTTCTTTTGAACCTTTATCCATCTTGGATCAGATTGTTCATGGAAAGCTTCGGTGGGTGGGATCTAGCTTGACCTGTGTGATTTCTATCGTTTATGCTGAGCACTCTTTCACCGTATGCTGTCGGTTATGGGGGGACATAGTAGCTAGAAGTTCCGCTTTGCAGGAGGAACCTTGGCTCGTAATGGGCGACTTTAATGCTATTAGAGACCCCTCAGATAGACTGGGTGGTTCGGATCATTGGTTGCCAAGTTTTGACAAGTTTGGTCAGTGCCTTGACTAGGTAGAGCTAGATGACTTAAGGTATGTGGGGTTCAGGTACACTTGGTCTACCTCTTCAAGGTCTTTACGCAAGGCAAGAAAGATTGACAGGGTGTTGGTTAACACCTCTTGGAGTCGCATCTTCTCTTATTCGAAGGCCTCTTTTCTATCACCTAAGATTTCTAATCACTGTCCTATGGTGGTTAAGGTCTAAAACCCAGTTCATAGGAGAAGGCCTTTCAAGTTCTTTGATTTTTGGATGCGTCACCCGGACTTCGACTCACTTGTGAAGCAAGTTTGGGACACTCCAAGCTCAGGGGTGCTGATGTTTAGACTTGTAAGCAAACTAAAGGCCCTCAAAAGTTGTCTCAAGCAACTGAATAAAGATTCTTTTGTTAACATCTCTGTCAAAGCTATCGAAGCAAGTGAAGTGCTGAAGCAAACTCAAGTTCAACTTGCCCAGGATCCGATTAGTGCGACTCTAGTAGACTTAGAGAGAATGCAAAGACGTTCATTAGTCGAGCTTCAATCTTACGAAGAGTCCTTCTTTAGACAGAAGGCTAGAATAAGATGGTGATCGGAACACGAAGTTCTTTCACCATTATGTTAAAAGGAGACAATTGAGGAATAAGATCCACTCGGTAACGGATGCTTCAGGAGTCCAAATTAATGAGCCTCGGCTAGTTCAACAACACTTTGTGGATTTCTTCCACAACCTTCTTATGCCTTGACTAGAGTGGGAGTCCCTTACGACTGCTGACTTTAGGGAGGTTCTTCAGTCCTATTTGAGTGATGACCAGATTATTGTCCTTAATAGGCCCATTTATGATTAGGAGGTTCAGGACACCCTTTTCTCCCTCGCTCGGGGGAAGGCACCTGGTTCAGATGGCTTCACGGTGGAGTTCTTTAAGTAGAACTGGGATACGGTGGGTCACCGGTTACGGAAGTGGTAAATGACTTTTTTATTTCAAGGAGGATCCTCAAAGAAATTAATAACACCATTTTGGTGATGGTCCCAAAGGTGCCAAATGCGACTACAGTTGATGATTACAGATCCATTGCTTGTTGCAATACGATTTACAAGGTCATCACTAAAGTGCTGGCAAATAGGGTTGCAGGTGTGCTTCAGGACTTGGTAAGCACTTCTCAGAATGCTTTTGTCAAGGGACACCATATTAGGGACAATATCCTTTTGGCTCAGGAGCTATTTGCTATTTGTGGGGTTTCATGTGGAGCCTTACACTCCTAAATGTGCTATCAAGATTGACTTCAGGAAGGCCTACGACACCGTGGATTGGTAGTTCCTCGAGAGTGTCCTCCTGGCCTTTCGATTTCTTGACTAACTGGTGCATCTCATCATGACGTGTGTGAGGACTCCTTGGTTTTCTATCGCGTTGAATGGGGAGCTTCATGGTTTCTTTCCCAGTGGGAGAGGACTGCGCCAAGGGGATCCTTTATCTCCTTATTTATTCACGCTGGTTATGGAGGTGCTTTCTGGAATTCTTCGAAGGTGCTCCAATCAATCTGACTTTAGATTCTATTGGAGGTGCAAGGCCACTAGACTCTCACACCTTTTCTTTGCAGATGATGTGTTCATGTTTTGTGAAGGTCACTTGCCTTCTATTTTGCTTCTCAAAGAGGGTTTGCAGCGGTTCTCTTCTTGGAGTGGCCTTATCCCAAATTAGAGGAAAAGTGAGGTATTCCTTTATGGCGGTTCTTCGCTATTACGAGAACATATCTTACAGGAACTTGGCTTCCAAGAGGGATCCCTCCCAGTTCGTTATTTGGGTGTGCCAATCATCACGTCGAGATTGGGAAAGGTGGATTGTGCGGCTCTCATTAGGCGCATCACCACCAGTGTCGAATCCTGGACTCATCGATTCCTTTCTGCTGCTGGACGTCTTTAATTGATAAGGTCAATCCTTCATGCCATTCAAGCCTACTGGGCCAGTGTCTTTATTCTGCCTGCAGAAGTGATGGATAAGATTGAACGGATCCTGAGACAATTTCTATGGAAGGGACCCAAGCTGGGTAGAGGAGGTGCCAAAGTTTCCTGGGAGGATGTCTGCCTACCCAAGGTGGAAGGGGGTCTTGGTATCCGAAATTTGCGTGAGTGCAATAAGACGGCTATGCTCAAACACATCTGGATTTTATTTTCAAATAAGGAGGCCTTTTGGTGCATATGGATCCACTCTACCTTCTTAAAAAAGGTAATTTTTAGGTGGCAAAGAAGCCGACCTATTGTTCTTTGGCTTGGAAAAAACTCCTTCAACTAAGGACAGAATTTCGACTCCACTTCCACTGGAGAATAGGTGACGGACTCTCCACGTCGCTTTGGTTTGATAATTGGCACCCCAGGGGTCCCTTAAATATCTTCTTCTCAGATTTTCTCATTTATAGCTCTGGCTTATCTAGGCAGGCTAAGGTGGCGGATCTCTTCACTGATGATGGTCAGGCTATTAGATTGGTGATCGAAGCTTGGGATTCGCCGCTCCCCTCGTTGACAAATGCTCAAGATCATTTTTGTTGGTTGGAGGCTTCGTTGGGTAAGTTTTCAGTGGCCTCAACTTGGGAGCTTATTAGGCGGAAAAAGAATCGAGTCGGGTGGGATGGCTTCATCTGGAACAATGCTATCCTTCCTCGATACCAACTCAACCTATGGCTCATTACCAAGCGAAGGCTACTAACCTAGTCCCTTCTCATGTCTTATGGCAGGATTGAAGCTGCCTTCTGTCCGTTTTGTAATGAGGTGCCAGACTCGGTTAATCATTTATTTTTTGGATGCCATGTTACCTCGGGTTTAGCCTCCTTTTAGGCGACTTGGTGTGGTCTTCCCTGGAGAAACAAGACTTGCGAGGACAACCTTACCTGGGCCTTGACCTTGCTTTTCGGTAAGGACTTTCATAGTTGTATTGGCCGGTTCTCTTTTGGCGCTCTTTGCCACATTGTGTGGAAGAATAAGAATGATATGCTCTTCAGGGGAGTGCAGAGCTCTACATCCGGCATGAAGAAGCATCTTATGAAGGTAGTCCAAGACAAGGCTTGCACCTTCAAGAATGTGGAGGATTCCCCAAAGAATAGGAGATTGCAACGATCTTGGGAGTTAGACCCTTCTATTTTTGTCTAGGGTAGGTGCTGAGGACGTTGCATCTGGGCACTGTTACTTTACTCTACCTGGTTTTGTACTGCTTCCTTCCACTCTTTTGAGCCTGTTCATTAGAGTGTAAGTTTTTTTTTAAGCCAGTTCTTTGTACTTTTTGACCTCCCCTTATAATACTTACCTTTTCACAAAAAGAAAAAAAAAAAAACAATTGTAGGTTCTATCCAGATTCCACTTCAAACTTGAAACCTACTTATCATAACATATTTCCTAATTTTCGGAACTTGAAACCAGTTAAGAAAACTCCTATTAAGTTTTGAAGTTGACAAAACTTTCCTATTATACTAGACTTCTGTGCTATATCGTGAAATGTTGTCAAAGTCTATTTTACTCCAGAAGTCTTTCCCACTTTGACGAGATCCAGACTAAACCCAAGTCCAAAACGAAGATATAATTAGACTCAAGATTATTGATCTTTCAACAGGGATTCAGTATGTATGAGATTTATCCTTAATATTTGGCTTTCTGGCAAAGAATATCACTTACCTTTTATAACTATATTGATAAAATCAATCACGAATTGATGAAATCAATCTCGAAGACAAGTTCATTTTTGTGAAGCATCTACTTATGGAAACTTAGATTTTGATTGTATAGGCAACTAGAATCATCGGATTTTCATCTCAATCTTCAAATGGCTATAAGATTTCCTTAATCGATTTTGTCCAACGAAAAAATTCTTCTAGATAATGCCAACATTTAGAAATGCGTAGAGGAGTATTTAAGAAGGTGATTCAGACCATTTAGGATAGTGTGTGAAAATTGAAATTCCAAAGTTTGAGGCCTTTCCAATCACATATTCTTCATCGACAATGCTTACAAATTGTATTCAAGAGAGAAAAACATAAAATGAGTGACTAAGTGAGAGAAAAATAAATTCTTCACTGAGTATTTCATACTCAAGTTGCTATACTTCTTTGTTGATACCTCAGTGAAATTCAGCTAGAAGGCTGTCAGTGTGGGAGAGTGGACATAGGCTTGATCTAAGCCAAATCATTATAAATCTCGTATTCAATTTTCTCTTCCCTTCACTCTTTTGATTTGTTTATCTCTATCTTTTTCTGAATTCTGCGAATTTCTAAACCGTTTTAATTGAGTATGAACTTACTTCAGAAGTCTGGTGTCACTTTTAGTCAGACTTTGCTTGCGAAAATAACTTATTATGCATTTATTTGCTTAATTTCTTTTTACACCTATTCATCCCCCTCTAGGTGACAATATTAGCTTTTTCAATTGGTATAAGAGCTATGGTGCTTGTCTTGTTGAAATATTTTTACTTCTAAGCTAAAGATTTTTTATGGCTAATATCTTGGCACCAGGATTAATTGAAGGACAGAGCAACATCAGGCCACCCTACTTTGATGGAAAAAATGTACAATGTGTGGAAAAATAAAATGAAGGCGTTCCTAAGATTCAGATATCCCCTAGAATGAGATGTTATGGAAAGATGAATCAATCCAAATGCAACATTAGTTTCAGACAAGGGAAAAGAAGTGATAGAAAAAGATGTCAAGGGTTCCATTCAAGTAGAAATTACCAAGAGACGGACTCTTGATCCTAAAGCTATTTATATATATATTGTGATTTGTCTCCTACTGAATATAACATAATTTCTTTATGTGAAACTGCTAAAGAAGTTTGGGATAGGCTTCACGTCACTTATGGAGGAACATATCGCGTAAATGAGACAAAGATAAACATCTTACTTGGTTAATATGAGTCCTTCAGAATGGAGCCTAGAGAATCTATTGGAGATATGTTCAGTCGCTTTACAAAAAATTGTAAATAGATTGGCATATCAAGGTCAACCGATTTCTTCTCCAATGAAGGTCAACAAACTACTATGGGGACTTTCAAAGGACTGGAATCATGTGAAGACTCCAATTAGGGAGACATAAAAGATCATGCCTCTTTCTATTGACGAGCTGATAAGCACTCTTCAATCGTATAAAGTGGAACAGATCAATGAAGAAGAGGACACAAACGGTAAGAAGTCAATTGCATTTAAGTCTAATGCTGATTCTGATGATACAGATACAGATGATGACATGGATGACGATGAGCTGGCCCTTATGATAAAGAAATTCAGAAAACTAAATAGGAAAGGAAGAAGATTGAATTGGAAGAAGCAAAGCAAGCAAAATTTCCAGAAGAAATCGATGGCAGATGTTGAAACAAGCAATGATGTAATATGCTTCGAGTGTAAAAAGAATGGACACATCAAGCCTAACTATTCCTTATTGAAAAAGAAGAAAAGGGAAGTATGAGAAATACAATAAAGCTCTTAAAGCGTAAACCTGGAGTGACATAGAATGTGAGGAAAGCAAAGATGAATTTGCAAATTTCTGTTTGATAGCTCATTCAAAATCAGAATCAAACTCAGAGTCAAACTTAGACTTAGATACAGATTCAGAATCTGACAAGAAAATCGAGATAAGTCATTCATAAATCCCTATTAAAGTTTGTAAGTTTATAGATGAACTTTGCCTACCCCTCAAATCTTCTCTTAAAAGCATTTTCAAAATTAAAAAAAAAAAAAAAAAGAGGAAAATTCAAAGCTCAAGCAACAAGATAACTCTTGGAAATTCTTGGAGAGAAAAATGAAAAGTTTGAGAGTCTAAAAAATGATTTTGATGGTTTGAAAGAAAATGTTGATTCTCTTTCAAAAGAAAATGTTTGAAAAAGGAGATTTCAGATATTTCTACAAAGTTTTCCAAAGGGTCAAAAACTTTAGAGAAAATTTATTCAGCTCAAATACCTTATTTTAACAAATCTAGTTTGGGTTTGAACAATGAAAGTACTCATTTGATTGATTTTCCTAAAGTGAAGGAAAGACTCAAACAAAGACCCCCAAAATCTTTTTATAAAAATCATTTCCAAAAAGTTTTTGTAAAACCTGTTGGCCGAAATGTTCTTAAACATTCTAAGTGTAACAACTCAGAATATTTTGAGAATGAATGTCCTAAAATTTAGAGACATGTTAAGAAGGATTTGGCAAATGCTGTTTTTAAAACTAACTCTCCTAGACCCAAGAAAATTTGGGTACCAAAAAAAGTTTGAGATTTTTTTTTTTTAACTGCAAGTCATTGTTAAAAAGGAAAAGTAAATGATACTTGGACAGTGACCGTTCTAGGCATATGACTAGAGACTCAAGCAATTTTTTAAAGCTAGAAAAACAAAAAGGAGGAAATGTTTCTTTTGATGGGAACAACAAAGGAAAAATTATTGGACATGGAACAATGAGGATTTGAAGTTTAATCATCAACAATGTTTCACTGGTGAAAGGTTTGAATTACAATCTTTTGACAATAAGCCAATTATGTGATACGAGATTTATAATCAATTTTCAAGAAGATGTTTGTTTTGGAGTTAGTCAAGATTTATCTCAATCCTTTACTAGGCAAAGACATGATAATATTTATGTTCTGGACATAAGTCCAAAGAGCTCTCAATGTCTTATTTCAATTCAAGATGAAGCATATCTCTGGCATAGCAAGCTTGGACATATGAATATGAAACAGATTGCTAAACTTTCTTCTAAGAAGCTAGTATGAGGTCTTCCCAAAATGGCATATCAGAAGTCTGAATTGTGTGTTCCATGTATCTTGGGAAAACAAGTCAGAAGCTCTTTTAAACTAGTAAATCAAGTTTCTATCAATCGTATCTTGCAGCTTCTTCATATGGATCTTTTTGGACCTATAAGAACACAAAGCATTGGTAAAAAGAAATACTGTTTGGTAATCGTGGATGATTATTCACGATTTACTTGGGTTTTTTTCTTGGCAAATAAGTCCGAAACCTTCTTTTACTTTTCAAAGTTTGCTAAGAAAGTTTAGAATGAGAAAGATTATGTTATTTCAAGCATAAGGTCTTCAACATGTTTTCTCCTCTCCATATACCCTAGAACAAAATGGAGTTGTAGAAAGGAAAAATAAATCGTTATAGGAGAGCCAAAACTCTACTGATAGAAAGTAAAATCTCTTCTCATTTTTGGCTAGAAGTAGTTTCTACTGCCTGTTATTTAATTAACAGGATATTTTTAAGGTTCATTCTAGAGAAGACTCCCTATGAAGTATATAAAGGGAAGACGCCAAATATCTCTTATTTTCATGTGTTTGGTTGCAAGTGTTTTATTTTGAAGAATACAAATGATCGATATGGAAAATTTGAAAAAAGATCGGATGAAGGAATATTTCTTGGTTATTCTACTTTAAGCAAAGCTTACATGGTCTTCAACAAGAATACCCAAACTGTCAAAGAATTTATGAATGTCAAATGTTAGGAAAGTATTCAGAATCAACAAGATCAGACTCAACTTGAAGAATCTGAACTAGTTTCAGACTTAATAAAGTTTGATTTCCCCGAGGGACTTCAGTCTTCTGGAGATCAAAGTCAAGCAAAACAAAAGTCGGAAGAATCAAAGAACACAGGTGATAAGCAAATCCTAACAGGAAATGACAAACCAAACAACAAATGGAAGCACAAATCAAGTCATCCCAAGGAACTCATCATTGGTAATATAAAAGAAGGAATCTACAGCAAATCCAAAGCAAAAGAAGATTCTAGTGCATTAACCACTAATTTCATAAATAGAACCAAAAGGAGTAGTAGAAGCACTGTCTGATGAAAGTTGGATAGAAGCAATGTAAGAAGAACTCAGACAATTCAGTATCAATAATGTTTGGGAGCTAGTTCCAAAACCGAAGGTAAATCGGTGATTAGAACAAAGTGGTTTCGAAACAAGATAGATGAAAATGGCAAAGTAATCAGGAACAAAGTAAGGCTTATGGCAAAATGATGCACACAAGAGGAATGAATAGACTATGATGATACTTATGCACTTGTAGGTAGGTTAGAAGCCATTAGATTACTGCTTGGCATATGCATGTTTTCATAATTTCAGGTTAATCTAGATGGATGTCAAAAGTGTTTTCCTAAATGGATTTATACAAGAAGAAGTTTATGTGGAACAATCACCAAGATTTGAAGATTCCAGAAAATTAGACTTTGTCTATAGACTGAAGAAGGCGTTGTATGGTCTAAAACATGCACCTCGAGCTTGGTATGGCAGACTAAGTAAGTTCTTGAGAAGTAATGGTTTTAAGAAATGAAAGGTTGATATTGTTTATCAAAAAGGAAGAAAAAAATTTCTACTTGTTCAAATATATGTAGATGATATAATATTTGGATCTTCTAACGAGAATCTGTACAATAAATTCCCAAAGTCTATGCAGGAAGAATTCACAATAAGCATGATGGGAGAATTAATGTTCTTTCTAGGTTCGCAAGTCAGACAATCAAAGAAAGGAACGTTAATCTATTAAGAGAAATATGCCAGAGACGTTATTAAGAAGTTTGGGATGGAAAATTGCAAGAAGACTAAGACTCCGATGTCAAGTTCTTCAAAGCTTGACAAGGATGAAGGTGGAAAGAAAGTTGACCAAAAGATATATATAAGCATGATTGTTTCTCTTCTTTATCTCACTGCCTCTCGACCTGATATTCTATTCAATGTGTGCATGTGTGCTAGATTCCAAGCTGATCCAAGAGAGTCTCATCTTAGTGCTGTCAAACGTATTATCAAACATATTGTGACTTATCCGAAATTAGGTCTGTAGTATCCAAAAGGATGGGACTTTACTTTACTTGGTTATTCTTATGCTGATCTAGCTGGTTGTAAAGTTAACAGAAAAAGTATTTTAGGAACATGTCAACTGTTGGGATAAATGTTAGTGTCTTGGTTTTCAAGAAAGCAAAACACCATGGCTCTTTCAATAGTAGAAGCAGAGTATGTTGCTCTTGGAAGTTGCTATTCATAGATTCTTTGGATTAGGCAATAGCTAAGGGATTTTGGAATAGAAGAACCTTGCACCGAAATTAGATGTAATAACACAAGTGCGATCAATCTTACCAAAAATCTTATTCTTCATTCAAGGGCAAAGCATATTAAAATTCGCCATCACTTTATAAGAGATCATGTGCAAAATCGCGAATCAATGTTTTGAAAGCTTTCCAGACTTAGGTAGTTTTATTTTAAATTTTGGCGCGTAAGTTTCTTTCCTTATTGAACAGGTACATTTATTCTCAATTTATTACTTGCCTTTTATATATTTAGAAATTGTAATATCTCTGCTGATTTTTTGGAATTTATTTCGAAAATTATTGATAGTTATATTTTTTGATTTTTTTTAAAGGTACTTTCTTTTTATGACGGTTCAGTTGCCGTACTTTGTTTTCTTTGAATCCTTCAAATTTTTCTTCTCAATTACAGACTGTCTTCAAACCCTAACTCTCGAACCCTCGTCTCTCTTGATCTTCTCTCAAATCTTCTGAAAATTCTCACCCATTCTCACACAAACATGTCGTTGAAGCCCTTTAAGTCTACTTCGATGTCATATTAAAGGAAATCCTCCTGTATTGCTAGCTGCAAACCTCAGATTGTTCCTGATGGTCTGATGCATTTTGATCTCACCGGGGATGATTCGCCTTGAAGCTTTCCTCACCTTTCAGCATATGAGGAAGTTACTCAGGAAGCAACTCTCATTTCCGTAAGAAGGCCTGAGGTACTTCTTAAACATTATAAATTTTTGAAGTTGGGAGGAAGCCCTATGGATTTCATAATTAATTTTCTAAAGAAAATAGTTATGGAAATGAAACCCTATTTTTGAGAGCCATGGAGAAGTTAGGACTGGTAGAGGTTGGAACTGCGAAAATGAATTTTCAAACTTTCCTGCTGATCCTCGCTTTGGGACAAAGGGTCAGACTTAAAATAAAAAAGGAAGATGATGATGAGAGAGTTTTCAAGAATTTTCAACCAAAAATTAGTGTTGCTGCTAAATAGCGGGAGAAAAGACGAAGTTGTTTCATTCAAAAGAACACAATAAAATTTTCTCTCAAATGTTGAACAGAGGGGTCATCAAACCTTGCATTGTGGATTTTGACTTTCTAGATTCCATCAAGGTGAACTTGAGAGAAAAGTTTGCCAAACTTCAGATGGAGAAGTTTTGTGTGGAGACGTTAGAAACTTACCTCGAATTGACGACGTACTTTTATTCCAACTTGTCTATGTTAGATCCCACTCATATGCACTTTACTGTGTGTGATAGAGTGTTTGATGTTGATGTTAATCTATTGGCTGACATTATGGGGGTTGAAAGGAGTGGATTCTTGCCCATTAATGTGTCTAATGAGCAGGTCACTAAGTTTCTGGTAAGGGATAGGATTCCTAGGGGGAGTATTACTTACTCTCAAATGTCTGCTTCCAATATCTTGCTGCACAAGATAGTCATCGACTGCATCAGACCCAAGGCTGCTTCAAAGACTGATGTTTTCATATTCGAAGCAAAGATGATGTGGGCCATCTGTAATGGTGTTGCCTTCTCACTCTCTCACACAATCATACTGCACATGTACAAAACTGTTATGAAAGGGAAATGACAAGTACCATATGTAGCATTGGTAACTAGACTCTTCAGACACTTTCAACTTCAACTGCCATCTCAGCTTCGCTCCAAAACCATTGCTCCCATGCAAATTGGATTGAAAATGATTTCAGAAATGTGATTGAAGGATCTCTCTAGAGCCCTGACTCTTTTGAAGAAAGAATCTATTAGAAAAGTCAAGCCAGGATATGTTGTTGAGAAGAAACGCAAAGGGAAAAGCGTCATCTCAAAAACACCAAAAAGGAAATGACATATTCTTCTCTAGGATTAAGAAGAGGAAGATGATGATGACGAGACAATCTCTACTATTGCCTTGCGTGATCTTCAAGGTTTTGCTAATTCTGAGGAAGAAGAAGACGAGGAAAGCAAGAAAGAACCAGAAGAAGAGAGTGATGCTGAAGAAACAGAAGTGAAAGAGAGTGAGAATGATGACTCAGAAAGGGATGTCAATGTGAACAAGAAAAATGATGAGACTGACAAGGAAGGAGATGATACAAGAGAACTTAATGCCCTAAATGATGAGGAGACGGGAACTAGTAAACAAACCCGTGATGGCAAAGAAAATGTTTAAGAAGAAGAAATTACTTCTTAGACTGATGGCACAAATATAGGGGGAGTAGGTGAGAAAACTCCAATTGTTGAACCAACTGCTAGTGATGGCATTGGTCGATCTCCTTCAGATGCTGAAGATATTTTTGAATCTCATTCCTCTGAAGTCTCACCTGAGGGTTTACATAAAGAAGCTTATGTTCAGGGGGAGCAAAGAACTACACATGTTCAGGTTGATGTTCATTCACTTCTTGATTCTCCATAGGTACAATTTGCTGAAGCTAGTGCCCAAACAAAATCAAAATCAAACTATCCTCGTATAGTAGAACTCCACTTGGAGATTAAGGCACGGCAATATGCAATGGAGTTTGAAATTCAGAAGTTGCATGCTATTCTTGATACCACCTTAGCATCTCTTACAGGCAAGGTAGAATTTCTTGATACTCAGGTCCAAACTTTGTATCAGCAAGCTTTGCAGAATCTAGCGAAAGTGGAGACTGTTTATTATTAGTGCCTGACTAAGCTTGAGGAGACTGTGCAAACCTTGAAGGATTTCCAAATGTTCGTGTTCCCAAACAACCCTAATCCTTTTCAACCCGACCTCTTTTTATGCTTAACTAGTTTTATCTTTTTGCTATTGACAAAAAGAAGGAGAGATTATGCAAATTGAATCTTATCTTGAACCTTATTTTATCTTTGACTTACGATTGTGTTTGAACTTTTCTTAGTGTGTTTTGCAGACTGATGTGTTTTGTGGATGCAAACTATATGCAAACTACTATGTGTATTTATTACAATTATTGTTTGTTCTCTTTGTCAATTATCATGTGCTACTAAAGTGTTGTTTTGCAGGATATAATTTGCATGAAAAGTTTTGTTACCATAAAAAATGGGGAGATTGTTGAGAAAACTCCTATCAAGTTTTAAAGTTGACAAAACTTTCCTATTCTTGTTCTTATTTTGAAGAATACTAGACTTCTGTGCTATATCGTGAAATGTTGTCAAAGCCTATTTTACTCCAGAAGCCTTTCCCACTCTAATGAGATCCAGACTGAACCCAAGTCCAAAATGAAGATATAATTAGACTCGGGATTATTGATCTTTCGACAAGGATTCAGTACGTACGAGATTTATCCTTAATATCTGACTTTCTGGTGAAGAATCTCACTTACCTTTTATAAATATATTGATGAAATTAATCACGAATTGATGAAATCAACCTCGAAGAAAAGTTCTTTTTTGAGAAGCATCTACTTATGGTAACCTAGATTCTGATTGTATAGGCGACCAAAATAATTGGATTTTCATCTCAATCTTCAAACGGCTACAAGATTTCTTAATTGATTTTGTCCAACGGATTGCTTGGAAGAAATTCCTTTGGAGAATGCCAACGATTAGAAAGACGTAAAGGAGTATTTAAGGAGGTCATTCAGTCCATTTGGGATAGTGCCTGAAAATTAAAATTCCAAAGTTTGAGGTCTTTCCAATCACTTGTTCTTCATTGACAATGCTTACAAATTGTATTCAAGAGAGAAAAACACAAGAGGAGTGACTTAGTGAGAGAAAAAGAAATTCTTCACTGAGTGTTTGTACTCAAATCGTTGTACTTCTCTGTTGATACCTTAGTGAAATTCAGCCAAAAGGTTGCCAACGTGGGAGAGTGGACGCAAGCTTGATCTAAGTCGAATCACTATAAATTTCGTGTTCAATTTTCTCTTCCCTTAACTCTTTTGATTTGTTTATCGCAATCTTTTTAGAATTCTGCAAATTTCTAAACCATCTTAATTGAGTTTGAACTTACTTCAGAAGTCTGGTGTCACTTTTAGTCAGACTTTGCTTGTGAAAATAACTTATCATACCACTACCTTAGTGGCCGCGATGGTTTGGGCTCTCTCTCCCTCACGAATGGGAGGAGTTCGAATCCCCTCACGGTCGCTTGGGGTCTTAAGTAGGGTGTCGAGGGTGGTGGGTCTTCTCACTTACGTGTTTCCCCAGGTTTACTCGCCAGCTGCCGGCTGTACGGGGTTCTTGGGTCACAAAAAAAAAACTTATTATGTATTTATTTTTTTAATTTGTTTTTACACCTACTCACCCCATTCTAGGTGGCAATACTAGCTTTTTCAAAACTTACATCGTCATAAGTTTCGGGGTCTATCAAGATCCACTTGTATTCTTAATTGAACAATTGCAATGAATTATTATCTTTAATGACCACCATTTGTTGCAATTAATTGATCACAACTTACATTTAAACATACAAAGACTATGCAATATGAATAAAGTAAAAGTCTCAATCATGAATATCGTTGCAAATAGAAGTTTAGACTAGTAATTTTGGATTAAACACTCATCATTGGACTTTATGGAATATCGTGAGATCATGTGAAAACGTAGAATAAGAAAAACACAAAGACAAATTCTCGGTTCTAGGTTCTCCATTTCACCTAGGACCTATAATATACTTGTTAGCAAAAATTCCCAATCTTTGGAATGTTGAACTTACCCTTCATATTCTAAAACCTAAAACTAGACCGATTCTCACCAGTTCGATTCTTAGGTTATTGATTATACCTTAGAACTATGCTCACTCGTACATTTTTCCATTTAACCTAATCTTTCTTCATAAAAAATTTCACAAATATTTGTAGTAATTAAAAAATGGCTAAAAGAAGCCAGATAAAATTAACCCTCAAGTTAGGCATTTGTTAAGCTATTATCCCTTAAAAAAATACTCCCTCAAGCAATAAAACTAGACAAGACTTCTTTCTTTAGATTTAAATCGGGCTTAGTTCCCTAAAAAAACCCCCCTATTTAGATACAATTCCAATTTTGTCCCAAATTTGTTTTTCTCTAAAAAAAATTGAGATTAGATATTAAATTAGATGTCTTTTTATTTATTTATAAAACAATTAGGCTTTTAAATCAGTATCCTTATTGGAAAAAAAAAATAGAAAAGTAGTATTTGTGATATCTCGAAAATGGGTCTCTATTTCGAAATATATGAAATGGTTATTTCATTGATGTGCTTATAGTCACTTTACTCTAAACTGATCACTCACGAGTTAACTGATCTATTAGGCGAAACCGTATATGGTTAAAACACAAAAGATTAAAGAATTCGATCAGGAATAGACCGCTTGACCATAAGGATCAATAAGGGTCAATACTACGCTATATAAATCAATTAGCGAATGGATATAAATCGATTCGACAAAAGTGCGTAGTCAATTCGCGAGTGATTCCGCACGATTATGATATTCTCGTCGAATGATGATTATTCGATTTTCTATTGATATTATATTCATGGTCCGTAATTGAACCCTCGCGATTACATGACAACCAAGGGTCGTTCGTGATTCGAAGATGCACAACTGTGGATTAAAAATTATTGGCCATGGGTCAATCGCGCGAGAACCCCTAAAAGTCACCTGATAGATTCGGTTATACTAAAGTCGCGTTCGATCGATTTTAACCATGAAATTTAATTCGATTTTAGGTATTAAACTTTCAAGGGTTTCGAGATTTAATTATTGGACGTTGTCTCATCATTCATCGAATTATCGGCGAGTCCAAAATTTTTGGAAAATGAATTAATAGACAAAAAATCGGAGATCGGAAAAAAAAAAGAAAGAAGAAAGAAAAAAACGAAAGAAATAATAATAATAATAATAATAATAATAATAATAATAATAATAATTTTTTATAATAATAATTTTTTTTTTTTTTTTTTATCTCTCTCTCTCTCTCTCACGCTACCACCTTCTGCACCCCCCATCTCCCCTCCATTTTTTTTTTTATTCCTCCTTCTCCCCTCCCCTTCCCCCTCACGCCATCCCCTGCAGCCCCCTCCCCTTTGTCTTTTATTCTCTCTCCCTCCCTCTCTCTTCTTTTCCTTTGCCCCCCCTCAACCGAAGCTGCCCCATTTTCTTTCCTCCTCCAGCTGCTGCCATTTCCCCCTCAACTTCTTCTTCTTCCTTTCCATTTTGCTTGCCGCCACCCAACTCACCCACCACCACACCACTGCTGTCCTCGAGCTGCCCATCTGTCGATCCGCACGCATCACCGCTCACTTGTCCTCACCGCCGCACGCCACCCATCCACCCAAGCTGAAACCCCCCTTTGGCCGTGAGCTCAACTTCAGTGAACTGCCGCCATTTGCGCCGCCATTCGAGTCGCGAGTGTCACATTCTCGACCCCATCGCGCCGCTGTCACCGTGAGCTCCCATTGCTGGAAACTCGTGAGTTAACCTCCTAATTATGGATTAGGACGTTAATTACATTTAGGGGTAGATTAATTTAATATTAATGGCGGTTAGTATTAGTTAATTTTAGTTTAGCCTTAATTGTGATTAAGGGTTGTTTAGATTAAATTTAAGTGCGATTAGTTTAAGTAATTACGATTAGATTAATTAATCATAATTATTTTAGTCAACATCGATTAATTTTTAATTAATTATAGTTAGGCTAATTAATCGAATTTAGTTTAATTAATCACAGTTAGCTTAATTAATTGCAATTATCTTAGTTAATCACGATTCGTATAATTAATGACAGATTACACGTTAAGTAAAATTTTATACTAGTTTTTTTGGATGAGATTTTTGGATGAGATTGTGCGTAATTTCGGTTGTTTACGCGTGTGATGCTATGTTATTGATTGCTCAATTATGGATTTTTATTTACTATTTTCAAAGGAGGTGCTATGGACAAGAAAATAGAAAAGTATGAGGTGTTGGGTTTAGGCGCAGAATTTTACGCACTAAATAAAATAATGGGGTTTTAAAATAGAAGCGTGCAAAGTTTGATGGGTTGATTTCAAATACATGACCATGTACAAATATTTTAATGGGATTTTTAAATGTGAAAAAATTACCAAAGTGATTATTGGAAAATGAAATATTTTGTTCTTGGCTAATTAATGACAACAAATATTGGCTTGATTGATGGTGTGCTTGAGTGGTCATTTAATCGAACCTGTCACTCAATGGGAGTTTGGGGGTGATGCCCGATTTTTATCGGATGCTCTGCGGGGGTCCGGATGCCGAGTCGCGGTTGAAGTTGAACCGATACTCCTTTATGGAATGCCGTCTAGGCAGGAATTCTAGACGATGCCGTGCCTAATGGGGCGAGATGATGCCAGACCACCAACTCTTGTGTTGGCCGTGGCATTGGAACACGTGTTGGTAATGCGTATGGAATTTTAGTATGTGTTCTGATTATTATTTATGCATGTTTTACTATTATTGTCATGTGAGATGTGCTATTATGTAGGGGTGTGCCAAGGCGAGGTAAGTTTGTATTTGGTGCATGTTTAAACGTGTCGATGAAAAGCTCATTTCATTTCATCGAAAACAGGGTTGAAAATCAAGATGTCACATGCTAAGTTGGTCGCCAGCCATGGCGGTGGCTGAGGATCGGCCACAAAGAAGGAGGATGAAGGAGAGAAAAGGAAAAAGAAAAAAGAAAACGAGAGAAAGAGAGAAAAATGAGAAAAATTTAATAACAATATTAAAAAATTAAAAGAAACAAAAATAATTTAAGAGTCCTACCCTATGTCGCACCGACACGCGACACGACACGAGTGTCCGACACAACACGACACGTCGACACGTCATTTCTAAAAAATAAATAATTGCGACACGTTGCGACACATTGTATATTAAATAAATATTTTTATTTTTAGTTAATTTGATTCAAATTCATAAATAAATAATTAATTAAAAAAAGAGCCTATAATAAATTTATACTAATAATATTAACAAATCAATTCATTTGAAATTCGAAAGATATATTCATAATTAATGCGAAACATTTTTTTAATTTTAACAAAAGTTATTGATGAAACTAAAAATTAATAAGAAATTAGAATCAATTTATTTAAATAAATCCATGATTTTCTACAATAACCAAAATTTATCATCATTCAAAATTTAATATTTTTATTTTTCGAAATCATTTTTTAATTTCATTTATTTCCGATTAAAAAGACAATCCCCAAAATCCACCCCTTCTTCACCCCTTCTTTCGTTTGTCCTTTTCCCTTCACCCCCACATTTATTTTACTTTTTCCCTCCCCCACTTGACAATGACAGGTGAGCTGTCGCTTCCCCCCCCCCCCCCCCTCTCTCTCACGCCATTAAACCTCCTTTCTTTTTCTTTTTTTTGGATTTCTTTATGAAAAACCCTAGCGAGCCACCGAGCCCTCCTTCTCCTATCCTCCTTGCCGCGCCGCACGACCCCCTTCCCTCCTCTCCTCTTCCTCTCGTCGCCGATTCATAGCAACAGTGGCAGCCCTCACCTCTCTCTGGCCGTCTCTCGCCGTCGCGGTGGTCCGTTCGTGGCTTCGTCTCGCCGACGGGAGTTTGCCTTTTCTCTTCTTTCTCTTTGTTTGGCTCTTTCTCTAGCCATCTCTCGCCGTCGCGGTGGTCCGTTTGTGACTTCGTCTCGCCGGCCCTTGCGGCCTCTACTCCGTCTCGCCGGCGCTCGTGACCTCTGCTCCCTCGCCCTCCCTCGCCTCCACCCTCCATCAGTCTTCCGGACACGCGTCGACACGCGTGTCGATAAAAGTTGACCGCGTGTCCGACCATGTCCGAGCGTGTCGACGTGTCCGACACGCTGTCCGACACGTGTCGGACACGACACGGAAGCATGGACAACGTATCCGTGCTTCATAGGACTCCTACCAAACACATTTTTATTCCAAGAACAAAAATTTTGGGCAGTTACCGGCCTTGTGATGACTCATCCTTAGCTGCCTTAATCTTCTCTATTGCCTGATACACATGGTAAAACAACATTGAAAACATATATGGTCTCTCCTTCAGAGGAAAAGAAGCAAATTCCTCGAGTAGGCAACTGACCAACACATTACTGAAGAATAAAGCCATACCTTCGTTACTCTATCAATGTTGAACCCATTCTCATTCACGAGAAAAGAAATAAAGCCCTTGAAAGGAAAATAACAATCAGTTAGGAAACGAGTCAAAATTTCAAAAATTGAAATGTTGCAAATAAATCCCAGCATGAAAATAGCCCACCTCCTCGTTGGGAGCAGTCCATTTTATCTTAGGTTGTTCTTCCTTAGAAACTATTGGTTCCTGGAAAAGCAGTCGAGCTTCGCTGTAGGGCCAAGTATTTGGTATCTGATACCTATTCATAAAACAAGCAAACATTTCCTTATTAAATGAATGAGAAGTCTAGTATAAGAGTGTTAAAACTTTGACATCCAGCGACCACACGATCACCAGATTTTTTCAATTTGAAAGACTTGTCAATCTCGACATTCTATGGATGTTCCCTAGATTTCTCTGAGATATTTGATGTGGAGTTGGAGGAACTCCATATGGAGCTCTGTGAGCTTAGACAACGAGACGCACCGTTGCAGCTGGAAATGAAAAGATTGAGATATTTAAAGATGGCTCATTGTAAGTTCCTTCCAGAAGTACTTGATCTGTCGCGTATGAAGAATCTAGAAAAGGTAGATCTGAGACTTTGCCTTTCATTAGTCAAGATTTGTGGCCTTGAAGAATTGGGATCCCTTTGCTCCCTATTAGTCGACTTTTGCCCTTCCTTGGAGAGGATGTCAGACCTATCGAAATTGAAAAAGCTACTGAAGCTCCAAGTAGATAATTGTGGTCAGCTAAATACACAGGAAATCTATTGGAATTATCGGAAAGGACAGTTTGGGGGTGACATCTGCAACGTCGGCGGCTTCGATTTGTCGTCTTTCCCCGACAAGTTCAGAATTGATGCATTCTTCGGCTTGTCTATCCCCTTTATGGGTGACCCCTCAAACGCTGCCACCACCTCGCCGTGGTATCAATGAATCCCATCGGCGGCTCCTATTCGTCCTCCACGTTTGGCGAGCTCAGACCCGCTGCATTCTTTGGCATGTCACCGCTGCCTCCGCCTTTGCCATCACTTCTAGGAGCCCCATCAGCAGCTGGAATATGGCAACACCACGTTTCGCACCATAACTTGCACTGGTAATTCTAAATTGCGCACCAAGTGTTTGTGCAATTACCTCTTTTCCTATCCAGATATGGATACGGAGTTTGGTTATAGGGGTCTGATGGTTGAAGTTTATGGTGTTGAGCTAATTGGGAAAATCGAGCGACTAGCACCTTAGTTTTGATTTGATTTGGTGTGCATGCGGTGGTAAAAACCCCACATTTCAATAGAAGTTTTTATTCACACTCATTGAAGGGCTTAGGGAGTTGAATCTTGCAGTGTGGAACAGCAATATCCTCACTCTCAACGATTTCATCTACAGTGAAAAGTAATTGCTTCCTACCTTGAATTTATTTTGCTAACAAAACTATTGCTGAGTTGTTTTAGATTTTGGTCCTTAAGTGGTTAGCGTTCTTATCTTAATTGTCTTTTCCATGGTCTCAAGAGTTCAGCTCCATAAGGTTCTTTTTCAGAGCTTCAATAATATGATCTGACCTCTTCAGACTATAAAACAGGCAGGTATAATCCATTGAATCCATTCCTCTTTTCTTAAGTATGTAGAATTACTTATTAGTTTCAAAAGCAAAATACAAAAAATATAAAATTTTCAGATAATGGAGTACATATGATGACCTTTGTTTAAAAATAGTGGTGTGATTTTTCTAATTCAATCACATGCAGTAATAACTCGACTAGGTTCTAACTTTGCTTTTGAAATTACATGTCGACTGCCAAATTGTTGTTGTTGTGGTGGTGGTCATTGTTGTCATTATTGTTGTTAAGTAGGTTTCATTGCTTGAATGATCCGCTGGAAACTTGGGTGCTTCATAGTACTGGCTGCATTTTCCATATCAATTTTAGTGTTAGGGATTGCCATGTCATATTCGCCACCTTACATTGTTTTGCCATCTATGGATATCATATATTTTGTATAGTGGTTAAATATGAGCTATTTGCTACTATCGAGTGTATATATTCCTTCAAGAAGTAAAAATCTAGCACAATTTAGTTCTCCCAATAGTGACCTTTGCTGGCATTACGCTCGTTCTTCTAGCTAGATTCTGATATTGTTAATTTTGCAATGGAACAAGTATATTACTCGTCTTGTTAGTGAGAACAAGGCCTTGGCTTTTTCCTTCTTCTTTTTTCAAGAATATCATTAGGCACTTACTAACATTTGATACAACAGCTTCTAAGATTTAAACATAGTGATGTTGAACCAATTCTGTAAGAATGATATAGACTACTTCCTAGTTCTTGCAGTTGAAGTAATGGAGTTTTTACATATTCCCAAGGGTGTGAGACGGGTGTTGTTTAGAACCCTTGATACTGCCAATTAAACTTATGTTCCTAAAATACTTTCATGGGTCATGGTTAGCTGAACTAATGTGGGATTTCCAAATTGTTGGACCACTCATCTGAGTATCTTAATAAATTGTGGTATTGGTAAGTGCTATGATCAGAGGGACAAATTTGATTTGTGCTCTATTTCATTCTTAGATGGCTTATGTGCAAAAAAGAGTTCGACACGAGCTATGTGGGACTCATGAGAGACGGAGCAAAACGCTTGGTAGAGAACACAGATATTTAAACTTGTTGGTAGGATTCCTCCCTCTTTACTATTCTAATGAAATCTCAGTAAGAACCTTTTTTTTTAGGTGATGTTGGTTTGCTTCATTGTCATCTCATCTTCACCTTTTAACCAGGCTCACTGATTTGTAGTGTACTTCATGATGTTTCTCAATTGTTACCCAGAAACCATGCTAGGATATATTTTTCTGTTAGGCAGCTACCTTTTCTATTACCACGCATTTTTACTTGCAGCTTCACTACAAGCAAATGTTATTTTTCTTAGGCATGGCAGGAAATGCATGCTTTCATCTGTTTGATTTTCTCCCTAATGACACAATAGTTGCAGTACAATGTTGTTATAACTGTCAACATGAACACATGATATTCTGTTGATCTCTAAAGACATGCGTGTGTAAGACAATGCTCAAGCATATATTGCTATTAGTCTTTTGAACACAACATAGGTTCATTTTTTTTCTAAGCCTACCCTTGAGAAATAGTGCCACTTGATCATCTAATTTCTTTCTCGTTCTACAACTTGTAGATTGAGATGCAATCTTGCATGATCAGTTTGTGCTATTCAATGCATAAATCGATTACCTATTTGTTGTTGCATATTATGATTTGATTCCATCCCACCTTATCTTCCTTGAAAGCTGGGTAAGAAATTGATTTGACGTATGACGAATTTCCTCATCAAAGTTAAGAATGAACATTTCATTGCTGAATTGCCATCTCACACTTAACTAGTGTTGGTGATTTTGCCCAGATTTCACATCGTTGCATTATGAAGTCTAGGCTCAAGAAACTGACATGTTAGGAAAGCTGTAAGAAATTATTCTTGTCGAGGGTTTGAAACTCGAAGATTACCTGCAGGAGTGTGTACAATCCATATTTGCCTTTGAGATTGGTTGGTGCAAAAGGATCACCTATAGGATGAATGCTTATCAAATAACTTCTCCAAATGAGTTTTGCTCTTTTTTTAGGGGAATTAATTTGATGACGACTGTTTTATCTACGATCATCATTATCATTGTCACATGAGATTGACTTGTCCCTAATTGGTTACCATAGACATGTCAATTGAAGATTTGTTTGTCTTTTTCATGACTTTGCATGTGAGAATGCTAGGTGCTAACAATATTTATTTTTTGTTATAGGGGAGTAGAAGTCATCAAAAGGGTCAAGTGAGAAACATTGCATGCACATTCTCCTTGGAATTCAAAATTCCTTGATGGGACGGACACGTTTTGCAAAGAATTGGGAACTTTAGCAATCATTTGAATATGTAGTATTTCTATAGCAAAGTAGAGGCTATGGTTATGTCTACATAAGTAATTTTAGGCTTTCAAAATAAGACTCGTCTGGATTGTTTCTCTTGGTTTTTCTTTTCCCATACTGAAGAGCTGCTGGGGATTGAACTCATGCGATATATACTTGACGAGGCCCACCAAAATTGGTTATAGTGACTTATGAAGAGAAAGCCTGTCATGCAAATTCTCTCTTCCATGGTGTTGTAACTATCTTGGTAGTTACCTTTAGCTCCTGCTTAAAAATGTAGGATATGTCACACAACGTGATTTGAGAGATCAATTCCAGCTGAAACCAAGGCGATCAATGCAAATGAACTGCAAAATAGATTTTCATTTACATACGACTTAAAGATTAAGCAGTTTGCACCTGATCATTCGCAAAATATGCACAATGTAATTGTGCTCTTACACCTACTGCTTATGATAGCCATTTGCAAATAAAATTCGTTTTCCCTCTTTAACTAGCAAGATATTTAGATTGTATGCAGACTTTGTTCCTTATAAAAAAAAAAATGGAACTGGCATAAGATGCGCGATAGTAATTTGCTGTACAAACACTTCTTGACAAGCAACGATAAGGTTAGAAAAACAAAGAAAAGTTTTTAGGTCGAAGGAAGAGAACTTCCGGTGTTCGACAACATTATTACATGACTATACAACAGCAGCTTCCTGCGGAACCTTTGACATTTCTGTTAAAATATTTAATATATTTTATTATTCTAAATATGATTCCAATATTATATTCCCAATAAATTCCCTATATTAATTCCAATTATTGCCCAATTTATTACCCACGTGTATTAAGTGATATTTGTCCGTTATTACATTACCATAATGGTCTTGATGGGAGATACCGGTAACGTAATCAACGGAATAAAATCGTCAGGTCGTATGTTTCAAACCCTAACGATATAGAAAAACACACACCATCGAGTTTTGGAAGGGGATTGAGCAGTAGAACAAGACGTGCGTTTTTGTTTTCAATTTTGCAGATCGCTCGTGTTGTGTGGATCCATCAAAGATTTTGAGGTTTCCCACTTCTAAGATTTCATCAATGGCTGGAGGTATGTTGGTATTTATGTTTCCGCTATTCGATCCCGAAATTTTATATGAATTTACCTGTTATGAGTAAATCGGGATTTCCAAGTTTGTTTATATTCAATCTAACAATTGGTATCAGAGCCCTTATTTGCAATCTCTGCCTTGGTGAAACCTTTGGAATTTATTTTATTGAATTATATGTGGATAAATTTCGGATTTGTATATGGCTTGGATCGGAATTGAGAATTCCGACCAAATTCGGGCTACCCACCATGAGATAATGGATCTGAATGATCACACCGCCATTAGGAAGAGAAACCCATAAATTTTTCGACATATCACTGATAATCGAAGGTTAATCGAGCGGTGAATTTTTGTGGTTAGGGTTTGATAGGGCAGACTGTTTTTTTGGCTCAATTCTGGTCCATATATGGTCGTTTTTGCTGGATCTTGAATCTATTCGTTCGTCCCGGCGTTCTCTTCGAAACCCATCAACCAATTTGGTCGGACATGGGCTATGGGAGGAGACCCAGACGGCGGAACAGAGGCGGTCGCGGCGGAAGAGAGCCCGAAAGAAGACCTCGGGCCCGTGCGTCGCACGAGCCCGAAGGGCTGCAGTGGGCGCGTGCAACGCACGCGCTCGAATGGGAAAAGCACGCGTGCCTATGGTTTCTCAATTTTGCCCCTCCGCTTTAGGAAAATTGCGATTCTACCCTTGCCCGCAAAATTCTCAATTTTGCCCCTCTGCCTTTATAAAAATTGCGTTTCTGCCCTTGCCCGCGCAAAATTCCGATTTTGCCCCACTGGGGTGTGTAAACTTACGATTTTGCCCTTTTTGGCGTGAAATTCCTGTTTTACCCCTTAAAAGTAAAATTTCAATTCTAGCCTTGCGTGCAAAATTCCAGTTTTACTCCTTTTGCACATGATTTTACTGTTCTACCCTAAGGTGCAATTCTATGAATAAAATTAAATGTCTAGTGATCCGTATATATTTAATTAATTAAGGATTAGCCACAGCATCTTTGATTATATTAAATTATATACATGAAGAGCCTTTAGATCACATATAGTTAAAGACAATAATTGTAATTATTCACATTAATATTATGAATTTAACCCACAGGAATTTTCAATATATTAATGTGATTAATTAGGATGAAATATTATTTTATCTTTCTTAATTTACCCACAGGGATTAAGGAAGGGTATATAATTTGATAGTTTCACCATGAAGTAATTATGAATCAATTTAAATTAGAAACTTAACCCACAGGTAGTTTTTGATGTTATATGATTCATATTTTAAAACATGTTTTACATTGGTAAAATATGTTTTAAGTTTATTGCCTCAAATATGTTGATACATAAGTTTCATTTGATTATGATGCAGTTTTACCGCCTACTATTAGTTCTGGTATAATTGTTCCCGAGCTAAATGGAAATAACTTCAAAGAATGGAGAGAACTAGTTCTTCTTCAATTGGGGTGCATGGATCTTGATTATGCTCTTAGGTCGAGACGAACCACTGAACCTGCGAGAATAGTACTCATGCTTTGAGCATACTCATTATGCTCAATGGGAGCAGTCCAACCGTCTCAGTGTGATGTACATAAAGACAAAACTCTCTGCTAGCATTCGTGGTTCAGTCATTCAGCATAATAATGCCAAGGAATTGCTGAAGGCTATTGATGCTCAATTTGAGTCTTCAGAGAAGGCGCATGCCATGACCCTAATTATGAAGTTCTCATCATTGAAGCTTACTAGTGTAAGAGGTGTGCGTGAGCACATCATGAAGATGAGGGACATTGCTGCTCAGCTGAAGAATCTTGAGATTGGGATATCAGAATCATTTCTTGTATACTATATCCTAAATACTCTCCCAAAAGAGTATGCTCCCTTCAAGATCTCTTACAACACACATAACACTAAATGGTCAATTAATGAACTCATGACCATGTGTGTTCAAGAGGAAGAGAGGCTACTAATGGAGAAAGGAGAAAATGCTCATATGGCAACACAGGATAAGTATAAAGGGCAAAGCAAGCAAAAGGGAAAGGGTAAGATGCCTTTACCTCCCCAAGCTGGCATTAAGAAGGAATCCAAGTGCTTCTTCTATAAAAAGAAGGGGCACATGAAGAAGGATTACGCCAAATTTAAGGCGTGGCTCCAAAAGAAAGGTAACCAACTCACATGTGTATGTTATGAAACTAATATGGTTGATGTGAGTCACAACACTTGGTGGATTGATTCTGATTCTACAATCCACATTTCGAATTCCTTGCAAGGTTTTCAGAACCAGCGGAAATCAGTGGGAAGTGAACAAGGCATCTATTCAGGAAACAAGATGCGCTCGCGTGTGGAAGCTATTGGGACATGCAGATTAGTTCTCAGTAGTGATTTTGTTTTAATTTTGGAAAAGACCTTTTATATTCCTGGTTTTTCTAGGAATTTAATTTCAGTTTCAAGACTTGTACCTTTGGGATACTCCTTTGAATTTTCAGATTTAACATTCAATTTATCGTATAAATCTGAAATTGTTGGGAGTGGTATTTTGTCTGACGGTCTCTTTCGAATTAATTTACAAGACAATACCGTTAATAATGCGATGCACGTTCATGATAATGCTGGGATAAAACGATGTGTTGTGAATGAAAATTCCTCTATGTTGTGGCACCGGAGGTTGGGACATATCTCCATGGAAAGAATTAAGAGACTAGTAAATGATGGAGTACTTAATACTCTAGATTTTACTGATAATGATACTTGTGTGGACTGTATAAAGGAAAAACAGACCAACAAGTCAAAGAAAGGTGCTAAGAGGAGTACAGAAATATTAGAAATCATACATACAGATATTTGTAGTCTAGATATAGACTCAAATGGTCAGAGATACTTCATTTCTTTCATAGACGATTATTCACGATTCATGTATCTCTACTTGCTTCGTAATAAGCACGAAGCACTAGATGCATTTAAGGTATTTAAAACCGAAGTAGAGAAACAATGCGACAAGCAAATTAAAATTGTGAGATCGGATAGAGGTGGAGAATACTATGGTAGATACACTGAAGATGGACAAGCACCTGGTCCATTTGCGAAGTTTCTTGAAGAGCATGGGATTATTGCCCAATACACTGTGCCTGGTTCACTGGACCAAAATGGTGTTGCAGAAAGAAGAAACCGAACATTATTGGACATGGTGCGGAGTATGCTTAGTAACTCCAAACTTCCTAAGTTTTTGTGGACTGAGGCTCTTAAAACGGCTGTGTACATATTAAACCGAGTTCCAACCAAGGTTGTTCCAAGGACGCCTTTTGAATTATTCAAAGGTTGGAAACCGAGTTTGCGACATGTACGTGTTTGGGGATGCCCATCTGAGGTAAGAGTCTACAATCCACAGGAAAAGAAATTAGATCCAAGGACTATAAGTGGGTATTTCGTTGGATATGCCGAAAATTCTAAAAGATACAGATTTTATTGTCCATCTCACACCACTAGGTTTGTGGAATCAAGAAATGCTAAATTTCTTAAAAATGATCTGATTAGTGGGAGCGATCAATTCAAAGACTTTGTCCCCGAAAAAGATCATTCAGATACTCAACCTTCCACCTCAGATACTGGATTGGTTGTTGCTTACAGCACCCCTTCAGTTCAACCGGTCGTTGAGCAACCAATCATTGAAGATCCACAACCAGCTGAAATTGATCCGGTAGACCAAACTGTTCAGCAATTACCAGACACTGTTGAACTTCCAAAAGGTGAAGCATACTCCTCGGAGAATGTTGATGCGACATTAAGAAGGTCTACTAGAATGAAGAAATCAGCGATTCCTAATGACTACATCGTGTATCTACAAGAATCTGACTATAATGTTGGAGCTGAAAGTGATCTTGAGTCGTTTTCACAAGCCATAAGTTGTGATAAATCTAATTTATGGTACAATGCCATGAAGGAAGAGATGAATTCTATGGCATCAAATGAAGTCTGGGATTTAGTTAAGTTGCCTGATGGTGCAAAGGCCATTGGTTGTAAATGGGTCTTCAAAACTAAGAAGGATTCATTAGGCAATATAGAGATATATAAAGCTAGACTCGTTGCCAAGGGATTTACTCAAAAGGAGGGAATCGATTACACGGAGACGTTTTCTTCTGTATCTAAGAAAGATTCTCTTCGTACTATTTTGGCATTGGTTGCTCATTTTGATATGGAGTTACATCAAATGGATGTGAAAACGGCGTTCCTCAATGGAAAATTAGAAGAAGTGGTTTACATGAAACAACCAGAAGGATTCTTCTCTAATGCTGGTGAGCATTTGGTATGCAAGCTTAAAAGATCTTTATATGGCTTGAAACAAGCATCCCGCCAATGGTACTTAAGATTTCATGAGGTCATCTCTTCATTCGATTTTAAAGAGAATATCATGGATCAATGTATATACCAGAAGGTTAGTGGGAGCAAAATTTGTTTCCTTGTGCTATATGTAGATGATATTTTATTTGCAACCAATGACAAGGGGTTGTTATATGAAGTGAAACAATTTCTCTCTAAGAGTTTTGATATGAAAGATATGGGTGAAGCATCTTATGTCATTAGTATTAAGATCCATAGAGATAGACCTCGAGGTATATTAGGACTATCTCAAGAAACCTATATCAATAAGGTCTTAGAGAGGTTTCGGATGAAAGATTGTTCACCAAGTATAGCACCCATAGTGAAGGGTGATAGGTTTAATTTAAACCAATGCCCGAAGAATGATTTTGAAAGGGAACAAATGAAGAACATCCCATATGCTTCTGCTATTGGAAGCTTGATGTATGCTCAGGTTTGCACTCGACCTAACATAGCCTTTGCTATGGGAATGTTGGGAAGATACCAAAGTAATCCAGGTATGGACCACTGGAGAGCTGCAAAGAAGGTGATGAGGTATTTTCAAGAAACAAAGGGACACATGCTTATGTACAGACGGACGGACAACTTGGAGGTAGTTGCTTACTCGGACTCAGACTTTGCTGGCTGCATTGATTCCCGTAAATCAACATCGGGATATATTTTTATGTTCGCTGGCGGAGCTGTATCCTGGAGGAGTGCAAAACAAACCTTGGTTGCCACTTCCACTATGGAGGCAGAGTTCGTTTCCTGTTTTGAGGCCACCTCACATGGTGTGTGGTTGAAAGGTTTCATATCGGGGCTTAGAGTTATGAATTCCATTACTAGGCCATTAAGAATGTTTTGCGACAATTCAGCTGCAGTTTTTATGGCTAAGAACCACAAAAGTGGTAGTCGAAGCAAGCACATCGACATCAAGTATTTAGCCATCAGAGAACGTGTTAAAGAGAAGAAAGTGGTCATAGAACACATAAGCACTGGATTGATGATAGCTGATTCTTTAACTAAAGGCATGCCGCCAATGAGTTATAAGGATCATGTTTCTAGAATGGGCATTGGTCCAATTATGTAAATTTTTCTTTATATTGAAGAATTTATGAGGCTTTTATTCATTTATAATGTTTTTCTCAATATAGTTGTATACATTTAGTTATTATGAGAAAAATAATTACGTTTGACCTGGAGTAAACATAAGATTTATTCATTAAGTTATTTGATCACATATGAGCTAATGAAATACATTGTGATACACGGAAGACAATACTCGCTCTAAGAGGACTCATCGCCGTGATTCATGTGTTTTATTTCAGTATGAAGTTTTGTGGGTTTGGGTTAATAATTCATTTGAAGGAATATTGGGATCAAGTGGGAGAATGTTAAAATATTTAATATATTTTATTATTCTAAATATGATTCCAATATTATATTCCCAATAAATTCCCAATAAATTCCCTATATTAATTCCAATTATTGCCCAATTTATTACCCACGTATATTAAGTGATATTTGTACGTTATTACATTACCATAATGGTCTTGATGGGAGATACCGGTAACGTAACCAACGGAATAAAATCGTCAGGTCGTCTGTTTCAAACCCTAACGATATAGAAAAACACACACCATCGAGTTTTGGAAGGGGATTGAGTAGTAGAACAAGACGTGCGTTTTTGTTTTCAATTTTGCAGATCGCTCGTGTTGTGTGGATCCATCAAAGATTTTTAGGTTTCCCACTTCTAAGATTTCATCAATGGCTGGAGGTATGTTGGTATTTATGTTTCCGCTATTCGATCCCGAAATTTTATATGAATTTACCTGTGATGAGTAAATCGGGATCTCCAAGTTTGTTTATATTCAATCTAACAATTTCTTCTAGCAGAAGCTCTCTCTCAGCAAGATCGTGACAATGCCCCGAATAAGGACCCAAGAAATGAACAACTAGTAATGACACTCGGCAATGAACAGCATAGAATCAACCTAGTAATGAGGTAATTCATGCACATCTGTTGAAATTTGGTGCATACCAGGAGGGCTGGGAGGTGGTGGAGATGGACGCTGAGGATAAGCCAAAGGGGGAGGAGGGTATGTTGGAGGATGATAGGCTGTTGGAGGATGGGGAAAATGTGGTGGAGGTGGATACGACGGGTATGCAGGAGCTGTCACAACGTATGCTGTTGTGAGTGCACCCGTAAGTAGGACTGCTGCGGGAGGAGTTGCAGAGTATGAAGGTAGCTAGCGAGCTGAAGAAGCTACATATGGCGGTGCAGATAGTGCACAGCTTGCTCCTGGTTTCTACAACAGCACAAGCACAATATTGTTCAGAATACACAACGGAATGATCATGGTAAATGGTGATGATGATATTTTATACCAAATGAAATTGGTATTTACCACTGCATTTGCGTAATGTAATACCAAGCGTACTTCTCTGGCATATCTGGAATCAGAGAAAAAATAGGTACTTTGATTTAGACAATCAAAACCTTTATTTCTAGAGGATAGTAATGCAAATGATAAGTGAAAGTTGTCCTACTTCATAATTTGATGCCACAGAGAGTATAAAGAAATAGCGGAGGAGAGGAGAATCTGCTAGAAAATCCATAATTTGCATCACAACTTGTATGGAAGAAAGAATGGGATGGAAGAACCCGGAAAGTTGTCATTGGACTATCTTTAACTTTTCTAGAGGGTAGTAATCCTTCATTTGGACAATGTAATATCAACTGTGCTTCTCTGGCATATCTGGAATCAAAGAGCAAATGGGCACTTTGATATAGGCAATCAAAATCTTTCTTTCTAGAGGGTAGTAATGCAAATGCTAAGTAACAATTATCCTACTTTACAACTTGATGCCACAGAGATACATTGGGGGTATCTGTTGGGTAGATATGTTATACATGTATAAAGGAATAACGGAGGAGAGGAGAATCTGCTAGAAAATCCATCCAAGCATCACCACTCATATGGAAGAATGAGATAGAAGAACCCGGTAAGCTGTCATTGGACCATCTTCATCATTTCCCTCCTACGTTTTACATTTATCCAAGGAAAAATGTCACTCAGATCAGCATTTTTGTTTTTTTTTAAATTTATGTTTCGAGTCATATCATACTGCACATCTTCTGCCTAAGCAGGAGGCTACGTAATTGGTTGCCTATATCGTCTATGAAACAAAACGTGTGAACAGTAATGCCAAGAACTCACATTATATTGTTGGAAAACAAGTGAATTAGAGAAATCACATCACTGTCCTTACACAAAGGTCATCTTATGTACTCCATCTTCTGACATTCTTGTATGTTGCTTTTGAACCTGATACATAATTCTACATGCATAAGAAAAGAGGAATAGATTCTACGGATCATATCTGCCGTTTTTTAGTCTGAAAACACAACTAAGAATGCTAGCCACTCAAGGACCAATATCCAAACCAACTCAAAAACAATTTTGTTTGGAAAATGGAGTACTATAAGGAGGAGCTGGTGCGGGAGGAGGTGCAAAGTACGAAGGCACCTGAGGAGCCGAAGAAACTATATATGGCGGTGCAGATAGTGCACAGCTTGCTCCCGCGGTTTCTACAACAGCACAAGCACAATATTGTTCAGAGTCCACTACAGAATGATTATGGCAAATCGTCATGATGCTGTTCTACACCGGAGGGCAGCGGCAACGTGCCAGAGAATGCAGCAGACTTGAACTTGCTAGACATAGACGACAAATCGGAGCTGCTGACAGGCCTCCTGGAGGGGACAACAGAGGTGATGTATCGGAGAATGCAGCAGATTGGGAGCGAAGTTGAGAGAGTGAATTTTGAAAATGAGAGTTTCTTCGTTCCTCACAAGAGGGAGACCTAACAATTCGCAATATAGAGAATTTTAAGATCTTTCCCAGTAGGACCACCCATTGACTAGACACCCCTTAAACGGGTGGGTCGGGTTGGATTTGGGTCGAGTCATAAACGGTCCGACCCATTTAACCGGTTTATGACCCATTTATTGTAGTGCAAATATTTTGACCCATACCCGACCCGATCCATACCCAACCCATACCCGACCCATTTAATGAAACCTAAAAAAGCTTATATATATTTTAAAATGGTATTGCTAACATGATTTTATACAATACAAATTTAAAAAATAATTATTTTAAAAATTGAATTTTAATTATTTTTATATTTTAAAAATTAAATTTTTAATTATTTTTAATTTTTATTTTCAATTTTCTTTTTCTCTTTTCTTTTTTCTTTTTCTTTTTTCTTTTTTCTTTTTTCTTCTTCCTCTTCTTTGGCTAGCCACCGGCCACAACGTCGGCCGGCAACCGGCCACAGGCAAGCTGGCTCGCCCGGCTCACCGACGCCGACGAGCTCGACCCTTGCCGGATCTAGCGAGGCTGGAGCCTCACTCAACATCGGCGAGTTCGAGTGTCACCCGATCGGTGAGGCTCAAGCCTCAGTGGACGTCGGCGAGGCCTCTGCCTCGCCAAATCCGGCGAGCTCGAGGCTTGCCCGATGCCGACAAGCCAAATCAGCAAGGCTCGAGCCTCGCCAGACGTCGACGAGGCCTCCGCCTCGCCAGATCTAGCGAGCTCGAGGCTCGCCGACGTTGGGCAAGCCTCGAGCTCGCCCCTCGCTAGATCTAGTGAGGCTTGAGCCTCACCCGACGCCGACGAGTTCGCGTCTCGCCAGATCGGCGAGGCTCGAGCCTCATCGGGCGTCGGCGAGGCCTCCGCCTCACCAGATCCGGCGAGCTCGAGCTCGCCCGACGCCAGCGAGCTCGAGGCTTGCCTAGCCAGTCGCCGGCCATCGCCGTGCCGGCGACCGGAGGAAGAAGAAAGAAAAAAAAAAGGAAAGAAAAAATAATTATAATTTCGGTTTTTATAAATAAAAAAAAAAATTGTAAAGTTAGAGAGAAGAGAAAGAGATAGTGAGGTTTTGAGTGAAAATAAATGGGTTCATTTTTAATGGGTTGATAAATGGATCATAAACGGGTCAGAGAACTGACCCATTTAAAACCCATATATCTTAGTCTTGACCCATTAAAACCCATTATGGGTGCTTTATAAAATAAAGCTTGACCTATTAATGACCCATTTAACCATAAATGGGTTGCACAACCCATTTAACACCTCTACCGTTGATGTGGCTCCATGCGTTACTCACCAGGTGGAGAGGGATTGTGCTCACGTGGTGGAGCGGAACCGCCTAATAACTTCTCTATGAAGATAAGGTATATAGAAAGTAGTACATTGCAAAGCTCGGCATATGATATCAACCATAATGACTTCGTCCCAGAGACTTGACGACTCCATACGTTGCAGAGCAGTGCAAGCTTCTCGGAGACAAGAGACTCTGAGGAGCACTGCAAGGACGTGGAGGCGGAGCCAAATTATTTGTCTTCTGGTGCGGATTAGGCTTCCAACGACCGAAAAAAATGAAGCTGAAGGCAACGCTCAAAATATAGGCTGACGAGGAAGAGATCTCAAGAATTAGGCTACACACACTGATAGTCTCCACAAATAAGAGAGAATAGAAAGGGCAACTAGACAATCAGCCCCACCAATAAAGAATGAACGGGTGTGGAAGCTTGCAATGTCAGTCTCATACAGACATAACTTGTATTCATTCCTTCCTTGCATGAACTGTCCGCGTGCATGAAAACATAGCAAGAAACCGGTCACGAATATCTTTTAATGTCGTCGTGAAATACGACTGTTGTCTTGTGTTGTTATCCTGTGACGAGTTTCTTCAGAGACAACAATTAAAAAATCTGCACAGCAATGCAGACAATTCAGCATTGCCAAAACCACCTCAGCATCATTCAAACAATTCAACCCCTCAAACACCAACTCAGCAACATCAAAGTAAATTGCATCAAATGTGGAGTTGATGTTTGATGTTACTACCTTTGTTATGGTTTAGGCTGTTGTTGCTCGGTTGGTGTTTGAGAGGTTGAATTGTTTGAATGACGCTGAGGTGGTCTTGGCGCGGCTGAGTTGTTTGCATGATGTTATGCAGGTTGTTAATTGTAGTCTCTGAAGAAACTCTTCATGGGATTACAGCATGAGAACATTCGGGTTTCGCAACGAAATTAGAAGCTCTTCTCCACAGCTTTCTAGTCGACCCAACCAATGCAGAGCTCATTGACTTCTATCTCAAGAGGAAGGCGATGGGAAGAGCACCCAAACCTGAAGTCATACCAAAAAACATATGTAACCACCATTAGGGGAGAGAGAATGGCAAAATTAGGATGCGAAAATTAGAGGTTGGAAAGATGAAACAAGCTTAAAATGGATATGCATATGGAGGAGTTTAGGAGCTTATGGGGTTTGAAAGAATGATATGTGAACCTACATACCAACTAATTCGTATAGGTTTATACATGCTATTAACTTGTAATGTATGTAAGTAAAGTGCAATCCTATCATTAATTAGGTAATTTGTTTTATTAGTATGCGCAACATATATAAGAAACTCAAATCCTACCATTGATTGGTTATGTTATATTATATTATTTGTATGTATGGTATATGTAAGTAAACTAGAATCCTATCATTAGTTAGGGATTTATTTCGTTTGTATTTGTATGATGTATATAAGTAAATTGAAATCATACCATTGGTAAGTTTTCCCATTGTTAGTTGAGCTAATAAAAATCCTTGGAAATTTCCTTTACTGTCAAGGTGAAACCTTCACAGTCCGTCATCTATTACAATTATTATTTTTACTATTATAAAATTAAAATTAAGAAAAAAAATAAAGAGGATATATCTTGAGATACATTTATAAATAACATTGCTTATCCATTTATATATTCTTTACATAAAAGTACAATGAATGACCTAATTATGTTTTGCTACTAAACGATAGTATTCAGGTTTAGTTATATCAAACTAGCACGTAAATATGTACAAATAACTCTAAAAAGTCCGACTTTAAGGTTACACGGACATCTAATTTAAAATGCCTTTGAAATATAAAACAATAAAATATTTTTCAAATAAACAAATTTCTTCTATTGATTCATATCAAGGAATCAAAAGGTGGATTTTGTAGAGCATATACATCTAGCGAGTTAGAATAATAGAAATGGAAAAATTAGTAAATAAAAAACTAAATATTCACAAAGATACACATGAAAAATTACTTTTAATAAATTTGAAGTGCATAAGTAGGAAAAGGAATAGATTTGAAAAGTATGTCTGTTACATCCTCATTGTGTTTTAGAAGTCGATGGTTTTGGTGTTCCAGGATCTGTTACGTGCCAACTAAACTATTTTTCTTCTTACCACCACCGGCCCTGGAGGCAATATTCTTAGGGGTTTCCTGGTGCATGGATGACAATAATATACAATTAGTATAAGTGATATATACGTACCTTTAAATGTACAATCCAAGGAAAAAATGGAATCCTTAGGATAGCAGATATACACGCACTGTAAAAGGAACACTAATATGCAGTCAGCCCAAAAAGAAGTACCCCTCTCGATCTAAAATAGAGGGCAAACTTCATCCTTCCAATTAAAATTTATACAACTCTCTCCCAAAATTGCAGTACCATAAGACATGACCCATTTTTAAGGAAAGGAAAGCATCAACTTGCTTCCAACTACTGGCAAAAACAGCATCTACAAGTCAGGACTTGGTCAGTGAATAGGGTTCTTACATTCACCATCATTTAGATCCATGTTGGGAGGCAGACAATTCTCAATGGTTGTTTAAAGTTCCTCAAACCCAGGACCATGGTTGGCATTTCAAAGCTGCCACGGAACCTGGGCTGGGGATTTACAGAGACTTGTGTAGAGAATGTCTTAGGCTTGATCGCCAGATTGGGGGATTGAAGTGTGCATTTGCTTCCCTGTCATCCAGTGCAATTATGGTAGTTAATCAGGCCGAAACTCTTAACAGATCCGTATAAGCACGCTGGTGCTTTTGTTTATCTAATTGATTTCATGAATAGGGTGATGCAACACCATTAGCACATCAGTAAAGTTATATTAGAGTAATCGGGCATAAGCAACAGGGGCATGTCGAAATACTACCTTTGACTTACAACACTATCACTAAAAGTTTAAAAATGATCACAAAGACCTGAAAATTTGTGTACCATTAGGGTAATCAATGGCTTACGAAGTGAGGTAAAGAGATTACTATTCATCCATCATAAGAAGCATCTCAAGACATCTCTTCGCTAGAGCAGTGTGTGATATTACACCTTCGCATACACTAAAAGAAGGAAAAATCCAGGTGCTCGGTCCTCAAAGATGTCAAGATGACATACCTTCCTCTTAGCAGGTACAGACAGATTCTGAGCTGGCTTAAAAAAGGATTCTAATCTGTAGAGAATAAATGAAAGGAATCATGGGATAAGAGAAAGTGCAATTTGGAAGTCACTTTCATTTGTTCAAGCTTTAGTTACCAGCCTTGTGATGACTCATCCTTAGCTGCCTTAATCTTCTCTATTGCCTGATACACATGGTAAAACAACATTGAAAACATGTATGGTCTCTCCTTCAGAGGAAAAGAGCAAATTCCTCGGGTAGGCAACTGACCAACACATTACTGAAGATAAATGTTGAACCCATTCTCATTCACGAGATTAGAAATTAAGCCCTTGAAAGGGAAATAACAATCAGTTAGGAAATGAGTCAAAAATTCAAAAAGTGAGATGTTGCAAATAAATCCCAGCATGAAAATGGCCCACGTCCTCGTTTAGAGCAATCCATTTTATCTCAGGTTGCTCTTCCTTAGAAACTATTGGTTCCTTGAAAAGCAGTCGAGCTTCGCTGTAGGGCCAGTTATCTGGTATCTGATACCTATTCAAAAAACAAGCAAACATTTCCTTAAGAAGGATAACCGAACTGAATAAAGACTTCCAAGTAATGCAAAGAACCTCTGGGTCTTAAAGATAGAGAAACGATATGATTTTGTTCAAGTGAGATGAAGGAACAGACAAAGCAGACATCAGAATAGATAAAAGTATTACAGTAAATCAACGCATGAAGTAGCACGGCTGATGCACTGATTGCCAGCCCAAATCTATTGGTAGAAAATGATCTTTCAGTTTCAAATTGTTGACCAAATATTTCCATGCCAGCTGAGTTTGAGAGATAATTCTTTTAAGTCAAGGAATTCAGCAGCCAAGACAATTACAGTGAGAAACTTTGCTGCCTACTTTTGCTTACAAGTCAGGGGACAAGATAAAAGCATAAGAAGCACCTCTGCTTGTTTATTTTCTCTAGTATGTTTTCTATGGAACCATGTTGACGGATAAGCTTAAGAGCAGTCAGCCCTCCAATACCTGATAAATTCATTCCAAAGTAAAGCCAATGAAATCATCAAGCCAAAAAATACAAGAGGGAAATATGCGATAGCATAAAACAGTTAACAGAGCACTGCAACAATATCACGTCTACCTCGAATGCTTTCACAATAATCACATCCAGAGAGAATGCACATGTCAATGAATTGATACATATCCAGATTCATCTCCTCCAAGATCTAAAAGTCAGGAAAAAGAGAAAAAAATTTAAGCAATCACAATGAATAAACTTTTCTAAGTACCTTGGAAATTTCAAATTCCATGACTGGAACTTTTCTTGAGCTGGGATCCATTAAATGGCCAAGAAATATAGGAGCTCCAAAAGTAAGGGAATCCATGTCTTCAGAAGCAATGGCATAAACCTGAAAAACAAATATTACAGCTAAAGCACCATTCATGGTAGATGAATTCTGGTTACCACACAACAATTAAGAATGATAAAAATTCAAAATCAGCAAAAATCCCTCGGACAAAGGGCTTAGTAAAGAACATACCAAATGTAAATGACTACGTAGAAGAAGACATTAGACAAGTGAACAAGCATATGTGTGAGTGAAAAAGAAGACATTTTCCCCGCCTCCAACAGCCTAATCGTCCAGTAAAACATGCCTTGCAGATGACTGCACGGGAAAGCAGCTCAAACTCAAACACTTTCCAAACACAAAGATCACATCGAAAGTGGATTTTCATTTTTATAGAGTATCACAATGCCAGCGTACCTGGTGACTTCACCAGCCTCGTTGGTGAGCATCTGAGTCCCCTTCCTCCCAACCACAACCTAATCCCCCAATCAAAAGAACCAAAAAGCCCCCTACACTCAAAAGCAACTTAACGAGGAACTGACAGATGCTCATGCTGGCATCGACGCGATCGTCCGGCCGAAGTAGCTCTCCAGCCTCTGCTCTTTCATCGCCTTCGGGGCATCGTCCGCTAGCAGCTTCGTCAGTCCCTGTCGAAATCAATGGAAATGATCGGATTGAAGAAGACGGAGGTCGAACTGGACTACCTTGATGCCCATATCGGAGAGAGAGAGAGAGAGAGATTGTTGCAGTGGAAATTGAGGGATGAAATGGAAGCTGCTTGGGATGCATTGAATTCTAGGGTCTGGAGCTCATCTGCTTCCCGCCTAATTTTGGAGACCATCGCGTTTGGGGGATGAAGCGTGTGCGTCACGCGCGGGTGTCGCGACTGGTTTTTTCCAGTACTAGTTATAAGCTTTCGGCCCATTTGAAGCAGCTGTTATGATATGTGCTTACTCGTGTGACCTGCACATTCGTACTCCGATGATTTCTTGAGATTTTCAGACTGATGGTAATAACTTCTCATTCCTAGTGATTAGGTGGATGGAAATGTAGAATGCACATAGAGGTCAAAATCGATTAATTGATTGATATGGATCGGAGTATTTAAAATGCCTTTTTATCTACTTTATTAATTCAGCCAAAGATTCTATTCTAATTGTGTGTGTCTATAGAGAAGAGAAGATATACTACTATAGTAATTTTCACGTTTTAGATGAGAAATTCGAAGGGTCAACCCATGTCGAATTGGAGATATTTGATTAGAACAACCAATCTTGTATTCTCAATGGTCGAGACGACGGAAGTGGAGCAAATTCATTAGTTTTGCAACCCTTTTCGAAGGGGAAGTATCAAGGGAAAATTAATGAATTACTAAGTGGGGATGATTGGTTATTTCATGAAAGATATGTGTCGTCACTCAGTATAAACTCTCTTAAGCTCATACTAATCTCAACTTTTGAGGTTTTATTTATATAATTTAAATATGCAAATCAATTCATTTAGAATCCGTTACTAATATATTATAAGTCAATTAAAAATCCAAGCAAAATGTGGTAAAACACTCAAAATCCAAATCTCCACCAACAAATCGAAACGCGCAATCACAAGCATCAATTCATAAAAAACAACTTAATGAGGAATTGATAGATGCTCATGCTAGCATAGACAGCAATCCTCTAGCTGAAGTAGCTCTCGGGCTTCTGCTCCTTCATCACATTCGGGGCATCATCTATCAGTAACTTTGTCAGTCCCTATCAAGATCGGTGGACGAGACTCAATGAACAACATATGGAAAATGATCGGATTGAAGGAGACGGAGGTCCAACTGAACTACCTTGATGCCCATATAGGAGAGAGAGAGAGAATTGTTGCAGTGATAATTGAGGGATGAAATCGAAGCTGCTTGTAATGAATTGAATTCTAGGGTTTCGACCTCTTCCGCTTCCCGCCTAATTTGGAGACCAGCGCGTTGGCAGGGGTTGAAGCGTGGGAGTCACGCACAGGTGTCGCGACTGGTTTTTGGGTATTAGTTGTGAGTTCTCGGCCCATTTGGATCAGCAACTGCTATGATACGCACGTTTCCGGAGTATTACTCCTGTGTTATGCATATTCGTACTCCTATGATTTCTTCAGATTTCTAAAATATCGAAATTAAATCTCTCATTTGATACTAATAACTTCTCATTCCTAGTAATTGAGTGGATGGAAATGTTGAATTCACATGGAGATCGAAATCGATTAATTGATTGATATGAATTGGGACATGTAAAAGGCCTTTATCTACTTCATTAATTCAATCAAGACACTATTCTACTTGTATGTTTGTAGAGAATAGCAAATGGACTACTGTAGTAATTCTTCATGTTTTAGATGAGACATTTGAAGGGTCGATTCAATATTCCATTGGAACAGCTAATCTTGTATTCTTAATGGCCAAGACGACGGGAGGCGGCAAATTCATTATTTTCGCATAGGAGAAGTATCAAGGAAAAGTTAATGAATTACTAAGTCGGAACAATCGGTTACTTCATGAAAGATACGTGCCATCACTTAGCATGAACTCTTTTAAGTCCATACTAAACGTAACTTTTGGGGCTTTATTTAAATAATTTAAATATGTAAATCAATTCATTTACAACTCGCCAATTATAAATCAATTAAAAATTCAAGCGAAATATAGTAAAACATCTCATGTAAATGTGTACGACGAAATTTGGTTTTGCATTGCAAATTATAGTCCTTTTCAAATGAATGAATTATGGCGGTGAGAATTGACTTTTTCACAATGAACTTCAAGGTTAAATATTTAATTTGCTCTTGAAATTCACAAATGAAGAAAAGAGTGAGAACTGGCTTTTGATATTAAATAAATATTTAAATTTCATACAAAAGGATTAATTTTTAGTACCCAACAAGTAACAACGCCAACTAACTTAATCGAACTAAAAAAAAGTTACTTTTTACGTTTTACTATTCATCATCCGATCATTTTAGTAAAGATAGATTTGAGCAAGTACAAAGAAATTTACTTTTTACATTTTATATGACAAAAAGTTAACTTATTCTCGAGATTTATCTATTAATAAAATGGCTTGTCCATGAACTTTTGTGTATATATGTCCATGTCATACCTAATCAAACAATTGATTGAATTAAATCCCTAAATTTGTCTAATGGATACCATGATTCCTTATCATTTAATTGATCATGTTCTAAGCTATTTCAAAATGTTCAGTATCATCATCATTTTAGTTATTACAAGGATTGAATTCGTGCAATGTCACTTTCTCGACTTTTTTGCTCATTAAGAACAATCGGTCGTTCCTAACTTTCTCCAAGCTTAAGCTAACTACTGTTGATCTGATTCCAACGCCTAGATTTTCATTGGGAAGACTTCTCATTCATTTAATAAGAAAATGAGGATCAGATTCAATAGAGTTTGACCCTAAACAAAAATCGATCCTGCATGATCTTGCACTTGCAGCTGTTGCTGTATTTTTTCGCATTTAGATATTAGGGACAAATAAATTTGGTGTAAAGCATTCACATCGAGGAAAGCAAGGATCGAGCTATGAGTTTCTTTGGGATTGGCTCAATAGATGGCCCAATATGCGAAATGAGTCCTGAACTCACTTGAGGTTCCAAAATTGAGCTGGCGGGAGCCCGGCCCTAAGCTAATCAAACTTGGCCTAATGAAGGGAAAGGAAGCGTGGCCATTCAAGGGCAATAAGAAAAGGCAAAGGAGAATCAAAGAAGGAAAGGGACATGCAGTTTCCATTTTGACGAGGGAGCAATCTCGGCATTGAAGGACTGGATTTCACGGCCTAAAGAAAACAATAAAATCTTGGGCATAGAAAAGCAAAGGATTCTCAGGGGCGATTTTTCAGCAAATAATATTGCCAAAGAGAGCTCGAAAAAGAAAAGGCGTAAGCTTTTATTCATGGCCAAGAAATCCAAGTGGGGGGGATTTTTCAGCATATAATATTGCCAAAAAGAGCTCGAAAAAGAAAAGGCATAAGCTTTACTTCATGGCCAAGAAAGCCAAGTGGGGGTAATTTTTAGCATATGATATTGCCGAAGAGAGCCCGAAAAAGAAAAGGCGTAAGCTTTTCTTCATGGCCAAGGAAGCCAAGTGGGACTTCCCGCTGGGGGGGGGGGGGGGGGGGGACGATCTTTCAGTAGATAATATTGCCAAAGAGAGCTCGAAAAAGAAAAGGTGTAAACTTTTCTTCATGGCCAAGAAAGAGGAACACAGAGTGAAAGTTAGGTTGCGGATGGTAACATTTTTGTTTCGAAGAATAATTTCTTTTGAAAAATAGTTATTTTCTATTTCTACTTTCTAGAACAATTTCTGAATAAAATAACATATTTAGTAACTATATAAAATTTATATTCTCAGAATAAAAAAGGAAAAATAATGTGTTTGGTATAATTAATAAATTTTTGTATTTTTTTGTTTTTTCTTATTGCTCACCGATCATCGAACACTAATCAATGACCGTTGCTGGTCGCCTGACTGTCACCGCCCTCCGTCTGTTGATCGCCTCCCGCCGCCGCCTACCTCCGGCAATTGGTGGTTGCAAGCGGTCCCCTTTGGCAGCGGTCGGCAATCGGTGCTGACGGTTGGTGGAGGATGGCGAGCGACGGGAGGCAGGCGGCAATCAGCCCTGCAACAGACAGTGTCCGGCAACAGACAGTGTCCGGCAACTAGTGGCCTGCAATGGTCGAGCAGCAAGTGGCATAAGTTGGCAATCAGGTGTTGACAGCCGGCAATGGCCGCGAGTAGCGATAGATTTAAAGGCGATGATCGGGGCAAGGAAGAAGAAATAAAGAGAAATAGAATAGAAAAAGAATTTTTAGAAATTGTTTCTAAAAAAGGATTTATTTTTAGAAATTGTTTCTAAAAATAAGAAGTTACTTTTTTCTACCTTCTACTTCTTGTTTCTATTCTAAATCTATTCTCCAGCAACTTTTTTTTTATTTTTGGGAATAAAAAATTAGTTGACATTACCAAATGGATTTATTTTCTTTTTTTATTTCGGGGAATGAAAAAAAAATCGAGAGAAATAAAACCGTTATCATGTAGGCTCTTAGGGTCGGCAAAAGAAAAGAAAAGCAAGAGAGAGAAACAGAGGAGGCGTGGAAGAGGTGGAAAGAAAAAAAGGAAGAGGGAGACATGCAATTTCACAATAAGTTCATTTAATTCACTTCCGTAACATCTTCCTCAAAGTTCACTTTTCCTTTGCACTTTAATTTTCAAGAATTTTATACCTCACACTAGAATTTCTCCATCATTTCATTTCAAAGCCTGGCACACCTTGCACCTGGAAAAAGCCAAAAAACGAAATCAAGTTCGCCCCGTTTTGAAGTCGAACAACTCGTTTTCAAGTTAGAACCAACGTGCAAAAAAATTATTTTATCTTAAGAAAAGGGCATGTAAAGGGTACTGGCACTTGGGACTTCGCAAAAGTCACTTTCCAACCAGCCTGAAGAGTACTCTCACATTTAGTTAGATTATGTCTAAAATCGTGAAAACCACATTTTGCTTTTTGCCGTGTCTTTCAAAGCTGACAAATGGACAAGAATTTCCTGAACAATTACGTAATCGCTTATTCAACTCTTCTTTATTTCCACATTCAACCACTAAATCCAAGTACCTAGCAATATTGCAAAAGATACACGCACAACAACCCAACATATTTATAGAAAATTTTTTGTTGTTGCTACAAACCAAATTAAAACGCCATCTTTGAATTTCCCTATCCTAGTTTTAAAATTTTGAGATGTTTCACGCTAAATCAAGACCTGATTTCGAACTCTAAAAAGTCAAAAAAGAGAAAAAGCCTAAAGTTAATATAAAGAGACATCCATATATCTGATAAAATTATGAGCCAAAAACTTCCCTCCAAATTAAGGCCTAATGACTATTTTATATCCGTTGGACTACGACCTTTTAACAGTAATATCATATTGAAATCAATAATTTATGAAAAAGGTTACAATTCGATAGATTATTTGTCATGCACATCATCCACAAATTACCAAATCTTTCACACATGTGGAATATAGCGTGTACGTTATATATAGTTAGATTATGTCTAAAATCATGATATCATGCATCTATACTATACTAGTTTAGGTTATATATAAATGATCGCAATTACTTGTATATAGTATTCCGGTGACATACAAAAAGGCCTTTAGTTATCTGTCTCTTGCCGATATAACCCTTCAATTGAAATAAGTCACCACCCACTTAGATCGTTTTCACCACAATTCACCGCGAGAGGCTTTGAACCCTAGAGCCATGTTATTGAATCGACGCCAACTGCGACTCAACTCCACCATGGACGAAAACCTCACGTGCTGGGACGACACAACTTGTCCAAATCTTTGCCATCATAGCATGCTGTCCTTCGGTGCTTGCTACTCAACGAACCACCCATCGGACAAGTAATTGTCCTCCGAGTTGAACACTGGAAACAAAGACTCGGATCGCTGCCACATGCGGCAGGATGGTCAAGACCACAAACTTAAACCTAGTTCATGTGTTACTAGTCTCTCTTTTTTTTATCCGTGCCAGCTTCGTCCTCAGAAAGATGGTGTCAGCATCAAGTAACCACCATATCATTTGTGCCACTCACCGCTCCACATCATCACAACATCATCGTTATTAGAGGTGGCCACAAATGGCCACGTATCATAATCGGAATTTGTAATCTTGTCAAGCAATAACATGGACCTGTCAAAAAACTGGTCGGGATTTCGGTTTGAGAGTCAATCGGTTGAATCACTAGATCGATGATGATATATATATGCCAATTAGCACGAAAAAGAGTGCTTATGTGTTTAGATGCATTTGGGTGTAAATGATATGCAGGGAAGTTTCGTGACTCAGACTGGTTATTTTTGTTTAATTAACACTTAAAAAAGAAATTAAGGGCAATCTTGTAAAAAAGAAAGAATGAGAAAAGGAGGGGGTATTTTTCTTTGGGTTAATACCCTGAAAAACCAAAAATTGGTACACTTGTGACAAATTTACCCAAAACTATTTTTTTGACCACCACAAACCTCAAACTGGTATATCTTTGACAAATTTACCCCAAAGTGGTACACTTAAGACAAATTTACCTTCTGTTAGTTTTCGTTAAATTTTATTATCAAATTATTAAGTTAAATGACAAGTGACAATTGACTAGTATACTAATTTGGGATTTTACGATCCGTTTGTTAGAGTTTACAATTTTTATGATTTTTTTTTTGTATAAATCCAATTTAGCGAAGGGTATATTTTTCACAAATTTATCAGTTTGGGTTTTTTGCGGTCGAATAAATTAGTTTGGGGTAAATTACACTAATTTACGCTTTTTATGGTTAGTCAGGATAAATTTATCACATGTGTACCGGTTTGGGGTTTTTCATGGTCAAAAAAATAGTTTGGGGTAAATTTATTATAAGTGTACAAGTTTGGGATTTTTTAGGATATTAACCCTTTTTTTTAAAGTGGACTGTTTCTCAAATTACATGAGCTTATCGACAAACAAAATTTTTGCCACTGGCTTGTACCTTCGACTCATGTGTTCATCTTAGCAGCACCATCGGTGAATATTTTGTCCGAAATGTTTTGATTTAATGTTTGCTTTTTCTTTTTCAATTTCGACGGATCATTCTAAACATAAATAATATCTATAGGTTTACAAGCGGGTTTTAAATTTTGCATTATCGTCTTATCGTTTTCTTATCAAATCCTGATTTAATTTTATGGTTAATATCAAGAAAAATCTCAAATTAGTAAATTTATACTAAATTTACCTTAAACTATTTTTTAGATACCAAAAATTAGTATACTCGTGACTTATTTATCTTCGTCAGCTTTTGTCAAATGTTACCATGAAACTACTAAATTGAATGACACATGATAATAATTAAATTGACATGATAAATCTACATCACGTAGCTTTAGAGTTTTTGGAATCTAAAAATTAATTTGAAATAAATTTATCATAAACATACTTATTTATCTTCGTCAGCTTTTGTCAAACGTTACCATGAAACTACTAAATTGAATGACACATGAAACTACTAAATTGAATGACAAAAATATGATAATAACTAAATTGACATGATAAGTCTAATGACATATGATAATAACTAAATTGACATGATAAGTCTTTAGAGAGTTTTTGAAATCTAAAAATTAATTTGAAATAAATTTATCATAAACATACTTATTTATCTTCGTCAGCTTTTGTCAAATGTTATCATGAAACTATTAAATTGAATGACACATGATAATAACTAAATTGACATGATAAGTTTACATCACGTAGCTTTAGAGTTTTTGGAATCTAAAAATTAATTTGAAATAAATTTATCATAAACATACTAATTTAGAGTTTTTTCCTGATATAATCCCTTAATTTTATTAATAAAGGCGCCAGCCAAGCCCAATGGTCCATTAATCATCAGCTCATGAAGCTGGACGTGGGAGGGCTTGGAGAGAGGAAAAGCTCATGCTCGACTTTGCAGAGCTAGATAGCCGGTCACAAATGGCGTACAAAGCTCCCACTTCGTCTTCCTTCGCTGTTTCGATAACTCGCGCTCAACCCATTTCAACCGATGAAGGTGAGGATGAGTTGCTGCATGGAGCCGAGTCAGGGTGGGTTGAAGCTCGGACGTGGTGTGATCACTTGGCCTCTCTGTCGTCTGATCTAATACACATTCCAACCCCTGACACCCCCTGCAATAGGTTGGTCTACGATCTTGATCAAACAACTGCGGTCTACGATCTTGCTTGCTTTGATTGATGCATTAATATGGATTTTTGTGCCCCTTCGAATGGTGAGTTCGGTTTCACCTTTCAGGTGCTCTATGTTGTTAATTGTTGCTGGCATTTGATTGCAAATGCAAGAAAGAAGGTCGAGATGCATATTGCTGACAAAGATTTAAGTGAGACTGATTCTTCTGTTGGCTGGAATTAGCTCAATTGGAAGAAATTGATCAACCTTTTGGCAGGATGAAAAATGTTTGATGTGTGTGTGTGGTTTCAGTCAAACTGAAGGAAAAAGAACTCTAAATTCTCCGTGCTCAAGTACTCACAAGAAGGAAGATTTTCTTCCTGTTTCTTTCAACTGGGGTGCGCATGACCTGATTGGACGAAATAGTAAAGAACGGGGTTTTTGTGTGGTGATGACAACCTCTTACTTTAGTCTTCTATCTAAATCTTCCAGCATCTCCTATTTTCCGTCATTGTTTTGAAAGGGTCAAGTAGACTCATCTTTTTTGGCCCCTTTGAATGATAGTGTGTGGCTTGGCACCAATTTTCATTTTTGTTAATCTGCTAAAGATAAAGGAGAATTTAGCATCTTAAGAGGGCGATCAAGATGCACTGATAGATAAGACATGCTTTAAACAGGATACGATCCAAAGTGAGCTGTACCAAACCCTGAGTTTCGCTCTAAATTGTTGCATTCTAGACTAAATCTAAAGAGTGCGATCACCTTTAAGTGCTGCATTTAATTTGGATGAGAGGAAGCCCTTTTATGGGAGCCCCTTTTCCAGAGCTATAAATTGGGATTGCGGGTCCTGCTCTAATGTGACTCATCTGCTTTCATCAGAACTTACTCCAAAATTACAAGTTCTCAAATAAGAGGACCCACAGTCTTGCAAAACCTTCATAAAACCTCCATGGGTTAGATACGACCCTTTGAAATGGTGATTAGAGCCTGTGATATCAATGTTCTTGGCTTGGTCATAAATTTCGAACCTCTTGGCTCGCAACTTCACCTGTAATTAGGTAGTTGCATAGTAATTTATCATGCTAGAAAGGAGTAAAATTCGACAGTTTTAACTAATAAGATGTGGAGGAAACCAAGATCTCTGCCTGTAGGCTCTTACATTTAAGAGAGCCAAGGTCCACAATTATTGTGAGTCAGGCTTGTTTTCTTTTCTCCATTTTATTTTATTTCATTTCATTGGATCAGCCCATTTTACATCAACGAATATGCAATTTGGAGTTTAGAAGTCAATGCAGGAGGTCTCACTTCAGGCTCTTTTTCCTCAGTTGGCAGCTGACATGAGCTCGCAGCCTAATATGTATACTTTGTTTGATGTCTCACTGACTTTACTGCTATGTTTCTGAAGCTATACTGGTACAGACTTGCAATGATCTTTTCTTTGTAACCTTCGGTTGCTTTTAGTGTCTAGTCCCTCAAGCATGCTATGCTGTATGTCGAAATTTGTCCTCTACTCATCCGAAAATCTTTTGGTGAAAGAGTTGTAGTCCTTCCATAAAAGAATCATACATGATCCATGCTGGACATTACTAGTGCTCGATGGAGGCCTCATAATATTATCTTCACTTTAACAAGTTGGTTGGAGTTTAGAGTGGGGATAAATTGTCTATGGGCATTGAAGTTGAACTTATTAGATCTTGTTATTCGGTTACTAAACGTCGATTTGGATCATCCAATGCATTAAACCTTATTATTATTTTTTTTAAAGTAATGCATTAAGACTGAAAATCTGGTTAATTTTTCTGCAAAATGCTGATGCAGCAGCCACATGTTAATGACATGTCATTTAAAGCATTAGCCATGCGTCCGTCAATTTGATAATTCAGTAAAAAGATTGGCCAGATTCGGATTACACTATAATTTCCAAGAAACGAAAGTGTATGGCATCAGGTGATTGAAATCAAAATTGGATGGCCTGTTTGAAAAATCACGAGGGTTCAGTGATTGCAGAAGAAATTAAACGTCAGTATAAGTAGAACTGGAATTTGTTATTCTGAAATAGAGAAATGTCATCATTGGCTTTTCCCTTGCTCTCCTAGGTGTCATCACCCAAGCGAGAACTGGTTGTGTCTGTGTTGCAAGGAAGTTCTCTGCAGCCGATACGTGAACAAGCATATGCTCCAGCATTATCAGCAAACAAGCCACTGCCTTGCGCTCGGCTTCAGGTGCTCTCAAAATTTCATTTTGACTTTATGGTCTTTTTGATGCTCCTATAACTGACTCTATTTATCTGGAGTTAGTGATCTATCGGTGTGGTGCTTCTCCTGCAATTCGTATATAAATGCGCAAGTAGTTCCACAGTTGCGGCCCGTTTATGAAGCTGCCTATATCTTGAAATTTGGAGAGCCCCCGCTAGTTTGGAATGTTGAACTCCAGAATGTCATAGCTTCCTCAATGGGCAAGGATGAGTTGATGAATGTAACCGTGTCGGGGCAGGTTGAAGCTCAAACATGGTGTGATCACTTGGCCTCTTTGTCCTCTGATCTCCTTTGCATTCCGAGCCCGGACACACCTTGCAATAGGTTGGTTTGCAATCTTGCTTAAACACCCCCGGTTGATTGTCCATATTATGCTGTTGCTTGGTTTCATTGATTCACTAGTATGGATTTGTTTGCCCCTTCAAATGGTGAGTGCGGTGTCACCTTTCTTGGTGCTCTATGTTGTTGGTTCTTGCTGGCATTGAATTCCAAATGCAAGAAAGAAAGTCAAGATCATATTGCGTATTGGTGACAAAAATTTAAGTGAAATTGATTCTTCTGTTGGCTGCAATTAGCTCAAGTGGAAGAAATTGATGAACACTTTGGCAGGAGGAAAAATGTTAGATGTGGGTGCCGTTTCAGCCACACTGAAGGAGAAAGTAGTGTAAATTCTTCGCGTTCAAGAACTCACGAGAAGGGAGCTTTTCTTTTGTTTCTATCGACTGGCATGTGCGTGACCTGATTGGGCGAACTAGTGGAGAACTGGGATTTATGTAGTGATGACAACCTCTTGCTTTAGTCTTCTATCTAAATCTTCCAGTACCTCCTATTTCCTGTCATTGTTTTGAAAGGGTTAAGTAGACTCATCTTCTTTGCCACCTTGAAAGATAGTGTGCGGCTTGGCACCCATTTTCTTGTTTGTTAATTTGCTAAAGATCAAAGGAGCTTTTAGCATCTTAAGGGGGGAATCAGGTTGCACTATCCGATGAGGCATAATTTAAACAAGATACCGAGCCCCGAGTTTCGCTCTAAAGGGTTGCATTTTGTAGACTAAATCTAAAGAGTGTGATCACCCTTAAATGCTATATTTAATTTGGTTGAGAGGAGGCCGTTTTATGAGAGCCCCTGTTATAGAGGTGTAGATTGGGAACGCTGGTCCAGCGCTAAAGTGACTCATCGGTTTTCATCGGAACTTACTCCAAAATGCGAGTTCTTACAATTAGAGGACCCATAGTCTTGCAAAACCCTGATAAAACCTCCACAGCACAGATAAGATCTTTTGAAACGGTGATTAGAGCCTGTGATATCAATGTTCTTGGCAAGCTTTTAGCAGACTAGATCCATTTCGGGTGCTAGGCTTGGTCATAAATTTTGAACCTCTTGTTTGCAACTTCATCTGTAACTAGGCAGTTGAGTCATGATGTACCATGCTAGAAAGGAGTAAAATCTCGACAGTTTTAACTAATAAGATGTGGTGGAAACCAAGATCTCTGCCAGTAGGCTCTAACATTTAAGAGAGCCAAGGTCCACAATTATTGTGAGTCGGGCTTGTTTTCTTTCTCCATTTTTATTTCATTTCATTGGATCAGCACATTTCACATCCACCAATATTCAATTTGGAGTTTGGAAGTCAATGCTTGAGGTCTCACCTAAGGTTCTTTGTTGTCAGTTGGCAACTGACATGAGCTCATAGCCTAATATGTATAGTTTGTTTGATGTCTCTTTGACTTTACTGCTATGTTCCCCAAGCTATACTGGTAGAGACATGCAATTATCTTTTCTTTGTAACCTTCGGTTGCTTTTAGCGTTTAGTCCCTCAATTATGCTATGCTGTATGTAGAAATTTGTTCTCTACTCATCTAAAAATCTCTTAGTCAAAGAGTTGCAGTCCTCCCATAACAGAATCATACATGATCCATGCTGGACATAACTCGTGCTCGATGGAGGCCTCATTATGTTATCTTCACTTTAACAAGCAGGTTGGAGTTTAGAGCGCGGATAAATTTTGTCTATGGTCATCGAAGTTGAACTTACTAGATTTTGTTATTTGGTTACTAAACGTTGATTTGGATCGTCCGATGCACTAGACCTTATTTTTTATTTTTAAAGTAATGCACTAGGACTGAAGCTCTAGTTGATTTTCCTGCGACATGCTGATCTGGCAGCCACATGTTAATGACGTGTCATTCAAAGCATTAGCTGTGCATCCGTCATGTCGTTAATTCAGTAAAAAGAATGGTCAGATTCTGATTACCCTATATTTCCAAGAAACGAAAGTGTGTGGCATTGGGTGATTGAAATCCAAATTGGATGGCCTCTTTGAAAAAGTCACGACTACCGTTAGTATAAGTAGAATTGGAATTTGTTATTCTGAAATACAGAAATGTCATCCTTGACTTTTCCTTTGCACTCTTAGGTGTCGTCACCCAAGCGGGAACTGGTTATGTCTGTGTTGCAAGAAAGTGCTCTGCAGCCGATTTGTGAACAAGCATATGCTCTAGCATTTTCAGCAAACAAGCCACTGCCTCGCGCTCGGCTTCAGGTGCTCTCTAAATTTTATTTTGACTTTATGGCTCTTTTTCATGCTCCTATAACTGGCTCTATTTATCTGGAGTCAGTGATCTATCGGTGTGGTGCTTCTCCTGCAATTCATATATAAATCCGCAAGTGGTTCCCCAGTTGCAGCCCGTTTATGAAACTGCCTATATCTTGAAATTTGGACAGCCACCGCCAATCCGGAATGTCACAGCTTCCTCAAAGGGAGAGGATGAGTTCCTGAATATAGCTGTGTCGGGGCGAGTTGAAGCTCGAACGTGGTGTGGTCACTTGGCCTCTCTGTCCTCTGATCTCCTTCACATTCCGAGCCTGGACACATGCTGCAATAGGTTGGTCTACGTTCTTGATCAAACACCCACGTTTGATTGTCCAAATTATTCAGTCACTTGCTTGGTTTCCTTGATGCACTAGTATGGATTTGTTTGCCCCTTCGAAAGGTGGGTGTAGTGTCGCCTTTCGTGGCGCTCTATGTTGTTGGTTGTTGCTGGCATTTAATTTCAAAAGCAAGAACGAAGGTGAGGCATTGGGTGATTGAAATCCAAATTGGATGGCCTGTTCGAAAAAATCACGACGGTTCGTGATTGTAGAAGAAATTTACCGTTAGTATAAGTAGAATTGGAATTTGTTATTCGACATAGAGAAATGTCATCCTTGGCTTTTCCTTTGCACTCTTAGGTGTCGTCATCCAAGCGGGAACTGGTTGTGTCGTGTTGCAAGGAAGTGCTCGCAGCCGATTTGTGAACAAGCATATGCTCCAGCATTTTCAGCAAACAAGCCACCGCCTCGCGCTCGGCTTCAGGTGCTCTCTAAATTTTATTTTGACTTTATGGCTCTTTTTCATGCTCCTATAACTGGCTCTATTTATCTGGAGTCAGTGATCTATCGGTGTGGTGCTTCTCCTGCAATTCATATATAAAGCCGCAAGTGGTTCCCCAGTTGCAGCCCGTTTATGAAACTGCCTATATCTTGAAATTTGGAGAGCCACCGCCAATCCGGAATGTCACAGCTTCCTCAAAGGGAGAGGATGAGTTCCTGAATATAGCTGTGTCGGGGCGAGTTGAAGCTCGAACGTGGTGTGGTCACTTGGCCTCTCTGTCCTCTGATCTCCTTCACATTCCGAGCCCGGACACGTGCTGCAATAGGTTGGTCTACGTTCTTGATCAAACACCCACGTTTGATTGTCCAAATTATTCAGTCACTTGCTTGGTTTCCTTGATGCACTAGTATGGATTTGTTTGCCCCTTCGAAAGGTGGGTGTAGTGTCGCCTTTCGTGGCGCTCTATGTTGTTGGTTGTTGCTGGCGTTTAATTGCAAAAGCAAGAAAGAAGGTGAGGCATTGGGTGATTGAAATCCAAATTGGATGGCCAGTTCGAAAAAATCACGACAGTTCAGTGATTGTAGAAGAAATTTACCGTTAGTATAAGTAGAATTGGAATTTGTTATTCTGACATAGAGAAATGTCATCCTTGGCTTTTCCTTTGCACTCTTAGGTGTCGTCACCCAAGCGGGAACTGGTTGTGTCTGTGTTGCAAGGAAGTGCTCTGCAGCCGATTTGTGAACAAGCATATGCTCCAGCATTTTCAGCAAACAAGCCACCGCCTTGCGCTCGGCTTCGGTGTGCTCTCTAAATTTTATTTTGACTTTATGGCTCTTTTTCATGCTCCTATAACTGGCTCTATTTATCTGGAGTCGTGATCTATCGGTGTGGTGCTTCTCCTGCAATTCGTATATAAAGCCGCAAGTGGTTCCACAGTTGCAGCCCGTTTATGAAGCTGCCTATATCTTGAAATTTGGAGAGCCACCGCCAATCCGGAATGTCACAGCTTCCTCAAAGGGAGAGGATGAGTTCCTGAATATAGCTGTGTCGGGGCGAGTTGAAGCTCGAACGTGGTGTGGTCACTTGGCCTCTCTGTCCTCTGATCTCCTTCACATTCCGAGCCCGGACACATGCTGCAATAGGTTGGTCTACGTTCTTGATCAAACACCCACGTTTGATTGTCCAAATTATTCTGTCACTTGCTTGGTTTCCTTGATGCACTAGTATGGATTTGTTTGCCCCTTCGAAAGGTGGGTGTAGTGTCGCCTTTCGTGGCGCTCTATGTTGTTGGTTGCTGCTGGCATTTAATTGCAAAAGCAAGAAAGAAGGTGAGGCATTGGGTGATTGAAATCCAAATTGGATGGCCTGTTCGAAAAAATCACGACGGTTCAGTGATTGTAGAAGAAATTTACCGTTAGTATAAGTAGAATTGGAATTTGTTATTCGACATAGAGAAATGTCATCCTTGGCTTTTCCTTTGCACTCTTAGGTGTCGTCACCCAAGCGGGAACTGGTTGTGTCCGTGTTGCAAGGAAGTGCTCGCAGCCGATTTGTGAACAAGCATATGCTCCAGCATTTTCGGCAAACAAGCCACTGCCTCGCGCTCGGCTTCGGTGCTCTCTAAATTTTATTTTGACTTTATGGCTCTTTTTCATGCTCCTATAACTGGCTCTATTTATCTGGAGTCGGTGATCTATCGGTGTGGTGCTTCTCCTGCAATTCGTATATAAAGCCGCAAGTGGTTCCACAGTTGCAGCCCGTTTATGAAGCTGCCTATATCTTGAAATTTGGAGAGCCGCCGCCAATCCGGAATGTCACAGCTTCCTCAAAGGGAGAGGATGAGTTCCTGAATATAGCTGTGTCGGGGCGAGTTGAAGCTCGAACGTGGTGTGGTCACTTGGCCTCTCTGTCCTCTGATCTCCTTCACATTCCGAGCCCGGACACATGCTGCAATAGGTTGGTCTACGTTCTTGATCAAACACCCACGTTTGATTGTCCAAATTATTCAGTCACTTGCTTGGTTTCCTTGATGCACTAGTATGGATTTGTTTGCCCCTTCGAAAGGTGGGTGTAGTGTCGCCTTTCGTGGCGCTCTATGTTGTTGGTTGTTGCTGGCATTTAATTTCAAAAGCAAGAAAGAAGGTGAGGCATTGGGTGATTGAAATCCAAATTGGATGGCCTGTTCGAAAAAATCACGACGGTTCAGTGATTGTAGAAGAAATTTACCGTTAGTATAAGTAGAATTGGAATTTGTTATTCTGACATAGAGAAATGTCATCCTTGGCTTTTCCTTTGCACTCTTAGGTGTCGTCATCCAAGCGGGAACTGGTTGTGTCTCGTGTTGCAAGGAAGTGCTCGCAGCCGATTTGTGAACAAGCATATGCTCCAGCATTTTCGGCAAACAAGCCACGCCTCGCGCTCGGCTTCAGGTGCTCTCTAAATTTTATTTTGACTTTATGGCTCTTTTTCATGCTCCTATAACTGGCTCTATTTATCTCGGAGTCGGTGATCTATCGGTGTGGTGCTTCTCCTGCAATTCATATATAAAGCCGCAAGTGGTTCCCAGTTGCAGCCCGTTTATGAAGCTGCCTATATCTTGAAATTTGGAGAGCCACCGCCAATCCGGAATGTCACAGCTTCCTCAAAGGGAGAGGATGAGTTCCTGAATATAGCTGTGTCGGGGCGAGTTGAAGCTCGAACGTGGTGTGGTCACTTGGCCTCTCTGTCCTCTGATCTCCTTCACATTCCGAGCCCAGACACGTGCTGCAATAGGTTGGTCTACGTTCTTGATCAAACACCCACGTTTGATTGTCCAAATTATTCTGTCACTTGCTTGGTTTCCTTGATGCCCTAGTATGGATTTGTTTGCCCCTTCGAAAGGTGGGTGTAGTGTTGCCTTTCGTGGCGCTCTATGTTGTTGGTTGTTGCTGGCATTTAATTGCAAAAGCAAGAAAGAAGGTGAGGCATTGGGTGATTGAAATCCAAATTGGATGGCCTGTTCGAAAAAATCACGACGGTTCAGTGATTGTAGAAGAAATTTACCGTTAGTATAAGTAGAATTGGAATTTGTTATTCTGACATAGAGAAATGTCATCCTTGGCTTTTCCTTTGCACTCTTAGGTGTCGTCACCCAAGCGGGAACTGGTTGTGTCTGTGTTGCAAGGAAGTGCTCTGCAGCCGATTTGTGAACAAGCATATGCTCCAGCATTTTCGGCAAACAAGCCACTGCCTCGCGCTCGGCTTCAGGTGCTCTCTAAATTTTATTTTGACTTTATGGCTCTTTTTCATGCTCCTATAACTGGCTCTATTTATCTGGAGTCAGTGATCTATCGGTGTGGTGCTTCTCCTGCAATTCGTATATAAAGCCGCAAGTGGTTCCACAGTTGCAGCCCGTTTATGAAGCTGCCTATATCTTGAAATTTGGAGAGCCGCCGCCAATCCGGAATGTCACAGCTTCCTCAAAGGGAGAGGATGAGTTCCTGAATATAGCTGTGTCGGGGCGAGTTGAAGCTCGAACGTGGTGTGGTCACTTGGCCTCTCTGTCCTCTGATCTCCTTCACATTCCGAGCCCGGACACATGCTGCAATAGGTTGGTCTACGTTCTTGATCAAACACCCATGGTTGATTGTCCAAATTATTCTGTCACTTGCTTGGTTTCCTTGATGCACTAGTATGGATTTGTTTGCCCCTTCGAAAGGTGGGTGTAGTGTCGCCTTTCATGGCGCTCTATGTTGTTGGTTGTTGCTGGCATTTAATTGCAAAAGCAAGAAAGAAGGTGAGGATCAGATCGCATATTGGTGAGAAAAATTTAAGTGAAATTCGTTCTTCTATTTTCTGGAATTAGCTCAAGTGGAAGAAATTGATTAACCCTTTAGATAGAGAGAAAATGTTAGATGTGGGTGCAATTTAAACCGCACTGAAGGAGAAAGTAGTTTAAATTCTCCGCGCTCAAGAACTCACAAGAAGGGATCTTTTCTTCCTATTTCTGTCGACTGGAGTGCGCGTGACCTGATTGGGCGAACTAGTGGAGAACTGGGTTTTATGTCGTGATGACAACCTCTTGCTTTAGTTTTCTACCTAAATCTTCCAGCACCTCCTATTTCCTGTCATTGTTTTGAAAGGGTCAAGTAGACCCATCTTCTTTGCTCCCTTGAACGGTAGTGTGCGGCTTGGCACTCATTTTCTTGTTTGTTAATTTGCTAAAGATAAAATGAGCTTTTAGGATCTTAAGGGGGGAATCGGGTGCACTAACAGATAAGGCATGCTTCAAACAGGATAGTGAACCCTGAGTTTCACTCTAAAGGGCTGCACTCTGTAGATTCAATCTAAAGAGTGTGATCGCCTTTAAATGCTACATTTAATTTGGCTGAGAGGAAGTTGTTTTATGAGATCCCCTTTACTAGAGGTGTAGATTGGGATTGCAGGTCCAGCGCTATTGTGACTCATCTGTTTTCGTCAGAACTTACTCCAAAAATGTAAGTTCTTAAATTTAGAGGAGCCACCATTTTGCAAAACCTTCATGAAAACTCCACAGGACAGATTCGATCTTTTGAAACGGTGATTAGAACCTGTGATATCAACGTTCATGGCAAGCTGTTAGCATACTCAATCCATTTCAGTTGCTAGGCTTGGTCATAAATTTCAAACCTGTTGGTTCGCAACTTCACCTGTAACTAGGCAGTTGAGTCATGATTTACCATGCCAGAAAAGAGTAAAATTTTGACAGTTTTAGCTAATAAGATGTGGTGGAAACCAATATGTCTGCCAGTAGGCTCTAACATTTAAGGGAGCCAATGTCCACAATTATTGTGAGTCAGGCTTGTTTTCTTTTCTCCATTTTATTGGATCAGCACATTTCACGTCCACCAATATGCAATTTGGAGTTTGGAATTCAATGCATGAGGTCTCACCTAAGGTTCTTTGTCGTCAGTTGGCAATTGGCGTGAGCTCATAGCCTTATATATATAGTTTGTTTGATGTCTCATTGACTTTACTGCTATGTTCCCGAAGCTATACTGGTAGAGATTTGCAATGATCTTTTCTTTGTAACCTTAGGTGTCGTCACCCAAGCGGGAACTGGTTGTGTCTGTGTTGCAAGAAAGTGCTCTGCAGCCGATACGTGAACAAGCATATGCTCCAGCATTTTCAGCAACCAAGCCACTGCCTCGCGCTCGGCTTCAGGTGCTCTCTAAATCTTTTTTTGTCTTTATGGCTCTTTTTCATGCTCCTATAACTGGCTCTATTTATCTGGAGTCAGTGATCTATCGGTGTGGTGCTCCTCCTGCAATTCGTATATAAACGCGCAAGTGGTTCCACAGTTGCGGCCTGTTTATGAAGCTGCCTATATCTTGAAATTTGGAAAGCCCCCGCCAATGCAGAATGTTGAACTCCGGAATGTCACAGCTTCCTCAAAGGGCGCGGATGAGTTGCTAAATGTAGCCATGTCGGGGCGGGTTGAAGCCCAAATGTGGTGTGGTCACTTGGCCTCTGTGTCCTCTGATCCCCTTCATATTTCGAGCCAGGACCCACCCTGCAATAGGTTGGTCTGCGTTCTTTATCAAACACCCGCAGTTGATTATCTAAATTATTCTGTCACTTGCTTAGTTTCCTTGATGTACTAGTATGGATTTGTTTGCCCCTTCGAATGGTGGGTGCAGCATTGCCTTTCATGGTGCTCTATTTTGTTGGTTTTTGCTGGCATTTAATTGCAAATGCAAGGAAGAAGGTCAAGATTAGATTGCGATTTGGTGACAAAGATTTAAGTGAACTCGATTCTTCTGTTGGCTGGAATTAGCTCAACTGGAAGAAATTGATGAACCCTTTGGCAGTAGAATAATTGTTAGATGTGGGTGCCGTTTCGGCCCCACTGAAGGAGAAAGTAGTGTCAATTCTCCGCATTCAAGAACTCACGAGAAGGGATCTTTTCTTCCTATTTCTGTGGACTGGAGTGCGCGTGACCTGATTGGGCAAACTAGTGGAGAACTGGGTTTTATGTGGTGATGACAACCTCTTGCTTTAGTCTTCTATTTAAATCTTCCAGTACCTCCTATTTCTTGTCATTGTTTCGAAAAGGTCAAGTGGACTCATCTTCTTTGCCCCCTTGAACATTAGTGTGCCGCTTGGCACCCATTTTCTTGTTTGTTAATTTGCTAAAGATAAAAGTAGCTTTTAGCATCTTAAGGGGGAATCAGGTTGCACTGACAGATAAGGCATGCTTTAAACAAGACACCGAACCCTGAGTTTCGCTCAAAAGGGCTGCATTCTGTTGACTTAAACTAAAGAGTGTGATCCCTTTAAATGATACATTTAATTTGGGAAAGAGGAGGCCGTTATATGGGAGCCCCTTTTCCAGAGGTGTAGATTGGGATTGTTGGTCCTGCGATATTGTGACTCATCTGTTTTTGTCAGAACTTACTCCAAAAATGCAAGTTCTTAAAATTAAAGGACCCACAGTCTTGCAAAACCTTCATAAAACCTCCACAGGACAGATACGATCTTTTGAAATGGTGATTAGAGCCTGTGGTATCAATGTTCTTGGCAGGCTATTAGCATGCTAAATCCATTTCAGTTGCTGGGCTTGGTCATAAATTTCGAAGCTCTTGGTTTGCAACTTCATCTGTAACTAAATAGTTGGGTCATAATTTACCATGCTCTGAAGGAGTAAAATTTCGACAGTTTTAACTAATAAGATGTGGAGGAAACCAAAGATCTATGCTGGTGGCTCTTATATTTAAGAGGGCCAAGGTCCACAATTATTGTCAGTCTGGCTAGTTTTCTTTTATCCATTTTATTTCATTTCGTTGGATCAGTACATTTCTTGTCCACCGATATGGAATTTAGAGTTTGGAAGTCAATGCATGAGGTCTCACATAAGGTTCTTTGTTAGCAGTTGGCAATTGACATGAGCTCGCAGCCTAATATGTATACTTTGTTTGCTGTCTCATTGACTTTACTGCTATGTTCACAAAGTGTTGAGAGACATGGAAGGAGACCTGATGAATATAAAGAGCATTTAGGATCCATTGTCAAGTGATGTGTGACAATATTCAACACTCCCACTCATATGCAAGCCACATTATGAATTGCATGTGGAATTTTGACTACGCACATTCACGTGGAATTTTTTTTACCATGCACCTTTGCGAAAGGGATAACTAGCTCTAATACCATGTTGAGAGACAAAAACTTAACTGAATGCTTGGTTAAATCGTTGTGACCCTAAGCTATCTATTTATAATAAAGCCTAAAGACCAAAATTATAGTGTAACCCTTATTGCCACCATATATAAAATAATAAAGGAAATAGGCTGCTAAAGAAAAAGATATTGACGTATGCATAGATTGTTATCTATAGTTACACTAAGTCTATTTATATACATCAGGAACCCAGTTTGAGATAAAACCTCTTTAATGGGTAGTTGGTAGCTAATAGATAGTTGATAGCAGGATGACAACTAACGCTAATTAATAGCTATGACAGCTAACTCTACAGCTAGCAAGTGACACATTCCAACATAGACAAATATACCCCTATCAGCTAAATACTCTCAACGTTATCAGTATACTCTTAAATTATTTGCGCTTACACTGAGTTCTTGTGTAGAACCTCTGTTAACAATTTAGGTTGTATAACGGTGTTCTCTTTCCACATCTTTCTTTAGAAGTAAAGAATCGTTCTAAAGTGAAAAAAATCTTAGTGGGGTTTTTATCTTCCCTGTGAGAGGTTTCTCCATGCTTTTATCATTTCTTGAAACAGCTACATTCAATTATTCAAGAGCTTCTTGTTTGCATTAATGATTGTTCTATATTTTTGACAGAAATTTCGGCACTCATCTGGAAGCACAAATAATGATTACTTAGTAAATGGCTGTATTATTTCAATATTCTCGATTGCCAAGTTAGCATATGCTGATGGAAGTCCTTACTTAGAGGAAATTCTTTGCATGTGTCTACTCTGTCTCCATGGTATCTGTCCTGTTGTAGGGAGAATGTTGCATATTAATGAAATAAATTTGGAGAAATGAAGAGAATTTCATGCACTGCATGGTCTTTGGAGGACTAATATCCATGGACTCCTCATTGGCCAGGGTTTGTGCTGAATGTTATGATGAATTGCAATGTTCATTCCAAAAAATTGAAGAGGATGAAGATGTTGGCAACATGCAAAATGCAGATCTTGTTGATGCCGACTTATTTGTCAGAGATCTAGTGGTGACACAGGTAAAAAATTCTTGCCTTGAAATTTCATTTGGTCGTTGTGATTACTTCTCTAGGAAATTTAGGTTTATAATGGTCTGAAATGCATCGGAAGGGCACTCCCCTTTTCCAGGTTAGCTGAAAAATAAGGATAATTTTCTTTCAATCATGTTTGTGTAGAATAGAATGTTCATTAAAGAATCTGTCTATGGAAAAACAAAAGTGGACTTCCACGCTAAGTTACTCATGCTTAATCACTTTCATTCATATAAGAACGTGGACAATTTAAAACATAATATTGAAGGTTTATGCCTCTGTTATTTCCTTTGATTCATATTATCTCATGTATGTACTCTGTTGCTGGAGAGCGGCCTCCTGATCTAATGAAGAATTGGCCAACGGTAGAACTCCAGATGTATATTCCTCCTAAGGTAAAGAAAGGCGTAGGGGAGAGTAAGTCCAACGGCTCACTTGTTGCCCCCCAGAAAACTATGCTGCCTCCCAGTGTCAAATATTATAGCAAAGATGAAGAGCCGAGGTTTGAAAAGGTTAAACAGGAAACTGCAGCCAAAAGTATGAAACCAAAATGCATATCTTTGGATGAAACAGCAGCCAGGGCAAAGGCGAAAGCAGCGCCTGAACTAACCCATTGTGTCTTGTTACCGTTCTTAAATGTTGACTTGTTTACTTGGGCAGTTAATTAGATGGTGGGGATTCTGTTTTGGACTGCAGCGAATTATATATTGGATATGGGGTTCATAGGCACTTATGAAAATGAGTAATTTTGTTAAAATCCATTTTGAGAAAAACATAGAGATAAGTCTAGTGTTCTTCTACCAAAAGGAAGTGAAATTTCGGTCTGATTGCACGCTTTGTTAGCTTTAATTCAAATGATAAGAAGAATGGTGAAGAACTACGAAGCAGAAAACACATAAAAGGAAATTGCCGCTGAGACATTGAACAGGGTAGTAGATAACTAAAAGGCTGACTTGGATTAAAGCTTCCAAGCTATTTGATACTTAGAAGTCATGAATGTTTCTCATGAGATCAAGATAATACCCTGGTTAGTTCCGTTGATCCATTTGATCTTATGCAATGCTTTGTTGCAGTGTGGCCAAATATATACAGAGGAGAATTGCCAAACACAAACAACTGAATCACTCCCTCATGGTTTTCGTTTTGAGGAAATGGAAGGCGTCATAAAGAATGACTTCAACAGCTCATGTGTTTCCTCTGCCAATCCTATGGAGCTTCTGAAAGAGCCTGAGACTCCAAAAAGGGCCGAGTCTCCAAGAATATATAGTGATGAAGAACAGACAAATGAAAAGGTTAAGAAGCAGGAATTTGCATTGAGAAATGTAAAACCAGAATTTGTATCTTGGGATGAATCTGCAGCAACGGCAAAGGTGAAAGAAGCTCCCAGTTCAACTGATATATTGTCTTGCTATTATCTTCCAGTCTTGATGTGCCTTGTTGGACTATTTAGTTGATCATCAGGGTTCCATATTTTTTCGGGAAAGCATTAGAAAAAACTAGGAAAGTTCTTCAAATTTTAGTCTCCTGTTAATCCTTTGTCTTTCTCCTGTCAGCTCACTATTTGAAGCGCTTTATGTTGGCAGTCACTAGAGCACAAATCGCACATTGCAGCCGGTAGTTCCCCCACGAGGACAAACAGCGAGGAGATTGACCATGCCCAAGTGACTGCATTGGCCAGACCAACCACCAAGAACGCAAAAAGTTCTACAAATTCCCACATCTTAATCTCGTGAACGTGCTCGTTGGGATTTTCCTGTCGATCGCCATCACAGCTATTTTCACTACTATCTTCCCCCAAGTGTGATGCAGCATCATTGCCAAGTATAAGAGTAAAGAAAGGGTTCTGTATGCCGTGTCATAATTCATGATGTATGGAGCTTGTCTTCCTTATGGTGCTACTGCTTTGTCCTTTCCTTTTCTGCTTTGCTTTGAAACTCACTTTTTTCGTGCCCTGCCGGATAATGGAAGAATCAACAAGTTGCCACAGTGACGTCTCCTTTAAAAGTTAACTTGCAGTCCATCATTCCATGTCTTTCTTTAGTTTATCAAGCTCATTGAAGGATCAATCGCATGAGTTTGGTTATTTTTAGAGGCACGGTTCCATGGACAGAACGTTCAAACTAATCAGCCTACATAGGACAAAGTCTACTTTATAAGAAGTAAAGATCTTTATATGTATGTTAAGGACAAGTAGAAGCTTTCGTCTTTTGCAAAATGAAAGAAAAGCAGCCGGTGGTAGCTCTGGAGTCTTCCAAGAAACACATACATGAATTCAGAACTCAAAACGCAAAAAACAACAATTGAGGGCCAAGAATAAAGTTGAACCAACACTGGTTGTTACATCGGTGACCAGTATCAAGCCGTCCAACAAAATCCAAAACATAACTCGCAGTGTGAGAATGCCATGAACATATGGATCGCCTTAAGACAGGGTCCGCTGCACAGTTTCATATATGTAACGACAACCTGATCGTGAGGAAATGCTACTGGAGGAAGGGGATGGGGCAGATGTTGCTGACGGCAAAATGGTGAGGCGGGTGACGAGGATGGGGTACGGGAAGGTGGAGTGGGTGTTGCACGATTGGAATGTGAACGCGATCAAGTTTCATGAGGAGATGGGGGCGAAGATTCTGCAGAGTGGAGGATTTGCAGGCTGACCGGAGAGGCTCTCTCTCCTTATGCCAACATAATTTTATCGAAGAAGGTGACCAGATTCACATTTTTAAATTTGATGAACTGAAATTAAATTCCTAGTTGTGGTTCTGTGCTTCTTATTAGGTTTAATCTGATCTATTGTTTCGTTGAGTAATCTGACGAATTTTTAAGAAAGTGGCAAAGATGGAGACTTTTACTTAATACATTTTCTCGAAATATTTTTGTCCAAATACTGTTGTCTCTAATCGTGCCCGCTGAAGTTGGCAAAGATGGTTCGGAGAACATGGATCACTGATTTCAGGCTAAACCCAAGATTTGTCTTGGATAGGTTGGATCGATCTGGCCTGCTTCCAAGGCCAAGTGGGCCAATTCTCGATTTCACAAATCAAGAATTAACTCTGCCCAATTTGATTTTAGGCTCTACGATAAGAATTCACCCATCTTAAAACCGGTCACCTTTAATGTAAAAACTCATGATAGAGTTGATACAATTTAAAAGATTGGGTATTTTGTGTGATGGCTGAAATTAAATAATCATTTTAGCAAGAGGCTTGTGAATAATCTACAAGAATGTAGTAAATAACTGTCCGATTAATATTGGTTGAGTGCATTAAATGGATACAGTTGGCTTCACGTGTGATTAACATAATCAGTAGCCAAGTTCTTAATATACCAAGGGCAGGTTTTTATTTCCTATTGGTTCCTTTCTTGATTGGTATGCTTAGATCGTTGCTACAAAATCCAGTATTATCGAACCTAGCTAGGGCAAGAATATAATTTGCCTAGAATAGTTATGTATTTTGGAACTTTAATTACATTTCATGCTTTGTTATCTTAAAATGAACACCTATTACATATTTCCCACCTTGGGATCGTGCCCAAGAAAGTAATGTTATTCATACTAAGCTTGATTTACATATTACTTGACAAAATACTCTGACAACTGTAATTGTACATTTAAAAAGTTGATCATACTGAATACCAAAAAAATAGTCTTCAAACATCAATTTTTATACTACTTTTGTAAATTAAATTTTGTATACTTGCCATCAGTCTGGCTTTTTTAAGCGGAGAAACCAGTAAAACAGATGAATTTGAGGTCATTGACTAAGATGGAGAAAAAAAAATATTAAGTAAAGTAACCACCTGAAAAAATTTGAAGAAAGGTCTAATAAAGTAAGCCATCAACTTCCACAGCAAGTTGTCAGACTTGAGAAACAAGTCCAACGACTGAACAACTTCCCAAGGAAGGTAGAGAAGAGTGCATCAGACGAAGCCCAGGCAGGACTCGACATCTCAAAGCAAGCGCAGTATAAATTCATCTCCCCACGCTGGTTGAACATCAAAGACATCTCCAACCAATTTCAAAACATTTGTGTCCACTCTGCTTCTCGTGCAGAGAACACGAGATGGAAGACAGCACAATAGCTGTGCAGCGCTTGCCAGCAGGATCTGGAGTCGAATCCCAGAGGAATCTTCGATCATTACTTGTAACTGAAGGAACGAGCTACTTGGCAGTACTCCGATCGTTCATGGCTTCTAACAGGAACACGCAGGCAAGGGTGATGCATGAATATCACCTAAATACCAATCCTCTTTAGAACACTTCAGTAGGCCAGGTACATATATTAATCTCTTTCGCTGAATATCTATGCTCTGCTTACTGCTTGGCCTTGCAGACTGAAGTGTGTCTATCTCGTTCGTTTGTCAATTCATTTGTTTTCGCTGAGCATATGTGAGTTATTTAATGCACAGCAGTTGGCATCTAGCCATTGAGATACTAGTATGCGCATCTCGGTTTTAGCTGCTTTTCGCTACTATTTTCATATTATCCAATTCATGTCCCACTCTTTTTTCAAATGCATGCAGAGATATCATTCTTTGCCTTTTGGATGGATACGAAATGAGAAGACGATCCACATATTTCTAATACTTTGTTGAATCAAGACCGACCCAAGCGAATGGAGATACTTGTGAAGCCATATTCAAGTTAGGTTTCTACGTGCTTAGCATAGATTCACGATAAGCTTCGTGTATTGGAAATAAAATCTTCTTTCATACTGAGAAGTCCTTTCACTTGAATTTGCTGTATTTATCTTTTCGGAGCTCGTGGTCCATCCAAATTCCATGTATGATGGCCAGATTTATGACCTTTTATTGGAAGGATGGCTCGTCCGAAACATAAATAACCAGCTAAAATTGCAAGCGTACTCTTCTACATGGAAGTGGTAACTGAAAAAAAAAGAGAAAAAGAAGAAGAAAATAAAGCAGATGATCACCATAGACTTGACCCAGAAAAAAGAAGCGGCAACAACACCACCTTTTAGCCCCATGCCGCTTGTTTAATGGTTAGGGAATAGAATTACTTGTGGAATAGTTCGCATGACGCGGGTTTGATTCTCGACAACCACCGATTGTGTACAATCTCAGATATGTATCACCCTCAAGGGCTTATGCTCCCATCTCACTTGGTCTATGAGGTCAGTGGGATGTTTTCGGAGTCCCATGGTTTATGCATCTAAGGTGGAGGCACAAGTCATCGTCGAGACATCCTGCAGTTTAGCGCTTTTCTGCAATCTGAACTTTCGTTCATCAGCATATTTCAACAGTGAAACTGTGATGACATGCACGATATAAGAAGAGAACATTCAATTTTCCATTGCTGTCATATGTAAATAAATGAGTTCTGGGAGTGACTAGCTAATCTGGCCTTGCAGCACAAGGACTAGGTGCAAAAGCGCTAACAAAATCCCAATTCTACATAATTTATTGGTGCATTGGCACAAGAAGAGACCGTGTAGGGTGAAACTTTATCATATAATGAAAATTAGTAATTGCATGGACAGCCCTTGTGTTAACTTAACTGACTATTGGCAGGTTGATTTTAACTCAAATTCAGGCAATGTATTAACTAAAATGAAAAGGGAAACCTCCTTTGCAATTAGAGGAAACAGCCAGGACACGTCACAGGAGCAAATCCCAGAAATTTCCCGGATATTGTCATTATAATATGAGAAAGCAAAACAAATTTTTATGGTGAACCACCATACCGTTCAGAGTGAGCAGAATCTTAGATCAGTCGAGTTTACGTGATGGGATCCACCAGGACAAGGAAAAGCAGAACAAAAAACCGTCCCTATAAGCTATCGATCACGATCCAGATTTTTCCGATGAAAGAAGTTTGGTAACTTCTATTGGAAGGATGGCTCGTCCGAAACATAAATAACCAGGTAGAAGTGTAAGCGGACTCTACTTGATGGAAGTAGTAACTGGAAAAGAGTACATGAACTCATCCATTCACTGAAGAAAAGCAGCTCATCGCCGCAATCAGTAAGTATATAGACTTGACCCAGAAAAAGGAAGCGGCAATAACACCGTCTTTCATCCCCCATGCCGCTGTTTTTTTTCTGTCCAATTTAAACTCTCGATCTTATTCTAAAATTTTTGCTCTATTAATTTGCATTGCCTCTTTACTCAGTGTGAAAGTTGAACTTTACATTTAAAACTAAACGTCTTCATCTCACCCATTCTTTTACTACTGAGCCACGTGCCTAGTGGCATGCCACTAGTTTAACGGTTAAGGAATAGACTTAATTGGGGAATAGTTCACATGACATAGGTTTGATTCTCTACAACCACGAATTGCGTACAATCTTATATTTGTAAGATGCTTTTCAATCTGAAAACAAAATAAAAGAAGCTTGCTTAACATGGTTCAAACATAGACATGTCAAAATAAGTCATAAGCCCATTTCTTAACTTATATATAGTAACTTATATATGTTGGGTTGAGTTGTTATACAAGTTAGCTCTTTTTGAGTAAATGGGTCATAACTGAGTTTAAACATAATATGGATGTTAAATGGATTTAAACTTACTTTAGATCCAACTCAACTCTATTACTCTTTTTTTATTTTCTCTCACCCTTATTTGCTCTCGCGACTCACTCTACATTCTCATCTCAATTGGGGTTAAATATGAAAAGTTTTAGCAATATTGATTGGATCAAGTATGCGTTGGGTTGCATTGCACATAAATGAATTAAAATGGGTTAAATTGATCTATTTAAGTTTGGATCATTTTCAACCCAATCTACCTGTTTCACGGGTCTATGTAAACATTGCTAACAATAAGAGCCTTTGAATGTTTTGGCAAGGAGATCTGAATAGAGGATGAAGCCTAAAAGGAAATCGAACGAAACATGGGGTGAGTCTACCCTCCTTCTGCGATCTTGTGTACACTAAAGCCGTCAACAATTTTGTCATCCGTTGGATCTGAGCTTATCAACATCTGATCGTCGACTTGTGTTTCTCGTCACCTGTCCGATCTAAAGCTTGTCAACGTCAACTATTGGGTATTAAATTTGGAGTTAGGTCGATTTTCAACTATGACGTTCGATTAAGAAGTTTTTGAGCTGCAATTTATATGGGAATGGTAGAGAAGGGTGTTGTGGTGCTATGGAGTTTGGCGAAACTCGATTCCAAAGTACGGTTTGATCATAATGAAATTCAAAAGTCTCACATCCGACTTATATGCAGCGGATAATATGCATAAAGGAGAAAGATGAACATCTGTTATAAATGAGTTTCTTCGTTAGCGCTTAGGAGTTGATTCGTCAACAATTGAGTGTGGTTTGGTTGAGTTGTTTGTTGGAGTAGTGTTTTACTCATATTTTAATATCCTTTTTTTAACGAATAATTGATAGCAATTCAAATGTATTGGGTCGAGTAACCACTGTAGGTTGGTTTTTGGCTTTCTTAGGTGATGTAGTAATATCTCTTTTGTAAATTTACAAAGCCATGTCTTGAAAATAGTAGAGATTTAATATAGTATGAGTTAAGAAGGAGCATATTGCTTATGAAAAATTGGTTGAATTTTTAGTACCTTTTTAGTTAGTTAATAGGCATTGGAAGGCCTTATTTGAAATTAGTTGGATATGCTCATTTGTAAATAATTTAATTAAATGCTTGTGAAGAAAATTGCCAAAAGCTATACGTTTTGATTGTGAAATGATTTATGAAATGCATTTGATTTGATAAATGGAATTGTGAAAGGTTTTATAATTTGGTTAGTAAAATCAATTTATGAAATGGCTTTCTAGTGTTGATTGTGAGTTGTTGGAGAAAGATTTTGGTTGATGCTCATATCTTTATGATGACAACCAACTAAAGGGCAGTATGCATATTGTTTGTGAACATCCTTTTGGGCTGAACCACTGGTTGATATAGATGGTAGATCTAGCCAATCGGGTGAACTTGGTCCCCATTGTCACGGCGTTAAACGTGTCCCTAGTTAAATGTTAAGCATTAGATAATTGATGGTTGTTTGCTATAGTTGAGTAGATTTTATTGATTGATCTTGTAAGTATAAATTTTTGTTGGAAAGTTATCATACATTTTTTATATTTTATGTATATCGTCTATTGACTTTGAAAGAATGAGTTATGATATCATTTTATAACAATGCATGATTGTTTGATTTTCTTAAAAGAGATATATTATTATTCAATATGCTGTAGTAGGTCATATAATTCTTCTTATTATGTTTTTCAAGTCTCTTAACTAGTGGCCACTAGGGCAAGAATGTTAGGGGAGGAAGTTTTGGAAGTTGGATGTTTCGGCATAGTTTGAGGCAGCATCCTTAAGCTGGGAGGATCGCCATGTCACTCCCTTATCCCTATAAGATTTAGGCTGTGAAACTATAGACTTAGCTAAGGTAATGACAAAAAAAAGATACTTAGGCTCCATTTATATTGCGAAAAATAAGTGAATTGAAAAGTATTTTCCTAACAATGATCACTTGCATTATTGCAATAATTAGTCAATAAAAAAATGATTTCACTACAATAATAATTTATGTCAAAATATTTTTCCCGAGAACAATTAAAATATTTTTCATTCATTTAAATTTCTAAGATATAAAAGCAATTATATATTAGGAAAATATTTTCCAATTAATTTTTTTTCCACAAAAAAACTCACTCTAAATATTCAAAGCTTATTAGTAATCTAATATAATATCAAGCAAGCCAGTAGCATTCATACAATTGGCCTGCTTAGCGGTATTAAAAAGACTTGATTTGTTATTTGGGTTGTTAATTTGATGGAAATTCTTTTTCTCTTTAAAAAATCTTGAACGCCTTAGGTTCTTTTTTTTTTTCTTCATTTACGCTAAATTTCTTTCATACTAAAATTTCACAAATATTTGCAGTAATAAAAAATGGCCGAAAGAAGCCAAATAAAATTAACCCTCAAGTTAGGCATCTGTTAAGTTATTCTCCCTTTGTGTAATAAAACCAGACAAGGCTTCTTTCTTTAGATTTAAATCAGGGCTTGATTCCCTAAAAAGCCTCCAATTTTAGATACAATCCCAGTTTTGTGCCAATTTTTTTTTTTGTTTAAAAAATTGAGATTCGACTTAAAATTAGATGCTTTTTTTTTCTTTTAATAATAGAATTTGGCTTTAAAATAAGTAATCTTCCCTTGGCATTGTTGTAATAAGACTTAAGATAGAGTTGTTACAAATTGAAAAGATTGAGTGTATTGTCGGTTGACCAAACATAGTCATTGTAGCAGGAGGCTTATAAGAGGTACCCGAGAATGTGGGAAATTACTTCATGGACCTGATCAACATTGGTAGGATAAATTACATTATTAAGATATTATCGGCTTTAGATCGGATTGACATAATTAAGTGAGTTTACTTAGTCTACTAGGGACAGGTGTTTGTTTCCTCTCTAGATTACGTGTGATGCTTTGTTACATTAAAAATGAACTCATATTACATATTTGCCACTTTGACATCGTGCACTAGAAAATAGTGTTATTTATACTAAGCTTAATTTACAAATTAGTTGACAAAATGCCATGACAATTGTGAAAGTTAGTTATATTTAGATTTTGTTTATTTTGTGAAAAATGAATAATTTAAAAAATATTTTTATAAAAATGATTATTTATATCACTTAAAAAATGGATGAATGAAAATATATTCATTGTTCATATAAGGGATAATACCCTAAAAAAACTTGTGACAAATTTACCCCAAACTCCAAATTTATCCCAAACTGGTACACTTGTGACAAATTTACCCTATGTTAGTTTTCGTTAAATTTTATTCTCAAATTATTAAGTTAAATAACACGTGATAGTTAACCAGTATATCAATTTAGGATTTTACATTCCGTTTGTCACAGTTTACAATTTTTATGATTTTTTTGTGGTATTAATCCAATTTAGCATATGGTATATTTGTCACAAATTTATCAGTTTAGGGTTTTTTGCAGTTGAATAAATTAGTTTGGGGTAAATTTGTCATAAATATACCAGTTTAGGGTTTTTTATAATCAGTCGGGGTAAATTTGTCACAAGTTTACCAGTTTGTGGTTTTTCATGGTCAAAAAAATAGTCTGGGGTAAATTTGTCACAAGTGTACCGGTTTGGGGTTTTTTAAGGTATTATCCCTTCATATAAATATATAGACTTAAACTGTCATCAACAATGAATTAATTTTTTATTAACTAACTAGTTCAAGTAATATTTAGGGATATATTTTTTAAATCATTCATTTTTTATGAAATAAATAGAGTCTTAATACCTTATAATATTCTTTTAACATCACTTTTAATTTCGTATACTCGCTGTTGGTCCTTTAACTTGAGTACATTCTAAAACTGCTTCTTCTAAACTCTAGAATGTAAAAATGTGGGGTATTCATAAGGGTGAGGGAATAAAAACTTTCTTTTCAATTGGGAAGGACAGAACGTACGGATACTGGCACGTTAAAATAAGGAACGCATCTAGGCTGGTACTAAGTTATTGGACTACTGTTGAAAGCTTCTATCGAAAGCTTGCTTTATGCTAGTTAGACACTTGCTTCATGTAGTATTTAGAATCGGCACATCTAACCAGCAAAATAAATGGGTATGACGTCATTGACAAAGATGGAGAAAATAAAAAATAATAGGTAAAGTAACCATCAGAAAAATTGGGGAAAGGTCTAATAAAGTAAGCCATCAACTTCCACAGCAAGTTCTTGATCAAAAATAACTTCCACAGCAAGTGGTCAGACTTGAGAAATTAGTCCAACGAATAAACAGAAGCCAGACAAACACGAGAAAATATTGGGTGGTCCGGGACCGCCACGTCAGCGTGGTCCCGGACCACTCATATGGCGCCACATGGGGGGGGGGGGGACAAAAGAGAGAAAGAGGAGAGAGAGCGTCAGAAAAGTGGGCTCCGGTTTTCGTCATTTTCCGGCTTCCCCATACACGTGGCGCCGTGTGAGTGGTCCGGGACCACGCTGACGTGGCGGTCCCGGACCACCCAATATTTTTTCGACAAACACAACTTCCCATGCAAGGTAAAGCAAAGTCCGTCAGTCGAAGCTCAGGCAGGACACCAACTCGAAGCAAGTGCAGTATAAATTCATCTTCTCACGCAGGTTGAACATCAAAGATATCCCCAGACAAGTCCGAAACACTCATGTCCACTCTGTTTATCCTGCAGAGCACACGAGATGGAAGAGGGTGCGGTAGCTGCGCAGCATTTGCCAGCGGGATTTGGAGTCAAAGCCAGTCACCAGTGGAATCTTCGATCATTACTTGAAGCTAAAAGAGTGAGCTCCGTGGCGGTACCTCAATCACTCCTGGTTTCTATCAGGAACAAACGGGCAAGGAGCACCTAATGGCCGATCCTCTTTAGTACACTTCTGGAGGCCAGGTACATATATTTATCTCATTCGCTTGATATTTATGCTCTGCTTGACTTTACAGACTAAAATATGACTATTGAGTTTGTTCGTGGAATTATTTGCTTTTGCCGGGCATACATGGGTTATTTTATGCACACCAGTTGGCATCTAGCCACTGAGATACTGTCATGTGCGTCTCAGTTCTGTGAAGATATGTTGCTGCTTTTCGCTATTTTTTTCATATTATTCAACTCATGTCCCATTCTTTTTTTCAAATGCATGCAGAGATATTGTTCTTGACCTTTTGAAGATATGCGAAATGAGAAGACGATCCACGTATTTCTGATACGTTGCTGAATCAAGACCGATCCAAGCGAATGAAGACACTCGAGAAGCCGTAGTCAAGTTGGGTTTTCACGTGCTTGATGTGGATTCACGATAAGCTTCGTGTATTATAAATAAAATCTTCTTTCTTATTGAGAAGTTTTTTCATTTTAATTTGCTGAATTATCATTTTGGAGCTCGCAATCCATCGGAATTCCTTGTGTGATGGCCAGATTTATGACTTCTATTGGAAGGATGGCTCGCCCAAAACATAGATAACCAGCTAAAAGTGTAAGCGGACTTTACTCCATGGAAGTGGCAACTGAAAAAGAGTAGATGAACTCCTCCTTTCATTGAAAAAAGGAGAAGATGATGACCAGAATTAGTGAGTATCTAGACTTGAACCAGAAAAAAGGAAGCGGCAATAACACCACCTTTTTTATGGGAGAACAGTAACAATTTGAATAATATCGAATTAACACAGCGGAATAAAATAAACCTAATAGGATATGATATAATAGAGTAAAATAAATACTAAGCACACGAATATAAGACGATTTTTTTATGTGGAAAACCTCCTTAATGTGAGGAGATCAAAAACCACGGACCGGTTCACTATCAACAAAATTGGGTGAACAATGTTCTTCTCTAACAAATTCTAGAGATACATAGCAGTAAAGATCTCAATAACATAATTCTTGACAATATACATGAATTTCACAAGAGATTAAGGATAAATCTAACAAAAAATACAGGTTTTTGATCAATTCACGAAAAACCTGATGTGGGGAATTTCAAACGAAAATCAGACCGTTCAAATTTGAGAAGATTGCACCACAAACATGTTGACAAAATTTTAGCTTAATTGGACCACGAATTGACTTCCAATGCTAGCTTGATGTAAATTAGACTTTGCCCCAACCCCATGTTTTCTACTTTTTTTTTTTCTTGTTACTCGTCTTTTTGTGGCTTACCACTTTAAAGATAATGAGAAATCATATTTCTCCATATGACTTATCATATGGGCTCAAGCTCTTTTTGGGCTTGTAACTCATTAGGTTTTTTCCGCATAAGAGTGAACCCAACTAACACTTTTGACCCATGTTGATCGTCTAATGGGTTAGGGAATAGACTTATTTTAGGAATAGTTCACATGATACGGGTTTGATTCTTCACAACCCCCAATTGGGTACAATCTCATATTTGTGTCACCCTCGAGAGCTTACGCTCACAACTCACTTGGTCTATGAGGTCAGCAGGATGTTTTTGGACATGCATCTAAGGCGGAGCTGCAAATCATCTTTGAAGCATCCTGCAGTTTAGCGCTTTTTTGTAATCTGAACTTTCACCAATCAGCATATTTCGACAGTGAAACTGTAATGACATGCACAATGCAAGAAGAAAACATTCAATTTTCCATTGCTGTCATAAATAAATGTGTTCTGGGAGTGACCGGCTAATCTGGCCTCACAACGCAAGGATTAGGCGCAAAAGTGCCATTGAGAAATCCCCTTCAATCCGTCGCATGAAATTATCGATCATAGTTTAGTCTTCCCTAAACTGAAAGGAGATGAAGCTAACAAAAATCCCAATTGTACATAATTTATTGGGTGCATTGGCACATAGAGAGACTGTGTAGGTTGAAACATTGTTATCTAATGAAATAAATAAGTGTACTGAAAGTCATAAAATTTATCATGAAATGACAATCGAGCCTTACAAAACTTTCAAAATGTATAATTAAGTTCTAAAATTTGTTACAAAAGTGCATTCGATAGAATGACTTAATTGAACAAATTTGACAAATTTTATGATTGGATTGCATTTTTCAGAAGTTTTAGGTCATAAATATACTTTTGTGACAAGTTTTAAAATTTCCAACGCTCTTATTTCTAATGAAAATGTATACATGCACGGACTGCCCTTATGTTAACTGACTATTGGCAGGTTGCTTTTAACTCAAATTCACATTATGTCATTAATATAATGAACAGAAAAGTCTCCTATTGTAATTTGAGGAAACAACGAGGACACATCGCGGGAGCAAATCCCAGAAATTTCCTGGATACTGTCATTATACTATGAGAAAGCAAAACAGATTTTTATAGTGAACAACCGTACCCTTCAGATTGAGCAGAATCTTAAATTAGTCTGGTTTTTGTGATGGGATCCACCAGGACAAGGAAAAGCAGACAAAAAACCATCCCTATCAGCTATCAATCACGATCAAGATTTTTATAATGTCCACATTCAAGAATTTTGGTAACTTCTCCAAGAAGGGAAGACTTCCATAAGACCCTCCCAAATGGTAGTGTATTGATGCACTCTCCTGCTTCCACAAACTGAAGAGTTCAGTAGATTTTACTTGTGGGTTGAGTGAAGAACAGAACAGAAGGAGATGGGAAATGTGGTCATCCCAAACAATTTGCCGGTCGGATATAGATTCCATCCAACTGACGAGGAATATGTCGATTATTATTTGAAGAACCGAGTCCGAGGATTCATAGATTATCCCTGCATAATTCCTGATGTCGACATCTGCGGGTGGGATCCTTGGGAATTACCACAGAAGTTTCATGGTAAGAACAGATACTCCTATTCCCTTTGCTTGCTCCTTTGGTACACTCCTTCTGCAACCATGATTTTCAGAAACTTATTACCTAAAGTACATGCGTATTTGGAGCATAATATTTATCATCAATTGGCGAAAAGTTGAGGGAATGTGCTGATGAGATGTGAATCTGACAGTTTCTGGTGTGGAAATGTCATTTTATAAGGTGCAAACAATTGTGGAATGCAATTTTTTTTTTTTATTTCATCAAAAAGAGAAATATTAGTTCTTGATAATAATAAGATTGACAGGTGAATCAATTATTCGCCTTGATGATAAAGTTCAAGAGTGGTGGTTCTTCTGTCTGCAAACGCCCCAACAGGTTAAAAGATCAACTCCCTCTGGCTATTGGAAGAAGACTGGTACCGATCGGAATGTCAAGGCCAGAGATACAAACAGAGTAATTGGTAGTAAGAAAACATTAGTCTTCCACACTGGTCGTGGCTCTAGGGGAGTCAAGACCAACTGGGTCATCCATGAATATCATCTACTCGCCAATGAGGTACTCAATGTATCCCTTGCTTATTCGTTGCAATAGATTAGATTCACTCGATACATGAACTTGATATCATGTCATATGAGAAGTACAGCTACAATAATCTGCAGAAACACTCGATTAAAAGTTTCCACGAAAGAAGCATTGCAGAATTTGACTGAAGAATTTGACTGTTGATGATCTAATGGTATGAACTGGTATAACATGGTCTTTTGACAGTCGAATAGGAATTATGTTCTGTGTCGCTTAAAGCATAAACGAGATGAGAAGGCTGATAATTCAACCAAAGAATTAGAGCAAGGAGCAAATATCTGGGCTGGTTGGGATTCAGATCTTCGTCAACCTGATCATGAGGACTCATTTCATATGGTGCGAAGGAAAAATGTTCTGTTTATACACATAATATCTGTATTAACGAGTGCCCAAAACATGTTAATGACTAATCTTTTACTTTTAAATACAGAATTGGATCAAAGAAACATATAATTCGGAGCCATTTCAGTTTGAGAACCGAGTTCAATTTTCCTCGCCTAACATCCAGCAGATTTTTCAGCCTGAGAACCAAGTTCATTGTTCCTCGCCTATCCTCCAGCAGTTGGTTCAGCCTGAGAACCGAGTTCAATATTCCTCGCCTATCATGGTTCAGCCTGAGAACCGAGTTCAATATTCCTCGCCTATCATGGTTCAGTCTGAGAACCGAGTTCAATGTTCCACCCCTATCATCATCCAGCAGTTGTCTCAGCCTGAGCACCGAGTTCCATGTTCCTCACCTATCATCCAGCAGTTGTCTCAGCCTGAGAACCGAGTTCGATGTTCCTCACCTAACATCCCGCAGTTGTTTCAGCCTGAGAACCGAGCTCAATTTTCCTCTACTATCCCGCAGATGTTTCAGCCTGCGCAGCAATCACAAATTAGTATCCCCCCTTTCAACATACCCTCAAACTTAATGAATATTGAGAGCCCATCTTCTATGGACTTCTCATTGGACAACGGTCTTACTGAGGAATCTATTCCATGGGAATCTTTGTTCCGAACAAGCGAAGATGATGAAGATGTTGGTGACGTTCAAATTTCAGATTATTTTGATGCTGACTTCTTCGCTGGGGACCAAATGCAAACACAGGTCAAAATTCTCCCCCTTGAATTTTCGTTTGGTTGCTGTGATTACTTCTCCAATAAATTTAGCTTTAAGATGGTTTCTACTGAATCGCAAGGGCACTTCCCCTTTCCATGTTATCTGAAATTTAAGAATAATTTTCTCGCAATCATCTTTGAGAATAGAAAGTTTAACGAAGAACATGGACAATTTAAAATCTAATCTTGAAGGTTTGTATGAAATTAAGTTGATGCCTCAGCTATTTCCTCTGATGCATTTTACATCATGCAATCTGTCAGCTACAGTGTGGCCAAGTGTCTAATTCACAGGAGGATCCTGTTCTCAAGGAGAATCGGCGAACACGAACAATCGACTCATTCCATGGTTTTGTTCCTCTTGAGGAAAAGAAAGGCATGGTGGAGAATAAGTTCAACGGCTCACGCATCACCTCCGAGAAACATATGCCGGGTCCTGTACCTGTGGCAACTCATGAACCTATGCCACCTCCTTTGCACACTGTAAGTGTAAAATACAATAGCAAAGATGAAGAGCAGAGGTTTGAAAAGGTTAAGCAGGAAACTGCAGCCAAAGATAACAAGCCAGAATGCACATCTTTGGATGAAATAGCAGCCAAAGCAAAGGTGAAATCAGCTCCTAAACTAACCCATTGTGTCTTATTACTATTCTCATGTGTTGATGTGCATTGCTTGGGTAGTTTATTAGATGGTGGGATTCCGTTTGTGACTGCAGGGAAACCACACATGGGATATGTGGTTCATAGGCACTTAAAAAAAGGTTAATGTTGTTAAATCTGTTTTGAGAAACACATAATCTAGCATTCTTCTACCAAAAGGAAGTGACACTTCACTGTAAATTGCTCATGCTTTATTAAGTTCTGATTCGAATAATAAGAAGAATGGTGAAGAACTACGAGCAAAATATATCATTAAATATTGCAGCTAAGATTGGAATAAGGTAGTAGATGACTAAAAGGCTGATTACATAAATAGAACTTATGAAACTTCCAGACAATTTGAGAACAAACAAATGAATGTTTGTCATGTTATTCCCATTGATCCATTTGATCTTATGCAATGCTTTGTTGCAATATTTAAAAATGCCTGAGTCACCAAGAATTTATATCAATGAAAAACCGAGGTTTGAAAAGATTAAGAATCAGGAAATTGCATCAGGAAATATTAAACCTGAATGTGTATCTTTGGATGAATCTGCAGCAAAGGCAAGGTGAAAGAAGCTCCCAGTTCAATTGATTTGTCTCACTATTGTCTTCCAGTCATGATGTGCACTGTTGGACCATTTAGTTTGATTGGCGTTGTTCTTTATTTTCGAAATATCAATAGAAAAAACTGGGGAAATCCCTCATATTTTTAGTCTCCTGTTATTCCTTTCTTCATTTTTTCCCATCAGCTCACTATTTGAAACATTTTGGCAGGTGCTAAAATACAAAGAGGACGGTTCAGCCAGTAATTCATCTAAGAAGACAAACAGCAAGGAGACTGAACATGTCAGAGAGAAATCAAATTCAGTGAATGCATTGACCAGAACAACCACCAATCGCACAAAAAGTTCCACAAATTTTCCACCGCCTAACCTTGTGAACGTCATCGTTGGAATTTTGCTGCTGTTTGCCATAACTTGCCAAGTATTTAAATTCCGATTTCCACTGCTATTTGGTCCTGTGGGTGATGCAGCACAATTGACAATTACTAGTGTAAAAAGGGGTTTTGTATGTCGTGTCGCATTCGTATGTATTTATGCTACTGCTTTGTACCTCTATTTGGTTTAATGAAATAGGACGATCTAATTAGAGGCGTGACTGCTCTGAAAATTTTCTATCTTCAATGTCTGCTGTATATAATGCGAAGAATCAACAAGTTGCCATCCTTTAAAGTTAACTTGTGGTCCATCTTCTATGTCTTTCTTTAGTTTATCAAACTCACTGAAGGATTGATGTCACAAGATTGGTTGATCTTGTAGGCACGGTCCATGGCAATAACATGCAAACTAATCAGTCTACAATGGACAATAAGAAGTTCAGATCTTTATCAGTATGTTCAGGACAAATAGAAGCTTTTATCTTTAGCAAATTGAAATAATAGCCGCCAGCAGTAGCTCTGAGTTTTCCTAGAATCGAACACATGTTAGCAGAACACATGAAACAATAAAAGAGCACCAAGAATACTTTTGTGCTGACACTGAACATTAAGAGTGAGGAATAGGGGAGAGAGAGAGAGATTATACTTGAAGACATCAGAACATCCATGATCTATATCAATCCACCTAACAAAATCCGACACTTAATTCATTATATGAGAAGGCCATAAACATATGGATCACCTTAAGACAAGGTCCACGGCATGGTTTCATATATGTAACAACAAGCTGTTTTCTTTGCAAATGTGAAATATTCTAGCATAGATGACAGTTCACATAAGGAGTTTCAACGAAATGGCCTCTCTGTCTCTGTCTCTGTCTCTGTCTGTCTGTCTCTGTCTCTTTCTCTCTCAGAGAGACCATGTAAGACAATTTGTCATGCCAGCACAGCATTGTAGCATCATCGATGATAAATCTTAATGGAACAGATTGAGCGATTCGATTGTACAAGAAAGAAGAAAAGACAAAGTTGAAGGAACAATGCAAGGTAGAGACCGTAGTTAGGCTTGACCGTTTAAAATAGGTTAATTTACTCCAACACCGCTCTAGTTTTTGACCAAATTATTTTTGACACTCGCTGCATTTTCACAAGCCACTTTTCCAGGACTGATAAAAGTATTTTACTTGGGGGACTTAATTTTGTAAAGTTCCTTGAGATGATTCAAGGGAAGTGGAATGGTTATTTCAGGATGATCTAGTTCTGTTTGTATGAGCTGTAAAGAAATAATTCTTGTGTTATTGCCTTCCCTCCAAATTGAAGTGGTGTTAAGAGCTGGGTTTTGGGAACGCAGGCGTGTTCGAGTGATTTAAAGCAGGGCAATGTTGGAGTAATTCGCGGGACAAAAAAAAAAATAAAAAATCCCATTAAAGTGCCAACTTTTACATCCTTTCTTTTGGCAAAATGACCCCACCTGAGGAATCTGTCCACCATAAAGGGGGATAGATGGAGAAAAAGAGGAGTTGAGAAGGACATTCACAAGACTAAAAGAAGATAGAAAGGGCCATGAAACTTCCTCAAGAAGGTGAAAGAAGTCTTGGAGAATTCTGCAAAAAGGACAAAAGGGAAGGTATAAGCAAGGACAGATGTGGGATCCATAAAGCACTATGGATTAACTTCTCGAGCAAGGGGGAGACTTCACCGGACAAAGTTGCCTGGCATGAATCAAGTGTCTCGGACAGATGTGGGATCCATCAACCACTATGCATTAACTTCTCAAGCAAGGGGGAGAAAGACAAAGTTGTCTTGGATCTACTATAAATATAGTACTTCCATGCTCTAAGTCTAACAAAAATTTCGGACCAAAGTCCTCTCTCTCTCTCTCAGCTGAAGAATCACCAGGAGAGTATACTGTCAGAAAAATATTGTTTGGCGTCCTTGTTCTGTCTGCTACCTGAGTTTTTCATTTCTTGTGGCAGTCCTCTAGTTACGCCATTTTACTCCTCTTTGACTGTTATCCAATGTGATTGGCGATGTTTTAGAGACAACTTCCACGGATTTTAGAGCAACTTGCCATCTTTTCATTTTTTTTCTGCATCTATTATGGTTGATAATTGTCACATAGGGAAAATGTAGTCTCAACCTCTTTAATAAGCACCTCTTTTTGATGGTTTAGGACATAACTAACCTACTAGGCAAAGTTGAAAGTGAACTTTTTGTCCTAGTACGAAGCTTCATTTTCATCGATGTACTGTGCAATTCTTCACTTTAGTCCATGTCTAACTTTTTTCTACTAGATTTTCTCTCCTACCCACTGATTCGCTGCCTTAGTTGGCTGCAAAACAAAAGCACGTACTAAGTACAGGGACTAAGTAGCAAAACAGCCGTTGACTAAGTAGCAAAACAGCCGTTGAGTGACTAAAATGAAAAGAACGGGTAGCACAGGGATGAAAACATTGCGCTTCTCGTACACTTCTTGTACCTCTTCGTTCTTTCTTTTTTCCCTTCTCTCTTTCCCTGAATGATTAGTAGCATGGCAAGAGCAAAAACTAGCTTTTTAGGGAAAAAGAAAATGAAAAAGAAGTACTGCCATTAGGAAAGGAGTCAAGTTTACCAACTCCACCAGTCGTCATTGAAGTTCACCTTAGTCGAAGTTGGCAATTTCACGAGGACTGCTGACACATTTCCATGCACGGAAATCATCAAAATGCTTTCGTCACGCGAGAAAGATTGAATACCTTGCACAAAAAATGTTACCATGTTATGCACGAATATCACCATTCTTTTTGCCCCTAGAAAATCACTCTATCCTGAAGAACCAGTCCTCCAAGTTTTCTCAAAGAGATCAGAAACCCCTTTAACTGCCTCCTTTCATTTTACTAGAATCGAATTGTTGCGTCATAGAAAGAACTCAGCAATTTGGCATACATGTAGTGCCAACATATGATTTGATATGAGTCATTGTTCAGCATTACCAATCAAAAATATGATTGTGATAGCAGGTTTATGTTGGTTTTGTTTTAGGATGCACCCTCCAGGTCTGAAGACAGCCGTGTCATTCCCCTTTCCAAGTAAGAATAGGGACATGACAATGATCGTTTTCTTTTTAGTTCCATCGAGTATTTATGGTGTACCTCTGCTTCTGATCTTAACGCAACATCTTCTTATGTCTCTTTATCCCTCCTTTCGAGTAGAAAATTTGTTGTGGTTAGCCTCTCAGGAAATCAGCAGATGAGAAGGCTGCTGATACAGCTGCTTCACCAAAGGCGACATAGGTGAGCTTCACAACACGTGATGCCTCGATGGAGAAGTCATCAAATGTGCTGTTGGGAAATATATCAAACGCTTACCCCGTCTATTCATGTAATTCCCTTGCAGCTTATTTAAGTTCTCATTTCTTGCCTGCTTATTGTATCTTCAGCATTTGCTTGATGCAGAATAAATCATCAATGCAGTGTACTTTCAAACTGACACAAGGATGACTTCACGCATCTCATGTGAAATAAAGTGCAAGTTATGTCTTGAATTTGAGCTTTTAAAAAAATCTGATTAAGATAAGTTTTTAAGTTTAAATATGTTTCGTAATTTGGATCCATATATATAAGAAGTGATTTTTGGATTTTGCCCAGCCGTAAGCCGCAGAGCTTTTGACCATAACAATCACTTGTGCGGTGGTTCCATGAATTATATCTTAAAAAAATTGCAAGTATTTTGAAAGATTCTATAAGAAAATGTGGTCATAATCTTTGACCTAGTGGAGTAGGTAACATGAATTTCAGTGTGAGAATTATTTGTCTGTTCTATTCATCACTGTGTTCGATCTCTTGTCTTTTCGCAGCACATTTCACCTTCAAGTAAAAATAGCTAGGCCTCACATAGTTTTTTTTTCTATCTGTCACGATTCGCAACAATCAATCCTTAAATTGTATGGTCCAAAGAAATACAACTTTAGGACCATTGAAAAAAGCTAATTTTGCATGGCCTCGTTATCTCAAAATTAGCATATTTCCAATGTAATCTCTTCCTAACGTAACGAAAGGCAATGCTCACGCTTCTCCATCCCACGAAATCCGCACCTTTCAGTTGAACGGCAATGCATGCTCAAAGAGGATCACCCAACGAGAAGGCGCCACGTGTCTGCTCAAGAAGGTGCAAAGGTTTTTTTGGCCCTATCCAAGTCGCCACGTGCCCCGGTCTCCCTCATTTTTCTCCCTCGTCTATCAATCGGAGCTCTATATAAGGTGGCCGCTGAAAGTTTCTGTTCAGAAGATCACATTCATATCCATTTATCAGAGGAGAGATCGATTCTGATTTTGACCAGAGAAAAATGGCTTACAGAGCAGCTGTGAGGGTCTTCTCTCATCTCAATTCCTATTAGCTTCTTCATTGTCAGTGAATGATCTTGGTTTTCTTGATGTGTAAATGATCTTGTGGCTCTAGGGCTATTGGCGATCGATGCTGAGCCGAGCTGGGGCGAGCCACCGGTCGTTCACAACGGCCACCAAACCCAAGATGTTCGCTGCGACCGCTGGTGCCACACACTCCGATCACCACCATGAGAGGTTTGCTCGATCGACTTGATTCTTGAAATTGTCTTGCGCATGAGAGGAACGTGAACAGACAATCCTCACGACTCGCCCGCAGATGCTAATCAACCGTTTGCGCAGGAGCTCGCTGCTGAGGGGCGAGTATGCGCCAGTGGGGATGGTGTTCGCCATGTTGCTGGTGGCGATGACGATAGGGATGCACACGATGAAGCAGCAGCTGGCGCACTCGCCGGGAGTCCGCGTGAGCAAGAAGAAGCGAGAGACGGTGCCGGAAGTGGACGACCCAGACAGTGTGGTCAGGTCGGCCGACAAGTTTCTCAACAAGTCCTTCCTGAGGAAGGTGGCTCACATCCAAGAGAACAACCGCACGCTCCCCGATCCCGTCCGCGCCAACCCTTACACCAAGTACGTCTAGCAATGGTCATCTCTTTCTGTAACGATTTCATAACGAGATAAGAGTTCTGATATAAGTTTAACTTGATGTCTAGTAGGCCTCGAGAGGCAGAGACGCTGAAAATGGTGGGGGTGAATCCAACACGTCGTTGAAGGAAAGGACCCAACCAGGCACATCTCAACCGTCCATTTATTCACCTTTAGTTCCCAATCTGATCTTGTACATAGAAAGTATTTTGCCATTTATCTCTACCTCATCTGCTTAGGGTTTGAGCCCTTTGGACAATCCATTTGGAAGGTTGGCCCGCAGCGGCTTCAAAATTTGTAGTTTTTGAATAAAACCATTGCTAATTATCTGGTTCCGAGGGTTAAATCGCCTCATATCTCGTCTCGACGCGTGTTATGATGCATAATACATTTTGATGATGATCATTTGTGTGTATTGATGATGGAAGGAAGATGGTTAGAGTGATGTGCTGTTAACACTTTGCTATGTATTAGAATAACCCACAATGCGTTGGGTAGAAACTAGGGATGGAATTGAGTCAAACTACTTGCGAGTAATTTGGACTCGACATGATAACTACTTGGCAATGACTCGTTTGATTGTAATTGAGTTGAGTAGAGTCAATCCCGAGTGAAAATATGTATACTCGATTGACCTCTAGCTCAGCACCATAGTATTGGCTTGACTTGCCTTGATAATGTCCCTCATCAGGGACGGTGCTAGGCGGATCATGGGGCGAAAGAGAGGGGATTTTGGTGGGCAAGACGGGTTAGTCTTAGCCCAAATTCATCTTGCTATAAATTGTTTGAAGTTATGTAGATTTATATGTATACTTAGTTTATGTAACATATTTAAAGTGGCTCTACATTGAATAATCACATTAATTAATTCTCTTATTTTAAATGTTTATGTTTGCTTGATTTGTATCTAATCTGCTATATATATAAAAAATGAGGCCGTGTCCATGGGAATGTGAAATTTTTAGAGTGGTACCCATGACAATATAAATAAAATCGATCAAGATAATGTTTTTATGCTCTCCAAACTCTAATATGTTCTAGCATAGATCAATCGGTGGATGATAAGTTACATGAAATTACGTAAACTATTTTCAATGAGTTATTTTGGTGAGAATAAGTGATTTAGTACTTTCATATAATGAATTTCAATTAGCCTTAACACTCCGACTTTTCTTTTTTCTGGTCTCCAATTTGTATTTTTAATTTATTTATTATTTAGGAATCTAGGAGTCCTTATTCAAGATTCAACCTCTTTCGCATATCCGTTTTTAGTATTTTGAAACTTATGATATCTAGGTATGAGCACTTTCAAGATGAAATTCTGGACATTACATTAACAAATCTAATATTATAACATTTAAAAGTATAATGTGTGTGCTGCTGGGCCTTCACTGTTTTCAAATTTAATAAAGCTTTCTGTGTTTCGAATCTCACAAAACTTCATTCACTAAATTGTTCAAAACATCTTTATCTATAACATACTTTAATTTCAGATTTGTCTAAGGTGAAATGATTCATACGAAAGCCTATTCTTTTACCATGTGAAAACTGTCTAATGCAATAAAAACGGTGACCTATTTGTCTTCTTGATTTGTTATAAATTCTTTCCTTTGGAATCTAACATGATTCCTTACAAACATTGTATAGGACATCTATGTCTACAACATACTCAAATTTCAAAAAAAATTATGAAGATTTAGATGTCAAAATAGGTTTTCTTCTGTGGTCATTGAGACTGTTCAATGAATGAGATTTTGGGTTGTCTTTGGTGATTTGCTGCTCTTTATACAAATGAATTAGGCTTGGATTCCTTGTGAAAAATGTTATTTAAAGCCTTTTCTACAACATATTAAATTTTTATAATTTTTGGAATCCGTTTGATAAGGTGATGACTTTTATTTTGTAAATTGCTTAAAACCATTTTTCACATTAGAGGGAGAGGAACACATGCCCAAGAAGTACGTGGCTCGAGGGAGGGCTATGGACCCCCAATCTCATCAAGCCATCATTGTAAGATCTTAGCATTTATTACACTTAGGTAAGTGAATAGTGTGCAATCTTAGTAAAATGACTGAATTACCCTCTCATTCAATTAAGGACAATGGGCAAGATAGGAAATGAGTAAGGAAATGATGCCTATGTGCTAAAGATGAGGGGAGTGATGTCATCCCTTAGCCTAGTCTAAGCCTAACCTAAACCCATGCACCCAAGTGTGTATCTCCTTATTAATACTTACAATTTTCTTCTTCAAGAAGCTTTATTTTGATTGATTGAGAAATGTTATAAGAGATTGGATGGGATGGGATGGGCATTAATGGCAAGATTTCTTCATCTTTCTCCCTCCTCTCATTCTATTTGGTTCCCACAGTAATTCTCTCTCTCTTCTCTCAATTTCTCTTATTTTCTCTCACTTTTTCTCTCTCCCTACCCTTTGGACGAATTTCCCTCATCCTCTTCCTCATTTCATGCTCATTTCTCTCTCATTTTCCTCTCTAGACACACCGAAAACCGACTACCACAATCCGCCACCCTTAAATCGCCCTTCACACCATCGTTTCTATTGCTGAGTTAGAGCTTTAAAGCCGAGGAAACTGTTGTCCAGCCTCTCATAGCAACCCTCTCTCTTTGTCTCTCTTTATTGGTGGTTTGGACACCGCTAGCCTAGGGGAAGCCATCCGCTGTCAAGTCGCCCCCATAGCGCCGCCCAAGACGCTGTCCAGCCCACTCAGTGAGTTGTGGAGGTGTGACCAGCAGCTCACAGTCACTGTCCAGCCTTGCCACTCCTCCCCCGATGCTTTTTGAAGCTTGGACTTGGGTGTGAGTGGCTTTCCAGCCCTTAATTAGGGTTGTTGTTGCATTTTGAAAGTAGTTTAGGATAATATTAAGGTTAAATGGTGCTTTGTTGATGTAATAAGTGATCATTGGGTTTCGATAGGTTATCTTGATATGTTATCGAGTCTTGGACAATAGGTTATCGAGCTTTGGATGATAAGTTGTCAAGTTTTGGATGATAAGTTAGCGAGATTTGAGTGATAGTTTATTGAGTTTTTGATAGGTTATCATGTTTAAGGCGATAAGTTATCGATTTTTACCGATAGGTTATCACTTCTTAGTTCGATAAATTACATGATAAGTAGTTACACAATAAGTTATTAAGTTATGACAAGTGAATTGTGATATTTTCTTATATTATGCCATAATAGGATGATAGACTATTATGCGGTGATATGTGTTTTATGAAGTGACATCATGATAAGGCATGTTATTGAAATATGTTATGGTATTATGATATGTCATACAAATAAAAGATGAGTTATTGGATAGATTATGATGGCAATGTATTATATGTGTTCATTGAAAGTAGTCGTCATACATATGTTATGTTCATAGTCTATGGTCGACGTGTGAGAAAACCTCGAGCCTCCGAGACAAGATATACGATGATTCTTGGATGTGCAAGGAAGCATGTCGGATCATGTCTCTCTCTTGGGATCGATGATATTGAGACGTATGGTTCCCGAACCAAGTCTAGTACTAAATCGATGATCACATCACGATAGCTGATCCTTTCTTAGTCTCGGTGCAATTCTAAGACATATCGTTTGGCAAAAGATCTCTTCAAGTGCCATAACTTAACACAAAGGGACACTTAAGTGTCATAACTTATGAAAGGTACACTTAAGTGCCACATTTTAAAAAAAGTGAGATATCTGAGTGCCACATCCGGCGAAGCCAGCCGAAAATCATACATGGCAATTAAATATTAATATTTCTTGCCAAAGTGGTTCACCGGATAGCTCACTCAATTCTAATTCACCAAAAACAATGTCGTTTTGACATAATTTGAATTTTAATATAATATAAAAATTAATTAAATTAAATTTAAAACAAAATAATAATATACTTTATATTTATTTAAAATAATTTTTAAAAAAAATATGAGAAGGAGGAAGGTAGCCCCATTGCCACCACCACCCTGCCGTCGCCGGAAGGTGGGGGAGGGTCGGACACATCAACGTTTTGGTCGGATTTTGGCCAAATTGGCACTCAAGTGATCCATTTTGCTCCAATTTTGGCACTTAAATGTACATTTTGTAAGTTATGCCACTTAAGTGTCCATTTCTGCCAAGTTATGGCACTCCAAGGGTTTGCATCTCCATATCGTTCCCTAGCTAAGTCTAGTACTAGGTCGGTAATCATGTCACGATGGATTGATTTTTTCTTGACCTCGTGTAATATAAAAGTATATCGTTTTTTATTTGGATTGGACTAAGGCCAGTGCTCAACATAATGTGTCAAACTATGGACTCTCGTTTTGTGCTTAGCATATTTTATTGATGCACTTTCAATAGATTATGAGACACACCCTATTTGGCATGCCTTTAAAGTATTCATACTTAGCTAATGAGAAAGATAACAATGGGCATGAGTGATGAGGTGCTCGTGTGATCATATAAAGACCCTAATGCGTTTTACGCAGGGTGTGAATCCGTTTTGATGCATTTTACGTGGGTCGATACCTAATTAAGTTCGGATGTCCCCAAGTTAATGGAATGTCATTTGTGGATGGATTTTGGAACGAAACTCCTTATAGGAATGCCGTCTTGATGCGTTTATGAGGGATGACACCATACTCGATGGAGTGAGACGATGTCCGATTATGTCGGATGACTATGAACCTTTGAGTTTGCCTTGGGCCCTAAGTGTCATGACCCGATCCTCCAAGAGTGTGTCCATCCCTCCATGGTCGATTAAATAGCGACGTCCTAGGACGCATCGCCGACTCTTTCATTTTAAATGTGCATGCGGAAGCAAATAAATAATTTCCCCAAACAACAACAAGATGTGATAAAAAAAAAAAAAGCAAGGTTGCAAATTTTTCAAACCACAACACGCTTATATATACATATATCAAGCCATGTCATATATAATACCAGTCTATAAAAACAATGTCTGCAAAACAGGGGGGTTTTATAAAACTACAGATCCTCTTCCTCCTCCTCATCCACATTGGAGCCTACAGCTGAGTACACCGAAGTTCCTAGATCTGAAAGATTCGGGTCTACCACCGAACCTCCAGGGGGATCCGTTGTGCCTTACCCAAAAGCAACCTCCAGTATATACAGAGGTATCTCTGATTCCAGTATGGGGCTTTTTCTCTAGCCATTTCGATCTTGACAGTATCATGATCTGTATCGATGCGGTACCTTATGAGGTAGACCCACATCGATCTAAACCACGAACCTCACAAGTTCGTACTCCCATCCCCTAGGGCTCCCATGAAGCGGAATGTAACACCTTTGTTCAGTGATCTTCTTCGGTTGTCCAAAATGCTCGAGAGGAGCTGTCATCTAAGGACCTGAAAATGTTACCCCACAATGGAGTGAGACGACGTCTTAGCAAGTTTACCCCCTAATACCAGACTAGGAAGAAAATACACCCCAAGGCTGCATAAGTACAAGCACAAACCAGAGGACTTACCTTTACCTCAGTTCCTTCCTGCAAGTTAGTATGATTCATATAATCATCGAATCACCTCAACAAATCAAATCATCACACCAGATCAAACTATCGATCAATCGATCCAATTGATTCCATGTCATCAAAATCATCACTCGGTCAATTTATTCAATACTATCTATAAAGTCCGATCATATCAAGGATTGCTCATTCTAAGTTGAAAATAGATAGTATAAATCGCACTAAACTGATAAATAGTATATTGATCTCGCTAAGTTGACATATCAAACCATCAGATTGATATAATATACTAATAATGCTCACCAGAAGCTGCTAAGGTATATTATTCTCGCTAAGTTGACATATCAAACCATCGGGTTGATTAGTATACCCATGATACTCACTCTAAGCTGATAAAGTATACTGTTCTTGCTAAGCTAATATATCAAAGCTCATAAACTAATATAGTATATTGTTCTCACCATCTGAGAATGCCACCATTTTTATCCTTTCTAATAAAAATAATTGTGTGTGGGTATACGGTTGGCCTTAGCCAAAATACAATATTTTCTTTTTGAAAATTCCACTCATTTCAATAGTCCTTAAACACATTTTTGGAGTTATAAACCGATGCCCAATATTTTCTAATTAATTACTAAAAATATAAAATTTTGGGATAAAACCCCAAAATTGCAATCGATACTCAAATTGCACAAAATAGCAGTCAAATAAATAAATCAATCACACCATTGCAATTAGCACAAAATTTTGGTCACCGACTATTCTGGTCTAATTTCTCAAAAATAAAATTAATTAAATAATTATAAAAATTAATTATTAAATACCAATAATGCACACTTAGGCCAGAAAAGCTAATTAAAAGCCGAGACGGGCCCGGAAAATTTTCGAACCTATCTAAATAAATATTATGGCTTATCTACTTCCTAATTACACTAATCTAACCACCTAACATGCAATAACAATTAATTAAATCACTAATCTGTTCTAACTAACCACCTAATCCTAGCTTAACTTAAATTAATCAACCATTAAGCGTCATTAACTTACTAAGCATGAATTAGTGAGTTAAACTCACTTGATTAACGAACCGGTTGAACCAAAACAACGGCGAGGCGGAGAGGATCGATAAGCTCCAAAGCGGGTGTGCCTTTCAAGGTCCCAAAGGGCACCAAAGCGGGCCAAATAGTGCAAGGGAGACCCACGGCTTCGATTTCTATTCGGAGGCTGAGAGAGCTAGATGGTTGGCTTGAAGTAGTGAGGCTGGACAATGGGACTACAGCAGCTTGGATGGGCGTGTAGGTAGGCAAACGGCAGCTTAGGCGACCATGACTGCGACGTACATCAATCTTGCAACTCTAGATAGCTGTGAGTAGGAGTCAAACGAGCGGCTGGAGATGTGCAGGCAAGCAGGAGGCTCGGCTGGCGTGCAGGTGGCGCGATAGTGGCTCTGGGCTCTGGCGAACTGCTTGAACGGCCAAGGGGGAAGGGGCTACGGTTTTTCTGGTTTTGCTAGGCTTTAGGGGCTGAAAATGGAGGGGAGGGGTCGACGGTGAGGGAAGGAAGAAGGAGGGGGAACCGGTTGGCTTAAGGAGAGGACCACCTTGGTCTCCTCTATCCTCTTTGGTCCCCTTGACTTGGTCCCACCATGCTAGCTGGTTTTCCCTGCAATTTCCAGCCTTAAAGCTTCCTCTAGAAGCTCTTGAGAAGGTCCAAAGGTTGAAGGCAAGGGAGGGCTACGAATTTGCACAAGATTCCCCTCAAATTGAACCAAAATCTCACTTGAATTAAATCAATTTGGCACCCATAAATTAAACCATCGAGTCTTCAATCGAATTGGCATTTTTTGTTGCCAATAGATCCTACTTGCATCCCAATTTCGTGATAAAAAATAGTCTTTTGAATTTTTCGGTAAAAAACGGCTCTATCTTGACTTTTTGCCAAAAATATCGTTTTGCAGAAAAATCTTCGGATGATGAGTTGACATTCCTAAAATGATTTGTAAAATGACAGAAATTTTAATTTCTGAAATCAAATTCAAATTTGCGGTTAATTTTAATCTGGCGCGATTTTAACGTGACCTAGGTAACCGGGAACTTTCAGAAATTTTTAGTGCAAATGACCCGAGGTTGATTTTCTTCGAACCATAATGAATCTCTTCAACACAGTGGTGACTCTCGGTGATCGTGGAAATCACGAGGTTTTGAATACGGACATAGGGTACCAATTGACAGAAAAATTAGTCTAGTGTCGATTGACGATAATTTTGCAATTTAGTGGAATCACCCATTTTAGCCACGCATCTTAGTTGAACCGACCTATCTCTGATCTTTATTCAATCTTTACTATGTCGTAATGATCTCGGTAGATGAACACGGTCGAGTAGTCGATTTTTGGTCAAATTCCCAAGTCTATTACATTAAAATTCTTTAATGACTCCCCTAGATAGTCTAGTTATCTTAGGAATGATCAGCTCTGAGAATAGCACTATAGACGCGTTGATGAAATGCCCGATTTATCTAATTGAAAATAGAATTGAAATTCCAGGATGTCACGCTGAGCGGCCGTAATAATCTCAAAGCATGGTCTCGAGGGTTGGCATCTTGCTCGGGGGAAAGGCTACATCTAGTACCGGACAAATGATTTGAGCGATAAGTCCTAGGTTTTTTTTTGCTTTTCAAGTGTGGAAACTCCAAGGCCCAAAGTAGTAGGATTGATTCTCATAATAATAAAAGTGAAATATATTGAAATTTTTTGCGAAAATTGTCAATCCAAAAAAAAAAAAAAATGTTTGATAGCAAGTTGATCGGTTAATTCAATAAGATATGGTAATTAGCACTCGATTTAATTGGTAACATCCAACGGAATCCAATTCTATTTTGTTTACTTATTCAATTTCAATGAGTGAATTCTCAAGTTCAACCAACCTATTTTCAAAATATCAAGATCAAGTGGATGAATAAAATAAACATGGTAGTATGGGATGCCATCCATTTCTCGAGACGCCACATGTGTAAAGTGTATGAGTGCATGAACCCATATTTTGAGAAGTGATGCTAGAGTTAGCACACGTGTGACTTGAGATCAATATATGAGCAGTTCTACATTATAGCATGGTATGGGTGCATGATTATAATATGTTGCATGCTCTCGTGTCTAACTCATGAATATGGAAGTGTTATAAGAATTGCTTATGTGCTTTGTTATGATGGCTTAAGAAGGTAAGATGATCATTTATGTTTATAGTTAGGGCAAAGCACGAGATGCTTTGCTATTGATCTGCCATCAATGAATAACCTGCATGTTTAGGATGTTTCCGAGGTGAATGGCTTCCCTACACGAGGTCTAGGGTGTTCACTCATTGAGTTTATCTCACTTCTTGTTGTTTAACTTTTTTGGGTCTTAATCATGACTATTCGAGCTTGAGCAAAAGTACTTTGAGATGGATGTGTACTAGATGCATGGGGGATACCACTTTATGAGCTCATTCTTGTAAAATAGAGGTGCTAGGTTAACCCCCAACACCGATACTTGGACAAGTATGAAGGAATCCGCTATGTGGACATGTAAATGGCTAAGCTTTTGGTGTAAGGAAAGATTATATTTGATGATAGAAGCATATATATAAAAAGTGTGTTATGATGTATGCCTTATACCATTCATATTGTTTGTTAATGGTTAGTAGATGTTTATTTTGCTTCCGCTTAAGTATAATCAAAAGATAAAATGAATGGGTTAGAGACGCATCTTGGAATGTCGCAAGCAAATGAACTGAGTGAAAAGTGATGGCGCGGGTTGTTGCGAGCCCAGAGTAGGGCAGGGTGTGACAATAACATTGTAAGCACTAGCAAAAAGGATGACAAGTCTAATCCAACAAGAAGAGTATAACAAGTTTGATCCAACAATGAGCATATGAACAGCAGAATCAAAATGGTTGCACTCGAATTTGGCAAACACACTTCAGTATTGATTTAGTTTCATATAGGACTCATGTGCAAGGATGGACAATGACTAACTTACCACCGATTAAACGAGGACCGAAATTCTTTACAATCTCAAAGCATGAATAGCAACCAAAGAAGATTTAGCTTAATGATACTCACTTCTTTACTCTTCACTCATTTACAAACATACATGCACAAGTACTCACCAAACACCCCACTGCTCTCTCTTTTTATTCTATCCTCATACATTTTAATGTCAGTTCGTGGCATAGACGTAATCCATCTAAGGTAAGACCTTCCAGGCTCTCGATAGATTCAAGAGTAAGGCATCTCTCCTCTTTATCCCGGTCAGAATTCACCAGTCCATGTATTTTGCACGAAAAACGGTTCTACCTTCCAGACAAAATCACATTATAACACAAGCCAATAAGTGCATCTGCTGCTTGAGAAATTTGCTATTCTATCGTATCAATATGAAAGCTTCCCTGGCCACTATCACGAATAGCAATCAGCGCAATTGAAAAATCCTTAGCCCACGTGACAGCTCAATTCACGAGATTTTTTACTCCCCCCTTTTTTTTCCAGGGAGATCTGCGCCTTTGGGCTTGAGAGGAGCCCCAAATGACCCAAACAGGGCAAACTATTTTTAATAAAAAAGTATATTACAATATTAAATATAAAGCGTAAATAATAGAAAATACATTATTAATACTAAAAACACTTTAATAAATTCATAATTAAGTTAAAGTGAACAAGTAAAAAAAAAGTGATTTTAGAGGCCCAAAATACGATGACCGGTCTATTTTTACTTTTAAAAGAAAAAAAGAAAAATTTGGCCTAGGTCTGAACAGTCCTAAAACAGCACGACCGAGTTTGCTGTAGGCTTTTTTTTTTTTTAATTCGGCCTAGACAGAAGTTCCATAGACTAGTCAATTGTTACGTAATTTTTCGATCAGATTGTTACATAATTTATTTATTTTTGTCATAGAATTGCTATGTAATTGACGGGTTATAGAATGACTCCTTTTTCTATTGGGGGTTAGGTAATGGTTGTCAGCATACATGGCGTATTTGATGGAATGTCGAGTCTTCGCTAATTTTCAATTTCCTAGGAGTGTAAAACAATGTTCAAAATCTAATGCTTCTTTCTTAAGGCAAGAGAAACAATATCATCATGTGAATTGACCGAGACAAGAAATCAACATGGGGTGTCCCAACTTTTTAGAAAAGAGAATTACTCTTCGAAACCAAATCAATCACTCTTGGAAATCTTTATATTTGCAAAAGACAATGATGTCAAGAAACTGGATTTTTATGTAATGACTTATTTAGATTACTAGACTGAAGCGGTTCGTATATGAAGTGGGTAAATCTCACTAAGTTGAAGTTGTTTAGACACATTTGAGGCGTGCACTTAATATACCTAAGGTTAACTTTAGCACTAAAACTAAAACGATTAGGTCAACAAGAATAATCTTTGCCATATATCTCTAAAGAAGCTAATCCCTTTTGAAGGCTTTCTGGTAACTTAGCGTAAAAGATCATGCAATTTATTTTTTATTTTTTTTTCAAAAGAGACCATGCCATTAAAAACTGCTAAACATAATACCTCACGTTTTTTCTATTGATATGTAAAATCCCACTTGTTATAGTCAGTATTCAACTCATCTCTAATGATCACTAATGTCCGAGTCTCCATCCTTTCTTTCAACGCTCATGGACAGTCATCTAACTAGGGTGGTTGGGAGAGCTGGGATAGACCTTTAATGTGACAAGTCGTTCATACAGTTTTCTACATTTTATTTTTCGTTTACTTGATTAGTCACCATCACCAATGTCTATCTCCATGTCCTTACATCCACTGCCACTAGACAAACATTTGAGAATACATAAGATGGCTTTAATTAGGGTAGATGAGAGATATATAAAATAAGAATAGTTGGGGATGTTGAGACTGCGATTAAGGCATCAACTTCTTTGTAGATTATACCTGAATAACAAGCCATATTTAATCATTAATGACAATATCCCATGCCACTTATTATATCATATTTATGAAACTTTTTTAGTGTGTTTGACATTTCCCTTCCTTGTTTTTGTTGTAATAATGAAAACTAGCAAGAAAGTTGATACATGTACTAAAACTTTACTCGAGTTTATTTCATGAAATGATGCGTAGTGGGGTATGTAACTATGTCATCAACACTTTTTATTTTTATTTATTGATGTGTAGTCTTACTTGTTCTAGTTAGCATTCAACTTATCTCTCATGGTCCCTAATGTCCAAGTCTCCATGTCCTTTCTTCCACAGCTCATGGACAGCCATCTAAATTAGGGTAGTTGGGGGAGCAAGTCCTTGAAAGGGACAATTTTCTACATTTTATTATTTGTTTACTTGATCAATCACTTGATCAGTTGCCATCACCAATGTTTATCCTCATGTCCAATTGTCTAAGTAGCATTGACATGCGACATGACACGTCGACACGTCATTTCTAAAAATAGAGAATTCCGACACGTTGTGACATTATATATTAAATAAATATTTCTATTTTTAATTAATTTGATTCAAATTCACAAATAAATAAATAAATAAATAAATAAATAAACTTACAATAAATTTACACTAATAATATTAATAAATCTATTCATAGAAAATTTGAAAAACATATTCATAACTAATGCATACCCATATTTGGGAATATGTTTTTAATAATAACAAAAATTATGAATGACTAACAAAAGAAGAGAATCAACTTTATTTAAATAAATCTATGATTTTCTATAATAATTAAATTTACCATTATTTAACATTTAATATTTTTATTTTTTGAAATCACTTTTTAACTCATTTATTTTTTTTATAACAAAAATAACTTTACCGCCCCACCTCCTCATTTCTCTCTCCCCCTGCTCCCCACGCCACCCCCAAAATCCCCCTCGATTTCTTCCCCTTCTCTCCTCTCTCTCTCCCCCCTCCCCTTCCCCACATACCACCACTTGCTCCCTACCCCCATCAATCACCCCACCCCATCCCTACTCCCCCCGCCCCTTAGTTTCTTCCCTTTCTCTCCTCTCTCTCTTCCTCTCTCTCCCCCTTCTATTTCCCCCCACGCCACCACCTGCTCCCCTACCCCCCATCAATCACCTCCATCCCCGTTCTTCTCCTACTCTCTCTCTCTCCCCCCCCCCCCCCCCCACGTCACCACTTGCTTCCCGCCCCCATCAATCACCCCATCCCATCCCTACTCCCTCACCCCTCAGTTTCTTCCCCTTCCCTTCCCCCCATGCCACCACCTGCTTTCCTGCCCCCATCAATCACCTCCATCCATGTTCTTCCCCTCCTTCCCTTCCCCCTATGCCACCACCTGCTCCCTTGCCCCCATCAATCACCTCCATCCCTATTCTCCCCCTGCTCTCTCTTTCCCCCTCCCCTTCCCCCCATGCCACCACTTGCTCCCTACCCCCCATCAATCACCCCATCCCATCCCTACTCCCCCGCCCCTTAGTTTCTTCCCCTTCTCTCCTCTCTCTCTCTCCTCTCTCTCCCTCTTCCCTTCCCCCCACACCACCACCTGCTCCCCTGCCCCCATCAATCACCTCCATCCCTGTTCTTCCCCTGCTCTCTCTCTCCCCCTCCTCTTCCTCCCACGCCACCACTTGCTCCCTGCCCCCCATCAATCACCCCACCCCATCCCTACTCCCTCGTCCCTAATTTTCTTCCTCTTCTCTCCTCTCTCTCTCTCTCCCTCTCCTCTCTCTCTCCCCCTTCCCTTCCCCCCACGCCACCACCTGCTCCCCTGCCCCCATCAATCACCTCCATCCCTGTTCTTCCCTTGCTCTCTCTCTCTCCCCCTTCCCTTCCCTCACGCCACCACCTACTCCTCGCCCCATCAAGCACCCTCATTGACATAGAGAAAGTTATGCTTGAAATGAATTTCAAAAGATAGTGTTTACTTTGAATAAAGAATTGCAGATTACAATATCTTAGGCGCCTATTTATAAGGAGGTCGTCATCTAGAAAATAATCAAATAACTAAAATCAAATAACAAAATTAAAGAAAAAATATTGATAAACCAAAAAAGTTGAAATCTAATAACAAATTAAGAAAAACGCATGAATCAAATATTATAACACATTTGTAATATCGAAGATTACGCAATCCTCTTTGATTTGTGGGATTGTCCGATCTTATGACACTCCAATGTTTCCATAAAGGCATTTGCATGTTGTTCTACATCAATTTTCTCCACTTCAGAAGAACTCGACCCCGAGTTATGATTAGGATAAAGAGGAGTATCTGGAGGATGATACTCAAATAGGTCCACTGCATTGAATATCGGGAAGATGTTGAGGTCACCAGGAAGATCAACAACATAGGCATTGTCATCGATTTTCTTCACGATTTGACAGGGACCAACTTTCTTGTGCTTCGACTTGTTATATGTACCAACTGGAAAGTTCCTTGCGGAGGTAGACCATCACTTCATCACCCTTAGCAAATAGTTGATGAACCACATTTAACAGATAAAAACTTTAAGAGGACATTGCACTTTTGGTCAAAGTTTAGAAATTACATTACACAAATTAAAAATTCGGGGACCACGTTGCCCATTGGACTAAAATCGGCGACTTTGTGTGCTATTATTCCTAAAAATTACCGTATATAAGAAATACAACTACTTTGGCATATGATGTTACTCATGATCTAATGCTAGTTAGGGCTGTACAACTGGTTCGATTCTACCATGGAACCAAATTAGGCCACTCATAAAAACAGGTTTAGGCCCTGTTTGGTAACCATCCAAATATGGCCAAATTCTGATTCTTTGTTCCCAGAATCAGTTTAGGCCTAGAATCGCGTTTGGTAAAATTTTTATTCCCGGGAACAGATTGGGAATAGAATCAAGAACAAAAAAAAAAGTTAATTTTTGTTCCGGGAACGAATTTGAGAATCAAAATCAAGAACTCTTCTTCTTCCCTTTGGCCATCTCGCGACCGTCGTCCACCACCGCCTGCCACCGTCCACCGTCCACCGCCGCCGTCTACCGCCACCGCTAGCTGCTGGTCTAGCGAGCTCGCTGGTGGCTCGCCAGACCAGGGCGAGGTCCGGCAAGCTCGCTGGAGGCTTGCCCAGCCACCAACGAGGCTCGGCCTCCCCAGATCGGGCGAGGCTGAGCCTCGCCGGGGCTAGGCAGGGGTTGGGCAAGCCTTGTGACATCTAGCCCCACTAGTGGCTAGGCGAGGCTCGCCTGGCCACCAGTGAGGCTAGCCTAGCCCCGCCAGTGGCCTAGCAAGCCTCGCCCAGCCTCGGTGAGGCCGGCCTGGCCACTGGTGGGGCTAGGCGAGCCTCGCCTAGCTGCCGGCTAGGCTCAGCTAACAAGGGTCGGCCTCGCCGAGGGCTGGCGACGCTTCCGGTGAGGTCGCCGGCCCTCGTCTGGTCGGTCGTCGGTCCGGCGACGGCCACAAGAAGAAGAAGAATATGAAAAAAGGAAAAAAAAAAAAAAAAAAAAAAAAGGAAAGAAAAAGGAAAAAAGGAAAAAGAAAAGAAAAAAAAAAAAAAAAAAATGAAAAAAAAAAGAAAAGAAAAAAGTAAAAAGTAAAAAATTTATTTAAAAATTAAAAGAAATTGATTTGTAACATAATTAATGAGCATGGTACCAAATGCAATTTTATTCCAAAATCAGAAATTTTGGATAGTTACCAAATGGCTTAAAATGCTTAAAATCAGTTCCCGAAAACAGAATAAAAAAGAATTAGTTCTGATCAGAATCTACTCCCGGGAACAGAATTGTTACCAAACGTGCCCTTAATTATCCATATCAATGGAAACAGGTCTGTTCTCGGGATCGATTGCCCCTCATACAAGGAGGGTAGATACCAATTAGTAAGCCAAGGTCAAAGCTCCAAGGATTGACTCAGCATTCACATGCCAAAACAGCCACGGGACCACACAAATCGAAATGGCCGTAAACTGTAGAAAAAAACTCACGACGAGGGGAAGAGAAGCAACACGGGAGCGCATTAAATTTCCGCAACCGCGACCATGGGAAATGGGGCGATTATGCTGCTGCAGGGGCCTGCGATTCTCACGGTGGACCCATCCGCACGTTTTTATCTTCTTCGCACTCTCGCATCATGCGGGCGAATTCTGACAGCCACCTCCGTCGGAGGAGAGCTTGACGTAGCCGGTGACCGATTCTACTCCGCGTATGATATTTTGTGCGCGGTGAAAATAGCCACCTACGTTGCTTTCGTTGACTGCTCAATTCAAAGAGGTAGTTTTAGAGAGACTAGAGAGAGAGATAGAGAGAGAGAGAGACGTTTCCTGTACTGTGTCAGCGAGTCACTGCACCGTTTCTCTTCACCTCACGCGGTACCTCCTCTTGTCTCTTGTATGTTATAAAGCATTGACACTCTAATAGCTTTCGTGTTTTATTGGACACTTCGATACGTATCCAACACTTTTTGAAACTCTCAAACACTCTCAAACACTCTCCAACACTCGGTGAACACATGTTAGAAAATTCGATATGTGGTCAACTTTCTCAATACTTTCTCATACTTGAGTCGGAATTTTGACATATAAGTTTCCGATACATGATTATGATATTAAGATCAATTTTAATAATTCAATAAATAAGATGTTGAAATATATATATATATATATATATGTGTGTGTGTGTGTGTGTGTGTGTGTGTGTGAAAAAATAAAACACAATAATAAAAATAATAAATGAAGAAAGAAGAAAAACATTTCTCTTCTCTTCCGAATTTCACAATTCACCTCTTAAGTTATTCACAATTCACCTCTTAAGTTATTTTTCTCATATTCCAACATATCTAACATGCAAGTCTAGAATATGGATTGCTTGTTTTTTTCTAAGTTTTATGAAATATTAAAATTGAGTTGAATTTGTCAAATTGAAACAATGAATGATATTAATAAATGGCGGATTAATGTTTTTAGTGTATATTCATTCTAGGCTTTTTTTAAATTATTTATTTATTTATGAATTTGATTCAAATTAATTTAATTGAAATAATCATAAAAATGATAATTTATTATGTATATATAAAAATATATATTTAATATACAGCATGTCCCAACGTGTTAGAATTCTCTGCTTTTTGAGAAATGACGTGTCGGCGTGTGGTGTCGTGTCGTATTACATATTAGTGTCGATAGCATCTACTTAGCTTACATGACCCTTCTCCTAAATTTCTTACTTTTTTTTTTTTAAAATATTAGTCAATAATTGAATTGTGCACAAGACGGAGTTGTTAAATACAGCCAAGATAGAGAGTTGGTCACGAGAGGAGATGGGAAAACAACTGTTTGTTATGCTCAACTTTGCCCTCTTGTGGTGGTGGAGCTCAATCACAATCCCCGGAGCATGCTTGCAAAACCAAACGGATCGGCTCGCATTAGCTTCCTTCAAAAATGCGATACATGAAGATCCATTTGGAGTCTTGAGCTCTTGGAATGATTCTACCCATCATTGTGAGTGGCAAGGTGTTTTGTGTAGCAAAAGACATCCTGGGAGAGTCACATCCCTATTCCTAAGATCACAAGGTTTGGGAGGCTTCCTATCTCCTCACATAGGGAACCTCTCTTTCTTGAGGGTCATGCGTTTGCAGAACAATAGCTTCCATGGTGAAATCCCACCACAAATTGGCAACTTGCTTCGACTCCGTGATCTTGATCTTACTAACAACTCATTTGGTGGGCCAATACCCTCCAATCTTTCCCATTGCTTGAACCTTGAGACCCTGAATTTCTTAGGCAACCAACTTGTGGGGGGAATTCATTCCAATATTGGTACTTTACCAAGGCTCAAAAACTTGATCCTTGTCCAAGAACAATCTTGTAGGTCCTATTCCTCCATCGAATCGGAAACCTCTCCCAGCTACAAATGCTCTGCCTTCAAGTCAACAGATTGCATGGAGAAATACCTGAAGAATTGTCCAGACTCAAGAGGTTGGTTTTCTTCCTAGTATGATTCAATGAACTAACCGGTGAGATTCCATCAGGGATTTTTAACATCTCCAACATTTATGCCATCTCAGTTATGGTGAACCGGTTGCGGGGAAACTTTCCTTCTGATATCGGCACCACTCTTCCTTCTCTCAGTTACCTTAGCGCAGCCAATAACTTGTTCACTGGGACAATTCCATCATCGTTAACAAATGCCTCAAATCTTTGGTTTTTTGAAATTTACAACAACAGTTTCCATGGGTCAATACCAAAAAATTTGGGAAGGCTAAAGGGCCTTAAAATAATTTCTTTGGCTGTTAATCAGTTGGAAGATGACTTGAGTTTTATTTCCTCTTTAGGTAACTGTTCCAACCTAGAAATTCTCGCGCTAAGCTCAAACATGATTCATGGATCCTTCCCGAGATCTATCTCCAATCTCTCCACTAGCATTAAGCGAGTATATTTGTCAAACAATCGGATCCAAGGAACTATTCCTTCAGCTCTTGAAAATCTCTGCAACTTGATTTTGTTGGATTTATCTCAGAACTTTCTTACCGGTCACCTTCCTGAGTCCATTGGAGCACTTCACAGCTTGCAGCAATTTTTTTTGGACGAAAACATGTTTACAAGAGAGATACCATCTTCAATTGGTAACATGACGTCCTTATATCTCCTTTACCTTGACTCCAACAATTTCAAAGGCTACATACCACAAAGTCTCAGCAACTGCAAGCAACTAAATGTGCTCGATCTTTCGAACAACAGCCTAATTGGCTTAGTTCCACTTGAAATCATGGATCTTTCTTCCTTGTCGATCCTCTTAAGTTTAGCACATAATAATTTAAGTGGATCTCTTCCATTGCAAGTTGGCTCTTTAATAAATCTCGCCGAGTTAGATCTATCTTACAATAGATTGACCGGCTTAATTCCAGCCTCCATCGGTGGGTGCTTGAGATTGGAACGGCTTCACTTAGAAGATAATTCTTTCATGGTCAAATCCCCCAAGCTTTTCTTCCATTACGGGGTCTAGAACACTTGGATCTTTCCAATAATAATTTTTCCGGTCCAATCCCGAGCTTTCTCACAGAGCTCTCACAGCTCGAGTACTTGAATTTGTCCTTCAATGAACTAGAAGGACAAGTTCCCGAGCGTGGTGTCTTTCTTAATGCAAGTGCTGTATCGGTTTCTGGAAATAGGGAACTATGTGGAGGTGCTCCAAGTCTGAAGCTTCCTCTTTGTGAATTACCAAGCTCTAACAAGTCTTCTACAACCAAGGCCATAGTGATATTTGTGGTAGCCATCAGTTTGTTATGTTTAGCTTTGTTGTTCCTAGATGAGAACCGATGCTTGGACGTCATCAACCTTTGGGCACCAATTCTTGAGGGTTTCTTATGAAGAACTTTTGAGAGCTACTGATAGATTCTCCGAGACCAATTTGATTGGTAAAGGGAGATACGGCATTGTTTATAAGGGTATTCTAGATTGTGGTGCCACGGTGGCAGTGAAGGTGCTCAATTTAATGCAAAAAGGTGCTTCAAGGAGCTTTGTCTCCGAATGCCAAACTCTAGGTACCATTAGACACCGAAACCTTGTGAGGATACTAAGTGTTTGTTCAGGCGTGGACTTTCGTGGCAATGACTTTAAAGCTCTAATATATGAGTTCATGGCTAATGGGAGTTTAGAGGAGTGGCTACACCCTAGGACTATAGGACGGAATGATAAGCATGGTGAATCAAGAAACCTAAGACTAGTGCAGAGGTTAAATATCGCCATCGACATAGCTAATGCGATCGAATATGTCCACAAGAGTTGTTCTTTAACAATCCTTCACGGAGATCTGAAGCCAAGTAATGTGCTTTTGGACAATGACATGGTGGCTCGAGTTGGAGATTTTGGGCTTGCAAAGATCATTTCCATGGTGTCTACCGAAGCTGTAGGGGTTCGTTCCCAGGGCAGCTCAACTTCAACAATAGTTAGAGGATCCATTGGCTATGTGCCTCCTGGTATGAATTTGTCATATTTTCTTGATTAGTTTTCCGTTGATTGTGACGTTAATATGAGATAGTGTCAAAAGTTTGAATGAACATGATCCTTGATGTTATATTATGGTTAGTATGTTCTGACACCTCTTTCCCACAACACAATTTCCCCTTCGCCCTTTTAATAGCTTCAGCAGGAAAAGAAAATACATATCCTTGTGTGCGAAACGATTAATAGTAGCATTTTCTTATTGTATTTGAAATTAAGACGAGAATAAGCCATCGGAATTTTTATCAATGAGTAGAAATATTTTTGGTCGAAACTTGTAAATTCATGCCAATAAACAAATTAAACATATCCTATCATGTCACACTCGCATTTTCTTTTTTCCATAATTCGTATTTTATCTTGTATCATCTTCATGGTAGAACGGACTATAACTAATATTGTGGTAGACCCAATTACGGTATGAGAAATTGATGAGAACTAGTGATTCTCTTTTGGTATGCCATGACTTCAGGTTTTGACAATAAGTAATTGACCCCTTACAGTGGACCCTTTCCTGTTGACTTGACCTATAATTCTACATTTTTAATATATGTTTAGGCGTTTTACGTCACAAGACAAATTTATGCATTTTACTGGTATAAATCCATCATCATCAACAAATCACTCCAAGTCTCTTCTTTTGTCCCTGTTGTGTTATTTTTTTCGCCGGTTCTTCTAGGTATTTTCATCTCCTGTCCCGCAGAAAAGAAACAGTATGGTATAGGAATTAAACTCATTTCAGATTTTGAAAATAATGAGCCTCGTGTGGATTCCATGTGTGTCCAGTAAAAAACGATGGTTCAAATTTAGTTAATACATGCACTAAGTTCATTAAATAATTTCCCAGTGGCCTTCATTACATATATTTTCTTCTTTTTCTGTGTTCATCCGTACCCTACTGGGGACCAAGTCACTCTTGATGTTTAGCAATTTGTTTAGTCAACATGTGACAACTTTGGGTGCACTTGGAGAAAGAAGAGCTCAAATGTTATTGACTGATATTTGGTGCACTTTGTGAATCCTGAGATCTTATTTCTCTACGGTTGATGCATTCCGACTTTTGTAACAATTTTTACCACTTAGCATACAACAGGCGCTGAACATTAGCCATAGCCAATAAACTAAACAAAAGTCAAATAGTAGAAAGTTTTGGGACCCTCTACCATGCTCCGGCAGAGGATCCCTTGCCCTTTGCCATACACAACGAACTGGATCGCAAAGTGAATGAGGCGCGCTAGTGCGAGTCCTCACAATTGTCCTTGACAAGCTCTTGCAAATAGATATCAAACAAAATCCCATGTGATTTAGGAATTTTTATAATACAAAGAGCTTCAAAAAAAGTGTCAATTCATTCCTATTTATTGTCTTGATGAAATTTTCAGAGTATGGCATAGGACACCAAGTTTCCACACTTGGGGATGCATATAGTTATGGCATTCTATTATTGGAGATGTTCACAGCAAAGAGACCCACCGAAGAGGCCTTTGGGCATAGTCTTAACCTTCATAGTTTTGTCCGAATGGCTCTTCCGAATCAAGTGATGGACATTGTAGACTCAAGGCTTTGGAGTGAAGCTGGTGATCAACAACAAGAGATTAGGATCAGAGATTGCATGATCTCTGTATTCGAAGTTGGAGTTGCATGTTCGATGGAATCACTATCGGATCGGATGGACATGACCCAGGCGATCAGGAAATTATACTCGATCAAGACGCGTTATGAAACCAAATAGATGAGGACAAGTATGTAGCTAAATCAATTTTCTCATTTCATCTTGGAACTCTTTCACTAATAGAGAAAATCATCATGCAAAGGCAGTGCTAGCAAATTGACATGATTATCTCCCTAAAAGTCTGCCTACCCATACCTATTATGTGTATTTTTAATAATTACACATATACTTCTATTTGAATATTGTAGAAAGCAGATGTATGGAGTTCTATTATGCCTATTTCCACCATGTAACCTTGTAAAATTGGATGAATTTGCTTATTTGCAAGGTTCTCTTCATTGCTCTCTCTCCTTCCCTCCCTTTGCACACCGTGTGCAGGAACACAACCTCACCGTGAGGTCACGAAGACTAACTCTTAATGTCATGCTTAACTGTGAGCCCGCAGTCGTTGGAGACCAAGCTCGATCGAATCTAAGAGCACAAAAAAGGAGGCAACCTCATCACAAGATCATGAGAATGTTAATACTTTATTTTTAGTCAACATGTCAAAAAAGAGTAAAAAAATCAAGATTTGGGTTTTTGATTGCGAGAGAGCCTATTTCTCGGCCAAAAAGTGTCATTTTTCATTTATTTCATTTCTTTCTTTTGCATTGTTGTTTTAAGCAATTTCAAAGTTATTTTTAAAAAAAAAACCTGAAAAGTCAAATGGTTAACTTTTGAGTTGACTTGTCGGTTAATCCTTTGATCAAAAGTCAACATCATGTAAAAAATTAAATTTTTACCCAAGAAAGATTCTATTTAGCTTTAATTTCACTTTTGTTATGTCAATTTATCAAAAACTCAAAGATTTGACAAAAAAATCAACATTTTAAGAAAAGTCAACTAAATGGTTGACTTTTGGTCAAACCTTTGACCAAAAAATTGAAAAAATAAAAAATGCATAAATATATTTATTTTAATGCCAATTTGAATTTTATGTTGAAAATTTTACGAAAATTGATTAAGAACTTGTTTTCCAATTTTTTTGGTTTTGGGTCTTAAATCGCCTAAAAATCAAATTACTTTTATTTTAGTCATAATTAAGTATAGTTCCTTCTTCAACATTTGGTTTAGGGACTATTTTATATTTGCTTGTGCATTCAATTTTACGATTTATAGAGTCAAAATGCGAATTGCCGTTTTGAGCTGTAATTAAGGGACCAAAATCGATCATTCATAGCTTATGATCAGATGATTGTTTCTTACTTATTTATTAAGATAAATCCAAATTTGAAATTGATTTTAGAAATTCACATCAGAACTCATCAATTTAAAGGATTTTGTCCTCTCAAGCATAAGAAAATTTAAGTAATTAAGTTTTAATCGAAAAATTCAAATTGACCCATTCATGATTATGGTTTATTTCATAAATCTTGGTCCAATTTGGATATGAGACCTAGATTCATTTTTGACATAAGTTTGATCACTTCAATTCAAGATCAATTTGAAGGTGATAAGGGAGATATCTTGCCCCAATGTTGGGCAATGCCTCTTGGGGATGGGAACTGGTGGACTACCTTGCCCGACACAAGGCGTTGGGTGGCAAGCAAATCTTCCCAAGTGGTGGAGACAAAGAATTAGAGTGTGAGCACCTATTTAGGTATACTTTGGAATTGGATTGAATTGGCAATGTGCAATTTATTCTCATTGAAAATGGTTCAATTATTGATCTCCAAAATTAGGAACTAACACTATGTGGTTTAGTTCTAAGATTAGGGTGTTAAACCGAACCGGCGAATGACTCTATGCCAAATCAATTTTAACTATGTTTTTTTATTTGTGCTTGTTTTTAAGTGGATAGAATTTGGATCAATATTTTAAGGATAATAGGGAATGAAGTTACATCATTCATGTTTTAAACTATATATTGTTTATTTCATTTTACCAATGTTTTACTTCTCGCAGTTTTTTTGCTAAGTATCGCTATTGAAAATATTATATATTGATGGGCAATCACCTTAAAAGAATAAGTTTGTCCTCCCAATAAAATAAAATAAAAAGAACAATAAATGAATCGGAATTCCCTGACCAACATCTGAAATGGAAGAATCTGTTTTAAATTCCAAAATCTGATAACCATCCCATACATATAGATTGTAGATTCTAGAGTTGATTCAATCTTGAAATTGCTCACCCTTCCAAGGAATGTGATCTTTAGCCTCACCTCGTCTGACCCAAATCCATTGTTGTTTTTCAGAAAATAATTGGCCAACCAAACAAGGATTTTCTTATTAGCCAAAATTAACATATGAGACTAGGACGAAGGAGGAAGTGATGTTTTGGACGGGAAGTCCACACGAGGAATTATCAAATAACGTGTCAAACACTGACGGAGCTTTCCGAAGGCGCTACAAGGCCATTCTTGTTTTTGTCGGACCCACGAGAAGATATTGCCCTACACAAATCCATTCGGCGAGCCACACATGTCGAGCCCATCTTTTGCAACCCCCTCTCTCTCATTTGTTTCTAACAGGAGGGGCAGTGTTGTGGCCCTCACCTGTGGTCGGCAAGCGTTGCCTTTGTCGGATTCGACAAGGGGTTGGTCCGCAGGGCTAGGGCAAGGGTTGTGCTCGCCAGATCTGATGAGGCTTTGGGAGGCAACGACATCGATGAGGTATCGCGGCTCTCGCCGGATCTAGTGAGGGTTCAAGAGGCGACAACATCGGCGCCACGAGGGACCTCAAGAGGGTCGCCTTTCGAAGCGTCACGAACGATCGGGGGAGGGACCATGCGTTTGTTCTTGGACCAAGGGCGGAGGCGTGGTTCGTCAGGCGGCGGAGAGGGCGAGATAGAGCAAAGTGGAGAGACAGATGGAGAGAAATACACGGTGTCGTTCGGCATGGTTTCGTCGGACGGCGGAGACAACGGACGAGGTGGACATGGAGGCGGCGGTGGCGCGGTTGTCTCCGTCGTGTGGCAAGAAAAGAGGGAGAAGAAAGGGAAGGTTATCACTTACGGTGGGCCCGGGCCACACGTGGCGCTGAGCTCTACCTAATATTTCCTAGATTTGACTTCCGCAATGACAGAGTTGTCAGCGTCCAACTCCCAAAAGCGTGAGTTATCTTCGATGACCGAGAATATAAGATGGGATTCTCCCGTGCACTGACGTGATTCCCTCTCATCAGTTGGAGCGGCAAGAATCTGAGCCGTACGCCGAGACCTGGCCGCCCGCACCGCGGTTCCTGGAGACAGGTAAATCGCTCTGCAACGCCCAGCTCGATCTTTCCCATGTTCTTGGTCTCTTGCGTTCCGAAACGAAGGGATTTTTCTCTTGGGATTCTTCCCCTTTTGAGCGTTCTTGCTGGGTTGGTCAACTCTGTAGATTGGTTTCTGCCCCCTCCTCTTCCCTGCGCTTTTGATGGGTGAAGAAGAAGAGAGCGGCATGTCCAGTGATTGCCAGAAGCCTGCGAAGACCAGCCCGAAATTGACCCTGCTCCCCCTGATTGCGCTCATCTTCTATGAGGTCTCCGGGGGCCCGTTCGGTGTCGAGGACTCGGTGAAATCTGGGGGCGGCCCTCTCCTGTCCCTGCTCGGTTTCTTGATCTTCCCGCTGTTCTGGAGCGTCCCTGAAGCTCTGGTCACTGCCGAGCTCGCCACCAGCTTCCCCGAGAATGGTGGCTACGTGTTGTGGATCTCGTCGGCTTTCGGGCCCTTCTGGGGCTTCCAGGAGGGGTTCTGGAAATGGTTCAGCGGGGTCATGGACAATGCGCTTTACCCCGTGTTGTTCCTCGATTACTTGAAGCATTCGTTCCCGATCTTCAATCGGTTGATCGCCCGAGTCCCGGCTCTTCTGGGGATTACGGCCTCGTTGACATATTTGAATTACCGAGGCCTGCATATAGTCGGGTTTTCTGCGGTTACCCTTGCGGCTTTTTCACTTTTGCCATTTGCTGCCATGGGTGTCCTGTCGATTCCTCGGATACGGCCTGCGAAATGGGTAGCAGTAGATTTTAGCAAGGTAGATTGGAGGGGGTACTTCAATAGTATGTTTTGGAACTTGAATTATTGGGATAAGGCGAGCACATTGGCTGGTGAGGTTGAAAACCCGAGCAAGACATTTCCGAAGGCGCTTTTTGGAGCAGTAGTTTTGGTCATGTGTTCATATTTGATTCCGCTTTTGGCTGGCACAGGGGCATTGAATACTCCGGCAAGCGATTGGAGTGATGGTTATTTTGCCCAAGTGGGCTTCTTGATTGGGGGTGCTTGGCTCAGGTGGTGGATACAAGCGGCTGCCGCGATGTCCAATATGGGGTTATTTGAAGCAGAAATGAGCAGTGATGCTTTTCAACTACTTGGAATGAGTGAGATGGGCCTGCTTCCGACCATATTCGCTCAAAGGTGAGCTAATTCGCCAGGTGTACCTTTTCAGCATTTGTTAACTGCCGCATCTGGTCAGTGTAAATTGAAGAAGTCCATGGCAAATTGTAGCTACATTGCTTGAAAATAATCGTCTGAAGCTACATGATCTAATAGGAATCACAGGTTTTGATGGAGTAGTGCATTTGGCACGTTTGCTTAGCTTTTTGCCTCAATGTAAGGTTGAAAGCATGATGCATCCTTTTGCCTATTATCATATAGTTCCTGTACCACTATTGAAAAGTTTCTTTCCATCTTAACTTTGTGCTTTCTATGATTAAATCGTGATTGTTTCATAAAGCAACAAGTAGGACATCAATTACATATAGTTGCCTGCCTAAGTATGAGAGAAAAATTTTGTCGAGATTCCAGCAATAACTGCATCAAAGCCTGTTCTCTTTTCTCTGAACACTTTATTAGTATCTTCTGTTTAAGGGGCATGAAAATTCTCAGACATCAGCAACATGAATGACCTGTCTAGAAGTGGTTACTTTTTGTTTTTGGGTGTAAAGAATCGGATCATTAGAAGGTTGATAGCGGATATATTTCCATGTTCTTTCATGTGATAATGTTTTCTGCGTTTTTCTGCTGTTGTATGTTCTTATGAATAACAATGTAGAATTTAAATCTTGCAAGGAAAGATAATTCTTACAACAATTAACTATAATATCAAATATTGCTGCAGAACCTCTAGAATATAAGCTCTGAAAGAGTTAATGTTATATTAATTTCCTGATGAATATGAGCTGCTAGACTGACTAAATTGTTTGAAGCATCGTGCTCCTAGATTCTATGTCAACATTCCTCATGAGAGTTTTCCCAATGTTTAATGCAACTCCTGTAACTTCATTTCCAGAATCTGAGTAAAAACAAAAGTGAAGCTCCTGAATTGCTTGATGTTGCCTTCTTTTCTCTTGGTTAAAATTGTGAACTTCTGGTTGTACCTCTCCATCAATATTTTTGCTACTTGAATGCATTTTCCAGGTCAAAGTATGGGACACCAACCATTAGCATCCTATGCTCGGCTACTGGTGTTGTGTTCTTGTCATGGATGACTTTCCAAGAAATCCTGGAATTCCTGAATTTCCTCTATGCCATCGGCATGATACTCGAGTTTGCTGCTTTCATAAGATTAAGGATAAAGAAGCCAGACCTTCATCGACCATACAGGGTACCATTGCAAACATTTGGGGTGACAATGCTCTGTGTGCCTCCAACCCTGCTGCTCGTGCTCGTCATGTGCCTGGCTTCTGCAAAGACATTCTTAGTGAGCGGAACTGTTATTTTGGTGGGTCTCTTATTATACCCTCTGTTGATTCATGCCAGAGATAAGGAATGGGTCAGATTTGAAGCACAAGTAGGATTGCCCTCAGATGATAATCCAGTTGGTCATTCTGTTGAGTCGAAATTACCACAGGAAGACACAGATGATGCAACGGTTACTCTGCTTTCGGAATCAGCATCGTCCAAGACACATCAGGAACTTTCTTCGGTTCTGGTGGAAGAAGTCCTCAAGTTAGAGTAAGAGATCATTCTCCATTTTTTTCCTTCTGTCCACATAGTCAGATCATTAAATTGGGAAAGGAAATCGAAAAGAAATGGTGGTAACTGATCCAGTCGTTGAGACATGCTGCTTATGTAAATTTTGCGCCACATGCCAGAACCTGTGAAACAAGACTGGTTATAGATGGCAATAAGAGTTTCGAAGATGTATCAGTTTCATGACGCAGATCATGAGTCATAGCAGCTTCTCATTATGTCGTGTCTTGAGACTGAACCCTCAAACGGAATTCGTTTTCCGCAGTTTGATGAGGTTTCCCAAATGCAAAATTTATTGAAATCTTCTCAGCATTTGCCATTGAAAAGTTTCTCCCTTCTTGTACAGTCACAGGCCAATCTGTGGAAAGAGGTTGTTGTGTGATGTTTATAGCTTGGGTTGTCTGATGCAAAGCAAGGGCAATGAATCGGTTTATCAAATGCCAGTCCCTCCTTTTGGTTTTCCTCTGCCCATTCTCCCAAACAAAAGCACTGAAATTTCGATCCGATTAGCTGGCAGGATCGCAATCTCGAGTGAGATATCAAGAAATCCTTGGAAATTAAGTTATATAACCTTGTTTTGACTAGAAGTTGGCTGAGATTGGCTTTGAAATCACTGCACTGAAATTTCCTACGTCATTTTTAAAAAACTCATGTTTAATTTCATCGACCATCAGTTGGTTGACCTAGTGGTAAAGGGGTTATCCGTCTTTTGTGAGTTTAATTCACATCCTAAACAAACTAATGAACGGCTCATATTACATTGCCTAGTTCCCAATGTATATCATATGGAGAGATGTCCCGACTATTAACATCTTGGCGAACTTGCAATAATCGGCTCACCAACCTAGAAATTTTCGGTCGCAAATTGTACGAAATATTTATGCCTCCAGCCAAACATTCCATAGAGAATATGATGCCCTTCTGGTAATGCTCAGAAGGGGGTTGTTAACGCTGGTTGCCCTTTCCCTCCCTGCACTTTTATCTACAAAACAGAAGATTATATTCATAATTGGCCAACTACACAATATTCAAAGGCCCAAAAACAGAATAGAATTCACAAAGCTATAGAGGCCCAATAATGATACATTCAAGAGCAAATGCCAGAAAGGCCCACATGAAGAGATGGCCTTGGTCCAATTGTGAAGAAATGGGCCCAAAAATAGGTCCATCATTTAAAGCCTAGGAAGTCCTTGCAGCGACCCCTCTGGGGCCGCCGAAGCTCTGACCAGAGGCATTGAAACTGGAAAATGTCTATATATATCATTTGTAGAGTAGAATATATGTATCTTGAAAATCTGACTAGACAACAGAAGTAGTGGAAATTTTCACAATCACAGTCTTACCTTTTTTGTTCCTGAGGCTCCTTTTTTTATTTAGCAACAAATAAATTATATAAAAAATATTTTCCTGAAAATAATCGATCGTATCAATTGAAATAATTAGTTAATGAAAAAATTCTTATTACCCATAATAATTTATATCTAAACATTTCTGAACATGATAAAAGTATTTTCGTTCGTTCATTTTGTGAGTTATATAACAATTATTTAAAAATATATATATTTTTCAAATAATTCATTTTTTGTGAAATAAATAGAGTGTAAGAGTACCAAATTGTCGTAAAACAAAGGCTCAATGTGAAGAAAGGATCTGGAATATACCATTGGCATACTGCAGATCTTTAATTTAAATCGATTGTATTATAATCGAAAAACGATTTTTTTTTTTTTTAATAAATCATGGACACTAAGGGCCTATCGATGACGTAATACAGTGTTGAAAGTTGTAAACACCAGCACCTAATAAGATTGTTTTGATAATCATTACTAACAATGATTTTAAAGATTATTAAGTAATAAAATCACTTCATGGGGTTAAGTAACGAAGGGGTTACTAATTAATTCATTTTGTAGAAAAAATTGTTGATGGCAAGTCGAATCTGCTTATTTATATTGCTGCAATATATGAATGACGATCACAATTCCATGTATGGTAATAACATCACAATATTAATTTATTATCAAACAACTTTTAATTTCTATTTCAGCATTTAAAATTGTCAACACTTAAGATTTAGTGCCTAATTTTTTCAGCTTTTATTTTTCAGTTGTATCAAACGAGCCCTGAAAGAAGAATCTTCAGCATCACACACTGTTCAAAATTAAAATTCATTTACTCACTCAACCTGGTGCTTGAAGAGATTTGAAATGAATGATTTGAAAAACATATATAGGAATGTCTCTAAGGCCCTATTTCACATAAGATAAATCATTTGAAATAAAATTTCTTAAAAATGTTTGCATGTATTGCTCACAAAAATGAATTAAACAAAAAATATTTTCATCATCCTGAAATTATTTAAACATATATTATAATTGGTGATGAAAAAAATTTCAATTGGCTAATTGTTTCTATCAATAGTGATCTTTTAAATCATCTATTTTTCGCATATTTGTACACAAATATCAAATGCTCAATTACATAGACTTATTGTGGCTAATTGCAATAGCATGAAATCTGACTTTAGACAATTGAAAAATAGATCAAAATTCAGTTCTAATTTGACCATAAAGTAATCAAATTATAAAAATGCTCGCTCTCGGAAGTGGATTTTTCAGAAAGTGCAAATGTGAAATTTGAAGAACTTTTATTTGGTGTTTGAAACAGCCAGAGTAATATGATATTTGGTCTTGTTATCTAACCATATGTATAATATCCTAAAGAAATACATAATGCATAATTTTCCTATATTTGATGATGAATCAAAAAATTTCAAAAATGCCAAAAATGTTAAGATTGTGTTTGGTACAACATTTCAAAAAGGCTTTTAATAGCCTTTGAGCGGAAGTTAAGGTGTTTGGCAACAAAATTTTAAAGGCTTTTGAATAAAAGTTAGTACTTCCAAAGTTCCTTAGATGGATGCATGTTCTACCCAACTATGGCTTTGATTTTTTCGGAAATGGCAATGAATTATTTTCTTCCCACTTCAACCTTGCTAAACTCTGCAATTCTAATTTTACCTTTACCCAACATGACGACAATGAGGTTAGATCTAATCACTGGCAAGCTCAATCTAGCACTAGCAGCCCTTGCGAGGGGTTGCTTAGGGTTGCACAACCTTGACTTGGGGTCACCGGGGTGGTGTTTTTTTCCCAAACAACACTTCAACCGAAATTACTTTCCAATGTACTTTTTAATTACTATTGGCCAAACACTATTTGAAAAAGCCTTTTAACTAGTGTTCTTTACATTTTCCCAAAAGCTCTCCCAAGCGCACCCTAAGATCCACAGCAAATTTGTTTGATTAAATCAGCGAAATTTTTCTAGTTAAGTGCTTAAATGGGCATACAAGCTTTACTTCTTTTTTTTTTTTTTTTTTTTTTTTTGGGGGGGGGGGGGGGGTCTAGGCATACAAGCTTTAAATAATTATTGACAGATTTTCACATTTCTTACTAGACAAATCTCGATATCTCTAGCATTGCTCATTTGACGTGATTTTTGACAGGGGAGTACTAACGGTGTTTGCTTGTTGGATGCAGATGCTTGGATCTGTTCCACCATTCTAATTCTGGCAAAGATATCGAGGAACTCAAGGAAGTACTTTGGCAAGAACTCTCGGTGCCGCATCAATCCCCGGAGGTAGGGGTTTTCTCTTTGTCGAATTTGGATATTGATCCTAAGTTTGTACCCACAAAGCTTTAAACAGATCGGAGCGATTACACTCGTACACGCAAATTTATATAAAATTATCTCCGTCTTTATGGTAAAATGGCCACCAGGACGGTTGACAGAGCCATTAAAGAACCTGCTTTGGAGACATAAAATCCATCCAGTAATGGATTTGCAATTATTAGCCTGACTCCAATCAGTTTGAGGAAGGATGGAGATCACATGGAAGCGCTGCTTCCGGAAAAGGTCACTTGGTTTGCCATATTTTCAAAGTTATTTGGAGGACGTCTTTTTTCTCATGCGTAGTAGCAAATGATCATCGTTATTTATGAGACTGTGATCCGTCTCCTCTCACAAAGGATTGGGGAAGAAGGAGATTTGCTTGTGCAACCAAGTCCCCTATACTTTGAATTTCCTTATGCTCATGCGAAATGTGTAATCAAGTCCCTCATAGACAAAGTTCGGCCAAACTTAACTAATGTGACTATGGAAGGAAGTCAAAGAATAACGTGAACCATGTATTGACTACGTGGATACCCACCAAGGGCCGTAGAAAGTGAATGGACTAATTTTTTTTTTCAATTTGATTTTTTATGTCCTGCCAATTTATTAACTATGCTGGTGTTTATTTACATAGGTAATATGGGAATATGGGTTGACACCTAAATTTTACCTAAAGATCTCATGCCGAATTTCATAAAAAAAATACAGATCAAATTCGTTGGTAACAATAGAATTTGATCTCACATTAAATTATTGGTAATGCATGATTTTGCATTCACATTGCATTTGGGCATTAGGAACATGTCATGACCCGATCTTGCCGTCCGATTCCTCTCACAAGGAGAGAAAAGGGGAATGGTTGGATTTAGGGATATTTGACCATGAGAGTTCCCTCACGATTCGCGTTCCAAAAGACGTCATTATCTCGTCTATTTGATTGAACCTCCTATGAGTTCCCTCTATAAGGTCGTGAGTTCTCCAAAACTCATTATCCGTGTGACAATGAACTATTGCGACTGGTATTCACACAAACGACACACTTTGAGAGTGGAGGTCAAGTGTAAATATCGGATCTAATGGTATCTTTACCATAGTAGCCCTCTCTCTGGTAGTCTCTTCCCTAAGGATGGTGTCACTTCATCAATTAGGAGTTTTCCACATGCAGGTATACTAAACCATGGTGAGTCTCATCAAGACCCGTACTTTGTGTGACGTGTTCATTTATACGATCTAATTATTTAAGACATCCTAGAAAGAAGATGGAAGTCGTCACTAGCCTTATTTTTGGGAGTTGGCTAGAAACCCAATTGAGGGTTGGAAGTATTTCCTCGATTTCTACGTAACCTATCTAGGTTCGGGAACTTGGGTTATGAATATATTTGTATTAGGGCCATTTTGGTACCTAAACAATATGTTGTGTTTATCTAACGTGTTCATACATTTTTTCTTACATTTTTTAGATCATTAGTCCTAAACTAAGCGATCATATGTGGTTGGTCATTTTCATGCTATTCTATTTAAATTGCGAAGTAGTAAGTAAGCAAACAAGGAAAACAGTAAATCTACCATGCGATCCTAGAAAAAATATAAAAGATAAACACAAATGAAAAAGATAAAAAGAAAAGAGAACTTGCGACTTGTCGGGCTTTATACAATAAAAGGAACCTAAGAAATATGTTGGGGAATGAATAATATATGATAATGGTCAGAATGAACATCAACCTCCATCATCTTCATGTCCTCTCCATCTTCAAGATCCTAATTTAAACCTAGTCTAAAAAACTATTTAACTAGGTACATACAATGGAAATAAATAAAAACAATCAAAAACACGACATCATGCCAAAGTCAACTCTCAAAAGAAATTCAATTTCACAAATTAGATTTGGTCATCGGGGTTAGCCTTTGTCTTTCATGCGTAGGTCCATCTAAGACACCTATTCAATTTATTTTATGTTACTTATAGCAATTAATGATCAATTGTATTATCGCATAGCCGATAACACTTATAAGTCCCTAATGAAATGATTTATGTAATCCCAAGATTTCCCTCGAATATCATGCATCGACTCTATCATTCATCTAAAAATCACATGCATCTGTAGGAATTAAATATGCATGCAGGTTTTTTTGACCTTATTTCTTAATCGATCAAACAAATGAGTGAACTGTCGGCGGGTCACTTATTACCAAGAGCATGTGCCAATCACAAACATAGGCATTTCTAATGAATGATATGATTGTGTGTATGAGGGTACATTTGATGTTTTAAAAGCATCTTTTGAAATCATCCATAAAAATTCTTTGAGATAAAGTGATATTTCAGTTATGAAAGGCATTCAATTGTCAAGGCTAACTCTAGGATTACATAAATGCACTCACAAATGTCACATGCATTTTGAATACAATTCAAACTATGACTTCTCACAATGTCAAATAGAGTTTTCAAGGAATTTGAAGAGACTTAAAAATATTTTAGATTAAGGAATATCTAAGTTATGGAACACGTTCAATTGCCAAGGCTAGCTTGGGGCTTGCATAGATACACTCACAAGTATTGTAGGCATTTTGAATATGGTTTAAACCATGACTCTTCCTTAAATCAAATCAAGCTTTGGAAAAGAATTTCTTAACAAATTGTTTTTAGAAATATCACATGTACCAAAGCATTTTTTAATTTGATTTGAAAAGAAGACTTGTTGAAAATCATTTAACAATGAATATTAAGGTATTTAAAGCAACTTTCATGAAAATTGAATGATCTGAGTTCATGCACAAAGTAACCTAGGAAGTTTATCTAAACAATCACAATCAAGCTCATGTTAGGAAATTTCTAAACAAACATGGAAAGCCAACAAAATTGGACAATGTCTAATAACAATTTGACAATAAAAAAAATTCTCTAACATGTATGGCATGATAGCGAACAACTCTCATGAAGAAAGTTTTCCTAAATGAGTTACACATGATTTTACAAAAATCAGAAAACAAGCAACAACATGTCAGAAAATTGTCAAAACAACAAGACATTTAGCCAATATTACAAGGATTTGTCCTATCAAAATAGGTCTAAAAATTATCAAATTTACACACAACATAATTAACATGATGACAAAAAATTTCATTGAGGGGCCAAGTGTATATTCCTTACAAAAAAAAATGGATCAAAAATATAAAAGGTCTATCCAGACATGGGTTAGAACAAGGGTCCGAATTTGATCCCATGTCCAAATTCTAGTCTAGTTTTAAAACAAAAATGGAAAGTGACCCCAACGATGAGTGATCTGCATGAAATTATGAGCATTGGAAACTTCTAAGTGTGTCTTATGATTTCTTAGGAGGATTTGAGTCCAAACTAAATCAATTTGATATCCCAAGACCGAGATCTTTAAAGGTGCGCATGTTAGTAACTAAGAAAAACATAATACAAGCATATATTAGAGAACCTCAAAGCCAATCAAGTAATGCACAAACGGCATGAATAAATCACATGAGACTTAGAATTGGATGTGATGAACAACTTGGGTAATCATTGAACCCTAAGTAGGCATGCAAAAATGTCATTACATACAATTTAATGATATTATGAGATAATTCAAGATTCCTAATGACATACTTGAGAATATTTAGTATGATGAACACTTTTGTAACACAAGTTTAACATGTGAAATGATGTTTAAACGATATTACCTAAACATGTATACAAACCTTATAACATGTGGTTTAATTATCAAGAAAGCATAATATGACTCAAACAAGCGTGGCAAGATGCATATATTATAAGGTTTCGTTCTATTATCAGCATCACAAAACGAGTATGATTTCGGTTATCTAAAGACGTGCAAAAATTTAATGAAAAATATCACATATAGAACATGTAATGAGAAATATTTTTCCTTAAGAGTTCAAGACCTATATAAAATCACATGAGTCGTGGCAAAAATGACAAAACAAACATGCATATCCAAGTTATATGTTACAGCAGCACTTTGTTCACATTAACTCACGTTATTAACATACTAGACAATATCAAAACTTTGCAAATCATACATCAATTGAATAGATACAATAAGCATTTCATCTATCATGGAAGATTCTAGACCAAAAAACTTATTTATGGACTCAATTTCACAAAAACACAATTTGGATCAGTGTAGAAGAAATTGTCCTATGTTTAGATCTAAGCGATTTTGACATAGTTAAAACATATTCAAAAATTCCAAAACAATTATAGAGTATTTTTCACACAATTATGAGCAACCTTCATGCAGAAAAGTTCCTCCAAAAATCAATACAGAGATTAGTAAAAAATTAAAATATCAAAAATGAACACAGAACATATTGACATAGTCTTAGATCTGAGTGGTTTTGATCTAACTAGTCATGTGTAAAAATTCTATAAAAAAAAAAAAATACCGAGCATGCACAAGACAATAAAAAACAACTTTCATAAAGGAAAGGTCATCCACTAATCAAGATAGAAAGCTGCATAAAAATAGCAAAATCACATTTTGAAACAAGACAGAATTGAAAACTAACCTAAACTACTGTAGAATCACTCATCTTTGGAGATGTTTTTTGAGGACCAAACGTTGCTTGATTGGGGTGTACAACCTATCAATGTGAATTTAGTGATGTGTATTATCAAAGTCTAGTAGGACTCTAACTAAAATAAAGTCATTTTGGACCTCATTTTGGCCAAAACATTAGGCCTATTATAGAATCGTGAAAATATAGATTAAGACCAAATCAAGATCAATCATCCATATCATTCAAGAACAATTAAGCACATCAAATCAATATCTAAATACTTCGATCTAACATCTAAATGTAACATATTAACCTAGAATTGAACACAAACCCTGACCGTTAATTTAGTCTCGCTTCACGAGATTCGAAATCAAAATTGTTACATTTCGATGCATTGTTGTCGATTTAGATTGCAATCGATCAAATTAAAGTCTCCAAGATCAATCCTTGATCTTCAGAATCATGATCCAAACTCCACGAACCACCACGAAATTGGCAAGATCACCTGTAGCAACAAAAAATAGAACTAGTCCAAATTTGGACTGATTTTGATATCACTAGAGGAGATCGAGTTGTTTGAGCTGTCTGACGACCAATTGGTCTACTTCTAATCACATAGAGGTGTGGACTCCTCCCTATGATCGATTGGGACTAGTCAATAGTTTTGAAAATCCACAGAAACCATTGGTCCTAGCCAGAAACAAAATCGGTCCAAATGGATCAGCTTTCGATCGCTGGTGGAGATCAAAGTCATTGGAGGAGATCCGATGACCAATTCACTTGGTTCTGATCATGATCACACTAATGATAGCTTGAGGACTCAATCGAAAGTGATCAACACCTCTAAGAAGCTTCAGTAGCTATTGATTTGTGCAGAAAATCATAATTGGTCCAAGAGATGAATCGATCTACACATCGGTGAAGAAGATTGGACTTGGACGGGCAAATCAAGGAACTGCTGGAGGTGAGATCAACTTCTAGCAGCTTGAGCAGGATGAGTAGATCATTGGTGAAGATGAATTGTCGTCAGTGGGGGTTGAACTAGTCGCAATCTGGTTGTTGGAAAAAGGAATCAACCGGACTAGAAAACGAGAAAAAGAAGCAAGGGTTTTGGCACCAAAACATAGAGGGGAGAGATAGAGAGATCTAAAAAGAGATAAGAGTGTTTCATTCTAGATTAGCCCTTCCAAAAAAATGGAGGAAAAATGGGCCTATATACTATCCCTAAATCATCTAATTTCGTTTGTCGGTTCAATCCGATGGTCCAAATTTTGATCCAATAGTTAAAATTTGATTTTGAAGGTTGGATCATGCTCTTGAGGTTTTGGGTAATCTATTAAATGGGTTTAATTTGCAAAAGCTCGAGTCAAAATCGAGAATTGCGTCAAAATATCCAATTAGGGTTAAATTGCAATTTGATGAAAGTTGAGGATCAATCTGTAAAATTTTAAGAAATTGAAGATGTATGAGTGAAATTGACATTAGGAGGATCCCAAAATCGATCATCAGAGGTTAGGAATCAGTCAAAAAGGGTCTAAACCGACCATCCCCACTAGCAGCTAGTCGGACCGTTCAGACAAGTTTGATGGTTTGACCAGTTTTTGATTGGCTTGATCCAGTTCTAGCTATTTTTCCCACTTAGGACTCCTGTGGATTCAAAATTTATGCAATTTGGTCCATAAAGGACCAAATTGAAAATGAAATTTATCCTATTTAAGAAGAAATTGGTCGATCAATATTCAATTAAGTTAATCAAACCTTATGAATGTGATCTAGAGATTTTTTATTGATCTAACTGAATGATTATCGTGAAAGACAACAGACCAAAACCATGGGTGCTTTGAATTGAGCCTAAATGGCTAAAATGGTCAAATTTGGAATTCAAAGGGTAAAATTGCAAATTGATTGAAATTGAATTCAATTAATGCCACAATTGCCCGACCTAATGAACTACTCATGTGTAAGATCACTTATTGCATTCGAATCGATCCTAAAATGAAGTGCTTGAACTAATGTTAAAAAAGAATTTAGGCTTAATATCAAAATTGGACCTAGATTTATGAAATTAAATCATAACCATGAATTGGTCATTCGAATTTTATTTATTGAAGCTTAATTGCTTGACTTTCTTATGCATGAGAGAGTCAAATTCTTCAAATTAAGAAGTTTTGATGTGAATTTTCCAAAATCGATTTCAGATTTGGACTTATCTTAAAAAAATAAATGAAGAACGATTGTCCATTCGCAATTCATGAAGAATCGATTTTGGTCTCCTAGTTAGAGGTCACAACAACAATTTATATTTTGATCGGGCAATTCATTGAATGCACGGATGGATTTAAAATAGTCCCTAAACCAAATGTTGAAAAAGGAGCTACACCTAATTATGAATAAAATAAAAATAATTTTATTTTTGGCCGATTTAGAACCTAAAATCGAAAAACTTGGAAATCAATATTCTTAATCGAATTTTGTGAAATTTTTGATACAAAAGTTAAATTGACATTAAAAGAAATGTATTTGTGCAATTTTTTATTTTATTTTATTTCAATTTTTTTGACATTTCCTAAAAGGTTGATTTTTTTAGTCAAATCTTTGAATTTTTGATAAATTGATTTGATAAAAGTAAAAGTAAAGCTAAACAGATTTTTTTGGGTAAATAGTCAATTTTTAATCCGGGGTTGACTTTTGGTCATAGGGTTGACCGAAAAGTTAACCCAAAAGTTAACTATTTGACTTTTAGGATTTTTCTTGAAAATGACTCGAAAATCATTTAATAGTGACAATGAAATAGAAAGAAATGAAAAATAATATTTTTTGGCCAAGAAACAGGCTTTGTCATGATTAGAAACAAAAATCTCAATTTTTTTTATACCTTTTTTCGACGCTTCGACTAAAATTTAGATGTCAACATAACATTTTTTTTTTTTATATTTAACATGTCCCCATCGATTAAATTTCATTTAAATTGGCCCTGTCATGAATTGCATTTGACTTTACCCAACATCCTAAATGATGTTAAATGCAAGCACTAAAAATCATTTGAATTATTAATGGACAAAATACCTAATCAGTTGGAAACCTATTATATGGATATCAATTCAGTCATAAAATTTCAAATTTTGACAATATAGTTATAAATTCTTTACACAACATTCTATTACAGTTCTTTCGGCCAATTACCACTAGAAATCACTAACGTGGAAAATGTTAATAAGGTAAAATTATGACAAAGAAATGGAAGGAATTCCGGGTCAAAGATAGTTGCATGGTACAAGCTTATTATTTTGTAGATTCTTGAAGGATTCACTTGGCAAAAACACTTGGAACTATAGGGAACATAGGGAGGTGTGGGCTAATACTTTACTATTATGTAAAGAGCTTGGTCATGCATTCCTAGGGAAAATTGTTTAAACTTATTGCACTTTTGTCAATTCAGTTATAAGCCATATAATTTTACCAATTGAGTTTGTCCAGCTAATTTTGATCCTATGTGGCATGCCCAACGCTAATGTGGATAATTTCTAATAACATTTTAATATTATTTCAAATTTTTATTATTTTTTTCCTTTTCTCCTCTTTTCATTCTTTTCTTTTTTCCCTTTTCTCTTGTTTGCTTTTTCCCCTTTTGCCCTTCGCCAATCGTCAATGGCCGACAAAGGCCGCCATCCTCAAGCGAGGGATGCTTGAGCCTAATTTGGCGAGGGCAACTATTGCCCCAGCCAGTGAGGGTGGCCCCCACTTGAGGCGGTGGAGGGAAAAGGAAAAAATAAATAAGAAAAAGAAAGAAAAAAAAAAAAGAGATGAGAATAGGGAAAGAGAGAAAAGAAGCAAAAGAGAAGAAAATAAAGAAAAATAAAATACAAATAATAAAATAATAAAATAATTGAATAAAATATTAAAAAATTATTAAAAATTGTCAATGTTTCCATCGATCGTGCTATATAGGAGGATCGATGTCTATATTAACAATTTCTAGTCAAAACTAGTCGGATGGACTTAATTAACAAAATGTGAAATTGTCTAGGACATAATTAGCAAAATAAAAAGATTTATAATTGAACCGACATAATATAATAGATCTATGACTTTTTAGAAAACTCTTCCCACATTTATAAAAGGGCAGTATGAGAGTTGATTAAAAAAAAAAAAAGGTGGAGTCGTGAGTGGAGAGCTCGGAGAAAGAAAAAGAGCAAGAAGGCAGAAGAAAAGACAAAAACAAACGGAGCCGAATTAGGAGCTTAGAAATGTTAAAAAAGCAAACGGAGGAGTCCGGCAATTTACGGGTCTCAAGGTAGAAGTTACATCTTTTGTTTTCAATCTTTTGATCAATTTAATTATGTGAGCCTACCAATGTTCTTCTTTGATTTTGTTCGGGTGCATTCATAACCCTGAACCGAGAACGCAGAGCAACTTGTCTCGAATATGATTAACTTCGAACCCATTCCCTTTACAATTGATTTTGGAAGATAATCTCAACCTATCTAACAGGTTTCATGTTTCATAGCAAAAATATTGCAACTGGTGTAAAAACTTGCATTGTTTCGATTTAATTCGATGTGGATAGTTACTTTAAATTCTGTCTTGATTGAAATTAGTTTGGACAGATTTCACTGCATGATCATAATTATGTCCTGCAATTTGCATCAATTTTAATTTCCATAAAATTGAAGTTAGTCATATATTCATATTTCGATTTGTTATATATTTCATGTCATGTTACCATGCAGTTCCATATGAATTTAAAATTTGGATTAACAAGCTAGATTTACATTCGTAATTATTGCATGGTTAGTAAATCATATGTTTAAATTAATTAGGGATTCTGCATATAGGAAATCACACCTTATAATTATGTTCTCTTTGCTCCTAATTGACGTATAATATATTAATGGTGACTCTTAAGTTCAATATTAGGAATAATTAAATAAGAAAAATCAAGTTGTAATCAATAAAACTTGGTAGGACACATGCTATGCAAGAGGAATTGTTTGTATCTGCTTAGCAATCTGTCAAACTCTTAGAATTTCACCTCATGAGGTTCACAACAATATGTATTTATGTCATGCTTGACTATATTTCAATAATAGATTTGGCTGGATTTCATGTCAAACAACAATGAAAGTATAAAGTTGAAAAGTATAATATGAGAGAGAGAGAGAGAGAGAGAGAGAGAGAGGTATTATTAATAAAGTACATGTGCAAAACTCGAGATATTCCAACAGAGAGAGAGAGAGAGAGAGAGAGAGGGTATTAGTAATAAAGTAGATGTGCAAAACTCGAGATATTCCAACAGAGAGAGAGAGAGATATGTATTATTAATGAAGTAGATGTGCAAGATATTCCAACAAAGATCCGTTGGGGGAGAGTCTATTTTGCTAGGAGGTTAGTCCTACATTGCCCCTCTCGCATCCGTTGATCTTGTTCTTCAGGCTCTGCGAAACCAGAACTTCGAAATTTGCTTCACCAGAGCCTCCCAACATGCCTACATATTATTGTTCTTCTGTGCGAAACACTTCCACAACTTTTTCGATAGATGTCCGGCTGGTCCACAATGAGGAGCAAGATCAGCCATCATGAATAGCCTGAGTTTCTTCATCTTTTTGAACGAGTCTGCATTCGAGATCAAGTCTTCTACATCGACCTTGTCTAGTTTAATGCCTTCAATGGCATTTGTCCCCTGTTAGAGCAATATAATAATTGTCATACATATCGGGAGCACTTGAAAATAAGCAGATATCTAAGCCCTTCCAGGAAATAACAGGTCTTAACTTTAAGAATAATGTATGAATTTGTTTTAAAATCGTGCTAGCCAAAAACCATTATGACACCAGCGGTTTCTAAATGAAGATACATTCATATCATGATGAAATAATAAATGAGAGGATTTTATGTTAGGTTATTCAACAATCAGTTCAATAATAAACACTGTTAATTTAAGAAGAAAATTAGCAAAGCATGAAGGAACGACAGTAAACCCTAATAGGCAAAAATAAAAAATTGCATTTGTGTCTCACCTAATTGTGCAATTTAAAGTTTTTTTACACCACATGTAAATGCGAGCCCACGAGAAGAGGATACACGTGGGTGCTCAAATTAATTTTTGTTTTCGGGACATGCATAAACTCTTACCGAGTTTTGACTAACCACTCGTTGGACATCCTCATGATGCCATATTCGGCTTCGCTTGCTGGGATTTTCGGGGCACTCTTGAATCACAATTCGTCTACCCATTTCTTGAAGCAAATCATGCATCCATATTTTGTTATTTTCATCAATGTATATGAGTGACTTTTGAGCCAGAATATCAATCCCACTAGTGGCACAGACACTACATTGGTATAGGGACTTGATGATCACTTCTTTGTCATATCCATTTAGAAAACATGCGATGTCAAGAAAAATCGTCCTTTCGTTGGCCTCTAAGCCGTCGATAACAATCCTCAATATATCATGAACCTTTCCCTGAGAAATTTCTTTCAATTGATCAAAAGCTCTTTGCCATTCTGTGACGCTTTTGCCACTCAAGAAAGAACCCATCACAGTTAGCACCAAAGGATGGCCTTTAGAAAAACTGATGAAGCAGTTTGAGAGCATTCTATAGTCAATTTTTGGATACCTTTCTTGGAATGCATTCCAACTAAAAAGCTCAAGAGCTTGGCCATCATTCAGCGCTCTTACCTCATAGATATCTCCACATAGACCAATTAAGGTTTCTTCATGTCGAGGGATCAAAATGACTCTACTCCCCAAGGCAAAGTTCATTGACTCGATCAGGTGGCTCAGGGGCTCCGACAACCCTTCAACATCATCAAACACCAATAGAAGCCTCTTGTTGTGAAGTTTACTCCTCATCAAGTTTACTACTTCATATATATCGTTGCCAAACTCCGAATCTCCATTGCCAAGAAGGTCACCAAAAAGGGTCTCCTGCATTTTGAGGAGGCCCTCTTGGCTCAATATATCCTTCACATTTGCCATGAAGCAACTTCGATCAAACTGATTTGCAATTCGGTAGTATAGAGCTCTCACAAGTGTGGTCCTTCCGATTCCCCTAGTACCGGAAATCCCCACGATCCGGACCTCCTCAACTTTTAATTGGAGTAAGGAGCACAAGGCTTGTACTTGAGAATCTAACCCAACTGGATGGAAAGCAAGTAGGTCTTTGTGTAAGTAGCTTAGTCTTCTTGAGATTTTCTCCACAACGAATTGAATGAATTCAGCTTCAAGTCTGCAAATTGTTAACAACTAAATGTGTGACTGGTTATTTGTGCTTGTAAAAGATGAAGAAAATATCAATAAGATTATATTCTCGAACTAGTGTATCGTCCATCTAATCTAATTACTATCCAGTATCTAATCTGGTACAACAGAAAATAGTGGCATATGAGAGGTTGACATGTGCTCTCCTTATAGTAGCACGTCTCCGTCTCTTTCATGTTTTGATTTCCGTTTTTTCTTTCTTGTTCTTATTTTTGGGAAAAAGAAAACCCTTTTCTGCTACTTTTCAGTTGAATGGAAATGATACATACCTTTAGTTTGCAAATGTCACGCCTTTTTTCAAAAATTTTGCTATACACTTCTCGAAAAATTCATGTTAATTATGAGACTAAAATATTTAAAACATTCCTCCCTCCACTTTTAACATAAAGCATATTAATCAGTCATCCCATTTTTACAAGTTCGACAATAAAAATATGCCATTTGAAATTAATAGCTTTTAATCATGACCCACGTGATTGATGAAAAGTTTTAGTTCAATGTTATGTTAACGTCTATCGAAATTTAACTTAAGTGTCAAGATTCTATCTGTTGAATTATTTTATATATTAAAGATCATCCTATAACTATTTGAAAGTTAGGCAAATCCAATTTTTTTTCCATTAATTGTAACTCTTCATGAGGAAATTCTCCAATGACTACTTCATAATTCTAAAATATGTCAATATATGAAACGCTAAACGATAACTACTTTCGTGAGATTTAGTATAGCCACTGTGGAAAAAAAATGCAACGGCTGGACATCTGAGAACCATACACCAAAGCGAGTTTCGTCTTTATGTTTAACTAAATATGGATAAGTCATTGTATAATATGTAACAATCAACTATACTTCCAGTTATTTCCATTAATCTATATCATGAGCCTTTTCTCCCTGCATAGGATGGATCTATTAGGCTTGCACTCTAGTATTTTAATCAGCAGAATGATCTGAAAATGGGAGCAGCAGAATTTCTTCTTTTTGTGCGTTTTGAACAAGTAGTGATGGACGAAGCACTGGCAATTGACTTGATTATGAAAAGTTTCATGAAATGCATTTTATTTTTTATTTACTATGTCAGGATTAGTTTTGGAAAAGGAATAAAGTTTTTGATAAGTTAAATCTTCACAGCGCATAATCATATTGATAAACAAGGGAAAAATTTTCATGTATTGCCCTTGAAAAAAACTGTGCTAAATTTGAGGTCAATATTCGAAAGTCATCAATTTTTGGTTTTGCATTTATGTACAAAATGCTATGTATATGTAAGAAACAAGAGAAAATCTTTTGGCTAATTGTTTAAGCAACAGATTAAAAATAGAGGGATAGAAATAAGTCCATGAAAAACATTCTTTATGCTTACCGAAAAATTTCTACTATAGAAAGTTTCTTGGCCCAAAAAGGAAATAATATAGAAAGTTGAGAAGAGAGAGAGAGAGAGAGAGAGAGAGAGAGAGAGAGAGAGAGAGAGAGAGAGAGAGATTGGAGGCTGAATTTTCTTTCAAACCCTAGCTAGGTTCCACAGTCTAAACAATACAAAGATTGACAAGTTCTTTTTCTTTTCGTTTATGCGGTTGACAGATATATCATTCCGTAGTGGAGAATTTTGGTGGTGCAGGGAAGGGTTGCATCACTGCTAGGGTTTACCCTGCATTGGCCGTGTAAGATGTCTAGACTTGCCCACTTTCATTTTCCTTAATATTAACGAAAAGCAAGCATGGGACTTCCGATAACCTCCTATAGAAAAAGAACAAGCGAGGGATATGATGCATGAAGGAAATTGTCAATGGAAAAAATCATTGTTCGCTAGAGATTTCTTTAAGCTTGAGGGAAGAAGTGAGGAGAATAAACTTGCTTGTTTAGTTATAAAATATAATAAATGAAACGAGGATTAAAACTAGGAAAAGGGGACATTCTTCATTTTTTTTTCTCTTCTCCTTTAACGTTTCGGAGAAGGTTATCTATCGTTTTATTCAGCTGACCACTTCTAATTTGCTATGGAGGAAACCTGCATATGCTGAATCATATGCTTCGAGGGTAGAATATGATAAACGTAAAAGAAAAGGTTTCTTTATAGGAGATAACAGACCAGTGTCAAGGAGTGCCACTTTAACAATCACAAATCGTCATTTCTTTTTTCTTGCAAGCTGTTATATCGAAAATGTATTTTAAAAGATACCGGAGTGTCAATGTTAAATCTCTTTAAGCCAAACAATGAAGTCTTGAGTCCTTTTCTAGGAAAGTTCAATTCCCAGTAAAATGGTTCCAAGCATTTCCAATTATTCCTACTGCCCCAGGACCAAATGATTGGGCTTTAAAAGCAAGTTCTGTTGTTTCCTGGACAAAATAAGCATCTTCCTTTAGAAATCCTCTCAAGCAAACACTAAAAGAAAAGAGAGAATCAGTACCTGTTTCCGAGTGACCAACCGGTAATATTGCCCGTTTTTCGGAGAGCGTCTCTCCACCTCCGGACCTTGTCGGCATTCTCCTGCCCAAAACCCTTCTCACTTTCGCCAATCTGTTTGAATATTCCAGATTGCTCGCGCATCTCTTTGGGGTCGACATCCCCAAAAATGACAAACACCAGCTGGCCTTTCTTTTCCCTGCACTCGAGGATCTTATCCAGCTCCTCCAGGCACCACGGCGAGGAGGCATAGGTCTGAGAGATGACGACAATGGCGCTCCTCGACTGCTCAATTGCTTCAATGATTGCTGGTCCAATCTCTAGTCCTCTTTCCAGACTGAGGTCGACAAAAGCCCTTATCTTGTTTTGCTCAAGAGCAACGCGAAGATGGCTCACAAAGTTACGTGTGTCGGCCTGTTTATAACTGATGAAGGTATCGTGACTGCATCGAGGGATGGAGGAGGGGGGCAAGAAGAGTTGTGGTCTGGCTTTGAGGCTACGTTTGAGAGAAGAGAAGTGGAGTAGAAAGAAAGAGAAGGGAGGCGATTGCAGAAGGAATTGTGATGCTCTCTTGTTAAGGAGGCTTGGATACAATGTAGGGGGAGAAAATGGAGGGAAAAGGCTCTTGAGTTGGCCAAGTTGGATCATCATCTTACTAGAATTTGCCATTCAAACTCCCGCAAAATCAAAGTAAAGAAAGATCTGTACCGAGTTCATTCACAATGCAAGCTCCCTTAACCTACTTATGATAGATATATAATTTCTGAGCGCTCGCACACGCATGCACGCAGGCGTCATTTTGTTCCTTTTTGTCCGTTTGTCCGCCTGTCCGGTTTCTCTGGCGCCTCGCTTTTTTGTGTGTAGGTAAATGAACTATGTACAAGCAAATTGAGATGGTGAGAGTTTTTTCTTTTTCCTTTTCCAAGAAATTTCCACGAGAAGAAAATTTAAGAATATCCAAACAGTTATAAGCATCATAAATTTATCCCTCTTTGGACAATTTGCTCAACAGCTACTTTTTCGGAGCTCCATCCTTCCCTTTTTGCCAGGTCTTGTGTTACATTTCCCAGGTGACACCCCCTCCACTCCACCTACAAATTGTAAGATAAACGTCCTTTGTGATGGTTATGACTTGGACCTTGGGCTATTAGTGGGCGGTTTACTCAACCACGGAGAGAGTCATTTGAAATCATTATCACTTATTTAAAAAATTAAACTTGTTCGATAAAATATATAAATACATTAACATTTCTCCTCATGCATAGGCTGGACTATTAAATATGTGATTGAAGCGCAAATAAAGGCTTATAAAGATTTGAACTCAACACCTCTTGCATTGATGTGATTTTCTGGGATCACTACTAATTATTAAAAAAGCTTAAATTGTTAGACTAAGACGTGATTTAATATTAAAATCCATCAGGTTAAAGTTTTAGAAGTTCCACAAAATCTCACTTGCGAGTGGCGGGAGACCATATATATATAATGAGCATATGAAACCCTTGTCAAGCGATGGCGAATTAGGAATGGCATGTGAAATTTGACTAATGGGGTGAACATACGCGTGAGAGGGGCAAACAAAATTTGGGTTTGCTTCCATGATAAAAATAATGGGGAACAAAGAATTGTGTGATTTTTGTATATACAATAATGAAGAATACATGAGCTTATTTATATGTTTTACAAAATAACAGTCTAAAGTAACATAATGTTACAATAGTAATATAATCAATTAGAATCAATCAAGGATATGCATAATCAAAGTAAGTTAATGTATAATCCTAAGAGATATGAAAATCGAGGGAGAAATACAGAATTTCTAAATATAACTTTAACATGCTCCAAGCTGTGACATCCATCATTTCCCCTAAAATTGTAATATAAGTGTTTATTATGATGGTTATACTCGTGTCATCATAATTGATGGGATAATTATTGTTTTCGGAAAGGACACTAACTTTATGCTCTTGACTTTGCACATGGTACCTGAATTTTACATTTCATACGAGAATTAATGGCATTTCGTGTATGGAGGGAGGGGGAGATATTGGAGAAACTGTTAAATGATTATTGTATATATGATGATTGAATCTGGCATAGTAAAAATGATAGGTATCATAGGGTCCTAAGTGAATCCTATCATGTCAGTGCTCATTTAGCTCAGAATATGTATAATACTTTGTTAGGGATTATGCTGTGATTTAATTATTGTGCGCATGCATGCGCGTTAAACTGTGGATCTGTTCTTTATTGTTTCCTAGATTTCTTTAAAGTACAATTATAGTAGCTGTTAGGTGAAGTCTTGTGATAGTTAAAAATAGTGGCTAATAAATTGTCCAGCACATCTGACTTCTTTGTAATTTCTGCCAAATATTAGGCAAGGAAAGCTTTTAATCTCCAATCTGAATGGTCATCATCTGCAAGTATTGAGCGATGTGCATTTTTTTTTTCTTTTTTCACCAAAAATTAATCAGGTCATCGACAAAAGCAAGCATGTGCTTAGGGGTTGTCCAAGCGGATTCCAATTTTCCTTGATTTCCAAATTTGTCACTAACCTTCCTCTCCCTCCTCTCTCTTCCCTGCGAACCACACCAGTTGTAAAAGATCCAATCCTAGCAAATTAGCAGACGTGTACCTCGCAGCTTTATACGTAAAGGATCCAATCGTCGCTGCCACATGTGTAGGGGGTGGGAACATTTTGTCGCACTTATCGGGCACTTGTCGCTATGCTTTACACGTAAAGGATCCAATCCTCGCTGCTATATGTGGAATCCTCGCTGTTATGTGTAGGGGGTGGGAACATACTGTCGCATTTGTCAGGCACTTGTCGGGTACTTGTCTCTAAGCTTTAGACGTAGAGGATCCAATCCTCACTGCTATGTGTGGGAGTTGGGAACGTATCGTCATAACTATGCCCCCAATAATAGAAGCGCTCAAGTACTAAGGAAAAAAAAAAGAGAGTACGAAAGCAACCCTTAACAAATGCATCCTTTATTATTTTTTGAAAAAGAATCATCAAAGACTTCGAACCATGCCCCAAACTATGCTGACGACGACGTATTTATTCATAACTTTTTTTGTGATATTAACAACTCCAAATCATACATGACACATATATCTTAAGCTTTTTCTTATAACATAAAAATCGTAAACTTATATATATGTAACATATTTACCATTTTGTTAAGGTTTTTTAGATGATCTTTCAGCAAAAATGTTATGTTTTATTTACTTAAGTTACATGGACGTCATGTCAATATTATTTGTTTTCTAGAGTTCAAAGGCACTTTTTTTCTTTTTTTCCAAAAAAAAAAAAAAATTAAGAGATGAATATCTTAGATTATTAATATAGTCATAAATATCATATATATATATGATAATAATAATAATATTGAAAGTAAAAAAATTTACTCCATACGAATGAGAAGATATTTATGCTAAAAAATTTAAGTAACTATGACTATATGTCGTGATAGGAGAAAATGATGTGATATTCTCTTGATTTGGTGTTCTTTTCTTGTTAGGAGAAGATCATATGATATTCCCCTGATTGGTGATACTTTATTGTTCAATTGTTATCTTGTATATTTCTCATAATTTAGCAAATGGTTATGAACCTCTATAAATAAAAAGGCAGTCCCTCTCTCAAAGAATTCATAACAAGAAAAAAGAAAAAAACTTTGAGAGAGGATTCCCAAGGAAGTAGGCTTACTTAAGCTGAACCTCGTTAAATTACATTTGCATTATTTGTCTCTAAATTTATCATGGTATTAGAGCAGGTTCGAGCACAACCCGTTATTGTTTGTTTCGGCTAATTTTCTAGTTACCTTATTGCTGTGTTGTCACCATGGAAGAACATGATGCCGGCAAGAAATTGCCGATTGCAACTTCTTCAACCAAAGGTCTTCTGCAAGAATCTCACAACCAACGTCTCACCAACATGCTTCTGAACGAAAGGAATTTCCTTCCTTGGTCATGAGCTATAACCGTAGGTCTCGGTGGCCGTTCGATTTTAGGCCACATCAATGGTAAAATTGAAGCTCCTCCAGAAGATGATCTCGGATACAAAGAGTGGCTTGGCAGTGACAACTTCGTCATGTCCTAGATCTTCAACTCCATGGAGCTCCAAATCTACGAGATTTTTGCATACTACAATTCAGCTCAAGCACTATAGATGTGTTGGTTGGAATGTATGGGCAACTCAGAAATGCCTCTCGGATTTTTTAAGTCCATCAAGAATTGGCAAATTCAAGGCAAGAAGAGAATCAATCATTCACCTTACACCTCGGAAATTTCAAGAGGAGGTGGGAGGACCTCCGACAGTACCACCCCACCACTCAAGGGTTGTAAGAAGTATGGCCAACTCATCAATGTTTACCAAGTTTGATGAGGGTGGTATTGTAATACTACTCATCTACGTTGATAATAGTGTAATCACCGGAAGCAACGAATTTGAGATTGAGGCTCTAAAGCAATATTGAGAATTTGATATCAAAGATCTCAGAAAATTGAGATATTTCTTAGGGATTGAAGTGGCTAGCTCTCACAAGGGGTTGTTTCTATCATAGAGAAAGTACATTTTGGACTTGTTAAAAGAAACAGGGAAAATGGGGCCAAACCTGCAAATGTTCGTATGGATTACAATAGTAAGTTTGCCGTTGATAATATTCCCATGTAAGACATTGGAGCATTTCAACGTCTCCTAGGCAAGTTGATTTACTTGACTATTACTCAACCAAATATTACTTACGCGGTTGGCTATGTAAGTCAGTTCATGCAAAATCCGACTCAAGGGCACATGAATTTGGTTGATCGACTACTGAGGTACTTGATAGCTACACTTGGAAGGGGTATTTTAATGAAGAACAATAGGCACACTAATATTGTCGAGTATGCAGAGGGAGTCTACTACAGATTTCTGCACCTTCGTAGGAGGTAATCTTGTTACTTGAAAAAGTAGGAAACAAAATATTGTTGTCCGTTCAAGTGTTGAAGCAGAATATCGAGCAATGGCTATTGCCACTAGTGAAATAGTTTGGCTACAACTTTTCCTCCAGGAATTAGGGTGCAAACCAAGAACATCACCTATAAAGTTGTTTTGTGATAATCAAACTGCTGTTTATATTGCCTCAAATCCCATGTTCCATGAAAGAACAAAACACATTGAGATGGATTGCCATTTTGTACAGGAAAAGTTTTAGGACAACACCACTAAAACTCCCTATGTTCAAAGTGAAGATTAGTTGGCCAATATTTTCACCAAAAAGGACCATTTCAGGACATGGTGAACAAGTTGACCTCTGATGATACGTTCGGTCCAACTTGGGGGGAGTGTTAGCCAAATCAACAGGATCCTCCTATCTTGGTAGGAGAAGATTATGTGATATTCTCTTGATTTGATATTCTTTTCTTGTTAGGAGAAGATTATATGATATTCTCCTACTTTGGTGATATTTTCTTGTTCAATTGTTATCTTGTATATTCCCTGTAATTTAGCAAATAGTTATGAACCTCTGTCAATAAAAAGGCAGTCCATCTCTCAAAGAATTCATTAAAAAAAAAAAAAAAGCAACTTTGAACAAGGATTCCTGAGGACGTAAGCTTACTTAAGTCAAACCTCGTTAAATTGCGTTTGTGTTCTTTGTTTCTAAATTTATCACTATTTTAGGCAGGAGAGGTTGTACATAGAAAAAAAAATATGCAAACATCTCTACACAATAATAAAACAAAAAAGTTGACTTTGTCGCGTGTAATTAGACTGACATTTGTGCAAAACAATGTATTTTGTTCTAGAAAAAATCTAGATAATTACTGACAAAATCAATACCACTACTACATGAAGCGCTAATTCTCTTCCACATAACTTTTTAAGGGAAATTTCATGACAAATAAGAAATTACTAAAAACTAGTAGGAAAAAGGCTACAAGAGCACATCTATTGTTATTTCTCCTACTGCAAGAAGTTTGAGTGGGCAAGATTTCGAGAGAGTATAACTCATTGCTCATGTGTCTTTTTTGGGCTTTTTTCATTCAGCATAAATTGTTTAAAATATCTTTTTATTTCAGCATAATTACACTATTTTTTGAATTATAAATATCTTTTCATTTTAATTTATTTCCTAAACAATAAAAATATGGATATATTTTTATTAGTATCTTACTTTTTTGATCTCTATAATTATTACGATATTTTGATTTAAGCATTTTTTTTATTATGTGCTCCATAATAATAAAATAGAACCTCATTTAGAGTTTTTTCAAGTTAATATTCCTACTTTTCTCATTTCCTAATTTACAGAATTAACTAAGTATAATCATGAAAAGGAAAAAAAAAAAACTTGTGTATCTAAAAAATTAGGAACATGATTTAAATTAATAAAAAGGACAAGAAATCTATAGATAAATTAATCTCGTTATTAAATATTCTTATGAAAACAATTGTTTTTAAAATAAGAGTTTTTTTTGGTAAAATATAAGAAATATATTGAGGAAAGGCTAGATGTACAAAATATCTCGTCACTAGAACTTACACTCCAAATGCAGGAACAAAAGGACTGGAAGGGTGACAAGATGAAAAAGCTGCAAAACGCGGCACATACACTACAACACCTAGACCAAAAAGAAGCACGGCATGGTCAACCTGCTACAAAAGACGCCACAGGCAAGGAAGAGGTCACCGTTGAAATGAACTACCTACGGGTCCCCAGTGAAAATAATCAGGTCTAGGGCCCAACTTCTTTGCAACCTTCTGTTTTTGAAATTATCTTCGACGTTCCTAAAAGTAATAGCCTTGTCTTGGACCACTTTGAAGAGGTGGTTCGTCATGGCCAGGACCATTAGGGGTTGGTCTCTAAAGATGATGTTATTCTTGTTTTTCCAAATGATATGACAAAGCGAGCCAAAGGAAAAACAGGCAATGCACTTGTAGAAATCTTTACCCATCAAATAGGTAGCGGCCCAACGGAGGCTCCCTCCAAGTTCTGTTGCGTCAAGGCAAATTACATCTAGAAGCCCAAAAGTAAGCAATGCCAGCCGTGACACATAAATAAAAAAATAGGTGATCAACAAAGTTAGGCATACTCTTGCAAAACGCACAGGCATCCCTTCCAATTCTACCATAGGACAAAAGGAGAGCCTAGGTTGGAAGTCTACACTTGGCAATGAACCAAAGATTAAACTGATAGTGAGGCACTATGGTGTTGTCTCACACAAAGGAGTGCCAATGGACCTATGATCTCTTCTTCCTGATGGAGTTCCACGTTGTGATAATTTACCAAAAAAAAAAAAAATTACCATGAAAAACCTTAAAGTAATACACTTGTGATGAGTTTATCCTCCATTAGTTTCCTTTAAATTTTACCGTTAAATTATTGAGTTGAATAACAATGATATTTGATGTGCATACCAATTTGGAATGTTTCGTGGTAGTAATCTATTTTAATGAAAACTAATGGAAGGTAAATTTATCATAAATGTAGTAGTTTAAAGTTTTTGATGGATAAAAAATTAGTTATAAATAAATTTATCAGATGTATACCAATTTAGGGTTTTTTGTGATAAAAAAATTAGTTTTTGATAAATTTGTCATAAGCGTACCAATTTGTGATTTTGTGTAGTATTGACCCTTAATATAAAGGAAAATGAATCCAATATAACTCTAAATGAGTCTATATTTTTACTGTTATAGAGATCACAAGTTAAAATATACTAAAAATGCAACTATAGTAATACTGGACCGAAAAGGAAAAAATATACTAAAAATACAACATATTTATTGTTGATATAGGAATTGGATTGAAATGAAATAAATATTCTAAAATATGAGTTCTAGTATAGCTATGAAAACTTGTGAATATTGTTGAAGGATGATTTCAAAAAAAAGTTGAGGTCCTAGATTGTAGAGGTAAGCATGCTTTCGAGGTAAAATGGGGAACTGGAGAATCGATTGGCGAGAATTGGTTTGGTTCCAAGATATGCAAGATAGCTTCCACGTTCCAAAATTGGGGAATAGTTTCCGACAGGTGGGTTTTAGGTGGAACTTGAAAATCAGAAGAAGTCTCCATGTTTTTTTTTTTTTTGTCCTATGACTTCATAGCATCTGATTACTACAATAATTCAATTAAGAATACAAACAGATGGGTAGGCCCTAACACCAGTGGCAAAGCGAATTTCATGTTGCAGAGTATAAGTGGCAAGCTTTAGGTTCTAAAAATTTGGGAATTGATTTTGATGGGTAGCTCCTAGATGGAACACAAATCAATGCTGAAGCTACTCCCCCTACTAGATTGAACAAATAAAGAAAAAAATCAAAAACTACATTGAATAGTTAGGATTAATTCAAAAATCACATTAAATGATGTAAAAGTTCAATGGAAATTTAACGATTATTTGTGTTATTTTAAATATTTTTTCCATAGAAGGAATCAAGTTTTGGGTCCAAAGGATGTGCGTGCTCAAGTGATCACTGACTTACCGATTACTTTGAACTGGCAACGAAAGTGGCAAAGTCAGTTTGGATATCGAGTCCTTTAAGTCGATACAATCATTTCTCTCTTCTGTAAATTGCATGGTCTACCAGCTATCAAAGCATGCAATCATTAGTCCCATTACTCGAATCTTTGATCGTTGTGGGAAGTATGTTTTATTAATTCAGATGACATTAAGCCGCATTTTCGATGAGCCGTTTTATAACTTATCTTTGCATTTATTTCTTTTTGGTCTAACCCTATCTCTACTTTAAGTAATGATGCATGATGTGTCATCGCAATGCCACAAATAAAATCAAATGGCCCCAAAGTCGGTGCTGGGACCATCCCTTTTGCAATTATTGAGAGACGTGGAGGTATTGTCCACGTCTCTCAACAACAAATTCTAAATACTTTTTATAATCCTCTAATTATTTTTCTATTAATTATTGTGCGTTCAATTTTTAATTTTTTTTTCAAAAAGTCATAACTTATCAATTCAGTTATTAACTTTTTAATTTTGCCAATTAAGTCATATTTTTCTTCACATTTTATTAATTAAGTCCACTCGATCAATTTTAACTGAAAATTACTAGCGTGAACATCAGCCATCCTACGCGGCATGGCATGATCAGTGCCAACATGGCCATATTTTAAATATTTTTACTATTTTTTATTAAATTTTCTTTTAGTTTTCCTTTGTTGCTTTTCTTCTTCTTTTCCTTCGATTATTCTTCTTCTTCTTTTTTTTTTTTTTTTTACTGTGATCGGTGAGGGTTGCGGTCCTTTCCCGATCGACTTGTGCAAATCTGGGCCTTGCTCGCAACTGTGGGATTGCGGCTCGTGATCAACCAGTTGAGGAGGAAATTATAGGTGGAGATGCAGGGAAGGAGCAGAATACGGTATCAATAGCATCATCGAAGAGGCTAGATTGAACATGGATCTTGATGACGAAATCGATAGGCCGAAGGAGGAGAGGGAGCTGAACCAGCAGAGCAAGAAGATCAAGCAAACAAGGGATCGCATAGTGTTGTGCGGCATGGAAGGAGGCGATGAGGCAAGAGAAGACGAAATTGAGGCGGGAGTGGGAGGGGGATGGGGAGAGGATGGAGACGAGAGAGGCAAAAGTAGAAGGGTCGAGAGGAAAGCCATAGGAATCCAGGTGAAGAAAGAAGGAGAAGGCGAGGTCGATATGATGCTCAAGCTGGTTCACGGCAACGGCGACGGAAGCAGGAGAGTCGATTCGGGGGAACGTCGGAGTGGAGGAGACAAGCGAAGGCATAGAGGAACTTGGGTTTGGGGAAAGAGGAGGAAGAGAGGAGCTTCTTGGTGAACCTTACAACTGCAGGGGCGCCAACCCACGTCACAAAGTATTAGGAAAAAGTACCAAAACATGAATTTTTTGTATTGATGTTAATTTAGTCATAAATTCTCCAATTAAACCAATTTAGTATTTTCAGTCGCTGCAATCATTGTCTCTTCTACAAATTGCGTGGTCTACCTGCTATCTGGATATGCAATCATTAGTCCTATTGTTCGAAGCTTTGATCGTTGTGGGTAATAATATGTTTTATTAGTTCAGATGATATCAAGCCACATTTTCCACAAGCCATTTTATAACTTTTCTTTTTATCTTTAATTCTTTTTGGTCTAACCCTATCTTTCCTTTAAGTAGTGATGCATGATGTGTTATCGCAACGCCACATATAAAATCAAATGGCCGCAAAGGGCTGGTGCTGGGACAATCCTTTTGCAGCTATCGAGGTGTTTTCCACTATCTCTTAACAACGGATTTTAAATGCTCATTTTATACACTCAATTTCCTTCTACCTATTAGTTTAATATTGTGAGTTGGATTTTCTAGAGGAAATTGTCCAAAAAGTCCTAACTTATTGCATTTTTTGTCAATTCAGTTCCTAAATTTTTAAGTTTGCCAATTGAATTCTAAGTTTTTTTTTTTTTTTATATTTTGTCAATTGAGTTCACCCGACTAATTTTGGATATAAATTACTAACGTGACATGGGCCGCCCTACATGACATGGCTAGTACTAACATAGACATATTTTTAATATTATAAAATTATTTATCTATTTCAAGTGATACAATCAATCATTTTTTGGAATCATTCATTTTCCGTGAAACAAACAGAACCTAAGTAATGATACATGATGTATTATCACGACTTCATTAAAAAAAAGTTAAATAGTTATCCTATACAAAGAAAAAGAAAAAAAAATCTAATTGGATACTATCTTTGGTTCGTATATATTTCCTCAATTTTAGAAGCTTGGTGCCTTAGACTTGGAGTGCTAACCTTCTAAAGTTGGTGATAAATGTGTCACATGAGTATAATTTGGATATTTTTTTTTTGACTTTTTCCCAAAAACCAATCTATCATCTTTGAGCCTCCCACTTTCCTCCTTGCACATGCCTTCTTCATTCATTCAAAGCAAATAAAGTCTTGAAAGTGCCTTCGATTTTACTTTCCTTGGCCGGTACAATGATTATCTTCTGTATCAGCTCGTTCCTTCAACCTCTTATTTTCTTAATGCTAGTCCACATCCCAAAGGTATATCCTAAAGTTAAGTGAACTTTTACACTATTTCTAATGGGTAGGTTCCAGGTTCTGTTAGGGAAATCCCTTATGATATTTTGAAGATGACAAAATAAATCAAAGGCTACTAACATGTTTAATGGTTAAGTAATAGACCATGCAGATGATAGAACATGTAAATGATATTGTCAAAGTGTGAAGACGACCAGAAGACTGAACATAACTCATATCCAAAGTATATTCTGAAGATTTCCAGACTTCTGTGTCAAAGTCTGAAGACTGTTAGACTTTAGTGTCAAAGTCTGAAGACTGCTAGACTTTAGTGTCAAAGTCTGTTCTACATCAGAAATTTGCTCACTTTGACAAATTTCAGACTGAACGTAAATGATGAACCAGAAGACAGACTCTATACTGAAGTTAAACTGGGTACAGACCTTAAAGCTAAATCTGTTCAGAAGCAGAATATGTTCAGACTCAGATTGTAAAGTCTATCGCACTCAAACTCAGATTGTAAAGTCTATTGTTCTCAAACTTTACATCTAGATTCGACAGAACTCAAGCCCAATCATATAATAGCTAGTGATCTGGTTTGGATTCTACATCAAGATTGATTTGATTGATTTGATTGATTCAATCTAATTGATTGACGATTAGGTTTTGAAGACAAGAACTTTCTATACGAAGAAGCTTTACTTATGAAAACCAAGATTCCGTTTGTATGGGCGATCGGAATCAATTTGGGATTTTACCTTTGTCACTCAACGGCTACCAAATCTTCTAGATACAGAGCTGTCCAATGGGTATATTGAAAGACGATTCTCTGGGATACTGTCCAATGGCTAGTTTGAAAGTGGAGAGGTATTTAAGGAGATGAAGGACCGATGAGCAAGTAAGAGATAGAGTGTAGAATTTATAATTCCAAAGTCTGAGCAACCTTCGATCATACACTTGTCTTTGGAGAGCTTAAACATTTGTGATTGTAAAAGAAATACCAAAGGAGTGACTTAGTGAGATAGTGTGATCTACTAAGTGTTTGCACTCAAAGTTGTAATCTCTTGTTGATTGCATAGTGGAATCCAGCCAAGAAGGCTGTTAGCATGGGAGAATGGATGTAGGCTTGGATTAAGCCGAATCATTATAAATCTTGTGTCCTTATTCTCTTCCTTAACTCCTTTGTCTGGAGTTTATTTTATTCCGCATATATTTGCCAAGATTTATCTTAAACACCTATTCACCCCCCTCTAGGTGTTCATACTAGCACTCTCAATTGGTATCAGAGCCAAGTGCTCGGTTTATAAAAGTGTTTTTACTTTTAAGCTAAATATCTTTTATGGCTAGTATTTTGGCACCAGGACTTATGGAGGGACAAAGCAACACAAGGCCGCCATATTTTGATGGAAATGAATACAACGTGTGGAAGAATAAAATGAAAGCATTCCTAAGATCTAGAGATCCCTTGAAATGGGATGTTGTGGAAAAAGGAATCAATCCCACTGCTGCATCTACATCAAATAAAAATGGCAAAGACAAAGAAAGCAAACCCCCCACTCCTATGTCTCGAATGGAGATGTCCAAAAGAGAAGCGCTTGATGCAAAATCTATTTATTCTTTATATTGCGTATTGTCTCATGTTGAATATAATAGAATCTCTTAATGTGAAACAACAAAAGAAGTTTGGGATAGACTTCATGTTACATATGAAGGGACCAATTGTGTAAAAGAGACAAAAGTAAACTTCTTGCTCGGAAAATATGAATCCTTCGAGATGAAGCAAGGAGAGTCAATTGGAGATATGTTTAATCATTTTACAGAAATTTTAAACGGTTTGGCATATCAAGGTCATCCAATTTCTTCCCCAATGAAGGTCAACAAACTCTTGCAAGGTCTCTTAAAAGATTAGAACCATGTCAAGACCTCAATCCAAGAGACTCAAAGGATTATGCCACTCTCTGTTAATGAATTGATTGGCACTCTTCAATCCTATGAAGTGGAGCAACTCAACGATGAAGATCCCGAAGGTAAGAAGTCCATTGCTTTAATATCTAATACTGTTTTTAATGAAACAGACTCAGAAAATGACATGGACGACGAAGAACTTGCTTTTATGATTGAGAAATTCAAAAAGTTGAGTAGAAAAGGAAGTAAATTCAGTGGAAAAAGAAAATACAAGCAGAATGGCTAGAAAAGAACAATAAAAGAAGATGATGAGCAAGGAAATCTATGCTTGATGGCAAATTTAGAATCTGAGTCTGATTTAGACACAAACTCAGAATCAAAGTCTGACTCAGACATAGACTTAGAATCAAAGTCTGACTCGGACACAGACTCAGAATCCGATGAGGAAATCGAGGTAAGCAATTCAAAATTCCTCTAAAAGTTTCAAAGTATATAAATGAGCTTTGCTCAAATCTCAAATCTTTTCTTAAAAGGATCTCCGAACTTAAAAAGATAAATTTTCAGCTTAGGCAACATGATCTTTCTCAAAAAGAAAATTTTGAAATTTTGCAAAAAGATTTTCTACAAACAAAAGAAAGTCAAGATTTACTTGTCAAAGAAAATGATTCTTTGAAGAAAGAATTTTCAAATATTTCGACAAGATTTTCAAATGGATCAAAAACATTAGAGCATATCCTTTCTATACAAGTTCCTTACTATAATAAGTCGGGACTTGGTTTCAAGAATGAAAATGATTCTCTAATTAATTTTCCTAAAGTCAAAGAGAGACTTAAACAAAGACCTCCAAAGACATTTTACAAAAATCATTTTCAAAAAGTGTTTGTAAAACCTATTGGTGGAAATGACGTCAAGTATTCAAATTGTGAAGATTCGAAACACTTTGAAAAAGATTGTCCTAAAGTCTGGAGACCTATTAAGAAAAACTGGAGAAAAGCAACAAATTTTACTAACTCTCATGGACCCAAGAAAAAATGGGTACCAAAGAAAAGATGAGTTATTTTTGTAGGATATAAAGAAGAAAGAAGAAAGAGAGTTTGGTAAGAAATGTATATATTTTTATTTCTCATTATGCTTGATATTTGATATATCTTTGGTTGATTGAGACTTTATAATGATCATATTTTGCTTTATTGAAGAAAGAATCGCATGATTTGTTTTTGTGATGAGCTTTAATTTGATACGTGCGATCGTTTTTGATATCATGCTTAAAGACAAATGAATTTATTTGGTTTAATTTTATACTCTCAGATTTAGTCATATTTTGCAAAGTGAAAATCTGTTTTACGTGAAGATGCAAGATATGCTTAGATATTCAAAGATTTTATTCTCTCTGTTTTTATCATACTATGACTAAGAGAGAATTTATTTTTCAAAATATCATTATGCATAATATTCTTTCTTTGAATACTTTGTTATGATGAATTAAGAAAGAATATTATTTATCTGTGGAGATTTTATATTTTGTTCTAACGTCAAGTAAGGATCCAAATTGATGGATACCAAAAAGGAAATGAGTTGATTGTAGGAAATTCTACAAGGGAAGAACGATCGTGAATCTACGCAGATTTTGGTACAATCTGAAAAATATCTCTTGCGAAGATTGTTTGTTAAGTTTATGCAGGTTGAATTCCAGATGAGCTTGGTTAAAGAAAATAAGTTTTTGCCTCGAATTTCAAAATGCAAGTGATCGTTGCAGATGTTGTTACTACAAAGGAAATACTAGAAAAATATTATGTTTAACATGCACAAGTAACGATTGTTTCCATTTGCAAATATTGTCATGATCACAAGGGGAGAAAACAAATCCAAAAGAAAAGGAAAAAATCGCGATCATCTCAAAAATGAAAGGTAAATGTGTTAGAATTTGTTCTAAAAATTCCGGTTAGTTCATCTTTTATTACTTTTTGTCATTGATAAATCTTGTATTGATATTATCATTTTATTATGACAAAAATGGTATGTAAATTTTATGATGCATCTATGATTTTTATTGGATATTTGCTGATATGATCGAAATGAGCTATATTGCATATCTTTAATTTACTTTATAAAAGCTGATTTTTGGAAATTGTGATTCATGCAAGATATTTGTTATCATTCTCTACGTGATACTATATATTTTATTATCGCTTTTTGATTATGACAAAAATGGGGAGAAGATATGAATATGCAAATGTGTTGATTGGTTGATATTATTGCATAATATTGAGCTGCGATTATTTGCTATCTTCTGATATCCTTTGATTTAAATTAATATCTTTAAAAGTATGTTTACAAATCTGCATATTCAGAGATTATTTTGTCATCATCAAAAAGGGGGAGATTGTTAGGGAAATCCCTTATGATGTTTTGAAGATGACAAAATAAATCAAAGGCTACTAACATGTTTAATGGTTAAGTAATATACCATGTAGATGATAGAACATGTAAAGGATATTGTCAAAGTGTGAAGACGACCAGAAGACTGAATGTAACTCATGTCCAAAGTATATTCTGAAGATTTCTAGACTTCTGTATCAAAATCTGAAGACTACCAGACTTTAGTATCAAAGTCTATTCTAGATCAAAAGTTTGCTCACTTTGACAAATTCCAGACTGAACGTGAATGATGAACCATAAGACAGACTCTATACTGAAGCTGAACTGGGTACAGATCTTAAAGCTAAATCTGTTCAGAAATAGAATATGTTCAGACTCAAATTGCAAAGTCTATCGCATTCAAACTCAGATTATAAAGTTTATTGCTCTAAGACTTTACATCCAGATTCGACAGAACTCAAGCCCAATCATATAACGGCTAGTGATCTGGTTTGGATTTCACATCAAGATTGATTTGATTGATTCAATCTAATTGATTGACGATTGGATCTTGAAGACAAGAACTTTCTATACGAATAAGCTTTACTTATGAAAACCAAAATTCCGTTTGTATGGGCGATTGGAATCAATTTGGGATTTTATCTTTGTCATTCAACGGCTACCAAATCTTCTAGATACAAAGCTATCCAATGGGTATATTGGAAGACGATTCTCTGGGATACTGTCCAACGGCTAGTTTGGAAGTGGAGAAGTATTTAAGGAGATGAAGGACCGATGAGCAAGTAAGAGATAGAGCGTAGAATTTATAATTCCAAAGTCTGAGCGACCTTCGATCATACACTTGTCTTTGGAGAGCTTAAACATTTGTGATTGTGAGAGAAATATCAAAGGAGTAACTTAGTGAGATAGTGCGATCTACTAAGTGTTTACACTCAAAGTTGTAATCTCTTGTTGATTACATAGTGGAATTCAGCCAAGAAGGCTGCTAGCGTGGGAGAGTGGACGTAGGCTTGGATTAAGCCGAACCACTATAAATCTTGTGTTCTTATTCTCTTCCTTAACTCATTTGTTTGAAGTTTATTTTATTCCGCATATATTTGCCAAGATTTATCTTAAACACCTATTCACCCTCCTTTAGGTGTTCATACTAGCACTCTCAAGTTCTAGATAGAACTTAGAACAAGTTTTGGTGATATTTTATTTTGTTTTATGTCTTTGGGCAAATTTATAATTTTTCAAGGTATCCAATGATGAGTATATAATATAAAATCATCAATATGAGTTTCCACTTATGGCGATATTTATGACTGAAATTTTTATCTTGTGAATGTTTCATATTCTTCATGCTTCTAAAAACAGTTGTGGTTAGTACTATAATCATTCAATTAAGAATACAAATGAAATATTAACAAATCCTAGAACCAACCCTAAAACCAATCCTAAAACTTCTAATAGGATAAATTCTAAGTTTTAGGATATGCTTGATAGGTTTCAAGCAAAACTTGGATTGTAGATTGAATATATTGAAAGTTTATGAACTAGATTGAATATTTAAAATTAATTCAAGGATCATATTAAACGAAATTTTAATTTAATGATGACATTATACATTGAATACAAGTCTGATGATTATTTGTCATTTTTACTATCTAATGAGTCAGGTTTGGGCCCCAAAGGATGTGTGGCTCAAATGATAACTGACTTATGGATTACTATGAACTTTCAAAGAAGGTAGCAAAGTCAGTTCGGATCTCGAGTCTTTTCGGTCCCTGCAATCATTTGTCTCTTCTACAAATTGCATGGTCTACCTGCTTTCGAGATATGCAATCATTAGTCCTATCGTTCGAAGCTTTGATCATTGTGGGAAATAATATGTTTTATTAGCTAAGATGATATCATGCCGCATTTTCTACAAGCCATTTTATAACTCTTCTTTTACCTTTAATTCTTTTTGGCCTGACCCTATCTTTACTTTAAGTAGAGATGCATGATGTGTCATCGCAACTTCACAGATAAAATCAAATGGCCACAAAGGGCCAGTGCTGGGACGATCCCTTTTGCGGCCATTGAGATATCGCCCACGTCTCTTGACAACGAATTTTAAATACTTTTTTTATATACTCAATTTCTCTTTACCTATTAATTTAATGTTATGAATTGGATTTTTTTAGAGAAAATTATCTGAAAAATTATAATTTTTTACATTGTTTTTTCAATTCAATCTCTAACTTTCTAATTTTATCAATTGAATTATGAACCTTTTTATATTTTGCCAATTAAGTCAATTTGGCTAATTTTGACCATAAATTCCTGATGTGGACATTGACTATTCTACGTGGTGCGACCGGTGTTGACATAGACATATTTATAATATTTTAAAATTATTTACCTATTTTTTTTCTATTTTTTCTTTTTTCTCCTTTTTTTTAATATACAGTGGCTGATGAGGGTTGCGGTCCTTGCCTGGCTGCCTTGCCCAGATCTAGGCCTTGCTTGCGGCCGCGAGATTGTGGCTCTTGATCAAGTGGTTGAGGAGGAAATTACAGGCGGAGACGCAGGGAAGGAGGGCGCCCCTCCAGAAGTAGAACGGGGCATCGATAGCATCATTGACGAGGCCAACTTGAACATAGGTCTTGACGAGGAAATCGACAGACCAAAAGAGAAGAGGGGGCCGACCCAGCAGAGTAAGAAAATCAAGCAAGGAAGGAATGGTAGAGCGTCGTGCGGCATGGAAGCAGGCGACGAGGCGAGGGAAGACGAAATTGACGTGGGAGTGGGACGGGACGGGGAGAGGATGGAGATGAGGGAGGGAAAAATGGGAGGTCGAGAGGGAAGCCATAGGAATCGGGACGGTGCTTAAGCTGGTTCATAGCGGTGGTGACGGAAGCAAGAGAGTTGAATCAGGGAATGTTGGAGTCAAGGAGACAGGCGAAGGCAGAGAGGAACTTGGGTTTGGGGAAGGAGGAGGAGGAAGAGAGGAGCTTCAACAACCCAGATCAGGGTGAGGCCGGGTGAGGCCAGGCGAGGGCTGCGACCCTTGCTGTGGCCAGCAAGAGCGTTGCGGCCCTCACTAGCTATTGGCAAGGGCTTGGAAACCCTCACCCAATGGCTAGTGATGGCCCGACCATCTTCATTGGCCATAGTAAAACGAACATAAGGAATATTTAAAAAAAAAAAAAACTCTTATTGTCCATATCAGCCTCAATGATGCCACGTCGGACGGCCATCATCAATATTAGTAATTCCAATCAAAATTAGCTGAATGGACTCAATTAACAAAACTTGAACATGTTTAAAACTTAATAGATGTAATTAAAATGTTGATGATTGAATTGGGAAAAAAGTAATATATTTAGGACTTTTTGCACAATTTCCCTGATTTCTAACATGATATTGAAGCCAGTGCATTCACATGAGGTTTGTCCCCACAGGTTCAAATGTTTTTTTTATATATTTGTATGGTCTTTCTTAACCTATTAATTTCAGTTTTTGAGTTGAATTTTCTAATAGCAAATGCAATATTGGGAAGGAAGTGACCAATTTCTTCCGTGCCACTCTCGTTGAATCTAGCCCCATATCGATAAAGTATAACAGACAATCTAAGTTATTTAAAATGCAGTTTCATTAAAAAAAAAAAAAAGGCTACATCATAATTATGGTTGTTTTAGGGCATATAACTAACACAGTTCAATTTTTTTGTTCTTTATTTATCTAGATTGTGCGAAGCTGAGTTGAAAATTTTCAGCATGAGCGGCATTGGAACTTCGTTGATCAGCCGGCAGATGATAGGATTACAAGAGGGATCAAGATGAATATTTTGGATCGGTGACATGGTCATTTACCGCTTTGGACTTGTCGTGATCGCCATTGCTTTCCAAATCCCACTTGCTCGGTCCTTCCAAGACTCCTCTCTGCCTGTACTTGCAGTAGACTATCAATTGCAGCACCCCCATAGGACTCCCCACCAGATTAGGCGACTGTCAAATACGGTTTGAGAAAATGTCAGTCCCATTATAGAATTCAGTCGGACCTCCCTCGAGCCCCGGGAAAATACACATGTTTTTAGTATGAATGATTCTATCTATCGCGATTCTTGGAATGAGTCCACATGGGTATGTTTTAAGATAACATGAAGACGGATTTATAGTTGTACAAACCGCGAGGAAGAGATCGTGGCTCAGTAGTCCATAGGCCAACCAAAGGGAACTAGAGAAGAATGTGAACAGCGACAAGTAGAAGGGCATAAATTCCACGCTCTTCGTCTTTATCACTTGTTTCTGCAAAGCGGAAGCGGATAAGAACCATTACAAGATGCTAGCCACGGACTTGATATTAGCATACACAGATATGCTGCATGGATGATGCGAAATAGTTTGTTGATCACCGGTGCCTAATTAACTATTCGATACTGAGAAGCGAAAATGAAGAACTCGTGTTGATAAATGAGCCAACTTAGTGCCCACCTCTAACTGGTCGTCAGCCTCTCTTTTGCACAAATTCATATACTGATCATTAATAAGTCTATCAGAGCCAGGACCTTTAAGTAGCTTACGAAAGTCCACAAATCTTGCTTATTGCTATGCACGCCGCACCCGATCGAATGAGTCTATGGTAGGTATGATAAATACTGGGACTTATATTGGTTTTTAACGAGTAATATAACTTTGAAAATGACCTGTGTGATTGGGGATGAAACTGCTTATCAACTTACGCATATTAGAGATAAGTTGTTGACAAGTATTGACAGAAGAAAAACAAGTTGGTCGCTTTAATTACTCAGCTTTCCCGTCTTTGTATTGGTCTACTGCTACTTATAATATATGCATGAAAAAGACAGGGAAGAAGTGGACTTACAACAACAACCAGTGGAGATCCATACATCGCGACTGCGGCCACTAGCCCTATACTTCCAACAAGTACTCTACGGTGATGGTGATCATGAAATATAAAAGTCGATACAATGGCAATGATAATGAAAAAGGTGAGCACTCCCAGCACCATCGCAGCCACCTTTATCTGTAAATATACTTGTCAAATATCAGAAAAATTAAATCACCTGGTGCATTGGCACACCGGAACAATAAGCTAAAATAATGTGTTTATGCATATTGAAAAAATTGTCCTTCACTGAGCTAATTTAAATGAGCGGATGGCAGCAAAACTAAATGGACTCAGCTTACCTTCTGTTTCGTGGAAGTGAACCAAAAGTATATGGCAATGAAAGAGATCTCGAGAAGAATCCCGACGCCGTTGACCGTGACAACCGAAAAGTTTTCCCATCGGTAGCTCACAACCGGAAGCCCGTACCAAGTGTAAAGGAAGCAGTTCCAGAGCGAGAGGATGTATGGAATGCAAGAGAACTCCTCCGTGCTCTTCCTTTTTATAACCCTTGCAAAAGTCAATCTGCAACGCATGATACAATTATTAGCTTAATTGCAATCTATTTATGACACGAAATTCATAAATAGATTGCAACAATAACAACGATGGAGCACGGAGTTTACTGGAAACATTACATGGGAGCTGCATATAATAACAACGAAGCAGCATTTCCTGCAACAATAGAAACAACCATGCGCACACTCGATAAATATGTATAAACCATAGATGACTACAAACTGTTTATGCTACTGATTTTGAATTTAGAAGAACAAACATAAAAGGGAAAGATGTATAGTAGTGTACCCAGCACTCCAGTTGCAAGACGCAATCCATCTCCCATGCTTTTGCGCTGTCGAAAACAGACGACAAACGCTAGGACGAACGGTGGGGTGTCTACAGACACTAGAGACGCTCTCAAACTATCCACTCGTTATGAGCTATTTGTAAAGTGCTTTGTGGACTTTGCTTCCCACCTCAGGCTATTTATATGTTATAGGACAGAGGGAAATAGTAATATTCTTTTAATGAATTATAGAGGCGCAAGTGCCGTCTACGTCTTTTATGCAGATTGTAGAGGGTTCTTGAACTAGTGGATGGAAATCGGATCAGATCACATAAAGAGGAATTTTTATTTTTCTCAAGTGCTAAGTGCAGAATGTTATCATGTTCGAACGACGCAAAAAGGGAATCATATTTGCTGGTTTAGGTTCTGGTTCCATACCATGAGGGCCAGCTATCGCAGAGAACTTCAATTCCTTTGTAGGTTGTAAGTTCGAAAGGCACAAGGCACGGTCTACTTGACAGAATAATTCTGGGAACTCTCGGGTGTATCCCTCCTGCGGTTATGTGATATGCTAAGTTAGGTTTTGCTCCTCGAGCTAGGTCTACCTTATTTTATGCCGTAAGATCGCTATGTTGCTAGTGGAGTAATCGCCTCCACTAAGGGGAAATGTATAGATTCGTTCCTGGCCATGCAATTAAGCTAACTTCCCCAGAAAGTTAGTGAAGGATCGACCAAACAACTAGGAAATTCGTATGGGGAGATACTGGCGAGAAAAGAAAATCCACCGGAGATTTTGGGCGCAACTTTCTTATGGATTTGCTAGGGATTTCTAATTTTGAATATGCTTTGTAGTAATTAAACCTCTTTAATTATTACTGTAATTTCTGTTCGGTAGATAGTAATCTTCATACAAGAAAAATGAATATTTGCTCATATTCTCATTTTATTCAATACTTCAAATGAAGACATCCCGCGACATTAAATCAACACATTCACGTATGGTCTAATTTCACTGTAGTTTCATCGAATGGTATACTTTCGAGTGTAAATGTAAGCGTATAAATCACAAGGAGGCTGCTTGATATATACAAATAAACTGTAGTGATTGACAAAAGAATATTACGCAGTCAGCACTCCGTGTAAATCAAATCCACCTACCGCTGATCATCATTTGACCAACGTAATTAATGATTTCAATGATGCCAATTTATGTTACATATAAATGAGATAATAACTTTTCTTTACATGTGTTTTGCGAAAAGGAAGGATCTAGAAAGTATTTTCCTAGAAACTATCGTTTATATCACTTACAATGAGATTTGTTCATAGAAATGTTTAATACATAAATTGTTGTCGATAAAATTGGCTAATTATTTCAAGTGATACAAATGATATTATTTGGAAAATATTTCGCAAATCATTTATTTTTCGCAAAACAAACGGAACCTAAGTAATGATGCATGATTTATTATCATGACGTCATTAAAAGAAATTAAATAGTCATCCTATACAAAGAAAAAGATTTGAAAAAAAAAAAAACTGTTTGGATACTATTGTCGACCTGTATATATTTCCCCAAATAAATAGTCTAAAAAGCTCGGTGCTTTTACACTTTGGGATGCCGGCCTTAAAAAGTTTGGAATAATGTGTCACAGTGAGTATAATTGGGAGTTGTTTTGTGGCTTTTTCCCATAAACCAATCTCGCATCTTTTAGCCAGTCACTTCTTGCACGTAACTTCTTCATTCAGTTAAAGCAAATAAAGTCTTGAAAGTGCCCTCGATTTTACTTTCCTCGGCCTGTACAATGATCATCTTCCGTATGAGCTTGTTCCTTCAACCTTTTCGTTTCTTAATGCTGGTCCTCATCCCAAAAGTGTATCCTAAAGTTCAACGAATTTCTTTTCTATTTGTTCACTTGGCGTAAGGTTGAAGAAAATACCGCGATTGATCGGCCTTTTTTGACCTATCTGCGTTGGCATAGTGGGCGATTGAACTTCTCTACTTTTTACGACTCTCTGATTCTTTCCTAAGAAAAATTATTATATCGATAAAAAAACCCAACGTGCGGGTGTCGTTGTAATTCTTATTTTATTCGCATCGATAAACCCTGAAGTTTCGCCGACGACACGAACTGATTCGAGGTACCCTCATTTCCCTTCGACTACGTTTTTTTTTTTTAACGGATCTGACGTAAGCTTAGGCACGTATTTCCCACATGAATTGTTAGGATTATGAATTTCGTCCCAATTGATCTATGAAAGAATCGTTGAAATCCATGGAACTTTATCAAAATCGAAGATATGAACCTAATCAATTCATAAGATTCGTAAAATGTTTTATGAGTATATGAGTTTCGAGACAACCAACTCTCCATGTTCGTGCCCTAGGGATCTTTTGGTGATTTGCTTTCAAGATTAACTTTGCTTATTTTTCACACTTGCTGCAAAATATCTAGACATGCGATGCATAATGAACATTGCAAACCTCTTTATTATAATTCTTTTAGACAAGTTATACCAGATCGTGCCTTTATGGACATGGACAGCAAATGCTGTGCTTTTACCTGGTCGAACAATCAAGAAGGGGCTGATTTTGTGAAAGAAAGATTAGATCGAGTATTTTGTACTTACGATTGGCATCTTGCTTTCCCCGAAGTTGAAGTTATTGCACTACCTGCAGTGGGCTTTGACCATAGCCCTTTATTGTTAACTACTGATGTTATACTAGGATGCCGTCAAAAGTCCTTCACTTTTGAAGCATTTTGGTTACAAGAAAGGGAGTGTAGTGAAGCTATTGAGAAATCCTGGAATTCTAGCCATGGCACATCTAAGAATTTGACACAACGACTCAAGCTAGTATCGCTGACCCTTACTAAATGGAGTCATCATAAATTTTCTACAGCCACAAACCAAATTGCTATACTACAAATATAGCTCCAAAATCTCATCAACCAGCCTTACAATCAATATGATAAGAAGACAGCAAGCAACTTGAAGGTGGAGATAAAAATTTATGGAAGCATGAGGAGCAATTCTGGGCAATGCATTCTAGAATCAGTTGGCTTAAGTGGGGAGACAAAAATACAAAGTTTTTTTACGCCACGACCATCCAACGACGGCAGCAAAACATAATTCGATTGCTGAAAGACAATGAACAGAGATCGGTTAGGGAAGACAGTGTTTTAAAACATATGACTATCCAATTCTTCACCAACCTTTACCAATCAGTGGGCCACTGAGACTTCCAACCAATCATTGACCAATGCCAGCAAGTGGTTTTGTAGCACCCCGAACCCTTCGGCGGTCGCCACAAGCACCAATGTTACACCTTAATACCCTCTTGTACTTATACTTAGAAGAAGCGTCGTTATTCACAGGCATTTTTTTTTTAAAGCGGTCCCAGCGCGACTCATTAGTGGAAGCAAAATAAAGCATCACCATCTATCCCCCTACTAATCCATGATACCAATACACACCACTACTCACCATGATTTTATAAACAAGCCACGACACCTTATTTACATATACTTTCAAGATGGGACTCCTTTTTGGGTCGATAGATAAAAAGGAAAAGCTAGGACTCTGCCATGTCCAGCCTAAAATCCCAAAAAGAACCCTCAACCCTCTACATCACACGTGCACAATCCCCATCATTAGTGTCGGTTAACAATCCCCAAAAAGATCCAGCTCCTACTCGTCACGCATGGCCCTCACACCCATCCTGGTGCATCAGGTGGTGGTAGCGGCAGCATTCCACGCATCACCCCGTCGCGTCAAACATGGACAGATATAAACTCTTGGACAACAGGGCCCCCAACCAGACCCACGTCGTACATAACTAGACAACGCACTCGAATATACACAAGACCAGGGACTGAAGGACAATCAAACTCTTCGCATTCGACCTCTATGTCCGAAGGTATGCCGTAAAATACGCCTCGCATAATGGCAGAGAAGCGGCATGCTGCTAATCTGAAATGTTGGTCCCCAAAAAGGGTGAGTACAACCACTCAGCAGCTAAGGAATCCAATAACAACTCAATACATCATATAAATCATACATGCATTGCAGGCGTTACTTACCTTGAAGCCATGCACATACTATCATGCATCATCATATTATACATGTCGTCATCATCATGGCATCATTTCATCATACATGTCATCATCATCATGACATCATCACATTACACATGTCATCATGCCATATCATATTTCATTATCATTATCATCATCATGCATATCATCATGCATATCATATTTCATTATCATTATCATCATCATCATGCATATCATATATCATCATCATTATCATCATCATCATCATGCATATCGTGCCATGGCTGATTATCACTATTTCACATCACATATCACCATCATCATCATCATCATCATGCATGTCATCATGCATATCATGCCATGGGTGATCATCACTATTTCACATCACATATCATCATCATCATCATCATCATCATCATCATGCATCTCGATTCAATGTCATACATATACCAAGACTTTATCACTCATGCATCTCGATTCAATGTCATATATATACCAAGACTTTATCACACACGCAACATAAATTAATTAAATGGAATCTATGACCAAAATAATCTATTTTATTTATTTATTTTTTAAATATCTATAAATTCTCAAGATTATAAAAATTCAAGAAATCATTAAACAAACCAATAGGATGATAATTACATACAAAATTCATGGCCAAATTGAATTTTCCACAATCTCACAATTTTCACAAAACATCCTATGATTTTCGGATGAAACCAGAATGCACGGTTTCCGAATAAATTCAATTAAAATATCCATATGGCCTCCAAAAATTATGAAATTTTAACGAGTTATAGCCAAGAAATTTTCGTACAACTTTCATGAGAACTCCAAGCCATATTCTTTTCAGATTATTTTATACAGTCTCACGAAGCTTCTGGATCCATTACCGCATCGTCCAGTGTACACATCTCCGAAATATTGAGATTTCACCTACCTATTCTCTTTATTTTTCTCTGAAATTTGGATATGTTATATATCAAGATGTCCTTTACAAGTTTCATGAAGAGATATAGGTCAAATAACCAGAATATAGTCATCATTTAGGTCCTTGAAGTCTCGGGTGTCTCGGAATACATCACCAGAATCATTGTCTTCAAGATCTAGTTGATTTACTAGGCTATACTTGTTAATTTCACTTAAAATTTGAGTATGTTGTAGTTTAAGATATCCTCTACAACTTGCATGAAGAAATCGAAGTGATATTCTCATCAAAAACCAACATGCAATCACGAATCCAGCAAGAGGTTAGTAAAAACTCTCCAGATCTGAGGTCTCCGTAGGATGAGACTTTAACCTCTCAAATCTCCATAATTTTCCTCGAAATTTTATTATGTTGTAGTAAAAGATATTTGCTACAACTTCCATGAAGAAATAGAAGCCAAAATCGGATTCTAAACACACATAAAAGCTCAAGTAACTTTCTGACTCACATGATCCGAGCAAGAACAGTCATGCGATTCAAGAATAAGCCAACCACACCTCGGTTTTTCTCACTTAAACACCCAAAAATTTAACATGCAAACAACATAAAAGCATGCAAGAGAAGCTAGAGGACTCCAACTTGCCTCTAGACCGGTCGGTCGATGGCGTAGGGCGGCAAACACGGCGGCACATGGCGGCTCCTCCTCCTCCTCTCTCTCTCGGCCTCTCCCTCTCTCTCTCTCTCTCACCCTTTCTCTCGGCCGAATGAGAATCCAGCCACCCTCTCTCTCTCTTCCCTCTTATACCCCCAAACTCTCATCATTGATAATCATTACTTGCCTTAACCATGGCCAATGCATGGCCTTCTTCCCTAAGCCAATACATGAGAGTCTTGTGCCACTTATCCTATTGCATGCATCATGAGCCTTGGAGTTGGGCTTGGGCTTCCTTGTGGCCGGTTGACCACTCCCTCTTGGGCCTCTATTGGGCCGTCCAACTTGGCCCATTAAAAGCTTAGGCCAATGGGCCTAAGGCCCATCCTAAAAATTGACCTTTTCCTTTTTTTTTTTTTTGAAATTCCTTTCTATAAATATTTTCAATTTTCAATTTTCATCTTGGCCATAGTCTTGGGACATCTTGTTTATTGAAATTTAATTTATAAAGTACATGGCCAAGCATAGGTTATTAATCTATCAAATTTAAATTCTCACAATCACATGCACAAATCATCTAATTAAAAAGACTAATGGCTAAAGTATAAGCCATGGAAAATTTTATCACTTAATTAAAGACTTTAACACACCATATGGCTTGTCATTGAATTTTTGGGATGCCACAATTCTCCCCTCCTTAGAGAATTTCGTCCTTGAAATTCAAACACCACTCGCGCCTTCTTGAAACAAATAGGGGTACTTTCCCTTCATTTGATCATCACTTTCCCATGTGGCTTCCTCCATATCATGATGTCGCCACAATACCTTAACCAATGGGATCTTCTTGGTCCTAAGAATTTGCTCATTTCGATCCAATATCTGCACAGGTTCTTCAATGTACCTAACTTTCTCATCCACTTTGATGGCTTCATGATCGAGTATGTGACCAGGATCCGGCTGGTACTTCCTCAACATCGATACATGAAACACATCGTGCAGATTTTCTAACTTAGGAGGTAACGCTAAACGATAAGCTACATCCCCTATCCTCTCGAGTACTTCAAAATGTCCAACAAATCTAGGGCTTAACTTACCCTTCATCCCATATCGAGATATCCCTTTCATTGGAGATACCTTAAGGAATACATGGTCTCCTACACTAAATTCCAAAGGCCTTCTACTACTCTAAGCTGTTCTAAGTCTTTCTTTGATAATTTCGACAGTTTCAGTGGTAACTTGTATCAGTTCAGGTCTTGTCAACTTTCTTTCACCTGCTTCACTCCAACAGACAGGAGTCCTACATCTCCTTCCATATAATGCTTCATAGGGAACCATGCCTATACTCTTATGAAATCTATTGTTATAGGCAAACTCTACCAAATGCAATTTTTCATCCCAATTTCCTTTGAAGTCTATTACACAAGCCCTTAACATATCTTCCACTAGTTGGATTACTCTTTCTATTTGTCCATCGGTCTGGGGATGAAAAGTAGTGCTAAATTGAAGCTTAGTCCCTAACACAATTTGAAGACTTCTCCAAAAATTCGAAGTAAACCTCGAATCCCGATCTGAAGTAATGGTCACTAGAACACCATGTAAGCGTACCACTTGACTTACATACATGTCCGCATACTTATTCATTGGGTAGTCCATGCGAATTGCTAAGAAATGTTCCGATTTAGTCAAATAATCCACTATAACCCAAATTGAGTCATGACTGCTCGATGTCCTTGGCAATCCTTGCACAAAGTCCATCGTTATATGTTCCTATTTCCATTCTGGAATGTCTAATGGTCTCAAGAGTCCTACGGGTTTACAATGTTCTGCTTTTAGTTGCTGGCACGTCAAACAATGAGAAACGTGCTTAGCCGTATCTGCCTTCATACCGTTCCACCAAAATTGCTGATGTAAATTTCTGGACATCTTTGTACTACCTGGGTGGATACTATAATTACTCTTATGTGCCTCCGACAGGATTTCCTTCCTCAATCCCTCATTGTCAGGAACACAAAGTCGTCATTGACATCTTACTATTCCATCATTAGGGATTTGAAATTCTGATCTTTTCCCTAAAGATACAACATCTTTCACTTTCAAAATCTCTGGGTTAGATTCTTGCAGGATTTTGATCTTCTGGATAATCTCCGGCTCAATCCTTAATGCCCTAAGCATGCCAGTAAGACAATCCATTTCCAATTTAAATTCGAAGTTTGCTACAGATTCTAACAATTCCCATTTTGCCATCCTTAAACTAGCCATTTCCATAGCCGACTTACGACTAAGAGCATCTTGCCACTCTATTCGCTTTCCCTGGATGATATCTTATCTCATAGTCATAATCCTTCAATAACTCCATCCATCTCCTTTGTCTCATGTTCAACTCCTTTTGTGAGAACAGATACTTCAAACTTTTATGATCCGTATAAATTTCAAATTTTTCTCCATATCTTCAGGGCAAACACTATAGCTGCTAGTTCTAAATTATGCGTCAGGTAATTCAGCTCATGGGGTTTTAATTGTCTGGATGCATAGGCTACAACTTTTCCATGCTGCATCAACACACATCCTAGTCCTTTGTAAGATGCATCACTATACACTGTAAAACCGTTAGGTTTAGTAGGTATAGTCAGAATCGGAGCTAAAGTCAATTTCCTTTTGAGCTCCTGGAAACTCCTTTCACATTCCCCATTCCATTCAAATTTCACATTCTTTCGAGTTAACTTAGTTAAAGGTCCTACCAGTCATGAAAATCCTTCATTGAACCTTCTATAATAACCAGCCGGTCCTAAGAAACTTCGTATTTCGGTAGGTGTCGTTGGTCTCGGCCAATTTACTACCATTTCAACTTTTGCTGGGTCTACTGCAATTCCTTTTCCTGACACCACATGCCCTACAAATATTATCTGATCCAACCAGAACTCACACTTACTAAACTTAGCATACAACTTATGCTCTCTCAGAGTCTGCAAAACTATTCTCAAATGTTGCTCATGCTCTTTAGGCCCTTTTGAATATACTAGAATATCATCAATAAAGACAATCACAAACTGGTCTAAATAAGGTTGAAATATTCTATTCATCAAATCCATAAATGCAGCTGGCGCGTTAATCAATCCAAATGGCATAACAAGAAACTCATAGTGTCCATAACAAGTCCTGAACGCAGTCTTAGGAATGTCCTCCTTCTTAATTCTTAACTGATGATATCCCGACCTCAAGTCAATCTTAGAGAAGACCGAACTTCCCTGGAGTTGGTCAAACAAGTCATCAATTCTAGGCAAAGGATACTTATTCTTGATGGTCACCCGATTCAACTGCCTATAGTCAATACACAAGCGCATCGATCCATCATTCTTTTTCACAAACAAGACCGGTGCACCCCAAGGTGAAACACTTGGTCTAATGAATCCTTTGTCAAGCAACTCTTGTAATTGCACTTTCAATTCCTTTAATTCGACTAAGGCCATCCTATATGGGGCTTTTGATATTGGTCCTATTCCTAGGCATTAATTCAATTTCAAATTCAATCTCCCGTTTTGGCGGCAATCCAGGCAATTCCTCAAGGAATACATCTTGAAATTCGTTAACTACGCGAACTTCCTCAAGTCGAGGCTCCTCCCTTGCATAATCTCTAACTATGGCTAGGTACCCTTGACATCTTTTGTCAAGTAACCTACAGGCTTCTACTGCCGAAATGTGGCACCCCTCGACGGCCCCCGATCCATTAGGGTCGCCACAGTTCGCTCTACCTTTCACTTTCCCTATTAACATGTTACTCTGATACCATTTCAATTGCAGCGGGTCCATACAAACTTGGGGGTTTACTTTTTTTTTTTATCGGTCCCTTGCGCAATTTATATGCAGAAGCACATCCAACAACTTCCTTCCCTATATTCAGAAAACGATGCACTCCTACTAAATATTTATAAGTAAAAGCCGTACACCTTTTATTTACTTAAATCAGATGGACATTGTTCATCGGTACATCAAAATGCCACAGTCTTCTATATTCGGCTACACTCCAAAAGATGACCGATGTTTCCTCAAACAGTTACACTTTAAGTCCATCGATCAGTGTCGGCGTCCAAAAGCTCCTTCCCTTGCTATCCTCCTTTTCACGGTCACATCCAACCGTTCAAACCATCTACTAATCTGAAATGTTGGTCCCCAAAAGGGGTGAGTACAACCACTCAGCAGGTAAAGGAATCCAAAAACCACTCATTGCATCAGGCAAATTATACATGCATTACAAGCATTACTTACCTTGAAGCCATGCATATACTATCATGCATCATCATATCAGTTTATAACACATACATGTGTATCATCATCATATCATACATGTCATATGATATATCATCATCATTATCATCACCATGCATATCATCATGCATGTCATATCATCATCATTATCATGTATATCATCATGCATATCATCATGTATATCGTCATCATCATCATCTTGCATATCATCATCATCATCATGCATATCATTGTGCATATCATATTATCATGGGTGATCATCGTTATTTCACATCACATATCATCATCATCATCATCATGTATATCATCATGCATATCGTCATCATCATCATCATCTTGCATATCATCATGCATATCATATTATCATGGGTGATCATAGTTATTTCACATCACATATCATTATCATCATCATGCATATCATCATGCATATCATATCATATCATGCCATGAGTTAATTTTCATCCTTATCTTTAAATTTGATCACCACATCACCCTTCCTCGATTCATCAATTTTATCTCACATTTTACACTCGCATCCCATGCGAGAAAAACCTCAGGGCATGTATCCAAGATACAACCGGGCATCCGGCCCCCCACATTCCGGGCATCTCGCATCCCAACTAGCATCACGAGGAACCTTCGAGCATGTATCCAAGATACAACCGGACATCCGGCCTTTACCCTTCTAGCCAGGCATCCCGCATCCCAATCTTGGTGTCGCGAGGAATCTCCGGGCATGTATCCAAGATACAACCGGACTTCCGGCCCCCCACATTCCGGGCATCCTGAATCTCCCAGGGAATCTCTGGAATTATGCCACTCGGCCACCAGACATCATCCTCCACCACAACCTCTTCCTCATCCACATTTATCCTTTTATCTCAATTTAACATGGCAATTGGCATGGCATCAAACAAATCACACTTGCATTTCAATTCACATGTCATACACATGCCAAAGCTTTATCACATACGCATTTCAACTTAATACATGTACAAAGACCTCATCACACAAGTGCCACACAAATGAAGTTGAATCCATGGCCAAATAAAAATCTATTTTATTTTATTATTATATTATTATTATATTATTATATTATTATATTTATTTATTTTCATAAATAAATATTAAATTTAATATCTATGATTTTCCCAAAATCATAATATTCAAACAATCACTAAACCAATCAATAGGATCACAATTTCATACAAAATTCATGGCCAAATTGAATTTCTCATAATTTCACAATTTCCACAAAATAGCACCTTATATTCGGATAATGGCCAGACTTGCACAGTTTCCAAATAAATTCGATTAAAATACTCATATGGCCTTCAAAAATTACTAAATTCTACAGGGTGATAGCAAACACATTTTCGTGCATTTCTTATGCAGAACTCTAAGCCAAATTCTTTTTAGATTAATTTCTACAACCCTACGAGGCTTCTGGAAGCACTACCGCGTCGTCCAGAACACACATCTCCGAAATTTTTAGATCTCACCCATCTATTCTCTTTCGTTTCCTCTGAAATTTGAGTATGTTATGTACCAAGGTGTCCTTTACAATTTTTATGAAGAGATATAGGTCAAATAACCGAAGTATGGTCACCATTTAAGTCCTTGAAGTCTCGTGTATCTCGGTACACCTCACCAGAATCAATCATCTCCAAGATCTAGCCGATTTACTAGGCTAAACTCGTTCATTTCTCTTCAAATTTGAGTATGGTGTAGTTTAAGATGTTCCATACAACTTTCAAGAAGACAACAAAGTGATATCTCCAACAGAAATCAACATGCAATCGAGAAATCAACAAGAGGTCAGTGAAAATTTCGCAGATCTAAAGTCTCCGTACAATAGAACTTTTGACCCATCAAATCTCCATCGTTTTCTACGCATTTTTAGTATGTCATAGTACAAGACATCAAAGCCAAAATCGAACCCCAAACACCTATGCAAACTCGAACAAGCTACTGACTTCAACAAACCGAACAAGAACAGTCACACGGTTTACAAATAACCAACTCTTACCTCGGTTTTTCGCACAAATCACACCTAAAATCTAACATGCAACCACCACAACAAACATGCAAGAGAAGTTACGGACTCCACTTGCCTTAAAGGTGAACAAATGACGAAGAACGGTGACGATCAGACGGCGAACGAACGGCACACCCCTCCGGCTCCGCCTCCTTCCCTCTTGGTTTCTCTCCCTTTCCCTCAAACTCTCTCTCTCTCGCACACCTCTCTCTTTGGACGAATTGAAGCAAGTAATCCGGCCACTCTCTCTCCTCATCCCTTTTATATCCCCTTAATCCCATCATTTGCAATCATGAGATTGCCTAAAGACTAACCAATGCATGCTCTTGCCATTTGCCACTTGTCATTTTTATTTTAGAATTTGAATGGGCTTGGGCTTAGGCCCATCCGGCCACTCCCTTGGGCTGGTCGAATCCTCTCCTTGGGCTTCCATTTGGGCCGACTAGCTTGGCCCACCAAGCTTTAGGCCAATGGGTCCAAGGCCCATTCCAAAAATAACCCTCTTTTTCCCCCTTTTTTTTTTGAATTCCTTTCTACAAATATTTCCAAATTCAAATTTCATCTTGGCCAAAGTCTTTGGGCATTTTTGTTCATTGAAATTTAAATCATATGGCCAAGCATAGATTATTAATCTTATTAAATTTAAATTTCCACAATCACAAGCACAAATCATCAAATTAAAAGACTAATGGCTAAAACATAAGCCATGGAAATTTTTATTACCTAATTAGGAACTTTAACACACCTCATGGCTTGGCTTTGAATTTTGGGATGCCACACGAAATAAGTGCTATAGGAAAATGGGTCTAACCTCCTAAAAATTCACAACTAGACTGATCAGGTAAAACAAATTGAACCACTCTTCTATAACAATCCATTCTAGCTCAATACTTACGAAGCCAGTCCATTCCTATAATAACGTCAAAGTCATACATAGCCATTACAACCAAATCTATTTACATATCCTTTCCTCCCATTGATATCTTACAATTTCCACACACCAGCGTAGACAATACCGTATCGTTTAAAGGCATGGAAACACAAAGAGGCGTCTCAAGAGGCATAACTTCTATTTTATTCATACGTCTATATCTTTCAGACACAAACGAATGTGTTGCACCCGTATCAAACAATGCATATGCCTTTTCATAATTAATAAGAATCGTACCTAAGATAACATTTTTGGAAGCTTCCGCTTCCTCCTTGGTGATCGCATACACCCTTCCTTGTGTAGGTGGTCTCTGAGGATTTCCTTGTGGGTTTGACCTAACAGCACTCTGATATTCCTGTCGCACTGAGCCAACACTCACTTACGACCTCTCTTGTGGGAAATTCCTCCTAAGATGATCCACTTGTCCACAACCAAAACATTTCAGCTGTCCCGTACAAGGTCCTGGGCCATGGCGTCCATTACACTTTTGACAAATACCAAGCTAATAGGGTGCTTTCCCTATATTCGGACCACTCCTTGCTCCTCCAAAATTCCCAAAATTACCTTTCTTCTTCACATTCCAAGTCTGACCTTGACCAGAATAAGGCCTCTTCCCCTTTCTCACATCATTAAAATTCAACGGTTTCTTAAACTCCGACTGTTCTCTCAACAACTCCCGCTCCACTAACTGCGCCCTTTCATAAATCTCATTATAATCTCTTATATTCAATGGCACCAGTTGCTTCCTAATGTCTGTCCTCAGCCCTTTCAAGAATCTCTTAGCCTTCTCCTCCTGATCCTCAATCAATCTAGGAGTATATTTAGACAATTTAGAAAATCTAGCCTCATACTGATCTACTGTCAACCCCTTTTGTTCTAGCTGAACAAATTCAGTAATCTTCCTATCCTTAGCATAATCAGAAAAATGCTTCCTATTAAAAGCTCTAACAAACTCCTCCTAGTTAACATCAGCACCTGGTGGAAAGATTATGTCCTTCGAAGCTCTCCACCAAAACTTCACATTTTCCTCCAACTGGTACTCTGCTAAAACTATTTTCTCAGCATCAATGCAGTCCAACAGCCGGAAAATTCGTTCCATCCCATCAATCCATTGCTTCGCCTCCTCAGGACTTCCCATTCCATTGAACTTAAGTGGCTTTAGCTTCAGGAACTGCTTCACTAGTTCTTGAGTATGGCGTTCTGCTCCGGGCTGTTGCTGCGCCTGCCTTTCCATCAGATTTCCAATATTGGCTAATGCCTGCAGGATGTCTTCCATTCGAGGTTCAGCCCTTGCAGTAGAGGCTTCAGCTCTCGATGGATGAGTACTTCCAGCTCGCACCATGACTTTCTTGCAATTTCCAAGCATTGTCTCAGGAATAATATGAGACTCACTGCCTCCATTCAAAGCAACTACTACTACTACATAAGTAACATATACATGTTACTGGTACCTAAAGGTAATTCAAAGTAAACTACTAGGGATCTACAAGTGAATTCTCATCACCCGTTATTCAATTACTTCGTTTTCTATCCTATGGTGTGCATTGTCATCATGTTCCTCAATTTCCAAATGAGGCTCCTTATCACTCTACCTATAACCATTCGATTTGATACCAAAAAGGGCGTTGTAGCACCCCGAACCCTTTGGCGATCGCCACAAGCACCAATGTTACACCTTAATACCCTATTGTACTTATATTTAGAAGAAGCGTCGTTATTCACAGGCATTTTTTTTTTTAAAAAAGTGGTCCCAGCGCGACTCATTAGCGGAAGCAAAATAAAGCATCACCATCTATCCCCTTACTAATCCATGATACCAATACACACCACTACTCACCATGATTTTATAAACAAGCCACGACACCTTATTTACATATACTTTCAAGATGTGACTCCTTTTTGGGTCGATACATAAAAAGGAAAAGCTATGACTCTGCCATGTCCAACCTAAAATCCCAAAAAGAACCCTCAACCCTCTACATCACACGTGCACAATCCCCATAATCAGTGTCGGCTAACGATCCCCAAAAAGATCCAGCTCCTACTCGTCACGCACGGCCCTCACACCCATCCTGGTGCATCAGGCGATGGCGGCAGCAGCATTCCACGCATCACCCTGTCGTGTCGAACATGGACAGATATAAACTCTTGGACAATGGGGCCCCCAGCCAGACCCACGTCGTACATAACTAGACAGCGCACTCGAATATACACAAGACTAGGGACTGAAGGACAATCAAACTCCTCGCATTCGACCTCTACGTCCAAAGGTATGCCGTAAAATACGCCCCGCGTAACGGCAGGAAGCGGCATGCTACTAATCTGAAATGTTGGTCCCCAAAAGGGGTGAATGCAACCACTCAGCAGCTAAGGAATCCAATAACAACTCAATGCATCATACAAATCATACATGCATTGCAGGCGTTACTTACCTTGAAGCCATGCGCATACTATTATGCATCATCATATTATACATGTCGTCATCATCATGGCATCATTACATCATACATGTCATCATCATCATGACATCATCACATTACACATGTCATCATGCCATATCATATTTCATTATCATTATCATCATCATGCATATCATCATGCATATTGTGCCATGGGTGATTATCACTATTTCACATCACATATCATCATCATCATCATCATGCATCTCGATTCAATGTCATACATATACCAAGACTTTATCACACACGCATAAATTAATTAAATAGAATCTATGGCCAAAATAATCTATTTTATTTATTTATTTATTTATTATTTTTTTAATATCTATAAATTCCCAAGATTATAAAAATTCAAGAAATCATTAAACAAACCAATAGGATGATAATTACATGCAAAATTCATGGCCAAATTGAATTTTACACAATCTCACAATTTTCACAAAACATCCTATGATTTTCGGATGAAACCAGAATGCACGGTTTCAGAATAAATTTAATTAAAATATCCATATGGCCTCCAAAAATTATAAAATTTTACTGGGTTATAGCCAAGACATTTTCGTACAACTTTATTGCAGAACTCCAAGCCAGATTCTTTTTAGATTATTTTATACAGTCTCACGAAGCTTCTGGATTTATTACCGCATCGTCCAGTGTACACATCTCCGAAATATTGAGATCTCACCTACTTATTCTCTTTAGTTTTCTCTAAAATTTGGATATGTTATATATCAAGATGTCCGTTACATGTTTCATGAAGATATCTAGGTCAAATAACCAGAATATAGTCATCATTTAGGTCCTTGAAGTCTCGGGTGTCTCGGAATACATCACCAGAATCATCGTCTTCAAGATCTAGTTGAGTTACTAGGCTATACTTGTTCATTTCACTTAAAATTTGAGTATGTTGTATTTTAAGATATCCCCTACAACTTGCATGAAGAAATCAAAGTGATATTCCCATCACAAACCAACATGCAATCACGAATCCAGCAAGAGGTTAGTAAACACTCTCCAGATCTGAGGTCTCCGCAGGATGAGACTTTAACCACTCAAATCTCCATAATTTTCCACGAAATTTTAGTATGTTGTAGTAAAATATGTTAGCTACAATTTTCATGAAGAAAGAGAAGCCAAAATCGGACTCTAAACACACATGAAAGCTCAAACAACTTTCTGACTCACATGATCCGAGCAAGAACAGTCATGCGATTCAAGAATAAGCCAACCACACCTCGGTTTTTCTCACTTAAACACCCAAAAATTTAATATGCAAACAACATACAAGCATGCAAGAGAAGCTAGAGGACTCCCACTTGCCTCTAGACCGGTCGGTCAACGGCGTAGGGCGGCGAACACGGTGGCACACGGCGGCTCCTCCTCCTCCTCTCTCGCTCGGCCTCTCCCTCTCTCTCGAAATCTCGCTCTCTCTCTCACCCTCTCTCTCGGCCGAATGGGAATCCGGCCACCCTCTCTCTCTTCCCTCTTATACCCCTAAACTCTCATCATTGATAATCATTACTTGCCTTAACCATGGCCAAAGCATGGCCTTCTTCCCTAAGCCAATACATGAGAGTCTTGTGCCACTTGTCCTATTGCATGCATCATGGGCCTTGGAGTTGGGCTTGGGCTTCCTTGTGGCCGATCGACCACTCCCTCTTGGGCCTCTATTGGGCCGGCCAACTTGGCCCATTAAAAGCTTAGGCCAATGGGCCTAAGGCCCATCCTAAAAATTGACCTTTTCCTCTTTCCTTTTTTTTTTTTTTTGAAATTCCTTTCTATAAATATTTTTAATTTTCAATTTTCATCTTGGCCAAAGTCTTAGGACATCTTGTTTATTGAAATTTAATTTATAAAGTACATGGCCAATCATAGGTTATTAATCTATCAAATTTAAATTATCACAATCACATGCACAAATCATCTAATTAAAAAGACTAATGGCTAAAGCATAAGCCATGGAAAATTTCATCACCTAATTAGAGACTTTAACACACCTTATGGCTTGTCATTGAATTTTTGGGATGCCACGGGTTTCATCTACTATAAATAATCTTTTGATTGCAAAGTTACTCAAGAAGAGGTCAGGGCAACCACCTTCCAGCTGGGACTTACCAAAGCACCAGGACTAGATGGTATGAATGGCCTCTGTTATCAAACTCATTGGAATTCGTTGAGGGCTGATCTTATTCCGCTAGTATAGGGGTTCCTTACAACTAGGGTTATGCCTATGGACCTTAATAAAACCATCATTACCCTAATTCCTAAAGTCTCAAACCCAGAAAGCCTAGACCAAAGCCTAGACCGTCCTATTATTCTTTGTAATTATGCCTACAAGATTATATCAAAAGCGATTGCAAATAGACTTAAGCCCTGGCTCCTTAAGTTAATATCTCCTTAACGGAACGCCTTTGTTAGTGGATGCTAGACTCAAGACTACATTCTCATTGTCCAGGAAGTGCTACATTAGTTGTACACTAGGAAACGTAAGAAAACTTTTCAAGCAGTACTGAAGATGGATATGTAAAAAGCTTATGACCATGTGGAGTGAGATTTTTTAGAAGCTTATCTTTTGAAGTTGGGATTTCACCCTATTTGGGTTAGATGGGTAATGTAGTGTATAACAACTGTCTCTTACATTGTGCGTTTCAATGGTGAGCAGTTATCCTTCTTCCATCCAACCTGTGGCATTAGACAAGGCGATCCACTTTCTCCCTATTTATTTATACTCCTAGCTAATGTGTTATCAAATCTTATCATTCAAGCTATCAACATGGAAAATCTCAAAGGCATTCAGCTAAACAGGTGGTGTTTTGTCTTATCTCATCTATTCTTTGCTGATGACGCTATATTTTTCCTCGACACCAAACTACAGGAATGTCAAAATCTTGCCAATTTATTGAATCAATACTATTAGCTACAGGACAGGCTATTAATTGGAATAAATCTGGAATTCTCTAAGGCTTGTCCTCTTGCTCTACAGGAAACTTTGGGAAATGCTTTGAGAGTGCCACTTAGTCAAAACTGGGAAATATTTGGGAATCCCCTCTGACTGGGGACATTCTAAGAATGAAATGTTCGCTTGGATTATCGGGAGAGTGAATAAAAAACTGGAAGGTTGGAAAGAACATTTAATATCCAAGGGGGGAAAGGAAATCCTCATCAAATCAGTTGTTCAGACTATCTTGTAGTACGCTATGTCTATTTTCAAACTTCCAGTTTCTATTTATATGTCAATTGAAAAGAAAATTGCACGCTTCTGGTGGCAGAATGAATCCACTAAATCAGGGATCCATTGGAAACGATGGAATGAGCTTAAGAAAAACAAGTTTGAAGGAGGTCTCGGCTTTCGGGATCTCTTGGATTTCAATAAAGTTATGCTCGGAAAACAAGCTTAGTGTCTAAATCAAAACCCTATAACTCTCTGGAGTAAGCTTTTCAAAGGTATTTATTTCCATTCTCGGGATTTTCTAAATGTTGATAGGGGTACCAGACCATCTTGGGGCTGACGGGGTCTTTTATTAGGTCGAGATTCAATTATTCCAAGGCTTCGCTGGTCAGTGGGTGATGGGCAACAAATCAAAATAACGGAAGACCGTTGGTTGCCCAAAGGTATTTTGGGTGGCCCGGCAAATGAAAATGAACTTGTTAAGGTTGCTGAACTCCTAGATGTCCAGACAATTGATTGGAATATTTTTGTTCTTAACAGATTTTATGATCACCACATAGTGCAGGAGATCCTTACGATCCACGTCAACCCCTCTTATATAGATGATAAACTGATTTGGACAGATACTACACATGGTAATTACACAGTTAAAAGTGGTTATCAAGCAATTCGGCAAATAGCAGTCAGCCACATTCAGTCCGAAGGTTTGCATGCTTACCAGCTCCCTCAATCACTGTGGAAACATCTATGGAAGTTGAAGATAGCCTCCAAAGTTAAATTTTTTATTTGGGCTCTATGCCATAATGTCTTACCCACAAAAGCCAACCTTTTTCATCGTAACATAACCCGAGACCCGTTTTGCCCTCTGTGTCATTATAACACACCCGAAACAACAACTCATCTATTTCTGCTCTATCCTATGATCATCTTTGTTTGGTCAGATTCGACACTAAACATTCCTATCAACATGCAGGCTATACACAACATAGAAACTTGGATTGTAGCAATGTTTTTGAATAAACAGACCTTACCTGAATCAAACACTTTGGCATACATTCTCTGGCACATCTGGAAGGCACGAAATCATTTCATTTTCCGCCAACAACAGCTGGATCCTCGCCAGGTTGTGGATACTGCTATAATAGGTGCTCGATCAGCTTTGTATTCCATTCTTAATCCTGCAGACACGGTGCGACAGATGATCAACATTGGTGAAATGTGGAGACCTCCTGATCCTAGTACATTAAAGGTGAATATTGATGGGGCTTTTCAGCCACACACCAATCTTGGGACAATAGCCAGTATATGCCGAGATCAGAATGGTAGATTGATCGACGGACTTACCAAGAGTGTTGCTGCCTCTTCGGCTCTTCAAACAGAGTTCATGGCATTGCTGATCACCCTTTGCCATCTGAAAACGATCGGTAGAAGATCATTTGATCATTGAATCGGACAGCTTGATTTTGGTTGATTCTGTCAATGATCTTACATGGCCGCTGTGGGAGGTTCGTTCCGTCTTCGAGGAAGCCACTAGTCTTTTGCAGCTTCTCCTATGTTAGGGTTAGTCATTGCCAATGGGAAGCGAATCGTATAGTGGGTTGGGCTGCAAAGGCCCATAGAAATGGTGCCCTATCCGAAAACTAGCCCATATCGCCTCCCTCTATGTTGTTAGATCTTTTAATTTTTGATGCCTGAGCAGCTGGTTATACTCCTCCGTTTTAATGAATGAAGCTCTCTTTTTGATCAAAAAAAAAAAAAAAAAAAAAACCTCTTTATTATAAGACAAAATAGACATGCGGGTTTCTTTTAGCAACATCTCCAATATAAAAACATTTATTACACTTTCAATCATTGAAAAGAAAATATTCTTCGTTTAGCAAAATTAAAACAATTGTCAAAATTAAAACTTGAATATCTAAATTACACAACTTAAAGCATCGATTGCTTCTGGTCGAGCCATGACAATCCACATTAACTCAAAAATCAAAACCATGATTATCGCATGGCTGGCCATGAATGAAAATTTATTTGAAAATGTATTGAATTTGTTTGATTAAAATTTTTACCTCACTGCTTTGTCAAAAAACGGATGAAAAAGCGCAAGTCTTTATGCATTTATTCTTTTTACATCATTGCTCATTTAAATGTTAAACCCAACCTACTTATTTATATTTGAGTTGATGTAAGTAAAGAAGGAGATAATACGATGAACTTCTAAAGTCAAGGGTTGTACGGTGGTTGGGAAAAAGGAGAGGCCAAGGAGGTAACTTATAATAAATTTTACTTACATATTAATACATAATAATTGTTTTATAAAATTTTAATTTCGATCTTTGTTGAAAATTAAATTTAAAATATTTTGAATTTTATATGCAATGGTTTTCATTCATGAGGACTACCTAGTTCTATATAAATGGTACCACCTTTCAATAATATGTCTTATAAAGAATTAATTAATATGAGGCCATTTATGGTGAAGTTCATAAGGATAGTTGCATTGGCTCTCCCCAACCTTTTTACTTATAAATAAAAATATTGAGGTAAGGACAATAGAAGTGCCACAACTCTTTTATGGAGCACACTTAAGTATCATGACTTCTTTTTTCTTTTTGCTTACTCAATGCCATATCATAGTAGAATCGATCATTTGAGTGCAAATTGTCTTATATGGATTTTTTTTTATCAATAATTTCCTATTCCACGAGATTTTTTTAATTTTTGAATTTTTTATTAATTGTCCACATTAGCGCCGACGAAGCCACACATGATGATTGATGTTCATGTCAAATTTTTTGGTGATATAAATTGAAATTGACACTTAAGTAATCAAATTTTCAAATTTGTGGCACTCATGTGAGCACTATTTGAAATTTTTGGTGCTCTTGGTGTGCTTCTCCCTAGATTTAGAATCTATCATCTTGAAGTCCAGGATTGTGGCAATCACGAATTTCTAGGTATCCGTGTCCTTAATCTTGTATATCTTTTCTAATTACTCCCATGATTATTTAGCAATTTAATGTTATAATAGACATTATATAGGAAATTTACTAAATTGTTAAGAATGTAATTTAGGCATAGGAAGTCCCATTGCTTCCAAGCCTCCAATGCCCGGAGTGTCGTGACATCTCTCTCATTTAGACTAATTATCGGGGACACCCCTGATAATTACTTGACTAGATTCAGCTTGGTCAGATAAAAGAATATCTTCTGCTGCCTCTACTTAAAGCAAACACTGGTGAATTTTGTTGGTTTCTCATTCAGTGTTACTAGATGTGAAACCATCAAAGAAGGAGAAACCATTGATTTATATCTATACCACCATAGATGGTCTCTGCCTAAAGGCTCTCAACATTGGTTGCCATAGCACCAAGCCCCAAGGTATGAACCTTTCCCCCAAGAGTGATTGAAATCACCATAAGAACATCTCTAGAAACATTTTGAGCATTAATGGGTACTTCCTTGTTATCCGCCATCTTGATAAATCCAACAAACTCCGGGTTGGTTCGGGTCACCCCCTAACCCTAGGACCAACCCGTACAGTGTCGGTCCTCAATTTTTAGGACTGAGGACCGACCCTATTGAGCCTGGGACCAAGGACCAGACTGACCCAATGGGTTCGGTCCGGTTCCAGGGTCAACCCGGGACCGATCAATAATTTTTTTCATCATGCATATACATAACTAGATCAAACACAAAGCTTCCTAGGTTGTTCTCCAACAGTAGATAAGCCACTAGGACAGAAGGAAAAAATAGGCCTAACTCTACGGTCTATCTAAATGCCCGCATTCCAAAATTGCAAGAGTCAAAGTGATTAAAATAGAATATACATTATACAGAAAAGGTATTAGTTTTACAGACAGATTATTCACCGGAGGGGGGAGAACCCATTTTTCACATTGCAAGATCTACAACGCTCCTCGGACAGTACAACAGTGTCTCGGATGTCACTGATAAAGCCTTGGCACTAGTCACAGGACATCCTTTCTGCGACAACTATAGCCTTGTCCAGCTGCTCCTGTGCTAAATCTTCCTTTTCAGCTTCTGCAGCTACTTCAAGATTTGCTCCCGAATGTTGTCGATGGTAACGCAGAACCACGACAGATATGAACGCTGTCAAGAGACCAATACCAAACTGTTAAGTTAAGTAGACACTGATGCTCTGAACAAGTTTAGTCGTCAACAACTACTTCACAAAAGTCTACACCGCGTCTTAAATTTCAAAGACTCGTCTTTTTAAGTTCACCTGTGAGCAAGTGAGTTTTTATAGTCGTCAGGTTCCATAAGGCCATGATTGCTGATGCGGCCACGATTTTCTTGTGGGAGCAAGCACCCCATGCTTCAAGAACCCACCATTTGGATATCACCCTTCACCAGGTGCTCTTGCAATCAAAAACCCATGTAGACATAAGCCAAACGAACAAAAATTGACTTCATCACACCTGAAGCTGATTCCTTGAGCAAAGCAAGAAGACAAGAAGCAGAGAGACCCTACACCAAACCAGAGTGTTGATTTCACGACATCTCTCCACAATATCAAATCAGTAATCCCTTGTCCGATTCGGTCTAGATTCCCATTGTCCCTCAGTAAAATCAATTCCTTCACAAAAAGCAAATCGAACATCCAACTTTGCAAGATTAGGAACATCCATCAACAATGCGACATTGTGCAACTAAACTATAAATACCATTACTATTAGTGCTATCGATAGACCATCTCACCATATATATTCATTCAATGTGCAAGCTCTATTTATTGATGGTATTCTCCTCGGTAAGACAATCCATATCTGAAAAAAAGAATTCATTCATTAGATCTACAAACGAATTAACAAGGAAAAAGAAATATGCATAATTTAAGCTTACCCAATTCAAACTTTTCAGCATTTTCAATACACTCTTCAACATTAATAGCCATACGAGCAGCTCTCAACCAGTCTTGAGTACAAATTCAAGCTTCCACCACTCTAGGAGTCAAAGAACTTCCAAAACCATCAAGCACACGGCCCGAAGTACTAAAAGCCGACTCTGAAGCAACGGTAGTTACAGGAATGGACAAAACATCTCGAGCTATCAAAGATAAGATTTTATATTTTGAACCAATACTCTTCCACCACATCAAAATGTCAAGATCAAGAATATCTTCAGATTCCTCTTCAAGATACCGTTCAAGCTCCGATTTGTTGTCATCTCGCCCCTTTTTCTTTTGGTGGAAAAAGTTTTTTCGCCAAGCTTTGATGTTAACCTCATCACTCTCATCATTTCCATCGATATTGGAAGCACTGCTACTATCAACAGGTATAGATTGACCACCCAAATATTGATGACCATGACTAGAAAAAGATTGCTCATAAAATGCATATAAACGCTCCAGCACGTACTTCACCTTATCATGCATTTATTCAATTTTTGCTTTATCGTCATAAATTTGCTCAAAACAGAACTTCACATAATGCAACTTTTTTGTAGGATCTAATGCCACTGCAATTAAAACCATCATGTTTACTTTATCTAAACTCCCATAGTATTTATCAAACTTCCCCTTCATCTTCACACCCATAGCTCTAAGCCTGGGATCCAAAGCATTACTTGCATCTTTCAAATATTTATATAAAAAGCTATCCCCTCAAAATAATCATTCGAAGTGGTATATAAAATCCCTGACATTTGATTGGTAGTATCATAAAATTGCTTCAGAAATTTGGAAAGAATAGTGACATTTTCCCAATCTTCACTTTTAGGAGGATCATTGCTAAGCTCAGATTGGAAAGACAAATCATCTTCTGACATCCTTTCAAAAGCTTTTCTGAATTTTATGGCCGTGTGTAACATGAGATAAGTGGAATTCCATCGAGTGGCAACATCTAAACAAACTGAACCCTTATGAGTGATTCTTTCAACCTCAATGCAATATTGGAAAGCTTTAGCTCTCATGGGAGAACTCCTCACATATCTAACAATATTTCGGATACGTGCAATAGAATCACGTACCTCAGACAAGCCATCTTTTACAATTAAGTTCAATAAATGAGCAGTGCACCTCATGTGTAAAGCCTCACCAGCTAAGACCAATGACCCATCTCTTGAAAAATGCATTATCCACTGTGATTGTAGACACACTTTTTTCTATTCCCCATTCATAGATGCATTTTTCAAGTATTTTCCCAATCTCCCTGCCCTTGTGACTATGTATCACCACAAAATTGATAATCCTTTTGTGTAATTTCCAGTCTTCATCAATGAAATGTGCAATAAGACATAAATAGTTCAGATTTTGAACAGAAGTCCATGTATCAGTCGTGAGTGCAACCCTTGATCTAAGCTTACCAAAGAAAGCCTTCAAAGAACTTTTTTCATTCATATACAACTTGATGCAATCTCTAGCTAATGTAAATCGTGGCAAATGTGTGAAGAAAGGTTGCATCTCAGTAACAAAATCACGAAATCCAGCACGCTCAACCAAAGAAAATGGTTGTTCATCAACGATGATCATCCGAGTAAGCATGTACCTAGACCGGTCTTGATCAAATTTCCATGTTGTTAAGATATTACCACTATCATTACTAGTACCAGTATCTCCCCTTGCCATGCCAAGCACATTTGCATCACGTGGTGCAAACAATTTTTGCCTCTTATCTATATTGGGAGGATACTTATTGCACTTTTTCAAATACTTCAACATTGTTGAAGTACCATTGTTAACAGTAAATGAGTACTCCTTTCCACAATGAATGCACTTTACCATACATGTTTTTTTTTTTTTTTGTCTTCTCATCTATGATTCTTGAAAAATTATCCCACGCAATAGATTTATCCGTTTTTTCGCTTCTTACAAAGAGGAGGATGATTAGTGGATACCTTGGTTGACTCTTTTAAGTTTTCTTCACATCCATGGCTAGACGATTCCATCATAGGACTGATCTCGTAGCATCCCTCCACTTCAGTTGAAATATTATCTAAATCCATCAAGTTCACCTGAATATTTAAGTACCAGCACGTAAGCTTCAGCGCTGCACTCACTGATGAAACAAAAAATATCAGCTATGGTTTCATTTTTGAGGTGGCAACATCAAATAGCTATTCAGAAACTACATGCAGCAAATAATAGAAAAATGCAACATCAAATAGCTATTTATATGTTGGGTGGTTGAGAACCGTGACCGCTACTAGTCTTGACAAGGAAAAGGTTGAGGGGGGAAAAGAAATTTTACCAGAAAGAAAATGCAGAAGTTAAGTGATAAAGAAAAAGGGATCTTTAGAATGATTTCCCTGAAGAGAAGGAAAATTGACAAACTTGGGATCTACGGAAAGTTATTCATGTTAGGTAAGGTTGTACCACTTTTCAAGGGTGTGATTCATTCAAATTAGTAGTAGAATAGCACGTTAGAACCTTTTGATAGGCACTTCACTAGATCCGAATATTTGCCAATATGAGGCATCGAGTAGAATTTATGAAGGCCTAAACATAGTAAGAGGAGCTGAAGTAATCAACAAAATCATAAATTGAGGTCAAAAGAGCAAAAGGACAAAAACGCCCAAAAAGAAAAAGTGGGCATTTCATTCTGAAATTTAATTATTATTCAGATTAAACTATAGCTACGTAGCATCCATAGTTACTCGATAATGATGAGTTCATAAAGTTTAGAGAGTTTGCCGGTGCATATCTATAATAAAGTGATTTTTACCTTGCCACACGACTCCCAAGTCAAGTGAAATTGGCTTGATTCTTGTGCCAAATTAAGTCAATTCTCTGGGAAAGTCGTTAGCACTACAATGATGGAGCCTACAACCAATAGAAAAAGCCAATTTCTTGGAAAATCCACAGGACAATTTGAACCCATACTTGTAGGAAATTCTTATTTCATCCCAAAATGCTACAATTTTTTTTTAGCATTACCAATTGTATGCTCATTGTCAAATTGAGTGGCCTTGCTTCAGTTGCTAAACCCATGAGCCTGCTCTTTTTAAATTAGGAAATACACAAAAGAGACAGCCAAGAAGTTGATCCTCTTGTGATATACGCACAACTTCAAATTATTTTTCCTGACTTCGATTGATCATGTCTCCCACGGTATACAATCGTGAACTTAGCTCAAAGACTGGTCTCCAAAATGCTTGTGCGCTACTATGATTGGGTCAGCAAACAGAGAGTAGAGGGCATGACGACTGACGAGAGGCAGACAGTCCAGGCAAGTCCCCCTGTTGTAAGTGAGAAACTTAAAAAACAAACAGAAAAATGTGTTCCCGAGTGAGTAATTAAAATAGATAAAAATGCCAAGGAATGTACCTCCATTAAGAGCCAACCTATTGATCAGCAAAGTAATTCAATTGTTGCACTGGAAAAGACAACGAAAATTACATCATATGGGCTTGACTACGATGAAGTTGATTGTTTTTCTCAAGACATCTAGTGTTGGGAATGTTTGACAATGGCGTTCATGTTCACCCATCATCAAATGCTTTTCAGAAAATCCTTTGCAGAGCAAAGGAGAAGATACTTCAGGTAGCTTTCATACACTTGCAGCCATGTTCCTCAATCAGCAAGCCGTCCCTCTGTTATTTGCATGTAAGAAGCAGAGCAAATACACCAAATATGTAATCGACCTATGGTGATAATTTGAGTACATAGCTCGACCCAAATATTCTCCACTACTGATTCATATACCATCCGCTTCAAGGTATGCCTCTTCTTTGAAATATCTATGGTCAATAGGACATTGTAAGGATCATATTGTGAAAAAAAAAACTGTATAACAGAAAACTAGGATCTCTCTCTTAAAGCACATACACAATAGGCTAATAAGGATTTATGACATAATATACTTCATTACAAAGTAAATTTATTGCTATTAACATCTATTTAATTCAATATCATCCTTAGACTGCTTAATCATTTGTATGAATTTCACCTGTTCGAATAACATTAGGCACCAAAAGCACTAACAGACGAGTATACATACCAGTTAAATACACAGACCTCGTACCGAACCTAGATATAGGAGGATCAAAATCCACCTTCCACCTGTCCAAATATTTGCTGTCTTGGCAGGTTCGATATAGTGAACTATCTCCCAGATTTAAAACAACTTCATTAATGGGACATGAGACTCAGTGAGATGACGATTGGAAGGAAACTTGGCGGTAATCTGATTTACTCTGCATCACATTTCAGATGAAAAAGTGGACAGATCTCAGAGACAATGGAGAGTTCTTCTAGAAAAGGAAGAAGTTCCATTTGTCACAAGATATTTGACCCACAATTCCATTGTTGCTACATCTGTAGAAAAACCCCTTTCAACCATTTCACCAACAAGTTGCGTGGCTCTAGTATTTTTGTTATCTCTTACTAGTCTTTGGATGATTGTGTAATAAGTGACCCCATCTGGGAGGTCATAGGGACTAATACCCAGCCAAACTGGTCATGTACACGAAGCTAACATGGAAAAAAAAAATCAACACAAATCAAGAGCATACATGAGGTTGAAGATCTCAAATGAAGCACAAAGTAGAACTCACTAGCCAAGTTGTGTTCGAAAAGCAAGGGCGAGCCGAGCATTAGGGTTTCTAATTAGGGCTTCTTCTTTTTCCTTCTGATTTACTCGGCGATAAGCGAGGTGACCGACACGAGTGGCGAGCGGCAAGTGCGAGCATCGAGTGGGGCGAGCGTCAACTGGCGAGCGGCAAGAGTTGAGCGAGGCTAGCGGCGAGCGGCGAGCGTTAAGCAAGGCTAGCGTTGAGTGGCGAGTGGCGAGGGTTGAGCGAGGCCAGCAAAGGGCGAGTAGCAAGTGGCGAGCGGAGCGAGCGGTGAGCGGCGCGAGCGGCACGGGCAACCAGAGGCAAGCGGCGGGGGCAACCAGAGGCGAGCAAGGATGTTGCTACTTTTGATTTTGGCAAATTTGAAGAACAAAGAAGACAAAATGGAAGAGAACATACTTTGGGGAAGGAAGCCGCGAGGAGATTTACGGCATAGACTTTGCACCGTTTTGGATGTTGCGAGTCCGTGACTGTGAAGACTCCATGGTCTTCACGGTGAAGAACACTCTGGATTGTGGGCTCTGGAGAACATACTTTGGAGTTTGGACTGTGGAGGAGGGCGCTGTGAAGACCTTGACAGTGTAAACTTCACGCCTTTTGGATGTCGTTTGTCCATGATAGTGAGCTGAGGAGTCAACTTTAACATAATTTTACTTAGGTTTGACCATTTGAATATATAAAAGAATTATTCCTTACAAAAAAAATATATATATATATATATTATAAATAATATAATATAAATAATATACAAGGTTGGTCCGGGTTGGACCGATCCAAAATTCTTAGGACCGATGACCAACTCGCACAGTGTTGGTCCTAGAATTTCAGGACCGAGGACCGACCCAGTCCTCTTGGGAACCGGACCAGGACCGGCAGGGTTGGGTTGGTCCAGGGTCGACCCTAGACCACTGCTCACTCGTACAACAAACATGGAGAGATAAATAATTGCCTTAAGATTATGGGAAAGTTAACAAATTTGAGGAAAGATGCGTAACGCTATTTATTGTAACTAGAAAAACAAAAATAGAGATTACAAGCTGAGAATGTGATAACAAATTTAATATCCACCATGCCAATGTATATATTATATTTACAAGTAAAGATGATTGTTACAAACCAAATATAGATTTGCTAGATGCTATAAACTCGTGAAAGAATTAAACAAAAGGTGAGGTACCGCTAACTGAATTTCCTTAGAGCGATTAGTTCCTGCCAATGATGTTAAGTGGTTTCATGAATTATACTTTCCAAGGGACAATGCCCTGTATCTCTTTGTATTAGCACTACAGGAATAAGGCTCTGTTGAACACTTCTCAAAAACATTACACTTAGAATATGACTTTCTAAAGAAGAATTTTTATGCAAAATGACTCTCTGTCTAGGACTAAATAGACTCGTCTATTTAAAGACAAAGAACTCTATTATCTAAGTTGAAGACGCATTTAAATCGATGTCAGAGAGGTGAAGACACGTCTCGATTAACACTTCCATTAACTCATCCATTAATGTCAATTAAAGTTGCAGCATGTGAACTAAAAAGACACGTGAATTGAAGAGACGTTTCATTGGTGTTAAGCCATTAATAACCTATTATTACAACAAAACCCACACACATAGGGGGCCCAAAGAGGGATATCCCTTTTGAAACTTCCGAGCAGCTCTATCTTTCTTTCTTTGTTTTTTGTTTTTTGTTTTTTTTTGGGGGAGGGTGGGACGGGAGGGAGAGAGCTTTTGGAACTGGGGCGCCCAAAGAGGCTGTCCCTTTCGAAACTTGGGCGCTAAACTCTATAAACTCTTAGCCCATCTTCTGTGCTCGACTAGGTTAGAGAGAGAGAGAGAGAGAGAGAGAGAGAGATCTTTATAAGCTATTGACCCATCTTTTGTTCTTGAATGGGCTTCCGTTAATAAGCCCACTTACATCTGGAGAGAGAGCGAGAGAGGGAGCGACGAGGATGGGGAGGCAGTAGGGTACAAAGGGTTCGTTCGGTTTGGTTTTACCAATGCCCTATGAGACTCCAAAATTTCTTGGGGTACAAAGGATGACGATGATGTTTGATAAACTTTTTGGAGAGTTTTGGGGAAATGTAAGTGTTGTACGATATGATTCAAATCGTTGATAGACAAAGAATCTTATTTATTTTAGGATTAGAAAGATAGGAGAATATTTCTTTTCCTTTATTAATCTCTTTCTTTGTAATTAAATACAGCTTTTGTACACAACAGAAATACACAATCAATACAACAATTTCTTCCCTTCGCGTTGCTTCTAGTCTTTCTCGATTCCTTTTCTTGGTCTTCTGACATGGTATCAGAGCTTCCTGTGATTCTGGTATAGCTTCCGCATCTATCTTTCCTGATTGCATTGAGGAACTGTATCCTGAAAAACAGTTGCCAAAAGGAATCAATCTCCTTTGAAGAATTTTTCTCTGATAATGAATACATCAGAAGCTCTCACCTTTGAACCAAACGACCAACCAGTGAGGGATGCAACGCCACATAGTACACACAATCCAGATTCAACCGTTGTGACGACTGTGGCAGGGCAACAGCTCAGCCAAGGCCAGATCCAGCCCCCACACATGCAATGGCAGAATTTTCCAGCTCAGTTCAACCTGGGGCAACCCTATTCGGGCCATCCTTACCAGTGGATGCCATATCCATGGATCCATGGGATAAACCCATATACATCACAGCCGGGGAATCAAAGCAACTTACGAACCGACGGAGGCGCACCAACCATAAGTGGGGCAGGCTCTACCTTCGGCTCGGAGCAGACGGGCGGATCTAGCAATTCAGGGGGAGCGAATCCCCATCATCAAAATTTCTTTAATGCGGGTCAAGAAGACGGAGCAAATGTAGGGCGAATACCTACCCATCTTTTTCACCTGGTTTTTTTCCTTACCGATCCTTGCCTGCCGGAGGACGGCGGAGCCCGTGACCCTTTGTACACGACGAACGCCGACGGACCAGAACTGAAACTGATCAATCAGCAATTGACGGGTCCGTAGAATTATTCGACTTGGTCTCGGGAACTCGCGTGCCCCGGTAACAAAGGATAAGGAAAGCTTTCTGGATGGAACAATTCCGGTCCCAACCGACGAGCGAATGGCTCGTTTTTGGAGAAAATGTAATCAACTCGTTAGAACTTGGATTGGGAATTGTATCTCACCCGAAGTAGCAGCGGGCTTCCGCCAACAAAGATACGAAAGAGATGTGGCATAATATTAAAGAAATGTATGGAAAGCTAGATCAGGTCAGGATCTTTTCCATAACACAGCAAATTTCAGAATTGAAGCAAGGGAATATGAGCGTCGCAACAGTTTACAATAAATTGCCGGCACTCTGGAACGAAATGGAATCGGTCGAAGAAAAATTTGAATGGCCCGAACCGATTCTCCAGCAGTACAAGATCATGCGCGAGAGAGAAAAAGCGATTGGGTTTCTCCTAATCTTAAACGAAACATACCTCTCGTTTCGTTCTCAGATCCTAACAATGGATCCCATGCCTAATCTTGGCCGGATCTACCAGCTCGCCGTCCAGGAAGAGAGCCAGCAGAGGACGGCGACTTCTGGAAGAGGAAGCGAGGCGATGGCTCTGGCCGCCAGAGGCCATTATCGCCCCCCACAGAGAAACCCTAGATTCGGAGGAGGAAAGGGGGCGATTTCGTCTAGAGGCCGAAACCCTAGCTCCTTTTTAAATGAGCAGATGGACGGCTCAGATCTCAGCGGACGATCAGACGGTCCTTCTTTATCATCGACTGGGCTCTTCTCGGATGGCCCACAAGACATCTTCGCTGGCGCATATGGGCCGCACGAAATCAACGGGCCGTGAGGAAAGTTTCAAGTGCACGAACATGGGCCGCGAGGAATCCAGCCCACTGGACCAGAAGCACTGTATGGGCCCACTTCGGCCCAAATTTTCCAGCCCAACAACAGATTCCTTTCAAAATCCAATAGCCAAAAAGGAAGAGGTAAATTGTATTGTGATTATTATAAAAGACCGCATCATACAATTGAAAACTGTTGGAAATTACATGGGAAACCTAGAGAAAAAGAACGAGGAAAATCTTCACAGGTTTTTCAGGCACTGAGTCATCCAACAGAAAAATCAGTTACCCAAGAGCATTATCCGGAACTGATGAGGGCTTTGAAAGGGTTGGATGCATCTGATAAGGCTGGGAGTTTCACAGGTACATCTTATTGCTTGATGAATTCAATTTCGAAGAATGCATGGATTATAGATTCAGGTGCTAATGATCACATAGTCTGTGATAAGGATTTCTTTACTAAAATCCAAAAATTATCCTTTCCTATATCAGTACAACTTCCAAATGGAAATTCCACACAAGTTGTCATGACTGGCACTGTGAATCTTAGTCCCCTCATTACACTTCGAAATGTGCTTTATGTGCCTGAATTCCAATTCAACCTCATATAAGTTAATCAAGCTTCTAAAGAAAATTCATGTCGTGTCCTATTCACTCCAGATAATTGTTTCTTTCATGCCCTTTCAACTGGCAAACTGATGGGCTTGGGTAAAGCTTATCAAGGGCTCTATTTTTGGATGGATTTTCCTAGCAATTTCAATTTGTCGTCTGTTGAATTCAATAACTCATTGTGTAACTATGTTATCAATGACAAGAATTTCCTTCATCATAAAAGATTGGGACATAGTGCCTTATTCCCTTGTCCCTAGTGTCCTATCTGTCCATTGGCAAAGCAAACAGGTGCTTCTTTTCCAAATAGCAATTCCCGAACATATAGTATTTTTTCGTTGATTCATGCTGATGTTTGGGGACCCTATCATACTGAGAATCATGATGGGTCAAGATATTTCCTCACAATTGTTGATGATTTTTCTCGTGCGACATGGATATTCCTCATGCAATCCAAGAATCAAGTATTTACTCACCTACGAATATTCCTTACCTTGTCTAAAACTCAATTTGGAAAAGCAGTCCGTTGGGTTAGAACTGACAATGGAAAGGAGTTCTTTAATAGTGAGTGTGCTTCTTTATTTTCACTGAATGGAATTCTGCATGAGAGATCTTGCACTTATACACCACAGCAAAATGGTGTTGTTGAGAGGAAACATCGTCACCTTTTAGAAGTAGCACGTGCCCTCAAGTTTCAAGCATCTATTCCTGAGAATTTTTGGGGAGACTGTGTAGTTACAGCAGCATATTTGATTAATCGCATGCCCTCACGTATTCTGAAAGGAAAGACGCCATTTGAGATGTTATATGGAAATAAACCAAATATGAGTCATCTTAGAACTTTTGGGTGTCTCTGTTATGCCACTACAATGGGGCACAAGGATAAGATGGCACCACGAGCTAGTGAGTGTATATTTATGGGATATCCCACCTTGCAGAAGGGGTTTCGGATTTATGCACCATCCACAGGAAAATTTTTCGTAAGCAGAGATGTTATTTTTCATGAGGATATTTTTCCTTTCCGAACTCTTATTTCTTCCACTGAAGATGAGAAGCCGGGAAATTCAAAATTCTTATTGGATGAAGATACTATTCCGGAAAGTACATTTCTCTCTACTCCTCTTCAAGGGCCAACTGGTGAATCACCTACACTGCCTATTGAGAAATCTACGATTCACTCCAATGAAGAGCCTCACATAGAAGAATCAGCCCAATACATTGAAGATTCAGGATCAACACCTGTGAAGAAGAGCCTTCTTCAAAGTGCAACAAGAAATTCCACGGCGTTCCAAAGAGAGCGGCTTGTCCACCGCTTGGATAAAGGATTACATATGTGGTTCTTCCAGATCTTCAGGTACTCGTTATCCTATCTCGTCTTACGTCTCATTTGATAAGCTATCAGCAAAACATTTATGTTGCATGAGTCGAATTTCTAAAGAACGAGAACCTTCTAGTTATATTGAAGCTAAGGATGATCCTCTTTGGCAAAAAGCCATGGAGGCCAAATTAAATGCCTTGACGGAGAATCATACTTGGGATGTCGTGACAATGCCTGATAATCGAAAACCCATTGGATGTAAGTGGGTTTACAAGATCAAGTACAGGGCAGATGGTTCTGTGGAAAGATATAAGGCTAGGTTGGTAGCCAAAGGATTTACTCAGCGATAGGGTTTTGACTACCATGAAACCTTTTCACCTGTTGCAAAAGATGTGACAGTTCGATCTTTCCTATCAGTTGCTGCTTTTCGTGACTGGCCATTACATCAAATGGATGTACATAATGCCTTCTTACATGGTGATCTGGATGAAGAAATCTATATGGATCTTCCACCAGGATTACGGAGACAAGGGGAGACCAAGGTATGTCGTCTCCGCAAATCTCTTTATGGACTGAAGCAAGCCTCTCGACAATGGTACGCCAAGTTCACTAACGCACTTACGGCTGCTAGATTCAAACAGTCCAAACATGACTATGCCCTATTCACCTGGACAAAAGGTATGTCATCTATTTATTTGATGATTTATGTGGATGACATTCTTATCATGGGAAATGATGATTCTGCTGTAAAGAAACTTAAAAGGCATCTGCATTCCACTTTCCACATCAAAGATCTAGGGCCACCTAAGTATTTTCTTGGAATTGAGATAGCTCGTTCAGATCAGGGGATTTCTCTCAGTCAGAGAAAATTCATAATGGAAATCATATCAGAAACGAGATTATCAGGTTGTAGGCCAGCCATTATCCCTATTGAGCAGAATGCTAGGCTGACATCTGTTGACTATGATTCTGGCAATTCCTCTTCTTCTGATGATCCATTATTGAGAGATCCGTCGGGATATCATAGACTGGTAGGGAAACTTATATATTTAACTATGACCAGGCCAGACATCTGCTATGCAGATGTACTCTCACCAGTTTATGCACAGTCCGAAACAATCTCATATGAATGCAGCATTGAAGATTGTGAAATACTTGAAGACATGTCCAGGATTGGGGATACTCCTTTCTCGAAAATGCAACATGAAAATGATGGCCTACTGTGATTCAGATTATGCCACATGTCCTATGAGCAGGAGATCCATCACCGGTTATTGCATCAAGTTTGGGGAATCATTGCTTTCATGGAAGACAAAGAAGCAGTCTACTGTATCTCTATCTTCAGCTGAAGCTGAATATCGATCCATGGCCAAGACTGTTTGTGAAATAGTTTGGCTAAGGGGTTTACTTCAGGATCTTGGAGCAAAAATTGAAGGATCGACTACACTTTTTTGTGACAATGATTCAGCTTTAAAGCTTGCAGCAAACCCTGTGTTGCATGAGAGGACAAAACACATAGAAGTCGATTGCCACTTTACTCGAGAGAAAATTCAAGAAGGAATAATCGAGACAAAAGGAATCAGGACTTCATAGCAACCAGCGGACATATTTACTAAACCTCTTTGTCAAAGACAACATGCATATCTTCTGAGCAAGCTTGGTATCTTGGACATCTACAAGCCACCAGCTTGAGGGGGAGTGTTGTAAGATATGATTCAAATCGTTGATAGACAAAGAATCTTATTTATTTTAGGATTAGAAAGATAGGAGAATATTTCTTTTCCTTTATTAATCTCTTTCTTTGTAATTAAATACAGCTTTTGTACACAACAGAAATACACAATCAATACAACAATTTCTTCCCTTCGCGTCTACTCTTTCTCGATTCCTTTTCTTGGTCTTCTGACAGTAAGTGCATTTTCTATATAACTTGATGTGCTTGTTCCACATGGAGAGAACAAGACACGTGCATTGAAAGGATACACGTTCCATGTGAAATTTGCTTGTGCTGTATAGTATATACAGACATATAAAGCCCACATAATTAAAGAAATTGTAACATATAGTTCTTTTGTTTTTATCTCCTTTGCCTTGTCCATTAAGCAGAGCCCCAAAAGATCAAACATCTCGTCCGAAAGTATACATAAATGAGCAACCACCTCAGCTCTTCGGGGCAGGGTCAGAACCATGATGCCTTCACTCGTAGGTTTGTTATTATATCCTTCGGTGATTCTGGCTGACGATAAGAAATGGATCAGATTTAAAACACAAGAAGGATTGCCCTCGGATGATAATCAAGTTCGTCAATTTGTGGAGTCAAAATTACTACACGAGGACGGATGATGCAACGGTTACCCTGCTTTCGGAATCGGCATCGTCCAAGATACAGCAGGAACTTTCTTCGGTTGTGGTGGTCGAAGTTCTCAAGTTAGAGTAGGAGGTAGTTCTCCATATATTCTCTTCTCTCCACGTAGTCATATCATTAAATTGGAAAATAAATTGAAAAAGACATTGCGGTGACTGATCCAAAAGGGCGATATTATTCTAGAGGCGTGCTGCTTGTGTAAATTTTGTGCCGCGTGCCAGAACTCGCAAAACAAAACTGGATATCTAGATGGCAATAAGAGTTCAGGAGAAGTATCAGTTTCATGACGCAGATTATTAGTTATAGCAGCTTCTCATTATGTTGTGTCCTGAGACTGAACCCTCAGACGGAATTTGTTTCCGCAGTTTAATGAGGTTTCCCTAATGCAAAACTTAACGACATCTTCTCAGCATTTGCCATTGAAAACTTCTATATTCTTGTACGGTCACAGACCAATCTGGGACGGGAGGAAAGGTTGTTAAGATGATGTTTATAGCTTGGGTTGTCTAATGCAAAGCAAAGGTAATGAATCCATTTATCAAACGTTGGTCCCTCCTTTTGGTTTTCGTTTGCTCAATTTTCCAAACAAAAGCAGTGATAGATACTTCGATTCAAGAGGCTGACGGGAGCTTAATCTCGAGTAAGATATAGAGAAATGCTTGGAAATCAGCTTAAATAACCTTGCTTTGACTAGAAGATGGCTGAGATCGGCTTGGAAATCAAGGCTCTGAAATTTAACGTTTTGTAACTTCCAACTACCTATGTTTAGTTTTTGCTCGAGATCCATTGGATTTTTCACAAGATTTGACAAAATCAAAATTTTGTTGTCGACTGAATGTATGTGTAATCACGAATTTTTCATTAACTCGGTACTTTCCTCTACTCATTTCGTACGATAATAAAATGGCGACTGAAAACTAGCGGGGAGTTGTGCCCTGAGGTCTTGTTTTTCGTAATTTTCAAAGCAAATTAAGATTATATCCATAAATCACTCAGGCGGTTAACCTAAATGGGTTACTTGTCTTCCACAAAGTTGATTTACAATGTAAGCAAATTGCCAAACGGTTCATGTCACATTGCATGGTTACAAAATGTTTGGTGTCGAGATTTTCTAGCTGCTAACATTATGGTGGAGTTGTGATAACAAGCTCTCCAACATCAGACTTTCGGGTCGTAAGTGGTACAAAGTAATTATGACTCAAATCAAACATTCCGTAGTGGATATGAGACTCCTATGATAATGACTAAAAAGGGTTGCTAGTGTTGATCGGTTCTCCCCGCCTTTTTACTATTAGAAGAAGATTAAAATGCATAATTTGCCAACTAAACAATCGAATTGACAATACAGAAAGGCCGAAAAACCCCAAAAACATTATAGAATGCATAAAGCTATAGAGGCCCCATAACGATACATATAAGAGCCAAGGCCTAAAAAGGCCCACATAAAGAGAAGGCCGTGGAAATGAGCCGAAAATGAGTATATACTTTGAAGTCCTAGCAGCACCCGCCTTCGCAACTCCCTCTGGGGTGACAGAAGCTTCGACGAGAGGCACGGCCGCAGACAATGGTGGTGATGTGCACGGTAGTACTGAGGTCTTAGCACGAGGCCAATATTATAGGGATGACGATTGCTTATATATCTTTAGAAATAATTAGTTAATGAAAAATATTTTCATTATCGATAACATTTCATAGCTAAACATTATCAAGACAATAGAAATATTTTTCTTTCATTCATCTTTAGAGTGATATAAGCGATCATATATAAGAAAATATTTTTCAAATTATTTATTCTTTAACGAAATGAACGGAAACTCAATATACTAAAATTTTCTCAAGACATGTCTTGCCTTGAGAGCTATGTCGTAGTGATGATTAGGGGTGAGCGGTTCCAGGTTCCGGTTCGGTTCCATCTGGAACCTGGAACCTACTCTCGGGTACAGGTTCCTCAAAATGAGGAACCTGGAACCTACCCGTGGGAACCGAGAACCTGGAACCTACCCTGTCACAGGTTCCAGGGTCGGTTCCAGGTTCCAACAGGTTCCTTTTTTTTTTTTTTGTTATTTTCAGATTTGAATTATAACATATGCGCACGTTACCCAATAAAACTATAACGTACGCGCACGTTACCAAAAAAAAAAAAACTATAACATATGCGCACGTTACCAAAAAAAACTATAATGTACGTGTATATTACACGGTAACTTCCCATTGACATGTTATCTTGATACATTAACTTCGCACTGCACAACAATAATAGAATATAATTAGAAATTTCAAAACAAATAGCAAACTAGAAAGTAGAAATAAAACACCACTAGAACAAGAATGTCTAGAGGTACAAGTTTTGAAAAAAATTTCGATTAAACCCTTAAATGAACTCAGAAAATTCTGAAATTTGGACACGTTGTATTTAAGACCTAGAGGTACAAGTTTCATGAAGAAATCGTAGTTCAATTCGTTCTGGATTAAAAGATAAAATCGATTTACTTTTCCTATTCTCTACTTGCACAGTTTTTGAACAAATTTTGGTTAAATAGGCAAATGAACTACAAAAATTACGACATTTAAATATGTTGTAGGGAAGACATGAAGAGAGATATTTCATTCAGAACACATTTCCAAAAGAACCTCATACAAAATGATATAGTCCACGCATTGCAACTTACAAGATCTGAACACATCAGATTGCACAGTTTTAGAAAAATTTTCGATTAAATACCCAAATGACCTTCAAAAATTATGAAATTCGACTATGTGATAGCCAAGACCATAAGGTAGATACTTCATGAAAAAATCAAAGTCAAATTCGTCCTAGATAATTAAATATGGACGGTTAAAATCCCTGTTCGTAGTACCGTAATTACAGATCTAACCATCTCCAAAGGACCACAATTTCACCTACCTATTCTTGTTTTTTTTCTCTAAATTTTTTATATGTGGTACCTCAGGATGTCCTTTACAACTTTTGTTAAGAAACCGAAGTGAAATTTCGACAAAAAGGTTGCCTTACAGTCCATGTATTCATCAAGGGTCGGTCCCAAAATCTCTAGATCCAGTCTTTCCAAAGAATAATGATTTCACCCACTTATACTTGTTTTTTTTGTCCCAAATTTGAGTATGTTATACTCCAAGAAGTCCTTTACAACTTTCATTTAGAGGCCAAAGCCAAACTTCAACTAGAACATCACATACAAGTCACTAGAACATCCAAGGTTGAGTTTTTTCTGCCCTAAGTAACCGGTTCCGATTCCGGTTTCGAAACAGGTTCCGGTTCCAAAATCGGTTCCGGTTCCGGTTCCGCTTGGAACCGGAACCGGAACCGGAACCGGTCCCCCTTGGAACCGGGAACCGAACCGGACCCTCCTCCGGTTCGGTTCCGGTTCCCGGGTAACCCGGGAACCGCGCTCAGCCCTAGTGATGATGACGAAGATAAACGAATATTGTGAGATATTTGATTGTTCATAATTTGGAAACGGACACGCGAGTTGATATCACTTGTAAAATATATATATCTTGAAAATCTAACCAGGCAAGAAAAAGTCGTTCTACCATCAAAGGATAACCTTTTCATTCCTTAAAAGGACCAAATTCTCGAAAAAGGGTTATGGAATACACCATCGGCATACACTAGACCTTTAACTTAAACCAATTTTTTAGGTGAATTATTTTATGATCATCGACGTAAAGGGTCTATTTGATAACCCAATTAAGTACTTAATATTGAAAAAAGAAAATCAGCACTTCCACAAAGATTAAGCTTGTTTGGTGATCGTAACTATTAACTAATAATGATTTAAAATATTCAATTAAATAACAAAAATCACTTATCCGGTTAAGTAAGGAAGGGGTTTCTAACCAATTATAAGTAGAAAAATAATTGACGGCAAGTAGAATCTCACCATTTATTTGTTAACATATATCAATAATGATCACAATTCCATGTATTTTAAGAAATTATTAATATTCAGTTATTATCGAACAACTTGTAAATTCTATTTTCAGTATTTACGTTTCAGTTTTATCAAATGTGCCCTAAGAGAAGCATGGTCAGCATCATAAATTCACTCACTCACGCAACTTCGAGGAAGAAGACATTTCCGAGAGAGAACTTTTGCGGAAGAAGAATGTTAAGAAATTAATAATGTGTTCCAACTTGATTCATTGGATCGTGGAATCGTTTCCTCTCACGAGTCACGAGGATTGGGAGAAACGGAGATCTACCTTTGCGGCCAAGTCCCTGTCGTCTCCACTTTTCTTACAAAGTCCTTTTACTTACACTAAAAAATTTAATCAAGTCCCTCGGCACAAAACTCGATCAAATATAACTGGCGTGACCCTTGAAAGAAGCACAAGAGTAATGTTAATTCAATTTTAACTATGTGGACACCCGTCGAGGAGCAGCAGATAGTGAGTGAATTGAATTTTTTTCAATTTGCATTTGTTCACATACATGGTGGGTGTTTAGTAGGCGATATTCAATCCACCTCACGCTTTGGTTTCTTTTGCAAAAGAAAATGAGAGAGAGAAGGGAGAGAAGAAGGGGTGGGGGAGGGGCTGGGGTGTGAACGCGCAGAGATGTTTGACGGGAAATCTAAATTGGTCTAATGGGCAAAAGTCAAGTCTGTTGGACCCATCTGGATATAATTATGGGGGTGGAAAGTTCTATCTACACGAAGGTCAACCCATTTTGTTTCTAGAGTCTTTATTTTCTTAGGAGTTTATGTACATCCTCCCCTAGCATCCGTTGATCTTGATCTTCAAGCTCCGCGGGACCAGAAGTTGGAGACTCTTTTCACCAGCGCCTCCCAACACGCAAGCATAATACCTTTGCCGTTCCGTGCGAAACGTGTCCACAACTTTTCAGACAAATATCCAGCCGGTCCACAGTGAGGGACATGATCAGTCATCATAAATAACCTGAGTTTCTTCATCTTTTTGAACGACTTTGCATGCAAAACCAAGTCTTCTACATGGATCTTGTCTAGTTTAATGCCTTCAATGGCATTTGTTCCCTGTTAGTGTGCAATAGAAATTTTTATGCATGTTGCAAGCACTTGAAAATAAAAACGGTTATCTAGGTTGTTCCCCCCACAAAAAAAGTCTAACTCTAACGATAATATTTAAATTTGGTTTGAAACCATGCTGGTCTAAAAACCATTATAACACAAGCAGTTTCTAAATGAAGATATACTTCTTATGATGAAAGGGCAAAAGTGAGGATTTATGATAGGTTGTATAACCGTCAATTTTGTTTAAAAATAACATTAACAAAGTAGAAAATAAATATCTCAAACCCTAATGTATTCCTTAAATCCTAAGTGGCAATAATAAAAATCTTGTTTGTCTCTCTCTTAATTATGCAATCTTAAGTTTTAAAAGCATGTGTAAATATGAAGTCCGCAAAAAGAAGATATACATATGCATTCAAATTAGTTTTTCTTTAGGACATGCTTAAACTTACCAAATTTTGCCTAACCACTTGTAGAGCATCCTCGTGACACCATATTCTGCTTCGCTTACTAGGGTTATTAGGGCACTCTTGAATCACGATCCATCTACCAATTTCTTGAAGCAAATCATGCATCCATATTTTTTTATTTTCATCAATGTATACAAGTGACTTTTGAGCCAAAATCTCAATCCCACTATTGGCTAGGATGCCACATTGTTCTAGGGACTTGATGATCTCTTCTTTGTCATATCCATTGAGAAAACATGCAATGTCAAGAAAAATTGTCCTCTCATTGGTCTCTAAGCCATCAATAACAATCCTCAGTATTTCATGAACATTTCCTTGAGGGATTTCTTTTAGTCGATCAAAAGCTCCTTGCCATTCCTTGACGCTTTTTCCATTCAAGAAAGAACCCATCACAATGAGTACCAAAGGAAGCCCTTTAGAAAAACTAGTGAAACAATTTGAGAGCATCTTATAATCACTTTTGGGATATCTTTCTCGGAATGCATTCCAACTAAAAAGCTCGAGAGCTTGATCATCATTCAATGGTCTTACCTTATAGATTTCCTCACTTAGACCAATTAAGGTTTCTTCTTGTCGAGGGATCAAAATAACTCTACTCCTCATGCCTAAGTTTATATCCTCAATTAGGTGGCTTAGTGGATCCAACAGCCCTTCAACATCATCAAACACCAACAAACTCTCTTGTTGTGAAGCTTACTCCTAATCAAGTTTGTTACTGCATGAATACTGTTGCCAAACTTTGAAACTTTATTGCCGAGAATGTCAGGAAAAAGGGTCTCTTGCATTTTAACAAGTCCATCTTGGCTCGTTACATCCTTCACATTCACAAGAAAGCAACTCCTCTCAAATTGATCTGCAATTTGGTGGTACAAAGCTCTCACAATTGTAGTCCTACCTATCCCCCTCATGCCAGAAATTCTCAAGATTCGGACCTCCTCAACCTCTAATTGGAGTAAGGAGAACAAGGCTTGTACTTGAGAATCTAACCCAATTGGATAGAAAGTAAGCAGGCTCATGTATGAGCAGCTCAATCTTCTTGAGATTTTCTCCACAACAGATTGGATAAATTCAGCTTCAAGTCTGCAAATTTCAACAACTAAATGGTGTGACTTTGGCTATTCATGCTCGTAAAAAATTGAAAAGATCAATAAGGTTATATTCTCTAACTTAAAAGTATCATCCATTTAATCTAATTTACTATCAGATATGAAAGAAAATAGGGGCAAGTGAGAGATTGACATATGCTCTCATAATGGTAGTACATCTTCCTCTCATGTTTCTGCTACTTTTTAGTTGATGGGAAATGATAGATTTCTGAAACAAACAAGAGAAAAGCTTTTTGCTAATCCTTAAAGCAAAAAAATAAAAGAGGGATAGTTACAAGTATATGAAAAAATTCTCTAAGCTCACCGAAAAGGAGGTTCTGCTAGAGAGTATCTTGACCAGAAAAGGAAAAAAAAAAAATCGAAAGTCGAGAGAGAGAGAAAGAGAGATTTAAAAGCTTTAAGAGCGGGCAATCTTAGATAGAAGAAAAAAAACTGGAGACCGAACTCTCTTCCAAGCCCTTGCTAGGTACCACAGGTCCACAGTCCAAACAATACAAAGACTGACAACTTTTTTGCCTCTGACAGATAGGTCATTCCATAGCGGATAGCTTTGGTGGCGAAGGGAAAGGTTGCACCGCAGCTAGGGTTTCCCATGAGAAAATATTCAGTGGTTTAATATCACCATATCAACATCCTACGTGGCACATGCTTTTTCACTCATATTTAATAATATCTTGACATGTGTTCACATATCCATGTCAGCGATTCACGTGGAAATTAAGTGAAGATCTTCTCTCTCCTTCATCTCTACTCTTTCTTCCTCCTCCATCTATAGTCGCCTACCTCTACTCCACCGTTGCCACTAGTAAAGTTGCCGGTGACGTGAATAGCCCAACCACCACATCTTGAATATGGCCTGTCCATGGCCGAAATCATTGGCATTGATCCATCGCGTTCAGGCATCCATGGCCGTCGGGATATGTGAGCTCCATCCATGGTCCAACGGCCATGGTCGCCTACTTCCTCTGCTTTTCTTCTTGATGTGTGAGCTCCATCCATGGTCAGTTGGGATCTCGACCTTGCCCATCACGGCCATGGACGAGCAGTCAGGGCCAAATCTTAAGCCCTGTTGATCACTGAACGTAATTCATGGCCGTCTGAACCTTGAGCTTGCCATCAAGGCTCACAACCATGGACAAACCTTGCCAACCATGGACGAGCTAGGCTTGCATTTCTGGAGGCGTGACTCTAGTCCAGATCTGAATGGGCAAGGACTTAGCCGACTGCAAGGATGACGAAGGGGTAGCTTGGGTCAATTGCACGTGACGCGGGAAGCAATGGGGATACTAGCCAAACGGGGTGGTGCTACATGATGGAGGAGGAAGCGCTAGTGGCCATGAAGGCCAACCAGATCGGCAGAGAAAGGAAGAAGAAGAGAAAATTCAATTTTTTGTGATTCCACCTCAACTAACACTTATTGACTTATTATTGGGCATAAGTAAAGGGATTCCAAACATTTCCAAATTTTCCTACTGCCTATAGACCAAAAGATTGGGCTTTAAGAACAAGTTTTGTTGTTTCATGGATAAAATAAGAAACTTCCTCTAGGAATCCTCCCAAGGAAACGCTTAAGGAAGACAGAAAGTTGGTACCTGTTTCCAAGAGACCAACCGGTGAGATTGCCGGCCTTTCGGAGAGCGTCTCTCCACCTCCGGATCTTCTTGGTGTTATCCTGCCCGAAACCCCTCTCACTTTGGCCAATCCATGTGAAAGATCCGGATTGCTCGCGCATCTCTTTGGGGTCAATGTCCATGAAAATGAGGAATACCAGCTGGCCTTTCTTTTCCTTGCAATCAAAGATCTTATCCAGCTCATCCAGGCACCACGGCGAGGAGGCAAAGGTCTGAGAGATGACCACGATGGCGCTCCTTGACTGCTCTATGGCTTCGTTGATTGCCGGTGCAATCTCTAGTCCTCTTTCTAGACCGTGGTCAACAAAGACCCTTATCTTGTTCCTCTCGAGAGCATTGTGGAGATGGCTCACGAAGTGGCGCGTGTCAGCCTGTTTGTAACTGATGAATGCATCGTGAATCCACCGAGATATGGAGGAGGGTGCAAAGAAGAGTCGTGGCCTGATTGTTATGTTATGTTTGAGACAAGAGAAGTGGAGGGGAAAGAAAGAGGGCAAACAGATGGGAGGGGATTGCAGTTGAAATTGCGATGCTCTCTTGTTTCTGAGGCCTGGATACAATGGAGAAATGACGGGAGAAAAGCTTGTTGTTGAGTTGGCCAAGTTGGATCATCATCTTGCTACAATTTGCCATTGAAACATCCCCAAAACCAAAGCAAAGAAAGAACTGTACGGAGTTCATTCGTAGTACAAACTCGCTTTACCTATTTATAATAAAAAGACGATTTATGAGCCCTCCCCCGCTCTCCCGGCTCACTATAATATGGATTTTTCAGCCGTGCGGTGATGGTGGAGAGCACCTTTTGTCGTTACTCTGCAGCCTTTTAAATAGGATCCGGTTTGACTGCATTTTCGCCTTGCTGGAAGGAACCTTCGATCTAATGATTAGAGGATTAGCATTCTCACGTGTCAAATTCGATGTTTAAGTACAAATCTTATATTTTCATTTTTTTTTTCTTTTCATTTTATACACGTCGATAGAATCTAATTACTTTTTCGATGAATATAAACATGATAAATATGTAGCTAATTCTTTCGAAGAGATACCATTGTTATGTGGGGAAAAGTACCAAAAAAAGTCATAAACTTATTGCATTAATCCCAATTTAGTCATAAACTTTTTAATTGAACCAATTTAATCATAAGCTTTTTTATATGTATACCAATTGAGTCTATCTAACCAATTTATATCGGAAATTGCTAACATGGATGTCGATCATCTTACTTGACATGATCAGTGGTGACGTGATATTTTTATATAATTTTTATTTTTTTCCTTTTCCTTTCTCTTTTCCTTCATTTCCTTTTTCCTTTTTTTTTTTTTTTTTCGTTCTTCATTATCTTCCTCCACCTACCTCTAGTGGGTGGCGATCACTAGTTGTCTGCGAGGGTGAGCGCTGGGGTGCCCTATCACGCCTCGAACCTCGAGCGTGTGCATATTCCTTGGTGGTCAATAAAATTGCAACATCTCAGGACGCATCGTTGACCCATTCATTTTATTGCATATGCGGAAGCGTATAATAAATCCCTAGACAACACAGATATGTGATAGAAAAGTAGGACAACAAAATCACAAAAGTCACACTTTATAAACAAACTGAGTTAATATACAAAAGTCTATACCAAAAAGAGGCTACTGGGCTACCTTATCTCGGACCCTATCTACTTGGGATCCGGGTCTATCATGACACCGTTAAGGGTGTTGGTCTCTAGAGGCTCAACTACCTCTATTGCAGGCTCCTCACCCTCGGGTCCTTAGTACGCCTCAATCTCAGCTATGAGTTTGGTGTCATGCACAGGGTCGAGATCCACCAAATACTCATCATCGATGGTAGGTCCGTCAAAGCCATCCAGGGGGCCCTCTCGGACACTATTGGGCCTGTGGCGGAACCACGCCTTGAATCTATAAGGGACCAACTAAGGTAGGCTCTCATCAACCTAAATAGTAGTAACCACAAGTTCATGGGTCCAGGGATTCTCATGGATAGGGATTCTCTCGAGTCTCGGCCTCCTGCGGCCACACAAAATGATCCGGCCTCACCATGATCTAAAGACTTAAAAAGATTGACCCACGATGAGGTGAAACAATGTCTCAGTAAGTTCATCCCCTAAACCCATATTAGGAAGGAAGTATGCTTAGAGGTAGTCTAACCACACATCACAGATGACTCACCTCATCTTAGTTCCTTCCGCATGTTAGTAGAGTTCATATCATAGATGCATATAACAAATGTAAACCCATCAATTGGAACACCTCACTTAATCTCACTTAAACACAGGAGTCTTGATTATAGTGCTAAGTCATTAAGACACGTCTCATTCCGTGCTACACAATTTTTTCCCATAATTTAGCGCATCTATCTCAATCAATCACACGTTCCACTTGATTACGGCCACTAGGGCATGGCCTACTTGACGTTCGGTGGTCTTCTGGCATAACCAAGTATCGTCTCATCCCATTGAGCACGGCAACGTCTACACGAGAAGGCAATCCTGAATGAGCATCGGTCCAACCTCTACTGCGATCGGTATTCGTTGTCCAGGGGCATCTCATATAGGGGCAACATCCACCTAACGCACATCGGGGACATGTTTTCATAACCATCATATGATCACTCAATTCCAGCCAAGGACACTGTGCATTGCACTTGAATGTCTCAATTAAGATAATGAACTTGGCATATTTTCTTCATATTAAAAAACCGGGTGAAAATAATTGTGTGTGGGTATACGGTCAGATCAAACTTTTAAAAATTAATATCCTTCCTTTTAAAAACATTTTCGGTGTCAAAACCCGACACTTGGTATTTTCTAATTAAATACAAAAATTTCATAATTTTGAAATAAATACTCAAAATCACAATCACTACTCAATTTACACAAATTAACATTCAATTGCATAAACTAAGCACGCCACTACAATTTGCATGAAATTCTGGTGATCTTGGTATATCTTGGTATAATTTAAATAAAAAAAATAATAAATAATTAAATAAATTAAATAATTAATTAAATAAATAATTAAATAAATTAAATAAATAATTAAATAAATTAAATAAATAATTAAATAAATGCAAATTAATCCAATAAATGCATACTTAGGCCGTAAATGCTAATATAACCACCTAAACGGGCCTAGAAAAATAATGCACCCATCCACAGAAATAGTACAATCTATCTAGCCCTTAATTAATCTAATCTAACCACCTAACAATCCTAATTAACCAACTAAATCACTAATTAAAACTAACTAACCATCTATACCATACTTAGCATAATCTAATTACCTATTAAACGTCATTGACTCCATAAGTAGATTTTAGCAAGTAAACTCACAGGATTAGCAAACCGGTAAGTCCACAACGACAGCGACATAGAGGCGAGCGAGACACAAGTTTGCGGCAATGCCAAATGAGGTCCGGATGAGCATGGAAAAGGCCCACGAAGCTCACAGTTGGTTGTGAGGTTCGATTTTGTTCTTGGGCTGTAAGGGTTGTTTGAGCGGCTTCGATAGGTTGGAATGGCCATGGCAGGACGACATGGTTGTAGTGGGTCCAAGTAGTGGCTTCGGTGGCTTGGAGGCGGCGAACGGTAGCTGGATGGCGGAGGTGGCTCAGGACAGCGAGCTAGGCTCGTAGGGACATCGTGCAAGCAAGACGGCGAGCGAACGGCACCGACATCGTTCAACTGGTGGCAAGGGGCTTGGACAGCTGACGACAAGGCTATTGGTCTCTTGGCTAGCTTTTGCTGGTTTGCTTGAGCTCAAACAACACCACAGCAATGGAGAAAGGAGTGAAGAAGAGGAAGAAGAAGGCTACAGCTGGAGAGGGGGGACCACAAGCCTCACAAGTCAACTAGAAATATCTCAAACACTCATCACTTGCCCCCACCATCCTCAACCATCATCCTCAACTAAGTTTCCTCCCTCAAGCTTCTCGTAGAAGCCTCCACAATGTTGTAGCCCCATGGACCTACGGATTTTGCAACATTCTCCTCCAACTTCAATTCAATTCCCACTCAAATCAACTCAATTGATGCCCAAAACTTCAGCCAAGGTGTCCACACTTAATTCCACATTTTTTTCTTGCCAATTAGTCCAACATGAACACCAAAAATGCAACAAAATGCGGTCCTCTAATTTTTTCAGTCTAAAATACCCCAACTTTGAATTTTCGCCAAAAACTTGGGTTTGTGGAAAAATATTTGGAGGATGAGTCAACACTCCTAAAAGAAATTGTGACACGATAGAAATTTTAATTTATGAAATTAGGTTCAATTTTGCGGCTAATTTTAACTGGATGTGATTTTAGCATGACCTAACCTATCGGGTAACTTTTAGGAATTTTTAGTGCATTTGACCCATTGTCAATTATTTTCGAGCCACATTGTACATCTTTGACTCATTGGCTACTCTTGGTTATCGTGAAAATCTCAAAATTTTGAATATGGGCACAGGGTATAGAAATGACAGAAAAATCGGTTTAGTGCCATTCAATGAGAATTTTGCAATTAGGTGGAATCACCCACACTTTAATCACATGCCTCAGTTGAAATGACCTATCTTCGGTCTCTGATTGATTTTAACTGTGCCATATTGACCCTTGCGGATTAGCATGGTTGAGCAATTTTGTTTTTGTTTTTTTTTTTGTTTTGGTTGAATTCTCAAGTTTATTGCATGTAGATTCCTTAATAGCTTCACCTAATAGATCAATTATCTCGTGAGTGATTAGCTCAGAGAAAAAGGTTATAGGCACATTGATAAAAAGCCCAACTTATTCAATCGAAAACAGAATTAGAAAATTAGGATGTCACATGCCCCCCAGGCCATCGGTGAGACTTGACCTTGTCGACCTTTGGTGACGACTAGCAAGGGCTTGGTGAAGCTACCCCTCGCCAAATTTGAAGAGGGAACCCTCGCCTAACCATTGCCAGATGCTAATGATGGTTGGCAAGTGCTAGGAAGCCCTCACTTGGATGATGTCCCTCGCCATATGTGATTTTGGACTTCGCCCAAGCCTCAAATACGCAACAGTCCATGCCATGTCGACAAGCTTGTCATTGGAATATGATGTTGGCACCATCCACAGCCACTGTTTCACCACCACCATAAATGTACCGAACCGTTTCGTCTCATCACGTCCCTACGACACCACCTTATTGTCACATCTTTGCTACATTGTCACAACTCGATCATCATCTAGTCCATCATCTCATTTAAATTGTTCTTCACAAAACGCCACAAACGAGACCAATGTTCACCCTCATTAGTACCTTGCTAAGTGAGCCTTCCATGCAAATTTTCTTGATTCCCATGCACATGTCCAAGTAGTCAAAGAAATGGAGACTTTGACCACAAAATTTACGGCCATTTCTTTCTCTCTTTAGTAGGCCACCAACGAGGACTTGCACTTCACAAAGTAGCCACCTTTTTCCTTCTTTGCTGGCTAGCAAATAAAAAACCTCAAACAAGCTGCGGCCACGTCCATGCATGAAGTAACAAGGTGTCATGAACAAAGGAAAGGATTCTTACGCCAAGACACAAGTCATGGAGCTGTCTCTGCCCTCCGTTAGCACGAAATTGAAGAGAAACGTTGACTAAGATAGTCAACAGCAGAAAAGAGGCCATTGTAAGTGCTAGTATGAACACCTAGAGAGGGGTGAATATGTATAAAAATAATTTTTGCAAATAACAATGAAAATATTTTACTTTTGAAACTGAGTTTGAAGAACAATAGACTTTGTGCAAGTTCAGATTTTAGCAATTGAATAGAACTACGAACAAAATAAAAAAGTTCAAGGAAGAGAATGAGAACACATAATTTATAGTGGTTTGGCTTAAATCAAGCCTACGTCCACTCTCCCACACTGACAACCTTCTAGCTGGTTTCCACTATGAATCAAAAAATAATTTACAATCTTACAATCTCGACTTCATAGTGAGGAGTCTCTACTTCTCTCTCATGAAATCACACTATAAGTCTCTCTCTTTTTAGTACAACTTTGAGCTTAGTATAAGAAGTAACAAGGGAATAAGAAGTTTTAGACTTTGGAATTTCTCTTTTACGCACACTATCGAATAAGTGGAGGTCCTCCTTAAATACTCCTTCATGCATTCTCAATCGTTGGCACTTTCCGAAGGAATTATTCCAATCAACGTGTTGGATAGAATTAATTAAGGAAATCTCAAGCCGTTTGAAAATTGTGATAAAAGCTCGTCAATCATGTTTATCTATACAATCAGGATCTTGGTTTCCATAAGTAGATTCTTTCCAAATTTACCTACCATCCGAAAAGATTTGATGCATCTAAATTGATTCCAATAAAGATATTCAATCTCGTAGGCAATATTTCCAACCAGAAGACCGTATATAATCCATATGAATGGATCCCTTGAAGAAAGAAAGATAATCCCGCATCTAGATAAGTTTTCATTCTTAACTTGTGTTTAGTTTGGAATTTGTTAGAGTAAGCAGACTTTGACACAAAGTCTGGGAGTCTTTAGAGTTTAACACGGGAGTCTTTAGACTTTGACGCAGAAGTTTGGATTGTCAGTTTCAAAACATCAAAGGAGTTTTTTTTTCCAACAATCTCCCCAATTTTTATGATGACAAAACTTCCTTGCAGATTTAAAGATTTATAACCTGCAAAACAACTCTTAGCAATATATGATATCTTATAAAAACAATTAGTTAAGGATCTGGATAGCATCGATTTTGCAACCACAAAAAACATGTTAATCTTGAAAAATTAGATACACAACAAGATTTAAACATCCACATCCATCACCATAAAAGTTGCTGCAAAGTATAAATATTCAAAACATCAAACAAAGTCAAATCAAATCAAAGAGTTAAGTTCAAAAAGTTTAAATCCGCACTTTCTCCCCCTTTTTTCCAACAACAAAATAGTGGAGAAAGTCAAAGGAGATAAATGGAATCAAGGTTGTCTTGGAAGTCAAACTAGTTGAAAATCCCCCATGGACTGCATTGCCTCTTCAACCTTCTGGCACTGGTGATGAACATTCTCGAGTGGAGTTTGAACAGTCTTGAGAATTTGAATAGTCTGATCATTCTTGGCCACAGTTTGAGATGCTTGTTGATTCAAAGTCTGCACCTGAGTATCTAAGGACTGTATCTTTTTAGTGTGAAAATCAAAAGAGGATCTCAACATAGTATGAAGTTTTTGAATCTCAATCTCCATGGCGTATTGTTGAGCTTTAACTTCCAAAAGGAGTTCCATCATCCTTGGATAGTCAACATTCGATTCAATATGCGCACTAGCTCTAGCCCCATGACTCAGAGTAGATTCTTCAATGTCAATTTCAGGAAATTGAGAAGCATAAACATCTTCTGGATGTGCAGGAGATTGACTGATACCATCACTCGTAAAAAGAGGAGAAGAAGTCCTTGTTTTCTCAACAATTGCCCCTATTTCTGTGAATACATATGGAGAATGGATTCCTTCTTCTTGAGTTTTCTCGTTTTCAGAACGAGAGTGATGTTCTATCTCTATACGTACTCATATTTTTCCACTCATAGTTGCTTCTAAATCCTCAGATAAAGATATGGCAATTGTCACCTCATAAGAGTCATCCTCATGACCTTGTCCTTCTTCATCTCTTGCTTCTTCTTCTCTTGCTACTTCTTCCTTCTCTGGTTCTTCTTCTTTTTCTTCTCGCTCTGTTTCTTCTCTTTCAATTGGTTTCTCAGAACCAACAAAACCTTAAAGATTTTTTTAAGGCAATGGCTGAAATTGTAAGATCATCTTCATCCTCTTCGTCTTGCAGGATAAGTGATCTCTTTTTCTTTACAGATTCTTTCACAACTTCCTTGCTTTTCCTCTTTCTTCCAGTAGAATCTTCTCTAGTTTTGCTTAAGGACTCCTTCTTCAAGCACTCAATAGCCTTGTTCAGATCCTTCAACCTCTTCTTTGAAATCATCTTTAGTCCTATAACCATAAGAGCAACAGTTCGAGAGCAAAGTGAGATTGGAAACTCAATCTGAAAATGTCTAAACAACTTTGTAACCAGCACATAATAAGGCAACTGTCCTTTATCTTTCATGATTGTCCTATACATGTGCATCAAGATAGTATGAGGGAGTGAAAATCTCATCCCATTGCTGATAGCAAACATGAGTCTTGCTTCGATTTTGGAAACATTTGTTTTTGATGCAGCCTTTGGTCTGATGCAATTAATGACAATTTTGTGCAGCAAAACATTTGAGGCTGGCAATCTAGAGTATGTGATGCCTCTTTCTAGTAATCTATCCTTGACTAGAAATCTCATTACTTGACCAAATGAGACACTTATTGGTTGAAAATCACTCATTTCCACTCCAATAATGTCTGCTGGTGTGTCAATATCCACCACATAGTCTTTATTACTCATAGTAAATTGGATTTGATTCTGGTCAAGAAAAGATAGATTCGAATAGAAAAATGCAGTCAACTCTAAATATGCAATAGTCATCTCAGAACAAAAATTCTTGAGTTGAAGGAAGGCTAACTTCTCCCTCAAGTTAACCTTGATTGAGTCTAAGAAATCAAAATCAACAGTTTGAGGGTTCATCACCCCTCTCTTTAGCATTTGGGTGTAAACCCTTTTGTGCTCTTTAGAACGAAATAGTTTCATTCTCTCACCTGGTTCATTAGTAGCTACATCCATTATGGGTTGAAAATTCGAATAAAATCTCTCATTATCATCCTTGTTTTTTGGATGATCAGAACTAAACCTAGGGTCTGTAGGAAAATAAAGAAAGGCATTGTCTGCCGCTCCTTTTGGCGCTATACCCAACTGTTCCATTGTTCTCAAGAACAGAGTCTCGATTCTATACTCGTTTTCTCTATAAAAAAAACTAGTGATAAAATCCATAGGAGTATCACCCTGCTTCAAATAAGTGTAATGCTTATAAAGCACCTGGGGTCTCTTAATTCTGAGAGGTTCTGTGTCTTCCTTGACTTCCTCTTCCAATGGTTGGCACGGAGAATTCTGTGGAAAGTGTTGCGGAGAATGCTTTGGAGAGTTGCGTGGAGAGTCTTCCTCAGTGAGATTGAAATGTCTATGCCCTTCTGACATGCTTCTTGGACCTTGATTAGCAATCCGATAGGATTTGCTTTGGTAAGACATTTTGCAAGCTTGGAGGATTTCACAGACGGGTTCGAGTGAAAAAGATGGAAACTTGTGGAACAAAATTGAGAATAGAAATGAGAGAGTAGAGAGTTTGTATTTTAAAGTTTGAAAAGAAGTGCTTGAAAGAAATACAATAGGGTATATAAAGAAAATGAAAGCTCACAAAGAAAAGAGGTAATCGAACCGTCATAAGGAAAAAGAAAACTGCCTTTAAAAAAAAAACTGCCAAAAATTTAAAAAATTCAAAAAAGATAATTTCTAAAAATAAAATAGGCAAGCAATGATTTAGTTAATCATACATTTTCTTTTCAAAAATAAAATACTTGGATTTGGGACATTCTCTTATTGAAGTAGTGTCTTGAAATTCTTAGTTTGACCAACTTTTGATTTTACTCTAAAATAGAAATAATATTTAGTTTGGTGTGAATAGACTCAAATATATTTTTCTCAAGAGGCTTCGTGAAGATGTCTGCTAGCCAATTCTTCGAGTCAATGAACTAAATCATAATCTCCTCATTTTGGACATGATCTCTTATAAAGTGATGTCAAATCTCTATATGCTTCGTCCTTGAATGAAGAATTAGGTTCTTGGTGAGATTAATAGTACCGGTGTTGTCAAATTTGATCTCGGTTCATGATTCTTCAATGCCAAAGTCTCTCAGTTGCTGTCTTATCCAAAGGATTTGAGAGCAACAACTCTCAAGAGCAACATGCTCTGCTTCTGCAATTGAAAGAGCCATAATACTTTGCTTTCTTGAGAACCAAGATACCATCATATTTTCTAGCAGTTGACAAGTGCCATATGTGCTCTTTCTATCAACTTTACAACTTGATATATTAGCGTCTGAATATCCAAGAAGAGTAAAGTTTCATTATTTTGGATACCACGGATCCAACTTTGGATAGGTTGCAACATATATAATGACGCGTTTTACAACATTTAGATGAGATTCTCTTGGGTCAGACTGAAATCTTGCACAGATATAAACACTGAATAAAATATCAAGTCCAGAAGTAGTAAGGTAGAGAAGTGAACCGATCATGCTTCTGTATAGCTTCTAATCTATTTTCTTCCCTTCTTCATCCTTGTCCAGTCTTGAAGAACTTGACATTGGAGTCTCTATTTTCTTGCAATTCTTCAATCCAAATTTCTTGATGAGATCTTTGTCATATTTTTCTTGGTGAATGAATATACTTTTCTTCAATTTTCTAACTTGCTATCCCAGAAAGAAAGTTAACTCACCCATCATGCTCATCTCGAATTCATTATGCATAGATCTTGAAAATTTCTTGCAAAGACTTTCGTTAGGAGAACAAAAAATAATATCATCTACATAAATTTGTACTAGTAGAAAGTCTTTTCCTTCTTTCTTTATGAACAACGTTGTATCGACCTTTCCTTTTCAAAACCATTATGAGTTAGAAACTTACTCGACCTCTCATACCAGGATTGAGGTGCTTGCTTCAGTCTATACAAGGCCTTTTTCAGTTTGTAAACTGAGTTTGGCTTTCTTGGATCTTCAAATCCTGGTGGTTGTTCCACATATACTTCTTCTTCTTCTATGAACCCATTTAAGAATGCACTTTTGACATCCATCTGGAATAATCTGAAATTTTTATAGCAAGTAAAAACAAGTAATAATCTAATTGCTCCTAACATTGTTACTTGGTGCATAGGTCTCATCATAGTCTATCCATTTTTCCTATCTATATCATTTTGTCATGAGTCTTACTTTGTTTTTGATCACTTTAACGTTCTCATTCATTTTGTTCTTGAAAATCCATTTCGTTCCAATAATAGATTTGCCTTTGGATTTTGGAATCAGCTCCCATACATTGTTGATGCTGAATTGTTTGAGTTCTTCCTGCATAGCTTTTATCCAACTTTCATTAGACAAGGCTTCGTCTACTCCTTTTGGTTATATCTCATAAACAAGTGCTAGAGCATTGGACTCTTCTCTTCCTTTGGATCCGGTGTGAACTCCTTTATCAATATTACTAATGATGAGTTCCTTAGGATGACTTGACTTGTGCTTATAGTTGCTGCTTGGTTTGAAAGTTGGTTGATCCTCTACATTGATTGAATCTTCTCGTTCTACTTGTCGTTATTCTCCAAAAAAAGTCTAAACCTCTTTGGGAGAAATAAACTTTGTAAAGTTTGGAATAGGTTCAAACTCTTCAAGTTGAGTTTGGTCTAGTAGATTCTACACATAATCTTAAAACTTGACGTTCATAGATTCTTCCATGGATTGAGTCTTCTTGTTAAAGACTCTTTAAGCTTTGCTTGAAGTCTAATAGCCAAGAAAGATTCATTCATCTAATTTCGCTTCGAACTTTCTAGATCGATCATTTGCATTCTTCCGAATAAAACATTTATAGCTAAAGACATGAAAGTAGGAAACATTTGGCTTCTTTCCTTTATACACTTCATAGGAGTTTTCTCTAGAATAGGCCTCAAGAATACTCTGTTAATAATATAACAAGCAGTTGAAACTGCTTCTACCCAAAATCAAGAGGATATTTTGCTCTATATTAAGAGAGTTCTAGCCATCTCTTGTAAGGATTTGTTCTTTCTTTCCACAACCCCATTTTGTTCTGGGGTGTATGGTGAAGATAAAACATGCTAAAAACCAAATTCATCATAGAACTTAGCAAAGTCTTGATTCTTAAACTCACTTCTATGGTCAGTTCGTATGCTTGAAATATCATACCTCTTTTCATTTTGAACTTTCTTGACAAATTTCGAGAAATAGGATAAGGTTTCAAACTTGCTAGAAAGTAAACCCAAGTGAAGCAAGAGTAATCATTGACGATTACTAGACAATATTTCTTTCTACCAATACTTTGAGTTCTAGTTGGACCAAAAAGGTCCATATGAAGAAGCTGCAAAGCTCAATTGGGAGAGACTTGATTCATAGGTTTAAAGGAACTTGTGACTTGTTTTCTTAGAACATAGGGAGTGCACAATTCATTCTTCTGGTAAGCCAGATTTGGAAGTCCTCGAACAAGCTTCTTAGAAGAAATCTTGGCAATTTGCTTCAAGTTAACATGACTAAGCTTCCGATGCTAGAGACTTGCTTCCTCTTGAATGGAAATAAGACACTAAGAACTTTCTGGGTTTGCATCCATAAGGTAAATGTTGCCATGCCTTCGCCCAATGAAAGAATTGAGAGAAGTCTTGACTTGTTCCAGAACAAATGCTTTCTTGGATGTTTATTCTGAAACCAGTATCGCACAGCTGACTTATACTCAGCAAATTATAGTTCAAACCCTCCACCAAGGAAACATTGTTGATAGTTAGGTTTTCAATCTTCACAGTTCCACATCCTACAATCTTTCCTTTGTTGTTTCCTCTGAAAGATACTCTTCTTCCATTCAATCTGATAAGCTTTATAAAGCAGCTTGAGTCTCTTGTTATATGCCTCGAATAGCTAATATCCAAATACCATATAATCTTCCTTTTGATAGTGACCTGTGATCATAAGAAGAATTCAAACTTTCTTTGGTACCCAGATTTTCTTAGATCCAAGAGGGTTAGTATTAACAATAGTCTTAGCCCAGTCCTTCTTAACTGGTCTCTAAACCTTGGGACATTCTTTCTCAAAATGTTCTAAGCTATTACACTTTGAACATTTGAGTGCATTTCCGCCAACAGGTTTTACAAAAACTTTTTGTAAATGATTTTTATAAATTGCCTTTGTAGGTTTTTGTTTAATTCTTTCTTTTACTTTGGGAAAATCGATTAATGGAACAGTTTCTGAAGTCATACCCAAACTAGATTTGTTAAAGTAGAGCATTTGAGCTAAAAGAATTTTCTCCAATTTCTTGGATCCTTTTGAAAATCTTTTTGTTATATTTGAGATATCACTTTTTAAAAAAGTATTTTCTTTTGAAAGAGAATCAGAATTTTCTTTCAAATTATCAAAACTTGTTTTTAGACTTTCAAAATTTTCTTTCCAAGAAACTTCCTGTTGCCTGAGCTTAGAATTCTCTCTTTTTAGTTCAGAAATTTTTTTAAGAGAAGATTTAAGACTGAGACAAAGTTCATCTATGTATTTAGAAACATTTGGCATGAATTTTTGAATCACTAACCTCAATTTCTTTCTCTGAATCTAAATTAGAGTCTGTTTCTAATTATGAGTCTGATTCGGAATGAGCCATTAAACATATGTTGACATATTCTTCTTCATTTTCCTCACATTCGGTGTCACTCCAAATTTCAATTTTGAGTGCATTTTTGTATTTCTCAGTTTTTCCTTTCTTCTTCTTCAACAGAGGACAGTTAGGTATGATATGCCTATTTTTCTTGCATTCGAAGCATATCACATTTTTGCTAGTTTTGTTGTCCTCAGTTGGTCTTTTATGGAAATTTTGCGTGCTTTGATTCTTCAAGTTAAATTTTCTTCCATTTCTATTCAGCTTTCTGAATTTCTTGATCATAAGCGCCAACTCCTCATTGTCCATATCATTATCTGAATCTGTATCATCAGAATCAATGTTAGACTTTAAAGTAATTGATTTCTTACCTTTAGGGTCTTCTTCATCATTTATTTGTTCCACTTCGTATGACTGAAGCATGCCTATCAGTTTGTCAATTGATAGAGGCATGATTCTCTGGGTTTCTCTAATTGAAATCTTCACATGATTCCGGTCTTTCAAAAGCCCATGCAGTAGCTTGTTGACTTTCATTGGTCCTGAGATTGGCTAACCTTGATAAGCCAGGCCATTTACAATCTTTGTAAAGCGACTGAACATATCAATAATAGATTCTCCATGCTTCATTTTGAAGGCTTCATACTATTCGAGTAGAATGTTTATTTTGGTTTCCTTCACATGGTTAGTCCTTTCGTAGGTAACATATAATATGTCCCAAACTTCTTTTGCTATTTCATAGGAAGAATTCGGTTATACTCAATAAGAGATAAGGCATAGTATAAGGAGTAGATTTCTTTCACGTCAAGAGCTTGTCTCTTGGTAAATTCAACTCGTGTTGCTTCGTCAGCATCGATGATTTATTTTCCTCGGTCAGAAGCTGATGTTGCTTTAGGATTGATTCATTTTTCTATGACATCCCACTCTAGAGGATCTTTGGATCTGAGAAATGCCTTCATCTTGTTCTTCCAGACATTGTACTCCTTTCCATCAAAGTAAGGAGGTCTGGTGTTGCTCTAACCTTCAACCAAACCTGAAGCCAAAATACTAGCCATAGAGAATCTTTAGCTTAGAAGTAAAACACTTCAAAAATTAAGCACACGGGCTATGATACCAATTGTAAGTACTAGTATGAATACCTAAAGGGGGTGAATAGGTGTGAAAATAAATTTTGCAAAGAACAATGAAAATATTTTGCTTTTGAAATTGAGTCTGAAGAACAATAGACTTTGTGTAAATTTAGACTTTAGCAGTTGAATAGAAATATGAACAAAATAAATGAGTTTAGGGAAGAGAATGAGAACACATAATTTATTATGGTTTGGTTTAGATCAAGCATACGTCCACTCTCCCACGTTGACAGCCTTCTGACTAGTTTCCATTATGAATCAAAAGAGAATTTACAATCTTGCAATCTTGACTTCACAATGAGGAGTCTCTACTTCTCTCTCATGAAGTCACATTATAAATCTCTTTCTTTTGAGTACAACTTTGAGCTCAGTATAAGAAGTAACAAGGGAATAGGAAGCTTCAGAGTTTGAAATTTCTCTTTTACGCACACTATTGAACAACTAGAGAGTTCTCCTTAAATACTCCTTCATGCCTTCTTGATCGTTGGCACTTTTCAACGGAATTCTTCAAATCAACTTGTTGGACAAAATCAATCAAGGAGATCTCGAACCATTTGAAAATAGTGATAAAATCCTGTCAATCCTATACATCCATACAATCGGGTTCTTGGTTTCCATAAGTAGATTCTTTCCAAATTTACTTGCCTTTAGAAAAAGATTTGATTTATCTAAATTGATTCCAATAAAGATATTCAATCTCATAGGTAATATTTCCAACCAGAAGACCATATATAATCCATAAAAACAAATCCCTTGAAAAAAGAAAGATAATCTCGTGTCTGGATAAGTCTTCATTCTCCACTTGTGTTCAGTCTGGAATTTGTCAGAGTGAACAGACTTTGACACAAAGTCTGGAATCTTTAGACTTTGACACAAAAGTCTGGAAATCTTCATAATAAACTTTGGATAAGTTTTGTCAACTTCAAAACATCAAAAGAGTTTTCTCTAACAACCATCTCTTCTCTTTTTTTCCTCACCACAGCTTCATTCGTCCATCAATTTCCTCAACAAATTTTCAATGAAAATTCTCACGGTCTTGTTCTTACTTTGCTGCTTGACATTAACCATCCGCTTTGCCATCTGTCTTTCTTTCCGCTGCTAACCAGAGATTGCATAGACACGCCCCATTCAGCTCATGTTGCCTTGTTGCTTCGCCACCGGCCACGCCACCAGCTCGCACCCCGTGGATTTAAGGCAAATGGAGTTCCTATTTCTCGATATTACGTGGTACTGCCGTTACTCAGATTTCCATTCTAGGAATCGACAAAATTTGGGTTTGGATGCTTTGAACTACCGCTGTATTTGGGTTTGTTTCTTGTCGAGTAAAGCTGGATTTGATATTGACTCGTATAGTCATGTATGGTGATGACCGTTGGCATGGTCGCCACTAGTTCGGGTGGTAAAGCTGTGGACCGCGTCAATCGTTCAAAAATTAGCACTAGTCTTTCATAGGTTGAGTTGTTGCGGGTTGGTCCGGTCCTAATACGGTCTTATTCGAACTTGAGGTGAGTAGCGTGTAAGTGGTACAGGAGGAGTCGAGGCCATAGCCGTACTCGTAATCTATGGCTGCACAAGGTTTCAAAACCACTAGGCGTGTACAATGGTGTTAGGACAATTCTATGTGGTTCATCTAGGGCATGCATGATAAAATTTATATTTCTCTATTTATCTGTTTTTCTGTTCTCCGGAACAGGTTTGGAACGGAAATCCGTTTGGTAATGCAATTTGATTTTTCTATTTCTAGAACATATTTCTATTCCAGAAATAGATTTGAAGAAGAAATCAAAAGCTAAAATTTTTAACTTCTCAATTTCCAAAAATAGAAATTGAGAAATTAATTTTTGGCTAGAAATCAATTTCTATTCTAGAAATTTTATCAGGTGCACCCCTAGTGTTCGGGCACTAGAATTCTTTAGGTGAATCGGTAGGACTAAATCGATTTCTGAATAGTATAGGTGTGGCTAGAATCATGACCATAGACTTGTGCATCAGCGAGGGATCGATCTAGTTATGTTGGATGCATCAATAGAATCCTTAAGTGATGCGCCATGGTTTGAATTAATATTGATACCGTCAGTCCACTGTTGCGATGATGCCTTGGGTGTTGGGATGCTTGGAGGAGTGTGAAAATGGTGCCCTTTAGATGCTTGGGGAATGTGATTGAGCCCTAAAGGTCCTCGTGATGCTAGGTGGGGTGCGAGATGCCTAGAGAGGTGTAATGCGACTCTCTCTTCGGATGCTAGGGGGAATAAAATAAGAACCCAGAGGTCCTTGTGATGCTAGGTGGGATGTGAGATGCTTGGAGAGGTGCAACATGGGTCCCTTTAGAAGATGGTGGCAGTTAGAACCAAAGTAGATATGATTATTGAATTCCCTAAACATCTATTTACTACCTGGTGTGTCATTTTGTGGAATCCCTTTAGAGTTATGGTAACCTGAGTTATTTCAATTTCACATATTACATGTTTAGGATTCCGTCAGATGAGTAGTGGTAGACTTATGTAATATAGTCTAAGATGCTTTCATTTGCTAAGTGGTTGTACTCACCCCTTGTGGGATCATTACATTTTAGACACGTAACCATGCTTCTCCAACCCGCATCTTCCACTATGCTCTATGGCATCCCCACTAATCTCACATGGGACCAAGTGGAGCATGTGGACCCTGACTTCTCTAATGTTACGTTCGTTCGGATTACTGTGATTTTGACGATGGATGCTGGTCTCCCATCAAGCCCCATATTGATGGGGTTCATTACATTATACGCCCAGGTCAATGGGCGCACAATGGGACCGCTTCCACTCTCGGATGATGACAACGATGGTTCTAGCGGGGTCAAGTAGTTGGAGGGATCGGGGGAAGTGAAGGTAGTATTTTTGGACAAGACCAGGACGTGATATGCAAACGGCCATGTGAATAGACTGTAGGATGGTTGGGATAGAGTTTTGGTTTAGCTAGAAAAAGGAACTTTTTGGCCTCAATGTACCGACCTAGGTCGTTTAAAACATATAAGTAAATAAAAGTACCCGGTTTTATATTTCATGTGCATCAATTTAAGTTATAATGGAGTTATCGTTACACGCTTCCGTAGAGCAATATCATGAGAACACCATGGCAGACCTAACGGGCCAAGGGTCGTCACACCATTTAAGTGCGGCCGCCTTTATTGCAAGGTCCCCTCGTTAGATCTGGCAAGGGGTGGTGTCGCCGGCCTTTGGCATTGGCAAGGCGCCTCCTCCAGGTGAGGCTGGCTAGGGCTTCCCAAGACTCACTAGCCCTCGCCACCTTTGCCAATAGCCGATGACCTTCACTGGCTAGTGGTGGGTGGAGGAAGATGAGGAAGGAAGGGAAAAGCAAAAAAAAAAAAAAGGAAAAGAAAAAGAAATAAATAAATATATAATTAATTAATTAATTATATAAAAATATATATGTCAACACTAGTCATGTCATGTAGGACAACAAATGTATATGTCAACAATTTCCAATATAAATTGATTGGATGTATTCAGCTAGTATTAATGTGAAAATATTTATGACTAAATTGGTTCAATTAAGAATGTTAGGACTAAATTGGTACCGATGTAATGAATTTATAACTTTTTTGGTACTCTTTCCAATGGATATGGTGACTCCTATTCTTGTATGAGAGTTTAAAAAATTTGAAGAACAACACATTCATCTTAAAATTGTTCATATTTTATGTTTTGCGTGATTTTCGTTTCCATCTTATTATCCCCACAAAATCTTAAAAGTAATAAGAGTGGAAGATGACATGGCCGTCCTTCATTCTGAAGAACGCAACCTCAAACCACCAAAATGTAACTCCCAAAAGTCCCCTTGTTGATATCGCTCTCATACTGCTCATTGCTTATTGAAGAACCTTAAAAAAAAAAAAAAATGGAAGATAGAGGTAAACAACCATAGCTCAGTGATTAATGCATTTCTTTTAAGCAGATCGAGCACCAACTATGCATATTTGTAAACAAAACCACGACTCTTTTAACTCAAATCCATAATATAACAAACATAAAATAAGAGAATAAGTTACATTTGCTTTAGAAATATTCATTTCATAATAATATCAAAACAAACATCTATGGTCAAATCTATTAATCAATCTCATTAATTCACATTCCAATGTTCCATCCAATTGGTTAATATTATGCCACACATTAATGGTATATTCCATTGATCCATCTCATATGAAACCACACGTCAATGGTCTATTTCAATGACTAAACTCAAATCATATGTCAATGGTCCACTTTATTGACCAAACTTATATCACATGTCAATGGTCCACTCTAATGACCAATCTATGATTACAATACAATGCTTAGTGACAAGATGACCAAGATTCCCCATTTGGCAAGGTCTCCACCTATTGTTAGGTGGTGGCTCAGCCCATAAGAATATTCTAAACTAGTTTGCGTATACCCACAAACCCCTCACTAGGCTCACAGGGATATTAAGCATTACTACCAATCCAAAACAACACCATCCACAATCCACAGAGCCAAATCCATAGATCATTTTATATATATCACCAAAAGCTTTTGCAATTTAACTCATCCGCTAGAAATGCTTCTCATAAAACATTCTTAAACAATTTCCAAACTCATCTCATAAACCAATTTTACAAACCGAATCAAATCAAATGTATGTCATAAAGCATTTCACAAATCAATTTATCTATAACATTCCATAAATCATCTCAAAATCAAGAGCTTTTATAAAAAAAGGTTTTGCTCACCCAAAATGTATATATTTCTAAACTTCATTTCCCAAGCAAAACATATTATTCCACAAACTAGTTCTTATTTAATTCATAAATATCACAATGTAGCAAATGTCCGATCCAAATTTCATGTCAAAAACATGCTTATCCATATCTCATAACATATTAAATCTTTATCATTTTAAAAACCATGCGTTTACAAATTCTTAGAAAAGATAGCACCACTCACCTTGAAATACTTATGACCAAATAATAAGCGTTACTTGAATCATCAAACTTGGATCTTATCAACTAAGCGAGAAACAATGTTAAAATCAAGTAAAATGCTACATCAACTATGACTTAACTAAACTAAGCATGTGTCACGCCCCGAACCCCGAGACACGTGAACAACCCGCCATGGTCATATAAATGTGACATTCTCAGGTAGTGTCGCCGACCCCATTCATTTAATATGCGCATGCGGAACGTACTAAGAAACTCCTAACAAAACTTACGGGAGAGACAGCAGGAAAAATCAATTCAAAATCAAATTAACATACTTTCATATATCATCATTCTAGGGTTTACATACACCAACAGGATCCAAAAACTATATGCACCAAAAGTGGGTCAGAGTTTATGTGCATAAAAAATGGTCAATCTACACAACATAGATCGCCCACCAAAAAGAGGAACAGTCCTATGACTACTAGTCGAACTTGTTCGTCGATCCCATATCCTCCACATTTGACTACACTGGGTCCGAAGACGATGGGTTGTCCACCCTACCATCAAGAAGGTTAGCTACACCTTCACCCAAAATAGCATCCACCACAGCCAGTGGAATATCAAAACTATTGAGTTGACAAATCCTAAAGTCATTAGCCCCAAAACGGAACCATGCCCTAAACCTATATGGTACCCTAACATCATTAGTCTCCTGAATCCATATAATGGTTCTGATCAGCTTATAAACCTAATGGCTCCTAGGATCGGGAGAGTTGTGCACCTACTCGATGATCTGCATTGGGATGCCATTTTTCTCCGAAGGTCCTGCCATCTACGGTCTTGTAATATTTTTCCACAACGGGGTGAGACATTGTCTCAGCAAGTTTACCCCTCCTAAACCCCTATTAGAAAGAAAATACACCCAAGAGTGGTCTAGCCACACAGCACATAAGACTTACCTCGTCTTATTTCCTTCCTGCATGTTAGTACAATTCTTCCTTCCTGCATGTTAGTACAATTCATATCACTTAGTCATAGATAGTGATAGGAGCTTAAACCATTGGAATACAATCAATTTCACATAATTTGCAATCATAGCAAGCGTTCCAATTATTATTCACTGCCACACAAGGGTATAGCCTACTCGTAGTTCGACTATTTACTAACACATAGCCAGGCATCGCCTCCCATCTTGGAGCGCGGCTTCGTTAGTACATCGACGACGTTCTCGAAGGAGCATGGACCCAGAATCAACTGCGACCCGCATTTGTTGCATGGGGCATCCCATATAAAAGCAATTCCAGCTCAATAGCTCAAAACAATTCCTCTTAATTATCATACAACAATTCATAATCAACCCAAGGCACTTTGCACATCACTCACATACTCCAATTACAATATTAATCCTTAAAAATCCAATTTCGATGCCAAACTCGACATTTGGGATTTTCTAAATAAAATCCATAATTTCCACAATCAACACTCAATTTGCATTCAATTTGCATTAGCCACTCATCAAATTCAAATTTTAAATACACAGCAGTGATCAGCATGAAATTCTGAGCAATTGGGATCAAAAATAATTTTTCAATTTTTTTATAAATAATAATATTTTAATGATTTTTGGAATATAATATTTTATTAAATAATCCAAAAATTTCAAAACATTTATTTAAATCAAAAACAAATCCCTTTAAGTCACATCAAGACTTATATTAAAATAAACCTACTTAACTTTAAACTAAACATACTTTATCTTAATTAATCACCTTAATCTAATCCACAACTAAATAAACTAATCTAACCAGCTAATCTCAATCAACCTAAACTAAACACACTTAAGGCATCATTAACCCTCTAATCAAGGCATAGTGAGCTAAACTCACCGGAATTTCTTTCCGATGAGTCTCCAACAAAGAGCATGACAATGCCGACGACAAACCTACACGGATCAACACCAAATGAGAACCAAAAGGCGACCAAATTAAGCTTGGAAGGGCCGCATCTCACTGGAACTTCCAGCCACTGACCAAGCTTGGAGGAAGGCGGCACGGTGGTCGATTGGACACGAAACTGGCTGGAGAGAGAGGTGGCAGCTCAAGTAACGACCGACGGTGGCTCGGGCGAAGGAAAGGCGGTGATGGAGACTTCCTCAAGGTGTTGCGATGTCGACCAGCAGCTGTGGGATAGCGGATGACAGGCTGGAACTCGCGGGCGAAGGCGGGGCAGCTCGCACGCGAGACAGCATGCGGTCGTGCGCAGACGAGTGGCAACAACGAGCTCCGACGATGAATGACAAGCGGTGACGAGCGAGCAGGCGAAGGGCAGACGAAGGGGAGTCGGGTTCGCTGGTTTTTCTTCAGCTTTTCTCTCCCTCTCTCTCTCTCTTCCCAAGCTTGAAGATGATGGAGACAATGGGGAAGTGACATCCTACCTTTTTGGGATTCAATCTCCACCCTCCAAGTGTCACCACCCTAGCCAATCTTGCCCCACCCCATGACATCACTTGTGATGTCACAATCCACTAACTCTATCCTTCCACAACCTTAATCCAATAGGTTCAATTTCATTTTCTGTCGGGGCATAGAATCTTGTGAGCTAATTTCTTCAATTCCATTCAATTCTCTTCCAATTGAGTCCAATTAAAGTCCATAAATTAATCCAATGTTCCTAATAAGATTTGTGACGCACCATGACTTTTAATTTCAGAATTCGATCTCAATTTCATGGTTAATTTCACTTTGGCACGATATGCTCTACCGGGTAGCTTTTAGAAATCTTTATGCATTTGACTTATGGTTGATCAATTCAAGCCACAATGTACATCTTTGACACATTGGCAACTTTCGGTTGTTGGGGAAATCTCAAGGTTTCAAGTACGGGCACAGAGCACTCAATTGACAGAAAAGTCGGTCTAGTGCCAATCAATAAGAATTGTACGATCTGGTGGAATCATCCACACCCGATCACATGCTTCTATCGAGTCAACCTATCTCCGGTCTCTAATCGATTTTTATTTGTGCCGTAATGACCCTTGCAGATTAGCTCGGTTGAAAGGTCGCTTTTTGGTCAAATTCTCGAGTCTAATGCATTAGAATCTCTTAACGGCTTCACCTAATAGACTAGTTTTCACATGAGTGGCTGACTCAAGGAAATGAACTATATGCGTGCCAACAAAATGCTCATCTCAATTTATTGAAATTAGAATTGAAAATTGGGATGTCACATCATGAGCGGTTACAAAATGACTCCCACACACCAATAAATCGCTCACCCAAAATAATTACTCGAAGCTCTCCATAGCACAAAGCTTGAGCATAAAGTTTTGTCATGCCATAATTTTCTCCCATGAAACCCTGTTTCAAACGTACTTATAGTCAATGGAAAGCCCTTCCAACATAATACAGAAACCCCAATTTAGCCAACCCGAAATCATGCTGAAAATCAACAAAAAATGGCCTCAAAGTCTTGGTCGTTCACTGTTCATTGCGTTTAATAAATTTCAAAATTTTGTTTCGGGCAAACCGTAAGCTCAAATCACTATTCATAAAATCCTACAGCTCCACAACACCCTAAACTATCATTTCTATAAAAATACGTGGCTTAATGACTCAAAAATCATACTTTGCCGCTGGATTTTCCCAAAATTCCAAATTTCAAGTCCTAGATCCAAAATTAATCCAATTGAATGAACCGGGGGGCACGAGTGCGTACTGGGCATTGCATTACGTAGTTGAGGTGGCTTGGCAAGGCTACGATGGCAAGAAGGCATGAAACCCTTTTTCTTCTTTTCCTTATTCTTCTTACTTCTTTCTTTCTCTTCCTTTCTTTGAGTGAGCTCTCTGGTCTCCCTTTCTCTCTCTCCTTCTTTTTCCTCTTCTCTTTTCCTTTTATCTCCTCCTTTTTCTATTTCTTTCTTTCTTTTCTTTTCTTTCCATCTCTCTCTCTCTCTCTCTCTCTCTCTCTCTCTCTCTCTCTCTCTCTATATATATATATGTCTATCTCTTTTTTGACATGGTCAAACCCATATTTTACATTCTCCCCTCCTTAAAAATATTTCGTCCTCAAAATTTAAACATATGTCAATTAACAAACGAGTGAAGGTATTTGCGTCTTGCTTCCTTCTTGAGCTCTCAAGTGGCCTCTCTCTATTGTTGTGATTTTTTCTATTGGATCTTCACATATGTTTTCAACAATCACAACGACTCATGACATGTAGTACATGTAACTTTATATTAGGTTTCTTTGAGGCTCGGAAGCTACATTAAGGGGGTGCATGACAATTGCCTATTTCTGTTTCAGAAACAAATTTTCTATTCCAGACTTATTTTTGGAATAAAAATCCGTTTGATAAACTTATTCAATTTTTTCTATTTTTGGAATAGATTTCTATTTCAGGAATAGGTTTGGAATAGAAATCAGAAATAGAAATTTTCTAATTCTCTATTTCTGGAATAGAAATGAGAAATAAAAAATTTTCTCATTGTTTGTTAACCGGTCCTTCATCTGTTGCCGCCGACCATCGTCCGTTGGTTGCCGGTTGCCCACCAGTTGCCCGCCGGTTCCCCGCCGGCACCCATCGGTCCCTGCCACCGGTTGTCGACCACCACCGTGCCAATCGCCGGCCACCACCACCGCCAATCGCACTATCCGCCACCCGCCAGCACTATCTAAAAGGAAGAAATTTTGTATCGTTATCAAACGAATTTCTATTTTTAGAGTAAAAATTTTGTGTCGTTATCAAACGATTATTTTTGCTTAGAAAATCTTCTAAAAATAGAAATAGAAAATTCTATTTTTGTTCCAGAAACTATTTATGGAATAGAATGATTGTCATGCGCTCTCTAAGGTTTCTATTATTAGTACCATTCCTTGCAAGATACGACCCAACTTCCTCATCAATAGCTTCTCTTGAGTGGCGAGCATATGTTGCACTAGCATTAGGTCGGCTTTCGCAAACTTCATTTATTCCATTACTAGCTTAGTAAAATCTTCGTGATTGGAAACATTTTGATCATTTCCCATTGAACCTCAACTATATTCGCTTGAGCACAACTCAATAGCCAACTTAACATCCTCGGACTCCTTCCCTTATATTGCTTAAACTAGACAGTTAAGGAAACATCAGAATCGTAATTGCTCTGAGGGTGCTTCTGCAATGCCATGGGCTTCTAAAGTAGAAACATCCGATATCATAGGCATGCCCTCAATAAGCTACTTTGCTTCTTTAAGCTTACCAGTATGCCCCAAAATGTCCACCATTTAATGTAATGCTTGAGATTAGGTTGTATCTCGTGTTCTTGTACCACGAAATCAAAGTGAAAGTATTTCTTGTTTAGTAAGCCCATATGTCTACATGCTCTAAGAACTCCAATAAAGGTTTTGTCATTAGGTGTTACTCTGCAATTTTTCATCACTAGGAAGATGTTTTGTTACCTCCTTATCAATCCATTCATTGCTAGCCTAAGAATCATAACATTCCACGTGGAGACACATTTGTCCTCCCTTAACTAGAAAACATCAAATGCATTTTAAACACAACCACACTTCGTGTACATGTCTATCAGAATCATACCCATAAGAACATCAACCTCAAGACAAATATTCCTAATTTTCGCATGAACCAATTTTCCTTGATCAAGGGCAACCAAGTGAGTACAAGTTTAGATGATGCTCACAAAAATGATTTCATCGCGTTGCATCTCAATATGTTTGACTAACTTCATATGCCTCGATGATGGCAGTCCAAGTTCCAAACTTTAGACATGGATTGAAATAAATTTGGACTTTGCTGTAAGAACTGGCAACTTCCATACACTTTCATTATTTCTGAAGAAACGAAAGGGATTGTCTCAATTTATTTTTTTCAAAACCTGTCCATGGATCTCCTTCTCGATTATCAAATCTCTAAATTAAGCAAAAATTTCCTATAGAAGACCGAAGTTTCAGAGAGAAGGAATTACTCCAAATCTAGTTACATTGACAATAATCCTAACGATTGGGCCAGGAGGTTCATGCTATATGCTGAAGACAAGGAGTGACTCGAAGCAACTGTTCATACAATTTGATTAATTGATTTGTATTGCGAGCGTGGTGACATAGGATATGGAAGACATGTATTTTATGGTTCATCAAAAAGAAATGTTATTTCTTGGAGAGCTCTAGTGTCGAGCTATATCTCAAAAGGGAGGCTTAAGCAGGCCTTGAGGTCAACTGTGTGGATGCCACAAGAAGGTTGTAAGCCTAATAGTGTCACAATTGCCACTGTTTTGTCGATTTGTGCCCATTGAATGACTTAAAACATGGGAAAGGGATTCATACTTATACTACAAAGAATGGATTTGTTGATAAGGTGTTTTCGGTTACTTCCTCGATTGTGATGTACTCGAAATGCATAATCTTAAATTATTCACTCAAGTTGCTTAAAGATATGCCTCAGAGAAGTATGATCTCCTAGATAGCAATGATTGACTCATGGAGAGAGTGGGTTTCTCTACGAGACTTTGGACGTATTTATGTTGACATAATACATTTATTTTCCTTCATAGCACCTTAATGCAAAATAGGTTTTTGGGTACATGAAATTTGCTTATAGTGCATTTTACAGTACGTACTCTAAATTGTTCACGCAAAGCACAGGTAGATGACTAATTTCGACAGATGATATTCAAACTAAAATTCAGCATTCACATCCTTCATACTGCTTTATTCATATGCTTTCTCATATCTATTTTTATTATAAGAATGTGTTTTAGTTTTATTATAAGAGACTCAGGTTATGTGTTGAGCTTGGACAGAGAATATCAAATGAAAGGAAGAATTTTATTTATCAACTTATATAAACAACCATGACAATTGATACTTGAACGACTCGAAGATTAACTGCTCCTAAGCATAATTACACCAAAATATAATCAATAATGCAATTTGGGCACTAATGCAGCTATGCTTCAAACTCAAACTATGACAAAATTTAATGTACGACACAACTAAGGTGTAAAGTTAGAATTTAATCAACAATAATACTCTTGGATAAGAAACACAACATGGAATTTAATCAATGACATTATGCTTGTGGAACAACACCGGAATTCAATCGATGATGCTGGACCAGATAGAAATGCACGTCGAATTTAATCAATGACGAGAATCTGAAAGCTACAACTAAAATGTGATAAAATAAAAATAAAGCAAAGATAATTATTGTGTTGATCAAGGGGGTTCTCAATGGTAGGGCTGCAATATCTATATAGTGGACTATTTGTCCCTTAGTCAGTCACTCTTCCCTGGGCACTACTTTTCACATTCTCCACGTTTTCTATTTCTTCTTGATGACCTTATCCTTTAACAATCTCTTCCTACTTCACCAACGATGCTCATGCAACTTGTTCTTCAAGTAAATAACCGCTCCCTATTTTTATGTGCATTTCCCGTAGTAATTATTCTTGCTTGAGTTTTAATGCCAATTGTGCTTTATCTTCAATTTTAATGTATTATCTTCGTAGCTTGATATGTGGCAATTAATCTTCTGACCATCGACTCTAGAGTTTGCTTCTATAGTCCCATCGAGGCTTGGCTTAAGTGACCTTCACGAAAGTTGTTTTATCCTTACAGTAATTTTGGGTGTCAACATATACCCCATTTAAAAAAAAGTTAAATTTGAATTTATTTCTTTTAAAGAAATACCTTGTTTCTGCGCGGCTTTCCAAGGTGATCATACCTTTTTGCCTTCTAACATCTTTTCTTTAATACAGATTTTCATTCCCTATATTATCTCGATACATCTCCTCTAATTCGTAACTTTTCCTTTCTCTTTCTTATGGTGTCATCTTCTACTAATATCTTCTCAAGGTTTCTATTACTGTATTCCGTCTTCTTACCTTCCCCTATCTCCAAATTCTCTTTGCAATTTCTTTCATCTACACTTCATCACCTACTATGGCACCTAAGAAAACCTCTAGATATAACTCAACAGACTACATTAGTATTTTGATCACTCTTCAAACAAAATAACATGCCAAAGATTGTCGTTTTGGCCTGTTGGACGAAGTTGAGGATGTAGCAGGTTGCTTCCTTCTGGATCCTAGTATTGTTGACTATAATAGAATCCCTTCTCTACTCAAAACTTGCTTTCCTACTTAGTGTGAGACTTTGGCTTTTTAACACAGCTCCTTTTGAAATGTTTGGTCTTTAGTTTCCCCTCAATTTCATAGGTTCCCTTCATTTGAAGCAATTTCCATAAATGGTATCTTCGATTAAGGGATGATGAACCAACCCGACTTGCTTGGATGAATGTTGGGATTGAGAAGACGCCTGCAATCAGCATATCTTCTTATGATGTAAATTGTGGATTGGTAGGGTCTATAGTAAGCTTCTAGTCCCCTTCAATTAACTGCTTCCTTTTCCCTTTGAAGCCTATGACTGTTACCCTACTGGACACGTATACTATAGCCGATTTTCAGCTACTTTGTTGTTCTTATGAGCAATTGCCTACAATTGAAATTTCTTTTTTCATCTTGGATGGAGTTCTCGCACATAGTAAGTTTCTTGAGCAGTTTGGTAGAGAGATTGGACATGTTGATGAAAAAGAGCATCTCGTTTTCTTACTGCATCGGTTGTCAAGGTACATTTTCTAATATGCCACACTTAAGGTAAATAACAATTATCTTCAAATAGCACCAAATCTTGTGCGTGGTAAGCACATTGTTCTCGCGCCAATAGTCCTTGCTTCCTTGTACAGAGGACTGGCATATGCCTCAATGGTCATGAAGGCTGAAAAGAGTGGTGCTTTTTCTAGTCCCTTCTAGATTTTACAAGCCTCCCTCTCATTATACTTTGAATTTATTTTTTTTATCTAGGTTCTTATGACCTGCCTTATTACCCTCTGTCAAGCACAACATCCATAAGGCGTCTTCTAGGCTATCAACTTTTGAACCATTCGCCTAAGAAATGTTAACACCTAATTTTTAGTCGATGCATCGAAAAAAATGTAAAAATCGGGATTTGGATTTCTAATCACAACAAAGCTCATTCCTTAACCAAAAAAATGTCAGTTTTTTTTTTTTTTTGTCGCATTGTCACTTTTAAGTAATTTCCAAGTCATTTTCAAAAAATAAATAAAAATCAAACAGTTGATTTTCGAATTGACTTTTTTGTTAACTCTTTGAGCAAAAGTCAACTCTAAGTCAAAAATTAGCTTTTCATCTAAAAGGATGCCGTTCAGCTTTAATTTCACTTTTATCAAATTAATTTCTCAAAGATTTGACCATGAAATCAGCATTTTAGGAAAAGTAAACTAAAATGTTGACTTTTGGTCAAACTTTTGACTAAAAAAATTAAAAAATCGAATATCACCAAAATACTTCTTTTAGTGTTAATTTGATTTGTGCGTTGAAAATTTCACAAAATTTGATTAAGAATCTTATTTTCCGAATTTTTCAATTTTAGGTTCTAAATTGTCCAAAAATTAAATTACTTTCATTGTAGTCATAATTAGGTGTAGATCATTTTTTGATATTTGGTTTAGGGACTATTTTAAATCCACTCATGCATTCTTCTTCGCTTATTTTCTTAAGATAAGTCCAAATACAAAATCGATTTTTGAAAATTCACATCAAAACTTCTCAATTTGAAGGATTTTATTCTTTTAAGCATAAGAAAGTTAAGCAATTAAGCTTTAATTGGCAAAGTTCAAGTTGACCCATTCAAGGTTATGGTCCAATTTTAATATTAGACCTAGATTTATTTTTGACATAAACTTGAGTACTCCAATTTGAGACCAATTTGAACACAATAAGTGATCTTACACATGGGTGGTTAATTAGATAAGACAATTGTGGCACTACTTTAACTCAATTTCAATCAATTTACAATTTTACTCATTGAATTGCAAATTCAATCGTTTTAGCCCTTTAAGCTCAATTCAAAGCAGTCATAGTTTTGATATGTTGTCTTTTGTAATAATTATTCAATTAATTCAATAAAAGACCATTAGATCGCATTCATAAGGTTCGATCTCCAGACAACAAACAAACATGTGATAGAAAAACAAGACAACCAATTGACACAAAACATGCTTTATAAACAACCAGGTTGGATCTACAAAGTTATGTACAAAAGGTCTAGATCCCAAAAAGAGCTACCCAGCTAACCTTGCCCGGACTCACCTTACTTGGGATCTGGGTCTACTATGACACCGTCAGGGATGTCGATATCTAATGGGTCAGCTACTACAGTACGAGCTCTTCACCCTCTGGCAACTGGTGCACCGCGATATCTGCCAAAATATCGACGTCGAACACAGGGTCGAGTATCTCCTCCAACTCGGCACCTTCGGCAGAACCATCAAAATTGTCCAAGGAGCCCTCTCGAACACCATTGGGCCAATGATGGAACCATGCTTTGAATCGGTGAGGTACCAACTGAGGTAGGCCTTTATCAACCCAAATGGTAGTCACGACGAGCTTACGAGTCCAATCGGGGTTCCCATGGATAGGGAGCATGGTACGCTGGGTCTTCGCCTCTCGTGGCCACCCAAAATGAATAGGTCTTACCTCTATCTAAGGACCTGAAAATTTAAACCATGAAGGGGTGAGACGATATCTCAACGAGTCTACACCCTAAACCCCTATTAGGAAGAAATTCACCTAGAGGCAGCCTTAACACACAACATATAAGACTTACCTTGTCTTAGCACCTCCCTACACATCAGTACAGCTCATATAACATATACATATGGTACATGCAATCAATAATTGGAACACTTCATAAGGGTCCAATCACAAGATTATAAGGCCAAATTGTTCTTACACGTCCCATTCCGTGCCACACAATTTCGTTCAATAATCAGGCGCGGCTATTTCACTCATTCAAACATTCTAGTTAATTACGACCCAACAGCCACAGCTAAGTCAATAGTCGGTAGTCATCCGGAATAATCAGGTGTCATTTCACCCCATCGAGCATGGCAACATCTACATCTAGATAACATTCCCAAAGGAGCATCGGTACGGCCTCCACCACAATCCGGCATCCGTTGACGTGAGGCATTCAATATAAGAGCATCGCCCACCTAACTTTTATTAGGTGACAATTTCTCATAGCGATCACACGCACATTCAATCTCATCCAAAGACATCATGCTTTGCACTCAAATGCCTCAATTTCAAATAATGTACTTTGCCTATTTTCTTCATATTAAAAACACCCGGTAAAATAATTGTGCCTAGACACACGATCAAATTGAACCATAAAGCGTGATATTCTCTCATTTTAAAATTCTACAATTTGATATAGTACTTAAAAATACATTTTGGAATCAAAACCTGACACTCGGTTTTAGTATAATTAAATACCAAAAATCCATATTTTTTAAATAATAATTAAAAATGATCATACATCGCTCAATTGCATAAATTATCAATCAATTGCACAAACCAATTGCACCACGACGATTAGCGCGAAATTTTGATAACTGGCTATCCTAGTATAATTTATGCTAATTAATAATTAATTAAATAAATTGTAAAATAATTAAATTAAACCACTAATTAATCTACCTAAGCTAATCTAACCACCTAATTGAACTAATTAAATTACTCTAACCAATCTAGCTATGTAGTAACCTATTAAACAAACTAATTACATTAACTAACCACCTAATTGGCCTAACTAATTAATCTAATTAACTAAATAAGCTAACTAAATTACACTAATCTCACTTAGCCAAATCTAACCCTCCCTTAAGTGCAATTAACCCCTAATTAGAGCTTAAGAGGTTAACTCACCAGTTTAGCACAAAAATCGGTTCACGGCAATGGTGGCGTGACAGCAACCACAACTCGAGTCTACGACGACACCAAAGGAGGTCGGGAAAGTGCTGAAAATAGCCACAAGGCCCATGGCTTGGAGCTAGCCTTCGGTTTTGTGGAGCCGAACCAAAGGTTGGTCAAGGGGCTCAAGGACGGCAAGATGGTTTGGTGGGCGGGCAGGGGCGGATAGCGATGGCTCAAGTGGCTTGAACAATGGACGGCCGAGCTAGGTGGACGAGCAGCTACAAGCGATCGTTGGATCGAACGTGAGGTGGATGGAGCACGGTAGCTGGCTCGCGGCTTTGAGCTGGCTCGAACACCGAGAAGGGGTGGCAAGAGGGTGGCAACTTCAGTGAGGAGCTATGCTGGTTTGTTTGCTCTAGAAATGGAGGTTCAAAAAGCTGAAAATGAAGAAGAAGCTACTTAATTTTGCCTATCTAAATTTCTCGATTTTAATTTGCCTAATTTTTTTCGGCCAAAAATCCAGGCTCACCGAAAATTCTTCAAAGGATGCGACGGTGTCCTAAAAATAAATTGTGATGCACTAGAACTTCTGATTCCTAAAACCGAGTTCAATTTCATGGTTAATTTTTAGCATGACCTAACTTATTGGGTAGCATGACCTAACCGACCGGCAGCTTTCAAGGATTTTATTGCATTTGACCCATGGTTGATAAACTTCAATCCACATTTGTGCATATTTGACTCATCGGTGACTCTTGGTTGTCGTAAAAATCTCAAGGTTTCGATTACGAGTATATGGTACAAAATCGACCGAAAAATCGGTTTAGTGCCATCTGATATGAATTTTGCAATCATGTAGAATCATCCACAATTTAATTATGTACTTCTATTGAATCGACCTATCTCTGATCTCTAATTGATTTTAACGGTGCCGTATTTACCATTGCCAAATAATACCGTCAAGCAACCGATTTCTGATCGAATTCTCAAGTCTGTCGTGTTTATATTCCTTAATGGCTTCACCTGATAAATTAGTTATCTTGTGAGTAATCATCTTAGAGAAAATGATCATAAATGTGTTGATGAAAAGCTTAGTTTATTTAATTGAAACAAGGTCGAAAATCAGGATGTCACACCAAATGAGTGGATTAGCCAAAACCGAATCACACCAGTTAAGACTAGCCAAACCAAAATGAATCGATCTAACCAGTTTTATTAGCCGCCGACATTCCTGGCTGGTTTAGTTGCTTGCTAGCCAATTCTAGACCTCCAGCAATTGGTTCCAAGATCTTCGTTGTGTCAATTTCACCTATGCATGTTCAATTTCCCATGACTTCACAAATTAACCCCCAGATTTCATAAAATAGCAATTTAACCCCTACTTGGGTGTTTTGATACAATTCTCGATTTCGGCTTGGGTTTTCACAAATCAAACCAACTGGATCAATTACCCGACACCTTAAAATCATAATAGACCCTTCAAAATCTACTTTTGATCATTGGATCATAATTTCGACCATCGGATCGAACCGACAACCAAGATTGTTCGATTTAGGGAGAGTATATATACTAATTTTCCCTTCATTTTGAGAGCTCATTCTGCACGTAATTCACTCGGTCTAAAGTGACTTCCTCTCTCTTCTCTTTGATTTCCTGCCATTTTCTCTCTTTCCTTCATTTCTCTAGCTGAATCGACTATTTGTTGATCCAAGCTCGTCGGCCTCACATTGGCGGTTGGCTAATCGCCAATCAAGCCCTTTGGTGGTCCTCTCTCACTTTTTAAGCTTCCCTAGGTGAGTGGGAGGTGATTGAGGTCGGATCGGAGCCTTTTTCCAATCAAGCAAAGCTCGGCAACCGTTGAATCGGTTGTTCTCTGTGGCTAATTTGATGACCGATGGTGATCAAGCTACTATCGGACCAAGTCTAGCTTTGTCCTAGCACCATCCCCAACCTCTAGGTGGTCTTGGATTACTAGATCAGCCATTGGAATAGTTCCGATGGCCAAATCTATTTTGACGATTCAAGGATCGGTCCAACCGGACCGATCTCTTCGCCAACATTAAATTGGCATCCAACGGTGACTCATTAGCTACCAAATCTATTCCAATCATTCCCTGGGACCATCCTTGATCAAGTGGTGGTTAGTCATTGGAGAACCAATCACCAAATCCTCTCAAGCAACCTCAAGTCCTTTCAGCAATCCCAAATTAGTCCAAGCAAATCCGATTCTACTCAACACTAAACCGACGATCCAACTAGTCCTCTAGGCAATCCATGTTTGTCCAAACTTGATCCTTGAAGTCTAATTGTGGATCAAAATCAACAAAAAAATTGCGTAAAGGTAATCTCCTCGATATCAAACCCCATAAAGTGAGACCAAATTAAGTGGTTAGGGCTAGGGTTCAACTTTAGGACTAAATATTATGTTTAGATACTTGATTGGTAGATTAGGATGTTGATATGTTGTGATTGATTGTTCATTGATAATAAACTTAGATGATTAAACTTAATTTGGCCTTAAATTTGCATTTTTGTGCTACTGAACATGACTTACTGTTTTAACTAAAACGAGGTCCAAAATGACCTTATATTAGTTCAAGTCCCTTTGAAAATACACATTATATAATCTTCAAATCAATAGGTGGCACACCCTGATTGAACAATGGCTGACCCTCAAAAAACACCTCTGAAGTTGCTCGATTCTATAGTAGTTTAGGTTTGTTTTAGATTTAGTTTGGGTTCCACATTCTAATTTTCATATTTTTGTAATGATCACTATGTTAATTTTTAGATAAAATTTTCTTCATAAAAGTTGTTTTTTGTTATGTTAAGAATGTCCTATAATTTTTTTTTGGAAATTTTGGACATGTTTAGCTAGGTTAAAACTGCTCGAATCTAAGCTAAGGTCAATCTGCCATGTTTTGGTTCAAGAGGAATTTAGGTAGATTTGAACATGTAATTGACTTTATCTAACCTCTAGTCCTTCATGATGAATGAATTGTATGTGTTCAATTGATGCATTATTTGCAAAGTTTGATGTCATTTAGTGCATTAATTGCATGCATTAATGTAAAAGGGTTTTGCAATAACATATAGCTTGGTGATGCGTGCCTTTTTTGTCATTTTTTGTCACGATTTGTATGATCTTAATTGGGTTTCGAACTCTTAATGGAAAACCTTCATCACCGCATGTTCTATATGTGAGAGTTTTCATTAGATTTTGCATATCCCTAAGTGACTGAAATCATGTATGCATTTTATCGTGGTCGTTTGGGTTTCTTAAAGACCCAACCTCACAATTTTGCCTTCTTGACTTTTAAAATGTGCATAACAAGGTTTGTGTTCATATGTGCTATGTATGATCGAACGTCATTTAATATGTGAACACTATGCCTCAATTAGGCTAGTCCCATTCCAAAATCATCAAATATGTTATTTAGGTCTTAAGTCATTTGACATTGATATTGACTTGCGTTAGATGTTTATCCGAATCTTTTGTCGAATCAAATCCTTTGTCATTTGTGAATTTCATGCCATCTATGCATTCCATGAGTGATTTCTGGACTTATTGATGCATGCTTATGATTCTGGTTTTTAATTATTGACATGCGTACTTTTGGAAATCTTGGTCTTAGAGCACCAAGTTGACCTCGTTTAGACTCAAATCCTTCTAAAAAGTTGTAAAGCACACCTAGAGCTTTCCAATGCAATTATTTTCATATTAATTACCCATCATTTAGTCCATTTTCCATTTTTCCTAAGATGGGGTAGAATCTAGACCTAGGTTCAAAATTCGGACCCCTGTTTTTACCCCTATTTTGACAGACTCTTGGCATTTTTGTACCATTATTTTTGGGATTCTCAACTTAGTCCCTTAATGAAGTTTGTTCGCCATCATGTTGACTATTTTATGTGAAAATTTCATAATTTTTAGACCTCTTTTGATAGGATAAATCTTGATTGCAATGGTGTGATGTCCTGCTGTTTTAGTGATATTTTGATGCATTATCATCTGTTGTCTGATTTTTTTAAAATCATGCTTAACTTATTTATGAAAACTTTCTCACAAAATTTGTTCCTCATCATGTCATACATTTTAAGGAATTTTTTCATAGCTGGATTATTAATGGGTATAATCCAATTTTTCCGATTTGTTATGCTTGGTCTGAAATTTCTTGACATAAATTTGGTTGTGATTTTTTAACTAGACTACTTAGGTTAGTTTGTGCATGAATTCAGGTCATACTGTCTTCATGAAAGTTTCTTTAAATGCCTTGATTTTCATTATCAAATGGCTTTTCATGAATGAATATTTTAAACCACATCTTGAAAATGCTTTGGTACATGTGATGTTTCCAAAAGTAACATTCTTAGAAAAATATTTTCGAAGCTTGATTTGACTTAAGGAAGAGTCATGGTTTGGATCATATTCAAAATATCCACAACAATTGCAAATGTATTTTTACGAGTTCCAAGTTAGCCTTAGCAATTGAATGTATTTCATAGCCTAAATGTCCCTTAATCCATAATATTTTCAAATCTTTTTAAATCGTGATTTGACAATTGTGAAAGTCATGGTTTTTTACTGTATTCAAAATGTTTGTGATGCTTGTAAATGCATTTATGTGAGCACAAGCTAGCCTTGGCAATTGAATGCCTTCCATAGTCAATACATCACTTTGTCTCAAAAACTTTGTCAATGATTTCAAAAATATCTTTGAAACATCATATGTATACTCCATGCATATAATCACGACATTCATTAGAAATGCCTATATTCGTGATTTGCGCATGCCCTTGGTGATAAGTGACCCACCGCTGATTCACTCTCTTGTTTGATTGGTTGAGAAATAAGATCCAAAAGACCTACATGCATATTAATCATTGCAATGCATGTAATTTCTAGAATTATGCTAGGGCCAATGCATGATATCAAGGGAAAATCCTAAGATTACATAGATCGCCTCATTAGGGACTTATAAGTGTTATTGGCCATGCGGAAATACAATTGGTCAATATTAGCTGTAAGTCATAAAACGAATTGGGTAGGTGTTTTCGAGGGGCCTACACATGAACTACAAATGCCAATCCCAATGCCCAAATCTGATTTGTGAATTGAACTTCCTTTGATTGATTGACTTTGGCATGATGTTGTGCTTTTGTTTGTTTCGATGTGTATGTTTGTTTCTTTCCATTGTATGTACCTAGTTATAACTCTTAGACTAGGTTTAGAGTAAGATCCCGAAGACAAAGATGAAGCAAAGATGATGAAAGGTCGATGTCCAATCCAGTTGTATCTCTATACCCTTCATCCCTGACATATGTCTTGGGTTCCAATTATTTGTATAAAAGCTTGATGAGTTGCAAGCTCTTTTCTTTCTTGTTCTTTAGTTCTTTTTCTCTTTTGATCTTTCTTAGGATAGCATGATAGATTTACTACTTTCCCTTATTGTTTACTTATTGTCTCGTAATTTCAATTAAATTGATTGATTTCTTTTCACATTTTCTAGAAGGCCTTGATTCAAATTAGACTCAAGATCGCCTAGGTCAATCCTCTTCTTTCAATAAGCCCAATGCTTAGTAGGATGAACTAGCCCATTTGGAATTGGTCCTTTTCAAGATGGAATCGTGGGTCTTGGGTTGTTTTCCCTACTAATTCCCCTTTGGATAACTCGATGACACTGATGCTTGAAATTATCCTCTTGCTGTCTAATCACCTGCTTACACCTCGCACATAGCCGAGATTTGTGACGACCCTTAGGTAGAGGTCTAACTCTAGATGATATCATTCTTGTCATAATAAGGAATGGGTCCACATCAACCTCCATAGGAACCTTATTCTTATCATATGCTAACTTTATCTTCCCTTGCTTGATCGCATCCTGAATGTTCCTTTAAAAAGCCACACAATCATTTGTATTATGACTCCACAAGTAATGCCATTTGCAGTATCTCTTCCCTGCCAATTCTTCTTTAGCAAGTATACTTTGTCCTTCAATCAATCCTATCTGATCGCCAGCCAATAATGGATCGAATATTTCTTCAGCCTTATTAGCATCGAAGGAGTAATAGATAGGTTCTTTAGCTTTTGGCATGAGGTTGGACTTCTCTTTTACTCTTGCTGGCTTTCATGCTTGACAAACATACAGTTTGTCAATTATCATTTTAGCCAAGGCCACCTCTACTTTATCAAATTGCTCTAGCTCTTAATATGCTTCCATAGCATCGGCCCAATTAACACCTACTCACCCGTCATGCCTTTTGTCTTTTTCTTTAAACAAGCTCTCATGCTTAGTGGCTATGGTAGATAGTTGAAACAAATCACCATAGGTTTGTCCAACCATTCTTTCATGGATTTCAAATTTCAAACCATTAAATGCAAGATCTACAAAGGTCTTCTTAAGCAAGGGGACCAAGCACTTATTTCTAGCTCTCTTAAACCTAGAGATGAACTGGTCAACTGACTTGTTATGTAGCTATTTAATGGTTGATAAGTCTGCCACTAACAAGTCTAGGACAGCCCTTTGGAACTAGGTGTGGAGTAATCTCTCCATTTATTCCCATGAAATAATTGAGTTTGCTGGCAATGTAGTGTACCAAGTAAAAGCAGTTTTTGATAATGATAAAGGGAATAACCTTAGTTTCTAGTGATCTACATGTGTCGCAACTTTGCATTGTACCAAGAAACGGTTAACATGTTTAAAAGTCAATTTGATCCCCTTCTCCAATAGACAGAGTAAATTCAAGCATTTTGAAACCCCTCGGGTATGGTATAGTATCCATCCAATCTAGGTACGGCTTTCTATAGATATTGACAAAAAACACAATGTCATTGTCGTATCTCCTCAACAACAACTCAACTATTGGCTGATTTTGATTTTGAGCCATGTAAGGAGATCCCGAGACCTATTGCACAGCATAATCGGGCTGTAATACTAGATAAATACAATATTTGCATTTTGCTGAGGTGGTTAATGGTATGGTTGTTGGGGCCTAAAGAATTGTTGTTGTGGCTAGACTACTGGTACCAAATTCATTTGTGGATTAGGCATGTTCACTTGAGCAGGAAGAAGAGGTTGCTACAACATTTGAGATTGAACATTTAGAGTTGCCTAGGCCTTTATATTTGGAACTTATTAGGCATTAAATGCTGCTAACTAAGTTGCTTGTGGTTGAACATTTGAGACTCATATCCAAGGCTGAATGTTCATTTGTGGCGGTTGGTCCTACCCCCCTAATGGGAGTCATTACTACTCCGGGAACCTCTACTATGATAGGGAACACATTCACCTGAAGCGTAAAAAATAAGCCCAGTTGAGTTAGACCCATTTTTGTGGCATTCTCCATTAATGTATTTTGTTGAATCACTGCAAAGTTAGGATTCTCCAATAAAAAATCAGCATTTGCAATGACATGCGCATTGATAGACCCATCTGCTTGCACATTCTCAAAAACTTCTCCCTTTTGAAGGATTCTCACTAAGGGTCCAGTCTACGTGGTTTATCCTACATTGTTTAATGTCATTTGTGAAGCTAATGACATAGGAACATACCTGGCTGAAACAATGACCTATCTAATTTGAGGCTAAACAAGGTTTGTTAAACCACCATATTGTCCTTATGCACACTTGTGGTATGTGTTGATGATTAATGATTTGACTACATAAGTCATTCGTCTAACCATATAATCAACAATTCATTTTGAGTTTCCTCCATTGTTCACCTTATAGTAGCAAACTTGACCGGTGTGAGGTATGCCTATCTTCTTTCTTATGCACGATGCCTTGAAGCATTAGCACCTTCCTATTGGACTTGATTTGTGACCTCATTTCAAGGGTGTTGTGCTAATGATAACTCGACTTATGCATTGTTCTCAGCCATTAGCACCAACTCGTCACTAGTATTATTCAAGTCGATCCAACTTCATGTTCGTGGCATAACACTCTTTCAACTCTACAAAATGTGTCCCATCGGGATACCAAAAAGATATTTCACCGATTTTGATCCCCATGAAAGTCTTTCAACAAACAATGCGTTTTGGTTTTATTATAGGAGACTCAGGTTTTGTGTTGAGCTTGGATAGAGAATCTCAAATGCAATGAATAATTTTAATTATCAACTTGTACATACAAACATGACAATTGATACTTGGACAACTCGAAGATTAACTACTCCTAGGCATAAATTACACCAAAATTTAATCAATGATGTAATCTAGGCACTAGTGTAGCTATACTTTGAACTCAAACAATGATGGAATTTAATCTATGACACAGCTTGTTTTAGGTGTAAAGCTAGAATTTAATCAACAGCAATACTCTTGGGTAAGAAACACAATGCAGGAATTTAATCGATAACGTTGGGCTTGTGGAACAACCCCAGAATTCAATTAATGATGCTAGACCGGATAAAGATGCATGCCGGAATTTAATCAATGGCAGACATATAGAAAACTACAACTAAAATGCGATAAAGTCAAGATAAAGTAAAGATAATTGTTGGGTTGATCGGGGGAGGGGGTTTCTCAGTGGTAGGGCTACGGTATTCATAGAGTGGGCTAATTGTCCCTTAAATGGTCACTCTTCCTTAGGCACTACTCTTCACATTCTCCACATTTTATACTTCTTCTTGATGACCTTATCCTTTGACAATTGCTTCCTACTCTGCTAACAATGCTCACGCAACTTGTTCTTCAAGCAAATAATTGCTCCCTATTTTTATGTGCATGTCCCGCAATAGTTATTCTCTAACGTCAATTTCGCTTTATCTTCAAATCTAATGTACTATCCTTATAGCCTGGCACGTGGCAATTAGTCTTCTAACCATTGACTCTAGAGTTTGCTTCTATAGTCCTATCGAGGTTCAGCTCAATTAGCATTCACGAAAGTTGTTTTACCCTTAACTTCGCATACTGAAATGGTGCATCTCACCCAATGTTTTCTTGTGACTGTCACGTGGTTCCGAAGGTAATTTTGGGTGTCAACACCTTTACATGGTTTGACTAATGTGAGTCTATGACGTTGATCAAGATGTTGTTCGTCTTGTGATACTCTTTTTTATTCTCTTATAGAATGTTATAAGTATACTGACAAGTAATAGCACGATCACTTTAATGAGGAAAAGAGATATCTTTCAACTTTGTTGGTCCTAGGGGCATTCTTTAAAAAACACACGGATTTGAATAAACTCTTTACGCTTATTTGATTGTCAAGATTACTCACTGGATTGCTAACGTAATAAATAAACATAATATTTCTCATACGAAAAAAAAAATTATTTGACAAATGATCCTATATAACTTCAGATATAGTACAATTGGGTGTTTGATGCTCATAGATTAGGACTAGGATTAGAGCTAAAAATATACATACTATATACACACACACACACTTCGAGTTGGGAAAAAAAAAGTACGGCTGAAAATCAACAATTAAGTCGTTGCAATTTTGCAATAATTCTCGATAGATTTATTACATATTTATAGACGAATGTGTCATTTGTGTCATTTGCTAAGAGTTATTTTGTGACACTTAGGAGGAGTGCTTTGTCGCGGGGATCGATGGGCTATATTATTTTCGTTTAGCTTTGGGCCGAGTTACGCAAACATTTTCCATGTATATAAAGATTTTATTTTGAAATATCAACAGACTAAAAATTTTCAAGTTGATAAAACAAATTCCTGCGTCAAGTTATAAAAAGAAAAATTAAATGTTTGAAAAGCTATATTCCATGATTGTGCACATTCTCCATTTAATTTTTTAGTAACACAAATACTCTAGCAATAAAATTATATAATTTTCCAAGTTAATGAGAAGAAATTCTTGGATCTAAGTTACATTAGATGATGACCCGTATCACTAAAAATAAGTTTAATTTATACTGGAAATAAGGTTGAACTTCAAGTTGATGGAGCAAATTCTTGAACTTTCAATAAATAATATTGAAATATTAATAATAAAAAAAATCATATGGCACGGTAGTCCATATTGCATTCATATTGTTAACACCTAAATTTTAACAACATTTTTGGTCATATATTGCATAGAAAATTAGGATTGCTTCAAACCCCTCACCAAAATATAAGCATTTACATGTTTGGAGCATTTTTTTTTTTAAAGCATCAATTATGTGTTTTTGATTGGTGCAAAGGATGCTCTGAGCTTAATTATAAGTAAAAAAAGTCTGCTTTTTTATTTCGTGGAAGAAAAAATAAAATAAGGTCATTTTAGTAGAGATACAGGTGGACAAAAGACGAATCTCAACGAACATCTTGAAGCTGGCTGGATCGTCTTCCGACCGTCGCCTAAAGAAATCAACCTCGGACCTCCCATGAAAGGGACTCGCAGCAGCATTGCTCGGAAAATTCAAAACCTTCGACATCAACGTCACACGGAAAACAAAAGATCAAGTGAGTAACCGAGCAGTTCTCGGTCCCAGTTTCCGCGTTTCATTCAGTAAAGTCAGCAGTGTCTGGTCTTTTTGACCGTCCTACTCTGAATACTAAAATATTTTTAACAAAAGATCATTAGTAATAGCTTTACAAATTCTCCACCCCTAGCTTTTATCGACTACCCACATCACCTTTTCGCCGCTTCACTGGTTCATTTTACACCCTGTAGGCCCATCTTGTGCCCTGCTCCGGTTTCTCCACCTGAGAAGCCACGCGATCACTTTTTGCAATACCCAGCATGGGTTATCGATGTAACCCAATATCGACGGAGTCATGATTTTTCTTTTGTCCAGTGTTCGAAACTTTGGGAATTACTGAGAGATTCGGGAAAAAGATGGATGCTGAAGCATAGCCGTATGTTACCGTGGGAATGATCTGCAAGATAACTTCAGGACCTTGGAGTGGACACTGAAGAAGTGGTCTTCTCAGCCAATTCACATAGTCATCCTTCATGTATCAAGAAACATATCCAAGAAATTTATATATAGTCCATGTAAGTTTCACAATTGTTGAAGCATCTTGCAGTTTGTCTTTTGCTTTTTAAAGATATATGCTGGAGCTTATGAAGTACATATGGACTTTACTAATTGGAATTGGTTAATGCTATTACCATTTGTCTTGTGTTCATAGCAGTCGAATAAGCATGCGACACTCCATGAATTTCCAATGTAATTTACTTGAAGATATGATGAGTTTGTGCAAATAAGTGCACCAACTTTAGGATCGCTTCTATCCTCAGTTATTTCATCATTGCCTATCTAACAGGTAGTGTTTGTAACATCCTCAATTTTGCGCCCTTTACTTGATAAAAGAGAAGTCTGAACTTGGTTTCACTAGTTAAGCCTAGTTGTGTCCACTTCCTCTAATCATGTCTTGGGCACAAATCTTGAGCCAAATAAGATGGTCGATTGTGGTCAAACTTGATTAGTCCCTACCTAATGACAAGGTCTTCAAAATTGAGATATTCCAAGTTGCATTTAACATTCTCGTCTTGTCGTTAATTAAGGAGCATCGACTGAAATGGACACATGACACATAAGGCCTTAGCATTGGAAGACAAGTATGAAATTTGGACTAATCAAACTTTCTTAGAAAACCAAGTGTGAACAAATGTGAACTAATGTGAACGCATTAAATTATGAGTGGAAAAGGGTATCATACTCTATATACCTAAGTGTGAAATGTGGACTTTAGAGCCTGCAAGGAAAGGGCCACACACTCAAGAGGACAAGAAAGAGAAGCTAAGTCAAGTTCAAACTTTGAACTCAAGATAAGTTCACATTAATGTCTTTAGAATTTAGCCATTCAATGAGTAAGATAAAGTGTCCAAGCTAACTTAGGACCTAGTTGGAAACTTGGAAGATAAAGATGGCGGACAATTATTGCTTCTTGACCAAGTAGGGTGCCACCTCTCTCCAATTAGACATACTACCTTTGATATTCAAAACTGTTGGATTTTCACTATTTTCCAATTTTATAGAGTTTTTTTATTCGAATTTGGAAAAGTTTCCTCCATGAAAGTTGTTCAAAATCTTTTGATCTAACAATATACTTAAATTTCAGATTATTCAGAGCTGAAATGATTGTGACGAAAGCCAATTACTTGAAGATATGATGAGTTGGTGCACGTGTTTGTAATATCCTCAACTTCATGCCCTTTACATGGTCAAAGAGAAGTCCGAACTTGGTTTCTCCATCAAAGCCCGGTTGTGTCTGCTTCCTCTGATCATGTGTTGGGCACGAATCTCAGGCCAAATAAGATAGTTGATTGTGGTCAAACTTAATTAGTCCCTTCCTAATAACAAGGCCGTCATAACTAAGATATTGTAAGTTGCATTTAACATCCTTGTATTGTAGTTAATTAAGGAGTATCGACTGAAATGAACACATGGCACATTAGGACTTAGCCTTGGAAGACAAGTATGAAACTTGGACTAGTCAAACTTTGTTAGAAAAACAAGTGTAAACAAATGTGAATAAATGTGAACTTATGTGAACGCATTAAATGAATGGTGGAAAAGGGTATCCTTATAACCTAGGCCTAATCACACCTTAAATACGTAAGTGTGAAATGTTGACTTTGGAGCCCACAATAAAAGGGCCACACACTCAAGTGGAAAATAGAAAGAAGCCAAGTCAAGTTCAAACTTTGAACTCAAGATAAGTTCACATTAATTTTTTTTGGAATTTAGCCATTCAATGAGCAAGATAAAGTATCCAAACTAACTTAGGACCTAGTTGGAAACTTGGAGGATAAGGATGTCCAACAATTAATGCTTATTCACCAAGTAGGGTGCCACCTCTCTCCAATTAGACATGCTACCTTTGATTTTCGAAAGTGCTGGACTTTCATCAATTTTCCAATTGTATAGAGTTTTTTTATTCGAATTTGGAGAAACTTTCCTTCATGATAGTCGAGGGCAGCTCTCGCCATCCCAAGCGAGGGCGACCCTAGCCAGGCCCTCGCCAATGTCGGGCAAGGGGTGGCCTTGCTAGGCCCTCACCGATGTTGAGCGAGGGGTGCCCTCACCAAATCTAGACAGGGCTGTCCTTGCCCAACACCAATGAAGGCCTAGCAAACCCACCCCTCATTAGACTTAGGCGAGGGCGGCCCTAGTCGGACTCAAGTGAGGGTGGCCCTCACCAGCGTCGAGCGAGGGTTGCCCTCGCTAGATCTAGCAAGGGAGGCCCTCACCCGACCTAGCCGAGGGCCGCCTTTGCCCAATGCTGGTGAGGGTAGCCCTCGCTTGACTCTCGCTTCCCTTTGCCGGCTTCATCATGGCCCGCATAGGAAAGAGAAAAGAAGAAACAAAAACAATTTAAAAAGTAAAAGATCAAAATGCCCTATAATTTATGGTAAATGTACTACATGGATACAAGTTCAGGGTTTTTTATATCACGAAAAAGAGCTTGAGATAAATGTGTCATCAAAGTTTGGCGTTTTTCATTTCACAAAAAAAAAAAAAAAAAAAAGTTTGGGGTAAATTTGTTACTTTTGGCAAAGTTTAGGGTTTTGGTGGTATTTTCCCTATTTTGAAATATCAACAAACTATTTATTTTTTTTTTGGTAAGTAACAAACTAAAATTTTCAAGTAAAAAAAAAAAATTCCTGCGTCTAAGTTATGAAAAGAAAAATCAAATGTTTGAAAAGCTATATTCCATGATTGTGCACATTCTCCATTTAAATTTTTAGTAATGAAATACTGTAGCACTAAAATTATATAATTTTCCAAGTTAATGAGAACAAAGTCTTGGATCTAAATTACATTAGATGATGATCTGTATCACTAAAAATAAGTTTAATTTATTATGGAAACAAGATTGAACTTCAAGTTGATGGAACAAATTCCTGAACTTTTAAAAAAATAATATTGAAATATTAATAAAATATCATATGGCATGATAGTTGATATTGTGTTCATATTGTTGACACCTAAATTTTAACAATATATTTGGTTATATATTACATAGAAAATTAGGGGTTGCTTCCAACCCCTCGCCAAAATATAAGCATTTACATGTTTGGAGCATTTTTATTTTTATTTTTTTTTTAAAAAAAGCTTCAATTATGTGTTTTTGACTGGTGCAAAGGATGCTCTAGCTTAATTATAAGTAAAAAAAATCTACTTTTTTATTTCCGGGAAGAAAAAATAAAATAAAGTCATTTCAGTAGAGATACAGGTGGACAAAAGGCGAATATCAATGAACGTCTTGAAGCTGGCCGGATCGTCTTCCGCCCGTCGCGTAAAGAAATCAACCTCGGACCTCCCATGACAGGGACTCGCAGCCGCATTGCTCGGAAAATTCAAAACCTTCGACATCAACGTCACACGGAAAACAAAAGACCAAGTGAGTAACCGAGCAGTTCTCGGTCCCAGTTTCCGCGTTTCATTCAGTAAAGTCAGCTGTGTCTGGCCTTTTTGACCGTCCTGCTCTGAATACTAAAATATTTTTAACAAAAGATTATTCATTAGTAATAGCTTTACAAATTCTCCACCCCTAGCATTTAAAAAATCGACTACCCACATCACCTTTTCGCCGGTTGAACGATTCATTTTTTACGCTGTAGGCCCATCTTGTGCCCTTCTCCAGTTTTTCCACCTGAGAAGCCATTCGATCGCTTTTTGCAATACCCAGCATGGGTTATCGATGTAACCCAAGATCGACGGAGTCATGATTTTTCTTTTGTCCAGTGTTCGAAACTTTGGGAATTACTGAGAGATTCGGGAAAAGGATGGATGCTGAAGCAGAGCTGTATGTTACCGTGGGGAATGATCTGCAAGATAACTTCAAGACCTTGCAGTGGGCACTGAAGAAGTGGTCTTCTCAGCCAATTCACATAGTCATCCTTCATATATCAAGAAACATATCGAAGAAATTTGTATAGTCCATGTAAGTTTCACAATTGTTGAAGCATCTTGCAGTTTGCCTTTTGCTTTTTAAAGATATATGCTGGAGTTTATGAAGTACATTTGGACTTTACTAATTGGAATCGGTTAATGTTATTACCATTTGTCTTGTCTTCATAGCAGTCGAATAAGCCTGTGACACTCCATGAATTTCCGATGTAATTTACTTGAAGATATGATGAGTTTGTGCAAATAAGTGCACCAACTTTAGGATCGCTTCCTATCCTTAGTTATTTCATCATTGCCTATCTAACAAGTAGTGTTTGTAACATCCTCAATTTCGCGCCCTTTATATTATAAAAGAGAAGTCCAAACTTGGTTTCACTAGTTAAGCCCGGTTGTGTCCACTTCCTCTAATCATGTCTTGGGCACAAATCTCGAGCCAAATAAGATAGTCGATTGTGGTCAAACTTGATTAGTCCCTACCTGATGACAAGGTCTTCAAAACAGAGATATTCCAAGTTGCATTTAACATTCTCGTCTTGTTGTTAATTAAGGAGCATCTACTGAAATGGACACATGACACATAAGGCCTTAGCATTGGAAGACGAGTATGAAACTTGGACTAATCAAACTTTCTTAGAAAACCAAGTGTGAACAAATGTGAACTAATGTGAACGCATTAAATTATGAGTGGAAAAGGGTATCATACCCTAAATACCTAAGTGTGAAATGTGGACTTTAGAGCCCGCAAGGAAATGACCACACACTCAAGAGGAAAAGAGAGAGAAGCTAAGTCAAGTTCAAACTTTGAACTCAAGATAAGTTCACATTAATGTCTTTAGAATTTAGCCATTCAATGAGCAAGATAAAGTTTCCAAGCTAACTTTGGACCTAGTTAGAAACTTGGAAGATAAAGATGGCGGACAATTATTGCTTCTTGAGCAAGTAGGGTGCCACCTCTCTCCAATTAGACATACTACCTTTGATTTTCGAAACTGCTGGATTTTCACTATTTTCCAATTTTATAGAGTTTTTTTATTCGAATTTGGAAAAGTTTCCTCCATGAAAGTTGTTCAAATTTTTTTGATCTAAAACATACTTAAATTTCAGATTATTCAGAGGTGAAATGATTGTGACGAAAGCCAATTACTTACCATCTGGAATTTACTCAATGTAGTAAAAACAGTGACTAGATTGCCTTCTCAAATTTTTATAAAATTTCCCTTTTTTAATTTGGACATAAATCCTTCACAAAAGTTTTAAATGGCATTCATATCTACAACATATTAAAATTTCAAAGAGTTTTATGAAGATTTTTATTTCAAAATGGGTCTTTCTCTCCGATCATTGAATCTACTTAACGGATGAATTGTTGGGTTATTTCAGTGATCTGGTTCTCTTTCGAAAAAATGAATTTTGCTAGGCTTCATTCATAAAAAAAAAAAAAAATTATTTAAGATCTTCTCTAAAACATATGGAAATTTCATAATTTTTCGAGCCCATTTGATAGAATAATGACACTAATTTTGGAATTTGCTTGAAACTATTTTTCATTCCAGGATAAAAGAGTCACGCGCCCAACTTGGAGGGTAAGGGGGCTGCCCGCCCAACTTGAGGAACAAGCCAATCTAGAGTCTTCTTAGATTAGGATGAGAATAAATTAAATATCTCTAGACTCTAGTTCTTCAATGCCAAGTTGAGGTGTCCCTTAAAGAAATAGGCCATAATGCCTCATAACCTAAAAACTTGGAGAGCAAGCAAATAGGTTGACCAATCACAAGCCAACACCAAAGAACCTACGCACCAACTCGAGAAGATAGGTAAACTAACTCATTATTTAGGTGCAATCATGATTTTGCATAAAAATCTAATAGGAAGAGGGCTATAAATAGGATGAGTCATCCTCACATTTTAAGAGTTAATCATTCTCTCATTTCCTCTCCCTTTCTCTCCTCTCTTTCATGCCTTCCTCACTAAGCCTCCACCTTAGGAGTCGTCTGGTCACCAAATGAGCATCTTGGAGCTAGGTTCAAAAGTTGTAAGTAAACTTTCCTAACTCTTTGGTAAGGCGATGTGCTACACATATCGATTTTAGGATCATGTCATTGTTTGCTTGTGTTAGCTTTGTATTATTATGCTTGTTGTGTTTCTATTTGTTTGTTGTTGCGTTAAGTAAATTCATGGTCTCGCATGGATGTCGAACACACCCAAATTTCGAGGAAATGTCTCATGTGACTTTGGATGTGTGTCGAAGTGGGTGCACAACCTACACTACACTTGATTTAGGGACAACATTGAGACGTGTTGTTACTCAAGACAACTCACGGATCGATGTCAAAGCCAAGGCGAATGATTCTAAGTTAGACCATGAGCTTGAATCGCATCCAACAAGAATCTAGTAATAAGGCATAAAAATCATTGATTCACTTTGTATGGCATGCCTTCAACCTTTCATTCGGCTAATGATTCAAGATAAAAATGGATTGATTGATGTTTGAATGCATAGATACATGATGGACTTTTACTGTAAATGTTGGGGTATGCCAGGTCATTGCCTAGGGTAAAGCCTTGGATGCCATCCCGATATTGAGTTTGTGGACGATGCCGGCTCAGGTGAGGCCAATGCTTGGAGGTTGCCCTAGATGCCGTCCTAATAATGAGATCAAGATGATGCTGGTTGCCAAATGGGAGACCGATGCCCGATTGATATCGGAAGAATCGATGGATTTCGACTAACTGAACTGAATGAAATAAACTGGAAGTCCACGTGTGGTCCATGACTGATGCATGTGTGATGCTTGAATTGATGCTTGCACTAATATCATAATTGAGGCTTGCAAAAGCTGGTTTTTTTGTACATGTATTGTTGAGTCATTGCATCAATTTGAGTATATGTTTGCATCGGATCACTTAGTGCTTAAATAAGTTTTATGCGATGCACGCATCCCTCTTAGTTATTGAAATGATTATAAGCCATGGATCTTTGGAGGACTTGTTTTTATGCACTAACTCATTGTCTTTGATGCTTGAAAGAACATAATTGATTGAGAGTCCTTCATATGCATAAATAAGGCAAGGCATGAATCTTGTTATTGATTTGCCATCAGCAAGTGGGTGGTAATCTTGTATCCAAGGATCAATGGCGAGACGTCATCCTATAGGATATGGATTTCTACTTACTGAGTCATTGACTCACTTTTGTTGTTTTCACCATTTTAAGTGTGGGATGGGTGAACCGACCATACCACCCATCCCTCCCAATCTTCCAATTGATATAATTACTACCATGATGGATATGGTAAACTTAGAAGAGGACGTCACTTACCGGAAGTATATTACCATTGTATGGGTCCAAGAAGGGGTAGACACCTTAGTTCTCCGTGTGTAGGAGGCTTGGTGCCTCATTCTTGATGGGGACACTTTAGGTCCCATTTGAGGCCTCATCCTTTTGGTGGATCCTATGGGTGCATCATGGAAAAAGGGCCTAGGATGGAGGTCATTTTTGGAGGAGCTCGATAGAGGAGCTAAGTTACCTTGGCCTTTTAATCGTCGATGCGTGGTAATGAAGATAAGTAGCCCAGTACTAACATGGGCATGTAATCATAATAACTTTTGATATGTGTATATATGTATGAATATATGTTGCTTTTGTTTGCTTGACTTGTATACATGTTGCCCGACTTTCATGTTTGTTTGTGTATGGGGGATTGTTTTTAATTTGTTTCTGCATGTTCTTAATCAAAGATAAAATATTTTTGGGACGATCGACATGCCTGGGACGTCGATGCCGACCTGTCGGGTCACGCTCTCATATCAAAGGTGGGGTGGGAGTGTGACATTACAATGTTTGCTCCTTCTTTTTTTTTTTTTTTTTTGTAGCTAAAACAGCTCAAAAGGTTTATGCATTTGTTTATTAATGCCCAAAGATTTATTGTCAATCTCCTTACATTGTGAGTTATAAACTAGTGAAACTTTCTATTGCCATTTCCAACCATTTATCTTTGACAAACTATTACATTGGATTTACTAAGGCTTTACAAAAGTCTAGTTTTATCCAAACATGAATTGTTAAGTCTCCACCGACATTTTTATAAATTAAATGAGAAAATTGGGAGTATAAATTTTTAGGGTCATGCCGAATGCATTTAAATTCTTTTTCTATTATGGGAATAAAATTTTATGTAGTTATTAAACGCATTATTTTGCTCAAAAATTCATCCAAGAGTAAAAAATAGAAAAAAAAAATTAGTACAAATTATTTTCGAGAATAGAAATGTTACTAAATGCACCCTAGTTGGGTAAAGAATTAGATTCTTATGTGAACCAAGAAGGAAAAAACGGGCTAAATATATATGGTTCTTGGCAAGAGAAGAGTAGTGGGCGCGTGATTGGGGCAATAAAAAATTAGTGAGAAAAATCCGGCTGTAATCTTCACGGAGTGAACCAAGAAAAAGGAATCTGATTGGACCATTAGATTGGATGAATCAAGGCTCTCTCAATAACCTATTTTACAACTCTGTGATTCTCTCATGTCAACCGTACTAAATGAAAGATAATTAAGGTCCAGTAATAAAGGTTATCCTTCTGTGAATGAATTGCTGCGGTTAATGTTTTCTTCTTTTTGATTTGATTCTGCCGTTCTAAAACTCTTCCTTTTGAAATTGGGACGATCTTTTCTATAAGTCCATTTCAGTTCCGTAAGCCATAACAAATCTCTTTTCTTTTTTTCTTTTTTTTTTTTTGGGGGGGGGGGGGTGGTTTGAAAACCAAACGATTACGTGAGGTACACGCTATATGTTTGGATGTAACCTTTAGAATTAAGAAAAAATTGAGTATGTGAGCAATTGTATGATTGATTTGCAGCAGACTCTCTCCCTGAAGTAGGGGTGTGCAAAAGAACTGAGACCCACCCGGACCGCCCGGAACCAATGGTTCTTGAGGGAACCCGTCCGGTTCCCGGTTCCAATTTATGGGAACCGGTGGGTACCGGTCTAGTTTCCGGTTCCATGGGCGAATCCGCCCACCCAGATTAGACCAATTATATTAAGATAATATATTAATTTTTAATATTAAAAAATTAAATTACTAATTAATAAACGCAAATCAAATAACTAAAAAAATTAAGTCAAGATTGCGAAGAAGCAAGGCTGGGTAATCTACAGTCAAACCAAATTGAGAGATCCATAAGCTAAAAAGTCCAAAGCAGTGAGTGGGCAAAAAGCAAGCATGCAAAGAAGCGGGGCTACAGGAGGAGGAGAAGAAGAATAGGTTGGGCAAAAAACTAGCAATTTCGATTAAAAACCAAAGTTGTTTCGCGTCAAGATCGGTTCCATAGATCCACCTGGGAACCGGACCGGACCGGCGGTTCGGTTCCCGGGTGGATCCTAGTTCTAATTTTTTGGAACTAGTCCTTAGCGAGCGGTTCTCAGTTCTAGATCTGAAACTGCCCACCCGGACCATGCACACCCCTACCCTGAAATAAATATCTATCGGAACTCCGATCAAATTACGTGAATCTTTTGTGTCATTTATTTTTCTTATTGATTTCTTTTGTAATTACTTTAGCTCTCGTTTAACTTAATTGCAACATCGATCCGATTCTGCATCGCACCAGTTTTCACAACACATGTGGTGCGATTGATCACTGACACTTGAATTCTTATGAGTGGTCATGAAACTAGCACGCTCAATTTGGAGCTCAACTCGTTCCGAGAGCTACAATCATTAGTCTGGATGCTGTGGAGACTCACCCAGATCATGCAGTCATCAGTCCAATTGTTCGCATCATTGATACTTGTGAGACCTCTTATACTTTATCAATTTTGATAATATGGAGCCACATTTGCTATATAAAAACGGATGTAGCTTTTTGGAAATTTTTTTTGAAAAATATAAAAAATTTTAGGTTAGAGCAGTTTCTCATAATGCAAATAGTATTTGCCAAGCTGCAATTTTAAAGTGCATTGCAAAACAATTTTGATTAAAAATGGTGTTGTGAAAAATTATATTTTATCAAGGGGTTTTGCTTTTTTTAATATGTCACGAATTCCTAGAGGCCCTACGTTCAAGTGTGTGAAGGCTAACGGTTCACTAAGTATTAGTCTTAGCATAGGCTCTCCCTAACATTTTTAGGCCTCTGCTAATTTCAGAAATTTTTGAAGGATTTTTCATGCAATTTTAAGAGAAAAAAAAATGCTCAAAATCAATTTTAGGCTTTTCCTTGAGAAAGAGATTTTTTTTTCAATTTTTTTTCATTATTTAATTAATTTTTTTAAAATAACAATATTATAAACTGACCCGGGCCGGTCAGACCTGGGCACCAGCCCTATTTGGATCTGGCCCGACCGACCCGGATCGCGCCCCTTCCGAACAGCTAGCAAGAAAAACGACTCCTTTTACATTTTTGCTTTTTACCTCTCCCTCCCTGCACGCTGTCAGATTAGAGAGAGAGAGAGAGAGAGAGAGAATGAGACAACCTTAATTGCCCTCTTGCCTACCAGATGGAGAGAGAGAGAGAGAGAGAATGAGACAACCTTAATTGCCCTCTTGCCTACCAGATGGAGAGAGAGAGAGAGAGAGAGAGAGAGAATCTTAATTGCCCTCTTACCTACCAGCACGCCCCAACGTTCAGGACGACCGCACGAGGATCTCAGAATTCAAAGCTCAGCCCCACCTCTCTAGCCAATCTCTCCTCTCACTCTTACGACTTCACACAAGCATTCATATCATGCTTCAATTTTTCCCCAAGGATCAAGAACGTGGGTGGGCGGACACAAACAACTAAAGGGACTCAAGCTTTAATCTAAATGATTCGGGCGCTGCACGAACCACTACCAAAACGAATTTGACAAACCATGAACACCAAAAAACGGACCGACGACGCATAACATTGCAATCAGTCATTTCATCGAACACGTGATGGGTGGCAGCTAAGAGGAAGCTTCAAACTTCCCTGAAACATGAACTTAGGCCAAAAAGCAAGTAATGGACGAGTGAGGCTCAACATTGGCGTAGGGACAGCTCATTTATGCTCAGTATAAGCAAAAGGACAGCAATTCCTTGGAACAATGAAAAGCATGAACGGGCGTCTAGCTCAGACATTTTATCGAACACTTAACATACGCAAACCAAGGGGTGAAACACGAGGACGACCAAGCCTGGGCACGAGCCAGGATTCACAGCAATTGACATCTAAGACCTTGCGACCACAGCCCCTTCCTAGATGAGGTCGAAAACTCGCACGAACCGGACGACGGTGGTTCGGTCCGGCGTACCCGAACAGGGGATAAAAACAGGGCATGAGGGGGCGTTCGGATGGAGGAACCCTACTCGGCGGTGGCGGCGGCGGGGACGCTGGACGAGCTCGATAGACCGGGCTACATCCGTTCGCCTCGCTTGCCTCCGAGCGGGATCCTTGGGAAATCGACGCTGAAAGAAAGACGCAAGAACTCGGACCAAGACCTACCGCGAGTTCTGATCTCACTTGGTTCTCTCTCTCTCTCCTCGACAACCCCCCCCCCGGGATTTCTCTCTCACCCAGCGCGCCGAACTCGCTTGGCCTCTCCCTTTTTACAGGCGCGCTGGCCTGGTGCCGGCACGTGGGGGGAGCGGTTTTTCCGTTGGCCGGCTGCCCCCAGTCGTGTTGCCGGCTGTCCGCGCTGCCCTTAGCTCGGCGAGCATTGAAGGCGCTTGATCCGCGTCCCATCCGTCCAAATCTCTTGCCGGTCTTTGCGCTGCTCCAGCCCATGCGCGCGCGAGTTGCAGGGGAAGGAATTGGGAGGGAGGAAGGAGGAAGGAGAAAAGGAGGGGGCTGGGCCGAGGGAAAGAAAAGGGGCGAGATGGGTTTGGGCGAAGTGGGCCCTAGGCCCGCTCGAGAGTAAGAACCCTAGCCCCCGAGCCCCTCGTTTCTTTTTCTATAATATAAATAATGATTTTATAAAATTTTATTTATCCGAAAATAGGGTAAAATAAGTGTTGACACCTAATTTTGACTGTGCTACTTACTTGTTCATCATATAAAAATTACATTAAGCATTTCATAGCATTGCATTTAGGTAATAATAACATTTAGGATCAAACTTTTTAGAAAATAAAAAAATAGAGGATAATAGATAACATATAAAATAAAAAAATTTGTTGTGGATGGAGATTTTGAAAGATTTTGGATATGGAGCATTTTTCTTGTTGAGCGTATCCTCTCGTTTCAAAATATGATTGTCGGCGGTTGTGTGAATTATCTTGGAAAATCTTCACAAAAGATTTTAGATTTTGGAGCCATTTTCTTGTTGAGCGTATCCTCTATTTTCAAAAGATGATCTTGAGCGGTTGAGTGAATATATGCAATCATATTGGAAAATCTTCACTTGCAAAACAAACTTGATTTTTTTCCCCTATAAATAGAGAGTGCAAGGCTTTGTTCACGGGGGGAGAAATTGGCAATCCGTTGGTGAGGTTTCATGAGGGTGGCCATTGGAGAGGGAGAGATACCGAGAGAGAGACACCAAGACCCTATTCCCGTTGCTATGTGTGATTTCATCCTGCTGTGAGTCTCGAGACCGTGCCTCTTTGTTCCGGCGTTCACACCTAGTGAGGCCCGCGCAAGGACGTACTCGTTCACTGTTGCGTTGTTATCTTTTACTGTTCGTCACTGTTCATCGCCACTGCATCAACTCCTGTTCGCCGTCTTTTGTCACTGCCGTGTTGCTGTCGTTTGTCGCTGTTCACTCACCGCAGTTCGTTGTCTTTCACCACTGCTGCTCGTGGTCAATTTGCTGTCCAGTTTTGCCGCTGTTGCCCATTGTTGTTGGCTGTCCAGTTAGGGTGCGCATGGATTTATTTCTGTGCTTTTTTTGTTCCTGGGAACAGAAACAAAAAAAAGTGTTTCTGTTCCGGGGAACAATTTTTGAACAAAAGAACGCGTTTGGTAACGTTTGGTCCGGAATAAAAATGAACGAAACACGTTTGGTTAAATTTTATTATTTTTTTGTTTCTTTTAATTTTTTAAACATTTTTTATTATTTATTATTTTTTCCTTTCTTTTTATTTTTTCTTTTTTCGGCCGGTCACCGGCCTCCGGCGATCGGCCGACGGGGCCGGCAGCCTCGCCCAGCCACGGCGAGGCTCGCCGGCCCACGGCGAGGCCGAGCCTGGCCGTGGTTGGGCGAGGCTCGACCTCGCCTTGGCTGGGCGAGCTCGGGCTCGCCCAGATCCGGCGAGGCCAAGCGTCGCCGGCCCTTGGCGAGCCCGAGCCTCGACGGCCGGTCGCCGGCCATGGCCGAGGCTGGTGACCAGCCAAAGAAAAAAGAAGAAAAAAAAGAAGAAAAGAAGAAGAGAAGAAGAAGAGAGAGAAGAGTCGTTTTTGTTCTTTTGTTCTTTTTTTCTGTTTCTATTTCGTTCCGAAAAAAAAAACAAAAAAAGAACAGAAACGCAACAAAACGCGTTTCTGTTCCTTTTTGTTCCCGGGCACACTTTCCGTACAGAAGTGTGCCGGAAACGTTTCTAAGAAACGTTTCCATGCACGCCCTTAGTAGCCGCCGCTCGCCACCACTGTTTTCCAGAGATCATTTGCCGGTTCCTATGGCCCTAGGGTTACCGTCCAATGTTGTGTCAAGTTGACCGGTTTTTATCACTTTTGTTACTGGACGAACCAATGTTGCTGTGAGTTTGACATGGCTGCTCCGATACTGGTTCTCTCCCATCGTACACAATCGGCCAAATTACACCCCCACATCGAGACATGATTTTTCCTTGGGGCTATTCTCTAATTTCTCTTTGTGCAGGTGCTGTTATTAGCAACAAAAAGCCGTGCCCTTGACTAGGTAATTTTTTAGACTAAATTCAGATCAAATATTATGTTTAATAGTTTGTGATTTTGACTTGATTTGTTCTGATTTATTTTATCATTATGCGATTAGGAAATTTGTCATATTAAGTTATAAATCAAAAATATTGAGCCGAGACACGTTGGGTTAGATTTTTTATTATTTTGACTTTTCACGGCAAATTTATGGATTGCTTCACATAATTGATTCGCATTAAGATAATATGTCATTGAGTTGAACTAGTGAATTATCAATAGGACATAAATTTCGATGCATCATTTGGTACTTAATCTTTATGTACATGTCACATATCATGCATCATATGACATATTTAGAACTTAGGTCCATACACATTTCATGTTTAAAGCGATGCACCTTGATTTTTTTAAGATTAGGTTAATTTTCCTTTAATAAAACAAAAAAGAACAAAAAATGTTATTTAGGTCATATATATTTCATAATATGCACGCCATATGTTGCCTTTCTTTAGTGAGTCATAGTTTGTTGTTTTAGTATTCACATCGTGTAGCTTTTCTAAAAAAAAAAGGAAAATGCCAAAGGATGACCGTTGCATCATTATGTTACTTTCCTTTCAATAAAAACTATATGTCATTTTTCTAAAGGCAAAAAAAAAACTTTATTATCATGAATTGAAGAGACATCTTAAAATTGCTACACATGAGAGCTAAAGAGATGCGTCATAAATGCATCCATTAACTTGTCCATTAAAGCTATTGCACGTGAATTGAAGAGAAGTCTCACTAATGTTGAGCCATTAATAACCTATAACTACAACAATCCTCCACATTAATAGCGCAACATAACATTTTTGACTTGAACAATTCCAAGTGTGCCTATGGAGATAAACTACATTAAGATTGGTAGCTTTCACTTTGAATATTCTTTAATGAAAGCCTATCGGACTTACTTAACTAGTCGATAAACTAAGTCTTGACTTGCCAATTATTGTTGAAGCCCAAACAATAGACCACACAGAGAGTGTCTCCAATTTAAGATTGATTCTCAGTTATGTTAATTCTTTTAGCCTTGTACCTCTTGAGATTCATGCATGCTTTAAAATAATATAGCCTTTAAAGATTTTTATGGAGTTGGCTAGCTCCACAATACATTTCTATTAAAGATATCCTACCATATCTTACTAGAATGTTGAAATCCTAGTTCTAGAAATCATTAAATGCATAGTGCAACTTTAAAATGATGTAGAAAGCATTGTTGCATCATGGAAATGGGAGACAATGCACACATTAGAATTTCCAAAATTTGCATTATCCTATTGAACCTTGTCTATGGGATCTCTAATCGCTAGGTTAGGTTTCCACTTTGGAATTTCTTTCTTGAGTTAAGGCTTTTGATCCCAATCCCCTTGATGTATAATTTACCTACTCTCTCGACAAATCTTTTGTTAGTAGAGTAGTAATATTTTCCTTTGACTTCACAAAGTCTAAAGAAATTATTCCACTCGAGAGTAACTACCTAACAATATTGTGTTTAAGACAGATTTGTCTATGCTTTACATTTGTTTTGGCCACAACGAAACATCTTCTAATAATTGTTGAATCCACTCTACTTCTTAAGCAATTTTATCCAAAGCAACAAGCTCAGATTTCATCATAGAGCATGCTATTAGAGTTTACTTTGATGATTTCCATGATACTGCAACACCTCCTAGTGTGAACAAACACCCGCTAATCAATTTTGATTCATCGGAATCTGAAATCCAGTTGGCATCACTATAACCTTTCAAAATAGCTAGATATTTGCCATATTGCAATATGTAGGTTTTAGTTCTTTTTAGATAACATAACACTCTTAATAGAGCATTCTAATGAGACTAGGATTACCTGTTTATTTGCTCAATTTTTGTATTGATTAAGCTATATTCTTGTTCTTTGACCTTGAATCCTTCAACTTATTCCATATAAATCTCCTTGTGAATATCACCACTAAAGAATGTAGCTTTCACATCCATCTAATGTGCTTGCAGATTTTATGGCAAAGTTATAACAAGCAACATCCTAATCAATTTTATTCTTGTTACAAAAAAAGTATAAAAGTAGTGTATATCCTTTCTTTGTCTAAATTAGTTGGTAATAGGCCGTGTTTTATACTTATCAATGGAACCTTCAATTTTATGATTCCTTTTTAATATCCATTTACATCTAGATGGTTTATTTCCAAGTGGAGGATCAACCAATTGTCAACTATAGTTACTTAGGATAGAATCAATCTCATTGCCAATAACTTATTTCTAAAAAGGAGCATCAGGAGATGACATTGCCTCTTTAAATGTTTGAGACCCACCTTCTAACATGTAGTTCAAATAATATTTGAGGCTAACCTTCTAACATGAAAGTCCGAAAAAAATTTCAATCCGCAACCTCTTGCTTCTTCAAAGTTTAGCTTCTTTGGTTTCAACTTCATCATTCTCAAAGTTTGAATTTCTAGTTCTCTTTTGAGAAGTTTAACCTTGATTTCTTTTTGCAAGACATTTATTCTCAAAGAATTCAACATCCCTCGATTCTAAGATAGTATTGGTATGGATTTCCACATTTTCATATTTATAAGCCAAAAAATCTATGTGCACTGCTATTTTGAGCATAACTGATGAATATGCAATCTTTAGTTTATGGTGCCACACAAGTTTGTTTAGAAGGAAGTATCATCACCTTGGCTAGGAATCCCCACACTTTCAAAAATTGTAGGATGATAACCTTCCATTCCATAACTTATATAATGTTTTATCTACATTCTTGTGGGGTACTTTATTAAGAATATAAGTTGTAGTGAGAACTACCTCCCGCCACAAGTTCTAACATGGTAAGCTTGAACTTAAGAGCATGGCGTTAGCAATTTCTTTTAGAGTTTTGTCCTTCCATTTATGGTCTGTTTGATAACTATCCTAACAGTGCCAAATTCTGATTTTTTTTTGTTCTCGGGAGTAATTTTGGAATAGAAGTGTATTTGATAAAATTTTTGTTTTCGATAATAAATTTCTATTGTTTTTTTTCTCGGAAATGGATTTGGAACAAAATCCAGAATAAATAAAAAAAAAAAAAAGGTTGATTCTTGTTCCCGAGAACAAATCTAAGAATCAAGCCATTTTCTTCTTCTTCTTCTTCCATTTTCTTCTTCTTCATCTACCGCCACCGCCGCCCACCATCTACCGCCCACCATCGCCGGTCGCTAACAATCGATTTGGCAATCTCGCCAAAGGCTCGCCAAGCTAAAGCAAGGTCTGGCGAGCTCACTAAAAGCAAGCCAAGCCATTGATGAGGCCGAGCCTCACGGGTGGCCAGGCAGGCCTCGCCCAACCTTGGGGAAGCTTGCCCAACCCCATTAGTGGCCAAGTGGGCCTTGTGATCTAGTGCAACCCCATCCGTGGCCAGGCAATCCCCCCCCACGATCTAGTGAAGCTCGCCTAGCCCCACCAATGGCCAAGCAGGCCTCACCCAACCTCGGCGAGGCTTGCCTCGCCAGATCTGGGAGGCCGAGCCTCGGCAAGGCTGGGCAAGCCTCACCTAACTGCCACCGAGACTTGGCCGACAAGAGCCGGCCTCGCCAAGGGCTAACAACACTCCGGTGAGGTCGCTAGCCCTCATCTAGCCGGTCGCGACCGGGCGACCCACCACTTGAAGAAGAAGAATAGGAGAGAGAAAGGAAAAAAAGAAAACAAGAAAAGAGGAGAAAAAAGTAATAAAATTATTTAAAAATTAAAAGAAAATGATTTGGAGTAGAAATTTTGAGCACGATACCAAATAAAATTCCATTCCAAATAAAAAAATCTTGGATAGTTACCAAATGGCTTAAAATGCTTATAAATTGTTCCCGGTAATAGAATTAAAAAAAAAAAAAACATTTCTGATCAAAGATTGTTCCCGGTAACAGAATTGTTACCAAATGCGTCCTTAGTTACTCCATTTTGTTGTGGGGTATATGGTGTAGCTTTTTGGAGAATTATTCCAAATTAGCAAACAACTCCTTTAAATTGGAAGAAGTATATTCTCCTCCATTGTTAGATCTAAGCACTTTAATTTGTTTGTCAAGTTGATTCCCAACCTCATTTTTTTGCTTAAAAACTTATACATAGCCTCATCTTTGCTGGTTAATAGATAAAAATAGCAAAATCGAGAACGGTCATCTACAAAAGTGATGAAGTACTTCTTTCTAAATCTACTTTGATCAAACTTTAAATTACATAGATCACTATAGATTAGTTGTAGGTATTCACTCATTCTTTCAAGGAATTGAATGGTTTTTGAACAAATTTAGCCTTAAAACAAGTCTCACACTTGTCATGGGAATTCAACTCAAACCTTGGAATTAGCCCAAGTTTGCGAGCTATTTCATCGTACTATAGTTTACATGTTTTAATTTACCATGCCTTAGATAAGGAGACACGACAGTGTAAAATGAAGAATTCTCTTCATTAATAATCTTTCGTTACAAAAATTTCAAGCTGACCTCAGTGACAACCACAATAGTTTTGACAAGATCATTATATAAGTACCATTTCCCCAAATATATCCCACCTTTGGGAAGTACAAACTTGTTAGAATCAAAACCCTTCTTGACACGATAGGATCACAAATGGGATTTTTTTCGAATCTTTAGTACATGTAGGACATTTAGTACAGCAATTTCTTCATCAGAGGTAAATTTAAGGATCACCTTTCCTCTCTCAGCAATATTTACTAATGTAGAGTTAGCCATATAAAGCTTCTATTCTTCATTAGCTTTCTCATAAGACGACAAGATATGTTTATCCACACAAATGCAATTTGGGGCACCCATGTCCAACTACCAATTGGTATTGTTAAACACTAAGGATACCTCAAACACCATTGCAATAGTCGATCTTTCATCATCTTCCTACTTTGTCAGATTCAGCATTTTGGTTGTTCCATCTCCTTCACCTTTGTTTAGTCACTTCTTGCAATGCTTAACCCAACGGCCAAGCTTATTGCAAATAAAACATGCCCATTAGAATCTCTAGGAAAATTCCTTTTGCTTGCCTTTTCCTTGAAAAGATTTCCTCCTCTTCCTATTTTGCCTTTTATGGAAGACTAAAAAATGTTGACTTTTGATTTAATAGGAGGTTTTTCATTCCTTATGTTGTCCTCCTCGACTTTGAGGTGCAAAACAAGATCTTCAACTCTTATCTCTTTCCATTTGTGTTCCAAATAATTTTTAAAATCTAACCAACTTGGAGGTAGCTTCTCAATAATAGCCGTCACTTGGAATGATTCACTAAACAACTTTCCCTCAGCAAAAATGTCATTTAGAATTATTTGTAATTTCTAAATCCAATTTATGATAGATTTAGAATCTCTCATCCTGAAGTCTAGGAATATGGCAACCACAAATCTCTAGTTAGTTGTCTACGTCCTTAGTCTTGTATATCTTTTCTAATTACTCCTATGACTATTGTCACGCCCCAGGCCCTAATCTCGGCTTGGGACTGCGACGTCCTTAGCCTTAGGATTAATTCGCAATGTCCCAAGAGGTGTCGTCATCCCATTCATTATTATCTTTCATTAAGCACATGTAGAAGCCTATAATCTCCAATCACACAATCAATAGCAAACAAACAATGGACAGTTAAAGGGAAACACATTCACAAGCTTACTCCATAACTTTCTAGCTTTAATTATTTAATTAGAAAATTTACAAATTTATAGACCCTCACTTCTCAAGTTTCTGATCTGGTCAAGCCCACCTACTCAAAAAGATATAAATAGGGGAGGGGGTTGAAAGTTGCAAAGGCGAAGCCTATTTCCTCCACCAAGATCTAAGCAAAAGAGGCTTCCCTACCCAGACTTGCTACCTAAGCATCATCCATCAGGCTCTCTACGGGGCCTATGTCCTCACCTAACCTAGGAGGACCACGGAACCCATAGAGGGGTCTGAACAAGTCTCCACTGAACCATGCATATCACACTCGGCAGTAATGCGGGACAAGGTTGTAGTACCTCTTGTCAACCCAAATGGTGGTGATGACCCGTCGGAAGACAACGTCCTCCCTAAATACATCTGTCACCATGGTCTCCATGTGAAATGGCACTCCAAAGGGCATGAAGTAGTGCGATAAAGGGTCCATATCTATTGACCTTATAAAGGTTAAGCAACAACTATGAATTGAAAACTCAATAAATAAATATCCTAAACCTTGTATAGGCGGATGCCTCGCATGTGAGGCTTATGATTCTTCAACCTAAACATGTTGATGGCTAATCATTTGCAAAGCCTAAATTTTGCCTTGACTATAAATAGAAAAGGATTTAACCATAACCTATATCCCTCAAGTCCTAAACAAAGGAATTTAAATCCACACGAGACACAATTAGTGCAAATAATAACTAGAATATTCACACATGACAAATATGAGCACCCACATCATCATTAACGCCTTTAAGACTCAAACATCGACTTGGAGGACATCTACATGCCTCTTAATTTATAGACAAAGTCAATCAAAGTATGCATGTGCCACATAAGTCGCTAAAATGACATTTAAATCATATACGTATCTCATGCATCTCATATAAGACCATGCCATACATGTGCAAGCCATAATATCACTTTCAAGGTATATGTATAGCACTCAAACACTTCACACATATTTGATGCCTCGAGAATCACATGACATCCCATACAACCATGCTATCTCGAGTTAAGTTATTAATCAAACATAATTAAAACTTTACGACTCTTTCAGAAACCTCCTGGACATCGTCTCGCTACCTCAATCATGGCATCTGAAATCCATCAAACATCATTTTGATAAATAAAATATCCTATGAACAGCATTCCATTGACGTGGGGGCATCCTGTTGACTTGGGGGCATCATCCCGAAATCCATCGACGGTAGCATTCCTCATATGACCACACAAATCAAGCATTCAAGCAATCGGTTTTATCTCTCATTAGTCCAAATATGAATGCCCCAAGGGCATGCCAAGTCATCTGTAATTCATGCCCTATTATATATGCAACAATAAAGCATGTCGTGCATGAAACTAGAATCATGACTTGACCCATAACGCTCGAGTACTAGCCTAAATCAAACCCGGATTGAACGATATGCCTCAATATTGCTGAACAAAGAGAATGACCCGACTCGACACACTTCCACACACGTCCAAGAACCAATGCCATTCTAGATTTAGCGGCTCGATGTGAATTCAAGTTTCAACCATGACCTATGGACATCTATATACCAAGATCATATCATATATCACTCATGCGATCATCCATGGCATTCAAATAAGGAAATCAAGCATAAATAACCATAACAAACAATCCATAACAACTGTCACAACGAGTCTAGCCTAAGTGAACCTTTTCCATAACCTACGCCAAACCCAAGTAACCTCAACCTTCATATACTTGTTCCTCAATCAAACCCAAACCATATGACTAAAGCATATAATAAGAAAACCATACAAAATTAAGCACATGATGCTACACAACCTAGAATAGTCTTGTGGCACTAAGGACGATTTGAAATCCAAGTCGTGTAATGCAATGGCTTAGCTAATGATTAGGAAATCTACTTATAACTAGGACGAGGGGTATTCAGGTGAGGCTTGTGGGCAATGGCCAAGCGGACAGCAGCTCACAGTGTAGCAACCAGTGACAGTAGGGACTATGGATGGCGCAGCACGGTCAAATGGATGGGCAGTGTAAGGATGGTAACGGCGGCGTGTAGCAAACGGTAGCATAACAGGTGGCAACCAAAGTAGACAAGTAAAGGGACATGGGCGTGAGGAGAAAGAGAAGGAAAAGAGAGGGAAAAAAAAGAGAAAGATAGAGATGAGGGGTGTTCGGAGAATGAAGAAGGAGAGAATGAGAGAGAGGAGGAGGAGGAGGAGAAGAAGAAAGCTTGGAGAGGAAGGTTATCCATTAAGCATTAATGCAACATCCATTATTGTCATTCTCATCATCATTGCCCCAAACTTGGGATTCAAGAACACATCTTGGCCCTCCATTAGGCCATATGCCTTATCCAAGGCCAAATGCCTAAAGGGCAATTTGGTCCTTTCCTCCATTCATGCCATTCATGCCCAAAAGTGGGGCCTACCTTAGTGTCTATGGCCTAACAAAGTTTGTCCCACCTCAATTTAAATCTTAATAGGCTAAATTTGACTCACATCTAGGTCCGACAAAGTTCATATCCTTAAATTAGCGCATTCCTTAATTAATGCATTAACAAGCTCATTAAAAATATTTCAATTTGAAAGAAATGTCTTGATAACATCTACAGTCCATGCCTACAATTGAACCGGGGCTTGTGGCTAAGTTTCCATCAAAAACAACTTTAACGCAACTTACACGAATTCAAGTGGCATTGGCAAAATTCACGCGACCAGACTCAAATTAAGTTTGATGCCTATCAAGGGTTTTATGGGCGACTTTCAATTGAGCTTGGTCGATCCATGAATGACCCTTGATTGTCATGTAATTGAGTAAGATTGATTAGCCTACCTTGACTCATGATCGCTTGGGGTTGGATTAGGGTCATTCACGTTCAATAGATTGACCATGCAGCGTCACCCACGACTAGTATATACTTGAGCTAAATCGATCTATACCTATCCATTGACTAACTCATGACAACACGTGATCGTCCACAGCAATCCTTATGGTTGAACAACAATTCTTATGGTCGAATGGTCCTCTCATGGTTGATTGCTTTGATCTATCGCAATCCTAATTTTGAATTGCTTAACCCCTAATCAGCTAGTCAACTCATGAACAATTCCTAGGATTGAATCATAGCTTATTTTCATTACCGATGTACCGATTCTTAGTTCATCCCTCATGGTCTAACTAGGGGTTTGAATTGAGGATGTCACAACTATTTAGCAGTTTAATGTTATAATAAACATTATATATGAAATTTACTAAACTATTAAGAATATAGTTTAGGCATAGGAAGTCCCATTGCTTTCAAGCCTCCAATGCTCGGAGTGTTGTGACATCTCTCTCATATAGACTAATTACTAGGCAAACCCCCAATAAGTACTTGACCAAATTTAGCTTGGTCAAATAAAATAATATCTTATGCCACCACTACTTAAAACCCACACTGATGAATTTCTCTGGTTTCTCATTCGGTGTTACCAAATTTGAAACCATCAAAGAAGGAAAAAAAAAATCTGTTGATTTATACCCATACCACCATAGATGGTTTCAACCCGAAGGCTCTCAATATTGGTCATCACAACATAAGGCATCGAGATATGAACCTCTCCCCCAGGAGCGATCAAAATGACCATAGGAATATCTTTAGAAACATTTTGGGCATTAATGTGTACTTCATTATTATCAACCATCTCGATTTTCTAATAAATCCAACAAACGACCAAAGATAAATAATTGCTTTAAGATTATTGGAAAGTTAACATATTTAAGGAAAGATGTGTAATGCTATTTGTTGTGACTAGAAACACAAAAATAGAGATTATAAGACTAAGAATGCAATAACAAATTTATTAACCACTGAGCCAATATATATATATATATATATATATATATATATATATATATTTGGTAGATGCTATAAACTTGCGAAGAAATTAAACAAGAGTTGAGGAATGGCTAACCGAATCTCTTTAGGGCTATTAGTTCTTGCCAACGATGCTAAGTGATTTCGTGAATTATATTTTCCAAGAAACAACACCTTGAATCTATTTGTATTAGCACTATATAAATAGGGTTTTGTTGAACACTTCTCAAAAACATCACTCTTAGCATATGACTTTCTATAGGTGAATTTTTATTGAAAATGACTCTCTTTCTAGAACTAAATAGACTCATCTATTTAAAGACAAAGAACTCTATTATCTAAGTTGAAGAGACAACCACTGGGGTTTACCCGAGTGGCCACCCTTTCAACATGGAAGGGGGAGGTGGGGGGTTTGAATCCCCACCTTCTCAGGGGGTTGAGTTGGGGACGAATTAGTTTCGGGTGTGGGTTTTGACTCCCACGCCCTGCAAGGAGGAGGGTAAAAGTCTGAGAGCGAGAGTTAAAATAGGAGTAGAGTAGGACTGATCAAAAAAAAAAGTTGAAGAGACATTTAAATTGATTTGATCAAGGATGTAGATCTCAATGTGTCCACGCTCAATGAAATGCAAATGCAAAGAAGAACACGTACCTGTCATACTTATCTGGAGATTCAGAAAAGTATTATTAGGTGTGAAATGATTCCTATGAGGCCTGACCAACATCTGGAAATCTCTTCAGATAATTGAAAGGCTCAAAGTCTTTAGAGATCTGGAACTCTCATCAGATCCCAAGCACTTGGAAATCACATCAGATGTTTGAAAAGACAAATACTTGGAAGTCACATCAAGCATTTAAAGATTCAAATATCTGGAATTCATGCTGGACATTTGAAAATATTTACTAAACATCTGGAAATCACATCAGACGTTTAGAAAGACAAACACTTGGAAATCACATCAAGCGTTTAAGGGTTCAAATATTTGGGGTTCACACTAGACATTTGAAAACATTTACTAAACATCTAGAAGTCACATCAGACGTTTGGAAAGACAAACACTTGGAAATCACATCAAGCGTTTAAGGGTTCAAATATCTAGGGTTCACACTAGACATTTGAAAACATTTACTAAACATCTGGAAGTCACATCAGACGTTTGGAAAGACAAACACTTGGAAGTCACATCAAGCATTTAAGAATTCAAATATCTAGAGTTCACACTAGACATTTGAAAAAATTTTACTAAACATCTGGAAGTCACATCAGACGTTTGGAAAGACAAACACTTGGAAGTCACATCAAGTATTTAAGGGTTCAAATATTTAGAGTTCACACTAGACATTTGAAAATATTTTACTAAACATCTGGAAATTACATCAGATGTTTGAAAAGACAAACACTTGGAAGTCACATCAAGCGTTTATAGGTTCAAACATCTGGAACTCAAACTAGACATTTGAAAACATTTTATAAATGGGTACTTGGAATTCTCATCAAGCACCAAGATGACTAAACAAACTCAGGGCTTCAAAGACAAATCCTTTGGTCTTTGAGGAAAAATTCATTTCATTTTTTTTTTTTTTTTTAAATTTAATGAAGGTCCATACATGATGGCTTTTTCAAACTTCCACCAGGAAAAATTATCAAGAAAATTTTCACTAAGCTGTGAATCTCTTGAATATGCTAAATGAGACACTTTTGGTGTGAAAAAGGCTTTTTCACTCGCTCTCATTTAGAAGGGGTTATTTGTCCCGATCATTATTGCGGGAATATATCACTCAATCTTAACATCATCTTGTCGACAAGAGTTCGAATTTTCTTGCAAGCAGTATGACCTTACCAATCTGAGAGGTCTTTAATAGGTACTGTAATGTGGGCTTGGTCAATGACTTAAAAAAGGGATTCTTTGAGTCAAAGCAATTGAAATAACAATTCTATAATCATCTCCAGGTTTACAAGTCAAGAACCCTGCAAAATGAGAAAGAAATAATCTTGCTCGCACTTCTTCGAGCAATACTTAAAACATATGAATTCCTATGTTAATTCAAGTGCCATAATCTGAAGAGACTTTGTAAGGGACGTAACATAAGCTTGGTTCTTGGGTTTGAGAAACGGAAGGATCGTTAGGCTCAATGATGTGTGTAATGGGTAAGAGTTAGTGATCATCTTGACATTACCACCAGTTTTCTTCGCCACGGATTGTCTTCTTGACAAATTTATTTATTGGCTCAAGAGTTTATCACCGATGCCAATGATTATTCAACTGGAGATCTTTTTTCAACATTTTTTCTTTTAAAATCATTTTCTTTGATGATGGGCATCTATCAGGCACACCGTTTTTTTTCATGCCCCCCAATTCATCAGTCATTTCTCTCTTCTTTTCACAAGCATTGGCCTTACTTTTACCAGGCACACTGCTTTTTCATGTCCCTTAGTTCTATTTTGATTTCAGTTCTTGCGCACAATGCGTGTGTCAAGTATACTTTAAATGACACTCGAACCTTCAAGAGTCTTCATCCGTCTCTTGCCTTGCCCCAATGTGGGGGATGGTCACCAACTGGGTTTAAAGAAATGAAATTGCAGGCTCAAGTGGGCTATGCAAAGGATATAAGTGTGTAGGATAGTGAAAGAAACGCTCTTCATCATCCTAAGGCACTTAAATTACCACATGAATTCAATGTAATAGCATGACTTGAAGATTGATGCAAGTGAGAGCAAGAAAATTTCTTTCCATTGCACTCTCCTTCAGTGTCAACTTACCTCCATTTGCCCCAATGTGGGGTGGTCCTTAATAGAGGTAGTATGAAAAGAATATCCATAAGTGTATGGGCTCAAAGGAGTTAAGCAATGGATCATATGTAGTGTTTGGGATAGAAAAATGAATTGCCTCTCATCATTTCAGCTGTCGTACTTTTCGCAAGAAAACTCTTCACCTTGAAATACAAAATGTTTCCATACTCACCTCACAATGTATAAACAAGGGACTGTGTATGGGATAAGGCTTGCCTTTCACACCTCATTTAGCATGTTCAAGTAACTTGACATCTTTCACTGAATTATCCATTTTGATCAATTTCAAGCAGAATTGATGAATTGCATAATATCATGTGAAAGCATTCTATAATGACAAAAATGATGCTCTATTCTTGCACACCAAAAGATAAAGTCAAAGATGTTAAGTGTCTTTATCTTGCTCCTCTTTGCAAGGAAGCTCATAAAGGTCCCTTGCAGGGTTGCACCTGAAACATAAAGCAGATAATTAAATGAAACAAACAGGGTAAATTAGATGCATGCTGGAAAATTATTTTATTTTGAAAAATATTTCCAAGGGAACATGAAAAAGCCCAGCCTTCAGAATTAGCTCCTTGTCGTTTTCTTTTTAGTAGGATTTCATCACAAGGCTAGTTTGGTGTACTTCAACATGCCCTTAAAACAATGAAAATCTCCATGTATTTTATTGGATGAAAAGCAAATTACATTATTGAAATGAAGGAAATCCTAGAATTGAAAATGCAAATATGCAAATATGGAAAGCAATAAAGATTCCTGCGCAGATGATGAGTGTGCAAATAATTAAAATTTTCCTACTCTCGAGCTTTGTCGATGGCAAACACTAAATTCTCTTCGAATAATTCAGTCATTCCTTCGAGTGTGTCATTAGAGCTCTAAATCTTTAGAGATGTGGAATCATCTATGCCACCCCATCCATTTGGGATGATATCTCATGGGTCAAAGTAGGAGCTGGGAGGAGCCGAATACTTTACATAGTAATCGAATTTGCCACTTCGTTGCCCCAGGGTGTCCATCACTTCTGCTTCCTCATGCATCATCTAAAACATGGTCGGCTCAGCATCAAAACTGAAAATGGCATTCACAGCTTCTGGGTGGTCAGAGAGTGGGTTATTTTGAATGTTCGACTGTGCATCGCGGAATGAGATCACCTTAGCATCCAAAAGATTTTGGATTTTATGTTGCAGCGTATAGCAATTGTCAACAGAATGCCCTACCTCCCCCATATGGTAAGCACATGTCTTGGAAGAATCATAGTTGGGGAAACGCTCGGGATTAGGTCGTTAGGCTCTTTAGCGAGTAATCATTTCTTCTGAAGGGTTGGCAAGATCTTTGACAATGGCTTAGGAAGAGGCGTAAATTGACGCTTGGAAGAGTTCTTCTGCTGGCCAAAAAATGGTCGTGCTCCTCCCTAATAGGTGTTCGGGGTAGGGCGAGGTGGTTGCACATAAGCTGCATTAACCTCCGCTACAAGTTCCTTTTCCTTCTTAATTGATACTCTCCTATATGAGTTGGTTTGATTAGATGCCCATCCATCATGCAATGCTACTTCAATTCGCTCGCCAACAGAGATTAACTGATTGAATGACTCGGCAGTCGATCCCAGCATTCGATTTCGATACTCAGGCGGGAGTGTCTTCATGAACAAATCAATCAGCTCATTTTCTGTTGGCTCTGGAGTTATCTAAGCGGCTACAGTCCTCCATCTCATGACATATGCCTTGAAAGATTCCGTCCTCTTTTTCTCAATGCGAAGTAAATCTTCTCGAGATGGAGTGACATCAATATTATACTTATATTGCTTGAAAAAGGGCATCAGTCAAATCCTCCCAAGTCTCCAGCAGATTAATCTTTTTCATGATGTACCATTGCAGCGCCGGTCCTATCAAGCTTGCTTGAAATTGTTTAATCATCAAGGGAATGTTATCAACATATTGGGTCATCCTGACCACATACGTCTGCAAATGGATCTTCGGGCAAGAGGTGCCATCATACTTTTCAAAGTCTGGCATTTTGAACTTCTTTAGCATCTTGATCTTTGCATAATGAGACATATCCAGTTGGGCTTTGGATAAAGGAACCCTGTAGCTGCTTAAGTTTCTCCTCGACTTTCGCCAAGCGTTTTTCTTGCTCAGTCTTCGGTACAATCGGCTGTATCACTTGTATCTCCTCATCAACAACAAGTTGAGGCGTGTCAGTAATTTTCTCCCTTGAGAAATTTTTAGAGCTTGATGGCCCAACTGCGGTCGTATTCTTGCCTTTATCTCTTGGATCAGCCATGGGAGCCTGCTGTGGTAACACCACTTCAACTTGCGAAGCTAGTGAAGCAGTGTTTGCTTGGAGAGAATCAATTTGTTTAGAAAGCTGCTCAAGAACATTCAGGACTTGCTTCATTTTTGTTTCAAGGGTGGCGATACGAGCTTGTTCAGCAACACGCACTTGTTCAGTGTTATCAGCCATTGTTGCCCTAGAACGAGTACGGATTGGTGATCTTGGATGAGCCATGTTGTTACCTATCAATGTAAAATAATACAATAAGTATCATAACAAATGAGATTAGTCCATGACAACGGTCAATCGCTTATTTTATTAAGTGAAATCAAATTCCAAAGACATCAACTTAAAACATTAAAATAACTCCCTAGGAAATTAAATTCCTAAAACATCAATCTAAGAAATTGAAATAACATCATAAAGCCAGAATTAAACTCCTAAATCTAGCGACTCTTTTCTATATACAATTGGAAGATCACAATCTTTTGAAATTTCTTGTTCTGTCGAATCAACTCAGAAATTCGAGCTTCTTTCCTTTCCACCGTTTCTTCAAGATTTTCAATTTGTGCTTTACGAGTGGGCTTCATGGTCACTTCAGGTATCACGGGAAGCTTGAGGGATCTCGTGATGGTGGATATAATAATCCGAGGCGTGAAAAATCTTCTCATTTCCTTTCAATCTTCTAGGCACCACTATCTTTTCGGTATGGCATTCCTTCCATGCATTTTCAAGACGCTCGATCTCATCGAGGTATTTGTGATCCTTGCGTACGAAGCGGGCTTGAAACAGATCCACTCGGAAAGGAGGTGGGATATCTTGGAGCACTCGATACTGGCGGGCCACTCTATAAGGATAGTAAGATGTTGCACCAGTAATTCCCATAAGTGGAATTGGATTATCTGTTTTGTAAGAGAAACGAGTCACGCTAACATAGAACCATTTAGCATACCATAGGAAACCCTTGAGATCTGGATCTTTAAGAAAAGTCACACAATCGGAAAATGATTTTCCAGTATACTTTTTCTCTAAGATTGAAAATCTCTTTGTTGGGTAACTAGAATTATCAATTTCACCTCGACACATGAAATGACCAAACTCCTTCGTGTGAGAAAGAAACCAAATTTGTAAAAGTTCAGGAGAGGCATTCATGATTTTTTTTTTCATTTTGTTTAAAACGGTTGAGGGATAAAAATGTCTCAGTTAAGATCATGTTTATAAAATTCATGCCGGCACATGCTTGTCTGACCATCCATGCAACGAAGGATCGATAGCATTTTTTCGATGAGGAAAGATTATAAGTCCGAAGAATGCTAAGATGAATGTTCTACTCTTTTGGCGCATTGAAGATTGATTTAAAAAATGATCAGCCAAAAAGGAGAAAGGGCATGCATTACAATTAGCTTTCAAAACTTTCTTAACCTCATCAGTTTTAATTCTTAGAAATTGAGATAAAATTGATGTGGGTTCCATACCAAGAGGTGGCCTAACAAGTTCAGTCTCAAGGAGCATTACCATGATAACGCTGTACTCTTCCAGTGTTGGAGTTAGCTCATTCTTACCAAAAATAAATGTAGTCGTCTCAAGACACCAAAAGTGTGATATAACTTGCAAAACACCACTATGGACTCCGATATCCAAAAGGGGGATGAGCCGTCCTAGTATCGACTCCACATAATCTTGTCCTTCTTTACTTAATTTGTTCCACCACCCTCTGAGCTCAATCTTGGGAGTTGGAATGAATTGAACATTGGATCTCCCCATTTCATATAAAATAAGATCGACGACGAAACCTAATTGTCATGGACCGACGAAATTGCAAGTAAGTAAGTTGCAGAAGTGAGAATTTAAACAACTTACTTTCACTGGGAAGGGATGACAATCACATAGACACACGCATGAAATATGGGGCTCGATTTCTATCTAGATGGCTTAACAAAATGGAGCTAAGAGGATGATCTGACCATTGCAGTCTCGTATTAACGTGTCAGGTCCCCCTAATTCCGGCTCAGTCGAATGGAATGTCCAATAATCACACAGTCTCGCGGATATGGACAAACACATTCGACACCATGAAAAACTTTCGTGGAAGAGAAGGTCAACCTCTATATAGCAGTCTCGCTTTAGAGGAAGTATCCTTCTCAATACCATCCTAAGAATCCTATCGCAGCCCAGGTCCGGCAGCAAGTCATGTGTGCAATAGTGTAGTTTTAAAAACAATAAAACATGCACAACAGTTTAATTGAAAACAACACTTTTATAGTTTAAATTCAACCATTCATCCTTAACTCCAACCTGCAAAATAAGGGTTAGCAAAGACTACTCCCCTTATACCTCCCATCTGCAAGAACATTTAACACTTCATGTTAGGAGCGTACCTTGTTTCCATGCTGCCAAACAAAATTTTTTTAAAAAAATGAAACAGGCCTATGTCCACTATGAGTTTTAACTCTGTCCTCAGTGGAATCGCCAAGCTGTCGCGACCTTCCCAAGGATGAATTACCTAAAGAAGGCTAATGGATTACTAAGTCTGAAGACTTGGCACGGACCCTCCCAAATCCTACCAATCGCGACTTGATGTTAAGAAATTAATATATTCAAACATGCAATTATACTCAATTTAGAGCCATCATTAACCAATTAGGGCTGGTTAGAAATCCAAGTAAAGTACAGGAGAATACTTTACTATTGCGAACTAGAGATTCAGTAGGTTCGGGGACATGGTTACGCAAAATTAGTTTAACGCCCTTTTGGTACCTTTTATTTTAATTTCAAAAATATTTTGCAAGCAATGTTGATTAATTTTAACCTAAGCTACTAACATGCAAATGGTGGTCATGCGGGTTCACAATCAATAAAATAACATTCAATAAAAAATGCTAATGAAAATGCATGCCCTAAACATGATTTCTAAATGACGTGACACCTAATTTTTCTTTTTATTTTTTGAAAATGTTAATTATATGCAATCTTAATTTAAATTTGATATGCATGAGTTTTACTTTAATGATATATGAGATGCAATTCATGTGGCATAATTCAAATTATTACAATATGTGTGCAATCTAATTTACATAACCATAGATATACATATGCTGTATGATATGAGATGTATGACATGGTAATTCTATACGCTTGTTCTTTTATGATTTTTTTTTTATGATGATTCATTTTTTAATGCATATATGCAACCTATGCTAAATAATGATGATATGAAATGAGATTAATTATGAATTAACCTATTATCTAACCAAGGAAATGATATGACGTGGCAATATGACCTAAAATATATAACATGAATAAGCATGCAATCTATCCTAAAGCATGAAATGAATTTATTCTATTTTTTTTGTATTTTCCATGAAATTCAAAATTAAAGAAATGCAACGATTAAATATGCAATCTAAATTAATTAAATGACCTAATTCTAATGACGAGCAATTTCTAACTAAATGAACTTAGCAATAATTACTAGATGATGAAAATTTCATAAACCTAATCCTACATGTCTGATTTATTAAACCTACATGCTTTGATGCAAGATTTTGATTTTTGATTTTTGATTTTTTTAGTGTTTTAGTGTTTTTCCAAAACAAGTAATTATCGACTAAACATTAAATCTAAACAATCAAGATATTCAATAAATAAATGATTAAAATAAACGAAAAAATAACCCGTTGTTTCATAGGTCAAATTAACGATTATTCTAAACCTAATTATCACGACAAATAGTTCAAAATAATTAAAAATCTAATCCGAAGTCTTATGGATCAAATTAATAATTACATTGATTTAACAACCAAAATACCATCAAAAAGCCGAAACTTAATATAATTAAAAAATTGATCCGATGTCTCTCGGATCAAATTAATAATTACAATAAGTTCGGACAAAATCCTTACGTATAATGCCTACAAAATGCACAAATATTAATATTGACAAACTATATTCTAACTTAAACAATAATAACAAAATTTAAAATGAATAAATAATAAAATAGAGAAAAACAAACTACCTAATTTACGTTTCTCTTTTTCTTTTGTTTTTCCTTTTCTTTTTCCTTTGCTTCCAAAAGAAAAGCTCTGTAGCTCGTGTAGTTGGTCACTAAGGGGACTGATCGGCAGCGAGCAGTGGCGTTGTGAGGAGCAGCAGCAGGCAGCCTTGCTCGAGCTCAGGCAGAGGATCAGCGTCGAGCTGTGGCAGAGCGGAGGCGCGGCGTCAGGTGTCAGGTGGTCTGGCGTTCGACGCTGGGCAGAGAGAGAGGTGGAGCGAGCGTCGCAACGGCGGCAAGTGAGGCACGACACAGGCTATTGAAGCGTTGTAGTGGTAGACGGATGGGCTGAGGCGTGGCACCGAGTGTTCGCAGCGTCAGTCCGGTGCTGGCTGGCGGCTCGGGCAGCTGGTGCGTCGCGGGCGGAAGTCACCAGCGAGGGGGATTCGATAGGCCGATCGGGGACGACACGGATGGAGTGGCGAGGGCTGGCGGCGGAGAAGGGACTTCGATCGCTAGTCTTTAAGGTGGACCAGCAGCGAAGCAAGGAAATTCGGCATCGCAGGGGCTGCAAGCGATCACCGATCTGCTGGTGACAGGCTGCGGTGGTACTTCAGAGACAGCGAGCAAGCGGTCGAAGGCGTGGTGGTCGCTCGGGTCGTTGTGCCATTCGGCGGTGTCAGTGCAACATGGGCCACCGGATCAGAGGGCTTTCCATCGGGTTCCGATATTGAACTCGAGCGTCGTCGGATTGAAGCAGAAACAAAGCCAACCATCACGGTGGAGAGGAGCAAAAATCGGAGCCGACATGAGGAGGGCTGAGACGAAACCAGTAGAGGGAAGAGGGTGATGAACAGTAAATGTCCAATCACCTTATTTCCCTTATGCTTCACTTTTCTCCCTTTTACCTTTTAACTTTTCTCCCCTTCTCTTCTCTCTCTACATTCCCCGCGCTCTCTCTCTCTCTCTATCTGCAGAAGCGAAAGCTTCTCCTGATTTTTCCTTTTTTTTTGTTTTCTTTTTTTCTCTTTCACCTGACACTCTCTCTCACTTGTCTCTCTCACTCTCTACCGAAAACCTCCCCTGTTCACTTTCTATCACTGTACTTTTTCTCTCTTTTCCCTGCTCACATCAACTTCTTCTCTTTTTCTCTCCAGTTTGCTATTTTTTCTTGGGCGAACAATGAAGAGAAACCCCCCCTTTTCACGTCTCGCATCCTCTATTTATAAAGTGAAAACTCGAATTTGTTTCGCAGGTGGAGATTTTCGCTCAACTTCTCAACAACAAAGTGGCTCCAAAATCACACGGTTGAGTTTTTGAATTCAAAATTATTTTTAAAAAATTTCTCTCTAATCAAAGATTATCTTCTATTTCTATTTTCTAATATTAAATGAGGTGTCAATAGTCCATTAACTCATCCATTAACGCATACATTAACATGTCAATTAAAGTTACAGCATGTGAATTAAAGAGACACGTGAATTGAAGAGATGTTTCACTAAACAAAACCCACACCCATGCGTTGGGGGAGGAGGGGGAGAAGCTTTTGGAACTGGGGTGCCCAAAGAGGGATATCCCTTTTGAAACTTGTGTGCTAAACTCTATAAGCTCTTAGGCCATTTTAAGGGGGGCGGGGGAGAGCTTTTGGAATTGGGGTGCCCAAAGAGGGATGTCCCTTTTGAAACTTGGGTGCTAAAATCTATAAGGTCTTAGCCCATCTTTTGTGCTCGACTAGGCTAGAGGAAGGGAGAGAGAGAGAGAGAGAGAGAGAGAGAGAGAGAGAGAGAGAGATGGCTCTTTTAAAACAAGCATGTTGATCTTTATAACCTCTTGACTCATCTTTCATTCTTAAATGGGCTTCCGTTAATAAGCCCACTTAGACCTCTATTCTCTATAATCTTCACTTTACTTGTGGAGAGAGAGCGAAAGAGGGAGAGAGGAGGATGGGGAGGCACTAGGGTACAAAGGTTGCGTTTGGTTTGGTTTTACCAATGCCCTTTGAGACTCCAAAATCTCTTGAGTAAATGCAAATGATGTTTGGCAAATTTTTTGGATGGTTTTGGGGAAATGTAAGTACATATTTCATATAACTTGATGTGCTTGTTCCAAGTAGAGAGAACAAGACACATGCGCTAAAAGGATACACGTTGCATATGAAATTTGATTATGCTGTACACAAACATATAAAGCACACATAATTAAAGAAATTGTAACATATAGTTCTTTTGTTCTGATCTCTGCCATGTCCGTCAAGCAAAGCCCCAAAAGATCAAACATCTCATCAAAAGTACAGATAATTGAGCAATCACGTTAGCTCTTTGGGGCAGGGTCAAAACCATGAAGCCTTCACTCATAGGTTTGTTATCATACACTTTGGTGATTCTGGCGAAAGATAAGAAATGGGTCAGATTTTAAGCACAAGAAGGATTGCCCTCCGATGATATGAAAGGAACCTCTATGAGTTCCCTTACAAAAAGGGGGCAAAACATGGACACCTAACAACTTTGACTTTATGATCTAATGTGCAAGACTAGAGCATGGTCTTTTTATCATTACAAAATGCTTTCACATGATGTTGTGCAATTCATCAATTCCACTTGAAATTTATCAAAATGGACAATTTAGTGAAAGATGTCAAGTTACTTGAACATGCTAAATGAGGCGTGAAAGGCAAGCATTATCCCATACACAGTCCATTGTCTATACATTGTGAGGCGAGTATGGAAGCATTTTGTGTTTCAAGGTGAAGAGTTTTCTTGCAAGAAGTATGACAACTAAAATGACGAGGGGCAGTTCATTTCTGTACTGGTGAACCCTTGTTTAACATTTCTTTGAGCCCAAATACTTGAAAAATTTCTTTCATACTACCCCTGTCAAGGACCACCCCACATCGGGGTAAATGAAGATAAGTTGACATTGAAGGAGAGGGAAATGGATAGAAATTTTCTTGTTCTCACTTGCATTAATCTTCAAGTTGTGCTATTACATTGAATTCATGTGGTAATTTAAGTGCCTTAGGATGATGAAAAGCATTTCTTTCGCTACCCTATACAGTTATATTCTTTGCATAGCCCACTTGAGCTTATAATTTCATTTCATGTCAAACCCAGTTAGTGATCATCCCCCACACTGGGGCAAGATGAAAGACAATCATTCAAGTAGCACGGTCTAAAATGCTGATGAAAGAAGATTGCGCGAGTCCAAAGAAAGTAAGTGCAAAAGATAAGGGGCATGAAAAAGTAGTGTGACTAGTAAAAGCAAGGCCAATGCCCATAGAGAAAAAATCAAACACTTGATGTAGTGAGTCGTATCCCCAACAAGTCGATACGAAAAAACTCAAATGTTGTTGCAATCAATGGAGTTGTGATATGAAGAAAATCTTCAAAGGTGGAAAAAGAAAATTGGTGGTAATGTTAAGATAATCACCAACTCTCACCCTTTACACACATTTTGAGCCTAACGATCCTTTCGTTTCTCAGCCCATGAACCCTGCCTATGTTACGTCCCTTATAAAGTCTCTTCAGATTAGGGCATTTGAATTAACATGGGAGTTCACATGTTTTAAGCATTGCTCAAAGAAGTGCGAGCAAGATTATTTCTTTCTCATTTTGCAAGGTTCTTGACTTGTAAACCCGGAGATGATTACAGAATTGTTCTTTCAATAGCCTTGACTCAAAGAGTTCCTTTTGTTTAAGCCGTTGACCAAACCCACATTACAATACCTATCAAAGACCTCTCAGATTGGTAAGGTCGTACCGCTTGCAAGAAAATTCAAACTCTTGTTGACAAGATGATGATAAGATAGAGTGATATATTCCCGCATCAATGGTCAAGACAAAAAAAAAAAGCCTCCTAAATGAGAGTGAGTGAAAAGTCTTTCACACCAAAGGTGTCTCATTTAGCATGTTCAAGAGATTCATAGCTTAATGAAAATTGTCTTAATGATAATTTCTCCTAGTGGAAGTTTGATAAAGCCATCATGCATGGACCTTCATTAAATTTAAAAAATGAAATGAATTTTTCCTCAAAGACCAAAGGATTTGTCTTTGAAGCCCTAGTTTGTTCAGTTATCTTAGAATACTTGATGAGAATTCCAAGTATCCATTTATAAAATGTTTTCAAATGTCTAGTGTGAATTCCAGATATTTAAACCTTTAAACGCTTAATGTGACTTCCAAGTGTTTGTCTTTTCCAACATCTTATGTGATTTCTAGATGATTAGTAAATATTTTCAAATGGTTAGTGTGAATTCCAAATATTTGAACCTTTAAACGCTTGATGTGACTTCCGAGTGTTTGTCTTTTTGAACATCTAATGTGATTTCCAAATGTTTAGTAAATGTTTTCAAATGTCTGACATAAGAATCAGATCTTTGAAATTTCAAGTACTTGATGTAATTTCTAAATGCTTAGAATCATATGAGAGTTCTAGATTCTTGAAGACTTTGAGCATTTCAATTATCTGAAGGGAGTTCCAGATATTTGACAGGTTTCATAGGAATCATTTCACACCTAATAGCACTCTTTTAAATCTCCAGACAAGTACGATAGGTATGTGTTCTTCTTTGCATTTGCATTTCATTGGGCATAGACACATTGAGATCTATGTTCCGGATCAAATAATTGCATTTACATTGTATTATTTATTGCATGACCTTGCATTTCAAAAGAAATTAAATTTATTTGAGTTCATTTCCTTAAAAAAAAAATCATTAAAATTAACATTTGCATTTCATATTCATTTTGCATCGTTTAAATTTAGGTGTCATTTATTGTTGAAGGAAACCTCTACGAGCTTCCCTTCAAAGAGGGGTAGCTATTGACACCTTATATTTTAGAAAATAATAAATAAAATAAAACATTTGATTTTGAAAATCTTTGTTGTTGAAAATATATCCTCATTTCAAAATTCAAAAAATAGTTGTGTGATTTTGCCATTTCTTTGTTAAGTAGTTGAGTGAAAATCTCCACCTGTAAAAACAAACTCAAGTTTTTCCTATATAAATAGAGAAAGCAAGGCTTCGATGCAGGGGGCTTTTGAATGAGTTTTTCGAAACATTCACAGAAGAGAGAGAAGGGAGCCATCCGTGGAGTCCTCGAGAGAAGGAGAGAAACACAAAAAGGGGAAGAAAGGGGGGCTTTTTCTTTGTTTTTGGAGTCGAGGAAAGTTGCTTTCGTTTTTAGGGTGTTAAAAAAGAAAGCAAAAAGCAGCAAAAAGGGAAGAAGCAAAAGCCAAAGTCCAATTGGCAGGGGGGATTGGACGTTTACTGTTCATCTTTCTCCCCCTGCACTCACTGGAGTTTGCTACCCACATCGTCACCAAACCGATAGCTCCTCCTCACCAGCCTGCCAATGCCCCCAGTCGTCAGTTCCTACACCGTTTCCAGCTACCGTGCCACCGGTCGCCGTCCGTGAAGCCCGATGCCAGAGCTGCCCCTGCCCCACTTTGCCTCGCCAGAAGATGTCACCACCGTTGCAACCCGACGCCACTCTTACCCTACTTTGCCACTCGCCCGCGATTGTTCAACAGATCTCGCCTTCGCTCGCCATCCGTGAAGCTCAACGCCTGTAGCTCACACCGACCCGTGACGTCGCCTCCATTCGATCTCGTCATTCCACCTGCCAGCTTTCGTTGCACCGGTCTCTGCCGCCTACTACCAGTCACCATCGCAAATCCCCCGGTGATCTCTTGTCCCTACTCTGTCCGTAAGTTGAACCGCCTAGCTTTGTCTCTTCTCCGAGCTTCCCCGACGACCACTATTGTTGTTCCTATCCCGTAGTATAAAAGCCCCCAACGCCCTTGTTCCACCTCTGTCGTCGTTGATCAGCAACACCAGAAGCTCCGACACCCCTGCTCCGCCTCACTATGCGACGCCTCCGACCGACACTCATTTTCTCACGCCGGTAGCCACCACACCAGCAACCCGCAAAGCCACCTACTACTCGAAACGATCCCTTGTTTTATTGCAGGTCTACCTTCGCCAGACCTCACCTAATCTCGCCGAAGTTCCGACGCTAGCTGTCTCCTTCATCCGTGCCGCCCTCTATCGACACTGTTGTCCTCCCCTAGGTAGTTTATTTTTCATTTTTTTTTTACTTTATTGTCATTTATTTTTCATTTTTTTTACTTTATTGTCATTTATTTTTCATTTTAAATTTTGTTATTATTGTTAAGTTAGAATACGGTTTGTCAATGTTAATATTTGTGCATTTTGTAGGCATTATCCGTTAGGATTTTGTCCGGAATTAATGTAATTATTAATTTAATCCGAGAGACTTCGTATTATTTTCTTAATTATATTAATTTTTGGACTTTTGGTAGAATTTTAATTATTAAATCATTATAATTATAAATTTGATCCGTAAGACTTCGGATCGGATTTTTAATTATTTTGATCTATTTTTCGTGATAATTAGGGTTATGATAATCGTTAATTTGACCTGTGAGACAACAGGTTATTTTTTCAATTATTTTAATCCTTTATTTTGTCAATGGCTTAGATTTAATATTTATTTAATCATTACTTATCTTTTAAAAATTTAAAAAAAATCAAAAGTCTGCATAAGCATATAGGTTTAGTAAATCGGACATGTAGGTTTAGTAAATTAGAATTTTCTTAGGATTACATTTTTGGGGTTGCATTTTTCGAAATAAGTTAGGGTTGGACCTAAATTAATTTTTTAGATAACGTCCGCACATTTTAATTACTTCATTTTTCAAAAAATATTTTTCTAAGATAGGATAGGGTTTAAGTCAAATTAATCCCTAGAATAAATTAGAAAAATATCCTTTTTAGATACTTTAATTAGGGTTTTTATTAATTCTGAATTTCAATAAAAAAAATACAAAAATACTAGGTGCATGTTAACTAGTTCACATAATAGAAGCATTTAATCAGAATTTGTTCATTAGTGAATTTAGGTCATGAGGTGCATAATAATTAGTTTGCATAATAGGCTCATTTAATTAGAATTTTCATATTAATAAGATTAAATCATTTAGTTAAAAAATGCATTTTTATAAAAGAATTCTAATTTTCAAGAAAATCCAAAAAAATAATTGTTTGCTTTGTATGTTTAATTCTTTTGATGCAATTTATTTTATTGAATTTTTAATAATGATTGAGTACCTATGTGATCACTCATTTGCATGATAGAAATTTAAGTTAAAATAAATCTAAACTGCTTGCAAAAACATTTTTGAAAATTAAAAAGAAATGATACCAAAAGGGCATTAGAGAAATCTAGTGTAACCAAATCCCCTTACCCTTAATCTCTAGTACGTAGGAGTAAAATAATCCTCTAATTATTTTACTTAAGTGTCTAATCGACCTACCATAAACTGATTAGTGGCGACTCCTGGTTAATAATCTTTTGCATGTTAAATATTTGAACCTTAAGTCACGAGTTAGTATGGGCTTGGGGAGAGCCCGAGCTAAGTTTAAAAACTTAGTAGTCTATTAACCTAATTTTTAGGTGATGCACCTGAAAATTAGGTCGCTACATGCGGTTAAGTAAGGAAGGGGTTTCTAACCAATTATAAGTATAAAAATAATTGACGGCAAGTAGAATCTCACCATTTATTTGCTAAAATATATGAATAATGATCACAATTCCATGAATGTTACGAACTTAATAATATCCAGCTATTATCAAACAACTTGTAATTTCTATTATCAGCATTTATTTTTTAGTTGTATCGAAAGAACCTAAGAGAAGTACTGCATCACATACTGTTGAAAATTAAAATTCACTCAATCACTCACACAACTTTGAGGAAGAAGACATTTCAAAAGAGAGAACTTAAAGAGGAATGCCTCCTATTTGTACGCTCACATCAGATGCTAAAGCACATAGACTTAATGAGTCAATTGCACCAGCATGAAAGCCAGCTTTAGACAATTGGGGAAATAAATCAAAATTCAGTTCTAATTTGACTATCAATTTGTTTGTTCTCGGAAAGTGGATTAGTGAAAATGTGTTAAGGTCTCATAGTTTGGACTTAAATAAAAGTAAACCCGCCAAATCAAATTAGTATTCAAAATTTTAAGGGCAAAAGTGAACTGGACCGATAACCGGCCCAAACCCATCCTAAATAATTGGGTAAGGGTGAATGTTTTGGTAACCGAGAGAGAGATATGTGAAGAATCTTTGTTTTGTGCTTGAAACAGTAATAATGATACAATATTCAGTCTTTTTAGCTAACATGTGTATAATGTACTAAGTAAATGTATAACCTATATATTTCTCAATGTTGGATGAATCAAGATAAATGCTAGATATACTGAGAATCGTAGTAACTTTGCTTGGCTAAGTCATGCGATAATTTATCAGCTAGGTGCTCAAATGGGCATGCTCGGTTGAATAACTATTTAGATATTTTCATATTTATTTAGCAAACTAATTTACTAGGCAAATCTAGATATTTCTAGCATTGCTCAAACGGTAAACAGACTCTGACGAACTCAAGAAAGTAACTTGTACTTTAGATAACCTGTTTTGGAGATTTGAAAGTCAACCAAAAGCAATAGATCTGCAATCATTAGACTAATTAATTATCTAATGTCAATTCGAGTACTCTGCACTAGAAAAGACTCCTAAAATAGCATCAAAGACTGCTGAAATAGAATGGATGAATGTTTCATTTATTTAGTAAAAAATAAATAATTTAAAAAATATCTTGTTTAAAATGGTAATATGTGAATAAATGAAAAATATTTTTACTATACTCAAAAATATTTAGACGTACTTACCAAATATATATATAAACGTAAATTGTTGTCGATAATGAACCCATTTTACTAACCAATTATTATAAAATAATATAAGAGATCATTTTGAGGAAAATATTTTTAAATTATTCATTTTCTGTAAAATAATCGGAACTTAAAGTCTGAGTCTTTTTTTACCAAAAAAAAGGTCCGAGCCTTTTTCTTTGTTATTATTAATCCCTCAATCAAGTGTTAATGCAATTATTTGGATTCCAACGAGGGAAAAGGCTGGACATTTCTGGAATTAGTCAAGGGCACTTCCAATCAGTTTGAGGGAGAATCGGACATGTAATAGAATCGTTTACAGCTATTATATTCTGTCATTATAGCTATCGTCTTGATTCGTCGGATTGTGGAATCGTTTGCTCTCACGAGGATTGAGAGAGATGGAGATCTACTTTTGCGGCCAAGTCCCTGTAGTCTTCACTTTTCTTACAATGGTAAGTCCCTGTAGTCTCCACTTTTCTTAAAAAGGGACTGTCGAAAGAAGCCTAACAGTAATGTTAATTGAATATTGACTATGTCAACACCCACTAAGGGACCGCGGATGGTGAGTGAATTGAATTTTTTTTAATTTGCTGTCTATGCTCCCATCAATTCACATCCACGGTCGGCGTTTAATAGGCAATATTCAATCTACCTCACGCTTTGGTGTCTTTTGCAAAAGAAAATGAGAGAGAGAGAGAGAGAGAGAGAGAGAGAGAGAGAGGTAGCCTTTATAAAATAACTGTGCAAAGCATTTTGAGTAGACATCTAAATTGGTCTAATGGGATTGTGGAATCGTTTCTTCTCCCAAGGATTGGCAGAGACGGGAGATCTACTCGTGCGGTCAAGTCCCTGTGGAGACGTAGCCTTTATAAAATAACTGCGCAAAGCATTTTGACAAGATATCTAAATTGGTCTAATGGGATTGTGGAATCGTTTATTCTCCCAAGGACTGGCAGAGATGGGAGATCTACTCTTGCGGCCAAGTCCCTGTGATCTCCATTTTTCTTACAGAGTTCTTTCACTTCTCCGGAACATTTAATCAAGTTTCTCGAACACAAAATCTAGTCAAATTCTAATGGACGCAACTGTCGAAAGAAGCCTAAGAATAATGTTAATTGAATATTGACTACGTGGACAACCACCAAGGGGCCACCGAGAGTAAGTGAATTGATTTTTTTTTTTTTTTCAATTTCCTCTTTATGCTCCCATTAATTCATTATGCATGTTGGGTGTTTAGTAGGCAATATTAAATCTTCGTTGCGCTTTGGTGTCTTTGCCAAAAGAAAATGAGAGAGAGGGAGAGAGAGAGGGAGAGAGAGTAAACGCGCAAAGCTTTTTGACCAGAAAGCTAATTTGGTCTAATGGGCAAAAGTCAAAGTAAACTGAAGTCTATTGGACGCACGTGGATAGAATTATGGGGATGAGGGGAAGCCTTATCTGCACCAAGGTGAACCCCTTTCTTTTCTACGTCTTTATTTTCTTAGGAGTTTATGTACATGCCACCCCTAGCATCCGTTGATCTTGATCTTCAATCTCCACGAGACCAGAACTTGGAAATCCTCTTCACCAGCGCCTCCCAACACGCAAGCACAATACCACCGTTCCGTGCGAAATGCGCCCGCAACTTTTCTGATAGATGTCCGGCTGGTCCACAGTCAAGGACGTGATCAGCCATCATAAATAGCCTGAGCTTCTTCATCTTTTTGAACGAGTTTGCATGCAGGATCAAGTCTTGTACATCTATCTTGCCTAGTTTAAGGCCTTCAATAGCATTTGTTCCCTGTTAGAGCACAATAGAGATATTTATGCATGTTGCAAGCACTTGAAAATAAACGGTTATCTAGGTTGTTCCAAAAAAAAAAAAAAAAACAACTTTAACGATAATGTTCAAATTTGTTTTGAAACCATGCTGGTCTAAAAATCATTATAACACAAGTAGTTCCTAAATTAAGATATATACATCTTATGATGAAAGGGCAAATTGAGGGTTTATAATAGGTTATGTAACCGTCAATTTGACCATGAACACTGTTCGTTTAAAGATAAGAGTAACAAAGTACAAACTAAGTGTCTGAAACCCTAATGTAATGCTTAAATTTTAAGTAGCAATAATAAACATTGTGTTTGTGTCTCTCCTAATTATGCAATCTAAAGTGTTTTAAACCACGTGTAGATGCGAAGTCCACCAAAAGAAGAAGAAGAAGAAGAAGATATACATATGTGTTCAAATTAGTTTTTCTTTAGCACATGCTTAAACTTACCGAGTTTTGCCTAACCACTCGTAGAGCATCCTCGTGATGCCATATTCTACTTCGCTTATTGGGGTTATTAGGGCACTCTTGAATCACAATCTGTCTACCCATTTCTTGAAGCAAATCATGCATCCATATTTTGTTATTTTCATCAATGTATACAAGTGACTTTTGAACCAGAATCTCAATCCCACTATTTGTGAGGATGCCACATTGGTTTAGGGATTTGATGATCTCTTCTTTGTCATATCCATTGAGAAAACACGCGATGTCAAGAAAAATCATCCTCTCATTGGCCTCTAAGCCATTGATAACAATCCTCGGTATTTCATGAACCTTTCCTTGAGGGATTTCTTTCAGTCGATCAAAAGCTCTTTGCCATTCCTTGATGCTTTTGCCATTCAAGAAAGAACCCATCAAGGTGAGTACCAAAGGAAGCCCTTTAGAAAAACTAATGAAACAATTTGAGAGCATCTTATAATCACTTTTGGGGTATATTTCGTGGAATGCATTCCAACTGAAAAGCTCAAGAGCTTGATCTTCATTCAATGGTCTTACCTTAAAGATTTCCCCACTTAAACTGGTTAAGGTTTCTTCCTGTCGAGGGATCAAAATAACTCTACTTCCCAAGCCTAAGTTTATTACCTCGATGAGGCGGCACAGTGGATCCAACAATCCTTCAACATCATCAAACACCAACAAAACCCTCTTGTTGTGAAGCTTACTCCTCATGAAATTTGTTACTACATGAATATCATTGCCAAACTCCAAAACTCCATCGCTGAGAATGTTAGCAAAAAGGGTCTCCTGCAGTTTGATGAGTCCATCTTCGCTTGTTATATCCTTTACATTCGGAAGAAAGCAACTCCTATCAAATTGATCTGCAATTTGGTGGTACAGAGCTCTCACTATTGTGGTCCTACCTATCCCCCTTGTGCCAGAAATTCCTAGGATTCGGACCTCCTCAACCTCTAATCGGAGTAAGGAGAACAAGGCTTGTACCTGAGAATCTAACGCAACTGAATGGAAAGCAAGTAGGCTCGTGTATGAGCAACTTAGTCTTCTTGAGATTTTCTCCACGACATATTGGATGAATTCAGCTTCAAGTCTGTAAATTCCAACAACTAAAATGTGTGACTTCGTTATTCTTGATCAATAAAGTTATATTCTCGAACTTAGAAATCATCCATCTAATCTAATTTACTATCCGATATAATAGAAATTAGCGGCATGTGAGAGGTTGACATGTGCTCTCATAATAGTCGCACATCTCCTTCTCATGTTTCCGCTACTCTTCAGTTGATTGGAAATGATACATTTCTGAAACAAACAAGAGAAAATCTTTTCGCTAATCCATTAAACAAAAAATTAGAAGAAGAGGGATAGTTATAAGCATATGAAAAAGTTCTCTAAGCTCACCGAAAAAGAGGTTCTACTAAAGAAAATTTCTTGGCCAGAAAAGGAAATAATATCGAAAGTTGAGAGAGAGACAGAGAGAGAGACAGAGAGAGAGAGAGAGAGCTTTAAGAGCGGGCAATCATAGATAGAAGAAAAACAAACTAGAGGCTGAACTTTCTTTTAAACCCTAGCAAGGTACCATAGTCCAAACAATACAAAGACTGACAACTTCTTTTTTTTATCTTTCTTTTTTGCTTTTGACAAATAGGTCATTCCACAGTGGAGAGTTTTGATGGTGAAGGGAAGGGTTGCATTAAAGTTAGGGTTTACCCTGTATTGGCTGTGGAAGATGTCTGGACTTGCCAACTTTCGTTCTCTTTAACAAAAAGAAGCATGGAACTCCTGAGAACCTCCTATAGAAAAAGGTCATATGCTCACCCACTTGTATGGTTTCAACAATGGGACTCAGAGTAAGAGAGGGAAATGATCCATGGAGGAGATTGGCAACGGCGAAAATCATTGTTCTCTAGAGATTTCTTCATGCTTGAGGGATGAAGTGAGGAGAATAAACTCGTTTGCTTGTTTGTTTAGTTACGAAATATAAAGTGTGGGATGAGGGTTACAACTGGAAGAAACGGGATATCAACAGCAGGTTATCTATCGTTTTATTCAGCTGAACACTTCTAAAATTTGCTCTATATGGAGGAAATCAGCTTATGCTGAAACATATGCTTCAGGGGTAAAACCTAGTAACAGATGGTGTCAAAGAGTGTAACTTCAAAAATCAAAGTTTTTGCAAAATATCGTTTTTCTTTGTTTTCCTGCAGGCTGTAAATATCGAAAATGTATCTGAAAATATGCTGCAGCGTCGATGTTAAATGTCTTTGATGAGCCAAACAATAGAATGGAATTGCTATTTTAGGAAAGTTCGATTCCTTGTAAAAGATCTCCAAACATTCCAAATTTTCCTACCACCCATAGACGAAGACATTGGGCTTTAAGGGCAAGTTTTATTGTTTAATGGATATAATAAGAAAGTTCCCTTACCTGTTTCCAAGAGACCAACCAGTGAGGTTGCCAGCTTTTCGGAGAGCGTCTCTCCACCTTCGGACCTTGTCGGCATTCTCCTGCCCAAAACCCTTCTCACTTTGGCCAATCCAAGTGAAAGATCCAGACTGCTCACGCATTTCTCTGGGGTCAACGTCCATGAAAATGAGGAACACCAGCAGGCCTTTCTTTTCCTTGCAATCGAGGATCTTATCCAGTTCGTCCAGGCACCATGGCGAGGAGGCAAAGGTCTGAGAGATTACCACAATGGCGCTCCTCGACTGCTCTATTGCTTCGTTGATTGCCAGTGCAATCTCTAGTCCTCTTTCCAGACTTTGGTCAAGGAACGACCTTATCTTGTTTTGCTCGAGAGCATTGTGGAGATGGTTCACGAAGTTGCGCGTGTCAACCTGTCTATAAGAGATGAATGCATCATGAATCCACCGAGGGATGGAGGAGGGGGGAAAGAAGAGTTGTGGCGTGGTTGTTAGGCTATGTTTGAGAGAAGAGAAGTGGAGGGGAAAGAAAGAGGGCAAAGAGATGGGAGGAAATTGCAGTTGGAATTGTGATGCTCTCTTGTTTCTGAGGCTTGGATACAATGGAGAAGAAGAAAAACGGAAGAAAAGCTTTCTGTTGAGTTGGATCATCATCTTACTAGAGTTTGCCATTGAAACACCCCAAAAGCAAAGTAAAGAAAGAACTGCGCCGTGTTCATCCCCAATGCAAGCTCGCTTTACGTATCTATAATGGAAATTTAATACCCAAGCTCTCTTTCTCTCGGCTCACTATGATATGAATTTTTCCGCAGTGCGTTGATTGAACTGTGGAGACCTATGAGGCTACTCCGCCGCCTTTTATATAGGATTCGATCCCACGTTGGGATATTAGAGATCCGCTTTGACAGCTTTTCGCCTTTTGCTTCTTTCTATGAAGCATTTCTTGGATCCAGCGGAGCTTTATTTCCCGCGCAAATAAAGAAATTGGGTCATGTGAGAGAGGAATTCCCATTTGGCCTCTACTTATGGAAGCTCCTTTACCGTCTGCTTTAGCACTAAACGAGATTATCAATGTCATTAGAAAGATAAAAAGAACGGAAACGTGCATACCATCTACTAGAATTAACTGATTATTGGACGGAATGATTAGAAGATTGGTAATACATTTCATGTGTAGAATTCAAATGTGAGTACATAATCTTGTACTTATATTTGACATGGTCAAGAATAATCTAGTCGATTTATATCATTCTTGATTTTATCAATATGAATATTCCTAGACTCGTCAATCCATGTTAGAAGTTACCATTTCCTGTATCACCAAATTTTGATAAATCGTTTAGATTCACTACATGTTCATTTTATTTTTCAATATGTTCACTTTAGTCAAATATAATTGTTATTATTATTTTATGAATATCAATGCGATTAATATGTGGCTAGTTCTTTTGAGTTCATGTCCTTGTTATGTGGCCATTGCATCAGTATTTTACTAAAGAAGTATGTCAAATCCTGGTCAAAATGATAGTGTGTGGCACTTAGACCTTGATTACGTATATCACTAATACAAGGCTCTAAAGATAGCTCTCGCGCGACTCGCCTTATCAATAGTTTGAGGTTCTGGAGGTAGCTCCCAAGAGACTTACACCATGAGACTGGCATTGCCATGTAGCACTTAATCCTTAACTATAAGGCCCTAGAGGTGGATCCAAAGAGGCTCACATCCCTGTGTAACACTTAGCCTTAGTATGATGTGCATACTTGCAACTCTTCATTGGGTTCCTAGCAGTCATGAACATTAATCCATCAACTCCAATAATTCACAAACCAATCCATATCACAAATTGGTTTCACAAATCAAAATAAATAACCTTTTCACAACATAGCTCATTCGCCAAAAATACTTTTCATAAAGTATTTCTCAAATCATTTCCAAACTCATTTCATAAACGAGTTCATTATATATATCCTTTCACAATACATTTTCTAAAACCATTCTCAAACCATTGCATCAGTAATTTACTAAAGAAGTACGTCAAATACTGGTCAAAATCACAGTGCGTCACTTATGTAAGGAAAAAAGCACTTGGTAATTAAAAAATCGAAATTCAATTGCTTGAACGTGAAATCTGTCAAAACTCAATTGTCATTAGTCAAATTTACCAATTCAAAGGAATGTGAGCATGTCAATCACCTATGTATTCCTTTCCTTTTTCTTTTTTTTTTCAAATTATTAAGTACTATGTATTATTTTGGAGCAATACTGACCTGTCAATAAAGTTGGTTAATTTCCCATGAAGTTTTCTATTCTTGAATAATATCACCATTATAAGCAGAGTAATTTGTGGTCCCAGTTGCACGGTCACTAATTGGAAGTGAGGGTACCGTTATCCTAGCGGGGTTGTTTAACAATATATATGAAGGTATTTTCTTTATCTATTGTTTCTAGGTTATACTCATGTATTTAAGTAGACGTTAAAAAAGACAAAAGCTGTGTTTCGAAACAAAAAGTATGGGCTTGTCCTCATCCATTTTATTGAAATATTTGATAAATGCATTTCTGTATTCACTCTATTATTTTTTAATCCGCCGAATCAAATCATTTGAACAAAACTTAAAAATTTCACGAGTGTTGTTTTTACTTTGTTCCACTTTCGGCTAGTTTTTATGGAGCGACTTTCTTTATTAGATTAAAATTTTTAATTTATTTTTTCTTTTCTTGGATAAAGAGATTTCACTGTATCAATAATTACTCAATTTAGTTAATTATATCATTGCTGGATATATTTAGTGGTAAGAAATTTTATTTAAAATTAATCATATCTGTTAAGAGTATATTATAAGATAATTTATTTAATTTATGCATTATTATGTATAGTTTGAACTCAATGAGAGATAATATATGGATGTATACTTTTTTTTTATCATTTTGCACAATTTAAACTCAATAATAGATAGAAGTTTGCAAATGACAAACTAAAAGCCGATTGATTGAATATGGGCCACGTGGCAAAATTGCATCACAAGTCTTGTCACATGACAGTCTTGTCATATTGTAATGACAGAGATAAAGTGAAATATCATTTGGCCAATATAAAAAGAATACTATTTTATGAGAGTTACAAAAATTTGAAGAACAATTATGTTCATTTCAAAAGTGTATATATTTTTAGTTTTGCAAGGATTTCGTTCCCATCTTAATGTCCCCATAAAATTCTAAAATCAACTTTCATCAACATTATTTTGAGTTTTTTCTCCCTTTTCCTTGGCATAAAATAAGGGTAGTAAATTTTCTTTATGTTGACATAATGCAGTTATTTTCCTTCATAGCACCAAATAGTTTCAGGTACATGAAATTTGCTTATACTGCATTTTACAATATATACTTTAAATTGTTTGCCCATCACACGGTCGGACGACTAATTGCAAATAAAATGATATCCAGGCTTAAATTCAGCATATATATCCCTTATACTTCTTTAACATGCTTTCTCAGATGAATTTTGTTCCCTTTTCATGGTTCGACTAATGTGAGTCTATGGCGTTGATCAAGAGTAAGCCGCATGATCCTCATTACCACTAAGAACTTCGTTCTTCTTCTTGTTTCGGTGCACTGCACATCTATATTAAGAGGTCGTTCATCTTAAAATACTCTTTTTTATTCCCTTATAGGATATTATGACTATTCTGACAAGTGATAGAGCAATCAGAGAAGTGTAATGTTTGAAATCTGTTGGTCCTGTGGACGTTCTTTTCAAAAACACGTGGATTTGAATAAACTCATTATGCTAAATTTGATTGTCAAGATTATTTACTGAATAGCTGACATAATAAATAAACACGGTATTTCTAATACAAAATAAATTATTTGACAGATGACCCCATAAACGTCAGATATAGGCATGCGATATTTAATTGGGAATTTGATGTTTATAGATTAGGACTAGGACTAGAGCTAATATATATATATACAGACACACACATTTCAAGTTGAAAAAATATATATGGATGAAAATTCACAAATATGCCATTGCGATTTTGCAATAATTCTCGATAGATTTATATATTATTTATAGATTAATGTGTATTTTGCGTCCTTTGCTAAGAGTTATTTTTAGACATTTAGGAGAAGTGCTTCGGCGCAGAGATCGTTGGGCTATAAATTTTGGTATTAGCTTGGGCCAAGTTATGCATATATTATCTGTGTATATAAAGATTTTATTTTGAAATATAAATAAACTAAATTTTTAAGTTGATGGAACAAATTATTGCATCTAAGTTACAAAAAGAAAAATTAAAGGTTTAAAAAGCTAGATTTCACGGTTGTGCACATTCTCCATCTAAAAGTTTTAATACTAAAAATACTGTAGCGTTAAAATTATAATAATTTTTCAAATTGATGAGAACAAAGACTTGGATCTAAGTTACATTAGATGATGATCCGTATCACTAAAGATAAGTTTGATTTTTTTTTTCTTGGAAATAAGGTTGAACTTTAAGTTGATGGAGCAACTTCTTGAACTTTCAGTAAATAATATTAATATATCAATGAAAAATCACATAGCACGGTAGTCCATATTTGACAAATGAACGATGTAAATATGACTTTAATAAGATAATAACACATATTTTACATACAAACGAACATTGCCAAATTAAAAACAAGTTAACCATCAACACAAACCATTTATTGAAGAAAACAGTTACTTCAAACAGGCGCTATTACATGACAGTGCAGATTATATAGATATATGATGTTAAAGGATCGTTAAAAGAAATCTGACAAACAAATGACATCGATGATCAGTTGTTAAGTTCAACACTACAATATTATAGCTCATCTCTGGGAATTTAATGAATATTATAAAATCAATAAAATAAGTATGGTCAAATAAATAGAGGAATCGCCATTATATAACTTTTACAGTATATCTTTAATGGGTATTAAATGAATAATTATGACTAAGAATATAATCAATGATGACCCTTACGATTAAATGCATAATCATAGATAACTTCTAGCATTTTGCAATTTAGATATTTTGGAAGAGTTGGCTAATATATTGATACATGATATAACAATATGTTTGTTGATCATTGAAAAACTACACGATATGATAGCACGTATTTGATGATTATATAATATTAGTGGATCATTAAAAAAAAAAAACTTACACGGTGGTATTTGCAAATAATATAAATATAAGAAAATTAATTAAAATAAATTTAACCAAATAAATCAAAACCTTATGTTTCTTAAATAATAGTAGATTTTAATATATTAAAATTCCCCTTGTTTCATAAATAAATATGACCGAATGCACAATTATTGATGACCCCTATGATTGAGTGCATAGCTAAAGATAACTCTAACAATAATGTTCCAATATCATATCTGAATATTAACCGTCAAAAATCATGTAAAATGTAAAAATAAATCCTATTACTTTATAATTCATGGTGATAATTAATGTCTCTTTATAGTTAGTGAGAATAACTTTGAATAAAGGATTATACTAAATTTATGAAATCAGATTTTGAAGAAGTTTCAATATTACAATGGAATTTAGTTAGTCTTGAAGAAATTCTCAAAATAAACTCCACAAATAAATGATACTAAACTATCAATAAAAAAGTTCGTCCGCATTCAAAGTATATTAATGACAGGTATTTCACAATAAATGGACATTATACAATGATAAGAATGAAAATTAGTAAAATAACATAAAAGTCACCTATGATTTACAAAATATATATTATACAAAAAAAGTTATGTGCCTAAGGGTTGGACAATGATGAGGTAATTAATATTAGCTGTGCAAAGAAAATTATGTCACTACTCTATCTATGGCGCAACCTTAATTAACACCCTTTTTCATTCTATTGTCACACATGTGCTCGTCTGGTTTATTTTCAATAAAGTTGTTAATATTGAAGTATATTGGTAGCATATGGACTTCTTTCTATTTTCTACCAAATGGTAAGCCAGAAAGCTTTTAATTTCCAAACCGAATCTTCATCCCCTGCAAATATTGTGCAATTTGCATTTGTTTCTCTAGACTGAAATAGTTTTCAGTTCATAAAGTAATGACTATCTTAAATGGGGCAACGTTTTGTCGCGAGAAAGAACCACCTTGGAGGTGTCAGCCATGGTTGATCAGGAGGGAGATCAAGAGACGAAGCGAAAGGGAAGATGGAGATGCAGGGGCCTACCTAGGAGCATCAGTGGCGTTGATCGGGGGTTGCGGTGGCTGTAATGGGGGATCAGCGGCGGCACTAGTCAAGGATGGAGGTGGTTGAGGGTGCAGTCAAGAGTGAACCGGAGAGAGAGACAATGTGCGACCATTGGTTTGGGGGAAGAGGGATGGTTGTGTTGTACTTTAGTTAGTACATCCATGATGAGGTCATATAAAAGACCCCTGAAGACAACCGTTGGACGGGTTGGATAAAAACGTACGTTCATAAAATTTTCTTCCTTTCTCTCCCCTTTCCATCAAGGCGTTCCATTTTCTTCTTGACGAGAACGATTTGCATTTACGCTGTGGAAATCGAGTGCTTTCCACGTGATCGCATCCAGACTAACGTGAGGAGTAATTTTGTTCATGATTCATTCACAATTCAACGTTCGTTCCGAGGTTAATTGCTGTTTGCACATTGGAATCAGGTAAGTCGTCTTCCACCGACTTGAATTCCAACATTGGTATCAAAGCCCGGTCGTGATTTCTACCTTGTTTTTCATCGAGTTTTCTCATTTACCATTTGATATTTAGATCAAGAGATTGTATTCTACATTGTTTTTTATGTTTATTGATCGGAATAGCAATCTGAAAACTCGAATTCGAATTTAAGCGAAGAACGAGTTCAGGTCGCGTTCACCCGTACGGTTTTGGCCATTTTTCGAAATAATTTTAGGCCAAAATTAATTTTTAAATAATCAAGGTAAAAGAACTCGTCGAGACGAGTCCGGCGATGGGTCGAGTGTCGCCGGACAATGTCAAATGCACCCACACGCGTGGCCAAAAGCCGTTGCGCATGGGCACCACGCGCCTGAAGCACTGGCAAAGCCAGCGTGTGCGCCACACGCGCCGGTCAGTGAACCGGCAGGTGCGCGTCACGCGCCGATCGGCGAACCTGTGCGTGATGACGTCATCGCCGGTGGCAATTGGCCAGCCGGTCACCGGTCGGCGACCCAACCCGTGACCCAACCCAACCTGAGATCCGATCCAGGTTGACCCGACCCGACCCAACCGTTGATCGGTCAATGGTCTGACCGATCACCAGTCGGACTGGTTGGATAAGCCAGGAGCCGTTTGGCTCGCTGGCACGTGCGCCACACGAACCGCACACTCAAGCAGTGCATGGGGGCATGTGCGGGGTCCGATTGGAGCGTGGTCAGCGGCGTTTGGTTCGTATGAATGTTGTCTACATAGTGGTATAATTATTTTATACTTTTGAATTTTTATAAATGCATGAAAATGCGTAGGAAACCCTATGTACACGTAATTTTTGGGGTTTAATACTAGTTTATTCATTTGTAGCTTGTATTTTCTTGTGATTTAGGAAATACAGTAGCTAGCTTGTGTGCAAATGATGTCATATATGCTGTATAGAGCTTGGTTTGATGATATCATGTATATAGTTTAATATACTTGTAATTTTCTAGTTACTAGAAAATTCGAATAATGGTAGGAAATCCATTACATGTCGAATGGTTGAAGCATGATTGTTATTTGCACGTTGGTTCATATCATGCTATGTTTTTGTATTAATGGAAAAATGTAGAAATTACATGAGGCCGTGTAATTATTTTTCCTAGTGGGAGTTTGTAAGTTTGTAGAATTGGAATGAGTTCTTACCTAGAACTTAAAATTTATGCAAATTAAACTAATTAATGATAATCGAACAATTGTATATAGAAGTTGATTGGGAATATAGTAAATTTTTGCTTTTGTGTCTTTTGTTGAATTATCATTAATTTAATTTGTCTTTACTGCAAATTAAATATGTGTGTTACTCTGTAAAGTGTGCTAGTATTGATTCCGTGTTTATTATGTCAATATGTTATAGCAATTGATTATGGTTTCGGCATCCAAGACCATTGTGGCTGACCTTAATAAGGGTGAAAAGCTTAACAGTGATAATTATGATATTTGGCACTGAAAGGTTCAATACATCCTTGAGGAGCAAGATATTTTGGAAACCCTCAACCATACCATGGATGAACCTGAGCATAAAACTTCGACTCAACACAGGAGAGATCTGGAGCTCATCAAGCTTGGAAAAAGAAAAATAGCATTACTTGCATCACGTTCCTGAACTGTATGTAAAATGATCTCATGTGTAAGTTTGAAAGTTATGATAAAGCTCAAGTTATGTGGGTTGCCTTGAAGGACAAATTAGGGGGTACATTTGCTACTAAGTTGAGGAGATTGACCATCAAGTTTGACACATTCCAAAAGCGTCCAAATGTAATGATGAGGCAGCATCTTCGGGAGATGTCAAACATGATTCGTGAGCTGAAGTCGGCAGGTCACTTCCTTATTGATGAACAGCAAATTCAGACTGTTATAAGGTCTCTTCCTGATAATTTGGAGCATATGAAGATCAATATGATGCATAATGAGAACATTGTCACTTTCGATGATATTGCGCATCATTTGGAATTAGAGGATGAGCGCCTAGAGGTTGCAAGATTCTCTACCCATGCTTATGTTGCTGAATCGAGTTCGCGCAAGGTTCCGGGCTTCAAACGCAAAAGGAATTCTCAATTCAACAACAAAAGGAATAGGACTGATCAAGTACCTAAGAGGGCTAAGACCTTCCGACGCAAGAAGCGTGGTGGGAAGAAGAACAAGACCAAAATGGAGTGCCACAATTGTGGCAAGATGGGTCACTTTACTCGAATGCACTGAGCCGAAAAAGGTACCCTATTACTCCATTACTTTAAGTAATGCTTTTGTTTCTAGTACTATAATAGTTGCTGAATCTCATCTAATGTGGACTGTAGACTCAAGAGCAACAGACCATGTAGCTAGAGACCGAGAAGCATTTGTGGAGTATCGTCGGATACCGCCTGGAAAAAGATGGATATATGTTGGGAATAACTCAAGAGTTGAAGTGAAGGGTATCGGCACATGTAAATTAATCTTATGTGGTGGTCGAAATCTATTCTTGCATGATGTCCTTTATGCTCCAGATATTCGACAAAACTTGGTCTCTGTAGTTGTTCTTCTTAGCTTAAGTTATATATTAAATTTCCATGGTGATTGTGTTGACATTTTGTATGGAACATTTTATTATAATTTAGGTCATGTATCGAATGGTTTTATGGTGTTAGACATTGATTATGATCAGTACAATGTTAATGTTGATAGTTCTTTTTCTTTAATTGCATATTCTAGTAATGTTGAGATTGATGCAAGTACTTAGCATGCTAGATTAGGTCATATTGGATTGCAAAGAATAGAAAGATTAGCTAGAGAATGCCTTTTAGGGTCACTTACTAATGTTAGTCAATCCGTATGTGAACATTGTCTAGCGGGAAAAGCAACTAGAAAACCATTCAATAAAAGGACTAGAGCTGAACTTCCATTGCATCTTATACATTCTGACATTTGTGGTCCTTTGAATGTGAGGGCGAGGCATGGAATCTCATCTTTCATCACTTTCATGGATGACTTCACACATTTCGGTTATATCTTTCTGATCTCCCATAAGTCAGAAACATTATACTGCTTTAGACGATATATAGCGATGGTAGAGAATCAGTTGAACAAAATAATAAAGGCATTGAGAACCAATCGTGGATGTGAGTATCTATTAGAGCAATTCAAGGCTCTTTGTAATGAAAAGGGAATTGTACGATAATTAACTATTCCTGGTACTCCACAACAAAATGGGGTAGCTGAGAGAAATAATAAAACCCTATTGGAAATGGTTAGGTCTATGATGACGCAAGCAAATTTACCTATCTCCTATTGGGGAGATGCGTCATTAACTGCTGCCTATATACTTAACCGAGTGCCCTCAAAATCGATCACTTCTACCCTTTTATGAATTATGGATTGGTAGGAAACCAGACTTGAGTAGTCTACCTCCATGAGGATGTGCAGCTTATATTCATGATTCTTCCCATAAATATGGCAAATTAGGTCATAGAGGAAAGAAATGTATCTTTATAAGATATTTTGAACACTCCAAATGGTACGTGTTCATAGGTGAACAAGCTGATGGAAGTGTGACCGAAATAGAGTCACGAGATGTCACATTCTTGGATTTCCTAGTAGATGTGAGATTGATAAGGACTTCCGATTATATGAGATGAAATATTTTGATAACACACCCACTAATATTGTAGAAGGAAATGAAAATTTACCTCAACATGCAAAACCTAGTGGGAGTGTTGCATCACCTAACAAATTGAATTTAAGAGAAATTCAATTACGTAAAAGTAATCGTAAGAGTATTCCTCGTCGTCATTTTGAGATGAATGGTAAGCATTTATGATTGCTCAAAATGACGATACCGAGCCTAAGATTGTTCAAGAGGCTCTCTCATCCTCTGATAAAGAAAGAATGGAGAAAAGCTTTTGAAGATGAGATGGAGTTAATGAGGGCAAACTATGTCTGGGACTTGGTTGATCTACCACCCAATCGTAAGGCCATTGGAAACAAATGAGTCTTCAAGATTAAGCGAAGGGCGGATGGATCCATTGAAAAGTATAAGGCTCGCGTTGTGGCGAAAAGTTATACTTAACAAGAGAGTATAGACTATGAGGAAACCTTTTCACCAGTTGTAAGGTTTGTCTTAATATGCCTTATTCTAGCTATCGTTGTACATTTGGACCTTGAATTACATCAAATGGATATAAAGACGGCATTTCTCAATGGAGAACTAGATGATAAAATCTATATGAAACAACCGATAATTTTTATAGCTAAAGGTCAAGAGCATAAAGTTTGCAAGATTCATTGCTCAATATATGGCTTTAAGCAATCATCTAGATAGTGGTATCTTCGTTTTCATCGAGTCATAACCACTTTTGGTTTCACGATGATCGAAGAAGATCACATGTATATGTCAAGCAGTCCGAAGATAAATTTGTGATTTTATCACTTTATGTGGACGATATTCTATTGGTTGGAAATGACAAGGTTTTGGTTATCACCATAAAAGAATGGTTGTCATCTAATTTTGAAATGAATGACATGGGAGAAAATACTTATATATTAGGAGTTAAGATTGAAAGAGATTGATCAATGAAACTCCTTACTTTATCACAAGAGTATTATATTATGAAGATTCTTGAGCGTTTCAATATACGGCATTGTAATCCCATTGATACCCCTGTCATGCAAGGTGAATGTCTAAGTACTAAAATGTGTCCTAAGACTCTAGAAGAAATTAAAGTGATGAAAATTGTTCCTTACGCTAGTGGAATCGGAAGTTTGATGTATGTTATGATGTGTACTCGATCCAACATATGCTATGCAGTGGGATTGGTAAGCCGATATCAATTAAATCCAGGTCAAGCACACTAGAAAGCAGTGAAGATGATCCTGAGACACTTAAAGGGCACCATGGACTATCGACTTTATTATTAAGGGAATGATTTACGCCTATTAGGCTATTTAGATGTCAATTGGGGTGGAGACCTGGATGAGCGTAAATCGACTTATGGATATGCGTTATTATTCAATGGAGGTGCGATTTCTTGGAATAGGAAGAAACAGACATGCACGGCCTTATCTATGATGGAGACAGAATTTATTGCATGTTCTGCCACAAGTATAAGAAGTAGTATGGCTAAAACGTTTCTTAGAAAATTTAGCCACTGTCACTGAGGTTCCAAGACCGATGATAGTTTATTGTGATAGTCAAGCAGCCATTGCCTATGTGAAGGATCCAAAATATCATGGAAGGACAAAGCACATTGACATAAATAACAACTTTATCAGAGATATAATAGCGCAGAAAGAAGTGATCCTACAATATATTTCAACTAATAGAATGGTTGCCGATCCATTTACGAAGACTATTTCTAGATATATATTCTTGACCCATAGGATGTCGCTAGGATTGTGTAGAATGTGATATCTATTATTGTAGAAGATCATTGGTTTATATATTTGTGGACAAATGTATTGTACTCATTTGTTTATTAGTGATTTGATATTTTATTAATAAGTACAAATCCACTATGAGACTAACACAAACACACATATATTATTGAAAAGTATATCAGTAGGCAATTATTGGCTCACTCACACGAGCAATTGCCTCAAGTACTTTAGAAAGCACATTGAGATGAAACGTTATGTACAAATAAATGCTGAAGAGCAAGTCTAGTACATAAAATATGTCGCCTTGATTGGAGTCAAAATGAGGTCTATGATTTATTTATAATAAGACCGAACATGATAGTCCAATAATCATGTATGCCTGTAAGATGCCAAATGCGAGTACTTAATTGGGCGCTATAGAAAGCGAGCTAATATAGCACTCGGGCTAAACATGAGTACATGAGAAGCACGTGACTATGTTTAGACTAAGATCCATATAGTGGATATATTTGATAAATGACATACGCTCTTATAGAAAGAGTAATCCACTATAACATGTAATTTATACTACATGTGCATTGTACAACCAATAAGGGAAGATGAGTAAAATTATCCCTATTTACTCATCATATGAGCCCTTGATGTAATTTGTAATTTACCTCAATTCTGTGCCCTATGTTACTTCTGACTATGTTCTCAAAATGAAAGATCAATATTGCTATTTTAGCATGTTACGGGCGGTCATGAATAGATATGGCCTTATGGGATGTGTTTAGGAAAGTAGTTGTTTTGAAATGGAGAGAGACATAAGTGCGAAGGAAGACTATTGTTGTTTTACATCTATCACATGTATTTACTGATCAACCAATTATATTGCTCTTTGTGATTGCGAATATAATTGTAAGTACATGGTGTTTTTGAGAATAGTCAAGTATAGCCTTTAAGGGATAGGTATACTTGAACTAATGTAACAAAATATGTTTGGGACACTATGATACATCTATTGTTTATTTTATTTCGGAATTGTAGCCATTATGTTATTCCTAACATGTGTATAATTTGAGCTCCCAAGTGCAGGTGTACTCACTGATCACACGGCTTATTTGCTAATATGGATTGTTCTGTAAAATTGATAAATGTTGAATGCCTTATATTCTTGATAGAGCGATATCAAGCCCATTCTGTCCAAGTGGGAGATGTTGTACTTTAGCTAGTACGTCCATGATGGGGTGCGATTGGACCACACCATTTGGACTTGATATGCTACGATGAAGGGGTGTGATGGGGTCATATAAAAGACCCCTGAAGACAACCGTTGGACGGGTTGGACAAAAACGTACGTTCATAAAATTTTCTTCCTTTTTCTCCCCTTTCCATCAAGGCGTTCCATTTTCTTCTTTAGAGAACGATTTGCATTTACGCCGTGGAAATCGGGTGCTTTCCTCGTGATCGCATCCAGACCGACATGAGGAGTAATTTTGTTCATGATTCATTCGCAATTCAATGTTCGTTTCGGGGTTAATTGCTGTTTGTGTATCGGAATCAGGTAAGTCGTTTTCCACCGACTTGAATTTCAACAGGTTGGATATTTTGATCCTTATAATTTGGAGTTTTTGCGAGAAGATGCAAATCACATATTTACAAAATTGAGGATCACGATTTAATAAAGAGGAGTTTTAAAATTTTCTTGGAAAAGTAAATAACACCATCATTCATTGTCATTGTGGTAAAAATGTCTGAAATGTTATTGAATATCCATTGATTGTTCTAGAAGACTGCTTAATGTATATGAATAGATTGAAGTGACTAGTCTGTCCAATTCGTGTAATCATTAGTCACGTCATTTACAAAATAAAGTTGAGTTAATACCGTGAAAAACTTTAAATTTATACTTATACGATAAATATATCCTAAACAAATTTTTTCACTATATGAAATTCCAAAGGGGTACAAGTGTCATAAATTTAACATATTTTAATTTTTATTAAATTTTACCATTAAATTATTAAAGTAGATGACATGTGGCAATTGATCGGTGTATCAATTTAAAGTTTCATTCTCCATATATCACAGGTGTATTGGTTTGTAATTTTTTATGATATTAATAAAATTTAACTGACATTAATATGGAGTAAATTTATCACAAATATATTAATTTATGGGTTTTTTATAATAAAAAATTAGTTAAAGTAAATTCTCTACATTTGTATCAATTTGAAATTTCTCATAATATTAACTCAATAAATTTTGCACGGTCTAAATGATTTTGCCTCGTCACCTAGATCGTGCAATCATTACTCCTCCCCTTTAAATTTAGCGGTGCATGTTTATTTGGATACTATCGTTGACTTGTATATCTTTTCGCCAATCAAATTAAATAGCCACGAAAGCTCAGTGCTTTGTGACGACTTCGTTTGGGCCAGCTACATAACAGGAAGGGAGTTGACTTTCTTTTTTTTTTTGGGGGGGGGGGTTTCGGAAAAAGGGAGTTGACTTGGAGTGTGCTCATGCTGTCGACCACTTGCGTTTTACTCATTTCACTCCGGGCCTGCATATCGATAAAGTTCGCCAGACAATTGTCAATGTGCTAGCTTGCCGCAGACAAACAAAATCTTACAAAGATTTATGTTAGTACTGGTGATGTACGGTCTAATCCCCCGATAGTTTCGGCTAATTTTAAGCTTTCAGATACAGTTGATGATGATGATGCTCAATTGCTCAGGTGAGTCATTGCCTTGCTAGGATGAAAAGAAAATAATATATTTAGTATTTTCAGTCTCATGTCACGTCCGTTTGTCATCCTTCAGTTTGTATTCGAATTTGGGCTAGAACATTAAATAAAGAATCTATTTATTTCACGAAAAACCCCAATTCTAAAATTTTAATTTATTAAAAAATGACTATTTATATCACTTACGAAAATATATAAAGAAAAGATATTTTCATCGTTAACGAAAATATTTAGAATTAAATTGTTGTTGATAATAAATATTTTTCTTTTGCTAATTATCCAAACAATATAACCAACCATTTAAAAAAATTATTTATTTATTTTTCAAAAATAAATAAATTCTTAATATGACATTCGCTTTCCATGCACACAGAATACAAGCACTTGAAGGTTATAAGAAAACTGATATGTCATAAAATAATGCACAAAATATCAAGTCTTGCAATTAAATCACGGTGGGTTCTCTGAAAAAATAAACGAAATTCGGCGCAAGTGCCGATACTCACTGTACTGGGAGAGTCAACAATAACTAGTTCACTTAAAGAACCGAAGACTTGGTATTGGCCATGCAAACAAGTGCTTTCCCTACTTAAATTATACTCAAATTTATAATATTTATAAATAGGACAACTCGATTGGACGTGTAACTAGCGACACAAAGTTCGAGTGTCGACCGGTCCCTCTTTGTGCGACTCCTCAAATGACGATCGCATGTGCGGCTGAATTTCTTGAGTCGCACGCTGGGGCATCATGATTGAAGTGGCTGAATATATAAAAGTAAATATGGCACGTCCACTCACTACATCGGGCGCCTTTTAAGTCCATTCTCGCACGGTTAACCATGGATATAATAGATTTGCACTTTTCTTGAACAACGAACAAAGACTTCCCAAAGACTTACTAAAGACAAAAAGCATCTCTCTCTCTCTCTCTTTTTAAGTCCATTCTCGCACGGTTAACCATGGATATAATAGATTTGCACTTTTCTTGAACGACGAACAAAGACTTCCCAAAAACTTACTAAAGACAAAAAGCATCTCTCTCTCTCTCTCTCTGTGAACGTGAATATTCCTGCAAGATAATTTCTAATTCAAATAAAAAGGCGAGATACTGGAATTTCTTTCCTAATATATTTGATTTAATGGACTTACATCCTTCCATTGGGTCAAATTCTGTGCACGAGATCAAATTCAAGACATAATTAAATGTATACATAAACAATCTATATCTAACCTTTACTTCTTGTTTGTTGATATTTAGAGTTAGATAAGAGAATGACAACATAGTATTTATGATGACCTAATCCTAATTAGAGTTGTGTGATATGTAATTATAAGAGTGATTAATTATAGATAATAACTTAGTTATTAAAAAATCCCATTACATATTAATACCTAACAAAGAAAAGGATACCGATATGGTCACAACTCCATCTCTAAGATATTGCGAATGATTTATACCAGTTTCAGGTACAAAACAAGCAATAAAGTCTAAGTAAGTGTCCTCAAATTTTCTCTTCTTGCCGGTACAAGTATTATTTTCTATAACAGAGTGTACCTTCAACTATTTTTATTTAAATTTTAATCCTAATCCCATTTCCTCTTCGCTAAGTTGTAGGGTTACGACTTTCCCGATAAACTATATTTTAAAGTTTAATGAATGACCATTTATACAACGTTCAGTAAAAATTTGGCCTTCTGCGAAGCTGATGTTAAGTGCTAGAGCTATCTGTTTTGCTCAAGTGGGCTCTCTCAATAACCCTATTTTACCATCTTGTGATCCTTTCAGTGACCCTATTCTGTGAGTAAATTGCCCGTTGTGGTTAACGTTATGTTTTTTTTTTTTATTCTGCAGTTCTAGAACTCTTCCTTTTGAAATTGGGATCTTCGGTTCTATAAGTTTATTCCAGTTCCATGAGGCATGCCAAATCTCTTGTTTCCTTTGTGAAAACGTGAGTGCTTAATGCTGATAAAATAATTTTTTGTGATTTGTTTTATTGGATGATTATGTGAGGCTAGATTCTATGAGCTTGGATGTAACTCTAAAATTGGGAAATGCTCGAATATGTGAAAAACTTTATCAATTGATTTGCGGTTGGCTCTTTCCATGAAGCATAGCATCACGTAAATTTCTTGTGTCATTTATTTTTTTGCTGATTTCTCTTTTAATTACGTTTGCTGACTTTTAACTTAATTGCACCATCAATCCTCTTCTGCATCGCGCCAATTTTCACAACACATGTGGTGCAGTTGATCACTGACACTTGGATTCTTATTAGTGGTCATGAAACTAGCACGCTCCATTTGGAGCTCGATTCTTCCCGAGTGCAGCAATCATTAGTCCCATCGTTTACAAATTGCATGATTTGGATGCCGTGGAGACTCACTTAGATCATGCAATCATCGGTCCAATTTTTTGGATCGTCGATACTCGTGAGACTCTTGTACTCTATCAATTCTTTTAATATAGAACCACATTTGCTATAAACCACTTCAGCTGCATTTGGTTGAGCTTTTTGAAAGAGTCTTTGAAAAATTATAAAGAACTTTAGTTTAATAGGGTTTTTTAAAATTTAAATAGTATTGCCAAATTGTGGTTTTAAAGCGCATTGCAAAACAACTTTGATTTAACTAGTGTTAGGAAAATGCACAATATACAAAGGACTCTTGCCTTTTTAAAAAATAAAATAAAATAAAATAAAAGAACTCAAACCAACAAGCCAGATCTAGCATTGGCAGCCCTCACCACCTAGGGTAAGGGTTACTAGTGCTAGATATAGCCAAATTTGTCTCATGGGTTGCCTGAGCCCTTTATTGGCAATCTTTTGTAAGGAAGGACCTTTCTAGAATTACAAAGTTTGGTGAGGTCAAAGTTGTAAGAAAAAATGTATTAACATTTTGGAAATGTTAAAACTCAAAATTAGTCCGACCCTATCTCGGGCTAAGAGATTTTGGGGAACTTTGGAAGCATAATACATTTCCCTAAAACTTTCCAAAAAAAAAAATTGCAAAATGGCTTGACTTTTTTCTAAGGTCCTTTAAAGGCCTAAAGGCATTTATTAAAGTGATTGCCAAAACCAACCCTCGTAACTCTTTCTTTACTTTAAGCAATGATCATGTATTATAACAATACCCCAAATAAAATTACATCGTCATCATCTCACAAAAAGACCTATTTGGAGAAATCCAGGAGCTAGCAATATCGAAAAAGAAGTAGATTCGAGAATGCACAAGCTATTGACAACTTCCTTAAAATACACTTGTGAATTGTGTTAGAAAAGTCCTATATTGGATAATTGATGTGGTGTGAAGCAGTTAATATATTTTAGTTGACTCACAACTTATTCATTAACTTAATCTTTTGAGTGAAAGTGGATCCAATTGAATATGTTCATGGGCTTAGACTTGAGCTCTCTCTTGGCGATCCTTTATGTAAAGGTATCGGGATTCTGCTACGTCCTCCCAACAATTGGTACTATAGTTGATTAATGCTTCACTTGTAATATGTTCTGGCATTTGATAAATATCTCAAGGAAGGAATCTCATGACTAACGCGATTTTTGAACGGTGGCCATTATGATGTAGAAATGTGGTCTCGATGGCAAATTTCATCTTTCGGTTGGGAAAAAGTGACCAAGGAGGAAGTGGGCATTGATGGAGATTCAAGTTGAGATATGTTAGTGTATAATGATTTTTGAATTAAAGAGGAGTAGACTTAACGCTAAGCTCGCACGTGAGGGGATGATTGTTGAGATGCAAATATGATTTATGATAGAAAAGTCTCACATAGGATAATTGGTATGGTGTGAAACAATTTATATTTTTTAGTTCACTTATAACCCATTGGACTAAGCTTTTGAATAGCACAAATAAAGGCAGAATTTTGATGAAAAATAATTTGATGAAAAAGAATAGATTGTGGGGATATGGATAGTTCACATTCGGATTGTAACATCTAGAAAATTCCTATATTAATATGTAGGAATTTGGTTGCGATTGATGTCACATGCTAGGAATTTTTGTCATTGACTAATATGACTATTACGCTTGCGCAATGGGTTAGAAATTTTACTAAGTTAATTATTTGCTTATGTTTAGAAAGTTTTACCAAAAGTTAATTATTAACTTATGTTTTGAAAGTTTTGCTAAAAGTTTTGACAAGTTCAAAATATTTTTCAGATTTATCAACATTTACAATAGACATTGGATTTTGTATATGTACTGATTTCCTTAATTCCTTAGTATTTCAACCAAAGGCTACTTTGAAAAGTTGTCCTTTTGGCTCTTCTTCCGTCGACAGGTCTCACTTTGGACCTTACATTCTAGTTTTCTTCCATTGGCAAGTGAGACATTGAACTTGGCTTTGTTGATGTCATGCCTACTTCATATATAATAACTTCTATTCATTAAGACAAGGGGTGACTCACCTCTTTACTTGGTCAAATGAGATGAATACCTCCTAGATATCTTTTCTCTTAGCTTATGAGATTGTGCTACATGCCTGAACTATTCATTTAGGGGTTACATGAACTCTTTCAATTGGAGCAATAAACCTCTCTACTCTTAGATCTCATAATTTTAGCCTTGGTTAATTGAGCACTTTTATCAATTCACTCTTAAATACTGACCCTACCAAAGGGAAAGTGCTCAAATTCGAGAGAGAGAGAGAGAGAGAGAGAGAGAATTTCCAAGAGAATGCCCCACTTCACACTTCACCAATCACTCTCCACTCTCCTTTTAACTTTTGCCTTCAATTCTAAGAGTAAAAGAAAAATATCTCACGTGCATTTTTATTAAAGTCTCGAGTTCAGAGAATTTCCAAGAGAATGCCCCACTTCAAACTTCACCAATCACTCTCCACTCTCCTTTCAACTTTTCCTTTCAATTCTAAGTAAAAGTAAAAGAAAAATTTCCAAGAGAAGGCCCCACTATCTCCCAATCACTCTCCACTCTCCTTTCAACTTTTGCAATTTTTTTTTTTTTAAAGTCTCGAGTTCAGAGAATTTCCAAGAGAAGGCCCCACTTCACACTTCACCAATCACTCTCCACTCTCCTTTCAACTTTTGCTTTCAATTCTAAGAGTACAAGAAAAATATCTCATGTGCATTTTTTTTTTTTAAGTCTCGAGTTTAGAGAATTTCCAAGAGAAGGCCCCACTTCACACTTCACCAATCACTCTCCACTCTCCTTTTAACTTTTGCCTTCAATTCTAAGAGTAAAAGAAAAATATCTCACGTGCATTTTTATTAAAGTCTCAAGTTCAGAGAATTTCCAAGAGAAGGCCCCACTTCACACTTCACCAATCACTCTCCACTCTCCTTTCAACTTTTGCTTTCAATTCTAAGAGTAAAAGAAAAATATCTCACGTGCATTTTTATTAAAGTCTCGAGTTCATTTCTGGATTTGAACGAGGCAACTATTAAATTTCCAACTACTCTCAATAAATGAGTTTTATCATTTTCGAAAGTAGGATTATTGATCATCTATTTTGTTCTTTTTCATTGAAGGAATTTTAAAGCTTTGGTCTTTTGTGCAAGTTATTTAAGTGAAAACTCTAGGTGCTAAGTTAGGTTATTCCAATGAGTAATAACTCGGTTACTTGATGGGTGTTTACTTTAGTTTTATGAACATGGGTGAATAAGTTTGGTGATAGCATGTTGGGTTCTTCACTTACATGAATCTTGATGATGACATATTGAGTTTTGCATTGATGATTTTGTTTGTTTTAATAAGAAGCATGAGTAAATTCTTTGGTGATTAGTGATGTTTTGGTGAAAAGAGTGTTAAAAAAAAAGGTTACTGAATATGGTGGTACTAATTATTGAATATAGTGGGTTATTGAATATAGTGGTACCGATTGCGAATTATGGCAAGCATTGAATATGACAATATCATTTACCGATTATGGCAAGTACTGAATATAGTAGCCACCTATTACCAATTATGGTAGATTACTAAGTATAACAATTATCGAATCGAGAAAGTTACCGATAACAAGAAAAAATCTATATAAAAAAATTTATTTTCTTTTGTCCATGCTTTCTATTTTATGGATACCTTAGTCTTTCATTTTATTTTATTTTTAGCATCAATATTTTAACAAATTTATATTTGTTATATTTGGAAAAGTGTGCATTGAATGTTGATGTTGAATATGTTCATTTGATGATGATTATGTAAAAGGATGCTATTGCATAAATGTTTATGTGGAATATGTTCAATCGGTCATGGTTAAGTGTGTGTGTGTGTGTGTGTGTGTGTGTTCATTTGATGATGATTATGTAAAATGATGCTATTGTATAAATGTTTATGTGTATGTTCATTTGATGATGATTATGTAAAATGATGTTATTGCATAAATGTTTATGTGGAATGTGTGTGTGTTCATTTGATGATGATTATGTAAAAGAATGCTATTGCATAAATATTTATGTGGAATATGTTCAATCGTTTGTGTGTGTGTGTGTGTGTGTGTGTGTGTGTGTTCATTTGATGATGATTATGTAAAAGGATGCTATTGCATAAATGTTTATGTGTATGTTCATTTGATGAAGATTATGTAAAAGGATGCTATTGTATAAATGTTTATGTGGAATGTGTGTGTTCATTTGATGATGATTATGTAAAAGGATGCTATTGCATAAATGTTTATGTGGAATGTGTGTGTTCATTTGATGATGATTATGTAAAATGATGCTATTGCATAAATGTTTATGTGGAATATGTTCAATTGGTTGTGTGTGTGTGTGTGTGTGTGTGTGTGTGTGTGTGTGTGTGTGTGTTTCATTTGATGATGATTATGTAAAAGGATGTTAGTGCATATAAATGTTTATGTGGAATTGTTGTTGATGATGATTAATATTGATGTCTATCAATCTTCATTGTGCATTAATGTTGATTATGTAAAAGGATGCTATTGCATAAATGTTTATGTGGAATATGTTCAATGTGTGTGTGTGTGTGTGTGTGTGTGTGTGTGTGTGTACTCTACTCTTAGTCTAACTCTCACTTTCAGACTTTTGCCTTGCTTCCTTGTAGGGCGTGAGAGTTGAAACCTACACTTGAAACTAAATTATCCCCACCCCAACCCTTCCTGAGAAGGTGGGGATTTGAAATTCCCATCCTCCTCCTTCCATGTTGGAAGGGTGGCCACATGAAGGTGACGACATTGCCATATGTGTCAGAATGCCTCAAGAATAAAGATGCCCCACGTTAAAAAGAAATGAAAAGAAAAGAAAAAGATTATGTATAAGTATAGCGGGATAAACTGTAGATATGTTACAGGATGCCTTGGAGTTGAGATGCCTATTGTATCAGGATGCCCTAAGAGTGTTCAAGAGGTGAAGCAAATAAGATGATGCAAGCTCATGAGTATACATATATGCATGTTGATAAGGCATCAAATGATACTGATGCATTAAGAAATCACGTGAAGCACTTGTGTAGGCACTTATAAAAAAAGTAAGATGTGTGCTCATGCATTAATTATGTCACTTCAAATGTTGTAATTGTTATGCTAGGGCAAGTGCGAAGGTGAACTCCTACTTTAGACTTACAGATTTTTTACATGTTGGGTTTCAACTCACTCTTTATTTTTCAAACATATAGCAAGGCTCTTCCGCCGTTGTTGCTTTTTGGAGACCCGATATATATAGAGTATGGGTATGAGGAGGTTGTGTTGCCTAATATGATTTTTATAGTATAGGTTGACATAGGACTTACTAAGTGGATTCCTCATCAGTATGTAACCTTATACCTGATCTTTGATGGTGACTTGCTAGGACCGCTTAAAGGCTTTGATGGCTTCCCTGGTTACATTGTGGAGGAGCCAACATCGGGGGAAGTTATTCAATCCTTAAGTGTAGGATCGATGTTGTACAAGCAAGTTTTTGAAAGTTGGGGGTATAATAGTGAAGATAGGAGTTACCGAACCATTCCCAAGTGTTTTGTATTGTAATGTTGTATTGTGATGTAAGTGTTGCCTATGTACATTATTAAGAATGTGAAATAACGTTTTGATTTGTTTAATTCAATTGTTGTGCTTCTGCTTGCGAATAAATTAATAAGAAAGAAAGAAATATCATGTGTGTAGCACTTGACATACCTAGAGCGTCACATTCAAATGCATGATGGTATGGTGTGCACACTAACAAATGTGAGGCATATATCGAAACTCAATAAGAATCTAACTTCTCTAGGGACACTCGATAACTTTGGGTGTAATTATATCACTGAAAGTGAAACGTTGAAGATCTCTCAAGGTTCTATGATAATGATGAAGGGGAAGAAATCTATAACATCTCTTGAGAGAGACCGTGACCGAAGCTTCTACAATTTCATAGGTGAGTCAAACCCTCACTTAAATCAATTATAACATATGCGATTGAGACACATTATGAGGCATGTTAGGCAAGTGAGAAGGGATCGTTGAAGGGTCAAAAGATAAAGAAACTAGACTTGCGTGAGGACTAAATCTTTGAGAAGCAATGTAAGATAAAATTAGGTATAACTATTCATTTGACCAAGCAACTAGTTGAATACATTCATTCAAATGTCTAGGGCTTATCTTAGGTTCCTTCAAAATGAGGTGCTTGATATGCTGACATTCATTAATGATTATTCGAGAAAGGTGTGGATATATTTTCTGAAACATAAATATGATGTGTTTAATTGGTTCAAGAAGTGTAAGGCATTGATTAAGAAGCATTTAGATAAACAAAACAAGTGCATAATAACTTATATTGGCATGGAATTTTGTGGTAGAGATATTAATGAGTTTTGCAAGAAAAAAGAGATTGTGAAACACTACATATGGCGGGACACCACAATAGAATGGCATTACAAATGTCTACCTTGATCACCCTTGATGGATGATTGTGGTAACAATACTTCGATTGAGGCCGAGGAGGGAGTAAGTTTGCCCTGGATTGAGTGTATATGCTTCGAGAGTTGTTGAAGCACACTAAAGGCTTGCTTCGTTTCGCTTTTCATGACCGCGACACGGCTTGGTACATTCTCTTTGACCATTTTTACTCTCGCTTTTGAGCAAGTTTGGATTGGCAAACGTTGACGTTCCATAATTACCTAGTCATGAATAAATAAGCATGTGTAAACATAAGGCATAAATAGGGAGTTAGTCCATGATGACGACCTAATCCTACTCTTTTTGTTTATTAAAAAAAAAAATTGTACATGGAGGGGATTTCCTAAGCATGGATTGGAAAAATAAAGACATGAGACATGTTAGCATAAACTAAAAAGATATCCAATTTGAAAGACGACAAAAGCATCAATTGAAAATAAATTTTCAAAACTCTTCCATCCTTTTTTTACACCATTTTTTTTTTTGGAAGCAACAAGAAATTCCATGGGGAAAAAGGAAATTTATAACATGATTGAGGAAACAAAGGCATCAATTGAAAGTAATTAATTCATTTTTTTTCAAAATTTGTTTCTTAATTTTTTCCCAAAAAAAAAAAAACTCTATAACAATTACTTCCAAATTTAAATGACCATAGTATTAAATCCATAACTAATTTAGACTAATCATGGAACGATCAATACATATTGGAAGGTAAGTAAATTGCAAAGTGCAATGATAGAAAACTTCATGAGAGAAAATTGATTACTATTACACAGACATGCGCATAATATGTGCAATTCGATTTCTAACTAAAAAGGCTTGGTGAAGTTAAGAGGTGATTTGACTGTCATAGTCTCACGTCAGCGTTAGTCCTCCTAACCTCAACTCTACCTAAAGAATTTTGAGAAAAAGAAAGGCAACCTCTACATCAAGGTCTCGCATTCAAAGTTGTATATTTCTTAACACCATTCTAAAGTATCATGTGGTAGCCTAGGTCCAGTGGCCGGGTTGTGTGTGCCACGTGTAGTGCTAAAACATTAAAGCATGCACAACAATTTATATAGAAAATTTACTTTAACAAAATCAATGCTTACCTTTAACCCACCAACCTAAAAAAAACAAGTTACTAAAACATTTAAACAAGACAAAAAGGCCTAAGTCCACAAAAATCTGCTCCTAACGAAGTCACCAAGCTGTCATGACCTCCCTTTTCGATGCCCACATATGCACAGGTGCATGCAGAGGCTAATGGCTCGCTAAGTATTAGGTTTAGCCCGACTCTCCTAAACCCACCAATTCACGTCTTATGGTCTAAGTTTTTAACCCGTAAATTAATTTCAAATAGGAGTCACCACTAATCGATTTTAGGTGAGTCGATTAGAAATCCAAGTGAAATATCGGGAGAAATACTTCACTTCTACACAACCAGAAAAATTAAGATTGAGGATTTGCTTACACTAGTTAATCACTAATGCCCTTTCAGTACCTAATCTTGTTTAAACATCAAGTAAAGCATTTATGCATCATTTTATACCAATCACGAATTCTAGGATTCAATTCCTATTCAGACTGAGGAAATAGAAATCCATGCATCACAAAGACAAAATTGAAATGCAGGAAAAAAGTCAATATTTTCTTCCAAGAGGTTAAACACGATTTTTTTTTGGATTTTTCAAGAGTTTTCTATGCATTTACGGAGAAAACTAATCAAAAATCATATTTTTTGGTATTTTCTATTTTTGGAAAATAAAAAAAGGATTTTTGAATTTTTCTAATTTTTTTGGAAAATATAATTTTTTTTGGAATTTTCATTACTTTTTATATTTTTTTATATTTTTATTTTTATTATTAAAATATTATTATTATAAAAATGACTTGGGTCAGATTCCCGGGTTGGGACTGAGCCAGTCACTTGCCCCCAACCCAAATTGGTCTGAACCGTGAGCCTGGCCTCGAACCCTTTTTAAAAAATACTTTATGCCCATTTAAAAATAAGCCAAGACTAGCCCACAATTTTTTTTTTTTTTTTTAAACAAACAAACTACCCATTATAAGTATGTGAGAAGGTTGGGACACCTGGAGTGCCATAACTTGGCACGAAGGGACACTTAAGTGCCAATATCGAAGCAAAATAGGACACTTAAGTGCCACTCCGGTGAAAATCCGGCCAAATGGCTGACGTGGCAATTTTCCGGCAAGTTTGGTCCAAAACGGCGTCGTTTTGCACGTTGACGTGGCGGAGAAAACGCAAAAATGACGCCGTTTCATGTCTACGTGTAAATAATAATATATAAATTAATTAAATTAGATTTACAATATTAAAAAAAATTTAAAAAAAAAATTAAAAATTAAAAAAAGGGGGAGGGGGGAGGGAGGTCGAACGAGGCGGCTCCCTTGCCGCTGCCCCTCCCCACCGTCGCCGGGAAGGGCCAGCAATGGAGGGGGGAGGGTCGGCCGAGGTTGCCAGCCCTCGGCCGATCGACAGCGAGGGCTGTGAGCTCTCGTCGGATCACGGCGAGGGCCGCGACCCTCGCCCCAAATCTAGGCGAGGGCTCGCGGGACCTTGCCGCCGGTCGGTCGACCTCGCCGGCCCCTGGCCAGGGCCCGGCGACCCCGGCCGACCCTCCCCACTCCGTCGCCGGCCCTTCCTGGCGGCGACGGGGAGGCGGCGAGGGCCCGCGACCCCTCGCCGGATATCTGGGCGAGGGTTGCGGCCCACACCTAAATTCCCGGCGGCGTCGGGGAGGTGGCGAGGGCCCGCAGGGGTCGCCGGGCCCTGGCCAGGGGCCGGCAACCTCGGCCGACCTCCCCCTCCATCGCCGGCCCTTCCCGGGACGACGACGGAGGAGGCGGCGGCGGCGGCGGGGAGCTGCCCCGTTCGACCTCCCCCCTTTTTTATTTTTAATTTTTCTTAATTTTTAAATTTTTTTAAAATTTTTAAAATTTCTTAATTTTTAAATTTTTTTTAAAAATTTTTCTTAATTTTTTTTTAAATTTTTTAAATTTTCTTAATTTTTAAAACTTTTCTTAATTTTTTAAAATTTTAAAATTTTTCTTATTTTTTAAAAAATTTTAATTTTTTTAAAACTAATTTAATTAATTTATATATTATTATTTACACGTAGACACGAAATGGCGTCGTTTTTGCGTTTTCTCCGCCATGTTAGCATGCAAAACGACGCCGTTTTGGGCCAAGCTCGCCGGAAAGTCGCCACGTAAGCCATTTGGCCGGATCTTCGCTGGAGTGGCACTTAAGTGTCCCATTTAACTTCAAAACTGGCACTCAAGTGTACCATTTGAAAGTTATGGCACTTAAGTGTCCCTCGGTGCCAAGTTATGGCACTTGCGCTGTACTTATGCCGTATGTGAGCCCATCCTGAGATACAAACCTTAGACTCAGCCAGGTCACGCACTTGACCTGACCGACCCGACTTTGGATGTGCCCTCATTTGGCTGCGGCTGCGAGGACCGAGATGAACAGCGTTGCCCGGCTACGCATAAGCCGCAACGTCGTTTCACATGCTCAGGTTAAACTTAGCCACCACTCAACTAGCCACCGCCATTGACCATCATCATAAATCACTACAACTCCAATCGAGCCCATGGAACGAAGTGATTCGAAAAGCAACTCTTTGGGGCAATTCATTGAATAGTTGGCCAACTAAAAGGAACAAAAACAAACCCACTAAGGCTCAAAATCACAACGGGACTCAAGGCAAGCATCGAGCCTCAACTGGAGTAGCCTAATGGAGAATGGCCGGGGTCAGAGCTCGAACGAGTTGGACAGCCACGAGCTCCAACGTGACATGGTCAAACAAGGCTAAACCAGAGCCCTGGCTTACTAGTGCTTGACGTGTGGGTGGTGGGTAGCAGCGGCAGGGTCGACAGAGAACAGGCGACGCGAAGCTTAGTTCATAGCCATCAACTCGGCTCTAATCCGTGCGATGACGAACAACAGCTCGACGAAAACGACGTCAGGATGGATAGCAGCTCTTTGTCGAGGGATCAACAGACGCGATGGCGGGGCGGCGGTTGGTGGCAGGTTGGCCACGTGAGGTTTGATCACCTTGGATCTCTCTCTCTCTCTCTCTCTTCTCTCTCTCTCTCTCTCTCTCTCTCTCTCTCTTCGTGTCTTTCTATCTTCGGCCTCCCCCTCCTTTTATAGGCGAGAGGTCGGTCGACGGAGGAGCCTCGACTGCCGATCTTTGGTGCACCAACCAACCTCTCCCCATCGGTTGAGTTGGTGTTAGCTCCCACCTTTTCCATAGAGGCCTGCTCCCCTCCATCATCGGCTGCCTTGGTAGGGTGTGCTCGAGCGGTAGAGGAAGGAGAAAGAGGAAGAAGAAAGGGGGAGGGGGTCAGGCCAAAAAAGAACAAAAGGGAACGGGCCTTGGGCTCGTGTGAGGAAGAAAGAATGGGGGGCACTGGGCACAAAGGCCCAGCCCCATGGGCTCATCATTTTTTTTTATATAAAAATATTTTATTTAAAAAATATTATCAAAAAAATAAGGTAAAACAAGGGAAAAGAAAAAGAAAACAATTTAGTAGATGCTAATGATATTAATACCCAGGTGATGCAAAAAAATATTTATTTATTTATTATGGCCAAATTGGTCTTTGATTTTTTTATATAATTTTTATCATAAATATTTAGACAAAATTTAGATTTCAACAATCAACAACTTTACCTCTTTTTGACCCAAACCCACCAAGCAAGCTCATTCATATTATAGAATATGCGTGCCCATTCTTTGTCCTCTAGTGGCTTCCTTCTTGTATTCAAGACAAGCAAACCCAAGAAGTCAAACCGATCGAAGATAAAGATCAACTCCCTGCGCCCGAATAATCCGGATTGGCGCAAGGTGAGAAGATGCACACCAAGATTTTAAACAAATCAAAATCTTTCAACGGGTCGGGTTCCTTACACGGTTTAAACTTGAGATACAACTTAACAGGACCGTCCGCTCCTTCCGCAAAGGGAATCATAAACCAGTGCGTTGATATTTCCAGCCAAATATAAACACGCCTTCATATTCTGGAAATAAAATACCATATATCTTGATTATGGTTCATGAAATTACATAAACCTTAATTGTATCTTACCATTGGACAGAGGAAGCAGCAACGGTGTCCTCTATCTTAACAAAACTAAAGAGATTTCGGTGCAACTTTCTTTCATTGTCGATTTATAAAGGTTGGAAAGAAGTATCCGAGGACATCTTTCCCCCACAGGATTTCTATTGTTTCATGTTTTGTATTGATTCTCTTAATTTTAATGTTATCCCCGTTCGAGGGGAAAAAATGAAGAAATGATTCAATTTGACTATCACGAGTGTATCTGCTGCTCCTAGCTAGGGTTTGATCCTTAAAAAAGGTCAGCCTCCCACGACGAAACCACACAAGCATAAACAATTTATAAAAGAGTAACGTTTATACAAAAAAAAAAAAAAATGTTCGTTGACGACAATCCTCTAATAATGATTATACACAATTTCTTTGAGTCGTCATGTATTTATCACTAATTATCGTGAGTTTGGGTTTTCAGCATTGTCTCTTAGCTTTATATGGTTATTTAGTGCAATAGCTAAGGACCAACGTTGAACTCCCAAAAATTACAGAAATAAAAAGAAATATGAATTCCACTTAAAAGAAATTAAGGAGGGTTTCTAGGTTTAGTGTGAAAGACTATCATGTATTCCCCTTAAAAGACGGTACAGAATAATGTTCATACAAGAAAAATGAATATTTGTTCATTTTCTCATTTTATTTAGAACTTAAATGAAGACATCCAGGGATGTTAATATAACACATTCACGGATCGTCTAATCTAATTCCCAGCAGCTTCGTCTAATCTTAAAAGTTGTGATGCAAATGGAAAGATTTCGTCAAGTTGATGCTCATATTAAGTCATCGTGCCGCTGCTGCGGTGACAAGAAAAGATTACAATAAGGTATTTTCATTCTTGAAGTGGGTACGTTTGTCATCTTCGTATTGTGTTGCTATTTGGACAAGAACACTAAACTGATTAATAGTATTAAGTTCTACTGTAGAAAATTATGCACATAAACAACTAATAAATCAAGAAGAATCGGATTCATATATCACTGTAAAACACTTAGATCAATAAGCATAACAGAATTAAAGCATATCTATTTGAGTCATTACTTCACTTGAAGAAAAATAGACCACTCTGATAATTAGAGATCTATCGGAATGCCAGATCTTCCTCTCTATGACCTATTTTAATATAGCTTTCAATGGGATTAAAGCAATTGATAGGTATAACCTACCATTTTATAAGCCATAGAAGGGGACCTTGCAAACCCTAATCAACATCGTGTGTTAACTGGGTCTTTCCCATTATGGGCTTTAGTTAACACAATTGCCCAATTTGCTACTCAACTAGGCCTGTTATCAATAAATGCCAATATCAAATTTAATAAGATCACTGTAGGGTTCAACAAATATTGGAAAATCCATTAACCTAATTATTTAAAATAGAAAATTAATTAATAATGTAAACCCATATTATAGAAAATTTTCAACATTCTTCCACTTGGGCTACATTAATTAACTTATTTTTATATTGAAAATGACAAATTTTGTTTTATGTGGTCACAACTTTAAAAAAATATTCCAATAACAGTATCTTAAAACCAATCCAATCCTATATAACCCTAGTATAGGACTATATGACATTCCATAATCACATATAATAAGCTTTATATTTTCATGGATCATTGGCCTAGTAGTGTAGTAAAAAATAATGCCAACATGTGATCAAAATATACGTTATTTCTTATTGGTTCTCAATGCAATTTCTCAACAACATGAAATTGCATGATTATGTCTCAATCTAACATAAGATCTCATAATCAGTGATATTCAGTCATCTTTAAACTAAAATTTGTTTAAAGATACTATTTTATACTTTCATTTCTCAGTCAACAAGAGAAATGATAATAATAGAATCAATAACAATAATCATTGAAAATAAACACTTTAATAGACATCATAAAAGCATTAACAGTCTGTATATAACTGTAATATCCAGAAATACAAATTATATGACTCTCACTAACAAAAGAAATAAAAAAAAAATCTAAAACACTCATATTCTTTACATGTTCTTTAAACAAAATGAGTCGTAAGTCTTTTGTTAAAGGATCAGCCAACATGAACTCAGTTATAATATTCTCAATCACAATGTCTCTCTTTTTGACCAAGTCTTTAACAATATAATATTTGATCAAGTTAATATTTTAACCGTGGCATTATTGTTTTTTTTTTTTTTTTTTTTTTTTTTTTTTTTTTTTTTTTTTTTTTTTTTTTTGATGACCCGGGGAACCTCCGAACGCCGCTGTTGTTTATAACCCTTCCCCCGTTTGGGGTACCAAGCCCTAAAACGCTTCCACCGCGGGCGGTGGTACCGTGGCATTATTGTTGTTTACAATAAAAGTAACTATTTGTCACACATAATGCAATAAGATCAATTATGGGCAATAAACAATTCAACAAAAATAATTTAGTACATTATAAACTCCATTTTGGGCAAAGTGTATAATGCACCATTATTTTCCACAGTATGAAATTTATAAAGTAACAACAAGGAGAATTACATATAATTGTCAATGATCAATCCCTTTGGGCAGATAAATATTTTTCAATTATACATCCCCATCTTTTAAATATGGGAATTAATCTTCATGCTTTTTGCCAAATTAATATACACAATAACGTCCTTTCGACGAGTAATTGTATATACTAATTTTTATCAATAGGGAACTCCAATAAAATTTATAAATAATGTTCCATTTAATCAATGCCCAAAATTCATCTTACAATATGGCTTATTAAATGAAAATATAGTCAATATGCAATGCAATGCTATTAATTTAACATGAAATGATATAGCATGGCAACATAACCTAAACTATATGACATAAATAAGCAAGCAGTCTATTATAAAGAAATGTAATAATTAAATATGCAATTTAAATTTACCCAAATGACTTAATTCTAATGACGTGCGATGCAATGTAATGACGTACAAAATTATTTCAATTAAAATGACATGTGAGCTATATGTCACGCGACATTTATTAAATGACCTAATCTAATGACGGCAATTTCTAATTAAATGGACTTAACAACAATTAATAAATGACGTGCATTTCATGAACCTAATTCTATATGACATAGGCATTTTTATTTTCCTAACATAACATGCAATTTATTTAGGAGAGATTATCTACCTATAATTGATAAACATGCAACCCTAACATGCAATGACGTGTAAAGAATGCCTTAATTCAACATGATATGTGCATGATGATTTTTTGTGTTTTTTTTTTTTATTAATATCGAAATTAAAATTTTCACATGCAATTCAAATAATGATAAAACTAACATCTTAAATGAATGTGCTTTTTCTTTTGGTTTTCTTTTCCATGATTCAAAATAAAATTCTTATTCTAAATATAAAAGATAATAACCAAACTAAACCTAATCTTAATTCAACCTTTTTTGGATTTTCTTATTTAAAACTCGAAATAAGATTGCAATTTTAACCCTAACACGAAAATATTCTAAAGCAAATCTAATCCTAACTCAAATATTTTTTTGGATTTTTTTTACCAACTTAACGACAGGAAATCAAACAAGATAAGATTGATATCTAAAAATTAACAAACCATATCTCGCATGAGATCGGGTTGACCAATTTTAAATTAAATCGCGAATCGAATCTCGGGCTTAAGATTGGATTGTCGATTTTTGTAAGGGATTGCGAGTCGGATTTCGGGCGCAAAAATCGGAGTGTCAATCCCTAATCTCATAGGCAGTCTCATGTTAGAATCTCAACCATTCATTCAGGAATAATCCTACTAAAAACAAAGTAAATAAATGAAACTAACATAAAAAGTAAATAAAAAGAAAAACTACCTAATTGATTTTCCTTTTTCTTTTTTTTTTCTTTTCCCACGTGTAACCGTGGGTCTCCAAAGGCAGCCGGTTGATCAGTCCGGCATGGGGAACTCCGGCGAGGGCGGCAGTAGGCATAGCTGGTCGCGGGTCAGGCGGGACAGTGGTGGCACGAGCGAAGAGACAGCAATGGCGGCGTTGCGATTGGGGGCAACGACATGATGACTGCAATCGTTCGCGACGGGCAAGGTTACAGACTGCGGACAGAGTAGAAGGCAGCGACGGTGGTGCTCGGCGATGCGAGCGCGGCGGGGGGTCAGCGGCTTCGTGGCTCCTGGGCAGACTAGCGATGCGAGCTCGCGGGCGAGGGAGACGGCATAGGCTTCGACTGCTGGCGGCTCAGGCAGCAACGAGCGAGCAGGAGGAAGCGGAAGCACTTTACAATATGTGCTTCCCAAGAACATATTGCATTTATCAATCAATAATTTTTGCCACAATTTTTTTCTTATTCAAGAGAATTTGTCTTTTCTGATTAAGAATTAATGTCCTTCATTGGTCATATCTATACAGAAGAATCTTAGAACTCAAAAGAAATGACATTGATAGTACAAAGATGAGAGATAAATGCACTGAAGAATCCCCGCATGTTACTGACCATCGAGGAATTTGGGAAGAAATTTGTTATGTACAGATTGAATTATTGACCAAAGCATTTTTCATGAATTCTACTTGCAATTGTTAATGGAACAATTGTTAGAATCCAAACCAAAAATCAAAACGCACAAGCTGCAAGAACTTCCGGTCATTTGGCCCCCATCTTTGGCTAGAACCGAAAGAAATAATGTATTAAGATGAACACTCGAGGGTGAATTAAGTGATCCCACCAATTTTAACTCACACTTCTGGTATTTCCTTCAGCAAAGGCTGCAAATTCAAGATCATTCTCTAACTTCCCACAAACAAGACGGAATGGCAACACAAATGCCCTAGAGGAGGATGTAGGTGGTGCCAAGCAACTCCAAAGTGTAACAAATATATACTCCAAGGCATATGATTCCTTGAGTTGACCAAATACTGCAATCAAATAATGAAGTCTTACAAAGCACTTTAAATAATACTATTTACCACGAAAGGGATTTACAGAAATTTTTGGTGCTAGCTCATTCTTTATCCATCATATATTTCTAACCTAATTTAGCCTTGTGCACTCCTAAAAGAAAAAAACAACCACACACAATTTGAGTGATTCTTATTCAAGCACTCCAGCCAATATTCTACTCCATATGTAGTTTCTAAACAAAGCCCATATAAAGAGGCACCACACACCTGCTGCTAGTAGTAAATGAGCCCGAACCAATTGCTTCAAAAATGTATGGCGCTCAGTTCTTGTTGAACTGTAGTTAGGATGAGCCAGGTAGCTACGCATCGCACTAAAAGACCAGGGATGCTTGAGCACGACGTATCTCGCATTGAGCGACAACATCTAGGCACGAAAAAAAAAAAAAAAAAAAAAAAAAAAAACCTAACCAAGCTATACTTAAAAAAAAAAAAAAAAAAAAACCATCATCAAACAAGCATTTCCTCGAGAAAAATTTAAAAGGAAAAGGAAGTTTAGTTCGGAAGAAATCAGTAATTTACATAGTAATGCTGAAGCATCGTTCAGCCTCCATATGTAATGGTCAATTGCAACAATATATCAACCGTAGCTGTTGCAATATCTACATTAAGTCAGCCGTTGTATCTAAAATAGACCAGAGGTAGCTCAACGGAGGATTTTCGCATCAGGTTTTTACTTATGCAAACTTGAACTATGGATTTCTGTTTGCTATTAGTGATGAGCCTAGCCTAGACTTAGGCTAATGAGAACTACGTAGTCCCAAAGATCTATCAATTTTCATTGGCTGAGTTTTACGCTATTTTTTTTTTTTTATTCGTATGCTTCTCATCTGAAAGCATATAAATTTATATAAGGTTTAGTGCCGATTTATCCTTTATGGTGTCTAATATGGGTCATTTTGCGGCCTTGGGTCAGCAAAACGGATTGTGAGCGACAGTGCTTATCCACAAGAAGGTCAAAATATTGCTGCTATCGAAGGTCCAAGGAACCGAAATCAAGAGTCAGAATCAGGACATGAGAATTGATGCTTCTTTGCCCGAAACATACGGATACTTTGCTTGCTTGATATATATTATAAAGTTTTAGGATTTGACAGCTCAAAATATCTCCAAAATCCAATCTTGAATAATAATAATAACAAAAAAAACATGAACTTCACGAGTCCGCAATTCATCCTACGGAGCCTCCTTCATGTATGCATTGTTGAAGATACGCAAGAATATTTACAAGAATCCTTTGAATATTTATATACCTATGGATACAGCAACCTCAGAAGCACAAGATCTTGTGCAGAACATCACAGGTCGAACTGATTAGCCCACAATGGGGCAATTTTTTCCATGGCAACCCAATTTGGGGCAGCCCACTTCGGGGGCTTCCTACTAGTGGGTACCGATACCTATGTATTATGGGCCAAGCCCAAATATTTCTTTTTCCGGAGGACATAGTCAAGACGGCCCACTAACCGCAAGCAAGGCGGGCCATTCAGAAACAATCGAGTCTTCCAATGCAAGCGGAAACCCTAATGGGTCGGGCGATTCAAATGCGGGAACTCGGGGCAGTTTCAATCCAGGTCAGCCAGCAAATCCCTACTTGGGATTTCCACCCGGTTTCCGCCGATCTCCATGGTGGCTGCCATGGTCACCCAGAATTCGGCGACGCACTATGTGTCTCCAATTCCGACGGGCCGGAGTTGCGGCTCATCAGCCACCCTCTCACAGGACCAGAAAATTACTTAAGCTAGGCACGGGAGTTTCAGCAAGCCCTCGTCACGAAGGATAAAGAAGGTTTTATCGACAGAATTATTCCGATTCCGACCGACGAGAAAATGGGGCAACAGTGGAAAAATGCAATCAATTGGTAAGAACGTGGATAGGCAATTGCATCAGTCCAAAAATCGCAGCCGATTTACCTCCCACAGAAGACTCGAAAACAATTTGGGAGAATATTATAGAGATGTACGAGAAACTTGATCGAGCAAAGATTTTTTCGTTACACCAAGCTCTCAGTGAACTGAAGCAAGGAAACATGTCTGTAACAACATGCTTCAACAAACTTTCAGCCCTTTGGAACAAGCTGGAAGCGGCAGAAGAGAGACTCAAAAGACCTGAGGCGACCCTCCAACAATACAGGGCAATGAAAGACAGAGAGAAAGCTACTCGTTTTTTGTTGATTCTCAATGAATCTTACCTCCATTTCAAATCACAAATTTTGGCCATGGAACCAGCTCCTCCCCTTGGCCGGATTTTTCAACTCGCGATGCAGGAAGAAAATCAACGACTCACCGCGTCCGACGGCAAAACCTCCGAAACCCTAGCACTGGCGGCAAGAATCGAGAAAGGGCAAAAAGCCCTAGAGAAACGGAGAGAATCAATGTCGCTAGGGTTCGGGGAGCCAAAGGGGGTGCTAGGGTTTGCAGAGCCGAAGGGACCTTTTAAAGGTTCTACGATGGATGGTCAAGATTGAGCCCAGCGATCTGACGGTCTGAAAGACGTGCGGTACCCGGCTGATCTGAATGGTGGAGATGCTCTCGGACCAAAGGCATACAACGGTCCTAATTTCTCGAAAACTTATGGGCTGAATTTTAAAAATAAAGGGAAGTTATTTTGTGATTTTTGCAAACAGCCCCACCACACAGTTGACAATTGTTGGAAACTACATAGCAAACCTGAAAGGAAGGGAAAGGAAATTTCAATTGCAGCTTACCAACTTATAACATCAATAGATATAAATCAACCCATCACACATGGAGAGTATCAACAATTGATGCAAGCTTTACAGAAATTGGAGGCTTCTAAAAGGGGAAGTAGCTTTATAGGTATTTATCATTGTCTGATAAATACTATATCAAAAAATACCTGGATTATTAACACGGGAGCAAATGACCATATTGCATGCAATAAGGGATTTTTTTTTTTATATTCATGAGGATCTAGATAATCCTGTTACTGTGCAACTGCCAAATGGCAATATTACTCATGTCACTTTTGTTGGAGAAATCTTCTTGAAATGTTTTGAAGCTGACAAAACGTTTCCATCAGTCTAGTTTGAAGGTTTGCAGACTCTGCCATTTGAAGTATGAAGACCTCCGGACAGCCAGACTCAAGACTCAAAGTCTATCCTCATTGACAGTTTCTAATCCGTTGAAGAAAGGCTATCCAAAACTGGATGTTTCCCTAAGGATGTGACCTTATCGACTAGAGAAGATCTCTTGGCTGGATATGACATAACGGAATCCTTTATTTGATCATGATTGATTCGGAGATTAAGGATCTGATGATTGGCGAAATATTCTTAGATGGTTCTACTTATGAAAACCGAGATCCTGATTGTATGGGCGAACAGGATTGATGGGCTATCGACATGTTCCTTTAATAGCTCGAATAATCTTCTTAATTGATTCTGTCCAACGGGAAGATTGGAAGAATTCATTTGGTAAGTGCCAACGGGTATGATGGCATAAATGAGTATATAAGGAAGACGTTCTAGTTGTTCGAGGTGTGCACGATAGAAGAATTCCAAAGTCTGAAACTCTTTGTTTTTTAGTCAATTCATTTGAGCGAAATCTTGTACGCAAAAGAGTGTTTATATTCGTGAGAAACCTTGAGAAAGTGTGGTAGAATATCTACACTGTGGAATCAAGGAAGAACTGTGCTGTAACATCTCTTTTGTTCATAGTGAAATCCAGCCGATGGGCTGTCAGTGCGGAAGAGTGGATGTAGGCTTGGGATAAGCCGAACCACTATAAATCTTGTGTTTAATTTTCTCTTCCCCACTCTTTACTTTACTTTGATCGTAATTCATTTTGTTAATCAAAAGAGAACTTCCTTTCTATCGTCTGCCTAGTATCACTGTGGTATCTCGAGAAATTGTTTTTACACCTATTCACCCCCCTTTAGGTGCTTATACTAGCTATCTCAACTTTAATTGGGAAAGTCACTCTTAGCCCCCATATTATTCTCACAAATGTCCTTTATATTCCAGATTTCCGATTTAATCTTATATTTGGGTCTAGAGCCAGTAAGGAAAATTCATGCCAAGTATTTTTCAATGCTAATATCTATCTATTTCAGGTCCTTTCGACTGGGAAACTGATAGGTTGGGGTAATCTCTCTGAAGAATTATTTTTCTGGAAAAGTCCACCAAAAAATCTTGATTTATTCTCTTGTAATAAAACAATCATTGTGTAATTTGACTACCAATGATAAGAATTTCCTTTTGCATTCCAGATTGGGTCACAGTTCTTCCTTTCCCTATCCTTAATGTCCTATGTGTCCACTTGTGAAACAATCGCGAACTCCTTTCCCATTAAGTCAAAATCGTTCAAGTAATATTTTTTCCTTGCTGCATATTGATGTCTCGGGGCCATACCATACATTAAATCATGATGGATCTCGATTCTTTCTTACCATTGTGGACGATTATTCCAGAGCCATATGGATTTTTCTCATGCAAACTAAGGGTCAAATTTTGTCTCATTTAAAGACTTTCCTTTCCTTGTCAAGAACCTAATTTGGGAAAATTGTCCAAAAAATACGAACAATGGAAGTGAATTCTTCAATCATGAATGTGCTGCTCTATTCTCATCAAAAGGAATATTACATGAGAATACATGTACCTATACACCACAACAAAATGGGGTGGTGGAACAGAAGCATCGCCACCTATTAGAAGTTGCACGGGCCTTGAAATTGCAAGCTTTTGTTCCAAACAATTTTTAGGGAGATTGTGTCTTGACTGCCGCTTATTTGATAAACCGTATGCCCACTAAGATCCTCGACGAGCAAACCCCCTACGAGATGCTTTTTGGAAAGAAACCAGATCTAGGTCATTTGAAGATTTTTGGATGTCAATGCTACGCCACAGTAGTGAGACCTAGAGATAAAATGGGTCCTCGTGCTCGTTGCTGCATCTTTATGGTATATCCCAGTCTACAGAAGGGATACAAGGTAGTTGATCCTTCCATAGGAGAATTTTCAGTTAGCAGGGACGTTTCATTCCAGGAAAATATTTTTCCTTTTGCTGCATCAGAATCAGGGATAGGTAGAGATGGGCATTCCCATACTTCTCACATAGAGGAGACCATGGAAGATCTAGGATATGTTCTATTTCGCTCATAAGCAAATATAAGGACCTCTTCTACATCAGCTACAGACATGACACCCTTGATGGAAGTGATAGATCAATGCCCGGAAGAAGTCGCTCCCCAAGATTCGAGTATTGTTGAAAATTCAGATACTCACTCACCACTAGAGAATGATGTGCCAAGGCGATCCGGACGTACCACATGTCCACCTATTTGGACCAGAGACTACATATGTGGGGTTAGGAATTCACTAGGTATTCTATTTCCAATTGCCTCCTATGTTTCCTTTGATAGACTTTCTCCGGAACATAGGTGTTGCATTACTCGCATCTCCGATGGGTGAGAACCATCAAATTTTGATGAGGCAAGCACTAATCCGCGCTGGCAGAAGGCTTTGGAGGCGGAGTTAAAGGCCTTAATGGATAATTAGACATGGGATCTTGTCACACTACCTCCGCATCGCAAAGTCATTGGATGCAAATGGGTATACAAGATCAAATATCGTGCAAATGGATCCATCGAGAGATACAAAGCCCGATTAGTGGCTAAGGGTTTCACACAACAGGAAGGTTTTGACTATCACGAAACCTTTTCTCCCGTAGCCAAAGATGTTATCATCCACTCATTTCTTTCGGTAGCGGCATTTCAGGATTGGTCGTTGCATTAGATGGATGTCAGCAATGCCTTCTTGCATGGCAATTTGGATGAGGAAATTTATATGGAAGTGCCACAAGGTTTACGGAGACAGGGGGAGAATAAAGTATGTCATCTCTGTAAATCCTTGTATGGGCTTAAGCAAGCTTCATGACAGTGGTATGCAAAGTTTGTTGAGTCACTGATATCTGCCGGTTTTCAACAGTCTAGGTTTGATTATGTTGTTTTTACATGGACTAAAGGTACGTCATCTATCTACTTGATGATATATATATATAGATGATATACTTATTATGGGCAATGATAAAGTAGCTATCAAATATTTCAAGAACTATTTGCATTCTACATTCCATGATCTAGGATCTCCAAAGTATTTCATTGGAATCGAAATTGCACGATCAGACCAAGGGATTTTTCTTAGCTAGAGAAAATTTGCACCGGAGATTATATCAAAAGCAGGTCTATCGAGATGTAAGCCAGCTGTAATTCCAATTGAGCAAAATATCAAGCTGACTACGGCAGATTATGATGCTGGTCTATCTTAAGAGACTGATCTTGTACTCAAAGATCCATTGGGATATCGAAACTTGTTGGGAAGCTTATAAATTTGGCTATGACCAGGCTAGACATAAGTTTTGCAGTCCAAACACTTAGTCAGTTTATGCACAAACCAAAGAAATCTCATATGAATGCTGCACTTAAAGTGGTGAAATACTTGAAGATTTGTCCAGGACTCGAGATTCTTTTTTCCAGGAAGTTCGATATGAGGATGACTGCATATTGTGATGCAGATTATGCGACCTGTCTAATGAGCAGAAGATCCATAACTGGTTTTTGTATTAAATTGGTGCATTCTTTACTTTTCTAGAAGACAAAGAAGCAACCGACCGTTTCATTATCCTCAGTAGAGGCAGAATATCGTGCCATGGCCAAAACCACTTGTGAAATAGTGTGGTTACGAGGATTACTTCGGGATCTTGGGGTACATGTTAGAGGACCGACCAGATTATTTTGTAACAATGATGCAGCCCTCAAACTTGCGTCAAACCCTATTGTACATGAGAGAACAAAACACATAGAAGTGGACTGTCACTTCACTCGAGAAAAGATCCAACAAGGAATGATCGAGACACGGGGGATTGGAACAGAAGAACAACTAGCGGATGTCTTCACCAAGCCTTAATGTCAAAGATAGCATGCGTATCTTTTGAGCAAGCTAGACGTCTTGGATATCTATAAGCCACCAGCTTGAGGGGGAGTGTTGAAGATACACAAGAATATTTACAAGAATCCTTCGGATATTATTGGATAAGTCGAGATCAATTAATATTAGATCTAATTTTGTATATCATATTGTTGCCTTTTCTTTACATACAATTTGTATTATAATACTCGCTTTGTATATTGTGTTTAGAGATATAGAAATACAAAGAAAAATTTCCCCTTCGTTCTCTTTCTTTTTCGTTTTCCTTCATCTTCTATCATGCATCGAAACGAGACGGACTCAATTCTACAAGTGGGAGCCATAGCCCCAAACCTTCAGCAACTCACTAACTACTTAATATAGAAATAACCAGAATCAACAAAAATAGGGAACAAATCTCAATTCTATAACAACAAAAACCTCGAAAAGCACATCATAAGCGTCTCCCATTACGTACGCGGATCAATTGACGCATAATCTCGGTCCACCAAGTAAAGCGGCAACCCAAGAAAAGGAAGGAGGTGCAAGAACCTAATGTGAATGCACATAAATCCCGTACGCCCAATTGCACTGAAGCATGAAGCGGGAGGAAGAGAAGGCAGAATGTAACTTCAAATTCTAGAACTTTTTATTTTATCTTATGTATAAACCCTAAAATTTCAAATTTCAAATTCTCACTCAATTCTTAATGAAATTATACAAATTATATATAGTTGGAAAGATCTTGACATGTAAAACAAAAACCCTATGGTTTCAGAATTAATTGAACAAAAAATCCAAATGAAAAAAATAACACCCATATTTGGCTCAAAGAGAAAAATTACGAATTTTGTTCATAAATTTTTTTTGGGTTCTACAATCATATATGATTAGCTCTATACCACATGTATAAAATTATGCACATAAACAACTAATCAATTAGGAAGAATCGGATCCATATATGATTGTAAAACACCGAGATCAATAAGCACAACGGAATTAAAGTGTATCCGTTTGAGCCATTACTTCACTTGAAGAAAAATAGATCACTCTAATAATTAGAGATCTATCAAAATACCAGACTTTCCTCTCTATGACCTATTTCGATATAGTAGCTTTAAATGGGATTAAAGCAACTGATAGGTATAACCTACCCTTTTATAGGCTAAAGAGGACCTAACAAACCCTAATCAACAACGTGTCAATTGGGCCCTTCCATTATGAGCTTCAATTAAACAATTGCCTACACTTTGCTGCTCAACTATGCTCGTTATCAATAGATGCTAATACCCAATTCAATAAGATCACTGTAGGGTTCAACAAATATTGAAATATCCATTAACCCAATCATTTAAAATAGAAAATTAATTAATTAATGTAAGCCCATATTATAGAAAATTTCCAACATCTACGTCACATTTAACAAAGTTCTTTCACTTTACATGCAAACAAAACACAAAACAATTTAGACTTATAAGAAAAGAGAACATGCATAATCTGTGATAGACCTCTACCTCTGTACTGTTGATCTTTAGAGTAAGAGAGAGATTAAAGATGGAATATCTACGGTGGTTTAACCCTAAATAGGTTGGCTTGCTTTGTATATAAAAGAGCGATTAATCAGAGAACAAATAGAGATGTAATTATATAAAGAACATATAATACATACCTATTACATATTAATACTCCAACAAGAACAAGGGTACCCACCATGCCATAACTCGTCTCACACAACGGAATTCAGTGATTAATTTGCTCATGTTTGCAGCACAAAGCAAGCAACAAAGTCATGCGAGTGTCCTCAACTTTTCTTTCCTTGGCCGGTACAAGTATCATTCGGCAGAAGTACAGCCAAAGTGCCATAACTTGGCACCGAGGGATACTTAAGTGCCATAACTTTAAAATGGTGCACTTGAGTGCCAGTTTTGAAGTTAAATGGGACACTTAAGTGCCACTCCGGCGAAGATCCGGCCAAATGGCTTACGTGGCGACTTTCCGACGAGCTTGGTCCAAAACGGCGTCGTTTTGCACGCTAACGTGGCGGAGAAAATGCAAAAACGACGCCGTTTCGTGTCTACGTGTAAATAATAATATAAAAATTAATTAAATTTAATTTAAAATATTCAAAAAAAATTAAAAAATTAAGAAAATTTTAAAAAATAAAAAATAAAGAAAAATTTTAAAATTTTTAAAATTTTTAAAAATTAAGAAAATTTTAAAAATTTTAAAAATTAAGAAAAAAATTAAAAAGGGGGGGGGAGGTTGAACGGGGCTGCTCCCTCGCCACCGCCGCCTCCCCGCCGTCGCTGGGAAGGGCCGGCAACGGAGGGGGGAGGGTCGGCCGGGGTCGCCGCCCCCGGCCGACCAACGGCGAGGGCTACGAGCCCTCACCGGATCGCGGCGAGGGCTGCGACCCTCGCCCCAGATCTGGGCGAGGGCTTGCCGGCCCTCGCCGCCGACCCCTGGCCAGGGCTCGGCAACCGCGGGGAGGCGGCAGTGGCGAGTGGCACTTAAGTGTCCCATTTTACTCTAATATTGGCACTTAAGTATACCATTTTAAAGTTATGACACTTAAGTGTCCCTCCGTGCCAAGTTATGGCACTCTAGGTGTCCCAACCTCAGTATCATTCTATTTAACAGGTTGTTCCTTCAACTTTTTTTTCCATGTAAACCCTAATCCCATTTTCTCTTTGCTAATTTAAGTGTTATGATTTTCCCACTAAACTACATCCTAAAGTTCAATAAATGATCATTCATACAACGTTCAACGATAGATTGATCTTTTTTGAGTTGGTTTTAAGTGCCTGACCAATATGTGTTGGTAAAGTGGCCTCTCTCAATAACCCTATTTTACAAATTTGTGAGGATCTCATGTTAACAGCAGATATTAAAAGAAAATTAAAGTTCACTAATCCAGGTAATTCTTCTGAGAGTAGTTGACCCATGTGGTTAATGTTATCTTCTTTTTGTTTTGATGTTGCGATTCTGAAGCTCATCCATTTGAAATTGGGATGTTGGTTCTACAAGCCCATTTTGGTTTTCATAAGCCATGCCATGTCTCTTGCTTACCAGTCACACTCAACTCTATTAATTGGGGTTCTATTAAGAGCCCAAATTGCAAGACCATGCTCAGCATTTGTATGTGTCGATGGACTGGGCTTCGCGCCAATAGTTGATTTACATTGTATTATTCTCTACTTTTGCTTTTTCTTTTTCTTTTTGTTATTTGCAATTGCTAGTATTCCTTCCTTCCAATTGAATAAAGTTGCAAATAAAGAGGCACTATACCTTATCTTTTGAAATGTTTCATTTCAAGGAAAAGTGCCAAAAAAGTTATAAACCTATTGCACTATTGTCAATTCAATCATAAACATTTTTATATTATGGTAATTAAATTTTAAACTTTTTTACATTTTACCAATTTAATCTATTCGAATAATTTTAATTGGAAATTATTGACACAGACGCCGATTATCCTACATGTCAAAGCTAATGCTAACATGGATATCTTTAATAATATCATAATGATTTTTTGAATTTTTATAATTTTTATGGTGTAGGTGATGACCACAACACCCTCCTTGTGGCTAGCAAGGGCTTGGCAACCCTTGCTAGATGCCATAACTGCCAAATCGAGACATCATGGCCCTCACCCAGAGGGTCGTGGCACCCTCAATATGGCCATTGAGGGCTTGGGCAAGGGTCACAACACCCTCGCCAAGCAATGCAAGGGCACACGAGCCCTCACGCAATACCAATGATGGCTACCTGCCCTCACTCCAAAAATCATAAGAAAAAAGTAAAGAAAATGAAAAAAATATAAAAAATTCAAAATTATCTAAATATTACTTTAAAATGTCCATGTTAGTAGCGGTTGTGCCACATAGGATGGTTCAACTATATCGGCAATTTCCCGTGAAATTTGGCTGAATAGATTCAATTGATAAAATGTGAAAATATTTATGATTCAATTGATACCATTAAAAGGTTTAGGACTCAATTGAAAAAAATTGAAATAAATTTAGCACTTCTTTGATAATTTTCCTTTTAATTTCAAATTTTACTTTATGTAAAACCAAAAATGAAGACAAGTTTCTATTTTCAATTCCCTACTTGTTTTTGAAATGTGGTTGCTTCAAGAGAATTAACATTTAATATTTTGAAACAATGTTGGGCTGCATCATTTGGAAACATGAGAAGATGGGAAAAGTATGAAATAATGTCTACTATACAAGTTTTCATTAGAATTTTGTTTAATATAGCCATTGATAATCTCTAAACTTTTGCAATTTATTCAATTGAGTCCTTAAGAGTGCGTTTGATAATATTTTTGTTCATAAGAACAATTTCTATTTCTGAAATATATATTTTTTTATTTCTATTCATTGGATGAGTTTCTAAGTATCCAAATGCGTTTGTTTACTATACAAAAATTATATTCTTAGAAGAGAAAAAGAAGAAGAATGTATTCGCTGCAACCCTTGAATTTTTTTATGACTAGGGATGGAAGGCAATTCTGGCACATACCTTAAAAGAAGGTCCTTCGCTAGGATACCGTACTTCTCCAAAACACTCTCGACATATGTATAATTCATTTTAGTTTTTTTGATACTTTTTTGAGATTTCTCTAATTCTTTTGAAATTTGTTTTTTTTTTCTTTTTTTCCTCCCCTCTTCTTTCTCCTCTAGCCGGTAGTGGAGCCTTAGCAAAGGCCAATGACCATCTAGAAAAGGGAGTTAGTGACCTTGTCGCCCTAGGGGGCCTCTTGGTGAAGCTGGACCTCGCTAGACCTCGCCTAGATCTCGTGAGGTCGAGCCTCATCTAGCCATGACAAGGTTAAGAGTTGCCAAGGGTCGATGAGGTGATATAGCTAGTACGAGTACCTAGAGGAGGGTGAATAGGTATATAAAAGATTTTTCTTGATAATTGCACAATACTAGACAGTTGAAGGATTTGCGACAAATAATAATCAACGTAAGACTGAGTAAAGGAAAGAGAGAATTGCACACGCGGTTTATAGTGGTTTGGCTTGATTCAAGCCTACGTCCACTCTTCTGCACTGACAGCCAATTGGCTGGATTCCACTATGAACAAAGAGATGTTACAGCGTTGATCTTCCTTGATTTCTTGGTGTAGATGATCTACCACACTCACTCAAGGTATCACCAAGTATAGACACTCTTTGTATATACAATTTCGCTCAAAATGTATTGACTAATAATCAAGGTGCTTCAGACTCTGGAATTTCTCTATCAATCACACACTAAAACAACTAGAACGTCTTCCTTTTATACTCCTTTATGCCATCATACCCGTTGGCACTTACCAAAGGAATTCCTCCAATCTACCCGTTGGACGGAATCAATTAAGAAGATCATTCGAGCTATTAAAGGAACCTGACGATAGCCCATCAATCATGTTCGCCCATACAATCAAGATCTTGGTTTCCAAGAATAGAACCTTCCAAGAATATTTCGCCGACCATCGGATCTTCAATCGATCTCGATACGAATAAAAGAATCCGTTATATTTATCCAGCCAAGAGATCTTCTCCAGATGATAGGATTAAATCCTCAACCAAATACTTCGGTTCTGGATTTCCTTCGTCACTGGTTTAGAAAGACTGTCAATGAGAATAGTCTTGAGTCTTGAGTCTTGAGTCTGGTGATCAGAAAGTCTTCAGACTCTAAACAGAAGGTCTGCGAATATCCAGACTAGACTGATAGAAACGTTTTGTCAACTTCAAAATATTCTGGAAGATTTCTCCAACATGAGGCTCCCTTGAGGTTGGTGAGATCATTGGCCATGTCACCACCTCTTTTTTCGATGCCCGATTAGGGACGGGCACCTGCAGAGGCTAATGGTTCGGCTAGGTCAATTAGGCTTAGCTCGGGCTCTCCCAAGTTCACCAATTCACGACTTAATAATTTGATATTTTTTTATCTATATGTTAAGGAATCGCCACTAATCAATTTGGAGTGGGTTGATTAGAAACCCAAGCAAAGTGTCGGGAGAAATTCTCACTCCCGTGCCACTAGAGAAACTAGGTTTGGGGCCTTGATTATACTAGTTAATCACTAATGCCCTTCCGGTACCTAATCTTGTTTAAACCCTAAACTTTTTGGATTTTTGAGAGGTTTTCCATGCAATTTGTGGGAAACACATTTTTTTCTTTGGGTCCTTTTTCTCATTTTTTGGACATAAAAGCATTTGTTGATTTTTTTTTTTATCTTTTTTGAAAATATAAATCATTTTTTGGCTTTTTTGGGAAAATACGGGATATTTATGATTTTTCTAATTTTTGGAAAATAAATTATTTTTATTATTTTATTATTATTATTATTATTATATTATATTATATTAATTGACCCGGGTCGGATCCCCGGTTATATTCGACTTGATTGGTCAAAACTAGCGGCCTAGGTCGGATCCCAAGTTGGGCCTGACCCGGGTCGCTCACCGGATGGGCCTACTACGTTGGCTCGGCCTAGAGTTTTCTTCTCCTTTTTTACCAGGCCCGAAACAATCGGGCCTAGAAACACTCGACCCTAACAAATAACTAACCCGCTTGTGATGGTCCAAGCTGGCTAGAACCCTACTCGAGCAAGATGCACTCGACTCGGCTCTAACCTAGTTTCCGGCTACCTCTAGTTCCGCGAGCCCTACCCGAATGATGAGTCGAGTCCAACCCAGGCTTGATTTGGCGCGATGCTTCCTTCCTCTCTCCCTATTCGCAACACTGATGGAGGGGCTGGGGCGGTAGCTTGGTGTCAACAACGGCAACAACGCAGAGGACAACGGTGGCTGGTCATTCATTGGATTGGAGGGCATGATGCGGCAGCAGCAACATGGATCTATTAGACCAATCGGGACTGAGATCAAGGCTTTACGGAAGGGGGTGACAGCAGCGACGAGATAGGCGATGTTAGTGGCTAGGGTTTAGAGAGTGAGGAGCGACGGTGATGACGCTGTGAGCCGTGCTATTACCTGTTCGTAGGCGCAGCACGGCAACATGGGAAATGGACTCATCGGGCGATGAGCAATGGCGGCGAGGAAGCAGCGGCTTGGTGCAGTGATAATGTTGGGATCCCACGGTGGCTCGAGGCTAGTGCTACGACGGGGCTGACTTAGCACGGCGGGGACCCATCGAGATGGCGAAATGGCAACAGTAAGCATCAACGAAGTAGTGTTATCTCCCAGATTTGATTAGAAATGATCAAATCTGGGCTCGTTTGACGTCTCTCCTTCTTGGGCTCGCTCGCCACCGAACCTCCCCCGATGTCTCTCAGAGGGAGGTCGTTTGAGCTTGTGACCCGTCTCCTTCGATCTTCCCTTAAAGTCTCTCAGGGGAAGGTTTCCGAGCTTGCTTCCTATCGTCGACGGAGGTGGTGCCCTCTATTTATAGGCGAGGGGTGGTGGTTCGACCAGCGGTTTTTCAGCATTCCAACCGCCCTTGGTGTGGCCGGACCAATGTCATCTCAGCTTCCCACTTGCATGCTACACTTTGCATTGAAGGCATGCTCCTACTGCCTGCACCGTACGTAAACATCGCTATCCTTGCATGCATTGTTAGACTGTGAGCGTGAGGTGCAATGCCGAGGAAGAAGAAAGGGGAAGGAGGAAGAAGGAGAAGAGAGCTAGGCCGGGTCGCAAAGCTCGAGCCTTAAGGCTTGTGTGAAGGAGAAGGGGAAGAAAAATAGGGGCCTGGGCGCGAAGGCCCACCCCTGGGGCTAATGCCTTTTCTGTTTTTGCTTTTCCTTTTTTTGTTTGTTTGTTGTTTTATTTATTATTTATTATCCAAAAAAGAGAATAAAAATTAAAGAAAGAAATAAAGGCCTAATAAAAAACCTAATCAAAATTTATGTGTCAACAGCTATCCCTTTTTTACGGTGAGCTCGCAGAGGTTGTATTCAAAGACAAACTGATAACTAAATTTTGTCTATGCTCTATGCACATGCAGTAGACTATATCTTATTTGGGACCTCTTGTCCTATGCAGAAAAAGAACAATATAACATTACACATATTAAGACAAATAAGAAGATACTTGTAGTTACTTATCGAGAATGAGAGATAGGGTGCGAACCCCGAGTTTGCAAGTATTAGGGCATCATCTTACTTGGAGACATGAGGAGGTTGCTTTTCCAAGACCCAAACCTATCTTCGATCACCTTGATGGGAAATTGCATTTCCAGGACCCGAGCCATTCTTCGGTCACTTGTTAAAGTAATAAGTTGTTTACTTGACCTTTCTTAGGGGATGTGCCGACCTTTCTTGAGACATCTGTTTATGGGTGCCTAATTTTTATCAAGGACATCGGTTTGTACCCAACCTTTCTCAGGGGATGCGCCGACCTTTCTCAGGGCATCTGTTTGTAGGTGCTAATCTTAATCAAGGACATTAGATGGTACCCGACCTTTCTTAGGGAATGCGTCAACCTTTCTCAGGGCATCTATTTATGGGGTGCATGATCCTCTGTTAAGGACACTAGTTGGTTACCTAACTTTTCTTAGGGGATGCGCCGACTTTTCTAGGGCATCTATTTATGGGGTGCCTAATCCTCTGTCAAAGACACTGGTTGGTTACCCAACCTTTCTCGGGGGATGCGTCGACCTTTCTCAAGGCATCTGTTTGTTGGTGCCTGATCTCTATTAAGGACACCGGTTGGTTACCCGACCTTTCTCGGGGGATGCACCGACCATTCTCAAGGCATCTATTTGTTGGTGCCTAATTTCTGTCAAGGATACCGGATGGTTACCCAACCTTTCTCAGGGGATGCGCCAACCTTTCTCAAGGCATCTGTTTGTTGGTGTCTAATCTCTATCGAGGACACCGGATGGTTACCCGACCTTTCTCGGGGGATGCACCGACCTTTCTCAGGGCATCTGTTTGTTGGTGTCTGATCTCTGTCAAAGACACCAGATGGTTACCCAACCTTTCTCGAGGGATGCGACAACCTTTTTTTGTTGGTGTCGAGGATGCGACAACCTTTCTCGGGTTGGTGTATCGATTTGTCAAAGAAGATAGTTACCCGAAAGGGATGCATTCTCGTGGTATTTGCATTGAAAGAGTACATGGACATTCACAAGTACTAACCTGGAGGATATCTGGACCCTTGCAGGTGTCTAAAGGTACTTGGATAATCACAAGTACAAACTTTAGAGGTGCCTGGACGTTCGCGGGCATTGAAGGAGTACCTAGATGATCATAAGTACTAAACTCTAGAGAATATCTAGGATATTTGTGAAGGTTTCCTGGTAGATGGAATATCGAGGGCGTACCTCGCATATTCATGAAGGTCTCCCATCTTTTGGCAAGTTGAATATCGAGGACGTACTTAGGATATTCATGAAGGTCTTTCACCTCCTGGTATGTGGAATATTGAGGACACGCCTTTCATATTCGTGAAGATCTTCCATCTCTTGGTAATTGAAATATCGAGGACACATCTCACATATTTGTGAAGGTCTCTTACCTCCTAGTAATTGAAAATATCGAGAACGCACCTAGGATATTCATTAAGGTCTCTCACCTCCTGGTAATTGGAAATATCGAGAACATACCTGGGATATTCATGAAGGTCTCTCACCTCATAGTATGTGGAATATCGAGGACGCACCTCATATTCGTGAAGGTCTCCCATCTCCTAGTAGTTGGAATATCGCGGATGCGTCTTACATATTCATGAAGGTTTCCCACCTCCTAGCAATTGGTGGAGTATCGAGGACGTACCTAGGATATTCGTGAAGGTCTCTCATCTCCTGATATGTGGAATATCGAGAATGCACCTTGCATATACGTGAAGGTCTCCCACCTCCTGATAGTTGGAATATTGAGGACGCATCTTGCATATTTGTGAAGGCCTCCCACCTTCTGGTAATTGGGAATATCGATGACGTACCTAGGATATTTGTGAAGGTCTCTCACCTCCTGGTATGTGGAATATCGAGGACGCGCCTCACATATTTATGAAGGCTTCTCACCTCCTAGTAATGAGAATATCAAGGATACGCCTCGCATATTCATGAAGGCTTCTCACTTCCTAGTAACATAAACTTGAATTTAGCACGAGGCTTACCTGGATAGTTGCAGGCACTGAAAAGGGTTGGAACACCTGGGTAGCCAACGGGTGTACAGAGTAGTGGAATACTTGGATAAACATAAGTATATATCGATACGATCTAGGACCGCTTAAGCAGGTCCAAGCATCATGATGATAAAAGAGCATACCTGAGTAACCGCAGGCACACAAAGCTGTGGAATACTTGAATAGCTACTATTACTCAATGATATCATTTGGGGACAACTCGGGCAAGTCGAGTGTTATGGAATGGGAGTACTTGGGTTGATGGCAGGTACTGGGCAACCGGAGGTGTCTATACTCCGAGGGCGACTCGAACAGGTCAAGTGTCAAGAAGACAGAGTATCCGAGCGATGGCCGGTACTCAAAGATGATGGGATACCCGAATAATTACAAGCATCCAAACTTTGGAGACAACTCGAATAAGTCGAGTGTCAATAAAGGAGGAGTACCCGAACAATGGTGGGTACTTAAAGACATACGAAGCTGAATAAGGAGCTTAGTATCAACCAAAAGAAAAAAAGAATAAGGAGCTTAGCAATGTTAGAAAAGAAAACGGAGAAGTCTGGCATTTTACAGGGTTTCAAAGCTACCAAAGCTCGAGTTGAAATCAACCTCAGCAAACCATTGCAATTGGGGAAACTTATACGAATAGCTAGGAAGCTAATTTGGATTGATTTCAGATATGAACGACTCCCACATTTATGTTATTCTTGCAGTAAAATAGGTTATTATGCTATGTACTATAAGGATATTCCCTTCACTGAAGCCAAAATGGAAGGGAAAGAAAAGATACCTTATGGACAGTGGATGAGGGAAGAAGTAAAGGGGTGTAGCCCTTACTGGAAAGCTTTTTATGAGGAGCAACAACATACCAATGATGAGGTGGTTCTAGAGACTCCTCCATCATCTTGTTTGCATCCATGACTACTATCGTGCACTGAATCAGAATATGGAGTCCATCAACAACCTAAACAGGGGAGGAAATGTCATAATACAGAACCCGGGAGCACATCCAAAAGCATAGCAATCTATGTACCTGAACAGGGAAATAAATCTCAGCATATAGTGACAACAAATCTAGCAAAGGAACCTCAGAGTATGAACAATCTAGTCAAGCGAGTTCCAGACTTGGCAATCATTGCCATTCACCCTAAAATGTGCGAAGTTTCATACACCATCCCCCCTGTTCCCACCGAAGTTCGAAACATCGTGTAGCTAACAAAGGAACCTTCTAGTCACCGGAAATCTAAGCATACTAGACTAATCACAAAAGCAGGTGTGGCTAAGAAGATTAAACGTTACTCTCCTTATGATTCACGCAGCCCTATTGAAGGCGTGATGGATGATTGCAATCTTTTGGAGACTCCTATTTTGTTGGCTACTGAAGCTGATCAAAGGGCAATGGCAACTGGCCCTCAACAGTTGCCTCTGCACAAATGAAGATTATAAGCTGGAACTATCAAGGTTTGGGCTCTCCCCTGATAGTTCATGCCCTTAAGGCCCTAGTGGCCAAAGAAAAGCCCGATATCGTTTTTTTTATGGAAACCAAGAATCACGAGGAGGTGATCACTCGTATTCAGTGACGTCTAAAATTTTGTAACTCTTATTTGCTAAACCTTGTTGGTCTGGCAGGAGGGCTGGCTTTATTGTGGCATGATCATATCATAGTAAATATGACTCAATCTTCTTAAGCTTTTTTTGATATGCAATGTATGGATTCTAGCTGTGGCATATCTATGTGCCTAACATTTGTCCATGCACCTGCAACTTTTCAACCTCGCCAATTATTTTGGACGGAACTTTGACAAATTGCTTCTACAAATACCTTACCTTGGGTTTTTCTTGGTGATTTCAATGAGGTCATGTACCTTTGGGAAAAGGTCGGCAGGCATTCAGCAAAAGCTCATAAGATGTCTTCTTTTAGACAAGTGATACAAGACTGTGCTTTAATGGACATGGATAGTAAATGATGTGCTTATACTTGGTCAAACAATTTTGAAGGAGCTAATTTTGTGAAGGAAAGGTTAGATCGAGTATTTTGTACGTATGATTGGCATCTTGCTTTCCCTGAAGCAGAAGTTATTGTACCTGCCGTGGGTTCTGACCACAGCCCTCTATTGTTAAATATTGACACTTTACCAGGGTGCCATCATAAGTACTTCACTTTTGAAGCATTTTGGTTACAAGAAAAGGAATGCAGCGTGAAGTTATTGAGAAATCCTGGAATTCTAGCCATGGCACAACTCAGAATTTGACAAAAAGACTTAAGCTAGTATCGATGGCACTTACTAAATGGAGTCATTTGAAATTTTTTGTAGCTAACAACCAAATTGCAAGTTTACAAATACAGTTCTAAAATCACATCAACCAACCTCACAACCAATATGATAAGAAGGCAGCAAGTAACTTGAAGGCGGAAATACATAGATTATGGCAACAAGAGGATCAATTCTAGGCTATGCGTTCTAGAATTAGTTGGCTAAAGTGGGGGGACAAGAACACAAAGTTTTTTCATGCAACGACTATCCAACGACGACAACGAAACAAGATATGCTTGCTAAAGAACAACAAACAACAATGGGTTAGGGAAGATAGTATTCTGAAACATATGACCATACAATTCTTCACCAACCTATACCAGTCTGTAGGTCACAGAGATTTCTAGCCAATCATTAATCAATGCCCGCAAGTTGTCTCATCTACTATGAATAATTTTTTGATAGCAGACATTACTCAAGAGGAGGTCCGTTTAGCAACCATCTAGCTGGGAATTACCAAAGCTCTAGGATCAGATGGTATAAATGGCCTCTTTTATCAAACTCATTGGAATACTTTGCGGGCTGATCTTTTTATGTTAGTATAGGGGTTTTTTAAAATAGGGATTATGCCTACGGACCTTAATAAAACCATCATCACCTCGATTCCTAAAGTCTCACACCCAAAAAGCCTCGACCACTACCAACCTATTAGTTTTTGTAATTATGCATACAAGATCATATCAAAAGTGATTGCAAATCGACTTAAACCCTGGCTTCTTGATTTAATATCCGTTGAATAGAGTGCCTTCATTAGTGGCCGCCAGATCCAAGACAACATTCTCATTGTCCAGGAAGTGCTACATCATATGCGAACTAGGAAACATAAGAAAAATTTTCAGGCATTACTAAAGATGGATATGCAAAAAGCTTATGACCGGGTGGAGTGGGATTTTTAAAAGCTTATCTGCTGAAGTTGGGATTTCACACCTTATGGGTTAGATGGGTAATGCAGTGTATAAAAACTATCTCTTACAATGTGCGATTCAATGGTGAGCAGTTACCCTCCTTCCAACTAACCCGAGGCATCATACAAGGCAACCCACTTTCTCCTTACTTATTTATACTCCTGGCAAATGTGTTATTGAATCTTATCATTCAAGCTATCGACATGGGAAACCTCAAAGGCATCCAGCTAAACAGGTGGTGTCCTATCTTATCTCATTTATTCTTTGTTGATGACACTATATTCTTCCTTGACGCCAAACTACAAGAACGCCAAAATCTTGCCAATTTATTGAATCAATGCTGTTTAGCTAAGGGACAAGCTATTAATCAGAACAACTATGGAATCTTTTTTTCGAAGACTTGTCCTCCGGCCCGACAGGAAAATCTGGCAAATGCTTTGAGAGTCCCAATGTTAGTCAAAACTGGCAAATATTTGGGAATCCCCTCGGACTAGGGACGCTTTAGAAAGGAAATGTTTTCTTGGATTATAGGGAGAGTAAACAAAAAACTTGAAGGCTGAAAAGAACACTTAATTTCTAAGGGTGGAAAGGAAATCCTCATCAAATCAGTTGTTCAGGCAATCCCGCAGTATGCTATGTCTATATTCAAAATTCCGGTTTCTATTTGTATGTCCATTGAAAAGATGATTGCCCGCTTCTAGTGGCAAAATGGATCCACTAAATCTGGGATCCATTGGAAAAGATGGGATGAGCTTAAGACAAGCAAGATTAAGGGATGTCTCAGCTTTCAAGATCTCATGGATTTCAATAAGGCTATGCTCAGAAAACAAACCTGGTGTCTAACTCAAAACCCTACAGCACTGTGGAGTAAACTATTCAAAGGTATTTATTTTCATTCTCAAGATTTTTTACATGTTGATAGAGGTAACAAACCATCTTGGGGCTGGCAAGGTCTTTTATTAGGTCGGGAATCAATCCTTCCAAGGCTTCGATGGTTAGTAGGTGATGGACAAAGCATCAAAGTTAAGGAAGACTGTTGGCTGCCCAAAGGTATTTTGGGTGGCCCGGCGAATTGATTGAATCTGTTAAATTTGCTGAACTCCTAGATGTCCAAACCAATGATTGGAACATTCCTTTACTTCACAGATTTTATGATAACGACACAGTGCAGGAGATTCTTAACATCCATGCCAGCCCCTCTTATACAGAGGATAAACTGATTTGGACGGATACCACACATGGCAACTATACGGTTAGAAGTGGTTATCAAGCAATTAGGCAAACCATAGTTAGCAACAAGTTGTATGAAGGATTGCATGATTACCAGCTTCCTCAACCATTATGGAAACGACTTTGGAAGTTGAAGATAGCCCCCAAAGTTAAGTTCTTTATTTGGGCTCTATGCCATAAAGCCTTACCCACGAAAGCCAACCTTTTTCATCATAAAATAACTCCAAACGTGTTTTTCCCTCTCTGTCATAAAAGCATACTAGAAACTGCAGATCATATATTTCTGCTTTGCCCTTGGACCATTACCATATGGTCGGACACGGCACTAAACTTTCCTACCGAATTGCAAACTATACATAGAATAGACACATGGATTGCAGTAGTGTTTATGAACAACCAGACCTTACCTGAACCAAACATTATGGTATACATCCTCTGGCACATCCGGAAGGCATGGAATAACTTCATTTTTAGCTATCAACAGTTCGAAGCACGCCAAGTTGTGGATACTGCTATAATCAGTGCTCAACCAACTTTGTTCTCCATCCGTAACCTTGCAGACACAACCCCATAGTTGCTCAACTATGGTGAAATATGGAGACTTCCTAATCCAGGTACTCTAAAGGTGAATATTGATGAGGCTTTTCATCCACACACCAATCTAGGGACAATGGCCAATATATGCCAAGATCAATACGGCAATTTGATCAACGAACTTACCAGGAACGTTGTTGCCTCTTCGACTTTGCAAATAGAGTTCATGGCACTGATGTTCACCCTCCACCACCTGTTGAAGAATGGTAGAATCCATGATCATCTGCTAATCGAATCGGATAACCTGATCTTGGTTGAATCTGTCAATGAGCTTACCCGGCCGCCATGGGAGGTTTGTGCCATCTCCGAGGAAGCCATCAGTCTCTGCGTAGCTTCTCTTGTGTTAGGGTTAGCTACTGCCAACGGAAGCGAATGGGGTAGTGAACTGGGCCGCAAAGGCCCACAAAATTGGTGCCCTAACCGAAAACTAGCCCATCTCACCTCCTTCTATTTTGTTAGACCTCTTAATTTCTGATGCCTTAGCAGTAGGATGCACTCCTTCGTTTTAGTGAATGAAGTTCTCTTTCTAACCAAAAAAAGGTAGAAGTTACATATTTTGTTTTCAATCTTTTGATCAATTCAATTATGTGATCCTACCAATGTTCTTTGATTTTGTTCGGGTGCATTCATAACCCTGAACCGAGAACGCAGAGCGACTTGTCTCGAATATGATTAACTTCGAACCCATCCCCTTTACAATTGATTTTGGAATATAATCTCAATATATCTAACAGGTTTAATTTTTTATTGCGAAAATGTTGCAACTAGTGTAAAAACTTGCATTGTTTTGATTTATTTTGATGTGGATAGTTAGTTTAAATTCTGTCTTGATTAAAATTAGTTTGGATAGATTTCACTGCATGATCGTAATTATGTCCTGCAATTTTCATCAGAAATTGAAGTTAGTCATATATTCATGTTTCAATTTGTTATCATATTTCATGTCATGTTACCATGCAGTTCCATATGAATTTAAATTTTGGATTGACAAGCTAGATTTACATTCGTAATTATTGCATGGTTAGTAAATCATATGTTTAAATTAATTAGGGATTCTGCATATAGGAAATCCCACCTTATAATTTTACATTTTTATTATTCATATTTGCATTTCTGATTGTGTTCATCTCTGCATATAGGAAATCACATCTTATAATTATGTTCTCTTATCTCCTAATCAACCTATAATAGATTAGTGGTGACTCTTAAGTTCAATATTAGGAATGATTAAATAAGAAAAACCAAGTTGCAATCAGTAGAACTTGGTAGGACACATGCTACGCAAGGGGAATTGTTTGTATCCGCTTAGCAATCTGTCAAACTCTCAGAATTTCACCTCCTGAGGTTCACAACAATATGTAATTTATGTCATACTTCGACTATCTTTCAATACTGGATTTGGGCGGATTTCATGTCCAACAGTAATGAAATTATAAAGTTGAAAAGTATAATATGAGAGAGAGAGAGAGTTGGGGAGGGGGGGAGGGCGGGAGGGGTATTAATAATAAAGTAGATGGGCGAGATAGTCCAACAAAGATCCGTCGGGGGAGAGTCTGTTTTGTTTAGAGGTTAGTCCTACATTGCCCCTCGCGCATCCGTTGATCTTGCTCTTCAGGCTCCGCGAAACCAAAACTTTGAAACTTGCTTCACCAGAGCCTCCCAACACGCCAACGTATTATTGTTGTTCCGTGCGAAACACTTCCACAACTTTTCCGATAGATGTCCGGCCGGTCCACAATGAGGAGTAAGATCAGCTATCATGAATAGCCTGAGTTTCTTCATCTTTTTGAACGAGTCTGCATTCGAGATCAAGTCTTCTACATCAACCTTGTCTAGTTTAATACCTTCAATGGCATTTGTTCCCTGTTTGAGCAAGATAATAAGTGTCAGGCATTGGAAGCACTTGAAAATAAGCAGAAATCTAAACCCTTTCAGGAAATAACAAGTCTTAACTTTAAGAATAATGTATGAATTTGTTTTAAAATCGTGCTAGTCAAAAACCATTATAGCGCTAGCGGTTTCTAAATGAAGATACATTCATCTCAAGATGAAATAATAAATGAGAGGGTTTTATGTTAGGTTATTCAATAATCAGTTCAATAATAAACACTGTTAGTTTAAGAAGAAAATTAGCAAAGCACGAAGTAACGAGAGTAAACCCTAATAGGAAAAAATAAAAATTGCATTTTTGTCTCACCTAATTATGCAATCTAAAGTTTTTTACACCACATGTAAATGCGAGTCCACAAGAAGAAGATACACGTGGGTGCTCAAACCAACTTTTATTTTCGAAACATGCATAAACTCTTACCGAGTTTTGACTAACCACTCGTAGAGCATCCTCATGATGCCAAATTCGGCTTCGCTTGCTGGGGTTTTCAGGGCACTCTTGAATCACGATTCGTCTACCCATTTCTTGAAGCAAATCATGCATCCGTATTTTGTTATTTTCATCAATGTATATGAGTGAATTTTGAGCTAGAATATCAATCCCACTAGTGGCATAGACATTGCATTGGTCTAGGGACTTGATGATCACTTCTTTGTCATGTCCATTTAGAAAACATGCAATGTCAAGAAAAATCGTCCTCTCATTGGCCTCTAAGCCATCAATAACAATCCTCAGTATGTCATGAACCTTTCCATGAGGGATTTCTTTCAATCGATCAAAAACTCTTTGCCATTCTGTGATGCTTTTGCCTCTAAAGAAAGAACCCATCATAGTCAGCACCAAAGGAAGGCCTTTAGAAAAACTCACGAAGCAATTTGAGAGCATCCTATAGTCAATTTTCGGATACATTTCTAGGAATGCATTCCAACTAAAAAGCTCAAGAGCTTGATCATCATTCAGCACTCTTACCTCATAGATATCTCTACATAGACCAATTAAGGTTTCTTCATGTCGAGGGATCAAAATGACTCTACTCCCCAAGGCAAAGTTCATTGACTCAATCAGGTGGCGAAGTGGCTCTGACAACCCTTCAACATCATCAAATACCAATAGAAGCCTCTTGTTGGGAAGTTTACTCCTAATCAAGTTCATTACTTCATATATATCGTTGCCAATCTCTGAATCTCCATTGCTGAGAAGGTCACCAAAAAGGGTCTCCTGCACTTTGAGGAGGCCCTCTTGGCTCGATATATCCTTCACCATTGCGAGAAAGCAACTTCGATCAAATTGATTTGCAATTCGGTAGTATAGAGCTCTCACAAGTGTAGTCCTTCCTATTCCCCTAGCGCCGGAAATCCCCACGATTCGGACCTTGTCAACTGTTAATTGGAGTAAGGAGCACAAGGCTCGTACTTGAGAATCTAACCCAACTGGATGGAAAGCAAATAGGTCTTTGTGTGAGCAGCTTAGTCTTCTTGAGATTTTCTCCACAATGAATTGGATGAAGTCAGCTTCAAGTCTGCAAATTGTTAACAACTAAAGGTGTGACTGGTTATTTATGCTCATAAAAAATGAAGATATCAATAAGATTATATTCTCGAACTGGTGTATCGTACATCTAATCTAATTACTATCCAGTATCCAATCTGGCATAACAGAAAATAGTGGCATGTGAGAGGTTGACATGTGCTCTCCAAATAGTGGCACTTCTCCGTCTCTTTCATGTTCTGATTTCCATTTTTTCTTTCTTGTTCTTATTTTTTGGGTGAAAGAAAACCCTTTTCTGCTACTTTTCAGTTGATTGGAAATGATACATATCTCTAGTTTGCAAATGTCACGCTTTTTTTCAAAATTTTTGCTATACACTTCGAGAAAAATTCATGTTAATTATGAGACTAAAATATTTAAAACATAAAGCATATTAATCAGACATCCCATTTTTACAAGGGTCGACAATAAAAATATGCTATTCGAAATTAAGAGCTTTAATCATGACCCACGTGGTTGATGAAAAGTTTTAGTTCAATGTTGTGTTAACGTCAGTTCGACTTAAGTGTCATGATTTTATCTGTTTAATTATTTTATATATTGAAGATCATCCTATAACTATTTGAAAGTTAGGCAAATCCAATGTTTTTCCATTAATTGTAACTGAGGAAACTCTCCAATGACTACTTCATAATTCTAAAATATGTCAATATATGAAACACAAAACGATAACCACTTTTCGTGAGATTTAGTATAGCCACTGCGGAAAAAAAAAATATGCAATGGCTGGACATCTGAGAACCATACACCAATGCGAATTTCATCTTTATGTTTAACTAAATTCTGGATAAGTCAATATATAATATGTAACAATCAACTATACTTCCAGTTATTTCCATTAATCTATATCATGAGCCTTTTCTCCGTGCATAGGATGGATCTATTAGGCTTGTACTCTAATTATAATCAGCAGAATGATCTGAAAATGGGACCAGCAGAATTTCTTCTTTTTGTGCGTTTTGAACAAGTAGTGATGGACGAAGCACTGGCAATTGACTTAATTATGAAAAGTTTAATGAAACGCATTTTATTTTTATTCATTATGTCTGGATTAGTTTTGGAAAATGAATAAAGTTTTTGATAAGTAAATCTTCACAGCGCATAATCATATTGATATACAAGAAAAAAATTTGCATGTATTGCCCTTGAAAAAAAAAAAACTGTGCGAAATTTGAGGTCAATATTCCAAAGTCAGCAATTCTTGGTTATGCATGTATGTACAAAATGTTATGCATCTGTAAAAAACAAGAGAAAATCTTTTGGCTAATTGTTTAAGCAACAGATTAAAAATAGAGGATAGAAATAAGTCCATGAAAAACATTCTTTATGCTTACCGAAAAAGAATTTCTACTATAGAAATTTTCTAGGCCAAAAAAGGAAATAATATAGAAAGTTGAGGGGGGAGAGAGAGAGAGAATAGAGGCTGAACTTCTTTCAAACCCTAGCTAGGTACCGCGGTCCAAACAATACAATGATTGACAAGAAGTTCTTTTTCTTTACGTTTTTGCGTTTGACAGATATATCATTCCATAGTGGAGAGTTTTGGTGGTGAAGGGAAGGGTTGCATCACTGCTAGGGTTTACACTGCATTGGCCGTGTAAGGGGTCTGGACTTGCCCATTTTCATTTTCCTTAATATTAACGAAAAGCAAGCATGGGACTTCTGATAACCTCCAATAGAAAAAAGAAGCTGATATGATTTGGATGTATCTTTTCAACAATGGGACACAATAAGTGAGGGATATGATGCATGAAGGAAATTGTCAATGGCAAAAATCATTGTTCGCTAGAGATTTCTTTAAGCTTGAGGGAAGAAGTGAGGAGAATAAACTTGCTTGTTTAGTTATAAAATATAAAATATGAAACGAGGGTTAAAACTGGTAATAAGGGACATCCATCATTTTTTTCTCTCGTCTCCTTTACCGTTTCACAGAAGGTTATCTGTCGTTTTATTCAGCTGAACACTTCTCATTTGCTGTGGGGGAAACCTGCATATGCTGAATCATTTGCTTCGAGGGTAAAATATGATAAACGCTAAGAGAAAAGGTTTCTTTGTAGAAGATAACAGACCAGTGTCAAGGAGTGCCACTTTAACAATCACAAAACGTCATTTCTTTTTTCTTGCAAACTGTTATATCGAAAATGTATTTGAAAAGATACTGGAGTGTCAATGTTAAATCTCTTTGATAAGCCAAACAATGAAGTCGGAGTCCTGTTCTAGGAAAGGTCAATTTCCAGTAAAAAGGTTCAAACATTTCCAATTATTCCTACTGCCCCAAGACCAAACGATTGGGCTTTAAAAGCAAGTTCTGTTGTTTCCTGGACAAAATAAGCGACTTACTTTAGAAATCCTTTCAAGCAAACACTAAAAGAAAAGAGAGAGTCAGTACCTGTTTCCGAGAGACCAACCAGTGAGATTGCCGGCTTTTTGGAGAGCGTCTCTCCACCTCCGGACCTTGTCGGCATTTTCCTGCCTGAAACCCTTCTCACTTTGGCCAATCCGCTTGAATGGTCCAGATTGCTCACGCATCTCTTTGGGGTCGACATCCACAAAAATGAGGAACACCAGCTGGCCTTTCTTTTCCGTGCACTCGAGGATCTTAACCAGCTCCTCCAGGCACCACGGTGATGAGGCGTAGGTCTGAGAGATGACGACAATTGCACTCCTCGACTGCTCAATTGCTTCATTGATTGCTTGTCCAATCTCTAGTCCTCTTTCCAGAGTGAGGTCGACAAAGGCCATTATCTTGTTCTGCTCGAGAGCAACACAAAGATGGCTCACGAAGTTGCGCGTGTCAGCTTGTTTATAACTGATGAAGGTATCATGAGTGCAACGAGGGATGGAGGAAGGGGGCAAGAAGAGTTGTGGTCTGGCTGTGGGGCTATGTTTGAGAGAAGAGAAGTGGAGCGGAAACAAAGAGGGCAAAGAGATGGGAGGGGATTGCAGTAGGAATTGTGATGCTCTCTTGTTAAGGAGGCTTGGATACAATGTAGGGGGAGAAAATGGAGGGAAAAGGCACTTGAGTTGGCCCAGTCGGATCATCATCTTACTAGAAGTTGCCATTCAAACGCCCCCAAGAATCAAAATAAAGAAAGCTGTACCAAGTTAATTCACAATGCAAGCTCCCTTCACCTTTTTATAATGGATATTTAAATTGTGAGCACCCGCGCACGCATGCATGTGCCACAATCACGAGATTCCTGTGACTAAGGGACTGTGCATGATCAAGGAAGACCTTCTATATTCACCTAGGGTTTCCGAAATGTTCACAAGACGGACGAGACAGTAATTGCACTGAGGTCTAGAATCCTTTTGGCATAAATGGCGATAGTTGGTAGGGCAAGAGAAACATAATCTCATTCACCTGATCCAAAGACAATCAATGGTTATAATCCGAAAACCAGTAGTATAAGAAGAGGTGCCCTCCCCCTCATTATATCCATTCAAGCCATTTCCGTAATCTAACTTCCTTTCTCTTCCAGAGCTTCTCTCTCTAAAACTTTCTCTTTCTACAATCCGGGTGAGCAATCCCTATAAAGGCTTAGCTTAGGCCTCCCAACAATCCAAACAATCCATTCGAACCCTCACTTTGACATCTATATGGAAATAGACTATGTACAAGCAAGTGTGAGATAGTTAGAGTTTTTTTTCTTTTTTTCCTTTCCGAGAAAATTTATGAGAAGAATATTTTAGATATCCAGATAGTCATAAGCATCATAAATGTATCCCATCTTTTAACAATTTGCTCACCAGCTACTTCTTTGGGGCCCCATTTTTCACTTTTTGGTGAAACCTAGTGGCAAATTTGTTTCATGCTGACACACCCTTCAAGTTGGACACATTTGTCTCATGGTGACACACCCTTCAAGTTGGACAGAGATAATGAATGGACTTAATTGTATTAACTTGATAAATATAGGACTCGATTGCACTTTAGAATTCAAATACACTTTTGTCATAAATTTTAGGACTTGATTATATTTTTAAAAAATTTAAGAATCAATTACATTTTCTTAATAAGTTTTGAGAATTTAAGTACAATTTTCCATTCAAAAAGAAAGAGAGCTCGGAATTAACCGAAACCCTATTTGTTGTCTTGACTGTTTGTGTGTCAACTAAAAGTCAAGAGTCTACAACTGCTAGTCTAAATTATAAAAGGTACACAGATATGCGCAAAAATAGTGATGAGAAAAGGTTCTTTCCATTCAATCCCATCCTTGTCAGGAATCTATCAAATCTCATCCTTGGCATGATCGAGGAAGACCTTCTATATTTGCCTAGGGTTTCCGGAATGTTCCTAGAGACAGGCAAGACGGTAATTGTGCTGAAGTCTAGATTTCTCTCGGCATAAATGGCGATAGTTGGTAGGTCAAGAGATACAAGGACGATAAATAATTGTAATCCGAAGGCTACTAGTATAAGAAGATGTACCATCTCTCTCATTATATCCATCCAAGTCATTTTAGTAATCTAAGTTCATTTCTTTTCCAGAGCTTCTCTCTTTAAAACTTTATCTTCTACAATCCGAGTAAGCGATCCCTAGAAAGGCTTAGCTTAGGCCTCCCAACGATCCAAATGAACCAATAAAGTCTAAGTCACCACACTGTTTTGTCCCCAAATGATTGGTCTGTGACACATGCAGGTGTCATATCATTTTTTTTTTTTGTCCATTTGGTCACTGATTTCTTTAACCCCTCACTTTGACATCTGTATGGAAATAGACTATGTACAAGCAAGTGTGAGATAGTGAGAGCTTTTTCTCTCTTTTTTTCTTTTTGAGAAAATTTACGAGAAGAATATTTTAGATATCTAGACAGTCATAAGCATCATAAATGTATCCCATCTTTTAATAATTTGCTCACCAACAACTTCTTTGGAGCCTCATTTTTCACTTTTTGCCAAGGCCCAATGGCACATTTGTTTCATCGTGACGCACCCTTCAAATTGGACAGAGATAATAAATCGACTTAATTGTATCAACTTGATAAGTATATGACTCTATTGTGCTTTAGAATTCAAATACACTTTTTGTTATAAATTTTAGGATTTTATTTTATTTTTAAAAAAAATTAAGACTCAATTATGTTTTCTTGATAAGTTTTGAGAATTTAAGTACAATTTTTCATTCAGAAAGGAAGAGAGCTCGGGAATTAACCAAACCCCTATTTGCTGTCTTGACTCTTTGCGCGTCAACTAAAAGTCAAGAGTCTAAACTGCTAGTCTAATTTATAAAAGGTACGCAGATATGTGCAAAAATTGGAGATGTGAAAAGGTTATTTCCATTCAGTCCCATCTTTGTCAGGAATCCATCAAATTCCCATTTAATTAAATCCATTGACGTGATATAATGTATATATGCAGATCTGCACAAAATAGAGATGAGACAAGGTTCTTTCAATTTTGTCCCATCCTTGTCTGGAATCTATCAAAGCCCCCACTTTATTAACTCCACTAACATGACATAGGAATGTGGGTAAGCGAATCTTCCCAAAAGGAGATGAGAAAAGGTTTTTATCAAAGCACCACTTTATTGACTCCCCTGACATGATATAGAAATGTCAGTCTTGAATAAATTGTTTGGTTTGAATTTTGGGACATATGCGAATCTGTACAAAATTGAAGATGAGAAATGGTTCTTTCATTCTAGTCCCATCCTTGTCTGGAATCTATCAAAGCACCACTTTATTATTAACTCCATTGACACGGTATAGGAATGTTTCATTCCCTGAATCGCTAGAAATCTCTGTTCAATCAGCAGTTGGCTATTGGAGGAAAATCTCATTGCCACCAGAGTCCACACAGACCGTATCAATTATAGCAAGCAATTTTCACGTTGCACTTGAACTCCACAAGATTCGATAATTTAATTGCAGTCAGTCCATGAGCCCCGATCCAGGAAAGTCTCTCGCCTTCTTTTTAAGTCAATGACTAACTTAAGACATATTTAAAAGCAAGTTAGGCGATTGCCAAGTGTACCATTATAAACGATTTGCTGAAAAAAGGGGACCTAAAATAAGGCACCTGGGATTGGTCATCAATGACCGACAAATTTTTCTTTAATCATTTTCCCTCTAATTAATTAATTTTCCTTTAAAGCAGAAATTATAATTGGCGCCGGAAGAATTTTAGCAGCACGTTGACGTCAACTCCGGGTTTCCAAACTGCCATGTCCCGTAATTTTGCCGACATGTCTAAATGCAAGATCGTAAATTGAGATTATTTTTCCCGAAAGATCTTAGGGTGGGGAAATAAAGACATGAAATTAAATTGGGAGATAAAAGAAATAGGGACAGACACAAAATTAAATTGTTTCTATCTTACCTCTAATAAAGCTTTAAGTTTTATAAGCAAAGTATCTGTTAATAATTATCTTGAGGTTGTAACCGGATCTACAGGATCTGATCTGAATTCAAGCATGTGAAATTCCAAATAGGAAAGTACAGGATTCCTAGGACGCTTGGACTTTGCGGCATTTCCAAGTCCAAATTGGACTCCACTTCATGTGCAAGATATCTCGGTGAAGTCGATCTCAATGTGGGTTCATGGCATACTTATAATTCAAGAGGTAAGCTTTGCTTTTGATTGTTTGGTAACCACACAAAAGTAGTTTACAAGCCGTTTAATCGTAACTCTACCATTCCTCGATAAATTAGTCAATTCATTATGGCTGGCTCTCCCTATGAAGAAAGTATCAACATCCGCACCAAATCATGTAAATCTCCCGCATCCTCTATCATTCCTCATTGATTTTTTTACAATTTCGTTCTCTCATATTAGATTCGAATTACAACATCCACGAACTCTGGCCTTATTTCACCGCGACATATGCAAATATACTTCTGGATATGCTTGTACCAGATGCTCCCACGAATTTTCGCTCTATAACCCAAACCACATAAATGAATGAACAAACTGCACGTTTGACTGGTGGATGTCGGGTGATGCTGGTAGCAACATATACGCGTCATGCGACAGTCGAATGTTAAAACATAAGGATGGGGACTGGATGTCGGGTGATGCTGGTGGCAAAACGTCCGCGTCATGCGACAGTCGTATGTTAAAACATAAGAGGATTGGGACAGGACTCTGACGAGGAGAAAGAAAACCAGGGAAGACGGTGGTCCAAATTTTGGTCCACTAGAAAGCACACCTTCGTTAAATCCGATCGGGTGAATCGTCTAATTAATTAATTTTTCTTTTAAGCAGAAATTATGATTGGCGCCGGAAGAATTTTAGCCGCACGTTGACATCACCTCCGGGTTTCCAAATTGACATGTCCCGTAATTTTTTCGAAATGTAGAAATGGCAAGATTGTAAATTGAGATTATATTTCAAAGACATCTTCGGGTGGGGAAATAAAGACATAAAATTAAACCGGGGGATTAAAGAAATAGGGGCAGACATAAAATTAAATTGTTTTATCTTACTTCAAATTGTAAGATAAACGTTTGTCTTGATGGTTATGAATTGGATCCTGGGCTGTTCATGGGCAGTTTACACAATCCGAGAAAGTGAGTCGAAATCACTATTAATTACTCTAAAAATTTAGGCAGCAAATAAAAACATTATTTGATACTTAAATACTTTAACACTTTTCCTCAAGCTTAGGTTAATTGTTCAAAAAACTTAAACTATTAAATTAATACGTGATTTAATATTAAAATCTATCATGTTAAATTTTTAGAAATTTCACGAAATCTCATTTGCAGGTGTCGAGAGATCATATGTATATAATGAGCATGTGATCCCTTTTGGAGTGATGGCGAAATAGGAATTGCAAGTAAAATTTGAATAACGGGGTGGACATACACATGAGAGGGCAAACAAAATCCAGCTCGGCTTCCATGATGAAAATAATGGGAAAAAGAAAAGTAGGGGATATACAGTATTTGTAAATATATTCTTAACATGCTCCAAGCTGGGGACATCCGTCATCTCTTCCACGTTGTCAGTGACGCTCAGAGATAGAGAGAGAGAGAGAGAGAGAGAGAGAGATCGATCCTGAGAGATCCTGAAAACTACGTCTTTGCAGGGTTCCAAGATTGGAAGTGGAAGAGAGCCTTTATATGTCGAGGGAACGAAACCACACGTGTCGTTGGGTGTATGGTGGTCAGTTGGGCAAAGGCGGGCTCTACGTGGCGACTTCGTGACTTCGTGTGGTTTGGGTTGAATGTGATCACGCGGGTGGGGCCCTCGTTCGTCCTTCTGCTGTCAGATTGGTGTGCTGCCATCGGCGATAACGACTTTTACCTATTCATCCTCCACGTGACTTTTTAACTTTTCCTTTTTTTTTCCTTCCGAAATCTTGCGACTCCCATAATTTGTACATTCTTTGATATTTTTCAAAATACATAACCGTTTATATGTAAAATTATGTTTATCGTAAGATTTTAAAACTTATTATGAAGTATATAGATTCTATTTATAGAATTCTAAACTTATGAAAAATATAATCAAATCTTAAAATTTATTAAAATAAAACATGTTTCGACCCTAAGATTAAGGTCTAAAAAGTTGGAGATTATCTTCATCGAACACATGTTTGCAAACACTTGAGTATGTGCCTCCATCCATGGGGCTTGTGCTTGTCATGTGCATGGCTTCTACAAAGACATCATCGGTGAGCAGAATTGTTATTTTTGTGGGTTATTATACTCTTTGTTGATTCATGCGAGAGATAAGAAATGGGTCAAATTTGAAGCAAAACAAGGATTGCCCTCAGATGATAATCAAGTTGGTCATTTTGTTGAGTCAAAATCACGATAGGACGACACAGATGATGCAACAGTTACCCTGCTTTCGGAATTGGCATCGTCCAAGACATGGCAGGAAATTTCTTCGGTTGTGGTGGAAGAAGTCCTCAAGTTAAGAGTAGGAGGTAATTCTCCAATATTTTTCCTTCTGTCCACATAGTCATATCACTAAATTAGGAAAATAAATCAAAAATGAAATAGTGGTGACTGGTCATAGATGGTAATAAGAGTTCGGGAGATGTATCGGTTTCATGACGCAAATCATGAGTTATAGCAGCCTCTCATTATGTCGTGTCCTGAGACTGAACCCTCAAATGGAGTTCGTTTTCCGTAGTTTGATGAGATTTCCCAAATGCAAAACTTATTGAAATCTTCTCAGCATTTGCATTGAAATGTTTTTCTTGTACAGTCACAGACCAATCCGTGAAAAGAGGATGTTGTATGACATTTATAGCTTGAGCTGTCTGATGCAAAGCAAAGGTAATGGATCGGTTTATCAGACGCTAGTCCCTCCTTTTGGTTTTCCTCTACTCATTTTCCCAAACAAAAGCATTGAAATTTCGATTCAAGTAGCTGGCAGGAGCTTAATCTCGAGGGAGATATAAAGAAATGCTTGGAAATTAGGTTATATAACCTTGTTTTGACTAGAAGTTGGCTGAGATTGACTTTGAAATCAGAAATGTCCTAAGTCATTTTTCAACAATCTAGGTTTAATTTCATCGGCCACTAGGTGGTTGATCTGGTGCTAAGTTTATGTCTTGAGTGGACCACCGAATGGATCATACCACGTTATCTAGTTCTAACATATATCGTGTGGAGAGATTTTCTGGCTGACTGCTAACGCCTTATTGAACCTATAAAAACACACTCGCCAATCTCAAAATTTTGGGTCGCAAACTATACAAATTATTTATGACTCCAGCCAAACATTCCGTAGAGGACATGAGGCCCTTCTAGTAACGCTTAGAAGGGTGTTGCTAACACTAACTGCCCTTGCCTGCCCCGTCATCTACGGAAAAGAAGATTATATTCATAATTGGTCAACTACACAATATTCAAAGGCCCAAAAACAGAATAGACACACAAAGCTATAGAGGGCCAATAATGATACGTACAAGAGCAAAGGCCGGAAAGGCCCACGTAAAGAAATGGGCCCACAAATAGGCCCATCGTTTAAAGCTGAGGAAGCCCATGCAAGGGAGAGCGCCCCTCCCCCCCGGCGGGTGAGGCCCACTCTCCTCTGGGGCTGCTGAAGCTCTGATGGCGAGCATTGAAATTTGAAAATGTCTTTAAATATCAATTGTAAAGTAGAATATTCATTACTCAAAAGAATATAGAAGTATATAGTTTTCATGACAAAGTAAATCGAAATAGAGCATAAATATTGAAAAACAAAGCCAAAATCCAGAATACAAGGAGGATCAATGAAGCATTTGTAAAGTAAGCACAAGCTCATTCCACATGAACAAATTTGTTAAATAAAAAATAAAAGTAGAATTTATATCTTAAAAATTTAACTAGACAATAGAAGTAATCGAATTTTTCACCATCAAAGGCTTGCCTTTTTCGTTCCCTAAGGCTCCCTTTGTTTTGTGAAAAATAAATTGATCCAAAGATTATTTTCCTAAAGATGCTTGTATCGGTGGAAATAATCAGTTGATAAAAAATGTTTTTATTATCGGTAACAATTTATATCTAAACACGATGAAAATGTTTTTTGTTCGTTCTTTTTTTGTGAGTCATACAAATGATTATTTTTAGGAAACTATTTTCCAAATTATTTACTTTTTGCGAAATAAATGTAGTCTGAGAAGACTGAATTGTCAAAAAACGAAGGCTCAATATGAAGAAAGGATCTGGAATATACCATCGGTATACCTTAGACCTTTAATTTAAATCAAATGTATTATTCAATAGATGATTTTTATTTTATATCATGGCACTAAGGGCCTGTCGATGACGTAATTAAGCGTTGAAAGTTGAAACACCAGAACTTAATAAGATTGTTTCGATAATCATTTCTGACAATGATTTAAAAGATTCAATTAAGTAATAAGATCACTTCGTGGGGTTAAGTAAGGAAGGGCTTACCGATTAATTCATTTTGTGGAAAAAAATTATTGATGGCAAGCTATGTAGCACCGACACGGACACGCGACACGTGACACGACACGACACGACACGCCGATACGTCATTTCTTAAAAATAGATAATTTCGACACGTTCCGACACGTTATATATTAAATATATTTTTATATATAAATACATAAATAAATCATAATAATAGCCTATAATTAATTTACACGAAAAATATTAAATAATATCATTCATTAGTTTAATTTGTTACAATAATACACAAAACTTAGAGGAAAAAAACACTGTTTAAAGAAAAATACTGAAATGATATTTTTAAAATTTATTTATTTATCATGTATAGGATTTTTTTATTATTTCTTTCATAGTAAAAGACTTTTTAAAAAAATTAATCAATTCTAAAAAAAACCAAACTGAAAAAAAAAAAAATTGACCCGTGCGTGTATATTTATAGCAATTTTATTACTTCTTTTGTGTATATTTATATTTTGACCCCTCAAGTATTAGAAATTTTTAAAATTGACCCCGTGCGTGTCGGAATTGCGTGTCGGAATTCTGGACTCGCGTGTCGGAGAGAGTTGACCACGTGTCGGATTTTTCGACACTCGTTGACCGCGTGTCGGGACGTGTCGGAGCGTGTCGGACACGTGTCGGAGTGTCGGACACGACACGAAGGCTTCCGGAGAGTGTCCGTGCTACATAGATGGCAAGTAGAATCCGATCGTTTATATCGCTACAATATATAAATTACGATCACAATTCCATGTATGGTAAGAACATCATAATATTCATATATTATCAAACAACTTTTAATTTCCATTTTCAGCATTTAAATTTTTCAACACTTAAGATTTATTGTCAAATTTTCAGCATTTATTTTTCAGTTATATCGAACGAGTCCTAAGATAAGTATGTTCAACATCACAGATTGTTCAAAATTAAAATTCATTTATTCACTTAACCTGAAGCAAGAAGAGATTTGAAATGAATAATTCTCAAAAATATATAGAGGCATGTCTCTTAGGCCTTTTTGGTTTTGCGGAAGATAAATGATTCAAAATACATCTTCCTAAAAATATTTGTGTGTATTGCTCACATAAATGATTGAAACAAAAAACATTTACATCCTTCACAAAATATTTAGACATATATAATTATTGGTGATGAAAATTTTTTCCATTAATTAATTATTTCAAGCAACACAAGTGATTTTTTTAGGAAAATATTTTCTATATTATTCATATCCTGCAAAATAAACAAAGTCTTATTCATACACAAACATCAAATGGTCAATTACATACACTCAATGCAGGCTAATTGCCACGGTATGAAGTCTGACTTCGGCCGATGAAAAAACAAATCAAAATTCAGTTCTAATTTGACCAAAAAGCAATCAAATTACAGAGATACTTGTTCTCGGAAGTGGATTTTTGAAAAAGTGTAAAGGCCTGTTTGTTTGAATTTAAATAAAAGCAAACCCACCAAAATTTACATTTTTATTCAAATTTAGACTTGGAAAATTTAAATTATTATTTTTGAAAAAGTATAAAGGTCGGTTTTGGACCTTTAAAGGCCTTTAGGCCAGAGTTAAGGTGTTAGGCAACAAAATTTTAAAGGCCTCTGAATAAAAGCTAGCATTTCCAAAGTCCCTTAGCCTAATGTATGTTCTACCCAGCAATGGCTTTGAGTATTTCAAGAATGGTAATGAATTATTTTCTTCCAACTTTAGCCCCACTAAACTTTGAAATTCTAGTTTAATGCATGATGACAATGATGACAATGAGGTCAAATTTGACCACCAATGAGCTTGATTTTGCTCTAGTAGCCCTCGTGAGGGCTAGCTAAGGTTGTGCAACATCAACACGAGGTCACCAGGGTGGCGTACCCAGGCCACCGTTGCTAATATCAAGTGACCTTTTGCCTAGGATCGTGTGACCTTAGGCAGCCCTCACCGAGGTCATGTGACCTCAAGTAAGGTTGCCAATGCTAGATATGGCTCACCAGTATCTGGCCACCACCTAAAACCTTTGCCTGAACATCATTGATTTCTGAGCTTCACTTTTTTCTTTTCTTTTCAAATAACTAAAGTCTTTTACAATTGTAGTTTTTTTTCCAAATAATACTTCGACCAAAGTTGTTTCCTAATATACTTTTCTATTACAATTGCCCAAACGCTACTTGAAAAAACCTTTAACCTAACGTTCTTTACATTTCTCCAAAATCTCTCCCAAGCGCACCCTAAGAACCATAGTAAATTTGCTTGGCTAAATCATGTGATAATTTTTCTAATTAATTGCTCAAATGGACATACAAGCTAAATTTTTTAGTTATGCCCGTCATATAATCTTAAACAGGTATTGACACATTTTCACATTTCTTACTAAACAAATCTTGATATCTCTAGCATTGCTCATTTGACGTGGCTTTTGACAGGGGGGTACTAATGGTGTTTGCTTGTTGGATGCAGATGCTCGGATCTGTTTCACCATTCTAAATTCTGGGAAAGAGACTGAGGAACTCAAGAAAGTACTCCGGTAAGAACTTTCGGTGCCACATCAATCACCGGACGGAGGGTTTTCTCTTGGTCGAATTCGGATATTGATATTGTATAATCAACGACAGCTAAGTTTGTATAAAAAAAGCTTTAAACAGATCGGTGCATATATACTCGTACACGCAAATCTGTATATAAGTATCTCCGTCTTGAAAGTTAAACGGTCCCCAGAATTGTTGACAGAGCCACCGTCAATGATGATTGTCATAAGAACTTTTACTGTATAGAACCTGCTTTGGAGACACGAAATCCATCCTGAAGTAATGGATCTGCAATCATTAGCCTGACTCCAATCAGTTTCAGGAAGTGTGGAGATTACGTGGAAGCACTGCTTGCGGATAAAGTTATTTGGTTTGCGATCTTTTCCAAGTAATTGGAGGACGTCTTTTTCGCTATGCATAGTTGCAAATGATCGCCGGAATTTATTTTTTCTTAGCTCCCAATTAACCCATAATAAATTAATGGCAATTCTTAAGTTCAATATTAGGTGAATAATAAAATAAGAAAAACCAAGTTACAATTGGTTGAGCTTGGTAGGGCTTATGCTACGCAAGGAGAATCTTTTGTATTCGCTTAGCAATCTGTCAAACCCTCATAATTTCACTTTAGAAAGTTCACAACAATAGGTAATTTATGTCATGCCTTGGCTATATTTGGATTTGGCAGGATTTCATGTCGAACAGCGATGAAAGTATAAGGTTGAAAAGTATAATGGGAGAGAGAGGTATCCTTAATAAAGTAGATGTGCACAGAGAGAGAGAGAGAGAGGTATCCTTAATAAAGTAGAATTCCAATTAGCTAAGATTGCATAGAATTATGGGGGTGGGGGCAGAATCTATTTTGCTGGGACGTTAGTCCTACATTGCCCCCCTCGCATTCGTTGATCTCGTTCTTCAGGCTCTACGACACCAGAACTCCGAAATTTGCTTCACCAGAGCCTCGCAACGCGCCAACATATTATTGCTGTTCCGTGCGAAACGCCTCCACAACTTTCCTGATAAATGTCCGGCTGGTCCACACTGAGGGGCAAGGTCAGCCATCATGAATAGCCTAAGCTTCTTCATCTTTTTGAACGAGTTTGCATTCGAGATCAAGTCTTTTTTATCAACATTGTCTAGTTTAATGCCTTCAATGGCAGTTCCCTGCTAGGGCAAGATAATAATTATTATACATATTTGAAGCACTTGAAAATAAGCAGATATGTAAACTCTTCCAGAAAATAACTAGTCTTAATGTTGTAATTTGTTTTAAAATCGCACTAGTCAAAAACCTTTATAACTTTGACTCAAAAAAAAAAAAAAAAAAACATTATAACACTAGCAGTTTCTGTATGAAGATACATCAATCTCATGATGAAATAACGAATGAGAGGATTTTATGCTAGGTTATTCAACAATCTGTTCGATAATAAACACTGTTAGTTTAAGAAGAAAATTAGCAAAGCACGAAGTAAAGAGCGTGAACCCTAATAGGCAAAAATAAAAATAAAATAGCGTCTCTCCTAATTATGCAATCTAACCACGTGTAAATGCGAGTCCACAGAAAGAAGATACACATGGGTGCTCAAATTGATTTTTGCTTTGAGGACATGCATAAGCTCTTACCGAATTTTGACTAATCACTTGTAGAGCATCCTCATGATGCCATATTCGACTTCGCTTGCTAGGGTTTTCAGGGCACTCCTGAATCACAATTCGTCTACCCATTTCTTGAAACAAATAATGCATCCATATTTTGTTATTTTCATCAATGTATATAAGCGACTTTTGAGCCAGAATATCAATCCCACTAGTGGCATAGACATTACATTGTTCTAGGGACTTGATGATCACTTCTTTGTCATATCCATTTAGAAAACAAGCGATATCAAGAAAAATCGTTCTCTCATTGGCCTCTAAGCCATCGATAACTATCCTCAATATGTCATGAACCTTTCCCCGAGGGATTTCTTTCAATCGATCAAAAGCTCTTTGCCATTCTTGGATGCTTTTGCTGCTCAAGAAAGAGCCCATCATAGTCAGCACCAAAGGAATGCCTTTAGAATAACTCATGAAGCAATTTGAGAGCATCCTATAGTTGATTTTCGGGTACCTTTCTTGGAATGCATTCCAACTAAAAAGCTCGAGAGCTTGATCATCATTTAGTGCTCTCACCTCATAGATATCCCTGCATACACCAATTAAATTTTCCTCGTGTTGAGGGATCAAAATGACTCTACTCCCCAAGCCAAAGTTCATTGACTTGATCAGGTGGCTGAGTGGCTCCAACAACCCTTCAACATCATCAAACACCAAAAGAACCCTCTTGTCGTGAAGCTTACTCTTCATCAAATTTATTACTTCATGAAGATCATTGCCAAATTCGGAATCTCCATTGCCGAGAAGGCCACCAAAAAGTGTCTCTTGCATTTTGTGGAGGCCCTCTTGGCTCGATATATCCTTCACATCTGCAAGAAAGCAACTTCGATCAAATTGATCTGCAATTCGATAGTACAGAGCTCTCACAAGTGTAGTTCTTCCTATTCCACTAGTGCCGGAAATCCCCACAATTCGGACCTCCTTAGCTTCTAATTGGAGTAAGGAGTACAATGCTTGCACTTGAGAATCTAACCCAACTGGATGGAAAGCAAGCAGGTCTGTGTGTGAGCAGTTCAATCTTCTTGAGATTTTCTCCACAACGGATTGGATGAATTCAGCTTCAAGCCTGCAAATTGTCAACAACTAAAGGTGTGATTGGTTATTCGTGTTCATAAAGGTGAAGAAAATATCAACAAGGTTATATTTTCAATCTAGCGTATCGTCCACCTAATCTAAATTACTAAAAAGTGCCCACAGAGAGAGAGAGAGCGAGAGAGACAGAGAGACAGAGAGAGCTGGGTGTGGGGGGAGGGCAATAAAAACATAGAAGAGAAAACAACTGGAAGCTGAACTTTCTTTTAAGCCCCAGCTAGGTACCACAGTCCAAACAATACAAAAACAGACAATAAGTTCCTTTTCTTTTTGTTTTTGCATTTGACAGACGTATCATTCCATAGTGGAGAGTTTTGGTGGTGAAGGGAAGGGTTGCATTACTGCCAGGATTTACCCTGCATAGGCCGTTTAAGATGTCTGGACTTGCCCATTTTCATTTTCCTTAATATTAACGAAAAGCAAGCATGGGACTTCTGATAACCTCCTATAGAAAATGAAGCTCATATGCTTTGGAGTTCACCCACTTGTATTTTTTCAACAATGGGACTCAGAGTAAGTGAGGGAAATGATGCATGAAGGAAATTGGCAACGGCGAAAATCATTGTTCACTTGAGATTTCTTTATGCTTGAGGGAAGAAGTGAGGAGGATAAATTTTTTTGTTTAGTTATGAAATATAAAGTACGAAATGAGGGTTAAAACCGGAGAAAAGGGACATCCATCATTTCTTTTTCTTCTCCTTTAATGTTCAACAGAAGGTTATTTATCATGTTATTTAGCTGAACACTTCTAATTTGCTATGTATGGAGGAAACCAGCATATGCATTAAAAAAAATAAAAAATCAAGAGTAAACTCTGATACACGCTGAAAGAAAAAAGTTCCTTTATAAAAGGCAAACGGTGTCAAGGAGTGCAACTTTAACAATCACAATAACACAAAATGTCACTTCTTTTTTCCTGCAAGCCATTAAATAAAAAAATGCGCATAAGAATACTAGAAGTGTCAAAAATTTCGTAAGACGTTTGCTTTAGTGCCAAAAGTTTTTACTGGCTCACTTAAATGCCTTTGGTGAAACATTTAAGCAAGAAAAATTGTGTGGCCTTTAAGATTAAAAGTTTTATCTGAAATGGCATTTAAATAAATAAAAAGATGGTCTAAATGGACCGATAAAATGACGTTGCACAATCCAACGTGGCTGGGTTGTGCATAGCGATGTCATTCACTTTGAAGTTCTTTTATCATTATCTCAATTCGTACGGTGACTCCTTCTCATTGCTATCGCTCGCTCGCATGTTGTCTCCTGTCACTCTCACTCAATCAGGTTTGTCATCCTCTCTCACTCACTCAATTGGCTAGCAAAATTAGGGCTCAAGCTTGGAGGGGAAATATTCATCTTCTTCTTCACTTTGTTGAAATGAATTTGAGCTGCTCGTCATGCTCCTGCTCCCTCGATTTGCAAAATTGAGTTGTTAATTCATTTTATGTTGTAGAATGAAACTTAGAAGTCGGAGTGTAAGGCACAATTTGTGGACGATGGAAATCAAATGATGCAGAATGTATGGGATGAGATGACAAAAGAACTTCAGAGTTGGAAATTTGCACTGGTCCATCGAGTTGTCCATCTGCATTGGAGGCAAATCGAATAGGGTTTCAATTTGGGGTTGTGGTCAACTTAGGGCTTTCAATATGGGGATTTCCTTGTAAGTTGTGATTTAGGGTTTATATTTTAGGCCAAAACATGTGGAAGACATTGCTTAGGGCTATGTATGCTGACTGGGCACGCTAACAAGCCATATCGGATGATGTAATTAATAAAAAATGATGTAATTAATAAAAAATGGCTACGTTATATTTCTGGCTACCCAAATCGGAATTGGTACTTAAATGATTGTTTTTTTTAATTAAAAAAAGTGTCACTTAGTGATTTAGAAGAACTTTTCAACACAAAAGTGAGCGTCATATGAAACTTTTGACACTTCTAGGTGCGTTTGGTAACATTTCTCTTTCCATGAATAATTTATGTTCAGAAATAGTTCTTTTCCATTTTCTTTCTAGGAACAAAGATGCAATTTTTATTTTATTTTTTAACTTTTTGCTTTTGTTCCAAATCTATTCCCTTCTCATATTTTCTATTTTGGAGAGTAGAAAAATTAACTGACGTTACCAAATGGATTATGTTCTTTTTCTGTTTTGGAGAACCAAAAAAAAAGGATGGTTACCAAATAGCTCCTTGGTACCCTTATACCATCAAAAAATGTAGATTAAAAGATACTTCAATGTCTATGTTAAATCTCTTTGATGAGCCAAACAATGGAGTCGAAGTCTTGGTCTTGGGAAGTTCAATTCCCAGTAAAAGGGTGATAAACATTTCCAATTATTCCACTGCCCATAGACCAAATGATTGGCCTTTAAGATTAGATTTGTTGTTTCCTAGACAAAATAAGCAACTTCCTTTAGGAACTTTCCCAAGAAAACACTAAAAAAATGGGAGAGAGTTCGTACCTGTTTCCGAGAGACCAACCGGTGAGATTGCCGGCTTTTCGGAGAGCATCCCTCCACCTCCGGATCTTGTCGGCATTCTCTAGCCCAAAACTCTTCTCACTTTGGCCAATCCGTTTGAATCGTCCGGACTGGTTGCGCAGCTCTCTAGGGTCGACTTCCCCAAAAATGAGGAACACGAGCTGGCCTTTCTTTTCCTTGCACTCAAGGATCTTATCCAGCTCCTCCAGGCACCATGGTGAGGAGGCGTAAGTCTGAGAGATGACGACGATGGCGCTCCTCGACTGCTCGATTGCTTCATTAATTGCCGGTCCGATCTCTAGTCCTCTTTCCAAACTGAGGTCGACAAAGGCCCTTATCTTGTTCCGCTCAAGAGCGACGAGAAGATGGCTCACAAAGTTGCATGTGTCGGCCTGTTTATAACTGATGAAGGTATCGTGACTGCATCGACGGATGGAGGAGGGGGGCAAGAAGAGTTGTGGTCTGTCTTTGAGGCTATGTTTGAGAGAAGAAAATTGGAGCAGAAAGAAAGAGATGGGAGGCTTTTGCAGTAAGAATTGCGATGATCTCTTGTTAAGGAGGCTTGGATACAATGTAGGGGGAGAAAATGGAGGGAAAAGGCTCTTGAGATGGCCAAGTTGGATCATCATCTTACTAGAATTTGCCATTCAAACACCCGCAAAATCAAAGTAAAGAAAGAGCTGTACTGAGTTCATTTACGATGCAAGCTACCTTGACTTATTTATAATAGATATTTAAATTGTGAGCGCCCGCTGACGCAAGCACGCAGACATCATTTCGTTCCTTTTTGTCCGGTTTCTCTGACCCATTGCTTTTTTGTGTGTAAGGAAATAGACTAAGTACAAGCAAGCTGAGATGGCGACATTTTTTTCTTTTTCCTTTTCCAAGAAAATTCTAAAAGAAGAAAATTTAAGGATATCCAAACGGTCAGAAGCATCATAAATCTATCCCCCTCTCTGGACAATTTGCTCAACAGCTACTTTTTCGGAGCCCCATCCTTCACTTTTTGCCAGGTCCTGTGTTGCATTTGTCCCAAGGTGACACCCCCTCCACTCCCACTACAAATTGCAAGACAAACGTCTATCGTGATGGTTATGACTCGGATCTTGGCCTATTAGCGGGTGGTTTACATAACCACGGAGAGAGTGACTTGAAATCATTATCAAGATAAATGTAGTATTTAATATTTAAATGCTTTAGCATTTCTCCTTACACATAGGTTGGACTATTTGACTAAACTTATAGTATGAAAATATGTAATTGAGACACAGAAAAAGTTTTGTAAAGATTTGAACTCAATACCTCTTGCACTAATGGGATTCTCTAGGTTGAACTTTTAGAAGTTTCAAAAAATCTCAATTGTAGGTGGTAGGAGACCACACACTAATGGGATTCTCTAGGTTGAACTTTTAGAAGTTTCAAAAAATCTCAGTTGCAAGTGGTAGGAGACCACACGCGCGCGCGCGCGCGCGCGCGCACACAATGAGCATATGTAACCCTTGTCACACACACACACAATGAGCATATGTAACCCTTGTCACTTCCATGATAAAAATAATTGGGAACAAGGAATTGTGTGATTTTTGTATATACAATAATGAAGAATACATAAGCTTATTTATACATTTTACAAAATAACGATCTAAAGTAACATAATATTACAATAGCAATTATAATTAATTAGAATCAATCAAGAATGTGCATAATTAATTTAAGTTAATGTATAATCCTAAGAGATATGGAAATCAAGGGAGATATACAGAATTTCTAAATATATATTTAATGTGCTTCAAGCTATGAAATCCATCATTTCCCCTAAAATTGTAATATAAGCGCTTATTATGATGGTTATACTTGTATCATCATAATTGATGGGATAATTATGCTTATGTTTTCAGAAAGGACACGAAGTGTATGGTCTTGAGTTGCACATGTTACCTGAATTTTAAGTTCCATATGAGAATTAATGGTATTTCGTGTATGGAGGGAGGGGAGATATTGGAGAAACTATTACATGATTATTGTATATATGATAAATTGAATCTGGCATAGTTAAAATGATAGGTCTCATAGGGTCCAAAGTGAATCCTATCATGACAGTGCTCATTTAGCTCAGAATATGTACAATACTTTGTTAGGTATTATGTTGTCATTTAAATATTGTGCGCGCATTAAACTGTAGATCTGTTCTTTATAGTTTACTAGATTTACTCTAAAGTACAATTATAGTAGCTCTCAGGTGAAGTCTTGTGATGGTTAAAAATTGTCCAGCACATCTGACTTCTATGTAGTTTCTACCAAATATTATGCAAGGAAAGCTTTTAATCTCCGACCTGAATGGTCATCATCTGCAAATATCGTGCGATGTGCATTCGTTTTTTTCTTTTTTTTCTTAACCAAAAATTAATCAGGTCATCGACATAAGCAAGCATGTGGTTAGGGGTTGTCCACGGCGGATTCCCTATTTTCCTTGATTTCCAAATGTCACTGACCGTCCTCTCTCTCCTCTCTCTTCCCTGCGAACCTCACCAGACGCAAAAGATCCAATCCTAGAAAATTAGCACACGTGTACCTCACAAATTTACACGTAAGGGATCCAATCCTCGCTGCTCTATGTGGCGGGTGGGAACCGTCGCGCTTGTCGCTTCCTTTTAATAGAAGCTTTCAAGTACTAAAGCAGAAAAAAAAAAAAAAAAAAAAAGAGAGAGAGTACTAAAGCAACCTTCAACAAATGCAGCCTTTTTTTTTTTTTTTATTATTAATAAAAAGAATCACTAAAAACTTCAAACTATGCTGATGACATATTTATTCACAACTTTTGTTGTAATATTAAAAATGCCAAACCGTACATGACACATATATTTTAAACTTTTTCTTGTGAAATAAAAAATTACAAACTTATACATATATAACACATTTATTATTCTATCAAGGTTCCATTAGATGATCTTTTAACAAAAATGTCATTTTATTTCATTCAAGTCACATGGGCTTTATCATGTCAACACTATTTGCTTTCTAGAGTTCAAGTAGGTAAAATTTTAACGATGTTCATTGATGGAACCTTCATAGAGAAGGGTAAATGTCTCATACAAGTATAAGTTTTGAATTTTTAATATCACAAAAAAAATTAAAGGTAAATATTTCACAGTAAACCATTGGAGTTTGTCCTAATAGTCACCATTCTCACTTGGAAAGTGAAAGGTGGGAGGTTCGAATCCTCATATTCTCTGAGAGGATGGTGATGATTCAAGTTTCAAGTATGAGTTTTACTTTCACGCCTTACAAGATAGCAAGGAAAAAGTCTAAGAATGAGAGTTAGAGTTTAAGTATAATAAGATCGACCAAAAAAAAAAATGTATCACAGTTATATAGTTTGAGGGTTTTTGATTATTTTTACACTTTCTTTTTTTATAAATGACTTTAGAAAGTTTAAAAAAGATAATATTCTTTATGATATTAGTTATTGCCCCCAATTTATCATATAATAATGAAAGTCCACTTTTCAACAGTAAAAGCGCCAAATTAATTAAAAAAATTATTTTTTTGCAAATAAAAGTATGTGATTAATTTTTCCAATAAGTAAAATTCAGGTGGAAATTTCCTAAATTCTCATATTAAAAAAATATTTAATTATATTGTGATATTTTACACGTGTAGGAAGATAGGCCATGCACAACAATTGTGAGATATAGGAAAATGCATTTGGTAAAACATTTATAAAAAAAAAAAACAATTAGTTTTCCTTTGTTTGATATTATATGATCGAAAATGTTTTCTGATGTTTGGATATAATTAGAAAATGATTTCAATTTCACAACTTTATTTCAAGAAAAAATTTTGAATTTTGAATTTTATTTTGAATTTTAAAAAAATAAAAAATATAATGATTTTTATTTTATCTTTTTCTTTTTATTTTTCTCCAAAAAATCGATTTTTTTAATTATTTTAAATTTTGTTCTCTCTTTCTCTTTCTTTTTCTTTTTCTTTTCTTTCCTTTTCTTTTTCTCTCTTCCTTCGCCACTACTAGTTGATGATGGCCATAGGCAAGCTTTGCCTCTCCGAGATCAAGCGAGCTATAAGCTCATCGGCCTTGGTGGAGCCCGAGCTCATAAGGATTGGTGGAGTTGTGAGCTCGTCAGCCTCGATAGAGTCAGAATTCGCCTAAATATAGCAACGCCAAGCTCACCAACTTGCTTGGATCCGGCGAGCCACAATGGCTTTAACAGAGCTCAAGCTAGCACACTTGAGCTCGCTTGGATCAGTTGAGTTGCAAGTTGTCAACCTTGACTGAGCTTAGGCTCACCTGGATCTCGCAAGCCATGAGCTCATCGGCCTTGATAGAGCTTGGGTTGGCGAGCTTGGGCTCACTTGGATTGGCTAACCGCCAAGCTCGCTAGCCTATGTCTTGGCCTCTCATTGGGCTGCCAACAGTTACCAACATCAAACGAAGGAAGGGAAGAAGGAGAAATGAAAAGAAAGAAAGGATAAAGAAGAAAAATTAAAAGAAAATAAAATAAATAATAGTAAAAAAAATTTTAAATAAATAAAAATCGATCTTTTTAGAAAATTTATTTAATAAGAATAAAATTTTTATAAATCAAGTACCCAGCAACTAAGGAAACATTTTGGAAAAAGTTTTTCCGGTTCTTTTAAAAAGGGAGATCGTTTTTTAGAATTTTAGTTTTGGTAGGAAATTTTTTTCATTAACTAGGAAAACATTTTCCGTTAGCTCATTCTCCAAAGCGAACCAAACGCCAATAAATGAGGAAAATGTTTTCCGGAAAATATTTTCCACAAAACAAATGCACTTGTTTCTTTTTTCCAAGAAAATTTTGAGAGATGAATATCTTAGATTATCAATATAGTCACAAATATCATAAATATATATATATATATAATATTGAAAGTAATAAAATTTACTCCATACGAATAAGAAGATATTTATGCTAACAAATTTAAGTATCTATGACTATATCAGGCAGGAGAAGTTGTACAGTAGAAAAAAAATATGCAGACATCTCCACACAATAATAAATCAGAAAAGTTGACTTTGTCGCTTGTAACTAGACTGACATTTGTGCGAAACAATGTATTTTGTTATAGAAAATATCTAGATAATTGCTGACATAAATCAATACCACTACCACATGAAGAGCGAATTCTCTTCGGCATAACTTTTAAAGAGAAATCTCATGGCAAATAAAAAAATTACTAAAAAATAGTGGGATAAAGGCTGTCATGTCCCGAACCTCGAGCACGCGCGTATCCCTCAGTGGTCAACTAAATTATGACGTTCTTAGGACGCGTCGCCGACCCAATCGAATTACGCACATGCGGAAGGGAATTAACAATCTCCAGACATCAATCAAACATGAGATAGAAAAAGCAGATTAATCAATTCAAACAAACCACACTTTATAAACATACTAGGTCAGTCCTACAAAGTTATATACATGAGGTCAAGATCCAAAAAGGGACTACCAAGCTAATCCTACCCCGGACCCTCCTACTTGGGATCCGGGTCCACTACGACACCGTTAGGAATGTTGATGTCTAGTGGGTTAGCTACCTCCTCTACTATGGGCTTTTTGTTCATCCTCGGGCAACTGATGAGCCGCGATATCAACTATGATATCGGCGTCATGCACGGGGTTGAGAACCACCTCACCCTCACCCTCAACGGTGAGTCCATCGAAATCATCCACGGGACCCTCCTAAGCTTCGTCAGGCTCGCAACGAAACCACGCTTTGAATCTATGAGGTACCAACTGAGGTTGGCCCTCATTGACCCAGATCGTGGTCATGACGAGCTTGCGAGTCTAGGGATTCCCAGGGACAAGGAAGACGGTACACTGCTCCTCGACCTCTCATGGCCACCCAAAATGAACTGGGCACACCTCTATCTTAGGACATGTAAAATTTTAAACCACGACGAGGTGAGACAATATCTCAGCAAGTTCACGCCCTAAATCCCGATTAGGAAGATAATACGCCTAGAGGCAATCTAAGCACACATCAGATGAGACTTACCTCATCTCTGCACCTCCTTGCACATTATTACAGCTCATACAACATATGCATATAGTCAATGCACTTAACAATTGAAATGCCTTACTTTCAAATCAATTAGTCACAAGGGTCCTGATTATATGGCCAAATTGTTATGACACGTCTTGTTTCGTGCCACACAATTTTGTCTCATAATCAAGCGTGGCCAATTCACTCATTCAAGCGTTCCAATTGATTACGACTCAACGGCCATGACTAACTCAACAGCTAGCGGTCATTCGGCATAACCGAGCGTCATCTTGCCCTATTGAGCACGGCAACGTCTACATCTAGATGGCATTCTCGAATGAGCATCGGCTCAGCCTCCACTGCAACCGGCATCCGTTAACATGGGGCATTCTTGAAGGAGTATCGTCCAACGTAAAAGCTTGTGGCGAGTTCTCATAACGATCACACGCACATCCAATCCCAGCCAAGAACATCATGCTTTGCACTCAAATGCCTCAATTAAAATAATGTATTTTGCCTATTTTCTTCATATTAAAAACACTCGGCAAAATAAATATGTGTGAGTACATGATCAAGGTGAACCATAAAAAAGTGATATCATTTCTTTTAAAAATTCCACTATTTGATATAGTACTTAAAAACATATTTTGTGTCAAAAACCGACACTCGATACTTTTCTAATTAAATGCCAAAAATCCATAATTTTGGAATAATAACTCAAAAATCACCAAACAACATCCAATTGCACAATTTAACACTCGATTGCACAAACTAACCACACAACGACAATCGGCATGAAATTCTAACAACCGGCTATCTTGGTATAATTTCCAGAATATAATGAATAATTAAATAAATTATGATCAAATAAATAAATTACAAAAATAATTAAATTAAATCACTAATTAAGCTATATACACTAATATAACTACCTAAATAGGCTTATTAAATTAATCTACCTAAGCTAAAAGTACATAACCTACTAAACTAACTAACTAAATCAACTAACCACCTAAGTAGCCTAACTAACTAATCTAATTTAACTAAACAAGCTAACTAATTACACTAATCTCACTTAGCCTAATCTAAACTTTCTTTAAGCATAATTAACTCCCTAATTAAAGTTTAGAAAGTAAACTCACCGGTTTAATGAGCTGATGAGTTCACAGTGACAGCAACGAGGAGGTGAGCGAGACTCGAGCCTATGGCGACACCCAAGGAGGTCTAGAAGGGCCTGAAAACAACCAAGCAAGCCTCAGCCATAGCTAAGGTTTGCTTTTGTTTTGGGCTGGAGTAATTGGTTGAGGGAGCTAGGACGGCATGGGAACAGGCATAGCGGGGCTAGGCGGCGACGGCAGCAGCTCAGGGATGGCTACGATGGCGGCTAGGGCTTCAAGACACTGATCACGAGTATGAGATGCAGCAGACAGTGGGCGCGTGGGACGGCGAGCTTTGGCGCAATTGGAGGCAGGCGGTGGCTCGAGCGGTGGCTTGCAGTGAAGGCTGGCTGGTCTGCTGGTTCTCTACTCTTGTTTCGGCAACAATGGAGGCTAAAGGAGTGAAGAAGAAGAAGAAGAAGAAGAAAAAGATGAAGAAGATGGAGCTGCTGCAACTAGAGGGGACAAAGAGGTCATAAAGTCAAGCTAAAATATCTTAAAACTCAAGTGCAAGGCCCCCACTAGCCTCAGCTCTTATCTAGCAGCCATTTCTTCTCCAAATCTTCTTCAAGAAGCCAAGGATGATGACCAAATGTTGCAGCCCCCCCCCATAGCCTATGAATTTCACCAATTCCAACTTCAATTTCTCCACAATCCTCTCCAATTAACCTCAATTCAATGGCCAATAATGCCAAGGTATGAGCCCACACCAAATTCTTGCATTCCATTACCATTTAATCCAACTTGAAGGCCAAAAATCCAATGAAAGAGGCCCCTTTGAATTTCCCAGTTTTAAATCGTCCAATTTCGATTTTTCGCTGAAAATTCAGGCTTGCCGAAAATTCTTCAAAGGATGAGTCAACATTTCTAAAATAAATCATGACGCACAAGAACTTTCGATTCTTGAAATTGTGTTCAATTTTGTGGTTAATTTCAACTTAACACAATTTTAGTGTGACCTACCGGGTAGCTTTTAGGAATTTTTAGCACATTTGACCAGTGGTTGATTATTTTCTATCCACATTATGCATCTTTGACTCATAGGCAACTCTCAATCGTCGTAAAAATCTCAAGGTTTCAAATACGGGCAAAGGGTACAAAAATGACAGAAAAATCGGTTTAGTACCATTTGACATAAATTTTGAAATCAAGTGGAATCACTCATACTTTAATTACATGTCTTTGTCGAACCGACCTATCTTCAGTCTCTAATCGATTTTAATGGTGCCATATTGACACTTGCAAATTAGCACGGTTAAGCAGTCAATTTCTAATCGAATTCTCAAGTTTGTCGCATTTAAATTTCTTAACAGCTTCACTTGATAGACTAGTTATCTTGTGAGTGGCCAACTCAAAGAAAAAAGGCTATAAGTGCGTCGATGAAAAGCCCATTTCATTTAGTCAAAAACAGGGTTGAAAATCAGGATGTCACAAAGGTTATAAGAGCACATATTCTGTTATTTCTCTTATTGCATGAAGTTTGAGTGGGCAAGATTTCAAGAGAGTATAACTCATTGCTCATGTGTCTTTTCTGAGCTTTTTTTTTTTTTATTTAGCATAAATTTTTTTAAATATCTTTTCATTTCAGCATAATTACACTATTGCTTGAATTATAAATATCTTTTTATTTTAATTTATTTCCTAAAAAATAAAAATATGGATATATTTTTATTAATATCTTACTTTCTTTGTTTCTATAAATATTATGATAGTTTGATTTAAGCATATTTTTTATTATGATCTTCATAATTATAAAATAGAACCTCATTTAGAGTTTTTTCAAGTTAATATTCCTACTTTTCTAATTTCCTAATTTACAAAATTAACTAAGTCTAATTATGATAAAGAGAAAACAAAAACTTGAAAATTTTATGTATCTAAAAAAATTAGGAACATGATTTAAATAAAAGTACAAGAAATCTATCGATAAATTAATATCGCTATCAAATATTCTTATTAAGAAAATAATTTTTCAAATAAGGGTCAATACCACGCAAAACCTCAAATTGGTACATTTATAACAATTGATCAAAAACTATTTTTTTACTATGAAAAACCTCAAAGCTGGTACACTTATGACAAGTTTACCATTCGTTAGTTTTCTTTAAATTTTACTGTCAAATTACTAAATTAAATGACATATGATATTTGACGTGTGACTAGTTTTGAGTTTTTCGTAGTATTAATCTAGTTTAACGAAAACTAACGGAAAGTAAATTTGTAATAAATGTACTAGTTTGGAGTTTTTTATGAACAAAACATTAGTTAGAGATAAATTTGTTACAGGTGTACCAATTTAGGATTTTTTGTGGTAAAAAAAATTAGTTTTGATTAAATTTGTTATAGGCATACCAATTTGTGATTTTGCGTGGTATTAATCCTTAAGATAAAGAAAATTGAATTTGATATAACTCTAAATGAGTCTATATTTTTACTGTTATAGAGATCACAAGTTAAAATATACTAAAAATGGAACTATATTAATATTAGACCAAAAAGGAAAAAATAATAATAAAAAGACAACATATATTTTTGTTGATTTAGGAAATAGAATGAAATGAAAAAAAAAAAATCTGAAATTTGAGTACTGGTATAACTATGAACACTTGTGAATATTATTGAAGGATGATTTCACTTTGTTATAAAAAAGTTGAGGTCATAGATTGTAGAGGCAAGCATGTTTTTAGGGTAAAACCATGAGTCAAAGAATTAGATTGGCAAGAATAAGTTTGGTTCCAAGTTATGTAGGATAGCTTTCATGTTCCAAAAATTAGATAATTGGTTTTGATAGGTAGGTTCCAAGTGAAACTCGAAAATTGGAACAAGTCTTTATGTTTTTCTTGTTCCATGTCTTTATGGCATTCGATTATGAGTGTGTAATTTTGAACCACTAGTACGAGCTTTCATTTTCAACCCATGACTAAGACCTTTACCTTGTTGTATATTATTTGTGTATTTAAATATGAGTTGCGGTCAATGGATTGTAGAAATAAATTATAACTAAAGTGATAATTTACTACAATAATTCAATTAAAAATACATATGAAACTTAGATAAACCCTAAAATTGATGACAGAGTAAACTCCATGTTGCGAACTATGCATGACAAGCTTTAGGTTTTAAAAATTTGGGAATTGATTTCGATGGGACAAGTCCTAGGTGGAACTTGAATTAATCTTGAAACTGCTTCTCTTACTAGATTGAACAAATTAAAAAATTTTAAAACTACATTGAGTATTTAAAATTAATTCAAGAATTACATTAGATGATGTAAATGTTCGATGATAATATTATATGTTGAATTGAAACTTAATGATTATTTGTTTATTTTTCCCACCGAAGAAGTCACGTTTGGGCCACAAGGGATGCGCGTGGCTCAAATGATCACTGATTTGTGGATTAATTTGAACTGGCAATGAAAGTACCAAAGTCAGTTCGGATCTCGAGTCCTTTCGGTCGCTTCAATCATTTGTCTATCCTACAAATTGCATGGTCTACCTGCTATCTAGACATGCAATCATTAGTCCCATTGTTGAATCTTTGATCTTTGTGGAAAATACGTTTTATTAATTTAGATGACGTTAAGCCGCATTTTCTATATGCCGTCTTATAACTTTTCTTTGCCTTTATTTCTTTTTGGTCTAACCCTATCTCTACTTTAAGCAATGCTGCATGATGCGTCATCGCAATGCCACAAACAAAATCAATTGGCCGCAAATAAAATCAAATGGCCCCAAAGGGTCGGTGCTGGGACCATCCCTTTTGCAGTTGTTGAGGTATCGTCCACGTCCGTTGTTGCCACAAAGGTTCGGTGCTGGGACCATCCTTTTTGCAGTTGCTGAGGTATTGTCCGCGTCTCTTAACAATAAATTCTAAATACTTTTTATATACGTTATTTTTTCTCTATCTATTAATTATTGTGCATTGAATTTTCTAGAAAAAGATTATTCAAAAAATCCTAACTTACCAATTTAGTCATTAACTTTTAATTTTGTCAATTGAGTCATAAACTTATTCATATTTTATTAATTAAGCATACTCAACCAATTTTGGCCGAAATTACTAACGTGGACACCAGCTACCTACATAGCATGGCCGATATTGACATGAACATATTTTAAATACAATAAGTTTATGATTTTTTTGGTGCTTTTCCATCCACTATTGCTTCAACAATCCACGATGATGACTAGTTGCTTCAGCAAACCAGATATGGGTAAGGCTAGGTGAGGGCCGTGACCATTGCCCGCCAATGGCAAGGGCATTGCGGCCCTCGCTTGCCCTCTCCTGCTATCGGCAAGGGCCCGACAACCTTCGCTTGGTGGCTGGCAATGGCCTAGCCATCCTCACCAACCATAGTAAAAAGAACAAAATAAAAAAAATAAAAAATAAAAATATAAAAATATAAAAATATTATTAAAAATTGTTTACGTCGGTGCTAGTTGTGCCACGTTAGACAACTAACATTTATGTCGGCATTTTTTGGCCAACATTGGCCAGATGTCTTAATTTACAAAACGTGAAAAAAATTTAGAATTCAATTGGCACAATTAAAAATGTTTTATGACCAAATTAGCAAAACCTCAATAAATTTAGGACTTTTTGCATAATTTTCCCGATCTTTTAATATGATGTCAGAACCAATGCTGTCCCTTTCGCGTGTGTGCATCCACTTGAGATATGTCCCATCTTGCTTGACAAGGGGTTTAATACTCTTTATAACTATGTGATCCTCTTTTATCTATCAACTTAAACTTTTGGGTTGGCTTTTCTAATAGCGCCGATGGTATCGGAAAGGAAGAAACCAACTTCTTCCGTGCCTCTCTCATTGAATCTGGTCCCATATTGATAAAGTATGACAGACAATCTAACATATCTGAGATGCAGTTTCATTAAGCCCGCAAAATCTACGTCATAAACCTTATTTTAAACAGTAAGATCGCTACGTTACTAGTAGAGCAATTGCCTCCACTAAGGGAAATGGAGAGATTCGTTCCTAGCCATGCAATTAAACTAAACTTCCCAAGAAAGTTAGTGAGGGATTGACCAAATAACGAGGAATTCCGTATGGGTAGAAACTGACGAGAAAACAAAATCCAACGGAGATTTTGGGCACAACTTTCTTATGGATTTGGCGGGGGTTATTATTGTTGAATATGCTTTATCGCAATTAAACCTCTTTAATTATTACTGTAATTTCTGTTCAGTAGACAGTAATGTTCATAAAAGAAAGATAAATATTTGCTCATATTCTCGTTTATTTAATACTTAAAAATGAAGACATGCCGGGACATTAAATCAAAACATTCATGTATGGCATAATCCCACCGTAGTTTCGTCTAATCATAAACTTTTGAATGTAAATGGAACCGTAGAAAGTACGAGGAGGTTGCTTGATATAAGATAAAATGAGCTATTGCAATTGACAAAAGAATATCATGCTGTCAATACTCCGTGTAAATCAAATCCACCTACAGCCGATCGTTATGAGACCCACGAAATTAATGATTTCGATGATGTCAATTTATGTTACATATAAATGAGATAATGAATTTTCTGTATTTTAAGATTTTATTTATTTCACGGAAAATGAATGATCTGGAATTTTTTTTCCTAAAAATGATAATTTATATCACTTATGAAAAATATAAAAAAAAATTCATTGATCATGGAAATGTTAATTCATAAATTGTTGTCAATAAAAAAAAATTCTTCATTGACTAAGTATTTCTTAATCATTTTTTCGAGTCATTCATTTTCCATGAAACAAATGGAACTTAAGTAATGGATGCATGATGTATTATCGTGAAGTTATAAAAAAGAAGTTAAATAGTTATCTTGTACAAAGAAAAAGAAAAAAAGGACTGATTGGATACTATCTTCGACCTGTTTATATTTCCTCAATTTTTGAAGCTCGGTCCCTTCGACTTGGAGTGCTAACCTTCTAAAGTTTCGGGATAAATTTGTCATGATAGCTATAATTTGGATTTTTTTTTTTTTGACCTTTTCCCATAAACCGATCCATTAGCTTCCCACTTTCCTTCTTGCACGTACCTCCTTCATTCAGTCAAAGCAAATAAAGTCTTGAAAGTGCCTTCGATTTTACTTTCCTTGGCCGGTACAATGATTATCTTCTGGATCAGCTCGTTCCCTCAACCTCTTCACTTCTTAATGCTAGTCCACATCCCAAAAGTATATGCTGAACCCTCTTCGTTTCTTGATGCTAGTCCACATCCCAAAAGTATATCCTAAAGTTCAGTGAATTTCTACACAATTTCCAACAAATAGGTTATAGGTTTCAGGTGAAATTTGGAATAAAGTTTTTGTGTTTTTTTATTCTATATTTTTGCGTAATCTTGTGATATTTCATAGCATCTAATGATGAGTGTATGGTTTAAAATCATTAGTATAAGTTTCCACTTCTAATGATATTCATGATTAAGATTTTTATTTTATTAATATTTCATATTTTTTGTTCATCTAAATATGAGTTGTGATAAGTGAATTTTAAAAGAAAATGCTTTACTGCAATTATTCGACTAAGAATACAGATGGAATATTGGTAGACTCTAAAACCAATATTGAAACCTATAACATAGTAAGTTTCAAGTGGAACCTAGATTATAGATTGAATAAATTGAAAGTTTATGATTAAATATTTAGAATTAATTCAGGATTATATTAAATAAAGTATTAATTTAATGATAAAATTATATATTGGACAGAAGTTTAGTGATTACTTGTCCTTTTTGCTATCTAATGAGTCAGGTTTGGGCCACAAAAGGATGTGTGTGGCTCAAATGACGAATGACTACCATGAACTGGCAATGAAAGTAGATATGCAACCATTACTCCTCTTGTTCGGATCTCGAGTCTTTTCGGTCGCTGCAAACATTTGTCTCTTCTATAAATTGCACGGTCTACCTGCTCTACAGATATGCAATCATTAGTCCTCTTCGAATCTTTGATCGTTGTGGGAAATATGTTTTATTAATTCAGATGACATTAAACCGCATTTTCTATAAGCCATTTTATAACTTTTCTTTTACCTTTAATTCTTTCTGGTCTAACCCTATCTTTACTTTAAGTAGTAATGCATAATGTGTCATCGCAACTCCACAAATAAAATCAAATGGCCACAAAGGGTCGGTGCTGGGACAATCCCTTTTGCAGCTGTTGAGGCATCGTCCACGTCTCTTAACAACAGATTTTAAATGAATGCACGCGATCTCCTTTTATGCATTAATTTAATCTTATGGATTAGATTTTATAAGGTAAATTACTCAAAAAGTCCTAAGTTATTACATTTTTTTGTCAACTTAGTCCTTAACACTTTTAATTACAGGTGGAGATGCTAGGAAGGTGGGCACCCCTCTTGAAGTAGAACGAGTATCGATAGCATCATTGACGAGCCTAGCCTGACCGCAGGTCTTGACGAGGAAATCGATAGACCAAAGGAAAAGAGGGGGTCGAATGAAATACGCATTCATAATATAATGAATATAATGAATATTCAAGGGGGAGTGTCATGAAATACATGAATGAATAAAATATATGAATTAATGTTAATTATATTCATCTTATCTAATATACTTATTATGGTACATTTGTATTTTACATTTTAAATATATCTCCCTATACAATTAATGTTCATCTCTTTATCTAATATATTTATTATTCAATGCATTGATGTTGATGATAAATGCATCTTTGTTTTCTTATAAATATGAGCTTAGTTTTTGTCATAATAATATGGTGATATAATGAAAATAAAATTTTCTCATTTGGTTTTCTTTAAAATATTTAGTGTCTGGCTTTCTCTACTATCTTTGGTGTTTACCTGCTTTCTTTACTTAATTACTATATTTTTTTATTATATATTTGCAACGTAATATTTTACAACAATAATTGAATTGACAAAAAATGCAATACATCTAGGACGTTTTGCATAATTTTCTTGATTTCTAACATGATGTCGAAGCCAGTGCATCCACCCGAGGTATGTCCCATGGGAGCAAAGGTAATATTGGGAAGAAAGCGATAAATTTCTTCCGTGCCGCTCTTATTGAATCTGGCCTCATATCGATAAAGTATGATAGACAACCTAAGATATTTAAGATGCAGTTTCACTAAACAAACAAAATCCACATCATAATTACCTTATAAGGTATGATCGCTATGTTGCTAGTGGAGTAATCGCCTCCACTAAGGGAAATGTATAGATTCGTTCCTGGCCATGCAATTAAGCTGACTTCCCAAGAAAGTTAGTGAAGGATAGACCAAATAACTAGGAATTTCGTATGGTAAGATGCTAGCGAGAATAGAAAATCCACCGGAGATTTCCGGCGCAACTTTCTTATGGATTTGCTAGGGATTTCTAATTTCGAACATGTTTTGTAGTAATTAAACCTCTTTAATTATTACTGTAATTTCTGTTCGGTAGATGGTAATCTTCATACAAGAAAAATGAATATTTGCTCATATTCTCGTTTTTTTAGTACTTCAAATGAAGACATCCCGGGACATTAAATCAACACATTCATGTATGGTCAAATCCCACTGTCGTTTCGTCAAGTCGTATACTTTCGAGTGTAAATATACCCGTATAAAGTACGAGAAGGCTGTTTGATATATACAAGTAAACTGTAGTGATCAACGAAAGAATATTACGCAGTCAGCACTCGGTGTAAATCAAATCCACCTACTGCTGATCATTATGTGAACAACGTAACTAATGATTTCAATGATGCCAATTTACGTTACATGTAAGTGAGACAATAACTTTTCTTTACTTTAAGGGTTCATGTTTCTTGCGAAAACGAATGGTCTGAAAAATATTTTCCTAAAAACGGTCATTTATGTCATTTACAAAAATGAATTAATGAAAAGAAAATTGTTCACGAAAATGTTAAGACGTAAATTGTTGTCGATAAAATTGGCTAATTATTTCAAGTGATACGAGCGATATTTTTTAGAAAATATTTCTCAAATCATTCTTCTTTTGTGAAACAAATGGAACCTAAGTAATGATACATGATTTATTATCACAATGTCATTAAAAGAAATTAAATGGTCATCCTGTACAAAGAAAAAGATTAAAAAAAAAAAAAAAAAGACTGATTGGATACTATCGTCGACATATATATATTTCCTCGAATAAATAGCCTCAAAAGCTCGGTGCCTTTAGACTTGGGATGCTGACCGTCTAAAGTTCGGATTACATGCATTATAATGATTATAATGTGAAGTTGTTTTGTGGCTTTTTCCCATAAACCAATCCAGCACCTTTTAGCATCTCCCTTTCCTTCTTTAACGAAACTTCTTCATTCAGTCAAAGAAAATAAAGTCTTGAAAGTGCCCTCCATTTTACTTTCCTTGGCCTTTACAATGATTATCTTCTGTATCAGCTCGTTCCTTCCACTTTTTCGTTTCTTAATGCTAGTCCTCATCCCAAAAGTATATCCTAAAGTTCAATGAATTTGTATACTATTTCTTCACTTGGCGTGAGGTTGAAGAAAACACCGCGATCGATCGGCCTTTTTTGACCTATCTATGTTGGTATAGTGGGCGATCCAACTTCTCTAATTTTTACGACTTTGTGATTCTGCCGAGGTGGGGCAGTCCAACTTCGCTTCCTTTTTCATAAGAAAAATTATTATATCGACCAAAACCGAATGTGCAGGTGTCGTTGTCATTCTTATTTTATTCGCATCGATATGGGTGCAAAACCCTAAAGTTTCGCCCACGACAAGGGCTGATTCGAGGTACCCTCATTTCCCTTCGACTATGTTTTTTTGATAGATCCGACGTAAGCTTAGGCACATATTTGCCACATGAATTGTTAGGCTTATTAATTTCGTCTCAATCAATCTACAAAAGAATCCTTGAAATCCATGGAACTTTGTCCAAATCGAAGATATGAACCTAATCGATTCATAAGACTTGCGATATGTTTTATGAGTTTATGAGTTTCAAGACAACCAACTCTCCATGTCCATGCCCTAGGGTTCTTTCGGTAATTTCCTGTCAAGAGTACAACTTAACGTTGCTTATTTATCACGCTCGCTGCAAATTATCTAGACATGCGATGTATAATGAATATTTCAAACATCTTTTATTATAAGACAAAATAGACGTAGGGTTTCTTTTAGCAACATCTCCAATATAAAACATTTATTACACTTACAATCTTTGAAAAGAAAATATTTTTTGTTTCGCAAAATGAATACAATTGTCAAAATTAAAACTCGAATATCTAAGTTACACAACTTAAACCATTGATTGATTTTGGTCAAGCTATGGCAATCCACATTAACTCAAAAATCAAAATCATGATCATCCACAAATAAGAATTTATTTGAAAAAATATTGAATTTGTTTAATTAAAATTTTTACCACTGCTTTTTTTTCTTTTTGTACAACTCAATTTTCTACCATGCTAGTTACTTTCATTTTTTTTTTCATTTGTTCAGTAATATTTTGAAATTTGATTGAAATACATGTGTGCGTTGCTAATTTGACTTCCAAAATATCTATAATTAATGAAAATGTTTCTGAAAGTGTCCTTCAAAATAATTGAGTTTTACAAAAGTTGACAAGCATCAAGGATATTTTCACTTATAACAAGTATCATATATAGAGATATAACTGTAGATTCTTTATGTATATTTATCACATTAATTGTCGTGCATAATATATTCAATTCTACTTGAATATATAATCATAATATTTTCTCATTCTTGCAATGTTGGTTTTACTACTTTGACAATTCAGATATTATTTAATAGACATATGGTCCATCACTATATTAACATCCTAGAAAATATTTAGTCAAAATTTTAGTAAAAATATCTTATCATTCTCATAATGTCATTTTTCTTTGCTTATTATCAAGAGATTTTTGTGCAAAATCTTGATTTTATATTGGCAAAAGATTTTCCTCTAAAACTTTACTTTTTCTTATCAAAATCTTAAAATGCTTATTTGAAAAATAAAAGATTTCTTTCATTAGAATTGAACTTGAAGGCATTTAATGCCACTTTTATTATAATATATTAGTTTTAGATGTGGGAGTTGACCCTCAAAACATTAGAAAAAACTAACCATGAACTTGTCAAACGTAATAAATATTCTGATATACGATAATTTTCTTGAGTTTTTTTTTTTAAAAATTTTTTTCTTGAGTTCGGCACCCCTTTGACTTTATGCATCCTCCACATTACATTGCTCTGCGAGTCTTCTTCCATAAAGAAAAAATTACCACAAAAGTTTTATGCCTAATTCATTTGTGTCAATTTAGTTATAAATATTTTAATTATATTAATTATGTCTTAAACATTTCTATATTTTGCCAATTAAGTCAATAGTCAATTTTTATCAGAAATTGTTATTATAGAAGCTAGTTGTCCTACATGGTACAGCTAGCGCACACACGCACATATATATATAAATTTTTTCTCTTGCTTTTCCCTAGACTCTCGGCGGCCTATGGCCCTTGGCCAAACTCGGCAAGAGCGGTGCCCTCACCAGATTTAGGCGAGGGCCGCCCGCCCTTGCTCTTGTTGGTGTGGGTGTCCCGACCTTGAACAGGAGAACAGAAATTTGTTGGTAATGTCAATTATTTTTTATTCCCCGGAATAGAAAAGTGGTCATAGAATAAATTTATAACAAAAAAAGAAGTAAAAAAAATCTACTTCTTTGCTTGTGGGAACAAAAATGGAAAGATACTATTTTTGAATACAAATTATTCCCGGAAACATAAAGGTTACCAAACACGGTCTTCCTCTATAAATCATCATTACTCCACCCTTATACTATATAATGGTGAAGAATTATTACTTGTAACTCCCATATAATTTGAAGAGTTATTCTTTAGTAACCTTCACTAATGGGTGTCTTTAATCAAATATTTATTGAGATCTCCCACTCATAAATTAGTGGACACGTCATAATCATACATTTTTCTCATCAATTCTATCATTGATTCCATCTATACAAGCTAATGGGCCATGCGACCGTTGAGTACGCATGCATTTTGGAGCACTACACTATATCTAACGAAGACTAGCATATGATATCAGATAAACATTGGTGTTTCATTATGCTCTAGACCCATTTGATCGCATTGGATTAAGTATATCTAATCCATCAAAATAAAAAGAGCTATGCTTAATCCCATTTGGACCTTTCTTTGTAAGCGAGGACGATGACAATTTACTCATGGTTTTGTCGCATTCCACAAGAAGCAACCCACCCTGTTGAAAATGAGTATAAAGCGTGAATGTGTTATCAAATGATCTTTCCCTCATCCTCATATCACTTAGTTTAGACTTGATAGCTTACCTAGCATTGTTTATATATATCTCGCATTACCTTAGGTAACAAGCTAAAGTAACTAACATTAAGTCCTCACTTTATGATATAGTCAAAAAGTCGCAGAGGGCATAAGTTTTAGTCAAAATAGTTGACTCATAAGATTAACAAGGTGAGGAAGCAGGGATTTATTCAATTACCTCCATATTTGGTCAATAAGCATATGCAGTATAAAATACATGCTACGATGGATTGGCTCAATTCACTCTCGAGCAAAGTGTACTTTTTGTCCACAGTAGTAGCAAGTCATCTTAATTCTGTCTTTTTCGCCACCATGCTTGCCTTTTTTGCGCTTGGTGAATTTATCCTTCTTTGGCGTAGGACCTCCTTGGTTAAAACTGTTGGAAATTAATCCAGATACTACAAATTGTTTGCTGTAATCAAAACATAAAATTGGAGGTGAGGAATATCTGAATCTCCTTAAGGCAATTAGTTCCTATCAATGGTGCTTCGCAGATTCACGAATTATACCTCACAAGATACAATACCTTGAACTTGTTTAGATCAGCACTATGCAAACAGGACTCAGTCAAACCGTTCAATTGAACCAACACACTCAGAAAGATCAGAAAAGTAGAAAAGTATATCAAAGCCTTTGTGGAATCGAGTCGAAAAAACCAAAACAAAAGTTGTAATGAAGCTCTATGCTCATATCTATTTATAGAGCTTTTTAGTTCATATACAAAAGAGATACATGAATTAGATAGATGCATGTATCCACGAAATATCCAAAGATACATGAATTCAAGAGATTCGTGAATTCAATAAAAACATGAACTAAAAGATACATGAATCTAGAAAATTCATGAATTCAATAGATACGTGAATAGAAAAATTTAGGAAATTCATGAATCCAAAAGAGATACGTGAATAGAAAAGACGTATCTTAATTTATTGGCATTCGTTGATCCATTAACCATAATTATAACAATCCCCCCATTAATGGATCAAGAAAACAATTTTTGACTCAAAGGAATCTGAGCTTACTTGTTGAAATACATTGCATCAAGATAGGTAGCTTTTGCCTTGAACTTTCTTTAGTGAAAGCCTATTGGACTTACTTAACTAGTCAATGGACTAAGCCTTGAATCGCTAGTTGTTTGTGTAAGCCTAGACAATAAACTTCACACCGAGTATTTCCAATTCAAGATTGGTTCTCGGTTGTGTTCGTTCTTTCGGCCCTAAACTTCTCGAGATTCATGTGTGCTTTAGAAAATCTAGCCTTTAAAGATTTTCATATAGTCGGCCAGCTCGACACATATAGGTGCATTCCTATTAAAGATATCTTATAATATCTTACTTGGATGTTACATTCCAAGTTATAAGAATCATTAAATGCATAGCGTACCCTTAATAACGCTGTAGGAAAGCACTGTTGCATCATAGGAATGGGAGACAGTGCTTACACTAGAGTTTCCAAAATTTGTGTTGTCCTATTGAACCTAGACCATGGGATCTCCAATCGCATAGGTTAGGTTTCCACATTGAAATCTCTTTATTGGGTTAAGGCTCTTAAACCCATCCCCCTTGATGCGCAGTTTATCTGCTTTTTTGACAAACCTTTTGTTAGCAGATCCGCAATTTTTCTTTTGACTTTACAAAATCTAAGGAAATGATTTCATTTGAGAGCAACTACCTTATGGTATTATGTCTACGACGAATATGTCTAGACTTACCGTTATAAATCACATTATGCGCCATTGCAATTGCCGCTTGATTGTCACAGTGTATGCAAATTGCAAGCATAGGTTTTGGCCACATTGGAACATCTTCTAAAAAATGTCGAAGCCATTCTGCTTCTTTAGCAGCTTTATCCAAAGCAACAAACTTTGATTCCATCATAGAGTGCATTATTAGAGTTTGTTTAAAGGATTTCCATGACACCACAACACCTCCTAGCATGAACACATATCCGCTAGTCGATTTCAATTTTTCAAAATCTGAAATCTAGTTTGCATCACAATAACCTTCTAAAACAACTGGATATTTGCCATATTGTAGAACATAGTCTTTTGTCCTTTTTAGATATCCTAATACTCTCATCAAAGCATTCCAGTGTTCGTGACCTAAGTTACTGGTATATCTATTCAGTTTGCTTATTGAGTATGCAATATTAGGTCTAGTGCAATTCATGATATACATGATGTTGCCGATTACTTGAGAGTATTCCAGCTGTTTTACACTATTTCCAGTGTTCTTTCTTAAAGTTAGGTGTGGAAAAAAAAAAGGATTGTTTGCATCTTTAATGCCGAATCCTTTAAATCTCTCAAATACCTTTTCGATGTAATGAGATTGTGTTAAACCTAAGCCATCAGAATTCCTTAGAATTGTGATGCCGAGTATAACATCCGCTACACCTAAATCTTTCATCTCAAAGTTCTTCTTGAGAATGTTCTTGGTGATTTTGATGACCTCAGTTTTATCTCCAAGAATTAGTAAGTTATTGACATATAGACAAATAAGTACATATCCAACTGTTGTGGATTTAGTGTAGACACATTTGTCACACTCATTGATTACCCATTTTGAATCATTACCCGGTCAAATTTCTCATGCCATTACTTAGGAGCTTGTTTAACTCCATACAATAATTTGACAAGTCTACACACTTTGTGTTCTTGTCCTTTGACTTTGAACTCTTCAAATTGCTCCATATAAATCTCCTCATCAAGATCACCATTTAAGAATGTAGTTTTTACATATATTTGATGTATCTACAAATTGTATAGTGAAGTTATATTAATCAACATTGTTGACACCCCAATTTTTATTATGCTTATTTTATTAATTAATTTTTTATTTTGTCGAAATAATAAGCAAATAACATAAAAAAAAACCGAAAAAATAGAAAAACAAAAAAACAAAAAAAAAAGCCCCTCCTTTGGGCCTCCTCGGCCCATTTCCGCCTCAGCTCGACCCATGCGCCCCTTGTCTTCTTCCTCCTTGGCTTCTCCCTTCACGCCTCTGCAACACACGCGCAGAGAGCAGCAGCTAGGGTTTCGGTGCGCGCGTAGGCTAGCCGGTGACGGATGGGACGTGCCTTCAAAGCAAGCAAGTGGGCGTCCGAGGTGATGCCAGTTCGACCGCACCAAGGCCGGTCGGCACACGGAGAATCGACGGCCAAACCTCTTCGTCGACCAGACTCCCTTGCCTATAAATAGGCCAGCACCACCTCCATTGAAGGATACAAGGAAGAGAGAGAGGAAGCCAGCGAACTCCGAGACCTTCCCCTTGAGAGACTTCAGGGGGGAGATCGAAGAGCGAGAAAAGAGGGTGAAAGATCGGGTCGCAAGCTAAACGACCTCCCACCAAGAGGCATCGGGGGAGGCCGGTAGCAAGCGAACCCAGATCTGCGAGCAGGCGAGCTCGAGGGGTCAGAGTGGGTGGAGGCTGAGCAGAGAGAGGAGAGAGATCGAAGCTGCAAGCATTCAAGCTTCCCCCGAGAGACTTCGGGGGAGGCTCGACGCTCGCAAGCCCAGATCGAAGGGAGAGAGGAGAGTTTGAGCACCCTCCACCGTCGTCGCCGCCGTTTGCTGTGCAAGCTACCGTTGGCGGACAGGTAACGTACTGCCGCCCTCACCATCACCATTGCAACCCCCCCGTTGTTCAGTCCTCGTTGCTGCTGTCACCGCCGTCGTCGCCGTCGTCGCCGTCGTCGCCGTCGCCACTGCGACGCCTCACCCTTCCCCTCCCTCGGCGCCGCGAATTGGGAACCCTAGGGTTCTCTATTTTTCGGGTCGTGGCCTCAGGTCATTGGATCGGACCCGTGCCACGAACCGGGTAGGGTTTCTGCATTTTGAGGCCGAGCTGAAATTGGGTACAAAGGCGAATCGGATTCGGGTGGGGTTTTGCCGGGTCATTGGGCCGAGTTGGATTCCCCCAAAATGACGGGCCATCGGGCCGTTTTGATGAATAAAATAATAATAAAAAGAAAAGAAAGGAAAAAATCTGAGTCGGGCCCGCAACGCGGGCCCGACTTCATTTGTTGCTGGCTCGGGTTGGACCCAATCCGCAAATCCGACCCGGGTCAGTTTTTATATTATTTTAATATAAAATAATATTTTAAATAAATAAATAAATAATAAAATATTTTATTTAAAAAAATCAAAAAATGTTTTATTTAAAATATTTAAAAAATGTTAAAAGATGTTTTATTTTCCAAAAAAATCGAGAAAAATAAAAAATAATTTATTTTCCAAAAATATTTAAAAAATAAAAAATTATATTTTATTTTCCGAAAAATCAAAAAATAAAAAATATTTCATATTTTCCAAAAAAAAAAATGCCAAAAATCCAATAAAAGCCGAAAATTGATGAAAAAGCCAAAAAGACTTGTATTTTTCCAAAAAAAATACCGAAAATTCTCAAAAATTCCCTTTTGTGTCCAAAAAAATTAGAAAATGACTCAAAAAATGTTTTTTCTCCCAAAAATGCATGGAAAACCCTCGAACATCCAAAAAACCTCAGGGTTTAAACAAGATTAGGTATCGAAAGGGTATTAGTGATTAACTAGTGTAATCAAGTCCCCGATCATAATTTCTCTGGTTGCGCAGGAGTGAGTATTTCTCCTGATACTTCACTTGGGTTTCTAATCAACCCACCCCAAATCGATTAGTGGCGACTCCATTTTAAAAATTGATTTACAGGTTAAAAATTTAGACTATTAAGGTCGTGAATTGGTGGACTTGGGAGAGTCCGGGCTTAATAAATTCAGCCGAGCCATTAGCCTCCTTAGGCGCCCGCCCTTAACGTGGGTGCCGAAAAAAAAAAGAGGTCGCGACAAACATCCTTATTGATGTTATTCTTGTAACAGGTGAATAAGTATCAAAGTAGTCAAGACCCTCCTTTTGTCTAAACCCTTTGGCTACAAGCCGAGCTTTGTACTTATCAATGGAACCATCAGCTTTTAGTTTTTTTCTTAAATATCCATTTACACCCAATTGGTTTATTTCTAGGTGGAAGATCAACCAATTCCCAAGTATGGATACTTAGAATAGAATGGATTTCATTGTCAATAGCTTCTTTCCAGAAAGGAGCATCTGGAGATGACACTGCCTCTTTATATGTTTGGGGCTCACATTCTAACATGTATGTTAGAAAATTAGGTCCGAAAGATTTTTCAATTCGAGACCTTTTACTTCTTCGAAGTTTGGCTTCTTTGGTCACATCCTCATCATTCTCAGATTCTGATTCTTTAAGCCTTTTTCTAAGAAAGTTCTCATTGATTTCTTTTTGCATGATATATATCTTCAAAAAATTTAGCATCCCTTGATTCTAGGATTGTAATGACATGAATTTCCACATTTTCATATTTGTGAACCAAAAATCTATATGTGCTACTATTTTGAGCATAACCGATGAATATGCAATCCACCGTTTTAGGTCCCAATTGAGTTTGTTTCGGAGGAGGAATTACCACATTGGCCAAGCACCCCCACACTTTTAGAAAATTGTAGGATGGCAACTTTCCATTCCATAATTCGTATGGAGTTTTACCTGTCTTTTTGTGGGGTATTTTATTAAGAATATAATTTGCAGTTAAAATTGCCCCCCACAAGTTCTGAGGTAAACCTGAACTCAAAAGCATGGCGTTAGTCATCTCCTTTAGTGTCATGTTCAATTGTTTAGCAATTCCATTTTTTTGTGGAGTATAAGGTGCAATCATTTGGAGAATTATTCCAAAACTAGCACAAAACTCTTTGAAATTGATTGAACTATATTCTTCTCATCTATCAGACTTAAGCACTTTGATTCGTTTATCAAGTTGGTTTTCAACTTTATTTTTATACTTGACATACATGCTCATAGTCCCATCTTTGCTAGTTAGTAAATAAACATAGCAAAATCTAGTACAATCATCCACAAATATGATGAAATACTTCTTTCCACTTCTACTTTCTACAAACTTTAAATCACATAGATCACTATGGATTAATTGTAGATGTTCACTTGTTCTTTCAATTGATTTGAAAGGTTTCTTGGCAAACTTGGCCTCAACACAAGTCTCACACTTGTAACGAGCATCCAACTCAAATCTTGGAATTAACCCAAATTTGCTATTCTCTTCATTGTACCATAGTTTACATATCCTAATCTACCATGCCATAGATAAGGAGACACAACAGTGTAAACTAAAGACTTTTCTTTATTAATAGTTTTTGGGATTCGAGTTTACATCAATGACAGCCACATTGGCTTTAAACAAGTCATTACATAAGTACCATTTCCCCACAAACATCCCTCATTTCAAAAGTATAAAATTTTCGAATTCAAATACAACTTTAAAACTTTAAAACCCTTCTTGACAAGTATGGGGCCAGAAATTAGGTTTTTTTGAATCTCTGGTACATGCAACACATTCAGCAAGGCGACCTCCTTGCCAGATGTAAACTTCAAGATCACCTTTCCTCTTCTAGCAATCTTTGCTGATGCAAAGTTAGCCATATAAAGCTTCTCATCTTCTTCAGCCTTCTCATAAGATGAGAATGTGCTTATCTCTGGTGTTTGACACCAGAGATGCTTTGGACATTACCACAGCAAATAGTCTTCAATATTGTCATGTTCTATCAAATTTAGTTGCTGGGCTGCACCATCGTTCTTGCCTTTTTTTTTTTTTTTTTCTTTTTCAGGGGCTTCTTGCAATCCTTAACACGATGGCCAGGCTTGTTGCATATAAAACATGTCCCTTAGAATTTTCTGGAACCGTTCCTTCTGCTTGCCTTTTCCTTCAAAAGACATATTCCTTTTTCTATCTTGCTTGGATTTGAAAGATTCTACAATGTTGGCCTTTGGCTCAGAAGGAGGGTTTGCACTCCTTCTATTGTCCTCCTTGATTTTGAGGCGTAGAATGAGATCTTCAAGGCTTATCTCCTTCCATTTGTGCTTCAAATAATTTTTGAAGTCTGACTAGCTCGGAGGCAATTTCTCAATCATAGTCACCACTTGGAATGATTCACTAAGAATCATTCCTTCAGCAAAGATGTTACTCGAAATTAATTGTAATTCTTGGACTTGATTTATAACAGATTTAGAATCCACCATCTTGTAGTCCAAGAATTTGGCAATCAAAAATTTCTTGGTGCCAGCATCCTCAATCTTGTATTTCTTCTCTAAGGACTCTCATAACTGTTTAGCAGATTCAATATTACAATAAATATTATAAAGAGAATTTACTAAACAGTTAAGGATATAATTTTGGCATAAGAAGTCCCCATGCTTCCAAGTCTCTAATGCACCGAGCATCGTGACATCTTGCTCATTTGGACTAATTATTGGGCACACCTCTGATAAATATTTCGTCAAATTGAGCATGATCAGATAGAAGAACATCTTATGCTACCAATGTTTAAAGCCCACTCCGGTGAATTTCTTCGGTTTCTCATTAGTTGTAACTGGATGTGTTGCCATTACAGTAAGCAAGGTTCGTTGAACCATCCCTCTAGAAACAAAGCCAAAAGCCATTTGGCCTAACTGTTCTGATAAATAGTCTCAAGCATATCGGTCGAATGACTTGTACCCGAACTACCAAAATTGGTGTTAGCCCAAGGGCCGGTAGCATTGGTTGTTACAAATTCAAACCCTGAGGGTTGAACATCTTCCATAGCAATGGTTGAATCGACCATAGGAACATCTCCTGAAACATTTGGATATTGAAAGGCACTTGATTGTTTTCAGCCATCTCAATAATCTAACAATAACAACAAACAGTGAGTGAGATGATTGCCTTAAGATTGTTGGAAATTAATCCAAAGAATACAAAATATTTGTTGTAATCAGAACATAAAATTGGAGGTGAGGTATGGATATCCGAATCTCCTTAAGGTGATTAGTTCATGCCAATAGTGCTCCGTAGATTCATGACTATGCCTCCCAAGATAAAACACCTCGAACTTGTTTAGATTAGCACTATGCAAACAAGAATCAGTCAAACTGTTCAATTGAACCAGCACACTCAGAAAAATCATAAGAGTGGAAAAGTATATCAAAGCCTTTGTGGAATCGAGTTGGAAAAACCAAAAAAAAACTGTAATGAAGCTCTATGCTCATATCTAGTTATAGAGCTTTTTAGTTCATGTACAGAAGAGATACATGAATTAAATAGACGCATGTATCCACAAAATTCATGAATCAAGAGATACATGAATCCAAAGATACATGAATTCAAGATATTCATGAACTCAATAAAAACATGAACTAAAAGATACATGAATTTAGGAAATTCATGAATTTAATACATATGTGAACAGAAAAGTTTAGGAAATTCGTGAATCCAAAAGAGATACGTGAATAGAAAAGACATATCTTAATTTATTGGCCTTCGTTGATCCATTAACTATAATTATAACCATAATTATAACAAAAACAACTTCCTTTGAGTACTCATGATGTGAGCCTGACTCCACCACATAAGTGAAAGCCTTTTGGTTTAGCTGTCCTACGGCATTCAGCCTCAAGTTCAAGATGACGCGAGAGATGAAGAAATGTTTTAATGTTACTGTCATGAGTCATATTGATGAACATGTCATCCCAGGTTGCTGGACGGATCGGAGCACTACTTGAATATGTTGTTAATCAGTTAGGTCTTGTCCAGCAGCCTTACGCTCACGGATCACAGAAGACATCACCCTATGGTATTGTTTCATGGTGTAACCCTCTTTCGTTGTGTAGCTATCAAAACTCAAGGTTAACTCACGCAGCTTAGTTGCGGAGATACCGCTGTACTTTTATTTGAGAGCCTCCCACATGCCTTTAGCCGTCTAATGCTCCTCAAGTTCGCCAATCAAATCATTGCTCATACTGCTTAACACGGTGAAGCGTGCACAGTGATCTTTCTTGCGCCAATTTTGGTAGACTTTAAGGTAACGGCGGTGTTGAGGAGTGTCACATTCTTCAGGCTCATCCGTGGGTTGATCAAGGGTTTCCAAAACCTCTTGCTTATTGAGGAGATATTGAATCTTTCAGCACCGGATATCATAGTTCTTGCCATCCAATTTCTCACCCTTGTTCAAATCAGCAACAGTATCCTTTGCAGCCATTTTCAACTCCATTCAGGAATGCCCATGAGAAATTAATAATTAGCACATATTAATATTTTGCAGCATTAATCTAAGTTACAAAATAAAGATTTTATATAAAGTCACAAGACCGAAAATTTGCTATGCTCTTAATCATCTCCAGCGCCCAAGTACTCAATCATTATATTTAACTTAATATGCAGAAAAAACATAAAAACATAAACCACTTAGCAATCGAATACACCATTTTTTTTTTAACATTAAATCAATAACGTGATTCTAACATTCACGATAAAAACAGCCGATAACTTGCTCCAATACCAATGATGAAAAAAGGGCTGCGTAAACATGACACAATCATTTAACTACATACCTCTCGCAGTCTCAATATCAAATCCTCCAGAATAACCAGACTATATTACGTTGCTAGCCACATCCACAATCTTTTCGTAACATATCCTCCAGAATCGTAAACAACTTGTCGGCAAACCCGTGCTACTCGAGCAAGAATTGGGTTGCACAACACAAGAGATCCTGGATCAATATAGAAGAGAGAATTCTGATAGCTAATAATTATTTTTTAGTGCTTTATATATTCCGTGTTATTAGCTTTTGAGAAGCCTCACCTATTTGTAGAAGTGAGAGAAGACCCTTTAGTCTTCCTCCATAATTGCTTATAACTCCCCCGTTACACCATATAATGGTGAAGGATAATACTTGTAACTCTCATGAGTTATTCTTTAGTAACCTTCACAACACTAATGAGTGTCTTTTAATGGATATCTATTGAAAGGCATGATCCACGAATTAGCTGCTTTCGTAACATTAAGGATTAAGAAGCTGGACCCTCGTCGAATATACCGTTGCAGACATTCGGGGGACAATGCTCTGTGTGCCTCCAACCCCGTTGCTTGTGCTCGTCATGCGCCTGAGCAGAACTGTTATTTAGTGGGTCTGTGCAAGAGATAAGAAATGGGTGATTCGGAGCACAAGAAGTATCGCCCCCAGAACTGATATCAAGTTGGTCATTTTATTGAGTCAAAATTACCACAGGAAGGCACGGACGACGCCACAGTTACCCTGCTATCGGAATCGGCAATGTCCAAGACACAGCAGGGACTTTCTTCGGTTGTGGTGGAAGAAGTTTCAAGTTAGATAGGAGGTAATTCTCCACATATTTTCTTCTGTCCACGTAGTCATACTATTAAATTAGGAAATAAATTAAAAAAAGGCATAGTGGTGACTGATCCAAAAGGCCGATATTATTTTCGAGGCGTGCTGCTTTTGTAAATATTGTGCCGCATGCCAGAACTTGCGAAACAAAACTGGGTATATAGATGGCAATAAGAGATCGGGAGATGTATCAGTTCCATGACGCTGATCATGAGTTATAGCAGCTTCTCATTATGTCTGTCCTGAGACTGAACCCTCAAACGGAATTCGTTTTCTGCAGTTTGGTGAGGTTTCTCAAATGCAGAACTTATTGAAATCTTCTCAGCATTTACCATTGAAAAGTTTCTCCCTTCTTGTACACAGACCAATCTGTGAAAAGAGTTTGTTGTATGATGTTTATAGCTTGGGTTGTCTGATGCAAAGCAAAGGTATTAATCGGTTTATCAAACGCTGGTCCCTCCTTTTGGTTTCCCTGTGCTCATTTTCCTAAACGAAAGCATTGAAATTTCGATTCAAGTAGCTGGCAGGAGCTTAATATCGAGTGAGATATAACAAAATGCTTGGAAATTAGGTTATATAACCTTGTTTTGACTAGAACTTGGTTGAGATTGGCTTTGAAATCACTGCACTGTAATTTCCTACGTCATTTTTTTAAAACCCATGTTTAATTTCATCGACCACTAGGTGGTTGACCTAGTGGTAAAGGGGTTATTTGTCATGGTAAAGGGGTTATTTGTCTTTCATGAGTTTAATTCACATCTAGAGCGAACTACTGTACGGCTGGTGCCATATTGCCTAATTCCAACGTATAGTGTGCAGAGTCGTCTTGGTTATTAATATCTAGGAGAGCCTATGATGACGGGCTCGCCAACAATGAATTTTTGGGTCGCAAATTGTACAAATTATATATGGTTTCAACCAAACATTCTATAGAGGATATAGGCCCTTCTGGTAATGCTTAGAAGGGGCTGTTAATGCTGGTTGCACTTCCAGCCTTTTTATCTACAGAAAAGAAGATCACATGCATGATTGGCCAACTATAGAAAAACAGAATAGAACGCACGAAGCTATAAAGGCCCAATAATGATACATACAAGAGCAAAGGCCAGAAAGGCCCACATGAAAAGGCCTTGTAGCACCCCCCACATCCCTCTCCCCTCTTCCCCTCTCTCGGGCTGCCGCAGATCTGACGAGAGGCGAGAGGCGTTCAAACTTGAAAATGTCTTTAGATATCATTTGTAAAGTAGTTCCATGTATGGTAAGAACATCACAATATTCATTTATTATCAAACAACTTTTAATTTCTATTTACAGTATTTAGAATCGTCAATGCTTAATATTTAGTGCCTAATTCATGAAATGTATCAAACGAGTCTAGAGAGAAGTATGTTCGGCATCACAAATTGTTCAAAATTAAAATTCATTTACTCACTCAAACTAGAGAAAGAAGAAATTTGGATCGAATGATTTGAAAAATATATAGAAAAATGGCTTTTATGTCTTGTTTGTTTTGCGGAAGATAAATGATTTGTAAAATATTTTACTAAAAAGGTTTGCATGTGTCGCTCACAAAAATGAATGAAACAACAAATGTTTTCATTATTTACGAAAATTTTTAGACATATATTATTATTGGTGATAAAAACATTTTTCATTGATTAATTGTTTCAAGCAATACAAGTGACCTTTTTCAGTAAATTTTTCTAAACTATTCATTGTTTGCTGATAAACAGATTCTTATTCGTACATAAACATCAAATGCTCCATTACACAGACTTAATGCGGGCTAATTACACCAGCATGAAATTTGACTTTAGACAATTAAAAAAACAGATCAAAATTCAGTTCTAATTTGACCATAAAGTAATCAAATTATAAAAATGCTCATTTAAGGAATTGCATTTTTGAACAAGGAGATAAGAACAACATGATTGCTATAACTTTCAAATGATATTCACTTAAGTGCTGTAACTTTTTTTTTTTCACTCAATTAAGTGCTACATTAGGGTAAAATTGATCATTTGAGTGTCATTTTCAGCAAATCATCATATGTGGATTTTTTTTTTGTTTTTTTTTTTATCAATTGTCCACATTACTGTCGTTGATGCCACGTAGGATGACCGGCCTCCACATAGTGATCGATTTTTTTCAAATTTGTAACACTCAAGTGAGCGTCATACGAAAGTTATGGCATTCCTAGTGTACTTATTCTGAAAATACTTATACATATGCTCGTTGAAGGAGAGATTACTTAGAAAATTATCAATTTAGTCTTAATCCTATTGTACGGTTGTTAATTTAGTTTTACTTTTCAAGTTTGTCAATATGGTCTTACACATTTGTGCAATAATTTAATGTAGTCTTTCTAGTCAATTGTTGTCCCAAATTGCGACAAGGAAATCAACAAATTGTGCATGTCAGCATACCATTTAAGATGGCTAGTGATAACTAGATGCTATATTAGCAATTTTTGGTGGCAAATGGTGAAAAAGACTACATTGAAATATAGCCCAAAAGTTTAGGACTACATTCACAAATTTGAAAAGTAGGGCTAATTAAGTGGATAATTAGTAGTTGACAAGAAAATCATCACAACTATAGCTGTATTATGGCAAATACATGTTATTCTCAATTCTGAATGCATTAGAATTTACTAAGAAAGAGAAGCAACAAAAGTTAAGAAATAATCTTAAATCTGGAACTTGCAAAGAGATATTGTTGTCAATTTAAGGTAATAAGAGGCGTTAGAAGTCAAAAAAATGGATGGAAAAAGCATTTATCCTTTTCACATAATTGCTTAACTAAATGTTAAACCTAACTTCTAGTAAAATAAGAAAATAGTATGATGGGTTTATAAAGCCAAGGGCCATATGGTGGTTGGGAAAAAGGAGATGTGAAGGAGGTAATTTATAACTAATATTACTTATTTATCATACATGATAATTGTTTTGAAATATTTTAATCTCGACTTTGTTGGAAGTTAAATTTTAAATATTTGGGATTTTATATGTAGTGGGCCTCATTCACGAGAAGTAGCTAGTTTTATCCTTACTGTTAATGTCTTATAAAGAAGCAATTAACACTAGGCATTTGTTTACATGTGACTCTTATGGTAAAGTTCATAGGGATAGCTACATTGATTGGCCCCCATGCTTTTTATTTTCAAATAAAAATGCTTAGGATGGGGACATCAGGAGTGTCATAACTTTAGTATAGCGCTAACTTTTTTTTTTTTTTTTTTTTCGCTTACTTCAAAGTAAAATTGACCATTTGAGTGCCATTCCCAACAAATTGTCTCACAAGGATTTTTGTATTAATTTTTCATTTTGACATGAATTTTCTTTTACTTTTGAAATTTTTATTAATTGTCTATGTTAGTACCGACCATACCATAGGACAATTGGCGTCTACGTTAGATTTTTTGGAGCCAATGATACTTAAGTTATTGAATTTTTAAATTTGTGGTATTCAAATAAGTGAAAAAAAAAATTTACAACACCCAAGTGAGCGTCGTATGAAAATAATGACATTTGTATTTATCTTTCGAAAAAAGTGTAAAGACCCATTTGTTTGAATTTAAATAAAAGCAAATTGACCAAAATGGAAATTATTATTCAAATTTATACTGGGCAAAATGAACCAGATCCGATAATTGGCCCAAACCTACCCTCAATATTAGGGAACAAGTGGACTTTTTCGCAGCCTACGAACAAAAAAAAAAAATGAGGGGAGGGGGCTTGTTTAGTACAACATTTCCAATGGGATTTGGACCTTTAGAGGCCTTTGAGACAAAGTTAAGGTGATTGGCAACAAAATTTCAAAGGCCTTTGAGTAAAGCTAGTATTTCCAAGTCTCTTAGCTTAATGCACGTTCTAAACAACTATGGCTTTGATTTTGATTATTTCAGGAATGGTAAAAAAATATATTCCTTCAACTTTAGCCTCACTAAACTTTGAAATTAAAGTTTTACCCTTACCTATGCATGACAACAATGAGGTTAGATTTGACCATCGATGAGCATGATCTAGCATTAGTAGCCTTCACAAAGGTTGCCTAGGGTGCGCAACCTTGGATTGGGCTTATCGGGATGGCACACCCCAAGCAATTGTTGCTAATATCCTGCGACCTTATGTGGTCTTCACCAAGGTCATGTGACCTCAAGTGAGGATCACCGATGCTAGATATGGCTTGATGGCATCTGGCCACCACTTGAATCCTTCACCTGAGCACTATCGATTTGTAAGCTTCACCTTTTTATTCTTCAAATAAGTAGTCCTTTACAAGTTTAGTTTAGGTTTTTTTTTTTTTTTTTTCCAAATAGCAAGAAGTTGCTTCCTAACGCACTTTTCAATTATTATTGGCCAAACGTTTCTTGAAAAAAAACCCTTTAACCTAATATTCTTTACATTTCCCATAAGCTCTCTCAAGCGCCCCTTAAGATCCACAATAAATTTTGCTTGGCTAAATCATGTGATAATTTTTCTAGTTAAGTGCTTAAATGGGCAAACGAGCTTAATTTTTTTTTTTTTTTCATTTTTTGGTTTGGGCACACAAGCTTAGATAAGTATTGATGGATTGCGCATTTCTCATTAGAAAAAGTTTCGTATCTCTAGCATTGCTCAATTGACGTGGTTTTTGATAGGGAGTACTAATGGTGTCTACTTGTTGGATCCAGACGCTTGGATCTATTTCACCATCCTAGATTCTGGCAAAAATACTGAGGAACTGAAGACTCTTCAGTACTCTAGTAAGAACTTTCGGTGCCACATCAATCCCCAAACATATGGTTTTCTCTTGGTCTGTTGACACCTAAATTTTGGTGATCCGATCATTTATTTATTGCATAGAAAATTATGGGTCAATTTTATCCCTGAAAAAAATATTAATTACATATAAATTCAGGTGCATTTATTTTTAATTTACATTTTTTGCATTTTATTGGATCGGTGGTAAATGAATTCGAATTAGTAGTTCTAAGCTTTAATTTGGCAGATCGAACTAAGCTCATGAAGCAAGTAAATTGGCCTGAATTTGTTTTCTTTTAATAATAAAAATTATCTAAATAGAGATTTGAAATGATATTATGGTGGATTTTTTAAATTTAAGAAAATTGAATTGCAATCTTATCTTTAGGCAATAAAATTAGGAGATGTGAAAAATAAAAAATGATATTGCGTGCGAAAAGAAATCTTCAGCCCATAAAAAGGCTTTTCGCATAGGATTTCAGACGATGACACACATTGAATATACGGCCGCAATAAGGGTTCTATTTTTCGGGGGGCTTCTTCTGGTTTTCTAGGTAAAATAATTGAAGACAACATGGAGAAAAATTCTCCTTCGTTGAAGGGGAAGTCGACAAAAGGGTTTTTTCCCTTCTGCTGAAAAGGGCAGCAGAGGGAGCAGAGAGAAGTGACCGCTACAGTGAAACAGCAGGGAAAAGACGTGGGAGGCGTGCGGCAGAGCAGATGAGAAAGAGGAAAAAAAAGAGAAAAAATTTACTGTGCTTCTTCTTCGGTGAGCCCTTCGTCGCCCGAGTCAGGCGCGCGCGCACCGCTGCCGCTCTCCCCACCGCCGGCTTCCGTCCGCGATCGCCGGCTGCCGACCGCCGCGCCGCCTCTGTCAGCCCTGCGACCGACGACGCAACGCCACTGCACTCCACTGCACTCCACTGTCGCGCCCTGTCTCAGCCCGCGCTGACCGCGCGCGACGACCCGACGCCCCGCAGTTCCACCAGCAGCAGCTCGCTTCTCCGCCCGCCTGCTGGTCCTCCCCGCGCCGGAGCTCCGACAACCGCGACCGGCGACTGACGGTAACCAACCACGAGCCGCACGAGCCCAAGCCTTGCTTGGAAGGAAAAGAGGAAAAAAAAAAGAAAAATCAATTAGGTAGTTTGTTTTATTTACTTTATTCTTTTTTTTATGTTATTTTATTGATTTACTTTTTTTTAGTAAAATTATTCCTGAACGAGTAGTTGGGATTATGATATGAAATAGCCCGCAAAATTTGTGATTGTCGTCCGATTTTTACGCCCAAAATCTGACTCGTAATCACTTAAAAAAATTGCTAATCCGATCTCCCACTTGAGATTTGATTCGTGATTTATATAAAATTGGTCAACCAAAGTCATGCGCAAGATATGGTTCGTCAATTTAGATATCAATATTGCTTTGATTTGCCGTCGTGTCATTTAAGTTAATTTTATTTTCTTAAAAGAAAAACCAAAAAATTAGGTTAGAATTAGATTTATTTCTTGTTTTAGGGTTTACATATTTAGAATAGGAATTTTATTTCGAATTTTAAAAAATAAAAATTAAAAAAATCAAAAATCAAATCAATTAATTTAGGTTGCTAGTTTTTTTTTTTTTTAACTTGGATTGCATGTTTAATTATTTGGTAATTATTAATTTCGAAATTAAAAAAACATAAAAAAGGAAAAACATAAAAAAAATCATCAATGCTTATGTCATGTAGAATTATGGCATCTTTTGTACGTCATTGCATATTAGGGTAAAATTGCACTTAGTTTAATTCTAAATAATATTTTTCTTAATTTATTATAAGTTTAGATAATAAATAGATTGCATTTTAGGATTTTTTGGGTTAAGATAATATTTTAGTTTAAATTAGGATTTGGCTTAACCTAATTCCTAATGCAAATTAAATAGAATTTTAATCTAGTTAGATAATTTTCACATTTTTCTTAATTTCGAATTTTATGAAAAATATGAAAAAAAATGTCTTAGAATAAATTAGTTTCATTTTCTAGGATAAATTGCATTTTTTTAAGGAAAAATTAAAAAAAAAAGTCATGTGCATGTTATATAGGATTGGATTCATGAAATGCATATTATCTAGTGATTGTTGCTAGATCTATTTAATGAGAAATTGTCTATCATTAGAATTAGATCATTTAGTTATATTTCATTACATAACGCATGATTCTCATTAATTAAATGAAAACAAAAAGAAATTGCATGTTAATTAGAAATCATATCTAAAGTTAATGATGTGAATTTTGATCTAACGATGCAGATGCTTTCATTTCTACGAGGTAAGTCCCTGCATTTTTTTCATTTGCTTTCTTGGGTGTTAAATTGGTGGATTGCGCATCCGCATAATCATCTTACATGTTAGGGAAATAAATTTAAAATCAATCCAAGCTGCCTGCAAAAACATTTTTGAAAATAAAATAATGGTACCGAAAGGGTATTAAAAAAATTTAGTGTAATCAAGTTCTTATACCTAGAGTCTCTAGTTTGTAGGAGTAAAGTAAAACTCCTGTTACTTTACTTGGGTTTCTAATCGACCCACCAAAAATAAATTAGTGGCTACTCATAAATAAAATCTATCTACATATTAAGAATCTAAACATAAGTCGTGAATTGGTATGGGCCGAGTTAGATTTAGGTTTAACAATCCATTAGCCAAACCCTAGATGGTTCATCCAAAAATTTGGTCGCGACATGGTCGAATTTGGATATTGATATCGTATAATCAATGTCATGACCCGATCTTGGCGCTCAATCAGTGAGCGACGGCATAAAGGTAGGGTTTAGAGGTGATTAACCATGAGATTGTCCTCACGGTATGTAACTCCAAGGATACCATCACCTCATCCTTTGGGATTGGCGCCATTAGGTCTATTGGTCATTGTTGTGAGCTCTCCCAAACTCACACCTCGCGTGATAGTAAGATTTGTCATGACTCTACCTTGACTCCATTTTTTGGCAAAATAGCATAAAGGTAAAGTTTAGAGGTATTTGACTATGAAAGTTCATTCAAGGTACTTCCCCCCAATAAGATGTCATTACTTCATCTTTTTGTTGGGATCACAATCGCTTGAGCTTAGTCAATCATAACCACTAGCTTTTCTAAAGCTCATATTTTGCACGACGGGTAATTTTATTTTAAAGCTATATTAGACAACCTAAATAGTATCTAGGAGTCACCACTAGTCTTGTTTTGAGGGCTGACTAGAGCGCCCAATCGGGGGTTGGGAGTAGTCCCTTGGTACCTACGCAAACAAAGATCTAGAATTCGGGGACTTGGGTTACACTAATATTGCTATTAGCGCCCTCTTAGTATCTAACAGTCAATCTGTTATCTAATGTGATCATACATCTCTTTTTACTTTTTTGTGCAAATTTATGAGGTAAAGATGATCATGTATGCATGGTTCATTCATGCTATTCTACTCTAGTTTAATTGGAACAAGAATGAAACAAACAATTAATTGAAAGTTAGTGCGTAAAAGTAAACAGCCAAAATAGTTTAGGGAAAGTGAGTAAAGCCTACTTAGATGATTCTTAGTACAAGAAAATAAACCCACAACCAATTGGGCATTTATACAATAAATAAGAAACCCGAGACATATGTCGGGGAATGAATATTACAAATGAGAGGTTCGATTGGACATTGACCATTCATCGTCTTTGAGTCTTCGGGAGTGCCATCTCCATGGACCATCCTAATTCTAGTCTATTGCTAGAACTAAATTGGAAATTCAAAGGAACATTTTATATACACAATGCAAGCAACCAAACAAAACATCCAGGGCATTAGAAAGAAAGATCACCAATCTATCATGAACAGCCTTACGGTCAGCCTTTGGATTATACATGCAACGGCCTACCTATGACGTCTATCCCACTCATTTTAGCTACCAGCCACCATTTGTGTTCTCAAATGGTGACTAAAGTTAAAAGTCCCTAATGTGAGTTCTAAATGTTATCCCAAAGTAATCCACATGATCATGCACCGCACTTAAATTATACATCTAAAAGTCACATACAAAGTGCATAAGAAAGCATACCCACAAGCCATTTGAACTTATTTCTCAATCAATCAACCAATTGAGTGAGTTAACAATGGATCACTTATTCAGTCATCATGTGCCAAACACATCCACATATATTTCATGGCAAGCAAAACGATCAATATATTCTCATGCGATGCCCGAAATGATTTATGGACAATTGGCAAGAAAATGCGTTATTTCAAAAAGATTCGATAAAAGGGACATAATTTCATCGATGCTATGAAGCACATTTAGCCATCAAAGCTAGCTTGGATGCATCAAAGCGCACAACTGATCAAGCATCGTGGATGTTCTAAATATTATCCGAACTTTGACAAATTTTATGTCAAATTAAGATTTTTAAAGAAAGTATCGAATAGAGACATGCTTTTATTGAATCAAGAATCTTGTCTAGTAGTTAAGGTGAGCTTGGGTGCATTGAGGGTACAACCGATCAAGCATCACAAACGTCCTAAACATGAATCAAGAATTCAATAATGTCATGTCAATTTGTAATGCATAGAATGCCAAAAGAATTTTCCTATGAGCATCACATGGACTATCAAAATTTGGAATCACTTTGAAATTATGTTGGAAGTTAGAATTTCAAAACATTTACAAGTTTTGGATGAATTGTAAAAATTCCAAATCACCTCTTTATTTTGTGAAAATTTACAGTGACAAAGTATGACACGTTAAAAATAAAGCTCGAGAAGGCCTCGAGACCTAATTCAATACCCACAATTTTCTAAAAATTCAAGAATATTCAAGATTCGGGACTCTCAATGGCGGCAAGTCTCGTTTCTTAACCAAATATTAGTTAGGTATTCTTAATATTTCAAGTCCATATAGGTGTCAATTTAGTATGGACATGTAGAATTAGACTTTTTAAATTTCATATTTTCGCAAAATTGGCCAAAGCTTAAGGTGAATTACAGTAATAAAGTCGGATATATTTTATATCATATATGTACATTTTTTGTTTATATAAATAACATATCGTTGTAAATGAACTTAAAAGTTCACAACATTGGTAAAAATCTCCCGCGACACTTTTCCCCTATATATTTTTATTCTTTTTTTATTTAATTTTTGCTCTCATTTCAAATCATTTTCTTTATTATTTATTTTTCTCATTCCATCGTTCTCTAATAAAAAAATTTTAAATAGTAAACTGTACTAATATACCTAAGATATATTGAATTTATATTATAAGATGGAATTAAATTCAAATATATAAATAAAATTAAGATTAAATAAAAAAACAAAATTTTATTTTTGTTATTTTAAATTTCTTATATTAGTACTTAAACATTATTTATATTGAAATATAATTTTAATTTTGTTAATTTAATAAGTTTGCTATTTGAGAAAAAAATTCTTATTATGGATATTAAAAATCCTATATATTTTTATCCCACCTCTATGGGATAATTTCATATGACCTATATCTTTGTTATCTGACTTTATGCTGTTTTGAGCAAGTATTAAATACATGATAAATTTTATTCTATCTTAAATTTTATCAAAACACGGCCTTAGGATTGGGGTTTGGGGGGAGCGAATAGTAAACTACGGTTGCCCCCTGATCATCCGATCGTAGGTGAAATCCAATCCCATAGGCATTCTCTGCTTTCTCCATGTACCCATTGTACCGTTTGGAGAATAAAGATCAAGAAAAAGAGGTCGAAGGACAAGCAGTCTCCCCCCTTCTTTTTTCTCCCTTTCCCACTCACACGCTCTTTCCACGAAGAGCACGAGGGAGGAGAGAGGGAGAAAAAAACCTTGAGCGCTCAGTTCCTATTTTTCCTTCCTCCTTGAAGCTTCTCCATCATCTCCACCCACCATCTCCATCCACTACAAAATCCCACACACTCGAGAGACCTCATCTTTGCACACACAGATGTTCTCTGTTTTTTTTTTTGGGAGAGGACGTTCGGCAAAAAGGTTAACCAAGAGACTGGCCGAGATAGAGGGAGTGAGAATTTTTTCCCGCTCGCTGGAATCGCAGTCGCCTTCATCAGAAGTCCGTCATCACAGCGACCACCCGAACCAAGCGTCAGCCATGGATAAACCTTCGAGCGGGAGACCTCTGCCACGGTTAGCTCCTCATTCCCTTTCATTTGCTATGTAGATGTATTCAGTGTATCGTACGAAAAAATTGTAATGTTGTTTTGGCCAGAAAACGGCTGCCGCTCTAGAGCAAGTTTGTCTTGGTTGTCGCCGTACTACCGGCAGCGGCCAACGTGGTGGTCCGGTGGCAGTCAAGTTCGGGAAGAAGACGACGATCTCTTGGGAAAAAAAAAAAGATGCTGAGAAATAATATAAGTAGAGAAAATGAATTAAAAAAAATCAGAAAAGAAACAAAAATTAGGATCAGTGGCCGAGCTAAATTAGAGAGACGGGTTGGAGTTTCGGCTGAGATTGAGCGGGAATTTAGGAATTGGGCTTGAGCTGCTGCACAAATTGGACTGGGCCAAGGACATCATGGGCTCAAAAACTCCTGGGCTAGGTATACAAATTGGGTCAGATTAATCGGTCGTAAATTCGAATAGGGCCCTAGGGCCGGCCCGGATTTAGATCCAACCTGGACCCTATCGGTCCGGGTCAGACCAGTAATCGGACCGGGTTCTCTGACTCAGTCCGATGTCCATTTTCAGAATAAAAAAATTAAAAAATTTAAAAGTAATTAAAAATGTTGAAAATTTCAAAAAATTTAAAAAAAAGTTAAGACATTAGTTTTTGACTAGTCTCATTAGATTTTTAGTGTTAATTCTAGTTTAGAACTAATTTAGCATAAAAAATGAAAATTTTTGACAAAAAATTGAACCCAAAATTGAATAAACCTTTAGGGCTTTATGATTGGATTTTGAATACTTTCTTTATAGACAATCTAGGTTGTTATTTGTGCACTTTCATTTCGATTTCACTTCATTGTGCTTTTTCAATATATTGATTGATAATTTTTGCTTTTGGCATTATTTGCCCTATATTATTTTCAACGTGATTGATTCAAGAGAGTTTACACTAAATATTTTGAAACCTGTGAGGCTACATCATTTGTAAACATAAGAAGATGGTAAAAATTTGTATTTTGTTTGATAATGCCATTACTAATCTTTAAACTTTTGCAATATGCTTAATCAACTCCTGAAATGTTTTTGTTTTGATGAAATTGAGTCTTTGAACTATATAACACTCTGCTTTCTTCATGTTAGTCCTTCCATGAAAAATATAACCATCATCTTATGATTATTTTTTGACAACTTTGATACATAAAAGAATAGGTACTACGGTTTTCAAATTGGCTACTCTTATCTCGATTTGGCTTTTCAAGGTTCTAATGCATTGATAAAAATCCTATATTTTCTTCCATGTTTGATTGGAGAAAACAACACACTTAGATTAGGGAGAAATGACTTGCTCATTTAACTGGTTCGTATGGGTTCTGGTTGGGCTTGCTTGGACCTCAACCTCCTAAGGTCTTGCCTAAGCTCAAACTTGTGGGATTGGGCAAGTGCTTAGGCCCACCCAAAGAAAAAAAACCTTGGATAGGCCACACCCGCCCATTTAGCCACCTTTCTTTTTTTCTTTTTTCTTTTTTTAAACTTGCCAACTAAAAAAACATAGAAATGAAAAACAAATGAAAAAAAAATTGTAGGTACATTGTGTTATTTTATTTTATTACTTTACCTGTGAGTTTTATAGTATTTTAACTACTATATTAGAAATTTTGGCTTCTTTTTATCCTATTAATGTTTATAATTTCAATATCATAGTAATATTATTGATAAAACATATTTTATAATCTCTTTTAATTAAAATATGGGTTGGCCAACCCAGGCCTCAAGAGTCAAGGCCCTTATCCAGGGCTGACCCACGAATTGACCAGATCTGGAAACTTTGTCTAGGCCCACCTAATGGGCCTAAAAAATGCAGCCAAGCCTGCCTAGGCAAGCCGAACCATATGCCCATTGCTTAGGTCTACTCACACATGAAAATAGAGACTAAATAATTGATAGTTAAAAATATGTTGTTGTTGCGAAATTGAAAATCACTTACATATTTTTATTATTACTATTTCTCCAAACTTTTCTTCATCCTTTAATAGAACAACAACAAAGGGAATTAGACATAATTGCAATATAATCTATGCAACCTTTAAAAAGAAAAACCTTTTATTTCTTGAAAATTTTTATAAATGACTAGATTAGATGTATCATGTGAGGAGAAAGCACATTGATATGTGGCATTATTTTGTTTGAGATATTCTAACTAATGGTTATATCAAGGTCATGAATATTAATACAAAAAAATAATTCAAATGATATGTTGACAAAGGCCTTACCAATGGCCAAATCCAAGCATTGATTTGGTTAGTGTTTGCTGCAATTGAGTTTTACTCTACTAGGGGGAGAAGATTATATGTCTTATTCAAGCAAAGATGGAGATTTGTTGAGTATGTCTTGAATTCTCTATAGGCTTGGGTCAATATTAGGGCTTGGGAGAAGTATAAATATTGCTTTTATCAAGTTATTAGGTTAAGAAGCAAGACATAAAGAGTCTTTAGTTTTTGAGCATTTTTTGTAATCCTTGAATTTTCATAGTGGATTTTGCTTCTCCTCTCCCAGTGGTTTTTCCATTCTCCACATAAATCTGCGTGTTCCTTTATTCTTCTCAGTTTTACTTTTTCGTAGTTTTTGCATTAGTCATAACTGAGACATTTTTTGGATGTCTAAAATTATATGGTGAACACCAAAATTTGGAGGCTACTATTGGTTTGAAACGGGAAAAATGAACACTTAGAGGCAAGATCAAATGTCTGGCAAGGTTGGTTGGTTGTTTGACTAGGATGTAAAAGCTGGAAATTCAAACATTTCAAACACCATCCCTTCCTTGACCAGATGTTTGACTTAAACAGTATTTTGGTTGAGAGACTTTGGACATCCAAACCAGGTGGATGTATAAACGACCATGAAAAAACAAATAAACACCCGATTTCACGTATTTTGCTTATTATTTCAAGCCTAACTCAAAAGGAGTTTTTAAAGATATTAATAATTTGTAACATCAGCTAAGTAGTGAGCTGAGATAAAAGATTAGGTGTAGCAACAAAGATTCTCAGTAAGAAGGTCCAAAGAAAAAGGTTCATATGAATGCTTCAACTATTAGAGAGTGATACATATATAAAGTGTTATGGCAGTTTAGCTTGCAGAAAGCCAAACCAGTGACTACTAGGGGTGAGCGCGGTTCTCGGGTAGAACTGAGAATCGGAGGGTCCGGTTCGGTTCCCGGTTCTGGAGAAGTTGGTTCCGGTTCCCAATTCTCTTTTTTGGGAACCAAAACCGGTTAGGGTTCCTAAAAACCCTCAAATCAATTTTTTTTGTTTACCCTCAATTCAGTTCTCCTCTCTCTCTTGTGACTCGTTCTCTGCCTCTGCCTCTGCCTCGTCCTCAACGTCGCTCGCACTTGATGCCAATGCCGGACGCCGCTCGCCCTTGACGCCATCGCCGAACATTGCTTATCCTCGACGCCGCCACTAAACGTCGCTTGTCTCATCGTTGGATGCCCCTCACCCCCCGATGTTGCTCCCTCAACACTGTCACCCCCCACTCACCCCACCCCTCAGCCGCTGGACGCCGCTTGCCCTCGACGCCGCCACTAGACACCGCTCGATCCCCCGGTGGACACCCCTTGCCACTCGCCCAGTCACCCTCGACGCTGCTTGTCGCTCACTTAGCTGCCCCCGACACTGCTTGCCACTTGTCGCTTGCCCAGTTGCCCTCGACGCCGCTCGCTACTAGCCCAGTTGTCCTTGATGCCGCTCACCACTCGCCCAACTGCCCCCAACGTCGCTCGCTAATTTTTAAGCATTGTCAAATAAGCATGCTAATTTTGTAAGTATTGTCAAGTCTCTGTAATGTTGATTTCTTTGTGATTTCAAGTATTAAAATGTTTGAGGATGTTGCTGAGTCCAAGTATGTGCAAGTCTTCTGTTTTCTTCTTTCGTTTTTTACTTGATCAGAATTAAAAGATGCCTCTTCCGGTAAAAAGCATAGTCAGCATACTTGCCTGTGTTTATGTTGTTGCATTATATAAATTGCTTCTCTTAATAGACTGAATGTTTTGGTAAGAGTAATCAAACTTGCTTGATAAATCTGAGCCAAAGATATAAAATTTGCTGCCAAATTGGTACCAAACAGTTACAGTACTTGTTGTGATTTGCAGATGAGAAAAGGTGCTCGTGTGAAGTCTGTTGGTGTTGTTGATGTGAGTGCAGACACTGAATAGATCTGGTACTCCCATAATGGTACTATACACTAAAGTTTTTGATCGCACAAGAACTATGGATGATGTTTATGGTGCTTTTTATGATTTTTCTTGTATCCTGAAGTCCAAGGTATGAAAGTCAAAGACTAGAATGCATGTATTGCATTCTATTCTCATCGACACACATTCTCTTATCATATTTACTTTTAGTTATTATTTCTTGAAAATGTACTTGACTGTATAACCTGCGTGAGACTTGATCTACTAGAAAGAAACTGCCAATGTTCCCACTTTGTATATGTTTGTGTAACTTTGTAGTTGGCCTGCCTAGGACATGGCCAGCGACCAAACAAGCGAATCTTCCTAATGTCTTAGGGTTATTAGACCCCTTGCTGTATCTCTAGATACTTGTTACTGAGGAAATTAGTCCCCCTATTTAGCTCTAGGCAAGTAGAACATGAACTTTGGGGCTAGCAAGGGGTATACTGTGAGAACATGAAATGTTGCGGAATTTTTCCTTTTCTGCTCTTCCACTGCGAGGCAGAGCTTGCTTGATGATTAGTTATTATCACTTTTGACAGCAATAATCATTGATGCTTTCATTTGTAACCCACTTTATCCATCTCCTTGCCTTTCACGTATGATTCTTTAAATATACAAGTCCGAGACATTGCTCATTAGATAAAGTTTGGCTCTTGTAGGTTGACAAGAATGATCCTAATGCTACAAAAACATTAAGTAGAATCGAGACTATACAGAAGGCTTACAGAGATTCTAGCATCCTAAACAAAAGGAACTTGTTGAGGTTTGCATCTAGTCTGCATACTCTTTTTATTCAATTTCTATTTAGTAAATGTTCTGTATTCATCCTTTTTGACTTCATAGGTATCAGGAGAAGTAGTTAAGGTGAGAGATGCACTTATCCAAATTGTGTTAAGGTTGCGGGATGATGTTCTCAAATAAAAGGATGGAGGTCATAACCATTCTGTGGCCGCTGACTCTTTTGGCAACAATCACTCAGTGCCTTCTGCCTTGCCTTCAGTTTGTCATGTTCCTTCATTGAGTTATGATGAAAAGGCTGATATTGGAAGTGGCTTGGGGATGCTCTCTTCAAGTAGCCTTTATGGATATGGATTTTTGTCGGTAAGTGTTGGCTTTTTTGTTATGTATGGAATATTTATTGCTAATTATTATGCTCAATTTTTCCACTTCTGAAACTATTAGTGATTTTTTTTTTTTTGGAGGAACTTACTTGTATTTCTGACAAGCTACTGTGAATTGATAAATGATATGGGTGTATTCCTAATCTCCCTTAAAGTTGCATGGTCAAAAGGCTCAGAACCTTTAATGCCTGCATCAACTGCTCATTGCATATCTAGCCATGCCATTGGTATAATTTGAATATTTTGTTTCCCAGAGAATAACTCTGACATTACAAGGCTCATTTTTGCCATCTTGTCATTTCTTGTATAATGTTTCTTTAACTTTTTAACAAACCAAGCTGATGTGTTCATGAATAGGTGAAGAATATAGCAATGGAGATATTGGATTTCTATGAGAACCAGACATCGATCACATAAGAGAGAGTAAATGCTGCGGTAAGAACTTTCGGTGCCACATCAATCACCGGACGTAGGGTTTTCTCTAGGTCGAATTCGGTTGTTGAAATTGTATAAGCAACGGCTGCTAAGTCTGTATCAAAAAAGCTTTAAACAGATCGGTGCTTATATACTCGTACACACAAATCTGTATATAAGTATCTCCGTCTTGAAAGTGAAACGGCCCCCAGAATTGTCGATAGAGCCACCGTTAATGATGATTGTCATAAGAACTTTTACTGTATAGAACCTGCTTTGGAGACATGAAATCCATCCTGAAGTAATGGATCTGCAAATATTAGCCTGACTCCAATCAGTTTGAGGAAGTATGGAGATCGTGGAAGCACTGCTTGCGGATAAAGTTATTTGGTTTGCGATCTTTTCCAATTAATTGGAGGACGTCTTTTTTGTTATGCATAATAGCAAATGATCACCGGAATTTATTTTTTCTTAGCTCCTAATTAACCCATAATAAATTAATGGCAATTCTTAAGTTCAAGATTTGGTGAATAATAAAATTAAAAAAAAAAAACCAAGTTACAATTGGTTGAGCTTGGTAGGGGTTATGCTACGCAAGGAGAATCTTTTGTATCTGCTTAGCAATCCGTCAAACCCTCATAATTTCACTTTAGGAAGTTCACAACAATAAGTAATTTATGTCATGCCTTGGCTATCTTTGGATTTGGCAGGATTTCATGTCGAACAGCGATGAAAGTATAAGGTTGAAAAGTATAATGGGAGAGAGAGAGGTATCCTTAATAAAGTAGATGTGCAGAGAGAGAGAGAGAGAGAGAGAGAGAGAGAGAGAGAGAGAGAGAAGTATCCTTAATAAATTAGAATTCCAACTAGCTAAGATTGCATAGAATTATGGGGGCGGGGGGAGAGTCTATTTTGCGAGAGAGAGAGAGAGAGAGAGAGAGAGAGAGAGAGAGAGAGAAGTATCTTTAATAAAGCAGAATTCCAATTAGCTAAGATTGCATAGAATTATGGGGGTGGGGGCAGAATCTATTTTTGCTGGGATGTTAGTGCTACGTTGCCCCCCTCGCATCCGTTGATCTTGTTCTTCAGGCTCTACGACACCAGAACTCCGAAATTTGCTTCACCAGAGCCTCGCAACGCGCCAACATATTATTGCTGTTCCGTGCGAAACGCCTCCACAGCTTTCCTGATAAATGTCCGGCTGGTCCACACTGAGGGGCAAGGTCAGCCATCATGAATAGCCTAAGTTTCTTCATCTTTTTGAACGAGTCTGCATTCGAGATCAAGTCTTCTATATCAACACTGTCTAGTTTAATGCCTTCAATGGCATTTGTTCCCTGTTAGGGCAAGATAATAATTATTATACATATTGGGAGCACTTGAAAATAAGCAGATATGTAAACTCTTCCAGAAAATAATTAGTCTTAATTTTAAGAATAATGTTATAATTTGTGTTAAATTCGTGCTAGTCAAAAACCATTATAACTTTGACTAAATATATATATATAACACTAGCAGTTTCTGAACGAAGATACATTCATCTCATGATGAAATAACAAATGAGAGGATTTTATGCTAGGTTATTTAACGATCTGTTCGATAATAAACACTGTCAGTTTAAGAAAAAAATTAACAAAGCACGAAGTAAAGAGCGTGAACCCTAATAGGCAAAAATAAAAATTGCATTTGCGTCTCTCCTAATTATGCAATCTAACCGCATGTAAATGCGAGTCCACAAAAAGAAGATACACATGGGTGCTCGAATTGATTTTTGCTTTCAGGACATGCATAAACTCTTACCGAGTTTTGACTAATCACTTGTAGAGCATCCTCACGATGCCATATTCGACTTCGCTTGCTGGGGTTTTCAGGGCACTCTTGAATCACAATTTGTCTACCCATTTCTTGAAACAAATCATGCATCCATATTTTGTTATTTTCATCAATGTATATAAGCGACTTTTGAGCTAGAATATCAATCCCACTAGAGGCATAGACACTACATTGTTCTAGGGACTTGATGATCACTTCTTTGTCATATCCATTTAGAAAACATGCGACATCAAGAAAAATCGTTCTCTCGTTGGCCTCTAAGCTGTCGATGACAATTTTCAGTATGTCATGAACCTTTGCCTGAGGGATTTCTTTCAATCGATCAAAAGCTCTTTGCCATTCTTTGACGCTTTTGCTACTCAAGAAAGAGCCCATCACAGTCAGCACCAAAGGAAGGCCTTTAGAATAACTCGTTAAGCAATTTGAGAGCATCCTATAGTCGATTTTTGGATATCTTTCTTGGAATGCATTCCAACTAAAAAGCTCGAGAGCTTGATCATCATTTAGTGCTCTTACCTCATAGATATCCCCGCATAGACCGATTAAGTTTTCTTCGCGTCGAGGGATCAAAATGACTCTACTCCCCAAGCCAAAGTTCATTGACTTGATCAGGTGGCTGAGTGGCTCCGACAACCCTTCAATATCATCAAACACCAAAAGAACCCTCTTGTTGTGAAGCTTACTCCTCATCAAATTTATCACTTCATGAATATCATTGCCAATTTCCGAATCTCCATTGCCGAGAAGGTCACCAAAAAGTGTCTCTTGCATTTTGTGGAGGCCCTCTTGGCTCGATATATCCTTCACATTTGCAAGAAAGCAACTTCGATCAAATTGATCTGCAATTCGATAGTACAGAGCTCTCACAAGTGTAGTCCTTCCTATTCCACTAGTGCCGGAAATCCCCACAATTCGGACCTCCTTAGCTTCTAATTGGAGTAAGGAGTACAATACTTGCACTTGAGAATCTAACCCAACTGGATGGAAAGCAAGCAGGTCTGTGTGTGAGCAGCTCAATCTTCTTGAGATTTTCTCCACAACGGATCGGATGAATTCAGCTTCAAGTCTGCAAATTGTCAACAACTAAAGGTGTGATTGGTTATCCGTGCTCATAAAAGTGAAGAAAATATCAACAAGGTTATATTCTCAGTCTAGCGTATTGTCCACCTAATCTAAGTTACTAAAAGGTACCCAGAGAGAGAGACAGACAGAGAGAGCTGGGTGTGGGGGGAGGGCAATAAAAACACAGAAGAGAAAACAACTGGAAGCTGAACTTTCTTTCAAGCCTTAGCTAGGTACCACAGTCCAAACAATACAAAGACAGACAAGAAGTTCTTTTTCTTTTCATTTTTGCATTTGACAGACGTATCATTCCATAGTGGAGAGTTTTGGTGGTGAAGGGAAGGGTTGCATTACTGCTAGGGTTTACCATTCATAGGCCGTTTAAGATGTCTGGACTTGCCCATTTTCATTTTCCTTAATATTAACGAAAGCAAGCATGGGACTTCTGATAACCTCCTATAGAAATTGAAGCTCATATGCATTGGAGTTCACCCACTTGTATGTTTTCAACAATGGAACTCAGAGTAAGTGAGGGAAATGATGCATGAAGGAAATTGGCAACGGAGAAAATCATTGTTCACTTGAGATTTCTTTATGCTTGAGGGAAGAAGTGAGGAGATTAAATTTTTTTATTTAGTTATGAAATATAAAGTACGAAATGAGAGCTAAAACTGGAGAAAAGGGACATTTTTCTTCTCCTTTAATGTTCAACAGAAGGTTATTTATCATTTTATTTAGCTGAACACTTCTAATTTGCTATGTATGGAGGAAACCAGATATGCAAAAAAAAAAAAAAAAATTAAAATCAAGAGTAAACTCTGATACACGCTAAAAGAAAAAGTTTCTTTATAAAAGATAAACAGTGTCAAGGAGTGCAACTTTTACAATCACAGTAACACAAAATGTCACTTCTTTTTTTCTGCAAGCTGTTATATAAAAAATGCATATAAGAATACTAAAAGTGCCAAAAGTTTCATAAGATGTTTACTTTAGTTCCAAAAGTTTTTACTGGCTCACTTAAATGCATTTGGTGAAAAATTTCAGCCAAAAAAATTGTGTGGCCTTTAAGATCAAAAGTTTTTTTTTATGGCATTTAAATAAATAAAAAGATGGTATAAATGGATCGATAAAATGATGTTGCACAATCCAACATGGCTGGGTTGTGCAGAACGATGTCATTCACTTTGAAGTTCTTTCATCATTATCTCAATTCGTACGGTGACTCCTTCTCATTGCCATTGCTTGCTCGCATGTTGTCTCTATCACTCTCACTTAGTCAAGTTTGTCATCCTCTCTCACTTACTCAATTGGCTAGCAAAATTAGGGCTCAAGCTTGGAGGGGAAATATTCATCTTCTTCTTCACTTTGTTGAAATGAATTTGAGCTGCTTGTCATGCTCCTGCTCCTTCCATTTGCAAGATTGAGTTGTTAATTCATTTTATGTTGTAGAATGAAGCTCAAAAATCGGAATGTAAGGCACAATTCGTAGAGATGGAAATCAAATGATGCAGAATGTATGGGATGAGATGACAAAAGAACTTCAGAGTTGGAAATCTGCATTGGTCCATCGAGTTGTCCATCTGCATTGGAGGCAAATCGAATAGGGTTTCAATTTGGGGTTGTGGTCAACTTAGGGTTTTCAATATGGGGATTTCCTTGTAAGTTGTGATTTAGAGTTTATATTTTAGGGCAAAACACATAGAAGACATTGCTTGGGGCTATGTATGTTGACTGGGCACCCCGGCAAGCCACATCGGATTACATAATTAATAAAAAAAATGGCTACGTTATATTTCTAACTACCCAAATCAGAGTTGGTACTTAAATGATCGATTTTTTTTAATTAAAAAAAAGTGACACTTAGTGATTCGGAAGAAATTTTCAACCCTAAAATAAGCGTCATACGAAACTTTTAACACTTCTAGGTGCATTTGGTAACGTTTCTCTTCCCATGAATTATTTCTATTCAGAAATAGTTTTTTTTTCATTTTCTTCCTAGGAAAAAAGAAGCAATTTTTTTTAAAAACTTTTTGCTTTTGTTCCAAATCTATTCCCTTGTCAAAAAAAGCAATTTTGAAGAGTAGAAAAATTAACTAACGTTACCAAATAGATTATATTCTTTTCCTATTCTTGAGAACCAAAGAACAGGAAAAAAAAAAAAAGGATGGTTACCAAACATCTCCTAAGTACCCTTATCCCATCAAAAAATGTAGATTAAAGGATACTACAATGTCTATGTTAAATCTCTTTGATGAGCCAAACAATGGAGTCGGAGTCTTGGTCTAGGAAAGTTCAATTCCCAGTAAAAGGGTGATAAACATTTCCAATTATTACCACCGGCCGTGGTAGCTCTGCTGGGTAGGCTCCTGCCTTTGAAAGGAAAGGTCAGGTGTTCGAAGCCCCTACAACTGCGTTGCAGGGAGGTTGGCAGACCATTAGGTGTATTACATGTAACGCCCTGGTGGTGGGTCTTGGACTAGCATCATTTGAGGGTTTACGTGGCAGCTGTTGGCCAAAGCGATTTCTCCGGCACACAAAAAAAAAAAAAACATTTCCAATTATTCCACTGCCCATAGACCAAATGATTGGCCTTTAAGATTAAGATTTGTTGTTTCCTGGACAAAGTAAGCAACTTCCTTTAGGAAATTTCTCAAGCAAACACTAAAAAAATGGGAGAGAGTTAGTACCTGTTTCCGAGAGACCAACCGGTGAGATTGCCGGCTTTTCGGAGAGCATCCCTCCACCTCCGGACCTTGTCGGCATTCTCTAGCCCAAAACTCTTCTCACTTTGGCCAATCCGCTTGAATCGTCCGGACTGGTTGCGCACCTCTTTAGGGTCGACGTCCCCAAAAATGAGGAACACGAGCTGGCCTTTCTTTTCCTTGCACTCAAGGATCTTATCCAGCTCCTCCAGGCACCATGGTGAGGAGGCGTAAGTCTGAGAGATGACGACGATGGCGCTCCTCGACTGCTCAATTGCTTCATTGATTGCCGGTCCGATCTCTAGTCCTCTTTCCAAACTGAGGTCGACAAAGGCCCTTATCTTGTTCCGCTCAAGAGCGACGCGAAGATGGCTCACAAAGTTACGTGTGTCGGCCTGTTTATAACTGATGAAGGTATCGTGACTGCATCGACGGATGGAGGAGGGGGGCAAGAAGAGTTGTGGTCTGTCTTTGAGGCTATGTTTGAGAGAAGAGAATTGGAGCAGAAAGAAAGAGATGGGAGGCTTTTGCAGTAAGAATTGCGATGCTCTCTTGTTAAGGAGGCTTGGATACAATGTAGGGGGAGAAAATGGAGGGAAAAGGCTCTTGAGATGGCCAAGTTGGATCATCATCTTACTAGAATTTGCCATTCAAACACCCGCAAAATCAAAGTCAAGAAAGAGCTGTACCGAGTTCATTCACAATGCAAGCTAGCCTGACTTATTTATAATAGATATTTAAATTGTGAGCGCCCGCTCACGCAAGCACGCAGGCGTCATTTCGTTCCTTTTTGTCCGTTTTCCCACCTGTCCGGTTTCTCTGACCCCTTGCTTTTTTGTGTGTAGGGAAATAGACTAAGTACAAGCAAGTTGAGATGGTGACATTGTTTTCTTTTTCCTTTTTCCTTTTCCAAGAAAATTCTACGAGAAGAAAATTTAAGGATATCCAAACGGTCAGAAGCATCATAAATCTATCCCCTCTGGACAATTTGCTCAACAGCTACTTTTTCGGAGCCCCACCCTCCACTTTTTGCCAGGTTCTGTGTTGCATTTGTCCCAAGGTGACACCCCCTCCACTCCCACTACAAATTGCAAGACAAACGTCTATAGTGATGATTATGACCACGGAGAGAGTGACTTGAAATCATTATCAAGATAAATGTATTATTTAATATGTAAATACTTTAGCATTTCTCCTCACATATAGGCTGGACTATTTGTGAACTTTTAGAAGTTTCACAAAATCTCACTTGCTAGTGGCAGGAGACCACACGCACACACACATAATGAGCATATGTAACCCTGGTCAAGTGATGGTTGATATGAATGGCACATGAAATTTGACTAACATAATGAACATACACGCGAAAGGGGCAAACAAAATTTGGGTTTGCTTCCATGATAAAAATTAATTGGGAACAGAGAATTGTGTGATTTTTGTATATATAATAATGAAGAATACATGAGCTTATTTATACATTTTACAAAATAACGATCTAACGTAACATAAGATTACAATAGCAATTATAAATAATTAGAATCAATCAAGAATATGCATAATTAATGTAAGTTAATGTATAATCCTAAAAGATATGGAAATCAAGGGAGATATACAGAATTTCTAAATATATATTTAACATTCTTCAAGCTATGACATCCATCATTTCCCCTAAATTTGCAATATAAGCGTTTATCATGATGGTTATACTTGTATCATTATAATTGATGGGATAATTATGCTTATGTTTTCAGAAAGGACACGAAGTTTATGGCCTTGAGTTGCACATGGTACCTGAATTTTAAGTTTCATATGTGAATTAATGGTATTTCGTGTATGGAGGGAGGGGAGATATTGGAGAAACTATTACATGATTATTGTATATATGATAAATTGAATCTGGCATAGTAAAAATGATAGGTCTCATAGGGTCCAAAGTGAATCCTATCATGACAGTGCTCATTTAGCTCAGAATATGTACAATACTTTGTTAGGTATTATGTTGTCATTTAAATATTGTGCGCAAATTAAACTGTAGATCTGTTCTTTATAGTTTACTAGATTTACTCTAAAGTACAATTATAGTAGCTCTTAGGTGAAGTCTTGTGATGGTTAAAAATTGTCCAGCACATCTGACTTCTATGTAATTTCTACCAAATATTATGCAAGGAAAGCTTTTAATCTCCGACCTGAATGGTCATCATCTGCAAATATCGTGCGATGTGCATTCGTTTTTTTTTTTTTTTCTTAACAAAAAATTAATCAGGTCATCGACAAAAGCAAGCATGTGGTTAGGGGTTGTCCACGGCGGATTCCCTATTTTCCTTGATTTCCAAATGTCATTGACCGTCCTCTCCCTCCTCTCTCTTCCCTGCGAACCACACCAGATGTAAAAGATCCAATCCTAGCAAATTAGCGCACGTGTACCTCACAACTTTACACGTAAGGGATCCAATCCTCGCTGCTCTATGTGGCGGGTGGGAACATAACGATGCACCTGTCGCTTCCTTTTAAGAAGCTTTCAAGTACTAAAGCACATTGGACCAAAACAAAAGGAAGTACGAAAGCTACCTTCAACAAATGCAGCTTTTTTTTTTAATAAAAAGAATTACTAAAAACTTGAAACTGCGCTGATCACGTATTTATTCACAACATTTTTTGTAATAATAACAACGCCAAACCATACATGACACATATATTCTAAACATTTTCTTGTGAAATAAAAAATCACAAATTTGCACATATATAACACATTTACCATTCTGTCAAGATTTCATTAGACAATCTTTTAACAAAAACGTCATTTTATTTCATTCAAGTTACAAGGGCTTTATCATGTCAACACTAGTTGCTTTCTAAAGTTCAAGTAGGTAAATTTTTAATGATATTCATCGATAGAACCTTCATGGAGAAGGGTAAATAAGCCATACAAGTATACGTTTTGTATTTTTCATATCACAAAAAAAAAAATTAAAGATAAATGTTTCACAGTAAACCATTGGAGTTTGCCCTAATAGTCATCCTTCTCACTTGGAAAGTGAAAGATGGGGAGTTTGAATTCCTACCTTTTTAGAGAGAGTGGGAATGATTTAGCTTCAAGTATGAGTTTTACTTTCATGCCTTACAATGAGGTAAGACAAAAGTCTGATAATGAGAATTAGAATAGAAGTATAGTAGGACCGACATAAAAAAAAAAGTGTCACAATTATAAAGTTTAAGGGTTTTTGACTATTTTTACACTTTTTTTTATTATAAATGATTTTAGAAAGTTTAAAAAATATAATATTTTTTATGAAATTAGTTATTGCCCCCAATCTATCATATAATAATGAAAGTCCACTTTTCAACAGGAAAATCGCCATATTAATTAAAAAATTATTTTTTTTTGCAAATAAAAGCATGCGATTAAATTTTCCAACAAGTAAAATTCAGATGAAATTTTCCTAGAGTCTCATATTAAATAAAAATATTTAATTATATTGTGATATTTTATACATGTAGGAAGATAGGCCATGCACAACAATTGTGAGAAATAGGAAAATGCTTTTTGGTAAAACATTTTCAAAAAATACGATTAGTTTTCCTTTGTTTGATATTATATGATTGAAAATGTTTTTTGATGTTTGAATATTATTAGAAAATGATTTCAATTTCACAACTTTTTTTTTTGGTAAAGGTAATATGATATAGATTTTACCAAATGAATATACAAAGAGAGGAAGCCCGGCACCAACAAAGCAAACACTCAAAAGACAAAGGAGTCAAGAGAGTGTAGGGGTATCAATTTCACAACTTTATTTCAAGCAAAAAGTTATAATTTTTATTTTTAAAAAATCAAATTTTTAATTATTTTAAATTTTGTTCTCTCTTTCTCTTTCTTTTTCTTTTTCCTTTTCTTTTCATCTTCTCCCTTCCTTCACAACTACTGGCCGATGACGGCCATAGGCAAGCTTTGCCTCTTCGAGATCAAGCAAGTTGCAAGCTCATCGGCCTCAGTGGAGCCCAAGCTCATTGGGATTGGTGAAGCCGTGAGCTCGCCAACCTCGACGGAGTCAGAACTCACCTGGATCTAGCAACCCCAAGCTCACCAACTTGCTTGGATCCAGCAAGCCGCAACGGCCTCAACAAAGCTCAAGCTAGAAAACTCAAGCTTGCCTAGATTAGTCGAGCTGCAAGTCGTCGACCTTGGCTGAGCTTAGGCTCACCTGGATCTTGCAAGCTGCGAGCTCATTGGCCTTGATGGAGCTCGGGTTGGCAAGCTTGGGCTCGCCTAGATCGGCTAAGCGCCAAGCTCGCCAGCCTACGTCTTGGCCTCTCGTCGGACTGTCGACGATTCTTGTGACAGTAGGGAAGAAAGGGAAGAAGGAGAAATGAAAAGAAAGAAAAGAGAAAGAAGAAAAAAATAAAATAAAATAAAATAAATAATAATAAATAATTTATTAAATAAATAAATTTTGATTTTTTTAGAAATTTATTTTATAAGAATAAATTTTTTATTAATCAAGTACCCTACGACTAAGGAAACATTTTGGAAAATGTATTTCCAGTTCTTTTAATAGGGAACTCGTTTCTTAGAATTTTAGTTTCGGTAGGGAAATATTTTTCGTTAACTAGGAAAACATTTTCCATTGGCTCATTTTCCAAAGCGAACCAAACGCCGATAAATGAGGAAAATGTTTTCCAAAAAATATTTTCCACAAACAAATGCACTTGTTTCTTTTTTCCAAGAAAATTTTAAGCGATGAATATCTTAGACCATCAATATAGTCACGAATATCATAAATATATATATAATAATACCGAAAGTAACAAAATTTACTCCTTACGAATAAGAGGATATTTATGCTAACAAATTTAAGTAACTATAACTATATCAGGCAGGAGAAGTTGTACAGTAGAAATAAAAATATGCAAACATTTCCACAAAATAATAAATCAGAAAAGTTGACTTTGTCGCTTGTAACTAGACTGACATTTGTGCGAAACAATGTATTTTGTTATAGAAAATATCTAGATAATTACTGACATAAATCAATACCACTACCACATTAAGAGCGAATTCTCTTCCGCAAAACTTTTTAAGAGAAATCTCATGGCAAATAAAAGAATTACTGAAAAATAGTGGGATAAAGGCTACAAGAGCACATCTTCTGTTATTTCTCCTATTGCATGAAGTTTAAGTGGGCAAGATTTCGAGAGAGTATAACTCATTGCTCTTGTGTCTTTTTTGGGCTTTTTTTAATTTTTATTCAGCATAAATTTTTTAAAATATCTTTTCATTTCATCATAATTACACTATTGCTTGAATTATAAATATCTTTTCATTTTAATTTATTTCCTAAACAATAAAAATATGGATATATTTTTATTAATATCTTACTTTCTTGGTCTCTATAAATATTAAGATAGTTTGATTTAAGCATATTTTTTATTATGATCTTCATAATAATAAAATAGAACCTCATTTAGAGTTTTTTCGAGTTAATATTCCTACTTTTCTAATTTCCTTATTTATAAAATTAACTAATTCTAATTATGAAAAGGAGAAAACAAAAACTTGAAAATTTTGTGTATCTAAAAAAATTAGGAACATGATTTAAATTAATAAAAGTACAAGAAATCTATAGATAAATTAATATCGCCATTAAAATATTCTTATTAAAAAAATTTCTTTTAAAATTAGGGTCAATAACACGCAAAACCTCAAATTGGTACACTTGGAACAATTCATCAAAAACTATTTTTTTTACCATGAAAAACCTCAAAGCCGGTACATTTATGATAAGTTTACCCTCTGTTAGTTTTTTTTTAATTTTATTGTTAAATTACTGAGTTAAATTACACATGATATTTGACGTGTGTACTAGTTTTGAGTTTTTTGTAGTATTAATCTAGTTTAACGAAAACTAATTGAAAGTAACTTTGTAATAAATGTACTAATTTGGGGTTTTTGATGAATAAAAAATTAGTTAGAGATAAATTTATCATGAGTGTACCAATTTGGGATTTTTGTGGTAAAAAAATTAGTTTTGATTAGATTTGTTATAGGCATACCAATTTGTGGTTTTGCGTGGTATTAATCCTTAAGATAAAGGAAAATGAATTTGATATAACTCTAAATGAGTCTATATTTTTACTGTTATAGAGATCACAAGTTAGAATATACTAAAAATGGAACTATAGTAATATTAGACCAAAAAGGAAAAAAATAATAAAAAGACAACATTTTTATTTTATTTTATTTTGGAAATGGATTGAAATGAAAAAAAAAATCTAAAATTTGAGTACTTGGTATAGAAAACTTGTGAATATTATTGAAGGATGGTTTCACTTTGTTATAAAAAAGTTGAGGTCATAGATTGTAGAGGCAAGCAAGTTTTTAGGGTAAAACTATGAGTCAGAGAATCAGATTGGCAAGAATCAGTTTGGTTCCAAGTTATGTAAGATAGATTTCACGTTCCAAAAATTAAAGAATTGGTTATGACAGATAGGTTCCAAGTGGAACTCAAAAATTGGAACAAGTCTTTATGTTTTTCTTGTTCCACATCTTCATCGCATTCGATTATGAGTGTGTAATTTGGAACCATTAATATGAACTTCCATTTTCAACCCATGACCGAGACTTTTATCTTCTTGTATATTATTCGCGTATTTAAATATGAGTTGTGGTCAATGGATTGTAGAAATGAATTATGACTATTAATAGTGATAATTTATTGCAATCATTCAATTAATAATACATATAAAAACTTAGATAAACCTTGAAATTGCTGACAAAGTAAACTCCATGTTACAAACTATGCATGGCAAGTTTTCTGGTTTTAAAAATTTGGGAATTGATTTCAATGGGACAAGTCCTAGATGAAACTTAAGGCTACGCATGACAACGTTTCTTGGTTGGAGAAGAGTTTTATTTTTTTTTTTATTTTTTTAGAAATAGTTATATTTTATTTCTGTTCTGGGAATAATTTTTGAGTAAAATAAGATGTTTAGTAACTATACAAAATTTATACTTCAGAAATAGAAAAAAAAAAAACAGAAATGTGTTTGGTACGAAACATTTTTTTTTTTGTATTTATTCGTTTTTTTATTCTTGCTCATGGATTGCCGACCGCCGATCGCCAACCACCGTTGGGTGGCTCTAGGTAGCGGTAGCGGCTTGCGGTTGGAGGTGGCCATGACAAGAGAGAGGAACAAAAGAAAATAAAAAAGAAAATTGACTTATTTCTAGAAATTGTTCTCGAGAACAATAAGCAACTTTTTTTTTCTTGTTTCTATTCCAAATCTATTCATGGGCTGACTTTCTATTCTGAGGAACAGAAAAATAACTTGTCGTTATCAAACGGATTTATGTTCTTTTTTTGTTCTAGAGAATAAAATAATAGAAATCTAGAGAAATATAAACATTCCCATTCGCTGCCTAAATCTTTTGAAACTACTTCTCTTGCTAGATTGAAGAAATTAAAAAATTTAAGAACTACATTAAGTATTTACAATTAATTCAAGAATTACATTAGATGATGTAAATGTTCAATGATAATATTAAATGTTGAATTGAAACTTAATGATTATTTGTGTTATTTTTCCCACCGAAGAAGTCACGTTTGGGCCACAAGGGATGCGCCTGGCTCAAATGATCACTGACTTGTGGATTAATTTGAACTGGCAATGAAAGTAGCAAAGTCAGTTCGGATCTCGAGTCCTTTCCGTCGCTTCAATCATTTGTCTATCCTACAGATTGCATGGTCTACCTGCTATCAAGATATGCAATCATTAGTCCTATTGTTAGAATCTTTGATCGTCCTGGAAAATACGTTTTTATTAATTTAGATGACGTCAAGCCGCATTTTCTATAAGCCGCCTTATAACTTTTCCTTGCCTTTATTTCTTTTTGGTCTAACCCTATCTCTACTTTAAGTAATGCTGCATGATGTGTCATCGCAATGCCACAAACAAAATCAATTGGCCGCAAATAAAATTAAATGGCCCCAAAGGATCGGTGCTGGGACCATCCCTTTTGCAGTTGTTGAGGTATCGTCCACATCTGCTGTTGTCGATGCTGGGACCATCCTTTTTGCAGTTGTTGAGGTACCAAAGGATCGGTGCTGGGACCATCCTTTTTGCAGTTGTTGAGGTAGAATGCGTTTGGTAACGTTTACGTTCAAAAATTATTCTGGGAACGAAAATAGAAAAAAATGTTTATTACATTCTGAACAATTTTTGACCAGAAAAGATGTGTTTGGTAAAAACTTGTTCCGAGAATAAAAATGAATAGAAATACGTTTGGAAAATTTATATTCTTTTTTTGTTTCTTTTAATTTTTTAATATTTTTATTTTTATTTTCTTTATTTTCTTTATTTTTTATTTTTTCTTCTTTCGGCCGGTCGCCGCCGGCCTCCGGCGACGGGCTGACGGGGTCGGCAACCTCGCCTAGATCCGGTGAGGCTGAGCCTCGCCAAGGGCCGGCGACGATCAACCTCGCCGGGGGTCGGCAATGCTCCGACGAGGTCGCCGACCCTCGACGGCATCGTCGGCCCTCAACAGTCGATCACCGTCTATGGCCGAGGCCGACAACCGGCCAAAGAAAAAAGAAGAGAAAAGAAAAAGAAAAGAAAAGAGAGAGAAGAAAAAGTGTTTCTTCAAAATTGTTTTAGAACAAGAAATAATTTTTTTTTGTTTCTCATTTCTGTTCTTTTTGTGTTTCGGGAACAAAAAATCCTATTTTGAACAAAAATGCAAACAAACACATTCTTGTTTTTTTTTTGTTCCCGGGAACAAAAAAACAAAATTTATGTTCTTAAACAGAAAAAAGAAATGAAAACATGCAGCCCCGTACTATCCACGTCCCTTAAAAACAAATTCTAAATACTTTTTATGCTCACGTGATTTTTCTCTATCTATTAATTATTGTGGATTAAATTTTCTAGAAAAAGATTGTCCCAAAAGTCCTAACTTTACCAATTTAGTCATTAACTTTTAATTTTATCAATTAAGTCCTAAACTTATCACATTTTATTAATTAAGTATAATTGACCAATTTTGGCTGAAATTACTAGCGTAGACACCGGCTATCCAACGCGACATGACTGATATTGACATTGACATATTTTAAGTACTTTTACGATTTTTTATTAATTTTTTCTTTTAGTTTTCCTTTTTTTGCTTTTCTTCTTATTTTCCTTTTGTTCTTTTTTGTTCTTTTTTATTTACTATGACAAGTGAGGGTTGTGGCCCTTGGCCGACTGACTTGCCCAAATTTGGGCCTCGCTCGCAACTGTGGGATTGTGGCTCTTGATCAAGCTGTTAAGGAGGAAATTATTGGTGGAGATGCAAGGAAGGAGTGGAATAGGGTATCAATAGCTTCATCGAAGAGGCTAGCTTGAACATAGGTCTTGACAAGGAAATCGATCGATCAAAGGAGGAGAGGGGGCCGATCCAGCATAGCAAGAGAATCAAGCAAACAAGGAATAGCATAGCGTTGTGTGACATGGAAGGAGGCGATGAGGCTGGAGAAGATGAAATTGAGGCGGGAGTGGGAGGGGGATGGGGAGAGGATGGAGATGAGGGAGGCAAAAGTAGGAGGGTCGACAGGAAAGCCACAGGAATCCAGGTAAAGAAAGAGGGAGAAGGCAAGGCCGATATGGTGCTTAAGCTGGTTCACAGCGATGACGGCGGAAGCAGGAGAGTCGAATTGGGGAACATCAAAGTTGAGGAGACCAGCGAAGGCATAGAGGAACTTGGGTTTGGGGAAAGAGGAGGAGGAAGAGAGGTGCTTCTTGGTGCACCTTACAATTGCAGGGGTGGCAACCCACACCACCAACTATTGAGGAAAAGTACCAAAAAAGTTCTAAATCTTTTGTATTTATGCCAATCAAGTCATAAACTTTTCAATTGAATCAATTAAGTCTTAAACATTTTCAATTTGGTACCAATTCAATCCATCTGGCCATTTTAGACTGAAAATTGTTGATTTGAACGTTGACGCTAATGTGGACAATTTAAAATAATTTTCTAATAAATTTTCTAATTTTTTACCTTTTACTTTTTATTTTTTGCCCTTTTCTTTTTCTTTGGATTGTGGTCGGTGAGAGCAAGACCATGTACCCCTAGCGAGGACCGCCTTGGCATCTGGCAATGGTCATCCCCTCGCTAGACACCCTCGCTAGTCCTCATTTGTGGTTGGTCGCTAGCCATGGACGGAGCCAGCCACAATCCAAAGAAAAAGAAAAGGGAAAAAAAAGGAAAAAAAATTAAAAGTAAAAGATTGAATATTTATTAAAAATTATTTGAAAATGTCCACGTCAGCATCGATTGTGCTATGTAAGATAGTCGACATCTACTTAGCAATTTCTAATCTAAATTGGTCGGATGGATTATGGCATGCTCAATTATCTCTTAACCTAGCTATGTTAGGCTCTTTAACCATTGTTGTAACTCACCATATGTATGGTAGAATCGTAAGCATAGAATACGACCCTAATTAAAATGCAGTAAGTTTAGGATTGCTTCAACAATCCACGATGGTGACGAGTTGCTTCAGCAAACCATATCTGGGTGAGGCCAGGGGAGGGCTGTGACCATTGCCCGCCAATGGCAAGGGCATTGCGGCCCTCACCTGCTATCGGCAAGGGCCCAGCAACCCTCGCTTGGTGGCTAGCAATGGCTTGGCCATCCTTACCGACCAAAGTAAAAAGAAGAAAAAAAGAAAAAAATATTATTAAAAATTATTTACGTTAGTGTTAGTTATGCCACTCAAGACAACTAATGTTTACGTCAACAATTTCTAACCAAAATAAACCAGATGATCTTAATTGACAAAATGGGAAAAAATTTAGAATTCAATTGGCATAATTAAAAATGTTTTATAATTGAATTAGCAAAAACTCAATAGATTTATGACTTTTAGTATAATTTTCCCGATCTTCTAACATGATGTCAAAACCTGTGCTGTCCCTTTCACGTATGTGCATCTGCTCGAGATATGTCACATCTTGCTTGACAACGAGTTTCAATACTCTTTATATTTATGTGATCCTCTTCTATCTATTAACTTAAAGTTTTGGGTTGGATTTTCTAGTAGCGCCGACAGTATCGGAAAGGAAGCAACCAACTTCTTCCGTGCCTCTCATTGAATCTGGTCCCATATCGATAAAGTATGACAGACAATCTAAGATAAGATGCAGTTTCATTAAGCCCAAAAAATCTACGTCATAAACCTTATTTTAAACCGTAAGATCGCTATGTTACTAGCAGAGTAATTGCCTCCACTAAGGGAAATGGAGGGATTCGTTCCTGGCCATGCAATTAAACTAAACTTCCCAAGAAAGTTAGTGAAGGATTGACCAAATAACGAGGAATTCCGTCTGGGTAGAAACTAACGAGAAAACAAAATCCACTGGAGATTTTGGGCACAACTTTCTTATGGATTTGCTGGGGATTATTATTGTTGAATATGCGTTATAGCAATTAAACCACTTTAATTATTACTGTAATTTCTGTTCGGTGGACAGTAATTTTCATAAAAGAAAAATAAATATTTGCTCATATTCTCGTTTATTTAATACTTAAAACGAAGAAATCCCGGGACATTGAATCAACACATTCATGTATGGCATAATCCCACTGTAGTTTCGTCTAATCATAAACTTTTGAATGTAAATGGAACCGCATAAAGTACGAGGAGGTTGCTTGATATAAGATAAAATGGGCTATAGCAATTGATGAAAGAATATCATGTAGTCAATACTCAGTGTAAATCAAATCCACCTATAGCCAATCATTATGAGACCCACGAAATTAATGATTTCGATGATGTGGATTTATGTTACATATAAATGAGATAATTAAGACTTTATTTGTTTCACGGAAAATAAATGATTTGGAATTTTTTTAAATGATCATTTATATCATTTATGAAAATGAATGAATAAAAAAAAAAATTCATTGATCATGGGAATGTTAATACATAAATTGTTGTTGATAAAAAAAAATTCTTCATTGACTAAGTATTTCTCAATCATTTTTTGGAGTCATTAATTTTCCGTGAAACAAATAGAATCTAAGTAATGATGCATGATGTATTATCACGACATTATAAAAAGAAGTTAAATAGTTATCTTGTACAAAGAAAAGAAAAAAAGACTAATTGGATACTATCTTCGACCTGTTTATATTTCCTCAATTAAGATGCTCGGTCCCTTAGACTTGGAGTGCTAACCTTCTAAAGTTCGGGATAAATGGGTCATGATAGGTATAATTTGGAATTTTTTATTTTGACTTTTTCCCATAAACCGATCCATCATCTTTTAGCCTCCCACTTTCCTTCTTGCACGTGCCTTCTTCATTCAGTCAAAGCAAATAAAGTCTTGAAAGTGCCTTCGATTTTACTTTCCTTGGCCGGTACCATGATTATCTACTTCATTCAGCTCGTTCCCTCAACCTCTTCGCTTCTTTATGCTAGTCCACATCCCAAAAATATATGCTGAATCCTCTTCGTTTCTTAATGCTAGTCCACATCCCAAAACTATATCCTAAAGTTCAGTGAACTTGTACACAATTTCCGACAAATAGATTCTAGGTTTCAGGTGAAATTTGAAATATGTTTTTTGTGTTTTTTTTTTATTCTATATTTTGACGTAATTCTGTGATATTTCATGGCATCCAATGATGAGTGTATGATTTGAAACCATTAGTATCAATGATAAGTGTATGGTTTGAAACCATTAGTATAAGTTTCCACTTCTTATGATATTCATAACCAATATTTTTATTTTGTTAATATTTTATACTTTTCGTATATCTAAATATGAGTTATGGTAATTGGATTGTAAAAAAAAAAATTTACTATAATTATTCAAATAAGAATACAGATGGAATATTTCTAGACTCAAACCAATCATGAAACCTGTATCATGGTAAGTTTCAAGTTTTAAAGTATGCATAATAGATTTCAAATGGAACCTGGACCATAGATTAAATAAATTGAAACTTTATGATTGAATATTTAGAATCAATTCAGGATTATATTAAACGAAGTATTAATTTAATGAGAAAATTATATCTTGGACAGAAGTTTAGTGGTTACTTGTCCTTTTTGCTATCTAGTGAGTCAGGTTTGGGCCACAAAAGGATGCGTGTCGCTCAAATGATGACTGACTTTTGAACTGGCAGTGAAAGTAGCACGGTCAATTCGGATCTCGAGTCTTTTCGGTCGCTGCAAACATTTGTCTCTTCTACAAATCGCATGGTCTACCTGCGCTCTAGATATGCAATCATTAGTCCTATTGTTCGAATCTTTGATTGTTCTGGGAAATATGTTTTATAGATTCAGATGCATTGAACCGCATTTTCTAAAGGCCATTTTATGACTTTTCTTTTACCTTTAATTCTTTTTGGTCTAACCCTATCTTTACTTTAAGTAATAATGCATGATTTGTCATCGCAACGCCACAAATAAAATCAAATGGCCAAAAATCAAATGCCACAAAAGGTCGGTGCTGCGGGGATCCCTTTTGCAGCTGTTGAGGTATCGTCCACGTCTGTTAACAACGGATTTTAAATGTTCTTCGTATGCATGCGATCTCCTTTTCCTCATTAATTTAATCTTGTGGGTTGGATTTTATAAGATAAATTACCCAAAAAGTCCTAACTTATTGTATTCTTTTTATCAACTCAGTCCTTTAACCCTTTTAATATTTTTGGGCAATTCCCTCTAAAAAGTTAATATTTTAAAATTATTTTATAGGTAAAATAAAAAAGTTAAGGATGAAATCGCCCAAAAAAAAGCGAGGCTTGCAATCCTTGCCTGGCCGCCTTGCCCAAATCTGGGCCTCACTTGCTGCTACGTGTAGGGGTGTCAGGAACTGAACCGAACCGAATTGAACCAAAAAATTCGATTTTTTTGGTTCGGTTCAGTTTTTGGTTTAATTCTCATTAAAAGCCAATATGCCAATATTTTTTATTGGTTTGGTTTTTATCGGTTAATCGAACCGAACCGAACCACAGACCAATAAAATCAAAATTCTCTCCCGACTCCCATCTCCTCTCTCTCTCTCTCTCTCTCTCTCTCTCTCTCTCTCTCTCTCGGGGCTTTGGGCCAGCTTCGATTCTGAGCTTTCACTGCTTGAACAGGCATGCTTCCTTCTTCGACCCTCTCTCTTCTTCCCCCACCAACTCCCCCTCTCTCTCTCTCACCACTAGCTGCTCAAATCATTACTTTGCTTTCGATCTGCCCGGGTTCTTGCTCTTTGAGTCACGGACCCCTGTTGTTGTTGTTGTTGTTGTTGTTACTTCAGTTGATTTGATCTGAGCACTCACGCTGCGATTCCATTGAAGATGGCCCCGATGAAAGTGGCGTGATCGCAAGGGATGCCGGTGAAGGAGAACGGCGCGAAGCTAGAGGAAGGGCTCATTGTCTTCAAGTCTAATAAGTTCGACTAATGCTGGGGGATTTTTGTGAATTTTCAAAGAAAAAAAAAACCAAAAGCTAAAAACTAAAAACCAAAAACCGAACTGAACCAAACCAAAATTTTGGTTAGGTTCGGAAGTTTTTTCTAATGATTCGGTTTGGTTCGGTTTTTCAAAAAAACGGAACTGAATTGAACCATTGACACCTTTAGCTACGCGATTGTGGCTCTTGATCAAGCGGTTGAGGAGGAAATTACAGGTGGAGATGCTAGGAAGGTGGGTGCCCCTCTTGAAGTAGAACGGGGTATCGATAGCATCATCGACGAGCCCAGCCCAACCGCAAGTCTTGATGAGGAAATCGATAGACCAAAGGAAAAGAGGGGGCCGAATGAAATACACATTCGTAATATAGTGAATATAATGAATATTTAAGGGAGAGTGTTATGAAATACGTGAATAAATGAAATACATGAATAAATATTCATTATATTCATCTTATCTAATATACTTATTATGGTACATTTGTATTTTACATTCTAAGCACATTTCCATATACAATGAATGTGCATCTTCCTATCCAATATATGTATTATTCAATACATTGATATTAGTGATAAATGCATATTTGTTTTCTTATAAATATGAGTTTAGTTTTTGTCATAATAATACGGTGATATAATGAAAATAAAATTTTCTCCTTTGACTTTTTCTACGATCTTTAGTGTCTGGCTTTCTCTACCATCTTTGGTGTTTACTTGCTTTCTCTACTTAATCTGTTTATTTTATGTATTATATATTTGCAATGCAATATTTTACAACAATAATTGAATTGACAAAAACGCAATACGTCTAGGACTTTTTGCAAAATTTTCCCAATTTCTAACATGATGTCAAAGCCAATGCATCACCCGAGGTATGTCCTATGGGTTCCAAATGCTCTTTATATTTATGTGGTCTTCTTTTACATATTAGTTTTAGTTTTCGAGTTGGATTTTCTAATAGCAAAGATGATATTGGGAAGAAAGCGACAAATTTCTTCCGTGCCGCTCTTATTGAATCTGGCCTCATATCGATAAAGTATACTAGACAACCTAAGATATTTAAGATGCAGTTTCATTACACAAACAAAATCCACATCATAATTACCTTATCTTATGCCATAAGATCGCTATGTTGCTAGTGGAGTAATCGCCTCCACTAAGGGAAATGGATAGATATGTTCCTGGCCATGCAATTAAGCTAAACATCCCAAGAAAGTTAGTGAAGAAAGTTAGTGAAGGATAGACCAAATAACTAGGAATTTCGTATGGTGAGATACTAGCGAGAATAGAAAATCCACCGGAGATTTCCGGCGCAACTTTCTTATGGATTTGCTAGGGATTTCTAATTTCGAATATGTTTTGTAGTAATTAAACCTCTTTAATTATTACTGTAATTTCTGTTCGGTAGATGGTAATCTTCATACAAGAAAAATGAATATTTGCTCATATTCTCGTTTTATTTAGTACTTCAAATGAAGACATCCCGGGACATTAAATCAACACATTCATGTATGGTCAAATCCCGCTGTCGTTTCGTCAAATCGTATACTTTCGAGTGTAAATATACCCGTATAAAGTACGAGAAGGCTGTTTGATATATACAAGTAAACTGTAGCAATCGACGAAAGAATATTACGCAGTCAGCACTCGGTGTAGATCAAATCCACCTACTGCTGATCATTATGTGAACAACGTAACTAATGATTTCAATGATGCCAATTTACATTACATGTAAGTGAGACAATAACTTTTCTTTACTTTAAGGCTTCATGTTTCTTGCGAAAACGAATGGTCTGAAAAATATTTTCCTAAAAATGGCCATTTATGTCATTTACAAAAATGAATTAATGAAAAAAAAAATTGTTCACGAAAATGTTAAGACATAGATTGTCGTCGAAAAATTGGCTAATTATTTCAAGTGATACAAGCGATATTTTTTAGAAAATATTTCTCAAATCATTCTTCTTTTGTGAAACAAATGGAACCTAAGTAATGATACATGAGTTATTATCACAACATCATTAAAAGAAATTAAATGGTCATCCTGTACAAAGAAAACTATAAAAAAAAAAAAAGACTGATTGGATACTATCGTCGACATGTACATATTTCCTCGAATAAATAGCCTCAAAAGTTCGGTGCCTTTAGACTTGGGATGCTGACCGTCTAAAGTTCGGATTACATGCATTATAATGAGTATAATTTGAAGTTGTTTTGTGGCTTTTTCCCATAAACCAATCCAGCACCTTTTAGCATCTCCCTTTCCTTCTTTAACGAAACTTCTTCATTCAGTCAAAGAAAATAAAGTCTTGAAAGTGCCCTCCATTTTACTTTCCTTGGCCTTTACAGTCATTATCTTCTGTATCAGCTCGTTCCTTCCACTTTTTCGTTTCTTAATGCTAGTCCTCATCCCAAAAGTATATCCTAAAGTTCAATGAATTTGTATACTATTTCTTCACTTGGCGTAAGGTTGAAGAAAACACCGCGATCGAATGGCCTTTTTTGACCTATCTATGTTGGTATAGTGGGCGATCCAACTTCTCTAATTTTTACGACTTTGTGATTCTGCCGAGGTGGCGCAGTCCAACTTCGCTTCCTTTTTCATAAGAAAAATTATTATATCGACCAAAACCCAACGTGCGGGTGTCGTTGTAATTCTTTTTTTATTCGCATCGATATGGGTGCAAAACCCTAAACTTTCGCCCACGACAAGGGCTGATTCGAGGTACCCTCATTTCCCTTCGACTATGTTTTTTTGATAGATCCGACGTAAGCTTAGGCACGTATTTGCCACATGAATTGTTAGGCTTATTAATTTCGTCTCAATCAATCTACAAAAGAATCCTTGAAATCCATGGAACTTTGTCCAAATCGAAGATATGAACCTAATCGATTCATAAGACTTGCGATATGTTTTATGAGTTTACGAGTTTCAAGACAACCAACTCTCCATGTCCATGCCGTTACCAAAAAAAAAAAAACTCTCCATGTCCATGCCCTAGGGTTCTTTCGGTAATTTCATGTCAAGAGTACAACTTAACGTTGCTTATTTATCACGCTCGCTGCAAATTATCTAGACATGCGATGTATAATGAACATTTCAAACATCTTTTATTATAAGACAAAATAGACGTAGGTTTTCTTTTAGCAACATCTCCAATATAAAACATTTATTACACTTGCAATCGCTGAAAAGAAAATATTCTTTGTTTAGCAAATTGAATACAATTGTCAAAATTAAAACTCGAATATCTAAATTACACAACTTAAACCATCGATTGATTTTGGTCAAGCTATGGCAATCCACATTAACTCAAAAATAAAAATTATGATCATCCAAAAATAAGAATTTATTTGAAAAAGTATTGAATTTGTTTAATTAAAATTTTTACCTCACTGCTCTTTTTTTCTTTTTGTACAACTCAATTTTCTACCATGTTAGTTACTTTCATTTTTTTTTTCATTTGTTCAGTAATATTTTGAAATTTGGTTAAAATACATGTGTGCGTTTCTAATTTTGAAATTTGACTTCCACAATATCTATAATTGATGAAAATGTTTATGAAAGCGTCGTTCAAAATAATTGAGTTTTACAAAAGTTGACAAGCATCAAGGATATTTTCTTCTTCTTAGTTTCATTTTCCTTTTGAAAAGAAAAAATACCATCCAACTTATGAGAATGTTCTGTCTAGATTCTTTCTCAAATTTGCTCCATGTTAAGGTTCCAGTTGCCGATTCTCATCGAATGGCAATTTGTGGTCTACAAGGCACCACCAATCACGAGGAATAATATTGCCGTAGGCCCGTCATCATAGCAATGTTCTTTTGTTTTCACTTTACCTATCCAAAAGGGATTTTTGGCCATAGCTCCGTTTCTACAATGTTTTAAATGATTTTACTATTTTATTGTCCCATATAACTGGTCTATGAAATTTGTACTCTTTTTATAGGAAAAAAGTGTCAAAAAAGTTATAAACTTATCGCAATAGTATCAATTTAATCCTTACCTTTTGATTTAATAGCAATTTAGTCATTTTGACTAATTTTTACTGGATATTAGTGACATGGACATCTGATGACTTACATGATACAACCGACATTGATGAGGAAATTTTTTAATAATTTTTTTATTTTTTTATTTTTTCCCCTTTGTTTTTCCTTTTGTCAGTGATCAATCACCTATTGGCTGGTTGAGTGGGCTAACCTTGCTTGGACAAAGGTTGCCATCACTCGCCACTAGCGAGGCTTGGCCAAGTGGTCAGCCTTGCCTAGGCCAAGTTTATCTTGCGTGTGCGACCCTCTATTTGTCAAAATATTGAGGTATTCCCAATTTGGCTCGCAGGTAAGAGGTTGAGGGAAGAGAGAGGAAGGGGGGTGTTGGGGAGTTGGGGGAAGGGGTGTCAAAAAATATATATGCATGTATCATCTGCCTATAATTTTTGGGTTGGACATTCTAACCATGCTAATGTTTTTGAAACAAAGCAAGCAATAAAGTCATGCAAGTGTCCTCAATTTTCTTTCCTTGGTCGGCACATTGTTCCTTCAACTTTCTTGTTAATCCTAATCCCATTTTCTCTTCGCCAAGAGTAGGATTATGATTTTCCCACTAAACTATATCCTAAAGTTTAATGAATGATCATTTATACAACGTTCTTCACTAGGCGTATGATTAAAACTCGCAGTAATAGATAGGTGCTTGACCTATCTGTTTTGCTCAAATGGGCTGGGCTCTCCTGATGAGCCTATTTTACAACTTCGTGATTCTCTCATGTTAACAGTGTTTATTAAAAGAAAATTAAAGCCCATTGTGGTTAATGTTTATCTTCTTTTTGATTTGATTTTGCGGTTCTAGAACTCGTCCTTTTGAAATTAAGGTAAGTCCATTCTGGTTTCACAAGCCATACCATATGTCTTGCTTGTCAGCCACACTTACTCCTGTTAATTGGGGCTCTCTCAAGAGCCCAAATTGCAAGAGCATATGCTTAGCCTTCGGTTTCCATAGTCACTTATAATAAGTATCATATCTAGAGATATAACTGTAGATTCTTTCTGTACATTTATCACATTAATTGTCGTGCATAATATATTCAATTCTACTTGAATATATAATCATAATATTTTCTCATTCTTGCAATGTTGATTTTACTACTTTGACAATTCAGATATTATTTAATAGACATGGTTCATCACTATATTAACATCCTAGAAAATATTTACTCAAAATTTTAGTAAAAATATCTTATCATCCTCATAATGTCAATTTTTCATTGCTTATTATCAAGAGATTTTCGTGCAAAATCTTGATTTTATATTGGCAAAAGGTTTCCTCTAAAACTTTACTTTTTCTTATCAAAATCTTAAAATGCTTATTTGAAAGATAAAAGATTTATTTCATTAGAATTGAACTTGAAGGCATTTAATGCCACTTTTATTATAATATATTAGTTTTAGATGTGGGACTTCACCCTCAAAACATTAGAAAAAACTAACCATGAACTTGTCAAACGTAATAAATATTCTGACATACGATAGTTTTCTTGAGTTTTTTTTTCTTGAGTTCGGTACCCCTTTGACTTTATGCATCCTCCACATTACATTGCTATGCGAGTCTTCTTCCATAAAGAAAAAAATTACCACAAAAGTTTTAAACCTAATTCATTTGTGTAAATTTAGTTATAAATATTTTAATTATGTTAATCATGTCTTAAACATTTCTATATTTTTCCAATTAAGTCAATAGTCAATTTTTATCAAAAATTGTTATTATAGAAGCCAGTTGTCCTACGTGGTACGACTAGCGTTGACATGGACATATATATATATTATTTATTTATTTATTTATTTATAATTTTTCTCTTGCTTTTCCCTGGACTCTCGGCGGCCTATGAGAAAGGGCAATGTGGCCCTTCGCTCAACTCCGCAAGAGCAGTGCCCTCACTGCCCTCGCCCTTGATGGTGAGGGTGTCCCGACGCTCACCTATGATCGGCAAGGGTCAATCGGTGACCCTCGTCCACCCTAAGTCTAGAGGAAAAAAAGTAAAGAAAGGAAAGGAAAATTATACATAAATATTAAAATATTATTTAAAATGCCCATGTTAATGTCGGTCATGCCATATAGGACGGTCGAAGTCCAAGTTAGCAATTTTTAGCTAAAATTAATCAGATGGACTCATTTGGTAAAATGTGAAAATGTTTATGAATCAATTGGTTTAGCACTAAATTGACCAAAATGAAAGGTTTGTAATTGAATTGACACAAATTATTTCAATCAATTACATTTGGGTGAGGTCGGGTGAGGGCATGACCCTCAGGGGTTTGATGAGGGCTTTGCAGCCCTTGCCCATTGGCCAGTGAGTTTTAACAACCCCAACCAACCATAGAGGAAAAAAAGGGAAGAAAAAAGGAAAAAAGTATAGAAAAATTAATAAAATTTTATTTTAAAAAAAAAAATATAATAATAATTATTAAAAATGTCCATGTAAGTGCCAGTGGTTTCACATAAGATGGATGGCGTTCACGTCAATGATTTTCTGCCTAAATTAGTCTAATGGACTTAATTGACACAAATACAAAGGATTTAGAACTAAATTTGTCACATTGAAAGGTATGTGACTAAATTAATACAAACATAATAGGTTTATGACTTTTTTGGTACTTTTTCCCACAATCTTTAAGTAATATGTCACTGGCCCTGGAAACAACTCATTGGCAAACCTGTACTACTCAAGCAAGAGTTGGGTTGTAGAGCCCAAGAGCTCTTGGATCAATATAAGAGAGAATTCTGATAGCTAATAGTTATTTTTCGATGTTTTATATATTCTATGTTATTAGCCTGTGAGAAGCCTTGCCTATTTGTAGAAAGTGAGAGAAGATCCTTAGCACCTATTCGGTAACTGTCATGTTTTCTACTTTTTTGTTATTTTTGTTTCCTTGAACAGAAATCTGTTGGTAATGTCAATTAATTTTTTTATTCCCTGGAATAGAAAAGTGGTCATGGAATAAACTTAGAACAAAAACAAGAAGTAAAAAAAATCTACTTCTTTGCTTGTGGGAACAAAACTGGAAAGATATAATTTTTTAATATAAATTATTCCCAGAAACATAAAGGTTACCAAACACGGTCTTCCTCTATATTTCATCATTACTCCACCCTTATACTATATAATGGTGAAGACCCTTACACTATATAATGGTGAAGAATTATTACTTGTAACTCCCATATAATTCGAAGAGTTATTCTTTAGTAACCTTCACAACACTAATGGGTGTCTTTAATCAAATATTTACTGAGATCTCCCGCTCACAAATTAGTGGACACGTCATAATCATACATTTTTCTCATCAATTCTATCATTGATTCCATCCATACAAGCTAATGGGCCATGCGACCGTTGAGTACGCATGCATTTTGGAGCACTACGCTATATCTAACAAAGACTAGCATATGACATCAGATAAACATTGGTGTTTCATTATGCCCTAGACCCATTTTATCGCATTGGATTAAGTATATCTAATCCATCAAAATAAAAAGAGCTATGCTTAATCCCATTTGGACAATTTACTCATGGTTTTGTCACATTCCACAAGAAGCGACCCGCCCTGTTGAAAATGAGTATAAAACGTGAATGTGTTATCAAATGATCTTTCCCTCATCCTCATATCACTTAGTTTAGACTTGATAGCTTACCCAGCATTGTCCATATATATCTCACATGACCATAGGTAACAAGCTAAAGTAACTAACATTAAGTCCTCACTTTATGATACAGTCAAAAAGTTGCAAAGGGCATAAGTTTTAGTCAAAATAGTTGACTCATAAGATTCACAAGGTGAGGAAGCAGGGATTTATTCAATTAATTCAATATTTGGTCAATAAGCATATGCAGTATAAAATACATGCTACGATGGATTGGCTCAGTTCACTCCCGAGCAAAGTGTACTTTTTGTCCACAGTAGTAGCAAGTCATCTTAATTCTGTCCTTTTCGCCGCCATGCTTGCCTCTTTTGCGCTTGGTGAAATTATCCTTCTTTGGCGCAGGACCTCCTTGGTTAAAACAACTTCCTTTGAGACGTGAGCCTGACTCCGCCACATAAGCAGAAGCCTTTTGGTTTAGCTGTCCTACGGCATTAGGCCTCAAGTTCAAGATGACGCGAGAGATGAAGAAATGTTTTAATGTTACTGTCATGAGTCATATTCATGAACATGTCATCCCAGGTTGCTGGACGGATCGGAACACTACTTGAATATGTTGTTAATCAGTTTGGTCTTGTCCAGCAGCCTTAAGCTCACGGATCACAGAAGACATCACCCTATGGTGTTGTTTCATGGCGTAACCCTCTTTCGTTGTGTAGCTATCAAAACTCATGGTTAACTCACGCAGCTTAGTTGCGGAGATACCACTGTACTTTTATTTGAGAGCCTCCCACATGCCTTTAGCCGTCTCATGCTCCTCAAGTTCGCCAATCAAATCATTGCTCATACTGCTTAACACGGTGAAGCGTGCACAGTGATCTCTCTTGCGCCAATTTTGGTAGGCTTCAAGGTAACGGCGATGTTGAGGAGTGTCACCTTTTTCAGGCTCATCCATGGGTTGATCAAGGGTTTCCAAAACCTCTTGCTTATTGAGGAGATATTGAATCTTTCGGCATTGGATATCATAGTTCTTGCCATCCAATTTCTCACCCTTGTTCAAATCAGCAACAATATCCTTTGCAAACATTTTCAACTCCATTCAAGAAATGCCCATGAGAAATTAATAATTAGCACATATTAATAGGGAAAAGTACCAAAAAAGTTCTAAACCTATCGCATTGGTACCAATTCAGTGCTAAACCTTTTTACATCGGTACCAATACAGTCCATCCAGCCAATTTTGTCAGCGCCGCCAATTTTGACCTGCCGGTGCTGACGTGGACATCGACCGATGACCGGATGCTAACGTGGCAATTTTAAAAATATTTTTAAATATTTTTTTGATTTTTTTTGAATTTTTTCCTTTTCCTTTTTCTTTTTCTTTTCTTCCTTCTTCCTCTTTGGACTGTTCCGGCCATTGGACGAGGGCCTCGAAGCCCTCACCTACCGCCAACGAGGGTTGTAGCCCTCGCTCGGCCTCTCCCAGGGCCGCCGGTGAGGGGGCTTCGCCTAGGTCAAGGCCTCGCCCAGAGTCGGGCGAAGCCGGCTCGCCCGCGGCCCTGGGCGAGGCCGAGCAAGGGCCGCGACCCTCGCCAGTAGTTGGTGAGGGTCACGGCCCTAGCTCGGCCTCGCCCTGGCCTCCGCGGGCGATGGCTGCCTTCGCCCTAGCAAGGCCTGGTGAGGGCCACATTGGCCTCGCCGGCCATGAGCAAGGCCGAGCGAGGGCCGTGAAGCCCTCGCCAACCGCCGGCGAGGGTTGCAACCCTCACTCGGCCTCGCCCAAGGTCGTGGGCAAGGCGGCTTTGCCCTGATTTGGGCAAGGCTAGCCTCGCCGGCCCCTAGCCCACGGCTAGCGAGGCCAAGGCAAGGCTGGCCTCACCAAGATCCAGGCGAAGCCTCCTCGCCGGCGGCCCTGGGAGAGGCCGGGCGAGGCCCACGACCCTCGCCGGTGGCAGGCGAGGGCTTCCCGGCCCTCACCTAGTCGCCGGCCACCGCCGGAACAATCGAGGAAGAAAAGAAAAGGAAAAAGAAAAATTCAAAAATATTCAAAAAAATATTTAAAAATATTTTTAAAAATTGCCATGTTAGCACGGTCACCAGCTGATGTCCATGTTAGCGCCGACAGGCCAAAATTGATTGGATGGACTGAATTGATACTGATGTAAAAATGTTTAGGACTGAATTGGTCCAATTAAAAAGTTTATGACTATATTGATACCAATGTAATAGGTTTATGACTTTTTTGGTACTCTTCCCCATATTAATATTTTGCGGCATTAATGTAAATTACAAAATAAATATTTTATATAAGTCACTAGACCGAAAATTTGCTATGCTCTTAATCATCTCCAGCGCCCAAGTACTCAATCATTATATTTAATTTAATATGCAGAAAAATAAATTGTAGGAGGAAACTAGTAAGTCTCAACTCAACCAAAAACATAAACCACTTAGTTATCGAATACACCATTTTTTTTTTTAACATTAAATCAATAACGTGATTCCAACATTCACGATGAAAACAGCCCATAACTTGCTCCAATACCAATGATGAAAAAAGGGCTGCGTAAACATGACACAATCATTTAACTACATACCTCTCGCAGTCTCAATATCAAATCCTGCAGAATAACCAGACTATATTACGTTGCTAGCCATATGCACAATCTTTTTGTAACATATCCTCCAGAATCGTAAACAACTTGTCGGCAAACCCGTGCTACTCGAGCAAGAATTGGGTTGCACAACACAAGAGATCCTGGATCAATATAGAAGAGAGAATTCTGATAGCTAATAATTATTTTTCAGTGCTTTATATATTCCGTGTTATTAGCTTTTGAGAAGCCTCACCTATTTGTAGAAGTGAGAGGAGACCCTTTAGTCTTCCTCTATAATTGCTTATTACTCCCCCGTTACACCATATAATGGTGAAGGATAATACTTGTAACTCTCATGAGTTATTCTTTAGTAACCTTCACAACACTAATGGTGTCTTTTAATGGATATCTATTGAAAGGCATGACCCACGAATTAGCTGCTTTCGTAACATTAAGGATTAAGAAGCTGGACCCTCGTCGAATATACCGTTGCAGACATTCGGGGGACAATGCTCTGTCTGCCTCCAACCCCGTTGCTTGTGCTCGTCATGCGCCTGAGCAGAACTGTTATTTAGTGGGTCTGTGCAAGTGATAAGAAATGGGTGATTCGGAGCACAAGAAGTATCGCCCCCAGAACTGTTATCAAGTTGGTCATTTTATTGAGTCGAAATTACCACAGGAAGGCACGGACGACGCCACAGTTACCCTGCTATCGGAATCGGCAATGTCCAAGACACAGCGGGGACTTTCTTCGGTTGTGGTGGAAGAAGTTTCAAGTTAGATAGGAGGTAATTCTCCACATATTTTCTTCTGTCCACGTAGTAATACCATTAATTTAGGAAATAAATTAAAAAAGGCATAGTGGTGACTGATCCAAAAGGCCGATATTATTTTCGAGGCGTGCCGCTTTTGTAATTATTGTGCCGCATGCCAGAACTTGCGAAACAAAACTGGGTATATAGATGGCAATAAGAGATCGGGAGATGTATCAGTTTCATGACGCTGATCATGAGTTATAGCAGCTTCTCATTATGTCTGTCCTGAGACTGAACCCTCAAACGGAATTCGTTTTCTGCAGTTTGGTGAGGTTTCTCAAATGCAGAACTTATTGAAATCTTCTCAGCATTTACCATTGAAAAGTTTCTCCCTTCTTGTACACAGACCAATCTGTGAAAAGAGTTTGTTGTATGATGTTTATAGCTTGGGTTGTCTGATGCAAATCAAAGGTATTAATCGGTTTATCAAACGCTGGTCTCTCCTTTTGGTTTTCCTGTGCTCATTTTCCTAAACGAAAGCATTGAAATTTCGATTCGAGTAGCTGACAGGATGTCACGACTTCTTCTTCTTTTTTTTCAGCGCCTGCAATCGGGTACGGGCACCGGCGGGAGGCTAATGGCTCGGCTAAAATTAATTATACCCGGACTCTCCCAAGTCCACAAATTCACGACTTTAATAGTCTAAGTTTTTAACCTGTAAATTAATTTTAAAAGGAAGTCGCCACTAATCGGTTTGGGGTGGGTCGATTAGAAACCCAAGCAAAGTATCGGAAAAAATACTCGCTCCTGCGCAATCAGAGAAATTAGGATCGGGGATTTGATTACACTAGTTAATCACTAATGCCCTTTCAGTACCTAATCTTGTTTAAACCTTGAGGCTTTTTAGATGTTCGAGGGATTTTCCATGCATTTTTTAGAGGAAAAACATTTTTGAGTCTTTTTCTAATTTTTTGGACATAAAAGGGATTTTTTTTTTTTTGGATTTTTTGGTATTTTTGGAAAAATACAAGTCTTTTTGGCTTTTTCTGAATTTTTTGGCTTTTTCATGGATTTTTGGCATTTTTTGGAAAATATGGAATATTTTTGATTTTTTTCAATATTTTTGGTTTTTTGGAAATTAAAATATTTTTAAATATTTTTCGAAAATAAAACATATTTTTTTGATTTTTGGAAAATAAATTATTTATTTATTTAAAATATTATTTTAAATAAAAACCGACCCAGGTTGGATCCATGGGTTGTGTCCGACCCGGGGCAGCCCAAAACGCAGATGGGCCCGCTACGCGGGCTCAACTTAAAAAAAAAAAAAAAAAAGACAAAACAACGTCGCGGCCGAGCGTTTGGAGACGCCCAGCCCGGCTTGACGACCCCAACCCGACAACCCACTCCGGCTCGCAACCCGGTTCCTTTGGAACCCTACTTGACCCGGCTCCAGCACACAACCCGACTCGCAGTCGCCCCTCAAAACACGGAGAAACCCTACCCGACTCACGGCCCGAGTCCGATCCGATGACTCGGGGCCATAACCCGAGAAATCGAGAACCCTAGGATTCTCCATTCGTGACGCTGGAGAGGAGAAGGCTTAGGTGCGGCGGCGGCGATGGCAACGATGGTAGCAACGGTAGTGTGATGAGAATGGGACAACGGAGAGGGCTGCGACGGCAACAGTGATGACGACGACGGAGATAGGCTACCTGGCCAAGACCAGCAACCGTGCATGGCAGAGACAATGACAATGTCGCGCGGCGTTCGACGCCCTTTCGCCTTCCCCATGCTCGATCTCTCTCTCTCTCTCTCTCTCTCTCTCTCTCTCTCTCTCTCTCGATCCGCTCCTCCGGTAATGCCTTGGATCTCCGGCCGCGAGTCCTCGAACCCCTTGAAGTCTCTCAGTGGGTCGTCCGAGGTCTACGACCTCAATCCGCTTCTCTCTCTCTCTAGCCAGATTCGAGCCTCCACTGGCCAGATCTGACCTCCTCGGACTCGTTCGCCGGCGGCCTCCCCCGAAGTCTCTTAGTGAGAGGTCGGCCGAGCTCGCGATCCAATTTCTCTCTCACTTACTCTTTGATTCCTCCCCTAAAGTCTCTCAGTGGGAAGATCTTGGAGCTCGCTCTCTCTCTCCCCGACGGAGCTTGTGGCCTGCTATTTATAGGCGAGGGGCGGCCGGTCAACGAAGCTTCGACCGCCAGTCTTCATGCACCGAATGGTCCTCCTCGGCTGAACCGGCGTCCCATCCGAGCTTATCTAGCAAAGCGTGCTCGGCATTGATGGCGCCTGAGATCTTATCCTCTCCAGCCAACATCGGCCTACTCCCCTCGACCGTAGGCCGTCCTTCGCACATCAGTGTCCTCTGTGCGTGTGAGTTGCAGAGGCGTAGGGGAAGATGGAAGAAGGAAGAAGAAGAAGAAGAAGAAGAGAAGGGGCTGGGTTGGGCTGGTTTGTGCGGGCCGGGCCATGGGGCTTGTGCGAGAGAGAAAAGAGGGGAGGGGCTGCTTTTTTTTTTTTGTTATTTGTTTATTATTCCGAAAAAGACAAAATAAATAAAATAAAAACTTAGTAAATAAAATAAACCTAATTAAAATTGAGGCGTCAACACAGGAGCTTAATATCGAGTGAGATATAACAAAATGCTTGGAAATTAGGTTATATAACCTTGTTTTGACTAGAACTTGGTTGAGATTGGCTTTGAAATCACTGCAATGTAATTTCCTATGTCATTTTTTTAAAATCCATGTTTAATTTCATCGACCACTAGGTGGTTGACCTAGTGGTAAAGGGGTTATTTTTCTTTCGTGAGTTTAATTCACATCTGGAGCGAACTATTGTACGGCTCGTGCCATATTGCCTAATTCCAACGTATATTGTGCAGAGTCGTCCTGGTTATTAATATCTAGGAGAGCCTATGATGACGGGCTCACCAACCATGAATTTTTGGGTTGCAAATTTACAAATTATATATGGTTTCAACCAAACATTCTATAGAGGATATAGTCCCTTCTGGTAATGCTTAGAAGGGGCTGTTAATGCTGGTTGCCCTTCCAGCCTTTTTATATACAAAAAAGAAGATCACATGCATGATTGGCAAACTATACAAAAACAGAATAGAACGCACGAAGCTATAAAGGCCCAATAATGATACATACAAGAGCAAAGGCCAGAAAGGCCCACATGAAAAGGCCTTGTAGCACCCCCCACATCCCTCTCCCGTCTTCCCCTCTCTCGGGCTGCCCCAGATCTGACGAGAGGCGAGAGGCGTTCAAACTTGAAAATGTCTTTAGATATCATTTGTAAAGTAGTTCCATGTATGGTAAGAACCTCATAATATTCATTTATTATCAAACAACTTTTAATTTCTATTTACAGTATTTAGAATCGTCAATGCTTAATATTTAGTGCCTAATTTATGAGATGTATCAAACGAGTCTAGAGAGAAGTATGTTCGGCATCACAAATTGTTCAAAATTAAAATTCATTTACTCACTCAAACTAGAGAAAGAAGAAATTTGGATCGAATGATTTGAAAAATATATAGAAAAATGGCTTTTATGTCTTGTGTTAGGAATAACGGATCCCCGAAAACCGGATTCGACACCGAATCGAACCCCTAAATCAATGCGGAAGACGAAGCCCGGGAAAACACGCATCACCGATCGTAAAGCACACCACAGATTCGAGCGTACCTTATTAGCCACAGATTAAGCACCGATGCCGACAAGAGGAAGAGAAACGGTCCTATTCGATCCGATGAGGCGAAATCGTTCGAGCGTCTCACTGGTTTCGCTTTGAAGAACAACGTGAGAGAGAGAGAGAGAGAGAGCGTAGAGAGAACGTATGTCTTTTCCTTTTCTAAAAACAACGGTATGTTTTTCTCTCTCTCTTCTCCCTTTTATACCTCTCTCCTTCCACGGGCCCTATTCCCATGGGCCGAGCTTTTTGGGCCCAACTTAGGCGGACGGGCCTTAAGCCCAATACCAATAAAAGCCTTCATCTCCCACTCGCACATGGTGGGCCGAACAGGATTCTCTTTACATCTCTTCAACATTCATACTGGTGAATAATCTGTGCGACCAGCATACTTTGAGAGCTCGTTGCTATACATCTGTTAGGAATATATAGCAGCTCATAATGGGCGTCACACTCCGAGTAGATTTAGTATGCAGTACCCTAGATCGATCGATCACATTTATATCTCTCTTGATCTCTTTTAAACAATGATATATTTATTGTATTCACAATTATGATTATCACAAAGACAGTCATAATTGGTTAATCGGTGAATACAAAACTACAATGTGATTCTCCAAAATTGATATTCCTCTTTCCTTCAAACTCTCAATTTCAGTCCAGCTTGCTTTTCTAGAAATGCCCCATTAGATCGAATCATCTCATGACCATTGGCAACACCCTAAGATAGCAAACACTAAATAGAAATCTTGAGAATAAGTAAGAGTCCTGAGGGAACTAAAAATTGAGGAACTCTTTTCCTCAAGAGTCTCACACGTCATAAAAGTTGAGATCAAACTTTTTTGCCACTCTTATTGGTCGTCTCATGCATACGTAGTATGAAATACGTATTACGGTATTAACTCATTTCCCATGGAGCGTATGTCTACACCTTTCAATACCGTACAGATGATAGTTCAGACATACCCAATGTCTAACTTGAGTTCACGTATCTACTCATTCACAAAATTCATCAGAACTCACATCTGGCATCTTAGACAGATAAAGTAAAATGTGGGGTATTTTACTTTCGGACATAGTAAGTATTATATCATCATCTTAACACCTAGTTAAGGCGACATGCGTGTTTTAAGCTTAAGCTCTCGATTATCACCTAGATAATAAGCTTAAAAACAGTCTCATCTCTATTTATCACACAGTAAATAGAGGCGATTACCCGTATGAGTGGGCTAATCTTATATCTGTCCGACATACTTCTCAACTTAAAGTAATGCACTAAGCATTAAGATGCATAAAGATCAAATAAAAATTCATAGGCATTAATGATGAAAACACAAATTCATCAAATGTGAACACTTAGAGAAAATACAATATTTAGTACATCAGTCTCTACGCAATCCTAGAGATTTCATATGGCCACAAAACACATCTCTAGGTATTGGCTTTATCATAGGATCTGCTACCATTCTATGCGTAGTATGTACTATAAGTTCACATATTTTCGTGTAACCATATCCTTGACAAGATTATACTTGGTATATATATGTTCGGTCTTGTCATGATATTTTGGATCTTTGGTATACGCTTTTGCTGCTTGGCTATCACAATTAACCAACAATTAATCTGCAGCACTTCCAATAACACCTAAATGATCCAAAAAATCTCTTAAGCCAAACACTTTCTTACACTACTGTTGATAATGCCACGAACTCAACTTACATCGTGGACAAGGCTATACACTTTTGTTTCTTACTGCTCCAACATATGGTGCCATTATTCGGTAAGAAAACAAACCCAGAGATAGATTTTCTTTCATTTAAATCTCCTCTCCAATCAGCATCATAATAGCCTTTGAGTTGCAGATCCGTTTTTTAATAACTTAGCGTATAATCAGCAGTCCCCTTTAGATATCTCAGTATTCTCTTAACGGCTTTCCAATGTGCTTGACCTGGATTGGATTAGTAACTACTCACCATTCCAACTGCAAAACATATGTCAGGTCTTGTACACATCATAGTGTACATAAAGCTCCCAACAGCACTAGCATAAGGAACATGTTTCATTTGTTCCTTCTCTTGTGGAGTCCTTGGACACAGTTTATGGCTCAATCCTTCACATTTTGCAATAAGAGTGTCTATGAGTTTACAATCTCATATCCTTCAATTCAAAATTGGAAGACAACCAACTTTTGACAGTATTGACAAACTCCATATTACTTCCGGCAATTAGTATATCATCAACATATAATGATATGATCACAAATTGATAATTGAATATTTTGATATATACACAATGATCCTCGTCAATCATTGCAAAGTCATGTGCCATTATGGCATTATGAAAACGTATATATCATTATCTTGACAACTGCTTAAGGCCATATATCGACCCCCAAAGTCGACATACATTTTCTTCTTGGCCTTTCATTATGAAACCAGCAGGTTGTTCCATATATTTCTTCCTCTAATTCTCCATTGAGGAAAGCAGTCTTTACATCCATTTGATGTAACTCAAGATCCATACTTGCCATTATTGCCAGAATAATGCGAATCAAGGTAAATCTCACTACAGGAGAAAATGTATCTTCATAATCAATTTCTTCCTGTTGATTATATCCCTTTGCCACAAGGCAAGCCTTATGCCTTTCTATCGAGCCATCAGCCTTTCGCTTTATTTTGAGAACCCACTTGTTCCCAATAGCTTTGTGTCATTTTGGAAGATCAACCAGTTCCCAGACTTTAGTTTGATTTCATTGACTCAATTTCCTCTTCCATTGCATGAATCCATTTTTCCTTATTAGGGCAATTCAGAGCCTCATTAATATTTCTTGGCTCATCCTCATCTAGTGGAGCAACCATAAAAGTTTCCCTTTTAATGTCAAAATATCGACGGGGAATACTTTGGCGACTTGTTCACCGTATGAGAGATTGTACACTTAGCACATCATTCCCCATAATGCTCCCACTTGGATTAGGTAATGATGATGTCGTCACATCAGGTGGTTGTAATTGAGAATGAGTTGAATTCAATTCATCACATCTCATATTACTCCCACTTGGACGAACTCCACTGACATCATTATCTTGATCCAAGGTTTCAAATAGGGAGTAATTTTCCCTTATTTCGCCCCTATTAGGAAATTCATCTACTAAGGATGTGACATCCCATGATTCAAATTCAGTTATACTCTCACTTTCCTACTCACTCATGAACACATACAATTTTGAGTGTTCGCAGTATCTCATGAAAATACTCTTATTTTCTTTGGGACCCAATTTCCCAAACTTGTGAGATGACTCATGAATATAGGCAGCACAACCCCATGGCTTAAGAAAACTTAAGTCCGGTGTTCTACCTGTCCATAGCTCATATGGAGTGAAAGTAACCGATTTGGAAGGCACCCGGTTAAGTATATAGGCAGCAGTTAACAACACATCACTCCAAAAAGTGATAGGTAAGTTAGCATGCGCCATTGTGGACCTAACCATTCCAGTAGGGTTTTGTTTCTTCTCTCCGCAACACCATTTTATTGAGGAGTATATGGAATAGATAACTATCTTTCTATTTATTTTTCATCACATAATTTTCTGAACTTATTAGATAAATATTTTCAACCTCGATCGGATCTAAATACCTTTATTTTTTTTGTCTAATTGATTTTCTGCCAGGTTCATAAACCTTCTGAAACAACTTATGCTTCAGATTCATGAGAAATCAAATAGACATATCCGACTCGAATATTCATATATAAAAAATGATGAAATAAACAGCCCCTTGCCTTCCTCTCACATTTATTGAACCACGACGCCCAAATGGATTAAATGCAGAGGAAATTCAGCTATTTTTTCTTTTCCAAATGGTTTCCTTGTCGTTTTCCCTTCTAGGCAATGCTTACATATGGACAAATCGACTTTTTCAATATTGCCCAACAAGCCCTCTTTGGCTAATCTATTCATATGTTGTTGGCCCATATAACCAAGTCTAGCATGCCACCCAATCACATCATTGTCATATAAAGAAGAAGACGTGAAACAAGGGAATAACAAATATTAACATCACCATAGTCAACATTTAGTACAATAAAACCATTCAGTAAGTGACCACAACCATAGTAGTTTGTATCTAAACACAAATCTACACCTTTATTATGAAAGTTCATACCAAAACCAAGCTTAACCAATACTAAGACAGGCACTAAATTTTGACAAATCTCCAGAGCATATAGAACATCAAGATGCGTCCACCATGCATGTTCAATTGGAATGTGCAAATTCCTTTACATCAGCTCTAGAGTTGTTTTCCATATGGATCCACTCAGTTCCAGTTGGTACTCGTCGAAATTCCACGAAGGATTCTATATCCTTCCCTCTATGGTCTGTCGCTTCTGAATCTACAGTCCACAAAGGATTGGATTCAGCCAATAATATTGAACTTGACACATAAGCAAAGTTCTCAAATGTACAAGAGGTGTTGACTTTTTTGACTCACAACAGTTGCAAGCATAGTGACCTTTCTTGTCACAATTGTAACACCTCACCCTTGACATTTTCTTCACTTGAGGACGTTTTCCTCTCTTGTGTTGGTTAACTCTTGATTTCTTGCAATAAGGACTTGATCCTTTGCATTCTCACTTATTGAACAAATCAAATACGCTTGCGCTTAGAGCACAAAGCCCTTTCTGAGCTAGAACCAGCATAGCAAATGTCTATTTTCGGCTCAAATACCGTTAGACGGTCCTCTACCAGCTCAAGGTGGCGCACAGCATCCTCAAGATCTTCCATAACATGGTCAAGAGCTTCTAGTGCTTCTTGCTTTTCCAGCACATATTGAATCTTCATATTCAATATTTCACAATTGTTGCCGTTCATATCAACAATTACATTCTTAGTTGCTGAACCATCGATCTGAACACATCAGACATACATACACGAATAATTAATGCCTATCATTTATGCATCTCTATTTGCATAGACCCATCATATTAATGAATAATTTCAAATAAGGCTTCAGAATCAAAAGGTCACTATGTTTCCAATCATCCTCCAAAATTCTACTTAAAATTATCATTAATATAATTGTCTTATGCAAATACATTCTACGAAGTTACAAAAACTTCTATTACTACCCACGACTAACTACCCACAAAGAATCGGCGATAGAATGTAAAGCAAATATTATCTAACATCCAATAGAATAACAGTGCTTTCACATGATACAACTAACATATTGGTTGCTACATCAACAACAATTAGGTAGTAAACATTACATAATTAATCATAGAAATAAATAGGGAATGTCCCTTCTAATCTATCAGTCAAAACATCTGAGAAAACTGAAGGCACATTTGCCAACCATGGAAAAACTTTTGGAGAGCATTCATGTCGCCACCAAGGCGCATTCACTCGGCGCCATGTGGCACTCAAACTAAGGGTTGAAGTTTTGGCTAACTCAATCCTATAGTACTCTCTTACAAAAGCTTCCACCAGCCTCCTATAACCCGGGACCACGTTGACCTCCCATAGTCGATCCAACACTGCTTGTCATTCAGGTGGAAGAGTGTTCATCAAAGCCGGCACCTTCTCAAAATCCGGCATAAGATAACCATTCCAGATGATTTCCTGTATCATCTGATTGACCTTGACCACATGTGATACTAAATCACCATCATGCCACCGATAATTAGCTAATTCTGACATCAGCCTTTTAAGTCTTGCATTTCCCTCATCCGTTCTCGGGATTGCAGGTATCCTTGCATAACACATCATAGTTCCTGCAACAAATGCAGAATTAAAAATTGATCACTTATAATCCATAATAAATATAAGGGAAAATACATAATTTTCCAAAATTCATGCAATAAATGCAGAATTAAAAATAGATTACTTATAATCCACATAGGCATGAATGAAAAAGAAACAAATTCCTTTTTTTTTTTTTGGGCCAACAGTCAAAGTCAACGGTCAACGGTCGTCGGTCAACGGTCAACGGTTCAACGGGCGCGTGGGTCGGACCGGTCGGACCGGTTGCGACGGTCGGGCCGGCCGGGCCAGTCGGACCACTTGGGCGAACCGACAGCACGTGCCTCGCGCGTGCGGGGGATGACGTCACGCAGACGTCATTCAGCACGTGTTGGGCGCGTGCCTGCGTACGCGAGTCGGGTCGGGTCGACGGCCGGTGACCGCCCGGCGAAAACATCGTCGGCGATGACGTCATCGGTGACGTCATCCGAGCGGTTACCGACCATTGGATGACGTCACGATGACATCATCGCGTGAAGTCAGCATGCGTCGGTCCACGGACTGGCACGTGCCGGTTCGCCCACCGGCGCGTGTACCACATGCGCTTGGCGATCCAACGCCTCCGGGCGCGTCGTGCCCACGCGCATCACCTTCCGGCCGCGCGTGTAGGCGCGTGCGGTGTCTCCCGGTGGCGTTCGACCTATCCCCAGACTCGTCTCGACATCGCCTTTCACCCAATGCCTTCAGAATTTGATTTCGACTTACGAAAACCCAGAAAAATGGCCGAACAATGCTCGGGTGTCGGGATTTCTCGCCCCAATCCGTACGGCCGAATGGTTTTTGCGAAAAATCAATCAAAAAACATCAAATTGATTGGGAAAACGTGAACTAGGGCTCTGATACCAATGTTGGGAATAACAGATCCCCGAAAACCGGATTCAACACTGAATCGAACCCCTAAATCAATGCGGAAGACGAAGCCCGGGAAAACACGTATCACCGATCGTAAAGCACACCACAGATTCGAGCGTACCTTGTTAGCCACAGATTAAGCACCGACGCCGACAAGAGGAAGAGAAACGGTCCTATTCGATCCGAGGAGGCGAAATCCTTCGAGCGTCTCACTAGTTTCGCTTTGAAGAACAACGTGAGAGAGAGAGAGAGAGCTTAGAGAGAACGTATGTCTTTTCCTTTTCTAAAAACAACGGTATGTTTTTCTCTCTCTCTTCTCCCTTTTATACCTCTCTCCTCCACGGGCCCTATTCCCATGGGCCGAGCTTTTTGGGCCCAACTTGGGCGGACGGGCCTTAAGCCCAATACCAATAAAAGCCTTCATCTTGTTTGTTTTGCAGAAGATAAATGATTTGTAAAATATTTTACTAAAAAGGTTTGCATGTGTCGCTCACAAAAATGAATGAAACAACAAATGTTTTCATTATTTACGAAAATGTTTAGACATATATTATTATTGGTGATAAAAACATTTTTCATTGATTAATTGTTTCAAGCAATACAAGTGACCTTTTTTAGTAAATATTTTCTAAACTATTTATTGTTTGCTGAATAAACGGATTCTTATTCGTACACAAACATCAAATGCTCCATTACACAGACTTAATGCGGGCTAATTACACCAGCATGAAATTCGACTTTAGACAATTAAAAAACAGATCAAAATTCAGTTCTAATTTGACCATAAAGTAATCAAATTATAAAAATGCTCATTTAAGGAAGTGCATTTTTGAAAAAGGAGATAAGTACAACATGATTGCTATAACCTTTGAACGATATTCACTTGAGTGTTGTAACTTTTTTTTTTCACTCAATTAAGTGCTACATTAGGGTAAAATTGATCATTTGAGTGTCATTTTCAGCAAATCATCATACGTAAATTTTTTTTGTCAATTTCCCATTCCGATGTGAATTTTTTTATTTTTGATTTTTTTTTATCAATTGTCCATGTTAGTGTCGTCAATGCTATGTAGGATGACTGGCCCCCACATAGTGATCGATTTTTTCAAATTTGTAACACTCAAGTGAGCGCCATACGAACGTTATGGCATTCTTAGTGTACTTATTCTAAAAATACTTATACAAATGCTCGTTGAAGGAGAGATTACTTAGAAAATTATCAATTTAGTCTTAATCTTATTGTACGGTTGTTAATTTAGTTTTACTTTTCAAGTTTGTCAATATGGTCTTACACATTTGTGCAATAATTTAATGTAGTCTTTCTAGTCAATTGTTGTCGCAAATTGCGAAACGGAAATCAACAAATTGTGCATGTCAACATACCATTTAAGATGGCTAGTGATAACTAGACGCTATATTAGCAATCTTTGGTGGCAAATGGCGAAAAAGACTACATTGAGATATAGCCCAAAATTACTACATTGACAAATTTGAAAAGTAGGGCTGATTAAGTGGATAATTAGTAGTTGACAAGAAAATCATCACAACTATAACTACTCATGACAACTCTAACTGTATTATAAGACAATCCAATCAAGCATTGGCAAATACATGTTATTTTCTCAATTCTGAATGCATTAGAATTTTTTAAGAAAGAGAAGAAACAAAAGTTAAGATATAATCTTAAATCCGAAGCTTGCAAAGAGATATTGTGGTCAATTTAAGGTAATAGGAGGCGTTAGAAGTCAAAAAATGGATGGAAAAAGCATTTATCCTTTTCACATAATTGCTTAACTAAATGTTAAACCTAACTTCTAGTAAAATAAGAAAATAGTATGATGGGTTTATAAAGCCACGGGAAAAAGGAGATGTGAAGGAGGTAATTTATAACTAATATTACTTATTTATTATACATGATAATTGTTTTGAAATATTTTAATCTTGACTTTGTTGAAAATTAAATTTTAAATATTTGGGATTTTATATGTAGTGGGCCTTATTCACGAGAAGTAGCTAGTTTTATCCTTACGATACCCAATCCTGTTAATGTCTTATAAAGAAGCAGTTAACACGAGGCATTTGTTTACATGTGACTCTTATGGTAAAGTTCATAGGGATAGCTACATTGATTGGCCCCCATGCTTTTTATTTTCAAATAAAAATGCTCAGGATCAGGACATCGTGAGTGTCATAACTTTAGTATAGCGCTAATTTTTTTTATTTTTATTTTTCGCTTACTTCAAAGTAAAATTGACCATTTGAGTGACATTCCCAACAAATTGTCTTACAAGGATTTTTGTATTAATTTTTCATTTTGACATGAATTTTCTTTTACTTTTGAAATTTTTATTAATTGTCTATGTTAGTACTAACCATGCCATAGGACAATTGGCGTCTATGTTAGATTTTTTGGAGCCGATGATACTTAAGTTATTGAATTTTTAAATTTGTGGTATTCAAATAAGTGAAAAAAAATTTACAACACCCAAGTGAGCATCGTATGAAAATAATGACATTTGTACTTATCTTTCGAAAAAAAGTGTAAAGACCCATTTGTTTGAATTTAAATAAAAGCAAATTGACCAAAATGGAAATTATTATTCAAATTTATACTGGGCAAAAATGAACCAGATCCGATAATTGGCCCAAACCTACCCTCAATATTAGGGAACAAGTGGACTTTTTCGCAAATTGCCAAAAAAAAAAATGAGGGGAGGGGGCTCGTTTGGTACAACATTTCCAATGGGGATTTGGAAGTTTAAAGGCCTTTGAGACACAGTTAAGGTGATTGGCAACAATATTTCAAAGGCCTTTGAGTAAAGCTAGTATTTCCAAGTCTCTTAGCTTAATGCACGTTCTAAACAACTATGGCTTTGATTTTGATTATTTCAGGAATGGTAAAAAATATATTCTTTCAACTTTAGCCCCACTAAACTTTGAAATTAAAGTTTTGCCCTTACCTATGCATGACAACAATGAGGTTAGATTTTGACCATCGATGAGCATGATCTAGCATTAGTAGCCTTCACAAAGGTTGCCTAGGGTGCGCAACCTTGGATTGGGCTTACCGGGATGGCACACCCCAAGCAATTGTTGCTAATATCATGTGGTCTTCACCAAGGTCATGTGACCTCAAGTGAGGATCACCGATGCTAGATATGGCTTGATGACATCTGGCCACCACTTGAATCCTTCACCTGAGCACTATCGATTTGTAAGCTTCACCTTTTTATTCTTCAAATAAGTAGTCCTTTACAAGTTTAGTTTAGTTTTTTTTTTTTTTTTTTTTCCAAATAGCACTTCAACCAAAGTTGCTTCCTAACGCACTTTTCAATTATTATTGGCCAAACGCTTCTTGAAAAAAAACCCTTTAACCTAATATTCTTTACATTTCCCATAAGCTCTCCCAAGCGCCCCTTAAGATCCACAATAAATTTTGCTTGGCAGTTAAGTGCTTAAATGGGCAAACGAGCTTAATTTTTTTTTTTTCATTTTTTGGTTTGGGCACACAAGCTTAGACAAGTATTGATGGATTGCACATTTCTCATTAGAAAAATTTTCGTATCTCTAGCATTGCTCAATTGACGTGGTTTTTGATAGGGAGTACTAATGGTGTCTGCTTGTTCGATCTAGACGCTTGGATCTATTTCACCATCCTAGATTCTGGCAAAAATACTGAGGAACTGAAGACAGTACTCTGGTAAGAACTTTCGGTGCCATATCAATCCCCAAACATATGGTTTTCTCTTGGTCTGTTGACACCTAAATTTTGATGATCCGATCATTTATTTATTGCATAGAAAATTAGGGGTTAATTTTATCCTTGAAAAAATATTAATTGCATATAAATTCAGGTGCATTTATTTTTAATTTACATTTTTTGCATTTTATTGGATCAATGGTAGATGAATTCGAATTAGTAGTTCTAAGCTTTAATTTGGCAGGTTGAACTAAGCTTATGAAGCAAGTCAATTGGCCTGAATCCGTTTTCTTTTAATAATAAAAATTATCTAAATAGAGATTTGAAATGATATTATGGTGGATTTTTGGAATTTAGGAAAATCGAATTACAATCTTATCTTTAGGCTATAAAATCAGGAGATGTGGAAAATAAAAAATGATATTACGTGCGAAAAGAAATCTTCGGCCCATAAAAAGGCTTTTCGCATAGGATTTCCGACGAGTCCACATATTGAATATATGGCCGCACAAGGGTTCTATTTTTCGGGGGGCTTCTGGTTTTCTAGGTAAATTAATTGAAGACAACATAGAGAAAAATTCTCCTTCGTTGAAGGGGAAGTCGACAAAAGGGTTTTTTCCCTTTCTGCTGAAAAGGGCAGCAGAGGGAGCAGAGAGAAGTGACCGCTACAGTGAAACAGCAGGGAAAAGACGTGGGAGGCGTGCGGCAGAGCAGATGAGAAGAAGAAAGAGGAAAAAAAAGAGAAAAAATTTACTTTGCTTCTTCTTCGGTGAGCCCTTCGTCGCCCGAGTCAGGCGCGCGCGCACCGCTGCCGCTCTCCTCACCGCCGGCTTCCGTCCGCGATCGCCGGCTGCCGACCGCCGCGCCGCCTCTGTCAGCCCTGCGACCGACGACGTCTCCACCTGCTGTAGCTGCCTCGCCAACGCTTGCTGCAGCCGCGCCGATCTCGCTCGCCGTCGCTTGCTGCAACTGAGCCGAAGACCACCGCGACGTTACCGCTCTCCACCGCCTTTGCTGGCCCTCCGCGCAACGCCACTGCAGTGCCGACGCGGCTCACCATCCCGTCCGTCTGCGCCTGCTGCCGACGTCCTCGCGCCTCTGCTCCGTCTCGCCAGAAGCCACTCGACTCCTCGCGACGACCCGACGTCCACCACTGCTGCAGATCGCGACACCAGGACCGGTCGCTGAGCTCCCCTTCTGCCGAGCCACCGCCGCCTGAGCGACGCCCCTGCTCTGGTCGCGATCGTCGCCCTGCAACCGTGCAGGCCTCGCCTTAGCTTGCTGTCGCCACCTCTGCCCAAGCGCTTACCTTTCCACCTGCCGGATCTGCGGCCCTCCGTCCGCAGATCCCGAGCCCTTGCTCTGACCCGCGACGCCGCTTCTGCTCCTGCTCCGCCAGCCTCCGTCTGCCCAGAAGCCGCAACGCCACTGCCCTCCACTGTCGCGCCCTGTCTCAGCCCGCGCCGACCGCGACGACCGGACGCCCCGCAGTTCCACCAGCAGCAGCTCGCTTCTCCGCCCGCCTGCTGGTCCTCCCCGCGCCGGAGCTCCGACAACCGCGACCGGCGACTGACGGTAACCAACCACGAGCCGCACGAGCCCAAGCCTTGCTTGAAGGAAAAGAGGAAAAAAAAGAAAAATCAATTAGGTAGTTTGTTTTATTTACCTTATTCTATTTTTTATGTTATTTTATTTATTTACTTTGTTTTTTTTAGTAGAATTATTCCTGAATGCATAGTTGGGATTATGATATGAAATAGCCCGCGAAATTTGTGATTGTCGTCCGATTTTCATGCCCAAAATCGGACTCGTAATCACTTAAAAAAATTGCTAATCCGATCTCCCACCGAGATTTGATTCGCGATTTATATAAAATTGGTCAATTTGATCTCATGCGCGAGATATGGTTCGTCAATTTGGATATCAATATTGATTTGATTTGCCGTTGTGTCGTTTAAGTTAATTTTATTTTCTAAAAAAAAAAAAACCAAAAAATGTAGGTTAGAATTAGATTTATTTCTTGTTTTAGGGTTTACATATTTAGAATAGGAATTTAATTTCGAATTTTAAAAAATCAAAATCAAAAAAATCAAAAATCAAATCAATTAATTTAGGTTGCTAGTTTTTTTTTTTTTTTTTTAAACTTGGATTGCATGTTTAATTATTTGGTAATTATTAATTTCGAAATTAAAAAAAAAAAGGAAAAACATAAAAAAAAATCATCATGCATATGTCATGTAGAATTATGGCATATTTTGTACGTCATTGCATATTAGGGTAAAATTGCACTTAGTTTAATTCTAGATAATATTTTTCTTAATTTATTATAAGTTTAGATAATAAATAGATTGCATTTTAGGATTTTTTGGGTTAAGATAATATTTTAGTTTAAATTAGGATTTGGCTTAACCTAATTCCTAATGCAAATTGAATAGAATTTTAATCTAGTTAGATAATTTTCACATTTTTCTTAATTTCGAATATTATGAAAAATATGAAAAAAAAAATGTCTTAGAATAAATTAGTTTCATTTTCTAGGATAAATTGCATTTTTTTAAGGAAAAATAAAAAAAAATGTCATGTGCATGTTATATAGGATTAGATTCATGAAATGCATGTTATCTAGTGATTGTTGCTAGATCTATTTAGTTAGAAATTGTCTATCATTAGAATTAGATCATTTAGTTATATTGCATTACATAACGCATGATTCTCATTAATTAAATAAAAAAAAAGAAATTGCATATTAATTAGAAATCATATCTAGAGTTAATGATGTGAATTTTGATCTAACGATGCAGATGCTTTCGTTGCTACGAGGTAAATCCCTGCATTTTTTTCATTTGCTTTCTTAGGTGTTAAATTGGTGGATTGCGCATCTGCATAATCATCTTACATGTTAGGAAAATAGATTTAAAATCAATCCAAGTTGCCTGCAAAAACATTTTTGAAAATAAAAGAATTGTACCGAAAGTGTATCAGAGAAATCTAGTATAATCAAGTTATTGTACTAGAGTCTCTGGTTTGTAGGAGTAATATAAAACTCCTATTACTTTACTTGGGTTTCTAATCGACCCATCAAAAATAAATTAGTGGCGACTCATAAATAAAATCTATATACATGTTAAAAATCTAAACATAAGTCATAAATTGGTATGGGCCCGAGTTAGATTTAGGCTTAACAGTCCATTAGCCAAACCTTAGGTGGTTCATCCAAAAATTTGGTCGCGACATGATCGAATTTGGATATCGATATCATATAATCAATGTCATGACCTGATCTTGGCGCTCAATCAGTGAGTGACGGCATAAAGATAAGGTTTAGAGGTGATTAACCATGAGATTGTCCTCATGGCATGTAACTCCAAGGATACCATCACCTCATCCTTTGGGATTGGCGCCATTAGGTCTATTGGTCATTGTTGTGAGCTCTCCCAAACTCGCACCCGCATGATAGTAAGATTTGTCATGACTCTACCTTGACTCCATTTTTTGGCAAAATAGTATAAAGGTAAAGTTTAGAGGTATTTGATTGTGAAAGTTCATTTAAGGTACTTTCCCCCAATAAGATGTCATTACTTCATCTTTTTGTTGGGATCACAATCGCGTGAGCTTAGTCAATCATAACCACTAGCTTTTCTAAAGCTCATACTTTGCACAACAGGTAATTTTATTTTAAAGTTGTATTAGACAACCTAAATAGTATCTAGGAGTCACCACTAGTCTTGTTTTTGAGGGCTGACTAGAGCGCCCAATCGGGGGTTGGGAGTAGTCCCTTGGTACCTATGCAACCAAAGATCTAGAATTCGGGGACTTGGGTTACACGAATATTGCTATTAGTGCCCTCTCAGTATCTAACAGTCAATGTGTTATCTAATGTGATCATACATCTCTTTTTACTTTTTTGTGCAAATTTATGAGGTAAAGATGATCATGTATGGATGGTTCATTCATGCTATTCTACTCTAGTTTAATTGGAACAAGAATGAAACAAACAATTAATTGAAAGTTAGTGCATAAAAGTAAACAGCCAAAATAGTTTAGGGAAAGTGAGTAAAGCCTACTTAGATGATTCTTAGTACAAGAAAATAAACCCACAACCCATTGGGCATTTATACAATAAATAAGAAACCCGAGACATATGTCGGAGAATGAATATTACAAATGAGAGGTCGGATTGGACATTGACCATTCATCATCTTTGAGTCTTCGGGAGTGCCATCTCCATGGACCATCCTAATTCTAGTCTATTGCTAGAACTAAATTGGAAATTCAAAGGAACATTTTATATACACAATGTAAGCAACCAAACAAAACATCCAAGGCATTAGAAAGAAAGATCACCAATCAATCATGAACAGCCTCGCGGTCAGCCTTTGGATTATACATGCAACGGCCTACCTATGACGTCTACCCCACTCATTTTAGCTACCAGCCACCATTTGTGTTCTCAAATGGTGACTAAAGTTAAAAGTCCCTAATGTGAGTTCTAAATGTTATCCCAAAGTAATCCACGTGATCATGCACTGCACTTAAATTATACATCTAAAAGTCACATACAAAGTGCATAAGAAAGCATACCCACAAGCCATTTGAACTTATTTCTCAATCAATCAACCAATTGAGTGAGTTAACAATGGATCACTTATTCAATCATCATGTGCCAAACACATCTACATATATTTCATGGCAAGCAAAACGATTAGTATATTCTCATGTGATGCCCGAAATGATTTATGGACAATTGGCAAGAAAATGCGTTATTTCAAAAAGATTTGATAAAAGGGACATAATTTCGTCAATGCTATGAAGCACATTTAACCATCAAAGCTAGCTTGGATGCATCAAAGCGCACAACTGATCAAGCATTGTGGATGTTATAAATATTATCCGAACTTTGACAAATTTTATGTCAAATTAAGATTTTTAAAGAAAGTATCGAATATAGACATGCTTTTATTGAATCAAGAATCTTGTCTAGTAGTTAAGGTGAACTTGGGTGCATCGAGGGTACGTCCTGAACATGAATCAAGAATTCAATAATGTCATGTCAATTTGTAATGCATAGAATGCCAAAAGAATTTTCCTATGAGCATCACATGGACTATCAAAATTTGGAATCACTTTGAAATTATGTTGGAAGTTAGAATTTCAAAACATTTACAAGTTTTGGATGAATTGTAAAAATTCCAAATCACCTCTTTATTTTGTGAAAATTTACAGTGACAAAGTATGACACGTTAAAAATAAAGCTCGAGAAGGCCTCGAGACCTAATTCAATACCCACAATTTTCTAAAAATTCAAGAATATTCAAGATTCGGGACTCTCAATAGCGGCAAGTCTCGTTTCTTAACCAAATATTAGTTAGGTATTCTTAATATTTCAATTCCATATAGGTGTCAATTTAGTATGGACATGTAGAATTAGACTTTTTAAATTTCATATTTTCGCAAAATTGGCCAAAGCTTAAGGTGAATTACAGTAATAAAATCGGATATATTTTATATCCTATATGTACATTTTTTGATATAAATAACATATCATTGTAAATTAACTTAAAAGTTCACAATATTGGTAAAAATCTCCCGCCACACTTTTCACCTATATATTTCTTTTTTCTTTTTTATTTAATTTTTGCTCTCATTTCAAATCATTTTCTTTATTATTTATTTTTCTCGCTCCATCGTTCTCTAATAAAATTTTTATTAAATAGTACACTATACTAATATACCTAAGATATATTGAATTTATATTATAAGATAGAATTAAATTCAAATATATAAATAAAATTAAGATTAAATAAAAAAATTGTTATTTTAAATTTCTTATATTAGAACTTAAACATTATTTATATTTAAATATAATTTTAATTTTGTTAATTTAATAAGTTTGCTATTTGAGAAAAAAAAAATTCTTATTATAGATATTAAAAATCCTATCTATTTTTATCCCACCTCTATGGAATAATTTTATATGACCTATATCTTTGTTATATATGACTTTATGCTGTTTTGAGCAAGTATTAAATACAGGATAAATTTTGTTCTATCTTAAATTTTATCAAAACACAGCCTTAGGATTGGGGTTTGGAGGGAGCGAATAGTAAACTACGGTTGCCCCCTGAGCATCCGATCGTAGGTGAAATCCAATCCCATAGGCATTCTCTGCTTTCTCCATGTACCCATTGTACCGTTTGGAGAATAAAGTGCATTCAAGGAGACAAAAATCAAGATATAAAGGTCGAAGGATAAGCAGTCTCCCCCCTTCTTTTCTCTCCCTTTCCCACTCACACGCTCTTTCCACGAAGAGCACGAGGGAGGAGAGAGGAAGAAAAAAACCTTGAGCGCTTAGTTCCTATTTTTCCTTCCTCCTTGAAGCTTCTCCATCATCTCCACCCACCATCTCCATCCACTACAAAATCCCACACACTCGAGAGACCTCATCTTTGCACACACAGAGGTTCTCTGTTTTTTTTTTTCTTTTTTTTTTTTTTTGGGAGAGGACGTTCGGCAAAAAGGTTAACCAAGAGACTGGCCGAGATAGAGGGAGTGAGAATTTTTTCCTGCTCGCTGGAATCGCAGTCGCCTTCGTCAGAAGTCCGTCATCACAGAGACCACCCGAAGCAAGCGTCAGCCATGGATAAACCTTCGAGCGGGAGACCTCTGCCACGGTTAGCTCCTCATTCCCTTTCATTTGCTATGTAGATGTATTCAGTGTATCGTACGAAAAAATTGTAATGTTGTTTTGGCCAGAAAACGGCTGCCGCTCTAGAGCAAGTTTGTCTTGGTTGTCGCCAGTAATAGACCGGCAGCGGCCGACGTGGTGGTCCGGTGGCAGTCAACTTCGGGAAGAAGACGACGATCTCTTGGGAAAAAAAAAGATGCTGAGAAATAATATAAGTAGAGAAAATGAAATAAAAAAATCAGAAAGGAAACAAAAATTCGGATCAGTGGCCGAGCTGAATTAGAGAGACGGGTTGGAGTTTCGGCTGAGATTGAGCGGGAATTTAGGAGTTGGGCTTGAGCTACTGCAAAGGCTCAAGCCTATCAGGAATACCAATGGACTGGGCCAAGGACATCATGGGCTCAAAAATTCCTGGGCTAGGTATACAATAAGGGTCAGATTAATCGGTCGTAAATTCGGATAGGGCCCGGATTTAGATCCAACCTGGACCCTATCGGTCCGGGTCAGACCAGTAATCGGACCGGGTTCCCTGACTCGGTCCGATGTCCATTTTCGGAAAAAAAAATTTAAAAAATTAAAAAAAAATTAAAAATTTTGAAAATTTGAAAATTTTTTAAAAATTTTAGACATTAGTTTTTAACTAGTCTCATTAGATTTTTTAGTGTTAATTCTAGTTGAAAGTAATTTAGCATAAAAAATGAAAATTTTTGACAAAAAATTGAACCCAAAGTTGAATAAACCTTTAGGGCTTTATAATTGGATTTTTGAATACTTTCTTTAGAGACGATGTTAGGTTGTTATTTGTGCACTTTCATTTCAATTTCACTTCATTGCGCTTTTTCAATAAATTGATTGATAATTTTTACTTTTAGCATGATTAGGTTAAATCATTAGGATTGTAATAAACAATCATCATCTATACAGACGAGAATCTTAGAACTTAGTAACTTTAGTGAATAAATGATTAAGCTTATGTACCAAAGTGGCATTAATTAGACAATTACTATAATCAAGTCACCAATCCCTAAATTTTCTGATTGTGTAGAAGGCAAAGTAGTCTCCCGTGTTTAGTTTCTAGCCGATCTTAATAGATTAATGGCAATTTCTCCTCTCGTTGAATTTTTAAAATCAATTAGAACTTAATTGCAAAGCCCGTATCATGCAATGTATGGTTTTAGGAGAAACCATGTTTTTTTTATCAAGAGTTCATTTGCAATGTTGTCACGTGAAGGTCCATTCGAGACCTCAGCTATGAATTATTCAAACTATCTCATAAACAAATAATTCTAAATCTATTCCTTGAGGGCGGCCCCTTGAGGATGGGTTGTGACCACACATACAATCATATCAATAGAGTTTAAAATTCTAAGATCCGAAAGATGTAGATTCACAAGACAAATAAAACGAAAAATTATTAAAAAAAAAGTTATAAACCTATTGCATTTATATTAATTAAGTCATAAACCTTTTTCATTTAGTTAATTCAATCATAAACATTTTGACAATTTATCAATGTAATCCATCCGGACAATTTTGGCCAAAATCGCTAATGTAGGTGCCAACAATTCTACCTTGCAACATTAATTTTGCCTGGTAGCATCAACATCCTCAACAATTTTTGTAAATTTTAATTTTTTTAGTTTTTTGAATTGTTATTTATTTTTCTCTTTTTTTTTTTTTCTTATTGCAGTCGGTAGGGGCTACGACCCTTGCCAACTGCTAGACCATGAGTGAGTAGACCTTGCTAGGGTAGGGCAAGGGTGGCCCTCTCTTGAATTGGTCAAGGAGGGCCCTTGCCTTGGCAGCCTCGCCTGCATAGGATGAGGACGGCCCTCACCTAGCCCTCATTTAGAAAAATTTCTAGATTAGCTTCGGGATGTGCCAACTCGTATAATGCAAGTAACCCGAATTCCAAAAGAATTTGGTGAAATATTGACCCAACAACTAGAAAATTCGTGTGGAGAGGCACTAATAAGATCCATTTTGATGTCATCAGCCACACCATATCTCTTGCTTGTTAGTCTCACTTCTGTATCCCGAATTACAAGAGCCTGCTCAGCTTTTGTACGTATCGACGGAATAGGATATGCGCAATGGTTCATCTACATTCGATTATTATCTACTATTGCAATTTCTTTTTCATAATTTTCTATCACTAGTATTCCTTCCTTCGATTTAAATAAAGTTGCAAAGAGGGAGGCGCATAAACCTCATCTTTGGAAATGTCTAATTTTACATTTTTCTTTCTGTGAAAATAAAAACGAAAATGGAAAAGAAAACTTTCTATTTTCCATTATCTGCCCTATATTATTTTCAACGTGATTGATTGAAGAGAGTTTACACTAAATCTTTTGAAACATGTGAGGCTACATCATTTGTAAACATAAGAAGATGGGAATCATTTGAATTTTGTTTGATAATGCCAATACTAATCCTTAAACTTTTGCAATATGTTTAATCAACTCCTTAAATGTTTTTGTTTTGATGAAATTGAGTCTTTGAACTATGTAATACTCTTCTTTCTTCATGTTAGTCCTTCCATGAAAAATATGACCATCATCTTATGATTATTTTTTTACAACTTTGATACATAAAAGAATAGGTTCTAGGGTTTTCAAATTGGCTACTCTTATCTCGATAAAACCAATTAGCTACTCTTATCTCGATTTGGCTTTTCAAGGTTCTAGTGCATTGATAAAAAAACCTACAATTTCTTCCATGTTTCATCGGAGAGAACAACACACTTAGATTAGAGAGAAATGAGTTGTTCATTTAACTGGTTCGGATGGGTTCTGGTTGGGCTTGCTTGGACCTCAACCTCCTTAGGTCTTGCTAAGCTCAAACTTGTGGGATTGGGCAAGTGCTTAGGCCCACCCAAAGAAAAAAGCCTTGGACAGGGCAGACCCGCCCATTCAGCCACCTTTCTTTTTTTCTTTTTTTACACTTGCCAGCTAAAAAATACATAGAAATGGGAAAAAATGAAAAAAAAAATGTAGGTACATTGTGTTATTTTATTTTATTACTTTACCTATGAGTTTTATAGTATTTTAACTACTATATTAGAAATACCGGCTTCTTTTTATCCTATTAATGTTTATAATTTAAATATCAGAGTAATATTATTGATAAAACATATTTTATAATCTCTTTTAATTAAAATGTGGGCTTGCCAACCCAGGCCTAAAGAGTCAAGGCCCTTGTCCAGGGCTGACCCACCAATTGACCAAATCTGGAAACTTTGTCTAGGCCCACCTAATGGGCCTAAAAAATGCAGCCAAGCCCGCCCAGGCCAGCCGAACCGTATGCCCATTGGTTGGGTCTACTCACACATGAAAATAGAGACTAAATAATTGATAGTTAAAAATATGTAGTTGTTGCGAAATTGAAAATCACTTATATATTTTTATTATTACTATTTCTCCAAACTTTTCTTCATCTTTTAATAGAACAACAACAAAGGGAATTAGACATAATTGCAATATAATCTATGCAACCTTTAAAAGGAAAAACCTTTTATTTCTTGTAAAAATTTATAAATGACTAGATTAGATGTATCATGTGAGGAGAAAGCACATTGATATGTGGCATTATTTTATTTGAGATATTCTTACTAATGGTTATATCAAGGTCACGAAGATTAATACAAAAAATAATCCAGCTGATATGTTGACAATGGCCTTACCAATTGCCAAATCCAAGCATTGATTTGGTTAGTTTTTGCTGCAATTGAGTTTTACTCTACTAGGGGGAGAAGATTATATGTCTTATTCAAGCAAAGATGGAGATTTGTTGAGTATGTTTTGAATTCTCTATTGGCTTGGGTCAATATTAGGGCTTGGGAGAAGCATAAATATTGCTTTTCTCAAGTTATTAGGTTAAGAAGCAGGACATAAAGAGTCTTTAGTTTTTGAGTATTTTTTGTAATCCTTGAATTTTCATAGTGGATTTTGCTTCTCCTCTCCCTATGGTTTTTCCATTCTCCACATAAATTTGCATGTTCCTTTATTCTTCTCAGTTTTAATTTTGTCGTAGTTTTTGCATTAGTCATAACAGAGACATTTTTTGGATGTCTAAAATCATATGGTGAACACCAAAATTTGGAGGCTACTATTGGTCCGAAACGGGAAAAACGAACACTTAGAGGCAAGATCAAATGTCTAGCAAGGTTGGTTGGTTGTCTAACTAGGATGTAAAAGCTGGAAATTCGAACATTTCAAACACTAGCCCTTCCTTGATCGAATGTTTGACTTAAGTAGTTTTTTGGTTGAGAGACTTCGGACATCCAGACCAGGTGGATGTATAAACAAGCATGGAATAACAAATAAAACACCATATTTAATGTATTTTTCTTGTTATTTCAAGCCTAACTCAGAAGGAGTTTTTAAAGATATTAATAATTTGTAACATCAGCTAAGTAGTGAGTTGAGATAAAAGATTATGTGTGGCAACAAAAATACTCAGTAAGAAGGTCCAAAGGAAGAGGTTCGTATGGATGCTTCAACTATTAGAGAGTGACACATACATAAAGTGTTAAGGCAATTTAGCATGCAAAAAGCCAAACCAGTGAGTACCTGACTAGTTACATAGTTTAAACTTTTTAGCTGGTCTTGCACTATGGTTAGAGGACGATAAAGTCGTGTTCCTTATGGTAGTGCTATTGGTAGTGTTATTAGTAATCTAGAAAGAAACATTAGGAAGTAGTGAAATGGGTTCTAAGGTTCCTAAAGGGGCCAACATGTGAATTTAACATTTGGGAAGGGACGAACTTCGAATGGTATAATAGCTAATAGATTGTAATTTTGCCAGTGACATGGATGGGCAAAGGTTCTTGAGAGGTTATATGTTCAGTTTTGTGGGTTGTGTCATTAGTTTATGAGTGTAATTACAATTCATAGTTGCTTTGTTGATACTTGAAGCAATACATATTGTGTCAACCAAGGAGATCAAGGAAGTTATTTGGCTTAGAGGCTTGTGTTATGGTCAAATATGCAACCTTGAGATGGATGGATAGGTTGATAATTGAAATTTGATAGAATTTCTAGATTTATAAAGTCAAGTTTGATATTTGTAGGAACTTTTATTTTATATGCAAGAATAAGCTAATGATATCAAGTGTGATATGCTTTTGTCAAACTAAAAATTGGAAATTAATAGAAGAAGTGAACGCAAATTTCATAGTGGTTTAGTTTAGAATCCTTGACTAGCAGCTACCAATAAGCTTGATTTTACTAATAACTCTTCTAGAGTTTACAACATATCTGTGTTGATTTTACCCAAAGTTGGTAGATCACATTACAAAATTCCAAGCACTATTACGATGCTTGTATATTTCTCAAGAGATATTAAAATCAATGAAGCACCTCAATAAATGAAGCTTTCTCAATTTGTAGGTGTTGTTGCAATTCATGTCTTCTTCAACATGTGTTGATCTTTTGAAAGTCTTTAAGATCCTAGCTAATGATTGGATAATTATTAGAGGATAAATTCAGTCATTGAAGATAAAAGATTTGGTTGCCCATACATTCAAATCTTCCCAACAATAGTGGGGTTTCTATAAATAGGATCACCTATACAGGATCACCTATATTTGGAAATGATCCTTTTCACCAATTTGATTGAAAACAAATTGGATTCCCCTTGTATATCGTTTCCTAGAGTATCGGGCTTGTGGCTTGCTGTCAATATTTCTTAAGACTTAGATTGATAATCAACGGAAATTTTAGGTCTGCAAATCATGAAGTGTAATCATTTAACACATACATTCTTCTTAAGTGATATAAGGGACTGGTTCTATCAGCAATGCACATCTATTAAAGCTTTTTCATCGATGGTTGATATACATCCTACATTGCACTTTCTCTTCCAAAGTATAACTGCTACTATATGAATTGTTCACCTTGTAACAGTACCTCCAAGTCCCTATAAACTTCCTATTCTTTGACGTATTCACATCCATCAAGGTTTATCTAGCTGTCAATAGTCTTTCACTTTATACTTGAGGATCCATTAGTGGTGATAAAAATCTACTTGTATAGTCCATCTTGAGATAAGACAACATCTATATCAAATATTGATATAGACATAAAATTCTATCAATTTCAAATTATCATAGGATGTTTTCCCAATAGTTGACTCGATAATCTAAGATTACAGTAGAAGAAGATTGTCCATTATCGTGACAATCAAGTGCAATACATTTGACCAAAAATCAAATGCATCACAAGCAGCCAAAGACATTAATAATAGGCACTATTATTTATCCATGATTCTGTTAAAAAAAATGTACATAGCATATCCCAGCAATAGACCTATTAAAATGGGTCTTAAACCCATATATGACTCATTTGAAATATAAATGGGTCGGATAAAGGTCACTTCAATTTTGAAGAGCCTAACTTAAATGGGTTTCAAATTTAAAGGCTTTAATAAATGATTCTAAATGGGTTGAGTTTAAAACCCATTTTCAACCCACTTGGCTCACATACTCTCTCTCCCTATTCAGCCTTACATAAATATTTTCGAATAATAATAATAATAATAATAATAATAATAATAATTTTTTTATTATTATTATTATTATTATTATTATTATTATTATTATTATTATTATTATTATTATTATTATTATTATTATTATTATTATTTCATCATTCTTCCATCTTCCTCGGTCGGTGGCCGACCATGGTGATGACTAGTGACTAGCCAAGCAAGGGATGAGCTCACCAAGGTCTAGCTGTCGTGAGACTTGAGCTTGCTGATTTGGTGAGGCCGAGACCTCACCGATGTCTGGTGAGGCTTGAGCCTTGTTGATTTGGTGAGGCTTGAGCCCTGTTGATTTGGTGAGACTTAAACTTGCTAGATCTAGAGTCTCGCTAGATCTAGCGAGGTGGAGCCCTTGCTTGAGGTGGGCTTGGCTTAGCTCATTACATTTGGTGAGGTGGAGCCTTGCCCAAGGCTGGCTTAGGTCAGCTCACTAAAATTGGGTAAGCTTTAGCCTTGCCAATATGTGACGAGGCTTAAGCTTGCTTGTGGCCAATTACTAGCCTTTGCTGTGGCTAGCGATCGATTAAAGAAGAAGAAAAGGAAAAAAAAAAAGAAAGACAAAAAAATAATAATTGTTTTTTAAAAATAAAAATTAATAAAAATTCTATTTTTAAAATATAAAAATAAAAATAAAACATATTTAAAAGAGTGCACGCAGAATAATCAAATTAGATCTTTTATACGAAGTTGTGGAAAATATTTTGTGATTTATTTTCAGAATTCGGGCAAATTTTAGAAAATAATATTATTTTCCTAAAAATGACTGTTTGGAAAACGTTTAAAAAATTGAGTCTTAATTTCAAAAAAATATATATATTATAAAAATTGTCCACTAGATTTGTATTGCATGAAAGTGTTTTAACAATACCATATTTTTGAAAAAGCATATGAAACAAACTTTCCTAGATTTAGCTAAATGGATAGGGTCAGAGGTGGGTTGGGTACGTGTCGATAAATTTGTGTTATGATAAATGGGTTATAAACGAGTTAAATAAGTCAATTTGAATCAGATCATTTATCATCCAATTTAAATCTAACCTTACCCACCCGTTTGACAGGTTTACCTATCAATCAAGTTGCAATATTGTTTGAACTTGATCAACATCTGTGGTTGGCGAAAAGATCATGTGGTGGACAACCATAATGAATCCAAAGTTCTGGGGTTACTTTGGGTCAGAAACGAGAAGAATGGACTTTCGAAGGTAAAATTGGACATCCGGCCGAGGCTGGTCGGATGACCGACTAGGATGTAAAAGCTGAAAATTCGAGCATTTTGGATGTCCGGTCCTTCCTTGATTGGACGTCCAACTTGAGCAAAATTTTGGCCGAGAGATTATGTACGTCCGGCTTACTTCAATCGGACGTATGAATGTGCACAGGACCGAATAGAATACAAAGGTTTCGACCTGTGTCACTTGTTACGTCAAGTCCAACTCAAGGAGAGCTTTTGGAGAATCTCAAAGAGAAACTTATTGTAAGAGGTTTTCTTGATTAACTCATGTGGGGCTTATTTGGGTATAATCCAGGTCGTGAAACGCTTGTAAGTAAATATGACTAACTGATTATAATCTCCTCTTTACCAATTATAGTGGAACTATGTCATCAATCTCTGTGTAGAATCGGAACACCGTTAAAGTACGTAAATTCATTGTGTTAGGTTTATTTATTTATTTATTGCATTTATTTCTAGCTCAAATTGTTTTGGTTGTATGCTCTAACACTAATTGAGTCCCTAAACTTCAAATTTATCTAATCAAATCCTTTAGTTATGCTAAATGTTTAATCACGTCTTTTTGGTACAAAATTCGCCAAATCCAATTGACATAACCGTCATAGAAAGCTGAAGATTAATGTGAATTAAATATTACTTACATGGACACCACTGTAGGGTTGGAGTTATTGAATGGATTAAGTTTTTTAAGTTTGCTTTCGTTCTCTCATCAATTCACTACTTGTGATGGGTGTTCACATAGACAATACTTGATCTAAGTTACGCTTCGCTATCTTTTAATAGTCGCTCAGTTGGATTTATCATTACATGTTGGAGGACTTGATTAGAAAGGCTGAAAACATAGAGACTTGATCAGAAAAGTAGCGAAAAAACAAGGACAAAAAAAATAAAAAATTGTTGACACCTCAATTTTAATTAGTTTAATTAATTAAGTTTTTAAATTATTTTGTATTTTCGGATAAATAGATAATAAAAAAAATAACAAAAAAAACAGATAAAAACAGGAAAAAAAAAAAAAAAAAAAAGCAGCAGCCCCCCTTTTTCTTCACGTGGGTTCGTACGACCGCCCCCCCCCCCTTCTCTCCTTCTTCTTCTTTCTTCTTCCTTCTCCTTCCTTCATCTTCTCGTGCCTCTGTGCATCACGCGTGATGGCCAAAGATGCGCTCAAGGGCAGCCTATGGTAAAGAGGAGCGGAGGTAGGCCGCCGAAGGAGAGGACGACGCACATGCGCGACTTTAATGCTGAGATGAGACGCCGGTTCAGCCGGGAGGTTCCGGTCGGCAAGCCAAAGACCGGCGGCCGAGCTCCTCCGTCGACCGGACCTCCTCGCCTATAAATAGGCTTCTCCCGACGATGGCAACGAGGGGCGAGCTCTGAGATCTTCCAACCGAGAGACTTCGGGGGAGGAATCAAAGAGCGAGCGAGAGAGAACTCGGGTCGCGAGCTCGGCTGACCTCCCACTGAGAGACTTCGGGGGAGGTCGCCGGTGAGCAAGTCCGAGGAGGTCAGATCCGGCCGGTGGAGGCTCGGATCTGGTCGGAGTGAAAAGCGAGGGGGAGAGATTTGAGAGGGTCGGGTCTGAGAGAGAGGAATCGGAGGGAAGGGTGCCAGATCTGAGAAGCCGAGGACCCGCCAGCGCTGCCGTCCCTCGCGACGCCGTCGATTGCCCACGCCGAAACTCCATTCGATTGCTTTGTGCCGTCGTTATCCGCCGCCGCCATCCACGTCCTCGGATCTGGAAAACAAAGACCGGATCGAGGAGAACCCGTGACACGCCGTCATCCACCGCCGTGCTTTGCCCCCTACCGACGAGCCTCGGTGAAGTCCCCGGCGTGAGTATCCCGACCTCCCTCGCTCGGGTTGGGCACGCCGGAGCTCGCAGGCTCCGGCCACCGGCGCCTCATCCTCGCCGTAACCGTTTTGTCACCGCCTTCGGTCGTGCCATCGCCGTCTAGCCCGTCGTCGCCGCCGTTGTGACCGCCGTTGCTATTGTCGTCGCCACCGTTGTGGCCGCGGTCACTGTGTCGCCGCCTTGAGACGCCTCGGTCCCCCCTCACCAGCACCGCGAGCAAACGAAGGAGAGAGGAGGTCGGGAACAGGGTTAGGTCGTGGGTCCGTCCGACCCGGTTTCCCAGTTTTCGGGTAGGGTTTCCCCGGGTCGGACCTACACTGATTGGGCCGGTCTCTGAACTCGGGCTGGGTATTTCCTATTTAATTCAAATAGGCCCAATTCCGTGTGTGTGGGCTGAATTTTTATGAAAAAAGCAAAAAAATCCGAGTCGGGCCCGCAACGCGGCCCGTCCGCGTGGGGTCGCCGACCCGGGTCGGACCCGACCCGCGGATCCGACCCGGGTCAGTTTTTATATTATTTTAAATATAAAATAATATTTTAAATAAATAAATAAATAATAATATTTTATTCCAAAAATATATTTAAAAAATAATTTATTTTCCGAAAAAAAAAAAATCAAAAATATTTCATATTTTCCAAAAAAATGTCAAAAATCAAAAAAAGCCAAAAATATTCTAGAAAAAGCCAAAAAGACTTGTATTTTTCCAAAAATACCAAGAAAAATCCCAAAAAAATCTCTTTTGTGTCCAAAAAAATTAGAAAAAGACTCAAAAAATGTTTTTCCTCCCAAAAATGCATGGAAAATCCCTCGAACATCCAAAAGCCTTAGGGTTTAAACAAGATTAGGTACCGAAAGGGCATTAGTGATTAACTAGTGTAATCAAGTCCCCGATCCTAATTTCTCTGGTTGCGCAAGAGTGAGTATTTCTCCCGATACTTCACTTGGGTTTCTAATCAACCCACCTCAAATTGATTAGTGGCGACTCCATTTTAAAAATCAACTTACAGGTTAAAAAAAACTTAGACTATTAAAGTCGTGAATTGGTGGACTTGGGAGAGTCCGGGCATCACTAATTTCAGCCGAGCCATTAGCCTCCTTAAGCGCCCGTACGCGATTGCGGGCGCCGAAAAACGAGGTCGCGACAGCTTGGCGACTCCGCTGGGGACTTTGAGGACTTATGCCATTTAATCTTTGTTTAAACGCTTTGCTGACTTGGGTTTTTTTTTTTTTTTTTCTTTTGTGCAGGGTAATAGCTTAAAGTTTTTTTATTCTGTCAAAATAAAATGTTTTGTGATTATAAACTGCTGTGCATGCTTTACTATTTTAAACACTACACATGGCACACACAACCCGGCCGCCGGACCTGGGCCGCCATAGGATTTCTAGGATGGTGTTAAGAAAAATACGACCTCGAACGCGAGACTGCGATGTAGAGGTTGCCTTTATTTTCCCCGAATTTCTTAGCCAAGGTTAGAAGGGTATGCTGCTAACGCGAGACTGCGATGGGCGGATACCTTTTTAATTTCATCAAGCCTTCTGAGTTAGAAATCGAGCCGCACGTCCCATGCGCATGTCTTTGTGCTTGCCATTTTTCTTTAAAAGCAAAGTGATTCCTTTACTTTTACTCAGTCTTTTTATTTGGCTCGTGGCAATGTAGGATAAACTTTTCAAGTCCCAGTTTATATGTGATGGGGAAAGACGATATCCAGTTCATTCCTGCTCCCAAGGCGGAGCTCTTCAGATGGTGGGGTCAATTAGATCAGTTTGCCCAGGAGCGCGTGAAGGCCAAAATTGGTCATCTCCTATCGTTGATCCAAATCACTGTTCGTCCTGAAGTCATACAAGCCATGGCACATTTTTGGTGCCCGAAGACAATTACTTTTATATTCGGTAGGTTTGAGCTAACCCCAACCTTGGAAGAATACAGCATCATCACTGGAATGCCTCTCGAGAAAAAGCTTGTCAAGCCATCGATAGGCGCCCCCCATGGCGCAGTTAGCACGACTTTTAGAACTGAAATCCATGTCATGAGACAAATTCTTGAAGGCAACCATAATACTTGCCCACTAGAATTTATGAATGCTGTTTCCAAAATCAGCCTATGACCCAAAAAGTGAGATTTTCCTCCTAGCCTTTTTCGGACTCATCATCTTCCCCCATCAAAGAAATGCCATAACTCCCAAGATGGCATGGATAGTTGATCGAGATCTTAAGAGGGGGAATTATGTCAACATGATTTTAACTGAAACATTCTTGTCTTTTAATCGTTTTAAAGACAACTCGGAGAAAATCATGCGAGCCTCTCCTGAAATTTTACAAGTCTGGTTCTTTTCTCACCTAAGCGAATTTCGAGACTTCATGCGATCGCCTGAAACAAATGCTTTTGAAAATCCATTACAAAAATTTATGGTTTTAGGACCGTACATTCCCAATCAAAGCTGTTTAAATTGGGTAAGCTTTCTAAGAAACCCAGCTCCTGAGGCATTCCAATGGTGTGCTGGTTGGTTCCATGAAAAAAGGGCCCGCTTTGCTTACATGCGCACCCGCCCAATTCCGTTGCTCGGTCTCACCGGCGCCATTCCCTACTACCTGTATCGGGTAGCACGACAATATGGAGCCCTTCAGGAGATCCCACCGCCTTTCAAGATGATGGTCCCTCCAGTTCTTTTCAACACAAGCCGTGACTATGAATTCGAAATTTCTACTACTGAGGAAACTTGGGACAAGTGCCATCGCAAAAGGATTGTGATACCTGAAGGGCTTGAGGGAGATGAAAAAGCCCACCACGCCTCCATGTCCTACATCCACAACCATCGTATCCCGACAAAATGGAAGCCATCAGTCCCTCACTCAATCAGAGAGGGTAGCCAACACGAGCAAGCAGAGCTCATGAAGAGGGATTTGGGAATGGACTGGATGCACACCTCAGAGCCAGCCCAAAGAAGCAGGCATCCTCGCAAGAGCAAGGCTCCCCGTCGCATATAAATTGGGAATCATGTGCCCCTTAGTGTTAATAGTGTGAAAGTTTTGTCCCATTGTTCGGGGACTTTTGTTTAATATCTAGTATTTTATTTTGTCATTTCAATTTCAAGTTCTAGATGTTAGAAGTCTGCGGTCTATAAAATCCTCTTTTGATGAATAAAAAAGCAGTTAGACCATTGCCATGAGTCAATCTTTGTTTACTTTCATGCTCATTCATTGTTTTCACTACAAACAGGTAATTATGAATCGCCGGCCACCAATCGCCCGTGATTGGCCTCATGCAATAGGACTCGATCAGAATGATGTACAAAATCGTCTCATTAACATTGAAGACGGCGTAGGACAGATGTCCATTGTCCTTCAACAACTCTCGAGACAAATGAAATCCACTCAAGCTGAGCCCAACTCTATAGTTGCCTCAAACACCATCATGACGCCCGCAAATTTGCCAGAAAATAGCCAGTACTATGGACAGTTTGAAAGGATCATGAAAAAGTTAAACCAACTTCAGGGGCGGAATCCCATGGACCTTTCCAATTACGCCGGCATTGAGATCCCGAAAAACTCAAAGCACCGAATGCGAAAGGTATGCCGATACCTCCCGCCCAGAGACCTACTTGCAGGCCTACCTGGTCCGAAGGATGATTCAATCGTACCAATTGAACTTGACTGGCCCTGCCTTGCGATGGTACATTGTCAAGAAGATTAGTCCCCTTAAAACCTGGAGGGAATTAATTCATGCTTTCCATCAAGCTATCACCCCTGACATCACCTTGCCCTACGAAGAGCCAATGATCACGGAGCACAAGGAGCTGTTAGCCGCTGAGATAGGAGAGGAGCATGTCAATGAAGCCTTGCATGATAAATGGGCAGTTGAACAACATCCTGTTACTAAAAAATTTCCCACTAGGAAAGGCAAGGAGCCTTTGTACGAGGTCAAAGACACAGAGTCTGTTCAAGAGTGGGGCACAACTGGACAACTCCCCAAGCTTACTCCAAGAGCTAGAGTCCAAAGAATACCAACCCCTATCAACCTGGAAAGTGAATCAGACAGTGAAACTCTAATGTCTCTCACTTCCCTTGACAGAATCAAGTTAGCAAAACGAAGGGCCTTACTCAAAAGGTTTGGACCAAAAGCCAAGAAAAGAAAGACTAAGCAGATAGATTCAGCATCTACCAACGAGCCACCGCGCCAAAGCTTCGAGCATTCCCAAGAATGCAGCCTTGAAGGCCCCCATCCTCTAGAGTACAATCCTGAAAACTTCCCGACCCTAGAATACAATCCTAAGGACTTCCAGCGTTATTTCAACAATGAAACTGACGATTCATCGTATAACTGTTTCCTACTCTCATCCGGAGATGAAGGCCCGTCAGAAGAAGAAGCATACGTCTTTATCCTCTATGATCCTAACGAAGTACTAAGCTTGTCCTCTGACCAAGAGGATAGCTTCAATACTTTATCCTCATTCGGAAATTTTGACCAAGAAGAAAGCAATGGGGTAATCTCGGTAGAATCCAACTTCCCTGAAACAGAAAAATTCACCACCACAACAGATATGCAGTGGGAAAATCAGTGGCCTAACCAAGATACATCAAGCCCGTCTTACGCTCATAGGATCACGACCCCTGGAGAGATGTGGATACCTGATTTCCGTAAGTATAATGGCACAACTTGTCCCGTGGCTCATTTGCAATATCTCCATGTGGAAATGAGTCGGTACTATGGCCCGATGTCGTTCACAACTCAGGCCTTCCAAGAAAGTCTTACAGGGTCTGCATTGCAATGGTTCGTCACAGTAGATATCAGCCTCATGAGGGATTGGAATGAGCTGTCTTCCACATTCCTGCATCAGTACCAGCACCAGATTGGAGCTAAACTGTCTTGCGAGAACTTGGTTCACTTTAGAAGAAGACCAATGGAGGATTTTCGAGCATATGCAAGGAGGTGGGAAGCTTTTATGATGCAAACCTACCCTCAGCTGGCCGAAGAAGAAATGATAAAGCTGTTCATAGGAGCTTTACCCCGCAAGCATCGCTGTTGGTTGCATGGGTTGCATTTCCGTAGCTTCAATGAAGTGGTCCTCTCATGCGAATACTTCGAGTCTACTGGAGGCGAGGAACTCAAAGGCGCTTGATTTCAAAACCAGCACTATCAAAGTGCTCCTTTTCATAGGAGTTTTCATGGGTGTTGCTTGTTTTTATAATTTCATGTTTCTTATCCTGTCTAGTGTGCTACTGTTGTATTTTCCATTCCAGTAATCTAATGTACAATTCTAATATTTTGTTTTGAAAGCATGAGGCGGTATCCCAAACCGGCCCAGTGATGTTATCCAACCATGAAAAGAAAATATTGTCCAAGGAGAATACTGAGGGCTGGGCTTCCTCATGCTTTTTCTCCCCCAAAGACGTATTTTGAAAATAAAAAAATATTTCATCACCCGAAAGTTTTTGTTAAAACAAGATGATAAATTTAATCATGTTTGTCTTTCTAACTCATTCACTTCATGTCTCAGAAGACCATTCCCGTCCCCTTTGACTTAGTGTGATAGAGGGCATTTGAAGCAAGCGCATCAGGTGAACTCGCCAAATTCAAAGACACCCTGCCAAGAAAACAGGGGCAAATAGAAAGGAGCATCCCGTTTAAAAAAAAGGGTAAGTTTTATTCCCTTAACATAATATTGAGAATGACAACCCCTCTTTTCTATTTACAGGATACAAAAGGTGAGACATAATAGGTACAGGCATACAGTTGAAATCGAAGCATCCATGACATGCCTCACTCCTGCCCAGCTCCATCCTAAGCCAAATGACTATCTTGTCGCACGACGCGCCCAAACGGCTAGATGTTATAGTATCAACTTCAACATAAGGAAGGAGTTCCTCCTCTTCCTTTTAAGTGATTACTGTCAACAGGGAGAAAATCTAGACAGTCAAGGCGATCTATAGCCCCACACCCTGGACAATGACTTTGGAATTTAGAAGCTTCACTCCAGATGCATGCTCTCCCAAGAAGTAATTGCCACAACAGAATTGGAGGTTTTGATTGTCCATCTCAGATTCCATAGAAGCTTGAAGTACATGACTTTGCTCAAAGCTGCTAATGGTCATATAGTCAAAGACATAAGAAAATTCCACAGAAGGAAGGCGTTGAAGATAAATCGACAACCATCAATCATGCATACATGGTCACAAATGAAGAGGGCCAATCAAAAGAGACATTAAACTGTGTCAAAAACAAAAGACCGTCATTGACATACAGAGATCCCTAGGAGTCAGCAAATACAAACTTTGGAGAAGGGTAATTCGGTATCGTTTCCATTACTCCCACTATCTGAACTCGCTTTTGACGTATTTTCCCTATTGACAGAAAACATTGAGAATCTAAAACCAAACTTGATGGTCAATATTGGCCAAGTGAGGTTCGTGGAAATGACCCGCATCAAATTCACCTGGCTTCGTGTAAAAGGACGCGTCATCCAGAGCCAATTCGAGAGAATAATCGACCTAACGAAGCAAGAGACATAGGACTTCGTGTCCCCCTCTCACTTCAGGATCACCCAATCGTCTGCAAACCAGTGAAGGGTAAAGTTGTATCGCTTCCAATTATTCGACTCTTAAAAGAGTTCATGACTAACACATTCCCTCTTGTTTGTTGCAGGATCACCTGATCAAAAAGCAAGGATAACGAATCAATGAGAAGCATGTCTTGTTTGTTGCGGGATTACTCCGATCAAAAAACAAAGATAATAAATCAATGAGAGGCATGACAAACTCTCCTAAGCGAAATGGCGTCCTGAGTAATTGCCAAAGCAAATGACAGAGATCCTTCAGGCCTCAACTCACATTTGATTTTGGCCAGACTAATTGATCTACTTGTACATCTTCTCTTCTACGGGGCAAAAAAATAAAGGCCCATCAAATCCATGATCGGATCCCCAACCCCGGGCTGATCCTTCTTATGTCATGTCCCTACTTAATAAGGACAACCATCGACACCCATTTGCAAATAACCCTTTTGATGTTCAAAATTTAACATATTTGGAAACACCATTATGTTAGCTCCTAAAGTTGTCAATAGGGTCTTTTCTGAGTCAAAACCATTCACTTGTTTTGAAGAGTTCAAACTCCATCATATTCAAATGTTGCATGTCGTTTCCGATGAATTATGCATGATGATTTTGTCTGTCTAAGTCATTGATTCCACTGAGGATTATTAGAATAGACAGCTAAGTGAAGAATACAAGATTAATTGAGCATGCTGGATGAGACGCGTCAGAATGATGAAAGGCAAGCCATATCCTACACACAATCCCCCCCATCTATACACTTGTGAGATGAGTGCAGAAGATTCCATGACTGCAGGGTAAAGAGTTCTCTCGCGAATGGTACGATAACCAAAACAGTGAGAGGCATTTCATTGCTCACCCCTTTGAGCTCCTTACACTGGTGAAGTTTCTCCTATATCCCCGTCAAGAACCACCCCACACTAGGGCAAATCGGAGGCGAAGCAGCATCACAAAGTGAGAAGAGAGATAGAAGTTTTCTTGCTTGCACTTGCATCAATCTTCGAGTGTCTTTATTGCATATGAACACTCGCGTTAATTTAAGTGCCCTAGAGTCATGAAGAGCAATTCTTTCTTTACGCACTTGTATTCATTGTACAACCCAAGTGAGTTTGTAATTTTACCCTCACATCGAGACAAAGCAGAAGTTATTGTCATAACCTGAGCGCCGGTTGAAGATGAAGACTCAAGAGTCTAATAATGGTGCTTCGATTAAACTTGTCAAGATCAGCTCTCAAACGACAAGAATGAAAAAACATGGGCATAAAAAGCAGTGTACCTGGTAAAAGCAAGGTCAATGCCCATAAATGAAAAGTTGGGATAAAAATAGGGGCATGAAAAAAACAGTGTGCCTGGTAAAAGCAAGGCCAATGCCCCCCAGTCAAAAATATAGCCAAGAAAAAGTTACTGTTGTGGTCCGTAGAACCTCTAACAGTGAGAAGAAAGACCAGTGACAAATGCCGAGACAGTCATGAACTCTCACCCTCTTACATGTGAGCCAAGCCTACGTAAAAGTCTCTTTAGACTAGGGGCACTTCAATTAACGTAGGATTTCATGCGTATATAAGCATCGCTCGAAGAAGTACGAGCAAGACTATTCTATCTCTTTTCGCAGGGTTCTTGACTTGTAAACCCGGAGATGATCGTGCAACATTTTCGTCCATCGACTTCAACCTTGATGGTCCCATTTGATGAGCCGCTGACAAAGACTTCATCACAGTTTCGACAAAGACCTCTCACATTGGTAAAGTCGTACTGTTTGCGAGAATACTCAGACCCCTGCTGACATGATGACAGTGAGATAGTGTGGTCCTTATAAATCCTGCATTAATGGTCAGGATCGCCTTTTCCATGAGAGTGAGCGGAAAGTCCTTTTAGACTGAAAGTCCCTCATCTGGCATGCTCAAGACATCTACATTCTAAATGAAGGTTGTCTTTCAAAATCTTCCCCAGTGGAATTCGAATGATACAAAACTGACAAGATTGTCATGCATAAATCACATTTGAATTTAGGAATTTATAGTGTATACAATCATGTGTGCATATTGTGCAAATAGCAGACATACTCTCAGAGATCAGAGATATGCTTGATATTGCTAGGTAAGCATATCTCTATCCCCATTTGTCTTAAAGTACCTATCACTGTCTAGGTACTCTCTTATTAACACTCGACCTATTCGAGTCGTCCCTTGAGTTTGGGTGCTTGCAACTGTTTAAGTAACCCCTTGTCTTTGGGTACCGGCCATCGTTCGGATACTCTCTTTTCCTGACACTCGACCTGTTCGAGTTGTCCCCAGAGTATTGATATTTGCGACTATCCAGGTATCCCCCTTGTTTTTGAGTATCCAACACTTGCTGGGTGCTCCCTCTGTTGACACTCGACCTATTCGAGTCGTCCCTTGAGTTTGGATGTTTGCAACTGTTTTAGCATCCCCTTGTCTTTAAGTACCGGCCACTGTTCGGATACTCCCTTTTCCCGGCACTCGACCTGTTCGAGTTGTCCTCAGAGTATTGATACTTGTGACTGACCAAGTATCTGTTTATTATTGAATACCTACTGCTGTTTAGGTATCCCCATATCGTCAAGTACCCACCGTTGTCCAGGTACTTCCTTTTCATGACACTCAACCTGCACGAGTTGTCCCCAAATAATATAGCAGCTGTTCAAGCATTCCATTGCTTCGCTTGGCACCACCGTCCAGGTATGTTTTCTAGCACTTGGACCCGCCTGAGTGGTCCCAGATGATATCATTAATACTTGTGTTCATCCAAGTATTCCAGTACTTTGTACACCTGTGGCTATCCAGGTGTCCCACCCCTTTTAAATGCTTGCAGCAATTCAAGTAAACCTCATACCACAGTCAAGTTAATAATACCAGGAGGTGAGAGACCTTCACGAATATCTCAGGTACGTCCTCGATATTCCCAATTACAAGGAGGTGAGAGACCTTCACGAATAAGCGGGGCACGCCCTCGATATTCCCATCTACCAGGAGGTGAGAAACCTTCACGAATATCTCAGGTACGCCCTCGATATTTCCCATTTACCAGGAGGTGAGAGACCTTCACGAATATGCGGGGCACGCCCTCGATATTCCCATCTACCAGGAGGTGAGAAACCTTCACGAATATCTCAGGTACGCCCTCGATATTTCCCATTTACCAGGAGGTGAGAGACCTTCGCGAATATGCGGGGCACGCCCTCGATATTCCCATCTACCAGGAGGTGAGAGACCTTCACGAATATCTCAGGTACTCCCTTGATATTCCCATTACCAGGAGGTGAGAGACCTTCACGAATATCTCAGGTACGTCCTCGATATTCCCAATTACCAGGAGGTGAGAGACCTTCACGAATATCCCAGGTACGTCCTCGATATTCCCAATTACCAGGAGGTGAGAGACCTTCATGAGTATTCGGGGCACGTCCTCGATATTCCAACTACCAGGAGGTGAGAGACCTTCACAAATATCTCAGGTATGCCCTCGATATTTCCCAATTGCCAGGAGGTGGGACACTTTCACAAATATCCAAGGTATGTTCTCAGTATTTTCAATTATCAAGTACCCCTTCGATACTTGCGAATGCTAGGTATCCTTCAAGAGTTTGTACTTGTGATCATTCAAGTACTCTTTCAACACCTGCAAGCAATCGGGTACTCCTTTGATACCTGCGAATGCTAGAATTGATGCCCTGAGAAAGGTCGGCGCATCCTCCCGAGAAAGGTCGGGTTCCAACTGGTGTCTTCGACAGAAGTCAGACGCCCCACAAATCGATGCCCTGAGAAAGGTCGGCACATCCTCCCGAGAAAGGTCGGGTTCCAACTGGTGTCTTCGACAGAAGTCAGACGCCCCACAAATCGATGCCCTGAGAAAGGTCGGCACATCCTCCCGAGAAAGGTCGGGTTCCAACTGGTGTCTTCGACAGAAGTCAGACGCCCCACAAATCGATGCCCTGAGAAAGGTCGGTGCATCCTCTCGAGAAAGGTCAGGTACCAGCTGTTGTCTTTGACAGAGGTCAGACATCCCAACAAACAGATGCCCTGAGAAGGGTCGACGTATCTCCCGAGAAAGGTCGGGTACCAACTGGTGTCCTCGATACAAATCAGGCACCCACAAATGAGATGCCCTGAGAAAGGTCGGTGCATCTCCCGTCAAGGCGACCGAAGAAAGGTTCGGGTCCTAGACAAAACCCTTGATTACTCCAAACAGGCGACCGAAGAATGGTTCGGGTCCTGGAGGAGCAATCTCCCGTCACGGCGACCGAAGAATGGTTCGGGTCCGAGACAAACCCTTGATTACTCCAACAGGCGACCGAAGAATGGTTTGGGTCCTAGAGGAGCAATCTCCCGTCAAGGCGACCGAAGAAAGGTTCGGGTCCTCGACAAATCATTGATTGTTTTAATAGGCGACCGAAGAATGGTTCGGGTCCTGGAGAAGCAATTTCCCGTCACGGCGACCGAAGAATGGTTTGGGTCTGAGACAAACCCCTAATTACTCCAACAGGTGACCGAAGAATGGTTCGGGTCCTGGAAGAGCAATACCCCGTCAAGGCGACCGAAGAATGGTTCGGGTCCTGGAGGAGCAGTCTCCGGTCAAGGTGACCGAAGAAAGGTTCGGGTCCTAGACAAATTATTGATTGTTTTAACAGGCAACCGAAGAATGGTTCAAGCCCTGGAAAAACAACCTCCTCATATCACCAGGTAAGATGGTGCCTTGATACTTGCCAAAACTCGGGGTTCACACCCTATCTCACTCATTCCCGATAAGTAACTCCAGGTATCTTCTTATCTGTCTTAGTATATTGCTCTTTATCCGCATAGAATAATAGGTCCCAAATAAAATATAATCTACTACGCATGCATGGATAAAATTGAGGCGTCAGTCTGTCTTTGAATGCAACCTTTGCGAGCTCACCTTCAAAGAGGGGCAGCTGTTGACACCTCAATTTTAATTAGTTTAATTAATTAAGTTTTTAAATTATTTTGTATTTTCGGATAAATAGATAATAAAAAAAATAACAAAAAAACAGATAAAAACAGGAAAAAAAACAAAAAGAAAAAAGCAGCAGCCCCCCTTTTTCTTCACGTGGGTTCGTACGACCTACCCCCCCCTTCTCTCCTTCTTCTTCTTTCTTCTTCCTTCTCCTTCCTTCATCTTCTCTGTGCCTCTGTGCATCACGCGTGATGGCCAAAGATGCGCTCAAGGGCAGCCTATGGTAAAGAGGAGCGGAGGTAGGCCGCCGAAGGAGAGGACGACGCACATGCGCGACTTTAATGCTGAGATGAGACGCCGGTTCAGCCGAGAGGTTCCGGTCGGCAAGCCAAAGACCGGCGGCCGAGCTCCTCCGTCGACCGGACCTCCTCGCCTATAAATAGGCTTCTCCCGACGATGGCAACGAGGGGCGAGCTCTGAGATCTTCCAACCGAGAGACTTCGGGGGAGGAATCAAAGAGCGAGCGAGAGAGAACTCGGGTCGCGAGCTCGGCTGACCTCCCACTGAGAGACTTCGGGGGAGGTCGCCGGCGAGCAAGTCCGAGGAGGTCAGATCCGGCCGGTGGAGGCTCGGATCTGGTCGGAGTGAAAAGCAAGGGGGAGAGATTTGAGAGGGTCGGGTCTGAGAGAGAGGAATCGGAGGGAAGGGTGCCAGATCTGAGAAGCCGAGGACCCGCCAGCGCTGCCGTCCCTCGCGACGCCGTCGATTGCCCACGCCGAAACTCCATTCAGTTGCTGTGCCGTCGTTATCCGCTGCTGCCATCCCCTGTCCTCAGATCTGGAAAACAGAAGACCAGATCTGAGGAGAACCCACGACACGCCGTCATCCACCGCCGTGCTGCCCCCTACCGACGAGCCTCGGTCGAAGTCCCCAAAGCCAGTGAGTATCCCTGACCTCCCCTCGCTTCTGGGTTGGGCACGCCGGAGCTCGCAGAAGCTCCGACCACCGGTTGCCTCATCCTCGTCGTAACCGTTTTGTCACCGCCTTCGGTCGTGCCATTGCCGTCTAGCCCGTCGTCGCCGCCGTTGTGACCGCCGTTGCTATTGTCGTCGCCACCGTTGTGGCCGCGGTCGCTGTGTCGCCGCCTTGAGACGCCTCGGTCCCCCCTCACCAGCACCGCGAGCAAACGAAGGAGAGAGGAGGTCGGGAACCGGGTTAGGTCGTGGGTCCGTCCGACCCGGTTTCCCAGTTTTCGGGTAGGGTTTCCCCGAGTCGGACCTACACTGATTGGGCCGGTCTCTGAACTCGGGCTGGGTATTTCCTATTTAATTCAAATAGGCCCAATTCCGTGTGTGTGGGTCGCCGACCCGGCATTCGGACTCGACCCGCGGATCCGACCCGTCAGTTTTTATATTATTTTAAATATAAAATAATATTTTAAACAAATAAATAAATAATAATATTTTATTCCAAAAATATATTTAAAAAATATTTAAAAAATATTTTATTTTCCGAAAAAAAAAATCAAAAATATTTCATATTTTCCAAAAAATGTCAAAAATAAAAAAAAAAAAAAAGCAAAAATATTCAGAAAAAGCCAAAAAGACTTGTATTTTTCCAAAAATACCAAGAAAAATCCCAAAAAATCTCTTTTGTGTCCAAAAAAATTAGAAAAAGACTCAAAAAATGTTTTTCCTCCCAAAAATGCATGGAAAATCCCTCGAACATCCAAAAGCCTTAGGGTTTAAACAAGATTAGGTACCGAAAGGGCATTAGTGATTAACTAGTGTAATCAAGTCCCGATCCTAATTTCTCTGGTTGCGCAAGAGTGAGTATTTCTCCCGATACTTCACTTGGGTTTCTAATCAACCCACCTCAAATTGATTAGTGGCGACTCCATTTTAAAAATCAACTTACGAGTTTAAAAAAAAACCTAGACTATTAAAGTCGTGAATTGGTGGACTTGGGAGAGTCCGGGCATCACTAATTTCAGCCGAGCCATTAGCCTCCTTAGGCGCCCGTACGCGATTGCGGGCGCCGAAAAACGAGGTCACGACAAAAATTGAGAGAGAGACGATGACCTTAATAAAGTAAATGGCAAAGTTTTTTTTACGAGAAATTAAATTGGGCTAATGGGCCAAGGTCCAATGGACTAAGTCCATTGGATCCACGTGCATGGATTTCCCTATTCTTAGCAGTTTATTCCTACATGTGCCCCTCGCATCCGTCTATCGTGCTCTTCAGGCTCCGCCGCCGCGAGACCAGAACTTGGAAATCACCTTCACCAGAGCCTCCAAAAACGCGAACATATTATTGCTGTTCCCTGCAAAACACCTCCACAACTTCTCTGATAGATGTCCCGCCGGTCCACAATGAGGAACATGATCAATCATTATAAATAACCTGAGTTTTTTCATTTTTTTGAACGAGTCTGCATTCATGATCAAGTCTTCTACAGCAACCTTGTCTAGTTTGATACCTTCAATGGCATTTGTTCCCTGGTCGAGTGAAATAAAAATAATTATGCATATTGGAAGCACTTGGAAATCATTATAAATATTGGAATAGGCAATTAAATGCTTACTGAATTTTGCTTAAACACTTGTAGAGCATCCTCATGATGCCATATTCTGCTTCGCTTGCTGGGATTTTGAGGGCACTCTTGAATGACGATTCGTCTACCCATTTCTTCAAACAAATCATGCATCCGTATTTTGTTATTTTCGTCAATGTATATGAGCAACTTTTGAGCTAGAATCTCAATCCCACTATTAGCATGGACACCGCATTGGTCTAGTGACTTGATGATCTCTTCTTTGTCATATCCATTAAGAAAACAGGCGATGTCGAGAAAAATCGTCCTCTCGTTGTCCTCTAGGCCATCGATAACAATCCTTAGTATGTTATGAACCTTTACCTGACGGATTTTTTTTAGTCGACCAAATGCTCCTTGCCATTCTTTGATGCTTTTGCCATTCAAGAAAGAACCCATTACAGTGAGTGCCAAAGGAAGCCCTTTGAAAAAGCTGGTGAAGCAATTTGAGAGCATCTTATAATCATTTTTGGGATATCTTTCTCGGAATGCATTCCAACTGAAAAGCTCGAGAGCTTGGTCATCATTCAGTGGTCGCACCTTATAGATTTCATTGCATAGATTGATTAAGGTATCTTTGTGGCGAGGTATCAAAATGACCCTACTTCCCGAGCCTAAGTTTAATGCCTTGATCAGGTGGCTTAGTGGCTCCCCAACCCTTCAACATCATCAAACACCAACAAAACCCTCTTGTTGTGAAGCTTACTCCTCATCAAGTTTATTGCTACACGAATATCATCGCTAAACTCTAAATCGCTAGGAATGTCACCAGAAAAGGTCTCCAACATTTTGATGAGGCCAGCTTCGCTCGATATATCCATCATGTTCGAGAGAAAGTAACTCCGATCAAATTGATCTGCAATTCGGTGGTACAAAGCTCTCACTAGTGTAGTCCTACCTATTCCGCTAGTCCCGGAAATTCCCACGATCAGGACCTCCTCAACCTCTAATTGGAGTAAGGAGTACAGGGCTTGTACCTGAGAATCTAACCCAACTAGATGGAAAGCAAGTGGTTTCTTGTGCAAGCCGCTTAGTCTTCTTGAGATTTTCTCCACTACGGATTTTATGAATTCAGCTTCAAGTCTGCAAATTGTCGACGACAAAGGTGTAACTGGTTATCCATGCCACTAACAAACTGAAGAAAAGATAAATAATATTATAATCTAGGACTTTGGAGTATCGTCCATATAATTGAATTCAATATTCAATATCTAATCCAATATAATAGGAAGCGTGTGAGAGATTGGCTAATTTTTTAAGCCACAAATTAAAAGAAGCGGGATAGACACCAGTCGATGAAAACCATTCTGTATGCTAACCGAAAAAAAGGTTTAGCTATAGAAAGTTTCTCGGACAGACAATGATGTCATATAGAAAGTTGAGAGAGAGAGAGATTAGAGAGCAGCAATGACAAGATAGAAGAGCAACGAACTGGAGGCAGAATATTCTGTTAAACCCTAGCAAGGTAGCACAGTCCAAACAAAACAAAGACCGACTACTGTTTTTTCTTTTCTTTTTGGTCTTTGACAGAAAGATCATTCCATAATGGAAAGTTTTCGTGGTGAAGGAAAGCCAGCATCATAGCTAGGGTTTACCCTGTGATGGCTGTGGACTGTGGAAGATGTCTGGACTTGCCGGATTTCCTTCTCTTTACTATTACGAAAAGAATGGGAGTTCTGATAACCTCATATAGAAAAAGAAGCTCATCTGCCTTCAAATTCACCCACTTGTATGTTTTAAACAATAGAATTCAGAGTAAGTGAGGGAAATGATGCATGAAGGAGTGATTTCCTTATGCTTGAGGGAAGAAGTGAGGATAATAAATTGGTTTGTTGTTTGGTTATCAAATCCAAAAATATGAAATGAGGGTTACAACTTGAAAAAAATCCGAACACTTCTTTTCCTTCCAAAAAATGACCTAATGTATTACTTAGCTGAACACTTCAAGTTTGCTATATGTGGAAATCACCATTGGCTGAAACATATGCTTCAGGGGTAAAATCTGATAAACGCTAAGAAAAAATGGTTATTTATAGAAGATAAAAAACAATGTCAAACCCATCCATGGGTAGCGCAGTTGGTTGAGAGTCCCTCCCTCATCACTGAGGTCGAGAGTTCGAAACCCTGTGTTGCTAGCGATTTAAGTGGGGGTCCATGGCAGTGGGTTGCTGTGCTAATCTTCCATGAGGTATAGGGGCCCGATCCTCAGGAGCCGTTCAAGCACGGGGGACATGTGGCGGAGTCCTCAGTTACCAAAAAAAAAAAAAAACAAACAAACAGTGTCAAGGACTGTAAGCATAACAATCGTAATAGCACAAAATGTCGTGTTTTTTTTCCTGCCAGCTATATATTTATATATATAATGAAAAGATGCTGCAGTGTTGATGTTGAATCTCTTTGGTGAGCCATACAATTGAGTTGGAGTCTTATTCTATGAAAGTTCGTTTCCTAGTAAAAGGATTCCAAGCATTTCCAAATATTCCTACTGCGCACAGCCCAAAAGACTGGCCTTAAAGAGCAAGTCTTGTTGTTTCACGGACAAATAAGTAACTTCCTTTAGGAATCCTCTCTAGAAAACACTGAAGGAAGAGAAAAAGTTAGTACCTGTTTTCGAGAGGCCAACCAGTGAGATTGCCCGCTTTGCAGAGAGCATCTCTCCACCTCTGGATGTTGTCCACATTCTTCTGCCCAAAACCCTTCTCGCTTTGGCCAATCCGCGCGAATGGTCCGGACTGCTCACGCATCTCTCTAGGGTCGACGTCCATGAAAATAAGGAACACCAGCTGGCCTTTCTTTTCCTTGCACTCGAGGATCTTATCCAGTTCATCCAGGCACCATGGTGAGGAGGCGTAGTTCTGAGAGATGACAACAATAGCGCTCCTCGATCGCTCAATTGCTTCATTGATTACTGGTGTGATCTCTAGTCCTCTTTCTAGACTACGGTCGATAAATGCCCTTATCTTGTGCCGCTCAAGAGCGTCATAGAGATGGCTCACAAAGTTGCGCGTGTCAGCTTGTTTATAACTGATGAACGTATCATGAACACACCGAGGAATGGAGAACGGACGAGAGAAGAGTTGTGGCCTGGCGGTTGGGCTATGTGGGAGAGAAAAGAAGCGGTGTGGAAAGAAAGAGGTCAAAGTGAAGGGAGAGACTTGCAATTGGAATTGTGATGCTCTTTTGTATAGGAGGCCTGGATACAATGGAGGAGGAGCAAAAGGAGGGAAAAGCTTGCTCTTAAGTTGGCCAAATTGGATCATCATTTTACTAGGATTTGCCATTGAAACACCCCCAAAATCAAAGCAAAGAAATTGCTGTACCGTGTTCATTCACAATGCAAGCTCCCTCGGCCTATTTATAATGAAAATCAGATTGTGAGCCCTCTCTCTCTCTCTTTCACACGCGCTCGTGGAGACACAGCATTTTTGTCAATCATGGTATATTGCAATATCTGTCCGTAGTTGTTTTGTCCATCAGATGTTTTTCTCCATTGCTCTCTCGGAACATGACAACTTGTTACGGTGAGACATGACCGTCTGCTTCACCTTTTTTGGAAAGGTTGAATCGCTCGGGAACAGCTACTCATTAAAATCTGACACAAACCAGGCAGAACCAAAGTACCAGTGGTGATCAGCCGATGCATCCTGACCACAACGAAAGGTTTTCAAATGAGCCATGAAACATGCGGCCCCGCTATTAAGGGATGCTGATAGAGAATAGTTTGAAATGAGTGAACAGACGTGGGTTTTACTGCAAATTGAACACCACGAAGATTTTAAAATAAGGCATGCGGTCATCAGCATATTACACTGAAAAAAAGAAGACTATTACATTGAATGTGAAGTCAATATACCTCATGAGAAATTAGATACGGGGTGATCCGAGGACATATTTTTATCACAATTAGATAAAAAGGATGGAAAATGCTAGGTAAACTTCTGGCCATAGTTATTGTTGGAAGAAATTCTATAAAACCACCAACAACTATACAAATATTTGAGGCGCGCAAGCACTAGTGTGAACATAACTATTTGGGTGTGGCGGGAACAAGATAATGCATGAAACCAGCACACACCCAGCAGGCTAATCCTTATAGAAAACTTGGTCGTACCGTCTAGCTAAGTAACAGCCAAAAAGATTAAATAGTAAACGGCTAGAATTCCGGTGTGGGGGGATCCAACTTTACACAAGGTTGGGCCCAATCTCATGTGCGCTAGCCCAACGTATTTTTCTTGTTGATACGAAGCTTATAAGATGAACCAATTAATAAACTGAACTAGAGAAGCATCTCAACCAACGTGGGACGAGGTAAAAAAAAAAAAGAAAAGAAAACCAAGCTTTCTGAGATACTTTTCTGTAACTATGATACCGCATCATCATTTTCTTCTACCCTCCTTTTCTTGGGGACAGTTTTGCCTAATAGTAATTTGCTAACTTAGAGAGATTAGTTGAAGAAGGATATGTTGAGAAAACCTCTAGTTTTTTGAAGTTGACATAATTATTTGTCTACATCAAATGTTGGACAAATGCATGTATTGTCTTATCTCAGGTTGAACAAATACAAATGAAGTTCTATTAACACTAATAGAACCCGGAGTATGAAGTAAAAATATTGATAATGGCTGGAAGCACCTTAATGGAGGTGAATAAGTTCATGAGATTGGGGAATTTATGAGGATTTGGAGGTATCTTGAAAGGTTGAATGGCTGATACAGTCATTTAATACGTAGGAAGAAAGTGGAAAGCAATATGAAAGTCAACCACTAGCGGGAAACCTTAATAGACTCGTGCGTTACTAACGGAGGTGAATCCCTATATAATCTAAAAAGAACATGCATCTTGTCCAGGATACCTCTTACGATTTAAAGAGCCAGATATTCCGTTGTCTATTAATTTAAATCTCAAGGAATATTAATAGAAAGCCACATGCTTGGAGCTCTAAGAATGATACATGGAGGAAAATCCAATCAATTGTTAATCAAATTGATGGAAATGATTATTTCCCAAAATGGAGTATAAGATTGTATCTGTGACCAAATTTCCTAGCAAGTGTGTTGTTTATCTTCAATGACTAAATTGATTTTCTTGAAGATTATTCAACCATTAGCATGGATCTCAAAGACAATATCAAAGGATCAACATACAATGAAGAACACATGAATTGGGAGAACAACTAAAAACTAAGAAATTTTTTTGATACACTTAGGTTATGTTTGGTTGTCTTGATTTCTAGTCAAGTTATGACTGGATAAGATAGAATATGAAATTTTAAAATTTTGCCTTTCTTAATCTATTGTTTTGGTGAATCACAGAAATAAAGTCGGATATATTCATATCTTATCATATGCATCGCTTGATATAAACAATATATTAGTGTAAATGAACCTAACAATTACATAAACAGAGATGATAAGAATATCCCATAACACTCTTGCCTACTTCATTTTTATTTGCTTATTTTTTATAATAATTTCCTCTCTTTTTTAATTCTTTTTTTATTTCTTTGTTCCCCTTCCGTCATTCTCTAATACAATGTTATACCTAAAATATATAATAATATATGAACTAAATATTTATTATTTATTGAATTTATATTGTAAGATAGAAGGAAATTCAAATATACTAATAAAAACATGAACAAATAAAAATGAAATTGTCGTTATTTTTTGTTATTATAAATTTTTTATGTTAGAATTCAAATATTATTTTAATTTGTATTAATTTAATAAGTTTGTTATTCTAAAAAATAAATTTTATATTATAAATATTAGAAATCCTACCTACCTTTATCACTTCTTTTCCATGGAATAATTTTATTCGGGTTATATCTATCTTATATCTGACTTTATTTTATCTTGAAAAGACACTAAATACAGGATATTATTAATTTATTTTGACCATCGAACATAACCTTATACTTTTGTTGAGCAAAAAATTCATTTACAGAGAGTGATTTGCTATTTGTAATCTCTTTTGTGGTTGCCATAGTAGCACTTGGAATTTGGTAGTGTGATCTAACAGCTTTGAGAAGAAGTAGCATCACCTACGTAACCTCTTAAGTAATTTATAGTGAAATCGAGCTTATTGGTTGGTCTAGGGCAGTGGATGTTGTTGGAGCTAGCAATACAATCTAGATGAGAAGTAAATAAGTTTTCTCAAACTTCAAACAAATATTTTTGCTGAAAACTATAACAATAGTTTGATAGTAATCACTAGTAGGTCAATGGTGACATGTATGAGTGTTGCTAACAAGTAGAGATAGCAAATAATAAGCTAATAGAGGCAATCATTAGAAAATAGAGAAGATTGTATGGGGATTTATGGACCTTTGGCTTTATCCTTAAGCTTACATCCTCTCTCCAAGGTAACAAACTAAACACTGGCTAGAGTCTGTAGGAATCTTTAAGCAAAGTTACAGTCAACACGTACTTGTTCTTATAAAATGATATATGACATTATCTAGACATGAATACTGCTATCACTTACATGCTTGCTTTTAACACGATTACAAAGCAGCATGAATATTGCACAGAGATCTTTTAGGTGAATAGATGTACAATATTATCAAAAAGAAAGAATAATGAATAGTGCCATTATTTCTTTATTTTCTGTTCAACCCATTTTAGCTTCTTTGGTCCTTTTTATATAGAAATCTCCAATCCATTTGTTGGAGACTCTTTGGGGATGCAAGGAGATGATAGGGATTTATTGGAGTAGTTATCAAGGTCATAATTGCCTAAAGAATCCGTTGTAGGAGCAATTCCAAGGTTTTCCCAAAATGGAGTCTGTTGATGCTATACATCCATTGCTCCTTTGGAAATATGCCGATTGTTATCCTACCTGTTATCGATTCTCCTGTGCTTTGCTTTTCTCGACATATTAACAGTTTTAGTCATTCTGACAAATGGTTATCTTCAACCAACTCATTCACCAACATTCTCAAGACTTGATATCAAAATGATACAAAGCTTTTTATCACTCATTCACCAACATTCTCCTGTGCTTTTCTCACATAGTCCTTTTGACTATGGTACCAGCAAGTCTTCATGAGATCCTCATCATATTCGACTTATTCTCCTCTTGTTGATCACCATTAGTCTTCACTAAGCTCTCAAAGATCATTGATGTCATCATAGTCTTTCTTAAGCTTACCACAACCATCTCCACTTATTATGGAGATGTTAGTACAGAAGATAGTTTTAGAATCATCAAAATTTCATAGCATTGTTTTTTCAATATACGTAAATTTGATCTAAGCTGAACTACTATTGTAAAATTTATATAGAATTCTTCTTCTTCTTCTTCTTCTTCTTCTTCTTCTTCTTCTTCTTCTCTCTCTCTCTCTCTCTCTCTCTCTCATATATATCATACTTATTTGATAGAAGCATATTTAATTGATAACATCAAGCTACTCTATTAACACCAAACTTTGATTTTATTAATTCCAAAAAATCAACTAAATTTTGACTATCGACCTTTTCACCCCCTCTCTAAATTGCATATTTAGCAATAACAATTGATGTGATACCAGCTTGCTCATATATTTTGAAGTGATTTATTTCAAGAGCATAAAGATTTGCTATGGCTAGTCATATTAGTGTAGGAGTCTCTGAAGGACAATCAATGAGGAGACCTCTATATTTTGATGGAACATACTATAGCTATTGAAAGTGCACGATGAAAGCATACATCAAATCAGTGGATCCAGCAAGTGGCAATAATAATGACAAAGTGAAGTACTATGTGACGGATATAGAATGGAACATTCTTTCAACTCCAATTTTAACTCTATGTAATATAATACATTGATAATTCCTATCACTATATGAAAATCTTAAAAATTTGAGGAACAACGATGTCCATTTTAAACGTGTTTACTTTTTAAATTTGCATGGAATTCATTTCTGTCAAACTGTCCCCCACAAAATCTTAAAATCAACTTTCATCAACCTTATTTTAAGTTATCCAAAAACGTGTTTCATTATGTTGACTACTTAACAGCACGTTAATGCGGAATATGTTTGATGGGTACATAAAATTTGCTTACAGTGCATTTAACAGTATATGATTTTTAAGCAATTCATGCAGCGTGCGGGTGAATGACTAATTGCAAATAAAATGAATTTCGGACTAAAACTCAGCATTCGCAAACCTTATATTTCTTATCACCCTTTTTTTTAACCTTTCCGAGGATTGACTAATGTGAGTCCATGACGTTGATCGAGAGTTGGCCGCAAAGTCTCTATTGCCACTGAGAACTTCCTTCTTCTTCTTGTTTAAGTGAGGCTTCATCCGTTCCTCGAAAAATATTGCATTTCTAGAAAATATTTTCCATTGTTGACTAAGGAAAATCTCATCGTCCATACACCCCTTTCAATAATTTTTTCATTATTATTTTTTAAAATCGATTTTTAAAATATTTTATACTATTTTTCTTTGTTCTCATTTTCTTTGATTTTCTTTTTCTTCTTCATTGGCCAGTCGTCTACAATAGTGACGATTGGCGAACAGCCATAGGCAAGCTCAAGCCTCACCACAAGCTAACGAGGCTCGAGCTTGCAAGATTTAGGTGAGGTCAAGCCTCATCAGCTTGTGGCGAGGTTGAGCTTGCTCGACGTTGGTGAGCTTGGGCCTCACAAGTTCTAGTGACCTAGGTGGGGCTTGAGCCTCACCCTGCCTAGCTCGCCAAATCTAGTGAGGCTCAAGCTCGCTCAAGGTCAATCAAGGCTCTAGTGACCTCGAGCGAGGCTTGAGCTCACTTGTAGCTAGTCGCCAGCCAGCCAATGAAGAAGAAAAAGAAAAAGGAAGAAAAGGAAGAAAAAAAAAAGAAGATCAAAAAATATTTAAAAATTGATTTTTAAAAATAAAATAAAAAGGAAAGTGTTTGGTGAAAGAAAGTGAGATGAAGGAAGATATTAAAAGTGTATTCCTTTTTTTGAAAAGTGGAAAACATTTTTTCCTAATTTAGAATACTCTTTTCTATTAATGAAAAATGTTTTTCCCAACAATTTAATTTTCGTGAAACAAACGACGGAAAATCTGGAAATTTTTCTAGAAATGAATGGAATCTAAGAGGTTGTTTGTCGTCTAATACTCCTTTTATGCTGTTATTGAATACTATGAGTATACTGACAAGTAATAGATGGATCACTTTAATTAGGAGAAGTATTACCTTTCAAATCTGTTGGCCTCGTGGACATTCTTTTGGAAAACACATGATCTAAAAGCCCTTTACGCTAAATTTGATCGTCAAGATCATGTCACTGAACTGTCACGACCGTCCTGATATGAATTTTAAAGGTTTAACAAAATTGCTAGGTGGACACGTACAATCCACTTGTGAGGTGACACCTAGTCTTCGCATCTACTCTCCAAAATCCGGTTGACTGCAACATGATTTCTCATTCTTTATTAATTCAAGGAGACTAGAGTCATCACTAACTTATTTTAGGCTAGTTAGGAGTTGATTAAAGCGTGGGAAGGCCACGTTACTTCTGCGAACCAAAGATTTCGGGTTAGTGCACTTGATTATGCTAGTTTTAGCTAATGCTAGTCACCAATACCTTTTCCTTTTTAATAAAACGTTATTTCACATGATCTTTTTTCCAATTTTATTGCTAAACATGCAAATTTATGTGACCATGCATAAGCGCAAAAGCAGTAAAAATCGCTTGATAATCATAAACATTTAGTTCAAGCAATATGTAGAAGCAACTTGAGTCCTATTGGGCAAAATTAATGTAAAACTCTGTCACTAACTCCAACAAGCAAAGCGTGAAAGGCTAAAATGCATCCCTACATGCCTACTTTGCATGAAAGCTCTAAGTTTTATAAAGGGTTAATACTACATACTTGTATAAACAATCCCAAATTAATATACTTGTGACAAATTTACCTTTCATTATTTTTTATTAAATTTTACCATCAAATTATTGTGTTGGACGATATATGGCAGTTTAACGAATGTACTAATTTAGGATTTTATTTTCTGTTTGTCACAATGTACCGCTTTATGATTTTTCATAATATTAATTCAAAATAAAAAAAATTAACAAGAATAAATTTATTATAAATATACCTATTTGAGATTTTTGTGGTAAAAAAAGTTTATATTAATTTATCACATTTATACTAATTTAGAGGTTAGGATTTTTCGTGATATTGATTTTTTTTTATAATTTATTTACTATATAATTATGAAAGATTTCCTAATCACCTATACGTTATGTCTGATAACCTGGATACCTATACATGCGTTCTAACTGGAAAAGAAGAAGCAAAATAGAAGACAACTAGGAAGTACAAGCACGCGATGCGCACCGGACGCGGGCTGTCAGTCTCTGACACGACCGGGAAAATCGGTCCGAGTCTCTGACCATGGCGTCGAACGTGATCCGCCTGACCAAAGGCACCCGCAAGCCGCCAACGACGAGGGAAACTTCCGAAGCAAGGCTCCGACCAATGGGACGCCCCACCGACAACGTGTCTTACGTGTCAATGGGAAAGAGAGAGAATGTGGATGGGCGTGACGGCCTCTTTGTCTTCTTCCTGTTTTGTGAAGAAAACGAGAGCAAGAAGATTAGAAAGTTATAATGAGCATCGAAGACCTATAGTCAAAAACTAGACTAGGAACCGGACATGAAATTTAATTAATGAAGTCCGAAACTTATTCAAAAAATCATAAATTTATTTTATAATTATCAATTCAATCCTAAATCTTTTTATCTTTATTAATTTAGTCATAATTTCTTTTATATTCTTGAATAAAATTAATCTGGTCAATTTTAGCCAAAGATCATTGATATGGACAACGGCCATTCTATGTAATATGATCGACGTTGATGTAAACAATTTTAATAATATTTTAATATTTTTTTCAAAATTTTAATATTTTTAAATTTATTTTCTTCTTTTTATTTCTTTATTTTTTTCCTTTTCTCTTTTTTTCTTTTTCCTCCGCTGGCCTTAGGCAAGGGCTACCCTCACCTAAGTGAGCATGGGACGCCCTCACCAGCACCTAGCAAGGCCACCTCACTGGCACCTAGCAAGGTCAACCTAGGCAATGGCGTCCCTCACCCAAGGCTAGCCCTAGCCAAGCTAGGCATAGGCGTCCCTCACTTGAGGGCAGCCCTCGCCTAGGGCCCTGCGATGGTCGGTGGAGGGAAAAAAGAAATGAAAGAAAAAAGGAAAAAACAAAAACAAAGTAAAGAATGAAGAAAGGAAGAGAAGAAAAGATTGTCTATATCAGTGTTGACCGTGCTATGTAAAATGGTCAATTCTCCAACTCGGTCCCCATCAATTCGATTTTCGATTTTATCCTAAAACCATGGTTACCCTTAGCTCAACTTAACCAAAAAATGTGTCAATGGGAAAGAGAGAGAATGTGGATGGGCGTGAGGTACGTGGAACATGAAAAGGTCCACCTTCAACAAATGCAGCTATTTTTTTTTTTTTTGGATACATGACTTTAGAAACTTTAAAAAATTATATTCTATATGAAATTAGTTATTTTCTAATTCATTATATAGCCATCTAATCTAACATCTAGTGTATTATAATGAAAGCCGACTTTTAAACCTTAAATGCTTCAAATTTAATAGAAAATTATATTCTTTTCTAAATAAAATTCTGAGGGTTTTTTTTTTTTTTCAAGAGAAGTGAAATATTAGATTTTTCTCAAAATCTCCTTCTAAATAGAAATATTGCATTATATTGTGATACTTTATATTTGTAGTGAAATAGACAATATGCAAAAAGTCTAGTTATTTTAAGTTCACTAAGGCTGCGCATGGTTTCATTTCTGTTCCTTTTCTGTTCCCAGGAACAGAAACAAAAAAAAGTGTTTCTGTTCCGGGGAACAGTTTCTGAACAAAAGAACGCGTTTGGTAAGTGTAAAAAAAAACTGTTCTTGGAATAAAAAAAGAACAGAAACATGTTTGGTAACTGCAGTCAATTTCTGTTCTTAGAATAGAAAAAGAACATAAACACGTTTGGTAAACGACAAAACAATTTCTGTTCTTAGAATAGCTTGGTTTTCTTTTCTTTTCTTAGAATAGAAAAAGAACATAAACACGTTTAATAAAGTTTAAAATTGATATTAAATTGTCATTCTTATGAAATGCTCATTAATTTTATTTTGTTCATGGTTAGTAAAGACAAACATTTTTAGCATGATCATATTGCATATTTCGTATAAAATTTTGTAATTAAAGTTTGTATCTAGTCAATTCAAGTACATTTTTTTTTTTTTTTTTTAGTTTTAAAGCATATAAACTTGATATTAATTTCTTTTTTACCAAAAAAAAAAATTGATATTGATTTCTCATTCTCATTAAATGCTTATAAATTTTACTTTTGAAAAATGGGATGTGAAATGAAAAATATTCTCAACATGCTCATATGTGCGCCCTTAAACGAAAATTTCATACATCTCAACATGAACTTTTCCATACATAATATCACAATAATTGAGTAATATAGTTCATTGTTCAACTGCATTACAGCGAATACGTAAAAGCAATATTACAAAAGTCAACAAATCTCAGTCATATTGTGATCCCTTGCCATTTTATTTGCAATTCTTATCCTAACGCTGTTCATCTCGTATGCCCGGCCGCCGATGTATCGTCTGCAACTTCCCCTCCTGTAGGTCCAAATGGATACTCCGGATCTCCATACATGGAAAAATTTCTGTCCATCCTATCTTGATCACGAATGTAATTATGAAGAGCACAACATGCAATTACAACAAGGGCTTGCTTCCGAATTGTAAATGGAGGCATATGTCTCAAAATGGTGAAGCGATTCTTTAATGCCCCAAATGACCTCTCAATTACATTCCTTAGTGAAGAGTGCTTATAGTTGAATAACTCTTTTGCTGTTCTTGGCCGTCTCCCACTCCCTCTATATTCACTAAGATGATACCGTTCCCTTCTAAAAGGAGTTAGAAATCCCGGAAGTGCTGCATAACCGGAATCTGCCACGTAGTATTTCCCTATAACATGATATATAAAAATTTGTTGTGATATTAAACCATAATATAATCACAAATGTCAATATAAACAAAGTAAATACCGGGCGGTGGTCGGGGAAATTGCAATTGAGGAGTTTCGAGTGCTGCCGAAAGCACTCGACAATCATTGGCTGATCCTTCCCATCCAACATACACGTAAGTAAATTTCATATCAAATGAGCAAACACACAACACGTTCTGTGTTGTAGTCCCTCTCCTGCCTCGAAATCGAACCTGCTCAGACACCGGGACAATAGCATCTATATGGGTGCCATCCAGAGCACCTACGCAGTCCTGTCAATTTAATATCAATCTAAGATTATAAAAGATTATGAAGTACATGTATTTGATAATATAAAGTTGATATTGAAATCATACCTTGAAGTAGCGTTTATGCCTAGGATCCATAAGAATTTCATGAGGGATGACATCAAAGGACGGTGGTTTGATTATCTCTTTTGAAAGTTTGATAATTGCTTTCAACACTTTGTCAAGTATTTGCTGATTGTTTCTCCAGAATGTTGAAATCTCTCACATAAAATTCTATTTGAGCTACCATGACAAACCATTGATAAGAATATCCCCACTTGTTCGTCTATTCTAATATATCGACTATCTTTTAACCAACCTCTTTCTCTCATCAAATCACATAAATTCAGAAAAACATGCCTCTCCATCCTGAAGGCTTCATATATCCTATCTGAATGTCCAGTAATAATCTCCCTTATCCATTCGGATCCTAATAATTTGCTGTCCCTAATTGGTTCTATTGTATGCATGGACGCGTCAATGGCAACCGTGCACAACCATACTAGCAATACGGCTAACTCATCCTCATCCAAGACTTGTTGAATTTGTTCTACCTCTTCACTACATATACTATCTGATCCCTCTTCCATAGTACCTATATCATCAGAAAAATATAAAAACATCAATAACATAAGTCATAGTTCCAATTGAAGATGCCATTACATATAAGTAGGAAGAGTCTCAACACTTAAAACGACATATAAAAAGATAACATAAATAATACAATCTCTACGTTACCCCACTCAATTCATAAATCTACTAAAGATGATAAAGGAGTCCCATTCTCCTTTCAGGTGTAGATTTAATGAAAGCCACCCTCCACGAGGCACTTTCGCATGCCCGATCCACTGCGTTATTATAAAGATCTTGGTCTATCTCAGGCATAGCAAGCAGAATATCCATCACAGCAGCGACGGAGAAAGGATCTTCAGGTGATGGCATAACCCCAGAGGTCGCAGAGGCACTACCGGATTGACTGGACTTAACTTTCAAAAAGTCTTGGATAGCTTTGCAAGTGTCATCAATACTGTTTTGGGTACTCCTCCTTCTCCTCTTAGTAGTTGGAGTCCTATCCAATTTGTGCTTTCCTCGAGCTGAAGTTCCAAGCATCTTCTCGGTGTAAAGACTCTCTCATTAGTGTGATGATCACCGAAGTCATCCGTATGGCCACCACCAGCATCACCATAGGCATTGCCACCACCGTTGTCACCATATGCATTGTCACCACCGTTGTCGCACCTACATTGGCATCACCGGTGTGATCTTCCTCCGACCCCGCCCATCTTCAGCTTGAAAGCCATATTCCCCGATAGCATATGTACCACCAAATACAATACAAAGCTCGGGATATTGGGGAAATCCATCCTTCCTGAATTTTGCCCACTCTGCATTCTCCTACAATTTTGACAATAATGATATTTGAGGTATATAATCATACATTTTAAAAGTAATATACATAATGACATCAAAAATGATCAAAAAGTTAAAAAAAAAAATATACCTTGATGTGCTCTTCCCATACGCTTGGATTGTCGACGTAAACTCTTTTATTGACACTATCCCAACCGAAGCCGACGAGACATAAGTTTTTGGAAACCGCCATACTCATTTTCTCGCTTGTTGACCTTGTTTCGCATCCGGATCATGCTATATTGGCATCCCGTCTCTTCAACGAATTCAGTATGTATATTCCTCCACCCCGCCTTATTGAAAGTTGAAGTGGTCCGATTTCCCTTTTTCACCTCATCCACCAACAAACCAATAAATATGTTGGTTACGTAGACTCGGTCCACTTCGCATTGCATGTCTGTCTCTCAGATGCCATTTAATCTTTCATCGGTTGAGCAACATATGAGTTACGAGTTAAATCAATAACATAATACTATATATGCCAAACACAAAATAATTCTCAAGAAATGCAAGCCAAGAAGACTATATAATGAGAAAATTGAAAATTGTTGAACTAACTTGTGTGAAACAGATCATAAGTTGCTTTTTCTGCTACAACAAGTACATAATAATGCTACATATAGAATGCACCATGAAATTCAGCCAACACAAGGCAGCATTACCCTTGGTTATACCTTCTTACGATGCCGCACAACCACGCTGCACCCCGACTTCAGCTAAATCTCCCCCTTTGTGGTGAAATCGTCCTTCAACGCCCTCGCCACTTGCTTCACCAAATTTGTCCATTCCACATCACCATGAGCAACAAAATAACAATCGAAGGAAACCACATCACCAGCCTATTCATTCAAAATCACCAGCCCCCGTCCACCTCACTAGAGCCGCAAGAACGAAATGCCGCAGACGAGCGTTTCTGAGCGAGCCGCGCAGCCGCCGCACGAGCAGCCCGGCGCCTCGCGCCCAGCTGCCGGCAGCTAGCCGCAGTTGAAGCCGGGCCGGGAGCCGCGCAAGCCGCGGCCGGAGTCGCCGAGCAGCGCCGCAGCCAGCCGACTGCCGCCGTCGCGGAGCCCCGCAGCGCGCCCGCCGCCGGAGCCGGAGCGCCAGGCCGCAGCGAGCTGCTGCTCGAGCAGCCGCAGCAGCTGCTGCTGGAGCTGCTCGAGCAGCAGCTGCAGCTGAGCTGCTGCTCGAGCAGCTCCTGGGCCGCCGCAGCCCCGGCCGCCGGAGCCGAGCCGGCAGCTGCCGGGCGCCCGCGCAGCCGGCCGCCGGAGCCGAGGCCGCACCGCAGCGAGCCGCCGCCGGGAGCCGGGAGCCGCACCGCAGCAGGCCGCGCGGAGCCGAGCCGGCAGCCCGCCGGAGCCGTCGAGCAAGCGCTCCAAATGCAGCAGCCGGTCGAGCCGCTTGAGCAGCCCAACCGGGCAGCGCCACGGTCGAGCCGTCGGTCGAGCAAGCCCAGCCGCGCAGCCCGGTCGAGCCGGGCGAGCGCCTCCAGCTCGCCGCAGCCGCCGCCGGAGCCGAGCCGCAGCCGAGCCGCCGCAGCGCCGCAGCCGCCGCCGAGCCGCCCGCCCCGCAGTAGCCGCCGTCGAGCTACCGTCTCCAAAGGAAATGCAACCGAGCTCGCAGCACCAGGAGCAACTCGAGCTCGCAGCAGCTCGAGGCAGCAACTCGAGCTCGCAGCAGCTCGAGCGAGCGAAGGGGGAGGCAATGACGAGCTGCAGCTCGAGCGAGCGTTGCTCCCCTTCGGCGCGGCAGATCTGGGCGAGCAACGCTCGCTCAAGCCTTGAGCGAGCAATGCTCGCCAATGCTCGGCCAGATCTGCTGCAGATCTGGCCGTTGATCTGGCCGAGCAACGCTCGCTCGAGGGACGGCTCGCCGCGCCGAAGGGGGGCAGTGCCGACCGGAGAAGGAGCGCCGAAGGCGCTGCGACGCTGACCGGAGGAGGAGGGCCGAACGGAGAGCAACGCTGACCGGAAACGTACCTGGAGTCGCCGGAGTGAGGAGTCGCCGGAGAGTCAGCCGAGTGGGAGCCGCCGGAGAGATGGAAGACACGCCGGAACGGAAGAACGAAGCTTCAGCCGAGAGGAGCGACGACGAGCACGCACGAAGAGTTCTTCGCTTTGTTCCGAATTTGTTCTTCTGTTTCTTTCGTTTTTGTTCTTTTGTTCCGTCGAAGAAGTGTTTCTTTTCAAAAGAAACAACTTTTTTCGTTCTTTTTTCGTTCTTATTTCGTTCCGTAAACAAAAAAACAAAAAGGAACAGAAACGCAACCAAACGCGTTTACGTTCCTTTTTTGTTCCCTAAGACACTTTCCGTACAGTAAGTGTGCCTAAAACACTTTTTTGGAGTGTTTCCATGCACACCCTAAAAATCTCAATGTTGTTGACACTTGATTTTAAGTTAACGCATCATTAAAGGTAAGATCTCAAGATTAGAATTTCGATTGTGATGGAACTTGTTTCTCAAACAAAAAGTGTAATTTTTCATTTCTTTTTCATTAGCCCTTCATTTGTGATAAATTTTCTAGTTATTTTCATCAACAAGACAAAAAGTCAAAGAGTTGAGTTTTTGGTCATTTGACCTAAAAGTCAACTCCCGATCAAAATTTAATTTTTTTCATAAAAAGTTCCCAATTGGTCCCTATTTCATTTTGGCCATAAAATGTTTGTTTTTTTTTTCAAAATATGAAAGTTTTGATCATTGAATAAACTTTTTAGTCATTAGTCACTAAAAAGTTGACCATGACTCAAAAAATTCGAAAAATGCAATAATCCAAAAATCATCTTATTTAAGCTTCAATTTGACTGAGGCATAAAATATTTCTCAAAAATCAATTAAGAATCTTGTTTGCCGATTTTTTTCTATTTTAGGTTCAAAATCGACAAAAAAAACAAAATTACTTTCATTCTAGTCGTATTTTAGCTTAGTTTTCTTCATGGCATTTGATCTGGAGGTCATTTCGCATGCACTCATTCAACCAATTTTGTGATTTGACATTTTAGGGTGAAAATTTTCATTTTTAGCCCTAATTAGGGGTTCCGATCAATTTTACATGATTGCGCAATTATACCTCCAATCAACTCTTTTTTAAAAATATTTTCGACCAAAAAAACTCATTTTTTAATATCAATCCAAATATGGGATCAATTTTGGTAAATTAACATGAGAACTTTCCAATTTAACAAATTTGCGCATTCAAAGGTTGTGAAATTGAGTTATTGAGTTCCAATTGAGCCTATTCAATTTGGCCTATTCTATTCTAGCATTCAATTGAAGTAATTGAGCTTCGATTTGACCAAATAAATTCAATTTCAAATGTTAGTTTAGCTTACAGTCTCATTTTAATGGAAATTAACTCAATTTGACCGTTTTGTGTACAATTAATCGCCTTGGAGGAACCCAACTGCATTCAATTTGACGCAATTTGTATAAAATAATTTTAGTTTCATTATAATTGGACAAATTTATAAAATTAGGACAAATTTGGAGCCAAGGTCAAGCCAATTCAACCAAATCAAACCCTAGTCAAACCAATCCAATCGGGTCAACTCAATTTTGACCAACATTGATCTACCGTTGTTCGATGGCCATTTTTCGGCCATTTATGATAGTCAATAATTGTTCTTGACCATTCAAGCCCTAGCTGGTGGCTAACTCTCCCTTGTGCATTAAAATTACCCAAATGCCCTTGGTTCATTTTTAGTTCAAGAAAGATGCAATCTTAACCATTCATCAAAGACTTCATCTAATCCATTGGATGAGACACTTCACTTCATTAATCCATGTAGCATTAATTCTAGAAAATTACAAGATTAGTTAACATCTAAGCATGTTTGATCTTAACTGAGGAGGTCAAATCTTGGCCATTGATCAATCTAATGGCTAGGAATCAATCTTGACCTAAGCCTAGGTATACATAGATTTCCCACCAAATTTTGAAAGGGAGCTCAATTTGAAAGATCACCTCTCTCTCTCTCTCTCTCTCTCTCTCTCTCTCTCTCTCTCAATGACATAAGGGCCGAAGTCTTCTCGGACGTCCACTAACCGATCATCGCCCCTCACCGGCGAGCCACCCCACTCTCAACGACCTTTGGTGTTCCCTTTTGCCTGTCGCATCCTCTGACAATGGTGATCTTTGTTGAAAGGCATTAGATCTATGGCCTAGTCTCCTTTAGCTTGATCTCCTGCTTGGCAACGGTAGAGTAATTCATTGGTTTCCAATCCTCATCCAGAGGTTAGCAGTGGTCTTTTGGCATGATGCCATTCCTTGACGAGTCCTCAAAGTTATTTCAACCAGAACTTCTCCGATCATCCACCGATCATCATCAACTTCCTCTATTTCTTTGATCATTGTTAATTAATTGATTGAGCTTAGTATGATTATATCCTCATACACGATCATTGTGATTTTGACTCAAATTCATTGAAGATTGAACGCAACAAATGTATAATGCTCTAATGCTCGAATACAATGAGGCAAAAGGCTAAGATTCACTCTATAGATGATTATACATGCTTAAAAATGATCATTGGATGAGTTGAGTTGATTGAGAAATGATTGATAGCTTAATGATGATTGATTTCGTGTCCTAGAAATTCAAATGTGTTTCTAGATTGTTCTGTTTCCAGTGATGATATGAGCTTGTAAACGATGATATCTCGTAAAGATGCATTCTAGACTTTTGATGTATGCATGTTGAGAATTCGATTTCATGTATTATAAGCTCTAATCAAACATCATTTTCTCTATTAAACTTGCTTCACAATATCATGTTCTAATATGGAAAACTGATACTTGCTCTATTTGTTAATGTGTTCTGATTGACGTCTGTGGCTTCCTAATTTCTTATAAATTTTTATGATGTGATTCTGGAGTCAATGCCTTCAATAAAACTCGTTCATGACATTTAGATATTGGTCATATAAAATTTTCGTGAAATTTGAGAGTCATTTGATCGGTCCAATCATCCTTCAATTGTCCATGTTGGCTTCTAAAAATGTGATTTCCAAACTGACCTTCATGGATTCTTCTATTTTTATAAAATCATATGTTTGAAATCTAGAAATGCATCATCCATGAAGAATGTTCATCACATATGAATATATCCATTGTAAAATTTTCATAAGAAATGCAGTTCATGTCATGACCCCAACTCCATTTCCAAGGTCTTGAGCGACAAGGGTTATTTTCGCGACATCACAAGCTTGTTGCTGTCCCAATTCTTTTTATTTTGTTATTATGTACATGCGGAAACGTCAAAGGGGCACCTGGTGACTCTCTTCAAAACCCCTCTACTCAAAGCTTGGTACGTTTTCTTTTTTGGGCTTTGATGGCCAAATGTGGTTAGGGTTTCATTCGGTCTTTTACTGTTGCTGTGCCTTCTGCTATTCTAATGGAATCTTCAGTGATTCGGGCCCATAATGGAGGGGAAGGGCCTAGTTCTCGCAACCCTTCTCCTCCTGCTCATGGCTTTTCTATCTTAGAAGAATCTTTGAATGAGGACCTTGGTCGTAAGGATTCAACTCCTGCTAGGTCGAAGGATAAATCTGAACTGTTGCAACCCCCTCGTTTTCCTGCTGGTCAGCATGCTAGAAGTAGGGGTAGATCGCATTCTAAATGGCCCCAGCCTAGGGGTGAATCCAAAAATCTGAATAACCGCACTTGGGCGGCTGTAGCCAGAGTAATGACGAAGGGGTATGACTTGGAGTTTTCCCCTCCAACTGTTATCAATAACAAACCTATGGTTGAAATGGATGACTCAGATGTAGAAGCTACTGATCCTATGCTTTATGAATGTCTGGTGGGCTACTTTATGGGCATACGTCTTCCTTTCAAAGTCACATAAATGGCTCTCAAGAATGCTTGGGGTCCACATATTTTAATAGTTGTGGCTAATAGACAAGGGTTCTTCATACACATTCCAGATAGTGAGTTTCGCAGGAAATTGCTTGAAGGGGGACCTATCATAGTTGCTAGAGTCCCTCTGGTTCTTTAGTAATGGAGACCGGCGCTAGAATTGAGGAAGGAAGGCCACTTATCTGTTTCGGTGTGGGTGAGGTTGAGGAATCTTCCTCCAACCTTTTGGTCTACCCAAGCAATTGGGAAAGTAGCAAGTGTCGTGGGCAAGCCATTGTATATAGACAAGAGAACAGAGCAAATGGACATGCTATCGTTTGCTCGGGTGTGCGTGGAAATCACAGCTGACCAACCTATCTATGACTCCATCCAGGTGGTGCATAATGGAAAATCCTTGCTTCGGCTGTCGTATCTTTAGACATAAGTGTAGCCCTGCAGTTGCTCGAAATGCTGCTTCTCCTTCTCTGGTTGCAAGACCTGATGCTACAGGAGTTATCCCACAGCATGTGGTGGATGGCTTCCGTTCTTCTTAGGGTAATGACACGACCCTTGTTCCTTTTGCTCCAACTAGTGCCCCAAATCAGCAGAAGTAGATTTCGAGAAAGTCCGACATTTCCCCTACTGCTCCATCGACTGGGGCAACTTCTGCTGGTTTGCTTTTGGATGCGGTTCTTGAGTCCAATGTTCCACAAATAGAGAAGGGTGGTGATGATTGCTCCAGGTTTGGTGGTGAGCATGAATTGGCTTTGTTAGATTCTGTACCTACTAATGCTGAGCCTTTCCCAAATGTTGATCAAGGATGGAAGCAAGTAAAGGGCAAAAAGAAGAAGAACGTGGCCAAAGATGATGCTTATTTCGGCCTAGCCCCACTGATTGAAGAGGGGCAATTCCTGAAATTAAAAGACTTTGAAGAGTCAGATAGTCTATCAAACCAAGAACCTGTTGGAAACCTGTTAAAGATGGGCGCTTCTACTACCTCAAAATCCTGTGAGTGCTCTAATGATATTTGCAATTCCAACATTCAAGCTATTTCGGATGATGAAGACCTCCTTTCTGTCGGATTCTGTCGGATCCCCTTCTCCGAAGGCTCCCTGGAAGAGTGTAGGACCTAAATCCATTCAAGAGCAACTTCTGCTGCTTCACCTTGACCCACCTCCTTCGGTGAAGCCTAAAATGGCTGCTAGCCATCATAAGGCTCCAAAAAGAAGGTGATTTCCTTGCCTTGCTTTTGTAAATATGTATATAGGCTTTTGGAATGTTAGAGGTATCCTTGATCCCGTTAGGCGTGCTGGAATCAGGAGATTTTTGTCTGCCAAAGGTTTATGCCTTGTTGGCTTAATTGAGACTAAGGTCCCTGAATCCTTATTTGAGTCTATCTCCTCTACTTTGCTAAGGGGTTGAAGGTGGATTGCCAACTACGAATATGCCCCTCGTGGTAGAATTTGGGTTGGGTGGAACCCGGATTTGGTTAGTTATGAATCTATCTCTACCAATTCCCAGGCTATACATGGTTGTTTAAAACTAAACCTTTCGGGGCTGAGCTGTTATATCTTTGCGATCTATGGAGAGCATGCTTTTGTGCGGAGAAGACCTTTATAGGAGGACCTCCTCCATTTCAATAATCTGTTGCAGGACTCACCGTGGCTTGCAACGGGTGACTTCAACGCCATTAAAGATCCTTCTGACCGAGTTGGTAGTTCAAACTCTTAGATTCCTTATTTTGATGAGTTTGCTATTTGCTTAGCTAAAACCGAGCTAGTGGATCTTAGGTATATTGGTCTCCATTACACTTGATCTACTTTGACGAAAATGAGAAATATAGACTGGGTTTTGGTGAATTCGAAGTGGAATTTGGAGTTCTCTTTTACGGAAGCAAATTTTCTCAACCCGGGTATTTCAGATCACTCTCCCATTGTGGTCAGAGTTCTTAATCCTGTTAATAGGCGTAAGCCTTTTAAATACTTTGATTTTTGGTCAGAAAATCCGAATTTTCACTCTATTGTTCAACAAGTTTGGGATTGCCTTGTTTGTGGAGTACCCATGTTCAGACTTGCGACCAAGTTGAAGGCCTTGAAAGGCCGGCTAAAACAACTTAACAAGGATGCTTACTATAATATTTCTATTAGAACAGCGGAAGCAAGGGATATTTTATATTGCACTCAAGTGGAAATTCAGCAGAATTCAGATAATGTTGCTCTCATAGACATTGAAAAAATTCAGCGTCGCTTGTTTATGGACTTGCGTAGAGAAGAGGAGTCTTTTTATAGACAAAAATCGATAATCCGATGGTTGAAGGAAGGCGATTGCAATACCAAATTCTTTCACCGCTTGGTTAGCAGGAGGCAATCGGTAAACTGGATACTCTTGGTTAGATTTTCTTCGGGTCTCCTCAATTCAGACCCAAATTAGGTACCACAAGTCTTTGTTTCTTACTTCTCGGAGCTCCTCACTCCGTAGGCTACCCTTGCTATGCCTTTTATGCAGTTTTTAAAAGAGTTTATTCGTCGTCCTCTTATGGAAGATCATGTGGCTTACCTTGCTTGTCCTGTTTCTGATGAAGAAATCCGTAACACCTTATTTTCCCTTGCATGTGGTAAAGCCCCAGGCTCGGATGGTTTTACAGCTAAATTTTTCATGACCAATTGGAATATTGTCGGGCCTTCGGTGTTAGAGGTAGTGCAAGATTTGTTTTCCTCTGGGCAGCTTTTAAAAGAGGTAAACAATACTATCTTTGCACTGGTGCCTAAAGTTCCAAATGCTTGTTCAATGACGGATTTTAGACCTATTGCTCGCTGTAATACAATCTACAAAGTTATTACCAAAATTCTGGCCAATCGCATAGCTTTTGTATTGAATGACTTGATAAGTCCCTCTCAGAACGCTTTTGTGAAAGGTCGAAGAATTAGGGATAACATACCGATGGTTCAAGAACTCTTTACTGGCTTCCATTTGGAGTCTTATATGCCAAAGTGTGCAATCAAAGTGGATTTCCAGAAGGCATACGATACAGTAGAATGGGATTTCCTAGAGTTAACCCTATTGGTGTTTGGCTTCCCTTAGTGGATGGTTCGTCTTATTATGGTTTGCATTCACACTCCAAAGTATTCCATTTCTATTAATGGCAAGCTATATGGGTTCTTTCCAGGGCGGCGAGGCCTTAGACAGGGAGACCCTATGTCTCCTTATCTTTTCACCCTTGTGAGGGAGATTTTCTCGGGTATTCTTAATGATCGCACTTCTATGAAGGACTTTTAAGTATTTTTGGAGATGCAAACAGGTCAACTTGTTTCTTACCAAAAAAAAAAAAAAAAGGGTCAACTTGTCCCACCTCTTCTTCGCCGATGATGTATTCCTTTTCTGCCAAGCTGACTAGGCCTCGATGGCTTTACTTAAAAGAGGACTGGAAATATTTTCCTCTTGGAGTAGTTTATTACCGAACAAGAATAAAAGTGAAGTGTTTCTTTCAGGTGGCTTGCCTTCTCTAAGAAACCGTTTCCTTTGGGCGTTTGGTTTCCAAGAAGGTAAACTTCCGATTCGTTATTTGGGGATACATATTATTTCTTCAAGACAGAGTAAGGCGGAGTGTATTACCTTGATCGACTGTATTACTCCTAAGGTCCAATCTTGGACCCAGCGCTTTCTCTCCTTTGCAGGCAAACTTCAGTTGATCAGGTCAGTCCTCCATGCTTTTCAGGCATTTTGGGCTAGTGTATTTTCTTTACTAGCCTCGGTTTTGGATGGTATTGAGAGGATATTGAGACAATTTTTGTGGAAGGGTTCTTCTCTTGGCTCTGGAGGGCTAAAGTAGCATGGGAAAACGTTTGTCTCCTCAAGGATGAGGGTGGTCTTGGTATTCGGAGACTTAAGGAATGCAATAAGGCTGTAATGCTTAAATATATCTGGATCATTTTCACGGATAAGGAATCTCTTTAGTGCAGGTGGATCCATTCGAATTTCTTAAAGAAGGAGAATTTTTAGGTTTCACCTACTCTTTCTGTTTGCTCTTGGGCGTGGAAAAAGATCATGTAGTTAAGGAAAGAATTTCGGTTGTCCTTTGTTTGGAAAAATTGGTAATGGATTGTTGGTGTCCTTATGGTTCGACCACTGGCTTCCAATTGGCCTTTGGCTGATTTATTCCCACAATCTCTTATCGACGCCTTTAGTCTGCCGAAATATTCAAATTTCGTCGACCTCTTCCATCCACTAGGTCGAAGTTTCAAATCCCTTTTGGATTGCTGGGGTATAGCCTTTCTGGCTCTCTCCCTGAGTCGAGATTGATTTTCTTGGAAAGGTGATTCCTCCGGTGTTTTATCGGTTGCCTCGGCTTGGCAAATTTTGAGGAGAAAGAGGAGCCGAGTTCCCTGGGCCTCTTTTGTTTGGAACAACACTATTGCTCCTAGGTATCAATTCCATCTTTGGCTTATTACTAAAAATCATTTACCTACCCAAGCTTGCCTCCTGTCTCATGGTAGAATCGACTACACTTGTTGTGCTTTTTGTAATGGTAAGCCGGATTTTATAGATCATCTGTTCTTTGAATGTCATACTTCGGCGACACTTGCATCTTTTTGGGCTACAAGATGTAATATTCCGTGGCGAAATAGGTCATGGATGGACAACCTTCTTTGGCTTATGAAGTACCTCTCCGGAAAGGAATTCTTCCACTCCTTGGCTTGGTTTTCTTTTGGGGCTTTGTGCCATATTATTTGGAAGAAAAGGAATGATGCTATCTTCCTTAGTGAAGCTGTGGTTATTTCGGCATTAAAGAACCATCTTATTAAGGTTGTCAAGGACAAAGCTCTAATTTACAATAATGTCCTCAACTCGTACAGGAGTAGAAGACTTCAGAGATGTTGGGGATTTAATACTTCTATGTTTGAGCCTATGCTTTGATTCTCTAGCTGTTTTGTACTGTGCTTATTTCTGCTGCGAGCTTGTTATGGCCTTGTAGCTTTGTGTTGGTTGACTTGTTGTCTACCTTCTTTTGTGTCTTTGTTGCCTTTTACATCAGCTCCCTTTCACTCATCCTGCTGCTGCTCTTTGAGTGCAAGTTTTTGGCATCGATCTTTTGTATAGTTGGTCTATCTATTATTTCTTACCTTACCAAAAAAGAAGAAGATATGAACAATTAACTCTCCAGACAAACAATAGCTAGAAGACTGGGACCTACATCAAGTGGATCACACCAATTTATATTATAGCAATACTTTTACAAGCCCTTTCTCTATGGGCCTTCTTTTCTTTTTACATTATAGTACAAGTTTTTCACATAGGCCAAGGGAAATGCTATCTCCTTTAGCGTGACTACATGTAACATTCTCGATTATGAGCACATAATGATCGGCCATAAGGTCAAAAAGGCGATCAATCACGGGCCATTGGCCATGGATCGATCGGTTCGATCGGCAAGGAATCACAGATTGGTCATGGTCCGATCAACAGACCAACCGATCGACCGATTGGTCATGAATTGGTCAAGGTGTCGGCCATGAATTTCCACCGACCATACCAATGAGATAGGATCACTAGCTCATAAGATGATTTTTTAATCACAATGATTGGTCATTGGATGATTTTAGATTGGCGAATAGTCATGATTGGTCATAGTGCCCGATCGTGGGTAATTTCGCTTGGCTATGGACCGATACACGAACGATCTGACTTGATCAAATGCGATCGTGTTCTGACCAAAAATGCATCATTTCCTATTTAATTTTTAGTGATTGGAAATGAATCTTAAATTGGTAATGTCCGATCGTAGATTGGTAATGCACTGACCATGAGCCACACGGATAGATCGGGTACCGACTGGAATGAGCTTGGGGATAGTCCCGGCTATTCCATCACTAATTCTAAGGTCCATGAGTGCCTTGGCTTAGTGTTGGGTCATGGGTAGCTTTAGGATTGACCTTGAACCAATCGAAGGACAATCGATTCTTTAGGCCGATCGACCGTCCAAAGGAGCAGTTCGAGTAAGCATGGGGCACGATGGCCGAAGCTCGGGTGTGTGTGATTCTATGTTTCGAGGTGTACCTAATGATCTCTTCTCTAACCCTGGAACGAACTTAGATGATTGAATTGTCTAGATTGCCTTTTTGATGAAGAAAATGACAAAATAAGGAAAATTCTAGAACCTCCTCATTAAATGAAGGGGTGAGGTGTCCTTTGAAAATTCAAAATCATGATGGCAGCCCAAAATATCTTTGAAGTTCTAGAAAAAGGTAGCACATATGTGGACCAATTGGAGAGCAATACACGAGCCCTCGTTAATGATCGAAGATTCTAGATTTGCCGAGTTGGCAACTATAGTACCATTATTGTCAAACTCCATTAAATGTTCATTAAGCGTGGGGTATAGATGGTCCCGTGGAAGAGCGAAAAATGGGCTGTCATCGATCACACCTATGGACTAGATTGCCAAGTGAAGCCTTTTAGCCATGACAAGTCACTTTTTAGGTGCAATCATGAGGCAAGTAGACTTGCCACACAATAATTTTAGGTGGACCACATTGAAACTTAAGATTGGATCATGTGGCTCAGTAATGATGGCATCAATGACTATAAATAGGAGAAACCCCATTCATTTCCCCACCTTGCCTCACATTTCCTCCTTCCTCCTCTTGCACGCTTCCTCCTTCTCATGCCCTCCCTCTCTCTTTCAGCCTCCAAACAAAGCTGCCCATCTCTTGTAGCTCGCGCTTTAGTTTGAGGTTTGCCCAGAGGGAGAGAGGGTGGCGATGAGAAGGCGTGAGAGAGAGAGAGAGAGAGAGAGAGAGAGAGAGAGAGAGAGAGAGAGAGAGAGAGTGAGGAAGAAGAGATGGGGTGGCGTGTGTGTTATTGGGGGGGGGGGGGAGATGCCTCTATTTATAGGTAAATCGCTCATCATTACCCTTTCAAATAGACCAATAGGATTTCTTTGGGTGGCATGCCTAGGTTGATAAGGTGGCAAGGCTAAGGAGAAAGATGTGGTTAGCCTAATCCATAAGGCCACACTTTTTCCTTCTCTTATTTGGTCATTTGTTGTTTGAGTCATCTTTGTAATGATGACTATATTAATTATGGGATACCTAAGCCTTATGACTCAACCTAGTATTAATGCACTATGGTCCAAGAGCATTCAATGCATCTTTATCCCAATCCAAGAAGACTCTAGATGGCTTGCTCCTCAAGTTGTATGTGCAGCCCTTACCTCTCCAAGTTTGGCGCATAACCTCCCATTTTAAGTTGAAGAACAGTTTCGAGCAAATTTTGAAATCAGTGTCATTACCTTATCAAATGAGCTCAAAAAATTATAAAATTTTAATATGTTATCTAAAAGATCTTAAGAAACATTTTTCACGGAGGAAAATTAGCCAAATTCGTGCTGTGGGAAGAGCACAAACTCACTGAATACAACCCAAAAATTCATCTGTTGAGCAAATTCAACAGTTAGAGAGAGAGACTCATTTTGAAATTCAAATATTCACAAAACCCTTTGAAATTTTAATATGTTGTAGATATGGATGTAATTTAAAAATTTTGTGAAGGAAATATGTCCAAATTTAAAATTGAAGATTTTATAAGAATTCAAGAAAGAAACTTGGTTACCGTTTTCACTATACTGGGTAAGTTTTGTATGGTAATTGATTGGGCCTTTATCCCAACCATTTTATCTCAAAAAAATATGAAATTTAGATATGTTGTAAAGCAAGATATTTTGAACAAATTTCGAGAGGAAGTTTTCCCAAATTCGAATCATAAAAGGCTCTATAAAATTGGCAAATAGTGAAGGTCCAACAATTTCGAAAATCAAATGTGACATATCTAATTGGAGAGAGGTGACGCCCTACTTGATCAAGAAGCATTAATTGTTCGACATTCTTATCCTCCAAGTTTTCAACTAGGTCCTAGGTTAGTTTGGACACTTCATCTTACTCATTGAATGGCAAAATTCCAAGAGACATTCATGTGAGCTTATCTTAAGTTCAAAGTTTGGACTTGACTTGGCTTCTCTTCCTTTTCCTCTTGGACATGTGGCCCTTTCCTTGTGGGCTCCAAAGTCCACATTTTACACTTAGGTATTTAGGATATGATTAGGTCTAGGCTGTAGGACCACCCTTTTCCACACTTCATTTAATACATTCACATTTGTTCATATTTGTTTTTTTTTTTTTTGGTGATCTAGGGAATCCCGTGCGCCGCTTCGCGGCAGAGTAAACTCTAGGGAGGAGTAGAGTCACCACCATCCTTGCTCCCCGTGTAAGTCAACACAACGCATTTGGGATTCGAACGCTGGACCTTTTGCGAGAGGAACAAACGCTTGAGCCAACTGCGTCGCAGCGCCAGGTGGTTTTGTTCATATTTGTTCATACTTGTTTTTCTAAGAAACTTTGATTAGTCCAAGTTTCATACTTGTCTTCCAAAGCTAAGGTCTAATGTGCCATGTGTCCATCTTACTCAATGCTCCTTAATTAGCTACAGGACGAAGGCATTAAATGCAACTTGGAAATATCTCAGTTTTGAAGGCATTGTCATCAGTTAGGGACTAATCAAGTTTGATCAGGATCGACCACCTTATTTGGCTTAAGGTTCGTACCTAAGCCATGATCGGATGAAGTCGAACGCAACTAGGCATAACCAATGAAATCGAGTTCGGACTCCTCATTTATTGTATAAAGGGCTCGAAGTTGAGGATGTTACAATTTCTTTTTTTATCAGGCTAAACCACAAAACTACTTCATTTTTACCATCTCTCTCATCAATTTCACAGTATAAATGCTCCATTACACCCAACAAAATTTCATTTTATCATGCATCTTATTGTAACTTTGCCTTGAAAACGTTGTAAATTTTAATTTATCAAATTATATTTTCAATTTTCTATTTATGATGACTTAAGAATACACAAGTAACCACTGCCCACAGCGGCAGCGTTGGCTTCAAGCTGCTCCCCCTAATGCAAGGGGAGAAGTTCGAATCCTAGCGTTGTCGTTAGGGATTCTTAAGCGCGACGTCATGGTGGTGGGTCATGTGCTAGCATCACTCCGAGTTTACCTTGCCAGCTACGGGCTGTATAGGGGTTCTCGGGTCACCAAAAAAAAAGAAAAAGAATACACAAGTAATTTCCTAGTTTTGTCAAAGAGTAAAGCAAAACTATATTTCAAAGTCAAACATTAAAATTCAATTCAATTATCTAAGTGATCTTGATCATAAATGGAAAAGAAAAATTGATCAAATTATGAAAAAGGTTAAATTGTTAAAAGCATGATAAAATGTCAAACATATTTATATCTAGATCATATCTAAATATTAACAAAAGATAATCACATAGGGGAAAATAATCTTCTTGCTATTCTACTCTAATTATGAAGAAAGTAATTACTATCGATTGTAGATTCAATCTCACACTAAGAGTATCAAAACTTTGAATTTTGCTTAAAATGTTCCTTTGAAAAAAAAATCTAATATGAGTTTGGAAGTGAAGAGGGCCAACATTAATTTTTGACCCCATCTTGCAATTCATATTAAAATTTAAAAGCTTAAAAGAAAGCACAAATTAGCAATGTTTAACTTTAAAAACCTACGAACTTATTCCGAAAGAAAAAATTCACAATGTCAAAATCGGCTAGATAATTAGATCAAAATTTAATTTTCAGTTGAAATAAAGTTTCTCTCAAACTATTTAATACAAAAATAAGCAATTGATTGTGCATAAACCGTCATAACTAGAAATTTCGAATCTTTTATGCAACTTTTGTGATTAAAATATAAGATCATAAATTAAAATTAACAATCTTATATACATAAAATGATAATATGATAGATGGTAAGATAATATCTTTTGGGCCGTGCTATTTCCACTATGATTTTACCTTTGACACTCCCAAAAGCAATGTCTTGACCTTTTTGCTCATTCGTCTCACATGCTTTGATTAATTCTCCTCACTTTTTGTTTATATATTCCTTTGCTTTTCTTGTGGGACCCATGTGTCTTGGGATAAATACACTAGAAATGTCAAAAGTTGTGCACAATGCCCACTTTAGTGCCCTAAAAAAAATTTGGATAACTTAAGTTTTACTCTTTTTAAAAAAATGATCATTTAAGTGTCAACTCTGATCTGGATCGTCGGAAATCTAACGTGACTATATTTTATTAATTTCTCAGTCTTATGTGGCTCGCTAGTGTGCCTAGTCAGCACATAACCCCTAAACAACATCATCCAAAAGTTATAAATAGTGATTATTTGAGAGCCAAATTTTATTTAAAGTGATCACCTTAGTGCCAATCGTTGTTAGAAAGCAATCACTTCAGTGCTAGCATGCCACGTGGATTGGAGTTTTTAAAAATTTGTGAAGTCATATTATAATTTTGATTATAAATGACTCATAATCAATTTGATCGAAATTTCTTGCCATTGGCACTTTAGTAATCGTTTTTTCTCCGATTTAGCACTTAAATGAGCCAGCAAAAATTTTTGGCACTAAAATGAGTGCCGTACACAACTTGTGGCACTTCTAATATACTTATCCCTACGTTTCTCCTTCCTTCCTTCCTTTTATTCTGTGCAAAATCTTAGACAACAAAACTTTAGCTCCACCTAATTCGCATTCATTTTCTTCTTCTCCTCTTCATACTCAGGATCAACTATCGGCAACTCAAACTAGCAAATCAAACATGTATTCCTCCCACCCTACTACGACACAATGCAATCTCCATGATAACCATACCCACGGGGCAATTTCTGTTGGATATTTCAACAGTTTCGAAATATTTGTTAGAAATTATGACCAACATGAAAGGCATCATTTTTGTAACAGTTTTACAACAGTCATATAACGACTTTCTAATGGCTATATTATTTGTTCATAAACTCTTCATTATTTTATAACAGCTATATAACGATCATATTCTTCTTTAAGTACAAATTGATTTATAATGGTTTTCAAACCGTTCTCTCTTTTTTACATATAAATAGTTACTTTGACCATAATAGGAAAGTGATATTGATATATCAAAATCAAAATATCTTCGTTTCTTTTTTCCTATCTCGTTGCGTCTTTTTCCTTTCATTACTGGATTATACACATAACATTATTTTATTTCCTTCTGATCTTCAGTGCAAAATAAATAAGAAGATCTATCTTAAGGATAATTGTCTTATGGATTCCCAAACTGGAATTGCTGCTACTAGATGTTGGAATTGAACAAGCATTCGGAGATGGTGAAGAAGAGATATCGCATATTCATGGGCTATTCTTGTGGGACATTACTGAGCATTCAACGTAGGCAAGAAGGTCTTTCAAGGGAAATGTAAAGATCGTAAGGGTTGCTCTCATCAACTATGGTAAGCTTGTCGTATTCGTCAATTTCGATGACCAGAATTGGGTATGCACTCCTACTCTTTCTCATGGTGAGCTTGAAATAAATGCTTTTTCTATGGCTGTGAAGTATTTTGGTTTACGAGAAATTATGTTGTCTTCTTTGAGGAAATAGATTGTGAGAAAATTGTTATATTGTGGGATTGGTTGTAATCTGATTAGTTGATTATTGAGTTACTTCAGTAATTGTCCTGCATTGCTTCTAATTTTCTTTTTCGGTTATCTATAGTATGTGATCTTGTTTGATTTTTTTAGGCTGCGTTTAATGTAACAAAACGCCTTTACAATTGCGAATATGTGGTGGCCCAATGAAGGTTCCGTAAGTTTTTAGGGGATTGGTTCTTGTTTTGTGTCGTTGCACTTTGCGTACAAGAGGACGTGCAAATGAGCGCGTAACATTCTTCTGAAAGAAATTAAGTTGGGTAATTGCTATTGGAATGACGTAATTGTGTTCAGTTGCGTCTGATTTTTGGAATTGCTTCTGCAATCTGCCTTGTTTCTACTCTGAATTGCTACTTAGTACTTACAAAGGCTGTCATTGAGTAAAATCTGCTTGAGCATATTTATTTATCAAGTGTGAAGAGTTTTGTAGCATATGCGAGCTGACTCCAGGTGACCAGAAAATGGATGCCGTTGTTGAGTATAGCAATATTTTATATGCTTTTAGCTTCTGCCTATTTCTTTCAGTATAGATAGGAAAGAAGGATCAAATGCAACTTTTCGTGATGAATCGGGAAAGATTGAAGGATTTTAGGATTAAGTTTTCAACTTCAATCTTTATGCCAAAGTTATGGGAGAAAATTGATACGTGCTTCTATGGTGTGGGGAGGTCCATGTGGATTCGATGGTGGTAAAAAAAAATGATCGATGAGGAAATAAATGGCATGTGATTGATCTCTGCATAAGGGCATGTGTATCTTATTAATAGGTAAGGCTTATGTGCATTCCGTTGTTCAATTTGTAGAACACGTGTTAGCGGATGCTCTCATGTGGCTGTGCAATAATAGGTCTGGTTTGTTCTATAAATGTGATTGTTCTACATGGAATACGTCTTTCTTTGAGCATAAGGAAAAGGTATATATAATACCGGCCTTTTTAGTTGACCAAGTCAAAGGTGGTAGGACCCAGTTAAAAAAAAGAAAAAAAGAAAAGAAAGAAAGGCTTGGTCAACAGAAGAAACAGAAGGGGACGTCTCGGCTATAAAGGACGCCAAGAAAAAGAAAAGAGAGAAATGGCGCACTCACGCCAAGGGAAGCTTGCCAAGTCGAATCAACTACGCATCGCAACGCTCAGTAAGTATTTGCACGCCTCGTTCGTCCAATCATTGTAATTTTTGGGTTTAAGGCTTAAATTCAAAATTATGTGAAAATCGAGCAACGAAGTTCAATTTTTGAGTTGTGAAGCTTTGGGATTTCATGGACATAGTGCTTTATAGTATTATGGATCCATGGGTTTTGTCAGAGTGAAACTCTAGGATTTCGCATTTGAGTTTCGCGATTCGTCTAGATTTGAGTAATCAATTCAAGTGAGTGATTTGTTAACACGAGGGACTATTTTGTTAGACTTTAGGTGTATTTTAGCTGTTTCATAGTTCAAGTAGAGTTTTACTTAGTTTAACGTCGATTCTTGTTTAATTGATAGGATTGCATATCATTGGCTCGTTTAGTTATGTATTGTTTTGTTTGGGCATTTCTAGGTGAGCGGTGCAATCTCATCTTTGAACTTGTAAACTCATATTTTGAAAATAAAAAGTATAGTATATTATGTGTAAATTGTGAATTGGCTAAAAGGCAAAAGTAAGGTTCATAGCATATTTGATATGTAACTTCAGATCCGGCATTTATTACTTTTTATTCATTTGAGAATGTTTTAAGAATTTAAGAAACGTGTTATGAAAAGTGCCGTGAAAGTTTATATGTGTATATTACAATGAGAACTAATCTATAGAATGGTTCTTTGATGATTTCGGAAATGTTCAATTAGAAAGATGTTTCAAAATGTTACTAGGTTATGAAATGAACTTTGAAATGGTGCGAGAAATATATTGTGAAATACATATATTCTATCAATGAATGGAGTTGGGAAAGATGATATATTTTGGGTTTGTGAAACCTTTTTATGAAAGAATTGCGGTGACTTTAGTATGGTTTATGAAAAGTGATTTGATTTAGCATGTGAAACCAATTTATGATACGGATTCTAAATTGGTTTATGATGCAACCCATATTCAAGATCAACTCATTCAACCCTTATCGAAAAGTCCCTCATCGATAAGGCCTCATCTTCTATTGTGACATGAAGACTTGTCATTCCCCATGCATTGAAGTTTGTATCAAGACTCTTTGGGAGAACCACAAGCATTGGAAATATTGTACATTTAATAGCTTATAGTTTCTATGTAATTTATAGTTTCCAGGCTTGACTTTAGTTTTTTTCTCTTCTTTTGTATTTCTATAAAAGGTTGTTGAATCTCTATAAATTGGAAACCAACTTTGATTAATGAAACTTGCTTAATGCAATTCCCTTGAATCTTGAAGAGTTCAAATCCCCTTGAAAACCTAGAAGAGTTTTCATTCCGTCCTTAAAGAGTTGGGGCTTTTAAAGCTTGCATCATTGAAGAGTTGGAGCCATCAATCTTGAAGAATAAATGTCATTTCAACTTCCTTGGAGGCTTAGAAGAGCAACCGTTGAAGTTTCTATCCTTTTTTTTTGGTCCATTCCCATTTGGCCCACCTCCATCAAAATTTGAAGTGCTTATATGAGAAAACTCAAAACATGAAAGTTGTAGAATTTTGAGTTTCCGTTCTTTTGGCTTTAAAATCAAGTCAATCAACAAAGTTATGCCCTTTTTCAAAAGCTTGCACATAATAGAAATTTCTGCTTGATTTCATGACTAAGTTTTCATACGTGTGAGTCACTCTCCCGATCCTATTATTTGAGTAGCCGACCTTGGGCTACAACAGTTTGTGGAGAGAATTGACTTGTGAAAGGCTATGTTTTGGTCTATGAAACCAATTGTGATATGAATTGATAAAGAACTAAATGCTACATGATAACTTAATTTCATGGGAGCCATCTTTAGGGCCTTGTACTATTGATATACGTGATTCAAGAACTAAGTGCTACACAATAAAATAACTTTGTGGGAGCCACCTTTAGAGCTTTGTAGTCAAGGGCTAAGTACTACATAATAACATAATTTTGTGGGACCTATCTCTAGAACTAAGTGCTACACAATAATGTAACTTTGTAGGAGCTACCTCTAGAGCCTTGTAGTCAAGTACTAAGTGCTACACGATAACGTAATTTCGTGGGAGCTACCTCTAGGGCCTTGTACTATTGATATACATTAGTTAAGGATTAAGTGTTATATGATAATGTAACTTTATGGGAGCTACCTTTATGGCTTTATACTCAAGGGCTAAATACTACACAATAACATGGTCTCATGGGAGCCATCTTAAGGCCTTGAAATGTGATGTGCTAAGATTAATTGGTGGAATAGACCATTGATGTGTAATAAGAGTTTGATTAAGGGAATGGACCATTGACATGAGAAATGATGAGTTCAACTATTGAACCAAACTAGTGATACTTGTTTTGACGTTATGGATGAATGACAAATTCTGCTACTGATTGAGCTAGGTTGAAGTATTATATAACTCATTTTAGTCTTGCAAATTTGTTATATGTTGGATTGATATAAATGAGTTATGTCTTTGAGTTCTAAATGTGCAATGTGGAGACTTGATATGCTTAGAAGATATATACTATTCATTAAGCTATAGTTGTTTGCCCATGTCTTTCCCAATCTTTTTAGGACCCTCACTTAGTGGCCGTTAGAGGGAGAGCGTTATCACGGAAAATTTTGGGAGTTGGATTTTGGTCGCTTGAGGCCGCGTCCTACAAGTGAAAGGATGGCCGTGTCATCCCATTTTTGCTAGGATTCAGGGTGTGATAGCATATAAGTTATTTAGTACAAAGTAGATTGAATCAATGTGCTTGATGTACATGTGCTGATGTCGTCTTCATCTGAATTGTTCAAGTGACTTTAAAAATGGCATCTTCTTTGTTTCCCGTCGCAGGGGTGTTCAACCTAATTCATATTCCCGTAATTTTGTTTATATGATTTGGACTTTTTGTTATTCATCATTGTGCCTTGTTTTGTCTATGAACTATGATTTTTACAATAGACACTCAAAATTCCTCTGAAATCCGTTGTGTTTAGAAGCTAAATTCATATTTTTGTTAGTACACCGAATCTCCGCTAGATCAAATTTATCTCTCGCTCTTGCCTTGTCACATGTCTGACCAGATTTATAAATTCCATAGATATTCACTGCCTATACTTGATTCCTCCTCATATTTTGGTCATACTTTTACTTCCATGCTTTAAGTTACATGGTTTGACTCTCTAGCTGTGTTGAATTATATGATTACTACAGGATTGCTCTGTTTTGCGTCCCACTTCCATGTTGAATCAAGATCAGAGAATCGAGTCATAGTAAATGCAGTAGCCTTTTTTTCTTTTTCTTTTTCATTTGGTCCATGTGCATAATATTGATTGTAGTTTGTTCATCTATTTAGAATAATAGTACATAAAATATATCTTGAAATTCCTATTTCCATGGAAAGACAGATAGGGGTATAGATGGATATTCTAAGAAGAACTAACTAGTATTGTTGATCTAGATATAATTCTGGTAGTGTCGTTAAGCATATTCACCATGTATGTGTTCCCATTGACACACTAAATTGTGAATTAGTATTCATTTTACATGTTCATTATGTTGAGAGTGAACAGACCATACGTGTGGATTGAAACCGTGAAACAAGTGGAGTTGTTGGCAAGGTGGTGGATTTAATTCCAACTACATGTGTATGTGTAACTTGTGTAATGTGCTTTCATGTAAATTGTTAAATGGATTGAGTGTGATGTTTGCAAAGGTTTTATGTGCTTATTATTTTCTATAACGCTGGCTGGTTGAAAATCGATGCTCAAGATATTTTTGGTTAAGACTAGGTGATTTTAAATTTGCCTTTGGAAGTATATAAGTAGCCATTCATGCAGATATGATATTGTGCCGATTGTTCTTGTAGAATTGATGGCTATATCTTAGTTTCTCACAATGTGGAAAGGACATAATTTTGTTTGCTGGATATACCCTGTTATTTTCATGTGACTTCATATTGTTTGGGAAGGTGATGCTCTTAAGTTTATGGGCCTTTTCTCATTATAATTTTTCTACTACTTGTCCTTCAAGCTACTTATTTAATTATATTTGAGGTATTATGTCTCCCAGCGGGGTTAGTAAATAACAACTGATTTGTAGGTCATATGAGTTGTAATTTTGTAGCCATGTGAATATAAAACAATGGCACTTCACATAGTGGATATCCCACTATATCAGAAGATACAATAATGCTAATGGAATCTCAGATTCTAATGAGACAAAATCAACTAATAAATATGTGTTCACCTTGTGGAGGTGCAAATGAAATTGTGGAGGAAATCACAATCCTACTAAACCAAAAGTCGACTTGGTTAAAACAAATGATTTGATGACACATTTATTGTTGTCATTTTCCAAGCCAATATTATGGCTCATGTGAAAGAATGGGTGGTAGACTCGAATGCTACTAGGCATATATGTTGAGAACATAATGTTTTGTCCTCTTATGCTCTAGTAGGGGAAGGAGAAGAAACAATAATTTGAGAACTACTCAAGTTTTTGAGGAAAGGGAAATTTTTATCAAACTCATATATGAAAATAAGGCTGAGTAGTTGAGGAATGAAATGATGCATTCTATGTCTACATATTGTGATTGCCAAGAGGCAATAACCATTGTAAAGAATGAAACTTTCAAAGGTAAATAGAGACACATCTAGTTGAGATATGAGGTGTTAAAACAATTGTTTAAAGATAGAATTATGTCCGTCGATTATATGAAGTCAAAAATGGATTTGGCCAATCCTTTAACTATACATCAAGGGGAATGGGACAAGCTAATTGAAGAAAATCAACAGTGATGGTAACCCAACCTATGTGATTGACGATACCATGAATTATGCTCATATGAATAATAACAAGTCACTTGTTGATCTAGTGATGCACTATAAAAATTATTGTCCCTCCTAAGGTGAGAATAGTACAAAACTACAAGGAAAATGAGGTCGAGCTAATCTCTTAATGAAATTCCATAGCCATTATTGGTGGTGTATTAAACTACAAAATAAGCTTGATGGAATCACTTATTTATGTACAAAGTGGGGCCACTCCCATGAGAGTTATTGGCGATAATGTCTACAACACTTATGAATAAACTAAGCAAGCACATAGTCTATTAGTGCAAAACCCCATTGAACAACAAACCTTGTGAGAGTGTAATGTGATTTGTGAAAATTATAATTCACAAAAAAAAAAAAAAAAATATTGGTTCATAGAAGTTTCAAACTTTACTAATGATTTCGTGAATTATATTTCATTCTTTCCAAGGCTAGTTCATAGCCTAACAAGCATTAGTCCTAATGTATTACTCTTCAATAACCCAGCATTATTCTATTTTCTTTTCAATTTTTTTTTTAAATATGTGAGGTTATTGGATATTTTTGCAGTTTTGAAATATTTGTTAAAAATTACGACTATTATGAAAGTCATCATTTTTGTAACGGTTTTGCAACGGTCGTATAATGATTTTTTAACTGCCATATAACGGTTTTTCAACGGTTTTATAATGTTAGAGTTATTTCTTGTAAACTCTTCATTATTTTATAATGGTTATATAATTGTCATATTATTCTTTAAGTACAAATTGATTTATAATAATTTCCAAACAATTCTCTCTTTCTTTTATATATAAATAGTTACTTTGAACATAATTGGGAAATAATATCGATATATCAAAACCAGAATATTGCCATTTCTCTTTTCGTATCTCATTACGTATTTTTCCTTTTGTTGTTAAGTTAAATACAAAATGTTGTTCTATTTTTTTTTTTTTTTTTGTGACCCAAGAACCCCAATATACAAAATGGGGACACATAAGCGGGAGGACCCACCACCCCCAGCGTCCCACTTAAGACCCCAAGCCACCGGGCAACATCGTTTGCTGTCCTTCTCCCCACCCTCTCTTCTCCCCCCAAGTCGTGTTTTCCTTTCCTTTCCTTTTCGAATTCGGATCGTACCTTTTATTTGCGCGCAATGCGAGCGCGGCAAAGCAGCATTGACGAGATGGGAGCGACCGAGAGATGACGGTGAGGGAAAAATGTTGTTCTATTTCCTTCTATTATTAAGAAGAATATCTATTGTATCTTGGGAGAATAACTACTGAAGCCTTACCCACTGAGTTTCGTACTATGAGGTAGGGGTGATCGAGTCCAGGGTAGGTAAGGTCTGGATTTGGACCCTGTACCCGACTTTGTTATAACCGATTCCCCTTTTCTGGACCCTATACCCGACCCTGTTTTTCTAATCCAGTTCCAAGGTCAACCCTGTTTTTCTAATCCAGTTCCAAGGTCAACCCTGTTTTTCTAATCCAGTTCCAAGGTCAACCCTGTTTTCATTGGAACCTGTTTTACAATATCCCGATATCCTATACGACTTTGAATTTTATACACGAGAAAATGACGTAATCCTCATAATTTGCATTGAAACATTGAGCACTTTAATAAATAAATACATGAAATTTTTGACTAAACAAAAAATTAAGGATCCACTGGGCTAATTATAATAAATAAAATCATAAAGCAAAGAGTTAGCAACAAGCATGGGTCTAATATTAGTCTTATTCCCATAACTACTATATGAAGCTACTCATTTATGCAAGCATAACTCCTCCTACAAAAGAGAAATTAGGCGAGCCAATCCATGTGATACACAAGAATTTGGTGGCGAACAACATCGTCCGTCCATCAAACATGGATTATCTCTAAAGATAGTGCTTACATGCCTCAAATAATTGATTTTATTTTATTATCTTTTTCAATATATCTCAAACAATTATTGTTGTTTTCATGTTATCTACCTTTTTTTCCAACAATTTCTTTGCCATCACTTCGATTATCACCATATCCTTACAGATTGCACACACCAAGATTTTGTCCTTTGATATAATCACTGCAGTTGGAGGCTAGGCACTGATTTCGCAGTTGGTGGAGCTCCACTTCTTCCACTGTCTCTCTCTGCCAAATTCTGAAGCAATGCCTGGTGCCCAATGTCATCCATGTAATCTTCCAAACTAGCCCTCTACCTGTTTGATTCAAGCACTTAGGCCTCAGTTTGACGGGTTATCATCCAATCCCATTAAAATGTCCGCCCAATCGAGAATCCATTCACGCACTCTTCGAGCTCACATTGCAAATTCTCAGATTCGAAGCCTGAGAATGTCACCCCGCCTCCGACGCGTGTCATCCTTGTCATATTTATCTATGTTTGCTCCTCCATTCTCATTATCCAATTGGTCATCACCTTTCCTCTCCCCTTCGCCTCGTTCATATCCCTCGCGGTTGCTGTTCTCTTCATTCTCTTCCTCATTGTCCTCATCTCACGCGGAGGGTGGCTATTCAGGCAGTTGATGCCTAAGCTCATTAAGCGGGTTGGGCAACTTGCGCAGTCAGTTTCCTTGCAGCTAGTAGTGTGTGGGAGAGAAGTTTGCCGGACGTCAAGGCGTTATAGGAGACGCTGAGGAGCTTGAGTTTTCTTCACCTCAATGATTCTCCAAAAAAGAAAAGAAAGAAGGAAGATGAATGTGAGATCCCCAAGAAAAGAAAAGAAATCAATAAATAAAAAAGGGAGGAAAATATGAGCAAAACATGTGAGACAAAGGGGCAAAAAGGTAAAGATGCTGTTTTTGGGAGTGTCAAAGCCAAAACTGGAGTGGAAATAGCGTGATCCCATGTCTTTGGATATTGTGAAACTGATAAGATTAAAGAGATGATAAAAACAGGACATTGCTTGGCTGATCGCGCTGTTATTCTCCATGAATAATAGTATATTGTAAACCACAAATGACCATTGAAGGGATATTGGCAACCGGAAGTATAAATGGGCATGCAGCAAAACTTTAGAAAGAATCTTGACAAAATTTCTTGGAATTTGGACAATATTCCCTTTTTTCAAATAAACAATGAAATTAACAAAAAAAAGAAAATACACTTGATGCTTGTGAATTTTTTTAACAGCTTTGAATAACTATTAAAATGTAAAACTCAGCTCTTTCATGGTGTACTTGTAACAATATTTTCACATATTATTGATATAAAGAAAGCCATATTAGTAACGCACATGTGTATTCACTAATTTAATGGGATACCAAAACATTTTTCAACAAGTGAAAAATTTTGTACACTGCAATAAGTCTCATCGTGACATTTGTTGAACTTAGACACAATATGTACTTATCTAGTTAAATAATGAATATAATTTTTTTGGTAAAAATAATGAATATAATTTTTCACTACTACAAATGTGAAAAATGTTTTACATAGTGATGTTGTCAATAGAAATCTTAAATTTATTTGTCTTGTAATAAAAATGTTTTAACTGGTCTTTCTACATGAAATTAAAATACTTCATGTTGATAATGCTTCAATAAAGCTCTTTTCAATTTCCTAAGATTTTCCATTTTTTTTATTTAATATATTTTTTAATCTGAAGAATCCCACTGAGTGGGATTCATAGATTTCTCAAGGAAACCGGAGTCCGGTTTCCTTGAAAAATCTTGTGGTTGGGGGAGCACCGTTACTCTCCAAGGACTAACGATGCCATCACCCCATCATTACTCATAAAAATAATGATAGTTTTGCGGGTTAGCATGATTAAAAGAAAAAAAGGAGTGTTTTAGCCAAATATGGGTGGAAATAGGCTGCTACTTAGAATAGTATTCATCAACTTTTACCCATTAAATAAAGTCATTTAAAATTGCATGCCACATTAGGAATAGGTCATGTGCACGTAATTTAGTATTAAATTTGCATTACATGCATTTCTTATAGATAGTTTTCATAAATAAAAAGAAAAACCAAACAAAAAAAATTATTTAAATTTGCATGCCACAATAGGAATAGGTCATGTAAACGTGATTTAGAATTAAAATTGCATTACATGCATTTCATATAGTTAGTTTTCATAAATAAAAAGAAAAACCAAACAAAGGAGAATTAATTGGAGTTGTTGATTCATTAGTAGAAATCATGCTAGGCATTGCATCTTTAATAAATACTTCGCCGGTATTTGGGAAATTAATTAATGTGCTTTAAATTCTTTCCATATTCTTGCCCATTATAAACAGAATTGATGGTTCAGGTTGCACCATTACTCATAGAAAGTAACCGTCTGTTATGCAAGCACAACTCTATTTCTATACATCCTTGAAAATAAGTTAACATTTTTAGGTCACGCTTCATTATTTTGGCTCAAAATTCTCAAAAATAAACATGTGAATACCTAAATTTTCTCGACTATTAAGTTCAGAAAAATCGAAATTCAGGATAAACAATCATGGCGAGTCTTGTTTCTTGACCAAAAATTAGTTAGTTGTTCTTAATATTTCAATTGCACATATATGTCAATTTAGTATGGACATGTAGAATTAGACTTTAAATTTCATATTTTCACAAAATTGGCTAAAAGTTAAGGTAAATGACAATAATAAAGTTAGATATATTCACATCATATAATGTACATTTTTTGGGTATAAATGGCATATCATTGTAAAAGAACTTAAAAGTTCACAAACGATAATGGTAAAAATCTCTTCCAACACTTTTCCTATATTTATTTTAATTTTATTTTATTTTCCTCTATTTTCAAATTATTATCTTTATTATTTATTTTTCTCCATCCATTATTTTGTAGTAAAATTTTATTAAATAGAAAATTGTACTAATACACCAAAAATACAAAAGTACCAAAATATGTAATAAATATACATTTATATTTATATTTATATGTTGAATTTATATTATAAGATAGAATTAAAGTCGAATATATAAATAAAATTAAGATTAAATTTTAAAAATTATTTTTTATTTTGAATTTCTTATATTATGATTTAAATATTATTTATATTGAAATATAATTTTAATTTTTTAATTTAATAAAATTTTTATTTGAGAAAAAAATTCATATTATAAATATTAAAAATTCTATCTATCTTTATCCTACCTCCTCTATGAAATAATTTTATATAACTTATATCATTTTTATATCCGATTTTATTATGTCTTGAAAAGATACTAAATATAGAATATGATAAAATTTATCCTATCTTAAATTTTATCAAAAACACAATCTTAGGATTTTTTTTTTTTTTTTTTTTTTTGAGGGGGAAGTGGGGAGGGAGGGTTCCTGGCGGTAAAAAGAAAATTGTAAACTATGGCTGCCCACTGGTCCAATCGTAGGTGAAGTGCTATCTCATAGGCGTTCCATGTTTTCTCTGAGAAAATATTGACTACGTTTTGTGTTCCTACGTGGCAAACAAGAGGGCACCTTAATTGCGCCATGTGTCCAAGTGGGCCCACATTATCTGGCCAATTTCTCCTCACTTTTCTCTTTCCTCTCTCTTCTCTCTCCCCCTCTGCACGCTCTCTCGCAAATTTTTCCCCACTTTTCTTTTCCCTCTCCCTCCTCTGCGTGCTCTCTCACCCGACTCTCTCTCTCTCTGATCGCCGGCTTTTTTTTTGTGTGGATTTCTATGCATTTCCAATCCGACCCATTTAAGGCCGCTTCTGTCTTCACCGGCGCCAAGCATCGTGGCTTCTTGGAGGGATGTGGGTTCTCCACCTCGTTGTCCACGTCGTCGGAGACTGCGAACCAGAAGGTGAACTCCGGGAGTGCTGGGGTTTCACATCGACGTCACGGTGCCCTGGCTCTGCGTGTGAGTTGACCCCACGCCCTTCGAGACGCTCACCTTGTTGGTAGTCGAGGCAGCGACGGCGGCGGCAGCGGTCGAGGAGGCAGGAGTGGGGGCCTCATACAAGCACCTCTTGTGCCCACCGAGAGCTTAGCCGGTGGGGAAGCTTTTGTGACAGATCGAGCACTCGTGCACCTTCCCGGACATGCCCGAGGAGGTGGTCGCCGCGGAGGTCGAGGTGGCCGGCTGTTCGTCCGCACCGGCGAAGAGAAAGTGTGTTGGGAGAGAGGAGAGAGGAGAGAGAAAAGTGAGGATAAATTGGCCTGACAATGTGGACCCACGTTGGACACATGGTGTAATTTAAGGTACCATCTTGTTTGTCACGTTGAAGCACTAACGTAGCCAATATTTTCTCGCTTTCTCTATGTACTCGTTGTACCGTTTGGAGAATAAGGTGCAGACAAGGATACAGAAATAAAAATAAAAAGGTCAAAAGGACAAGGACTCACCCCCCGCCCCCCTCCTTTTTCTCCCTTTTACACTCACGCCCTCTCTTCACGGGAAGCACGAGGGAGGAGAAAGAAGTAAAAAAAAAAACCTTGAGCGCTCAGTTTCTTTTTTTCCTTCCTCCTTGAAGCTTCTTCATCATCTCCATCGTGACACATCCATCTCCACCCACCATCCCATCCACTACAAAATCCACACACTCGAGAGACCTCATCTTTACACACACAGAAGGTTCTCTTTTTTCTCCCTTTTACACTCACGCTCTCTCTTCACGGGAAGCACGAGGGAGGAGAAAGAAGAAAAAAAAAAAAAACCCTTGAGCGTTCACTTTCTGTTTTTCCTTCCTCCTTGAAGCTTCTTCATCATCTCCATCGTGACAACTCCATCTCCACCCACCATCTCCATCCACTACAAAATCCACACACTCGAGAGACCTCATCTTTACACACACAGAAGGTTCTCTTTTTTTTTTTCTTTTCCTTGGAGAGGACGTTCGGCAAAGAGGTTCGCTCACCTGCGGGAAGAGAGAAAAGCGAGAGACTGGCCGAGATAGAGGGAGTGAGAAATTTCTTCACGCTCGCTGGAATCGCCGTCACCTTCATCAGAAGTCATCACAGCGACCACCAGAACCAAGCGTCGGTCGTGGATAAACCTTCGAGCAGGAGATCTCCCTACTTACGGGCGATGAACGCGGTTTGAGTCCGCCACGGTTAGCTCCTCATTCCCTTTAATTTGCTATGTAGATGTGTTCATTGTACCGTACGAAAGGAATTTAATGTTGTTTTGGCTGGAAAATGGTGGCCGTTCTAGAGCGAGTTTGTCTTGGTTGTTGCTGGTAATAGACCGGTAGTAGTCAAGTTCAGGAAGAAGACGACGATCTCTTGCGAAAAAAAGGTACAGGGAAATAATATATATAGAAAAATGAAATAGAAAAATCAGAAAAGAAACAAAAATTCGGATCAGTGGCCGAGCTAAATTAGAGTTTGGGCTGAGATTGAGCAGGAATTTAGGAGTTGGGCTCGAGCTGCTGCAAAGGCTCAAGCCTATCAGGAATACCAATGGACTGGGCCAAAGACATCATGGGCTCAAAATTCGTGGGCTAGATATACAAATTGGGTCAGATTCATCGGCCCTAAATTCAGATAGGGCCCTATGGCAGGCCCGGATTTAGATCCAATCCGGACCCTATCGGTCAGGGTCAGACCAGTAATCGGACCGGGTTCCCTGACTCAGTTCGATGTCCGTTTTCAGAATAAAAAATAATCAATAATTAAAAAATAATTACAAATTTTAAAAAAATTTAGAAATTAGTTTTTGATTAGTCTCATTATGTTTTTGGTGTTAATTCTAGTTTATAATTAATTTAGCTTAAAAAAATATGAAAATTTTTGACAAAAAATTGAACCCAAAATTGAATATACCTTTAGAGCTTTGTAATTGGATTTTTGAATACTTTCTTTAGAAACGATGCTAGGTTGCTATTTGCACTTTCATTTCGATTTCACTTCATTGTGCTTTTTCAATATATTGATTGATATTTTTTACTTTTAGCATGATTAGGTTAAATCATTAGGATCATAATAAACAATCATCATCTATACATTTAGTGGATGAGAATCTTAGCACTCATAATTGGCAAACGATTGTTTGGTAACTTTAGTGAATAAATGATTAAGTTTAAGTATCAAAATGGCATTAATTAGACAATTAGTGTAATCAAGTCACCGAACCCTAAATTTTTTATTATGTAAAAAGTAAGGCAATCTCTCATGTTTAGTTTTTAGCCGACCTTAAAAGACTAGTGACAATTCCTTCTTTCATAGAATTCTTAAGATCAATTAGAACTTAAATTGCAAATCCCATGTCATGCGAGGTATGGTTTTAAGAGAGACCACATTTTTTTTTTTATCAAGAGTTCGTTTGCAATGTTGTCAAGTGAAGGTCCATTCAAGACCTTAGCTATGTACTATTCGGAATATCTCATAAACAAATACCTTGAAATCTATTTCTTGAGGGCGGTCCCTCGAGGATAGGTGGTGACCACACATACAGTCATATCAATAGAGTTTAAATTCTAAGATCCAAAAGATGTGGATTCACAAGACAAATAAAACAGAAAAATTATTAAAAATGGTAATAAACCTATTGTATTTATGTTAATTAAGTTATAAACCTTTTTTATTTAGCCAATATAATCCTAAATATTTTGATAATTTGTCAATATAATCTATCTAGCCAATTTTGATTGAAATCACTAACATAGATGCCAACCATTCTACCTAACATCTTCAGCATTGTCAATAACTTTTGTAAATTTTAATTTTTTTTTTAGTTTTTTGACTTGTTATATATTTTTTCTTCATTGTAGTCAGCAAGGGCTGTGGCCCTCACTCAGGTAGGGTGAGGGTGGCCCTCTCTTGACTTGGTCAAGGAGGGCCCTCGCCTATGACGGTCGTGAGGCGGCCTCGCCCGCATAGGATGAGGGTGGCCCTCACCTAACCCTCATTAAGAAAATTTTCTAGATTAGCTCCGAGCTGTGCCCACTCATTTAATGCAAGCAACCTGAATTCCAAACAAAAAAGTTAGTGAAATATTGACCAAACAACTAGAAAATTTGTGTGGAGGCACTAATAAGAGAACAAAATCCACTTGCTTGATTGGGATATGGTAGCTGCCAAGAAAGAGAGGCGGTTTAGGTCTTCCAAGTTTCCGAAATCTCGCATGCTTAAAAACTCCAAGAATGCCTCCAACAACCTCCAAAGCTATGGTGTCGGCTTCTGAAAGCACCTAATCATGCTCAAGTGGGCTCTGTCATTTAACCTATGTTACAATTCTAGGATTCTCTAATGTTGTCCGTTGCGGTTCCTGTTATCTTCTTCATGATTTGATCTTGCGGGTCACATCTTCACCATCCCATTGTCTGAAAAAAGATATCATATGTATCGATATCCAGATATTTGGATTTGGTGTATGAAGATATGATATGATAGATCTATCTTAACTATATAAATGGATCTTGTGTTATGGAATTAAAGATATTGAAAAAAAAAAAAAAACTCTTGTGCTGTGACTTTGAATAAACCTTTCTACGTGAAGAAAATAAGGATCAATTTATTCCTCTTCAGTATTATAGTCACAATAAATGGAATTGGATATATGACAGATTCTTGTGGAGTCTAGATAAATGGGAAATAAAAAAAGATCCAATCTTACAATTTTTTCTCTATCAAATTTGAATCTTAAAAAGTGAATATAGTCATGATTCAATGGGCTAAGTCTTCTTACTTTTTATTTTGTTTGTTGATTTCTAATTTTTAAGACATTGGGAGGTCCGGTTCTACGAGTCCATTTTGATGTCATAAGGCGACCCCATATCTCTCGCTTGTCACACTGTCTGTCAATCTCTCTCAAGATCCCAACTTGCAAGAGCCTGCTCAGCTTTTGTATGTATCCACAAAACAGGATTTGCGCAATGGTTCATCTACATTCGATTATTATCTACTATTGAAATTTCTTTTTCATAATTTTATATCACTATTATTCCTTCCTTCGATTTAAATAAAGTTGCAAAGAGGGAGGCGCATAAACCTTATCTTTGGAAATGTCTAATTTTACATTTTTCTTTTTGTGAAAATAAAAATGAAAACGGAAAAGAAAACTTTCTTTTTTCCATTACCTGCCCTATTTTATTTTTGAAAATTTGACTGATTCGAGAGAGTTTACATTAAATCTTTTGAAACATGTGAGGCTACATCATTTGTAAACATAAGAAGATGGAATCATTTGAATTTTGTTTGATAATGCCATTACTAATCTTTAATTTTTTGCAATATGTTCAATCAACTCCTTAAATGTTTTTATTTTGATGAAATTGAGTCTTTGAACTATATAATACTCTTCTTTATTCATGTTAGTCCGTCTATGAAAAATATGACCATCATCTTATGATCATTTTTTTACAACTTTGACACATAAAAGAATAGGTACTATGGTTTTCAAATTGGCTACTCTTATCTCAATTTGGCTTTGCAAGGTTCTAGTGCATCGATAAAAATCCTATATTTTCTTCCATCTTTGATCAAAGAAAACAACATACTTAGATTAAGGAGAAATGACTTGTTCATTTGGCTAATTTAGATGGATTCTAGTCGGGCTTGGTCGGACCTCACCCTCCTAAGGTCTTGCCTAGGCCCGAACTTGCGAGATTGGGCAAATACTTAGGCCCATCCAAAGAAAAAACCTTGGACAGGCCACATCCACCCATTGGGCCACCTCTTTTTTTTTTTTTTTTTTAATCTTTAAACTTGTCAGCTAAAAAATACATAGAAATGGAAAACACATGAAAAAAAAAAAATTGTAGATACATTGTGTTATTTTATCTTATTACTTGACCTATGAGTTTTATACTATTTTCACTACTATATTAGAAATTTTGGCTTCTTTTTATCCTATTATTTTTTTATCATTTAAATATCAGAGTAATATTATTGATAAAAATATTTTATAATATCTTTTAATGAATATATGGGCGAGCCAATCCAGGCCTAAAGAGTCAAGGCCCTTGTCGAGGGCTGACCCACCAATTGACCAGATCTGGAAACTTTGTCTAGGCCCACCTAATGGGCGCAAAAAAAATGCAACCAAGCCTACCCAACCCAGCTAACCGTTTGCCCATTGGTTAGGTCTACTCACGCATGAAAATAGAGACTAAATAATTGATAGTTAAAAACACGTTCTTGTTGTGAAATTGAAAATCACTTATATATTTTTATTATCACTATTTCTCCTAGCTTTTCTTCATCCTTTAATAGAACAACAATAAAGGGAATTAGACATAGTTGCAATATAATCTATGCAACCTTCAAAAAGAAAAAAACTTTTATTTCTTCAAATACTTTATAAATGACTAGATTAGATATATCATGTGAGGAGAAAGCACATTGATGTGTGGTATTATTTTATTTGAGATATTCTTACTAATGGTTATATCAAGGTCATGAAGATTAATACAAAAAATAATCCAGCTAATATGCCTTACCAATTGCCAAATCCAAGCATTGATTTGGTTAATGTTTGTTGCAATTGAGTTTTACTCTAATAGGGGGAGAAGATTATACGGAGATTTGTTGAGTATGTCTTGAATTCTCTATAGGCTTAGGTCAATATTAAGGCTTTGGGAGAAGTATAAATATTGCTTTTCTCAAGTCATTAGATTAAGAAGTAGGACATAAAGAATCTTCAGTTTTTGAGCATTTTTTGTAATCCTTGAATTTTCATAGTGGATTTTGCTTCTCCTCTCCCCATGGTTTTTCTTGTAAGGATTCTCCACATAAATCTACATGTTCCTTTATTCTTCTTAATTTTAATTTTGTTGTAGTTTTTGCATTAGTCATAACAAAGACATTTTTTGGATGTTCTAAATCATGTGGCGGGCACAAAAATTTGGAGGCTACCGTTGATTTGAAATGGGAAAAATGAACACTTAGAGGGAAGATCAAATGTCTGGCAAGGTTGGTTGGTTGGTTGGTTGTCTAACTAGGATGTAAAAGCTGGAAATTCAAAATTTCAAACACTAGTCCTTCCTTGATCGGATGTTTGACTTAAGCAGTTTTTTGGTTGAGAGACTTCGAACATCCAAACCAAGTGGATGTATAAATGAGCATGGAAAAACAAATAAAATACCAGATTTCACATATTTCACTTATTATGTCAAACCTAACTTAGAAGGAGTTTTTAGATATATTAACAATTTGTAACATCAGCTAAGTGGTGAGTTGAGATAAAAGATGGTGTATCAAAAAAGATACTCAATAAGAAGGTCCAAAGGAAAAGGTTCGTATGGATGTGTTAGCTATTAGAGAGTGATACATATATAAAGTGTTAAGGCAACTTAGCATGCATAAAGCCAAACCGGTGAGTACCCAACTAGTAACATATTTTAAGCTTTTTAGTTGGTCTTGCACTATGGTTAGAAGAAGATAAAGAATATATGTTTTGTGTTCCTTATGGTATTGCTATTGGTAGTGTTATTAGTAATCTAGAAAGAAACATTAGGAAGCTGTGAAATGGGTTCTAAGATTCCTAAAAGGGACAGCATGTGAGTTTAACATTTGGGAAGAGACGGACTTTGAATGGTAAAACAATTAATGTAAAACAATGGAAAAGCTACCAATAGGCTTGATATACATACTATATTCCCTAACTAACAGCTACCAATGAATCTATTAAAGCTTTTCCGTCGATAGTTGATATACATACTATATTCCACTTTCTCTTCTAGAGTATAACCGATACTATATGAATTGTTCACCTTGTTACGGTACCTCCAAGTCCCTATGAACTTCCTGTTCTTTGATGTATTCACCTCCTTCAAGGTCTATCTAGCTATCAATAGTCTTTCACTTTATACTTGAGGATCCATTGGTGGTGACAAAGCTCTACTTGTATAGTTCATCTTGAGATAAGACAACATTTACATATATCAAATATTGATATAGACATAAAGTTTTGTCAATTTCAAAATATTACGGGATGTTTTCCCAACAGTTTACTCGGTGATCTGAGATTGCAGTAGAAGAAGATTGTTCATTATCGTGACGATCAAGTGCAACACATTTGACCAAAGATCAAATGTATCACGAGTGGACAAAGACATTAATAATAGGCAATATTATTTATCCATGATTCTATTCAAAATCTGTACACGGAAAATGATCTGGTGGACATGTTAACAAGGCATATCCCATTAATAGACCTGTTAAAATGGGTCTTAAATCCATATATGACTCATTTAAAATATAAATGAGTCATATATAGGTCACTTTAATTTTGAAGAGTCTAGCTTAAATGAGTTTCAAACTTAAAGGCTTTAATAAATGGGTCCAAATGGGATGAGTTTAGAGCCCATTTTCAATTCACTCGACTCAGACACACTCTCTCTCTCTTTCCAACCTTGTAAAAATGTTTTTAAAAAATAGAAACTAAGGGCGTGTTTGGTAACGTTTCTGTTTAAAAATTGTTCCAGGGAACAGAAATAGAAAAAAGTGTTTCGTTCACGGGAACAATTTCTGAACAAAAAACGCGTTTGGTAAACTTGTTCCGGAAACAAAAAATAAATAGAAACATGTTTGGTAAATTTGGATAATTTTTTTATTTTTTTATTTTTTTTCTATTTTTTTCTTTTTTTTTTTCATTTTTTTTTCTTCTTTTGGCCGTTCGCCGGCGAGGCCGAGCTCGCCCAGCGGCGGGCGAGGCGCGGCCTCGCCGGGCCACCGCCAGGCGACACCGACTCGCCCAGGCCGGCGCGAGGTCGGCCTCGCCTTGATCCGGCGAGGCTGAGCTCGCCCAGCGGCGGGCGAGGCCGAGGCTCGCCGTAGCTGGGCGAGGCCGACCCTCGCCCAGCTATGGCGAGCCTCGGCCGGTCGCCGGCCATGGCGAGGCCGGCGACCGGCCAAAAGAAAAAAGAACAAGAAAATAAGAGAAAAAAAAAAAAAAAAAAAAAAAGTATTTCTCAAAAAAAGTGTTTTCGAAACAAGAAACACAAAATTTGTGTTTTCTTGTTTCTGTTTCTTTTTTGTTCCTGGGAACAAAAGAACAAAAAAGGAACAGAAACGCACCCAAACGCGTTTCTGTTCCTTTTTTGTTCCCAGGAACAAAAAAACAGAAAAAGTGTTTAAAAACAAAAAAAAAAGAATACAAACAAACGCAGCCTATAATTCTTTTTTTCTCTTTTCCTTTTCTTTTGTTTTTTCATCCTTCTTCCATCTTCCTCAGCCGGTGGCTAGCCACGGCTATGACCAATGACTAGCCAAGCAAGGGACGAGCTCACCAAGGTCTAGCACTTGTGAGGCTTGAGCTCGCCGATCTAGCGAGGCCAAGACCTCTCCGACGTCTAATGAGGCTTAAGCCTTATCAATCTAGCAAAACTCGAGCTCACCAGATCTAGTGAGGTGGAGCCCTTGCCTAGGGCGAGCTTAGCTCGGCTCGTTGGATTTTGGCGAGGTGGAGCCTTCCCCGAGGCTAGCTCAACTCAGCTCACTAAAATCGCACAAGCTCTAGCCTTACCGATCTATGTGAGGCTCAAGCTCACTTGTGGCCAATCGCTTGCCATTGTTGTGGCTAGCAACCAATCAAAGAAGAAGGAAAAAAAAAATTGATTTTTAAAAATAAAAATGAATAAAATTCTATTTTAAAATATATATATAATAAAAAAACATATTAAAAAGAGTGTATGGAGAATAATCAACTCAAATATTTTATACAAAGTGGTGGAAAATATTTTCTGATTTATTTTTAGAATTTAGGCAAAATTTAGAAAATATTGTTATTTTCCTTAAAAAATGACTTTTTGGAAAACATTTTAAAAAATGGATTCTTAATTTATAAAAATTATAAAAATTGTCCACTAAATTTGTATTGCATGAAAGTATTTTAGCAATACCATATTTTCATAATAAACAAGCTTTCCTAGATTTAGTTAAATGGCTAAGGCTGGGTGTGGGATCGGGTATGTGTCAATAAATTTGTATTCCGATAAATGGGTCATAAACAAGTTAAATGACCCAATTTGGGTCAGACTATTTTTGACCTGATCTAAACTTGACCTTACCCACCCATTTAATAGGTCTACCCATCACTCAAGTTCCAATACTATTTGAACTTGATCAACATTTGTGGTAGGTGAAAAGATCATGTGGTGGACAACTAGAATGAATCCAAAGTTCTAGGATTACTTTACATCGGAAACGAGAAGGATGGATGTTTAGAGGTAAAATTAGACATCCGGCCTAGGCTAGTTGGATGACCGACTAAAGGCGCGTTTGGTAATACTTCTATTCCGGGGAACAATTTTTTATCAAAATGATTTTTTCTAATTCTGTTCTCGGAAATAATTTCTGAGTAAAAGAATGCGTTTGGTAACTCCATAAAATTTTTATTCCCGGGATAGAAATGCGTTTGGTAGGATTCTTAATTTTTTTTATTTCTTTTAATTTTTAAATACTTTTATTATATTTTTCTCTTTTCTTTTCTTTTTTCTTTTTCTTTTTCTCTTTGGCTAATCGCTAGCCACCACCGTGGCCGACAATCAGTTGGGTGAGGTCCGGTGAGCTCCCTAGAGCCTCGCCATGCCAGGGCGAGATCTAGCAAGCTCGCCGAAGGCTCGCCTCGCTAGGCCACCGGTGAGCCTTGACCTTGCCCAAGCGACGCGAGGTCGGCCTCACCTTGGCCTGGCAAGGCCAAGCCTCGCCCTGGCTGGGGAGTCGAGCCTCGCCAAGGCTTGGTGTTGTTGAGGGCCGCGGCGCTCGGACAACCTCGACGGCCCTCATCTGGTGGATCGCCAGCATTGGCCATGGCCAAGGCTGGCAACCGACCAAATGAAAGAAGTAGAAAAGGAAAGAGAAGAAGAAAAGAGAAGAAAAAATTAATTCTTTGTTTTTGTTTTTTTATTCTTAGGAATTATTCTCGGAAATAAGAAGTTACTTTTTTCTACTTCTTGTTTCTGTTCTAAATTTATTCCTCGAACAAAAAAAATAGTTATTCTCGGGAACAAAAATTTTATCAAACATGTTTCTATTCTTTTTTTGTTCCCGGGAACAAAAGAATAGAAATAGTTGTTCTAGAGACTAGAAATTTTTTTCACCAAATAGGGCCTAAGATGTAAAAGCTGGAAATTCCAGCATTTTGGATGTCCAATATTAGACGTCCAACTTGTGCGATCTTTAGGTCGAGAGATTATGTACGTCCGGCTCGCTTCGAGCGGACAAATGAATGTGCACAGGACCGAATAGAAACAAAGGTTTTGACCTATTTCACTTGTTACGTCAAGTCCAACTCAAGGAGAGCTTTTAGGGAATTGCAAAGAAAAACTTATTGTAAGAGATTTTCTTGATTAACTCATGTGGGGCTTATTTGGGTATAATCGGGGCCGTGAAACACTTGTGAGTAAATATGACTAAGTGATTAGAATCTCCTCTTTACCGCTAAAGCATGTAAATCCATTGTGTTAGGTTTACTTCTTTTTTTTTGCGTTTATTTCTTGCTCAAATTGTTTTGGTTTTGTATGCTTTAACACTAATCAAGTCCCTATACTTCAAATTTATCTAATCAAATCCTTTTACTTACGCAAAATGTTTAATCAAGTCTTTTTGGTACAAAATTTGGCCAAATCCAATTGACATAACCAATTATAGTGGAACTATCTCGTCAATCTCTTTGTAGAGTAGGCACACTACTAAAGCAGGTAAATTCATTGCGTTAGGTTTACTTCTTTTTTTTTTTTTTTTCTTTTTTTTCTTTTTTGCGTTTATTTCTCGCTCAAATTGTTTTGGTTTTGTATGCTTTAACACTACTCAAGTCCTTATACTTCAAATTTATCTAATCAAATGCTTTTACTTACGCAAAATGGTTAATCAAGTCTTCTTGGTGCAGAATTCAGCCAAATCCAATTGACATAACCATCATAGAAAACTAAAGACTAATGTGAATTAAATATGACTTACATGGATACCACTGTAGGGTTGGAGTTAATGGACGGATTAAGCTTTTTGGTTTGCTTTCATGCCCTCACCAATTCAACATTCACGGTGGGTGTTCACACAGACAATACTTGATCTAAGTTATGCTTCGCCATCTTTTAATAGTTGCTCAGTTGGATTTAGTCAGATTTTATGTTGGAGGACTTGATTAGAAAGGCTGAAAACATAGAGACTTGATCAGAAAAGTAGCAAGAAAACAAGGACAAAAAAAAAAAAAAATTGAGAGAGAAACGGTGGCCTCAATAAAGTAAATGGCAAAGTTTTTTGACGAGAAATTAAATTGGGCTAATGGGCCAAGGTCCAATGAACTAAGTCCATCCACGTGCGTAGATTTCCCTATTCTTAGGAGTTTATTCCTACATGCAACCCTCGCATCCGTTGACCGTGTTCTTCAGGCTCCGCCGCCGCGAGACCAGAACTTGAAAATCTCCTCCACCAGAGCGTCCAAAAGTGCAAACATATTATAGCTGTTCCCTGCAAAACATCTCCACAACTTCTCTGATAGATGTCCAGCCGGTCCACAATGAGGAACATGATCAATCATCATAAATAACCTGAGTTTTTTCATCTTTTTGAACGAGTCTGCATTCATGATCAAGTCTTCTACAGCAACCTTGTCTAGTTTAATACCTTCAATGGCATTTGTTCCCTGGTAGAGTGAAATAAAAATGATTATGCATATTGGAAGCACTTGGAAATCATTATGACTATTCAAATAGGCCATTAAATGCTTACTGAATTTTGTTTAAACACTTGTAGAGCATCCTCATGATGCCATATTCTGCTTCGCTTACTGGGATTTTTAGGGCACTCTTGAATGACGATTTGTCTACCCATTTCTTCAAACAAATCATGCATCCGTATTTTGTTATCTTCGTCAATGTATATGAGCAACTTTTGAGCCAAAATCTCAATTCCACTATTAGCGTGGACACCACATTGGTCTAGGGACTTGATGATCTCTTCTTTGTCATATCCATTAAGAAAACAAGCGATGTCAAGAAAAATTGTCCTCTCGTTGTCCTCTAGGCCATCTATAACAATCCTTAGTATGTCATGAACCTTTACCTGACGGATTTTTTTAGTCGACAAAAAGCTCCTTGCCATTCTTTGACGCTTTTGCCATTCAAGAAAGAACCCATTATGGTGAGTGCCAAAGGAAGCCCTTTGAAAAAACTGGTGAAGCAGTTTGAGAGCATCTTATAATCATTTTGGGGATATCGTTCTTGGAACGCATTCCAACTAAAAAGGTCAAGAGCTTGGTCATCATTCAGTGGTCGTACCTTATAGATTTCATTGCATAGGCTGATTAAGGTTTCTTTGTGGCGAGGTATCAAAATAACTCTACTTCCCGAGCCTAAGTTTATTGCTTTGATCAGGTGGCTTAGTGGCTCCACCAACCCTTCAACATCATCAAACACCAACAAAACCCTCTTGTTGTGAAGCTTACTCCTCATCAAGTTGATTGCTACATGAAAATCATCGCTAAACTCCAAATTGCTAGGAATGTCACCAAAAAGGGTCTCCAAGATTTTGATGATGCCAGCTTGGCTCGATATATCCGTCATGTTCGAGAGAAAGTAACTCCGATCAAATTGATCTGCAATTCGGTGGTACAAAGCTCTCACTAGTGTAGTCCTACCTATTCCACTAGTCCCGGAAATTCCCACGATTAGGACCTCCTCAACCTCTAATCGGAGTAAGGAGTACAAGGCTTGTACCTGAGAATCTAACCCAACTAGATGGAAAGCAAGCGGTTTCTTGTGCAAGCCGCTTAGTCTTCTTGAGATTTTCTCCACAACGGATTGGATGAATTCAGCTTCAAGTCTGCAAATTGTTGACAACAAAGGTGTAACTGGTGATTCATGCCACCAAAAAATGAAGACAAGATAATTAAGATTATAATCTAGGACTGTGGAGTATCGTCCATATAATTGAATGTAATATTCAATATCTAATCCAATATAATAGAAGGCGTGGGAGAGATTGGCTAATCTTATAAGCCACAAATTAAAAGAAGCGGGATAGATATCAGTCGATGAAAAACTTTCTGTATGCACACCGAAAGAAAAGGTTCTGCTATAGAAAGTTTCTTGGCAGACAATGATGTCATATAAAAACTTGAGAGAGAGAGCGAGAGAGATTAGAGAGCAGCAACAACAAGATAGAAGGGCAACGAACTGGAGGCAGAATATTCTGTTAAACCCTAGCAAGGTATCACGGTCCAAACAAAACAAAGACTGACTACTGTTTTTTTCTTTTCTTTTTGGTCTTTGACAGAAAGATCATTCCATAATGGAAAGTTTTTCTGGTGAAAGGAAGGGCTGCATCATAGCTAGGGTTTACCCTGTGTAGACCGTGGAAGATGTCTGGACTTGCCGGTTTTCCTTCTCTTTAATATTAACGAAAAGAATGGGAGTTCTGATAACCTCATATAGAAAAAGAAGCTCATATGCTTTCAAATTCACCCACTCCTATGTTTTAAACAATGGGACTCAGAGTAAGTGAGGGAAATGATGCATGAAGGAGTGATTTCTTTATGCTTGGGTGAAGAAGTGAGGAGAATAAATTGGTTTGTTGTTTGGTTATCAAATCCAAATATATGAAATGAGGGTTACAACTTGAAAAAATCTGAACACTTCTTTTCTTTCCAAATAATGACCTATCGTATTACTTAGCTGAACACTTCCATTTTGCTGTGCGTGGAAATCAGTATGTGCTGAAACATATGCTTCGGGCGTAAATCTGATGAACGGTAAGAAAAAATGATTGTTTATAGAAGATAACACAGTGTCAAGGACTGTAAGCATAACAATCATAATAGCACAAAATGTCGTGTTTTTTTCCTGCCAGCTATGAACTAGTGAATATATATATGAAAAGATGCTGTCGGTGTTGATGTTGAATCTCTTTGGTGAGCCATAAAATTGATTTGGAGTCTTATTCTATGAAAGTTAGTTTCCTAGTAAAGGATTCCAAGCATTTCCAAATATTCCTACTGCCCACAGACCAAAAGACTGGCCTTAAAGAGCAAGTCTTGTTGTTTCGCGGACAAAATAAGTAATTTCCTTTAAGAATCCTCTCTAGAAAACACTGAAGGAAGAGAAAAGTTAGTACCTGTTTTCGAGAGGCCAACCAGTGAGATTGCCGGCCTTGCGGAGAGCATCTCTCCACCTCTGGATGTTGTCCACATTCTCCTGCCCGTAACCCTTCTCGCTTTGGCCAATCCGCGTGAATGGTCCAGACTGCTCTCGCATCTCTCTAGGGTCGACGTCCATGAAAATAAGGAACACCAGCTGGCCTTTCTTTCCCTTGCACTCGAGGATCTTATCCAGCTCATCCAGGCACCACGGTGAGGAGGCATAGTTCTGAGAGACGACAATGATAGCGCTCCTCGACTGCTCGATCGCTTCATTGATTACTGGTGTGATCTCTAGTCCTCTTTCTAGAGTATGGTCGACAAATGCCCTTATCTTGTTCCGCTCAAGAGCATCATAGAGATGGCTCACAAAGTTGCGCGTGTCAGCTTGTTTATAACTGATGAACGTATCATGAACCCACCGAGGAATGGAGCCGGGGTAAGAGAAGAGTTGTGGCTTGGCGGTTAGGCTATGTGGGAGAGAAGAGAAGTGGTGTGGAAAGAAAGAGGTCAAGGAGAAGGGAGAGAGTTGCAATTGGAATTGTGATGCTCTCTTGTATAGGAGGCCTGGATACAATGGAGGAGGAGCAAATGGAGGGAAAAGAATGCTCTTGAGTTGGCCAAATTGGATCATCATTTTACTAGAATTTGCCATTGAAACACAAAATCAAAGTAAAGAAATTGCTGTACCGTGTTCATTCACAATGCAAGCTCCCTCGGCCTATTTATAATGAAAATCAGATTCTGAGCCCCTCTCTCTCTTTCTCTCTCTTTCACACGCATGCGCGCACAGACACACAGCGTTTTTGTCAATCATCGTACATTGCAATATCTGTCCATAGTTGTTTTGTCATAAGATGTTTTACTCCATTGCTCTCTCGGCACATGACAACTTGTTACGGTGAGACATGACCGTCTGTTTCACCTTTTCTTGGAAGGTTGAACAGCTCGGAAACAGCTACTCATTGAATTCTGACACAAACCAGAGCAGACCCAAAGTGCCAGTGGTGATCAGACGATGCATCCTGACAACAGCTAAAGCTTTTCAAATGAGCCATGAAACATGGCCCCAATATTATGGGATGCTGATAGGGATAGTTTGAAATGAGTGAACAGACGCGGGTTTTACTGTACATTGAACGCCACGAAGATTTTAAAATAAGACATGCGGTCATCCACTGAAAAAAGGAAGACTATTACATTGAATGTGTAGTCAATATAACTCATGAAAAATTAGATATGGGGTAATCCGACGTCATCTTTTCATCACAAATAGATAAAAGGATGGAAAATGCTAGGTAAACTTCTGGCCATAGTTATTGTTGGAAGAAATTCTTGAAAATCACCTAAAACTATACAAATATTTGAGGCGCGCAAGCACTAGTGTCAACATAACTATTTGGGTGTAGTGGGAACAAGATAATGCATGAAACCAGCACACACCCAGCAGGCTAATACTTATAGAAACTTTGGTCGAACTTTCTAGCTAAGTAACAGCAAAAAAGATTAAATAGTAAACGGCTAGAATTCCGGTGCGGGGGGATCCAACTTTATAGAAACTTGGGCTCAATCTCATGTGCGCTAGCTCAACATATTTTTCCTGTTGATTCTAAGCTTGCAAGATGAACCAATTAATAAAGTGAACTAGAGAAGCATCTCAACCAATGTGGGACGAGGGAAAAAGAAAAAAGAAAACCAAGCTTTCTGAAATACTTTTCTGTAACTATTATACCGCATCATCATTTTCTTCTACCCTCCTTTTCTTGGGATAGTTTTGGCTTATAGTAATTTGCTAACTTAGAGAGATTAGTTGATGAAGGATGTGTTGAGAATACCTCCTCTGCTTTTTTGAAGTTGACATAATTATTTTCTACATCAAATGTTAGACAAATGCATATATTGTCTTATATCAGGTTGAACAAATACAGGTGAAGCTCTATTAACACTAATAGAACCACCTTAATGGAGGTGAAACAGTTCATGAGATTGGGAAATGCATGAGGATTTGGAGGTATCATGAAAGGTTGAATAGCTTATACAATCCTTATAATACGTAGGAAAGCAATATGAAAGTCAACCACCAGCTGGAAACCTTAATAGACTCATGCGTTACTTGTTGGGAAAAAGAACGATATTTGTGGAGAAGGCCCATATAATTTTTCCCATTACTATTTTTGTGAAAATTAAATAGGATAAAATATTGAATTAAAACAGTAAAGATGAATAGTAAATAACACCAAAATTTTGACGTGGAAAACCCTCCAAGGTGAAGGGAAAAACCACAGGACCGTAGTCCACTTCAAACTTCCATTATGATAAATAATGGGATACAACTTCACCCTAAGGTGGATCTCTTGCTGTGTTCAATTTGTGGATCTGAATTTCTCACAAATTGGATAACTCACTCAAAGATAACTCTCTTAGAAGAAGAAAACTATTTCTTCCGCTATGCTGCTCTGATATTCTCGCTTTTGTATATACTTCTCTGTTGAGGAGGATTCCTATTTATAAGAGCAAAATGCAATCTCAATTGAAATTGTACGATATGAAAATCACGTAGATTTATCTCCTAACCTCTCGTGATTTTGTAGTTTTGAGAAGATCACTTTGATTTGTTTCCCAATCTCCCTTGATTTTCTGGATGTGGAAGATCATGTTAATTTATCTCCCGATCTCTTTTGATTTCTTTTCGGTTAATGACAAGAGCCTCGGACTCAGGGTTGACTCCACTCTCTTTTCGTCGGGATTCTTCATTCAACATTCTATCTTTTACCACGTCCATGGTAAGCTTGCTGTCAGGAGCCGAGTTGTTGACCGACACAACAAGTGTCTCAGCTATTCGGCAAAGAGCTAAGTAGCAATAATGTTGCAGTCATCATCTAATGTCATCTTCATAGAGTTGAGTTGGTCTACTATACCTTGGAACTCGCTCATGTGTTCCGAGACACTACTCCCATCTTTGTATTTCAGATTCATGAGCCGCCACATGTGATTTGCCTTATTTTGTGCCGTTGTTCTTGCGTACATTTTCTCTAATTTTTGTCAAAGAACACCAGCATCATGTCCATTAGCAAAATTTTGAAAAATGCTCTTATCGATCCATTGTCGGATTTGAGTGGCACACTTTCGATTGAGCACCATCCATTCGCTTTCGAACATGGTTGTTGGTTTGCCACCATAAGACAATGCCAATTTGGCTCCGCTATAGGATCGGACTCCTCGGACATTGGTACTGGTACCTCCATCGGTATCACAATTGGCCTCCAAAGATCTTTAATGTATAGCAGATCCTCCATCTTTGGTTTCCATATTGCATAATTGAATGTAGTCAATTTTATCATGTTGCTAAAATTTTCCTCCATTTAATTCTACATAGAAAAATAATATATAGAGCAACTTTGCTCTGATACCACTTGTTGGAAAAAAGAACGATATTTGTGGAGAAGGCCCAGATAATTTTTCCCACTACTATTTCTATGAAAATTAAATAGGATAAAATATTGAATGAAAGCAGTAAAGATGAATAGTAAATAACACCATAATTTTAACGTGGAAAACCCTCCAAGATGAAGGGAAAAACCACGGGACTGTAGTCCACTTCAAACTTCCACTATGATAAATAATGGGATACAACTTCACCCTAAGGTGGATCTCTCACTGTCTTCAATTTGTGAATCTGAAACTCTCATAAACTGGATAACTCACTCAAAGATAACTCTCTCCTAGAAGAAAAAAATTGTTTCTTCCCCTACGCTGCTTTGATCTTCTTGCTTTTATATATACTTTTCCGTTGAGGAGGATTCCTATTTATAAGAGCAAAATGCAATCCCAATTGAAATTGTACGATATAAAAATTACGTAGATTTATCTCCTAATCTCTCGTGATTTTGTAGATCTGAGAAGATTACTTTGATTTGTTTCCCAATCTCCCTTGATTTTCTGGATGTGGAATATCATGTTGATTTATCTCCCGATCTCTTTTGATTTTTCTTTTTTTTTTTTCCTTTCTTTTTACTTTTACACACTCACTACCATACATATTCTACTACAGATATACATAATAGCGTTGGCCTCTCCAATCGGGAGTGACCTACTCAACATTACTGATGGAGGTGAATCCATATATAAGCTGAGAAGAACATGCATATTATACAGATACCTCTTACGATTTAAAGACCCAAATATTCCATTGACTATTAATCTAAATCTCAAGGAATATTAATAGAAAGCCACATACTTGGAGCTCTAAAGAATGATATGTGGAGGAAAATCCAATCAATCGTCAATCAAATTGATGGAAATGATTATTTCCTAAAATACAGTATTTGATTGTATGAGCGACCAAATTTCCTAGTAATTGTGCCGTTTATCTTCAACGACTAAATTGATTTTCGTGAAGATTATTCCATGGATCTTGAAGACTATATCAAAATATCAACATATGGTGAAAAACACATGAATTGCGAGAACAACTAAAAACTAAGAAAACATTATTTATTCGATAAACTTAGGTTGCATTTGGTTGTTTTGATTTTTAGTCACGGTGGGACTAAATGGGATAAGATATGAAATTTTAGAATTTTGCTTTTTTTTATCCACTATTTTGGTGAATTGAAAAAATAAAGTCGGATATATTCACATCCTATCATTTGCATTGCTTGATATAAATAGTATATTACTATAAATGAACCTAACAATTACATAAATATAGACGATAAGAATATCTCATAACACTCTTGCCTACTTTTTTATTTGCTTATTGTTTATAATTTTTTCCTCTCTTTTTTAATTCTTTGTTCCCCTTTTATCATTCTCTAATACAATGTTATTAAATAGTAACTATAATACTAAAATGCCTAAAATACTAAATATATATTTATATAGTGAATTTATATTACAAGATAGAAAGAAATTCAAATACACTAATAAAAACATGAATAAATAAAAACGAAATTGTTGTTTTTTCGTTATTTTGAATTTTTATTTTAGAATTCAAATATTATTTTAATTTTATTAATTTAATAAGTTTGTTATTCTAGAAAAATAAATTTTATACCATGAATATTATGAATCCTATCCACCTTTATTTTACTTCCTCCATGGAATAATTTTATTCGGGTATTATCTCTTTGTATGCTACTCTATTCTATCTTGAAAAGGCACTAAATAAGGATATGATAAATTTTATCTTAACCATCAAACATAACTTATATTTTTGTTGAGCAAAAAGTCATTTACTGAGAGTGATTCACTATCTATAATCTCTTTTGAGAAGTGTATGGGTGCCATAGTAGCGCTTGGAATTTGGTAGTGTGATCCAATAGCTTTGAGAAGAAGCAGCATGGTCTGCTTTGTAACCTCTTAAGGAATTTATAGTGAAATCGAGCTTGTTGGTTAGTCTAGGGCAGTGGACATTTTTGGAGCTAGCAATACAACCTAGATGAGAAGTAAATAGGTTTTTCTCAAACTTCAAACAAATATTTTTGCTGAAGACTATAACAATAGTTTGGTAGTAATCGATAGCAGATCAATGGTGACATGTATAAATGTTGCTGACAAGTAGATATAGCAAATAATAAGCTAATAGAGGCAATAATGAGAAGATAGAGAAGATTGTATGGGGATTTATGGAGGTTTGGCTTTATCCTTAAGCCTACATCCTCTTTCCAAAGTAACAAACTCAACACGGCTAGAGTCCCTAGGAATCTTTAAGCAAAGTTACAGTCAACATGTACTATTCTTATAAAATGATATATGACATTATCATGACATGAGTACTGCTATTAAACTTGTACACTTGCTTTTAACATGATTACAAAGCATCATGAATATTGCACAAAGAACTTTTAGATGAACAGATGTACAATATTATCATAGAGAAAGAATAATGAACAGCGTCATTATTTCTTTATTTTCCTTCAACCCTTTTTATCTTCTTTAATCCTTATATAATCTCCAATCCATTTGTTGGAGACTCTTTGGGATGCAAGGAGACGTTAGGGATTGATTGGAGTAGTTACCAAGGTTAGAATTGCCTAAACAATCCATTGCTGGAGCACTTCCAAGGTTTTCCCACAATGGAGTCTGTTGATGCTATACATCTATTACTTCTTTGGAAATCTGCAGATTGTTATCTTACCTGTTCTCAATTCTCCTATGGTTTTCTTGGCATGTTAACAGTTTTAGTCCTTTTGACAAATGGTTGTCTTCAAACAACTCATTCACCAACATTCTCAAGACTCGATATCAGAATGATACAAAGCTTTTTATCACTCGATATCAACACATGCATATAATTATTAGTCTGTTGATGCTATCCATGGTTGAACTGTGTGAAATGATTAGTGATCAATCATCCAATGGTCTTTCTCAATATGTTAGCTTCTAAAGACTTCGTGTTGATGAAATATTAACTATGGTACTAGTAAGTCTTCATGAGATTCTCATCATATGCGACTTATTCACCTCCTGTTGATCATCATTAGTCTTCACTAAACTCTCAAAGATCCTTGATGTCATCATGGTCTTTCTTAAGCTTTACACGACTATCTGCACTTGTTGTGAAGATATTAGTATAGAGGATAGTTTTAGAATCATCAAAATTTCATAGGGTTGTTTTCTCAACAAACGTAGGCTTAATCTAAACCGAATCACTATATTCATATTTATTTGATAGAAGCATATTTAATTGATAACATCAAGTTACTATATTAAATAGTTTCTACGTACATCAAACTTTGATTTTATTAATACCAAAAAATCAACCAAATTTTGACTATCAACCTTCTCATCCCCTCTCTAAGTTGCATATTTAGCAATAACAATTGATGTGATAGCAGCTTGCTCATATATTTTGAAGTGCTTTATTTCAAGAGAATAAAGATTTGGCATGGCTAGTCATATCGGTGCAGGAGTCTGTGAAGGACAATCAATGACGAGACCTCCATATTTTGATGAACATATTATAGCTACTGAAAGTGCACGATGAAAGCATACATCAAATCAGTGGATCCAGCAAGTGGCAATAACAATGACAAAGTGAAGTACTATGTGACGGATACAGAGCGGAACATTCTTTCAACTCCAATTTTAATATAATACATTGATAATTCCTATCACTATATGAAAGTCTTAAAAATTGAAGAACAACAATGTTCATTTTAAACGTGTTTACTTTTTTATATTTGCATGGAATTCATTTCCATCAAACTGTCCCCCCAAAATCTTAAAATCAACTTTCATCAACCTTATTTTAAGTTACCCAAAAACGTGTTTTCATTATGTTGACTCCTTAATGGCACGTTAATGCGAAATACGTTTGATGGGTACATAAAATTTGCTTACAGTGCATTTAACAGTATATGATTTTTAAGTAATTCATGCAACGTGCGGGTGGATGACTAATTGCAAATAAAATGAATTTCGGACTAAAACTCAGCATTCGCAAACCTTATATTTATTTATTTATTTACATGTTTTGTCATATCACTTTTTTTTCCCTTTCCGAGGATTAACTAATGTGAGTCCGCGATGTTGATCAAGAGTTGGCCGCATAATCTCTATTGCCATTGAGAACTTCCTTCTTCTTCTTGTTTTAGTACACATTTATTAAGGCTTGGTTCGTTCAGTGAAAAATGTGACATTTCTAAAAAATATTTTCTAGAAAATCATTTTCTAAGAAAATAACCATATTTTCCTGTATTAAGTTAAAACTTGAAATTAAACTAGAAAATATTTTCCACCATTGTCCATGCACCCCTTTAATATTTTTCTTATTATATTTTTAAATCGTTTTAAAAATATTTTATATTATTTTATATTTTTCTTTTTCTTTTTCCTCTTCATTGGCCAGTCGTTTGCAATGGCGGCGCCCAGTGACCAGCTATAGGCAAGCTCAAGCCTTACCACAGGTCGGCAAGGCTCGAGCTTGCCCAACATCGGCAAGCTCGAGCCTCACCAAATTTAGTGATGTGGGTGGGGCTCGAGCCTCACCCCGCCTAGCTCGCCGAATCTAGCAAGGCTCGAGCTCACTTGAGGCCAATCAAGGTTCTAGCGACCTCGAGTGAGGCTTGAGCTTGCTTGTGGCCGGTCGCCGCCTGGCCAATGAAGAAGAAAAGGAAAAGATTAAAAAATATTTTAAATTTGATTTTTTAAAAAATAAAAATAAAAATAAAATAAAAGGAAAAAGTGTTTGGTGAAGGAAAGTGAGGTGAAAGAAGATATGGAAAATGTTTTCGTTTTTTGAAAAGTAGAAAACATTTTTCCCTATTTTAGAAGACCTTTTGTTGATAGAAAATGTTTTCCCTAACAATTCATTTTTCATGAAATGAACGACGGAAAATTCGGAAAATATTTTTTTGGAAGTTATTTTTCCTGAAATGAACGGAGAGTGTAAGAGGTTGTTCATCTTCTAATACTCTTTTTATGCTCTTATTGAATACTATGAGTATACTGACAAGTAATAGAAGGATCACTTTAATTAGGAAAAGTATTACCTTTCAAATCTGTTGGCCTCGTGGACATTCTTTTGGAAAACACATGATTTAAATAAGCCCTTTACGCCAAATTTGATTGTCAAGATCGTGTCACTGAACTGTTGCAACCCTAAGACGAATTTTGAAGATATAACAAAATTGCTAGGTGGACGCGTACAATCCACTTGTGAGGTGACATTTACTCTTCGCACGGACTCTCCAAAATCCGGTTGACTGCAACATGATTTCTCATTCTTTATTAATTTAAGGAGACTAGAGTCATTACTAACCTATTTTAGACTAGTAAGGAGTTGACTAAAGCGTGGGAGGCGACAGTACTTCTGGGAACCAAAGATTTCGAGTTAGTGGACTTGATTATGCTAGTTTTAGCTAATGCTCATCACCAATACTTTTTTCCTTTTTAATAAAATGTTATTTCACATGATCTTTTTTTCCAATTTTATTCCTAAACGTGCAAGTTTATGTGACCATGCATAAGCGCGCAAGCAGTAAAAGTTGCTTGATAATCATAAACATTTAGTTTAAGCAATATGTATAAACAACTTGAGTCTTATTGGGCAAAATTAATATAAAACTTTGTCACCGACTACATGAAAGGCTAAAATGCATCCCTACATGCCTACTTTGCATGAAAGCTCTAAGTTTTATAAAGAGTTAATACTACGAAAAACACTAAACTGGTATATTTGTGACAAATTTACCATAAACAAACCCAAACTGATATATTTAAGACAAATTTACCTTTCATAGTTTCATTAAATTCTACCGTCAAATTATTAAGTTGGATAACATGTGCTAATTTAACGAATGTACCAATTTGGGATTTTACTCTTCATTTTTCACAACATACCGCTTTATGATTTTTTGTAGTATTAATTCAATTTAACGGAAATTGACAAAAGTAAATTTGCCACAAATATATCAATTTGAGATTTTCATGATAAAAAATAGTAGGTTAATTTATCATATGTATACCAGTTTAGAGTTTTTTAATTAAAAAATTAGTTTGAAATAAATTTATTCTATATGCATTAATTTAGGATTGTTGGTGATATTGACTTTTGTTTTATTTATTATAGAATTGTGAAAGATTTCCTAATCACCTATACCTTATGTCTGATAAGCTGGATACCTGCACACGCGTTCTGACTGAAAAAGGAGAAGAAAAAATAGAAAGACAACTGGGAAGCACGAGATGTGCAACGGACGCGGACTGTCAGCCAAATCGGTCCGAGTCTCTGACCAATGACCATGGTGTGACCGGGAAAATCCGCTTGACCAGAGGCGCCTGCAAGCCGACAACGACGAGGGAAACTTCCAAAGCAAGGCGCTGACCATGGATTGATCGCAATGCACGTCGCGAGATTAGCGGGGTGTGCGCGTCATAATGAGCATTGAAGACCTACTGCCAAAGCCCCCACCAACAACGTGTCCTTCCCTCTTTGTCTTCTTCCTGTTTTGTGGAGAAAACGAGAGCATGAAGATTAGAAAGTCATAATGGACATTGAAGACCTATTGCTAAGCTGAATTAGGAACCGCACATGAAATTTAATTAATGGAGTCCGAAAATTATTTAGAAAATCATAAATTTATTTTACTTTTATCAATTCAATCATAAATCTTTTTTATTTTTGTTAATTGAATCATAAACATTTTTATATTTTACGAATTAAGTTTATTCGATCAATTTTGCCTAAAGATCGCTAATATGGATGCCCATCGTTTTACGTGACATAATCGATAGACGATTTTAATAATATTTTAATATTTTTTCAAACTTTTAATATTTTTTATTTATATTTTCTTCTTTTTTTTTTTTTTTTCCTCTTTTCTTTTTCCCTCCACCGGACTCTAGCAAGGGCTACCTTCACCTAAGTACGTGTGGGATGCCTGCACCGGCACCTAGTGAGGCCATCTCGCCAATACCTAGTGAGGCCAACCTAGGCAAGTGCATTGCTCGCCTGAGGCTAGCCCTAGCCAAACTAGGCACATGCATCCCTCACCCGAGGGCGACCCTCGCCTGAGGCCTCGTGATGGTTGGTGGAGGGAAAAAGAAAAAAAAAAAAGAAAGAAAAAAAGGAGAGAGAGAGAGAGAGAGAGAGAGAGAGAGAGAGAGAGCAAAGAATGAAGAAGGAAAGAGAAGAAAAGATTGTTCATATATCATGTCACGTAAAACAACTAATTTTCATACTCAGTTCCCATCGGTTCAATTTTCGATTCTATCATGAAACTATGGTTACTCCAAGCTGAAGTTGATCAAAAAAGGTGTTAGTGGGAAAGAGTGAGTATGCGAATGGGCGTGGGCGTGACGGTATAACGTGGAAGATGAAAAGTTTCACCTTCAACAAATGTAGCTTTTTTTTTTTTTTTTTTTTGGGGGGGGGAGATAAATAACTTTAGAAACTTTGAAAATTTATATTCTATATGATATTAGTTATTTTTTAATTTATTATATTGCTAGCTAATCTAACATGAATTAGGAACCGCACATGAAAATTAATTACTGGAGAAAATTATTTTAAAAATCATAAATTTATTTTACTTTTGTCCATTCAATCCTAAATATTTTTTATTTTTGTTAATTGAGTCATAAACATTTTTATATTTTATGAGTTAAGTTTATTTAGGCAAAATTGTTTATATTTTACGAATTAAGTTTATTCGGCCAATTTTGCCTAAAGATCGCTAATATGGACGCCCATCGTTTTACGTGACATGATCAATGTTAATGTAGATGATTTTAATAATATTTTAATATTTTCACAGTTTTAATATTTTTTTTATATTTTCTTCTCTTTCTTTTTTTTTTTTTTTTTTTTTTCTTTTTCCCTTCGCTGGACTCAAGCAAGGGCTACCTTCACCTAAGTAAGTGTGGGACACCCACACCAGCACCTAGCGAGGCCATTTTGCCGACACCTAGCGAGGCCAACCTAGGCAAGTACATCCCTCGCCTGAGGCTAGCCCTAGCCAAACTAGGCATAGGTGTCCCTCACCCGAGGGCGGCCCTCACCTGGGGCCTTGTGATGGTCGGTGGAGGGAAAAAGAAAAAAAAATGAAAGAAAAAAGGAAAATAGAAAAAAAAAGAAAAAGAAAAAAAAGAAGAGGAAAGAGAAGAAAAGATTGTCCACATATTATGTCACGTAAAACAGCTAATTTTCCAATTTAGTTTTCATCGGTTCAATTTTCAATTCTATCATGAAACCATGGTTATCCCTAGCTGAAGTTGACCAAAAAAGGTGTCAATGGGAAAGAGAGAGAATGCGAATGGGCGTGACAGTATAACGTGGAACACGAAAAGTTTCACCTTCAACAAATGTAGCCTTTTTTTTGGATAAATAACTTTAGAAAATTTGAAAAATTATATTCCATATGATATTAGCTATTTTTTAATTTATTATATTGGCTGCTAATCTAACATGAATTAGGAACCGCACATGAAATTTAATTAATGGAGTCCGAAAATTATTTAAAAAATCATAAATTTATTTTACTTTTATCAATTTAATCCTATTTTTTTTTTATTTTTGTTAATTGAGTCATAAACATTTTTATATTTTACAAATTTAGTTTGTTTGGCCAATTTTGCCTAAAGATCGCTAATATTGATGCCCGTTGTTTTACGTGACATGATCGACGTTAATGTAGACAATTTTAATAATATTTTAATATTTTTCAAAATTTTTAATATTTTTTATTTTTTCCTTTCCTTCCCCCTTTTTTTTTTTTTTTTTTTTTCTTTTTCCCTCTACCAAACTCAAGCAAGGGCTACCTTCACCTAAGTAAGTGTGGGACGCCCGCACCAGCACCTAGCAAGGCCATCTTGCCGGCACCTAGCGAGGCCAACCTAGGCAAGTGCATCCCTCGCCTAAGGCTAGCCTTAGCCAAACTAGGCACAAGCGTCCCTCACCCAAGGCTAGCCTTAGCCAAACTAGGCACAAGCGTCTCTCACCCAAGGCTGGCCCTCACCTAAAGCCTTGTGATGGTCGGTGGAGGGAAAAAGAAAAACAAAAAGAAAGAAAAAAGAAAAAAAAAAAAGAAGAGAGAGAGCAAAGAATGAAGAAGGAAAGAGAAGAAAAGATTGTCCACATGTCACGTAAAACAGCTAATTTTCCAACTCAGTTCCCATCGGTTCAAATTTCGATTCTAATCTTGAAACCAAGGTTACCCGTAGCTAAAGTTGACCAAAAAAGGTGTCAGTGGGAAAGAGAGAATGCGAATGGGCGTGACGGTACAACATGCAACATGAAAAGTTTCACCTTCAACAAATGTAGCTTCTTTTTTTCTTTTTTTTTTTTTGGGATAAATAACTTTAGAAACTTTGAAAAATTATTTTCTATATGATATTAGTTATTTTTTAATTTATTATATTGCCAGCTAATCTAACATCTAATGTATTATAATGAAAGCCAACTTTTGAACCTTAAATGCTTCAAATTTGATAGAAAATTACTTTCTTTTCTAAATAAAATTATAAGGGTAATTTTTTTACGAGAGAGGTGAAATATTAAAATTTTCTCAAAATCTCATTCTAAATAGAAATATTTCATTTTATTGTGATACATTATATGTGTAGTAAAATAGACAATGTACAATGTTTATGAGATAGAGAGAAGTTTTTTTCTTTTTTGCAAGAAAATTTTAAGAGAAGTATATTTCAGAATATCGACATGGTCATCAATATCATAAATATATCATAATACCCAAAGTAATAATTGGTAAACTTAACTTCATAAGAATAAGGAAATATTATCCTTATACATTTAATAAAAAAGAAGATCCATAAAAATTTTATTAAGTGTAGAATGAATTTATATGTGAGACAAATAACCTAAATATCTAATGATCTAATAAACTATACATTTTTTTTTTTTTTTTTGTGTAAAATGTAAGTTTGACAAATCAGATGAAGTATAGTAGCCTAAGGATATCCCCAGCATTATAAATAGAGCTAATAATTCGAAAATATGGATGTGGGAAGTCTCCACATAATAACCAAAACAACATTTGTCCGGGAAGATTTAACTCTTCGAAGTACCTCTTAAATTTTTACGCTCTTTAGCCAAAATAATATGGATGTCAGTTGACTTGTTATGGTTGCACTTCATCCAAATGCCATATATGGTTGCTAGAAAGGATACCTTCAGGAGTCTTGTCGCCACTTTGCCCTTTGTTTCCCTAATAATCCATTAAAATTCCTCATATCATCATCCTAAAGGGTGCTTAATCCCATGTTGTATAAGGATATTGCATCATATGCTGCCTATCCACTCACACCGGAAGAATAAATGTGTTTTGTCTTCTACACCGGCCCTCCAAAAGTTACACTAGATATTAATAGAAGTCATACATTGGCTAATGATATTTACTGGTGGTAGTCTGTTTTTGCCAATGAGCCAGCCCATAAAATTGTTTTCATTAATGCCACTAGTCCAAATTAGGTTATATTACTCTACATCCAATCCCACATGTCTAAGTTCATCATAAATTTCTCAACAACAATTCCCCGAGCTATGGATAATGAAGGTTAGAATAGGTCATAATTTAAGGAGACATCACCAACTCCTAGCCATACCGCCTCTAATGCTGATATGCATAATTGAAGTACATCTACATTTGGTGTTGCGAACCCATAAACTCCAAAGGGAAGAGGGTGGAAGATTGAAGAGGTTCCATAGCATGCGGCCTAACAAAACTTGTTCTATAAGTTCAAATCAAGCAATCCTAATCCTTCTTCCCTTTTAGATGAATAAACTACTTGCCATGCCACCTTGTACAATCCATGATTTTAAATATATTTCTTGTCCATAGAAATTGACAGATCCTTTTTCTCAATCTTGTATATGGTTTCTTTGGAAGTAAGAACATTTGACTCTAATAGGTGCAGATGAGTCCAATAGGTGTAGATGGAGAGGAGGATTGATTTGGCTAATTGTAGATGCCTTGCATAACTAATATGCTTCATGCCCCAGTTTTCAATTTTCTTAAAGATCTTTTCAATAAGACACCGTCATTGTGAATGAGTCTTCTAGTAACAAGGGGAACACCTAGGTATCTAATAGGGAGAAGACCTGTGGAGAAATGTTTGTGGTCCAGTATAAGGAGCTTTTCATCCTCATTTAACCTAGAGAAAAAGATTTGGCATTTGTTAGGGTTAAACCTTAGTCATATGAAAACTGCACATTCCGTTAAGGGCACCTACAAGGCAAAGGACAGAATTTACATCTCCATGAGCAAATAAGAACAAGTCATCTACAAAGTGAGAAATTTCTTGCGTTTTGCAATGTAGTGATACTTGAAAGCAAAAGCAACAACTTTCGTACTAACAATTCTATTAAGAAGTTCCACAACCAAGATAAAGAGGTGTGGAAAGAGAATAACCTTATCTTAGCTCATTAGTACTATAGTTGACCTATTTGCCATTGAAGTTAACTAAAAAATCTCAGTGTTGTTGACACTTGATCTTAAGTCGATGAATCATCAAAGGTAATATCTCAAGATTAGGGTCTCTGATCGTGACGAAACCTATTTTTCAAAAAAATAAAAAAAGTGTAATTTTTCATTTCTTTTTCATTAGCCCTTCATTTGTGATAAATTTTCTAGTCATTTTCGTCAAAAACTCAAAAAGTCAACCTTGGATCAAAATTTAATTTTTTGCATAAAAAGTTCCTAATTGATCCCAATTTCATCTTGGCCATACAATTTTTTTTTTTTTTTTTTTTTTAAGTTAAAGTCTTGATCATTGAATCAACTTTTTTAGTGATTAGTCTCTATCTCTAAAAAGTTGACCTTGACCCAAAAAATTGAAAAATGCAAAAATCCACATATCATATTATTTAAGCTTCAACGGGACTTTGGCATAAATATTTTATCAAATCAATTAAGAATCTTTTTTGCCTTTTTTTTTTTTTTGGTTTTAGATTCAAAATCAACAAAAAAAAAAACAAAATTACTTTCATTTTAGTTGTATTTTAGCTTAGTTTTCTTCATGACATTTAATATAGAGGTCATTTCTCATGCACTCAACATGCAATCCAATTCAATTCAAAGATATTATCTAAGGGATATGTGCAATGAACATCCTAAAACTTGTCATAAAGTGCAACTGAAGACTCAAACTTTACAATCGAGTTCTCAAAATTTCAAAAAATACAATGAAGTCCTAATTTTTTTTTTTTTAAATGCATTCAAGAAAAGGACTTCATTGGACTAATTTGACAAGTTTTAGGACTCAATTGCACTTTTATGATAAGTTTTAGAATTTAGTTGCACTTTTTGAAAGTTTTAGAACTCAATTGTTTTTTCATGACAAGTTTTAATACTTCCAACGCACTTATCCCTATTATCTAACCTAGATGTTATCTAAACATGCATTTTAGTGTAATTAGGAAAATATTTAAACTGTTCATCATGCAAGTCTATCTAGAAAATCAATTCTAACCTATATAATATGCAATGAATTTTTTTTTTTTTTTTTTTTTTTTTTTTGTGTTTTCGTGGTAAGAAAGCAATTGAAGTAAAATAAGCATCAAATCATTCAAGATCATCCAAGATATCGCCCAATCAATTCAAACTAGGAAACAATATCTAATCAAGTAGAAATTTCGCGAATAAAATTGATAAATTGATTTTACAAAGATGAAAATATCAATCTTAAAGATTCCCACTCAATCAATAATTTCATCTAAAGCTTTATAGATATAATTCAAGACTAATGCGGTTGTGGATTAGGAAATATATCTTAATGGGTAATATGCTTATCACTCAAAAAGGATTAAATTAGAATCTCATTAATTTAGGCATTATGATATTTAAATCAAATTCGGATGAGATTTTCATCTAATTTGTTAATACACTTCAAATTCGAATTTGTCGACGGACGGATTGTGGATGACCGGTGGTTCATGGTGGGGTGTGCTTCTTGCGGTGGTGGGGACCGCCAATTAAGGTGCGCCGGTGGTGCTTGATGGATCACGGGGACAGCTCGGCTCAGGCTGCTCACAACAGGATGCTCACGATGGAGTTCGATTTGGATCAGTAGCCCGTCGCCTTGGCTTGCGGTGCAGTGCTCGGCGAAGGCGGTGGTGTGACTTATGGTGAGGTGGGCTGAGTTAATGTCGAGGAATCTCCGCGTGACGATGTGAGGCAAAGCCGAGAGTTGGATATTGTGTAATCGTCTAAGAAATTTTGCCTGTAACGGCAATCTATCACCGCAGAAGTTGCTGGACAAACGTTGACTTAAGAAAACCTGCAGCGAGAAAGATTGATATGTGGCTTAAGTAGTGACATGGCGAGGACAATCTCGGACTTATTGGGAAATTGGCGAGTGCTGGTGTTTCGCTGGTCGTCAGGGCTGGGTCTTCCGAATAAGTGAGCTTGATGGCAAAAGGTACACAGTGGCGTGAGGAACAGCTATGATGTGAAGACCAGGTGCAATTGCCAGAGGAACTTCATGATTTTCCTTCTAACCCACAATGAGAATCCAAGATAGAGACAAAACCGCGGCCTCCCTTTTCTCTCTTCTGGCCGAACGCGAATCTCTCTTTTGGTGTGTAATGAATAAGGCGGGAGAAAGAGGGGGAAGATTCCCTCTTTTGGCCTTGTAGCTGTCCCCTCCCTCAGGACAACGGCCTTCTCTCTCCCTTGAAGACCCTAATATGGCCGCGTATTCTATTGTGTGCCCTCCTCTTGTGCGTTCTCCTTGAAACATATTTATAAAAGTAGGTCTAGGGTTTCTTGCTCATATTTCTTTCCTTTTTTGATTCAGAGAAGATAATGTCTATGATAATCTGTGATAATATTAAATCAATTTGTTCAATTATCTTTTAAGATTTGAATCATGACAACATCCAGATTTATTGCCTCCACCTTCAAGTTTGCTTTTTAATAAACCAATAGTTTCCAACTTGGCATTTTAATGCAAATTTTGGTCATAAAGACTTTCAGTGGGCTTGGCCAAAATTACATATTCACAAGGGCTCAGTCAACTAATCAACCTGAAAACCATTCATTCTAATTTCATCTACCACTAGTCCAATGCAAATGCAAACTATATGAGCTTATTGGAAATGCTCATAACATCTATATGCAATTAATTAATATTTTTGTTTAGGAAAGCCCTAATTTTTTTATGCAATAAACATCTAACTGGGTTGCCAAAATTTAGGTATAAATAGCTACCCCTCTTTAAAGAGGAGCTCAAATATGTTTCATTCAACGACAAACCGATACCTAAATTTTGACCATATGCATGAATTGATGATACTTTTGGTGGGACTATGGATCCCATTTTTAAACGCAATGTCATGAGAATACTAATGCTAGTGTATGATACAGAAGAGGAGAGTGTACCTGCAATCACTTACCATTCAATGCGGTAGAGCACACTGAGATACGGGATGAATATTCATTTGTTCAAGAAGTATCAGGTTTTCATTTTTGATTCCTTGAAGAGTCTAATGTTTATCGATTTACCTAGATTCAGACTAAGGCAACCGAATGAATTTAATCAACGGATGCTCAATGTTAGGTGAGATGACCGTTGAATTAAGATGACTTGAAATACCTAGATTCAAACTAAGGTATAACGAAAGAGGTGGGAGAAATATTCATATAAAAAATGAGGATTCAAAACATCTAAATCCAAACTGATGTCAAGAATTTGGTGAACTTAACTACTAGACGTTCAATTTTAGGTTAGTCGACTGTTCAATTAAGATAGCTTGACCAATACATGCTTAATTTAGGTGAGTCAAGTATTGGATTAAGATAATTCGAAATACCCAAATCTAGACTAAGGGATAATGAAGGAGATAGAAAAATATTTATATCTAGAATAAAATGCTTAACAACAAGATTCAAGACATTTAGATCTGGACGGAGATGTCAAGATTTTGAGAACTTATTTTCCATAGCCAAGCTACTCTATTTTTCAAAACCAAAGATTTGATTGTACGGATGACCAAATCTATGGAAACTCAAGATTGATTGACTCCAATGACTAAATTGATCTATTTAATACTTGTCCAACGATCAGCTTAGAGATTAATTCTCATGAAGATTGTCCAATGGAAAGACTCGATGTTGAGGAGCATAAAAGGATATCAACAAGACACTAAGAAGAGAATACAAGAGATCAAAAGTTCAAAATCCAAATTTAGAGAAAGTTTTATAAACATTGTCTTTTAATAGCATTAAAATTATAAAGATTATCTTTCGATAATTGTCGACACTATCAAAGTTTGTCTTTTGGTGTGAGATAGTGTGATCTACTTGCTTGAGTATAAGTAGCATCGGTTTCAAGAATAAGTGCTTGAGTATGAACGATACATTCTACTATAACTACTCAAAGATTGCTAGTGGAATCCACCTAATAGGTCGCTAGTCTTTGAGAGTGGACGTAGGCTTACAATGAGTCGAACCATTATAAAGCTCCGAGTGCATCATTTTCTATCTCTTTGTTTATATTCATTATTTCCTTATAAAAACGCACAACATCACTTAATATAACCTAATCATGCTTATATCACTACATTGTTTTTATTGATTACGCTTCTATCAAACTTGACATTTTTAATTCCATAATACTTTGTCAAGTTTCTTGCATTACCTATTCACTTCCCTTCAGGTGGTACTATTAGCCAATAACAATTGACACTAGAGCAAGGTGCTCATTACTTTGAAACATTTACTTCTTGAGTTAATGATTTATTATGGCAAGTGTGATTGGGCTAGGTAGTGTTGAAGGATAGAGTAACACCAGACCTCTCCACTTCAATGGGAAAGATTATGATATTTGAAATAACAAAATGAAAGCCTTCATTAGATCCATAGATCCTTTGATGTGGGAATTTGTCCAAATTGGAGTGGATGTCGCAACATCTAGCAGAACTGTCGTTGCTGCCAGCATGGAGGAGTTAGGGAATTAAAATCAAACAAGAGCTCCAACCCAACCACCCATCACTCCTTAAGAATTAGCTAAATGAGAAGCGCCCGATGCTAGAGCATTATTATTTTTGTATGGTGCATCATTATCTCCTGCTCAAAATAACCTGTTTCTTCATGTGAAACAACAAAAGAAATATGGGACATATTGCATGTGACCTTTGAAGGAACTAATAGAGTTAAGGAGATCAAGACAAACATTCTCTTAGGTAGATACGAATCCTTAAAAACAAAACCCAATGAAACAATCACTAAAATGTTCAACAGATTCACCGATGTCATCAATGGACTAGCTTATCAAGGGAAAACTTAAAACCCCACTAAGAAAGTGGATAAACTTTTATGAGCACTCTCAAAAGAATGGAATAACATAAATGCATCTACTCAAGAGACATAGAGGGTCATGCCTCTTTCAGTTTATGTGTTAATTGAAACTCTAATGGCATACAAGCCAAAGCAAATAAATGATGATGATGATTCCAAATGTAAGAAGTCAATTGCTTTAAAATCTAACGTTTGTGATATAGGTAAAACAAGTTTTGAAGCAAAAGAAGAAGATGATGATGAAGAATTAGCCTTGATGGTGAAGAACTTTAGGAATATGGCAAAAAAAGAAAAGAACTTCAACGGGAAAAAGCAACTCAAGCAATCTAAGGAGACAAAATCCTTCAAGAGCAAAGAAGAAATTAAGAACGTGATCTACTTTGAATTCAAGAAACATGGACATATTAAACCAGATTGTCCATTTCTAAAGAAGAAGAAAAGAAAGTTTGAGAGGACGAAGAAGAAAGCCCTCAAAGTAGAGACCAAGTGTGACACTACGTGTGAGGACACTGATGTAGATGAATATGCCAACATTTGTCTGATAGAAGGCTTAGAGATTGAAGAAGAATCAAGGTAAAGAGATTGAAGAAGAATCAAGGTAAACTACCTTGAAATCTTAGACGAAGTGTCATGTTATATTGATGAATTATATTTGACATATAAATTGATATTAGGGAAATCTCTGAGTTGAATAAGGAAAATGCAAAGTTAAAGCAACGGGATCTTTCCAAAAATAAAAAGATTGCTACTTTAAATAGGGAAGTATTGGAAATCAAAGAAAAAGGAGATTTGCTTGAAAAAGAAAATGATTCTCTCAAAAAGAAAATTTCAAGTATTTCAAAAAAAAAAAAAATCTCTTGGTTCGAAAACCTTGCAACATATCTTTTCCACTCAAATTTTGCATTATGACAAATCTAAACTAGATTTTGAAAAGGAAAGAGGCATCAAAAAAGATTTTCTAAATGCTACATAAAGATTTAGATGTCCACCTTCAAAATTTCCTTACAAAAATCATTTTACAAAACATGTTGCCAAGACTCCTTCAAGTGCTCAAATCATTTGAAGCAAGAATTCCCAAAAGTTTGGAGGCCAACTCTATTGAGAATGGTAGAGCCCTCTAACATGAGAGGGCCCAGTCAAATTTAGGTACCAAAAAAAGTATAGACTTGCTTATATATTATAGGTACCAAAAAAGAAGAACAAATTATACTCGAATAATGGATGCTCAAGGCATATGACTGGAGATTCAAGCAAATTTGTTTAGCTCACCAAGCTTAATGGAGAAAATGTTTCATCTGGAGGCAACATTAAAGGAAAAGTCATCGGTAAAGGAACTGCTAAAGTAGGATGCCTTACCATCAATGATGTTTCCTTGGTCAAAAATACTAAATTACAACTGGTTAGCATAAGTCAATTTTGCGACATTTGATTCAAGATAAGCTTCTAAGAGGACAAGTGTTTTAGTATTAGATGAGACAACTCTCAAACATTCACCGAATGCAAACATGATAATATCTATTTTCCAAATGTAGAATCTGATGATATCGGGTTCCTCATCTCTATCAAAAATGAATAAGATCTTTGGTACAAAAATATAATAAAATGGGACACATTAGTGTCAAGCAGATTTCTAAGAATAAAGTACAAGACATTTGAGATATGTACTCACACTAGATAAACAAGCAAGAAGTACATTCAAACCAACAAATCATGCTTCTACTAGCCAAGCTTTGCAATTGTTGCACATAGAAATATTCAAGCCAACATGAAGTCAAAGCCTAGGTGGTAAGAAGTATTGTTTGGTTGTAGTAGACGACTATACCAGATTCACTTAGGTGTTCTTTCTCGCTTATAAAAGCAAAGCATTTCAATGTTTTTCAAAATATGCAAAGAAAGTTCAAAATGAAAAATGTTACATTATTTCTTGCATCAAAATAGATCATGTAGAGAATTTTAAAAATCAAAGTATGAGTTTTGTGATCAAATTGGTTTATAACACAAATTTTCATCTCTTTATACCCCAAAACAAAATGGAATTATTGAAAGAAAAAATCACTCTTTACTAGAAATGTGAAGAAACCTTTTGATTGAAAGCAAAATCCCTTCATATTTTTTGGCAAAAACTGTTTTAACTACATGTTACATTATTAATTGTGTATTTCTTAGACCATTACATGAGAAAACCTCTTATGAGCTTTACCAAGGTAAAAAGACCAGACATTGCATATTTTCATGTATTTGAATGTAAATGCTTTATTCCTACGAAAATGATCATCTCAACAAGTTGGATGAGAAATTAGATGAAAAAATATTCCTTAGTTATAACACAACGAGCAAACCTACAGGGTTTTCAATAAAAACTCTTAAGATGGAGGAATCAATGTACGTGAAGTTAGAATAAAATCATAATCTAGTGGATATAAGCAATGAGCCAGGTTACACTTAGGTGCCCAATTATACTCAAGCACCCGAATATACTCAAGAAGGCGATATACTAAGGAATCTGGAACATCGCTAATATCAACTAGTCTGATTCTTCAAATACAAATTGAGCCAATCAAGCCTGGACAAAGGCTGGAAATACAAAACTAGTCATCCAAAGGAACAAGAAATCTAAATGAAAATGTCAAAACTCGATCCTCATTCGAGGAAATGATGAACACCGTGGCACTTATTTCAGAGATTGAACTAGGAGTTGATAAAGCACTCTCAAACATAAGCTGCATAGAAACAATACAAGAAGAACGGCATAAAGACACTAGAACCAGTTTGATCCTTTTTTTGTTTCTTTTCTTCTTTTGCAGATTGTTGTTCATCTTCTTCTCTCTTTATCCTCCATCTTTGCTGAACGTAGAAGCGAAAAAGCGAACCAATCTTCATCTTGATCTATCCTCCATCGTTGCCTGAAATTGCCATTGAGCTTGGTGTCTTCGAGATCTTGATCAAGATTGACGACCATGAGCTTTGCCCCGTGTCTGAGCTACATCGCTGCATCGAGCTGGAGCCCTAATTATGGCGGCTCAAGCTCTGTCACGGCATTGAGTTGGGATAAAACTCTGAAAATGATTTGGGTGTTCTGATCTATAACTTTTAAACCCATTGTGCTCCATGAAATCGACTGGCAATTTTTTTTCCTTCCATTCTTTTTTTATCCTTATATGATACAACTAACGCATGAGTTTGTCATCACGATTTTGTCATACATCGTCTATTCTTGAAAATCAACTCAAGTTGGAGTCCGTTGGGCATCTAAGCAAGTCGAGCTTGAGTATCAAAATCAAAACTCACGGGCAATAGGCTTAACTTTTCCAAGAGATTGAAGAGGAAACCGTGAGAGTGGGTTAAGGAAGATGATGAACAGTGGACACAAAAGAAAAAAAAAAGAAGAAGTTCAGAAAATTAGGCAAAATGACATCATTTTATTTCAATTTGTCCACGTCAAATCCCCGACTATACCATGTAAGACGGTCGGCGCTGAGTGGACTGCCACATCAATAAATTTTGGTCAAAATTAACTAGAAGAATTATATTGGCAACTCATCAAAAGAATTAGGACTAAACTAGCCAAATTGAAAAATTTTGAATTGAATTGGCTGTTATACAATAAGTTTAAGACTTTTTGGACAATTTTCCCCATGAATCTTCGTTCCTATGCTTTCTCATATAAATTTTTGTTACCTTTTTCATAGTTTGACGTGTATGAGTCCATGACAATCGAGAGTTAGCGGCAAGATATTTATTGCCTCTAAGAACTGCGTTCTTATTCTTTTTTAGTGCACGTGCATATTAAGAAGTTATTCATCTGACAATACGTTTTTTTTCCATTATCTTCTCAAATATAATGAGCATATTGACGAAGTGACAAGTAATAAAACGATCACTTTAATCAGGTAAAGTGTTATCTTTCAAATCTGTTGGTCCCCTAGACATTCTTTCCAAAAACACTTACACAAACACTTCACGCTAGGTTTGATTGTCAGGATTATTTCACTGGATTTGTAACATAACAAATAAACACAATATTTCTCATACGACATATTTTCTTTGGCGGATGAACAAATATAACGTCAAATATAGGTAATATCCTATCCAATTGGGTGTTTGACGATCGCAGATTAGGACTAGGATTAGAACTAAAAGCTAAAATAGTAATTTGAGTTGGGAAAAAAAAAACTAGGGCACTTGTTGAAAAGGAGAATTACTACAGTTGAAAAGCGACCACCGTGAGTTGGTCCTTCTCACCACCACTTGAGGTAGGCTGCCTTTGGGAGAGCATTTCCAGGGTTTTTAGGCTTTCAAAGGTCACTGTGCCAAAGTTGAGGTATTCGGGCTCTTAAGCTTCTAAAGTCTTTGAGCCCAATGCAACTCCAGAACATTGGCTAGCATTCCAAAAGTGATACTTCAAGGTATAAATAAATATTTGTCATTGCAATTTTTCCATCACTACCAGTTTTGTATATCTATGTTGCACTCGCTCCTCAATTGTCAATAGTCTCTCAAACACCGCTCTTGGCGGCCAAATCTAGCTTACCGAGAGTCGAGGATTGAAGATCACGAGGTTGTCTCAGGCGACATCTAGTGGGTCGCGAATCTGTCTCAGGTTGAGGATCCAGAGTCGCCAAGTGTCCCGCGACGACGCTCGCCTCTGGTCACCAGGTTGCTTCCAGTCCCCTGGTCTATTCACGCCCTTGGTTCATGCAAGGTCACCGAAACCCAGCAGCCCTGACCTCTCTTTTTTTAGTTTTTTTAAATTTTTAAATTTTTTAAATTCTTTACAAAAATATACCGAAAGCCAATTATTCAAAATGCTATTTTTTTAGCAATACACCTTGAATCAAAAATTCTTTTGCCAAAAGCTATCCCGAATGCAACCAATGACCCCTCAAGGTAGTCGCTGGAGATAATTCCTCAACGAGTATTTCATTGCAACAGTGCATTCTTGGTAGGTTCATTATTTTATATATGGACTGATAGGTATGTGTGTCCCTAAGAATTATTTTTTGGTGAATTATATGACCTGTGTCGTATTGTACTTTAACTTTAAACTGAATTTCGCTTAGTTATTATACCAGTGTTCCTTCACTATGTATCTCTTGCTTTCTCATGCTGTTCATTGGTTAATTTAAAAAAGTGGAGTCATCATCATAAAATCTAAGACAGTATGTGTTAAATAATAAAATATTCATGTCCTCAAGACATGCTTTGCTTAACCAAAAGGCAGAGAAAAGTTCAAGTATGAATCCTATCGTGGGGGAAGTACAGCGTCACTACCGAAAGATTTGATTTTGTTTGACACGTGTCTCCGGACAAGAATTACTATTTTCACAATGCATTTATTTTATGAAAAGTCAATAATTTAAAAAAATTCTAAAAATGATCTAGTTATTGATTACAAAAATGAATAAACAAAAATTATTTTTAACATTTCCTAAATTGTTTTGGCATTTAATTATTGTCGATAATAAAAATATTTTTCATTAACTAATTATTTTAAACGATACAATTGATCATTTTAAAATATATATATTTTTAAAAAATTATTCAATTTTTGTGAACCAAATAAAGTCTAAGAACTAGCCGTTGAAACTATTATATATGAACCACCGGGGTTTGCCCCAGTGGCCACCCTTCCAATTTGGAAGGGGGAGATTGGGAGTTCCAATCTCTTCCTTCTCAAGGGGGTTTGGAGTGAGAACGATTTAGTTTCAATAGTTGATTTCGACTCCCACGCCCTATAATGAAACAGGGCAAAAGTATGAGAGTGAGGATTAGAGTAGAATTGACAAAAAAAAAAAAAAAACTATCATATATGGTCATGCCACCCACAATCTCTCATAATGAAAATAAATGTAGTACCAAATTATTCCCATATTAAATAAAAAAGAAAAAAATTGGCCTTCCATTCCCCCGTTGTCACTCATCATCAAAGCTGCATTGAAGCCGCGTCACCTCCTCGTCTCTAAATTGGTATTTTTTTATGAGACCAAAAAAGTTTAGCCCAAAATCAAGACTTGATCTAAAGTTGGTACTGTTTACATGACCAAAAAAAATAAAAATAATAAGCTATATTGAGACTCATGTTAAAAATTGGTAATTTTAACAATAATAGGCTCTATTTTTATAAAGATTTTTTTCATTTTCATTTTCATTTTCATTTTTCATATTGTTTTCATTTTCATTTTTACTTTGTCGGCCACCAACGAGGAATTACTAAAAAAAAGGATTAATACCCTGAAAAATTTCAAACTAGTACACATTTGACAAATTTATCATAAACTATTTTTTTTACTACCAAAAACCTCAAATTGGTATACCTTTGATAAATTTATCCCAAATCGATATACTTGTAATAAATTTACCTTCTATTAGTTTTCATTAAATGTTATATCAAATTATTAAGTTAAATGACACATAACAGTTAGCTAATATACTTATTTGGGATTTTACTCTCCGTTTGTCACGCTTATATAATTTTTGTGATTTTTTGTAATATCAATCCAATTTAACAAAGGGCATATTTGTCACAAATATATAAGTTTGGAGTTTTTGGTAGTCGAATAAATTAGTTTGAGCTAAATTTTCCATAAGTGTACCAGTTTAGGTTTTTTTTTATGATCAATTAGAGTAAATTTGTCAAAAGTGTACTAATTTGGGGTTTTTTTATAGTTAAAAAAATAATTTAGAGTAAATTTGTCACATGTGTACCGGTTTTAGATTTTTCAGGGTATTATTAACCCTTAAAAAAATGAAGATGAAGAAGGAAAGAAAAGTTTGGAATTAAATTAACCACCATATAATATATTGAGAAATTTTTAGACAACTTTTCCCAAACTTTAATATATTACTGTCGATTAGTTTAGAAGGCTGCTTGGTATAGATGAATAAGCTCAAATGGTCAACAAGAGAAACCTAAAGTCTCCTCATATATTGTATTGAAAAATGTAGAAAGAGGACGCATGGCGGCGCAATTGATCTCTGAGTTTTTTTTTTAGTTTTTTATGAAGTTGGTCACGATAAAAGAAAGGGCGCATGGCGGCGCAATTATTATTCCCGTCTTTAACAAAAAAGAAAAAGAAAAAAGAAGATAAAATATTGCATGGCCTAGATGCTATTGAGACTCACCTAGATCAGGCAATCGTTAGTCCTATTGTTTAAATTGTTAATCATTGTGAAATGATTCTACAACTTTTCTTTATTTGAAGTAATGATGCGTGAGTCATACCAGTGCCGTAAAACATTAAAATGCTGTCATGTACAAAAGTCATATATAAACTATTTGGATACTATTATTGTCTTACATGCGCTTTCTCAATTAAATAGACACAAAAGTTCGGTGTTCTTTTTGAAGATTCCTTTGAAAGCTATCCAGGTGCCACTCTACCGGGAGGGAAGTGACTTCAAAAGTGCACCTTTTGGGGACCCCCGATCTTACGTGTCAGTCATTTAATTAGCCCCATATATCGATGAAATATGAAGACGTTGCTTCAATAGACAAACAAAATCTACATTAAATAATTCTTATCATATTTTTAAGGGTAAAATCATTACTTTGCTATTGGAGTAATCATTTAACAAACTCTACCCCAAACAATTCCCTTAAAAATCACCAATTTTAAATCGAGTCTCAATTCAGTAAAAAAAATTTGTCTCATAAAATAGCACTAACTTTAACTTGGGTCATAATTTTGGTTCAATTTTTTTTTTCTCACATAAAATGGCATTAATTTAAAGCTGGATTTCAATTTTAGCCTAAACTATTTTTTGTCTCAAAAGCACAAAATCTTCAGTTAGTACCTAGATATGGCCCTCGTCAAGCTTCCATCAAGTTTCCAACGAGCACACATGAAATGACGCATCGAATTTTTAACAACATTATTAAACGAAAAGTTGACAATAATTAGGATATCAATTGAAAGTTTGTACTTTTTGATGAGACAAAAAAAAAATCAAAGCCAAATTTGAAACTCAACCTAAAATTGATGCTTTTTTAAGAGGAGAAAAAACAAGTTTTAATGATAATTATGACACAAGCTAAAGTTGATGTTCTTTTATGAGACAAAAAAAAAATGTTTGAATCGAAATTACTACCCGACCTTAAATTGGTGCTTTTTAAGGAAATGAGGTCTTTGCCACTAAGAAAAATTCTAGATTTCCTTGGCTATACCCACTCATATAATGCAAGTAACTTAAAATCCCAAGGAAGTTGGCATAATATTTGATCAAATAACTAGAAATTTCTTGTGGGGGATATAAATGAGAAAAGATAATCTCTTGCTTAATTGGGATTCGGCAGCTTTGCCCCCGAAAAAGGAAGAAAAAAAAGAAGAGGAGGAGGTTTAAGTCTTACAAATACTAAGTTCGAAGTCTCGCACGTCATGGTATCAGCTTCTAAAAGCAAAATACATGCCATGCCCCAGCTTGATTTCTTGAAAAAAGACTTGAAAGAACTCATTCATTTAGAAGAGTTTCGTTGATTATTTCATTGATCACTTTGTAAAGTAGGTACACCATCAAACCACGTAAATTATTTATATTAGGTTTACTATTTTTTTTTTTTTTGCATTTATTTCTTGCTTAAATTGTTTTTTTTTTTTTTTTTGCATTTCATATTTTACATAACACAAATCAGGTTCCCATACTTTCGATTTTTCTAATCAAGTCCTTTTACTTGCACAAAATATCAAATAAAGTCTCTCGACACAAAATTCGCCCAAGTCCAATAGATAAGGCTGTCAAGGAAGCTGAAGAGTTACTGCAAAATTCGGCCAAATCCAATTAATGAGGCTGTCAACAGAAGTTGAAGGGTAATATATATTATATATTGCCTGCATGAACACTTGTTGAGAGGTCATAGATAGTAAATTGATTAATTTTGTTTTTAATTTGTCTCTCATGCTTCCACCAACTCACTATCTGCGATGGCTGTTCACGTGGGCAATATTAATTCTATGTCATGCTTTGGCGTCTTCTAACAGAAACAACAATTGGATTTGGCCGAATTTCATGGTGGAGCAATTTGATTATAAAATTTGAAAGTATATGGACTTAATGGAAAAGTGATGAAAGTATAGGACGAAAAGTAAAAGATGTACAAAAGAAAATTGGGGGGGGGGGGGGGAGGGGGAGGTGGGGCTGTGCCCTTAATTAAGTAAATGTGCAAAGCAATTTGACAAGACGTTTAAATTGGGCTACTGTGCCAAAGTCCAATAAGCTAAGTCTATTGGATCCGTGTATGGACTCAAGTTCGGACCGATCAAATGAATATTTTCTGGTAGAGGTTGAGATGGGCCAGCATCAAGATAAAAAAATCGGGTTCTTCAGGCTCCATAAGACCAGAACTTCGATATATAAGATTATTTCCTGCTGCAAAAAGGCTCGTAAAAATTTATCACTTCCTTTGCTACTGCAAAAGGATACTGAATTCCATTATCTATAAGAATTTATCACAAGGCAGTAGAAAATATAAGATTATTTCAGTCAGGTGGAAACCGACGCCAGAAGGGTTTATTCCTCCATGCCCCCACTCGCATGCGGTGATGTCGTTCTTCAAACTCCTCGGTACCAGAAGCTGGAAATTTGCTTCAGCACAGCCTCCCAACATGCAAACATATCGATGTTGTTTTGTGCTAAATGTCTCCACAGCTTTTTCGATTGACGTCCAGCTGGTCCACAAAGAGGCACATGATCAACCATTATAAATAGCCTGAGTTTCTTCCCATTTACATGTTTGCATTCATGATCAAGTCTTCTACATCAACCTTGTCTAGTTTAATGCCTTCAATGGCATCTGTTTCCAATCAGAGCAAAATAGAAATAATTATGCATATTGAAAGCACTAAAAGACAAGCATATAATCCAAACCCGTTCCAAAAAACAACCAGTGCAACTTTAAGAACAATGCGCAAATTTCTCTGAAAACCGAAAAGACGCTACGGCAAAAGAACTTTCTAAATGAAGCTATATTCATTTAATGATGAAAGAACGATCGAGAGGATATAGACTATGTTATATAGCCATTAGTTCAACAATAAACAATATCATTTTAGGGAGAAAATACCAAAGCATGAAGTAAAGATCCTAAACCCTAATTACAATCTAAAGTTTTTTAGACCCCTTGTAAATGCAATGTCTGCAAAAAGAAGAGATACATATGTGTTCAAATTTATTTTTAATTTGTAAATGCTTAAATTTTTAATAAATTTTACCAAATTTGTTCACGACGCCATATTCTACTTTGTGTTGCTAAGATTTTCAAGGCACTCTTGAATCACAGTTCATCTACCCATCTATTAAAGCAAACCATGCATCCATATTTGTTATTTTCATCAATGTAGATGAGCAACTTTTGAGTAAGAATGTCAATCCCACAATTGGCATGGATGCCGCATTGTTTTAGGGACTTGATGATCTATTCTTTGTCATATTTATTGAGGAAAACACGCAATGCCTAGAAAAATCATCCTCTCATTGGCCTCTAAGCCAAACAAGCCTCATTATTTCATGAATCTTTCCCTAAGGGATTTCTTTTGGTTAATCAAAAGCTCCTTGCCATTTTTTAATGCCTTTCAAGAAAGAACCCATCATGGAACCAACGAGTTTCTCCCCCAAAACAAAGATGCAAACATAAAAACTAGGGAAATAAAATTGAAGCTGACTTGTGGTTGCAGATTTAGGGCTTCACAGGGGATTGCTTTGAGCAAAGCAGAAAGCAAGTCGTCGATGGAAGGTTAGACAAGAGAGCGGAGTGATTACTTCTCGGTCATGAGTCGGGGGATAGAGAGAGGCGAGTGAAATCAGCCGTCAAGAGAGAGTGTGATTTCCAAAGAAATAGGTCGCCAGAGTGTGCCAAGAGAATAGGAAGAAATTTCGAGTGGAGAGAGAAAGGTCATCATCGGGAGGGAGTGGCGGCCGTTGAAGGAAGCGCTAGACAGGAAGGTTCAGTGCGTCGGGATAGAGTGCAAAGAGAGCGTCAAGCGTCAGAGGAGGAGGAAGAGAGAGCAAGTAAAAGAGGAGAAAGAAGATAAAAGAGGAGAGAGAGAACCCTCTACCTTCTACCCGCGTTTGGTCTGAAGTGGGACGACGTGGACCTGCCCCGATAGGTGTCAGCTGATGAATGGTTCGGAGTAAAAATGATGTGGAGCTATTAGGGTACCCTAATATTTTCTTCTCTCTCTCTCTCTCTCTTTATTCAGCTGATGAATGGTTCGGAGTAAAAATGACGTGGAGCTATTAGGATACCCTAATATTTTCTTCTCTCTCTAGCATGCACGCACACATCTATTTCCATTACTACTAGTCAATCAACTTGCCTTGCATTACGATTAAAATATCATGTCGCTTTGTCTATGGCTTTATATACTCATTATATGTATTTTTTGGTGGATATTCTAATATGGCATCAAGCCCAATATTTTTTCACAGTTTATTCCGTGTAATGCAGGCTCTCAATTGTCAAATTTCACTTGTTGTTCCTACTCTTGCTTACATGTAAGAGGGATATTAAAGTATTCCAAATAATTGCATGCAAGAGGGGTGTTAAAAGTACCTCTTTTTACTTTTCAACTCTAACAAGGTGAAAAAAGAAAACCAAAAAAGAAGTAAAAGGTCTCGAGAAGAGTATGATTTTATTTCATCTCTGTACATTGGTAACGTCGGGAATTGGAGTCATAGGGGATCTCGAGTAACCAGCACAGCCGCTAAAGTAGCTAATGATTATATGCTCTTTATATGTATCTAAACTTTTAAGTTAAACTTTTCAACAATAATAAAATTTGAATTCCGTAAAACATCCAACCGATAACTCTTTACTCTTATTACCTCTGTGATCAATCAGAGAACTCTTTAAAATGAATCCCAGAATGGGGAACCATGGTCACCCAAGTTTCAATAGGATCCGAACCAGTCGATTCTTTAAAGTGAAATGGCAAGTCTATATATTATCATTCGGGTCTCGAAGTGGAATGGCCACTAGAATTGTGGATAGAGGCCCTGTCACGTGTCGCCGACCCCATTCATTTATTATTGCGCAAGCGGAACGTATTATAAACCCCTGACAATGAAATACGGGATAGAAAAGCAGGAAACAATTTCACTTCCAATCACTTACATAAATCAATGGAGTTACAGACGAAGGCCTAGAGCCAAAAGTCTACAAAAGACTGGCTCTTAAAAAGAGGTTATCCTACGACCTACAAGTCGTACACGATCTCCAATCCTTATGACTTCACCTCTCCAACTCTTCAAGGCCAACCAAAGCTATCTGGCCGCTCCGTCCACCAGGGACCTGAAATGGTTATTCAATAACCACTGAGACAACGTCTCAGCAAGTTCAACCCCCTAAACCTCTATTAGAAAGAAAATACGCCCAAGGGCGGCCTAGCCACATCACACAGAGAACTTACCTCGCCTCAATTCCTTCCTGCAGGTTAGCACAATTTGTATCACACAATCTCAGGTAGTAATAATAATTCAAACAATTGGAACGCCATCACTTTCATATAAATCACGATCGCACTTAGCACGCATCCCAATTATTATTCACTGCCACACGATGGCATCGCCTACTCGCAGTCGGATATCTACTAACATTACGGCATTTCTAGAAGAATAAAGGTCCAGTCGGTCCCGCCACTACTGCGACCAAGCCACGTCATTCTATCGACGGCATTTCTAGAAGAATAAAGGTCCAGTCGGTCCCGCCACTACTATGACCAAGCCACGTCATTCTATCGACGGCATTTCTAGAAGAATAAAGGTCCAGTCGGTCCCGCCACTACTATGACCAAGCCACGTCATTCTATCGACGGCATTTCTAGAAGAATAAAGGTCCAGTCGGTCCCGCCACTACTGCGACCAAGCCACGTCATTCTCTTGACGGCATTTCTAGAAGAATAAGGATCCAGTCGGCTTAGCCACTACTGCGACCCGAGCCTTTCAACTAGCACACGACAATTCGATACCGATCCTTGGATACTTTACATTTCACTCACATAATCCAATTACGATATTAGCCATTAACAATCCAATTTCAATGCCGAACTCGACACTTGGGATTTTATGAATAAAATCCATATTTATCACAATCAACACTCAATTTGCCACAATCAATCATCAAATTCAAATTCTAAATACACAGCAACGATCGGCACGAAATTCTGAGAGTTTAGGGTCCCGACGAAATTTTTGAATTTTAATAAATAATAAATTTTATTCCGAAAATTAATTAAATAATAATATCCATATTTTTTCGCAATCCACCCTCAATTTATGATATCCAACCATCAATTTCAAAATCCGAATACACAGCAGCGATTTCTGAGCAACCGGGTCAAAAATAATTTTTTTCGTTTTTTTTTAAAATAATATTTTAATAATTTCGGATTATAAAATAATATTATATTTTCCAGAATTTCGAAGCACTTAAATAATTCAAAACTAAAATCCTTTTATGTCACATCAAGGCTTAACTTTAAATAACTTCTTTTAACCTTTAATTTAAACACACTTTAACATAAACCAACCTCTTAATCCAATTTATAATTAAATACACTAATCCACCCACATAAACTTACTTAATTTAAACTAAGCACACTTAGGGCATCATTAACACTCTAATCAAGATTTAGTGAGTTAAACTCACCGGATTAGCGAGCCGAGCGGACCAAAACGACGGGGACGCCGAGGAGAACAACTTTCCTCAAAGCGGGCCGAGCATCCGGGCTCGGGAAGGCGGCCAAAACGGGCCAAACGTCCGCTGCATACCCATTTTTTTCCAGCTGCTGTCCATTGCGATTTGAGGCCGAGGAAGGGTAGATCCGGAGCTTGGATGAGATGGGGAAGGATCGGGGAAGGTTGAGGGGTCGAATCGGACCTAGGCGGGGCCCGAACGGTGGCCGGACGAGCTCCGGCGGCTCCTACACGAGCTGAACAGCAGCTCGGGACTCGCGGCGACGTGGACAAGGACCGCCACGACGCACGGCCAGAACGCGTGCGCGAGGATGCACGGCGGCGCGACGGACGGGACGGGCTTCTATGCGATCTTCTTGCTGGGTCCTTCGAGCAACAAGGAGATGGTGGAGAGAGCAGACGGAGATTCGAAAGGCGAGGTGAGGGCGGCGGCGAGGCGCGCGGACGGCACGGAGTGGCGGATAGGCGAGGGACGAACGAGAGGCTCCGATTGGTGGCGGTTGCTGGCTTCCGATCAAGCCTTCTTCATTTTGCTGGTCTTCGAAGAAGGAGATGAAGAAGATGGAGAGGAGAAGAAGTCGCACGGGAGAGAGAGGAAGAAGAGAGGAGGAGAGAGAAGGATGGGGGCCTTTTTTTTTCTTTTTTTTTTTTTTCTTTAATTCAACAAAAATGGCCCACCATGACCTCATGGATGACATCACACTCCACTATCTCCCACAACCTCTTCCAATGGGTCCATTTTATTTTTCCGCCGGGGTCCAATTATTTGTACATTAATTCTTCAATTTCATCATTCTTCCAATTGAATTAAATTGAAGCCATAAAATTAATCCAATATCACCACACTTCAATTCACATCTTCACTTGTCCATATAATCAACTTAAGTCCCAAAAGCGCGACCAAAAGACGAGCCTACTAATTTCTCGAGCCAAATTAACCATACCTTGATTATTTTGCCGAAAAACTCGGCTTGCATGAAAAATCTTCCAAAGATGAGTCAATGTTCCTAAAATGATTTGTGACATACCCAGACTTCCAATTTCTGAATTCGATCTCAATTTCACGGTTAATTTCACTTTGGCACGATACTAGCGCGGCCCAACCTACCGGATAGCCTTTAGAAATTTTCATGCATTTGACCTATGGTTGATCATCTCAAGCCACAATGTACATCTTTGAAACATTGGCGACTTTCGGTTGTCGGGGTAATCTCAAGGTTTCAAATACGAACACAGGGTACCCAATCGATAGAAAAGTCGGTCCAGTGCCGATCGACAAGAATTGTGCGATCTGGTGAAATCACCCACGCTCGATCACACGCCTCTGTTGAGTCGACCTATCTCCGATCTCTAATCAATTTTTAATTGTGCCGTAATGACCCTTGCAGATTAGCTCGGTCGAAAGATCGCTTCTTGGTCAAATTCTCGAGTCTGATGCATTAGAAACTCTTAACAGCTTCGCCCGATAGACTAGTTTCCACATGAGCGGCCAACTCAAGGAAAAGAACTATATGCGTGCCAACGAAATGCCCGTCTCAATTAATTGAAAATAGAATCGGAAAATCGGGATGTCACAACTCTTCCCCTCTTATAAAAATTTCGTCCTCGAAATTTAAACCATTAAAAATTCTTCTTCAAAATGGTGGGGTATTGTCGTCTCATCAATTTTCTCTTTCTCCCTCAATTCCTTCGTACTAAATTTCCAAGATCCTCTGCCGACGAAACATTTCCAAATTAACCAGACCAATTCTTGATTCCCAAAAAGGCTAACCACTTGTCCATCTTTGCAAAAATGAAAGCTGCAAAAATTTTGGTTCTTTTCTTTTTCCTTTTTTTTTCATAAAGCGGCTAACTGTCGCATCGGGGATTCGAACTCCCGACTTTGGACCTGCGGCTTCATCCCGGATACCAACTCGGCTAGAGGCGCCGACGGTGTCCCAAACCGCCTTCTTTTTCCATTTAAAGCCAAAAATCCTTCTTTGAACCCAAATTTCGATGGATTCCGATTTAAATGATGCTTCATCTTCATTTCCTTAACCAAACACGATGTCCCTTTCATAGGCGACATTTAAGGAAAAAAAATATATATTTCCCCACTTAAAATTCCAAAGGTCTTCAACACAAAATTTTCGAAGCTAAACTGGCGATTCTGAGCAGTCTGTAAACTGTCACTGATAACTGCAACTTAATCACTGGTTTCTGAACCAACTCTGGACCTGCGATTTTTTTTATCTCTGACCTCAACTCAACCGATTGAAGTTCTAAATACTCTGCTCTGCACTGACTAAAAGGGAACTATCTAACTAATCTGCTGAAATTGAGAACCTCTGGTCAAGATCTGATATAATTCTGACATTGACACTCTATGCAAACGAATTATCTGATGCACAAACACCTCTGCATGCTTAATCAAATCAAGATCCTTCAGCACAGTCACAAGGTGGCTAATTTCATCAGTCTGTCACTTACTACCCGAAATGAGATTATTAACACATAGACTCCTCGATAGACCTGTCACAAAAATCTATTGTGACGTGATCCCACTTCCTCACGGAGATATCGAAAGATTACAAAGGTCCTCTCGAATTGCAAAACCGTGCTTTCTCTTGCTAGCACATCTGACACTTGCGACCTGTCAGTGATATCTATCTTCACAACGGTCTACTAATCCTATTGATGCAAATTCGGACTCATCTTTGTACTGTTTGGACAATGCTGAAGCTGCTACGACAAGTTTCCAATAAGATCTCTTCTTTAATCTCGGTATCATCAAGTACACTCAATCGTACACAGAAATCTGAAAATCGGTTCTCCTCTTCTCGGTATCCTCTCGCAGAATCTTTTGAATCTCTAAGTCTATCCACTGAAGCGTTTAATTCTAATTTGAATATCCGGTCAATTCTGAGGGTAATCATAAGATTAAAAAGGTGGCCTACTATAGATTTGAAAACTGAATTTCGAACTTTCTCAAATAAGATCCAATCCTTGAGTACCAACTGTGCAACTAAGGACTCTCGACTCAGTGCATCTGCGACTTTGCTCACCTTTCCAAAGTGATACAAAATATCATAGTCATAATCCTTAATGAGTTCCATCCAACGACGCTATCTCATATTCAACTCCCGAGGTCTTAACTAACGGAGCGCATATGCAACAACCCTATCTTGCTGCATCAACAAGCAACCAAATCCTTTAAACAATGCATCATTGCAGATCTCATAGCTTTCAGTACCAGATGGAATGGTCAGCATAGGTGCGGTAGTCAGCTTCTGCTTAAGCTCTTGAAAACTACGCCCGCACTCTCACCTGTCCACACAAACTTTTCTTACTTCCTCAGTAGTCAAATCAACTACAACGCTGACGCTGAAATCCATTCCACAAAACTTCTGTAATATCCTACTAATCCCCAGAAACTTCTAATCTCTGTCACTATAGTCAATCTCGGCCAATTGTTCACCGCTTTAATCTTGGGCGAGCTCTACGGAGATTTCTTCACCTGAAATCACGTGACCTAGGAACGCAATACAAGTCATCCAAAACTCGCATCTGCTAAGCTTATTGTAAAATCCAAAAGCACCCAAGGTCTGAAGTACCATCCCCAAATATCTCTCGTGCTCCTCTGCCCTCTTCGAACTACCAGAATAACTTCAATGAACACGATCACAACTGATTCAAGTGTCCTTAAACATTATGCTCATCAGACCCAAACAAATAGCTATGGTGTCCATCAAACCATACGGTATTACAGCGAACTCATAACTGCCATATCGAGTACGAGATGCTAACTTCGGTGTGTCCTTCTTCCTGATTCTCAACTGATGATACCCTGATCTCTAGTCGATCTTGAGGGATATCGACATACAAACACAACAAACCAACTTTCTTTTTCACGAATAGAATATGTGCTCCCCAAGGTGATGCACTGGAACGTATGAATCCCCTAACCAATAATTCCTACATTTGCACCTTTTAGTTCTTGTAATTCGAGTAACACCATCCAGTAAGGAGCCTTAGGGACTAGCTCTGTTCCGGGTGCTAATTCAATCACGAACTCTATTTCTCTTTCTGACAGCAAACTTGACAATTCTTCAGAAAATACCTTAGAAAACTTATGTACCACGATTATATTCTCCATATTCGGCTCATCAACTGACGCATCCATTACAGCTACCATGTAGATTCGATAACCAACAACCTGAACCAAGTCATCTTCAATGACGAATAACAAGGATTGAAGTTCCTTTTCAACTTTTAGTAATTCAAAACTTTTATACGCTAACTGAACAAACTGAATTATATTACTACCACGATTCACAACAGCAGAAAGCTCCTCGAGCCAAACCTTTTCATAAATGACTTCCAAATCATACATAAGCAAACCCATCAGGTACAACTATAGTCAGAGACTCATCTTCCTATTACTTTATTACCACAACAAAAACCCTACAACCTTCACTGAAAATTCTGCTGCATTACTCTGCATAAAACATCTCATAAACATTCTTCTTCTGATTGATGCATGGTCGATCCCTTCATGCTTCTCTAGCCATCCTAGTGGCGTCCTCTCTGTAGTAACAGTGCTTATGCTCTCCTGAACTTACACGGACAGTTCCTAACTCGATGGCCGTGCTGGCCATATTCAAATCATGCTCCCTTTTTACTCTAACACTAGGCTGACTCATGCTTCCTTTTCACAAACTCGGCACACAATCGGTGAGTCCTTTACCTCCCATCAAGGAACATCATGCACCCTTCCTTGCACTGAGATCCGTTCCAAGTACCCCATTGAACATCCTGAGCATGTTTCCTCTGTTCTATCTTATCAACGACAGTGATAGAAACAGCTGTGACTCCATCTGCCTATACGAGCAATCTTTGATTAAATGACCTTATAGGCAACACCTGTAACAAGTCATTTCTCTCTTACAACATAGAACAAATCCCCGTCTTTTCTTACAGATACAACACACATCGATCGAGTTGAGCACTGACTTTCAAATTCTACTTTTCTGGTTTGGTGAAGCAAGGCACTTTTCTTCTGATATCAGCATTTCCTCCAATCGATTTCCGTTTCTACTTAAACTGAACTTTGACTCAGATACATCGACTTAATCCTCGATCACAACTCTAGATCGGGCCTCAACAGGCATGGCAACAACAACGGCGGTCATAACACTGGCAGCAGTAGAGACAACGGCAATAACGGTGGCTCGATCCTGAGCTTACGAACCCAAAAATACTTCCCAAAGACTTTGGCGCCTAAACAATCCCGATGAACCTAGGATCATTCGGTGCTACTACACCCACAGTACCGATTTGCAACGGTACTCTCACACTCACGCTGGCCTAAGCCTGCGCTCTACCTCGGGTACTGACTCTTGTCAGCATCCTACCCCGAGGTATAGGTCCTACCGACCTTCTCCAAGGAGTTCTCCACTCCTGGTCACTCATCCTACAAGCTCTTTATAGACGCCTGTTTTCCAATTCCAACATCATGTTAGAATTTGAGTGACCCCACAAACACACTACCAATCAACTATCAACCACATGCATTAGCATATTAAAAGCCTTTCCTACTAACTATCCCATGACTCATCGCACCTTATCACTCCATACACAGACCATGCTCTGATACCACTTAAACGGGGATGTCATGCCCCGAACCTCGAGCGTGCCAACATCCCACCATGGTCATGCAATTGCGACATTCCCAGGTAGTGTCGCCGACCCCATTCATTTATTATTGCACAAGCGGAACGTATTATAAACCCCTGACAATGAAATACGGGATAGAAAAGCAGAAACAAAAATCACAACCAATCACTTACACAAATTCAACGGAGTTACAAATGAAGGCCTAGAGCCAAAAGTCTACAAAAGACCGGCTCTTAAAAAGAGATTATCCTACGACCTACAAGTCGGACACGCTCTCCAATCCTTATGACTTCACCTCTGCAACTCGTCAAGGCCAACCAAAGCTATCTAGGCCGCTCCGTCCACCCGGGGACCTAAAATGGTTATTCAATAACCATGAGACAACGTCTCGCAAGTTCAACCCCCTAAACCCCTATTAGAAAGAAAATACGCCCAAGGGTGGCCTAGCCACATCACACGAGAACTTACCTCGCCTCAATTCCTTCCCGCAGTTAGCACAATTTGTATCACACAATCTCAGGTAGTAATAATAATTCAAACAATTGGAACGCCATCACTTTCATATAAATCACGATCGCACTTAGCACGCATTCCAATTATTATTCACTGCCACACAAGGGCATAGCCTACTCGCAGGTCGGATATCTACTAACATTACGGCATTTCTAGAAGAATAAAGGTCCAGTCGGTCCCGCCACTACTGCGACCAAGCCACGTCATTCTATCGACGGCATTTCTAGAAGAATAAAGGTCCAGTCGGTCTCGCCACTACTGTGACCAAGCCACGTCATTCTATCGATGGCATTTCTAGAAGAATAAAGGTCCAAATCGGTCCGCCACTATGACCAAGCCACGTCATTCTATCGACGGCATTTCTAGAAGAATAAAGGTCCAGTCGGTCCCGCCACTACTGCGACCAAGCCACGTCATTCTATCGATGGCATTTCTAGAAGAATAAAGGTCCAGTCGGTCTCGCCACTACTGCGACCAAGCCACGTCATTCTATCGACGGCATTTCTAGCAGAATAAGGATCCAGTCGGCTTAGCCACTACTGCGACCCGAGCCTTTCAACTAGCACACGACAATTCGATACCGATCCTTGGATACTTTACATTTCACTCACATAATCCAATTACGATATTAGCCATTAACAATCCAATTTCAATGCCGAACTCGACACTTGGGATTTTATGAATAAAATCCATATTTATCACAATCAACACTCAATTTGCCACAATCAATCATCAAATTCAAATTCTAAATACACAGCAATGATCGGCACGAAATAGAGTTTAGGGTCCCCGAAACGAAATTTTTGAATTTTAATAAATAATAAATTTTATTCCGAAAATTAATTAAATAATAATATCCATATTTTTCGCAATCCACCCTCAATTTATGATATCCAACCATCAATTTCAAAATCCGAATACACAGCAGCGATCGGCACGAAATTCTGAGCAACCGGGGTCAAAAATAATTTTTTTCGTTTTTTTTTTAAATAATATTTTAATAATTTCGGATTATAAAATAATATTATATTTTCCAGAATTTCGAAGCACTTAAATAATTCAAAACTAAAATCCTTTTATGTCATATCAAGGCTTAACTTTAAATAACTTCTTTTAACCTTTAATTTAAACACACTTTAACATAAACCAACCTCTTAATCCAATTTATAATTAAATACACTAATCCACCCACATAAACTTACTTAATTTAAACTAAGCACACTTAGGGCATCATTAACACTCTAATCAAGATTTAGTGAGTTAAACTCACCGGATTAGCGAGCCGAGCGGACCAAAACGACGGGGACGCCGAGGAGAACAACTTTCCTCAAAGCGGGCCGAGCATCCGGGCTCAGGAAGGCGGCCAAAATGGGCCAAACGTCTACTGCATACCCATTTTTTCCAGCCATGCTGTCCATTGCGATTTGGGGCCGAGGAAGGGTAGATCCGGAGCTTAGATGAGATGGGGAAGGATCGGGGAAGGTTGAGGGGTCGAATCGGACCTAGGCGGGGCCGAACGGTGGCCGGACGGCTCCGGCGGCTCCTATCAAACGCTGAACAGAGCTCGGGCGACGAGCTGGGCGAGACGACCGCCAAGACGCACGGCCAGCAACAATGCGGAGGACGGCAGCTCGGCGGCGACTACGGACGAGGCGTGGCGGCGACGGCGAGCAACAAGGAGATGGAGAAGAGAGGAGAGAGGGAGACGGTCTTCGGTCGGTCGGGCGGGGCGAGGCACGGGCGGCACGCGGGCGGATGGCGAAGGCGGCGGTGAGGACGAACGGAGAGGAGCTCGATTGGTGGCGGTCGGCTGGCTTCCGATCAAGCTTCTCCTTGCTGGGTTTTTTTGAAGAAGGAGATGAAGAAGATGGAGAGAGGGCCGAAGAAGTCGCACGGGAGAGAGAGAAGAAGAGAGGGAGGAGAGAGAAGAAGGGGGGATCCTTTTTTTTTTTTTTTTCTCTTTCTTTAATTCAACAAAAATGGCCCACCATGACCTCATGGATGACATCACACTCCACTATCTCCCACAACCTCTTCCAATATGTCCACTTTATTTTCCGCCGGGGTCCAATTATTTGAACAACAACTTCTTCAATTTCACTCGATTATCTTCCAATTGAATTAAATTGAAGCCCATAAAATTAATCCAATATCACCACACTTCAATTCACATCTTCACTTGTCCATATAATCAACTTAAGTCCCAAAAGCGCGACCAAAAGATGAGCCTACTAATTTCTCGAGCCAAATTAACCATTTCTTGATTATTTTGCCGAAAACCTCGGCTTGCATGAAAAATCTTCCAAAGATGAGTCAATATTCTAAAATGATTTGTGACACACCCAGACTTCCAATTTCTGAATTCGATCTCAATTTCACGGTTAATTTCACTTTGGCACGATACTAGCGCGGCCCAACCTACCGGGTAGCCTTTAGAAATTTTCATGCATTTGACCTGTGGTTGATCATCTCAAGCCACAATGTACATCTTTGAAACATTGGCGACTTTCAGTTGTCGGGGTAATCTCAAGGTTTCAAATACGAACACAGGGTACCCAATCGATAGAAAAGTCGGTCTAGTGCCGATCAACACGAATTGTGCGATCTGGTGGAATCGCCCACACCTGATCACATGCCTCTATTGAGTTGACCTATCTCCGATCTCTAATCAATTTTAATTGTGCCATAATGACCCTTGCAGACTAGCTCGGTCGAAAGGTCGCTTCCTAATCAAATTCTCGAGTTTGATGCATTAGAAACTCTTAGCGGCTTCACCCGATAGACTAGTTTTCACATGAGCGGCCAACTCAAGGAAAAGAACTATATGTGTGCCAACGAAATGCCCGTCTCAATTAATTTAATATAGAATCGGAAAATCGGGATGTCACAGCCCACCATATATATGTTAATGATGAATCTATAGGAACTTTTGTTATTGCAACTTTAACTTTATTCAACCCGCGATGGAGATATGAAAGTGATCCTAAAGTGATTGGATCTGCAATTATTCTTTATAAATTAATCACTTGTTGTTCATCTCCTTCTAGCGAATGCAACGAAGTTTCGTCGCTCTGCACTAGCAAAGACTGCTGAAATAGAATCTGAAAAAGCCTGAACCTTTTCTTTATTATTCTTTCTTCCCCAATCATAGTTTTAATGCATGTATTGATATTGCTAGTATGAGTACCTAGAGGGGGGGTGAATAGGTATACAAAAATTTCTCGAAGCTTGCACGATATTTAAACAGTTAATGATTCAATCGCAAGAGTTAAATATCAATCGAGAGACTGAGTAAGGGAAAGAGAGAATTGAACACTCGGTTTATAGTGGTTCGGCTTGATCCAAGCCTACGTCCACTCTTCTGCACTGACGGCTGGATTCCACTATAATCAAAGAGCTGTTACAGTGTTGATCTTCCTTGAATTCTAGGTGTAGATGATCTACCACACTCGCTCAAGGTGTCACCAAATACAAACACTCTCTGTTTACAATTTCGCTCGAATAGTCTCAAATAACAATCAAGGATCTTCGTACTGAATTTTTCTATCGATCACACTCTCAAAACAACTAGAACGTCTTCTTTTTATACTCCTTTATGCCATCATAGCCGTTGGCACTTACCAAAGGAATTCCTCCAATCTACCCGTTGGACGGAATCAATCAAGAAGATCATCCGAGCTATTTAAGGAATCTGATGATAGCCCATCAATCCTGTTCGCCCATACAATCAGGATCTTGGTTTCCATGAATAGAACATTCCAAGATTATTTCGTCGACCATCGGATCTTCAATCGCTCTTAGACAAGAATGAAAGAATCCGAAATGATTATCCAACCAAAGAAACTATTCCAGAGAATAGGATCGAATCCTCAACCATATACCTTGGCTTTGGATTTCCTTCGTTCTTGGATTAGAAAAACTGTCAGTGAGAATAGACTTAAGTCTTGAGTCTTGAGTCTTAAGTCTTGAGTCTTGAGTCTTAAGTCTTAAGTCTTGAGTCTTGAGTCTTGGGTCTTGGGTCTCGAGAGAACAAAGTCTTCAGACTTTAAACTGACGGTCTCCGAACATCCAGACTTAGACTGAAAGAAACGTTTTGTCAGCTTCAAAATATTCTGGAAAGATTTCTCCAACAATCTCCCCCTTTTTGATGGTGACAAAACTTTCTTGAAGATTTGAACAACTTTGACCTGCAAAACATTTCTCAAGCAATATGGCTAACTCATAAAGATTAGTAAAACAACCAGACTCGCATCCACAGAAAATTGGTTAGTCTTTCATGAGAAACACCATATAACAACACTTGAATAAATGCAACCGCCAAGCATCACAATCCACAAATCAATTCGACCAAATTCACACCCAAGTTCAAGTTCTCAAGTCATACTCAAAATAAACATAACCACAAAAGTCAAAGTTTTAAAAGATGATGTTTGTTCAAATTGGTTTTCTCCCCTTTTTGTCGCATTGAAAAGGGTGAGAAAGGAGTCATGTCCGCTGGGAATGCGCACGATCTGGAAATCCCCAATGGACTGGACTACTCCTTCGAGTTTCTTCAGTCTTCTCTCGGATGAGCTACCTCTTCTCCCTTGGCATTGGCTTGAAGTTGCGAGCGAGGTCTTTGAGTCTATCTTCCGAGAGACGAAGATGCTTGTCCAAAGCATTCTTCAAAACTTGGATTTCACGAGTCCGAACATATATCTGGTTCCGCATTTCCAGAAGAATATTCATGATGCTACGAAGATCTCGAGAATCATCCGTCGTGTACCGGCATTGACTTTCTCGATGAAGTGTATGCGTACGATGGCGCTTTTGAATGGACCGGCAGATTTGGAATCAATGCATCACCTTCTTCGGGCAAGTGAGAGACTCGAACTTCTTCCGGGTCTTCCGGAGATTGTCTTAGATCTTCACCGACGCAAGCATGAGGTGTAGACCTCTCTTGCTCGCTAACTCCCCGTCTCTAGGACATCGAAAGGGGAAGAGTGATGATCATGCTCGTCATTTTCCTTTTCTCCTGCACTGTCGCGAGACTTTTCTTTTTCTCCTTCTTCAACTTCTTTCTCCTTCTCTCTCGTTCTTCTTCTTCTTCTCGTTCTGCTGAAGATCTGTTTGATGAGACACAGAACGTCTTGTTCTTGTCAGCGCTTGGATAGTGGGATCTTCATCATCTTCATCTTCATCATCAAGGATGAGAGTTCTTCTCTTCTTCTTCGATGGGGCACCCATGGCCTCCTTTCCTTTCCTTTTGAAGCGGATCGGACCGGAGATTTCACTTTGAATTTCTCCATTGCCTTGGAGAGTTCTTGCAGACGCATCTTCATTAACATTTTCAACCCTACCACCATCTTTTCACACGGTCGATCACAAAATGTATGCGGTAGTTCAATGTTCAGATGTCTGAAGATCTTGGTCACCAGACCAGGATAAGGCAATTGTCCTTTGTCTTTCGACAATGCTCTGTACATATGGAAGAGAATAGTGTGCGGGAGAGAAAACTTCCGTCCTGAGTTGATCGCATACATCAACTTTGCTTCAGGAAGAGACACAGAAGTCTTTGACGTAGACTTCGGTCTGAGACAGTTAATCACAATCTTATGAAGCACGATGTTGATGGCCTTCATCCTCGAGTAGGTAATTTTCTTCTCTACATCCATATCTTTGACAAGATCCAGAGTAGTACGAGCAGGTGAGACTTTGATAGGGAGATAGCGTCCCGTTCAACTCCAACAATGTCCGCCAACATATTCACATCTACCACGTAGACTTTGTCTCGAACACCGAATGAAATTCTATTCGCATCCAAAAAGCTCGATTAGAATAGAAATAAGCGGTCGGTTCAAAGCATACCCGTCTCCAGAGTCGGAGCGAAAAGTCTCAAGTTGAAGCAAATTCAACTTTTCTCTTAAGTTCACGTTGATGGAGTCCAGGAAGTCAAAATCGACACTTCTAGGGTTTATCACCCCTCTTTTTAACAGCCTGAAATATACTTTCTCCTGATCCTTGGATTTAAACAAATCCATCCGATTTCCTCTCACCTTTGCTGCCACACCCATTCTGGGTTTAAAATCAAGGAACATTTTGTCATCATCGTTCCCGTCAATTAGATTTTGTCCTGGCAAACGAGGATCACTGGGAATGTTCTCAAGAGCCTCCACTGCCCTTCCTTTAGGAGCAATTCCCAATTCCTCCATTTTCCGCAGAAAAAGATACTCATTCCCATAATTTTTGTCCTTAAGGAAGTCATCTATATATTTTAACGAAGAACCGTAGGTTTTCAACGCACGATAAAGCTTATAGATGAAGGAGGGTCTTTGGACTCTTCTTTGGTCGGCATCCTCGACTATCTCTTCTTCAAGATGTTGACTTGCACCTTGTGGGGTGGAGGTGCTGAATGACGTGGAGGAGAGCGAATCGGACTTTGTCGCTGACTTGGTAAGTCTTCTTCCTCTGTAAGATCGAAATGAATCGGCCCTTTCTCCATTCTTTGTGGTCCCCTTTGCTATTCTTGATGATTTCCTCGAAGACGACATCTTCCTTTGTCTATTGGAAGATTCCTTCACTTGCTTTTCCCAAGGAAAAATGACCACTTTCTCGACGACGAACAAGGAGTAGAAACAGATTTCGGGAGGAGAGTGTCTTTTTAGGGTTTTGAAGATTTTGGGCGAAGAAAAAGACAAGCGTATATATATATATATGTACCTCGGATTTGAAAAGAGAAGTTTAAATCGGTACAAGGAAGGTGTACGAACATATCGTTTCAAAATCAATAATTACCAAAATTAATTCCTTGAAAAATTTTCGAATTTTCACACAGATTATTACTAAACAAAAGATCGTACCTTTTCAAATAACTAAGCGAGAATTCGTACCTTTTCGAATAGGAACTTACGGTCTTTAGCCATGAATGTTTGAGTCTCATGATTTAAAGTCGAGAGATCGAGTCTCGAGTTGGTGAGTCTCTAGACTTTAACTTCTTCAAGCTTCAAAATGTTGAGTCTTGAGCGGATGAAGTCGAATTGATTTTTCTCCAAAGGCTTTGTGAAAATATCCGCTAGTTGACTCTTTGAATCAACAAATTGAATCGAGATTTCTCCATTTTGAATATGATCTCTAATAAAGTGATGTCGAATCTCAATATGCTTTGCTCTTGAATGAAGGATTGGATTTTTGGTGAGATTGATCGCAATGGTGTTGTCACATCGATTTCGTGCATGAGTCTTCAATGCCAAAGTCTTGTAGCTGTTGTTTTATCCATAGAATTTGCGAACAGCAGCTTCCAAGAGCTACATACTCGCTTCGTCGTTGAGAGAGCTACGGTGCTTTGCTTCCTTGAGAACCAAGACACTCGTCCCGTTTCCAAGCTTGACAAGTTCCAAGTGCTCTTTCTATCGACTCGCAACCGGCCGATCTCGCATCTCGAGTATCCTAGAAGATTAAAGTCTCCCTCTTTGGATACCAAAGACCGATGCTTGAAGAAGAGGCAACGTATTTGATAATACGTTTCACAAAGCAATGAGATGTGATTCTCTAGGATCTGATTGAAACCTAGCACGATGCAAACACTCAACAAAATATCGGTCTAGAAGCTGTAAGATAAAGAAGTGAACCGATCATGCTCCTGTACAGCTTTTGATCTACTTTCTTCCCTTCTTCATCCTTGTCTATCTTCGAGAGCATGACATTGGTATGTCGAGTCTTCTTGCAATTTTCCAATCCAAATCTTTTGACAAGATCATTAGCATATTTTTCTTGAAAGATAAAAGTTCCTTCCTTCAATTGCTTTATTTGAAGGCCAAGAAAGAATGTTAATTCTCCCATCATACTCATTTCAAACTCATCCTGCATAGACTTAGAAAATTTCTTACAAAGACTTTCATTAGAGGATCCAAAAATAATGTCATCAACATATATTTGAACGAGTAAAAAGCTTTTGTTTTCCTTTTTGATGAACAGAGTAGTATCTACTTTACCTTTGACAAATCCGTTCTGTAATAAGAACTTACTTAGTCTGTCGTACCAAGCTCGAGGTGCTTGCTTTAGACCATACAGAGCCTTTTTCAGTCTGAAGACTGAGTCTGGCTTCTTTGGGTCTTCAAATCCAGGCGGTTGTTCCACATAAACTTCCTCTTGGATAAATCCATTTAGGAAAGCACTTTTGACGTCCATTTGGAATAACCTGAAATTTTTGTAACAAGCAAACGCAAGTAATAGACGAATAGCTTCTAACCTTGCAACTGGTGCGTAAGTCTCGTCATAGTCTATTCCTTCTTCTTGCGTGTATCCCTTGGCCACGAGTCTTGCTTTATTGCGTACGACTTTTCCTTCTTCGTTCATCTTGTTCCTGAATACCCATTTTGCTCCAATAACAGTTTTACCTTTCGGTTTAGATGTCAATTCCCAGACATCATTAATATTGAACTATCTGAGCTCCTCTTGCATAGCTTCGATCCAGCTTTCATCAGATAAAGCTTCTTCTATGCTTTTTGGTTCAATTTCGAGATGAGAGCAACAAGACACTAGATTCTTCATGTCTTTTTGATCTGGTGATTCCTTCATTGATTTCGCCAATAATGAGATCTTTAGGATGACTGGATTTGTGTTTCCAAGATTCTTGGTTGATTTGCTTGGTTGATGATCTCTTTCTTTGTTTGAATCTTCATGAGCATCTTGATGATGGACTTCCGTAGTCCGAGATGCTTCTTGAGTTGAAGACTTTGGAAGGTCTAGAGTGAGTTCGATTCTTCATATTGAGTCCGGCTGGATTCATCTTGCGCTCGAGTCTTGGAATTTGACATTCATTGATTCTTCCACGACGGCTTTTCTTGTTATAGACTCTGTAGGCTTTGCTTGATGTAGAGTATCCAAGAAAGATGCCTTCATCTGATCTTTCTTCAAACTTACCAACTCGATCATTTGCATTTTTCAAAATAAAGCATTTGCAACCAAATACATGAAAGTATGAAACACTAGGCTTCTTACCTTTGAACAATTCATAAGGGGTTTTCTCAAGAATAGGTCTTAGAAAGACTCTATTTATAATATAGCATGCGCTTGAAACAAACTTCAGCCCAAAACCGTGAAGAAATTTTGCTTTCAATTAAAAGTGTTCTAGCCATTTCTTGAAGAGATCTATTCTTTCTTTCCACAACTCCATTTTGCTTGAGGAGTGTATGGAGAGGAGAATACATGTTTAAAACCAGATTCATCACACAATTTTGTGAAATCTTGATTTTCAAATTCACCTCCATGATCTGTTCTTATACTTGAAATAGCACATCCTTTTTCATTTTGAACCTTTTTAGCAAATTTCTCAAAGTATGAAAAGGTTTCGACTTATTTGCAAGAAAATATACCCGGTAAATCGAGAGAAATCGTCTACAATTACTAGACAATACTTCTTACCTCCAATGCTCGGGTTCTTGTTGGTCCGAAGAGATCCATATGAAGCAACTGCAGTACATGATTAGTAGATACATGATTTGTTTGCTTAAATGAATTTCTTACCTGCTTCCCGAAATGCATGGAGTGCATAAGTCGACTTATGGTAAGGCAATTTAGGTAGACCTCGAACAAGCTGCTTAGAAGAGATTTTGGCTAATTGCTTCTTGTTGATATGGCCAAGCTTTCGTGCCATAGAACTGCTTCATCTTGAATTGAGATTAAGCATTGTTCTTCATTTGGCTTTACATCAAGGAGATAGATGTTTCCATGCCTTTGACCCATGAAAGACCGAGTCGAATCTTTGCTAATTCCAGAACATATGCCTTCTTGAAAGGAGATCTTGTAACCGATATCACACAAATGGCTAATCTTGAGTAGATTGTAGTTGAGTCCTTCCACTAGAGAGACATTGCTTATTGTGAGATTTCCAATTTTTACAGTCCCGAATCCCACAATACTTCCTTTGCTATTTCCTCCGAAAGAAACTTTTCCACCATTTACTTGAATAAGCTTAATGAAACAATTTGAGTCTCTGTCATGTGTCTTGAGCATCCGCTGTCAAGATACCATTTTATCTTCTTTTTGACAGAGACCTGCATTCAAAAGAGAGTCTCAAGCTTTCTTTGGTACCCAAACTTTCTTGGGTCCTTTGGTGTTAGTAGGATGAGCATTATTAGGCCATACTCTCTTAACGAGCTTCCATACCATAGGACATTCTTTTTCAAAATGATCCCGACATTACACTTAGAACACCTTAAAGCATTTCGACCTACGACTTTACAAACACTCTTTTGAAATGATTTTTATAAGCCTCTTTTGATGGTCTTTTCTTAATTCTTTCTTTTACTTTTGGAAAATCAATCAAGGGGATTGTTTCCGCTGTCATACCTAGACCAGACTTATTAAAGTAAGGTCTTTGGACCGAAAGCACTTTTTCAAGCTTTTCGGATCCTATCGAAAACTTCTTTGAAATATTTGATAAGTCTGTTTTTAAGAAGGCATTTTCTTTCAAAAGATCATCTTCTTTTTCTTTAAGAGCAGAAACATTTAGGTCTAGACTTTTAACTCTTTCTTCTAAAATAATTTCCTTTTGTTTCAGAAATGAGTTTTCCTTTTAAGTTCGGAAATTCTTTTGAGAGAAGTCTTGAGACTCGAAACACAGTTCATCAATATATTTAGAGACTTTGACAGGAATTTTAAAATTACTTACCTCAAATTCATGTCAGTCTCGATCCAGACCGAGTCTCGAGTCCGAATGTGCCATCAAACATATGTTGGCGTATTCATTATCACTCTCTTCACATTCTCAGATCACCTGTGTTTCGGCTTTGAGAGCCTTTCGAAACTTCTCGGCTTTTCCTCTTTTCTTTTTCGAAGAGGACAGTTGGGTCCGATGTGTCCCTTCTTCTTACATTCGAAGCAAACTACATCTCTATTTGGTTCTCATCATCAACGAGACTTGGTCTCGTTGTCTTTGAAAACTTTGTTTCTTTGGGTTGAACCTTCTGCCTTTTCTATTCAGTTTCTTGAATCTTCTTATCATAAGGGCGAGCTCCTCATCATCCATATCATCTTCAAATCTGCATCATCGAATCATCATTTGATTTTAGTGCAATAGATTTCTTACCTCTTGGATCTTCGTCTTCATTAATTCGTTCCACTTCGTAAGACTCGAAGAGTTCCAATTAGCTCGTCTACAGATAATGGCATGATTCTTTGCGTCTCTCTTATTGAAGTCTTTATATGATTCCAATCCTTGGAGAGACCACGCAGAAGCTTGTTCACCTTCATGGGATCAGAAATTTTTTGTCCTTGGTTCTCAAGACCATTGACAATATCTCGTAAAACGACTAAACATGTCGATTATAGATTCTCCTGGTTTCATTTTGAAGGCTTCATATTGACCGAGGAGAATATTGATTCTAGTCTCCTTCACTCGATCTGTTCCTTCATAGGTGATATGTAATCTATCCCATACTTCTTTTGCTGTAACACAAGAAGATATTCTGTTATATTCAGTTGGAGACAAAGCACAATATAAAGAGTAAATTGCTTTTGCATCGAGTGCTTGTCTCTTGTTTATTTCTTCCCGAGGCATTCCACCGGCTTCAACAGTTTCTTTTCCTCTTTCGTAGACTCGATGCAACAGCGAGTGATTCCTCTTTCCACAACATCCCATTCCGAGGATCCTTGGATCGTAGGAAAGCTTTCATCTTATTCTTCCGGATGTTGTAATCCTTTCCGTCAAAGTAGGGAGGTCTGGTATTGCTTTGCCCCTCCATCGATCTGGTGCTAGCATACTAGCCATGGATCTTTTACTCAAGTAAAACACTTCAAACAAAGTAAGAACACGGGCTCTGATACCAATTGATATTACTAGTATGAGTACCTAGAGGGGGGGAATAGGTATACAAAAATTTCTCGAAGCTTGCACGATATTTAAACAGTTAATGATTCAATCGCAAGAGTTAAATATCAATCGAGAGACTGAGTAAGGGAAAGAGAGAATTGAACACTCGGTTTATAGTGGTTCGGCTTGATCCAAGCCTACGTCCACTCTTCTGCACTGACAGCCGATTGGCTGGATTCCACTATAATCAAAGAGCTGTTACAGTGTTGATCTTCCTTGAATTCTAGGTGTAGATGATCTACCACACTCGCTCAAGGTGTCACCAAATACAAACACTCTCTTTTACAATTTCGCTCGAACAGTCTCAAATAACAATCAAGGATCTTCGTTTCTCGGAATTTTTCTATCGATCACACTCTCAAAACAACTAGAACGTCTTCTTTTTATACTCCTTTATGCCATCATAGCCGTTGGCACTTACCAAAGGAATTCCTCCAATCTACCCGTTGGACGGAATCAATCAAGAAGATCATCCGAGCTATTTAAGGAATCGATGATAGCCCATCAATCCCGTTCGCCCATACAATCGGGATCTTGGTTTCCATGAATAGAACATTCCAAGATTATTTCGTCGACCATCGGATCTTCAATCGCTCTTAGACAAGAATGAAAGAATCCGAAATGATTATCCAACCAAAGAAACTATTCCGTAGAGAATAGGATCGAATCCTCAACCATATACCTTGGCTTTGGATTTCCTTCGTTGCTGGATTAGAAAAACTGTCAGTGAGAATAGACTTAAGTCTTGAGTCTTGAGTCTTAAGTCTTGAGTCTTGAGTCTTAAGTCTTAAGTCTTGAGTCTTGAGTCTTGGGTCTTGGGTCTCGAGAGAACAAAGTCTTCAGACTTTAAACTGACGGTCTCCGAACATCCAGACTTAGACTGAAAGAAACGTTTTGTCAGCTTCAAAATATTCTGGAAAGATTTCTCCAACATGTATTTGTATTCCCAACTATGTGGGCGACGCTTGACGATTCTGGACACCTCCAATCAGTTTGAGGAAATATAAAGGATGTCCTTGAATCGGTCCAAGCTATTAAAGCTAGCATCGTTATTCATGGGATTGGAAATCGTTCCGTCTCAAAAGAATTGGGGGAGACAGTGATCTACTTGTGTGGCTAAGTCCCTGTAATTTCAGTTTTTCTAGTTAAATCCTTCTTATCCTAACACAAAACATCTAGTCAGGTCCTTCGAGTACAAACTACAGCAAATCCAACTGACCTGGCCGTAAAAAGAAGCCGAAAAGTAGCGTGAATTAATTATTAATTACGTGGACACTCACCAAGGCATTGTAGATAGTGAATGAATTTAATTCTTTTTAATTTTAATTTTTATGCTCCGACTAATTCACTATCCACAGTGAGTTTTTACATAAGTAATATTTAATCCACACCACACTACGGGGTCTTTTGATTGCTGGATTTGGTCGAATCTTACGTCGGGAGTATTTGATTAGAAAAATTGAAAAGTTTAAGAATAATAATTGGAAAAATGATGGACATACAAGGACGAAAGAAATTTTTTTATTGACAAAACGAGAAATGTAATTTTTTGTCTTTTATTTATTTATTTTTAGAGAGAGAGAGAGAGAGAGAGAGAGAGAGAGAGAGAGAGAGAGAGAGAGAGCAGCCTTAATAAAGCACGTGTGCAAAACATTTTGACCAGATGGTTAAATGGGTGCAATGGGCTAAAGTCCAATAAACAGAGTCTAATAACCGGCACGTCTAATAAACAGAGTCTACTGGATCCATGTGCATAGAATTATTGGGGTGGCGGGGGAGTGTTATTTACACGAAGGTCAACCATTTCTGCTTGTGGATTTCCATTTTCTTAGGAGTTTATTCCTCCATGGCCCGCTCGCATTCGTTTGTCTTGTTCTTCAAGCTCTGCGAGACCAGAACCTGACAATTAGCTTCAACAGCGCCTGCCAACACGCCACCATGATAATATCGTTGCTCCGGCGAAACACCTTCTTAACTCTTCCGATAGATGACCAACCGGTCCACAATAAGGGAAATGATCAGCCATTATAAAAAGCCTGAGCTTCTTCATCTTTTTGAATGAGTCTGGCATTCAAGATCAAGTCTTTTACATCAACCTTGTCTAGTTTAATGCCTTCAATGGCATTCGTTCCCTGTAAGAGTGAAACAAAAATAATTTCACATGTCAAAAAACAAGCCTAACTCTAATAATGATGTTTAAATGTGTATTAAAACCGTGTTAGGGTAAAAACCTCTATAACACAAGCAGCATTCATCTTATGAGGCAAGGATAGATTAGAGGATTTATATTGGGTTACGCAACCGTTGGTTCGACAATAAACACCGTCACTTTAAAGAGAAAATTGACAAAGCATAAAATAAAGATCCCAAACCCTAATTTCTTCCTCAAAACCCTAATTGGCAAAAGTAAAAAGTGGCATATGTGTATCTCGTGGTCATGCAAAAAAAAAAAAAAAAAAAAAAAAAAAACTATTTTACATCTCATGTAAATGCGAAGTCCACAAAAGAAGAAATACATGTGTTCTCAAATTAATTTTTCTTTAGGACATGCTTAAACTTTTTGTGACATCCCGATTTTTCTCAATTTTATTTTCAGTCAATTGAGTCGGGCAATTCATCTGTGCATGTAGTTCGTCTCTCAGAATTGGCCACTTACAAGAGAACTAGTTTATTGAGTGAAGTAATTAAGGAATTTTACCGCGTCAGACTTGGGGACTGATCACCCTCGGGTCGGATGCAAGAAAACTTCCCCAAAAGCTACTCAGTAGATTAGGCGCGCTAAAATCGCACCAGAGTGAAATTAACCGTGAAATTGAAATCGAATTTTGAATTTGGAAGTCAAAGGGTGTCGCAAATCTTATTAGGAACATTGGATTAATTCATGGACTTTAATTTGGACTCAATTAGAAGAGAATTGATGGAAATTGAAGTAATTGAATGTACAAGAACTTGGACCCCGGCGGGAAATGAAATTGAACCTATTGGAAGATGTTATGGAGGATTTGAATTAGTGGAGAGTGACATCATCAGGTGATGTCATGGTGGAGGCCAAATTTAAGGAAAGCCTGACAAGTGTCACAAGCCAATTGGCTCACCAAAAGTGGGGGTGTCACATCAAGCTCTTCTTCTTCAACCTTGGAACCGGTTGGGAGGGGAAGAAGAAAGAAACTAGCGCCGGACACCCCTTCGCTCGAGCCGCTCGCACGCCCGCTTGGCCGTTCGCCTTCGCCGTTCTCCGCCGTCGCACGCCGTCGCCGTCGCCGCTCGTCCGCGTGCGAAGCCTCGCGTGTGCGCTTGTCGTGTCCCCGTCGCGCCATCTTCACTTCATCCGCTGCTGGTCGCCGTCCGCCGAAGCTCCCGTCACCGCCGTTCGTCCGCTCAAGCCTCCACCGGTTGTTGCACAAGCTGTTGCCAGTTTTCCTCCGCCGTTTCTCCGTCCGTTTAGCCGCCGTTCCGCCACCCTCCAAGCTCGGTTAGTTGCTGGAAAAACCAGCAAGAACCAGCTCCTTTTAAGCTCGGTTTGGCTCCCTTTTGGTCCTCATTTGGTGTTGATCCGTGTAGGTTTGTCGTCCGCGTCGTCGTGCTCTTCGCCGGAGACTCGTCGGAAAGCGATTCCGGTGAGTTTACCTCACTAATCCGCGATTAGCGAGTTAATGATGCCTTAAGTAGGTTTAGCTTAAGTTGATTGAGATTAGGTGGTTAGATTGGTTTAATTAGTTATGGATTATATTAAAGTGATTAATTAAGGTAAAGTGTGTTTAGTTTAATGGTTAAGTATGTTTATTTTAAAATAAACCTTGATGTGACTTAAAGGAGTTTATTTATGATTTAAATAAATGCTTCGAAATTGTTGGATTATTTAATAATATATCATATTCCGAAATTTATTAAAATATTATTTATAAAAAAAAAACTCGAAAAATTTATTTTGACCCTAGTTACTCAGAATTTCGTGCCGGTCGTTGCTGTGCTTGTAGAATTTGAAATTCATGATTGGTTGTGGCGAATTGAGTGTAATTTCGATTTATGAGGATTCTTTATAAAATCCTAAATGTGGAAATTGAGGGGCGATTGGCCGTGAATTACCACCTATTAGAGGTTGTGCCTGATGAGGCAGTGAATTACCACCTATTAGAGGTCGTGCCTGATGAGGCCATGAATTACCACCTATTAGAGGTCGTGCCTGATGAGGCCGTGAATTACCACCTATTAGAGGTCGTGCCTAATGAGGCCGTGAACTACCACCTGATTACAGGTCGTGCCGAGTGGGGCCGTGATTGCCGCTGGTTATTAAACCTTCATATAGGGTTGGAATTGGGAGCAGTAATTGATTTGCTAAAATGACACGTAATCGGCCGAGTCGATTGATCACTGAGACGATCCACGTGATTGAATTGTCTTGATGATGTGATTATGCCTTTGTTGTTGGGTTATTAGAATTGCACGTGGTTGAATTATATAAACTGTGCTAACCTGCAGATGAAGGCTAAGGCGAGGTAAGTCTTCTTGATGTCGCGGCTAAGCTACTCTGGGGCGTATTTACTTTCTAATAGGGGTTTAGGAGGGGTGAACTTGCTGAGACAAAGTCTCATCCCGGTTTGGGGAAAAATATTACAGGACCGTAGATGGCGAGACTCCCGGAGATGAGTGGCCTGCCGACGGAGATTGACCAGACGACAGAGAGTGCTCCTGACCCTGGGAGTCCTTGGGTCTATCAGTTGGTTAGGACCCTCATCTGGGTCAAGGTGAACGTGCATGACAGAGTACCGTACATGTTTAGGGCTTGGTTTCGTTGCGGAGCCGATGGCGTTAGGGTTGGCCCTCTGGATAGCATGGATATTCCACCGGCGGTGATGAACGCCATTTTTGGTGAAGGCGTGGCGGATCTTCCTACTGGTGGAGTGATCAACGCCTCGCCCCCGGCCTCTTGGGTGACAGATCCTGAGGATGTGGGATGGTCGAATGGGGCTGACCAGTAGTCCTAGGGCTGTTGATTTTCTTTTGGTGGACTGATCCATGTTATGTAGACTGACCCCTTTTTGATGCACATAAACTCTGACCTATTTTTGGTGCATATAGTCTCCGGATCCTGTTGATGTATGTAAGCCCTGGATTGGCAATGATGTATGGAAGTATGCTTGTTTGATTTTCAATTGATTCTTCCTGTTGTCCTATCCCGTACGTTTTTGTCAGGGGTTTCTTAACACGTTCCGTATGCACATAATAATTTAAAAAAAAATTGGGGTCGGTGACACTACCTGGGAATGTCGCATTTACATGACCATGGTGGGTTGTTTCACGTGTCTCGGGGTTCGGGGCGTGAAAACCCAGTTTAAGTGGTATCAGAGCATGGTCTGTGTATGGAGTGATAAGGTGCGATGAGTCATGGGATAGTTAGTAGGAAAGGCTTTTGATATCCTAATGCATGTGGTTGTTAGTTGTTTGTTAGCTTGGTTGGAAGGTTACTCAAATTCTAATATGACATTGGAATTCGCCAATAGGCGAGTGACCGAGAGCCGAGAGCTGCTAGGAAGAGAGCAGTAGGCCCCGTGTTTCGGGGTGGGTCTTCGTTGAGGGGTGGTGCCTGTGGTGCCCTGAGAGGAGCGCAGGCCGAGACCAGTGCAGGTGGTGCAGCTTTGCCGCCAGATGGTACATCAGCCCCAGAGGATCCGAGATTTATTGGGATCATGCAGATGCTTGAGGCAATGGGAGACAGGATGGATCAGCAAGCCGCTGCTATCGCCACCGCGTTGAACACCGCCAATGCCGCCAATGCCACTGCTACTGCCGCCGCAGCTGCCGCCGCACCGGTTGTCGAACCAGAAGAGGAACCCGATGAAATTCCACCTGAGGATGTACAGAAGTTGGTACAGCACTTTCTGAGGTTGAATCCACCAACGTTCACGGGGGCAGGAGATCCCGAAGCTGCGGCCTTATGGATCCTGGAGTTAGAGAATGCCTTTGAGTTACTGTTGTGCACTGAAGCAGAAAAGGTCGTCCTGGCAGCCTATTAATTGAGAGGGATCGCAGCTACCTGGTGGAAGACTAACAAAAGAATAGTATTCCCTGAAGGTGTGGTTCCAGAGTGGAATGCTTTTCTTGAAGCTTTCAATGAAAAGTACTTTTCTGATTGTGCCAGAGAGGTGAAGATGGCAGAGTTTCAGCGCCTTCGTTAAGGTACCATGTCAGTTGATCAGTATGAAGCGAAGTTCGCCAAACTGTCGCAGTATGCCCATGAGTTGGTCCAGCGACCGTTAGACCGAGCTAGAAGGTTTAGAGATGGGTTCCGACCGGAGGTGAGGAGCTTGTTGGTACCCCTAGACCTGAAGGAGTACAATGACCTCTACAGGCGGGCACAACTGATTGAGAAAGATCAGAATGAGAGAGTAGCCGCATCTGGGTCGCGATTTAATTCAAACATAAGTGATAATTGGTTTGGGAAGAGGCCGATGCCTGGAGGAAGGTACCCTGTTCCACCCAACAGGAAGGATGGAGTGGGGAAGTCGTCATCGAGCTACAATGAAGCATGTCGCCTGTGTGGGAGGCGACATAGCTCAGCCCCGTGCCCTCTTAGGACGGGTGCCTGCTTTGATGTGGCTAGCAGGGTCACCGTGTTAGGGAGTGTCCCAGGAGACTTGCGAGGCAGCCTCAGTTGCCACCGCCGCCACCGCTTGGCTAGAACAGAGGATTCGCACCGCAAATCATGCCGCCGGGTGGATCGAACCGACCTCCAGCTCAGGGAAGGACTTATGCGCTCACCAGAGGACAGGCGGAGGATGCGCCTAATGTGGTCACAGGTATGGTCTTGCTGAACGACTAACCTTCTTATGCTTTATTTGATCCTGGAGCTTCGCATTCATTTATAGTTGAAAGATTTGTTAAATTGGTAGAATTAATCCCTGAATTGTTGGAGTCTGTGGTTAGTATATCTACTCCGTTGAAAGATAAAGTGTTGGCTACAGTAGGTTGCCTTGATTGCAAGTTAGTGATTGGTGAGCGAGAGGGGAGGATAGACTTGATAGTCCTAGCCATGTATGATTTTGATGTGATAATTGGCATGGACTAGCTCACCAAGCAACGAGCCAAGATTGACTGTTATCGCAAGGCGATTCAGTTTAACCCATTGAAGGGTGAGAGTTTCGAATTCATTGGGAGTCGAGGAGGACCCTCGATTTCCTTAATCTCATCGATCGAGGCAACTCGCTTGCTAGACAAGGGTTGCCAAGGTTACCTAGCGACTGTCGTGGACGTGACAATAGAGGAGTCGAAAATAGAAGACATTCCAGTGGTGCAAGAGTTCCCAGAAATGTTCCCGAAAGAATTACCGGGTCTGCCGCCGGAAAGAGAGATAGAGTTTGTAATTGAGTTAGCTCTAGGGACCGAGCTTATCTCCAAGGCTCCTTACCGAATGGCCTTATCAGAGCTTAAGGAACTAAAGGTGCAAATGCAAGAGTTGTTGGATAAAGGATTTATACGTCCGAGTGCATCACCTTGGGGAGCACTGGTGTTGTTTGTGAAGAAAAAGGATGGTTCCTTACGCTTGTGCATCGACTACCGACAGCTCAACCAGGTGACGATTAAGAACAAGTATCCATTGCCGAGGATCGATGACTTGTTTGATCAACTTCAGGGAGTGTTGATATTTTCTAAGATCGACTTGAGAACGGGGTATCATCAGCTAAGAATTAAGAAGGAAGATATACCGAAGTCGGCATTTCGCACTCGATACGGCCATTACGAGTTTACTGTGATGCCATTTGGGTTAACGAACGCCCCGGCCGCTTTCATGGATCTAATGAACCGGGTGTTCAGAGAGTATTTAGATCAGTTCGTAATTGTCTTCATTGACGACATCCTGGTGTATTCAAGGAACTCTGAGGATCATGAAAGGCACTTAAGAATAGTGCTTCAGACTTTGAGAGATCACGAGTTATACGCTAAGTTCAGTAAGTGCGAGTTTTGGCTAACTCGTGTGGCGTTCCTAGGTCATGTCATCTCTGGAGAAGGAATCTCAGTGGACCCCGCAAAGATTGAGGCAGTGATCAACTGGCCGAGACCGACGACAGTGACAGAAATCAGAAGTTTTCTGGGTTTAGCAGGGTATTACAGACGGTTTGTAGAAGGGTTTTCAAGGTTAGCATCGCCGATGACGAGACTTCTGAAGAAGGAAGAGAAATTTGTGTGAACGGATAAGTGCGAGAGTAGTTTCCAAGAGCTTAAGCATAAGCTAACTACCGCACCCGTGCTTACTATTCCATCCGGTCCAGGAGGGTTTGAGATCTATAATGATGCGTCATTCAAAGGATTGGGTTGCGTATTGATGCAGCATGGTAGGGTTGTTGCATATGCGTCCCGTCAGTTGAGACCTCACAAGTTGAATTACCCGACGCACGACTTGGAGCTTGCAGCAATCATCTTTGCCCTGAAGATTTGGAGGCATTATTTGTGCGGGGAAAGATTCCAGATCTTCACTGACCATCAGAGTCTCAAGTACTTATTCTCTCAGAAGGAGTTGAATATGAGACAGCGTCGATGGATGGAGCTCTTGAAAGACTATGACTGTGAGATTTTGTATCACCCTGAAAAGGCGAACAAGGTCGCCGATGCAATGAGTAGGAAGTCTTCAGTCGCTCAGATGGTACTCAAGGAATGGGGTCTAATTGAGAGAGCACGAGATTCAGATTTCAAGTTCGAGGTAGGCCACCTTTCGAACCTTGTGGCCACCCTTAGAATCGAGCCGGAAGTACAGGTCAGAATCAGAACGCTTCAGCAGACAGATCTAGGTGTTCAGAAAATCGTGCAAGAGGATACAGAGGAGAGAAAAGCTGACTTGCAGATTTCTGAAGATGGGACGTTGAGGTTCCAAGGACGGTTGATTGTGCCTGACGATGTGGAGCTTAGGGAGGAGATTTTATCAGAAGCACATCGTAGCAGTTACAGCATCCATCCGGGTAGTACCAAGATGTATCAAAATCTGCGTCAACACTACTGGTGGTGTGGCATGAAGGCGGATATTGCCAAGCATGTCGCCAAGTGTTTGACGTGTCAGCAGGTGAAAGCTCAGCATTGCAAACCGGGAGGACTTCTGCAACCTCTTGAGATCCCAGAGTGGAAATGGGAGCATATCACGATGGACTTCGTGACGGGACTACCGAGAAGCCAGAGAGGAAATGATTCGATTTGGGTAGTAGTTGATAGACTAACAAAATCGGCTCATTTCATTGCAGTTCGAAAGGACTCGAGTCTAGATAGACTCGCAGATTTGTATGTGCGTCAGATAGTTCGTATGCATGGAGTGCCGGTCACGATTACTTCAGACAGAGACCCGAGGTTCATCGCCGCTTTTTGGAAGAGCTTGCAATCTGCTTTAGGAACGAAGCTGCAGTACAGAACGGCCTATCACCCGCAGACGGATGGTCAGTCTGAGAGGACAATTCAGATTCTTGAGGACATGCTGCGAGCTTGCGTCTTGGACTTCAAAGGAAGTTGGGAGGAACAGCTTCATCTAGTCGAGTTTGCCTACAACAACAGTTATCAGCAGAGTATTTAGATGGCTCCTTTCGAAGCATTGTATGGCAGAGCGTGCAGAACGCCAGTGTGTTGGGATGAGGTCGGAGAAAGAAAGATCACCGGTCCATAATTAGTTCAGCAGTCAGTGGAGGCAGTTGCAGTTATCAAAGACAGACTAAAGACAGCTCAGAGTCGACAAAAAAGTTATGCCGATAAGCGTTGGAGGCCATTGGAATTCCAAGTTGGTGAGCACGTCTTCTTGAAGGTGTCACCGGTAAGAGGTACCTCCCGCTTTGGCAAAAAGGGGAAACTGAGTCCGAGATACGTAGGTCCCTTCGAGATTTTGGAAAGAATAGGGACTCTAGCGTATCGTCTCGCACTGCCACCAAAGTTGTCACAGGTGCACAATGTCTTTCACGTGTCGATGTTGAGGAGGTATGAACCTGACCTGACTCACGTTCTAAATTTCGAGGAATTAGATGTGGACGACAGGGTGTCGTACGTTGAAAGCCCAGTTCAGATTATGGATCGCAAGGAGCAAGTTCTGCGCACTAGGACCATCCCAATGGTCAAAGTGGTCTGGCAACACCATGGCATTGAAGGAGCAACTTGGGAGATTGAAGAGTCGATGAGAGAATTGTACCCCCACCTTTTTGAGCAAAGTGTGTAATGGTTTAAATTTCGAGGACGAAATTTTTATAAGAGGGGAAGAGTTGTGACATCCCAATTTTTCTCAATTTTATTTTCAGTCAATTGAGTCGGGCAATTCATCTATGCATGTAGTTCGTCTCTCAGAGTTGGCCACTTACGAGAGAACTAGTTTATTGAGTGAAGTAATTAAGGAATTTTACCGCGTCAGACTTGGGGATTGATCACCCTCGGGTCGGATGCAAGAAAACTTCCCCAAAAGCTACTCAGTAGATTAGGCGCGCTAAAATCGCATTAGAGTGAAATTAACCGTGAAATTGAAATCGAATTCTGAATTTGGAAGTCAAAGGGTGTCGCAAATCTTATTAGGAACATTTGATTAATTCATGGACTTTAATTTGGACTCAATTAGAAGAGAATTGATGGAAATTGAAGTAATTGAATGTACAAGAACTTGGACCCCGACGGAAAATGAAATTGAACCTATTGGAAGATGTTATGGAGGATTTGAATTAGTGGAGAGTGACATCATCAGGTGATGTCATGATGGAGGCCAAATTTAAGGAGAGCCTGACAAGTGTCACAAGCCAATTGGCTCACCAAAAGTGGGGGTGTCACATCAAGCTCTTCTTCTTCAACCTTGGAACCGGTTGGGAGGGGAAGAAGAAAGAAACCAGTGCCGGACACCCCTTCGCTCGAGCCGCTCGCACGCCCGCTTGGCCGTTTGCCTTCGCCGTTCTCCGCCGTCGCACGCCGTCGCCGTCGCCGCCCGTCCACGTACGAAGCCTCGCGTGCGCGCTCGTCGTGTCCCCGTCACGCCATCTTCACTTCGTCCGCTGCTGGTCGCCGTCCGCCGAAGCTCCCGTCACCGCCGTTCGTCCGCTCAAGCCTCCGCCGGTTGTTGCACAAGCTGTCGCCGGTTTTCCTCCGCCGTTTCTCCGTCCGTTCAGCCGCCGTTCCTCCACCCTCCAAGCACGGTTAGTTGCTGGAAAAACCAATAAGAACCAGCTCCTTTTAAGCTCGGTTTGGCTCCCTTTTGGTCCTCATTTGGTGTTGATCCGTGTAGGTTTGTCGCCGGCGTCGTCGTGCTCTTCGCCGGAGACTCGTCGGAAAGCGATTCCGGTGATTTTACCTCACTAATCCGCGATTAGCGAGTTAACGATGCCTTAAGTAGGTTTAGCTTAAGTTGATTGAGATTAGGTGGTTAGATTGGTTTAATTAATTATGGATTATATTAAAGTGATTAATTAAGGTAAAGTGTGTTTAGTTTAATGGTTAAGTATGTTTATTTTAAAATAAACCTTGATGTGACTTAAAGGAGTTTATTTATGATTTAAATAAATGCTTCGAAATTGTTGGATTATTTAATAATATATCATATTCCGAAATTCATTAAAATATTATTTATAAAAAAAAAACTCGAAAAATTTATTTTGACCCTAGTTACTCAGAATTTCGTGCCGGTCGTTGCTGTGCTTGTAGAATTTGAAATTGATGATTGGTTGTGGCGAATTGAGTGTGATTTCGATTTATGAGGATTCTTTATAAAATCTTAAATGTGGAAATTGAGGGGCGATTAGCCGTGAATTACCACCTATTAGAGGTCGTGCCTGATGAGGCCGTGAATTACCACCTATTACAGGTCGTGCCGAGTGGGGCCGTGATTGCCGCTGGTTATTAAACCTTCCTATAGGGTCGGAATTGGGAGCAGTAATTGATTTGCTAAAATGACACGTAATCGGCCGAGTCGATTGATCGCTGAGACGATCCACGTGATTGAATTGTCTTGATGATGTGATTATGCCTTTGTTGTTGGGTTATTAGAATTGCACGTGGTTGAATTATATAAACTGTGCTAACCTGCAGATGAAGGCTAAGGCGAGGTAAGTCTTCTTGATGTCGCGGCTAAGCTACTCTGGGGCGTATTTACTTTCTAATAGGGGTTTAGGAGGGGTGAACTTGCCGAGACAACGTCTCATCCCAGTTTGGGGAAAAATATTACAGGACCGTAGATGGCGAGACCCCCGGAGATGAGTGGCCTGCCGACGGAGATTGACCAGACGACAGAGAGTGCTCCTGACCCTGGGAGTCCTTGGGTCTATCAGTTGGTTAGGACCCTCATCTGGGTCCAGGTGAATGTGCATGACAGAGTACCGTACATGTTTAGGGCTTGGTTTCGTTGCGGAGCCGATGGCGTTAGGGTTGGCCCTCTGGATAGCATGGATATTCCACCGGCGGTGATGAACGCCATTTTGGGTGAAGGCGTGGCGGATCTTCCTACTGGTGGAGTGATCAACGCCTCGCCCCCGGCCTCTTGGGTGACAGATCCTGAGGATGTGGGATCGTCGAATGGGGCTAACCAGTAGTCCTAGGGCTGTTGATTTTCTTTTGGCGGACTGATCCATGTTATGTAGACTGACCCCTTTTTGATGCACATAAACTCTGACCCATTTTTGGTGTATATAGTCTCCGGATCCTGTTGATGTATGTAAGCCCTGGATTGGCAATGATGTATGGAAGTATGCTTGTTTGATTTTGAATTGATTCTTCCTGCTGTCCTATCCCGTACGTTTTTGTCAGAGGTTTCTTAACATGTTCCATATGCGCATAATAATTTAAAAAAAAAAAAAAAAAAAATTGGGGTCGGCGACACTACTCCGGGAATGTCGCATTTACATGACCATGGTGGGTTTTTTCACGTGTCTCGGGGTTCGGGGCATGACACTTTTATCGAGTTTTGCATAAGCACTTGTAGAGCATCTTCATGACGCCATATTCTACTTCGTTTGCTAGGATTTTCAGGGCACTCTTGAATTACAATTCGTCTACCCATTTCTTGAAGAAAATCATGCATCCATATTTTGTTATTTTCATCAATGTATATGAGCGACTTTTGAACCAAAATCTCAATCCCACTATCAACATGGATGTCACAATGGTCTAGGGACTTGATGATCTCTTCTTTGTCATATCTATTAAGAAAACATGCGATGTTGAGAAAGATTGTCCTCTCATTGGCCTCTAAGCCATCAATGACAATCCTCAGTATTTCATGAACATTTCCATGAGGAATTTCTTTTAGTCGATCAAAAGCTCCTTGCCATTCTTTGATGCTTTTGCCATTCAAGAAAGAACCCATCACTATTAGTACCAAAGGAAGCCCTTTGGAAAAACTAGTGAAGCAATTTGAGAGCATCTTATAATCATTTTTGGGATATCTTTTTTGGAATGCATTCCAACTGAAAAGCTCGAGAGCTTGATCATCATTCAATAACTTTACTTTATAGATTTTCCCACATAGACCAATTAATGTTTCTTCATGTCGAGGTATCAAAACGATTCTACTTCCCAAGCCAATGTTTATAGCCTCGATCAAGTGACTCAGCGGCTCCAACAACCCTTCAATATCATCAAACACCGACAAAACCCTCTTGTTTTGAAACTTACTCCTCATGAAGTTTATTATTTCATGAGTATCAGCACCAAACTCCAAAACTCCATTGCTGAGAATGTCACCAAAAAGTGTCTCTTGCATTTTGACGAGGCCCTCTTGGCTCGATAGATCTTTCACATTAGTGAGAATGCAACTCCGATCGAATTGATCTGCGATTCGATCATATAAAGCTCTCACAAGTGTCGACTTCCCTATTCCGCTAGTCCCAGAAATACCCATGATTTGGACCTCTTCAACCTCTAATTGGAGTAAGGAGTACAAAGCTTGTACTTGAGAATCTAACCCAACTAGATGGAAAGCAGGCGGGTTCGTTTGTGAACAACTCAGTTTTCTTGAGATTTTCTCCACAACCTGTATCGAAGGACGAGGTGCAATTTGGCCAGCACCAAGTCCCCGACCTGAAACTCCACATGCCGTCGCTTTTTGTCGGCCCATTTCTTTGTGCGTCTCGCGGCCCTGTCCAGACACGCTCGGGCCAAGTCAGCCTGCTCACCCCACTCCTTGGCGAGCTTATATGCGGACGGGCTGCTCCCTCGGTAGCCCGAGGCAATTGCGCTTGGGGTGAGCGGCTGCTGCCCGGTCACGATCTCGAATGGACTCTGGTTCGTGGACTCGCTTCGCTGCAAGTTATAAGAAAATTGGGCCACATCGATCAACCGTGCCCAATTCACTTGCGTATTGCTCACGTAGTGCCGAAGGTAGATCTCCAGCAACCCATTCACCCGCTCGGTCTGTCCGTCGGTCTGCGGATGCATGCTGGTGGAAAGGTTGAGGCTCGTCCCCAGCAATTTGAAGAGCTCGGACCAAAATCGACCGGTGAATCGAGGGTCGCGATCGCTCACGATCGTGCGCGGAACGCCCCAATATTTGACGACGTGCTTGAGGAACAGTTTGGCAGCTTCCTCGGCTGGGCATTCTTTTGTCGTCGGCACGAACGTCGCGTATTTGGAGAGGCGATCTACCACGACCATGAGGGTCCGACATCCTTCGGACTTGGGCAAATTCACAATGAAGTCCAGGGAGACGCTCTCCCATGGACGTTCCGGGATAGGCAACGGCTCAAGGAGCCCCGCGGGGGACCGTTGCTCTATCTTGTCTTGTTGGCAGACGAGGCACGTCCGCACATACGTTTCTACATCGTCCCGCATGTGCGGCCAGTAAAATTGATCTTCCACAAGGGCCATGGTGCGGTGGATTCCCGGATGTCCCGCCCATTTGGAGTCGTGGCATTCTTTTAGGACTTCCTTCCGAAGTTTCCCATGGAGCGGTACATAGAGTCGCCGTCCTTTGGTGTAGAGGAGGTCATCCTCGAGCCAAAATCTCCTCGTCAAGCCCTCTTGGGCGTATCGAAGGAGGGCTTGGGCTGTTTGATCATGCTTCAGCCCCTCCTTGACATGCAGAGCTCCTCTTTACCGCTAATGGTAGTTTTCATCGGTCTCACCCTGTTTTAAACCCTAAATTACAGATTTCGTCCTCTTGCTTTCTGCGATGTTCGCAGTTCTCGTCTCACTTCCTCTTTCCGCTCTTCCTCGGTCTCGGCCCTCATCCTTGGGCTCGTCATCTTTCACCTTTATCTTGCGAAATTCTCTTCCCACGTTCCATTTCACCAAAGTATGAATCTTTCGTCGCCCCATCTTTCGTTGTCGTTTGCAGCCTACGTTTCACCGAACACTATGATCTCCAATTGTCAACCATCTTAGTCTGTCCTTCCTTCGTTGTATTGTCAGCCATCCCCTTTACATGTAGGTTTTTTTTCCTCACCTCGGCATTTTGTATTACCAGTTACTCATGGAGCCACATGATCCGGATGAGTCATCTCGCCTCGCTGCCCTGTGCAATAGATTGGGTAATTTATGGTCTGAAGAGGAAATTGATGTTTGGGAGGAATTGCCGTCCCAGGATAAACTTGAAGAATGCCACAGAACTCTAGTTGGTAAGATATTCACCAATTCCACAGTTAATTTACAAGCATTCCAATCTACTATGAGGATTGCTTGGCGTACAGAACAGGTAGAAATTTCTCAACAGGATATGGGTATCTATGTGGCCAAGTTCAAGCTGGAAAGTGATCAAACGAGGGTTGAAAATGGAGGCCCCTGGCGATTTTCTACAAACTTGGTGCTATTTAAACCTTGGAAACCAAATACTCCTCTTCACAAGTACGATTTTTCAAAATGTGCTTTATGGATTCAAGTCTTTGGTCTCCCCCTAGAGTGGTCCACTGCTCCGTTGATAAACAAGGCAGTTAAACGAGTTGGGCGGGTGATGGAAGTAAGAGTTGATAATCAGGATGGACTTACCTCGAAAGTAGGTCATGCTAGGGTAGAGTTTAACCTCAACGATCCTTTGAAACCAGGCCAATTGCTTCGGCTAGATGGTAAAGCCTTTTGGCTGGACTTCCGGTATGAACGGCTCCCCCACTTTTGTTATTCATGCGGCAGGTTAGGCCATTATGCAATGTACTGTCAAAATATACCGTTTAATGAAGCCAAGATGGCAGGTAAAGAAAAGATGGCCTTTGGTCAGTGGCTACATGCTGAAGTAAAAGAGAATAGTCCATACTGGCGAGCCTTCTATGAAGACGGGTCTACATCCGTTGACCCTGATGATGTTATCCCAGAAACTCCACCTTTCAGGACGCCTACTGCTCTTGCTTTGCCATCTGCAGCTAATATTGAAAAGGTAGTTCATCTGGAAGGCATACACGAAAAGAGAACAGTAACTACTGATATGATCCCCCTTTCCTCAAAAATGAAAGGAGTTCAAAATTTACCCCTGGGAAAGAAATCCAGTGGTTCTATCCTCGCTGTGGATACCGAAGCCGAAATGCAGCAACTGACCCCTATTGTGGAAGCAAGAGATACTTTGTCCCGCCCCTTGCCAGCTATTACAGAAAGTGCTTTGATTCCAGCACCTGTTCGGGATCAAGGGCATCGACATAAACTAGGAGCAGCAGTCAATAAGAAGAAAGCCAACCCATCTTACCTTCCTACTAAAACAGGGACAGCAAAGAAACTTAAAAGGTATAATCCCTACGATCTATCTTCTCATGCATCTGAGCAAATTGATGACACTCAATTACTTGAAACTCCTGTCATGATGGCTGATGAAGTCAGTATCTGGGCTGAGGTGGCTTGCCCGAAAAAGCCACCGGTTGCAAAATGAAGATCCTATCCTGGAACTGTCAGGGTCTTGGCTCTCCCCTGACGGTTCAAGCATTAACAGCCCTAGTGGCTAAAGAGAAGCCGGATGTTATCTTTTTGATGGAGACCAAGAACAGAGAGCTGGTTCTTTCAAGAATTCAGCGGAAGCTGCGTTTTGTTAACTCTTATACTACTAGCCCTGTAGGCTCAGCTGGAGGTCTGGCTATGTTTTGGCATTCTCATGTTTCTATACAAGTGGAAATAGCTACTCCAGACTTTTTTGATACTATTTGTTCTGAGACGGGAAGGGGAATTACCATGCGATTGACATGTATACATGCTCCAGCGACTCCTTATTTGCGCCGACCTTTATGGACTGCTCTCAGACGCCTAGCTTTCATCAATTCTTTACCCTGGGTTTGCGTAGGAGACTTCAACGAAATAGCCTACCAGTGGGAGAAGTTTGGTAAGAGACTTCATGATGCTTCGCGAATGCAAACCTTTAGAGAAGTATTACATGATTGTGCATTAATGGACATTGAAAACAAAGGATGCGCTTTTACCTGGTCCAACAATCGCGAAGGGGATGAATTGGTTAAGGAGCGGTTGGATCGAGTTCTGTGTACCTGGAACTGGCGGCTAACCTTTTCTGAGGCTGAAGTCTTCGCTTTCCCAGCTGTCGGATCAGATCATAGTCCTTTGATGATTAACACTGAAGGCCAGCAGCGCCGTAAAGGTAAGATCTTCAAATTCGAAGCTTACTGGTTGCAACATCAGTCTTGTCGGACAGTTATTCAGGAGGCCTGGTCATTAGCTCGGGCAAAGGGATATAACCTGTCTAAAGTATTAAAACAGGTTAGTTGGGCTCTGTTGCGATGGAGTAAAGTCAGTTTTCCTAAAGCAAATGAACAGATTGCGACAATTCAACAGCAACTTCAAACAATTACAAATCAGACACATGATTCTCATGACAAGCAGTTAGTTCAGCAGTTGAAAGACAAGCTCCACGATGCTTGGCAGCAGGAGGAACAGTATTGGGCATCGAGGTCTAGGATTAACTGGCTCCGGTGGGGTGATAGGAATACTAGGTTCTTTCATGCCACCACTATTCAACGCAGAAATAGAAACAGAATTAGGGTGCTGCTCGATGAAGACCAACGATGGGTTACTAATGATCGGACTCTCAAGCAAATGACGATGGATTTCTTTTCAACGCTTTATAAATCAGAAGGAGTTCGTGACTATGGACCGCTTCTTGATAAATGTGCATGTGTTGTCACAAATGATATGAATATGCAACTCATTTCAGAAATTACCCGAGAGGAAGTAAAAATAGCCGTTTTTCAACTAGGAAAGAATCAGGCCCCAGGCCCGGATGGCTTCAACGGTCTCTTTTACCATCATCATTGGGATATATTAGAAGATGAGGTTTTCTTCTCGGTTCAACAATTCTTTCGATCGGGTTCTATGCCACCGGAGCTAAACCGAACCTCTCTTACTCTTATTCCAAAAGTCCCGAATCCAGACAGCCTAGATCAGTATAGACCCATCAGTCTTTGTAACTTTGCATATAAGATCATATCCAAAGTGATTGCTAACCGACTAAAACCCCTCCTACCCGACATCATTTCTACCGAGCAAAGCGCATTTTTCAGCGGTCGCCAAATACAAGACAATATCCTAATAGTGCAAGAGGTACTACATCAGCTCAAAACCAGGAATCGCAAGCGAAAATTTCAGGCAGTTGTAAAAATGGACATGAAGAAAGCGTACGACCGACTCGAATGGGATTTTATACATGACTACTTACTCAGGTTAGGCTTCCATTCTACTTGGGTTAAGTGGATTATGCAATGCATCACTACTGTTTCAATTAGTGTTAAATTTAATGGGGAACAGTTAGAGTATTTCCACCCCACGCGAGGAATTCGGCAAGGAGATCCTTTATCTCCCTATCTGTTTATTCTTATGGCAAACATGTTGACTACTCTCATCCATCAAGCTGTACAAATGGGAAACCTTAAGGGTATCCAACTAAATAGGTGGTGTCCTACATTGACTCACTTGTTTTATGCTGATGATGCTATCTTCTTTCTTCATGGGTCAATACAGGAATGCCAAGAACTATCTAATATTCTAAATCAGTATTGTCATGCAACGGGACAAGCTATAAATAGAAATAAGTCGGGTATTTTCTTTAGTAAAGGCTGCCCTGACCGACTTAAAGACAATTTAGCCCAGGAAATCAGATTACCTATGCTAGCAAACACTGGGAAATATCTTGGTATCCCATCTGATTGGGGACGTTCTAAACGAGACATGTTTGCATGGATACTAGGCCGAGTTAATAGCAAGCTTGACGGATGGAAGGAAAATCTTATCTCTAAGGGGGGAAAGGAAATCCTTATTAAGAGTGTTGTTCAGGCCATCCCACATTACGCTATGTCCATTTTTAAGATACCTATTTCGCTTTGCCACTCTATTGAAAAAAAGATTGCTCGTTTTTGGTGGCAAAATGACAGCCGGAAATCTAGAATCCATTGGAAACATTGGGAGGTTCTGAAAACTGCGAAGAAGATAGGAGGTCTAGGATTTCGAGACCTAGTGGCTTTCAATAGAGCTATGTTAGGTAAACAGGCATGGCGTCTAATTCAGAATCCTACTTCTTTATGGGCCACTCTCTTCAAAGGTCTGTACTTTCATTCTCAAGACTTTTTAACAGCTTCCAAAGGTACTAGATCTTCCTGGGGTTGGCAGAGTATTCTAATGGGAAGGGATTCCATTTCCTCAAAGCTTCAGTGGTCGGTAGGGAATGGTATGCACATTAGGATTCGAGAAGATCGTTGGCTTCCTAAAGGCAGAATAGGCGGAACTGCTGCTGATCAAGAACCTGAAAGAGTTGCTGCTTTAATTGATTCAGAAACTAAGCGATGGGATCTATCTTTACTGGAACGTTTTTATGATGCGGAAACTATTGCAAAAATTCTTAAGCTACCGATCAGGCCGGAATATACAATTGACAAGGTTATCTGGCCGTGCACTGTTCAAGGAGTGTTCACTGTAAAAAGTGCCTATAATGTTCTAAGACAGGAGGGTTCTATTCCTATAGTTAACAGAGCTTCTTCCTCATATCACCCGCCACAGCAACTATGGAACATCATATGGAAGATCCAGATTGCCCCTAAAATAAAATTTTTCCTCTGGTCACTTTGGCAGAACGCATTGCCCACAAAAGAAAATCTATATCGCAGGAAAATTAGTGTTTCTCCCATCTGTTCCCTCTGTTCATCCAAGACACCTGAATCTATCGAGCATTTATTTTTATGCTGCCCCTGGACTTCACAGGTATGGTCTCATCCTCAAGTCAGAGTTTCTACTCAACAAACAGCAATTCATCGCATAGAGGAATGGTTTAATGAACTGTCTATAAAAAACCAGACTGTACCTGGAATGGAGCTGATCGCCACCCTGCTATGGCAGATATGGAAATCTCGTAATCGCTTCATCTTTGTTCAACAGAGACCCGATCCCTTTCAGGTTGTTGCCCGCTCTCTTGACCAGGTTCGAACGGCCGTTGTAGCCGCAGCTTCTGTCCCCGGCATCGTGTCAAACCGTCGGCGTCCCGATCTCAGTACCCTATGGAGGCCTCCAGATCCGGGCGCTTTAAAGATCAACATCGACGGGGCTTATCAACCAGGAAGCATTATAGGATCAGTCGCTTACATTTGCCGCGACCACACCGGTAATTTGATTGAAGGCTTCACGAAGATCGTACCTGCAGATTCGGCATTGAAGGTCGAGGCGGAAGCCCTGAATATCACTCTGCATCATTTGATCAACACCAACGAAAATAGGGTTTCTTTCATCGAATCTGATTGTCTTCTCCTCGTTGAAGCGGTTCGGAAAACGGATGCATCTCCATGGGAGATCAGACCCTTGATTACCGAAGCTGTTGCTTTCCTCTCGCGTCTTCCCCGTCTGTGTGTTCAATTTTGCCCTAGAAAGGCTAATTCAGTGGCAGATTGGGCCGCGAAGGCCTGCAACATGGGCTCTTTATCTGACACTTGGGCTTCGTCCCCTCCTGCTCCCTTGTTAGCTTTATTAGCTTCGGATAGTCGTCTAGCAGGTTGTAATTTTCGGTTCAGCTAATGCAATGTTTCTTTCCGTCCAAAAAAAAAAAAAAACTTCAAGTCTGCAAAATGTCAACAAATAAAGGTGTGATTGTGGTGATTCGTGCAAGTAAAACTAATCTAATTTAATATCCAACATCAAATATAATAGAAGTGGAATGTCAGAAGTTGACATGTGCTCTCATAGTAGGGGCACATCCCCCCCCCTCTCTTCATGTTTGATTTCCCTTCTCATCTTTTTGAATTAAAAAAAAAAAAAAACTCTTTTTTCTACTTTTCAGTTAATTGGAAATGACACGTATCTTTATTTTGCATGTCACACCTTTTTTTCAAAATATTGACTATGCTTTTGTTGAAAAATTCAAGTTACTCATAAGAATAAAATATTCAAACATGCCTCCCTCCACTTTTAACATAAAGCATTTTAATCAAACATCCCAATATTACATGTGTCGCCATTTCAACTAATCAATAAAAATTCATGTTAATCATGATGAAACGTTTTAGTGTTAGTGTAATGACATGGTCATGTCAACTGAAATATGACTTAAGTCTCAAGATTCTATCTATTCAACAAATAAAACACAGAAAAATAACTGCTTTTCGTCAGAATTAGTATAGCCAGCATGGAAAAGAAGATGAATGACTAGTAGCCACTTCGGAAAAGAATATGCGATGACTGGACAGTCATAACCATTCACCGATGCGAACTTCATCTCATGTTTATCTAAATTTCTAAATAAGTACACATATAAAAAGTTCACCTATGGAACAATTAAGTTTACTTCAAGAGTTATTTCCTCTGAATATCAATATGGTTATGTGTAGTGAGAAGTTTACAAAACATTTAGTCATATTCCGACACTAACTTAGACATTCCACAGTGGAGAGTCTTGACGGCGAAGAGAAGGGTTGCATCACAGCTAGGGTTTAACCAGTAATAGCTATGGAAGATCTGGACTTGCCCATTTTCGTTCTCTAAAATATAAACGAAAGAAAACATGGTACTTCTGATAACCTCCTATAAGGAAAAGAAGCTCATAGCTTTGGAATTCACCAACCTGTATGCTTTCAACAACGGGACTAAGTGAGGGAAATGATGCATGAAGGAAATGGGCAGCGGGGAAGATCATTGGTCTCTAGAGATTTCTTCATGCTTGAGGGAAGAAGTGAGCATAATCAACTTGTTCGTTTGTTCAGTTATCAAAACCAACTTATGAAATGAGGGTTACAACTGGCAAAAAAGGGACATCCATCAATTTACTTTTTCTTTTCCTTTAACGTTTAACAAGGCTGTCTATCGTTTTATGTAGCTGAACACTTCTAATTTGCTAAATATGGAGGAAATCAGCATATGCTGAAACATATGCTCAGGGGGTAAAATCTAATAAATGCTAAGAGAAAAAAAAAAGTTGTTTATAGAAGGTAACAGAAGGCGTCAAGGAGTGTAACTTCACCAATTATAATAGCACAAAATGTCGTTTTTTTTTTTTCTTGCAAGCTGTAAAAATCAAGAATATCTGAAAAGATATTCAGTATCGATGTTAAATCTCTTTGATGAGCCGAACATTGAGTGGAGTCCTATTCTTGGAAAGTTCCTTACCTAGTAAAAGGATTCCGAATATATTCATATATTCCTACTGCCATGGACCAAAGATGGGACTTTAAGGGCAAGTTTTGTTGTTTCATGGACAAAATTAGTAACTTCCCTTACCATTCCTCTCAAGAAAACACGTGAGAAACTTAAAATTAGTAACTTCCCTTAGCATTCGTCTCAAGAAAACACGTGAGAAACTTAGTACCTATTTCCAAGAGACCAACCGGTGAGATTGCCAGCTTTTTGGAGAGCGTCTCTCCACTTGCGGACCTTGTCAGCATTCTCCTGCCCGAAACCCCTTTCGCTTTGGCCAATTTGCTTGAATGATCCGGACTGCTCACGCAACTCTTTGGGGTCAACGTCCACAAAAATGATGAACACCAGCTGGCCTTTCTTTTCCTTGCACTCGAGGATCATATCCAACTCGTCCAAGCACCATGGCGAGGAGGCGAAGGTCTGAGAGATCACCACGATGGCGCTCCTCGACCGCTCAATCACTTCGTTGATTGCTGGTGTGATCTCTAGTCCTCTTTCTAGACTGCTGTCTACAAAGGCCCTTATCTTGTTTCGCTCGAGAGCATCGTGGAGATGGCTCACAAAGTTGCGTGTGTCATCCTGTTTATAACTGATGAATATATCGTGAACCCAGCATGGGATGGAGGAGGGGGGCAAGAAGAGTTGTGACCTGCCTGTGAGGCTATGCTTGAGAGAAGAGAAGTGGGGTGGAAAGAGAGAGGGCAAACTGATGGGAGGGGATTGCAATTGGAGTTGTGATGTTCTCTTTTTTAGGAGGCTTGGATACGATGGAGGAGGATTAAAAGGAGGGAAAAGCTTGCTCTTCATTTGGCCAAATTTGATCATCATCTTACTAGAATTCGCCATTCAAACACGATCGAAGTAGAGAAAGAACGTACTGCTCTCTTGACCTATTTAAAATAGAAATACAAATTCTGAGCTCTCTCTCTCTCTCTCTCTCTCTCTCTCTCTCTCTCTCACTCACTGCTTTTGTCCATTTTCTCGAACTTGACGTGTCACAGCACTGTCCCTACAAATTGTAATACTATTCCGTGAGATACGGCAATGTGTTTCCCCTTTTCTTAGAAATGGGAACCGCACGTGTGTGCAGCTACTGATAGAATCTCCCGCGAATCAAAGCAGAAACCGCGTTCCATTTTGGGTCTTGGGGCCCAAGTTATACCGCCCCACCATTTTCTTCCACCTTCAATTTTGAATCTTGAGGATACTTTTGCCCTAAATTACCTAGAGAGATTAGTTGATGAAGGATGAAAGATATTAATTATGGTTGTTAATAAAACATTCCTCAGTAGTATTTGGAAAAAGTAGAGTCTTAGTCTTCTAAGTTTAAGCATTCTTGTAATTTAGTCCTCTAGCATTCATTTCATACAATCAAGTTCTCTTTTTCAGTTTGTGCAATTTTGGTCCTCTAAGTTTTGTAATTTTCTTGATTTTTGTTATCAATTCCTCACCGGCAAAAACTAATCCTATCGAGTTAGCATTCCTTTCTTTATTTTTCTTAGTTTGGCTTTTGATCATTTGCTACTCATTTAACACCACGTTAATAATGCCAATCACTACCACACTAATTTGATGATTTTGTCAGAGTGGTTAATAAAAGGACATGATATAATATATCAAAAAAGTTTGAGCACTGAATTGGACAAAATAAAACTTAGAGAACTAAATTGCATAAATTGAGAATGGGGGAGGACTTGATTGAACAAAATAAAAGTTAGAGGGCCAAATTACACAAAGTCTGAGAATTAAAGGACTAAAATTGTACTTAAACCTAGATTTTTTTTAAGCGATATATACAATCAACACTTGGAAAAAAAATTCAAATTGTTGATTTTCATCAAGATAGATGAAAGGAGTTGAAACTTGAAATTGTCTTGGATCTCACTAGTAAACTAAGAATATCCTGAATTTTAACTAGACAACAAAAGATCGAATTTTTATGATCACAGGGTTACCTCTTCATTCCTTAAAAGACAAAGTGTCGGAAAGGAACGCGAGCCCCATGTGAAGAAAGGATCTGGAATATACGATTGGGACGGACCTTTCGGTTATATCATTTTTATATTTTAAAAGAAGGAACCTTTTTTTATCACGACAGTGGAAGCCTATTTGATAATCCTGAATGCTGAAAATTAAAAAATTAAGCTTGTTTAAAAATCTTAACTAACAATAATTTAAAAGATTTAATTAAGTAAAAAGATCACTCGATGGTGTAAGTAAGGATTGGATTACTAATTAATACATTACGTAGAAAAAGTAATTGATGTCAGGTAGAATTAACATCCATATTGCCAAATATATCCCCAACGATCACACTTCTATGTATGGCAAGAAATTAATAATATTCGGTCATCAATTTTCAGTTATTATTTAACAACTTTTAATTTTCTATTTCAAGCATTTAAAATTTTCAACACCTTTCAGTGACTAAGATTTCAATTTCATTAAAAGAGTGCCCTAAGAGAAGTGTGTTTAGCATGGTAGATTGGTCAAAATTAAATTCACTCACTCACACTTCTCGGAGGAAGAAGAGACTCAAAGGGAGAACTTAAAGGGGAATGTCTCTTATTTGTACACACACATCAAATGCTCAATGACATAGACTTAATGTGGGCTAATTGCACCAGCATGAAATCTGACTTTAGACAATTGGTAAAACAAACCAAAACTCAAGGTATGTACGATTCAAGAAAAATTCTATGTTGAAGGAAAATGTGTCACTTGAAATTCATTTTCAAGGAAAGTAATTGGCTATCCCTTATATGGTTTGAGCAAGAAATTGAGAGGGGAGTATTTTTCCGGTATATGGATTTTACTTTTGAATATATTTTTCCTAAGGATGGATTGTGTAATGCTACTCAACTATATCAAGAAGATTTTTCATTATGAAATGAAATATGAATCCATAAATTTACAATTGTCGGAATCGAGGACATCAAGTTGTTGTAGCTTATAATGCAACCTAGAGAGAGAGTGAATAGGGTAATTTATAAAAAACTTAATTTTTTTTGTAAAATAAGACAAGTTAAGTTTAATATATGCATAACCAATTTGATGTATGCAGAAATATTAAATGCAAGATGCTTCTAATAGATACAATATAAAATAAGTAGAAAGATAGAAGATGATGCACCCAGATCTTATGATTGTTGAACTTATGACTAAGCTTACATCCACTCTCCTATACTATTAGCTACCAACACCTTAAATTCCACTAGGTAATCTCTTGAGTGGCTGCAACTTAACATGTGTTGCTTCTTCCCGAAGTTGATAAATCATACTATCAATAATTTAGCACTGCTAAAACATTTTTACACACCTCAAATGCCAAATTCAACAGCAACATCTCCAAAAGAAGTAATTCACAAGTAACAGAAATTTCTTAGAAAAGTACAGCCCAAGTGCCAAAACTTGGTACAGAGAGAGACTTAAGTGTTAAAAGTTAGGAATGTAACACTTAAGTACCATCTCCGATGAACCCTACTGGAAATCCTACGTGATAATTTTTTATTATTTTTTTCGTTTATGTGGCTCGCTGGAATGCTAACTCAACGAACAAAGGAAAAAATGACGTCGTTTTTAAGCGGATTCAAATGTTAATATAAAAATTAATTAAATTAAATTATAAAAATAAATAATTCTTATTTTTATAAAATAATTTTAAAAAAATTTTAAAAAAGGGGGGGAGGGGGAGAGGAGGCGGCCGCCGAGGGCTAAGCCCTTGCCGCCGCCACTGCCTCGTTACCGTCGCCAGGAAGGGCCGGCGACGGTGGGGGGAGCGTCGGCCGGGGTCGCCGGCCCCCGACTAATTGGCAGCGAGGGCCCGCGAGCCCTCATTGGATTTGGGCAAGGCCCGCGAGCCCTTGCCACCGATCGGCCTAGGGCCAGCAACCTCGGTCGACCTCCCTCCTCCGTCGCCGGCCCTTTTTGGTGGCGGCGAGGAGGCGGTGGCGGCGAGGGCTCAATCATCTCCCTCCCCTCCTTTTTTTTTTTAATATTTGAATTTGTATTTTTAAATGTTTTAAATTAAATTTAGTTTTAAATTAAATTTAATTAATCTTTATATTAAATTTTTACAACGTCGAGACAAAACGACATCGTTTTTGCATTTTTTAGCCACATTAGCGTGCAAGACGACGTTGTTTTTTTTTTTTTTTGGTAAATGCAAGAATATATTGATAAGCTTAGGATAAATGTACACAAACGGCACCAAAACTTACACTCTAAAGGCGAACAAAAGAGTGGAAGGGAGCCGCGCAAAAGCCACAAAGGGCAAGGACAGAAAGAGTGCAAACAACAGACACAGCCCAGCCACCAGATTCAGCAACCATCCCTCCATGGACGAAGCCCAGAACATCCGTGCTGGAGACAACTGAGCAGGATCAAAGGATAGAAACCCCTAAGGGTTAAGTGAAGATAATTGGGTCAAGATCCCAACCCCTCTGAAGACGCCGATTCCTTGGAGTGTCAGGGACATCCTTGTAGGTAATTGCTTTTTATTTAACCATCTTTATCAAATGGCTCTTCAAAGCGGGAATATCAAGAGATTCCCCTCGGAAAATCATAGCATTTCTCTTCTTCCAAATTAGATAGCAAAGAGCTCCAAAGGAATAGCGGGAAAGACTATGAAAGAAGTCCTTACCAGCAAGGAATTTCATAGCCCAAGCAAGGTTTTCCGCCCAAGTGCCGTTCCTCCACGGCAAATTGCACCTAGTTGCCCAAAAGTAAATAATGGTATTTGAAATATTGCAATCAAAGTTCAAATGGTTAGTCGAGTATGGCTGAGTATTACAAAACGTGCAAACCGAGTAATCAATCCTTCCATATGAGAGAAGAAGTGACTGCGTTGGCAAGCGGTTTTTAGTAATAAGCCACAAAAGGAATTGAAACCGAGGGGCTAAATCCTTATCCCACACAAAAGAAGTCCAAGGTGCTTTGGCTTTAGAAGCTCTGATGACGTTCCAAGCAGAAGCTATGGAGAAGGCCCCCGAAGAATCTTGACGCCACACAAAACGATCGCTATCAACCGAAAGAGGAGGAAGCGAGAAACCACAATTCTCCAACCGCAATTTACAGGATCTTCCAGCATAAGAATATAAAGAAGCCACAGTCGCCTTCACAGGAACGTCGGGGTCCAACAAAAATTGTCACGTCAGCATTTTGGTTGGATTGGCATTTAAGTGATTCATTTTGCTCCGATTTTGGCACTTAAATATCACTTTCCTAACTTTTGGCACTTAAATGTCCATTCGTGTCAAGTTTTGGCATTTCAGGTGTCCGTACCTCAAAATTTCTCTCATAATAAGAATGTCACTATATCATTTTTTTATAACTTTCTTAGTTTGCTGACGCGTGTCTCCTTCAGCATGCGTTGGCTCTCTTATATAGTCTTTGATCTCCTGACTAATCGTTCAAAAAATCTTTAAAAGGTCTAATTTGCCACTGGAATTGACGGACATAATCACCGCTAATCTGGTCACTTCTACAATCAAAAGTTCTTGGTAATGGTGAGATTTCTCCAATTAGAGTTAGTTATACTTGGTAATAGTCCACTCTACCAAATCAATAACAATCAATTAGATTCTGCTTCAATTATTCCTTCCGGAGTTTTAGGCATGAAGCTAGCGGTTATATCCTTTTGACCTGCGATATTAGCCAAAGGAATAACTGGCTCTTCCTATCGAGAATGTGTAAATCATGTGAAAAATATTTTTCTGTAATTGACATAGTGAGCTACTTCTCATGATTATACCCAAGCTTCCCGCCAGTAGTTGATTGACGAGCCGCTATTCATTTGGTCTTCCTTAGTTTTGAGAAAACCTGCCAATATACCTTAAAGTTGATAAAACAATTCATGGTTTCTTTCGTAGTTCTAGGCTTGAAGCTAGCAGTTGATTTCCTTTTGACCTATGATATTAGCCAAAGGAATATATAGGTCTTCCCATCCAGATTGTTTACATCATGCGAAAAATATCTTTTTGTAGTCGATATAGCGAGCTACTTCTCATGAGTATACCGAAGCTTCCTACCAGTAGTTGATTGACGAGTTGCTATCCATTTGGTCTTCCTTAGTGTTGAGATAACCTCCTAAATATTTTGAAGTTGACAAAAAAAAAAAAATTCATTGTATGTGCATAATAGGAACTTTGATGTACTAAGTGAAACGATTCAATGTGGCTAGAGGAACGTACGTGAATAAGTCTAGAGAAATGGGGAGTTCATAAAGACTTGGAGGTACCAACGTGAATAGCCTACGGGATTTACATCACCATCGTACTCAAAGTGCCTAATAAGAAGCGGTTGGAAATAAACGGAAAGTCGAATATGACAAAAGTTTGATATAAGCGAAACTTTGATATAATCGAGGATTGCGATATAATAGGATCTTGTCACGAGCTACAAGATTGAATCCCGAGATAAGTTATTTTATTTTTTCACAGCTTTCTAATATGATATGGATTCATATTTTAGAAGAAAGTAATTGACCATCAATTTCAAAGATTATATACACATAAGAAATCAATTATGCATGATGTTTGTAAAATTCTAAATGCAAACGAACATGTCAAACAAGTAATATAATAATAAAAAAGAATATCATCCCATAGAGATTGATGGTTAATAAACCAATTAAATATTAAAAATGAACTAATTCTAAAATTTATCTAATAGATCAAAATAGAATTGAGAATAAATTAAAATTAACAATCTTAGAAGCAAAATTTTGTAACTAAATGTAGTTAATCAATCAAATAAATATGTTAGAGTATCTAATTTCACCACAATCACTAGATATAAATTTTAGTTCATTACGACGTTATCAAACATGTAATAGTAGAATTTCCTAATTTATTTATTATCCTATCTCTAGGTATGGCAAACCTAATTAGTTATCAATCCACTACATCTCTATATGAATTTAAATAAACATAAGTATATTAAAATTTGTGAACTTTCATAATGAATCATTTAGACCACCTCATCACCGAAAGCCACACAAATAACATGATATGCCTCTATCCACATTTAGTTCATGGTCATATATTATAAGGAGTAATTACATATTATCATTTTTCAGTCTTATATATGCATATCAGATCATTCAAATGGCGGACAATGACTTAAAGCATTAAGTACAATAATATATAACTCACGTGAATGAAATCACATGCAAAACATAAAAAGCAAGAAATTCATATCATCATGGTTAGACTACATCATAGCCTTGACAAAAGAAAACTAGAATATAACAAAAGAAGAAACGAAAATATAAATCAAATCTAACATCATGATTCAAATAACAAGAATTTTGTCACACTTTTTGCCTTATCTTCAAAATACTTAAAAAAACTCCCAAAACAATGAAAATTATCTAAAACTAATAATCTAATAGACACATCCAAGACTTCTATCACGAGGCTATTGCTTATTTTTTGCTAAAATTAAATCACTAAATCCCTAATTTAGAATCCACCTTCTAAGACTTCCTAATTTGAATTCCTGAATCACCGAAGTTTTCATTTCCTTCTTTTTACTATTTTTCTATATTTTCTCCATGTCTTATTATACTGCATAAATAAGGAAAAATTGAATTAATAAAAGTAAATCCAAACATTTTCTCACAAATATTGTATTATTTGTTGCATAAAATAGATAAATAACTCTCTTTTTATAGAGTTAACACGTGATATCTTGGTTGATTGACAATTATCCTAAAGGAAAGATATTTTCCATAGCTAAGTTACTCTATTTGTGGAAACCAAAGATTTAATTGTTTGCACAATCTATGGAAACTCAAGATTGATTGACTTCAACGACTAAATTGAAATATTCAATAATTGTCCAACAATTAGCTTGGAGATGATCCTCATGGAAATTGTCCAATGGGAATATTGGATGTTAAGGAAAATCAAAGGAGATCAACAAGACACCAAGGAGAGAATACAAGTGATCAATAGTTCAAAATCCAAATTTCGAAAAAGCTTTATATCATATTCCAAATTTTGGAAAAGCTTTATATTATATTCTCTTTTGATAGCACTGAAATTATAATATTTCGAGAAGTGTTGGCACAATAATAATTTGTTTTTAGGTGTAAGAGAGTGTGACATACTTGCTTGAGTATAATCGGCAAATTCTACTATAACTACTCAAAGATTACTAGTAGAATCTAACTAGTAGGCTATTAATCTGGGAAAGTTGACTTAGGCTTATAATAAGTCGAACTACTATAAAACTCTGGCTGTATCATTTTCTATCTCTCTACTTATATTCATTATTGCCTTATAAAAGCACACCACTAATATAACTCGATCCTACTTATATCAATGCATTGTTTTTATTTATTATGCTTATATCAAATTTGACATTTTTAATTCCGTACTGTTTTGTTAGGTTTCTTGAAATTACCTATTCACTTCCCTTTAGGTTGCACTATTAGCCAACAACAATTGATATCAAAGCAAGGCACTCATTATTTTGAACTATTTACTTCTTGAGTTCACAATCAATTCTGGCTAGTGTGATTGGACCATGAATTATTAAAGGATAGAGTAACACCATACCTCTCTACTTTGATGGCAAAGATTATGATATCTTGAATGAGAAAATGAAAGCACATATCCTTTGATGTGGGAAGTTGTCCAAAATGGAGTGAATGTCGCAACATCAAGCCAAAATGTTGCTACTGTCGCTACAGAGGAGTTAAGGAAATCAAATCAAACAAGAGTTCTAGCTTAGCCAACCATCACTCCACAAGAATTAGCTAAACGAGAAGCACTTGATGTTAAAGCATTATAATCTTTATATTGTGCATTATCTCTTGCTGAATATAACCTTGTTTCTTCATGTGAAACAACAAAATAAATATGAGACAAATTACCTATGACCTTTGAAGGAACTAACAGAGTTAAGGCGACTAAGACAATCATTCTCTTTGGTAGATAGTAACCCATCATAACAAAACTAAATGAAAGTATCACTAAAATGTTCAACAGATTCACCTAAGTCATCAATGGACTAGCTTATCAAGGGAAGACTTACACCCCTGTTGAGAAAGTGAATAAACTTTTGTGAGCACTCTCAAAAGAATGGAATAACATAAAGGCATCTATTTGAAAGACACAACGGATCATGCCTCTTTCACTTGATGAGTTAATTGAAACTTGATTGGCATACAAGGCAAAACAAGTGAATAAATGATGATGATCCCAAAGGTGAAAAGTCGATTATTTTAAACTAACATTTGTGATACTAGTGAAACAAATTCTACAGTAAAAGAAGAAGACAAAGAAGTACTAGCCTTGATGGTGAAAAAATTTAGGAAATTGGCAAAAAAAGGAAAGAACTTCAAAGGGAAAAAGCAGTTCAAGCAATCTAAAGAGACAAAATCTTTGAAGAGGAAAGAAGAAGGTAAGGACATAATCTGCTTTGAATGCAAGAAACATGGGTATATTAAACTAGATTGTCCACTTCTGAAGAAAAGGAAAAGAATTTTGAGAAGGAGAGGGAGAAGAAGAAAAAGAAGAAGAAAGCCCTCAAAGCAGAGACCTGGAGTGACACTATGTGTTAGGACAATGATGAAGATGTATATGCTAACATTTGTCTAATGGCAGATTTAGAGAAACCAAGGTAAATTACCTTAAAATCCTTGATGAAGTGTTAGATTATATTGATGAATTATGTTTGAAATTTAAATTTACTCTCAAGAAAATCTTTGAGTTGAAGAAGGAAAATGAAAGGTTAAGGCAAAAAGATCTTTCCAAAGATAAAGATTGTTACTTTAAACAAGGAAGTTTTGGAAATCAAGGAAAAAGGAGATTTGCTTGAAAAAGAAAATGATTCTCTCAAAAATAAAATTTAAAATATTTCAAAAATAAAAATCTCTTGGTTTGAAAACTTTGCAACATATCTTTTCCATTCAAATTCCACATTACAACAAGTCCAAACTAGATTTTGAAAAGGAAGAGACGTCAAAATGATTTTATGAAGGTTGAAGAAAGATTGAGGCATCAACCTTCAAAATTCACTTACAAAATTCATTTAACAAAACATGTTGGCCAAGACTCCATCAAGTGCTCAAAGGAAACCATTCCAAGCAAGAATTCCCAAAAGTCTAGATACCAACTCAAAAGTTTATCTTGAGAATGGCATAGCCTTCTAACATGAAAGGGCCCAAGCAAATTTGGGAACCAAAGAAAAGCGTGGACTTTCTTTTATATTATAAGTACCCAAGAAGAAGACAAATGGTACTTGAATAGTGCATACTTAAGGCATATGACTAAAGATCCAAGCAAATTTATTTAGCTCGCCAAGCTCAATAGAGGAAATGTTTCATTTGGAGGCTTAAAGGAAAAGTCATTGATAAAGGAATTGAAGCAGAATGCCTTACTATCAGACGTTTCCTTGCTCAAAGGATTGAATTACAACCTAGTTAGCCTAAGTTAGTTGTGCAACATCGAGTTCAAGATAAGCTTCTAATAGGACAAGTGTTTTGGTATAAGGGACAACTCTCAAACCATTACCGAATGCAAACATGGCAATATCTATCTTCTAGATGTAAAATATGATGATATTAGGTGCCTTGTTTCTATCAAAGATGAATAGGATCTTTGGTACAAAAAAATGGGACACATTAGTGTCAAGTAGATTTCTGAAAATGAAGTAAAAGAAATTTCAGCTATATACTGCTTGCACACTAGGTAGACAAGCAAGAAGTTCATTTAAACCAATAGATCATCTTTCTCCTAACCGAGCTTAGCAATTGTTGCATATGGATATACTTAGGGCCAACGTGGAGTCATGGACTTGGTGGTAAGAAATATTGTTTGGTTATGGTGGATAATTATACCAAGTTCACTTAGGTGTTCTTTCTTGCTTATAAAAGCAAATTATTTCAATTTTTTTTTTCAAAATTTACAAATAAATTTCAAAATGAAAAAGGTTATATTATTTCTTGCATCAAAATAGATCATGGGGGAGAATTTGAAAATCAAAGTATGAGTTTTGTGATCAAAATGGCTTTCAACCCAAATTTTCATCTCTTTATACTTCATATCAAAATGGAGTTGTTGAAAGGAAAATTTGCTTCTTACAAGAAAAGGCAAGAAACCTTTTGATTGAAAGCAAAATCGCTTCATATTTTTTGGCAAAAGTTATTTCAACTGCATGTTACATTATTAATTGTGTATTTTTAAGACCGTTACATAAAAAAACCTCTTATGAGCTTTACGAATGTAAAAAAAAAAAAAAAAAAAAAAAAAACAAAGAATGCATATTTTTGTGTATGTGAATGCAAATGCTCTATTCTTAAGAATGCTAATGATCATCCTAACAAGATTGATGAGAAGTCAGATAAAGGAATATTCCTAGGTTATTCCACAACAAACAAAGCCTACAAAACCACCCACTACGGTGGCGTAGTTGGCTTGAGCTTTACGTCTCCCACAAAATGTGCCAAGTTCAAATCCCAGCGATGTTACTTGGTGACTTAACCTCTGGCGTGAGTGTGGTGGCCAGCTTGCGTCAGCCCCAAGTTCTTCTTGCCGGCTGTCGGCTTTCGGGGTTCCCTAGGTCATCAAAAAAAAAAAAAAAAGCCTACAAAGTTTTCAATAAAAACTCTTAGGAAGTGGACGTATCAATGAACGTGAAGTTCCAAAAAAGTCATATGTTAGTGGATATAAGCAATGAGCTTGGCTATACTCAAGTGCCCGATTATAATCAAGTACACAGATATACTCAAGAAGGCAAATATACTCAGGAATCTAGAATGAGAGCTAATATTAACTAGTCTGATTCTTCATATACAAATGGAGCCAATCATCAAAGCTAGGACAAAGACTGGAGATACAAAACTAGTCATCCAAAGGAGCAAGAACTTGGAAATCTAAATGAAACTATCAAAACTCTCAAACAAAAGCTGGACGGAAGTAATACAAGAAGAACGGCATAAAGACACTAAAACCAGTTTGTTTCTTTTTATTCAGATTGTTGTTCATCCTCTTTTTTCTTTATCCTCCATCTTGGCTGAATGCAGAAGCAAAAAAGCGAAGCCATCTTCTTCTTGCTTTATCCTCCATCATTCCTTGAAATTTCCTTCGAGCTTGGCATCTTCCAGATCTCAACCAAGATTGACAACAGTGAGCTCCGTTGTGCATCTACCTTGAGGCCTACATCTGGAGAGATTGAGCTATGTCGTTGCATTGAGCTCAAGCTCTAACTATGGCGGCTCGGGCTCCATCGTAGCATTGAGTTGCGTTGAAACTCTGAAAACGATTTGGGCGTTCTAATCTATATCTTTTAAACCCATCGTGCTCCATGAAATCGACTCGCAATTTCCTTTCTTCTATTCTCTTTTTTACCCTTATATAATACAACTAACGCATGAGTTTGTTATACATCAATCTGTTCTTGAAAATCAACTCAACTTGGAGTTCGTCGGGCATCTTAGCAAGTCCAAGTTGAGTATCTAGATCAAAACACAATGGACTAGAACCAAAACTTTTCTTAGAGATTGAAGGGGAAACCGTGAGAATGGGTTAAGGAAGATGGTGAATAGTGAACACAAAAGAAAAAAAGAAGTTCAGAAAATTATGCAAAATTACATCTTTTTAATTCAATTTGTCCATGTCAAATCACCAACTATATCACGTAGGATGGCTACCGTTGATTAGACTGCCCATATCAGTAAATTTGACAAAAAATAGTAAGTTGACTGCATTGGCAACTCATCAAAAAAATTAGCAATAAACTGGTCAAATTGAAAAGTTTTGAATTAAATTGATCATTGTACAATAAGTTCAAGATTTTTTGAATAATTTTCCCCATAAGTATTCATTCATATGCTTTCTCATATAAATTTTTGTTATGTTTTCATAGTTTGACTAGTGCGAGTCTATGACAATCGAGAGTTAGCGGCAAGATATTTATTGCCTCTAAGAACTTCATTCTTCTTCTTTTTCAGTGCACGTCCAAATTATAAAGTAATTCATCTAACAATACTTTTTATTCCATTATCTTCTCAAATACAATGAGCATATTAACAAAGCGACAAGTTATAGAACATCACTTTAATAAGGCAAAGTGTTAATCTTTTGAATCTGTTGGTTCTGTTACAAAATAGCATGTTGATTCCAGAAAAATAACGCTCCCAAACAATTCACTAGGCATAATATAATAATAAAAGAACAGAATCAGAAGAACATGCCAGAAAATTTGTTATCGAAGTTCACCCAAACCTGGGCTACGTCTCCGCGTAGAGGCACTCTGCAAATTCACTAGATTTCGAAAAGAGTTGGAATACAACGATGATCTTCTCTCAAGATTAGGGCATAAAGAGATTGAGAACCCTTGTAAAGAAAAAACTCACTTTTTTCTTCTCTCTTTTTCTTGTCTCTCTATTTCATTTTTCAGCGTCTTGATGGCTAGAGTCTTGTCATCGTTAATATAAAGGTATCACTTTTAACCTAAAAGCAAATCTGATAAAAAAGACAAAAGAAAAACTCCTAAAAACAAATATTTGATTTCATCTATAACAATCTCCCACTTGAAGACAAATATACCCAATCACCAAGCAACTTTGCATCCATCTTCTTCAAAAATAGTAGTTGAAGAACATTGTGCCTCTGTGATACTCCTCATCAATCAACATGGAGTAATACCAATGGTAGTAGTACAGAAAATATGCTTCTCTCTGTCTACTACCTTAGTCAACATGTCAGCTGGATTCTTCGAGCCATCAATTTTCTGTAACTTTAACTCATTATCTTTTAATACTGACCTGATAAAGTGATAACACTTCTTGATATGTCTAGTCCTTGAGTAATAAGCTGCATTTTTTGCTAAGTGCACTACACTTTGACTATCATTCTATAGTGTACTAACTGGTTGTTTTCAATATAGCTCCTCCATGTAATCTTGTAACCATATGATTTCCTTGGAAGCTTTTGTGATCGCCATGTATTTTGCCTCTGTCGTCAATAAAGCCACTACTTTTTGTAGTTGAGATACCAAACTCACTGCTGTACCTACAACTATAAAGACATATCTAGTGGTACTCTTACTACTATCTCGATCACCCGAATGATTTGCACCTACATAACTCTACAACTCTAGAGATGTACCACCATAACAAAGTAAGTAATTGGCCACCATAACAAAGTGAGTAATTGGAAGTACATGCTAGATATCTCAATATCCATTTCACTGCATTTCAATGCTCTCTGCCTAGGTTCTGCATATATCGACTTACAACTCCCACTGCTTGTGAGCTGGTCGAGCTAGCCGTGCTTAGTTTGGCCTTGTTGTTGTAGTTGTTGTGCCGCCTCTGCGGCTTTTGCATCTCGTCACCCTTCCACTTCTTTTGTTACTACACTTGGAGTGCAAGTTACTGGTGTCGAGATCTTTTTGTACATTTGGCTTTTCTTAATATATATCTTACCTTTACCAAAAAAAAAAAAACTCCCACTGCTTGTGCAATGTCTAGTCTCGTGCTTATCATGGCATACATCAAACTCCCCACTACTGATGCATATGGAACTACCGTCATCTCATCTTTCAAAACCTAAGTGCTCGGATACATATCCTTGGAAAGTTTGAAGTGACTCGATAGAGGAGTTGCAACCAGTTTTTCCTTGTCCATGTTAAATCTCTTTAACACCTACGACAACCATAATTTCTTATTTTTCTTGTCCTTGATGATTTTCATGCCTAAAAAATTCTTGGCATCTCCCAAGTTTTTCATAGCAAACTGTGATGATAACATCTTCTTCACTTATATAATTCTCTTCATATTGGAATTAGCCACCAGCATGTCATCTATATATAAAGAGAAATACACAATGTCATTATCATCATACTTGCGAAAATAAACAGAGTGATCAGACTCACAGTGTGCAAATCCTTTTTTTTTTTTTTTTTTGCATGAAACAATCAAATTTTAGGTACCATTGCCGCGGAGCTTGTTTCAAGCCATACAAGCTTTTCTTCAAGTGACATACCATGTGCTCTTTATCTTTGACTTCAAAACCTTTTGGTTATGCCATGTATAGTTCTTCATTTAAGTCACCGTGTAAAAACGTTGTTTTTACGTCTAACTGCTCAAGATGAAGATCCTCAACTGCAACTATACTCAACAAAACTCTAATTGATGTCATTTTCAATAGGTGAAAATATCTCGAAGTAGTCGATCCCTTCTTTTTTAGAAAAGCCCTTGACTATAAGTCTTGCCTTGTATCTAATACTACCATCTGCTTCATTCTTAACTCGTATACCCATTTGTTTAATAAAGCTTTTTTACCTGTGGGCAACTTGGTCAACTCTCAAGTTTTGTTATGAAGTAACGAGCTTATCTTGTCTTTCATAACACACTCCCACTGCAAGTGAGATGTGTCCACCTTTGCCTCATCATAAGTCTCCGGTTCTCTTGAATTTGTATATAAGACATGGCTCATAACAGTATTAGCTGATGGATCAAAAATTACCTTTGGCTTTCTCACACGTGTAGACCTCCTCAATATAGGTACTTCAAGGTCGTTAGTTTGCTCTGAATAACTGTGTTTCTCTTGAACTACCTCTTCACTGATAATAGGCTCATCTTGAACCTCTCTTTCAAGTGCACTTTGATCTACTAAAAACATCTTCACGGGCATTGTGTCTAATTCAACATATTCTGGTTCTACTACATTCTCATGCTTTATCTGACGATCCTTGTACATCTTTTCTTCATGGAATACCACATTCCGACTATGGATGACTTTGTTATTCTCATAATCCCAAAGCCCATAGCCATACTCGTCGTCACCGTATCTGATAAAGATGCATTTCTAGGACTTAGCATCAAGTTTTTTCCTATCCTCCCTATCAATCAAAGCATATGCAATACAACTAAATACCTTTAGATGTGAATAATTAATTTTTTTACCTGACCACCGTTCTTGTGGTATTTTTCCATCCAACGCACTAGATGGACTTCTGTTAACAAGATAAACAGATGCATCAACTGTGGCAGCCCATAAGTGTAGCAGGAGACCCGCATGTAGCCTCTTGCATCTTGCATGTTCTAGAATAATCCTGTTCATCATTTTAGCTACACCGTTTTCTTGAGGAGTTCTAGGAACAGTTTTTAACTCGTGTATGCCTTCTCGACTCAAATATTCTGCATATTCCTTACTCGTGTATTCACCACCATTATCAAACTTCAAAGTTTTAATCTAATGGCATAGACCCAAGTCTTCCTTGTCGCATCATCAATAAAGGTGACAAAATATCTCTTACCACCATAAGAGAGTTCTTGAGTAGGTCCCCATACATCAATATGAACCAACTCTAGCTTCTAGCCTTTATTTTGTCGCACATTCAATTGAAAACTAGCAATTTTTTGTTTTCCATAAATGCAACTCTCAAAAAAATCTAACTCAACTTTTTGCAAACTTAAAAGTAATTTCCTCGAGTGTAACTGCTTTACACCTTTTTTACCAAGATGTCTCAAATGATAATGCAAAAGAGTAAATAAATTACTTGTAGCTATTGTAGTTGCAACCACATCACTGATATTGTCTCCTTGGAGAAGGTAAAGAGTACCCGTATGCTTTCCCTTTGCTACTACTCTTACCACTGAGGTTATCTTCCACTCTCTGCATCCAAAGGTTATTACCAAACCTTCTTGGTCAAGTTTACTAGTTAAAATCAGATTTTTCTTTAATTCCGGAAGACGTCTAGTTTCACACAAAACTAGACGTCCTCCACCTGAGATGTTCACAGTCACAATTCATTTCCCAACAATGGGACACATGTGGCCGCTTTCCATAACCACTTGTCCGAAATCTCCATTGGCATAATCATCAACTATGTCTCTTTGCAAGGTGCAATGAAAAGAAGCACCGGAATCAATAAACCATTTATCTATTGTCAAGTCAAACCCTCTAGAAAAACACAAGTTATCTAGCAAAGATTCATCGCTAACCACATTAGCTCATTGATTCTCATCTTGCTGCTTCTTTTTGTAAGCTTCACATTGAAACCTCTAGTGTCTAGTTTTGTGGCAAAATCAATACTCATCTTTTGCAACCTGTCTCTTACCCCTTGATTGTGATCCGCCACGCCCGCTAAATTTTCCTCTACTTTTAATTCTTCCACGGTTCTCCACTCCGAGTGCCATTCAAGATGTAGATGCAAATGCAGAAAAATTATCTCCACTTGAGACTTTCCTTCGCATCTCTTGATCCATGATACTACTCACAACATCATCAAGAGTTAAATCATCCTTCATGGTGCTCGAAATTCCCTGCATTGCGGTATTGTAGCTTTCTGGAAGAAAACATAAAAATAATAAAGCTTGAAGTTTCATATCTAAATTTATGCCTGTGGATTCCAATTGACCCGTTACCTACGTGAAACTATTAATATGCTCTGCCATAGAACTTCTATCAAATAACTTCATGTTAACCAATTTCTTTAGCAAAAATACCTGGTTTGATATGGACGGCTTCTCATAAATATTCGTTAGAATATACATGGCTTCTTTTGCAGTTTTTACTTTCCCAATGTGGTACCCTGTCTTTTTTGTCAACCCTAGACGAATCACACTTAATGCCTTTCGATCAAGCATTTTCCATTAGGCTTCTGCTGTCAGATCCACTTCCGCCATCTTGGGTTTCCAACCCTCAAGTGATGTATAGAGATCTTTTTTATAAAGATAATCCTCTATTTGTAGTTTTCACCATCCGAAATCTTCCCCATCGAACTTATCGATTCTGATTTTATCTTCTGCCATCATGTTTGCTTTCAATCGAACGTCACCGAAAAACCCTCGATGTTCTCGATTAGCCACTGTAGGCCCTGATACCAGTTACGAAATCGCACGTCAATTCCAGAAAAATAACGTTTGCAAACAATTCACCAAGCAGAATATAATAATAAAAGAACATAATCAGAAGAACACGCTAGAAAATTTGTTATCGAAGTTCACCTAAACCTGGGCTACGTCTCCACGCAAAGGCACTCTGCGAATTTACTAAACTTCGAAAAAAGTTGGAATACAACGATGATCTTCTCTTAAGATCATGACACAAAAAGATTGAGAACCCTCGTAAAGAAAAAACTCACTTTTTTCTTCTCTCTTTTTCTTGTCTCTCTATTTCCTTTTTCAGCGTCTTGACGACTAGGGTCTTGACATCGCTAATATAAATGTATCACTTTTAACCTAAAAACAAATATGATAGAAAAGACAAAAAAAAAAAAAAAAACCCTAAAAACAAATATTTGGCTTCATCTATAACAGGTCCTCTATAAATTGTTTTCAAAAAACACTTGAATGAACACTTTACGCTAGATTTGATGTCAAGATTATTTCACTGGATTTGTAACGTAACAAATAAACATAATAGTTCTCATACAACGGATTTTCTTTGGCGGACGACCAAATATAACGTCTAGCATATCCTATCCAATTGGGTGCTTGATGATTGTAGATTAGGACCAGGATTAGAACTAAAAACTAACAAATATACTTTCAGTTGGGGAAATAGGTAGGGCACTTGGTGAATATGAGAATAACTACAGCAGAAAAGCGACCACCGAGAGTTGGTCGATGTGGCCACCACTTAAAGACGAGGTGGCTCTGAGCTTCCATTGACTAGAAGATTTCAATATGTTGCTAGTCTGACGGCTGTGAATTTGGTGGTGGTGTCGACTTCTCAAAACGAGAGGTAAAAGTCGAGAATTGCAGGCGATGGAGTCGAATAACATGCGTCCTTTGTGATCGACTTTGCTACTAGGACAATAACTTAAACAACCGTGGCTGATATGGCTTGCAATAGATGTGGCTGATGCGACTTGTGTGGCTATAGCGAGCGGAATAAGCTCGGCACTACTAAGCAAAGGTTATTATGTGAATACACATTTTCGCAACATCCAAAAATACATTTGATAAAAAGAAAACTTGACATGGTAAGGTATTGTGAACATCATAACCCAACCACCATGGCATTTACTCAGACAATAATACGGCACTCGAATGAACAATGTCGAGCAGCAGGGATGTATTTATTTTGCTACTGCGGTCCTTTACTAGATGCAATGGTGCATGGAGAGCCTATTTATAGTCTAAAATAGAGGAAATCAAATCAAAAATATATAATCAAAATAGATATAAAAAAATCAAAGAAAATATCCTAAATATCTTTCAAAGATATTTGAATATCCTAATATTACTAACAGTTCCAAAATTGAAGTATTCGGTAATATAATGCCAAAGGCTCTTAAGCTTTCGTAGTCTTTAAGGCCAATGCAACTCTAGATCAACATTGGCTTTCAGCATTCCAAAAAATGGTACTTCAAGGGTTTAATGAATATTTGTCATTTCAATTTTTCCATCACTAATATTTTCATGTGTATGTTGCGCTCGCTTTTCAATTGTCAATGGTCTCTCTCAAACACCATTCTCGTCGCCCCAATCTAGCTCGCCGAGAGTTGAGGGGTGAGGATCGAGGGTCGCGGGGCTGTCTCAAGTGACATCTACTAGGTCACGAATTTGTCTCAGATTGACGGTCTAGAGTCGCCAAGCATCCGACGAGAGTCGGCGAGGGCTGCCAACGCTCGCCTTTGGTCACCAGGTTGCCTTTAATCACCCGGTTGACGCTCGCCCTTGGTTCATGCGAGGTCACCGAATCCCAGCAGCCCTGCCCTCTCTCTCTCTTTTTTTTTTTTTTTTAACTTTTAAATTGCTTTACAAAAAATATACCGAAACCCAATTATTCAAAATGCTAGTTTTTTAGCAACTCACCTCGTATCTAAGAATTCTTTTCCCAAAAGCTATCTCAAATGAACGCAATGACCCCTCATGGTAATCGTGGGAGATAATTCCTCAACGAGTATTTCGTTGCAAGAGTGCAATAATTCTTGGTAGATTCCCAAAAGCTATCCCAAAAGCCAATTATATATTATTTTCTGGCTATTTAAATGACCTGCGTCGTATTGTACTTTAACTTTAAGCGGAATTTAGCTTCACTATGTCTCCATTGTTTTTTTTTTCGTTCTGTTCATTAGTTAAAAAACAGTGTTCGAAAGGGGGAGTCGCCGTCATTAAATTTAAGGTGTTAAATAATAAAATATTCATGTCCTAAAGGCATGCTTTACTTAAAAGACAGAGAGAAGTTCCAGAATGAATCTTCTTCTTCTTTTTTGTCGAATCTTTCGGGGGAGGTACGTCACCATTGAAAGATTTGATTTTGTTTGATACGCGTATCGGCAAAATTAATAATCTAAAATGTAACTTTTCTAAAAATGATCTACTTTATGATCTACAAAAACAAATAAGCGAAAAACATTTTTAACATTCTCAAGATTGTTTAAACATTTAATTATTATCAATAATGAAAATATTTTTCATTAATTAATTATTTTAAACAATATAAGTGATTATTTTAAAGAAAATATATTTTTGAATCATTCAATTTTGTGAAAGAAATCGAGTCTAAAAACTAACTGTGGAAACCACATATCTTGTCATGACACCCTTAATCTCTCATAATGAAAATAAATGTATTACCAAATTTTTCTCATATTAAATAAGCTACCATCGCATTTCCTCAAGGCTGCATCGGAGCTGCATCATGTCCTTGTCTCTGCATTGGCACTTTTTTATAAGAGGAAAAAGTTTAGCCTAGAGTTGAGGCCTAATCTAAAGTTGGTAGTATTTTATACGACAACAAAAATTTGAGCCAGATTGAGACTCATGCTAAAATTGGCACATTTAAAAGTAAGAGGCCGTATTTTTTTTTTATTTATAAAAAGTCTCTTTTTCTTTCTTTTATTTTATTTATTATTTTTTTCTTTCTTCCCTTTTTACTTTACCAGCCATAGGCATGGGTTTATTTATAAAAAAAAAAGGAGAAAATAATAATTATTATAAAAATTATCCACATGAACACTAAGTACCAACCGTGTTACATAGGATGGTTGGCATCAATCTGAATGCCAAGTCAGTAATTTTTATTTAAAATTAATCGGAAAGACTAAATTAAGAGATCGTTAATAATATTAAAATTAAATTGATTAACTGAAATGTTTATAATTAAATTGGCCATCGTATAATAAGTTTAGAAATTTTTAGATAACTTTTCCCAAACTTTAAAGTGTATCGATTAGTTTAGAAGACTGCTTGTAATAGATGAATAAGCTCAACAAGTCAATGAAAGAAACCCAAAGTCTCCTCATGTATCGTATTAAAAGACGCAGAATGGACGTATGGCGGCGCAATTGATCTCTTGAGTTCTTTTATTCTTTGGGAATTAGGTGACGATGAAAGTAACACGATCATTCCCTTCGGGTCCTGCAATTATTAGTCCCGTCTTTGAAAAATAAAATAAAATATTGCATGTTCTAGATGCTATTGAGATCATGCCGATCATGCAATCGCTAGTCCTATTCTTTAAATTGTTAATCGTTGTGAAATGATTCCATAACTTTTCCTTACTTGAAGAGATGATGTGTGAGTCATATCAATGCCATAAAAAAAATAAAAACGCCGACATGTCACAGATATAAAAATACATATATTCGGATACGATTATTGACTTGTATGTATTTCCTCAATTAAATAGCCACAAAAGTTCAATGCTCTTTGTGATGATTCCTTTGGAAAGTTAATCGGGAAGGAGTGACTTTAAGATTGCGCCTTTTGTCGACCACCATCTTATGAGTCAGTTATTTAATTAGCCCCCACATATCCATAAAGTTTAAAAAACAATTCTAAAATCATGGAGATGTAGCTTAATAGACAAACAAAATCCGCTTTAAATAATTCTTAGCATATATTTAAGAGTAAAAATATTACGTTGCTATTGGTGTCACGCCCCGAACCCCGAGCGCATGCACATCCCACTGCGGTCGATCAAATATGCGACATCCCAGGATACGTCGCCGACCCATTCATTTATTTACGCATGCGGAAGCGAAACAAATCCCCTGACAACATTTAACTTGGGATAGAAAAGCAGGCAATAAATCCTTTACCAAACACTCATTTACAACACATAGATTTAAATACAACTCTAGACTATCTACAAAATAGACTAGCTCGACAAAAGGGGAACTATTCTAAAACCAATTAGCAGGACACGTTCACCGATACTTCAATCTCCACCTTTCTAGACTTAGGGCTTCGGGCCCTCCACGACCGTCATCTAGGGACCTGAAATTTTAATCCCACAACCGGGATGAGACGATGTCTCAGCAAGTTCAACCCCCTAAACCCCTATTAGAAAGAAAATACGCCCCAGGTGACCTAGCCACATCACACATAAGGCTTACCTCGCATTAGTCTTCATCTGCAGGTTAGCACAGTTTATATAATTCAACCACGTGCAATTATAATAACCAAACAACTGCAGCACAATCACATCATCAGAACAATTCAACCACTTGGATCGTCTCAGCGATCAATCGACTCAGCCAATTACATGTCATTTTGGCAAATCAATCATTGCTCTTAATTACGGCCCTATAGGAAAGGTTTAACCACCAATGGCAATCACGGCTCCACTCGGCACGACCTTTAATTAGGTGGTCCATCACGGCCTCACTGGGCATGACCTCTCATAGTTGGTCCATCATGGCCTCACTGGGCACAACCTCTCATAGGTGGTCCATCACGGCCTCACTGGGCACGACCTCTAATAGGTGGTCAATCACGGCCCCATTAGGCACGACCTTCCTTAGGTGGTTCATCACGGCCCTATTAGGCACGACCTCTCATAGGTGGTCCATCACGGCCCTACTAGGCACGACCTCCAATATGTGGTTAATCACGGCCTCACTGGGCACGACCTCTAATAGGTGGTTAATCACGGCCAATCTCCCATTAATTTCAACACTTGGATTTTATAAAGAATCCTTATCTATCGCAATCACACTCAATTTGCCACAATTAATCATCAAACTCAAATTCTACATACACAGCAGCGATCGGCACGAAATTCTGAGAGTTTAGGGTCCCAACGAAATTTTTGAATTTTAATAAATAATTAATTTTATTCCGAAAATTCATTAAATAATAATATCCATAATTTTTCGCAATCCACACTCAATTTATAATATTCAACCATCAATTTCAAAATCCGAATACATAGCAGCGATCAAGACGAAATTTGAGCAACCGGGTCAAAAATAATTTTTCTGTTTTTTTTTATAATAATATTTTAATAATCTCGGATTATAATATAATATTATATTTTTCCAGAATTTCGAAGCACTTAAATAATTCGAAACTAAAATCATTTTATGTCACATCAAGGCTTAACTTTAAATAACTTATTTTAACCTTTAATTTAAACACACTTTAACATAAACCAACCTTTTAATCCAATGCATAATTAAATACACTAATCCACACACCTAAACTTACTTAATTTAAACTAAGCACACTTAGGGCATAATTAACCGTCTAATCAAGATTTAGTGAGCTAAACTCACCGGATTAGCGAGCCGAGCGGACCAAAACGACGGGGACGCCGAGGAGAACAACTTTCCTCAAAGCGGGCCGAGCATCCGGGCTCGGGAAGGCGACCAAAACGGGCCAAACGTCCGCTGCATACCCATTTTTCTCGGTTGCTGATCGGGGCCGAGAGGGAGCAGATCCGGCGCTAGTTCGGGCGGCCAAGGGCGGCGGAGGCAAGGCGAAGCTCCAGCGGGCTAAGGCGGGGGCGCACGGCGGCTCACGGTGGTTGATCCATGACCTAGGCTAGTCGGACAGCCTCCCAAACGTGAAGACGAGCGAGGACGACGACGAACGAGGGAAGAGCAGCGGCGCGAGCGGGCGAAGGAGAACCAGCGACGAGCTAGCTTCGGCGGCTTCGGCGGTTCCGGACGGCCGGCGACGGCTCCGGCGACGTGCGGCAACGGCCATGGCTGCTCGGTTCCTTCCTCCATTTTCTGGTCTTCGCACAGCAGAGATGGAGGGGGAAACCGATGAGAGAGGGAGGAGAGAAGATGTACGGCGGCTGGATGGGCGGAGCAACGACGGCGTGTGGCGGCGGTGAACGGCGGAGGCATGCGGCTTCTCCAACTTGATGGTTGCTGGGTTTTCAAAGAAGAAGGAGATGAAGAAGATGGAGATGGAGGAGTCGCACGGTAGAGAGGAAGAAGAGAGGGAGGAGAGAGAAGGAAGGAGAGAGAAGGGGAGCCATTTCATTTTCTTTTCCCTTTTCTTTTTCTCTTTTTCCCTCATCCAATCAAGGTGGCCCACCATGACCTAGGATGACCTCACAATCCACTCACCCAATCTTCCACAACATCTTCCAATGGGTCCATTTTATTTTTCCGCCGGGGTCCAATTCTTGTGCATGAAATTCTTCAATTATAATCAATCCACTTCCAATTGAGTCCAAATTGAAGTCCATAAAATTAATCCAATGTCACCACACTTCAATTCACATCTTCACTTGTCCGTAGAACCAACTTATGTCCCAAAAGCAAGACCAAATGCGAGTCTACTAATTTCTCGAGCTAAAATAGCCATTCTCAGATTTAATTTGCCAAAGAACTCTGATTGCATGAAAAATCTTCTAAAGATGAGTTAATATTCATAAAATGATTTGTGACACACCAGACTTCCAATTTCTGAATTCGATCTCAATTCCACGGTTAATTTCACTTTGGCACGATACTAGCGCGGCCCAACCTACTGGGTAGCCTTTAGAAATTTTCATGCATTTGACCTGTGGTTGATCATCTCAAGCCACAATGTACATCTTTGAAACATTGGCAACTTTCGGTTGTCGGGGTAATCTCAAGATTTCAAATACGAACACAAGGTACCCAATCGATAGAAAAGTCGGTTTAGTGCCGATCGACAAGAATTGTGCAATCCGGTGGAATCACCCACATTCGATCACATGCCTTTGTCGAGTCGACCTATCTCCGGTCTCTAATCGATTTTTATTTGTGCCGTAATGACCCTTGTAGATTCGCTCGGTCGAAAGGTCGCTTCCTGGCTAAATTCTCGAGTCTTATGCATGAGAATTTCTTAACGACTTCACCCGATAGACTAGTCTTCACATGAGTGGCCGACTCAAGGAAAAGAACTATATGCATGCAAACGAAATGCCCGTCTCAATTTATTGAAAATAGAATTGGAAAATCGGGATGTCACAATTGGAGTAATCATTTACCAAACTTTGCCCCCATATCAATTGCCTAAAAAATCACAAATTTCCAATTGAGTTTCAATCATGTCTAAAAGTTTTTGTTTTGTCCCATAAAAAGGTGTTAACTTTAGTTTGGATTCTAATTCCGATCCAAAATTTTTTGGGAAAATGTCACAAATGGTTTCTAGACTTCTACTTAATGTGCAATCTCGTCCCTGAGCTTTCGATTTGCTCAATTTGGTCCCTGAACTATCGATAAATGTCCAATCTAGTCCTTCTGTTTAAACCATTAAGTGATGACTGTTTTTTTTTTTTTTCCTTCTCTTTTCCCTCCACCGGCCATGGCGGAGGGAAGGGCGACCCTGGGCTGGCTAGGGCCGTCTTCGCCGGCGTCGGGCAAGGGCAGCCCTCAACTGGGTTGGGCGACCGACATCGGCAAGAGGTGCCCTCGCCAGATCTGGCGAGGGCTACCCTCTCTTGCGTCCAGCAAGGATGGCCCTTGTCAGTGTCGAGCGAGGACGGCCCTTGCTAGATCTGGCAAGGGCCGTTTGTAACATCCCGATTTTCCAATTCTATTTTCAATAAATTAATATGGGCATTTCGTTGGCACGCATATAATTCTTTTCCTTGAGTCGGCCACTCATGTGAAAACTAATTTATTAGGTGAAGTCGTTAAGAGATTCTAATGCATCAGACTCGAGAATTTGACCAAGAAGCGACCTTTCGACCGAGCTAATCTGCAAGGGTAATTATGGCATAATTAAAAATCGATTAGAGACCGGAGATAGGTCGACTCGACAGAGGCATGTGATCAAGTGTAGGTGATTCCACCAGATCGCACAATTCTTGTCGATCGGCACTAGACCGACGTTTCTGTCGATTGGGTACCTTGTGTCCGTATTTAAAACCTTGAGATTACCCCGACAACCGAGAGTCGCCAATGTGTCAAAGATGTACATTGTGGCTTGATCAACCACAAGTCGCATGTGCATTGTGTGACATTGCTTCCGGCTTTTCTATCCCATATTTTATTGTCAGGGTTTTATAATATGCTTATGCATGTGCATTAAAGAACTGATTGGGTCGGCGACTTAACCTGAGAACGTCGCATTTGAATGACCATGGTGGGATGTTGCGCGCCTGAGATTCGGGGCGTGACATCCCCGTTTAAGTGGTATCAGAGCATGGTTTGAGTATGGAGTGATAAGGTGCGATGAGTCATGGGATAGTTAGTAGGAAAGGCTTTTAATATGTTGATGCATGTGGTTGATAGCTATTTGGTAGTGTGTTTGTGGGGTCACTCAAATTCCAACCTGACGTTGGAATCGAAAAACAAGTGTCTATAAAGAGCCTATAGGATGAGTGACCAGGAGTGGAGAACTCCTTGGAGGAGGTCGATAGGACCTGTACCTCAGGGTAGGACGCTGACAAGAGTTGGTACCCGAGGTAGAGCGTAGGCTTAGACTAACGCGAGTGTAAGAGTACCGCCGCAAGTCGGTACTGAGAGTGTAGCAGCACCAAATGATCCTAGGTTTGACAGGATTGTTTAGGCGCTAGAGTCTTTGGGAAGCATTTTGGGTCAGTAAGCTCAGGACCGAGCCGCCGCTGTTGCCGTTGTTTCTACCACTGTCAATGTTGTGACTGTTGTTGTTGCCATGCCTGTTGAGACCCAATCTGGAGTTGTGATCGACGATCAAGCCACCGTATCTGAGTCAAGGTTCAGTTTAGGTAGAGATGGAAATCGATTGGGGAGAAAGGCCGATGTCAGAAGAAAGGTGCCCTGTTTCACCCAACCGGAAGAGTAGAATTGGAAAGTCAGTGCTCAACTCGATCGATGTGTGTCATGTCTGTAAGAAAAGACATGGATCTGTTCTGTGCTGTAAAAGAGAAAGGACTTGTTACAAGGGTCGCCAGTACAATCATTTGATCAAAGATTATCCATATAAACATATGGAATCACAGCTGTTCCTGACACTGCCGTTGATAAGATAGAACAAAGGAAACATGCTTCAGGACATTTAGTGGGGTACTTGGAATAGACCCCAGTGCAAGGAAGGGTACATGCTGTCACCCGACATGAGGTAAAGGACTCGCCGATCGTGTATCAAGTTTATGGAAGGAAGCATGAATCTGCCCAGTGTCCCAGTTTAGCGGAAGCATACTTTGAGTGTGGCCAGCATGGCCATCGGGTTAGGAACTATCCGCGTAAGTCCAGGAGGGCGTAAGTACCATTACAATAGATAGGACGCCATTAGGATGGCTAGAAGAGCATGATGGGTCGACCATGCATCGATCAAGGGGAGAATGTTTTTGAGATGTTTTTATCAGAGTAGTGCAGTAGAATTTTCAATAAAGGTTGTAGGATTTTCGTTGTGGTAATAAAGTAATAGAAAGAGGGATCTCTGACTATAGTTGTACTTGAAGGATTTGCTTAAGTATGACTTGAAAGTCATTTATAAAAAGGTTTGGCTCAAGGAGCTTTCTGTTGTTTTGAATCGTGGTAGTAATATAATTCGGTTTGTTCATTTAGCATATGAAAGTTTTGGAATTATTGAAAGTTGAAGAGGAATTTCAATCCTTGTTATTTGTCACTGAAGACGACCAGGTTCTGGTTGTTGGTTACCAAATCCACGTGGCAACTGTAATGAGTGTGTCAGTTGAGGAGCCGAATATGGAGAACATAACCGTGGTACAGAAGTTTCTTGAGGTGTTTCATGAAGAATTGCTAAGTCTACTGTCAGAAATAGGAATAGAGTTTGTGATTGAGTTAGCATCCATAATAGAGTTAGTCTCTAAGGCTCCTTACCAGATGACATGGTCTAAATTGAAATAACTAAAGGTGTAGATGCAGGAGTTGTTGGATAAGGGATTCATACGTCCTAGTGCATTACCTTGGGGAGCACTAGTTCTATTCGTGAGGAAGAAGGATGGTTCGTGGCACCTATGCATCGACTATCAATAACTCAATCAGGTGACGATCAAGAACAAGTATCAACTGCCGATGATCGATGATTTGTTTGATCAGCTTCCAGGAGTGTCGATATTCTCTAAAAGCAACTTGAGGACAGGGTGTCATCAGCTGGAGATTAGAAATGAGGTTATACTAAAGTTAGTGTTTCGCGCTCAATACGGCCATTATGAGTTACTGTAACGCCGTGTGATTTGACGGACACTTAAACTATTTGTATGGATCTGATGAACAGAGTGTTTATTGGGTACTTGGATTTGTTTTGTGATTGTGTTCATTGATGTTATCTTGGTGTGTTCGAAGAGTGCTAAGGAGCACGAGAGGCATTAAAAGATGATACTTCAGACTTTGAGGAATCATGAGCTATACGTCAAGTTCAGCAAGTGCGAGTTTTGGTTAACTTGTGTGGCGTTCCTAGGTCACACCATTTCCGGAGAAGGAATCTCAGTGGACCCAACCAAGATTGAAGCAGTAATCAACTGACCAAGACCGATTACAGTAACAGAGATAAGAATTTTTCTGGGTTTAGCAGAGTATTACAGACGGTTTGTGGAAGAGTTTTCAACGTTAGCATCGTCGTTGACAAGACTGTTGAAGAAGAAAGAAAAGTTCGTGTGGGCAGGTAAGTGCGTGTGTAGTTTCCAAGAGCTTAAGCAGAAGCTGACCATTCCATCTGGTCCTAGAGGACACGAGATATGCAGTGATGCTTCGTTTAGAGGACTGGGTTACGTGTTGATGCAGCATGGTAGGATTGTGACATATGCGTCCCTTCAATTGAGACCTCACGAGTTGAATTATTCGACGCATGACTTAGAACTCGTAGCTTTAATCTTCGCACTGAATATTTGGGGATGTTAGTTGTGTGGAGAAAGATTCTGGATCTTCACTATCCAGCTTAGTCTTCAGTATTTATTCTCTCAGAAGGAATTGAATTTGAAATAGCGTTGTGAATCGAACTTTGGAAGGACTAGGATTATGTTATTCGGTATTCCCTAGGAAAAATGAATAACGTCGCAGATGCCTTAAGTTGGAAGTCATCGGTAGCGCAGATGGTACTCAAGGAATGGGTTTTAATTGAGAAGGCAAAAGATTCGGTTTTCAAATTTAAGGTAGGCCACCTTTTAAATTTTATGGCCATCCTCAAAATTGAGCCGGAGGTGCAGATTAGAATCAGAACGCTTCAACCGTCAGATACAGAGTTTCAGAAAGTTGTGCAAGCAGATATAGAAGAGAGAACTGTTGATTTTCAGAATTCTGAAAACGGAACATTGAGGTTCCAAGGACGATTATGTGTACGTGATGATACATCGCTTAAAGAGGAGTTGGTCAGAAGTTCATCGTAACCGTTATAGCATTCATCATGTCAGTATGAAAATGTATCAGAATCTACGTGAACATCATTGGTAGTCAAGTATGAAGGCAGACATCGACAAGCATGTCGCTAGGTGTTTGACATGTCAGCAGGCCAAAGCTCAGCATTGTAAACTGAGAGGACTCTTGTAACCTCTCGAGGTCCCTAATGCGGAAATGGGATCGTGTCACAATGGATCTTGTGACAGGCTTATCAGGGAATCAAAGGGATAATGACTTCAATTGGAATAGTGGTCTACAGATAGATGAAGTCAACTTACTTCATCGCAGTACAAATGACTATTTTGGACAAGCACGTAGAGTAGTACGTGCGTCAGAGTGTCCATTTGCATGGAGTGCCAATGACGATTACTTCAGACCGAGACCCGAGGTTCGTGGCTATCTTCTGGAAAAGTTTGCAGAGTGCTTTGAGAACGAAGTTACAGTATAGTAATGTTTATCATCCTTAGACCGATGGCCAGACTGAGAGGGCATTTCAGATCTTTGAGGACATGTTGAGAACATGTGGGTTGGTTTTCAAAGGAAGTTGAAAGGAACAACTTCTTCTCGTTGAGTTCACTTACAGCAATAGTTGCCAACAAAGTTTTCAGTCGGTTCCTAGTCTCAATAGAATAGTCAAATGGTTCCTTTTGAAGCAGAGCAAAGAAAAGTATACAGGACTTCAGTCGGTTGGGATGAGATTAGATATCAGAAAATCGCAGGTCCAGAGTTGGTTCAGAAATCAATGATTCAATCGCAATTATCAGAGATAGTTTTGAGACTGCTCAGAATCACCAATTTAGCTTCGCAGATTTTGTGTTGAAGACCTTTGGAATTTTAAGTGAGGAAGTGTATTTTCCTTGGATGTTGCCTATGATAGGGACATCGCGTTTTGTTAAGAAAGGGAAGTTGAAACAGTACTTACATCGGAATCTTTCGAAATTAGGTTCAAATAAGGATTTTGGCTTTAAATGAATAAAGAAAGCAATCCGAGACACTGTCGGCACCGTTAGCTGAGTGGTACCTAGGAATGAAGAAAAAGGTCTAAAGTCGGGAGTTTGAATCCCCGACACGGCAATTAGCCACTTAGTGGAAAAGAAAAAAAAAAAACAACTTTTATTTTTATAAAATGGGCAAGTGTTTAGTATTTTGGATCCGAAGTGGTTTGGGCAAGATAGCAATGATCTGGCAGCACCGATACTGATGGAGCAACTTGGGAAATCGAAGATTCGAAGAGACAATTGTACCCCCACCTTTTTGGTAAAGATTTGTAATGGTTTAAATTTCGAGGACGAAATTTTTATAAGAGCGGAAGAGTTATGACATATCGATTTTCCAATTCTATTTTCAATAAATTGAGACGGGTATTTCATTGGCACGCATATAGTTCTTTTCCTTGAGTCGGCCACTCATGTGAAAACTAGTCTATCAGGTAAAGCCGTTAAGAGATTCTAATGCATCAGACTCGAGAATTTGACCAGGAAGCGACCTTTCGACCAAGCTAATCTACAAAGGTCATTACGGCACAATTAAAAATCGATTAAAGATTGGAGATAGGTCGACTAGACAAAGGCATGTGATTAAGTGTGGGTGATTCCACCAGATTGCACAATTCTTGTCGATCGGCACTGGACCGACGTTTCTGTCAATTAGGTACCCTGTGTTCGTATTTGAAACTTTGAGATTACCCTGACAACCGAGAGTCACCAATGTGTCAAAGATGTATATTGTGGCTTAATTAACCACAAGTCAAATGCACGAAAATTTCTAAAAACTACATGGTAGATTAGACGTGCTAATATCATGCCAGAGTGAAATCAACCGTGAAATTGAGATTGAATTTAGAAATTGAAAATCCTGGTGTGTCACAAATCATTTTAGGGACATTGACTTATCTTCGGAAGATTTTTCATGCAGTTAGAGTTTTTCAGCAAGTTAATCAAATTATGGCTAATATGGTTCGGAAAATTGGTAGGCCCGCTTTTGGTCGTATTTTTTAGGTCAATATGGTTCTATGGTCAAGTGATTATGTGAATTGAAGTGTGGTAACATTGGATTAATTTTATGAACTTCAATTTGGTTCAATTAGAAGAGAATTGAAGAATATGATGCACAAAGTTTAAAAAATTTGTGTGCCACAGCGGAAAATGAAATTGGACCCATTGGAGAATTGTTGTGGGAGATTTGAAGTTAGTGGAATGTGATGTCACCTTATGTCATGGTTAGGGCCAAAGCAAATGGGGTATTGACAAGTGTCGAATACCCATTGGTTCTCAAAAAGCACCTCTCACTTCAATCTTCATCTTCTTCCTTGAGACTTCTTGGATTGGGAGGAGGGGGAGATCGACGGAAACCAACCAAGCCCGATCGCCCCTTTGTCCGCTCGACGCCGCTGCTCGTCGCCATCACAGTCGCAGTCGCCACCCGTTCACGCATACAGCCCGCGTGCCCGCTCGCTGTCGTCCAGCTCACCGCTCCGCCCTTCATTCGTCAACCCTTTCTCCTCCACCTCTCCTTCCGGCTTTGAAAACCAACAGCAAACCAGATAAGCCCCGTCCGAAGCCGTATGCCCCCGGAGGAGCCTCCGCCACCGCCCATCGCTGTTCATCCCTACGCACGGCCGTCGCTGCTCCGCACAACTCCGTCTCCCTCTCGCCTGCCTCTGCGTCGCATCTGCTGCGTCAGCCCGTCCCGGAGCCGTTCAGCCACCTCCGGCCACCGTGAGACCTCGCCATCGGCCGCCCGGCATCGCTGCAACTCCTCCGTCCGTTTCTGACCCAAGCCGACACCATATCTACCTTTCTCGGCCTCAAACCATAGCAGACAGCAACAAACAAAAATGGGTATCACAGCCCGATTTTGGCCCATTTTGGTCGGCTTCCCAGCCCCGGAAGCTCGGCCCGCCTTGAGAAAAGTCGATCCCCTCGTCGACCCCGTTGTTTGGAACCATTTGGTTCGTTGATTTGGTGAGTTTAGCTCACTAAATCTTGATTAGAGGGTTAATGATATCTTAAGTGTGTAACTTAGGTTGATTGAAATTAAGTGGTTAGATTAGTTTATTTAGTTATGGATTAGATTAAGGTGTTTAATTAAGTTAAAGTGTGTTTAGTTTAAAGCTAAGTAGATTTATTTTAATATAAGCCTTGATGTGACTTAAAGGAATTTATTTCTGATTTAAATAAATGTTTCGAAATTATTGGATTATTTAATAATACATTATATTCCGAAAATTATTAAAATATTATTATTAAAAAAAATTTCGAAAAATTATTTTTGACCTCAATTGCTTAGAATTTCGTTCTAATCACTGCTGTGTATTTAGAATTTAAATCTGATGAGTGGATAATGCAAATGGAGTGTTGATTGTGAAAAATATGGATTTTATTTAGAAAATCTCAAGTCTCGGGTTTGGCATCGAAATTGGACTTTTTTTTAGGATTAATATTGTAATTGGAGTATTTTAGTGAAATGCAAAGTATCAAGGGGTCAATATTAAATTTTCGTTTGCTGGTTGAAAGACTCGATTGCAATAGTGGCTAGGCTAACTGGACCTTTATTCCTTTAGAAACGTCGTCAACATAGTGACGAGGCTCGAGTCGCAGTAGAGGCTAGGCCAACTGGACCCATGCTCCTTCGAGAATGCCGTCGACGTAATGACGAAGTCGCGCTCCATGGGGGGAGGCGATGCCTGGCATTAATGTCAGTAGATAGCCGAACTGCGAGTAGATTATGCTCTTGTGTGACAGTGAATAACAATTGGAATGCATGTTGAGTGTTGTTGATGTGTTGGATTATGGGACGGAATTGTGTGGCATGGAATGTGACGTGTCATAACAATTTAGTCTTATAATCAGGACCCCCGTGGTTGTCGGTTATATGAAAGCGAATGCGTTCTGGTTGTTTAAGTTCGTATTATTGTATGTAGTTGGGTGATATGAACATGTGATTGAGTGATATGAACTGTACTAACCTGCATGAAGGAAATTAAACGAGGTAAGTCTTCTGTGCTGTGTGGCTAGACCACTCTTGGGCGTATTTTCTTTCTAATAGGCATTTAGGGGGTTGAACTTGCTGAGACAATGTCTCACCCCATTGTGGGCCAACATTTTTAGGTCCCTTGTGGACCAAGCGACCAAATCGCTTTAGTTGGCCTTGAGGAGTTGCAGAGGTGAAGTCAGGAGGATTGGAAAACGTGTCCGACTTGTAGGTCGTAGGACAGTTCCTTTTTAAGAGCCGGTCTTTTGTAGACTTTTGGCTGTAGGCCTTCGTTTGTAACTCTGTTGATTTATGAAAGTGTATTGTTGTGAAATTACTTCCTACTTTTCTATCACATATTTTATTGTTAGGGGTTTTATAATATGATTCCGCATGTGCATTAAAGAACTGATTGGATCGGCGACTTAACCTAGGAACATCACATTTGAATGACCATGGTGGGATGTTGGCGCACCCCAGGTTCGGGGCGTGACACCGTCCTTGCCTGACACAGGTGAGGATGGCCCTAGCCAGCCTAGGCGAGGCGACCCTCGCCAGACGCTGGCTTTCCTTCGCCGGCTTCGCCATGGCCGGCGGAGGGAAGAGAGAAGAAGAAAAAAAAAAAAAAAAAAAAAAAAGACCAAAATGCCCAATTCCGTTAACTTTAACTAACGGAATGATGAAATTGGTCAATTTTCAAATAGTCATGGATTAGATCAGATATTTATCGATAGTTCAGGGACCAAATTGAGCAAATCGAAAGCACAGGGATGAGATTGCACATTAAGTAGAAGTCTATGGACCATTTGTGACATTTTCTCAACTTTTCTTGGCTCATAAAAATACATCAACTTAAACTCAGATCTCAAATTTAGCCTAAACTCTAAATTGTCTTATAAAAAAACTACCAATTTTTTTGTCAATACCTAGATGTAGCTCCTCTCTAAATTTCGTCAAGTTTTTGGCGAGTGCATGTGAAATGACATGTTGAAATTTTAATGGCATTATTAGAAGAAAACTTGATGGGAGCTAGGGTATCAAGTAAAAGTTTGTACTTTTTGATGAGATAAAAAAGGAAGTTCAAATTAGAATTGAAACTCAATCTAAAGTTATTTATTTATTTATTTATTTATTTTTGGTGACCCGGAACCACCGTACAACTGGCAACTGGCGGCATAAACTCAAGCGGACTGAGCCACCACCACAAACCCAATCGTGGGTGAGTCGCGCAAATGCGACGCCTCTGGGATTCGAACTCCTCCCCTTTGTGAGGGGGAGAGAGCTCAAACCCAACTGCGCCACCGCAGGCGATGGTAACTCAATCTAAAGTTTTTTTTTTTTTTTTTTTTTTTTTTGGTAAAAGTAAGATATGAATAGATTTTGCAGAAGATATACAGGGGGGAAACCAGGCACCAACAAAACAGACACTCAAAGAGACTGAAGTCAAGAAGAGTGTAGGGGTGCCTTGGATCCAATGAACAACAACAAGAACCAAACCGAAAAGGAAACCCTAATAGACAAAGGCTAAACTAAGACCGATCAACCCTCCATCAATCAAAGATAGAAGGACTCAAGTCCCAGCTCTGCTGCAGCCTTCTGTTCTTTGGGGTATCCATGACATGCTTGAAGGTCATTGCTTTGTCTTTAATAGCCTTGCCAAGATGCATCTTCATCGCCGGGATAAAAAGAGTATGATTTCGGAAGATGATGTTGTTGCGTTCTTTCCATATGATATAGCAAAGAGCACCAAAACTAAACCGAGCCAAAATGTGGTAGAAGTCCTGATCCGAAAAACGAGAGGAGGCCCAATCAAGGTTCTCACGCCACGATTTGTTGCGCCAAAAGACATTGAACTTTGCTGCCCAGAAGGAGGCGAGATTACCTGGAATTCGGCACGCAAAGAAGAGATGATCAACCGAGTCGGGTCTGCTTGAGCAAAACGGACAGGTAGCTGCTGGAATCGAAGCAAATGAGAGGAGTAGAATCTGAGTTGGCAGCCTATTACGAGAAATAAGCCACAAGTGGGTTTGGTATCTCGGTGGCATAGATGAACTCCACACAAACGAGGACCACGACACCATATTTCCTTTGGGTCTGAAAAGGTCCCATGCAGACGTTGTCGAGAATCGCCCCGAAGGATGCCGTATCCATTGGAAACGGTCTTCTTGCTGGTTGAACTCGTAAGGGATCCCACTAATTAGCCATTATATTAATAACATACCACCCAAGAGGCGTGGAGAAAGCATCAGCAACCGAGGCAATGCGTGAAATACCGGACCGATAGATCTCTTGGTTAGAAAATAGAAGGTTGAGTGGTCCATTAGGGTGCCACGGGTCAAACCAGAACGATACAGCTCTACCATTACCTATCTTCCATCTAAAATGCTGTTGATAAACACCTCTAAGGCGAAGAAGCTTTTTCCAAGCCCAAGAACAATAAGTGGGAATATGTGTAATCCAGAAATTCTCTCGATTTAAAAAGGTAGAATGAATCCACTTACACCAAAGAGATTCCTTATCCGAGAAGAGCTTCCAAATATGCTTGAGCATGAGGGCCAAGTTATTCTCTCTCAAAGTCCGAATTCCAAGCCCACCCTCCTCTCTCGGGAGGCATACATCACTCCAAGCTACTTTGGCCCTACCCGGTCCCATCATCGGTCCTTTCCATAGAAATTGCCGAAGGATCCTGTCAATTCGGTCAAGAACAGCACATGGCAGAAAAAATACACTCGCCCAGAAGACTTGAATGGAATAGAGCACGGATTTGATGAGCTGAAGTCTACCAGCAAAAGACAAGAATCTATGGGTCCAAGATTGGACACGAGCCGTTATCGCATTAACCAATGTAACACAATCCGCCTTCCCTAATCTTTTGGATATAACAGGAACACCAAGATAACGGAAGGGAAGGGAACCAACCTGGAATCCGAGCATAGTTAAGATGTCATTCCGAAGACCAGATGATCCACCTGAGAGAAATGCTTCGCTTTTGTTCAGATTCGGAACCAATCCACTCCAGTTGGAGAAGGATTCAATTCCGTCTTTCAATAGTCCAAACGAAGCCAAGGTGGCTTTAGAAAATAAGAGGACATCATCAGCAAAGAATAGGTGGGACAACTTAGTCGACTTGCACCTCCAGAAGAAGCCAAACTCGGGCCGGCTTGTTTGCCTATCCAATAATCCAGTAAATACCTCCATCACAAGCGTGAATATATAGGGAGACATCGGATCGCCTTGTCGGATACCTCTCCCGCTAGCAAAGAATCCGTGAAGCTCCCCATTTAAGCATATAGAGAACTTAGGGGATCTAATACAAGTCATAATACGATCAACAAAAATCTGAGGGAACCCGAACGCTTGAAGACAGACTTCTATGAATTCCCAGCTTACCATATCATAGGCCTTTGTAAAGTCGACCTTAATTACGCATTTGGCTCGGTAAGGATCATGATGAAATCCATTAAAAAGCTCCTGAGCAAGCAAGATGTTATCACTAATATGTCTCCCCTTCACAAATGCATTTTGGGGCAAGCTGACAATGGAGGGTAACACACGAGCCAAGCGGTTAGCAATGAGCTTGGTTATACATTTATATATGGTATTGCAGCATGCAATTGGCCTGAAGTCATGGACAGTCGAGGCATTAGGGATCTTGGGCACAAGGGCAATAATGGTGGTATTGATTTGCTTTAACAGCTCACCCGTTACAAAGAAATCCTTAACTACCATGATAACCGAAGCACCAACAATATCCCAGGAGCGTTTAAAGAATTCCACATTAAAACCGTCGGGCCCAGGGGCTTTTCCAGTTGCAAGAGAGAACAGAGTATTCCTGATTTCATCATCCGAAATAGGAGAGGATAGAAAACGAACCTGCTCCTCTACCAGCAAGTGATTGAGCACCGCTTGGATCTCCTCCTTTACAGGACATCCGGAGATAGGCGAGGCAGCAAGAAGATTCTGGAAATGATCAACAAATACCTTTTGAACTTCCGAAGGATCCGAGGTAGTGGTATCTCCACTAGTCACCGATATAATTCTGTTCTGGAGATGATGCTTATTCACCATTTGGTGGAAGAATCTAGTGTTGAAGTCTCCATCCTTTAACCAACGCACTCTAGATTTTTGCCGGTAGAAAGATTCCTCCTGGAGACGAAGCTCTGTAAATGCTTGAAGTTGTTGCTTTTCTGTATCAACAAGAGAAGAGCTGAACGGATCCGCTTGCATAGCATCCTGAGTAGCTTGAAGGGCCCGTCTAGCCTCCGCAGTTCTCATTGAGAGATCAGAAAATGATTCCTTGTTGATCTGCTTTAGCTTGCACTTAAGGAGGCGAAGCTTTGCACATAGGGTGAACATTGGCGAACCGTGGAACGGAGAATCCCATACTTCCGTAACCATTCTAGAGAACTCCGGGTGGGACATCCAAAAATTAAAGAACTTGAATGGCTTGGAAGACCTGGGGGTCGGCATAACCCTAATAACCATAGGTGTATGATCCGAAATACCAGCGGTAAGAAAGCGGCTTCCGAAAAGGAGAAAGCCGAGTTCCAAAGAACCATTTACTAGCACCCTGTCTATTTTCCTCTGTTTTCTATTGATTTCCGACGAGGTAGACCATGTGTATCTAAACCCCGTGAAACGCAGATCATCCAGACCAGCTTGAACTAGACAATCACGGAATTCATCAAAAGCCGGGATCCATGCATTAGTGCCTCCAACTCTATCCGAAGGGTCTCGGATGGCGTTAAAATCTCCAGCCACAATCCAAGGCACAGATGAGAGAGTACCACTTGTTTGAATAAGATCTTCCCATAACGGTCGTCTAGAAATAAACCGATGTTCAGCATATACAACCGACAAAAACAGAACTTTGCCCGAAACCAACCAGAGCAACCTACCGTGGATGGCTTGCACCGACACAGCATTAACAAAAAAATCGACATCCCTGGGGTTCCACCCCACCCAAATTCTCCCCTTATGGGAATGGCTATAGTTATTAACCCAACTCCAACCCGAGAATAATGCTGAAGCCACCGAAATAGAAGCAAACAGAGGAGATCTTAGTCTCAATAATTCCAACACAGCAGAGATTATTGGACCTGACAAAATTTCTAACTTCGGCTTGTTTAACGGGGTCACCGAGGCCCCTGATATTCCACACACCAAAATTCATATTCAAAAAACAGAGAGAAAGGCTATATTACCGACGTCGATAAGGCCTCCTTCTATTCGACCCCTTCAGAGCACTAGAGGGAGTAGCCACTGCAGTAGCCTTAGGAGCATTCTTCTGATTGGGAGGGACCTTAGTTCCAAGATGAGGATCATCAGGGTAAACCGCAGGAATCGGATCCCCACCACTGCTACTGCTACTTACCGCACATGCATCATCCTCCGATTCTTCCTCCGAAGATAGAGCTGCTGCAGCATCATTTTGATTAGAGACTACTAGAGCCATTGAGTCGGTTTCAATTCCTTGCTTCTGAGTCCTCAAATCTTCAGAAGCATTTTGAGAAGATGGATCTTCTATTACCGTAGCCTTTGAGGCCGAGATTGGTGGTGCTATTTCGCCCTTCTCCTTCTGCCCTGTATTCTGGTTTTTCTTCCTGTTCGTGACCTATTTCCAGCCATCCTCTGAAGCAAAAGAGATAAGAGGATCTGCATTAGCGGTAGACGGCTTTACAAAGATCGCAGCCGAGGTTGCTTGGGGTCCTCCTTTGCTAAGCAATTATGTCCAAATGCACAACATTTAGCACACGAATTGTGTCTCCATTCATAGAGCACCGACACCGAGAAAGCTTTGTCATCCACCAATACTTCTACTTCCTCACATCTCTCCAATTTTGCAGAGATCTCTACGCATACCCTAGCAAAGGATAGGCGTTTCATTCAAAGGATCCACGTATAGGGGGCTCCCTACTGCACTCGCAATTTCGCTGATTCCCGGAGTCGACCAATATGCAAACGGGGATGTTCTTGAGACGCATCCATACTGGAACCGATGATTGGAGGTCCTTCTTCAGCTCCATGGTGTGGTGCCATTGCTTAAGCACAAGGGCGACTCTAGCCACAGTTAAATGGCCTCCATCCAGAATTTTCTTTCTGAATTCATCATCAGGAATGATAAAGAAATAAAACCCGTCATCGTTAGCCAATACTTCCGCCAGATGCGAGCCCCACGCCTGTTTCAGGGCCCTCTCAGTGATCTTAAATGGCACATTCTTCCCCACATAATAACCAACCAGACAGCAATTCCATTTCGGGTCTCCAGTGAATTTCGCATTATCAGAAAGCCGAACAACCGATTTCCTTCCAACCGAAATAGGCGAGGCAAAGTCTAATTCATAACCTTCAGCAGACATACCTGCAACATTCGCCCACGAACGGGCTTGAGTAGCTTTGGATCTATCACGATTCAAGGCATTGGGACGTCTCCCATCTCGGCCTCGAGAGGCATATCTCCCTCGGCTACGACTACGAGCATTGGAAGCCTGAGACTTGCCCTTCTCTCGACCCAAAGGGTCCTTACTTGTCGAAGCCATATTACCACTACGAAAATCCAGAAACCGCACCAGAACCCTAATCCGATCAACAAGAACCAGCTATATGGGCCATGGCGGGAGCTGAGCTTCAAAAGAAATCTTAGAGGGAGGGAGGCGAAGCTTACCCCCAAAGGACGCGGCCAATGGATGGCTAGATCGATCTGCTCCCTTCCAGAACAAAGACGGCCCCAATTCCGCACCAGAACCCTAGCAACGAACCAAGGGATCTCACGATTTAAGCCATGCCCAGCAAAACGCTTCGGTGAGGATTTGAGGGGGGGAGAGGCGAGGCTTCCCACCAAAAATCACGCCCAACGGATGGCCGAAGCGATCGGGGCAGCTCGCAAACCAGAAAACGAGCTACAGTGCTTCGGTCGCCCAGTAGAGAGCACGAGTAAACCGTAACCCGCGAGATGGCAAAATCTTTTTTTTTTTTTTTTAACTCAATCTAAAGTTGATGCTTTATTAAGAGGAAAAAAAAAGTTTAGGTTAGATTAGTGACATGAACTAAAGTTGGCATTCTTCTACGAGACAAAAAAATGTTTGAACCAGCAGGTGCCGATACCTTAAATCGGTGCTTTTTAAGGATGTTAGGTCTTTGCACCTCAGAAAAATTCTAGATTCGTCCTTGACTATGCCCCCACATATAATGCAAGTGACTAAAACACCCAAGAAAGCTGGTAAAATATTTGATCATATAACTAGAAATTTCCTATGGGAGATATTAACGAAAAGAGAATCCACTTGCTTAATAAGGATTCGGCTGCTGTTCCAGAAAAAGAGAGGAGGTTCTTACTAGGTTTTGAAATCTCGCACGCCATGGTTTCGGCTTCTAAAAGCAGAAATACATACCTTGCCCTTGCTCGATTTCTAGAAACGACACTTGAAAGAACTCATTCATTTAGAAAAGTTGTGCTAAAACATGGGTTTTGACCTATTCTGCACATGATGTCAAGTTTTAACTTAATGAGAACTTTAAAAAAGCTGTTAACGCATATATTTGACGACTCATTAATTATTAATTTATTGCATAAAAAATTTGGGACTTCCCTCGACCCCTTGTAAAAAACAAATTCATTAAATTACATAGCATTTAGGTACTCGGAGCATTTGCATTAATATTAATGGAACTTATTATTTCTTAAAATAATAAATTATTATTTAAAAAAGAGAGAAAAAGGGGAAGTGAGATTGGGCCGGGTCCAGTTTGGCTCGGCCTCTTCCTTTTCCCTCTCTTTCCCCCGACCCAGCCGGCCCATTTTCCCGTTTTCCCTGGCCCGATCCCAATACCATTTTCTTCCTCCCCTCCTCTCGCACGCGTTTTGCAGAGCATGGCACAAGGGCATAGAGCGTAGAGCAACGACACTAGAGGGGGCGTTCTAACTCCAATTTCAGAAGTGGTTCTTTGCTGAAAATGGACCATGACTTGGTCCCGAGAAGGGAGGCCATGTTAGGGGTCTCGATAGCTGTTCTTTCTTTCTTCTTCTAAGAAAGAGGACCGCCGAGAGAGAGAAAAAAAAGTGGAGGAGGAAATCAGAGAGAAAGAGAGAGAGAGAGAGAGAGAGAGAGAGAGAGTCTGAGAGCGAGGAGCCCTCCGGCAGTCCGGCCATGCCCAAACTCGGTTCGATGACTCCCGGCTGCGAGACCGTGGCTCCCGTTCCCTCACACCAAGTCCCCTATAGGTCGCCTTTCTTTTTTCGTGGCTCAAGCCATTTCACCTGAGGATCCCAGCTCAAAGGTGTCGAGGTGACTGGACGTGGTCTGATCTATCGGGTTCACCACCACAGAACCGGTTAAGGCCACCATCCCCAACTGAGCTCACCTTCCCCTCCTTCTTACTTGACGCTCTGTTTTGCCCTGTCTCGGTTCAACCGAGACGGGACTCTTCGTTCTTTGCTCATGCTCGCGTTGAATGCAAATAATTCTGTCTCCGAGTTGGCCTTGAGCATTTTTTGTTATTTTCATGCTGATTTCGGCCCAAGTTCTTGTCTCGTTTGAGTCCTTCGCTTTCCTTTTCGTGTCACACACCACGTGTTTGCCGGAATGCCTGAATTAGATCCGTAAACTCTCTCGAGTCTGGTTTGCCTCTGAGAATGTGTATCGGGCGTAGAGGAACGAATGAATGAGGAAGGAAATTAAGAGATTTTGGGCTTAGTTCTAGCAATGGGATTGATCCACGTTGGGCTTAAGTTGAAGCTAGGCAAATACGGGCTGATTTTGATACTTAGTGAGCCTTAGGCCTGAAGTGTTAATTTGATCAATTTGGGGTTCGTTTTTTTACTGCAAGGGTTGGTGAGTGTTGAGCTTAATTCGGCTTGTTTGGGTTTATTTCATCGAGCACATTCCTTTCTTTGTCTTTGTGTCCTTGGCCCAAATCTTGTAGTCTGCCGAATCTCATGTTTGGGCAGGGCCCAGGCTTGGCCCGAGTCCCCCTTTTAAAATTAAAAAATTCCGAAAAAAATATTTTTTTTTTCTAAAAATTAGGGAAAAGCTTAATATGTAGATTTTGAGTAGTTTTCTCTTAAAATATGCAAAAACCTTTTGTCAAAAATTGAATTCAAAATTGAACAAGCTCTTAGGACTTTACAATAAAGTGTTGGATGTTATTGGAACAATTGTTAGGGTGCTATTTGTGCATTTCAATTGACACTTGATTATGCACTTTCAATTTGTTTTCATAATCCCACCGTCTCACAATCCACAGTGGGTGTTTACGTAGGCAATATTAATTCCATGTCATGTTTCAGCATCTTCTAACAGCCACGTCAATTAGATTTAGTTGAATTTCATGTTTGAAGGGGTTTGATTAGAAAAATTGAAAGTATAGGCACTCCATTACAAAAGTAGTGAAAGTACAAGGGCGAAAAGTAAACAAATTTCAAAAGAAAATGAGAGAGAGATGCGGTGGCCTGTATTAAGTAAATGGGCGAAGCTTTAGGACAAGACATTTAAATTGAGCTAATTGACTCAAGTTTGGACTGATCCAAGGAATACTTTTCGGCTAAGGTTTGAGATGGACCAACACCAAGATGATAAGAATCGGGGTCTTCATGCTATGTGAGACCAGAACTTGGAAACTTGCTCCACCAGCGCCTCCCAACACGTGAAGATACTATTTCTGTTCCGGCCAAACTGCTTCCACAACTTTTTCGATAGATGTCCAGCCGGTCCGCAATGAGGGACATGATCGGCCATCATGAATAGCCTGAGCTTCTTCATCTTTTTAAACGAGTTTGCATTCACAATCAAGTCTTCTACATCAACCTTGTCTAGTTTAATGCCTTCTATGGCATCCGTTCCCTATTAAAGCCAAATAAAAAAAATTATGCATATCAAAAGCACTTGAAAATAAGAAGATTTTCTAAACCGTTCCAAAAAAACAACAAACAAGTCTAACTTTAAAAATAATGTTTAAATTTGTATTAAAACCGTGCTAGTCTAACGACCGTGATAACACACGCCGTTTCTAAATGAAGACGTAGTCATCTTATGATGAACAAACGAGAGGATTTATACTAGGTTATACAATTGTCAACTAAACAATACAAATTGCAACTTTAAGGAGAAAATTAACAAATCACGAAATAAAGATCCTAAACACTAGTCTCTTGCTTAAACTCTGATTGGCAAAAATACAAATTGCATATGCCTAATTATGCAATCTAAAGTTTATTATACCATGTAAACGTGAAGTCCACAAAAAGAAGGTATACATTTATGTTCAAATTAATTTCTTGTTAGGTTAATGCTTAAATCTTACCGAATGTTGCCTAACTACTTGTAAAGCATCCTCATGGCACCATATTCTGCTTCGCTTGCTAGGGTTTGTTGGACACTCTTGAATTACAATTTTTTTTTTTGGTAAAAGGTAATAGGTATATAGACTAAAGCACAAAGGCTATACAGAAGTACAGCAAAAGGAAACCCGGCACCATCTCACACTCATCAGGACAACAAATCCAAATGAGTGGGAGGGGGCCGGGGCTAAGGGAAAGGAAAGAAAGAAGGGGGGGGAGAGCTGCAAGAGAGATACAATGCAGTTAAAAACAGCAGCAAAGAAGGCCAAACAGTAGCCAAGGGCAAAGAACTCACAACACAGTGGCCCGCACAAGGAAAAGAACTAAATAGGAGAAGAAGAGGAGAGGCACTAAGAAGGGAGACCAGGCCGCAATAGGGCGCCAATAAGCAAAATCAATCAAAGATGGTAGGGGGAATGCCCCAACTAAGTTGAAGCCTTCTATTACGGGGGTTGTCCGGGACCTTGGGATATGATAAAGCCTTGTCATTGACAGCTTTACGAAGAAGGTCCTTTAAAGCCGGGAGGTATAATCTTTCATTGCGGAAAATAATGCTATTTCTTACTTTCTAGATGAGATAGCTTAAGGCGCCAAAGGCAAAGCGGGCCAAGGTTTGGTGGAAAGATGCATTAGAAAGGTGCTCAATAACCCATAAAAGATTGTCGCTCCAAGCTTGATTCCTCCAAGGTAAGTTAAACTTAGCCGCCCAAAAGGATGCTAGGTGATTAGAGATAGAGCATCCGAAGAAAAGGTGATCGACCGAGTCTGGCATAGAAGAACAGAAGGCACAAGTAACATTAGGGATTCTCTCGTGAGCTAAAAGCAATACCTGGGTTGGCAGACGATTGCGGGCGATTAGCCATAGATGGGTTTGATATCGAGGAGGTAAGGAGGGGTTCCAAATAAATCTCGACCACGGGACCACAACATCCCTCAGCCTTAGAAGGCTCCAAGTTGAGGCAGTAGAAAACACTCCTGAAGGATGACCAAGCCATAGAAGACGGTCACTGTCTTCATTGAGGGTTGGAAGGGGATCATTCCAGTTACTAATAGAGGAGGCAACAGAAGAAGATGGGGGGAGGGCAGAAAAAGCAGTAACAACCGTAGCAAGCCTTGATATACCAGAGCAGTAGATTTCACGGTCAGAGAATAGCTTGTAGAGGGGACCACGAGGGTGCCAGTGATCAAACCAGAAAGAGACAGATAGCCCATTACCAACTCGCCATTTAAAATGATGTTGGATCAAGTCACGAAGGCCAAGCAGCTTCTTCCAAGCCCAAGAGCAATAGGTAGGTCTTGGGACAATCCAGAAATTTTTATGTTTTAAGAAGATGGAGTGAATCCATTTAAACCAAAGCGACTCCTTATCCGTGAAAATGAGCCATAGATGCTTGAGCATGATAGCAATATTGCTTATCCGAAGGGATCTAATACCCAAACCGCCTTCCTCCTTAGGTAAACAGACATCCACCCATGCCACCTTTGCGCCTCCAGCCCCTAAGCTCGAGCCTCTCCAAAGAAATTGCCGGAAAATCTATTCAATTCGGTTAGTGACTGAGGCGGGAAGGATAAAAACACTAGACCAATAAACCTGGATAGAATGAAGGACAGATTTGATTAGCTGCAATCTGCCGGCCAAAGAAAGAAACCGGTTTGTCCAGGATTGAAGACGAGAAGTAATAGTATTCACTAGGGAAACACATGCCTCCTTGCCCAATCTGGAAGAGATAATAGGTACACCAAGGTATCTAAAAGGGAGAGAGCCCAGCTGAAATCCAGAGGTACTCATCAGAGCATTCCTTAGAGATTCAGGGCCACCCGAAAGAAAGATTTCACTTTTGTTGAGGTTAGGATTAAGCCCAGACCATCTAGCAAAGGAATGAATTCCATCCAAAAGAAGCCGCAAAGATGACATATTAGCTTCTGAGAATAATAGACCGTCATCTGCAAAGAAGAGGTGAGAGAGCCTGGTTGCTTTACATCTCCAGAAGAAATCAAAACCCAGCTTGCCAGATTGGGTGTTAAGAATCCCAGAAAAAACTTCCATAACGAGAGTGAATAAATAGGGGGACATAGGGTCACCCTGCCGAATCCCTCGTCCACTTGAAAAGAAGCCGTGAAGCTCACCATTAAGGGAGATAGAATATTTGGGGGACCGAATGCAAGTCATCATTCGATGAACGAAGTCAGGAGGAAACCCAAAGGCTAATAAGGTTAACTCAATAAAGTTCCAGTCTACCGAATCAAAAGCTTTGCAGAAGTCGACCTTAATGATGCATTTAGGCCGGTAGGGTTCGTGATGAAAATCAACAAACAATTCTTGGGCTAGCATACTCTTGAATTACAATTTGTCTACCCATTTCTTGAAGTAGATCATGCATCCATATTTTATTATTTTCGTCAATGTATATGAGCGACTTTTGAGCCAGAATCTCAATTCCACTATTGGCATGGATACTACATTGGCTCAAGGACTTAATGATCTCTTCTTTGTCATATCCATGAAGAAAGCACGCGATGTCAAGGAAAATTGTCCTCTCATTAGCCTCTAGGCCATTGATAACAATCCTCATTATTTCATGACCATTTCCATGAGGGATTTCTTTTAGTCGGTCAAAAGCTACTTGCCATTCCTTGACACTTTTGTCATTCAAGAAAGAACCCATCACGATGAGTACTAAAGGAAGCCCTTTGGAAAGACTAGTGAGGCAATTTGAGAGCATCTCATAATCACTTCTAGGATATCTTTCTTGGAATGCATTCCAACTGAAAAGCTCAATAGCTTGATCATCATTCATCGCTCTTACTTTATAGATATCCCCAGATAGACCGATTATTGTTTCTCCATGTCGAGGGATCAAAATGACTCTACTTCCCAAGCCTAAGTTCATTGTCTTGATTAGGTTGCTCAGAGGCTCCAACAACCCTTCCACGTCATCAAACACCAACAAAACCCTCTTCTTGTGAAACTTACGCCTCATGAATTTTACTGCTCCATGAATATCGTCGCCAAACTCTGAAACTCCATCACTGAAAATGTCACCAAAAAGGGTCTTTTGCATTTTGACAAGGCCATCTTGGCTTGATATATTCTTCACGTTCCCCAGAAAACAACTACGATCAAATTGATTTGCAATTTGGTGGTACAGAATTTGCACAAGTGTAGTCCTTCCTATTCCGCTAGTGCCGGAAATTCCCACGATTCGGACATCCTCAACCTCTAATTGGAGTAATGAGTACAAGCCTTGCAGCTGAGAATCTAACTCAACTGGATGGAAAGAAAGCAGGTTCGTGCCTAAGCCGCTCAATCTTCCTGAGATTTTTTCCACAACGGATTGGATGAATTCAGCTTCAAGTCTGCATATTATCAATAAAGGTGTGACTCTGGTGATTCATGCTAGTAAAGATAGATGAAAGATCAATAAGATTATATTCTGGACCTTAGGAGTATCGCCCATCTAATCTAATTTAATATCCAATATCCAATCTGCTATAATAGTATATAGTGGCATGTGAGAAGTTGACCTGTGCGTGACTTAGTGTTCTCTCATCTTCGACTTTCCTTTGTAATACAATCAGTACTTTTAACAATTACAAGAGGAATAAGAAGTAATAATTATTCTTCAACAAGTACCATATAGTCGTGGGATAAATTTGACTTTTCAAACGCCCAGGAGCCCTAAAGTAAACTCTGCTAAATTTGAGGTAAACATTCCAAAGATAGCAATTCTTGGTGATGCATACTAGTACAAAATATAATGCATATTTAACAAAGAAGAGAAAATCTTTTGGCAAATCATTTAAGCAATAAATTAAAAGAAAAGGGATTGAAATCAGTCAATGAAAAGTGTCTCGATGCTCATCGAAAAAGAGGTTCTACTATAGAGAGTTTCTTGGCCAAAAAAGGAAATACTATGAAAAGTGGAGAGAGAGACAGAGAGGCAAAGACAGGTACAGAGACAGAGTCTGAGAGAGACAGAGAGAGAGAGGGAGATTTAAGAGCAGGCGATAAAAAGAGGGAAGAGCACAAACTGGAGGCTGAACTTTCTTTTGAACCCTAGCTAGGTACCCCAGTCCAAACAAGAGAGAGGCTGACAACAATCTTCTTTTTCCTCTTTTTTGCCTTTGACAGATTCATCATTCCATAGTGGAGAGCTTTGGTGGTGAAGGGAAGGGTTGCATCACAGCTAGGTTTACCCTGTGTTGGCCGTGTAAGTGGTCTGAACTTGCCCATTTTGGTTCTCTTTAATTCTAACGAATGAAAGCATGGGGCTTCTGATAACCTCCTACAGAATAAGTGGCTCATATGCATTGGAGTTCACCCACTTGTTTGTTTTCAACAAGGGGAATCAGAGTAATCGAGAGAAATGTTGCATGAAGGAAATGGGCATTTAAGGAATCCTCTTAAGAAAACACCTAAAAGGAAGAGAAAGATAGTACCTGTTTTCGAGAGGCCAGCCGGTAAGATTGCCGGCTTTGCGGAGAGCGTCTCTCCACTTCCGGACCTTGTCAGCATTCTCCTTGCCAAAACCCTTCTTGCTTTGGCCAATCCGCTTGAATGGTCCGGATTGCTCGCGCATCTCTCTGGGGTCAACGTCCATGAAAATGAGGAACACCAACTGGCCTTTCTTTTCCTTGCACTCGAGGATCTTATCCAGCTCTTCCAGACACCAAGTCGAGGAGGCGAAGGTCTGAGAGATGACCACAATGGCACTCCTCGACCGCTCAATCTCCTCAAGGATTGTCGGTTCGATCTCAACTCCTCTTTCCAGATTGTAGTCAATGAAGGCCCTTATCTCGTTCCGCTCAAGAGCGACATGGAGGTGGCTCACGAAGTTGCGTGTGTCGGCCTGTTTATAACTGATGAATGTATCGTGAACCCACCGAGGGATGGAGGAGGGGGGAAAGCAGAGTTGTGGCCTGGCTGTGAGGCTATGTTTGAGAGAAGAGTAGTGGAGTGGAAAGAAAGAGGGCAAAGAGATGGGAGGAGACTGCAATTGGAATTGCGATGTTCTCTTGTTTAGGAGGCCTGGATACAAAGGAGGAGGAGAAAAAGTAGGGAAAAGCTTGCACTTGAGTTGGCGAAACTGAATCGTCATCTTTCTAGAATTTGCCATTGAAACACCCACGAGAATCAAAGTAAAGAAAGATCTAATATTGAGTTTATTCACAATGCAAGCTCCCTTGATGTATTCTTATAGAATTCAAATTCTAGCTATTGGAATATAATACGTGGAAACGATAGGATTTTGCAATTTACGTCAACACAAAACTACCAGAGAAATAAACGAGAAATAATAAGGATACCAAAAATTTACGTGGTTCGATTCGAGTATTGGTACCTACATCTACGGGGAGAGCCAACAGCAAATAATCCATTATAATCGGAGAATCGGAGTTTACAATCGCTCACACGCTCGAGTGTTTCCCACACTTAAATTTAACCAAAAACCCAAAGTGTTTATAAATAAACAATTCACTTTGACATAATAAACTCACTGCACAAAATTACCACGCGTTTAAGCTCAAAAACAAAATGCTCTACGTATGCCGAAAATTAGAACTACAGTACATGCTACTTCGCGTTCTCCTTTTCTTGTTCGCGTGGGTGGCTCCCCTTCAACTTGACTCCGTGCAGTCTTATTTTTTTTTCTCTCGTAGGGTTTCAGCAGCACACCTCCTAGAGAGATTTTGCGTTATATTTATATGTGTCCAAAGGTCAAAAGTTTGACCTGGGCCCACCAATTTTGGCCCACCAATTTTTTGGCTCCATGTGTAGAGGGCTTCACTTTCCTTTTAGCTTTTATATTATGTGCCCAAAGTCAAGACTTTGATTGTGGCCCCTCGTCTCTTTCCTTATTTAAAAAAAGAATTCGTACATCGCAGGTAAGGAGAAGAAAACCTTCCTTTTTCTTCCTTTTTTCTATTATCTCATATATTTCCTCTTTTGTCTTGTAGTGATATTTTGCACGTCTAAAAGTATGTCCAATAAGAAGAAAGATTTTTTCATTCAACTTGTAATCCACTTGGCAAAATCTTCATTGATAAAATTAGGTTTAATAAATCGTTATCCAAATTCAAACTCGAGAAATTAATTTAACAATTCTCTACATTGGCTCAATATTTAAAGCCAAGTTATAGTGTTCTTTATCCATGCTGCTCTCCTAACACCCTGACGGGTGCTCACTCTCCACAGAGGCTAATAGACCTCAAGTAGAGCTTGAGCTTCGTTAAAGGAACAGACTTAGTCATCATGTCTACCGAGTTATCTGCTGTAACAATCTTTTTGACAATAACATTACTCTTAGCTAAGACATCTCGGATGAAGTGATATCTGATGTTGATATGCTTCATTCGCTCGTAATAAACTAGATTATACGCCAAATATATCGCACCTTGGTTTATCACAGTGTATATCCATACTTTTATGTTTTAACCCAAAGTCCGAAAGCAAATTTTGTAACCATATTGCCTCTTTCGCTACAAAGGTTAGTGCCATGTACTCTGCCTCGATTGAAGACAAGGCAATGTGATCCTATAAGGACGCTTTCCAACTAACTGCACCATCTGCTAGCGTAAACATATACCCTACTAAAGACCTGTGATCAGCTAAGTCACCAGTATGATCTGAATCCACAAAACCAATGGTCTCACTACCATTGTTGTCCTTCCGATATACTATACGTATATCTGTTGTTCCCTTTAAATATTTAAGGATTCACTTCACAGCTTCCCAATGAGCTTTACCATGACGCTTCATATAGCGACTAACCACGCTCATAGCTTATGAAATATTAGGCCTAGTGCATACTATAACATACATAATACTACCCACGACACTAGAATAAGGAACACGGGATATATGCTCCTCCTCTTTCTCAATCTACGGTGATAATTTATCTGAAAGTTTAAAGTGCTTTACTAAAAGTGTACTTATAGATTTTGCTGATTGCATATTAAAACATGCCATGATCTTCTTAATATATTTCTTCTGAGATAAACGTAAAACTCCTATAGTCTTGTCATGCAAAATCTCCACACCCAATATTTTCTTTGCAACATTTAAATCTTTCATCTCAAATTCAACATTTAGATGCCTCTTCAATACATCAATATCAAACATATTCTTATATTATCAACATATAAGAGTAGATAAATCAAAGAACCATTCTCGAATCTCCTAAAGTAGACACAACTATCCATCTGGCTTTTTGAATAGTCTTGACTAGCCATGAAAGTGTCATGCCCCGAACCTCGAGCGCGCCAACATCCCACCATGGTCATTCAAATGCGACTTAACCTGGCTTAAGCGGGGATGTCATGCCCCGAACCTTGAGCGCGCCAACATCCCACCATGGTCATTCAAATGCGACGTTCCCAGGTTAAGTCGCCGACCCAATCAAATATTTAATGCACATGCGGAAGCATATTATAAAACCCCTGACAATAAAATACGGGATAGAAAAGCAGGAAACAAAATCACAACATAACACTTTCATAATTCAACAGAATTACAAACAGAGGTCTACGGCCAACAGTCTACAAAAGACCGGCTCTTAAAAAGGAATTGTCCTACGATCTACAAGTCGGACACATTCTCCAATCCTCATGACTTCACCTCTGCAACTCCTCAAGGTCAACCAAAACTATCCAGTCGCTTCGTCCACCAAGGACCTGAAATTTTTAATCCCACAACCGGGATGAGACAATGTCTCAGCAAGTTCAACCCCCTAAACCCCTAGTAGAAAGAAAATACGCCCCAGGTGGCCTCGCCACATCACACAGAAGACTTACCTCGCATTAGTCTTCATTTGCAGGTTAGCACAGTTTATATAATTCAACCACATGCAATTATAATAACCAAACAACTGCAACACAATCACATCATCAGAACAATTCAACCACTTGGATCGTCTCAGCGATCAATCGACTCGGCCGATTACATGTCATTCTAGCAAATCAATCATTGCTCTCAATCGCGGCCCTATAGTATGGTTTAATAACCAGTGGCAATCACGGCCCCACTCGGCACGACCTTTAATTAGGTGGTCCATCACGGCCTCACTAGGCACGACCTCTCATAGGTGGTTCATCACGGCCTCATTGGGCACGACCTCTCATAGGTGGTCCATCACGGCCTCACTAGGCACAACCTTTAATAGGTGGTCAATCACGGCCCTATTATGCACGACCTCTCATAGCTGGTCCATCACGGCCTCACTTGGCACGACCTTTAATAGGTGGTTCATCACGGCCTCACTGGGCACGACCTCTAATAAGTGGTTAATCACGGCCAATCTCCCATCAATTTCCACACTTAGGATTTTATAAAGAATCCCTATTTATCACAATCACACTCCATTTGCCACAATCAATCATCAAATTCAGATTCTAAATACACAGCAGCGATCAGCACGAAATTCTGAAAGAATAAGGTTCCGAAACGAAATTTTCGGAATTTAATAAATAATTAAATTTATTCCGAAAACTAATTAAATAATAATATCCATATTTTTCGTCATCCACATTCAATTTATAATATCCAACCATCAATTTCAAAATCCGAATACATAGCAGCGATCGGCACAAAATTCTAAGCAATCAGGGTTAAAAATAATTTTTCCGTTTTTTTTTAAATAATAATATTTTAATAGTTTCAGAATATAATATAATATTATAAATTCCATAATTTCGAAACATTTAAATAAATCAAAAGTAAAACCTATTATGTCACATCAAGGTTTATTATTAAATAAACTCTCTTAACCTTTAATTAAACATGCTTTAAATTAAACAAACATCTTAATCTAAATCACAATTAAATAAACTAAACTAACCACCTAAGCTTAATTAACTTAAGCTAAGCACACCTAAAGCATAATTAACCCTCTAAGCGAGGTTTAGTGAGCTAAACTCACCGAATTAACGAACCGAGCAGACCAAAACGACGGGGACGACGCGAGGATCGACTTTCCTCAAGGCGGGCCGAGCATCCAGGCTTGGGAAGGCGGCCAAAACGGGCCAAATGTCCACTGCCATACCCATTTTTCCAGCTTCTGTTTGGGGCCGAGAAGGAGCGGATCCGGCGCCGATTGAGGCACACAAGGGCCGAGATGGGCCGAGGGACTTCCGGCAACTGAGGCGGGGGTGTACGGCGGTCCATGGCGGCTCCGGTAGCTCCTACACGAGCTGAACAGCAGCTCGGGACGACGAGCTGGGCGAGAAGGAGGCCGGAACGACGACCGGACAGCGGTGACGCGCTGGAGGCGCGCGAGCGGCGGACGGCACGCGAGGGGTGCGCGACGGCGGTCCGGCTGGGCTGCAGCCAGCTTCGACGCCTTCTCAGATCTGCTGGGTGCGCCGAGCTGCAGCGGAGATGGAGGAGAGAGGGCGACGGTGGCGCAGGCTGAGCGACGTCGAGCGGGCGGAGGGGCGGAGCAGCTCGCGTGCGGACGGGCGGCGACGGCGAACGGCGGAGGCGTGCGAATTCTTCGGCTCCGCTGGTCTGCTCGATTCCGTCGAGCAACAAGAAGAAGAAGATGGAGGAGTCGCACGAGAGAGAAGGAAGGAGGAGAGAGAGAGGAAGGAGAGAGAGAGAGGAAGGAGAGAGAGAGAGAGAGAGAGAGAGATGGGACCACTCCCTTTTCTTTTTCTTTTTTCTTTAATCCAACCAAAAATGGCCCACCTCATGACCTCATGGATGACATCACACTCCACTCACCTAATCCTCCACAACCTCTTCCAATGGTTGCAATTTCATTTTCCGTCGGGGTCCGATTCTTGTACATCCAATTTCTTCAATTCCCATCAATTCTCTTCCAATTGAGTCTAATTGAAGTCCATAAAATTAATCAAATGTCACCACACTTTAATTCACATCTTCACTTGTCCATAGAACCAACTTAAGTCCCAAAAGCGCAACCAAATGCGGGCCTACTAATTTCTCGAGCCAAATTAACCATTTTCTGATTTAATTGCTGAAAAACTCTGATTACATGAAAAATCTTCTAAAGATAAGCCAATGATTCGGAAATGATTTGTGACACACCTAGACTTCCAATTTCTGAATTCGATCTCAATTCCACGGTTAATTTCACTTTGACACGATACTAGCGCGGCCCAACCTACCGGGTAGCCTTTAGAAATTTTCATGCATTTGACCTGTGGTTGATCATCTCAAGCCACAATGTGCATCTTTGAAACCTTGGCGACTTTCGGTTGTCGGGGAAATCTCAAGGTTTCAAATACGAACACAGGGTACCCAATCGATAGAAAAGTCGATCCAGTACCGATCGACAAGAATTGTGCAATCTGGTGGAATCACCCACGCCTGATCACATGCCTCTGTCGAGTCGACCTATCTCCGATCTCTAATCGATTTTTAATTGTGCCGTAATGACCCTTGCAGATTAGCTCGGTCGAAAGGACGCTTCCTGGTCAAATTCTCGAGTGTAATGCATTAGAAACTCTTGACAGCTTCACCCGATAGACTAGTTTTCACATGAGTGGCTGACTCAAGGAAAAGAACTATATGCGTGCCAACGAAATGCCCGTCTCAATTTATTGAAAATAGGATTGGAAAATCGGGATGTCACAGAAAGCATTAAAACGTTTATACCATTGCCTAGGAAACTGTTTCAGCCCATACAAAGATTTCTTAAACAAACAAACATGATTTTCCTTATTCGAAATATCAAATCTCTCTGGCTGCCTCATATAAATTTGCTTCTTCAACTCACCGTTAAGAAACACAGTTAACACATCTCGTTGCTCTAACTCAAGATCTTACGAAGCAATTAAGGTAAGTAAAACACGAATAGAAGTATGTCTTATCACAAGAGAGAACATCTCATTGTAGTCAATGTCCTCACACCGTGTATACCCCTTCGCCACAAGTCTCGCCTTATGCCTCGCTGCCTCAACACCGGAAATGTCCTCTTTTCGTTTAAAGACACATTTACTTCCAACAATCTTCTAGCTCTTAGGTACTTTGACCAACTCCTATGTTTGATTTTGATGGAGTGATTCCATCTCTTCACTCATAGCCCCTAGCCATTGTGACGACTTCGAACTAGCCATCGCCTCAAAGTAAGACGAATGCTTATCTGTCTCCACTTCATCACCTACAATCAATGCATAAGTAATATATGTATAACCATAACGTACCAGTGATTTAATTTGCCTTTTTTTTATCTATCTGCAGCTATAGTATGCTACGGTTATATTGATTGTCTACTATCACCAACTTCAAGGAATTGCGGCCTCATTTGCAGTTTCAACTTTTGTTACCTTCGAGGTCTTTGGAGTCTTTACCTGAAGCTCCACCTCATTTATGACGCAATGATTTTTCTTCTCTATTGGTTATGTCTCAGAACTCCTTTGTTGAAACATTGCAATCTCGTTGAAGATAACATCTCTACCGATTAGAAAACCAGGTGATCTAGGATCAGTGCACCACAGCCAGTAGTATTTCACCCCATGTGCATAACCCATAAATATATACTTCTTCATCATTTACTCAAGTTTACCATCGCTCGCATGAACATAAGCAAAACATCCGAATATTTGTAATCTATAGTATTCAACAGGTTTCCCCAACCATACTTCCTCGGAGTCTTCCATTTGATAGCAGATGGTGGAGATCGATTAACTAGGTAATATGCCATGTTTACTGCAACGGCCCAAAATTCCTTGCCAAGTCATGCATGCGAAAGCATGCATTGAGTTTGCTCAAGTAAAGTTTTGTTCTTCCATTCTACCATGCCATTTTACTAAGGTGTTCCAAGTACTGTGCAGTGTCTCACAATACATTCTTTCTCGCAGAACTCGGTAAAATCTTTACCACAAAACTCCATGCCATTATCGGTTCTCAAGCACTTGATCTATTTATTTGATTGCTTCTCAATCAATTCCTTAAATTTCTTGAACCGATCAAACACATCACATTTGTGCTTCAGAAAGTATACCCATACCTTCTTCGAATTGTTGTCAATAAATGTCAGCATATATCGGGCACCTCTTTTCGAATGAATCAAAGATGGGCCATAGATGTCTGAATGAATATATTTAACTAGTCACTTGGTCGAATGAACAACTGTAGTGAACTTAACTTGGTGCTGCTTTCCAAAGATGTAGTGCTTACATAAGTCCAGCTTCATTGTCTTCTGCCTTCAACAACCCCCTTTTCACTCAGCATCGCCATATTGGCCTTACTCATGTGCCCTAAACGCATATGCCATAACTAAGTCAAGTTAGAGTTTGACTCACCTGATGAAACTGCAGCGGTTCTAGTCGCGGTCTTTCTTAGTAGATGATAGAGAGTATTCACTTTCCTCCCCTTCATCACTATCATGGCATCTCGAGAGACCTTCAGTGCTCTACCTTTAGTGGTGTATCTACACCTGATGTCGTCAAGTGTTCCTAGAGAAATAAGATTCTTCTTGAACTTCGGTACATGCCTCACATCTGTTAATATGCACACCACCCTATTGTAAATCCGAATCCGAATTATCTATATACCCACAGCCTTACAGACTGCGTTATTCCCCAAAAAAACTCTACCATCATATGCAGTTTGGTAAGTAGTGAATCAGTTCTTATGAGGCATCATATGATAAGAACACTCCGAATCTAGCACCCATTTGTCTCATGATGATGTAGTAGTCACACATAAAACAGCTTCTGCATCACTATTGCTCCCCTCGTTAACATTTGTCACACTGCATGTGGCATTCTACCTATCACCTTTATTTCTCCGCTTTGGACAATCTCTCATGATGTGTCTCTCCTCGTGACACTTAAAGCACTGCACACGTCCCTTGGACTTTCTATGGCATGATTTTGATATGTTTTTACCTTTGCTACTACTAGGCCCTCAATGTTGTTCTCTATCTCAAATTGTTAGTGCTTGCTCTACTCCTTGCGCTAGACCATTATGTCACAACTTTCTCTACCACTCTTTAGAGAATAAGACCGACTTCACCTCTTCTGAGGTAATTGTATTACGCCCCTGCAACAGTGAATCAGTAAAAGTGCTCCCATGACTCTGGTAAAGAGGTTAACAACAGCATGCCATGTTCTTCATCATCAAGTATTTTATCGACGTTCTTCAAATCCATCATGAGTTTATTAAATTTATCTAGGTGGGTTCTGATAGACGTACTTTCATATATCTAAATTGAAACATCATTTTCAACATGTATAGGCGATTGTTCAAATCTTTCATCATATGGAGTGCCTGAAGTTTGCCCATAATGATGCGGTATCCTTCTTCTCAGCAACTTCGATTAAAACCTCATCCGACAAATTTAACAGGATTGTGCTATTTTCTTTTTCCATTAGCTCTACCCTCTCGAGTCTTCATTATAATTGGCAACTCATCTTCACCATTTAGTGCCTTAACCAAATCTTGGGTTGTCAAATAATGCCTGCATCTTGATACTCCATAACCCAAAGTTGTTCCTCCCGTTAAACTTCTCAATTTCATATTTTCTATCAGATATAATTGCAACAACATAATTTCCAGATAATAATCAGACAAGCAAAAGCTCCAAATCACAATCAAGAAATCTGATCCTAAGCTCTAATACCAATTGTTGGAATATAATACGCACAAACGACAAAATCTTACAATTTACGTCAACGCGAAATCACCAGATAAATAAACGAGAAATAATAAGGACACCAAAAATTTACGTGGTTCGGTCCGAGTATCGGTACCTACGTCCACGGAAGAGCCAGCAACAAATAATCCACTATAATTGGATAATCATAATTTACAATCATTCACATGCTCGAGTGTTTCCCACACCTAAATTTAACCCAAAACTTAAAGTGTTTATAAATAAATAATTTACTTGAACATAAACTCATTGCACAAAATTACCATGCGTTCAAGCTAAAAAACAAAATGCTCTACATACGCCGAAAACAAGAACTCCGGCATCTATTTATTCTCACGTACGTGCTGCTTCGCGTTCCCCTTTTCTTGATCATGTGGGTGGCTCCCTTTCAACTTGACGCCGTGTGGCTCCTATTTTTTTTTTTTTTTTTTTTTTTTCTCATGGGGTTTCAGCAGCACATTTCCTGGAGAGGTTCTACTTTATATTTCTATGTGCTCAAGGTTAAAAGTTTGATCTTGGCCACCAACTTTTGGCTCCACGTGTAGAGGGCTTCACTTTCCTTTTAGCTTTTATATTGTGTGCCCAAAGTCAAGACTTTGACTTTGGGACCCACATCTCTTTCTTTCTTTTAAAAAAAGAATTTGTACATTGCAGGTACGGGGAAGAAAACCTTTATTTTTCTTTTGTCTTGTAGTGATATTTTGCACGTCCAAAAGTATGTTAAATAAGAAAAAAGATTTCTTTCATTCGATTTGTAATCCACTTAGGAAAATCTTCCTCGATAAAATTCGGTTTAATCCACATTTAAACTCGAGACATTAATTTAACAGTAGTCCTCCCTCTCTCTCCCGGCTCATTATGCACCACTTTTCCGCATCCATGTCTCCACGTTCAAAAACTCCGGATAAAGTGAACAAGATAATTTTTCTTGTCACCGAACTAGTAAAATAAACACATGACTAATGTGAACAAGCGAATTTTTCTCGAAATGTGAGGGAAGGAAAAACGAGGGAAGCAAGCCCTTGGAAATGCTTTTCTACAACCCTTTTTTTGAATCTTGGGGATACTTTTGCCATACAGTACTTGCCTAACTTAGAGAGATTTAGTCTTCATTGGTACTCGGGTTTCAGTCTTCTAAGTTTCAGCATTAGTGCAATTTAGTCCTTTAACATTCATTTTGCGCAATGAAATCCTCTATCCTTGTCAATTTGTGCATTATGGTCTACTAGGTTCTATTTTATGCAATCAAGATAAAGAGTTACCGTAAAAATTACAGCATCTTGGGCAATAAGAGTATTCAAAATGACATATCTCAGTCAATTAAATTTCTTATTTATAGTTAACCGAGTAGAATTTGTCTTTGAGTAATGTATGATAATATGGTCGTAAAACGTGTCATGATCTTTTATTATATGTTTCTCCCGTCTATTCATCGCATGCGTGTTGTTAAATTATTGATCTGTTATCTAAAAATTTCTTTGATTTTTCTCTAAAATTACTGTTATCTAGAAGCTCCCTCGTGAACTCGTGCGCTACTCAAAATTACTGGCTAGTAAATTATCTCTGAAAACAAGCAAAGATGCTGGGCATGCCGGTTTTAAAGGCCTGTTAATAGGGTTAGCCGTCCAATTTCCATGCTTCCTACTATTCACCAGTTCATATGTTATTACTTTATTCCTATCGTTGATTCCTGTGCGTGTTGCTTCCTTTCTCGTACCGCGCCTATGGTACTAACGGATACAGAATAGACAAGAAAAAAATTGCTATAAATTAATAAAACTAATAGAATAACATTAATCAGCCAGGCTTGGTCAAAACAACGGCGCAGGTGGAAGGCGAAGAATGCCTCCTTCCGAGGGGCCCTAGATATCGCTATTTGATTAAAATTAAAGATGCATTCATCATCATTAATAATCCATCTTTGAATTAAACCTAAATCTCGGTGATTCGAAAATTATAGGTAGCAATGATTAAGAGATATCATAATCATAGCTCCATTTATTTTGCAAAAAATAAATAAATTTAGAAAACATATTTCTAAGAATAATCACATATATCACTTGAAATAATTAATTAATAAAAAATATTTTCATTATTAATAAAAATTTATATTTAAATATTTCCATGGATGATAAAAAAAAAATTTCGTTCATTCATTTTTGTAAGTAATATAAATAATTATTTTTTGGAAAATGATTTTCGATTCACTCATTTTCCGCCGAATAAATGGAACCCATATCAATTGTTCTTCGTCCTGTCCCACTCACATAAATTGCACGTTCAAAAGCATATACTATATCCAACGAATAGAAAAGTAGTTGATTTAAAGGAGGGAAAGGCCCCTGATCACATTAAATTTTCATTGTAACCCACCCACATGGTGAGGTCCGGGTACATCAGGACATATCCCATATTTTATGCAGCACCTCATCATAAATCTTCTCAAACAAGCCTCGCTCTCCCTCCAACATTCCTGCCGCGTGGGGTCTCCCTCTGCTTCTCCAACATCCAAATTCTCTACGAACGCACCCGTGGGTTTATTGTTTAATAAGGGTTAACTCGGAACACGCTGTAAATAAGTTTTCTTGTTTTTTTTTTTAAGGGTTGACTTGAAGGATATGACTTTCCAAACCAGATTGAAAGAGAGAGAAGGAACGGGGGTTCAAAACAGTAATCGGTTAACCGGGTGTTTGTCTACCGTGCAATACTAATCGACTTGCTGCTTATTATAAAGCGCATCATATATATTGGCCGAAAAGATTATATCAGCGAAATTCTCCGAAGAAATTTAATGGTCGCTCGCAAGTCCAACCCGAGTACAGCTGAACAAGCTATTGTCGCAAAAGGAATGGGAGGCAATCACCTGGAACGGCCATGATCGTGGTCGCTTATTTTGTATTCTTGCTAATCCAAGATCTGTAAACCACCTAACATAGCGTTAAATGAGTCAAACCGCAAAGTCAAGTCGACCTAGATTTACTTGATCGAGCATAGGATCCCCCATGCACTTTGTGGAATAAGTTTATTGAAAAGCAGTAGCTTGTCCGACAGTATGAGTGAAACCAAGTCGGAGCCGAATTACTGTCCAGTTGGCTCAATGACTACTCTAAATCAACTCATCTAATTTAGAGTCAAGCATTTTGTCTAGTTGAGCTTAAGCTTGCTAATACTCAGCTCGATAGGCTCATGAGCCTAATCGAGGTTTTGTTTTTTTGTAGAAAATCATATTCAATAATTATAAATAAAGACATGTTGAAAAAAATTTTTTGGTGATTTAGTTAGGCATCCATTGTATAGAAAATTAGGGATCGACTCCAGTCCCTATACAAAAAATATTAGTTAAATTGCATATAGTTTTTGGGAGCATTTATTATATAGCTTAGTTCATTTATTGCATTAAAATTGGACCAGCGGATGGGCTTGAATGGATGATTCTGAACTTAACTAATATGCTGGACTAAGTCTAAGAGTATTAAACTTTGATCAAGCCTGTTACTCTCTTCACGGCCAAAATTTGACAATAAAGCTTTATATTTTGGGTCACATGGCAAAGAAAGTAATCGGCAGGATATTCCAAAATATTCATGTATGAGAGATGGGCAGATTATTTTATCATTCTTAAGATCTCTCATATATCAGTAATTGGCATATCCAATTTTCTAATTCAAGAGAAGAAAAAGAGGATTGAGGGGAATCTCCGCCAGCATGGGAAGGGAAGGAGAGCTGGTCGTGTGTTTAAAATGGAAGGAGAGATATTTATGATCTTTGAAAGAAAGAAAGAGTCCAGCGAGATATCTTTCTCGCACGGTTACTCCCTGTCCACATCACGTTCGTGCTCCGCCGTTGCCCGCAAGTGCTGCCATGCGGGTCACGATTCAGAGTGCAACGAAATCCCAGAATACTTGCTCGTTGCAGCAAGTCCCCGTCCAGTTGTTTGTTCCTTCTTTGCAGGTTTCGGGCGATCCAAGCGCTTCGAAGCCCTTGCTGTGCCAATTTTGCTTCATTTTCTTATAGGTTTTTCCAGTCACGTCAGTGAGAGATTTGATGGGAGTACTGTCAACTATTTCAAAAGCTTAAATTGTTAGACAACGACACGATTTAATATTTAATTATTGGAGGTCTCGCCATCAAGCCTGCAGTTGTCGCCGCCCCTAGCAACGCTCCCTATGGCGAGGAACACAATCTCATCATCTAGATTTTTCTACGTGTACGCACGCGCATGGAAGCAGAGAGGGCAAAGAGATCAAGTTACGCGCTTAATGAATGAATAATGATGAAGTGGCGATAATTTGTCAATATACGATCATGGGGTGCTTTAGATAGTCCAAGCTAATGAGTGGGATTGCTTGGTCGATATAAGAGCAAAGGAAGCGATGATCAGTGAAGGTGCAAGTTCTTTCGCGGGAAAAACATAGAAAAAGACAAAGGAAGGTTTGACGTTCTGAAGTTCACAAAACTTGCGGGTGAAGGATCCTACGGGTTGCTTCTGGCGGAGCTGGTCTTGCACGTTGCTACCTTGATCGCTGAAAGTCTTGCCCGTTGCCGCGACCTCAAGCCACCAAAAGCTTCACCACCGCGAGCACCACCGAGCCACCTCACCTGAGCAGCTCTCTCGCCAAGCATAGCAGCGCCACCGTGAACCGTGAAGTATCGTCCATCCGAATTCCTGTGCCGAGTTTGGAAACACTACCCAAGCGCTACTACAAATTAGGTAAGAATTTTCGTTAACCTAATTTTTATATATTTTGTTGCCTAATTTGTGATATCGCAATCTTGTTTGAACCTTTAAGAGATATTATCATATTCATTAAATTCCCGAATAGTCTTTAAATTTGGAAATAATTTGTGACATGCTATTATCGTTAATCCAATCTCATGCTCGAGATACAATTCATGATTGTACAGAAAATCATCAATCCGATCTCATATCCAAGATGTGATTCGCAATTGGACAGAAAATTGTCGATCCGATCTTATGCTTAAGATACGATTCGTGATTAGATGAAAAATTGACCAATTTGATCCTAATGTCCGGGGAATGTTTCCTCAATTTATTTCCAAAATTAAATGGATATGAATAATATCTTGTGTGGTTTGGTGATGTATTTGATGTGGATTTGATTTCTTTCCATTTTTGTTTCATTTGAATTGATTTTGTTTTTTTTTAAAACCAAAAAGGTTATTTTGGTTTTTTTTTTTTTTTTTGGATTTTCGCATGCATATCATGTAGTTTAGGTCATGTCATATTGCTATATTATGTTAGGTTAGCAACATGCATTGCGTAAAATATGATTTTCATTAAACAATAGGAAATCTAGAACAATATTTAATTGAAATTGAGGAAATCATATTTAGGTTGATATGATATTCTAACTAGTATTGCAGATACTTTCGTTATTTTTAGATAAATATTTTGTCCTTGTGCTTGCAAGTTACTTATTACTTTGTGTTATTGAGTGTTAAATAATGGTTGCACACTCATATGATAACCTCACATGTTAAGGGCAAATTAAAATCAATACAAGTTATCTACAAAAGATTTTTTTTTAAAATAAAAAAGAAAATGTACCGAAATGGTGATAGAGATATTTAGTGTAATTAAGTCCCATAACCACAATCCTTAGTTAATAATCCATTTTCATGGTCATGCCTTCTCTCCCTCTTTAGCTCTATACTAAATGCTCTCTTCTTCATGAGAAATTATTGTCAACAACATAATATATGCACAGAATTGAAATTGGACCACTAAAAATAGTGGATTTCGTAAGATCTCACATGAATCCCATCAAATCTATTGGTCCAAATTTCTTTTAGTACATGTATTGAATCCACTAAATAATCTAGCCTTACACTGACTTAACAGGGTCCAAGACCCCCATGAGGGCCATATGTGATGAATGTTTATTTATTTATTTATTTATTTTGAGTGTAGAAAATTGCCAAAAATTTCTTTGAATTATTTATCTTTACTTATCACAAGATAATTGTTGAATTTATCCAAAAGAGAAAATAAAACACTAGTAAGTTGATAAAAATGCAGGTCCAAGTTATGTTCTAATGGCCAAGCTCAGGGTTGGGCTATAAAAAAAAAAAATATATCAATTTTCATAGGAGTTGAAATGTCTAGTTTGTTGCAATTACAACTTCTGTATAAGGTGTGAAAAACGCAGTCTGCGGGCTCCTCCTTATATGTCCGTATCGATCCTAAAAAAAGATGATGATCCGCAGCTTAAAAGTTAAAGATAATTCTCACACCATATGGAAGATGTCATTACTATGCAAGATGTTTTATTGGCATACATAATATGAACTGCCATGCTAATTCATAGGGTTTATTGGATTAATTGCAATGTAGCACATACTTTTCTTCCCTTGAACTTCTGAGATTCTGTGGAACTGCTTCGGTTTCAGGCATTCGAATTCGCACTATTTACCTAGAGAAAGAAGACCCGCTACGAGTCGGTTCATCTGGATCGGGTCTGTCCACTCCTTCAACACTCCTGAACCAGAAAGGCTGACCGAAAGAAGCTGCACCCTCTGGAACGTTGTCCACCACCCGTTCTTGACCTCTCGGCACGTATATTCCGGTTCTCGGGTGCGGCACCCAACATTGACGATCCTCATCGGGCTCATCAACTTGATCACCACCACTCATCTGTGGTTTGGACTTCTCCAGCTTCTTTGTCATCGTCAATGCACTGTTGCATCGCCTATCTCGCTTTGCTTGTCTAGAAAGAGATTTTGAATTCAAGGAGAGAGAGAGAGATCTTGCAAGTATGACTTACAAATTCACATGCAGATCAATAATGCTCCGTACCCAAATGCACGAAAAAGTATCTCCCGGGGCGATCACAACACGACTAATTATGGATGACCCATATGTACTTGGCATTTGAATTTTCTCGCATAGGACATAATCTAGGTGAAAGGCCTAATTCACATTGGTTTGGCATGTCCTAGCCTTTTCTTTGGTATCACATGGATTTCACTTACAAGTTGCATCGTCAATTCCATTTGACAAAAGTTGTAAGATCTCGCCCCATGTCCTGAACTCGATAAACGCAAGGCAATCACGCCTTTTAAGGAGAAACAATCGGTTAGTCTTGAGTATTATGCCCAAAAACATATCTAGAGAGGAAAAAATTAGGATTCACCAACTTTCAATTAATGACAACCCATAAGATAACTCGTTCTAGTTCCACATGCAACCCTATGGAAGTTTTTATCTAATGGATCGCTTGAACGCCAACTTTTTGTTGAGCATCAGAATAATAAGTTAGCAACTCGTAGGAAATGAATCGGCATACTTAGGCTTTCATACCTGAGCAACAAAAGTTTCGTGTTCACAACAGTAGCTGCCATTGCCCGCAAGGGTGTGTCTCAAGAACGATACTTCAAGACATCAGAACGAATTTGGTTAAAGAGAAGTGTGACGCTAGAGCCCTTTTTGTACTGTCCAAAGCCACCTAGAAGGTTTCAGGTTCTCCTGACGCGTCAAAAGTACAGTCAGCGCGCTATCATAGTATCAGTTCGATCGTGATACAACTGGTAAAGGTTTGTAATCAAAAGTGCACGTTCATAAAGAGAAAAGTGCAAAGCTTGAAGCTTCTTCCATTTAAAAAAACATAAGGTTCTTTCGATCTGTGGTTCTCGTTTGATTACTCATTGTGCATGGAATATGTTCCACAGAAGATAGAAGATTTGTGCAGAATCTTGCCTTTCTGCTATAAATGGAGGCGCAGATGCACCGAAATCACCCCTCCCGTCTTCTTCGATCTCTGACATCTCCATCGAGCAAGAGGTCCGGCCACCATGCCCGTTGCAGGTAACAGCAACTCCATGGCGATGGCCCCTTTTCTGCCGCGTTTTATCGTGAGCTTGCTGCCGAGTCAGTGGCTGATACTCCGGTCTGAATCTTCGGTATTTAATAGTGATTTCTGTAGGGTTGGATGAAGTAGGATGAGTACATAATATATATAAGAAAGGATGGAACAAAGACTTGTACCATTTTGCCTGAAAGGATGGAACAAAGACTTGTACCATTTTGCCTCTGTCTCCGCCTCCACCTCTGGGCTGCTGTCATCAACCCGACATCGTCGTCGCATTCCCTATCCTTGCCCAATCACCAACCTGTGCCAACTCTGTTCCGTCTCGATCGACCCTTGCGACATCGGGTCGCCTCAGATGGTATTGTCGGTCTTGGCAACCTCAGATCTGGGGTTGACGTGATCGTCGGCAAGGCTGTCTCTACAGATGAGCAAGAGAGCGAGAAACAAAGCGACGGCGATGCAAGATCAGTGCAAGTGGGCAGGGAGAGAGAAGAAAATTTGCAGATTTGCCTAAATGGGAGGAGTTTCAGAACACCCCTGTTGAGCTCTATTTTCTTTTCCTTTACTCCTGAGAAGATCTTCAAGTTCAAGAAGATTGTGTGTCTCTCCTCTTGCATTATCGTAATATTTCTCCGGTAGTTTTTTCCCTCAGTATGAATATTGCAGTTATCATTATTAGAAGACTTTTTTTTTTCGTGGTATTGGATTACACAATAACTTATCCTGTCCAAAATGCAAGCAATGAAAAATCAGGTCATCGAATGAGTCGAGAAATTTGCAGCTTCGATTCTCTTTTCTTTTCTTCTTCTTTTCCTCCTTTGGGTGAGGAAGGCGTTCTCTCATTTAATTCCCTTCGCTAAACACAAAGAATCAATCATGAAACAGCTTGATCGGCAAGTGGCGGCTGGATATGTTACGCTTATCAAACCCTATTGTACTATCAGTTAAAGATACTCATTGCCTCAGTTTCCTTCTAGAATCACTTGTCAGCCATGAGTATTAGCTGGATGTTACAGAGTACTGAGATATGCAGTGACTAGTGATTATATCTGTGATGTTATCTTCTAGAATTGGCAACTTGCTACACTATCAATCATTTTGTTTGTAAAAGTGCTATTATTTGATATTAACTGTCTTCTTTGTTTCTTCTTTTGTTAATTCATTAATAGGATTGAAGCAGAGGCAGAAGCGTTATTAAGCCAAAATCCAGAAGGCTGCTATGGCATTATCTCTTAAATCAACTAGGCATGCTCAGCTTGGGAAACTCATATCTTTATGCACTCTGCGTTCTTTGCAACTACCAGTTGTTTCTAGCAACAGAACTACAACAATGGCTGCTCGTGGCACTGAATCGGCAATTGGCATCTCTGAGACATTTGCTAAATTGAAGAAAATGGGCATGGTAAGAACTTCACTTGAGTTTCTTCTTGCTCGTTAACGGTTTCAATGATTCTCCTTTGTGACCGTTTGCTGCGAATTTTTTATGGTTTGTGGGTCTTCCGGTTGATGGTTCATCTTGACGTGACATGACACGGTCGTTTTCTTGTTGAATCTCAGTCGAACTTTTGAGCATTTTTTGCAGGGTGTTGGGAATAGTATGGTTGAGATTTGTATTAAAGAGATTGTTGTACCATATCTAGATTAAATCTCAAGGCAACTAGTTCAAACTGGCAGGGCTGGCAAATTAACATGTCAATCGATTTCCTGGAATATCATTAGCTACTTTGGTTTTCTTCTATGATAGTAAATGGGAAAACCAGTAGGCAATGCTTTTGATTTTCTAGGCTGGTCATTGCTTGGGATGCAGAAATGTAGCACCTCACAGATATGAGGTCAATCATTCTGTGCCTATCTATGATTTTTGTGCTCTTTAATGGATGACAAGTTATCTTCAGTATACTTCTATAATTGGGTAATGTACTTATTTTTAATGAACTTACCATTAGTTAGAAAAGAAATTAGTACACAGTATAATTTCATGCTGTTCCACTGAGTTTGTTTCAGATGACACGTGCTTGTGTGTGAACTGCTTTATGTCTATAGCATAAGATCATCATGGATAATCACCCTAGAAGCCAAATATTATCTCTTTCTTAGATTCCAAAATTATTTCCCTCTTAGTACCCTTGGTGGTGATGGGATCGATTTTGTCCTCATCATCCAAGTTTAGATAAGTTTGAAACATTGAAGAAGGAAATGTAATGCTCAGCCTCTGCATGAGTTGGCCAATCCTCTACTAGGAGGAGTAAAAAATACAGCAACAGATAGACAACAAGGCTTGTGTTGGAATTCTGGCATAGTATGGTAAATATGAAATGACTGAACCATCAAGTGTCATGTCCAGAACTAACTACTCAATCCTTGTCAAGAGGTAGTCATTTTAATGCCACGTTGAGTGAGGTAGGGCTGGAAATTACTTTATGCTTTCTGCCATACTTGAAGAGACTGATCATTCGTTGCCAAATCTTATTCTCCTTTTTATGGACAGTTCAAGGTCTAGTGCGATTCATTCTAGTCAGATTGTATTTACTAACCTTGGATTATTTCCTACTTAGAGAAATTAAATTTGTGGTGCTGCTATTGAAATTTTCCATACTATGTGTTACTCTCCCGTGGTGGCATCCATTTCTGATGATAGCAAGTTAAATTTGCTTCACATAATGCAACCTTTTAGGTTGAAATTGCTCAGTGACATTACATCATATTGTTCTTCTAAAATTCAGTGCTCCCATTTTATACTAAAGATCCTAGTAGTGTAGAGGTAGTGATGTATAACGGTTACAGTACTCTCAGTTTACATTTTCGTTTCCCTTCATTCATTTTTGATATATTTTCTGATGCTGCAGTTTTTACTGATAGGTTGCCCCACAATCTATGGCTATACTCTCAAACTATAACCTAATTCTGAAGTTTGGTGTTGAGAGGTTCATGTCCACCATGAATGATGCAGGGGTTCATGGTAAATTTCAAGTTTATCCTCTTACCTTCTGACTTCTAACACTTACGTTGACGTACAACCTCTGGTTAGATGTAGTAACTTAAAAGAAAATTGGTTTTTATATTTTCTGCCTTCCTTGCCAAGATAAGAAACCAGTTGAGCGTATTCAGCTTTGCATGTAGATACCATGGCGTAGGCAAGAATTGTCATCATGCCCTACTGCTGGCACAAACTCGATTGCATGGTAAAGTTCTTAGACTTATTTAGTTTAGTTTTTCATTGAAATTTATTGAAAAAGCTATCAAGGGAATGATTATCAATATTGGATGAATACTATAGTCTCAATGTTATGAGCAAAAGCCAGAAGGTTATCTTGGCAATCTATCAGGGAACATATATTTTTTTAAACGTGACCCTTTGTGACCCTACAAAAAGAGCGAGTAACCATTTGTGTCACGCCCCGGACCCCAAGTGTGCAAACAATCCGCCATGGTCATACAAATGCGACATTCCCAAGTAGTGTTGCCGACCCCATTCATTTTATATGCACATGCGGAACGTATTATAAAACCCTTGACAAGACTTACAGGATAGGAAAGCAGGAAACCGACTCATTCACAACCAAACATACATTCATAGATAATCACTACGGGTGATCGGGTCCAGGGTGGGTAGGGTCCAGACTTGGATCATGTACCCGACCCTATTATAACCGGTTCCCTTTTCTTGGACTATGTACCCGACCTTGTTTGCATTAAACCCTGTACCCGACCCACCCTGTTTTTCTGGTCCGGGAACCGGGTTAACTCTCTTTATATTGGAACCTGTTTTGCATAAAAACAAATGCCACAAAGTAAAACTATATCCATAAGTGATTAGCACAGCACATACATAATCGATCACTGTCTGAGCACCAATAGCAACACAGAAGTTTCAAATATACACCAATAGCAGAACAGACAATTACCCTAATAAAACTACAGCAACGCAGCAGGTAAGAAAATAAAGCTAGGAGAATTTCACACCTGCGTAAATAGGTTTGCAAGGCATGCTAATAGGTTATCTTCATCTCTAATGTTTTTGTCATTTGCATAGTAATCAAGCAGCTGGTCTCAAAAGGGCACGCAAAAATAGAGGGCCTGCCCAGGAATCGGCAACACAACATAAGCAAAATCACTGTGAACGGAAATTTAGAAAATCTAATGATTAAACTCCACAACAAAAGTCTGTCGTAATCTAATGAACACCCCCCCCCCCCAAATCTACTTCCCCACGACAGATAACTTGCGGAATGCACATCAAATGACCAAATAGAATAACACGCGGCTGTCTCTTGAAAAATTTCCAATAGGGTGATCATCTAACCATCGAAGAGCCAAATGATCAGGTGAATTATGTAATACCACCACAAGCACAGCTTTCAAAATCCATCCTAACTAGCAATTAACTCTACGACCACCCTTCACATCTCTGCAACATAAAAAGAACCTCCCCACAAGCAATCGACTTTGCAAACAAAGAAAGTCAAACCATACCCAAATCAACAAAAACCAAACAAAACCCATTTCATAATCGACCCCAAACAACCCGATTCCGACATCATCATTATCATCATCTGTCGAGGCAGCGACAGCAGCGGCCATCATCAGATTGAGGGAGAAGAAAGACAGAGGGGGAGGGAAACAACAACCAGACCTACAAGACATTGTTGCAGTAGCAGGTGTTGCTGAAGTTCTCGAGGCCGAAGTAGTGCTTGCTGTCACGCCCCGAACCTCGAGCGTGCCAACATCCCACCATGGTCATGCAATTGCGACATTCCCAGGTAGTGTCGCCGACCCCATTCATTTATTATTGCGCAAGCGGAGCGTATTATAAACCCCTGACAATGAAATACAGGATAGAAAAGCAGAAAGCAAAATCACAACATAACACTTAAACATAATTCAATAGAATTACAAACAGAGGTTTACGGCCAACAGTCTACAAAAGACTGGCTCTTAAAAAGAGGTTATCCTACGACCTACAAATCGTACACGATCTCCAATCCTTATGACTTCACCTCTCCAACTCCTTAAGGCCAACCAAAGCTATCTGGCCGCTCCGTCCACCAGGGACCTGAAATGGTTATTCAATAACCACTGAGACAACGTCTCAGCAAGTTCAACCCCCTAAACCCCTATTAGAAAGAAAATACGCCCAAGGGTGGCCTAGCCACATCACACAGAGAACTTACCTCGCCTCAATTCCTTCCTGCAAGTTAGCACAATTTGTATCACACAATCTCAAGTAGTAATAATAATTCAAACAATTGGAACGCCATCACTTTCATATAAATCACGATCGCACTTAGCACGCATCTCAATTATTATTCACTGCCACACAATGGCATAGCCTACTCGCGGGCCGGCTATCTACTAACATTACGGCATTTCTAGAAGAATAAAGGTCTAGTCGGTCCCGCCACTACTGCGACCAAGCCACGTCATTCTATCGACGGCATTTCTAGAAGAATGAAGGTCCAGTCGGTCTCGCCACTACTGCGACCAAGCCACGTCATTTTATCGACGGCATTTCTAGAAGAATGAAGGTCCAGTCGGTCCCGCCACTACTGCGACCAAGCCACATCATTCTATCGACGGCATTTCTAGAAGAATAAAGGTCCAGTCGGTCTCGCCACTACTGCGACCAAGCCATGTCATTCTATCGACGGCATTTCTAGAAGAATAAGGATCCAGTCGACCTAGCCACTACTGCGACCCGAGCCTTTCAACTAGCAGACGACAATTCGATACCGATCCTTGGATACTTTACATTTCACTCACATAATCCAATTACGATATTAGCCATTAACAATCCAATTTCAATGTCGAACTCGACACTTGGGATTTTATGAATAAAATCCATATTTATCACAATCAACACTCAATTTGCGACAATCAATCATCAAATTCAAATTCTAAATACACAGCAGCGATCGGCATGAAATTCTGAGAGTTTAGGGCCCCAACGAAATTTTTGAATTTTAATAAATAATAAATTTTATTCCAAAAATTAATTAAATAATAATATCCATATTTTTCGCAATCCACCCTCAATTTATGATATCCAACCATCAATTTCAAAATCCGAATACACAGCAGCGATCGGCACGAAATTCTGAGCAACTAGGGTCAAAAATAATTTTTTCATTTTTTTAAAATAATATTTTAATAATTTCGGATTATAAAATAATATTATATTTTCCAAAATTTTGAAGCACTTAAATAATTCAAAACTAAAATCCTTTTATGTCACATCAAGGCTTAACTTTAAATAACTTCTTTTAACCTTTAATTTAAACACACTTTAACATAAACCAACCTCTTAATCCAATTTATAATTAAATACACTAATCCACCCACATAAACTTACTTAATTTAAACTAAGCACACTTAGGGCATCATTAACACTCTAATCAAGATTTAGTGAGTTAAACTCACCGGATTAGCGAGCCGAGCGAACCAAAACGACGGGGACACCGAGGAGAACAACTTTCGTCAAAGCGGGCCGAGCATCCGGGCTCGGGAAGGCGGCCAAAACGGGCCAAACGTCCGCTGCATACCCATTTTTTTCCAGCTGCTATCCATTGCGATTTGAGGCCGAGAAAGGGTAGATCCGGAGCTTGGATGAGATGGGGAAGGATCGGGGAAGGTTGAGGGGTTAAACCGGACCAAGGCGGGACCCGAACGGTGGCCGGAGGTGGCCGAACGGCTCCGGCACGAGCTGATGCAGCAGCGCGACACGAGCTGAGGCGGAGCGAAGAGGCAAAGACGGCGCGACGGCGAGCCTGCGAGCGCGCGCGGGCGGCGTGGGACAAAGGCGGCGGCGGCGACGACGGCGTGCGAGCGGGAGCGGACAACCATGGCTGCAGCTCCTTCTTCTCTGCAATTTTCTGGTCTTTCGCACAAAGAAGATGGAGGAAAAACCAACGGAAGGGAGAGGAAGGAGAGAGGAGGAGAGAGAAGGAGGGGGGCTCTTTTCTTTTCTTTTTCCTTTTCTTTAATCCAACAAAAGTGGCCCACCATGACCTCATGGATGATGTCACACTCCACTATCTCCCACAACCTTTCTCCAATGGGTCCATTTTATTTTTCCGCCGGGGCATGAAACTTTGTACATTAATTTCTTTAATTCCATTCAATCCTCTCCCAATTGAATCCGATTGAAGTCCATAAAATTAATCCAATATCACCACACTTCAATTCACATCTTCACTTGTCCATAGCACCAACTTAAGTCCTAAAAGCAAGACCAAAGGCGGCCTACTAATTTCTCGAGCCAAAATAGCCATACCTTGATTATTTTGCCGAAAAACTCGGCTTGCATGAAAAAATCATCTGAAGGTTAGTCAATGTTCCTAAAATGATTTGTGACATACCCAGACTTCCAATTTTTGAATTTGATCTCAATTTCACGGTTAATTTCACTTTAGCACGATACTAGCGTGGCCCAACCTATCGGGTAGCCTTTAGAAATTTTCATGCATTTAACCTATGGTTGATCATCTCAAGCCACAATGTACATCTTTGAAACATTGGCGATTTTCGGTTGTCGGGGTAATCTCAAGGTTTCAAATACGAACACAGGGTACCCAATCGACAGAAAAGTCGGTCCAGTGCCGATCGATAACAATTGTGCGATCTGATGGAATCACCCACGCTTGATCACACGCCTCTGTCGAGTCGACCTATCTCCGATCTCAAATCGATTTTTAATTGTGCCGTAATGACCCTTGCAGATTAGCTCGGTCGAAAGATCGCTTCCTGGTCAAATTCTCGAGTCTGATACATTAGAAACTCTTAACAGCTTCACTCGATAGACTAGTTTCCACATGAGTGGCCAACTCAAGGAAAAGAACTATATGCGTGCCAATGAAATGCCCGTCTCAATTTATTGAAAATAGAATTGGAAAATCGGGATGTCACACTTGCCCTCGGGGAACTGGTCACCGAGGGCCTTCTCGAGCTTGGACCTCACCGCACCCATGACCCTCAGACTGTGAATCAAGAGTAGGCGAAGGTGGGAGAGAGGATGAGGAAGCCGACGATGGATGAAATAGAGCAACGGGGAGCTGGCGATGGCGCGATGAGGAGCTAGCAATGGCGCGACGAAGGAAAACACTGTGAACTATGAAGTCTATGGGTGTGAGGGCTAAAGAAAGAAATAGTCGGGGGGAGCTCGTCGAAGGAAAACACTGAGAACAAATTAGGGTTTTGGTCCTTTTGGACTTTTGGGCTGCCTTAAAAACCGGTTCTCAAATCGGTTCCCAAACCGGTCTGGTCGATCCGATTTCCGGGTGGATAATCCCTCGGAACTAGTTTCCAGGGTTTCCAGACTAGTTCAAACAGGGTCTGAATTTTGGGAACCGGTTCCCAGACCGATTTCAACTGGAACCGGTTCCTAACCCTGTTTTTCGGGTGGGCCGAACCGGGAACCGGATAAACCCGGTCCAGTTGCACACCCCTAATAATCACACCAAAGTTTACATACACCAAAAAGGGTCAGTCTAAAAAAAGATCAGTCCATCGAAAAGAAGGAACAGTCCTATGACCACTAGTCAGACTCGTTCGTCGATCCCACTTTTGATTGATCAACCTTCGGAGACGACGGGTCTTCTACCTTACCACTAGGAGGGTCTTGTTTTTCTGGTGGGCCGAACCGGGAACCGGATAAACCCGGTCCAGTTGCACACCCCTAATTGTGACATCCCGATTTTCCGATTCTATTTTCAATAGATTGAGACGGGCATTGCGTTGGCACGCATATAGTTCTTTTCCTTGAGTCGGCCACTCATGTGAAAACTAGTCTATCGGGTGAAGCCGTTAAGAGTTTCTAATGCATCTGACTCGAGAATTTGACCAGGAAGCGACCTTTCGACCGAGCTAATCTGCAAGGGTCATTACGACACAAATAAAAATCGATTAAAGACCGGAGATAAGTCGACTCGAAAGAAGCATGTGATTGAGTGTGGGTGATTCCACCGGATTGCATAATTCTTGTCGATCGACACTGGACCGACTTTTCTATCGATTGGGTACCCTGTGTTTGTATTTGAAACCTCGGGATTACCCCGACAACCGAAAGTCGCCAATGTTTCAAAGATGTACATTGTGGCTTGAGATGATCAACCACAGGTCGAATGCAGGAAAATTTCTAAAGGCTACCCGGTAGGTTGGGCCGCACTAGTATCGTGCCAAAGTGAAATTAACCGTGGAAATTGAGATCGAATTCAGAAATTGGAAGTCTGGGTGCATCACAAATCATTTTAGGATCATTGACTTATCTTCGGAAGATTTTTCATGCAAGCCGAGCTTCTCGGCAAAATAATCAAGAAATGGCTAATTTGGCTCGAGAAATTAGTAGGCCGCTTTTGGTCGCGCTTTTGGGACTTAAGTTGGTTCTACGGACAAGTGAAGATGTGAATTGAAGTGTGGTGACATTGGATTAATTTTATGGACTTCAATTTGATTCAATTGAAAGAGAATTGATGAGAATTGAAGAAATTTGATGTACAAAAATTGGACCCTGGCGGAAAATGGAATTGAACCCATTGGAATAAGGTTGTGGGAGTTTTGAGTGAGTGGAGTATGACCTCATGGATGATGTCATGGTGGGCCATTTTGTAGGATTAAAGAAAAGGAGAAAGAAAAGAAAAGAGCCCCCACTCCTTCTCTCTCCTCCCTCTCTTCTTCCTCCCAACCGTGCGACTTCTCCTCCATCTTCTTCATCTTCCTTCTTCGGCTGCTCGGTTCCATGGAGACCGAAGACCAGAGGAAGCGGCAGCCGCCGTCGCACCCCCCTCCGCCGCTTGTCGCTGCCGTTTGTGCCGCCGTCCGCTTGCTCGCCGACCAGCTCGCCGCTCCGCCTTAACCCGCGTCCCCAGCAGATCTGAGAACCCCGAACCAGCAAGTTGAAGACCGGTTGAAGCCAGCAGCTCCGCCCGCCGCCGGCAGCTTCGCTCGTCGCTGCCAGCTCGCCACCGGAACCGCCGCGGTCGTCGCCGTGCGCCTGCTCGTCCCTGCTGTTCCGCGAGTCCAGCAGCGTTTCTAGATCTGGGGAAGCTCAGCCGGAGCCGTCCAGCTCACCTCCGGCCACCGTGGGGCCCCGCCGTTGGCTGCCCGAGCTACCGCCCCTCTCCCTCGCCGTTCCTCCGCCCGATTAGGCTCGGATCAGCCCTCCTCCGCCCAAGATCAGAAGCTGCAGAAAAATGGGTATGCAGCGGACGTTTGGCCCATTTTGGCCACCTTCCCGAGCCCGGATGCTCGGCCCGCTTTGAGGAAAGTTGTTCTCCTCGGCGTCCTCGTCGTTTTGGTCCGCTCGGCTCGCTAATCCGGTGAGTTTAGCTCACTAAACCTCGCTTAGAGGGTTAATTATGCTTAGGGAGGTTTAGTTTATGTTAAGTATTATTAGGTTGTTAGTTTAGGTTAATTAAGAGTAGATTTGATTAAGGTGGTGGTTTAATTTAAAGTGTGCTTAATTAAGGGTAAGTAGGTTTATTTAAAATAAGCCTTGATTTGACATAAATGAATTTACTTTTGATTTATTTAAATGTCTCGAAATTATTAAATAATTTAATAATATATTTTATTCGAAATTAATAAAATATTATTATTTAATTATTTTCGGAATAAATTTAATTATTTATTAAATTCCGAAAATTAAGTTGGGACCCTAAATTCTCATAATTTTGTGCTTTGATCGCTACTTTGTCTATTCAGATTATGAATTTGATGATTAGATATTACAAATTGAGTGATGATTTGTGCAATTAATTATTGAATTGTTGTGTGCTGGTTGAAAGACTCGGGTCGCAGTAGTGGCTAGGCCGACTGGATCCTTATTCTGCTAAAAATGCCGTCAGGAGAGTGACGTGGCTCGGGTCGCAGTAGTGGCTAGGCCGACTGGACATTTGTTCTTCTAAAGATGCCGTCAGGAGAGTGACGTGGCTCGGGTCGCAGTAGTGGCTAGGCCGACTGGACCTTTGTTCTTCTAGAGATGCCGTCAGGAGAGTGACGTGGCTCGGGTCGCAGTAGTGGCTAGGCCGACTGGACCTTTGTTCTTCTAAAGATGCCGTCAGGAGAGTGACGTGGCTCGGGTCGCAGTAGAGGCTAGGCCGACTGGACCCATGCTCCTTCGGGAATGCCGTCGATGTACTAACGAAGCCACGCTCCAAGGTGGGGAGGCGATGCCTGGTTATATGCCAGTAGATAGCCAAACTGCGAGTAAGCTATGCCCTTGTTTGGCCGTGAATGACAATTGGAATGCATGTTGAGTTTTGTTGATGGGTCGGATTATGGGACGGAATTATGCGGCATGGAATGGGACGTGTCATAACAATTTAGCCTTATAATCAGAACCCCCGTGGTTGTTGGTTACATGAAAGTGAATGCGTTTTGGTTGTTTAAGTTCCTATTACTATCTGTGATTGAGCGATTTGAATTGTGCTGACATGCAGGAAGGAATAGAGGCGAGGTAAGTTCTCTGTGTGATGTGGCTAGGCCACCCTTGGGCGTATTTTCTTTCTAATAGGGGTTTAGGGGGTTGAACTTGCCGAGACGTTGTCTCAGTGGTTATTGAATAACCATTTCAGGTCTCCGGTGGACGGAGCGGCCAGATAGCTTTGGTTGGCCTTGAGGAGTTGCAGAGGTGAAGTCATAAGGATTGGAGAGCGTGTCCGACTTGTAGGTCGTAGGACAGTTCATTTTTTTTAGAGTCGATCTTTTGTAGACTTTTGGCTGTAGGCCTTCGTCTGTAACTTCGTTGGTTTGTGTAAGTGATTGGTTGTGAAATTGTTTCCTGCTTTTCTATCCCGTATTTCATTGTCAGGGGTTTTATAATACGTTCCGCTTGCGCATTAATAAATGAATGGGGTCGGCGACACTGCCTGGGAATGTCGCATTTGATCGACCGCAGTGGGATGTGCACGCGCTCGAGGTTCGGGGCGTGACACTAATAATCACACCAAAGTTTACATACACCAAAAAGGGTCAATCTACAAAAAGATCAGTCCATCGAAAAGAAGGAACAGTCCTATGACCACTAGTCAGACTCGTTCATTGATCCCACTTCTGATTGATCAACCTCCGGAGATGACGGGTCTTCTACCCTACCACTGGGAGGGTCAACTACGCCCTCACCTAGGATGGCCTCCATCACAGTAGGTGGAATGTCAAAACCACTAAGAGGACCAATTCTGAAACCATTGACTCAAAAGCAAAACCATGCTCTATATCGATGTTGCACCCTGACAAACATGGTCTCCTCAATCCAGACTGTGGTCCTAACAAGCTCATAGATCCAATGACTTCCAGGATCGGGAAAACTATTTACCTGCTCGGTAATCTGCACGGAAATACCATATTGCTCCGGAGGTATTGCCATTTACGGTCCTGAAAATATTCGGCCCACAACGGGGTGAGACATTGTCTCAACAAGTTCACCCCTTAAACCTCTATTAGAAAGAAAAATACACCCAAGGTGGCCTAACCACATCACACAGAAGACTTACCTCGCATTATTTCCTTTCCTGCAGGTTAATACAGTTCATATCACTCAATCACAGATAGTAATAAGAACTTAAACAACTGGAGCGCAATTACTTTCACATAATCAACAACCACAACATACAATCCAATTTTTATTCACTGCCACATATGAACATAGCCTACTCGCAATTTAGCTATCTACTGGCATTTAGCCAGGCATCGTCTCCCCACCTTGGAGCACGACTTTGTCATTTACATCGACGGTGTTCCCAAATGAGCATGGGTCCAGAATCTACTGCGACCCACATCCATTATATGGGGCATCCCATATAAGGGCAAGTCTGGCTCAATAGCTCATGACAATTTCCTCTTAATTAACATACAAAAAATTCATACTCGACCTAGGACACTTTGCATTTCACTCAAGGCTTCCATCTAAATTAGTGATCCCAGACTCTTTTCTTCATATTCAAAATGTTCAAGAAATTATTCACGTGTGTGGGGACACATTAGTTTCGAACCAGAAAACTAATATCTTACTTTTTCAAACCCCACCATTTAATATAATTCTTAAAATCCAATTTTGGTGTCAAACCCGACACCCGGGATTTTATGAATAAAGTCCATATTTTTCACAATCAACACTCAATTTGCAATATCCACCCATCAAATTCATAATATGAATATATAGCAGCGATCAACGCAAAATTCTGACAATTTAAGATCCCAAAAAATTTCTGGAAAATAATAAATAATTAAATTTATTCCGAAAATTAATTAAATAATAATATTTTATTAATATTATATAATATAATTTTTTATTAAATAATTAAAAAAATCGAAATAATTAATTAATCTAAAATAATCAATTAAGGACTAAACAAGATTACGCTAATCTAAACATCCACTTAGCCTTAATTAATCATACATTAAATTAATCACACCCTTTAATTTAATCCACACTTAACTAAACTAATATAACCACCTAATCTTACTTAACTTAAACTAAGCATCCTTAAAGCATCATTAACTTTCTAATCAAGGTTTAGAGGCTAAACTCACCGGAATTGCACGCCATTGAGTTCACCGCAAAGAGGACGTGAAGGTGAGCGATATACTTGCCCACGACAACACCAATGGAGGTCGGGAAGACACCTAAAATGGGCCTTGAAGCTTCCATGGCCTTGTTGGAACTTGGCTACTAATCTGATCAGGGGAGGGTTGCTCGGTGACTGGTTGGGTGCAAAAACAATAGTGATGGACGGTGGTAGCTTAGGCGGTGGAGACGGTGGCTCCGGCAGGCCACGCGGGACCTCCGGCGATGTTGGTGATGACAAGCAGCAGCTAGATGACGGCCTGGATGATCGGGGACACGCGGAATAGCAGTTGATGCGAGCTGGCTTCCGCTGGCTCGCGGTGGCTCTCCGACAAGCTAGACGACCACTACGACGACTCAAGCGACAGCGGAGGGATTGAGATGCAGCCTGGACGAACGGATGATGGTGTTGGATGGTGAACGGGATGACAGAACAGCGACGGAAGGAGTGGAGCAGCGAGCTGGAGAGCGGAGCAGTGTGTGTGGACAAGCGGTGACGGCGAGGGACTCCAGCGTGCAAAAGGACGAGTGGTCGAAGGAGCTGCCGTATGCCCTGGTTTCCGCTTAGCTTTTCCCTCCAACTCCCAAGGAAAAGCCTTGATTTGAGGAAGGAGAAGAAGTTGATGTGAGGGCCCCTTTTGGTCAGCCAATGGGCTTCTTACACTTGTCAAAACCCCCTCCAACTTGGCCCCACCATTACATCACATGACATCACCATCCACTCACCTCAAATCTTCCTTGACAATCTTCCAATAGGTCCAAATTGCCTCATCCCCCATGGCATACGAATTTTAACATTTGTGCACCAAATTCTTTCAATTTCATTTAATCCCCTTCCAATTGAGCCAAATTGAAGTCCATAAATCTATCTAATGTACCACACTTCAATTCACATTTTTCCTTGACCATAGAACCATCTTGGATCCCAAAAGTAGGACCAAAAGCAGGCCTGCCAAATTTCCCGAACCAAAATAACCATACTTTGATTTTTCGCCGAAAAACTCAGTTTGCAGAAAAATCTTATGAAGACGAGTCGACGTTCCTAAAATGATTTGTGACATGACAGGACTTCCAATTTCTAAATTCGGTTTCAATTTCACGGTTAATTTCATTCTGGTGTGATTTTAGCGCGTCCTAATCTACCAGGTAGCTTTTAGGAAATTTTTGTACATTTGACCTATGGTTGATCATTTTCAAGCCACAATGTACATTTTCGACATATTGGCGACTCTCGATTATCGTGAAAATGGAGAGGTTTCAAATACGGACACAGGGTACCAAAATGACAGAAAGATCAATCTAGTGCCGATCGACAAGAATTGTGAGATCACTTGATCACATGCCTTTGTCGAGTCGACCTATCTCCGATTTCTAATCAATTTTTAACTATGCCGTAATGACTCTTGCAAATTAGCTCGATCGAAAAGTCGTTTCCTGGTCAAATTCTCAAGTCTGATACATTAAAATCCCTTAACGGCTTCACCTGATAGACTAGTCTTCTTGTGAGTGGCCAACTCAAAGAAAAAAAACTATATGCACATAGATGAATGCCCATCTCATTTACTGAAAACGGAATTGGAAAATCGGGATGTCACAATTTAGGGCCGGCTTGTGCTCCATGTTAACCCTTATTGAACTCACAAAGGTGGTTCTAGCAACAAGTCCATTATTTGCATGGTACAAAACAATTGGTTAACCAATTATTATTTTTGAACTGCCATTTCTTCTCTCTTTCAATCTGGCTTGGAAAGTCATATCCTTCGGGTTAATTTTTTTTTTATAAAAAAAAATGTCATTAAAATGTGCTTCAAGTTAACAATAGTGAACCTCCTAATGCATATGTGTCAACCTAATTTTTAGAGAATTTGAAGTTGAGAAGCTGGGGGCTGTTCGAATTCACATGGAGAGAGAGGGAGACATCACTCAGCATGGTTGTTGGAGTTGATGGGGTGGTATATAACAATATGGGTCGAATTTATCTTTTGGGTGGATTCAATGGGAAATTGTTTTGTTGAGTCAAATTAAGTTTGGCAGTCTGCGAGGGTCTCTTTCCTCCTCATCAGTTTCTTTTTCTGTTTGTTGGATTTGGATATGTTTTTGAATGCAAAATATATGCGATTGGTACCTGGTTGAGGATGAAGTACACATTTTTTTATTATCTTATCTTGTTTTTAATATTTCGATAAGCCTTTTTATCAAATTCTTAATCCCCTCCTCCATACCTGTCTTCCGCTCTCAAACATTTTATTCCCCATTGTGCAGGTCAGCGTCCTCCAAGGGTATACGACGTATTCATTAGTTACAAGCAGGAGGACATGCTCCACACCATGAGCCATCTCAAGAGCACTCTTGAGAGGAGAGAAATGAGAACGTTTGTTGATTTTACACTGGATGGAGGAGTACCGTTCCGGCCAGCAATCAATGAAGCAGTTGAGCGGTCAAAGAGTGCCATCGTAGTATGGAAAAGTGGAATCTCTTCACTTTGACATTGGTATATCTGCATGAGGCCACGTAATGTGGTCATTTGGCCCACAAAACTTACTTTTAAATGTGGAATCTCTTCACGTAGACATTGATATACAGCAGTAGGAATCAATATATTAAGTGATTCTCCATCAATTTAATCCTTCCTGAAGTTCTATAAGATATAGGCTTAATGACATCAACTACCACATTAAGAGTTGATTATGTTCTCGTGCTTCTACAATTAAAAATGTCAATGAAGTGGACTTATGGTTGCTTCGTCTAAGCTTTACTCTTGGAAATCTATGTTTGGAGGTATGTTTATTCCGATATGTACTTATGAATTTTTAATATTTTGCTCGCATTAATGGTACCCAAGCCACACTTCATCCTTTTTAGATTAAATGTTTTTTTTTTCTTTTAAAATTTTTACATTTGTTTTTCAAAGGTATAGAGACAAATAGGAGAGTCATTAAATTTTCTGGTCTTAAGAAAAGTGAACTTTTGACCAAATTAATATGCATATTGTTCTTAGTCCACATCTCTATTCCTTGAAGTTTTGTTTAGTCCATCGCCCATAATATAAGCATCTAGTATGATGGTTATGGCTTGTAACCTTGGGCTAGGGAGAGAGAGAATCGTCATTTGTGGCAGAGAAAAGATAAAAACGAACACATGCCGAAACTAGTTCGGTGAAGAAGTGATAGAGATTCGAGTGTGGGATTAGATGATCTTCACCCATGGCCAAAATATGTTACCTTGCAAAACTTATTTGTACGATAGAAAAATTTTGACCCCCTTGATATTTTCTTGGTGTCGACTAGCACTAATGACCAGGCATGCCTTTTGGTGGCCACAGTTTTGGATAAAACTGAAGCTGAAGTGATCGAGGACCTTACGGACAAAATCTCAGCCAAGCTGAACTGTTTGGTGTGAACGTTGCTTCCCAGCCGGCTGGTTTAATCTCAATCTCAAGGGGAAGACAGCTACTATCTCAGCCAAGCATATTTTATACGATAACTCTGTCTTTTCCTTGATCTTCCATAATTTATTTTGGCAATTTCCTATCGGTGAAACCTAACACTTGCCTTAGTTTTCTCCCTTGACAATAAAACAGTCCATTTCCATTTTTGAATGAATAATTCCTTTGTCAAGTTTTGGCTATTAATAATTGGCAACGAGGTACTACTTTTTCATTAATTTTTTAATATAAAGTTATGAAATTATTTTTCAAAATTACAAAAATTCATGAGCATGAATGATAACGACAGGACGAAATAAAATAATTAAACACTAAGAAATAAACCGTGCCATGCATCAAGTGACTCTATATAAATCAACACTAAGAATTCAACTATTCTACTCCATACGTATGTCACATGCTATCCGCTTGGGCCAACTGCATTTTTTCGTGTAGAGCCACTCCCACTTTCCTTCTCTTCCTCACTATCGCTGTCGTTTTCCTCTTCGCTTGCCGAGGCCTCATCACTCATCAAATCCTAGCATTAGCCAAAGCCGATCCATCAAAATCAGAGGCCAAATCAACGAGGTTTTCATCCATCCCGAGTATAAAAGTACGACCATCTGATCATTGCTCTCGCTCAAATTGTGCAATTGAATTGGACGGTGACCATCCACAACGGAAACCCTAGCTCCAGGACCCAAATCCAAGACCCTGCCCAGGCAGCGGTGGCGCCCCATATTTATCGAAAATAATTGTGACGGTGCCACCCTCGTGCACTCATGTCAGACCCGGCTCACTTGTGTATCTCCCGAAATGACACTGAAACCGGATAGCAACCGTATTGCACCGAATCCAACTTGAGGACATGGGAAATGCCTTTGAGAGCGCAGAGAGAGTCGACGTCGGAGGTCGACGGGGATGTGAGGAGAGGAGACTCAGCAAAGGACAGAGAAGATTCGCGCAATCAAGTCCTTAAAATCCTAATTACCATGACTTAGTTTAAATTTATATTATATATATACACACACTGAATCCAGGTCGCGGTGGCGCTCCCAGTTTTTTGTATTTTATGCTAACTGCTATGAGTGCTGCTAGAGAGTTTATTTCTCGGGCTGATTATTTTACTGAGATAGTCGTTGTCTCCCACTTGAGATTGAGACTAAACCGAATTCTCACAAGTTTTCATTTAATGGTGACTGTACGACATTTCTTTTTCTTTTTTTTTTTTTTTTTTTTTGGGGGGGGGGGGGGGGGTGGACTACATTTAATCCGTAAGTTCCGGTGATGGCAATTGAACCCATATATTTTGGATTTTGACAATAGTGGTCATTAAAGACGCCAATATATACTTCAAGAGTTCTTGGGAGGACATTGGGCCCTCTTCTACTCTGTCAATCTTTACTTCAAGAGTTCCTGGCAGGACATCGGGCCCGATCTACTCTTTCTTTTAGTCTTTCTAACAATCCTCTTTCATCTTCTCACTCCCTTTTCTTTTTTCCCCATTTTTATTCTTTCTCAAGTCATCTTTTATCCACTTTTTACCCCATTGCTGAGATTCTTTTCCATTTCAAGCTGATAGTATTTACACAGCCTACCGAATATATTTTATTTCAATTATCCTACCTTAGAAGAATAGCAGAATGCTATATGAATAGTGAGTTTCATTTTCATCAAGTGCATCTCTACTATTGATCTTGTAGTCTTCATAGCAAATATTCACATAATTAATGATTAAGATGATATCTGGTTAACGTGCTTGTAAAATTTAGGCTTAAAGTTTCATAGAAATGATTTGCCCCTATCAAATTCTATCCATAGTCTAATCTACCATAAAGATGCTTGGATTAAGAAGTAAATAGCAATGCCTTGTCGTGGATGCTCTCTTTTAAATTTTTTTGAAGGATATGTAGTCTAGTTCATGATTTGCTTGCTAAAATAGCCAAACCTAGACTTAGGACCACCTATTTGGTTGTCATAAATAGGGACGTAATTTACCAAAATGTAGTCATTTCCTATGGAGAACTGTCTTTTGGAGCTGCTGCTGCAGCACGTCCAACTTTTGCCGATGCAGCAGGCCTTCCACCTAATTATTCTCTTAATCAAGGTAATGTGCTTCACCCTCTTGGTTTCTTTACGCGTGTCTTAAAATAAACTGAAAGCATTGATACGCATGTTTGAGATAATAACGTTGTCCTAAGAAAATTGAGGTTCGTTTCGTCTAGGTTGTCCAAGTTTGTGCCAGAAATATTGCCCGTGCTTCGAAGTCTGCGAGAGGCCATATTGTGTTAGTTCGTCGCACATCCAACCATGACGAGAATCATTGATTGAGGCACTCGACATGCTAACAATGATGTGCTTAAAAATTCTATTGATACTCCAAATCATCAAATGAAATTGCTTATGCCTTGTGCTGCGATTGCGGCTACACCACACTATCCTCATATCGTAAGGGCCCAGCCACCCTTGTTGCGTATTGGTGCCTCGATGGTGGTGCCCGCCTTCACCCCCTCTTCTCTCTTCATGCGAGGGGTAGAGTTTTCCTTTTATTTCTTCCCAATTTTCGAGTACTTCGATTCTTGTTAAAGACATAGACCAAAGTAGAGCGGACGCAACAATTTAAATTAATAATTTTCATTTGCTTATTGGATGAGAAGATAAAACCTATAAAATATTTTGAGATCCATGTCAGATGGATCATAAAATTTCCCAAAAACTATCAATGCCGTTTTCCTCCTAAAAGTTCGGGATCCTAAAAAATTACAAAAAAAAAAAAAAAAGGCTAATTCATTGAAAGTCGAAAAATATCAAAATTGTCCTAAAAAGCCACCTAACTGATTAGAAATCTAACGAAAGGATTCGTGTGGTTTCCAACATCGACTCCAACTGTCTATATGCATGCCTACACGCATCATCCTTGATGTGATCTCCATGCCTGTCTTCGCGAAACGGCAAAAAAACCTGAAGATTAAATGGAAGAAATCAAAAGGGATAATGATAAAGCCACTAACTTTAACCCAATCTCTAAATTTTTTAATTTATTCAAGGAAGTTTCTAAAATTTTCCGTAATATATAATATGGTTCTTAATCTTTTAATTTATATAATGTCATCTCTAAATTTTTTGTAAATATTCTATTCGGTCCTTGAACTATATGAAAATATTCAATATTATCATTTCATTCATTCAAGTTCAAGAATAACACTAAACATTTCCTTATAATTCAGCGACTAAATTAAATATGTATGAAAAGCCCACGGACCATATTAAATAATTTAAGAGTTTTGGGATAACATTATATATTGGGTTAAAGGTCAAAGACCATATTATATATTAGATCAAAGTTTATAAACTAAAAATGATGTTTTTTCAAGTCAAAATCAATTTGCATATGGCAGTATCAGTATCAGTGCATCATTGTTGCCCCATAAATGCCAAAGATTGACAAGTCAGCCAACTCCATTTAAAATATCATAGTGGATTGAGGTCGTGGGTCATGATCAAAATGGGAAAATGACATTAACAAACTAATACATTTGTAACAAACTTATCATCATGTTAAATTGAATTAATACTATAAAAAACTACAAACTGATATATCTATGACAAACAGATGATAAAACTATAAACTAGTACACCCATCAATTGCTACATAACATTCAATTTAACAATTTAATGGTAAAATTTAAAGAAAGTTAATAAAAGGTAAATTTGTCATAGATGTGTCAATTTGAGGTTTTTTGTGGTATTAACTCTAATTATCATTTGGTCATCAAAAAAAAAAACTCTAATTATCATGACTTCTTTTTTTATAGCTTGTCATTAAAATCGATAAAATGAATAAATAAAAGGAGAAAAAGGTAGATACTGGTGGCCACAAGTTTCCCACGGCTGCAAATCAGTAGTGCCCACTTGTGGGTTGCCCCTACCGTCGCATCATTGGATCTATGGCTGTGAAATGGGTGGATTTGGATCGGGTCAAATTAACCATTTAACTCGTTAATGACTCAATTATTGTGATGAAAATTTCATAATCCATACTTGACTTGTGTTGGCATTCATTTTTAGCATTTTTTTTCTCCTTGTATTGTTGCATTTGAAAAATTAATGGCTCCATGGATTAGCTCACCAACTCTTTTGATGATCTTAATATATTGATTAACGTCTGTTTATTAACGTCTGTTTAATAATTCGTTATTTGATGCGATGTATTTTGGTTTTAATTACTAACTATGCAGTTCTATTACACGGACATAAAAACGAAAAACATCTCTATTATTTTATCTGTCTTGCAGGGGGTTCAAATTTTCATTTCAATTTTCCAAAAAATAAAACTACGAAATTCATCATCCCCCCCCCCCCCCCCTCAAACAATCAAAATAAGCGACCACTCTCACTCGCCCAACTTAACTTACCCCCGCGCCAACACAACCCCCCCCCCCCTCCCCTCCCCCCCGGGGCCTCTCAAGCCCTCAACTTCGCCGGTCTGTACACCAAATTTGCCTCCAAAACCAGCCCCGGAAGCATCGACAACAAGTGGGCGGTTCTTTATTTGCTCAAAATCGTGGCCGAAGATTGGAGCAGCCCGAACAGCAGGCTTGATTTCTCAGGGTCGTTACCCAATCTAGATTTGTTTGAGGCCGAAGAACTGAAGAAGAAGAGAAGGCCATGTCCTTGCGAGAGAGAATTATAAACGGGTTAAGTGGATTGTAAATTGATTAATTATTGACCCATTTATAATTCACTTGTTTCGCCTCCTTATTTTATAAACCCTTTTACGCTGGGCTACTAATTTGCTATGACCTATTTAACTACTTTTGGGTTATTAAATGAGTTTTGAACCCATTTTGGTTGGCCAAGTTGGATCCATTAGAAACGAACAAACTTGATACTTGTACAGATTGTACATGTTTTGAGCACAATTTAGGCTTATGCTGAATGTTTGGGAAGAGAGAATGGAGTAACATTGTTAGAATCACAACAATGGTAGCTCACGAGAATCGTATCGATCTATTCCTAATTAGCCATGGATGAAAACATGTAGAAAATAGCTTATCCTGCTGATCATATTATAGGAATTGATCTACTTCGACTAATAAAGGCTCCTGATTAAAGGTACGAGAAAAACAAGCGCATAATAATGGACATGAAAATATGACCAAAAAAATAATAATAGACATGAAAATGAGTAGCTGCTTCGTCAACGAGCCTGCCGGAGGAAATGCGAGAGCTCCGAGACGGAAACTGTAATGTGATGGACTAGAAAAAATCAAGATTCAGCACCCCAATCAGGCTTTATAAACCGCAATGAGTGAAACAAATCTGGTGCAGTGTCAATTGTGGTTTTTTTAATCATTCACCAAGTCGTGCTCTCTGTTCTCAGAGCTCCTCTTTACCTATGATGGTAGCTTTCCCCCAAAACCCTAACTTTCCTTTGCCTTCCCGTAAACCCTAAAATCCTATCAGCCCCTTTACACCCCCCCACCCCACCTTTTACCCCTCATACATGATGCGCCTTGTGATGTGGAAAAGTTCCGCAATCCCTTTTTGGTCGGCCTTGAGCAGTGTTGGATGAATTGAAGTTTTGGCCACGCAAAAGGTTGGATGTCGCCATCTTCTCCGTGGATTTCTTCTGGGCCTTATTCTCACTGTAAATAGAATGGGTCTTGATATCTTTCAACTTGACCAGATGAAAGTAGTCGGATACTAGTAGTATTTCGTTGTGCTGGTCTGGTTTTGCCCCATGATCTGCTCTTGTCTAGCAATTCTCGTCCGTTGTTAAGGCAAATGGTAGAATTTGGGGAAGTAGATAATCGCCTAATTGTCTTGTGCAAAAGATTGGGTAATCTGAGGACAGAGGTTGATGCCCCTCCACAGGATTGAATGATCTTTGAGGAGATTTTGGATGAATGCAATCGTACAATGTTTGGGAAGCTGCATTCGAGAGGAAACATCAACTTTCAAGCTTTTCTTACCACAATAAAGAGAGCTTGGAAGGTAGATTCAGTAACCTTTACGCAATGCGAATTGGGTATTCTTTCCTTTACCTTTGATTATGAGATGGACAAAGAACGAGTGTTAGCGAATAGCCCATGGTTTTTCGTGAGCAATTTATTGATTCTTAAACCATGAGAACCTAATAAACCTGCGCAATGTTATAAGTGTACCAATTGTGCTTTCTGGGTTCAAGTTCATGGACTCCTTATTAAATGGTGTTATGAGGAGGTCGTATCTCATATAGCTCAAATCCTAGGCTGCGTGAAGGAAGTAAGAGTGGAAAAGAAAAGAGTGGCCTTTTAGAAGGTGGGCAGAGCAAGGGTAGTTCTTGACCTTGATACACCTTTAAGTTCGGGAATATTATATAATCTAGGAGAAGGGAAAGTATGGCTGTATTTCAAATATGAAAGGTTGCCTCGCTTTTGCTATTCTTGCGGAAAAATTGGGCATTTTGCAACTAATTGTGTAGAAGTTCCCTTTGATGAAGCCAAATATGAAGATAGGAGCATGAACATGTTTGGGCATTGGTTAAAAGCAGAGGTTAAAGAGACTAGTCCATTTTGATCATATAACTGAAATTTCTTATGGGAGATATTAACAAGAAAAGAGAATCCACTCGCTTAATTGGGATTCGGCCGTTGTTCCATAAAAAGAGAGGAGGTTCTAAAAGCATAAATACATACCTTGCCCTGGCTCGATTTCTAAAAATGACACTTGAAAGAAATTTTCATTTAGAAAGGTTGTGCTAAAACACAGATTTTGACCTATTTCACTTGTTACAGTAGGTCTTAACTCGACGAGAGCTTTAAAAAAGCTGTTAACACATATTTTGACGACTCATTAATTATTAATTTATTGCCTAAAGAATTTGGGGACTACCCTCCGCCCCGAGTAAAAACAAATTTCATTAAATTACATAGCACATAGGTACTCTGAGCAATTGCATTAATATTAATGGAATTTATTATTTAAAAAAAATAAAATATTATTATTTAAAAAAGAGAGAAAAAGGGGAAGTGAGATCGGGCCGGATCCAGTTTGGCTCGGCCTCTTCCTTTTCCCTCTCTTTCCCCCGACCCAGCCGGCCCATTTTCCCGTTTTCCCTGGCCCGATCCCAGTACCATTTTCTTCCTCCCCCCTCTCGCACGTGTTTTGCAGAGAATGGCACAAGGGCAGAGAGCGCAGAGCAACGACATTAGAGGGGGCGTTCTAACTCCAATTTCAGAAGTGGTTCTTTGCTGAAAATGGACCGCGACTTGGTCCCAAGGAGGGAGGCCATGGTAGGGGTCTCGCTAGCTGTTTCTTTTTCTTCTTCTAAGAAAGAGGACCACCGAGAGAGAGAGAGAGAGAGAGATTCTGAGAGCGAGGAGCCCTCCGGCAGTCCGGCCATGCCCAAACTCGGTTCGATGACTCTGGGCTGCGCTTTCAAGACCGTGGCTCCCGCTCCCTCACACCAAGAACCGGTTAAGGCCACCTTCCCCGACTGAGACACCTTCCCCTCCTTCCTACTTGACGCTCTGTTTTGCCCTGTCTCGGTTCAACCGAGACGGGACTCTTCGTTCTCCGCTCATGCTCGTGTTGAATGCAAATAATTCTGTCTCCGAGTTGGCCTTGAGTATTTTTTTGTTATCTTCATGCTGATTTCGGCCCAAGTTCTTGTCTCGTTTGAGTCCATGGCTTTCCTTTTAGTGTCACGCACCACCTGTTTGCCGAAATGCCTGAATTAGATCCGTAAACTCTCTCTTGAGTCTGGTTTGCCTCTGAGAATGTGTATCGGGCGTAGAGGAACGACTGAATGAGGAAGGAAATTAAGAGATTTTGGGCTTAGTTCTAGCAATGGGATTGGTCCACTTTGGGCTTAAGTTGAAGCTACGCAAATACGGGCTGATTTTGATACTTAGTGAGCCTTGGGCCTGAAGTGTTAATTTGATAAATTTGGGCTTCGTTTTTTTACTTCAAGGGTTGGTGAGTACTGAGCTTAATTCGGCTTGTTTGGGTTTATTTCATCGAGCACATTCCTTTCTTTGTCTTTGTGTCCTCGGCCCAAATCTTGTAGTCCGCCGAATCTCATGTTTGGGCAGGGCCCGGGCTTGGCCCGAGTCCCCATTTAAAAAAAAAATATATATTATATTTATATATATATATATATATATATATTTATATTCGTAAAAATCAAAAAATTCCGAAATAAATATTAATTTTTCTAAAAATTAGGAAAAGCTTAAAATGTAGATATTGAGTAGTTTTCTCTTAAAATATGCAAAAACCTTTTGTCAAAAATTGAACTCAAAATTGAACAAGCTCTTAGGACTTTATAATTGTTGACACTTAAATTTTTGCATAAAAAATGGGTTAATCTTTATTCCAAAAAAATAAAAATCGCACGGCATATAGTTTAGAAACATTTTATGTTATTTTGTTTTGTTTTATTTTATTGGACCGACGGCGAGCGTGAGATTTTTCACATATTCCGTTGAAATTTTTCACATATTCGGGTAATATATATCGAGGGACATATTTTTGAGCAGAAAGGAAATTTTTAGATGGAATATGTGAAAAATACAAAAGAGAATATCATGTGGGGTGCAACGATATATTCAGGGAATTATACACAAGTAAAATAAGAAATAAAATATATCACAAAGATATAATTTTTGGGCCTATAAAACTACCGTACTGAGTAGTGCTGCTGGTTTCGGACTTTCTTCCCCTCACGAAGAGGAGAAATTCGAATTTCCAATACGTCGCAGGTGGACTTACCGGCTTCACGGGGTGATGGGTTCCTCCGTGGGCCCTAGGGTTTGCCTACCAATTGTTGGTTGACGGTTTCCCTTGGTCAAAAAAAAAAAAAAAAAATGGGCCTATAAAAGTCTAAAAGACATCGTTTACGAAAAAGACAGGGCTCTCTGCGTTTTCGAAAAAGAAAAGAAAAGTCAACAAAAAAGGAGAAAAAGAAGAAAAGAGACAAAGGGGAAGAGACTGGTCGGAAGATCAGGAGAGAGAAAGGTGAGGGGAACGTGAGGGAGACTTGAAGAGAGAGAACAAAAAAAAAAAAAAAAAGAGGAAAAGCAGACGGCTCGTCTTCCCCCGCGTGGCCATCTTCGCTGCCTTGCCGGCCTCCACCAGCCCAGTCGCCGGTGCTCGCAGCCGAGCCTCCACTGCGCCTCCGCCTTCCATCCTCGCGCCGGTCACCGCTATTTCAGTCCCATCCAACGCCAGCAGTCGAGCCTCAAAACCTGCGCCGACCATCGCACCAGCAACACCTCCGCCGGCAACCTACGAGCGTCGACGCCGCAGCAGCTCACCCGTTCATCGCCACCGGTCACCGCGCCTCGGCCTGCACCTCGCTCTCGCGCCACCGTCGCCACTTCATCCAACAACCCGAGATCCACAGCCCGGCTCTGTCGCCCCCGCGCTGCTCCACCGTCGCTCCACCAGCAGATCTTCTCCGGGCTGCGCCTTCGGCCTTTGCTCGATTCAGTGCTCGACGTCATCGTCCACCGCCTTTGCTCAAGCCAGCACCTGACGACCCTCTGCACCGCGTCTCCGCCATCGTCGTCGCCCGAGCCACCGCACCAACGCCGCTGCTCAACCATCGACCTTCGCCTCAGCAGCCGCGACCCGACGCACCTGCAATTTTCGCCTCCTGCTGCTGCCCGACGCCACCGGAGCCCACCGCCGGTCTGCTTTGCTGCTGGTCGCCGTCTCCGCCGATCCACCCGTGGCTGGTCCTTGCCGGAGCTCCGAACGCCGGCGACCCACCCCCGATGACTCCCCCACAAAGTTGCCAAGCCGTGGGTGAAAAAGAAAAAAAGCAAAATCAATTTAGGTACTTTTTCTTTTATTTATTTGCCTTATTTTATTTATTTTATTTTACTTGTTCTTTTTTAGTATAATTATTCTAAGATTGAGATTGCCCGACATGAAATTGCCTCTGAAATTTGGGATTGATAGTCCGATTTTCGCGTCCGAAATTCGACTCGCAATCGTATGAAAAATCATCAATCCGATCTCATGCTCGAGATTCGATTCGCAATTTATTTAAAATTGGCCAATCTTGCGATATGGTTCGTCAATTTTTGTGAATATCAATCTTATCTTATTCTGATTTGCTGTCATGTGGCTTAAGTTAATTTCGTTTTCATTATAAAAAAAAATCCAAAAAATGTGAGTTAGATTAGATTTATTTCTTGTTTTAGGGTTTTTGCATATTTAGGATAGGAAATTTATTATTTTGAATTTTTTAAATTTAAACAAATACCAAAAACATAAATTTAGGATGTTAGATTTTTGTTTCACTAAATTAAATTGCATGTTTAATTATTTGCCAATTTTAATTTCGAATTTTCATAAAAAAAAAAAATAAAAAACAAAAAGAAGGAAAAAAAATAGAATTATGGCATTCTTTGCACGTAGTTTAATTCTAGATAATATTTTCTAATTTATTATAAGTTTAGATAAATTGCATCTTAGGTTAGAGATTGCTAAGTTAAGATAATATCTTGGTTTAAATTAGGGTTTAGCCTGACCTAATCCTTAATATAAGTTAATTTAACTAGATAATTTTCACATTTCGAATTTCATATAAAAAAATACCAAAAAAAAATTGTCTTTAGAAGAAATCAATTTCCTTCTTTAGTATTCCTTACCCAAAAAAAAAAAAAAAAAAAAAAATTCATTCTTTAGTATAGACTACATTTTATGTCATATAGGTAGATCATATTGCCATGTCATATCATTTCATGTTAAATTAGTAGCATGCATTGCATAACTCTCATTGAATAAATGAAAACAAAAAAAGAAATGGCGTGTTAATTAGAAATCATATATAGGGTTGTTGATGTGAATTCTGATCTAACAATGCAGATGCTTTCGTTGCTATGAGGTAAGTCCCTGCATTTTATTTATTTATTTGCTTTCTTGAGTGTTAAATTGGTGGATTGTGCACCTGCATGATTACCTCACATGTTAGGGAAATATATTTAAAATCAATTCAAGCTGCTTGCCAAATTTTTTTTTTTCAAAATAAAAGAGAAAGATACCGAAAGGGCGTTAGAAAAATCTAATGTAACTAAATTCCCGAACTCACAATTTCTGGTTAGTAAGAGTAAAATAATCATCAAATTATTTTGCTTAGGTGTTTAATCGACCTACCATAAACTGATTAGTGACCACTCATAGGTAAAATTCATTTGCATGTTAAGAAATTTAAACTTAAGTCGCGAATTGGTATGGGCTTGGGAGAGCCTGAATTAAATATAGGCTTAACAATCCATTAGCCAAACCCTAAGTGGTTCACACTTGAAAATTTTGGTCGCGACAACAATAAAGTTTTGGATGTTCTTGGAACAATTATTAGGGTGCTATTTGTGCATTTCAATTGATACTTGACTGCGCACTTTCAATTTGTTTTCATGATCCCACCATCTCACAATCCACAGTGGGTGTTTATGTAGGTAATATTAATTCCACGTCATGCTTCAGCATCTTCTAATAGCCATGTCAATTAGATTTAGTCAAATTTCACGTCGAAAGGGTTTGATTAGAAAAATTGAAAGTATAGGGACTCGATTACAAAAGTAGTGAAAGTACAAGGGCGAAAAGTAAACAAATTTCAAAAGAAAATGAGAGAGAGATGCGGTGGCCTGTATTAAGTAAATGGGGGCTAAGCTTTATGACAAGACATTTAAATTGAGCTAATGGACCCCATTAGCCTAAATCTATTGGATCCACGTGCGGACTCAAGTTTGGACTGATCCAAGGAATACTTTTCGGCTAAGGTTGTGATGGACCAACACCAAGATGATAAGAATCGGGGTCTTCATGCCATGTGAGACCAGAACTTGGAAACTTGCTCCACCAGCGCCTCCCAAAACTTGAAGATACTATTTCTGTTCCGGCCAAACTGCTTCCACAACTTTTTCGATAGATGTCCAGCCGGTCCGCAATGAGGGACATGATCGGCCATCATGAATAGCCTGAGCTTCTTCATCTTTTTGAACGAGTCTGCATTCATGATCAAGTCTTCTACATCAACCTTGTCTAGTTTAATGCCTTCTATGGCATCCGTTCCCTATTAAAGCCAAATAAAAAAAAAAACTATGCATATCAAAAGCACTTGAAAATAAGAAGATTTTCTAAACCGTTCCAAAAAAACAACAAACAAGTCTAACTTTAAAAATAATGTTTAAATTTGTATTAAAACCGTGCTAGTCTAACAACCGTGATAACACACGCCGTTTCTAAATGAAGACGTACTCATCTTATGATGAACAAACGAGAGGATTTATACTAGGTTAGACAACTGTCAACTAAACAATGCAAATTGCAATTTTAAGGAGAAAATTAACAAATCACGAAATAAAGATCCTAAACCCTAGTCTCTTGCTTAAACTCTGATTGGCAAAAATAAAAATTGCATATGCCTAATTATGCAATCTAAAGTTTTTTATACCATGTAAACGTGAAGTCCACAAAAAGAAGGTATACATTTATGTTCAAATTAATTTCTTGTTAGGTTAATGCTTAAATCTTACCGACTGTTGCCTAACTACTTGCAAAGCATCCTCATGGCGCCATATTCTGCTTCGCTTGCTAGGGTTTGCTGGACACTCTTGGATTACAATTTGTCTACCCATTTCTTGAAGCAAATCATGCATCCATATTTTATTATTTTTGTCAATGTATATGAGTGACTTTTGAGCCAACATCTCAATCCCACTATTGGCATGGATACTGCATTGGCTCAAGGACTTGATGATCTCTTCTTTGTCATATCCATGAAGAAAGCACGCGATGTCAAGGAAAATTGTCCTCTCATTAGCCTCTAAGCCATCAATAACAATCCTCATTATTTCATGACCGTTTCCCCGAGGGATTTCTTTTAGTCGATCAAAAGCTCCTTGCCATTCCTTGACACTTTTACCATTCAAGAAAGAACCCATCACGGTGAGTACTAAAGGAAGCCCTTTGGAAACACTAGGTGAGGCAATTTGAAAGCATCTCATAATCACTTTTGGGATATCTTTCTTGGAATGCATTCCAACTGAAAAGCTCGATAGCTTGATCATCATTCATTGCTCTTACTTTATAGATATCCCTGGATAGACCGATTATTGTTTCTTCATGTCGAGGGATCAAAATGACTCTACTTCCCAAGCCTAACTTCATTGCCTTGATTAGGTTGCTCAGAGGCTCCAACAACCCTTCCACGTCATCAAACACCAACAAAACCCTCTTCTTGTGAAACTTACGCCTTATGAATTTTATTGCTCCATGAATGTCGTCGCCAAACTCTGAAACTCCATCACTGAAAATGTCACCCAAAAGGGTCTTTTGCATTTTGACAAGGCCATCTTGGCTTGATATAGTCTTGACGTTCCCCAGAAAACAACTACGATCAAATTGATTTGCAATTTGGTGGTACAAAATTTGCACAAGTGTAGTCCTTCCTATTCCGCTAGTGCCAGAAATTCCCACGATTCGGACATCCTCAGCCTCTAATTGGAGTAATGAGTACAAGCCTTGCAGCCGAGAATCTAACCCGACTGGATGGAAAGCAAGCAGGTTCGTGCCTAAGCCACTCAGTCTTCTTGAGATTTTTTCCACAACGGATTGGATGAATTCAGCTTCAAGTCTGCAAATTATCAATAACGAAAGGTGTGACTCTGGTGATTCGTGCTAATAAAGATGGATGAAAGATCAAGAAGATTATATTCTGGACCTTAGGAGTATCGCCCATCTAATCTAATTTAATATCCAATATCCAATCTGCTATAATAGTATATACTGGCATGTGAGAAGTTGACCTATGCTTGACCCAGTGTTCTCTCATCTTCGACTTTCCTTTGTAATACAATCAGTACTTTCAACAATTACAAGAGGAATAAGAAGTAATAATTATTCTTCAACAAGTACCATATAGTCGTGGGATAAATTTGACTTTTCAAACGCCCAGGAAGCTCTTTTGTTGAATGTTGCCCTAAAGTAAACTATGCTAAATTTGAGGTCAACATTCCAAAGATAGCAATTCTTGGTGATGCGTATTAGTACGAAATATAATGAATATGTAACAAAGAAGAGAAAATCTTTTGGCAAATCATTTAAGCAATAAATTAAGAGAAAAGGGATTGAAATCAGTCGATGAAAAAATTCTTGATGCTCATCGAAAAAGAGGTTCTTCTATAGAGAGTTTCTTGGCCAAAAAAGGAAATACTATGAAAAATGGAGAGAGAGACAGAGAGAGACAAAGACAGGTACAGAGACAGAGTCTGAGAGAGAGAGAGAGAGAGAGAGAGAGAGAGAGAGAGAGAGGAGATTTAAGAGCAGGCGATGAAAAGAGGGAAGAGTGACAAACTGGAGGCTGAACTTTCTTTTGAACCCTAGCTAGGTACCCCAGTCCAGACAAGAGAAAGACTGACAACAACCGTTTTTTTTTTTTTTTCCTCTTTTCTCTTTTTTGCCTTTGACAGATTCATCATTCCATAGTGGAGAGCTTTGGTGGTGAAGGGAAGGGTTGCATCACAGCTAGGTTTACCCTGTGTTGGCCGTGGAAGTTGTCTGAACTTGCCCATTTTGGTTCTCGTTAATTCTAACGAATGAAAGCATGGAGCTTCTGATAACCTCATACAGAATAAGTAGCTCATATGCTTTGGAGTTCACCCACTTGTTTGTTTTCAACAAGGGGAGTCAGAGTAATCGAGGGAAATGTTGCAGGAAGGAAATGGGCATTTAAGGAATCCTCTTGAGAAAACACTCAAAGGAAGAGAAAGTACCTGTTTTCGAGAGGCCAGCCAGTGAGATTGCCGGCTTTGCGGAGAGCGTCTCTCCACTTCCGGACCTTGTCAGCATTCTCCTTGCCAAAATCCTTCTTGCTTTGGCCAATCCGCTTGAATGGTCCAGATTGCTCGCGCATCTCTCTGGGGTCAACGTCCATGAAAATGAGGAACACCAGCTGGCCTTTCTTTTCCTTGCACTCGAGGATCTTATCCAGCTCTTCCAGACACCAAGGCGAGGAGGCGAAGGTCTGAGAAATGACCACAATGGCACTCCTCGACCACTCAATTGCCTCAAGGATTGTCGGTGCGATCTCTACTCCTCTTTCCAGACTGCAGTCGACGAAGGCCCTTATCTTGTTCCGCTCGAGAGCGACATGGAGGTGGCTCACGAAGTTGCGTGTGTCGGCCTGTTTGTAACTGATGAATGTATCGTGAACCCACCGAGGGATGGAGGAGGCAGGAAAGCAGAGTTGTGGCCTGGCTGAGAGGCTATGTTTGATAGAAGAGTAGTGGAGTGGAAAGAAAGAGGGCAAAGAGATGGGAGGAGACTGCAATCGGAATTCCGATGTTCTCTTGTTTAGGAGGCCTGCATACAATGGAGGAGGAGAAAAAGTAGGGAAATGCTTGCACTTGAATTGGCGAAATTGGATCGTCATCTTTCTACAATTTGCCATTGAAACACTTACGAGAATCAAAGTAAAGAAAGATCTGATACCGAGTTCATTCACAATGCAAGCTCCCTTGACCTATTCTTGTAGAATTCAAATTCTAGCCCTCCTTCTCTCTCCCGGCTCATTATGTACCACTTTTCCACATCCATCTCTCCACGTTCAAAAACTCCAGATAATGTGAACAACAGAATTTTTCTTGTCATCGAACTAGTAAAATAAACACGTAAAAAAAGGGGAACAAGCGAATTTTTCTCCAAATGTGGGGGAAGGAAAAATGAGGGAAGCAAGCCCTTGGAAATGCTTTTCTACAACCGTTGTGATTTTCTTCTACCCTCCTTTTTGAATCTTGGGGATACTTTTGCCATACAGTACTTGCCTAACTTAGAGAGATTTAGTCTTCATTGATACTCGGGTTTCATCCTCCTAAGTTTCAGCATTAGTGCAATTTGGTCCTTTTAACATTCATTTTGTGCAATGAAATCCTCTATCCTTGTCAATTTGTGCGATTTGGTCTACTAGGTTCTATTTTATGCAATCAAGATAAAGTGTTACCGTAAAAATTACAGCATCTTGGGCGATAAGAGTATTCAAAATGACATATCTCAGTCAATTAAATTTCTTATTTACAGTTAACCAAGTAGAATTTGTCTTTGAGTAATGTATGACATTATGGTCATAAATCGTGTCATGATCTTTTAATATATGTTTCTCTAGTCTATTCATCGCATCGCATGCGCATTGTTAAATTATTGATCTGTTATCTAAAAATTTCTTTGATTTTTCTCTAAAATTACTGTTACCTGGAATCTCCCACGCGTACTTGTGCGCCAGTCCAAATTAGTGGCTAGTGAATTATCCCTGAAAACAAGCAAAGATGCCGGGTATTATAAAGGCCTATTAGTAGGGTTAGGCATCCAATTTCCATGCTTCCTACAACTTTTTTTTTTTTTTTTTGGTCGGTATGCTTCCTACAATTCACCAGTTCATAAGTTATTACTTTATTCCTATTGTTGATTCCTGTGCGTGTTGCTTCCTGTCTCGTACCGCGCCTATGGTACTAACGGATATAGAATAGACAAGAACAAAATTACTATAAATTAATAAAATTAATAGACTAACATTAATCAGCCAGAATTGGTCAAAACAACAGCGCAGGTGAAAGGCGAAGAATGCCTCCTTCCGAGGGGCCCCAGATATCGCTATTTGATTAAAATTAAAGATGCATTTATCATCATTAATAATCCATCTTTGGATTAAACCTAAGTCTCGGTGATTAGAAAATTACAGATAGCAAAGATAAAGAGATATCATAATTATGGCTCCATTTGTTTTGCAAAAAATGAATAAATTTAGAAAACATATTTCTAAGAATAATCACATATATCACATGAAATAATTAATCAATAAAAAATATTTTCATTATCGACAAAAATTTACATCTAAATATTTCCGTGGACGATAATTTTTTTTTTTGTTCATCCATTTTTGTAACCGATTTAAATGATCATTTTTTGGAAAATGATTTTCTATTCACTCATTTTCCGCTGAATAAACGGAGCCCATATCAATTGTTCTTCATCCTCAGTCGCGTCCCACTCACATAAACTGCACGTTCAAAAGCATATACTAATCCAACGAACAGAAAAGTAGTTGATTCAAAGGAGGGAAAGGCTCCTGATCACATTAAATTTTCACTGTAACCCACCCAGATGGTGAGGTCCGGGTACATCAGGACATATCCCATATTTTATGCAGCACCTCATCATAAATCTTCTCAAACAAGCCTCGCTCTCCCTCCAACATTCCTGCCGCGTGGGGTCTCCCTCCGCTTCTCCAACATCCAAATTCTCTAGGAACGCACCCGTGGGTTTACTGTTCAATAAGGGTTAACTCGGAACACACTGTAAATAAGTTTTCTTGTTTTTTTTTTTTTTAGGGTTGACTTGAAGGATATGACTTTCCAAACCAGATTGAAAGAGAGAGAAGGAACGGGGGTTCAAAACAGTAATCGGTTAACTGGGTGTTTGTCTACCTTGCAATACTAATCGATTTGCTGCTAAAGATAGGCATTATGAAGCGCATCATATATATTGACCGAAAAGATTAGATCAGCGATATTCTCCGAAGAAATTCAATGGTCGCTCGCAAGTCCAACCCGAGTACAGCTGAACAAGCTATTGTCGCAAAAGGAATGGGAGGCAATCACCTGGAACGGCCATGATCGTGGTCGCTTATTTTGTATTCTTGCTAATCCACGATCTGTAAACCACCCAACATAGCATTAAATGAATCAAACCGCAAAGTCAAGTTGACCTAGATTTACTTGATCGAGCATAGGATCCCCCATGCACTTTGTGGAATAAGTTTATTGAACAACAGTAGCTTGTCCGAAGGTGGGGATCTTACAATGTGTGAACGCCGGGGATCTTACCATGTGTGAAACCAAGTCAAGCCAAATTATTGTCCAGTTGGCTCAATGACTACTCTAAATCAACTCATCTAATTTAGAGTCAAGCATTTTGTCTAGTTGAGCTGGAGCTTGTTAATACTCGGCTCAAAAGGATCGTGAGCCTAATCGAGGTTTTGTTTTTTCTTGTAGAAAATCATATTCAATAATTATAAATAAAGACATGTTGAAAACTAAATTTTGGTGATTCAGTTAGGCATCCATTGTATAGAAAATTAGGGATTGACTCCAGTCCCTATACAAAAAATATTAGTTAAATTGCACCTCATCATAGATCTTCTCAAACAAGCCTCGCTCTCCCTCCAACAACCCTGCCGCGTGGGGTCTCCCTCCGCTTCTCCAACATCCAAATTCTCTGCGAACGCATCCGCGGGTTTACCGTGCAATAAGGGTTAACTCGGAACACACTGTAAACAAATTTTCTTGTTTTTTTCTTAGGGTTGACTTGGAGGATATGACTTTCCAAACTAGATTGAAAGAGAGAGAAGGAACAGGGGTTCAAAACAGTAATCGGTTATGTCTATTGTGCAATACTAATCGACTCGTTGCTAATGATAAGCATTATAAAGCGCATCATATATATTGGCCGAAAAGATTAGATCAGCGAAACCCTAGTACAGCTGAACAAGCTATTGTCGCAAAAGGAATGGGTGGCAATCACCTCGAACGGCCATGATCGTGGTCGCGTATATTGTATTCTTGCTGCCCATGATCTGTAAACCACCCAACATAGCGTTAAATGAATCAAACCGCAAAGTCAAGTCGACCTAAATTTACTTTATCGAGCATAGGATCCCCCGTACACTTTGGGGAATAAGTTCATTGAAAAGCAGTTGCTTGTCCGACAGTATGTGTGAAACCAAGTCGAGCTGAATTACTGTCCAGTTGGCTCAATGACTACTCTAAATCGACTCATCTAATTTAGAGTCAAGCATTTTGTCTAGTTGAGCTAAAGCCTGTTAATACTCAGCTCGATAGGCTCGTGAGCCTAATCGAGGTATTGTTTTTTGTGGAAAATCATACCAGCGGATGGGCTTAGTTGAGCATCCATTGTAGAGAAAATTAAGGATTGACTCCAGTCCCTATACAAAAAATATTAGTTAAATTGCATATAGTTTCTGGGAGCATTTATTATATAGCTTAGTTCATTTATTGCATTGAAATTGGACCAGCGGATGGGCTTGAATGGATGATTCTGAACTTAACTAATATGCTGGACTAAGTCTAAGAGTATTAAACTTTGATCAAGCCTGTTACTCTCTTCACGGCCAAAATTTGACAATAAAGCTTTATATTTTGGGTCACATGGCAAAGAAAGTAATCGGCAGGATATTCCAAAATATTCATGTATGAGAGATGGGCAGATTATTTTATCATTCTTAAGATCTCTCATATATCAGTAATTGGCATATCCAATTTTCTAATTCAAGAGAGGAAAAAAGAGGATTGAGGGGAATCTACGCCAGCATGGGAAGGGAAGGAAAGCTGGTCGTGTGTTTAAAATGGAAGGAGAGATATATTTATGATCTTTGAAAGAAAGAAAGAGTCCAGCGAGTTATCTTTCTCGCACGGTTTCTCCCTGTCCACATCACGCTCGTGCTCCGCCGTTGCCCGCAAGTGCTTGCCATGCGGGTCACGATTCAGAGTGCAACGAAATCCCAGAATACTTGCTCGTTGCAGCAAGTCCCCGTCCAATTGTTTGTTCCTTCTTTGCAGGTGTCGGGCGATCCAAGCGCTTCGAAGCCCTTGCTGTGCCAATTTTGCTTCATTTTCGTGTAGGTTTTTCCAGTCACATCCGTGAGAGATTTTTCTACGTGTACGAATGCGCGTGGAAGCGGGGAGGGCAAAGAGATCAATTTACGCGCTTAATGAATGAATAATGGTGAGGTGGCGATGATTTGTCAATATACGATCATGGGGTGCTTTAGATAGTCCAAGCTAATGAGTGGGATTGCTTGGTCGACATAAGAGGAAAGTAAGCGATGATCAGTGAAAGTGCAAGTTCTTTCGCGAGAAAAACATAGAAAAAGACAAAGGAAGGTTTGACGTTCTGAAGTTCACAAAACTTGCGGGTGAAGGATCCTACGGGTTGCTCCTGGCGGAGCTGGTCTTGCACGTTGCTACCTTGATCGCTGAAAGTCTTGCTCGTTGCCGCGACCTCAAGCCACCAAAAGCTTCACCACCGCGAGCACCACCGAGCCACCTCACCTGAGCAGCTCTCTCGCCAAGCATAGCAGCGCCACCGTGAACCGTGAAGTATCGTCCATCCGAATTCCTGTGCCGAGTTTGGAAACACTACCCAAGCGCTACTACAAATTAGGTAAGAATTTTCATTAACTTGATTTTTCTATATTGTATTGCATAATTTGTGAAATCGCAATCTTGTTTGAACCTTTGAGAGATATTATCATATTCATTAAATTTCCGAATAGTCTTTAAATTAGGAAATAATTCGTGACGTGCTATTATTGTTAATGCTCGAGATACAATTCATGATTGTACAAAAAATCATCAATCCGATCTCATGTCCAAGATGTGATTTGCGATTGGACAGAAAATTGTCAATCCAATTTCATGTTTAAGATACGATTTGTGATTAGATGAAAAATTGACCAATCGAATGTTTCCTCAATTTATTTCCAAAATTAAATGGATATGAATAATATCCTGTGTGGTTTGGTGATGTATTTGATGTGGATTTGATTTCTTTCCATTTTATATGTCCGTATCGATCCTAAAAAAAGATGACGATCCACAACTTAAAAGTTAAAGATTATTCTCACACCATATGGAAGATGTTATTACTATTCACGATGTTTTATTGGCATACATGATATGAGCTGCCATGCTAATTCATAGGCTTTATTGGATTAATAGCAATGTAGCACATACTTTTCTTCCCTTGAACTTCTGAGATTATGTGGAACTGCTTCGGCTTCGGGCACTCGAATTCGCACTATTTACTTAGAGAAAGAAGACCCGCGACGAGTCGGTTCATCTGGATCGGGTCTGTCCACTCCTTCAACACTCCTGAACCAGAAAGCCTGACAGAAAGAAGCTGCAGCCTCTGGAATGTTGTCCACCACCCGTTCTTGACCTCTCGGCACGTATATTCCGGTTCTCGGGTGCGGCACCCAACATTGACGATCCTCATCGGGCTCATCAACTTGATCACCACCACTCATCTGTGGTTCGGACTTCTCCAGCTTCTTTGTCATCGTCAATGCACTCGTTCGCTTTGCTTGTCTAGAAAGAGATTTTGAATTCAAGGAGAGAGAGAGAGAGAGAGATCTTGCAAGTATAACTTACAAATTCACATGCAGATCAATAGTACTCCGTACCCAAATGCACGAAAAAGTATCTCCCAGAGCGATCACAACACGACTAATTATGGATGATCCATATCAACTTGGCATTTGAATTTTCTCGCATAGGACATAATCTAGGTGAAAGGCCTAATTCACATCGGTTTGGCATGTCCCAGCCTTCTCTTTGGTATCACATGGATTTCACATACAAGTTGCATCGTCAATTCCATATGACAAAAGTTGTAAGATCTCACCTCATGTCCTGAACTCGATAAACGCAAGGCAAACACGCCTTTTAAGGAGAAACTAATCGGTTAGTCTTGAGTATTATGCCGAAAACATATCTAGGGAGGAACAAATTGGTATTCACCAACTTTCAATTAATAACAACCCATAAGATAACTCGTTCTAGTTCCACATGCAACCCTATGGAAGTTTTTATCTAGTGAATCGCTTGAACTCCAACTTAGTGTTGAACATCACAATAATAAGTTAGCAACTCGTAGGAAAGGAATTGGCATACTTAGGCTTTCATACCTGAGCAACAAAAGTTTCGTGTTCACAACAGTAGCTGCCATTGCCCGCAAGGGTGTGTCTCAAGAACGATACTTCAAGAGATCAGAACGGATTTGGTGAAAGAGAAGTGTGACACTAGAGCCCTTTTTGTACTGTCCAAAGCCACCTAGAAGGTTTCAGGTTCTCCTGTCGCGTCAAAAGTACAGTTAGTGCGCTATCATAGTATCAGTTCGATCGTGATACAACTGGTGGAGGTTTGTAATCAAAAGTGCACGTTCATAAAGAGAAAAGTGCAAAGCTTGAAGCTTCTTCCATTTGAAAAAACATAAGTTTCTTTCGATCTGTGGTTCTCGTTTGATTACTCATTGTGCATGGAATATGTTCCACAGAAGATAGAAGATTTGTGCAGCCTAATCTTGCCTTTCTGCTTTTGTGAACTTCGGAATATTTAACCTTCAACATTCAACATTATGAGATGTTACGAGTGATTTAAGTTGTTTGTGCTTATGCCCACTGTGACAGGTGAACGACAGTGCATGGCGATTTTCATTTGTGCTTAACCTTATGGGTTCTCGTTTGATTACTCATTGTGCATGGAATATGTTCCACAGAAGATAGAAGATTTGTGCAGCCTAATCTTGCCTTTCTACTTTTGTGAACTTCGGAATATTTAACCTTCAACATTCAACATTATGAGATGTTACGAGTGATTTAAGTTGTTTGTGCGCATGCCCACTGTGACGGGTGAACGACAGTGCATGGCGATTTTCGTTTGTGCTTAACCTTATGGGTGATAAGATCACTTCTTTAGTCTTCGGAATCATTATTTGTCTCCTGGAAGAGGAAAAGAATCTAATTAGAGAATACGGGGCAAGCTATTGTTCTCAGTTTATTTGTTTTGTTTTGTTTTGTTTTGTTTTGTTTTGTTTTTTTTTTGTAAAGGATAAGAATATATAGCTTGAACCAATAATTACAAAAGATCTGGTATTACAAAAATTGCACTCAACAAGACAACAGGATAGTTAGAGTGAGTGGAAGGGAGCCGAATGCAAAAGAAGACTGCAAGAGCGGGCTTGAGGAAGCAGAAATAGCCAAAACAATGGCAAAAGGAAAAGGAAAGCAGCAGGAGGCCACAAGAGGCTAGATGAAGCACAATCTATGCCTGCATCTACTAACGACAAAAGTGAAGAGCCATCAAGGAAGCACCCATGCGGAGGAAGAGTATCCAGATAGCAAACACCAAGCTAGGGCCCTGCCAAAGTAGAAGACTCCCCAGCTGAAAAAATGATCGGATCAATACCCCAACTAAGCTGCAATCTCCGGTTTCTATAAGTATCATCCATACTCCTGAAGGTGGTGGCCTTGTCTCTGACGTCCTTGATGAGTTGATTCTTCACCGTTGGAATGGATAAGCGTTGCTCTCTAAAGAGGATGCCATTCTTGTGCTTCCAAATGAAATAGTAAAGAGCACCAAAAGAGAAGCGAACAATGCACTTGTAAAAGTCTTTGCCTGCAAGGAAGGAGATGGCCCAGTTGAGGTTCTTGACCCATGAACTGTTCCGTCACGGCAGATTGCATCTGGAGGCCCAAAAGAAGGTGATGCTAGCAGAGATGCGGCAGGTGGTCTATGGAATCCAGCACCTCATTGTAGAAGGGACACAAGGCATTATCTATCCTACGATAAGATAATAATAGAGCTTGGGTAGGAAGCCTGCGTTTGGCAATAAACCAAAGGTTTAGTTGGTACCTTGGAGTGATCGAGTTGTTCCATATGAACGTGTGCCAGGAGGCCCGAGTCTTCCTCCTCCTAGTCAAATCCCAAGCGGAGGCCACTATGAACACGTGGGAGATGTTTCCCTTCCAACCAAAATGATCGGAGAGGTGAGAAAGGGTGGGAAGGGGTTCCACCCAAGAGTCCAAGACCAACTTGGTCAAAGTTCCATGGTCGATGAATAGGTCCGCCACCGTCACTTGCCTAGATAGGTCAGATGTATATATGGCTGAGTCCAGAAAATACAAGTTTAGAGGACCCTTGGGGTGCCAGTTATCAAACCAGAAGGACACTGAACAACCATCCCCGATTTTCCAATAGAAGGAGCTTCGAAACTCAGTCCTGAGTTGGAGGATCTTCTTCCAAGCCCACGAACAACAAGTCGGCTTTTTGGCCACCCTAAAATTCGACCTTTTAAAAAAGGTCGAGTGAATCCATTTGCACTATAAAGATTCCTTATCGACAAACATGATCTAGATATGTTTTATAATGGCAGCCTTGTTATAATCCCGAAGCCTACGGATGCCAAGGCCCCCCTCTTCTTTTGGGCAACACACGTCCTCCCATGAGACTTTTGCACCCCCTCTTCCTAACTTCGGGTCTTTCCATAGGAATTGTCTAAGATTTTTTTTTTTTGATTTGATCCAAGACCATTGCAGGTAAAATAAATACACTAGCCCAGTATGCTTGGATGGCATGAAGGACTGACCTGATCAACTGTAGCTGACTGGTGAAGGATAGGAAGCGATGAGTCCAAGATTGTATCATCGCTGTGATGCGATTGATTAACACGCATCAATCCACCTTACTTATCTTGGAAGTGATGATGGGAACCCCGAGATAGCGAGCTAGTAGGCTTCCTTTATCGAAACCAAGGGTAAGGAGGATTTGGTTCCTTAAGGAAGGTGATCCTTCTGCAAGGAAGACCTCACTTTTATTTGTGTTTGGAACCAAACCAGACCAATCCGAAAAGATTTGGAGGCCTTCCTTGAAGAGCTTCACCGAAGGCAAGTCAGCTTCATAGAACAGGAAGACGTCATACACAAAAAAATAAGTGTGATAGGCTAGTCGCTTTGCATCTCCAAAAATATTTGAACTCCGACAATGAAGAGCGAGTAGTGAGAATACCATAAAGTACCTCTATGACTAATGTAAACAGGTAGGGAGAAAGGGGGTCCCCCTGACGAAGCCCACGACCATTGGCAAAGAATCCATGTAGCTCCCTATTCAAAGCTATGGAAAATTTAGAGGTCCTCACACAAGTCATGATGAGTCGAGTGAAGTGATCGGGGAATTCGAAGGCCTGAAGGACAACCTCAAGGAAGTTCCAATTGATTGTGTCGTAGGCTTTCCTGAAGCCCACCTTGATTGCACACTTGGGTGAGTAGGGGTGGATGTGAAAACCATAAAACAGTTCCTGCACCAGAAGGATATTATCCCTGATCCGCCGGCCTTTAACAAACGCACTCTGGGAAGGCCCAATGATATCCTGTAGCACTGCAGCAATCCGATTTGCCATAACTTTAGTAATGCACTTGTAGATGGTATTACAACAGGCGATTGGTTTGTAGTCATCCACAGAAGTCACATTCGGGCTTTTTAGTACCATGACCAAAATGGTTTTACTGATCTCCTTTAAGAGCCTACCCGAGATGAAGAAATCATTTACTGCCGATACAACCAACTGACCCACCGTCTCCCAGTTATGCTTAAAGAATTCAACTGTAAAACCATTAGGTCTAGGAGCTTTGTCTCTAGTTAGAGAAAAGAGAGTATTACGGATCTCTGAGTTAGAAACGGGTCGATCAAGGAAGCTAATTTGTTCGGCATTGAGGGGAAATTGAATAGTCTCCCTGATATCCCTAACCAAGGGTCTTCCGTGTATAATATGCAGTGACAAAAGATTCTGATAATGCCTAACAAAATGCTGGTGAATGAGCTCCGGTTTAGTGATTTGGATACCCAACACATCCATAACTGAAAGAATTCTATTCCTTATCTGCCTTTTGTTGACATAATGATGATAGAATTTAGTGTTGCGATCCCTCTCCTTTAGCCACTTAACTCTGGACTTTTGCTTGAAAAAGGATTCTTCTTTAGAGCGCAAGTCCAAAAAGGTGCACCGTTGACACTTTTCCAAATCTGCAAGGGCAACAAAGTTCGAGTCTTGTTGAAGGTCAAGCTGAGTGATCCGGCGCACAGCCGTCGCTTCAAAAGTCCTATTGGAGATGTTGGAAAATGATTCGTTATTGAGAGTCTTGAGACGAGCTTTGAGGGCCTTGAGCTTGCACACCAATCTAAACATGGGCATTCCCTCATTCGGCATTTCCCAAACTTGGTTGACAATTGGAATAAAATCAGGATGATCCATCCAAAAGTTAAAGAATTTGAAAGGCTTCCTTCAATGAGCCAGGTTTAAAACTTTGACCACCATAGGGGAATGGTCAAAGATACCTGGTGTAAGGAAGGAAACTTCTGAGAAGGAAAAAACCTTACACCACTTGAAATTGACTAAGACCATATCAATCTTCCTTGCCTTCCGCAAAGGACCAGAAGAAGTAGTCCAGGTAAAACGACATCTAACATACCGCAAATCATCTAACTCAGTCAGAGATAAGCACTGTCTAAATTCATCGAAGCAAGGTATCTAGCTGTCTGTACCCCCAAGTCTATCAGTTGGGTCTCTAATAGTGTTGAAATCACTTGCGACTAGCAAAGGCAAATCTTGTAAAGTTGCACTTTTCAAGATAAGGTCTTCTCAGAGTGGTCTCCTGGATGTGAAAGAGTGCTGGCCATAGACAACCGATACACAACAAACCATATCTGAAGAGAGCATCTTAAGATTCCCATAGATCACCTATACATCTACCGAAGACACTTCAAAGCTAACAACCAAAAGGTTCCAACTGATCCATATTCTCCCTCTAAGAGCACAGCTATAATTCAAAATCCAAATCCAATCCTTTATCAGACTAGAAGAGATAGAAGAGAACATGGCTTCTGGTACTTTAGTCTCCAGAAGGCCAATGCAACAAAGTCTATTTGAGGAAACCAAACTACGTACCTCGACTTGTCTAGCAGGGTCAACAAGACCTCTAATATTCCGGATACCTGTGTACATAGATAATATATACAAGTTGAAGGAATAGAAATAGTTACCTTGGCTTTGGAGGTTTCCGACGAGATGTAGCCAGAACCACAAGAGTCATGGCAGGAGGTGGATCAGGGAGTAGGGTCAATAGCTTGTCTTGCATCATCACCAATCTTCTAGAGGCCACCCTTGGGGACATATCGGGGGTGAGCAAATCCTCATTCTCGTAGCTAGACTGGCTAGACGAGACATCCGATTCGGCTCCTCTATCTTGCGGTTTTAAAAGCTTGAAGTTAGTCAGTCCAGGGCTGGACATAGATAGGACCCCCTTTGAAGGAGTGATCATTCCTTTTGTCAACTTGTGTGAAGAGATGGGAGGTCCGGGTTTCCCCGAAGCTGAAGACTTCGCTACTCGGTGGATGCCCTCATCACCGGAGCTATTATGGCGGGAAGCGGGACCTTCCTTGGGAGCAGCAGCCTACTTTTTCTTTCCTTTTACTTGTTTCCGGGTCTAGTGAGGCACTCCCTCCACTTCAGCTTCAACCAGTGTTTCAAGGGCCTGCTCCATCTGTTCTTCAAGTTCCTCAGCCGGGACAGGGACCATCGGGAGATGGACGTGAAGCTGGACAGGGGCCGTCGGGGCAGGGTCGTGAGGGGCCATTGGGGTAAAAGAGTGAGACAGTCTAGCCACCATCGATGGAGGAGTGTTTTGGCCCCGCTGCATGGCTCTATCGACTCTAGCATTTGGTGGGGGGGGGGGGGGCATCGCAATTGTGGCCAAAACAACCACATCTTCCGCACTCCACCGGTCTCCACTCATACTCGATAACTATTGAGCGAGCGATTCCCTCCAAAATCACATTTACAGAGTTGCTCCTAAGTTGTCCTGCATAGAGCTCCACACATACCCTTGCAAATGAGATCATCTTCCTTTGTTCCGTTCGCTCATCCATACATTGGTTTCCCCACGACACTTGCTATAACACTAATGGAATGTGCCGACCAAAGTTTGAAGGGTAGGTTCTTCAACCTAATCCATACGATGATGGAGTCTTGTTTTTCCTTCTTTAGCTCCATGAGGGGCCTCCATTGCTTCAAGATAAGGGGCATCCTTGCAACCGTAAGAGGACCATCTTCAAGGATTTTCCTCCGAAAGGTAGGATCCAGAATGTGGAAATAATAGAATCCTAGGTCATCTGCCAAAACTTCAACAAGTTTGGGGCCCCAAGCATGCTTCAATAATTCCTCCATAAGCTTGTAGGGCAGCCTTCTCCCTATATAATAGCCAACGAGGTACTCATTCCACACGGGGTCCGAAGCCTCCATAACCTCCCCCAAGAGATGAACGATAGGCTTGTTATCCATAAAAGTAGGTGGGACATAGGGTAGATCATATCCTTTTGCCGCAAGGCAAGCCACACTCGCCCACGAACGAGCGGGGGTTGCCTTTGGATCACCTGGTCACTGAGCAGGCAGCTGTGACCTCTTGGAAGAGGACTGGCCACGACTATGACCTCTCGAGCGGCTCGGTCAGGTTGGGGGCATCAACGGCCCTTTCTGCTTGACAACCGGACTAGCAGGAGCTGGTGTGCTACCATTAACATGGGAGGTGGGGCTTCGTTCCCTAGAGGTACCAGCCTGTTGCTGGGTTTCTCGGCCAGGCTAGCCGCACCAGAAGAAACAACAGCCATTTCCACAAACACCTACTGTGCAGTTCGTATCTTACCAACGAAAATCCATTGGATGGAGGAGACTTACAACGTCCAGCTTCAATGGCACAATGTGAGATGGTAGAAGAGATAAATCAGCACGGCATCAGCCTAGCAAGAAGCTTCAAGCACCGCAAACACTCCCGAAGTCGCGCAGCAGCATAACTCGAGAGGCTGAAATGGCTAGATCCGGACTTGTAGGCTACCTGCTGCAAAACGGTTCAGTGGAGATAGTAAGGGGTGCAAGGCGACTTCAGTCTCCAAATTTGAGCTCAATACACCGACAATAACTCCCTCAGCAACCGAAACACCAGATCGCAGGCCTGAACTCGCGTGCACACCTAAGGACGGGGAGATCTCGAGTTGCAGGTCGACCCACTGGAATTCCTTCGGTGGGTATCAAGGGGAAGGTTAGAGAGACCTGTCCTCCAAATTTGAGGCCAAACCGATGGCTAGAACTCCGGGAATGCTCGAAGGAGTATTCTGGTGAACAGTGTCATATTTCGCCCGGGAGAGAGGATTCGGGTGTTTTCAAGCTTTTCTAACTTCCTTCTTCTCAGTTTATTTGTTTTTGATGGTTTTATTAGTGATGGGCTTAAGGCCCGTCCGCTCATGTTGGGCCTAAAAGCCCGGCCTACAGGATAAGGGCCCGTGGATGGAGAGACGTATAAAAGGGAGGAGAGAGAGGGAGAACACACTGTTTTGGCAATTAACGTACGTACGTCTCCCTCTCCTTTGCACTCTCTCCAAAAAGAAAAAACAGTAAGCACAAGGCATCGTTTCTTCTTTCCTTCAAGGCGTCATCGGATCGAACATGGCCAAATTCTCTTCCTCTTATCGGCATCGGTGTTTAATCTGTGGCTAACAAGGTATGCTCGAATCCATGGTGTGCTTTAGGATCGGTGATACATGATTATCCCGGGCTTGTCTTCCGCATTGCTTTTAGGGGTTCGATTTAGTGTCGAATCCGGTTTTCGGGGATCCGTTATTCCCAACAGTGGTATCAGAGCCCTAGTTCATGTTTTCCCAATCCCTTTCATGTTTTTTGATTGATTTTTCGCGAAAGTAATCGGCCGGTATGGATCGGGGCAAGAAATCCTGACACTCGAGCGCTGTTCGTCCATTTTTTCGAGTTTCTGTAAGTCGAAATTGATTCCTGAAGGCATAGGGTGAAAGGGCTCGTCGAGACGAGTCTGGCGATATGTCAAACGCCGCCGGGAGACGCCGCACGCGCCCACACGCGCGGCCAAAAGCCGCTGCGCGTGGGCGCGACGGGCTCGAAGCGCTGGCATCGGCCAACGCGTGCGCCACACGCGCCAGTCGGCGAACCGGCACGTGCGCGCCGCCGGCGGTGAACCGGCACGCGCCGATCAGCGAACCAACAAGTGTGACGTCACGCGTCACCGTGACGTCACCCAACGGTCGGTAACCGCTGGGATGACGTCACCGATGACGTCATCGTTGACGGCCGTTGGTCGGCTGGCGACCCAACCCGATGGGGACCCGACCCGACCCGACCCGCACAGAAGTCAGGCGCATGCCGCGCATGTGCCGGTTGACGTCTACGCGACGTTAGTGCGCGCACGCATGTGGCATGTGCGGTCGGTTCGTCCGACCCGGCCTAACCGGTCTGACCGGTCTGACCGGCCCGTCCGGTCCGACCATTCCGACCGGCCCATCCGGTCCGACCGTTCCGACCAGTCCGACGACCCGGCGACTTGACCGTTGACCCGTTGACCATTGACCGACGACCGTTGACCGTTGACCGTTGACCCAAAAAAATAAAAGGAAAAGAATGTGTTTCTTTTTCAATTAAGTCTATGTGGATTATATGTAATCCCTTATTTGTTCTGCATTTGTTGCAGGAACAATGCCTCACCTGAGGTTGCGCACACCAATTCGCGCAATTACCGATGAACAAAAGGAAAGGCTGTCTAAGTTGATAGCTGAGTTGACTGATCATCGATGGGAGAGTGGTGACTTAATTGATCACGTCCTTGAAGTCAACGGGAAAATTCAAAAGGTCATATGGAATGGTCGTCCTATGCCACAATCAGAGATGGTGCGATTTTTCATGAACACTCTTCCACCTGAATGGCAAGATGTGTTGAATCGCATATGAGATGTCAACAGAGTTGCTTCATATAAGAAAATTGTGATGGATTTTGTAAATGAATATTACTGGATTGTTACAAGGGAAAAGATCAAGAAATTGGACAAAAGAGGATCTTTCCCAGTTCATGTGCTGACTTGGTGTTAGATGTATTGGCTGATCTTTGTTGAGTGTGCTTTGTGGACATCTTATATAATGTTTACTACCTGATTGTTGTTGATGTAGCAACTGATATGTTATTTGTATTATGTGAGAGCATTATTATTGTATGTCAAATATTATATACTTTCTGTTATTGCTGGTTGCTATGGATAGTTTAGAAGTTTTTGTAGCTTCATAGAATTGATTTTGCATATGACAATCATATTAATGATAGTTTTAAGTTAGGATTTTTGGAGGATTATTGGAAACATAGTGATCTTTTGATTCCAAAACCTTACTTGAAATTGTTCATTAATATGACAGGTCTGTGCAAAAGGGATGCATAAATGATAGGCATTAATAATTCATGCATATATGTCTGATGTGTTCAGATCAATGGTTTCAACCAGAAAGAGCATAGTTGCCGAGCTGAACAAAGGTGAAAAGCTCAATGGTGACAACTATGAAATTTGGCAAATGAAAATCCAATATGTGCTGGAAGAGCAAGAAGCACTTGAGGCTTTTAACTTAACCATGGTAGAACCTGAAGAAGGAAACACTGCGCAGCACAAGAGAGATAAGGATGCATTTGCTGCATGGAAAAGAAAGAACTCTCTTGCTCGCATTACGTTGCTGAGCAGCATGGACAATGACGTCATGCGAGAGTTTAGGCGTTTTGACAATGCCAAGGAAATGTGGGAAGCATTGGCAGCAAGATTTGGTCATACTTCGGTGACCAGACTGAGGTAGCTCACTATTAGGTTTAACTCTTATAAGAAGCCTCATGGTCAGACCATGAAGCAACATCTTAGAAAGATGTCAAACATGATAAATGAGCTAAAAGATGCTGGCCATGTCCTGACAGATGAGCAGCAAGTGCAAGCAGTGATTCGTTCCTTGCCTCAGAGTTGGGAGCATATGAAGGTGCACCTGACCCATAATGATAATATCAAAACCTTTGAGGATGTCATGCGCCATCTTGAGCTGGAAGAGGACCGCCTCTTGGCGGCTAAGCCGGATGCTGAACTCTATCATGCTAGTTCTAGCTCACATGGAGCTTCGAGCTCCAAGCGCAAACGCCCTAACTGGTTTGATAAAGGGAAAGGCAAAGAAGCAGGTCCTTCAGGAAAGAAACCCAAGTTTAACCAACATGAAAGAGGAAAGCGTCCTCGAATGAAGAAGCTTACAAGGGTGAAGTGTTTCAATTGTGACAAGAAGGGTCACTATGCTCGCGACTGTCGTGAGCCAAAGAAGGTAAACACCCCTTGTACTTTTCAGAACTTTACTTTTGTGTCGAGTTCTGTATTCTTGACTGAGTCTAATCCTTTCTGGACTGTAGATTCAGGAGCGACAGACCATGTAGCGAAGGATAGAGGATCCTTCGTGGAATTCCGACGAGTACCAACTGGAACTAAGTGGATCTATGTGGGAAACAACTCCAGAGCTGAAGTGAAAGGAATTGGCACTTGCCAACTGAACATGCGTGATGGACGCACTTTGTTCCTTCATGATGTATTGTATGCTCCGGAGATTCGTCGGAATTTAGTGTCTGTTTTGGTGTTGGTTAAACTAGGTTTTAATATAAACTTCTATAATAAATGTGTGGATTTGTTTTTGGATACAAATTACTATGGTTGTGGTTATTTTCTGGATGGTTTCATTGTATTAGATATTGACTATGTTAATGCAAATGTTTGTTATTCCCTTATCACGTCTCCTAATTCATATGATAATGATGTGAATGTGTGGCATGCTAGACTTGGTCACATTGGCCAACAACGTATGAATAGACTAGCCAAAGAGGGCTTGTTGGGCAACATTGAAAAAGTCGATTTACCCATATGTAAGCATTGCCTAGAAGGGAAAACGACACGGAAACCATTTGGAAAAGGTAAAGAGCTGAATTTCTTCTGCATTTAATCCATTCTGACATCTGTGGTCCAATGAATGTGAGAGGAAGGCATGGGGCTGTTTATTTTATCACTTTTATAGATGATTATACTCTATTCGAATATGTCTATTTGATTTCTCATAAATCTAAAACAATAAGTTGTTTCAAAAGGTTTATGAACCTGGTAGAAAATCAATTAGACAAGAAAATAAAAACATTGAGATCCGATCGAGGTCGAGAATATTTATCTGATGAGTTCAGAAAATTATGTGATGAAAAGGAATCGAAAGACAGTTGTCTATTCCGTATACTCCTCAACAAAATGGTGTTGCAGAGAGAAGAAACAGAACCCTACTGGAAATGGTTAGGTCCATGATGGCGCATGCTAACTTACCTATCACTTTTTGGAGTGATGCACTGTTAACTGCTACCTATATACTTAACCGGGTGCCTTCCAAATCAGTTACTTCCACTCCATATGAGTTATGGACAAGTAGAAAACCGGACTTAAGTTTTCTTAAGCTATGGGGTTGTTCTGCCTATACACATGAGTCCTCTCATAAGTTTGGGAAATTGGGTCCCAGAGAAAAGAAGAGTATTTTCATAAGATACTCCGAACACTCGAAAGGGTATATGTTCATAGGTGAGCAGAAAAGTGGGAGTATAACTGAATTTGAATCACGGGATGTCACATTCTTAGAGGATGAATTTCCTAAGAATGGCGAAATAGGAGAAGATTACTCCTTATTTGAAACCTTGTATCAAGATAATGATATTAGTGGAGTTCGTCTAAGTGGGAGTAATATGAGAAGTGATGAATTTAATTCAACTCATTCTCAATTGCAACCACATGATGAGACGACGTCATAATTATCTAATCCTAGTGGGAGCATAATGGGGAATGATGTGCAAAGTGTACAATCTCCCATACAGCGAACAACTCGCCAAAGTATTCCCCGTCGACGTTTTGACATTAAAGGGGAAACTTTTATGGTTGCTCCACAAGATGAGGATGAGCCAAGAAATAATAATGAGGCTCTGAATTGCCCCGGTAAGGAAAAATGGATTCATGCAATGGAAGAGGAAATTGAGTCAATGAAATCAAACCAAGTTTGGGAACTGGTTGATCTTCCAAATGGATGCAGAGCTATTGGGAACAAGTGGGTTCTCAAAATAAAGCGAAAGGATGATGGCTCGATAGATAGGCATAAGGCTCGCATTGTGGCAAATGGGTATAATCAACAGGAAGGAGTTGATTATGAAGATACGTTTTCTCCTGTAGTGAGATTTACCTCGATTCGCATTATTCTGGCAATAGTAGCAAGTATGGATCTTGAGTTACATTAGATGGATATAAAGACTGCTTTCCTCAATGGAGAATTAGAGGAAGAAACATATATGGAACAACCTACTGGTTTCATAGTGAAAGGCTGTCGCGACCAATTTTTTGGGGTATGAACCACCTAGGGTTTGGCTAATGGATTTTTAAGCCTAGACTTAACTCGGGCTCTCCCAAGCCCATACCAATTTACGACTTAGGTTTGAATTTTTAACATGCAATTGAATTTTAACTAGGAGTCGCCACTAATCTATTTTTGGTGGGTCGATTATAAACCCTAGTAAAGTAACGGGAGATTTACTTTACTCCTACGAACCAGAGACTAAGGGTACGGGGACTTGGTTACGTTAGATTTCTCTAACGCCCTTTCGGTACCTTTCTTTTAATTTAAAAAAAAAAAAGTTTGGCAAGCAATTTGGATTGATTTTAAACTATCTCCCTAACATGTGAGGTGTTCATGCAGGTGCGCAAACCACCAATTTAACACCCAATAAAGCAATTAAATAATGCAGAACTTACCTCAAAGCAACGAAAGCATCTGCAGCGTTAAATTAAAATCCATATCAACAATCCTAGATATGATTTCTAATTAACAAGCAATTACTCTTTTTGTTTTCTCTTTTAAATGAAAATATATCCATATGCAATGCAATGCTTCTAATATGAAATGATATGGCATGGCAACATGTCCTAAACATATGAATAATAAGAATTTTTATGATTTCTTAATGAACATGCAATTGTTAAATATGCAATCTAAATTAACCAAAATGACTTAATTCTAATGACGTGCAATGCAATGCAATGACGTACAAAATTTATTTCAACTAAAATGACATGCAACATATAATTTAATATGCAAACTATATGTCACGCACATTCATCAAATGACCTAATCTAATGATGGTCAATTTCTAATTAAATTGACCTAACAACAATCCATAAGTGACATGCATTTCATGAGCCTAATTCTATATGACATGCAAATGACATTTTTTATTTTAAAAATGCTATCTATCCTAGAAATTGCAACTAATTTATCCTAAGACAAATTTTATGAAATTTGAAATGATCTAGCTAGATTAAGATTCTATCTAATTTAAACTAGGGATTAAGTCATATTAAATCCTAATTTAAACAAAGACATTATTTAAATCTAAAATGTAATTTATTTAAAAAAGATGATCTAAATTTAAAATGAAACATGCAATTCTAATCTAATATGCACAATGATTTTTTTGTGTTTTTCTTTAAGAAATTCGAAATTAAAACTAACACATAATTAAACATGCAATTCAAATAAAAAACTAACAACCTAAATGATTGCATTTTCTTTTTTGGATTTTTTTATTTAAAAATTCATAATAAGATTGCAATCCTAAATATGCAAGATGACAACAAACCTAATCCTAATTAAGATTTTTTTGATTTTTTATTTTACGAAAATAAGATTCGACTCAACCAACTTGACGATAGCAAATCAAACAAAAGATAAGATTGATATCCAAAAATTGACGAACCATATCTCGCATGAGATCGGGTTAGTCAATTTTAAATTAAATCGGGAATCGAATCTCGGGCTTGAGATTGGATTGTCGATTTTTGTAAGGAATTGCGAGTCGGATTTCGGGCGTGAAAATCGGACTGTCAATCCTTAGCTCGAGGACTATTTCATGTTGGAATTCAACCATTCATTTAAAGGGAATAATCCTACTAAAAAAAAAAAATAAATGAAACTAACATAAAAAATAATAATAAAGTAAATAAAAAAATAAAAACTACCTAATTTTTTCCTTTTTTTCTTTTTTTTTCTTTTTCTTTTTCCCTTCCCAAGCACGGATTGCTCGTGGCAAGTCACCAAAGGCAGAGGATCGGAGGTCGGCTCCGGGGAAACTCCGGCAAAGGTCAAGGGTCGGGCGAGATAGGGGTCACCGGCGAAGGAGATAGTCACGGTGGTGAGTTTTGGAAGGGACTCGGCAACAACGTGGACACGTGGCGTCGGTGGCATCGCTCGGATGGGGAGCAAGCTCGGTGTTGTCCCATGGGTGTGTAGACCGACGGCGTTCGGTGGCGTCGTGGGTCGGGCCGAGCGAACAGCAACGGGCGTGCTGTGCGGTCGTCGCAAGGACTTGGGTGGCAGCAGACCACCGGGATCGCGAGATCGCATAGTGGGCCACAAGTCGTGGACTCGGGCGGTCGGGCACGACGGAGCAACGGCGTAGTGGAACAAAGGGTCACGATCGGAGGCGGATGAGCGAGCGATCGCTAGGCCTCGGAGCAATGGTGGTAGACGGTGAGACACTGGGGCCACAAGAATCGGCGGAGCTTCGGATCGCTCGGGGGACACTCGGATCGGCACAACGACGGTGCGGCAAGGTGGGCGGGGCGAGATCGGCGTTGGTGTTGCGGTAGTCGGCCGAGCGGGTGCGGGGATCGAGCGGGGTGACGCCGTGGTGCGGTAGCTCCATTCGGCGGTAATCGCGAGGTGAGACGGAGCAGCCGTTGAAGAAGTCGCGGATGGAAGTTGCGGAGGTGGGGCGGTGAATTTGGTGAAGACGATGACGATGAGGGTCAAATCACGTCCCTTTGTCTTGTCTTTTCTCTCTCGCCTTTTCTTTTTCTTTTTTTTGTTTTTTTCTTTTTCTCCACCAAAAGAAACCCCAAAAAGCCCCTCTTCCTTCTCTCTCTCTTTTAACTTTTGTGTGGATTTTGACTTTTCTCTCAAAGATCCGAACAAAATGCAAATCTTTAAATGTGATAAATATATTTCATATCTTTTTTTAATATACAAAGATTATTTATGATCTCCCGATCACTAAAATCTTTTTTTTCCTTATCTTCCAAATATCCCAAACGATTTTATCAAAAGATAAAGATAAGTAACCCGATTTTGTTAAATTCCAAAAAATCTTAATTTCAAATCTTAATAATAAAAAAACATGGGCTTGGGCCAACTTACTCACTTTATGGCCAACTAATTTGAACCCATTCGCCACCGGTCCAATAAATAAAATGCTAACAAATAAAATAAAATAAAATAAAAAAATGCACCTAAATCTATATGCTATGCAATTTAATATTTTTTAAACCCTAATTTTTTAATGCGATAAATAACTAAATGGACCGTCAAAATCTAGGTGTCAACAGCTGCCCCTCTTTGAAGGTGAGCTCAAGAGGTTGCTTTCAAAGATAAATTGAGACCTAAATTTTGACTATGCACATGCACTAAATGATTTTTTTTTTTTTTTTTTTTATCAGGAAATGAATCCCATTTTTTTAAAGTGCAACTCATATGATGCATGTAAATGCTAATGCAACTGCATGATGTGAAAGGAAAGAGCGTACCTACAATTACTTACTAGTCAGTGCGGTAAAGCATCTTTAGGTACTTGATAAATCCCTATTTACTCCACAAGTACCCAACTCTCACTCAGGTTCCTTGAAAAGCGTAACAGGTAAGAACATTCACATTCAAAGTAAAATGTTCAATGGAAAAAATTGAGACATCTAAATCCAGACTGAGATGTCAAGATTTTTGAAAATCTCAAAATACCTAGATCCAGGCTAAGGTATAATGAGAAGGATTGACAAACATTCACATTCATAATGAAATGTTTGAATGAAAATAATCAAGACATCCGGGTCCAGACAGAGATGTCATGATTTTTGTACTCGAGATACCTAGATCCAGACTAAATATAACGAGAAAGATTGAAAAAAGAAAACATTCACATCCAGAGTGAAATGTTTAGATGAAAATAATCAAGACATCCGGGTCCAGACAGAGATATCATGATTTTAGAAGCTCGAAATACCTAGATCCAAACTAAGTTATAATGAGGAAAGTCGAAGAACATTCACATCCAGAGTGAAACGGTCAATGAAGAGAGTTGAGACATCCAGATCCAGACTGAGATGTCGAAATTTTGGAATGCAATTTGTATGCAAATGGTAAAGGAAACTACCTGGAATATCTTACCTTCAAGGAGGGTAGAGTGATTCAAGATAGTTGGTGTTACATGTTCAGGACCCGTACCTTTCTACGGTCGCCTAAAATAGTAACGAAGAGACTACTTTTCTAGGACCCATACCTTTCTACGGTCGCCTAGTAGGGCAGCAAAGTTTTGTAAGGAAACTACTTTCCTAGGACCCGTACCTTTCTACGGTCGCCTAGTAGGGCAGTGTTTGGTTGTGTCTAGGACCCGTACCTTTCTACGGTCGCCTTGACGAAAAAATTGATTTTCCAGGACTCGTACCTTTCTACGGTCGCCTGAATGGGGAAATTGCTTTTCCAGGACCCGTACCTTTCTACGGTTGCCTGTTAGAGCAATAATTGTTGTTTAGAACCCGTACCTTTCTACGGTCACCTAAACGGGGATTCACTTTCCAAGACCCGTACCTATCTACGGTCACCTGAATAAGGAATCATTTTCCAGGACCCGTACCTTTCTACGATCGCCTGAACTGAGGTAATTACTTTTCATAGGACCCGTACCTTTCTACGATCACCTGTTAGAGCAATAAGATTGTCTAGGACCCGTACCTTTCTACGGTCGCCTAAACTGAGGTTTTGCTTGGCTAGGACCCGAACCTTTCTTCGGTCGCCTTAATCAGATTGAATCTGGAGGAAAATTTTTGGGGGACAACTCAGTCGAGTGTCGATTAAAGGACTCTGGGCTACGAAAGCACACCAGGTCGATAAAAGAAATCCGGGCTACGGAAACACGCCGGTTCGATAAAGTGGACTCTAGGCTACAAAAGCACGCCAGGTTAGGAACTCCGGGCTACGGAAGCACGCCAGGTCAATGAAGGGGACTCTGGGCTACGAAAGCACGCCAGGTCGATATAAAGGACATCGGGCTACAAAAGCACGCCATGTCTATTAAAAGGGACATCGGGCTACAGAAGCACATCGATTCCATATAAAGGGACTCTGGGCTACGAAAGCACACCAGGTCAATATAAATGGACATCGGGCTACGAAAGCACGCCGATTCGATGAAGATGGGCCCTGGGCTACGGAAGCACGCCAGGTCAATATAAAGGACAGCTTGACCAAGTCAAGTGTCGATGCACTTGAGAGAGAACACTTGCACAATGACAAGTATTTTAAAGTATGGTAGAGATATACTTACCTAGTGATATCTCTGATTCTTGGAGATATGTCTTTGGAATTTAGATATCTTGTGGAAGTCTCTCACCCCTCAATAGAAATAAATCATGCACCTTGAATATTCATGATGGTTTCTCTTCTTGAAAGGAGCCTGAATGTCAAGAGCTCTTGGGTCTTTGAGACACATTTAGAGCAAAAATGCATTTTCATCAAATAAATAAGACAATTAAACTACTTTAGAATGCACATTTCAAAATCTCAATGAAGTTTTTATCAATTCAATTGGGGTTCATGCATAATGACATTTGCATCACTCAAATTTCCATTGGAGACATTTCAAAGAATATTCCAATGTGAATACATGAGTGTCATGAATGTGTCAAATGAGAGATCTTTCGATCGAAAGGACTTTTCACTCACTCTCATTAAAATGTCTATTTCATCCGACCTTTGATGCAATTTTATCTATCTCATCATCATGCCAAACAAGGGTCCGAGTAATCTTGCAAGTGGTACGACCTTACCAATTTGAGAGGTCTTTAATAGGGACCATAATGTGGGCTTGATCAACGGCTTAGCAAAGGAGACTCTTTGAGTCGAGGCTATTGAAAAACAGTGATTTCATAATCATCTTGGGGTTTACAAGCCAAGAAACATGAGAAATGAAAAAAATTATCTTACTCGCACTTCTTCAAGCGATGCTTTCAAACATATGAACTTTTACGTTAATTCAAATGCCCTAATTTAAAGAGACTTTCTAAGGAACCTAACGTAGGTTGGGTTCATGGGTTGAGAAATGAAATGATCATTTGGCTCAAAATGTGGTCAAATGTTTGATGATCATCTTGATATTTCCAACAATTTTTCTCTTTTTCACCATCGAAGATTGTCTTCATATCACAATTCCATTGATTGTAACATCTCAACATTTGAGTTTTTTTTTTTTCCATTGGGTTCCACCTTATTGGAGATACGACTCACTTCATCAAGTGTTTGATTTTTTTCATTTAGGGCATTGGCCTTGCTTTTACCAGGCACACCGCTTTTTCGAGCCCCTAATTTTCATGCATTTTTTCTTCTCTTCTTTTTCATGGGCATTGGCCTTTTTTTGCACTCTTTTTTTTTAATTCTACAAAGTCTCCATTTTGCTACACTTGAATGGTTTGAACTTTCAAAGGTCCTCATTTTTGCCTTGCCCTAGTGTGGGGATGATCACCAACTGGGTTTAATGTGAAATAAAATTGCAAGCTCAAATGGGGTATGCAAAAATAAAGTGTATGGATAGAGAAAGAAATGCTCTTCATCATCCTAAGGCACTTAAATTAACATATGAATTCAATGTAATAGCATGACTTGAAGATTGATGCAAGTGTGAGTAAAGAAATTTCAATCATTTTCATTTCAAATCTTGTCCTTAGTATGTGGGGTGATTCTTGACAGGGGTAATTTAAAAGCTTTTCATGTGTGTGGGCTCAAAGGGTTAACAATGGATATACCCGTAGTGTTTGGGGTAGAGATATGAATTGCCTCTCATCACCTTGGTTGCGTACCCTTTGCGAGATCACCATTTTCCTTATGAATATGAACCTTCCTACACTCATCTCACAAATGTTATGTATGAAACAGTGTATGGAATAGGTTTTGCCTTTCATCATTCCAAAGTATCCCATTTCACATCATTCAATCCATCTCCATCTTGATTCATCAAGGAAGAAAAACATGCAAGATTTGCAAAAATTTGAACAATTCAATTCTTTAAGCATGTCAATTTAGTTTTCATATTGCAAAATGGTTTTAAGCATTCAAAACATGACATGGCAAATTCTATCATGAATAATACTTTTGGATTAGTTTATTGGAGTTTGAAAACTCCACGGCCATTCATTTCTACTAGGATGGCAACATCAAAGTAAATTTCTTACCATCCATATTTGCTGTAATTTGGAGCAAACTTGCCCCTAAGATCTTCCACTAGAGAATGATGGTTCTCTTTTACTTGCCCCAAATCTTTTTTCATTGCAAGTGCGTTGTAAACCTGTTGATCACAAGTCAAGTTTATGATCATTGAAACTTGATACGCTATTCTCAGATGTCCCTTGTCATAACGAGTTATAGAATTATGCTCTGAGACAAAAAGCAAATGAGTCAGACAAACAAACAAGTTTAATCTGCTACAAGCTTTGGAAAAATTTTTTTTTTTTTTTTTTTACAATGAAATGCTTTTTGCTTTCGAAAAGGTTTTTTGGGAGGAAACATGAGAAAGTCCAACCCTAAGGATTTCTTCGTGGATGATATTTTTCTTTTTCATGGTTGGATATCGTCATTGGACTGGTTTGGAGTACCCCGTCATGTCCTCAAAATTTAAAATAAAATTGTAATTTCATTGAATAGAAGCAAATGAATTACATTATTGGAATGGAAATTGTGATTCCTAACCCCTAAAAAGAGAAAACATCAAAAACAATTCCTAGAAAGCGAAACCAATTCCTAAAAAAGCAATAAGAATTCCCACGCGGGGGAATGTGCAACAGTAACAAGTTACTCTTGCAGGCTAACATCCATGTCTTTCGAAGGTCCTTCATCATTGGCTCCTATGAAGAGGTCATCGAACAGACCTGTGATTCCTTCTAGGGCGTCATCAGAGTTCTTTGTCTTTGGAGGCATTAGATCGTCCATGTCATCCCATCCACTTGGAACTATGTTGCGGGAGTCAAAGTAAAAGCTGGGAGGAGCTGAATACTTCACCAGGTAATCAAACTTGCCACTAGGCTGCCCTAGAGTGTCCATCACTTCCACTTCATCTTGTTTTGTCTTAGGGACATTGTCAAGTTTGGCAATGACTAGTGGGTTATCCTCCAATTTAGGCATGTCATTATTGCTCATTTGGTCTTGTATTCCTGTTTCGGAACTACTACCTCAGGGAAAGCAGGTGCAGGAGTCAAATCCACTCGGAGGGATTGGATTTGGGCTGTCATGAGTTGCATAGAGGTGAGCAACTGTTGGAGTTGGTATTCCATAGCGGAGATACGATCACGCATTTCAATTTGGTCGGCCATTTTAGCTCTTGATCGCGTAATACGTGGTAGATTCATTATCACCTAATCCAAATGAATGAAAATATATAAGTACGAGGTGCAAATAAAGAATCAATCCATGACAATGATCTATCAACTTTTTTCATTTTTTTCTTACAAAAAGAGAATTTTCTAAAGAGAGCTAGAAAAATAGACATCCTAGCAAGATCAAATTTCCTAGACATGAATTGAAAACAAATTCTCAAAAAAAAAAAATTTATTCTCCAAATGATTTATTGCATGGCAATTTCCTCATTTCATTCTTGACAGGAATTAGATCAAATGACTATCCTAAATTGTTATGGACAAACCAAAAGCATGACAAAATAAATTGCATGGTATAGGGATAGAAAACTTACTTTACCAAGAAAAAAATCAACGGCAATCACATAGACATGCGCATGGTAAGTGGCTCGATTTCTAATCTATAAGGCTTATCAAAGTGAAGCCACAAGGATGATCAGACTAGCCACGGGCTTGTGGACTATGTCGGGTTCTCATGACTTCGGCTTGGTCAAAGAGCCGACCCGGGTCGCGAGCATGCGGACCGAGGTGGGTACTCTTGACATCATGAAAGAAACTTCGAGACTGAGATGGGCGACTCGTACCGTGAGCATGCGGTCGGAGTGGTATCCATCTCAACACCATCCTAAATGATCCTATGCGGCCCAGGTCCGGCGGCAGGTTATATGTGCAAAGTGTAGTGATAAATGCAAGGCATGCATGACAATTTATATCAAGCAGCACTTCATATATGAAAGTAAACCATACATTCCTACACCTCCCTGCATAACAAAGGTTAACAAACACTTCCCCTTATACCTCCCAATCTGTAAGAACATTTAACACCTAAATGTTAGGGACGTACCTAGAATCCTCGCTGCCAAACAAAAGCATTTTTTCAAAAAAGAAATTTGGCCTTAGTCCACTAAGAATTTCAACTCAACTCCCCAGCGGAGTCGCCAAGCTGTCGCGACCAATTTTTTCGGGGTATGAACCATCTAGGGTTTGGCTAATGGATTGTTAAGCCTAGACTTAACTCGAGCTCTCCCAAGCCCATACCAATTCGCGACTTAGGTTTGAATTTTTAACATGCAATTGAATTTTAACTAGGAGTCGCCACTAATCTATTTTTGGTGGGTCGATTAGAAACCCTAGTAAAGTAACGGGAGATTTACTTTACTCCTACGAAACAGAGACTAAGGGTACGGGGACTTGGTTATGTTAGATTTCTCTAACGCCCTTTCGGTACCTTTCTTTTAATTTCAAAAAAAAAAAAAACGTTTGGCAAGCAATTTGGATTGATTTTAAACTATCTCCCTAACATGTGAGGTGTTCATGCAGGTGCGCAAACCACCAATTTAACACCCAATAAAGCAATTAAATAATGCAGAACTTACCTCAAAGCAACGAAAGCATCTGCAGCGTTAAATTAAAATCCACATCAACAATCCTAGATATGGTTTCTAATTAACACGCAATTTCTTTCTTTCTGTTTTCACTTATTAAACCAGACTATATCCATATGCAATGCAATGCTTCTAATATGAAATGATATGGCATGGCAACATGTCCTAAACATATGAATAAAATTTTTATGATCTCTTAATGAACATGCAATTGTTAAATATGCAATCTAAATTAACGAAAGTGACTTAATTCTAATGACGTGCAATGCAATGCAATGACGTACAAAATTATTTCAACTAAAATGACATGCGACATATAATTTAATATGCAAACTATATGTCACGCAACATTCATCAAATGACCTAATCTAATGACGGGCAATTTCTAATTAAATTGACCTAACAACAATCCATAAGTGACATGCATTTCATGAGCCTAATTCTATATGACATGCAAATGACATTTTTTTTATTTTAAAAATGCTATCTATCCTAGAAATTGCAACTAATTTATCCTAAGACAAATTTTATGAAATTTGAAATGATCTAGCTAGATTAAGATTCTATCTAATTTAAACTAGGGATTAAGTCATATTAAATCCTAATTTAAACTAAGACATTATTTAAATCTAAAATGTAATTTATTTAAAAAAGATGATCTAAATTTAAAATTAAACATGCAATTCTAATCTAATATGCACAATGATTTTTTTGTGTTTTTCTTTAAGAAATTCGAAATTAAAACTAACACATAATTAAACATGCAATTCAAATAAAAAACTAACAACCTAAATGATTGCGCTTTCTTTTTTGGATTTTTTATTTAAAAATTCATAATAAGATTGCAATCCTAAATATGCAAGATGACAACAAACCTAATCCTAATTGAGATTTTTTTGATTTTTTATTTTACGAAAATAAGATTCAACTCAACCAACTTGACGATAGCAAATCAAACAAAAGATAAGATTGATATCCAAAAATTGACGAACCATATCTCGCGCATGAGATCGGGTTAGTCAATTTTAAATTAAATCGCGAATCGAATCTCGGGCTTGAGATTGGATTGTCGATTTTTGTAAGGAATTGCGAGTCGGATTTCGGGCACAAAAATCAGACTGTCAATCCCTAGCTCGAGGACTATTTCATGTTGGAATTCAACCATTCATTCAAAGGAATAATCCTACTAAAAAATAAAGTAAATAAATGAAACTAACATAAAAAATAATAATAAAGTAAATAAAAAAAGAAAAACTACCTAATTGATTTTCCTTTTTTTTTTCTTTTGTTTTTCTGTTTTCTTTTTCCCTTCCCAAGCACGGATTGCTCGTGGCAGGTCACCTACGGCAACTGGCATCGGTCCGGCAGGGCAGCTCCGGCGAAGGCGGCAGCAGGCACAGCTGGTCAAGGGTCAGGCGAGACAGGGGTGGCACGGGTGAAGGAGATAGCCGGCGTCGGAGTTTTGGCGTGGACTGGGCAGCAGCAGCAACAGAGAGGCGCGGCGTCGGTGGCCGGCGAACAGCGGGGTTGCGGGTCGCAGCGGTGTTGTCCCACGGGTGTGTAACGGCTCGGCATTCAGTTCCGGCGTCGTGGGTCAGCAAGCAGAACAGTAACGGCGACTGGGCAGAGGTGCTGGTGCGGTGGCGTCGGCTGAGTGGAGGCTGACCACCGTGTTGCTGGGCGCAAGTTGCAGGTCGTGGGCTTCGGGTGGTCGGGCACGGCAGCGCGGCGAGCGTAATGGAACAAAGGATCACGATCGGAGCTTCGGATGAGCGAGCAGAGGGCCACTCAGAGACGTGGCAGACGGTGAGACACTCGGCAACAAGAATCGACGGAGCAGGGGAGTCGCTCGGGGGAGACTCGGATCGGCACAGCGACGCGGGTCAGCAGCAAGTCAGGGGGGCGAGATCGGCGTTCCGGTGCGGTAGATCAGGCTCCGAGCGGGTGCGGGGACTGAGCAGAGGGCGGTGACGGCGTGGTGCGGTGTCCGGCGGTAATTGTGCGGTGAGACGGAGGAGCTCTGGGCAGTCGCGGATGGAAGTTGCAGAGGGGGGGGCGAGCGGTGACGGAGACGATGAACAGTCGTCCGTCTGCCGCTTGTACTTTTCTCCTCTGCCCTTTTCTTTTTCTGCTTTTTTGCTGTTTTTGCTTTTTCTGCTCCTTTTTTAAAGAACCGAAAAATCCCCTCTTCCTTCTCTCTCTCTTTTAACTTTTGTGTGGATTTTGACTTTTCTCTCAAAGATCCGACGGACGACCCCCCCATACCTCGACCTCTGTGCGCACCTTTTATAGGCAAAGATAAATGTGATATTTGGAGGATATTTCATATCTTTTTTTAATATACGCAAAGATTATTTATGATCTCCCGATCACAAAAATATTTTTATTTTCCTTATCTTCCGAATATCCCAAACGATTTTATCACCTAAAGACTAATGATAAGATTGCAACCCGATTCCAAAAACCACCGTAATATCGCATCAAATCTTAATTTCCCACGAGAAAATTTTCTATCAATAATAAAAAAAATGGGCTTGGGCCAACTAACTCACTTTGTGGCCAACTAATTTAAACCCATCCGCCACTGGTTCAATAAATAAAATGCTAACAAAATAAAATAAAATAAAATAAAATAAAATAAAATAATATTAATTAATCTAAATCTTTATGCTATGCAATTAATATTTTTTAAACCCTAATTTTTTAATGCGATAAATAACTAAATGGACCGTCAAAATCTAGGTGTCAACAAAGGCCAAGAAGAAAAGGTATGTCGACTTTTGAGGTCGATATATGGCCTTAAGCAGTCATCGAGACAATGGTATATACGTTTTCATAATGCCATAATGGTATATGACTTTACAATGATAGATGAGGATCATTGTGTATATATCAAAAGATCCAAGGATCAATTTGTGATCATATCATTATATGTTGATGATATACTAATTGCCGAAAGCAATAGAGAGTTTATTAATACTGTCAAGAGTTGGTTTTCTTCCAACTTTGAGATGAAGGATATGGGTGAGGCTGCATACATTCTTGGAGTTAAGATTTCAAGAGATCGTTCGAAGAGATCGTTATCTCTTTCGCAAGAAACCTATATAAATAAGGTTCTTGAACGATTTCGTATGCAAGATTGTAAATCCATAGACACTCCTATTGCAAAAGGTGAAGGATTGAGCCATAGACTGTGTCCAAGGACTCCACAAGAGAAGGAACAAATGAAACATGTTCCTTATGTTAGTGCTGTTGGGAGCTTGATGTACGCTATGATGTGTACAAGACCCGACATATGTTTTGCAGTTGGAATGGTGAGTAGATACCAATCCAATCCAGGTCCAGCACATTGGAAGGCCGTTAAGAGAATACTGAGGTATCTGAAGGGAACTGCTCATTACAAGTTGAATTACCAAGGAAAGGATCTGCGACTTGAAGGCTATTCAGATACTGATTGAGGAGGAGATTTAGATGAAAGAAAATCTACCGCTGGATTTGCTTTCTTACTGAACAATGGCGCCATATCATGGAGCAGTAAGAAGCAAATGTGTATAACCTTATCCACGATGGAAGCTGAGTTCGTGGCATTATCAGCAGCAGTACAAGAAGGAGTTTGGCTTAAGAGATTTTTGGATCATTTAGATGTTATTGAGAAAGCTGCAAATACATTATTGGTTAACTGTGATAGCCAAGCAGCTATAGCATATACCAAAGATCCAAAATATCATGGCAAGACCAAACATATAGATACTAAGTATAACTTTGTAAAAGATATGGTTGCACGAAAGGATGTGAACTTACAGTACATATCTACGTATAGAATTGTAGCAGATCCTATGACAAAACCAATACCTAGAGATGTGTTTTGTGGTCATGTAAAATCTCTAGGATTGCGTAGAGTCTGATGTACTGAATTGTAATTTCCCTGAGTTGTTCACATTTATGAAATTTTGATTTTCATTTATTAATGCCTATGAATCTATGTATGATCTTTATGCATCTTAATGCTCAATGCATTATTTTAAGTTGAGGAAGTATGTCGGACAGATAAAAGATTAGCCCACTCACACGGGTAATCGTCTCTATTTACTGTGTGATAAATAGAGATGGGACTGTATTTAAGCTTATTATCTAGGTGATAATCGAGAGCTCAAGCTTAAAATACGTATGTCGCCTTAACTAAGTGTTAAGATGAGGACATAATATTTACTGTGTCCGAAAGTAAAATAATCCACATATTTTACTTTATCTATCTAAGATGCCAGATGTGAGTTCTGATGAATTTTGTGAATGAGTAGATACGTGAACTCAAGTTAGACTGTGACATCCCGATTTTCCAATTCTATTTTCAATAAATTGATGCTGGCATTTCGTTGGCACGCATATAGTTCTTTTCCTTGAGTCGGCCACTCATGTGAAAACTAGTCTATCGAGTGAAGCCGCTAAGAGTCTCTAATACATCAGACTCGAGAATTTGATCAGGAAACGATCTTTCGACCGAGCTCATCTGCAAGGGTCATTGCGGCACAATTAAAAATCGATTAGAGATCGGAGATAAGTCGACTCGATAGAGGCATGTGATCAGGTGTGGGTGATTCCACTAGATCGCACAATTCGTGTCGATCGGCACTGGACCGACTTTTCTATCGATTGGGTACCCTGTGTTCTTATTGAAACCTTGAGATTACCCCGACAACTGAAAGTCGCCAATGTTTCAAAGATGTACATTGTGGCTTGAGATGATCAACCATAGGTCAAATGCATGAAAATTTCTAAAGGCTATCCGGTAGGTTGGGCCGCGCTAGTATCGTACAAAAGTGAAATTAACCGTGGAATTGAGATCGAATTCAAAAATTGGAAGTCTGGGTGTGTCACAAATCATTTTAGGAATATTGACTCATCTTTGGAAGAGTTTTCATGCAAGCCGAGGTTTTCGGCAAAATCATCAAGGTATGGTTAATTTGGTTCGGAAAATTGGTAGGCCTGCCTTTGGTTGTGCTTTTGAGATCTAAGATGGTTCTATGGACAAGTGAAGATGTGAATTGAAGTGTGGTGACATTGGATTAATTTTATAGACTTCAATTTGAATCAATTAGAAGAGAATTGAAAAATTGGATGTACAAGATTTCAAAATTCGTATGCCACGGCGGAGGAAGCATTTTGGACCCATTGGAGAAATGTTGTGGAGGATTTGAGTGAGTGGGAAGTGATGTCACATGAGGTCATGGTGGGGACTAAGTTGAGGAGATTTGGACAAGTGTAGGGTGCACAATTGCCCCAAAAAGCACCCCTCACATCAAGCCTTTCTTCTTCCTTGAATTAAGGAGTTGTGTTGGAACTTGGGGGGAGGAGAGAGAGAACCGAACGGGAAGAAAACCAGCAGCCCGACGCCGACCTTCGTCCTTCTCCTTCGTCGCTCGCCGTTCGCCGCCGGTGCCGTCGTTGTCGCCGCCGTTCACGCGCGTAGTCGCACGTCCGCTCGTCGTCGTCCGCCTCGCCTCTCCGCCACCGTCTTCACTTCCAAGCGGTTGTTCGGCTAGCTCGGGCTGCAGTTCAGCCCCCTCCGGCCACCGTTCGGGTCCCGCCTTAGTCCGGTTCGACTCCTCCATTTTCTCCCGACCCATCCTCGCCTCAACCCGAGCTTATCTTCTCTTTTTTCAGCCATGGACAGCAGCTGCAGAAATGGGTACGGCAGCGGGTGTTTGGCCCGTTTTGGCCGCCTTCCCGAGCCCGGATGCTCGGCCCGCCTTGAGGAAAGTCGATCCTCGCGTCGTCCCCGTCGTTTTGGTCCACTCGGTTCGTTAATCGGGTGAGTTTAACTCACTAAACCTCGCTTAGAGGGTTAATGATGCTTTAGGTGTGTTTATTTTATGTTAAGTGTTATTAGGTGGTTAGTTTAATTTATGTAAGTGTAGATTATATTAATGTGCTTGATTAACTTAAAGTGTGATTAAATTAAGGTTAAGGGAATGTTTACATTAATATTAACATTGATGTGACATAAAGGAATTTACTTTTGATTTATTTAAATATCTCGAAATTATTTAATAATTTAATAATATATTATTATTCGAAATTATTAAAATATTATTATTTAATTATTTTCGGAATAAATTTAATTATTTATTAAATTCCGAAAATTTTGTTGGGACCCTAAATTCTCAGAATTTCGTGCCGGTCGCTGCTTTGTGTAGTCAGATTATGAAATTGACGATTGGATATTATAAATTGAGTGTGGATCGTGGAAGATATGGATATTATTATTTAATTAATTTTCGGAATAAATTTAATTATTTAATAAATTCTGAAAATTATTTTGGAACCTTATTTTCTTAGAATTTCATGCTGATCGCTGCTGTGCATTTAGAATTTGAATTTGATGAATGGATGTGGCAAATTGAGTGTTGATTGTGGTAAATAAGGACTTTATTCATAAAAACCCAAGTGTCGGGTTTTGATGCAAAAATTAGATTTTAATGATTATATTAAATAGTGGGGTTTGAAAAAGTGAGATATTGGCTTTTTGATTCGAAATTAGCGTGTCCCCACACACGTGAGTAATTTATGGAATATTTTTAATATGAAGAAAAATGGCCGGGATCACTATTTTAAGTGGAAGCGTTGAGTTAAATGCAAAGTGTCCCGGGGCTGAGTATGATTTGGCTGTGTGATAATTAAGAGGAATCGTCCTGGGCTGTTGAGCCGGACTTGCCCCTATATGGGATGCCCACGCGGTGGATGTGGGTCGCAGTTGATTCTGGGCCCATGCTCCTTCGGGAACGCCGTCGACGTACTGACGAAGCCACGCTCTAAGGTGGGGAGGCGATGCCTGGCTATATGCCAGTAGATAGCTGAACTGCGAGTAGGCTATGCCCTTGTGTGGCAGTGAATAATAATTGGAATGCGTGCTAAGTGCAATTGTGATTTATATGAAAGTGATGGCGTTCCAATTGTTTGAGTTCCTATTACTATCTGTGATTGGGTGATTTGAATTGTGCTAACCTGCATGAAGGAACTGAGGCGAGGTAAGTTCTCTGGGTGATGTGGCTAGGCCACCCTTGGACGTATTTTCTTTCTAATAGAGGTTTAAGGGGTTGAACTTGCTGAGACATCGTCTCATCCCGGTTGTGGGATTAAAAATTTCAGGTCCCTGGTGGACGGAGCGACCAGATAGCTTTGGTTGGCTTTGAGGAGTTGCAGAGGTGAAGTCATAAGGATTGGAGAATGTGTCCGACTTGTAGGTCGTAGGACAGTTCCTTTTTAAGAGCCGGTCTTTTGTAGACTTTTGGCTGTAGGCTTCTGTTTGTAATTCTGTTGATTTATGAAAGTGATATGTTGTGGTTTTGCTTCCTGCTTTTCTATCCCGTATTTCATTGTCAGGGGTTTTATAATATGTTCCGCTTGCGCAATAATAAATGAATGGGGTCGACGACACTACCTGAGAATGTCGCATTTGCATGACCATGGTGGGATGTTGGCGCGTTCGAGGTTCGGGGCGTGACATAGACATTGGGTATGTCTGAACTATCATCTGTACGGTATTGAAATGTGTAGACATACGCTCCATGGGAAATAAGTTAATACCGTAATACGTATTTCATATTACGTATGCATGAGACGACCAATAAAAGTGGCAAAAAGTTTGATCTCAACTTTTATGACGTGTGAGACTCTTGAGGAAAAGAGTACCTCAATTTTTAGTCCCCTCATGACTCTTACTTATTCTCAAGATTTCTATTCAGTGTTTGCTATCTTAGGATGTTGCCAATGGTCATGAGTTGATTCGATCTAATGGGGCATTTCTAGAAAAGCAAGCTGAACTAAAATTGAGAGTTTGAAGGAAAGAAGAAGATCGAATTTGGAGAATCACATTGTAATTTTGTATTCACTGGTCAACCAATTATGACTATCTTTGTGATAATTATAATTATGAATACAATATATATATATATATATATATATATATATATATATATATATATATCATTATTTAAAAGAGATCAAGAGAGATATAAATGTGATCGATCGATCTAGGGTACTGCATACTAAATCTACTCAGAGTGTGATGCCCATTATGAGTTGCTATATATTCCTAACAGATGTATAGCAACGAGCTCTCAAAGTATGCTGATCGCACGGATTATTCACCGGTATGAATGTTGAAGAGAGGTAAAGAGAATCATGTTCGGCCAACCATGTGCGAGTGGGAGATGATGGTTTTATTAGTGATGGGCTTAAGGCCCGTCTGCCCATGTTGGGCCTAAAAGCCCGGCCCACAGGATAAGGGCCCGTGGATGGAGGGACGTATAAAAGGGAAGAGAGAGAGGGAGAACACACTGTTTTGGCAATCAACGTACGTACGTCTCCCTCTCCTTTGCACTCTCTCCAAAAAGAAGAAACAGTAAGCACAATGCATCGTTTCTTCTTCCCTTCAAGGCGTCATCAGATCGAACAGGGCCAAATTCTCTTCCTCTTATCGGCGTCGGTGTTTAATCTGTGGCTAACAAGGTACGCTCGAATTCGTGGTGTGCTTTAGGATCGGTGATATGTGATTATCCCGGGCTTGTCTTCCGCATTACTTTTAGGGGTTCGATTTAGTGTCGAATCCGGTTTTCGGGGATCCGTTATTCCCAACAGTTTTTACATAGAGGATGAAAAGAAAGAAACACTACCACAAATGCACGAGACTTATGTTATGGTGTGATGGAGATGAATTCCATTCCATGTTGAGCAAATGCAAACATGTTTGCGCGGTCATCTTGAAGAGGATTCAGGCGAAGCACAAGCTTTATTAATTAGCAGGATTGGCACAAGCGTTTTCGTGCGAATGTAAGTTAATAACCGTGCACGAGCTCATTTGAGCAGGAAAAGATCATTGAATATCTGATCATATTCAGAACCTACAAAGTCCCTTGAGCGGTCAACAACTTCACTTTCAAGTCGTAATTGAGCTGTACCTATGGACACCCTTATCCGTTCTATCAATAGTCAAATACTTCATGTGTATACATGAAAAATTCACCTGATGCTGTGGATACACGTATGCATCTAATCTGCATCCGCACGCATCACGGGCTTGCGCACCCTGAGCAAAAGCTGCATCGTGGTTTCTTCGCCTAAAACGAAAAGATATAACAAGCTCGCTTGTTTACCCAATATTTTCTCAACAAGATCCCAGAGTAATGTGCCAAGTCATGTGTCGTCTGCTTTGCAGAGCATGAAACCAGACAGACGTATCGAATTCTAACGGGCCTAAAAAATTCAGCCAAGCCCAGACTGACCAACCAAGCGCCCACCCGTTGATCAAGTCTGCTGAGACTAAAATAATTTATGGCTAATTTATTCTATTGTTGTAAGACTGAAAATTATTTATATTTGTGATTAGCACAATTTCTGCGAACTTTACTTTTTCACTAAATAGAGCAACAACAAAGGGGAGTAAACAACTTTCTTGTTTATTTAAGTTGATATATTATTTTTGTTAATTTGTTGTTGTTAGTTAACTTGTAATTCTTAGGTTTTAAGTCATCGACAACATAATGAGGATAATGAATATTTGTAAGCCATGAAATGACACTCAAAATCTCTATAGCTATAATTAAACACATATAAACGAGTAAAAAGATTCACGTTTCTAATTTGGAATCCATCGTTCTTGACATAGAATAGTGACGATCCAAAGCTTTAGCGCTTATCCTCTATTGCCTTATATATCACTAGCTTAATGAAACTATCCCTCACCTTAGCGTGTAGTAAACGCTCTTGATATGAGAACATTTGTGTGTGTTAGGTTAGTTGAGAGATTTGAGTACTATTTATAAAATCTTTAGCCAAGCCCTCTCATCTTGGGGTTGAGCTCAACTTAACCTACATTAGCCAGTCTCATATTAGACTAATTAAGAAACTTTATATCTCATTTTATTAGACTAATCTCATAAAACGGTAAATTATAATATTAATTAATATTAACCCACGTAAAAAAACAAAAAAAACAAAAAAAAACAAAAACTCTTACATATTTTACCAATAATCGACCTAAGGGGGATAGCATGCGACTATATGTGGAGTAAAATAGTTCGCTCTTGACATGACAAATCCTCCTATGAGAAAAGATGTTAGCAAGAAAGTCAACTTATGCTTTTGTCCAAACTTAACCAAATTTCTAATCTCTCGATACAAAATTCGGCCATATCCAACTGATATCACATGTGGAGGAAGCCCGAATAGTGTTGTGAATTAAATATTACTCACATGGACACCCATCGAGAGGTGGAAGATAGTGAATGGATCAAATTTTTATTCTTCACCAATTCTCTATCCACAATGGGTCTTTACCTATGCAAATTTAATTCACATCATGCGTTAACGTCTTTTGACAACCACATCAATTGGATTAGGCCAGATTTTATGTCAAAGGGACTTGATTATTGAAAGTAGAGAGACTTGATTAGAAAAGTAGTAAAAGTACAAGGGCAAAAATTTTTAAAAATTCAAAAGAAAAAATATTGAGAGAGAGAGAGAGAGAGAGAGAGATGTGGTGGCCTTCATTAAGTAAATGTGCCAAGATTTTTGACAAGACATTTAAATTGGGCTAATAGGCCAAGGTCTAATAAACAAAATCTATTGGATCCACGTGCATAGACTCAAGTTTGCACCGATCCAACCAATACCTTCATGTAGAGGTTGAGATGGACTAGTATCAAGATAATAAAATATTACTACTATTCTGTACAAAACACCTGCACAACTTTTCCAATAAATATCCGGTTGGTCCATAGTGAGGGACATGATAGCCATCATGAAACCTAAGTAAAGTGTGAGAGCACACTTGAAATGTGTGATCACCTAATTTAAACTAAAAAATTATTTAGTTAAAATCCTATTCTAAATTAGGAAATTTCTTAAATTACTACATTGCTCCTAGATATGCAATTTAACTAGGAAAATATCGTTACTAACATGCGATGCAATTTTTTTTCGTATTTTTCAAGATAATAGAGTGTACTAAATTTAAAACACGCAATTTATAAACCCATATAAACCAATATTCACCTTATCCAAAATAGGAAATAAAAGTAATTGAGAACCCAATCTTAATTTTTAAAGAAAAAAATTCTTAATTATATGCAATTGAGGCAAGGAAATTTCTTATTTATGATAATGCCAGAAAAACTAAAACAAAACAAGTTAGAAGCGAAATAATCCAAAATTAGTGATTCGTAGCTCCAGAGAAAGTTGGCGGTGCGTGGGGTGAAGAGTCTCGAAGATAAAGCAAAAACGTTACGGGGTGCGTCTGGATCTCGCTGGAATTATGGGCGCTGGTACTCGATCGAAGTCGTCGTAAAACCTGCAAAAAAGAACTCGAGTGTGGCTGCGGCGTTATAAAGCTGGTGTGGAGGCATTGGGGACTGCTGGAACATCACTTGAACTACGAAACGAGGGTTAGAAGGCGCCAGCCAACTTGGAAGCTTGGTGGAGAAGGTGAGGACTCACTTGAACGAATTGGAATTGCCGGATGTTTGCCTGGGTGATGAAATAAATTAGGGAAGACCCAAAGGGTACTCTAAATTCTAATTAGGATCTTGAAACATAAGAATATATATAAAATATATGTCAGTTCAGTTCGGGTGATCCACAGGCCCACACCTCAAATCAGGAACCAGATCACTAGTCACCACTTCTAATCCAATTTGTTCAAACCCGGCACCAGGCTAGTTCTCCCGGGAACCACCGAGAACAGCTTGGTCTAGTCCAGTTCGGGCGGTTTCCAGTTTGGTCCGATTCTTTTCTCACCCTCGTACTAGGAAGCAACGAACAAAGAACAAGAGCGTCTTCCAGAGGCAAAATAACTCGCTGGTTGTGGTGACTGAGTGGTGCATGAGACAATCGTTGGGGAACTTTGGCCACAGCGGCAAGCGATTAAACCGTCACATCAGGTGGAGCGCTGGTGCTGGACTACTTCGCTGGAGACTCGTCTCGGCATTGGATTGGGGGCACTGGTGGTGACTTGTGGACACTGCAGGTGTGTCGAGTTCATGTGGCGATAGGATTGGGCAGCGAACAGTGACGTCCACGCTCCAAGACCAGTGTTAAAAAATTTGGATGTGAGCGTGCGGAAGTATAGTTTTGGTATTAGTTATAGTTTTTAGTTAGTGACATTGTGTGCAAGTATATGATATAATTTGTAGAGGATGGACAATGGACGAGATAGGATAGATCAAGGGATAAACATAAATTTTTATAGGATAAGGATAATTTCACTAAATTATGAAAATAATTTTACAATAGTTGAAGGAATGTCGGTAGAGGAGCTTCATGATATGGAATATATTCTCATGCTCCTCTATCACATCAATGGGTTACCGTCTTTTTATATAGGCATTTCCATCAACTAAGTATAACATTCTAGATTTCTCTTGATTACTCCTTTTCTTCTTTTTTCCTGAAACTTCATCTGGGGAATTCTAGATTATAGTTTAGCAACTCTAGGAAATTCTAGAAAATGGATCACTATTTCCAACAACCAGCGAGTTTCACCGGTGTTGGGCTTGAACCACGCTGGGCGTCGAGGAGCTTCAGGGCAGCGTCAGCAGTTGCTGGACCGGTTGAAGAACACCATGGCAAGCCGTAAAGTGGGGCTGAAGCTTGCTGGTCTCTTGCCGAGGCTGCAGAGTCGTTTGAAACTCATCTGAGTGGCTGCTTGAGGAGGGAACGTGACTAAAGATTGCGATGACGCTGCTGGTGCAACTGGGACGAGGCCGGAAAACCTGCCGCTACCGTGGCTTCGTGGATGTTGCAGGACTCTCACGGTTCACTTCCAGAACCGTGGAAACGAGTCGTGGACGCCGGGCGAGAGCGAGAATCGACTTCTTCTGAACGTTTTCTCTGTATTGTGTGTCGCGCGTATAGAGGTGGAGATCCCAAAAGTTGGGCGTTCATGGGTGATGGATCTCTCTTCTTGTCTAATTTTCTTTGCGTCGTGTCCCCCTTCTTTAGCCGTGATAATCCCTCTTTTACAGGCTCAAATTTTTCGATCATCTCCCCCCACCTCTACTTTCTCACTTTAGAATATATGGCACTCTTACCTTCAGGATATCTAGAGATATGTTCCCCCACGTATCCTCAATTCCATTTTCTTTCTTGTTTTTACTTCATTGGCCGATTCTTGTCCATACTCACAAGCTGTGAGACTTATTCTTCCCTTTTTATATTTGGCACCCCCTAAAAAATTGTGCGCGTATGGAAACTATGCCGATTCCCAAAAATTTTACGATATAATTCCCCAATTGCTCCTCACATTTGATCAATTAACATAATTTATCCGAGTCAAGCACCCCATGTGCATACTATATGCAAGAATTCGGCCATATTAAATGATTAATGGACTTGGCCAAATTTTCAATTTATACAGCTTAGTCCAATTACTCTAATTAAGCTCAGAATGCAGTTCATGTGGGCTTAATTTTTAGTCCATTAGCTCTAGTCCAATTAGAATGCAATTCATGTGAGCTTAATTAAAATGCTCCTATTATCTATATATAATTTATCTAATAATATTGTCTAGGGGTCACAATCGATCTCTAATTTTTCTATATAATTACATATTTTGCCAAAATTTAGTTATCAACATCAAATTGAGCATTTTAGGGTGATTTTGATATTTTCAACTTTGCGATGTATTAGCCTTTTGTGTAAATTTTTTGGGTTCCCAAACTTTTAAGAGGGAAAAGATATCGATAGCTTTTTCAAATTTTACCATTCATGTTTCACATCGATCTTGAATTATTTTAGAGGTGTTATCTTCTTGTCCAATATGCAAAAGAAAATATTGACTTGGATTGTCGCATTTGCTCTACTTTGGTCTATGACATTGACAAGAATCAAAATACTAGACAACGGGGAAGAAAAGGAGAGTTCAAACCCTCATATGCAGAGAGAAGAGGGGTTGAACGCTGGCGCCACCATCCAGGCACTGACAAGGGTGGCCGCGCCCCTTGTGATATGAGGAGAGTGTGGCACGGCCACAATCACAGCACAAGGCATAAACAAATTGAATTGATGATGTTGAGTAGCAATAAATGTTTTAAGCACAACGTTATTAACACGTGGAGTCTCCCAAATTAATGATTCTCATCATGGTCGGGCGTGTGACAAATGGCACAGCATGGCCTCTCGCGGCGACGCGGACTTCGGAGCAGGGGCAACGACTTTTCTTGTACGAACTTGGATAACCTGTACGAATCAAACCTCAGTTTTCTTAGGACAACATTATTATCTCAAACATATGCAGCAATGTTTTTCAATTGATTTTATGACGCGTAAAGAAACCAAGAGGGTGGAAAACATTACCTTGATAAAGAGAATAATTAAGCGGAACGCAAAAGTTGGACATGTTGTAGTAGCAGCTTCAAAATACAGGTTTCAATAGGAAATGACAACATTTTGGTAAATTATATCCACATTTATGACAACTAAATAGGGGGTCCTTAGTCTAGGTTTTGCCATTTTAGCTAGCAAATCATGAACTAGATTGCACATCCTTCCAAAAACTAGTATTAACGAAGAGACATTGCTATTTACTTCTTAAGCAAAGCATCTTTATGGTAGATTAGACAGTTGCTAGAATCTGATGTTATCAAAGGGTTATGCAACGAGTGAAAATTGTTTCTATGAACCTTTAGCCCTAAATTTTATAAGCACATTAACCAAATATTATCTTGACTATTAATAATGTAAATCTTTGCTATGTAGACCACAAGATCAACAATAGAGATGCGCTGTCGCAATTCATTTAGCATTTGTTGTTCTTCCAAGATAGTAGAGAGAGAAAGCCGAATCTGTTACGGCATCGTCTTTTTGCGCGTGCTCGAATTGCTTTGTTCAGTTCAGCTCTCCCATGAGCACGCCCATTGACATTTTCTTTTGATCGTCTTTACAATGAAAAAGAAAGAAAGAAAGAAAGAAAGAAGACAAAAGCCCATGCAGGACCACTATTGTCAAAATTCAAAGTGTATGGGTTCAACTACCGTCAACACAAGTTACGGATTAAAAGTAATCCACCCAAAAAGCATAAAAAGTATTTAGTTGTTTAGTATTTAATGGGAAAACGGTCCCTCATCTGTGCGCGAATTTGTTCTGTCCTCAATCGATTCTCCTTTTCTCACTTTCCCGTCGACCTCCTTGATGTTGCTTCTCTTTGCACTCTTAATCACTTTCCATGTGGTCAGATTCGGTGCAGTGCACTTGCTACCCAGTGTCGTGTCATTTCGGGAGACACGCAAGTATGCTGCCGGGTCCGACACGAGTGCCCGAGGGTGTCACCATCACGATTCTTTTTGATAAATTTGGGGCGCCACCGTGAACTGTGCGAGGTCTTAGATTTGGATCCTGGATGTAGGGTATTCGTTGTGGATGGTCGCCGTCCGATTCATTTGCACAATTTGAACGAGGGCAATGATCAGGTCGTACTTTAATACTCGGGGTGGATGAGCGCCAGGCCGATTTGGCGTACGATTTTGACGGGTCGGCTTTAGCTAATGCTGGCGATTTGATTAGTGATGATGTCACGCCCCAAACCCCGAGCGTGCGCACATCCCACTGCGGTCAATCAAATATGCGACATCCCAAGATACGTCGCTAACCCATTTATTTATTTACGCATGCGGAAGCGAAACAAATTCCCTGACAACATTTAACTTGGGATAGAAAAGCAGGCAATCAATCACAACGCCAAACACTCATTTACAAAAACATAGGTTTAAATACAACTCTAGACTATCCACAAAATAGACTAGCTCGACAAAAGGGGAACCATCCTAAAATCAACTAGCAGGACACGTTCACCGATACTTCAATCTCCACCTTTCCAGACTTAAGGCTTCGGGTCCTCCACGACCGCCATCTAGGGACCTGAAATTTTAATCCCACAACCGGGATAAGACGATGTCTCAGCAAGTTCAACCCCCTAAACCCCTATTAGAAAGAAAATACGCCCCAGGGTGGCCTAGCCACATCACATAGAGAACTTACCTCGCCTCAGTTCCTTCCTGCAGGTTAGCACAATTCAAATCACCCAATCACAGATAGTAATAGGAACTCAAACAATTGGAACGCCATCACTTTCGTATAATCACAATCGCACTTAGCACGCATTCCAATTATTATTCACTGCCACACAAGGGCATAGCCTACTCGCAGTTCGGCTATCTACTGGCATATAGCCAGGCATCGCCTCCCCCCATGGAGCGCAACTTCGTCAGTACGTCGACAGCATTCCCGAAGGAGCATGGGCCCAGAATCTACTGCGACCCGCAACCACCGCGTGGGCATCCCATATAGGGGCAAGTCTGACTCAACAGCCCAGGACGATTCCTCTTAATTATCACACAGCTAAATCATACTCGGTCCCAGGACACTTTGCATTTAACTCAGTGCTTCCACTTAAAAAAGTGATCCCGGCCATTTTTCTTCATATTAAAAATATTCCACAAATTACTCACGTGTGTGGGGACACACTAATTTCGAATTAAAAAGCCAATATCTCACTTTTTCAAACCCCACTATTTAATATAATCATTAAAATCTAATTTTTGCATCAAAACCCGACATTTGGGTTTTTATGAATAAAGTCCTTATTTATCCCAATCAACACTCAATTTGCCACATTCAATCATCAATTCAAATTCTAAATACACAGTAACGATCGGCACAAAATTCTGAGAGTATAAGGTCCCGACGAAATTTTCGAATTTTAATAAATAATTAAATTTATTCTAAAAATTAATTAAATAATAATATTCATATTTTTCGCAATCCACATTCAATTTATAATATCCGACCATCAATTTCAAAATCCTAATACACAACAGCGACCGGCACGAAATTCTGAGAATTTAGGGTCTCGACAAAATTTTCGGAATTTAATAAATAAATATTTTTTTATTCCGAAAATAATTAAATAATAATATTTTAATAATTTCGAATAATAATATATTATTAAATTATTAAATAATTTCGAGATATTTAAATAAATCAAAAGTAAATTCCTTTATGTCACATCAAGGCTTATATTAATATAAACCTTCATTTAGCCTTAAGTTAAACTCACTTTAAGTTAATCAAGCACATTAATCTAATCTACACTTAGATAAATTAAACTAACCACCTAATGATACTTAACATAAACTAAACACACCTAAAGCATCATTAACTCTCTAAGCGAGGTTCAGTGAGTTAAACTCACCGGATTAGCGAGTCGAGCGGACCAAAACGACGGGGACGCCAAGGAGAACAACTTTCCTCAAAGTGGGCCGAGCATCCGGGCTCGGGAAGGCGGCCAAAATGGGCCAAACGTCCGCTGCATACCCATTTTTCCAGCCACTGCTTTGGGGCTGGAGGAGGCGGATCCGGCACCGGAATGGGCGGAGAGGGCGGCGGCGGCTCGTCGGTGGCTCGGACGGTGGCACACGGCGGCTAGGCGGGCCTCCGGCGACCTTGACGACGACAAATGGGCGGCTGGACGATGGAGGGACGATGGCTGGGGGCGGACGAAGCAAGAACGGGAGGGGTGGAGCAGCTCGTGTGCGGACGGGCGGCGACGGCGAACGGCGTGCGGCGGCGATGAACGGCAAAGGCGTGCGACCTCTTCGGCTCCGCTGGTCTGCTCGGTTCCGCCCAGCAGCAAGAAGAAGAAGATGGAGGATAGACGGTCGAACGGTAGGGGAAGAGAAGAAGACGGAAGGCAAGCGGCGACGACGGCAGCGAGCGGCGAGCTCCGGTGACGGGCGACGAGCGGCGAAGGAGGCGAACGGCGAGGGGCTGCTTTGGCTTCTTCCTCTGCAAATTTTCTGGTCTTTCGCACAAAGAAGATGGAGGAGAAGCTAACAAAAGGAAGAGAGGAAGGAGAGAGAAGGAGAGAGAGAGAGATGGGACCATTTTTCTTTTCTTTTTTCTTTTTCTTTCATCCTACAAAATGGCCCACCATGACCTAGGATGACATCACACTCCACTATCTCCCACAACCTCTTCCAATGGGTTCACTTGAAATTTCCGCCGGGATCCAATTCTTTGTACAACAACTTCTTCAATTTCACTCGATTCTCTTTCAATTGAATTAAATTGAAGCCCATAAAATTAATCCAATGTCACCACACTTCAATTCACATCTTCACTTGTCTATATAATCAACTTAAATCCCAAAAGCGCGACCAAAAGCGGCCTACTAATTTCTCAAGCTAAAATAGACATTCTCTGATTATTTTGCTGAAAAACTCGGCTTGCATGACAAATCTTCCGAAGATTAATCAATGTTCCTAAAATGATTTGTGACACACCCAAACTTCCAATTTCTGAATTCGATCTCAATTTTACGGTTAATTTCACTTTGGCATGATACTAGCGCGGCCCAACCTACCGGGTAGCCTTTAGAAATTTTCATGCATTTGACCTGTGGTTGATCATCTCAAGCCACAATGTACATCTTTGAAACATTGACGACTTTCGGTTGTCGGGGTAATCTCAAGGTTTCAGATACGAACACAGGGTACCTAATCAACAGAAAAGTCGGTCTAGTGCCGATCGACAAGGATTATGCGATCCGGTGGAATCACCCACACTCGATCACATGCCTTTGTCGAGTCGACCTATCTCCGATCTCTAATCGATTTTTATTTGTGCCGTAATGACCCTTGCATATTAGTTCGGTCGAAAGGTCGCTTTCTAGCCAAATTCTCGAGTCTGATGCATTAGAATTTCTTAACGACTTCACCTGATAGACTAGTTTTCACATGAGTGGCCGACTCAAGGAAATGAACTATATGCGTGCCAACGAAATGCCCATCTCAATTTATTGAAAATAGAATTTGAAAATTGGGATGTCACAACTCTTCCCCTCTTATAAAAATTTCGTTCTCGAAATTTAAACCTTTACCGATTCTTAACAAAAAGGTGGGGGTACATCTCATATCATCTTCTCTTTCTCAAGTTGCTCCTCCTGCACCAATACTGCCATATCACTGCTATCTTGCCCAAACCACTTCGGATACAAAATACTAAACACTTGCCTACTTAAAATTCCACATGTCTTCGACCCAAAGCTAAACTGGCGATTCTGAGCAGTTTCTAAACTGTCTTTGATAATTGCGACTGAATCACTGATTTCTGAACCAACTCTGGACCTGCGATTTTCTGATCTCTGATCTTATCTCAACCGACTAAAGTCTTGTACACTCTGCTTTGCACTGATTAAAAAAAAAAAAAACTATCTGACAGATTTGCTGAAATTGGGAACCTCTGGTCAAGATCTGATATAACTCTGACATTGATCTCGGCAACTGCAATCACTGACTACTGTACTGACCCTGGCCTGTGATATTTCTTTCCCTGACTTCATCTCAGCAATCGAAATTCCGCACTCTCTGCTATGCACTGCTTAAGAAAGAACCATCTGAAAGCTCTGCCAACTTGGAACATCTGATCTAGATTTGAAATACAATTCATCCCCGGCACTTCATGCAGATGATTTATATGATATACACACACTTCGGTGTACCCACTTTGTGACAAGACACAATCTCTAATTTCTGAAATCGAACTTAGATTGGCGGTTAATTTCACTCTGACACGCTTTTAGTGTGACATAGGCTACTAGGTAGTTTTCGGAGCTTTTTAGGACAAATGACCCGTGGTCGATTTTCTTTGAGCCACGATGAATCCACTTGACACATTGGCAACTCTCGAGGGTTGTGAAAATCTCGATGATTTAAATACGGACACAAGGTACCAAAACGACAGTAAAATCAAATTAGTATCATTCAACGAGAATTTTCCAATTTAGTGGAGTCACCCACGATCGGTCATTCATCTCAGTCGAACTGACCTATCTCTGATCTTAATTCGATTTTTAACTGTGCCGTAATGATCTCTAAAGATGAGCACGGTTGAGAAGTCGATTCCTGGTCGAATTCTCAAGTCTATTTGCCTTAAAGTCCTTAATAACTCACCCAATTAGTCTAGTTATCTCGTAAGTGGCAAATTCAGAGAAAAATACTGTAATCGCGTCGATGAAATGCCCAATTTAACCAATCGAAATCAGAGTCTGAAAATCAGGATGTCACACACTCAAAACAAGGTCTATTCATACTGTCTGGACAACGCTGAAATTACTATGATTAGCTTCCCATAAGATATCTTCTTTAATCTCTACATCATCAATTACACACAATCATCCTCAGAACCTTAGCGTTCTGTCTTCAGAAATCTGAAAATCAACCTCTCTCTCATATGCATTCTCTTATAAAGTCTCCTGAATTTTTGAATCTGTCCGCTGAAGCAATTTGATTCTGATTTGCTCTCTCGGCTCAATTCTGAGGGTAGTAATAAGATTCCAAAGGTGGCCTACCTTAGATTTGAAAACCGAATTTCGAATTTTCTCAAATAAGATCCAATTCTTGAGTACCAACTGCATAACTAAGGACTCTCGACTCAGTACATCTGCGACTTTGCTCACCTTTATAGAGTGATACAAAATATCATAGTCATAATCCTTAAGGAGTTCCATCTAGTGATGCTGTCTCATATTCAACTCTCTTTTTGAGAATACATACTTGAGACTTTGATAGTCATTGACGATATGAAATACTCCTCTGTTCCGATAGTGCCTTTAAAATTCCAAATGAACATAACTACTACAAGTTCTACGATGTGCGTTGAATAATTTAACTCACAAGATCTCAACTAACGGGACGCATATGCAATAACTCTATCATGCTGCATCAACAAGCAACCAAACCCTTTAAACGACACATCACTGCAAATCTCATAACTTCCAGGACTAGATGGAATAATCAGCACAGTGCGGTAGTCAGCCTTTTCTTAGGCCCTCGAAGACTACGCTCGCACTTATCTGTCCACACGAACTTTTCTTACTTTCTCAGTAGTCGAATCAACTGTGATGCTGACGCTGAAAACCCTTTTATAAAACTTCTGTAATATCCTGCTAATCCCTAGAAACTTCTAATCTCTGTCACTGTAGTCAATCTCGGCCAACTGTTCACTGCTTCAATCTTGGACGGGGTCTACGAAGATTTCTTCGCCTGAAATCACATGACCTAGGAGCGTAACATGGGTCATCCAAAACTCACACTTGCTAAACTTAGCATAAAATTGAAGAGTCCTCAAGGTCTGAAGTATCATCTTCTAATGTCTCTCGTGCTCCTCAGCACTCTCTGAACACACTAGGATAACTTCAATGAACACGATCAAGACGGATTCAGGTACCCTTAAACATTCTGCTCATTAAACCCAAACAAATAGCTATGGTGTCCATCAAACCATACGGTATTACAGCGAACTCATAGCTGCCATATCGAGTACGAGATGCTAACTTCGGTGTGTCCTTCTTCCTGATCCTCAACTGATGATACCTTGACCTCCAGTCGATCTTGAAGAATATCGATGCACAGACACAAATGAACCAACTTTCCTCTTCACTAATAGAATGGGTGTTCCCCAAGGTGATACACTAGAACGTATGAATCCCCTATTCAACATTTCCTGCATCTGCACCTTTAGTTCCTTTAACTCGGGTAACACCATTCGGTAAAGAGCCTTAGGGACTAGCTCTGTTCCGGGTGCTAATTCAATCACGAACTCTATTTCTCTTTCTGACAGCAGACTTGGCACTTCTTTCTAAAACACCTCAAAAAACTTATGGACCATGGTTATGTTCTCCATATCCGGCTCCCCAACTGACGCATCTATTACAGTTGCCAAGCAAATTCGATAACCAACAACAGGTCGTCTTCGGTGACGAATAACAAGGATTGAAGTTTCTCTTCGACCTTCAGTGATTCAAAACTTTCGCACACTAACTGAACAAGCTGAATTATATCAATACCACGATTCAAAACAACAGAAAGCTTCTGGAGATAAATCTTTTTACAAATGACTTCCAAGTCATACTTAAGCAAACCCCCTTCAAGTACAACTATAGTTAGAGATTCATATTTCTATTACTTTGTTACAACAACGGAAACTCCACAGCCTTCACTCAAAATCTTGTTGCGCCACTTTGATAAAAATATCTCAAAAACATTCTTCTTCTGATTGATGCATGGTCGATCCTGTCATGCTCCTCTATCCATCTTGGTGGCATCCTATTTGCGGTAATGGTACTTAAGCTCTCTTGGACTTACACGGACAATTCCTGACCCGATGGCCGTGTTGGCCACATTCAAAGCTTGCTCCCTTTTTACTTTGACACTGGGCTGACTCAAGCCTCTTTCCCACAAACTTAGCACATAATTGATGAATTCGCTATCTCCCATCAAGGAACATCAGGCACCTTCCTTGCACTGAGGTTCATTCCAAATACCCCACTAAACACCTTAAAGCATGCTTCCTCTATTTTGACTTATCAACGGCGGTGACAGAAAAGCTGTGATTCCATCTGGCTATACGAACCATTTTTGATCAAATGACCTTATTGGTAACACCTGTAACAAGTCCTTTCCCTCTTACAATACAGAACTGATCTGTGTCTTTCCTTACAGACACGACACACATCGATCGGGTTGAGCACTGACTTTCCAATTTTACTCTTCCGATTAGGTGAAACAAGGCACCTTTCTTCTGATATCGGCCTTTCACCCCAATCGACTTCCATCTCTATCTAACTGAACCTTGACTCAGATACGGTAGCTTGATCCTCGATCATAATTCCAGATTAGGCCTTAACAGGCATGGCAACAACAACGGTCACAACACTGGCAGCAGTAGAAACAATGGCAACAGAGGCGGCTCGGTTTTGAACTTACTGACCCAACGAACTTCCAAGGAACACTAGCGCCTAAACGATCCTACGAACATAAGATCGTTCGATGCTGCTACACTCTAAGTACCGACTTGCGGCGGTACTCTCACACTCGCGCTGGTCTAAGCCTGCGCTCTACCTCGAGTACCGACTCTTGTCAGCATCCTACCCCGAGGTATAGGTCCTATCGACCTTCTCCAAGGAGTCCTCCACTCCTGGTCACTCATCCTACAGGCTCTTTATAGACACCTGTTTTCCGATTCCAACATCAGGTTGAAATTTGAGTGACCCCACAAACAAGCTACCAATCAACTATCACTCACATGCATCAGCATATTAAAAGCCTTTCCTACTAACTATCCCAAGACTCATCGCACCTTATCACTCCATAAACAGACCATGCTCTGATACCACTTAAGCGGGGATGTCACGCCCCGAACCCCGAGCGCGCGCACATCCCACTGCGGTCGATCAAATATGCGACATCCCAGGATACGTCGCCGACCTATTTATTTATTTACGCATGCGGAAGCGAAACAAATCCCCTGAAAACATTTAACTTGGGATAGAAAAGCAGGCAATCAATCACAACGCCAAACACTCACTTACAAACACATACGTTTAAATACAACTCTGGACTATCCATAAAATAGACCAGCTCGACAAAAGGGGAACCATCCTAAAACTAACTAGCAGGACACGTTCACCGATACTTCAATCTCCACCTTTCCAGACTTAGGGCTTCGGGTCCTCCACGACCGCCATCTAGGGACCTGAAATTTTAATCCCACAACCGGGACCTTTTTTCTTTTTCTTTAATCCCACAAAATGGCCCACCATGACCTAGGATGACATCACACTCCACTATCTCCCACAACCTCTTCCAATGGGTTCACTTGAAATTTCCGCCGGGGTCCAATTCTTTGTACAACAACTTCTTCAATTTCACTTGATTCTCTTCCAATTGAATTAAATTGAAGCCCATAAAATTAATCTAATGTCACCACACTTTAATTCACATCTTCATTTGTCTATATAATCAACTTAAATCCCAAAAGTGCGACCAAAAGCGGCCTACTAATTTCTCGAGCTAAAATAGCCATTCTCTGATTATTTTGCTGAAAAACTCGGCTTGCATGAAAAATCTTTCGAAGATTAATCAATGTTCCTAAAATGATTTGTGACACACCCAAACTTCCAATTTCTGAATTTGATCTCAATTTCACGTTTAATTTCACTTTGGCACGATACTAGCGCGACCCAACCTACCGGGTAGCCTTTAGAAATTTTCATGCATTGACCTGTGGTTGATCATCTCAAGCCACAATGTACATCTTTGAAACATTGACGACTTTCGGTTATCGGGGTAATCTCAAGGTTTCAAATACGGACATAGGGTACCCAATCAACAGAAAAGTCGATCTAGTGCCAATCGACAAGGATTATGCGATCCGGTGGAATCACCCACACTCGATCACATGCCTTTGTCGAGTCGACCTATCTCCGGTCTCTAATCGATTTTTATTTGTGCCGTAATGACCCTTGCAAATTAGTTCGATCGAAAGGTCGCTTTCTGGCCAAATTCTCGAGTCTGGTGCATTAGAATTTCTTACCGACTTCACCTGATAGACTAGTTTTCACATGAGTGGCCGACTCAAGGAAATGAACTATATGCGTGCCAACGAAATGCCCATCTCAATTTATTGAAAATAGAATTGGAAAATCGGGATGTCACAGATGAGGCCTCGGAAAGCGAAGAGGAAAACGACGGTGATAGTGAGGAAGAGAAAAGGTGGACTGGTTCTAGGAAGCGAAGGAGGGTCTCTGAAGAAAATGCGGACGACCCAAGTGGATAGCCTGTGATTGTATAATGAAGTAGAATAGTTCAATTCTTGACATGCCAAAATCGTCTTATGAGAAAAGACGTTAAAGAGAAAGTCAACTCATTGATTGTATAAAATGCAATATGCTAACAAATTGCTACTTTTATCTAAATATAAGTCAGTTTGATTGATTTATATAGAAAGCGGGATAGAAAGCGGTTTAGGGTTGAAACAAAACTAGGAGGACGGGGCAACAAGTGCCCTTAATGGCTGCTAGAGAGTTTATTTCTTGCGCACGCGATGGTAGATTTTCCTACAAAACTTCGCCCTTCATACATGTTGGAAATATATGACTTCGAATTGGGTAGAATAATTAAATCAAATCTTTAGAGTAATCAAGTCGGATTTTGAGGCGTAATATCACTTTCTTTAATGATTCATTTGCCCCGCAATATTACTAATGGTCACCGACAAATTTCCTCCATGATACAATAAAGTTTCAAATGAGAATACTAGATAGCAATTCTAATATTTCTTCAGGGTCTCTCATAAAAAACAATTAAAAACAAAGACTGTAAATTTTTTCGAAAGAAGACGAAAATAGAAGAAGATAATTGTTTGATCTCAAAACAATGTTACTTATCTTTATCTTTCGAATAGAGGTAACTTTTCAAAATGATGCAAAAAAGAAAAATGCAACCTTTCGAGAAAGGTTGCAAAATAAACAAGTATGTTTCATTGGTTATGTTAAAAAAAACAAAAACAAAAACAAAAACAAAAAATGATCATCGATTAGTGCCAAATTTCGTCCACGTGCGCACTCACATATTTTCGATGTGGGATAAGACACCTCTTCATTTATTTTATAAACAAACTACGAACAAAACATGTTTTGGATCTTCATCCAAAACCACTTCAAACGGTGCTGATTATTTAACTAAGATAATCGCAAGTCTTCTGCTTGAGATTCAGACTAACCTAGCTGGATGGGAAGCAACGCTCACTCCAGCTTGGCTTGGATTTTGTCCGCAAGTTCCTCGATCACTTCAGCTTCAGTGTTATGCAGACTGTAAGCACCAAAAGGCATGTCCGATGATTAGTACTAGTCGACAGGAAGACAATATCAAGAGGGTCACAATTTTTTTAACTAGCGTTCAAAGTTATTTCTAAGAATAAGAATGACAAAATATGTCTAGGTTTCGCCTCAGTGTACGGATAAGTTTTGCAAGGTAACATGTTTTGGCTATGATCCGACCCTCGATTCTCTATCACCTCTTCACTGATCCAGTGCTTCCACGTGGCACGTGTCCGTTTTCATCTTTTCTTTGCTGCACAAAATGATAACTACGCAATCCCCTCAAAAAGTATTCCATGAATGATAGCAATCTCTCTTTCTCTCATATGGAACTTAAAGTTCAGGCATCAAATTCCACCCAAGAGCATGGATATTAGTATTCTCCTCAGAAAAATAAACATAATTAGCCCACTAATCACACGCTTCAACGGAAAATGTTGTTCATCATAGGAGAAATAATAGCTTAAGGTTACAAGGTATAACCATCATAATAGACGCTTGCATTAAAGGTGATGGACCAAACAGAACTTCAAGGAGTAGAGATGTGGAATGAGATCAATATGCACATTAATTTGGTCCAAAGTTTTTACTTTTCTTAAGACCAGAAAATTTAATGACTCTCCTATTCGTCTCTATAACTTCGAACAACAAATGTAAAATTCTGAAAAAATAAAATAAAATAAATCTAATTAGGATTAATGCAAACGAACTATTAATGACTCATAAGTAAAAATCGAAACAAACACAGAGATTTCCAAGAGTAAGGTCTAGACGAAGCAACTATAGGTCCACTTTATTGACGTTTTCAATTGTAGAAGCACGAAAACATTATTAACTCCTAATGTGGTATTTTGGTGTCTTCAGGTCTATGTCCTACAGAACTTTAGAAAGTATTAGATTGGTGGAGAATAACTTAATATATTGATTCCTACTGCAGATATACCAACGTCTAAGTGAAGAGATTCCACATATAAAAGTAAGTTTTGTGTGGCACATGACCACATTACGTTGCCTCGCGTAGACATACCAACATCTAAGTGAAGTGATTCCACATTTCCAGTTAACTAATTCCTACTGACCAGATCAGGCGGCCATTAAAAGTACGTTTTGTGTTATCATGAACAAGGAAAGGATTTGGTACCTGATGTTAACAGTCCATCCCTTGATCATGCCCAGTGTTCGCAAAGCATTTCTCCACCTCTGGACCTGGTGTGGATTATCCTGCTCGAAACCCTTCTCGCCTTGGCCAATGTTCTTCACGAAATGTCTCCGCTGCTCTCGCAGCTTTCTTGCATTCATGCCCCAGAAAATGGGCAATACGATAAGGCCCCACTTTTTTCGGCATTCGAGGATCTTCACCAGCTCGTTAAGGCACCACGGTGAGAGATGATAATTCTGAGAGACGACCATAACAGCGATCTTCGACCGCTCAACCGCTTCGTCGATTGCTGGTCGGTACGGTACTCCTCCATCTAGTGTATAATCAAAAAACGTTCTCATTTCTCTCCGCTCAAGAGCGTTTTTGAGATGGCTCATGGTATGGAGCATGTCCTCCAGCCTGTAACTAATGAATACGTCATAATCCCGAGGAGGACGCTGACCTGCACAATGGGGAATACATTGTTTGAGATCAGACGAGAGGTGTCGAGGAGGGGATTAAGAATTTGATGAAGAGGCTTATCAAAAACAGAAACTGTGCTAAACCTTATATTCTTGTAAAAACCAAGATATAATAGTTAAAATTTTTGTTCCTAGGTCCCAATCACATAAATTTCATGTTCAAAGACATATCCTAACCAGCGAACAGAAAAGAAATTGAGGAGGAGGAAAAGACCCTCGCAGACTGCCAAATTTATTCGACTTAATAAAATAATTTCCCATTGAATCCACCCAAAAGATGAGTTCGATTTTATCGGAACAAATTCCAGTGTTATACAACACCTCATCAAAATCTTCTCAAACAAGCCTCGATCACTCTCCAACAAACATGCTGAGGTGTCTCCCTCTCTCTCCATGTAAATTCGAACAACTCCCAGCTCCCCTAACATTCAAAGTCTCTACAAATTGGGTTGATACATACACGTTAATGCGTTCACTATTCATCTTGGAGCACAGTGTAATGACATTTTCTTTTTTAATGAGAAAATGCAACAAAAAATCCCAAACTTTGCCCAAAATGACAAATTTACCTCAAACTTTTTTTTGGTAACATAAGAAACCACAAACTTTGCTAAAAGCAGTGACAGATTTACCACAAATTTTTCTTATGACACAAAAAACTCTAAACTTATATCTGTGTGACACATACATTCCAAACTATAGGGCATTTTCGTATTTTACTTTTTAATTTATTTTCTTTTTCTTTATTTTCTTTATTTTTCTTATTCTTCTTCTCTCTTCCCTCTGTTAGCCATGGTAGAGGAAAGCTAGGCAAGGGCTGCCCTCGCTGGCATTAGGCAAGGGCACCCTCGATGGCATTGGGCAAGGGTGGCCCTTGCTTGGGTTGGGCGAGGACAGCCCTCGCCCAACACAAGTGAGGGCATTCCTTGCTAGATCTAACCTACCCTCGCCTAGTGTCGGGCAAGGGTTGCCCTCACAGGATTTGGTGAGGGATGTCCTCGCATGGGCTGGCAAAGGTAACACCTATACGAGGGCCGCCCTTGCCTGAGTCCAGCTTCCCTCCACCATGGCCGACGAAGGGAAGAGAAAAGAAGAAAAAAGGAAAAAAGAAAAAGGAAGAAAAAGACGAATATATTCTTGGTCATAGAGTTTTGGGTAATTGTACCGCAGTTAGCAAATGTTGGGGTTTTTTATGTCACAAAAAAAAAAAAAATTGGGTAAATTTATCATTTTGGGCAAAGTTCGGGGTTTTGGGTGACTTTTTCCCCTTTTTAATTGTTTTTTAGGGTTAACTTGGAGGATATGGCTTTCCGAGCCAGACTGAAAGAGAGAAGAAATGGGGGTTCAAAATAATAATTTATTGACCAATTGTTTTTCTACCATGCAACTAATGGGACTTGTCGCCAAAAATGCCAAATGATTTCTCACTCTTTTTGTAGGGTCACAGAGTCACTTTTGGTAAAAATAATTTTCCCGGTAGATTTACAAAATAACCTTTTGGCTTGCTCGTAATGTTGAGACTATAGTATTCATCCAATCCATTGGCGATTATCCCCTTGATAGCCTTTTCAATATTATTTCAATGAAAAACTAAACTAAATAAGTCGAACTTAACCATGCAATCGAGTTTGTGTAATAGGGCATGATGACCATTCTTGCCCATGCCATGATATCTGCATTCAAAGCTGAATACACTCAACAGATCTCTTATCTTGGCAAGGAGGGGGCAAAAATGAAAAAAGTGATTTTCTTTCAAGTTACTACATCTAACCAAAGTGTTGCACGTCAATGTAAGTGTTTCAAGTCAGAAGGCAAGAGGAAATCTTGAAATTTACCAGGAAGCCCTGCATCATTCTTGGTGGACATGAACCTCTCAACGCCAAACTTCAGAATTAGGTTACTGTTTGAGAGTATAGCAATAGATCGTGGAACAACCTATTCAGTAAAAACTCGGCATCAGAAAAGATCTCAAAAACGAATGAAGGGAAATGAAAATATAAATCACGAGTACTGGAACCGTTCTACAATTGCCTGGGATGATTGAATGTATACATCACTCCCATCTTTAGTTAAAATGGGAGCACTGAATTTTAGACGAACAATATGGTGTAATATCACTGAGCAATTTCAACCTAAAAGGTAGCATTATGTGAAGCAAATTCAACTTGCTATCATCAGAAATGGATGACGCTACGTGAGAGTAACACATAGTATGGAAAATTTCAACAGCAGTATCACAAATTTAAATTCTCCGCATTGGAAATAATGCTAGGCTAGTAAATTCAATCTGACCAGAATGAATCATACTAGACCTTGAACTGTCCATTAGAAGGAGAACAAGATTTGGCAACAATTAATCAGTCTCTTCAAGTAATTTCCAGCCTTACCTCATTCAACGTGGCATTAAAAACACTACCCCTTGCCAAGGGTCGAGTGGCTTCCGCCTGAAAAAGAAGACCTTTGAGATAAAGGAACAAAACTTCGAATAAAGAAACTTCAATTTTTGCGCAGCTAGTTCTGGACATGAGATTCCATGGTTCAATCATTTCATATTTACCATCCTATACCAAAAACTCCAGCACAATTTTTTGTTGTCTATTTGTTGCTATAATTTCAACTCCTCCTAGTAGAGGATTGGCCAACTCATGCAGAGGCGGAGCATCATGTTTCCTTCTTCAATGTTTTAAACTTATTTAAACTTGGATGATGAGGAAGAGATCGATCCCATCACCACTGAGGGTACTGTACCATAAGAAGAGGGAAAATCTTTTGGAATCTAAGAAAGAGATCATTTTGGCTCTAGAGTGATTATCCATGATGATCTTCTGCTATAGACGTAAAGCGGTTCCCACACAAGCATGTGTCATTTGAAACAAACTCAATGGAAAAACATGAAATAATACTGTGTACTCATTTCTTTTCCAACTAATGGCAAGTTAATAGAAAGTAAGTACATTATCCAGTTATAAAAGGAGTACAGTTTAGATAACTCCTCGTGCATTTGGAGCACATTGGGAGGCAAAGAATGATTGAACTCATATCTGTGAGCGGTACACTTCTGTATTCCAAGCGATGACCAGCCTAGAAAATTAAAAGCATTACCTACTGCTTTTCCCATTTACTATCATAGGAAAAAGACCAAACTAGCTAATGATATTCTAGGAAATCAATCGACCTGTTAATTAGCCAGTCGTGCCAGTTTGAACTAATTGCCACAAGAGCTAATCTAAAAGTGGTACAACAATCTCTTAAATACAATTGCTCAAACCTACTTATTCCCAACACCCTGCACAAAAATGCTCGAAAGTTCAATAAAGATTCAACAAGAAAGCAACCACGTCGAGATGAACCATTGACCGAAAAACGGACATACAATGAAAAATTCACAGCAAACGGTCACAAAGGATCGTCATTGAAATCGTTAACAAGCAAGAAGAAACTCAAATAAAGTTCTTACCTTGCCTTTTTTCCTCAATTTAGCAAATTTCTCAGAGATGCCATTTGTCGATTCAGTGCTACGAGCAGCCATTGTTGTGGTTCTTTTGGTAGAAATAACTTGTAGTTGTGAAGACCAAAAAGCACAAAAAGATATGGGTTTCCTAAGCTGAGCAAGCCCAGTTGATTTAAGAGCTAATGCCATACCGGTGTTCTGGATATTGGCTTAAAACCGCTTATGCCTCGGCTTCAATCCTATTAATGAATTAACAAAAAAAGAAACAAGTAAAACACCTAATATCAAATAATAGCACTTTTACAAACAAAATGACTGTTAGAAGTAGCAAGTTGCTGTCTCTAAAAGATAACATCATAGATATAATCACTGGCCACTGCATATCTCAGTCCTCTGTGAAATCCAGCTAATACTCATGGCTCACAAGTAAATGCTAAAAGGAAACTGAAGCAATGAGCAGCTTTAACTGATAGTTACAATGGGGTTAACATATCCAACCGCCACTTGCCAATCAAGCCTTTTTCATAATTGATTCTTTGTGTTCGGCAAAGAGAATTAAATGACAAAACGCCTTCCTCACCAAAACGGGGAAAGAAGAAGAAGAAGAAAAGAAAAGAGAATCAGCGCTGCGAATTTCTCAACTCATTCAATGACCCGATTTTCCATTGCTTGCATTTTTGACAGGATAAGCATTTTTGACAGGATAAGTACATTATTCATACAGAGGGAAAAAACTACTAAACAAACGTCGCCATTAGATAAGAGGAGAGACACATAATCTTCTTGAACTTGCAGATCTTCTCAGGAGTAGAGGGGAATAAAAGAGAAAATGTAGCAAAACAGAGGTGTTTTGCAATTCCTCCCATTTAGGTCAAATCTGCAAATATTTCTCCTCTCCCTGCCCACTTGCACCGATCATGCATCGCCGTTGCGTTGTTTCTGGTTCTCTCTTGCTCATCTGTAAAGACAGCCTTGCCGACATCACGTCAACCCCAGAACTGAGGTTGCCCAAAACCGAGATTACCATCTTAGGTGACGCAAGGCCACAAGGGTCACAGTTTTAAGGATCGAAACGGAACAGAGTTGGCGGCCGATTGGGCGCCACAGGTTGGTGATTGGACAACGATAGTAGACGTGGCGGTGAGGCTATGTAAGAGAGGCTTGATAGGTGGCGGCCCAAGGCAACGGCGATGTTGGGTTGATGGCAATAGCGCAGAGGTGGAGGTGGAGAGAGAGGCAAAATGGTACATGTCTTTGTTCCATCCTTTCTAACATATATCCCATCCTCCTTTGTCCAATCCTACAGAAAACACTCCCACGTACCGGTCACCCAGACCGGGGGATCAATTATTTGACTCAGCAGCTAGGTCACGATCGAACGCGGTGGAAAAGGGACAAGAAAAAAGGGGCCGTCCCAGTCGAGTTGTTGTTACCTGCGACGGACACGGTGGCCGGACCTCTTGCTCAACGGAGATGACGGTGGCCCGTCAAAGATTGAAAAAGGCGACGGGACAGTTGATTACAGTACTTGAAATGCCCCATCACATCTAGCCGTCATTTTATAGTTAGAAGCCATTCGTGTGCGTGCGAGTCTACCACAGTCTATGTTTGCAGAAAAAAATGACTCATTTTTTTTCACCAAGAAATAAGATATTCAATCACAACGGAACATGATGCTCTGGAAAGAAGCGACGGGGGCATCCTCATAATTCATAATAATATTATTAATTCCATATCCGAGTTAATCCAAAGTTAATTTATATCTCAACTTAAATTGGTTAAACAACTGACAATGCAAATATAATTATGGTTTTTACTCAATAAACCTGTTGAAAATAAGTTCCATACATAGGTGATTTTGCTTATCCTACGCTAATTTAAGTCTATTTCCTTAAGCAACTCGAATTTTTTGTTTCTCCCATTACCGCATCCTTTGTATTTTGGCAAACATACAAAGCATCAAAGTCAAGCATTAGCTTCACTTGCAAGTTGTTATTATTTTTTTGATAAGAATCAAACACTGCACTAGCGTCTTCTTTGCAGTGCTAATATTTTTTTAGCATAATGAAAAATAGGGTTTGCATTAAAAAAATCTAAAGAAATAATTCCTTTTTTTCTCCTTTTTTCTGCAGGAAACTTGCTTTTCGTTCATCGCCTAGACGGTCAATCCGTCACTAGCATGTGCTTCCCTAGGACAGGGGGCCAGCTGTACGCTTTTGGAATGGACCATCGGAGCTTTGCTCCCTCAATTCCCGACTGTTGTCCTCTATGAAGCACGGACACGTTGTCCGTGCTACCGTGTCGTGTCCGACACGTGTCGGAGCGTGTCGGACACGTCGACACGCTCGGACACGGTCGGACACGCGTTGACCGCGTGTCCGATTTTTCGACACGCGGTCAACATTTTTCGACACGCGTCGACACGCGTGTCCGGAAGCCTGATGGAGGGTGGAGGGCAGGGAGGGCGAGGGAGAAGAGGCCGCGAGCGACGGCGAGAGACGGCTAGAGAAAGAGCCGAACAGAGAGAAAGTAAACTCCCGCCGGCGAGACGAAGCCGCGCAACGGACCACTGCGACGGCGAGAGAGAGCAGCCGCCACTGTTGCGATGGATCGGCGACGAGGAGGAGGAGGAGGAGGAGAAGGATCAAGAGGAAGGGGGTCGTGCGGAGAGGAAGGTGGTCGTGCGGCGAGGAGGAGGAGGAGAAAGATCGAGAGGAAGAGAGAGGAAGGGGGTCGTGCGGCGGGCGGCGTGCGGCGAGCGGCGAGAAGGAGGAGGAAAAGTTCGCCGAGAGAGAAAGAGGAGGAAAAGTTTGCTAGGGTTTTTATGAGGGAATAAAAAGTAATAAAAAAAAAAAAAGGGACGATGGAGGGAAATGAACGAAGGAAGTGGCGTGGCTTTTGAGTTTTGGGGGAGGGGGAAGTGACAGGTTGACAACCTGTCTGTCAGGGGAGGGAAAAAAATGTAAAATAAATTTGGGGTGGAGGGAAATGGACGGAGGAAAAAAGGGGTGGATTTTGGGGATTTGTTTTTTTTAATGGGAAAATCAAATAAATGAGATTAACAAATAACTTCAAAAAAAAAAAGTATTGAACTTTGAATAATGATAAATTTTGATTATTATAGAAAATTATGGATTTATTTAAATAAATTGATTCTAATTTTTTATATTAATTATTAGTTTCATCAATAATTTTTGTTAAAGGTAAAAACATGTTTCGCATTAACTATAAATATATTTTTCGAATTTTTAATGAATTGATTTATTAATATTATTAGTGTATTTATTATAGGCTCTTTTTTAATTAATTAATTATTTATGAATTTGAATTAAATTAATTAAAAATAAAAATATTTATATAATATACAACGCCAACGCCACGTGTTTAATTCTCTATTTTTTAGAAATGACGTGTCGACGTGTCGTGTCGTGTCGGACACTCGTGTCGTGTCCCGTGTCGATGCTACATAGGTTGTCCTAGGTTGAAGCACGAACTGAAGTGTCACATCCCTTCCTGACAGGCTCAGGCTATTGCTCTGACTCGTGTACCAGGTCCTCTGCCGTAGGAATAACATTTCGGCATATTCATATAGTCTAAATAAGCAACTTGACTCACGACCAAAAAAATAAATAAATAAGCAACTTGACATCCTTCGTCGTGACCTCTCCTTTTGAGCGTCTTTTCTGTTTTGCCTCTAATCCTCATATTATTAATAATGTTCTTCTTGGACAATATTATTATTACTATTATTATTACTCCATTAATAATAAAGTATACAATATACACTTAGTACTGGTACGGTCGATTTATCATTTTTAATTGCGAAATTTTTCCGTGAGACATGACTATATCTTGTGTGCATGATGCTACTGTGTCCAATCTATCAATCTCATGCACATGCATCCAATAGCTCTTTTTGTTTTGTTTTGTTTTGAGATTGCCAAGCTAGTAAAATTAAACTTATTAATTAAACAAATAAGAGAGAGCTACTCGAACAATGTAAAAAAAAACAAAAAACAAAAACCCAAAGTTTCAGATTTTTGAAATACTTTCCTATAATAGTTGTTTTGCGTCAGGCATCAAGGCAATAAACTACAGATATAAGAATATATTCTTCCCCCGCCGAAAGAAGAAAACACCTGTCCGTGACCACTTAACAATGATGAGTCATCACCAGCATAAGATCCCATGAACTTGCTAAGTTTGATTAATTAACCAGAATTAAGCAGCAAAACATGCGCCAACTTGCAGACAGACTTCAAAGGAATATATGCTGTTATAAGTCGTTTGATCTGGATATCTTATTTTTCGGAGTAATGCAAGAATCTGGATGGTATTTGAGCCCCATTGAAGGGCCGGGCGTCCTTTTTCAGTGGATACCAGGTCAAGCATCCAACGTTTCTCAATCCAACTGGATGCTTAATTTCTTGTGATTCCACTTAGATGAAAGCTCCGTTGACAAATCCTCGCGAGATTTGGGTGAGGGCTTCACATGCCCTTGATTGGCCGGTGGGGGCATCACTCCCTTTGCAGCCCCAGCAGCCGGCGAGGGCATCACAGCCTTGCTCAGAGCCGGCATCAAATGGATTTGGGCGAGGGATTTCATTATTTTTAAAATGTTCAATAATTATAAAAGTGGAGCTGAAGGTAGAAACCCTAACCTAATGCGATGTCAACTTGTCTGAATCTTGTTCTATGTTCCAGATGGACGAAGACAATCAGTCCGGCGAAAGTCCTATCTTGATGCTGATTTAACTTTTATATAATAATTGTTCCCTAAAAGTTTGAAAGCATAATATTTACATTGTCATCATCACATATAACTTTTCATTATTCAATTTGTGAACAGCTCAACTCGGTTGTAGCTCGGCTTGACTCCGGTGACTAGATTCCGGTGATGGTAGGTTTGAATTCAAGCTACTCGAATATCTTGTCAACTTGGGCTTGACGTCACCCATATTCATCTTGATGGGCTTTGGGCTTTCATTATTTTAAAAATATTCAATAATTGTAAAAATAGACACAAGATACTTAAAATCACATTAAGCTTGAGCTTTATTTTAAAATCAACGGAGTCAAGTCAAATCGAGCTCGAGGATCACAATTAAGCTTAAGCAACAATGGATTGAGCTCGTGTAGCTTTGCGAGCGCAAAACTTGCGAGTCTAGTCAAGTTAGAGATTGGCAGCGTATCGACTCTACTCGGCTCAACATTACACCTAATCCGAATCAAGTTAGTATTTATGAAAATATAAATAAAAAGAGTAGGTAATCAACGCCGTTATTCTTACACAGTCGATGCAAAGTAGAGTGAAAACATCGGTTCTTTGATCCGCAGAATCACCTTTGTCTCCCTAGTTGCGTAACACAAAAGAGGAAAGGAATCTAACTAGGGGAATACAGGCCAAGCTGTTCTTCTCCGTTTATTTGCTTTGACATAAAGGATGAAAAGGAAGGAACATGAACAGACCATTCAATATCCGATCACATTCAGAACCTACAAAGTCCCCCGAGCGGTCGACAATTTCACTTTTCGGATCGTAATTGAGCTGTGACTATGGAAACCCTTGTCTATTTCTATCAATAGTCAAATATTCATGTGTAGCTACCTCTTCTGTCACATATCACTCCTAAAATTCATTTGATGCTGTGTATAAATGTATGTATTTAACCAGCCATCCGTACACATGGCGGGCTAGAGATGTGTTTGGTTCAGCATTTTGAAAGCCTATTGGAAAAATGCAAAGCAGTTTAGCCTAGTTGGAAGGCCTTTTGCGTCCGCAAAAGTTGGACGTGCTGCAGTAGCAGCTTAAAAAAGAAAAAGAAAAAAGGTTTCAATAGGAAATGACTCCATTTTGATAAATTATATCCATATTTATGACAAACAAATAGGGATCCTAAGTCTAGGTTTGGCTATTTTAGCCAGCAAATCATGAACTAGACTGCATATCCTTCAAAAAAACTAGTATTAACGATGAAGCATTACTTCTTAAGCAAAGCATCTTCATGGTATATTAGACAATTGCCAGAATCTGATGTTATCAAAGGGTTATGCGACGATGAACCTTGAGCCCTAAATGTTATAGGCACATTGACCAAATATCACCTCGACTATTAATTATGGAATCTTTGCTACGGAGACCACAAAATCAATAGTAGAGATGCGCTCTCGCAATTCATTTAGTATTTTGTTGTTCTCCTAAGATAGTAGAGAGAGAAAGCTAGAGAGAGAGAGAGAGAGAGAGAGAGAGAGAGTCAGTCGAATTCGTTACCACATCTTTTTGCATGTGCTCGAATTGCTTTGTTCAACCCAGCTCTCCTGTGAGGGCGCCCATTGACATTTTCATTTCAACGTCTTTACAAAAAAAGGAGAGAAAGAAAGAAAGAAAAAACAAAAAGCAAAAGCCCGTGCAGGACCACTGTTGTCAAAATTCAAAGTGTATGGGCTCAATTGACATCAACACAACTTACAGATTAAAAGTAATCCCACCCAAAAAAAAAAAAAAATTATCGTTTGATCATCACTAAGTAAAAACTAGCGACAATTTGGTTAACTATACTTTTCCAAAAGCATAAAAATATTTAGTTGTTTAGTGTTTAACGGGAAATGGTCCCTCATCTATCTCGTGTAATTTTTCTTTATCGATACCTCGTTAGTGCGTAAAGTGCGCTAACCAAATAATTCCTGTTAATTAGGATTTTAAAGACTCGGTGCATGAACCTGTTCTGTCCTCGATCAATTCTCCTCTCCTCACTTTCTCGTCGACCTCCTCGATGTTGATTCTCTCTGTGCTCTCAGCCACTTTCCATGTCCTCGAGTCGGATTCGGTGCAGTGAACTTGCTACCTAATGTCGTGTCATTTCGGGAAATAAACAAGTATGCTGCCCGGTCCGGCAAGAGTGCCCGAGGGTGGCACCGTCACGATTCTTTCTGATAAATTTGGGGCGCCACCGCGACCTGGGCGGGATATTGGATTTGGGTCCTGGAGCTAGGGTTTTCGTTGTGCATGATCGCGGTCCGATTTATTTGCGCAATTGGAGCGAGGCCAATGATCAGGTGGTCGTACTTTTATACACGGGATGGATGAGCACGAGGCCGATTTGGCCTACGATTTTGACGGGTCGGCTTTGGCTAATGCTAGCGATTTGATGAGTGATGAGGTCTCGAAAAGCGAAGAGGAAAACGACGGTGATAGCGAGGAAGAGAAAAGGACTGGCTCTGGGAAGCGAAGGAGGGTCTCTGAAGAAAATGCGGACGACCCAAGTGGATAGCCTGTGACTGTATAATGGAGTAGAATTGTTCAATTCTTGATATGACAAAATCCTCTTACGAGAACATATGTTAATGAGAAAGTCGATTATATAAAATGCAATATGCTAACAAATTGCAACTTTTCTCTAAATATAAAGTCAATTTTATATGGAGTCACCTCTGTGGAGGTCGAGGGAACAAAAGCTGGTCAGGGTTGAGATAAAACCAGGAGGCCGGGGCAAGGGCACTCCATCTTATATGTAATTTCCAAAAACGATACTCTATACGCTGAATGATATAATTGCTGCACTTCATATATGTTTTGGTTCTACTTGAGATGAGACGAACCCAGCGGGATGGGAAGCAACGTTCAAACCGAACGGTTCAGCTTGGCTGAGATTTTGTCCGCAAGTTCCTCGATCACTTCAGCTTCAGTTTTTTCCAAACTGTAAGCACCAAAAGGCATGTCCGATCATTAGTGCTAGTCGACAGGAAGAAAATATCAAGAGGGTCAAATGTTTAGGTTTCGTCTGAATGTACAAATAAGTTTTTGCAAGGTAACATGTTTTGAGAATGAACCCACACAAATTTGTTTTGGTTTCGTCTGAATGTACAAATAAGTTTTTGCGTGACGCCTCAGAAAGTATTTCCCAAATGATAACTCTCTCTCTCTCTCTCACTCATATTAAACTTAAAGTTCAGGCATCATGTTCAGCTCGAGAGCATGATACTAGTATTCTCCTAAGAAACATAAATATAATTACCCCACTAATCATACACTTCAACGGAAAACGTGGTCATCATAGAAGAAATAATTGAACCGTTCACTAATAGCTCAAGGTTACAAAGTAATATTATCATAATAGATGCTTATATTACAGGCGATGGACCAAACAGAACTTCAAGGAGTAGAGACGTGGTATGAGATCAATATGCACATTAATTTGGTCAAAAGTTTTTACTTTTCTTAAGACCAGAAAATTTAATGTCTCTTCTATTCGTCTCTATACCTTTGAACAACAAATGTAAAATTCTAAAAGAAAAAGAAATTAATCAAACAAGGATGAAGTATGGCTCAGGTACCATTAGTGCAGAAGCAACCACAGGTCCACTTCACTGACGTTTTCAATTGTAGAAGCACGAAAAGATAATCAACTCCTAATGTGGCCACTGGTGTCTTCAAGTCCGTATCTTATAGAACTTCAGAAACTATTAGATTGATGGAGAATCACTTAATAAATTGGCCTAGAGTAAGAACCAATATCCTAGTTTTATTTATAATGCTTTCTACCAAGAGAACACTTTATATCACCAACTTGAATTAGTAGACTAGAGATACAAGAGTGTGGCAAATTACAGTACGTTGCCTCATGCAGATATACCAAAATCAAAATGAAGAGATTCCACTTTTCAGTTATTAATTCCTGCTGACCAGAGCAGGCGGCCTTTAAAAGTAAGTTTTGTGTTCTCATGCACAAACTAAGTAACATTCTTCAGAAATTTCAAAAAAAAAAGTTTACTTACAAGAAGACAGAGCTTAGATAGGAAAGAGTTTAGTACCTGGCACTAGCAGACCATCCCTTGATCATGCCCAGCGCTCGCAAAGCGTCTCTCCACCTCTGGATCTGGTGTGGATTATCCTGCTTGAAACCCTTTTCGCCTTTGCCAATGTTTTCCATGAAAAGTATGGACTGCTCTCGCAAATCTCTTGCATTGATGCCCCAGAAAATGGGCAACAAGATAAGACCGCCCTTTTTTTGGCATTCGAGGATCTTCACCAGCTCGTTAAGGCACCATGGCGAGAAATGATAACTCTGAGAGGCTACCACAACAGCAATCTCTGACTGCTCAATCACATCGTTGATCTCTCGCTGGAACTGTACTCCTCCATCCAGTGTAAAATCAACAAATGTTCTTATCCCTCTCCGCTCAAGAGCACCCTTGAGATGGCTCACAGTGTGGAGCATGTCATTCTGCTTGTAACTAATGAATACGCCATAAACCTCAGGAGAACGCTGACCTGCACAATGGGGAATTAATTGTTTCAGATCAGAAGAGAGGTATGGAGGAGAGGATTAAGAACATTGACAAAAAGGCTTATTGAAAAAACAGAAACTGTGCTAAACCTTGCATTCTTGTAAAAACCAAGATATAATGGTTAAATTTTTTTGTTCTTCATCCTCAGCAAGGTGCTGATCACATAAATTTCGTGTTAAGAAACATATCCTAATCCAACAAACAGAAAACAAACTGAAAAGGAGGAAAAAGACCCTCGCAGATGGCCAAACTTATTCGACTTAATAAAACAATTTCCCATTGAATCCACCCAAAAGATGGGTTCGATGTTCATCAGAACACATCCCATATTGTTATACAACGCCTCATCAAAAATCTTCTCAAACAAGCCTCGATCTCCCTCCAACAAACATGCTGAGTGGTGTCTCCCTCTCTCTCCATGTGAATTTGAACAACTCCCAGCTCCTCTAACATTCAAACTCTCAACAAATTGGGTTGATACATAAGCATTAGTGGGTTCACTGTTCATTAAGGGTTAACTTGGAGCACATTGTAATGCCATTTTTTTAATTGTTTTTAAGGGTTAACTTGGAGGATGACTTTCCAAGCCCGATTAAAAGAGAGAAGAAATGGGGGTTCAAAAAAATAATTGGTTGACCAATTGTTTTTCTACCATGCAATAAGGGGACTGGTTGCCAAAAACGCCAAATGATTTCTCACTCTTTCACGGAGTCACTTTTGGTAAAAATACGTTTCACGGTAGATTTACAAAATAAGCTTTTGGCTTTTGCTCATCATGTTGTGACTATAGTATTCATCCAATCCATTGGTGATCATCCCCTTGATAGCTTTTTCAATAATATTTCAATGAGAAACGAAACTAAATAAGTTGAAGAACTTAACCACGCAATCGAGTTTGTGCTAGTAATGAGGCCATGATGACAATTCTCGCCTATGCCATGATATCTGCATTCAAAGCTGAATACACTCAACTGATCTCTTGTCTTGGCAAGGAAGGGGGAAAAATATTAAACTGATTTTCTTTCATGTTACAACATCTAACCAAAGTGTTGTACGTCAATGTAAGTGTTTCAAGTAAGAAGGCAAGAGGGAAACTTGCAAATTACCATGAACCCCTGCATCATTTATGGTGGACATGAACCTCTCAACGCCAAACTTCAGAATTGGGTTATAGTTTGAGAATATAGCAATAGATTGCGGAACAACCTGTTCAGTAAAAACTGCAGCATCAGAAATAAAAAATGAAGGGAAACGGAAATATAAATCAAGAGTACAGGAACAAAAATTTGAATAAAGAAACTTCAATCGTTGTGTAGCTAGTTCTGGAAATGAGACTTGATGGTTTAATCATTTCATATTTCCTATGCCAAAATCCCAGCACAATGCCTTGTTGTCTATTAGTAGAGGATTGGCCAACTCATGCAAAGCCTGAGCATTACATTTCCTTCTTCATTGTTGGTCGAGATCGATCCCATCGCCACTGAGGGTACTATACCATGAGAAGAGGGAAAATCTTTTGGAATTTAAGAAAGAGATAATATTGGACTCCTAGAGTGATTATCCATGATGATCTTATGCTATAGACATAAAGTGGTTCACACACAAGCATGTGTCGTTTGAAACAAAATCAACGGAACAACATGAAATTAATTTAAAAATTAAATTTTTAAAAATAATAATTTTAAAATTCATAAAAATAACTAAAAAATAATCCAATTAAAAGAATAGTAAAGATAACTTTAAAAAAAAAAAAAAAAAAAAAAAAAAGGGAATGGGGGAGGCGGGCGAGGATCGCCCGCCCCGCCGCCCGCCGCCACGGAAGGGCCGGCGACGGCGGGGGAGGGGGCCGGCCGGGTCGCCGGCCCGGCCGGGGCCGGCGACCCGGCCGACTGGCGGCGAGGGCTCGCAAGCCCTTGCCCCAGATCGGGGCGAGGGTCGCAGCCCTCACCCAGATTCGGCGAGGGCCGCGCGCCCCCGGATCTAGCGGCGAGGCTCGCGGCCCGCCCGATCCGCCGGCGAGGGCTCGCGAGCCCTCCGCGCCGGGTCAACCGGCGAGGGCCGCGAGCCCTCGCCCGATCCAGCGGCGAGGCTCGCGGCCCTCGCCCGCATCCGGGGCGCGAGGGCTCGATCCGGCGGGCGAGGGCTCGCGAGCCCGCGCGCCGGCCAACCGGGCGAGGGCGGCGAGCCCTCACCCGATCCAAGGCGAGGGCTCGCGGCCCTCGCCGAGATCCCGGGTGAGGGCTCGCGAGCCCGCGCCCGGTCGGCCGGGTCGCCGGCCCGGCCGGTGGCCCGGCGACCCCCGTCGGACCCTCCCCCCCGTCGCCGGCTCTTCCGGCGGCGGCGGGAGCGGCGACGGGAGGGCCGATCCCCGCCCGCCTCCCCCGTTCCTTTTTTTTTTTTAAATTTTTTTTTAAGTTTTTTTAATTTTTAAATATCATTTTTTAAAATATTTTAACTAAATTTAATTTTTAAATTTAATTTAATTAATTATTTATTTATTTTGTTCCACGTCGCCGAAACGACGTCGTTTTGGCCACGTCAACGTGCAAACGGCGCCGTTTTGGCCGCGCTTCGCCGGAAAAACGCCACGTTGGAGTTTTGGCCGGATTTCGGCCGGATTGGCACTCAAGTGATCCCTTTTACTCCGATTTTGGCACTTAAGTGTACCTTTCGTAAGTTATGGCACTTAAGTGTCCCTTTGGGCAAAGTTAAGGCACCTGAGGGGTCCGCACGTCCCACTGAGGGTACTATACCATGCATTAAAGAGCACATAAATCATAGGGAGGCAAGAATGATTGACCTCATATCTGTCAGCGGTACATTTCTGCGTCCCAAGCAATGACCAGCCTAGAAAATCAAAAGCATTGTCTACTGCCTTTCACATTTACTATCATAGAAGAAAACCAAAGTAGCTAGATATTCTAGGAAACACGTTAATTAGCCAGCCGTGCCAGTTTGAACTAGTAATCTAAGTACGATACAACAATCTCTGGAATACAATTGCTCAACCTTACTATTCCCAACACATGTACAAAAAGGCTCAGAAGTTTAACTGAGATTCAACTAGAAAGCAGCCCACGTCATGTCGCATTGAGATAAACCATCAGCTGAAAAACCAACAAACAATCAAAAATTCGCAGCAAGCAGTCACAAAGGATGATCATTGAAACCGTTTACAAGCAAGAAGAACTCAAATGAAGTTCTTACCTTGCCCATTTTCTTCAATTTAGCAAATGTCTCAGAGATGCTAGTTGTCGATTTAGCGCCACGAGCAGCCATTGCTGTAGTTCTTTTGGTAGAAACAACTGGTAGTTGCGAAGACCAAAAACCACAAAAAAATATGGGTTTCCTAAACTGAGCGAACCAAGTTGATTTAAGAGCTAATGCCAAACCAGCTTTCAGGATATTGGCTTGAAAAAGCTTGTGCCTCTGCTTCAATCCTATTAATGAATTAACAAAAGAAGAAACAAGTAAAATACTTAATATCCAATAATAGCAGTTTTCCAAACAAAATGACTGATAGAAGTAGCATGTTGCCATCTCCAAAAGATTAAATCACAGATAAACCACTGGTCACTGCACATCTCAGTACCCCGTAAAATCCAGCTAATACACATGGCTCACAAATGATTGCTAAAAGGAAACTGAAGCAATGAGTAGCTTTGACTGATAGTCAATAGGGTTTGATATGCGTGACATGTCCGTCACTTGCTGATCAAGCTGTTCAATGATTGATTCTACGCGTTCGGCAAAGGGAATTAGACGAGAGAACACCTTCATCACCAAAATGGGGAAAATGAAGAAGAAAAGAAAAGAGAATCGAAGCTGCAATTTCTCAATTCATTCAATGACCCGAATTTTCATTGCTTGCATTTTGGACAGGATAAATTATTGTATCAAAAGGAATCAAGAAGTTTCTCATGTAATCCAATACCACGGGAAAAAAAAAAAGGTCGTCTAAATATGATAACTCCAGGATTTATACTGACGGAAAAAACTACTAGACAAATGTTACGATAAGACGAGGAGAGACACATAATCTTCTTGAACTTGAAAATCTTCTCAGGAGTGAAACGAAAAAAAAAAAAGAGCAAAACAGAGGTGTTTTGCAATTCCTCCCATTTAGGCAGATCTGCAAATTTTTCTCTCCTCTCTCCCTGCCCACCTGCACTGATCGTGCATCGCCATCGCCTTGTTTCTCCCTCTCTTGCTCATCTGTGATGACAGCCTTGCCGACAATCATGTCAACCCCAGATCTGAGGTTGCCCAAGACCAACAATACCATCCAAGGTGATGTGAGGCCGCAAGGCTCGCAGTTTCGAGGATCGAGATGGAACAGAGTTGGCGGCAAATGGAGCGCCATAGGTTGGTGACTGGACAACCATAGGAGACGCGATGGTGAGACAATGTGAGAGAGGCTAGATAGGTGGCGGCCGAAGGCAACGGCGATGCTGGGTTGATGACAATAGCGCAGAGGTGTTGGTGGAGAGAGTGGCAAAATGGTACACGTCTTTGTTCCATCCTTTATTATGTATCCCATCCTACTTTGTCCAATCCTCCAGAAAACACTCCCACATACCGGTCACTCAGACCGGGGTATCAATTATTTGACTCGGCAGCAAGGTCACCATCGAAGGCCGCAGAAAAGGGACAAGAAAAAGGGGCCGCTACCCTCGAGTTGCCATTACTTGCGACGGACATGGTGGCCGGACCTCTTGCTCGGTGGAGATGACGGCAGCCCGTCCGAGATTGAAGAAGGCGAAGGGACGGGTGTGTTGAAGATCACCGCCTCTCTCTCTCCTGGAGTTCTCTAGATCTCTCTCTCTAGAGTTCTCCATATCTCTCTCCTCCATATTTCTCTCTCTCTTATTTCTCTAGAACTCTCCCTTCTCTAGAATCTTCTAACAAAATCCATAAGCTGCGCCACTTCTAGACTTCTCCGTAGAAATCTAGTTGTGAGGCTATAATAAAATAATAATAAAATAATAATAATACTTCTAGAATAGTGTAGAAAGCTAGGAAAGTCACCAACTTTCCATCCTATAAATAGGAGCAACTTGCTCCTCATTTGAGTGTCAAACTAAGAGTGTGTGAGTAAGAAGTCTAAGGGGGTGTGTGGGTGTATGTGTAGGGGTCTTGAGAGTGTGTTGAGTAGAGTGTGCTGTATATGCACGTGAGTGTGAGAGAAATTGTGTAGAGTTGTCTGAGTATTGTATGTGGTGTGAGAAATTATTGTAATAGTGAAAGTTATATTTGAACCACGTTTCTGCAAGATTCAACAAGTGGTATCAGAGCAGGTCATCAGAGGCCGTGCGAAAACAGTGGTCGGGGACCATTGTAAGTGAGCAAGGCGATCAGGGATCGTCGAGCCAAGGATCGAAGAAGCGAAGGACGTTGGAGTTCTACCAGTGCACAATCTGGGATTGTGAAGTCGGTTGGTCCGGGACCAGGCTTACTTGGTATAGTGCGGGGCATTATACTCAAGTTACCATGGTGGATTTCTCTAGTCCGGTGAACGGGATGGAGAAGCTCAACGACTTTAATTATAATAATTGGAGTACTCGCATGCGGTATTATTTGCTTGGACAAGATTTATGGGATATTGTTGGCGGCAACAACACCACACCACCCACAAATGATAGTGATTTAAGAAAGTGGAACGTCAAGTCAGGTAAGGCTCTTTATGTTCTTGCTGTGACTGTTGATGATGAATTATTACCACACATAAAGAGTGCGAAGACCCCGAAGGAGGCCTGGGATAACTTGGCGACACTGTTTGCAAGGACAAATGATGCCAAGTTACAATGCCTGGAGAACGAGCTCCTCTCAATCTCGCAAGAAAATATGACGGTGAGTCAATATTTTTCTAAAGTTAAATCTATTTGCGAAGAAATTTCAAAATTAGATCATGAGAATGCCATCTCTGAGACAAGAATGAGAAGAATCATAATTCACGGGTTAAGGCCGGAATATAATGGTATTGTTACGGCCACTCGTGGATGGGCAAATGAGCCAACTCTAACTGAGTTGGAAAATATATTGGTCAATCAAGAGGCCTTAGATAAACAAATCCCTAAGGTCTCAATTAAAGAGGATGAAAGTGCCCTCTTCAGTAATAAAAGAGGGTTCAAGGGCCAAAATAGAAATAGAGCAAGTGCAAGAGATGGCAAATCATGAAAAAGTCATGGAGATTGGTGAAGGCAACCCAAAAAGAAGGGTTATCAGCCAGAGGGAGCTCGTCAAGATCGTGACGACGACAACGACGAAGATAAGAGCAACAAAAGGCGTAGCAAACGGTGCTACGTTTGTGGCAAGGTAGGGCATATTGCCAGATTCTGTTGGTACAGGCGAGAAGAAGGAAATGTTGTCACTTCTTGTAAGAAGGAGATTGAAAGCGAAGAAGAATGGGACTTTCAAGTGCCTGTTGCAATAAAGGAACGAGAAGAGCTTGCAACAGCTTGTATAGTTGAGTTGGATAATTCGACAAGTTCCATCACGACCCCGAATAAGAGCAAACCAAGGGAGAACTCGAAGAAGCAACTAACAATGCCAACAAGCAATCATGGAAAGAAACCGCAAGAGATGCAGGGAATGATAAAGAAGCTGAAAGTTGAGAAGGCAGAGATGGAGAATTTGTTGAAGAAAATAGATGAGATGCTGAGACAGAAGGATCGAGAGCTTAAGGCAAAAGAAAGGGAGCTAGAGAAGTTCCAATGTGAGTTCAAGAAGCTGCAGAAGTTTCAGGATCTCAAGCTCGCTATGATGTTCCCAATCGGTCATACTGAGAGAGATATCAAACACATGAAGGAGAAGAAGAAAGGTTTCTTTGAGGAAAGGAGGCCATCTACACCCTACATCCCATGGTGCAAGGATAGGTGGAATAAGATCGAGGAGAAGAAAGTTTATGAGAAAAAGGATCAAGAGGTCTACATTGAAGTGCTTCGGATGGGACTGAATCGGTTGAAGCACAAAATGAAAGCCATGAATGAGAGGGTTGATCAGGTGAGTTCCAATCTCAAAATTCTTAGAGGAGATATGCTGAATACGAAGACCGAATTGAGTAAGAAGGAAAAGGAGACTAAAGGACAGAATGAATTGGCATTACAAAAATTCAAGAATCACAAGACTCAATGGAAAGTCGCAGCAAGAGAAGCAATTGAAGATGAAGCCATAGAGCCATCCACATCTGAGGAAGCTTCGCAATATGCTGAATGGAGGAAGACAGTTGAAGAGTCCAAAAGCAATATCAGCATGGCTACTATATCGAGAGAGAGTAGCCGATGAGGGGGAGTGTTGAAGATCACCGCCTCTCTCTCTCCGGGAGTTCTCTAGATCTCTCTCTCTAGAGTTCTCCATATCTCTCTCCTCCATATTTCTCTCTCTCTGATTTCTCTAGAACTCTCCCTTCTCTAGAATCTTCTAACAAAATCCATAAGCTGCGCCACTTCTAGACTTCTCCGTAGAAATCTAGTTGTGAGGCTATAATAAAATAATAATAATACTTCTAGAATAGTGTAGAAAGCTAGGAAAGTCACCAACTTTCCATCCTATAAATAGGAGCAACTTGCTCCTCATTTGAGTGTCAAACTAAGAGTGTGTGAGTAAGAAGTCTAAGGGGGTGTGTGGGTGTATGTGTAGGGGTCTTGAGAGTGTGTTGAGTAGAGTGTGCTGTATATGCACGTGAGTGTGAGAGAAATTGTGTAGAGTTGTCTGAGTATTGTATGTGGTGTGAGAAATTATTGTAATAGTGAAAGTTATATTTGAACCACGTTTCCACAAGGTTCAACAGGGTGATCACTGATTAAGGTACTGGGGGCACGACATCTGGCCGTCATTTATAGAGTCAGAGGCCATTCGTGTGCGTGCGAATCTGCGTTGTGTTCGCAGAAAAAGCAAATTCTTTTATTTCTTTTCCACAAAAAAGATATCCAATGACAACGGAAAATGATGCTCTGAAAAGTAAGCGACGGGACCATCCTCATGAATCATTATAATGTCATTAATACTACAATTTCCAAGTTAATCTAAAGCCAATTTATTCCACAACATAAATGGATTAAAGTAAAAATGTGGGGATCCGCTATTTGAGTTTACCATACTCTTGACTTGTTTAATCCAAATTTTCTAATGACTTAACTTTAATTCCTTAATGAAAGTTTATATCGAATAAATTTTTCTATGAATAAATTCGAGTCTAATTCATAATTTTGAACTATTTTTGACATTTTAAAATTTTCACCAAAAGGGTGTAAAATCCATACTTGTGTAAACTTAAAAATTAGAAGAAAAAAATTCACAAACTAGGCTTGGTAATTAATACTTTTTTTTTTATCATTTTTTTATGCTTGGTACTTAATACCTTTTTTATCTTCTTGATCTATTTATATAATAATTATATACTAATACAGGGAAAATCAATTATATTGTTCTTTAGCTTATAACTATTCACTTAAAGTGTGCGACGTTTTGTGGTAGAGGGAGATGGCCGCGGGGCAGGGCGTTTGATGAATTGGAGAGCCTGCCGGTGCCCTTATTTCACCGGAGTTTTCTCTGTGACATGTAGCTGGGGCCTTACAGGTGAATGAGAACAATGGGTGGCGGGGATGACCCAAAGGCAAGGGGCCTGTGGGTTTTGTCTTCGTTCTTTCCCGCAAAACTTTTGGCCTTTTTTAATTGTTTAATCTAATTTAAATAAAATTTGGGTAAAATGTTAGGATTTGAACCAAAAAGGTCACATGTAAGAGAGAAAAAAATAAAAATAAAAAAAAATTCAAGTTCACATTTTTCGTCAACCAAATTTGATGCTACCGACTTCATTGCACTAATTTGACAAGTTTTAGGAATCAATTTCATTTTTTTCAAAGTTTTAAAATTCAATCACACTTTCTTACAAAATTTCAAGACTTTTGATGCACTCATGAAAGAAAAAAAAGACCCACAATCTTCGCTTGTATTCATTTTACTTATAGAGAGTGAGAGAAGAGGGTAAGGGGGCGCAGGGGACTGGCTCCTTCCCCCTTGTTGGCCTTTGACAGCTACGGCGTGGCTGTCTCGGCCTCGCCTGATCCATGCACGCCCACCTGTACAATGTCCAATCACCCCCGTCGTCCGCTCTTTGTTGCAGCTTTCCGTGCTCTTCGTCACTTCCAACCATGTCATCCTCCACAGAAAAGATAAGAATGACATCTAGAACAAAGTACAAGTAAATATTCAGGTAGCTCTTGGACATGGAACGATTCAGTGCGTGGGTCATGTCCCTTTACAAGTGAACATGATACCCAAACCTATCTAATGTTATATGCCGAGCGTCCACAATAAAGACACCTTATGCTATTTCGATAAGGATGCCAAAAGATTAATTATTCTTATACCCTTCCCATTTACGACTCATCCCCCAATTTTAAATTCATTTCGCCATCCAAAGCACTTAAAATCAATTAATGAGGGTAATTGTATTTTTGTATGTTGGGTTCTCCGTAAAAGTATGTGGATGGTATTGCAAAAATAAAGATATGTAAGTGATCGTTGGATCGAAAGGGAGGCATGATTTTGGAATTTTGTCTCATTAAGCTAAACTTGTGAGGAAACTTTCAAGCCCAGAAAGTTTGCGTTATCGGACACATTAAAGCTTAATGACTCTTATAGGTAACTCTGCATAAGTAATCCCTTATTAAAAGGTGTGTATTTATATGACAAGAAAAGTGAAAAGGGCATGAATTAGCCATCGATTATAATACGCACCTCAGTGTTGGTTAGTGTATTAAGGCTCTTACTTTTCCATCTTCTTATAGCCAAGCACTGAAATGCAATTTTGTATGCAGATCAAGCATTGAGGCAGTAAACAGTGGATGCAAGACAGATTCGATTTTTTTTTTTTTTTTTTTGGGGTCATAAAGATGCATTAGATTTTTTGAGTAAGAAAATCCACCCTTACTCATCAATATGATCAAATCAATGAGATGAGTATATATATGATTTCTCAGAATGGACATGTAAGTGACAACTTTATGATGTTGAGTCTTCACAACTGTAGAATCCCAGCAACTTGTGGAATAAGTTTATTGGTTAACGAGACTCAAGCAATAAAAGCAGCTCCACATTGCAGACATAATATAATGAAGTAAATGCTTTAAGCAGTCTTTGAACTGGATTCTTCTACGAGGATCAATGCTAGAGTGCAATTTTGGCAGACCAAGCATCATAGTTCAAACATCCAACCTTAGCTCAATCTAAGTAGATGCTAAATTTCTGATCATTACCCTTAGATAAATCCTCCATTAATCTTAAGTAAAAACCACCAAGCAGAAGAGCCAGCCATTTCAGATGGACGAGGACAATCAAGTTCTTCCTTTGAAAATTTATGATCTTGAGAGTCTCCAACAGCATAGGATTGTGTCTTTTTATTCTTCTTTTTTTGCAGAAAATACCCATACTAACTAAAAATAAAAATAAAAAAGTTAAGGTAACGTCGTTGACGTGCAATAGAATAACTCAATAAATATCTCCAATATAGGTTTCATACATAAGTGATCTTCCTTGTCCCACACTAATTTAAGTCTATTTCCTTAAATAACTTGTATTTTTTTTTCTTCCATTATTATATCCTTCATATCTTTGCAAACATATAAATGTGTGTATATTTTTTTAGTACTGTGGAATCAGAGCAATAGGTTGGCCAAAATAAAATTATTATTATTTTGGATAAGAATCAAATAAAGCATTAGCATCTCATGTTCAAGAGCTAAAATAATTCAAGAATATGAAGAAGAGTAGAGTTTTCTTCTTTTTTTGGCAGAAAACTTGCTTCATTCATTGCATAGAGAACCAATCCGCCACTTTGTTCGTGCTTCCCTTGGACGGTACGCCAATCGTATGCTTTTGAAGTGGCAAAAGCTACTGTCCGAACTGAAGAGGCAGAAAGAAGTCTTTCCCGACAAGCTCAGGTGTTGCCTTTACTCGTGTACTAAGTTCTCGACATGGAAATAGCAGTTTTTTGCATATTCATAAGTTCTAAATCAACAACTTTTCACTGGCAAAGAGCTACTGTCTGAACTGAAGAGGCAGAGAGAAGTCTTTCCCGACAAGCTCAGGTGTTGCTTTTACTCGTGTACTAAGTTCTAACATGGAAATAGCAGTTTTTGGCATATTCATATGTTCTAAATCAACAACTTTACACTTTTCCTCAAGTCCTTTCTTTTTTAACCTCTTTGTAACTGTTTTGCTTCTTGGACCACAAAAAGATTGTTTTACCTCTGATCCTTGCTCAGCAAAGAGAAATTTTGGACCAGTCCTCACATTATAGGCGTAGATTGATTGTTACTAATGGAATATTCTTCTTGATTGGTATTATTATTCTTGATTAATAACAGAATATGCGGGGTAGACATGCACTGTCACTCTTTCAAGAGTATACACTTTGTAACAATGTAGTCAGCTCATTATTTTTCATTGTGATATTTTTTCATGAGACATGATCGTATCCCATGTGAATGATGCCACTGTGTCCAATTCATCGATCTCATGTGTCACACCTTGATCTTCGAGCGTGTGCCCATCCCTCGGTGGTCAATAAAATTTTGCGACTTCCCAAGATGAGTCGTTGACCCTTTCATTTTATTGCATATGCGGAAGTAAATAATAAATCCCCTAATAATAACCATCTCGGGATAGAAAATGTCACGCCACATAACACTTTGATAATTCAACAGAATTACAAACAGAGGTCTACGGCCAACAGTCTACAAAAGACCGGCTCTTAAAAAGGAATTTTCCTACGACCTACAAGTCGGACACGTTCTCCAAATCCTCCTGACTTCACCTCTGCACCTTCTCAAGACCAACCAAAGCTATCTAGCCGCTCCGTCGACCAGGGACCTGAAATTTTAATCCCACAACCGGATGAGACGATGTCTCAGCAAGTTCAACCCCCTAAACCCCTATTAGAAAGAAAATACGCCCCAGGTGGCCTAGCCACATCGCACAGAAGACTTACCTCGCATTAGTCTTCATCTGCAGGTCAGCACGGTTTATATAATTCAACCACGTGCAATTATAATAACCAAACAACTGAAGCACAATCACATCATCAGAACAATTCAACCACTTGGATCGTCTCAGCGATCAATCGACTCGGCCGATTACATGTCAATTCTAGTGAATCAATTACTACTTCCAATCTCGACCCTATAGGAAGGCTTAATAACTAGTGGCAATCACGGCCCCACTCGGCACGGCCTTTAATTAGGTGGTCCATCACGGCCTCACTGGGCACGACCTCTCATAGGTGGTCCATCCCGGCCTCACTGGGCACGACCTCTCATAGGTGGTCCATCACGGCCTCACTAGGCACGACCTCTAATAGGTGGTCAATCACGGCCCCATTAGGCACGACCTCTCTTAGGTGGTTCATCGCGGCCCTATTAGGCACGACCTCTCATAGGTGGTTCATCACGGCCTCACTAGGCACGACCTCCAATCGGTGGTTAATCACGGCCTCACTAGGCACGACCTCTAATAGGTGGTTAATCACAGCCAATCTCCCATCAATTCCCACACTTAGGGTTTTCTAAAGAATTCTCATAAATCGCAATCACACTCAATTCGCCACAACCAATCATCAATTTCAAATTCTACATGCACAGCAGCGATCGGCACGAAATTCTGAGAGAACAAGGTCCCGGCAAAATTTTCGAATTTAATAAATAATTAAATTTATTCCGAAAATTAATTAAATAATAATATCCATATTTTTCGCAATCCACATTCAATTTATAATATCCGACCATCAATTTCAAAATCCGAATACACAAAGAGCGATCGGCACGAAATTTGAGCAACCGGGTCAAAAATAATTTTTTCCCTTTTTTTTATAATAATATTTTAATAATTTCGGAATTAATATAATATTATAAATTTCCAGAATTTGAAATCTTTAAATAATTCAAAAATAAAACCCTATTATGTCACATCAAGGCTTTATTTTAAAAATAAACATACTTAACTTTAAACTAAACACACTTTAACTTAATTAAACATCCTAATCTAATCATCAACCAAATAAACTAATCTAACCGCCTAAACTTGCTTAACTTAGACTAAGCACACTTAGGGCATCATTAACCCTATAATCAAGATTTAGTGAGTTAAACTCACCGGATTAGCGAGCCGAGCGGACCAAAACGACGAGGACGCCGAGGAGAACAACTTTCCTCAAAGCGGGCCGAGCATCCGGGCTCGGGAAGGCGGCCAAAATGGACCAAAACGAGGCTGCCATACCCATTTTCTGGGTTGCTGATCGGGGCCGAGAGGGAGCAGATCCGGCGCCGGTTCGGGCGGCCAAGGGCGGCGGAGGCAAGGCGAAGCTCCGGCGGGCTAAGGCGGGGGCGCACGGCGGCTCACGGTGGCTGATCCGTGACCTAGGCTGGTCGGACAGCCTCCCAAACGTGAAGACAAGCGAGGACGACGGTGAACGAGGGAAGAGGAGCGGCGCGAGCGGGCGAGCGCGCACGGGCAGCGCGGGACGGACGCACGGCGGCGGCGGCGGCGGCGGCGTGCGAGCGGGTGGCCGGCCATGGCTGCTCCTTCTTCTTCTCTGCAAATTTTTCTGGTCCTTCGCACAAGGGAAAATGTCACAAATAGTCCCTATACTTTTGCCTAATGTGCAATTTCGTCCCTGAACTTTCAATCGGCTCAATTTGGTCCCTGAACTATTGATAAATGTCCAATTTAGTCCCTGAACTTTTGATCGGCTCAATTTGATCCTTGAACTATTCATAAATGTCCGATTTAGTCCTTCGTTGCTGTTTTTCCTTTTTTTAAAATTTTTTTAATGTTTTTTAATTTTTTTTGCTTTTTCTCCCTTCCCTCCGCCGGAGCCGGCGGAGGGAAGCCGGCGTCCGGCGAGGGTCGCCCTCGCCGGCATCGGCGAGGGCGTCCTCGCCGGGACGCCGCGAGGGAGACCCTCGCGGTGTCGGGCGAGGGGCTCCCTCGCAGATCTGGCGAGGGAGCTCCCCTCGCCGGCGTCGGGCGAGGGCCCGACGCCGGGGTGCTCCCTCGCCCGACGCCGGCGAGGGAGCCCTCGCCGGATCGCAAGGGAGCCCCTCGCCGGCGTCGGCGGAGGGCCGCCCTCGCCGCGTGCGAGGACGGCCCTCGCCCGGCCGCCGGGCGAGGGAGCCCTCACTCGACGCCGGCGAGGAGCACCCCGGCGTCGCGAGCCGAGACCGGCGAGGGCCGCTCGCCTGCGTCCCGGCGAGGGGCTCCCTCGCCCGGATCTGCGAGGGAACCCCTCGCCCGACACCGGCGAGGGCCGCCCTCGCCGGCGTCCGGCGAGGACGGCCCTCGCCCGACGCCGGCTTCCCTCCGCCGGCTCCGGCGGAGGGAAGGGAGAAAAAGCAAAAAAAAAATTAAAAAAATTAAAAAAGTTTTAGAAAAAGGAAAAACAGTAACGAGGGACTAAATCGGACATTTATGAATAGTTCAAGGACCAAATTGAGCCGATCAAAATTTCAAGGACTAAATTGGACATTTATCAATAGTTCAGGGACCAAATTGAGCCGATCGAAAGTTTAGGGACGAAATTGCACATTGGGCAAAAGTATAGGGACTATTTGTGACATTTTCCCTTCGCACAAAGAAGATGGAGGAGAAAGGCAACGGGAGAGAGGAAGAAGAGAGGGAGGAGAGAGAAGGAGTGGGGGCTCTTTTCTTTTCTTTTTCCTTTTCTTTAATCCCACAAAATTGCCCACCATGACATCATCCATGATGTCATACTCCACTCACTCAAAACTCCCACAACCTTATTCCAATGGGTTCAATTCCATTTTCCGCCGGGGTCCAATTCTTATACAACAAATTCTCCAATTTCACTTGATTCTCTTCCAATTGAATCAAATTGAAATTCATAAAATTAATCCAATGTCATCACACTTCCATTCACATAATCACTTGATCATAAAACCAACTTAAGTCCCAAAAGTACGACCAAAAGCGGGCCTACTAATTTCTCGAGCCAAATTAGCCATTTTCTGATTTAATTGCTGAAAAACTCTGGTTGCATGAAAAATCTTCCAAAGATAAGTCAATGTTCCTAAAATGATTTGTGACACACCTAGACTTCCAATTTCTGAATTCGGTCTCAATTCCACGGTTAATTTCACTTTGGCACGATACTAGCGCGGCCCAACCTACCGGTGCATTAGAAACTCTTAACGACTTTCACCCGATAGACTAGTTTCCACATGAGTGGCCGACTCAAGGAAAAGAACTATATGCGTGCCAACGAAATGCCCGTCTCAATTTACTGAAAATAGAATTGGAAAAATCGGGATGTCACAGAAAAACAGGACAACAAATTCACAAACAAAACATGTTTTTATATACACATTAAATCATGTTCAAAAATCTACAACCAAAAGATTTCAAAAGACCGACTCTCAAAAGAAGCTGAACTAACTAACCTATACTTCAGGTCCTCACAACTCGGCTCCAAATCCACCACTCTATAGCCCTCAAAAGAATTGAGCCCACGAAAGAGTGAGATATAAATCTCAGCGAGTTCACATTCTAAACCCCGATTAGGAAGGTAATACGCCCAAAGGCGTCCTAACCACATATTCATACAACCATAGAGACTTACCTTTGTCTCAATTCCTTCCTGCATGTTAGCATAATACATATATCACATATATGCAGTAACAACACTCGACTCAAATGAGCGTCTCAAATCACATCTCCATCAATCACTACATCTTAGTCAATCATATATTCCAATTGATCACGGTCACATAGATACGACCTATCATGCATTTTAATTGACTATGGCTACACAGGTAGATCTAACCGTCACACATCGATTTATTCATCACGTGGCGGATCTATCCGTCACATAGTGGATCTAATGTCACACAATGGATCCATCTGTCACACAGCTAGACGTCATCTCGTCCCATCGAGCACGACAACGTCTACCTCAAGACAGCTTTCCACATAAAAGCATCATTCACCCGACACACAGCAGGTGATGAATTATCTTAACCAGCACATGATTGTCTAATCCTAGCCAAGGACATTGTGCTTCGCACTTAAATTCTTCAATTAAAATAATGTCTTGGCCTATTTTCTTTGTATTAAAAATACCCGATAAAAATAATCGTGTGTGTGTATACAATTGGCCTAAGCCAAAAATATAATATTTTCTTTTGGAAAATCTCACTATTTAATATAGTTCATAAGAACATTTTTGGCGTTATAAATCGACGTCCAGTATTTTCTAATTAATTACTGAAATCACTTAATTTTGGGATAATTACCCAAAACTCCAACTTTCACTCAATTTGTACAATGTAGCATTTAATTAAATAAACCAAGCACACCATTGAAATCAGCGCAAAATTCCGATCACCGCTCTCCCAATATAATTTTTGGAAAATAATAAATAAGTAAATAATTACCAAAAATAATTAAATAAATGCATTTAATTACCAAAATAGAAACCTAGGCCAGAAACACCTAATTAAATACCAAAATAGGTCTGGAAAATTTTCGAACTAATCTAGATAAATAATACGACTTATCTAGTCTCTAATTATGCTACTCTAACCACCTAACATGCATAATTAACTAATTAAATCACTAATCTAATCTAAATAACCACCTAATCCGTAATTAACTTAAACTAAACACCCTTAAAAGCCCATTGAGGAAATGCTGGACCGTTTGTCAATCATTTTGAAGTAATTTTCAAGTGAAAGTCAACATTGAAAATGCTGAAAGCCCAATGCTAGTATGGACTAGCTTTGAGCTTTCAACATTTGGCCAAATGTTGAAAATTATTTTTTTTTCCAAAATTATTATCGCTTTTTGACACCTAAATTTCGTTTTTTTAAATTAATTAGGTTTTTTTTACATTTATTTGCCTTTTTCGGATAGTAAATAATAATAATAAACAAAAAAAAAACCAAAACCAAACAAAACAAATAACAAAACAGCAAAAGAAAAGCAAAAGAAAACAAAAAAAAAAGCAGCAGCCCCCCTTTTCTTCACGTGGGTTCGTACGACCTGCCCCCCCCTTCTCCTTCTTCTTCTTTCTTCTTCCTTCTCCTTCCTTCATCTTCTACGTGCCTCGTGCATCACGCGTGATGGCCAAAGATGCGCTCAAGGGCAGCCTATGGTAAAGAGGAGCGGAGGTAGGCCGCCGAAGGAGAGGACGACGCATGCGCCTTCAATGCGCGACTTTAAGGTTGAGATGAGACGTCGGTTCAGCCGGGAGGTTCCGGTCGGCAAGCCAAAAACCGGCGGCCGAGCTCCTCCGTCGACCGGACCTCCTCGCCTATAAATAGGCTTCTCCCGACGATGGCAAAGGGGAGCGAGTTCCGAGATCTTCCCACTGAGAGACTTCGGGGGAGGAATCAACGACCGAGCTCCGAGAGAACTCGAGTTGCGAGCTTAGCCCACCCTCCACCGAGAGACTTCGGGGAAGGCCGGCGGCAAGCGACTTCGAGAAGGTCAGATCCGGCCGGTGGAGGCTCGGATCTGGCCTGAGTGAGAGAATATCACGCCTAAGGAGGGTCCGGCCGAGAGCTGCGTCGCAGATCTGGGGCGACCGAGCCCTTCCGCGGCGCCGACACCACGAGATCCCGACGCCAGTTGCTGCTGTCCCTCCCCCCACGAGCACCACTCCTTCGAAGCTCGAAGAACCAGTGCAAAATCGAAGTTTCCCCGGTCGTGCTAGTCCGTCGTCGCCGTCGCAGCACCGTCCTGACGCCGTCTAGGTTTAAGGGCAGCCGTCATCGCCACAAGCCGTGCCGCCGTGCTGTGCCAACGCCGAGAGCAGGTGACGATGGATCCTGCCCACGCCATACTCATTTATGCTCGAAGCCCGTCGCCATCGCCGTCATCATAGTCACCTCCGTAGCCGTCGCTGCAGTAGCCGTCGTCGCCACCACGCACCTCAGCCTTCCGCTCTCCGGCGCCGCGAATCGAGAACCCTAGGGTTCTCGATTTTTCGGGTCGCGGCCTCGGGTCAGTGGGTCGGACCCGGGGCCACGAGTCGGGTAGGGTTCCGCGGTTTTTGGGCGGCGGAAATTCGGGTCGGGCGTGGGTCTTTGACCGGGTAGGGTTCTGGTTATTTTGGGCCAAGCGGGTTCGGACGTGGGTGGGCCGGTCTCACGCGGATAGGGACCCCTTTTATTCCTTGGGCTTCAATTAAAAATTTTGGGCTGGGCTCGTTTTATTTATAAAAAAAAAAAAAGGAAAAAATCCGAGTCGGACCCAACCCACGGATCCGACCCGGTCAGTTTTTTATATTATTTTAATATAAAATAATATTTTAAATAAATAATTAATTAAATTAATTAATATTTTATTTCAAAAAATCAAAAAATCAAAAAATCAAAAAATCGGAGTCGGGCCCGCATTGCGGGCCCGAATGGATGACCCGGTCGGACCCAACCCAGGATCCGACCCGGTTCGTTTTTTTACATTATAATATAATATAATGAAAAATAATTTATTTTCCAAAAATATTAAAAAATATTTTATTTTCCGAAAAATAAAAAAAAAAATCAAAAATATTTCATATTTTCCAAAAAATGCCAAAAATCCAAAAAAAAGCCAAAAATTCATGAAAAAGCCCAAAAAAAAATCAGAAAAAGCCAAAAAGACTTGTATTTTCCCAAAAATACCAAAAAATCCCTTTTGTGTCCAAAAATTAGAAAAAGACCTAGAAAATGTTTTTCCTCCCAAAAATGCATGGAAAATCCTCGAACATCCAAAAACCTCAGGGTTTAAACAAGATTAGGTACCGAAAGGGCATTAGTGATTAACTAGTGTAATCAAGTCCCCGATCCTAATTTCTCTTGCGGGTTGCAGAGTGAGTATTTCTCCCAATACTTCACTTGGGTTTCTAATCAACCCATCCCAAATCGATTAGTGGCGACTCCATTTTAAAAATTAACTTGCAGGTTAAAAAATTTAGACCATTAAGTCGTGAATTGGTGGACTTGGGAAAAATTATTATTTCACTCATTCTTCAAATTTCTTAAATTTTTATTTTTCCATCGTTATTATTTTTTAAATGCCAAAATAATGCTAAAAAAATCAAATTTACATAAATGCTAAAAAAATTAAATATATTTTGGTCTTTTGAAAAAAAATGTTTTATATTGATCTTTTTAGCATTATTGTCAAAATCTATATTTAAAAAGTTGCATACATTATTTTTTTTTTCAATTTTAAACAAATAAAAATTAAAAAAAATTCTATGAAGGGTTTGGTATTTTTTTAAATATATATATTTTAGCATTATTTTCAAATTTATATTTAAAAATTTACATACATTATTATTTTAATTTTGAAAAAATAAAATTTAAAAAATTTGAAAAAGGATTTATTCTTTTTTTAAAAATTTAAAATGTATTTGAAATTTTTAGCATTATTATAAAATTTATATTTAAAAATGTTGTATACATTTGATTTTTTCAATTTTAAACAAAAAAAATTATATTTAAAATTTATATAATATTTATTATATATTTAAAAAATAAAAAAAAATTCCAATGAAGGGTTTGGAATTTATTTAAATATATATATATATATATATATATGTATGTATGTATGTATGTATGTATATGTATGTATATATGTATGTATTTTATTTTTTTAGCATTATTGTCAAAATTATATTTAAAAAGTTGCATACATTATTTTTCAATTTTATACAAATAAAAATTAAAAAAAATTTGATGAAGGATTTGATCCTTTTCTTTTAAAAAATTATATATGTATATATATATATATATATGTGTGTGTTGATTTTTTTGTGCATTATTTTTTTATCAAATTTATATTTTGAAAAGTTGCATACATTATTTTTTTTTTTCAATTTCAAGAAAATAAAAATTTATAAAATTCCAATGAAAAGTTTAGTCTTTTTTAAAGAAAATTATATATGTATTTGATTCTTTTAGTATTATTGTCAAAATTTATATTTAAAAAGTTGCATACATTATTTTTTTTCAATTTTAAACAAATGAAAAAAAAAAACTTAAAAAAAAAAAAAAAAACTAATATTAATCACTCAAATGGCTTTTCAAATGTGTTTTCCTAAATAGCATTTCTCTCAAATTTGCTTCTCAAAGCATACTTTACCAAACGGCTTTTGCATTTGCCTAAGGTCCTTTAGGCTTAAACTATTTTGCATTTTCCTAATGGGCTTTCAAAATGCTGAACCAAACGCACCATGCATATCTTTCAAAAAACTAGTATTAACGACGAAGCATTGCTATTTACTTCTTAAACAAAGTATCTTTATGGTAGATTAGGCAATTGCTAGAATCTGATGTTATCCAAGGGTTATGCGACGAGGGAAAATCATTTTCATGAACCTTTAGCCCTAAATTTTATAAGCACATAGATCAAATATCATCTTGATTATTAATTATGTGAATCTTTGCTATGAAGACCACAAGATCAATAGTAGAGATGTGCTCTCGCAATTCATTTACCATTTTGCTGTTCTCCTAAGATAGTAGAGAGAGAAAGCTAGAGAGAGAGCTGAATCCGTCACGACATCGTCTTTTTGCATGTGATCGAATTGCTTTGTTCAGCCCAGCTCTCCCGTGAGCGTGCCCATTGACACTTTCTTTTGACTGTTTTTACAAAGAAAAAGAAATAAAGGTAGAAAAAACAAAAAAAAAAAACAAAAGCCCGTGCAGGACCATTATTATCAAAATTCAAAGTGTATGGACTCAATTGCCATCAACACAGCTTACGGACTAAAAGTAGTCCACCCAAAAAAAAAAAAAAAAATTGTCGTGTGATCACCATAAATAAAAACTTGTGAGAAGTTCGTTAATTATATTTTTCCAAAAGCATAAAAAATATTTTAGTTGTTTAGTGTTTAATGGGAAATGGTCCCTCATTTATCTTGCGTGATTTTTCATTATCAATAACACTTTAGTGGGTATAGTGCGCTCACCAAATAAGTCCTAATAAGGATTTTAAAGACTTGGTACGCAAATCTGTTTTGTCCTTGATCAATTCTCCTCTCCTGACTTTCCCGTCGACCTCCTTGATGTTGATTCTTCCTGCACTCTCGGTCACTTTTCATGTCCTCGAGTCGGATTCGGTGCAGTGCACTTGCTACCCAGTGTTGTGTCATTTCGGGAGATACACGAGTATGCTGGCGGGTCCGACATGAGTGCCCGAGGGTTGCACCGTCACGATTCTTTCTGATAAATTTGGGGGCGCCACCGCGACCTGGACGGGATATTGGATCTGGATCCTGGAGATAGGGTTTTCGTTGTGCATGATCGCGGTCCTATTCATTTGCACAATTGGAGCGAGGCCAATGATCAGGTGGTCATACTTTTATACTGGGATAATGAGCACCAGGCCGCCTTGGCCTATGATTTTGATGGGTCGGCTTTGGCTAACGCTAGCGATTTGATGAGTGATGAGGTCTCGGAAAGCGAAGAGGAAAACGACAGTGATGGCGAGGAAGAGGAAAACATGTGACTTTATGATGGAGTAGAATAGTTTAATTCTTGACATGACAAAATCCTCATATGAGAAAAGATGTTAACGGGAAAGTCGACTCATTGATTATATAAAATGCAATATGCTAACAAATTGCAACTTTTATCTAAATATAAAGTCAATTTTATTGATTTATAGTAAGTCACCTCTGCCTAAGTCAAGAGATAAAAATCGGGACAGGGTTGAAATAGAACTAGGAAGCCGGGGCAAGGGCTCTCCATCTTTATATGTAATTTCCAAAAACGGTACACTATGTGCTAAATGCTATCATTGCTGCTAGAGACTTTATCATTGGAAGCAACGCTCACTCCAGCTTGGCTGAGATTTTGTCCGCAAGTTCCTCGATTACTTCAGCTTCAGTTTTATGCAAACTGTAAGCACCAAAAGGCATGTCCGGTCATTAGTGCTAGTCGACGGGAAGAAAATATCAAGAGGGTCAAAATTTTTCTAACTAGTATTCAAAGTTATCTCTAAGAAGAAGAAAGACAAAATATCTCTAGATTTCGTTTCAGCGTACGCATAAGTTTTGCAAGGTAATGGACATGTAAGTGACATCTTTATGATGTTGAGAGTCATCACCAGCATAGAATCCCATGAACTTGTGTGGGACGAGTTCATTGATTAACAAGACTTATGCTATAAAAATAGCTCAACATTGTAGACATATTTTGGATCCTAAGTAGGTCCTTAAACTGCTCCATCTAGGTCTCGTGCAGATCTCAGCATTTCTGGATGTAAAATACCAAGAGGGTAGAGCCGAGCATAGAGCTCGATAAAGATATTGTACCCAATTGGAGGGCTAAAACATTTAGGGACCGATATGTTAAAATAAGGAACACAGTTTTGTCAGCTCACCAATAGAATATCCGTTGGACATGCAGGGCAGCCCTCAATTGGTGTTGCAAGACACCTGCTTTTTGTTAAGGAAACTTGAAACCTCCGACCATCCAAGGAGAACCCTGAAACTTCTTGGTGAGCTATAAAAATAGCTCCACATTGCAGACATATTCCAATGAAGTAAATGCTTTAAGCAGTCTTTGACGTGGATTCTTCTATGTGGAACAATGCTAGATTGCAATTTGACAGACTAAGCATCTTCGTTGAAACATCCAAACTTAGCTCAATCTAAGTGGATGCTAAATTTCTGATTATTACCCTTAGATAAATGCTCCATTATTCTTAAGTTCAAACAACCAAGAAGCAGAGCCAGCCAAAACTTTCGGATGGACGAGGATAATTAAGAAGGCGAAAGCCCTATGCCGTTGCAATTGAACTTTTATTTAATATAAAAATATCTAAATTGTTTCAATGCATATATTGACATTGTCGCGTATAACTTTTTATTACTTTTCATTGCCTTATTCGAATTATGAAAAAGAGTAGGATTTGCTATAAAAAAAAAAAAATCTAAAGAAACTTTGGTTTTGTGTGTAATATTCTCATGATAAAAAAAAAACCCCTTTGAAAATTTACACATGAGAGAGAGAGAGTTGACTTCTGTGGAATATCGTGAGCGACGTCTGCGTCTTTTTCTATTTTTGCAGATAACTTTCTTGACTTATGTGGATTAGAGGCCTAATCCGTCACTACAATTTGATTTTAGGGCGCGCGTATGACAATTTTTGGCCAAAAATTGATTTCTCAATTTCTATTCCATGGACAAATTTATGAGTAAAGAAACGTGTTTAATAACAATTCAAAATTTCTATTTCTGAAATAAAAATTTGTTTTGATAACAAAATAAAAATTTTATTTCTAGGAGCAGCAACGACCAGCATCCGGTGACTGGAGTCCAACGTTCAGCGATTAGCGTTCGGCGTCTGGTTGCCCATCACCGGTCACCGGACTTAGCACCGGATGCCAAACGTTGGACTTCGAACTTGGGCCACCCATCGCCGGTCATTGAACGTCAGACTTTGGTTGCCCGCCGCCGATCACCGAATGCCAAACGCTAATTGATGGCGGCGGGCAGCCAAAGTCCAAATTCTAACACCAAACTCCAACGATCGGCAACCGACGTTCAACATCCAAAGTTTGACGTTTGACGTTCGACGTCTGGAGTCCGGCAATAGGAGGCCGACGATGTGTGGCTAGTGGCCAGAGTCCGATGACGATTGGCGAGCGGCAAACATCCGGCGGCCGATGGCAAGCGGCGGACAATGGCCGTCGAACATCCGGTGGTTGGTAGTGAGCCTCCGGCATCCAATGATTGGTGATAAACAGCCAATGACTAATGGGCGCCCGGCATCCAGCGACCGACAGGCCGGAGTGCAGTGGCTGACGGCCAACGTCATGTGGCCGGGGATGGTGGTGGGTAGTCGGCAACTGACAACGGGCGTCCGGCATCCCACAAGTGGCAAGTGAGCAACGGGTGTTAACAAGAGTCAACAATGAAAAAAAAATTGATTTCTTATTTCTGTTCTAGAAATAGAAAATTTAAAAATTTTAACTTCTGATTTCTACTCCAAATCTATTTTTAGAATAGAAATCTATTCCAAAAATAGAAAAATGAAATTGCGTTACCAAATGAATTTATGTTCCAAACCTATTTCGGGAATAGGAAAACAACAAAATAGAGAAATAGAAATTTTGTCATGTGTGTCCTTAGTCATGTACTGAGTTCTCTCCGACAAGTGAAGTCCTTGCTTTGTACTTGAGTTCCAGGTTTAGCATTTTGGTATATTCGGATATCCTAAGGACTTGTTTGGTAAAAGTTGTTTTTGTTCACTAGAATAACTATTTCTATTCTTTTGTTCCAAGGAATAAAAAAGGAATAGAAACCTATTTGGTAAAAATTTTATTCTCTGGAATAAAAAATCTATTTTTTTTGTTCCTGGAAATAAATTTAGAACAAAAACAATAATTGGAAAAAAAAAGTAACTTCTTGTTCCCAAGAACAATTTCTAGAATCTATTTTTTTTTCTCTCCTCTCTTCATCTCTTTTCTTCTTCTCTTTCTTTTCTTCTTCTTCTTCTTCCTTTTGGCCATTCACCGACCTCAGTCATGGCCGGTGCCGGCGATTGGCCAAACGAGGGCCGACAACCTCGCCGAAGCGTCACTAGCCCCTAAAGACGTTGAGCCACAATGAGGCTCATTGGCCCGAGCCTCACCGTGAGTGGGCAAGGCTCAGCATCATTGGTGGCTGGGCGAGGTTGACCTCCCCCAACCAAGGTGAGGCTTGTCTGGCCATTGGCAAAGTCGAGGTTCACCATGGCTTGGCAAGGCTTCGGCGAGCTTGCTAGACCTCGCCCAGCCAGTTGCCGGCCACGGAGATGGCCAGTGACTAGCTAAAGGGAAAAAGAAATAGGAAAAAGAGAAAAGGAAAAAATAAGAAGATAAAATAAAAGAATTAAAAAATTAAAAGAAATTAAAAAAAAATCCAAGAATCCTACCAAACGTATTTCTATCCCAGAAATAGAAATTTTGAGAAGTTATCAAACGCATTCTTCTGCTCAAAAATTGTTCCCGAGAGCAAAATAAATAAATCAAATGCCTTCCTTGGCGCAATAGTTCGTGGGCAAATAACCGCAATAGTTCATGGGCAAATAACCTTACTTGGGCTTTAAAGTTCCTCTCTAACAAGGACTTCTATCATTCCGTTGCACGGTTTTCTTTTGGAGCACTATGCCACCTTATTTGGAAATACAGGAATGAGATGCTTTTTAGGAATCATATCTTCAAGGCGCCAGCAGTGAAGAAGCATCTCATTAGGATGGTGAAAGATATGGCTCTCACATTCACCAACGTAGAGGACAACCTTCGAAACGGGAGACTTCGCCCTTGCATCTTCTGCTCCAATCAGGTGGCTCCATAGTCTCGGCTGCTTGGCTCGGCTTTTGGCTTCGCCTGCTCGCTGGCTGCGGCTTCTTTTGTAGCTGCGTTCTCGGTATGTCGGTCTTTCTTTTGTTTGCCACTGTTTTGGCTGGCCGGTTGCCTTGTCTCGCTTGGTTTTGTGGTGCTTGTCACCTGTCGTTGGTTGTTGTCCTTACTTGTGCGTTGCATTCGCTTTTGTTTCCTTCATCACCCTTCCACTCACTATGCCTTGTTCAATCTGAGTGTAAGTCTTGGTGTCGTTTGCTTGTACATTCTGGTTTAGCTTGATTTAATTATCATTTACCAAAAAAAAAAAAAAATCATTTCTAATCAAAAGTTATTCTCTAAAATAAAATCGTTACCAAACGCGCCATAAATAAACAACTTGGACTTCCGGGGTGGGTTTCTCCTAGACCGGATGGGACTGAGTCAGTCCGACTGACTTCCTCAAGTCCTTTCCTTTTGATCTGTTTTGCCTCTAATCCTTGGCAGTAAAAAGAAATGCGGGACCTGTCCTCATATTCCACTTTCTGACTTGGAGAGATTAGCTTGAAGGGTTAATATTATAGGAAAACTCTTCTTGATTTTTAATTATTAGTTTTAATTAATACGCAGTGCAAACTGCAACCTTACTCTTTCAAGAGTACACACCTAGTATCAGTGTGGTCGGCATACCATTTTTCATTGTGGTTTTTCTCCGTGACACATGACCATATCCGGTGCGCACGATGCAACCGTGTCCAACTTCTTTCTTTTATGTTTTGTGAAAAAAAAAGCACCAAAAAAAGCAAAGTTTCAGGTTTTTTGGAATGCTTTTCTATAACAATTGTTTCATGTCTGGCATCGAGGCACTAAACTGCAAATACAAGGATATATTGGTCAAAAGTGGACCCATAAACTTATTGCTTAGTGCCCCTTGATGTAAGATTTCTCGGAATGGACCATCTGTGACCACTTTATGATGATGAAGAGTCATCACCAGCAAAGAATCCCATAAACTTGTTGAGTGAGTTTATTTGAATAACCAGACTTAAGCTACAAAACAAACTCCACCTTGCAGACACATTTCAACGGAATAAATGGTATTAGCAGTCTTCGATCAGCGACTCTTCTTTAGCGGAACAACGCAAAAGTCCGGGTTTTCCAAATTTAAAGCATTTATTCCTATAAAAGGGTATTCGGGCCCATTTGAAGGGCCGGGCGTGCTCTTCCATAGGATCTTAGGTGAAGCATCCAACTAGATGCTCAATTTCTGATGATTACACATAGATAAATGTTCCATTGATCTTAGTTCAAACAACCAAGCAGCAGGGCTATAACTTTTAGATGTAAACAGCCATATGGTCTTCGTCCATCTGGAACATAAAAGGAGAAATGGACAAGTTGACGTTGCATCAGGTTAGGGTTTATGCCTTTAGCTCCATTGAAATCGCCCCTCCCGCCGGCCATCAATAAGGCGAAAGCACTATCTTCAAGCTAGCCTAACTTTCATATAATAATTACCCTATAAGTTTGAAAGCCTGTGTTGACATTGTTATTGTTGTGTATAACTTTTCACATTCACTTTGTTAAAAAAAGTAGGATTTGCTGTAAGAAACATCCAATGAAATTTCAAGAGCATCATGATCAATATCTTTGTCTACATGCTCTTTATTTGGGGCGAATCTAAGTCAAGCTACTGTAACTTTTAGACGTAAACAGCTATATGGTCTTCATCCATCTGGAACATAAAAGGAGAAATGGACAAGTTGATGTCACATCAGGTTAGGGTTTATGCCTTTAGCTCCATTGAAATCGCCCCTCCCGCCGGCCATCAATAAGGCGAAAGCACTATCTTCAAGCTAGCCTAACTTTCATATAATAATTACCCTATAAGTTTGAAAGCCTGTGTTGACATTGTTATTGTTGTGTATAACTTTTCACATTCACTTTGTTAAAAAAAAGTAGGATTTGCTGTAAGAAACATCCAATGAAATTTCAAGAGCATCATGATCAATATCTTTGTCTACATGCTCTTTATTTGGGGCGAATCTAAGTCAAGCTACTGTAACTTTTAGACGTAAACAGCTATATGGTCTTCATCCATCTGGAACATAAAAGGAGAAATGGACAAGTTGATGTCACATCAGGTTAGGGTTTATGCCTTTAGCTCCATTGAAATCGCCCCTCTCGCTGGCCATCAATAAGGTGAAAGCACCATCTTCAAGCTAGCCTAACTTTCTTATAATAATTACCCTATAGGTTTGAAAGTGTATGTTGACATTGTTATCGTTGTGTATAACGTTTCACATTTGCTTTGTTAAAAAAAGTAGGATTTGCTGTAAGAAACATCCAATGAAATTTCAAGAGCATCATGATCAATATCTTTGTCTACACGCTCTTCATTTGGGGCGAATCTAAGTCAAGTTACTGTAACTTTTAGATGTAACCAGCCATATGGTCTCTGTCCATCTAGAACAGAAAATGAGAAATGGACAAGTTGACGTCGCATCAGGTTAGACCTTTAGCTCCATTGAAATCGCCCCTCTCGCCGGCCATCAATAAGGCAAAAGCACTATCTTCAAGCTAGCCTAACTTTCATATAATAATTACCCTATAGGTTTGAAAGCCTATGTTTACATTGTTATCGTTGCGTATAACTTTTCACCATTCACTGTGTTAAAAAGAGTAGAATTTGCTGTAAGAAACATCTAATGAAATTTCAAGAGCATCGTGATCAATATCTTTGTCTACATGGTCTTCATTTGGGGCGAATCTAGTTCAAGCTACTCAACAGTAGCTTGGCTCAACTCAGTTGTAGCTTGACTCAACTTTGCTAAATAAGTACTTGAGATCAACTCATATAATTTCAAGTCAAGTTCAAATTCAAGCTATTCGAGTATGTTGCCAAATCGAGCTTGAGCTTACCAATATTCTTCTTCATAGGCTTTGGGCTTTCATTATTTTAAAAATATTCAATAATTATGAAAATAGACGCAAGATACTTTAAATTACATAAAGCTCAAGCTTTATATAAAACTCAACTGGAGTCAAGTAGAGATCGAGTATCTCAATTTGCTAATTGAATTGAGCTTAAACAGGAAAATTAACACTCAATTGAGCTCTTGTAGCTTTCCAAGCACAAAATTTGCTAGTCTAGTCGCAACATGCTAGTAAGAGAGCAGGGTTTCGCAACTTGCACATAGCGCATAGCACACACAGCAACTTGTAAAATAGATATAGGATGAGATCAAAAAAAAAAAAAAAACGGAGCCTAAATGACTATTAAAAATAGTGGATTCCATACGATCTCACGTGTGCCTTACTAGATCTATCGATCCATATTCAGTTTATGAAATGTAAAAAAATTTATTGAATAATCTAGCCCTATGCTTACTTAGATATGCAATCAAATGATAATAGAAATAGAAATGCATAAACAACAACTTAACATTTGTCTCTAAGAACATTCAAACCCTATCGCAAAACCGAAAAAATTTGTTCAATTTTTAACACAAATTTTTGAGGATTTTCACACATTTTAAGAGAAAAATACTCCCAAAAAAAAAAAAAATTAAGCTCTTTCTTAATTTTTAGAGAAAATAAATTCTTTTGGGATTTTTTAAAATATTTTTTAAAAAATTTTAAGCCCAAACCCAACAAAACTTGGCCTGAGCCCCCTTGCCATCTCCTCCTCCTCCACTTATCCATCACCTTCTACCAAGACAAATCAAGGCCCACGAAAGTTTAAAAGAAATCTCAATCAAAGGTCAAAACCGAACCGATAGAACACGACCGCCACGCTTCACGATGAATCAGCCTACATCCACCGCCGGACCTCCATCACAGGCTAGGTCTGGTCACCGGAAAAAACGCTGCCGCCATACTCACAGCACCGCCTCGAACGTCTCTACTCACTGAAATGCCCATGTTCAGCGCAAGACCCACACCAATAACCAATCGCTACGGCCCCCTCGTCGGCCGGTAAAACCCACACCACTTACCCTCTCCTTCAGCCATAACAACCAAGGCGTGGATTAGAGGCGAGTCTCCACGATTGCCCTGGGGAGCTCTGAACCTCAAAGAGTAAGGGGACTGATTTATCGTCCCTATACTAAAAACGAACACCCACAGAGCAACGGCCACACAAAGAAACTGACAAAACAGCGTGAAAATTCACAAAGCCATGTCTAATGACCAAAATACGCTAAGGACATAACGAGAATCAAAGAAGACAATGTGAATCTGGTTCAGTTATTTCATCAAACAGGTGGGGTGCATCGACTAAAGCGTGAACGCCAACTCATTCTGGACTCGGATTTGCATTCGGCTTCACAACAATCATCAAGCCAAGACTAAAAAGTACCGAGCACAATCCGGGGGGACCAGAACTCGCGTGAGCCAAACCACGATGAATCCCAGTCCTGCGAGTCCGAAACGGGCCAAATCAGGGCAGAGAAAAAGGGGTCCTCGGTGCTCCCTACCGGGCTCGGGGTGGCGAACGACGGCGAGCTCGATAGATTGGACTACGTCCAGTCGCCTCGGACGCCTCTGAGCCGGGATCCTCGGGAAATCGACATGGCCCGAAAGAAATAAAAGAAAATAAAACCGAGACCTACCGTGGGGAAAGGAACGCGTCGGCGAGGGTCGTCGGCCGCGGTCCAGGCGCGATGGCTACTGGAGGAAGCCTCTCACTCTTGGCCTCACTGGCTCTTTGTGTCTCGCTCCCTCTGCCGATTTCTCTCTTGGTCTCTCTCTCGCTGTCGAACCACCCTGTGGTCCCTCCCGAAAATCCCTCCTCCAGTCTCTCTCTCCCCCTCTCCTTTTGAAGGCACCGGCGGGTGCGCATGGCCTCTGCCACCGCCGGCTGCCCTGCCGGCCTGGCCCCACGCAGCAATCGTGCCGCGCGATTTGCCCTTCTCCTGCTCTGTATCGGCTGTACTGTTGTAGAGAGGGTGAGCGACGCGAAGGGGAAGGAGGAAGAGATAGGGACCGGGCCGGGCCTGGGAAAGAAAAGAGGAGTGGGCCGGCCCGGTCTCACTTTCTTTCTGTTTTTTTTTTTCAATGTAAACGCTCCTAATACATATATGTTATGCAATGTAATGAAAATCATTTTTGTTTATAGGTTAAAAGTAATCCCTAAATTTCTATACAATTAATGAAAGATGAAACAAGTAACCAAAATTTAGGTGTTAACACAATCTTATCAAAGGCATGCCACAATGAAGAAGTGCTAATTGTGAAAGATGTTTGGGACAAAGACAGGAATTGGCACATTGAAACAATTTCTTTCGTCTTGTAGGAGAATGTCATGCTACTTCTGGACAGACAAACCTAACTCGCTATCTTCTATGGAAAATTGGATATGTATGTTGTTTCCAAAAATGCAATGCCCGAATTGCATCCTCATACGTGCCAAACCTCTCTCTAGAATAGTTCATGGAAATCAGATCATGGTAACTAAATTAAGTGCTTCCTACTTGTAACTGTATCCCATCAAAAGAGAATTATATCAAGCGTTAACATTAAGATTTCTGCCAATTGACTATGTTCGTGATGGTTTCCAAATTACTATCCACATTTTGCACACCGACAAATTGCTTCATCAATTATTTTGGAAACAGTTTTAATGAACTCATATTTCATGACAAAAAAAATTATCACTTCCTTTCTATTGCAAAAGGCTAGTAGTTTGGCTAGTGATTCCACATTTATAATAACTTATCACATGGGATCGCGAATACTCCTAACATGAGTAAGCATTCACTAAAGCGAGCTGAAGCCCAAAAGTGTAAGGAAGTCCATACCATGGACACCTTTGTGCGTCTAAGTAAAAGCTGCATATAGAACAATAGCACAAGCCAGAAGTCATCTTCACGAGTTCCATCGTGATTTTTCTTTTTCTTTTCTTACCAAAAACGAAAGACATCGCAAGATCCAAGGGGTAATGTGTCAAATCATGGATCATCTAGAGATAAGCATCAGCTTTGAACAACACGAAACAAGACAAACACACCGAATATGAAGGTCTAAATAATTCAGTCAAGCCCAAACCAGCCGACCACCCACCCATTGATCAAATCTATCGAGGCTAAAATAATTTATAGCTAAAATATTCTATTATTGTAAAATTGAAAAAAAAATTACTTATTATTTGTTATTTGCACAATCATGAAAAAACTTGGAAGTCAATATCAGTATATAGTTTAGATACAGAGTTTCTGTAAAAATTATAGCATTAAGTGCAATAACAACATTTTTTTTATTCGAACAATGACAGCATTCAAAATAACACATTTTAGTCAATTGACTTTTTTTATTCAAAGTCAGAATTCGTTTTTAAGTGACGTATGATAATACCAGGATAAACCATGTAATGATCCTTTATTAGAATATCTGAGTTTTTTTTCTTTTTTCACTTTGATCTAACATAATTAAAACCACTCAAACGTTGCTGTTAATTATAGGGACTCCATTTTTGTTGAAGGATGTATCCCCACTATTTTTATAAGAGTTGTATTCTTCTTTATGCCCACCTCTGATTGCTGGGTTACAACTTGCAAGGGTGATGTCCATATTTAAAATCTACCGATTAGAGAATGATTGGAGGAATTGGGGGTGGAGGAAAGCATGACTCATCATTTGTGCTTCTGATTACTATTGGCTAAGGGCTCGCATGGAAACACTTCTGTTTCTTTTTTGTTCTTGGGAACAGAAATTAAAAAAAAAAAAAAGTGTTTCTGTTCCGGGGAACAGTTTTTGAACAAAAGAACGCATTTGCTAAGTATAAAAAAAAAACTGTTCTTGGAATAAAAAAAGAACATAAACATGTTTGGTAATCGGTCAATTTGTTCCTAGAATAGAAAAAGAACAAACACGTTTGGTAAACGACAAAAAAATTCTCTGTTTTAAATTTTTTTTTCTAAGCTTAATCTAGATTTGAATCAAATCATGTAAATCTCTCATATCTTTTGATTGTTCTTCGTTTATTTCCTTGGTTATTTCGTGCTAATTTAATCATATAAATCTCTCATATCTTTTGATGAACAAGGATCAATTTAAAGTAAAAATATAACCGAATAGGCTCCTTATTAATGACGTGATAGATAGAACTAATAATAATAACACAAAAAATTAACTTTGTGCAAGGTTTTTTGAAGAACTTTTGTTTCTAGGTGACACCAAATAGGGATCCCGATATATGTTAGTATACATGTAAATCTCATTTTTGATCTCTTTCATTCTGCTCAGCCCAATCCTCCATGTCTATGGCCCCATACAAACAAATTTCATGAAACGGGGGGAAGAAAAGCAGAGCAAGAGCTAAAGCTAAAGCTAATCTGTTATATGGCAAAGGGAAACGAAAAAGATAATGATTCAAGTGATCAGACAAAGTACAAATGAGCTTAACCTAATATGTTATACAATAGGACAAGATTACTCTGTTAATTCTTCAGGGATCATCATACATCGTTGCACTGTCACCGCTGAGCTTGATAGCTCATTGAGTTAAATTGGTGCTTCCATGGATGCAACTTTGGACAATTCGCTATGTACAATCATCGACATTTGACGCACCAATCATTTAGTTCCTCAATCACTCTGAAAATAGTGGGTCTATTATCGGGCAATTCACTGGTGCAACGTAATGCGATCTTCCCAAGAATAGCCGCCTCAGGTTCAGTGAAATTTCCTTTCAGATTGCTATCGATAAAGTTCTCGAAACTGCTGACTGCATTGAGCTGGAAAGTAGTCGCTTACCCGAGAGGATTTGGAAGATGATTACTCCATATGCGAAAACATCACTTTTCTCGGTAAAACGACCTGTTGTAATGTACTCCGGTGCCATATAACCCATGGCGGCACTAGTCTTGAGAGCTGAGTATATGACATCATCGGCGAGAAGCTTTGGAAGCCTGGAATCCATTATGAGTGGGTTGAGCTGCTGGTCAATGAGAATCTTCTCAACGGAAATGTTTTGGTGAACAACTGCAGGCTTGCTGCCTTCACCGTTATGCAAGTATCCAATGCCTGCTCGAATAAAAATTAATGAATAATAATTAGAGTAGACAGAACTAATCTAAATGGGAACTCTTGTTTTAGCGTCCAGGTTAATTTTTGAGGAAGAGTACACTCACAAGCACAAAACAATGATGTTCAAGCAATATACTATGCAAATGCCAGTAAAACTGGTTCTATGAAAATGAAACTGGCGGAACCTATCTGTATTCAGCATCAAGCTCAAAGGAAGTTCAAACTGTAAAGCACAGGCATTTGGAAAATGAGCACAGGAAACGAATTCAAGAAGAGAGTTCTTTGCCCAGAAATGGCGAAACATTTCATCCTACTGATGTTTCAAGAACTTTTCCTGCTGTAGAATTATAAACCAAGTGCAAATTATAGGCTTCAGAAGAACTTAAGCTACCCATGAAGCTAGAAGGCCAAAAGTAAATGTTCAAAACTTAAAGTGCACTTGATGAACTGCGTGAATGCACTTGATAATTGGTACTTCTCAAATTTAAAGACTTAGAAGCATTAAGCTAGAGAAAAAAGTTCCAACAACTAATTCGGAAAGTAAGGGAAAACCAGAAATATCTCTTTTAAGATCTGAAAGAAAGTAAGACTTACCCTCAGCAATTCCTTTGATGATGGAAACCCTTGTGGACCAATCAAGAACCTGGATGCTTCCATCTTCTAAATCAAGATATTGCGATAAGGTACCCTTGGGAGCGAAATCATACACAAGAAAGCATTCACCCCTGCCCTTGGAGCAACAAACACCTCTCAATCTAATGAGGTTTTCATGTCTTAGCGAAGTTACCAAATTCAGTCCATTCACAAAGTCGACTTCCTCTGATTTGCAGCTCGTCACATTGATGCTCCTGATAGCCACAAGAGTCCCATCCCTTAGTATGCCTTTGTAGACCGATAAAAAAGTGCTCCTTCCCAACAAATTAACCTCCGAAAAGTATTGGGTTGCTGACTCAACTTCTTCCAACGTGTACCTAGGTGCCTGCAGGGATAATCCATTTCCACAGCGGCCATCGTCCAGAGGATCCCATCCACTAGAATACTCGAGGCAGACAAGGGGAGATGCACTTCTGCTGTATAAGTCTTTTGATTGGTTGGTACTAAGCCTACCATCAGAAGCATTAGCTGTACTACCAATCTTTTGTTTTCCTCTACGATATCGATAGAATGTTAAAAGTCCTGCGCCAACCAATGTGACGGTGACAGAGACAATCCCAGCAACAAGAGCTGCTTGTGGGAGTTTCGATGGGTTTGAGCAATGGCTTTGGTTGCAATGTGTCTTCACGTCTGGTGTCCTTGGGATCAAAACAATTGGGTTCACTCCGTTGGGGTGTAAATTAGGATCGAAATTGTTGCAATTTCTAAGAGAAGGAAATCTGGATTCGCATAGACCTGGGTTATTCTGATAGTTAAATCTCTCCAATTTCTTCAGAGCTTCAACATTCATGAACAAACTTCAGTTAATTCTAGGAAATAAGCTAAATGAGGAAAATTCATCATTAAAGGTCACGGCAATTGTTTGAAAGAGGAAAAAAACACTGAACGAAAAGCAGGGACTGGGGAACTGAACTCACCAGCAGGGACAAATCCAGAAAGAGAATTGTTTTGTACATCCAGAGTCTGCAGTTCTGGAATTTTAGCTATTTCCACCGGGAACGTACCGTTAAACCCATTAAAGCCCAAGACAAGCCTCTTTAAGGTCTGCAGATTGGCCAAGCCATGAATATCACCGGACAATTTGTTATGCTGCAAGGCAAGAACGCTCAGCTTCTTCAATGATCCTATTTGCGGGGGAATAGTACCATTGAGCTGATTATAACATAGCTGTAGCACTGAGAAGGAAAAGAACAAGAAAGCAAAAGCCAGATTATCAAAAGATTAGATGCCAAAGAAAAGTGTCTCAACCATCTCATCTGCTAAAAGACAAAGCACGCATGTTCAAAACACTTGAAGCAAAAACAAAACTCACCTTGAAGGCTAGCCATGCTTCCAGTTTCAGAAGGTATACTCCCAGTTAAATTATTCACGTCGAGGTAGAGATCTGTCAGCTCGGTCAGACTAGAGATTTCTCTTGGAATCTCTCCGGTCAAGTAATTGTAGTGCAGGTACAAGCCCGATAAGCACTTCAGCTGAGCCACTGCGAGAGGGACCTTCCCCGACAGGCCCTTCCCTTGCAGCGAGATGTTCGCCACTTTCTGATGCTCGTTGCACGCCACCCCGTCAAACGAGCCGCCGCAGGGGTCGCCATTGCTGGTCCACGAAGTGAGGACCTTGTTCTCCGGGTCCAAGGAGGCCTTGATCTCCATGAGCGCCTCCAGCTCCGCATTCCCGCGCACGAGTGCTCTCGAACCAAGCATGAGCAGGACGAAGCCAACCAGGAGCAAACGTGCGAGCCCCATTACACTTCCCGTCCCTCCAAAACACCGCAAAAGGATCCGGTTTTCACTCAAAAGTGTCGCTCTGCCACTCTCTCAGCTGGCTCGAGCAGAGCGGCAGAGCTGGGAGAGCCGCTCTGCCGCTCTCCCAGCTTGCTCGAGCAGCTCAGCTGCTCTGCCCAGCTCACAGCTTGCTCGAGCTGGGAGAGCGGCAGAGCAGCTCGCTCGAGCTGGGAGAGCCTCTGCCGCTCTCCCAGCTCGGTCGAGCAGCTCAAGCGACCGACGCTCGCTTGGGCGTCATTCGGGTCGCTCGAGCGGCAGAGCAGCCTCTCTGCCAGCTCGAGCAACCAGAGCTGCTCTGCCGAGCGAGCCGCCGTCGCCCAGATCTGCCGCAGATCTGGGCGAGCGACGCGCACTTGAGCCTCCACCGAGCTGTCGCCGAAGCCCTCGTCGACCGGAGAAGGAGGAGCACCAAAAACGTACCTGGATTCGGAAGCTTTAGCCGGTGTATCGGCGGAGTAAGGAGTTGCCGGAGAGTTGGCCGAGTGGGAGGCGCCGGAGAGAAGGGAGACACGCCGGAAAGTTGCCGGAGACAGCCGGTGCGTCGGCGTCGTTCTTCGCCGGAGAGTTGGCCGAGTGAGAAGTCGCCGGAGAAGGAGGACAAACGAAGGAGAGCACGAACGAACGAAGTGTTCCCGTATCGTTTTTTTGTTCTTTTCATTTTTGTTCCTTTCGGGCGTCCAAGAAGTGTTTCTCAAGGCCAGAAACAACAATTTGTTGTTTCTTTTTTTTGTTCCTATTTTGTTTCGGGAACAAAAAAACAAAAAAAGAACATAAACACAACTAAACGCGTTTCTATTCTTTTTTTGTTCTCGAGAACAAAATCCGTACAAAAGTGTTCCGGAAACGTTTCTAAGAAACGTTTCCATGCACACCCTAAGAGTCGTTCGACTTTAATTCTCTTTCTTCAAGATTAAGCATAAAAAGCGTTCTTAATTCCACTTTGCTAACTCAAACAAATGTAATCGAAGGGGGAAAAATAGTAAAAGTTACACTTCAATTAACTTTGCGAAGAAGTACACCTAAATATCAAAACTTGACACTAATAGACACTTAAATGCCAAAAGTTAGAAAAATAATACTTAAGTGCCACTTTTTTTGAAAATTGAGACATTTAAGTGCTACTTCCAATAGGTCTCGTCGAAATCTTACGTGGCAATTTTTTTTTTCTCACTTAGGTGGCTCACCAAAGACCTGACTTAGTAAAGAAATACAAAAATGACATCATTTTGGTATAGATTTGAATTTTGAAATACAAAATTAATTAAATTAAATTATTAAAAAAAAAAAAGAGAGGAGGAGGAAGAAGGTGGCTGAGGGCTGAGCCCTCATCGCCGCCATCTCCCCACCATCGCCAAGAATGGCCTACGACGACGATTGGGGGGGGGGGTCAGTCGAGGTTGCCAAGGGCTGACGGCGAGGGCTCGAGAGCCCCCGCCCAGATCTGGGGCAAGGGTCAAAGCCCTCGCCCAAATCCGACGAGGGTTGGCGGCCCTCAATTGACAAGGCCAAGGGCCGTCGTCCACTAGGGCGAGGGCTCGTAGGCCCTCATCGCCAGTCGACTGAGGTTGTCGACCCTTGGCCAATGGCCAACAACCCCAGCTAACCCTCTCCCCACCGTCATCGACCATTCCAAGTAATGGTGGGCAGGTGATGGTGACAAGAGCTCACCCCTCAACCACCTTCTTCTTCCCTTGGTTTTTTTTTAAAAAAATATTTTTTTATTTTAAAATGTTCTAAATAAATTTTAATTTAATTTAATTTAATAATTTTTATATTTATTTTTTACAACGTTAGAACAAAACGACGTCGTTTTTGTATTTATTTAGTCATGTCAGCATGCAAAATGATGTCGTTTTGCATTTATTTTGCCAAAAAATCGCTATGTCAGCATTTTAGCCTAATTTTCTTGTCGTTAGCACTTAAGTGATCAATTATGTTCCAATTTTGACACTTAAGTATCACTTTCCTAACTTTTGGCACTTAAATATTTTCCGTGGCAAATTTTGGCACTGCAGGTGTCCAACACTCATTTTCTTTGCTTTATCGCTTCCATAGCTTTACTTTTGAAATTGCAAGTTCCACGATCAATTTCACTTAAATGACCAACTCACCTTTCTTTGCGATAAAGCCCCAAAAATCACTAGCATCGACTGAATCTCTCAACCCAACTCCATCATTCTCCATTTCACTGGTCACCCTCCCATCGCCTTTTAGGCTTTTACCGTCCTTTTGCCATCTCTCTCTCTCTCTCTCTCTCGCCATGGTGACCTTGGTGAGGGCCTCTGCTGAGGTCACGGCAACAATGGGCAACCTCGATGAAGGGGCTAGTGACCTTGGTGAGGGCCTCTGCTGAGGTCACGGCAACAATGGGCAACCTCAATGAAGGGGTTTGTAGCCATCGCAAAGGCGATTATGTCATCATATGAGAGCGATAGAGAGAGTGTCGGAGAAAGTACAAGTTCTCTATCTTATATGTAGTATCCAAAAATGAAGTTTGCACATCTATCGAAATTAGACCGTGTGATACTGTGCTCTAGGGCTATGTTTGACAGTCGAATAAAATTCATAATAAGATAAAATTTATCATATCTTGTATTTGATATATGTTCAAGATAGAATAAAGTCAAATATAAATCGGATATAAATCGAATATAATTATTTCATGGGAAAAGTGGGAAAAAATGGATAAAATTTCAAATATTCATAATAGAAAAGTTATTTTTATCAAATAATAAAATTTTCAAATTAACAAAATTAAAATTGCATTTCAATGTAAATAATATTTGACTTCTAATATAAAATATTCAAAATAAAAAAGCAACAAATTAGTTATTTTAATTTAATTATATTTTATAATATAAATTCATTATATAAATATAAATATATATTTATCTTTATTACATATTTCAGGTGTTTTAGAGTTTTAGGTATATTAATCCAGTTTACTAATCGATACAATTTTATTAGAGAATGATGGAATGGGAAGAAAAAAATAAAATAAAAAATAGAAAAAGAAGCTACTTAAAGAAATCAAGGAAAATAAAATGAAAAAAAGAAAATAAAAATAAAGTAGACAAGAGTATCGCGTTGTAAAATGTTTGGTTCATTTATTCTATTATGCCATTGTATATCAAAGTAACCTATATGCTATAACGTAACGACACTATATTACAGACCTTCCTGCAAAACCTTCCCCCCTCCACATACGTTTAGGATCATCAACTTAGATTGAGACTAACCCAGCTGGATGGGAAGCAGCGTTCACACCCACCGCGTCAGCTTGGCTGAGATTTTGTCCGCAAGGTCCTCGACCAATTCAGCTTCAGTTTTATCCGAACTGTAAACACCAAAAGGCATGTCGGTCATTAGCGCTAGTCAACAGGAAGTAAACATCAAGAGGATCAAAATTTTTCTAATCAGTGCTCAAAGTTATTTCTGACAAAAGAAAAATAAAAGACAAAATGTCTAGGTTTCGAATCTCCATCACAATCTGGTACTGGCACGTGTCCATCTTCATCTTTTCTCTGCTGCATACGATAATTACAACACAATCCCCTCAAAAAGGATTTCATAAACATAGTACATATACTAACCTAAATCACAATCCATAGAACCCAGCTTAGCGTATGCACAGCAGTCATGTAATGATGTATGCATGCACGCTGTCTATGTTCTTGTATCTCTCCACACACGAACTAGTATTAATTCCTCACATGAAACTTAGGGGGTACATAATAACCAAAATTTCTGTTCCAGAAATAGTTTTTCTGTTTCAGACCTGTTTCTGAAATAGAAACCTGTTTAATAAACCTACTCAGTTTTTCTAATTCTGGAATAGATTTCTATTCCAGAAATTGATTTGGAAGAGAAATCAAAAGTAGAAATTTTCTATTTCTGATTTCTGGAAGAGAAATCAGAAATAATTTCTCCTACTAAATCCTAATTTCGGTGAGTCCTCCCTCATCTCCTCTATGTCTCTGCCTCCTCCTCCTCCTCCTCCACCTCCTCCTCCGCCTCTCCTCATTTTATTAAAAATAAAAATAAATAAAAATAAATATATTCATTTTATTCATTTAAAAATAAAAATAAATTATTTTTATTAAAAATAAATTTAATAAATTTATTTTTAAGGATATTTTTATTTTAAAATAAAATTATATTTTTATTTTATTCTTTATTTTTTTTGTTACTAAATCATTTTTATTTTTTATATTAAAGGTCGCGATCGTTACACCGTCCAAATGAAGAAATTTTGTGTCATTATCAAACGAATTTCTATTTTTAGAGTAGAAATTTTGTGTTGTTATCAAACGATTATTTTTACTTAGAAACTCTTCTAGAAATTTCTGTTCCAGAAACTATTTCTGGAACAGAATGGTTGTCATGCGCGCCCTTAAAGTTCAGGCATCATGTTCAACTCAAGCATTAACATGAGTATTCTCCTCAAGAACATAATCATAATTACCCCACTAATTACACGCTCCAGTAGAAAGCATTGTTCATCATAGGGGAAATAATTGAATCGCCTACTAATAGCCCAAGGTTACAAGGTATAACCATCATAATAGATGCTTCTATTACAAGCAATGAACTACCTGAAACTTCAAAATTTAGAGATGTGGAATAAGATCAACATGCATATCAATTTGATCAAAAGTTCACTTTTCTCAAGACCAGAAAATCTAATGACTTTCCTTTTTGTCTCTTTACCTTTGAACAACAAATGTAAAATTCTAAAGAAACATTTAATCCAACACGGATGCAGTATGGCTTGGATACCATCAATGAAAGTGAAATATGAATTACTCATAAGTACAAAAAGGAACAAATATACCTCCAACCATAGAAATTCCAAGAGTATGCTTTAGATGAAATTTCACTTGTAGAAGCACAAAAGCATAATCAACTCCTAATGTGGTGTTTTGGAGTCTTCAAGTCTATATCTTATAGAACTTCAGAAAAGTACTAGATTGATGGAGAATCACTGAATATATTGGCTTAGCGTAAGAACCAACATCCTCGTATTACTTGGATATAGATTAATGCTTTCTACCAACAAAGCACTATTTGAACATAAAGATTTTAATTATAACTAGATGGATAAGGGCTTATTTCAATAATCATCACATTAATTTGTATCACCGACTCAAATTAGCATGCGAGAGACAGTGGAGTGTGGCAAATGACCATATTATGTTGCCTCGTGCAGATATACCAATGCCCAAGTGAAGAGATTCCACATTTCCAATTATTAGTTCCACTGACCAGAACAGGCAGCCTTTCGAAGTAAGTTTTGTGTTCTCATGCACAAACTAAGTAACTTTCTACAGCAATTCTCAAAAAAAGTGTACTTAGAAGAAGACATCTTAGAAAGGAAAGGGTTTAGTACCGGGCACTAACAGAAAAGCCATTGATCATGCCCAGTTCTCGCAAAGCCTTTTTCCACCTCCGGACCTGGTGTGGCTTCTCCTGCTTGAAACCCTCTTCACCTTTGCCAATATTCTCCACAAAATGACTGGACTGCTCTCGCAGCTCTCTTGCATCGATGCCCCGCAAAATGGGAAATACGAACAGACCCTGCTTTTTTTGGCATTGGAGGATCTTCACCAGCTCATTAAGGCACCATGGTGAGGTATGGAAATTCTGAGAGACAACGACAACGGCAATATTTGACTGCTCGATCACTTTGTCAATCGCTGGCAGGATCTCTTCTCCTTCATCCAGTATATAATCAACAAATGTTCTTATCCCCCTCCGCTCAAGAGCACCCTTGAAATGGCTCACGAAATCGCGCGTGTCATCCTGTTTGTAACTGATGATTACATCAAAAATCCTAGGAGGATGCTGACCTGCACAATGGGGAATACATTGTTTGAGATCAGAATAGAGGTATGGAGGAGGTACTAAGAATTTGATAAAAAGGCTTATTGAAAAAACAGAAACTGTCCTAATCCTTGTATACGATAATAAAATTTTTTGTTCTTCATCCTCGGCCAAGTCCTGATCACATGCATATCACATATAATCCTAATTCAACAGACAGAAAAGAAATTGATAAGGAGGAAAATGACCCTTGCTCAGATTGCCATTCTTAATCGACTTAATAAAACAATTTTCTGCTGGAACCACGCAAAAGATGAGTTGGATGTCACTAGAACACATACCATGTTTTTATACAACACTTCATCAGAAATCTTCTCAAACAACCCTCAATCTCAACAATAACTGAAAAAGAGAGAAGAAATGGGGATTCATAACAATAATTGGTTAACCAATTGATTTTCACCATGCACCTATTGGACTCGTCGCTAGAAACACCTTCATGAGTTCATTAAGAGTTACTTGGAGAACAAGCCTGACCCAAAGCCAGATGATTTCCAACTCTTTTTGCAGGGTCACAAAGGGTAACTTTCGGTAAAAATATGTTCCACGATAACTTTCCAAAATAAACTTTTGGCTTTTGTTCATAATGTTGAGACTACAGTATTCATCGAATCCATTGATGATCATCCCCTTGATAGCTTTTTCAAAAATACTTTTCATGAAAAACTAAACGTAAATAAGTTTAAGAAGTTAACCATGCAATTGATTGTGCCAGCAATGATGGAAATGATGACAGTGCTTGCTTATGCCACGATATCTACATGCAAAACTGAATACATCAACTGATTTCTCATCTTGGCAAGGAAGGGGGAAAATATTAAAACTGATTTTCTTTCAAGTTACTACATCTAGCCAAAGTGTTGTATGTCAATGTAAGTGTTTCAAGTCAGAAGGCAAGACGGAAACTTGCAAATTACCATGAATCCCAATGATGGATTTGAACTTCTCAGTTGCAGACTTCATAATTTGTTTAAATCTTGGGAATAAAGCAGTAGTGGAAGATGATTGTGTAACAACCTATTCAGTAAAAACTGCAGCATCATAAAATGATCTCAAAAAACAAATGAAGGGAAACGAAAATATAAATCAGGAGTACTGTAACCATTCTACAATTGCCTGGGATGATTGCACATGCACATCACTATCTCTACACTACTAGGATCTTTAGTATGATCAATATGATGTGATGTTACTGAGCAATTTCAACCTAAAAGGTAGCATTATTTAAAGAAAATTTAACTTGCTATCATCAGGAATGGATGGCACTACATGAGAGTAACACATGGTATGGGAAATTGCAACAGCAGTATCATGGATTTAACTTCTCTGATTAGGAAATAATCTAATAACATTAGCGATTTCACAATCTTCCAGTTACTCTCAAGCTGGTTAGGAGAGGAAATGAGTTGGGCAGGAAAACTTTTATGACTTGACCTGCATCTTGGAGTGGAAAAGGAAAATGTTCGCATAAGTGCTTCTACTGTTGTGTAGCTTGCCTCTGGTTGGTAGACTTGATGGTTCAGTCATTTCAAATTTACCATCCTATGCCAGAATTGCAACAAAATGCCTTGTTGTCTATTGTTGCTATGATTTCAACTCATCCAAGTAGATAATTGGCCAACTCATGCAGAGGCTGAGCATTGTGTTTCCTTCTTCAATGTTTCAAACTTATTTAAGCTTGGATGATGAGGAAGAGATTGATCCTATCACCACCGAAGGTACTATACCACAAGAAGGGGGAAAATCTTTTGGAGTCTAAGAAAGAGATATTATTTGGTTCCTAGAGTGATTATATATGATGATCTTATGCTATAGACATAAAGTGGTTCACACACAAGCATGTGTCATTTGAAACAAACCCAATGAAACAACATGAGATTCTAATATATATTAAGGAATTTTCCAACTGATAGTAAGTTAATAAAATTGAGTACATCTCCAGTAATAAAAGGAGTATACTAAACATAACATGATGGTAATAAAGAGCACATAACTCAGCGATGCACAGAATGATTGACCTCATATCTGTGAGCAAAAACATTTCATCCCAAGCGATAACCAGCCTGGAAAATCAAAAGCATTACCAACTGCTTTTGCCATTTACTATCGTAGAAGAAAACCAAAGTAGCTAATGATATTCTAGGAAATTGATCGACATATTAATTAGCTAGTTGCACTAGTTTGAACTAGTTGGTGGCAAGAGTTAATCAAAAAGTGGCACAACAATCTCTTAAGCACAATTGCTCAGCCTTACATACTGCAGCACTCTGCACAAAAATGCTCAAAAGTTCAACTGAGGTTCAACAAGAAAGCAACCACGTCATGTCACATAGAGATAAGTCATCAGCCCAAAAACCAACAACAATGAAAAATTTGCAGCAAAGAGACACAAAGGATGATCATTGAAACTGTTAACAAGAAAGAATAAACTCAAATGAAGTTCTTACCACCTTGCCTTCTTTCATCAATATAGGAAGTAGGCCAAATTTCCCAGTGTTACGAACAGTCGTTGTTGTATTTCTTTTGATAGGAACAACTTTTAGTTGCCACGAAGACCGATAAGCACAACAAAATCTGGGTTTCCTAGGCTTAACACAGTAAGCTGGTTTAAGAGCTGCTGATGCCATACCCAAAGTTCTGGAAATGCTGATTCCTCCACTTCAATCCTATTAATGAATTAATAAAAGAAGAAACAAGTAAAACACTTAACATGGGAAAGGCAGGGGCTATGTCCACTAAAGCAATGATTTTGGCCATGATATGAGACGAATGGACCTGGGCAAGTCCTTAAAAGGCTCTAGGGAGAACAAACAGGGGGAAGAACCCCCAAGGGTGCGACTCCCCAATGTCACCTCCCGTATTCCCACCTCACCGGGAAGAAAAAACTGATAGGGAATTTTGGGGGCAGGGTGTGCGAGCCATTGCACGTTAAAAAGGATTAGCATCTAAGCAGGGCGCCGGGTTGCCGGACTACCACCGGTAAAACCCTGTCGGAGCTTCAGCTCCTGCTGATTGGCTTGTGTCTGGCAAATTTGTGATGTAATTCACACCATCTTAACATGGGAAAGGACGAGCCGACACGGGTCGCTCAGACTGGGTATCAGCCGTCGACTAGGCAAATGAAACGGTTTACACAGAACACTCTGGAATTCAAATTCATCCCACCATTCTCCGACCAGCCGAAGACGAACTGGCAAATGAAACGGTTTACACACAACACTCGCCGACACGGGTCGCTTAGACTGGGTATCAGCCATCGACTCGGCAGCAAGGTTACGAGAGAACGCGCCGGAAAGGGTAAAAAGAAAAGGGGCCGTCGCCGGCGAGTTGCCGTTACCTGCGAAGGAGATGGTGACCGGGCGTCGTGCTCGACGGAGATGACGGCAGTTCCTCGGAAGCGGAAGAAGTCGAAGGGAACAATGATTTCAGCCGTAAAGTCTCGAATGCTGCCTCCCATCCGGTCGCCATGGCTAGAGTCGGAAGCACACGATGAGATAAGAAGTTTTAAGAGAGACGGACAATTGGAATTCTCAGCGCCGCGCCTTTTCTTCTGCGTGTTTTTGGATAAGAGATGACGTTAATTTTCCCTGTGCGATTTCATCAACTCGGCCCTTGGGTCCGGTCCTACCGAATATGGACTACAAATGGATTTCTCAATCTGGGATACGGATACGAAAAGCCCATGTCGATCAAATTAAACCCAACACAAAAGCTTGGCCTAAACCTATTTAAACTAGGGTAAGCCCAATTATTCTTTTATTTCTCTTTTTCCTCTCTTCCCTTATTTCTATTATCCATTTCTCATTCCTTTTCCTCCATCCATGGTCTTCCTCCCATCCTCTCTCCTTTTACTAAAGCCCACCGAACCAACTCTCTTCCTAGTAATTGGGTTTCATTTCCTCCTTAGCCTCTAACGCTCACGTTTCTCCCAATTTTTGTTCTTTTGCTCCCCGAAACAAAAAAAGAACATGTTTTGTAAAACATTTATTCCCAGCAATAATTTCTCTAATTTTTTGTTCCTGAGAACAGTTTTGAGAAGTAAAAAAAAAATTGCTTCTTGTTCTCGGGAACCATTTCTAGAAATAAGCTGATTTTCTTTTTTATTTTTCTTTTATTTCTTTTTCTTGCTGCGGCCACCATCAACCGCCCGGAGCCACCGCCCACCGCCACCGCCACCGCCGCGCCGGGTCGCTTGTCGGAGGTCGTCGTCGCCGGTCGCTGGTCGCCACGCGCCCGCCGCTACACACGACCGGCCGCCAACCGTCACCGTCGACCGCCGCCGGAAGCCCATCGGCCGCCCCCTCCTGCGGCCGCCCGACCGCCTCCGACGGTGGCGATCTGTAAGCAAGAATGAAAAATGAATAAATATAAAAAAAGAAATCGTTGCGTTACCAAACATATTTCTATTCTTTTTCTATTCCAAGAGTAGAAATTTTGTGTAGTTATTCTTTTACTTAGAAATTGTTCCCCGGAATAGAAATAAAAAAGAACTATTTCTAAAAAAAAACTCTTCCCCGAAACAGAAGCGTTGTCATGTGCAGTCTAATTTTAATCCTATGTTTAGACTTTCCAGCTAATGATGCCCTTTTTGTGGGCTAGCAATGAAATCATTATCTTTTCGGCAAAAAAAGTAAAATAAAATAAAATAGCTCTTAACACCTGGTTCCAGAACAGCAAAGCTTTAGCAGGGACATATCCATTTACTGAACATCTCTCGACATTCATTCATTCCTCAAAAGTATACTGCGATTTGCTTATCATCAAGCCGCCATGAAGATCATTAGCTACTACCATCAATTGCAGACTTCGATCATTCTCCAATTATTGAACAACTCAATCGCCTACTATTGGATCGCCACGGATATAGTCGATGGATGGTTAGGGGGACAAACTGATGCAAACACCTCAAGGAACCCACGCTCCTGAGATTGAGACAAGTCCTTGCCTCGCCATCGTCCGCCAACAAACATCACGGGGATACGTATAGGAACACGTAGAACAGAACACAAGGAAAATCGGTGTTGCTTCCGATCTTATATCCGAATCTCAGGAAACAAGACAGACTTGGATCAATCGAAATTGCCAATCGTTATTTGAAATATGTTAATTTGATCGTTGTTTTCCAATTTCAAATTCCATCTTCACAAGGGTATTTAACCAAAGTTGTCCCATGCGAATTTTTTCATTTAGCTACGCATTGATATGCTGAGCACTTGGTTAACTAAACTAAAGTTTACACATGCTATAGTTAAAGTCTAGTTAACTATGCTTAAAAAGCATATAGATAGAGGAAAAAGAAGCCAATGAGTCAATCAAGTGATTAAGAGCTTAGAGTGGAATCTAGTAAATCCCATATTCAAATCATAGTTTCTCTCATTTAGAGTACCCTTCGAGGCTTAAACCACCTTCATTGTCTACTGAGTAGACTTAGGGGATGCATATGAACAAAACGGTTTGTGTATATCAATGGAGATCAGTCAAGTTGGAAGGTTTCGACATCTCGTTATTATATTTCGTCAAATGATGGATGAGAAATAGAAAAATGAACAATTTTCATGTTTGGTCTAATAAGGTTTTTACCTTTTTAAGTGCACTTGTGTCAATCCTATAACTCGTAAATGGAAGTTAAACAAAATGAACATCCATTTTTAGAAATTTAACATTCTTACATTTATCTTGCTAAAGGGGTTTCTATGGCTTTGTTCACCAAAAATGGGTTATCGACAAAATATCTTCCACCAAAGGCTTGATCTTTGATTTTTAGAAAGAATCAGGTTTTGTGGCGATTCAGACAAGAAATTATTTGCATACCAAGAACTGCTAACGAGAACTAGATGAACTAAAAACAAATTAAAAAGATAATGAGAGAACAATAAATTGATAGACTAAATTTTGGTGAGTGTTTCCGCCACAGAGCCTTTATAATTGATGCTTCCCGGACTTATATAGCCTTGTATAAAATATAACTGTCATTGTGCGGTTATCTTTTGAGTTACAACTTGTAACTGCTCTCAAGATTCTCGCCTTCAACGATTACTCTCAACTACATGTCCTTAGTTATAAGTGTTTATAATCTTCAGGGTATTTTCTAGATTGACTTTTCTCCACTTTTTTTCTTACTACTGTAGTAGACCATTTATCATCCATCAAAAACCATCCCGATTTGCTACTCTTCATCAATGACCATAAGCCACGAGGCATCGATCTTACATTGGCTACTGATCAATTTGTGATCGTGTTACCTTATTGCTCCATCGACAAGTTAACGTCGACACTTCACCGATCCATCAGACTTGAGTTATTTTTTGAAGTAAATGTATGCCCCTTTTAAAAGAATTAAAAAGGCATTTAATTTTTTTGAGTATACCGGAATATATGAAGTCACCCCATTGAAGTTAGAGCAAAACGCCGGTTGCGCTGCTCCATTATTTTATTTTCGCCTATCGCGGTTGAACACGTGGCACAATCAATGGGATTTGCACATCACCTCTGTCATTTATCTGCCTGCGGAACTGATACTCAGGATTTACCCCCCCTAGTCCTTTTAATATGGTCATACGTTGAGCCCAAGATTGCATTCTTATTTCCGACACCTTTCCTCCATCGTCGACCTTTCGTCACCTTCCTCTGAACTGGATATCTACTTCATCCGTTGAAGTCATGGCGTTGCCTAAGAATCAATGTCCCACGTAGTCACCTTCAATATCAACTGCTTCGAGAAAGAAGCAACAATTTTCTTCTCCCGCTGCTTGATGATCACGAATCCGCCCTTGAACGTGTAATCTCGGGTCCTTGCTTCGTCAAGCCTCGAATTCCTCCTTCCCTCTAGGGATGCTTTCCTCAACATAAGGAATAGAAACTCCCAATCCGAAGTAAGCATATCATTGAATTGGTGTGTTTTTCCTTCTTTTGATCCCACATTCTACCAATGGTATTTAAGGATAAGATCTCAAAAGGAATTCGTTTGGCAATCTGCCAAGATTGACAAGGCTCTCCAAATTTTGTTGTTTTGATTAGAACCTGGATCTGGATCTTCTAAATGGTTTTACAAGTTTCTAGTACCCATCCACTAATTGTTTCTTTCTTTGCTCTGGGCCTATGTTGATTACCCTTCTTAAATTGTATGCTATTACTAGGCTTAGTCCCCAAGGAGAGAATACAAGTGCTGCTGAATCAGCCAAATGCCCCTTTTTCGATCGTGTCGATGACTTTTCCTATGGTTCTTTCTTGAATCGCTATTGCAACAGGTTAGCGCAAAGTCACCCAAATAAAACACACCACATTACACTTGTTCTGGCTATTGAAATATGTTTGCTTCCATCCAGCGCTAAAAATTTTAAAGGATTTAGCAAAACAATGGGCAAAACTTTATTTTCCTCCTATGTTTTATAGTATCAAACATGTCACACTCCGAACCTCGAGCGCACCAACATCCCACCATGGTCATGCAAATGCGACATTCCCAGATAGTGTCGCCGACCCCATTAATTTATTATTGCACAAGCGGAACGCATTATAAAACCCCTGACAATGAACCACGGGATAGTAAAGCAGGAAGCAAAATCACAACATAACACTTTCATAATTCAACAGAATTACAAACAACGGTCTACGGCCAAAAGTCTACAAAAGACCGGCTCTTAAAAATGAACTGCCCTACGACCTACAAGTCGGACACGTTCTCCAACCCTTATGACTTCACCTCTGCAACTTCTCAAGGCCAACTAAAGTTATCTGCCCGCTCCGTCCACCAAGGACCTGAAATTTTAATCCCCAAACCGGGATGAGACAATGTCTCAGCAAGTTCAACCCCTAAACCCCTATTAGAAAGAAAATTCGCCCTGGGTGGTCAAGCCACATCACACAGAGGACTTACCTCGTCTTAATTCATTCTTGCATATTAACACAATTTAAATCACACAATCTCAGGTAGTAATAATAATTCAAACAATTAGAACGCCATCACTTTCATATAAATCACAATTTCACTTAGCACACATTCCAATTATTATTCACTACCACACAAGGACATAGCCTACTCGCAATTATGCTATCTACTGACATTAATACCAGGCATCGTCTCCCCCCATGGAGCGTGGCTTCGCCATTACGTCGACGGCATTCCCGAAGGAGCATCATCTCCCCCCTTGGAGCACGGCTTCATCACTACGTCGACAGCATTCTTGAAGGAGTACCGATCTAGTCGGCCCAATCTCTACTACGACCGGCATCCACTACATGGGCATCCCGTATAGGGGCAAGTCTGGCTCAACAGCCCAGGACGATTCCTCTTAATTATCACACAGCCAAATCATACTCGGCCCCAGGACACTTTGCATTTCACTCAATGCTTCCACTTAAAATAGTGATCCTGGCCATTTTTCTTCATATTAAAAATATTCCAGAAATTACACGTGTGTGGGAACACACTAATTTCGAATTAAAAAGCCAATATCTCACTTTTTAAACCCCACTATTTAATATAATCATTAAAATCCAATTCTTGCATCAAAACCCGACACTTGGGTTTTTATGAATAAAATCCCTATTTATCATAATCAACACCCAATTTGCCACATCCATTCATCAAATTCAAATCTTAAATGCACAGCAGTGATCAGCACGAAATTTTGAAAAAATAAGGCCCCAAAATAAATTTCGGAATTTATTAAATAATTAAATTTATTCCGAAAATTAATTAAATAATAATATCCATATTTTTCACATTTCACACTCAACTTATAATATCCAATCATCAATTTCAAAATCTAATCTGCACAGCAGCGACCGTCATGAAATTTTGAGAATTTAAGGTCTTGACAAAATTTTCGAATTTAATAAATAATTAAATTTATTCCGAAAATAATTAAATAATAATATTTTAATAATTTCGAGAAATTTAAATAAATCAAAAGTAAATTACTTTATGTCACATCAAGGCTTATATTAAAATAAACCTACTCAACTTTAAACTAAACACACTTTAGCTTAATTAAACACCATAAGCTAATCCTAAACCAAATAAACTAATCTAACCACCTAAACTTACTTAACTTAGACTACTCACACTTAGGGCTTCATTAACCGTCTAATCAAGATTTAGTGAGCTAAACTCATTGGATTAGCGAGCCGAGCGGACCAAAACGACGAGATCAATGCAAGGATCGACTTTCCTCAAAGCGGTCCAAGCATCCGAGGTCGAGAAGCTAGCCAAAACGGGCCAAAATCAGGCTGCCATACCCATTTTTCCAGCTGTTGTCCACTGCGGTTTAAGGCCAAGTAAGGGTAGATCCAGCGCTTGGATGAGATGGAGAAGGACTGGGGAAGGTTGAGGGGCCGAACCGAAACTAGGCGAGGCCCGAACGATGGCCGGAGGTGGCCGAACGGCTTCGGCACGAGCTAATGTAGCAGCTGCAACGCGAGCTGAGGCGGAGTGGAGAGGCGAGTGGACCGGCGAGTGGCACGCAGGCGACGCGGGGCAGACACGCGGTGGCGGCGGCAGCAACGGCGACGACGACGTGCGAGCAAGAGCGGACGGCCATGGCTGCACTAGCTTCTCCTCTGCATTTTTCTGGTCTTCGCACCATGGAGATGGAGGAGAGAACCAACGAAAGGGAGAGAGGAAGGAGAGAGAAGGAGAAGGACCACTTCCTTTTCTTTTTCTTTTTTCTTTAATCCAACAAAAATGGCCCACCATGACATCATCCCATGTCATCTTCTACTCACTCAAATCCTCCACAACTTCTCCAATGGTTGCACTTTCATTTTTCGCCGAGGTCCAATTCTTGTACATCCAATTTCTTCAATTTTGTATTCAATTCTCTTCTAATTGAGTCCAATTAAAGTCCATAAAATTAATCTAATGTCACCACACTTCAATTCACATCTTCACTTGTTCGTAAAACCAACTTAAATCCTAAAAGCACTACCAAAGGTGGGCCTACTAATTTCTCGAGCCAAATTAGCCATTCTCTGATTATTTTGCTGAAAAACTCGGTTGTGTGAAAAATCTTTCAAAGATTAGTCAATGTTCCTAAAATGATTTGTGACACACCCAGACTTCTAATTTCTGAATTCGATCTCAATTCCACGGTTAATTTCACTTTGGCACGATACTAGTGCAACTCAACCTACTGGATAGCCTTTAGAAATTTTCATGCATTTGACCTGTGGTTGATTATCTCAAGCCACAATGTACATCTTTGAAACATTGGCGACTTTCAGTTGTCGAGGTAACCTCAATGTTTCAAATACGAACACAGGGTACCCAATCGACAGAAAAGTCGGTCCAGTGCCAATCGACAAGAATTATGTGATCTAGTAGAATCACCCACACCTGATCACATACCTCTGTCGAGTCGACCTATCTCGAATCTCTAACCGATTTTTAATTATGCCGTAATGACCCTTGCAGATTAGCTTGGTCGAAAGATCGCTTCTTAGTCAAATTCTCGAGTCTGATGCATTAGAATTTCTTAACGGCTTCACCTGATAGACTAGTTCTTACATGAGTGGCCGACTCAAGGAAAAGAACTATATGCATGCCAACGAAATGCCCATCTCAATTTATTGAAAATAGAATCGGAAAATTGGGATGTCACAAAACATACTCTGCCCTACTCTAGGACTATCGATACTGTGCCTTACATTCTAGACACCAGAGAATGCAGGCTATTGGTTAAGAGCTCACACCCATCCCTATTGGTGTTTCCTCTTTTCAACACTTCCTTGGGTGGTTATGTGGATGTATCCTTGACATAGCTGAATTTTGCGCTCTTCGTCAACTTGAATTTGCTGATAATGTCTTTGACTTTGAGGCCCACAAGGGCTTAGGGGCTAGGCCTTCTGCCTGAGCCCCATTTCCCTCTTTTCTTCTTTTCCCTCACGAGGGCTGGGCCCAATCCATTTTTCCATTTTTTTTCGCGGTCCGGTCCTCTCCTCTTCTTCTTCCTCCTTCCTTCCTCGTGCTACACACCACGCTCGCTGAAGACTAGACGTGCGCAAGACAACCTACGGCAGAGAGAGGAGGGTAGACCGGCGACGAAGGGGACGTCTCACCAGCGCCATAAATGCTGCCAAACGGAGCAGTGCGAGATCCGGCAAGAAACCGGACGGAGGGGACGTCTTGGCGGACGCCCGAGGGAGGCCGGTCGGCGCACCAAGGACCAACGGTCGAGATGCCCCCGTCTCTAGCCTATGAAAAGGGCCTTCTAGAGCTCGATGAAGAAAGAGAGAGATCTGTGAGACGTTGAAAAGAGAGGGGGACATCAAGTGAGATTTGAGAGCTGCGAGTAAGGGCAGAGTGTGAGGGAGAGAGCCGCTGTCGGCGACCACGCTTGAACCATAGCCAACGACCCACCCCCACTACTCTGTTGCATCAAAATCACGGTAGATTTCGTCCCCCTTTGTTCTCGACTTTTCCGATTTGGGAGATCTGAGAGCTACGTTTGTTGGTGGCCAGAGGGGGGTGACTCATGACCGTTGTTGATATGGCCGCCCGAGGAACGACGGTGTGAACGAGGGTTGAGGGTGTTGGCTAGAGGCGCGGTCAGTAGCTACCCGTTGTGGCTGTTCGCGGGGAAGCGGCTTTGTAGATTGGGAATTTGGTGGCCTCGTCTAGAGTTGCGGCGACCGGTGATGATGGTCCAACATATTGGCCAACGGTGGAGCCTTAATGAACGAGTTTATATCGATTGACCGTAAAACATAATGTTCACGGCTCGAGTTTTGGTATTGCTCGAATTAGTAGGCAAATCTTTGGGCGTTCGGTGTGCGCTTGAACGAGAAGACATTTAGGGCCTGTTTGGTAACCATCCCAACAGTGCCAGATTCTGATTTTATGTTCCCAAAATCAGTTTGGGATGAGAATCGCGTTTGGTAAAAATTTGGTTCTCAGAATCAGTTTGGGATGAGAATTAAAAATAATAAAAAAAAAAGTTGATTCTTGTTCCAAGAACAAAATTAAGAATCAAAACTTTTCTTCTTCTTCATCAACCGTCATCCTGCGACCATCGCTCGTCGTCACCCACCACCGCCGCCGGTTGCTGCCGCCATCTACCACTGTCACCGATAGCCAGCGACCAGTTCGACGAGCTCGCCAAAGGCTTACCAAGCTAGGGCGAGGTCCAACGAGCTCGCCGAAGGCAAGCCAAGCCACCGACGAGGCTCGCCCAACCCCACCAGTGGCCAGACGAGCCTCACCCAGCTGCTGGCGAGGCTGAGTCGACGAGGGCCGACCTCGCCAAAGGCCGGCAGCTGGCTTAAAGAAGAATTAGAATAGGAGAAAAAAGAAAGAAAAAAAGGAAAAAAAAGGAAAAAAATCATAAAAATTATTTAAAAATTAAAATAAATTGATTTGGATTAGAATCAATAAACACGGTATCAAACGCAATTTTATTCTAGAATCAGAAATTTTCTACAATTATCAAACGCGTTCTTTTACTCAGAATCAGTTCCCGAGAATAGAATAAAAAATAATCATTTCTGATTAGAATTTGTTTTCGAACGTAATCATTACCAAATGCACCTTTAGGAGCAATAATTGGATAAGAAAGGGAGAGAAATCAGTGGGAGCATCCGAGGAGAGAGAGATGAAAAAAAAGGGTCAAAAAGTCCGAAGGGTATAAATACAAAATAAGGAAAAGACAAAATGTGTTTGTTAGTTGATCAAGTGATATAATTAAATCATCGATATTAATTTCTCTCATTACATGGGAATAAAGTATTTTTCCCAACATTTTATTTGATTTCTAATTGACCCGTCATAAATCAATTCACTATTGTGGGTCACCACAATAAAATGAAAAGATGTAAACTAATAAATGAAAATGAAAAATTTAAACTAATAAGATGGGTTTGGGAGAGTTCCAACGAAGTCCCCCTTTCAAGGACAAGGCACTGCGACAGTTGGGTAGGAACGTCTACACCTAACAATTGATCTTGGCTAAGATTTTGTCCGCAAGGTCCTCGATGACTTCGGCCTCAGTTTTTTCCAAACTGTAAACACCAAAAGACGTCCGGTCATTCGTGCTAGTCAACGGGAAGTAAATATCAAGAGGATAAAAAAATTTCTAATCAGTGCGCAAAGTTAATTCGGACAAGAAAAAGGACAAAATGTCAAGGTTTCGAATCTTTTTATAACCTCTTCACCAATCTAGTACTGGCACAAGTCCATCTTCATCTTTTCTTTGCCGCACATGATGATAATAACACAATCCCCTCAAATATATCGTCTCTCTCTGGCATTAATTGCCTCACATGAAACTTAAAGTTCAGGCATCATATTCAACTCAAGCATCGATATTACTATTCTCCACGAGAACATAATCATAATTACCCCACTAATCACACGCTCCAATAGAAAACATTGTTCATCATAAGAGAAATAATTAAACCGCCTACTAATAGCCCAAGGTTGCAAGGTAAAGCGATGAACTACACGAAACTTCAAGGATCATAGATGTGGAATAAGATCAACATGCATATTAATTTGATCAAAAGTTTACTTTTCTCAAGACCAGCAAGTCTAATGACTATCCATTTTGTCTCTATACCTTTGAACAACAAATGTAAAATTCTAAAGTATGGTTTGGATACCATCAATGAAAGCGAAATAGTAATTACTCATAAGTACGTAACAGAACAAATATACCTCCAACCATACATTTCCAAGAGAATATGCTTTAGATGAAGCAACCATAAGTCCGCTTCATTGACATTTTAACTCGTAGAAGCACGAAAACATAATCAACTCCTAATGTGGTATTTTGGTATCTTCAAGTCTATGTCTTACAGAACTTTAGAAAAGTATTAGATTGATGGAGAATTACTCAATATATTGGCTTAGAGTAAGAACAAACATCCTAGTTTTATTTGGATATAGATTATTGCTTTCTACCAACAGAGCACTATTTGAACATAAAGATTTTAATTATAACTAGATGGATGAGGGCTTAATTCAATAATCATCACATTACTTTGTATCACCAACTCAAATTAGTATGCTAGAGATAGTAGAGCACGGCAAATGACCATATTACGTTGCCTCATGCAGGTATATACCAACGCCCAAGTGAAGAGATTCCACATTTCCAATTATTAGTTCCTAATGATCAGAGTAGGCAACCTTTCAAAGTAAGTTTTTTGTTCTCGTGCATAAATTAACTTTCTTCAGCAATTCTTAAGAAAAGCATACCTTTGGAAGAAGACAGAGCTTAGAAAGGAAAGGGTTTAGTACCGGGCACTAACAGTAAAGCCATTGATCATGCCCAGTGCTCGCAAAGCTTTTTTCCACCTGCGGACCAGGCATGGCTTCTCCTGCTTGAAACCCTCTTCGCCTTGGCCAATATTCTCCACAAAAGAACTGCACTGCTCTCGCAGCTCTTTTGCATCTATGCCCCAGAAAATGGGAAATACAATCAGACCCCGCTTTTTTTGGCTTCTAAGGATCTTCGCCAGCTCATTAAGGCACCACGGTGAGGAATGGAAATTCTGAGAGACAACCACAACGGCAATATTTGACTGCTTGATCACTTCTTCAATCACTAGCAGGATCTCCTGTCCTTCATCCAGTGTATAATCAACAAATGTTCTTATCCCCCTCCGCTCAAGAGCAGCCTTGAGATGGCTCACGAAATCACGAGTGTCGTCCCGTTTGTAAATAATGATTACATCAAAATTCCTAGGAGGACACTGACCTGCCCAATGGGGAATGCATTATTTGAGATCAGAAGAGAGGTATGGATGAGGTACTAAGGATGTGATAAAAAGGCCTATCGAAAAACAGAAACTGAGTTAATCCTTGTACTCCTGTAAAATCCAAGATAAGATAATACAAAAAATTTTGTTTTTGATCCTCAGCCAGGTCCCAATCACATGCATTTCATGTTCAAACATATCGTAATCCAACAAACCTAACAGAAATTGATAAGAAGGAAAAAAGCCCTCGCTCGAATTGACAAACTCGATTGACTAATAAAACAATTTTCCATTCAAACCACCCAAAAAATGAGTTCAATGTTCATCAGAACAAATCCCATATCATTGCACCTCATTAAAAATCTTCTCGACCAAGACTCAATCTCGCTCCAACAACTATGCTGAGTTGTCTCCCTCCCTCCCTCCCTCCCTCCCTCCCTCCCTCCCTCTCTCTAAAATTCAAATTCTCTGCAAATTGTGCCGATACAAATGCCTTAGTAGGTTCAATGTTCACTAAGGATCAACTTGGAGCACATTTCAAAGACTTTTTATGTTTTGTAATTGTTTTTGGGGTTAACTTGGAGGAAATGACAATCTAAGCCAGATGCAAAGAGAGAAGAAATAGAGGTTCAGAACAATAATTGGATGACCAATTATTTTTCTATCATGCAACACCGATTGACTTGTTGATAATGTTAAGCATGATAAAGCACATCATATATGTTGGGCCCAAAAGGTTATAGGAGTGAAATATTCCAACCAATTCAATGGTTTCTCACAAGTCCAACCTGCATACAACTGAACAAGCTATTGGTGGCAGTCACATGAAACGCTTATGGTCTTGCTTGCCTGTTTGTCTTCTTGCTACTCCATGATATTTCATTTGTACGGACAACCTAAACTCTACTAGCCCAAACACATAGCCAAATTTTTCTCTCTTTTTGTAGGGTCACATTATGAAATAAATTTCCAAAATAACCTTTTTCACTTTTGCTCATAATGTTGACACTATAGTATTCATACAATCCATTAGCGATCATCTGCTTGATATTATTAATATAAAACAAAATATTAATTATTCAAGAACTTAACCATGCAATCGAGTTTGTGCCAGTAATGATGGGCATGATGACAGTGCTTACTTATGCCATGACATCTACATGCAAAACTGAATACATAAGGAAATGGAAAAATATTAAAACTGATTTTCTTTCAAGTTACTACATCTAACCAAATTGTTGTACATCAGTGTAAGTGTTTCAAGTCAGAAGGCAAGAGGGAAATTTGCAAATTACCAGAAATCCCAGCGTCATTTATGATGGATTTGAACTTCTCAATGCCAAGCTTCAGAATTTGGTATAGTAAGAATAAAGCTATAGCGGAAGATAATTGCAAAACAACCTATTCAGTAAAAACTGCAGCATCAGAATATGATCTCAAAAACGAATGAAGGGAAATGAGAATATAAAACAAGAGTACTGTAACCATTCTACAATTTCCTAGGATATACATCTCTATCTCCCCACTACTGGGATCTTTAGTATAAAATGGGAGAACTAAATTTGAGAAGATCAATATGATGTAATGTCACTGAGTGATTTCAATGTAAAAGGTAGCACTATGTGAAGGAAATTTGACTTGCTATCATCAGGAACGGATGGCACTACACGAGAGTAAAAATAGTATGGGAAATTTCAACAGCAGTATTACAAATTCAATTTCTCTGATGAGGAAATGATGCTAGGTTAGTAAATATAATCTTACTAGAATCAGACATACCAGACCTTGAACTGTCTATTAGTAGGAGAATAGGATCGGGCAATGAGAATCAGTCTCTTCAAGTATGACAGAAAGCACAAATTAACTTCCAGTTTTACCTCCTTCGACATAAATTTAATTGCAAAAAATTTAGTACCCCTTCCCAAGGAGTGAGTGCCTGCAGCCTGGAAACGAAGATCTACTAGAGAAAGTAACAAAACGTCAAATAAAGAAACTGTAAGATATTAAAATATCTGACCTGGATTACTTGATCATTTGCCAGAGGATCAGAACATGGAAAACCCAGATCAAATATTGCTGAACCCCATGAGCCAAGCACCTTCGAGGCTTGTGCCATGGTTGAAAAGTCAGATTTACCAGTGTAGATACGACCTAAAACCACCTTCACAAAAACCGAAAGAACGCATTTGCATGCAAAGAGCATCCCTCCTATATTAAAATAATGCCCCCTAGATCCCCACCACATTCAGACTAAAACGCCATCTTTTTAGAAAGAAACTGTCGAAGGGTGCCCCCTGGGACTTGCTGAGTTCAGATAATATGATTTGGAAACTACAAAAGATGAAGTTTACAATTTAATGTTCTGGTGATATATGAGATTGGTGTGACTCTACTCATTCTGTACTCGAAATGCAAAAAAATTTCCAGGCAAATGAAGTACATATTTGTAGATAACAAAAGAAAGTAAGACACAAAAACTAAAGAATTAGTCCTCACAATCTGATGGTAAGTTAATAAAATTAAGTACATTATTCGGCAATAAAAGGAGTATGCTAAACATAACTTGTCGTGTATTAAAGAGCACATAACTCAGTGAGGCACAGAATGATGACCTCATAGCAATGACCAGCCTGGAAAATCAAAAGCATTACCAACTGCTTTTCCCATTTACCATCATAGAAGAAAACCAAAGTAGCTAATGATATCTCGGAAATAGATCGAAATGTTAATTAAGCCAGTCGCACTAGTTTGAACTAGTTGCAGCGAGAGTTAGTCTAAAAGTGGCACAACAATCTCTTAAATACAAGTGCTCAACCTTACTTACTCCAACACTCTGCAACAAAATGCTAAAAATTTCAACTGAGATTCAACAAGAAAGCAACCCCGTCATGTCACATCAAGATGACCCATTAGCCAAAAAGCCGACAAACAATGAAAAATCTGCAGCAACCAGTCACAAAGGATAATCATTGAAACTGTTAACAAGAAAGAAGAAACTCAAATGAAGTTCCTACCTTGCCTTCTTTCCTCAATTTAGGAAGTGCCTCAGAGATATCTCTTGTCGATACAATGCTATTAACAGTCATTGTTGTATTTCTTTTGGTAGAAGCAACTGCTACTGGCCACGGAGACCGAACAGCGCAACAAGATCTGGATTTGCTAAGCTGAACATGGCAAAGTAATTTAAGAGTTGATGCCATACCCTTTTTGGATATGCTGATTTGTCCACTTCAATCCTATTAATGAATTAGTAAAAGAAGAAACAAGTAAAACACTTAAAATCAAATGATAGCAGTTTTACCAAACAAAATGACTGAAAGAAGTAGCATGTTGCCATCTCTAGAAGATAACATCACAATTAAAATCACTAGTCACTGCATATCTCAGTACAATGAACTCTGTACAATCCAGCTAATACTCACGGCTCACAAGTGATTGCTAAGAGGAAATTGAAGCATGAGTAGTTTTAACTGTTAGTACGATTGGGTTTGATAAGGCGTAACATATCCAGCCGCCACTTGCCGATCAAGGTGTTTCATACTCACGGCTCACAAGTGATTGCTAAGAGGAAACTGAAGCATGAGTAGTTTTAACTGTTAGTACGATTGGGTTTGATAAGGCGTAACATATCCAGCCGCCACTTGCTGATCAAGCTGTTTCATGATTGATTCTTTGTGATCGGCAAAGGGAATTAAATGACAAAACGCCTTCCTCACCAAAATGGGGAAAAGAAGAAGAAAAGAAAAGAGAGTTGATGCTGCATATCTCTCAACCCATTCAAAGACCCGATCATTCATTGCTCGCATTTGGGACTGGATAAGTTATGAGAACATAAGGAATCAAGAAGTTTCTCGTATTAGACATTAAACCGATACCACAAAAAAGATTATGTAACGATGATGACTATAGCTAGAATGACAAACAATCCATCGCCCCCACCCCCCCCCCCCCATCAAAAAAAAAAAAAAAAAAAAAAAAAAAAAAAAAAAAAACCTGAGGTTCAGATATAACTGAGGGAAAACTTACAAGCAAATGTTACCATAAAACAAAATGACAAAATCTGAAAGGGAAAAAAATAAAAAAATCAATCGTCTAATCTGGCACATAAATCATAACAGTGAAGCAACTTTGTCATCCAAGCAAACACACAGCAGCGTCTGGCAAGTGTATGATCTAATTCACGCAATCTTAACAGAATCAAAAACATTCTGGGATTCAAATTCATTCCACCGTGCTCCGATCAACCGAAGACGATCCGGCAAATGAAACGGTTTACAGAAAAACTCTCGCAGATACCGGTCACACGGACCGGGTATCAGCCATCGACTCGGTAGCAAGGTTACCAGAGAACGCGGCGGGAAGGGGAAAAAAGAGAAGAGGCCGGCGCCGCCGACTTAACAGAATCAAAAAAAAAAAAAACATTCTGGAGTTCAAATTCACTCCACCAACATGCTAAGATGAACCAGCAAATGGAAGGCATCAGCCATCGACTCGGCAGCAAGGTTACGAGAGAAGGCGGCGGAAAGGGGGAACAGAAAAGGGGCCGGCGCCGGCGAGTTGCCGTTACCTGCGAAAGAGATGGTGGCCGGGCCTTGTGCTCGACGGAGAAGATGGCGGCCCCTCGGAGATGGGAGAAGGCGAAGGACCAGTGATGTCAAAACTTGCGTTGCAAATACTGCCTCGCATGCTTTTCCCCATCGGTAACGTCCTTGGCAGCCGCCTATGTCGAGAGGGAACTTTGTTTAGTGTTGCTCATCTGACCGTATGACATCATATGGATTGAAAGCCGGCAGTGAAGAACTTGAAGAAGAAAGATGTTGTCAGAGGGAATTTCTTTTTTTTTTTCTCTTTTTTTTTGTCGCGAGGGAAGTTCTGTTTTTCTTGGTCGGTGCGCGGGAAGTTGAAGGTGTCGACAATTGTCTTGCCTTAATTTGCTTATTAAACCCAACCAACAAGAGCTCGGCCCAAACCTGTCCATTCTTTTAGCGGAAAATAATTTTCGGATTTTCCAAAGATTCATTTTACGAAAAATGAATTCTTTTGAAAAAATATCTTTTTTGAAAAGTGGAAAACATTTTCCTCACCCGATCTCTCTTATCTCACATCTCTACAAATCATCACTTCCTCCTCATTTTTCTTCTTCTTCTTTTCTTTCGTTATTCGAATTATTTTTTATTTTTATTTTTCTTTTTTAATTGGAGTTATTTTAAAATTCCTTTTTCTTTTCTTTTTTTCTTTTTCTTTTTCTTTTTATTTTTATTTTCTTTGTTTCCCATCTTCTTTTTTCTTGGCTAGTCGTCGGCCGTTACTAGACAAACCTCGAGCTCGTCAATCTCAAGCTTACGCTCTGCACTCTTGATTATCTTTTTTTTTTTTTTAACTTTACCTTGCAATTGTACATTACTTAAGTAAATGGCTCTACATACTTTGCTTCTTTTTTCTTTTGTTTATTAGAACATAAAGACATAAGGAGAGAACAGGCCACTCAACTAGAAGATTCTCATTAAGACTATACATGCTTTGCTTCTTTTCTCTTTTGCTTCTTTTTAAAATCCATACGAACATTTTTTAGAGTAGATAAGCATTTGGCAACAATGAGGGAATAAAGATATGAAGCGAAGACGGCACACGAAGGTTTCCTAGGTCACCAAAAAGAAAAGACATAGGGGAGGGCTACATGCTTTACTTCTTTTCTCTTTGCTTCTTTTTAAAATCCATATGAATATTTTTTAAAGTAGATAAGCGTTTGGCGACAATGAGGAATAAAGATATGAAGCGAAGACGGCACACGGAGGTTTCCTGGGTCACCAAAAAGAAAAGACGTAGGGGGAGAATAGGCCACTCAACTGGAAGATTCTCATTAGGGCTACATGCTTTACTTCTTTTCTCTTTTGCTTCTTTTTAAAATCCATATGAATATTTTTTTAGGTAGATAAGCGTTTGGCGACAATGAGGGAATAAAGATATGAAACAAGTTGCCCGGATTTAAAGGCAAGTTCATTTTTAATAGATTTATAGGTTGGTAAGTGATGCATGCCTAAGTAGTGAAGTTTTAGAAAATATTTTCCTTACCAAGCACCGGAAAATATTTTCCAAAACATTTTAAGTTTTAACTGAACAACAGAAAATTTATTATTTTCCTGGAAAATGACTTCTGGGAAAATATTTTTAAAAAATGGTCCATTTTCCACGAAATGAACGGACCTTGAAGCCCAATTATTCTTTTCTCTCTCTTTCCTTGCATCTTCCCTTATTCCTATCATCCATTTCTTATTCCTTTTCCTCCATCGCCTTCCTCCCATCCTCTCCTTTTACTGCCCAGGCAGCTTCAAACACTCTATTGACACTCATTCAATCATTACACCAAAGCTTCAACAACGGCATATCCATTTATTAAACATCTATCGACATTCATTCAATCATTCCTCAAGACTATGCTGCGATTTGCTTATCATAAAGCCGCTATCAAGATCATTAACTACTAATATCAATCGTAGACTTCGACCATTCTCCATTCGCTGAACAATTCAATCGCCTACAATTGGATCGCTACGGATATAGTCGATGCAAGCGTTAGGGGGACAAACTGATGCAAACACCTCAGGGAACCACTGCTCCAGAGATCGAGAACATCATGGGGACATGTACATGAACACATAGAACACGGAACACAAGGAAAATCGGCGTTGCTTCCGATCATACATCCGAATCTTAGGAAACAAGACAGACATAGATGAATCAAAATTGCCAATCGTGATTTGACCATGTTAATTCGATCAATGTTTTCCAATTTTAAAATCCATCTCCACAAGGGTACTTAGTACTTACCCAAAGTCATCCCTCGGGAATCTTTTCACTTGGCTACACGTTGATACACTGAGTACATGGTTGACTAAGCTAAAGTTTACACATGCTGCAGTTAAAGTCCAGTTAGCCGTGCTTTAGAATGGAATTTAGTAAATCCCACATTCAAATCATAGTTTCTCTTATTTGGAGTACCCTTCAGGGCTTGGGCCACCTTCACTGTCTAGCGAGTGGGACTCAGTTGATGCATATGGACAGAACGATTTGTGTATTTTGATGAAGATTGATCAAGTCGAAAGGTTTAGGTGTCTTATTATTATATTTTGTCGAATGATCAACGAAAATAAAAATTTCAAAAAAAAAAAGAACAATTTTCATGTTTGGTCTAATGAGATTTTTACACTTTTAAGTGCACTTGTGTCAATTCTATAACTTATTAACGGAAGTTATTCACTCCTGTTGATAGGAAAAGCAACGAAGATCCGTTTTAGAAACTCAACATCGTTACATTTGACTTGCTAAAAAGGTTTAAATGGCTTTGTTCGCCGAAAATGGGTTATTGACGAAATATCTTTTGCCAAAGATTTGATCTTTGATTTTTACAAAGCATTGGGTTTTGTGTCGATTGGAATAGGAAATCATTTGTGTACTGAGAATTGCTCATGATAACTAGGTAGGAATTATAGACAAATTGAAAGGATAATGAGAGAACAATAAATTCATAGACTGGAAATTGGAATTTGATCAATTTTGATTAGTGTTTTCCATTGCGGATTCTTTAAAACTAATGGTTCCTGGACTTATATAGCCTTGTACAAAATATAACTGTCATTGCGCAATTATCGTTTGAGATACAACTTGTAATTGCTCCCAAGATTCTTGGCTTTATGGGCGATTACTCTCAACTACGTATTCTTATCCATAAGCAGTTACAATCTTCAATGGATCTTCTAGCTTGATTTTTTTTTTCCAAATTTTTCTTGCTAGTGTAGTAGACCATTCGTCGTTCGTCGAAAACCATCCTAGTGTGCTACTCTTCATCAGTGACCGTAATTCACATGGCATCGATCTTAGATTCGCTTCTCATCAATCCGTGATCCTGTTACCTAATTGCTCCATCGATAAGTTAACAACGACACTTTGCCGACCCATCATGACTTGAGTTATTTTTGGATGTAAACATATATCCCTTTTAAAAGAATTTATAAAGTATTTAATTGTTTTGAGTACACAGGAATATTTGAAGTCACGCCACTGAAGTCTGAGCAAAACATTGGTGGCGCTCCTCCATTATTTTTATTTCCACCTGTCCTGGTTGAACTCGGAGCACAATCAACGGGATTTGCGCATCGCCTTACATTTACCTACTTGCAATACTGATACTCCAGATTTACCCCTCCTAGTCCTTTTAATCTGGTCATACGTTGAAGCCAAGATCGCATTTTTATTTCCAACACCTTTCCCTCATCGTCGACCTTTCATCACTTTCCTCTGAACTGGATATCTACTTCTTCCATTGAGTCACGATATTGCCTAAGAATCAATCTCCCTCGTGCTCGCCTTCAACATTCTTGTCTCGCTTCAACCAGCTTTGAGAAAGTGAAGATAGTAAAAAATTTCTCCTCTCCCTGCTTAATGATCACGAATCCACCCTTGAACATGTAATATGACATTCCGATTTTTCAATTCTATTTTCAATAAATTGAGACGGGCATTTCGTTGGCATGCATATAGTTCTTTTCCTTGAGCTGGCCACTCATGTGAAAACTAGTCTATCAGGTGAAGCCATTAAGAGTTTCTAATGCATCGGACTCGAGAATTTGACCAGGAAGCGACCTTTTGACCGAGCTAATCCGTAAGGGTCATTACGGCACAATTAAAAATCAATTAGAGATCAAAAATAGATCGATTCGACAGAGGCATGTGATCAGATATGGGTAATTCCACTAGATCGCACAATTCTTGTCGATCGGCACTGGACCGACTTTTCTGTCGATTTGGTACTCTGTGTTCATATTTGAAACCTTGAGATTACCCCGACAACCGAAAGTTGCCAATGTTTCAAAGATATATATTGTGGCTTGAGATGATCAACCATAGGTCAAATGCATGAAAATTCTTAAAGGCTACCCGGTAGGTTGGGTCGCGCTAGTATCGTATCGAAGTGAAATTAACCGTGAAATTGAGATCAAATTCAGAAATTGGAAGTCCTTGTGTGTCACAAATCATTTTAGGATCATTGAATCATCTTCGGAAGATTTTTCATGTAATCGGTATTTGTCAGCAATTAAATCAGAGAATGGCTATTTTGACTCGAAAAAGTAATAGGCCCGCCTTTAATTGTGCTTTTGGGACTTAAGTTGGTCCTATGGTCAAGTGAATATGTGAATTGAAGTGTGGTGATATCGGATTAATTTTATGGTTTTCAATTTGATTCAATTGGAAGAGAATCAAGTGGAATTGAAGAATTTGTTGTACAAGATTTTATGCCCCGGCGGAAAATGGAATTGCAACCATTGGAATAAGGTTGTGGGAGATAGTGGAGTGTGACATCATCCATGAGGTCATGGTGGACCACTTTTTTGTGGATTAAAGAAAAAGAAAAAGAAATAGTCCTGTCTCTCCCATCTCTCCTTCCTCTCTCCCAACCGCTCCTCCATCTCCATCTTCTTCTTCTTCTTCTTCGGAGGCCAGCAAACCAGGGAAGCGAAGCAGCAGCCAGTAGCGTTGCTCGTCGCTGTCGCACGCCGCTGGACCGCTCGCCGCCGCTGCGCGTCTGCCCGCACCGCTCTCCAGCCAACTCGCCTCTCCACTCCGCCTCAACCCGCGTCTCCAGCCTTTGTTCAACATCTCCAGCAGCTTCCTGCCATCGTCGTCGCTGCCGGGAGACCTGCCGAAGCTACTGCCTCACCCACACGAGTTGCCGCCACCCTCCTCCGCCCGTGACCAACAGCTGGAAAAATGGGTATTCCAGCTCAGTTTTGGCCCGTTTCGGTCGGCTTCCCGACCCCGAATATTTGGCCCACTTTGAGGAAAGTTGTTCCCCTCGGCGTCCCCGTCGTTTTGGTCCGCTCGGTTTGTCAATCGGGTGAGTTTAGCTCACTAAACCTCGCTTAGAGGATTAATTATGCTTGGGAGGTTTAGTTTATGTTAAGTGTTATTAGGTGGTTAGTTTAATTTATTTAAATGTAGATTATATTAATGTGCTTGATTAACTTAAAGTGGGTTTAATTTAAGGTTAAGTGAATGTTTATATTAATATAAGCTTTGATGTGACTTAAATGAATTTGTTTTTGATTGATTTAAGCATTTCGAAATTATTAAATAATTTAATAATATATTTATTCGAAATTATTTAAATAAATTTCGGAATAAAATTAATTATTTAATAAATTCCGAAAATGATCTCGGGACCTTATTTGCTCAAAATTTCGTGCTTGATCGTTGCTATGTAGTCAGATTTTTAAATTGATGATTGTATATTTTAAATTGAGTGTGGATCGTGAAAGATATAGATATTATTATTTGATTAATTTTTTGGAATAAATTTAATTATTTAATAAATTCTGAAAATTATTTTGGAACCTTATTTTCTCATAATATTGTGTTGATCGCTGCTGTGCATTTAGAATTTGAATTTGATGAATGGATGTGGCAAATTGAGTGTTGATTGTGGTAAATAGGGACTTTATTCATAAAAACTCAAGTGTCGGGTTTTGATGCAAAAATTAGATTTTAATGATTATATTAAATAGTGGGGTTTGCAAAAGTGAGATATTGGCTTTTTGATTCGAAATTAGCGTGTCCCCACACACGTGAGTAATTTCTTGAATATTTTTAATATGAAGAAAAATAGCCGGGATCATTATTTTAAGTGTAAGTATTGAGTGAAATGCAAAATGTCCTGAGGCTGAGTATGATTTGGCTGTGTGATAATTAAGAAGAATCGTCCTGAGCTGTTGAGCCGGACTTGCCCCTATATGGGATGCCCACGCGATGGATGCCGGTCGCAATAGAGGTTGGGCTGACTGGATCGATGCTCATTCGAGAATGCCGTCGACGTAGTGACGAAGCCGTGCTCCAAGGGAGGAGACGATGCTCCTTCGGAAATGCCGTCGACGTAGTTAAAAAGCCGCGCTCCAAGGGGGGAGGTGATGCCTGGCATTAATGTTAGAAGATAGCCGAACTGCGAGTAGGCTATGCCCTTGTGTGGCAATGAATAATAATTGGAATAAGTGCTAAGTGCGACTGTGATTTATATGAAAGCGATGGCGTTCCAATTGTTTGAATTATTATTACTACCTAAGATTGTGTGATACAAATTGTGCTAACCTGCAAGAAGGAATTGAGGCGAGATAAGTTATCTGTGTGATGTGGCTAGACCACTCTTGGGCATATTTTCTTTCTAATAGGGGTTTAGGGTGTTGAACTTACTGAGACATTATCCCATCCCGGTTTGGGGATTACAATTTTAGGTACCTGGTGGATGGAGTGGCTAGATAGCTTTGGTTGACCTTGAGGAGTTGCAGAAGTGAAGTCATAAGGATTGGAGAATGTGTTCGACTTGTAGGTTGTATGATGGTTCCTTTTTAAGAGCCGGTCTTTTGTAGACTTTTAGCCGTAGACCTCTGTTTGTAATTCTGTTGAATTATGAAAGTGTTATGTTGTGGTTTTACTTCCTGTTTTTCTATCCCGTATTTCATTGTCAGGGGTTTTTATAATACGTTCCGCTTGCGCAATAAGAAATAAATGGGGTCGGCGATACTACTTGGAAATGTCGCATTTACATGACCATGGTGGGATGTTGGCGCGCTCGAGGTTCGGGGCGTGACATATAATCTTTAGGTCATTGCTTCATCAAGCCTCGAATTCCTCCTTCCCTCCAGGGATGCTTTCCTCAATATAAAAGAAACTCCCATTCTAAAAGAAGCATATTATTGTATTAATGGAAAATGAATGAGTGTTCCGGAGGAATTGTAATATGTATTTCTATGTATTCATTGACAAGTACACTACTCTATTTATATTGCTAAAATAAAGACAAGAAAGTAAATATACACGATTAAATTCCTACTTTACCAAGCTAATTACGGATTAATTGAATCAATTATTGATTTAACTGAATCAATTAATTCACAACTAGAATCAATATCTCCTACCATATTTCCAACACTCCCCCTCAAGCTAGTGGCATGAATATGTCAAGGACTACTAGCTTGCTCAACGAGTATGTATGTTGTCTTTGACATAATGGCTTCGTAAAGATGTCCGCAAGCTATTCCACAATTCAAATTCCTCTCACTGTGATAATCCCTTCTCAAATCTTGTCTCGAGTGAAACAACAACTATAGCATCATTGTTACGGAATAATTCATTGGATCCATCAATTTGTACTCCAAGGTATGAGAGTAATACATGTATCTAGACTATTTCACAAACAATCTTTTTCATGGCTCGATATTTTGATTCAGCCATTGATAGTGATATGATTGATTGCTTCGTTTTTTTTTCCATGAAATGAGTGGTCTCCCCAATTTGCCACAAAAACTAGTGATGGATCTTCTTGGGGAGAAATACAGCTCCAAGTGCCAAAACTTGGCACGGATGGACATTTAAGTGCCAAACGTTAGGAAAGTAATACTTAAGTGCCAAAATTGGAGCAAAATTGATCACTTAAGTGCCACTCTAGCGAAAATTTGGCCAAAATGTTGACGTGACAATTTTCCGGCAAAATAAGTGCAAAACGGCTTCGTTTTGCATGCTGACGTAGCTAGACAATACACAAACAACTTTCATTTCAATGTTGACGTGGTAAAAAAATAATATATAAATAAATTTAATTTAATTTAAATTAATTAAAAATTAATTAAATAAATTTGAAAAAAAAAAAAGGATGAGGAGGAGGAAGGGGCGGCTAAGGACTGAGCCCTCACCGTTGTCGCCTCCCTGCTGTTACTGGAAAGGGCTAGCGACAGAAAGGGGAGGGTCAGCCAGGGTCGCCAGGCCTTAGCCAGGGGCCGGCGACCCCAACTAATCGGCGGTAAGGGCCCACGAGCCCTCGCTCCCGATCTGGGCGAGGGTTGTGGCCCTCGCCCAGATCCAGTGGGGGTCAGCAGCCCTCGCTCAGCTGAGCCAAGGGCCGCCACCCGCTTGGGGTCACCTCAATGGGCGGCGGCCCTTAACCAGGTCAAGCAAGGGCTACCGACCCTCACCAGATCTAGGCGAGGGCCATGACCCTCCCCCAAATCGTGGGTGAGGGCTGCGACCCTCACCTAGATCAGGGGTGAGGGCTCGCGGGCCCTCGCCATCAGTCGGCCAAGGTCGCCGGGCCTTGGCCCAGGGCTCGGTGACCTTGATCAACCCTCCCCCCTTCATTGCTGGCCCTTCCCGGCGGCAGCAGGGAGACGACGGCAGCGAGAGCTCAACCCTCAATTGCCCCTTCCCTTTTTAAAAAAAAAAAATATAAAACAAATTTAGTTTTAAATTTAATTTAATTAATTTTTATATTAATTTTTTACCATGTTAGCATTAAAACAACGCCGTTTTACACTTATTTCACCAAAAAATCACCACGTCGTATTTTGGCTGAATTTTCAGCACGGAGTGGCACTTAAGTGTCATTTTCCTAACTTTTGACACTTAAGTGTCTTTTCGTGCCAAGTTTTGGCACTCCAAGTATCCGGCACTCAATTTTCTTATCATCAAACAAGTAATATAGTATGTATCATAATGGGCTGTCATTTTCATATTACAATCACAGGACAGAAAAATACCAAGTCTTGGGCATCCCTTCAAGTATTTCACAATTTCTAGTGTTGCATTCATATGAGACTACTTCAGCTTGTGCATAAATTGACTAAGTATCTACACTACATAACATATACTGGGTTTTTTCATGGTTAGATAGATTAACTTTCCAACAATATGTTGATATCCCGATGGGCTTTTAAGCAATGGATCTGCAATTGATGAAGACAAGCCCACATCATATTCATGTGTCGTTAGTTCTACATTTTGTTCAATTGGTATAACAGTCAGTTTGCATCCTAATAACCCCACTTCTAAAACTATCTCCAAAATGAACTTACATTGGCTGAGGTAGATTCCCTCATCTCAATGCTGAAGAAATATTTGGGAGGCTTTAAATCCTTGATGTGAAAAAGCAAAATGCGGATATTTCTTGAACTTTTTAATAGCTAACTCATCGTACGTGATAACTCTATTTTAGATAGAGTACTTTTACTAATTTAAGCTTGATATTTGCTAGGTTTTGATGGATTTTGGGTAAATTTCTTTGTTACTCAATATAATTTTATTGAATTTTTTAGGAAATTTGACTTTCGAATTCATAAGGGATCGTGCGCATCATTTATGGAACACGCCAGGACTGTGCTAGATTTACAGATCAGTCCTTGTGCCCCAACATCTTCTATAATATTTCACTATCTTTAAGTATATTCTGTCTTGAAGGAAAAGCTAGCCAAGACTAGAAATTGGAGTATTTGACCATAATTGAGGCTAGGTTAAAAGAAAATCAAGAATAAGAATCTTAAGAACAAAAATTCCTAATTTGGTGAGGAACCCTATTCAAGACCTAATGGGGGTTGACCTAAGGCAAATTTTTGGAGGCTATATAAACCTCTCTCGTGCCACGTATTTTAGATCCTGAGAAGCCTTGGAGTCACCATCTACGAGAGAGATGTAGGTTTTCTTAGTTAGCTTTTATACTTCTATTTTATTAGTGGAGTTTGCGCATGTCAAGGATAGAAGGAGGAGACAAACCGTAATTGGGGGTTGACAAACCATAAGAATATTTTGTCTTGAAGGAAAAGCTAGCCAAGACTAGAATTTTGGAGTTTTTTTTTTTTTTACCATAATTGAGGCTAGGTTAAAAGAAAATCAAGAATAAGAATTTTAAGAACAAAAATTCCTAATTTGTCGAGGAGCCCTATTCAATACCTAATGGGGGTTGACCTAGGGCAAATTTTTGGAGGCTATATAAATTTCTCTTGTCCCACTTATTTCAGATCCCGAGAAGCCTTGAAGTCACCATCTCCGAGGGAGATTTAGGTTTTATAAGTTAGCTTTCATACTTGTATTTTAGTAGTGGAGTTTGCGCATGTCAATTAGAGAATGAGGAGATAAACCATAATTGGGGGTTGACAAACCAAAAGCCAGCCAAGACTAGAAATCGAACTATAAATTAAATCGAGGTCGCATGCATGAGCACTAGTGATATTGAGCTATAAATTATATGTAACTTGTTTATGTGGTTGCCATAGCAGATCTAGGTTAAGACTATTTAGATTAAGTCCAGGAACTTCCAAAAGAACTTAATGCTTTTAGGTAGTTTAAATTCACCTAAGGTTAGTGTGGGTTAACATATCTAATTAGGGATTATTAGATCGAGGTTGGCTTGTAATCTAACTTAGGGAAATTTCACCAACACAATTGAAAAGTAATTTGTTGCATGACAAGTTAAGAGAATTGATTATGCGTGATCAAGTGAAGTTGGATGTTTTATTGTTTTGTGATCTTAATTAAAATCTTAAAATTTACCTTGTTAATTTTCGGTTTGCTTTTAGATTAGGTTTACTTTGCAATTTTAATTGGCTTTTGAATCTTTTAAGTTTCAAAATTTTTTATATTTTAGTCATTTAACAACTTGATTAGTTAGATCTTTGGATTGATCACCCTCGGTAAGTAATTGGATAATTAGAGACAATCTTTATGGAAACAATACTCACTCATCACTTCATTACTTGTAGATATTATACACTTGCAATTTACTTGACAACAAAGATATCATCAATATATATTAACAAATAAATTGATAAGGTACCTTTAGTCCATGTGAATAAGGCATAATTATTTCATTCATACCCAACCAAAGAAATTAGGATCAGTAACTTGATTACATTAACTAATCAACTAATACTCTTGTGATACCTAACCTTGTTTAAACGTCAAATTTTGATTTTTTAAAAGATTTTTCATACATTAAAAATGCTTCAAAAGAATTATTTTGGGCCTTTCCCTAATTTCAAAAAATTTTGAAGGATTTCTCATATGTTTTTAAGAGAAAAATGTTCAAAATCAATCTTAGGCCTTTCCCTAAACGAGATTTTTTTTATATTTCTTTTAATAAAATAAAATAAAATAAAAATATACTGACCCAGGTCGGCCCGATTTGGATGCTGCCTGCCGACCCGGGTCGCGCCTTCGGATGGTTAGAGAAGAGCGCCTACTAAATTTTTTTTTTTTTTTTTTTTTTTTTATTGTTCTTCTTCTATCTCTCTCTCTCTCTCTCGTCCTTTTCTTATTTTCTTTTATACTTTTGCTTCTCTCTCTCTCTCTCTCTCTCTCTCTCTCTCTCTCTCTCTCTCTCTCAAACGTTGTCTTTCTTTTTTGTTTTGGTCATCTCTCTTTCACGTTGTCAAGGAAGGGGAAAGGAAGACCCCTTTTTTGTCTCTTGTCCTTTTGACTTTTCTGCATCCTTATTTTATCCCATTTTCTTTTGTTTTTCTCTCACCCTTTTTTTTTTCCATGCGAGAGCTGCTCTCCGAGAACACCCGCAAACTCCATGTTTCCGACGGAGCGAGAAGACCTGTTAGGTCAAAGCGCCAACGAAACGCAAATCTGTTTAAAAACACGAGTGCCGCTAGAGCCATGTCCAGCCATCACACGGCCGTCATCCATGGCCAAAACCACCACCGTCTTTCCTCCCTGCCGGCCAAGAATCGGTTGCCCAGATGCACAACGCGTGCACAAAGAACGTTGAAACAAGAACGTGCAAAGCGAAGGATAGCAACGAGGATTCATCAAAATTCGTTTGGCAAGCAACAAGCACCCACGACAGACGGAGAACTAAGAATCAAACGCACAAATCTTACTTGGGCATTTCGTCAAGCATGTGGTATACGCAAACTGGGGCTATGGAACGGGGACGACCGAGCCCAAGTTTGAGCCGGAATTCCGAATAAACGACACATACGACCCCAGAACAGCAGCACACGCGCAAGGAAGGCCAGAAACTCGCGCGAGCCGGGCAACAGCAGCCCGTTTTGGCGAACCCGAAACGGGATAGGAGGAGAAGGGAATGGGGGCTATCGGTGGCGTTCCCTACCCGGCTTCGCGGCGTCAGACGGCGGACGAGCTCGATATATCTGGCTATGTTCGTCCACCTCACTCGTCTCTGAGCCGGGGTCCTCAGGAAACCGGCACCCAAAATCGGACAAATCGAAAACCGACGAAAACTCGAGGCCGGGACCTGTCGAGGCTCGGTGCAAAGGAAGACGGGGAAACATCCGTATGCTATCGACTCTGGCGAAGGCACGGTGGTCGCTGGGGGCTCAGTCACTCTCTGCTTTCTCTCCCTCCCCGACCTCCTTTCCCTTGGTCACCCCCCTGCCGCTCCCCCCTCCGAAGCCTCCTCTTTATAGACCCATCACGTCGCAAGCGGGGCGGGCGGGTTTGTCGTTGCCCGGGCGTCCAGCGTGCTGCCCGCCATCGCGTCGCCGGTCTGCCCCCCCTGCTCGCGCTGCAGCTCCCGTCTTCTCCGCTCCGTGCGTCTTCAGTCACGCTCGTCCTTGATGGCGTGAGGAAGAAGATAAGAGAAAGGGGCCAGGCCAAGGGAAATGTGTTGGGCAAGATGGGCCCTAGGCTCACGCTTGGGGGAGAAAAAGAGAGGGGGTTGGAAGAAAGCCCAATCCTCGTGGGCTCCCTTCTCTCTCTCTCTCTCTCTTCATTTTTTTTTTAATGGCCGGGAAACCACTTCACAGCTGATAGCGCTCAGCGTAAACCCCAGGAGGCACTAGTGCAAGGACCCACCTCCCGCGACGCCCCACGTCAGTTGCGCAAATGAACACACTAGGGAATCAAACCGTGCCCTAGCGAGGGGGTAGCATACGCCAGAACCAACGCGCCCACAGCGGGGTGGGTCTCCCTTCTCTCTTTTTTAAAAATAATTTTTATATTTATCCGAGATGCAGTAAAGTTAGGGAAAATAAAATAGAAGCTAACCTTAGTATATACAAATAATATTAACACATAGGTGATGTGTAAATCATTTTTATTAGGGCCAAATTGATTCATAATTTTTCATGTAATTTAAATCTAAATATTTAATCAAAACTTAGGTATCAACAATTGTTATGTCTTAAATATAATTGACGTTTGTAAACTTCAATTTTTATATAAAGGGATGAAGTTGTGAGTTGTAAGTCAAGTCATAGACAAAGAAAAAAAAAGCATTCTCAATAAAAAGTTCTTCCTCCAATTTTTGGTGTTCTCATCCAAGTTTCCATAGTTTCCTATCATTCTTTTAGTTCCAACACAAAGGCACTTCAAATGGTGTTGAAGCCAACTGGATGGGAGCAATGTTCACATCGAGCGATTCGGTTTGGCTGAGATTTTGCTCGCAAGGTCCTCGTTCACTTCAGCTTCAGTTTTATCCGAATTGTAAGCATCGAAAAAATGTCCGGTCATCAGCGCTAGTCAACATGAAGAACACATGAAAACCTTACATATGTTTTGCAGTTGGAATAGTGAATAAATACTAATCCAATCCAGATCAAGCACATTGAAAAGCCGTCAAAAGAATACTGAGGTATATGAAATGAACTGTTGATTACACGCTAAGTTACCAAGGAATTTCATCAAAAGAATACTGAGGTATCTTAAAAGAAATGTTAATTACACGCTGAGTTACCAAGGAAATGATCTGCAACTTGAAGGTTATTTAGATGCTGATTAGGGAGGAGATTTAGATGAAATGATATATACCTCTGGATTTGTTTTCTTACTGAATAATGACGTCATATCTTGGAGTAGTAAGAAACAAATGTGTATAGTCATGTCCACGATAAAAGCTGAGTTCGTGGCATTATCAGCAGCAATACAAGAAGGTGTTTAGATTTTTGGATCATTTAGGTATTATTAAGGATGCTGCAAACTCATTATTAGTTAACTGCGATAGCCAAGCAGTAATAGCGTACACCAAATATCCAAAATATCATGGCAAGACCAAACATATAGATATCAAATATAATTTTGTCAAAGATATGGTTGTACGAAAAGATGTGAACTTACAGTACATATCTATGTATAGAATGGTAATAGATCTTATAACAAAGTCAATACCTAGAGATATGTTCTGTGACCATGTAAAATCTCTAGAACTGTGTAGATGCTGATATATTGAATATTATAATTTCCCTTAAATGTTCACATTTAATGAATTTATGTTTTCATTATTAATGCCTATGAGTCTTTGTTTGACGTGTATGTATCTTAATGTTTAGTGCATTATATAAAATTGAGAAAGTATGTCGGACAGATAAAATATTAGCCCACTCACACGGGTAATCACCTCTATAATAAATAGAGATGAGACGATTTTTAAGCTTATTATCTAGGTGATAATCAAGAGCTCAAGCTCAAAATATATATGTCACCTTAACGAAGTGTTAAGATGAGGACATAATATTACTATGTTTGAAAGTAAAATAATTCACATATTTTATTTTATCTGTCTTAGATGTTAGATGTGAGTTATAATGAATTTCGTGAAAGAGTAGATACGTGAATTCAAGTTAAACATTAAGTATATCTAAACTATTATTTGTATGGTATTGAATGTATAGACATACGTTACATAGGAAATGAGTTAATACCGTAATACGTATTTCATACTACGTATGCGTAAAACGACCAACAAGAGTGTCAAAAGTTTTAATCTCAACTTTTATACCGTATAAGACTCTTGAGGAAAGGAGTTCCTCAATTAAGTGCCATCATTACTCTTATTTATTCTCAAGATTTTTATTTAGTGTTTACAATCTTAAAATGTTGCTAATGATCATGATTTGATTTGATCTAATGAGATATTTTTAGAAAAGCAAGTTGATTGTGATGGTACTTGTGGTCATTACTCCCGGAAGAAGAAGCACTTCAAGAAGTACTGAATTAAAAAATCCTTGAGAGTTTCAAGGAAAGAGGAAGATTGAATTTGGAGAATTTTATTCTAATTTTGTATTCATTAGTCAATCAATTATGATTGTTTTTGGAGATAATCATAATTGTGAATATAATATATCATTGTTAAAAAGAGATTAAGAAAGATATAAATGTGATCGATCGATCTATGATACTACATATTAAATCTACTCAAAAATGTGATGCTCATTATGAGCTGCTATACATTCCTAATAGATTTATGACAATGAGTTCTCAAAGTATGCTGGTCGCACGGATTATTTATCGATATGAATGTTATATAGAGATAAAGAGAGTTACGTTTCATTCACTATATACAAGTAGGAGATGATGGGTTTTTTTTATATTAGCTGGGGCAACTTAAGCCCATCCGCCTATGTTAGGCCAAAACCCGGCCCAAAAGAGTATATATATATCTATATATATATAAGGGGCATATTTGAACTGTTACATTTTTTAGAAAGTGAGTTATGTTCTTCACTTTTCCCCTTTAGAAATAGTATGTGCCTTTTTCGACGAACAAAACCAGAGCTTCAAAGAATTCCTCAAAACTGCAACGGTACTTAATTTGTGGCAATTAAAGTATGTTCGACTCCGTGATATGCCTTTGATTGGTGCTACATGTTTCCAAAGACGTTTTCGTGTTTTCGTTTTTTACGATATTTGAGTATCAATTTTTTTTTTTTTTGGAATCTGTTTCTCGATAATTACATTAATTAATCAACTAGTACCCTTGCAGCATTTAATCTTATTTAATTTTCAGGTAGTCTAAATTAATTTTAAACTAATCCATTAACATATAAGGTAATCATGTGGGTGTACGATCATTGAAATAATCAGCAACCAAGAAAGCATTAAATAAATTGCAAAGAAAAGCAAAAATCTAACACTAAATAATAAGAAAAATGCCATTCCCAACCACATCGAAGGGAAACCACAATCAACATGTCAAAAATACACAATTAAGTGATAATCGAAATAAAAATGTGCAAACAACAACTTAACATTTGTCTTTAAGAACATTCAAACTCTATCGTAAAGCCCTAAGAGTTTGTTCAATTTGGAACACAATTTTTTTTTTGGATTTTCACACATTTTAAGAGAAAAAAATACTCAAAAATAATTTTTAAGCCTTTTTTTAATTTTGAGAAGAAATAAATTGTTTTGGAATTGTTTTAAATTTTTTTAGAATATTCTTTTGAGCCCAAACCCAACAAAACTTGGCCTGTGCCCCCTTGCCGTCTCCTCCTCCACCCCTTATCCATCACCTTGTACCAAGACAAATCAAGGCTCACCAAAGTTTAAAAGAAATCTCAATAAACGATAGAACACGACCGCCACGCTTCACGATGAATCAGCCTACATCCACCGCCGGACCTCCATCACAGGTTAGTTCCGGTCACCGGAAAAACACTGCCGCCATACTCACAGCACCGCCTCGAGCGTCTCTACTCACTGAAATGCCCATGTTCAGCGCAAGATCCGCACCAATAACCAATCGCTACGCCCCCCTCGTCAGCCGGTAAAACCCACACCACTTACCCTCTCCTTCAGCCATAACAACCAAGGCGTGGATTAGAGGCGAGTCTCCACGATTCCCCTGCGGAGCCCTGAACCTTAAAGAGTAAGGGGACTGATTTATCATCCCTATACTAAAAACGAACACCCACAAAGCAACGGCCACACAAAGAAACTGACAAAACAGCGTGAAAATTCACAAAGCCATGTCTAATGACCAAAATACGCTAAGGACATAACGAGAATCAAAGAAGACAATGTGAATCTGGTTCAGTTATTTCATCAAACAGGTGGGGTGCATCGACTGAAGCATGAACGCCAACTCATTCGGGACTCGGATTTGCATTTGGGTTCACAACAATCATCAAGCCAAGACTAAAAAGGGCCAGGCACAACCCGGCGGGACAAGAACTCGCGTGAGCCGAACCACGATGAATCCCAGTCCTGCGAGTCCGAAACGGGCCAAAACAGGGCAGAGAAAAAGGGGTCGTCGGTGCTCCCTACCCGGCTCGGGGTGGCGAATGAGGGCGAGTTCGATTGATTGGACTACGTCCAGTCGCCTCGGACGCCTCTGAGCCAGGATCCTCGGGAAATCGATATGGCCCGAAAGAAATAAAATAAAATAAAACCGAGACCTACCGTGGGCAAAGGAACGCGTCGGCGAGGGTCGTCGGCCGCGCTACAGGCGCGATGGCTACTGGAGGAAGCCTCTCACTCTTGGCCTCACTCTTGGCTCTCTGTTTCTCGCTCCCTCTTGCCGATTTCTCTCTTGGTCTCTCTCTGTCGAACCCTGTGATCTCTCCCGAAAATCCCTCCTCCAGCCTCTCTCTCCCTCTGTCCTTTTGAAGGCGCCGGCGGGTGCGCATGGCCTTTGCCACCGCTGGCTGCCCTGCCGGCCTGGCCCCACCCAGCAATCGCGCCGCGCGATTTGCTCTGCTCCTGCTCTGTCTCGGCTGTACTGTTGTGGAGAAGGCGAGCGACGCGAAGGGGAAGGAGGAAGAGATAGGGGCCGGGCCAGGTAAAGAAAAGAGGAGTGGGTCAGCACAGGTGAGAAAAAGAGAGAAGAAAAGAAAGAGGCTGGGCCGGCCCGGTCTCGCTTTCTCTCTCTGTCTCTTATCTCTTTTCTAATGCAAGTGCTCTAATACCTATATATTATGCAATTTAATGAAAATCATTTTTGTTTACAGGTTAAAATTAATCCCTTAATTTATATACAATTAATGAATGACGAAATGGGTCTCCAAAATTCATGTGTAAACACAAGCTTATCCAAGGCCCCGTATGCCACAATGAAGAAGTGCTAATCGTTAAAGATGTTTAGGACAGACAGGAATTGGCACCATGACACAATTTCTTTCATCTTATCGGAGAATGTCATGCTACTTCTGGACAAACAAACCTAACCCGCTGTCTTCTATGGAAAACTTGATATGTTTGCTATTTTCAAAACCACACTACCCGAATTGCATCCTCATACATGCTCAACCTCTCTTTGGAATAGTTCATGGAAATTAGATTGTGGTAACTGAATTAAGCACTTCCTTTGACTATGGGCTCGTAACTATATCCCATCAAAAGAGAATCTTTTCAAGCATTAACCTTATTTGTCCAAACTAATATCCACATTTTGCATGCCAACAAATTGCTTCATCAAGTATTCATCTATCACTGATATGCTGTTTGGATACTTTGGAAAAAGTCTTAATGAACTCATCTTTCATGACAAAATTTATCACTTCCTTTCCTGCTGCAAAAGGCTAGTAGTTTGGTTACTAATTCCACATTTCTAATAAATTATCACAAGGCATTACAAAGTGTAAGATTATCTCAGTCGGTTGGAAACCACCATCACAAAAATGGTGTAATTTGACTACAGCTGGGGCTTCCTTAGGCAATCCTGTGAAACACAGGTGCCGGTGGCTTATTGAGGGATCGGTAAGGCAATAGGCTTGTTGGGTTCAGCCAAAGAGCGTGGTGGCAAGAATTATGGGCACTTCCTAATGGGCTCAAGTTCAATATATCACAATTTACAGATATTAATTAGGAAAAAGTTGTAAATTTCTTTTCTTTGCAGCACCATAACATAACGAATAGTACCGCACCATAACATAACAAATAGTGCCACACCATAAAGATGTGTCCACTTATTTTTCACTTATGAATATTTACACTAAGTATGGGACAGTATATGATAACAAAAGACAACACCATTGTCTCACCAATAATACCACACCATAAAATTATGGCTTTTTATTTTCTTTTACTTGGTGAAAAAAAAGGAGAAAAAAGTCTCATGCATCCAATAGTACCACACATAAAATTGGGCCATTTCTTTTTTTAACTTATAACTGTTCACCCATAGTGTGTGACGGTTGTGGTAGAGGGAGAGATGGCTGTTAGGCCGAGGCGTCCGATGAAGTGGGGAGCTTGCTGGCACCCTTATTTCACTGGAATTTGTGAGTCCAGTCGAGTTTGAGCTTGGAATGTATTGACTCGAGTCGGCTTAATTTTACACCTCTCGACTGGACTGGTATTTATGTACAAGAGAAAGCCTATAATGGACTCAGGATCGCGAATAGTCCTCTAACATGGGTAAGCATTCACCAAAGGGAGCTGAAGCCCAGCGTAAGAAAGTTCATGGACACCTTTGCGCGTCCGAAGTAAAAGCTGCATATAGAACAATAGCACAAGCAAGAAGTCATCAAAATTTTTCTAATCGGTGTTCAAAGTTATCAAAATTTTTCAAAGTTATTTTTGAGAAGAAGAAAAACAAGATGGCTCTCTGTCTCTCTCTCTGTCTCTCTCTCTCTCTCACAGCATTCACCAAAGGGAGCTGAAGCCCAGCGTAAGAAAGTTCTCTCTGTCTCTCTCTTTCTCTCACAGCATTCACCAAAGGGAGCTGAAGCCCAGCGTAAGAAAGTTCACGGACACCTTTGCGCGTCCAAAGTAAAAGTTGAATATAGAACAATAGCACAAGCAAGGAGTCATCTTCATTTTGTCCGCAATTTTGTCCGCAATTTTGTCCGCAAGGGCCTCAATCACTTCAGCTTCAGTTTTATCCAAACTGCAAGCACCAAAAGTCATGTCTGGTCATTAGTGCTAGTCAACACGAAGAAAATATCGAGAGGGTCAAAATTTTTCTAATCGGTGTTCAAAGTTATTTTTGAGAAGAAGAAAAACAAGATGTCTAGGGTTCGCCTCCATGTACAAATAATTTTTCCAAGGTAACGTATTCTGGGTACGGGTGAAGATCATCTAATTCCACACTCGAATCTCTATCACCTCTTCACTGATCCGGTACTGGCACGTGTTCATTTTTATCTTTTCTGTTCCATACACGATGACAATGATGCAATCCCCTCAGAAAGTATTTCCTGAACCTAATACATAAATTAAACTGAATCAGAATCCTGGTGGGATTCACATAGGACCCAGCTCAGCATACGCACAACATGTGACAATCTATCCAATCTCTCTCTCTCTCTCTCTCTCTCTCTCTCTCTCTTCTTGTATCTCTCCACACATGAACTAGCATTAATTGCCTCACATGAAACTTAAAGTTCAGGCATCATGTTCAACTCGAGCAATAATATTAGTATTCTCCTCAAAAACATAATCATAATTGCCCCACTAATCACATGCTCAAACAGAAAACATTGTTCATCATAGGAGAAATAATTCAACCACCTACTAATAGCCCAAGATTACAAGGTATAACATCGTAACAGACGCTTATATTACAGGCGATAAACTACACGAGACTTCAAGGATTACAGATGTGGAACAAGATCAACATGCATAATTTGATCAAAAGTTTGCTTTTCTAAAGACCAGAAAATCTAATGACTTTCCTTTTCATCTCTATACCTTTGAACGACAAATGTAAAATTCTAAAGAAACATCTCCAACCATAGATTTCCAAGAGTATGCTTTAGATGAAGCAAACGTAAGTCCACTTCATTAACGTTTTCACTTGTAGAAGCACAAAAACATAATCAACTCTTAATCTGGTATTGTGGTGTCTTCAAGTCTTCAGAGAAGTATTAGATTGATGGGAAATCACTGAATATATTGGTTTAAAGCAAGAACCAACATCCTAGTTTTATTTGGATATAGATTAATGCTTTCTACCAACAGAGCACTATTTGAACATAAAGATTTTAATTATGACTGGATGGATAAGGGCATAACCCAATAATCATCACATTACTTTGTATCACCAACTCCAATTAGTATGCCAGATATAGTAGAGTGTGGCAAATGACCATATTACATTGCCTCATGCAGATAAACCAACGCCCAAGGGAAGAGATTCCAAATTTCCAATTATTAGTTCCTACTGACCACAACAGGCAGCCTTTCAAAGTAAGTTTTGTGTTCTCATGCACTAAGTAAGTAACTTTCTTCAGCAATTCTCAAAAAAAGTATACTTAGAAGAAGACAGAGCTTAGAAAGGAAAGAGCTTAGCACCTGGCATTAACAGGAAAGCCAATGATCCCGCCCACTGCTTGCAAAGCTTTTATCCAACTCTGGACCTGGTGTAAATTCTCCTGCTTGAAACCCTCTTCACCTTGGCCAATATTCTCCACAAAAGGACTGGACGGCTTTCGCAGCTCTCTTGCATTGATGTTCCAGAAAATGGGCAATACAATCAGACCCCCTTCTTTTTGGCACTCGAGGATCTTCACCAGCTCATTGAGGCACCACGGTGAGAAATGGTAATTCTGAGAAACAACCACAATAGCGATATTCGACTGCTTGATCGCTCCTTCAATCGCTGGCCAGATCTCTTCTCCTCCATCCAGTGTATAATCGACAACCGTTCTCATCCCCCTCCGCTCAAGAGCACCCTTCAGATGGCTCACAGGATGGAGCATGTCGTCCCGTTTGTAACTAATAAAAATATCATATTTCCTAGGACGACGTTGACCTGCACAATGGGGAATACATCGTTTGAGATCAGAAGAGATGTATGGAGGAGGGATTAAGAATTTGATAAAAAGGCTTATTGAAAAACAGAAACTTTGCTAGTCCTTGTATACGATAATAAATTTTTTTGTTCTTCATCCTCAGCCAAGTCCCAATCTCATGCATTTCACGTTAAAAAAAAATGTAGTATTCCAACAGACAGAAAAGAAATTGATAAGGAGGAAAATGACCCTCACTTGGATTGCCATACTTAATCAACTTAATAAAATAATTTTCCACTAGAACCACCCAAAAGATGAGTTGGATATTCATTAGAACACATACCATGTTTTTATACAACACTTCATTAGGAACCTTCTCAAACAACCCTCAATCTCAACAATAATTGAAAGAGAAGAAATGGGGATTCATAACAATAATTGGTTAACCAATTGATACCATGCAACTAATGGACTTGTTGCTAGAAATGCCTTCATGAGTTACTTGGAGCACGAACCTAACCCAAAGCCAAGTGGCATCCCACTCTTTTTGCAGGGTCACAAAGGGTAACTTTCGGTAAATATATGTTCCACGATAAGTTTCCGAAATAACCTTTTGGTGTTTGCTCATAACGTTGAGACTACAGTAATCATCCAATCCATTGGTGATCATCCCCTTGATAGCTTTTTCAATAATATTTTACTGACAAACTAAACATAAATAAGTTTAAGAAATTAACCATGCAATTGATTGTGCCAACAATGATGGAAATGATGACAATGCTTGCTTATGCCATGATATCTACATGCAAAACTGAATACATCAACTGATTTCTCATCTTGGCAAGGAAGGGGGGAAAATATTAAAACTGATTTCTTTCAAGTTACTACATCTAGCCAAAGTGTTGTACGTCAATGTAAGTGTTTCAAGTCAGAAGGCAAGATGGAAACTTGCAAATTACCATGAATCCCAAAGATGGATTTGAACTTCTCAGCTGCAGACTTCAGAATTTGTTTAAATCTTGGGAATAAAGCAGTAGTGGAAGATGATTGTGTAACAACCTATTCAGTAAAAACTGCAGCATCATAAAATGATCTCAAAAACAAATGAAGGGAAACGAAAATATAAATCAGGAGTACTGTAACCATTCTACAATTGCCTGGGATGATTGCGCATGTACATCACTATCTCTACACTACTAGGATCTTTAGTATGATCAATATGATGTGATGTTACTGAGCAATTTCAACCTAAAAGGTAGCATTATTTAAAGAAAATTTAACTTGCTATCATCAGGAATGGATGGCACTACATGAGAGTAACACATGGTATAGGAGATTGCAACAGCAGTATCACGGATTTACCTTCTCTGATTAGGAAATAATCTAATAACATTAGCAATTTCACAATCTTCCAGTTACTCTCAAGCAGGTTAGGACAGGAAATAGGTTGGGCAGGAATACTTTTATGACTTGACCTGCATCTTGGAGTGGAAAAGGAAAAAGTTCGCATAAGTGCTTCTACTGTTGTGTAGTTTGCTCTGGTCGGGAGACTTGATGGTTCAATCATTTCAAATGTACCATCCTATGCCAGAATTGCAACAAAATGCCTTGTTGTCTATTGTTGCTATGATTTCAACTCATCCAAGTAGATAATTGGCCAACTCATGCAGAGGCTGAGCATTGTGTTTCCTTCTTCAATGTTTCAAACTTATTTAAGCTTGGATGATGAGGAAGAGATTGATCCCATCACCGCCGAAGGTACTATACCACAAGAAGAGGGAAATTCTTTTGGAGTCTAAGAAAGAGATATTATTTGGTTCCTAGAGTGATTATATATGATGATCTTATGCTATAGACATAAAGTGGTTCACACACAAGCATGTGTCATTTGAAACAAACCCAATGGAACAACATGAGATTCTAATATATATTAAAGTATTTTCCAAATGATGGTAAGTTAATAAAATTGAGTACATCTCCAGTAATAAAAGGAGTATAATAAACATAACATGATGGTAATAAAGAGCACATAACTCAGCGACGCGCAGAATGATTGACCTCGTATCTGACAGAAAAAACATTTCATCCCAAGTGATGACCAGCCTGGAAAATCAAAAGCATTACCAACTGCTTTTGCCATTTACTATCGTACAAGAAAGCCAAAGTAGCTAATGATATTCTAGGAAATTGATCCACATATTAATTAGCTAGTTGCACTAGTTTGCACTACTTGGTGGCAAGAGTTAATCTAAAAGTGGCACAACAATCTCTTAAACACAATTGCTCAGTCTTACTCCAACACTCTGCACAAAAATGCTCAAAAGTTCAACTGAGGTTCAACAAGAAAGCAACCACGTCATGTCACATAGAGATAAGTCATCAGCCTAAAAACCAACAACAATGAAAAATTTGCAAGAAAGAGACACAAAGGATAATCATTGAAACCGTTAACAAGAAAGAAGAAACTCAAATGAAGTTCTTACCACCTTGCCTTCTTTCATCAATATAGGAAGTGGGCCAAATTTCAACCCAGTGTTACGAACAGTCATTGTTATATTTCTTTCAGTAGGAACAACTTTTAGTTGCCGCGAAAACCGAAAAGAACAACAACATCTGGGTTTCTTAGGCTTAACACAGTAAGCTGATTTAAGAGCTGCTGATTCCATGCCCAAAGTTCTGGATATGCTGATTCCTCCACTTCAATCCTATTAATGAATTAATAAAAGAAGAAACAAGTAAAACACTTAACATGGGAAAGGCAGGGGCTATGTCCACTAACGCAATGATTTTGGCCATGATATGAGACGAATGGACCTGGGCAGGTCCTTAAAAGGCTCTAGGGAGAACAAACAGGGGGAGGAACCCTCAAGGGTGGAACTCCTGAATGTCACCTCCTGTATTCCCACCTCACCGGGAAGAAAAAACTGATGGGGAATTTGGGGGGCAGGGTGTGCGAGCCATTGCACGTTAAAAAGGATTAGCATCTAAGCAGGGCGCCGGGTTGCCGGACTACCACCAGTAAAACCCTGTCGGAGATTCAGCTCCTGCTGATTGGCTCGTGTCTGGCAAGTTTGTGATCTAATTCAGGCCATCTTAACATGGGAAAGGAACGAACAGAACACTCGCCGACACGGGTCGCTCGGACTGGGTATCAGCCGTCGACTAGGCAAATGAAACGGTTTACACAGATCACTCTGGAATTCAAATTCACCCCACCATTCTCCGACCAGCCGAAGACGAACTGGCAAATGAAACGGTTTACACAGAACACTAGCCGACACGGGTCGCTCAGACTGGGTATCAGCCGTCGACTCGGCACAAGGTTACGAGAGAACGCGGCGGAAAGGGGAAAAAGAAAAGGGGCCGTCGCCGGCGAGTTGCCGTTACCTGCGAAGGAGATGGTGACCGGGCGTCGTGCTCGACGGAGATGACGGCGAAGAAGGCGAAGGGACGAGTGATTTCAGACCTAGGGTTACAAACGCTGGCTCCCATCCGGTCGGCATTTTAGAAATGCAAAAACCTTCGCTTTCAGAAGTCCTGAGTTTGCTTGCCGAGGAGTCCTGAATTTGTTTACGGCAGACCGTTTATACAAATGCTGGAGAGATGACGTCGCGCTAGAAGTTTTTTTTTTTTTTTTTTTGTGAGGTCTTTCCTTAATTTGCTTATTAAAGTAAACGCGTGTCTATCAAATTAAACCCAACCGACAAGAGCTCGGCCCAAACCTATTTAAACTAAGTCGAGCCCAATTATTTTTTTCTCTCTTTCCCCGCATCTTCCCTTATTCCTATCGAACACTCTACTTCGTTCCAGAACACCAAAGCTTCAACAACGGCAGATCCATTTATTGAACATCTATCGACATTCCTCAAAACCATACTGCAATTTGCTTATCATAAAGCCGTCATCAAGATCATTAACTACTAATATCAATCGCAGACTTCGACCATTCTCCATTCGCTGAACAATTCAATCGCCTACAATCGGAGTACCCTTCAGAGCTTGGAAGCCGATGAGTCAATTAAGTGATTGAAAGCTTTAGAATGGAATCTAGTAAATGCCATATTCAAATCATAGTTTCTCTTATTTGGAGTACCCTTCAGAGCTTGGGCCACCTTCGCTGTCTAGTGAGTGGACTCAAGCAATGCATATGGACAAAAAAATTTACGTATATCAATGGAGATTAGTCAAGTTGGACGGTTTAGACATCTCATTATTATATTTTGTCAAACAATTGACGAGAAATAGAAAAAATGAACAATTTTCATGTTTGGTCTAATGAGGTTTTTACACTTTCGAGTGCACTTGTGTCAATCCTACAACTTATAAATGGAAGTTAAAAGAAATGAAGATCCATTTTAGAAATTCAACATTGTTACATTTATCTTGCTAAAGGGGTTGATATGGCTTAATGGGTTATCAACGAAATATCTTCCACCAAAGACTTGATCTTTGAATTTTAGAAAAAACGGATTTTGTGGCAATTTAGATAGGAAATTATATGCATCCCAAGAATTGCTAACGATAACTTGGTATAAACTAAAGACAAATTTAAAGGATAACAAGAGAACAATAAATTGATAGACTAAATTTTGATTAGTGTTTTTCATTACGGATCCTTTATAACCGATGCTTCCTGGACTTATATAGCTTGTACAAAATATAACCATCATTATGCAGTTATCTTTTGAGTTACAACTTGTAACTACTCCCGGGATTCTTGACTTCACGGCGACTACTCTCGACTACCTGTTTTCATCCAAAAGCGGTGATAATCTTCGGGGTATCATCTAGCTTGACTTTTCTCATTTTTTTCTTACAGTAGACCACTTGTCGTCCATCAAAAACCATCCCGGTGTGCTACTCTTCATCAATGACCATAAGTCACGAGGCATCGATCTTACATTGGCTACTGTTCAATTCGTGATCGTGTTACCTAATTGCTTCATCGACAAGTTAACTCTCAACACTTCGCCGGCCCAAGTTATTTTTTGACATAGATATATGCCCCTTTTAAAAGAATTAAAAAGGTATCCGGAATATGAAGTCACCCCGTTGAAGTTTGAGCAAAACCTCAGTTCCATTATTTTATTTTCGCCTGTCCTGGTTGAACAAAACGGTTTGCATACGTCAATGGAGATTAGTCAAGTCAAAACGTTTAGACATCTCGTTATTATATTTTGTCAAACAATCGATGAGAATTAGAAAAATGGACAATTTTCATGTTTGGTTGAATGAGGTTCTTACACTTTCAAGTGCACTTGTGTCAATCCTACAACTTATAAACGAAAGTTAAAAGAAATGAAGATCCATTTTAGAAATTCAACATTGTTACATTTAGGGAAAATTTCAATTAAGGGCCTAAAGTAGAACCGTTTTCTCAAAAAAAGATCCAAAATAGACATTATCTCAAATAAGAACCTGAAGTAACCAACTTAGTTTCAAATAAGGACCTCAACTTAAAAGCTAACCAAATCTTATTTGCATCTAGGGGTATTTTCGTCTAAAGACTTTTTTTTCCTTCTTTTTTAAATTTATTTTCTCCTTCTCTTTCTTTTCTTCATCATCATCGTGCCTTCGCCTTTTTTACTCTTTAGATCGCATTTTTTCCAAAGTCCATCTCTATCTTCCTTGCCAAATTAGCCATCAATGCCCTCAACCTCATTTGTCATTGCCCTCAACAGCAATTCCGGTACCTTTGTTGAAAGATGGAGGTCAATCCAAGCCCTAGATCGAGCATGAGTGGACCAAGATGTGATGCTCAGCTCAATTTGATTCCCACATCTTGTGGTTGTGGTCAAGCACGAAGCATGATGAGGTGTAAGCTATTAGCTTGCTGTCCTCGTTGTCATCGATGCATGAATTCAAATCGGTGCTCACGCAAGCTATGATCAATCTTAGCGAGGATAAGCTAGATTGAAGTGCCTAAGCCAAATTTATTAGAGGTTTTTGAGGAATCTCTGTGATACTCACGTGCATTTATTTGTTCAGTGAAATACATGGTTTTGGAAATTTCTGAGCGATTTTGCACTTTTTCCATCTTGTTATTCTCTCTCAAATCTGTGTAGATAATATTTCAGAGTTAGAGAGCTAAATTTGTTTGAACATGTGTAGACCAGAGTCATTCGTTTTTTAGATTAAATGTTGTCTGATTCGAATCACCACCAAAGACGAGTATCTGCAATAACGGGTCAAAATGATTTAGCAACCTTTGGAAATAACCAGCATACATGACACAATTGGACCTTCTCAAGAAGCCACATATTCCACCTCAATGCAAGTTGCATCTACGAATATTATGAATAATCCAACCCGAACCCAATAAAACATTACCAAGAAGCTACGAGCGAAAGTTATCATGGCCAGAGGTAATTTCATTGGCGGGAGAGCATGAAACTGTTACTTTAATTGCCATAATAAGTTTTTACAAGCAAATTGAATAAAAACAAAACCCACTTATGGATATTTCTTGATTCTCAAGTTCATTATTGTCATCGCAGAAGGTGAGTGGTGACGAATAACTTAAAAACCGGCTTGTGCCGAAATTGATGAGTTCTTGAGTGAGGATGCAAAATTGCATAATGTAGAGCATCCGCTTTGAAGTTAGTTGATGGGGAGGCTGCGGAACTAAAGCACACAATTTGCAGTTTTGCAAAACTGCATAACTTCTCGAATATCTTTTGTTTTCTTCTTTTCCTAAATTGTTCAAATTGTTTTGCACCTATGCAAGCTTGTGCGTGAGGAGTCTGATGCATTTGTCAAGAAGGAAATGAGCAAGATGAAAAAAGAAAGAAAAGAAAAACAAAAAAAAAAAAGAAAAAAGTCTTTAGATGAAAATACCCTTAGTTGCAAATAAGATTTGACTAGCTTTCAAGTTGAAACCCTTAATCGACACTAAATTAGTCATTTCAAGCCCTTATTTGATACAATGTCCACTTTATGCCCTTTTTTGAGAAAACGGTTCAACTTCAGGCCCTTAATTGAAATTTTCCCTTACATTTATGTTGCTAAAGGGGTTTATAAGGCTTTGTTTGCCAAAAATGGGTTATCAACAGAATATCTTCCACCAAAGGCTTGATCTTTGAATTTTAGAAAGGATCGGATTTTGTGGCAATTCAGATAGGAAATTATTTGCATCCCAAGAACTGCTAACGATAACTAGGTATAAACGAAAGACAAATTAAAAGGATAGCAAGAGAACAATAAATTGATAGACTAAATTTTGATTAGTGCTTTTCATTGCGGATCCTTTATAACTAATGCTTCCAAGACTTATATAGCTTGTGCAAAATACACCTGTCATTATGCAATTATCTGTGGAGTTACAACTTCTAACTACTCCCGAGATTCTTGACTTCACGGCGATTACTCTCAACTACATGTTTTCATCCAAAAGCAGTGATAATCTTCGGGGTATCATCTAGCTTGACTTTTCTCATTTTTTTTCTTACTACTGTAGTAGACCACTGGTCGTCCATCAAAAACCATCCCGGTGTGCTACTCTTTCATCAATGACCATAAGTCACGAGGCATCGATCTTACATTGGCTACTGTTCAATTCGTGATCGTGTTACCTAATTGCTTCATCGACAAGTTAACTCTAAACACTTCGCCGGCCTGAGTTATTTTTTGACATAGATATATGCCCCCTTTTAAAAGAATTAAAAAGGTATCCGGAATATGAAGTCACCCCGTTGAAGTTTGAGCAAAACCTCGGTTCCATTATTTTATTTTCGCCTATCCTGGTTGAACAAAACGGTTTGCATACGTCAATAGAGATTAGTCAAGTCAGAACGTTTAGACATCTCGTTATTATATTTTGTCAAACGATCAATGAGAAATAGAAAAATGAACAATTTTCATGTTTGGTTGAATGAGGTTCTTACACTTTCAAGTGCACTTGTGTCAATCCTACAACTTACAAACGGAAGTTAAAAGAAATGAAGATCCATTTTAGAAATTCAACATTGTTACGTTTATATTGCTAAAGGGGTTTATATGGCTTTGTTTGCCAAAAATGGGTTATTAATGAAATATCTTCCACCAAAGGCTTGATCTTTGAATTTTAGAAAAAATCGGATTTTGTGGCGATTCGGATAGGACATTATTTGCATCCCAAGAATTGCTAATGATAGCTTGGTATAAACTAAAGACAAATTTAAAGGATAACGAGAGAACAATAAATTGATAGACTAAATTTTGATTAGTGTTTTTCATTGTGGATCCTTTATAACCGATGCTTCTTGGACTTATATAACTTGTACAAAATATAACCGTCATTATGCAGTTATCTTTTGAGTTACAACTTGTAACTACTCCCGAGATTCATGACTTCACAGTGATGACTCTCAATTACATGTTTTCATCCATAAGCGGTGATAATCTTCGGGGTATCATCTAGCTTGACTTTTCTCATTTTTTTTTCTTACTACTGTAGTAGACCATTTGTCGTCCATCAAAAACCATCCCTGTGTTCTACTCTTCATCAATGACAATAAGTCACGAGGCATCGATCCTACATTGGCTACTGATCAATTCGTGATCGTGTTACCTTATTGCTCCATCGACAAGTTAACTCGACTTGCCGGCCGGAGTTATTTTTTGGCAGAGATATATGCCCCTTTTAAAAGAATTAAGAAGGCGTCCGGAATAAGTCACCCCCTTGAAGTTTGAGCAAAACGCCGGTTGCGCTACTCCATTATTTTATTTTCGCCTATCCTGGTTGAACACGCGGCACAACCAGGGATTTGCACATCACCTCTATCGTTTATCGGCCTGCGTTGCTGGTACTCGAGATTCACCCGTTCTAATCCTTTTAATCTGGTCATACGTTGAGCCCAAGATCGCATTTTTATTTCCGACACCTTGCCTTCATGGTCGACCTTTCGTCACCTTCCTCTCGACTGGATATCTACTTCTTCCGTTGAAGTCTCGATGTTGCCCAAGAGTCAATCTCCTCCGTCAAGCCCGAGAAAGTGAAGATAGTAACAATTTTCTCCTCTCGCTGCTTGATGATCATGAATCCGCCCTTGAACATATAATCTCAGGTAGTTGCTTCGTCAAGCCTCGAATTCCTCATTCCCTCCAGGGATGCTTTCCTCAATATAAGGAAGAGGAACGCCCATTCCGAAAGAAGCATATTATTGAATTTGTGTGCTTTTCCTTCTTTTGATCCCACATTCTAAAGGACAAGGTCTCCAAAGGAATCAGTTTGGCAACCTGCCAAGATTGACAAGGCTCTCCAATTTTGTTGTTTTGATTAGAACCTTGATTTGGGTCTTCTGAATGGTATCATAAGTTTTTGGTCCCCATCCACTAACCGTTTCTTTCTATGCTCTGGGCCTATGTTAATTACCCTTCTTGATTTGTATGCTATTACTGGGCTTAGTCCCTGAGGAGAGGATACAAGTGCTGCTGACTCAGCCAAATGTTGCTTTTTCGATTACGTCAACGACTTTTCCTATGGTTCTTTCTTGAATCGCTATTGCAACGGGTCAACGCGAAGTCACCCAAAAAGAGCACACGGCATTCCTCTTGTTCTGGCTATTGAAGTATGTTTACTTCCATCCGGTGCTAAAAAATTTCAGAGGATTTAGGGGCGACATGACAACTATTCTGCATTAAAATAGTTTAAATGAAATAGATTTTTATATTTTTATTTCTAGAAGAGTTTCTAAGCAAAAATAACTGTTTGATAACGATACAAAATTTCTACTCTAAAAATAGAAATTCGTTTGATAACGACACAAAATTTTTACCTTTTGGACGGTGGCAACGACTAACGACCTTTAATATAAAAAAATAAAAATAAAAATGATTTAGTAACAAAAAAATAAGAATAAAATAAAATAAAATAAATCATAAAAAATAAAATAAAAATACCATTTTATTTTTAAATTAAAATATCCTTAAAATAAATTTATTTTATTTATTCTATTTTAGTTTATTTTACGAATAAATTTATTTTAAAATGAATAAACATAAAAAAATAAAAATAAATTTATTTGGCAAAACACTCAAGGCAAAAAAAATAAATTTATTAAATTTATTTTTAATAAACTTAAAATAAAATGATAAATAAAAATAATTTATTTATTTTTAATAAATTTATTTTTATTTTTAAATGAATAAAATGAATATATTTATTTTTAGTTATTTATTTTTAATAAAATAAGGAGAGGCAAATGAGGAGGAGGTAGAGACGTAAAGGAGATGAGGGAGGACTCACCGAAATTAGGGTTTAGTGGGAGAAATTATTTCTGATTTCTCTTCCAGAAATCAGAAGTAGAAAATTTCTATTTCTGATTTCTCTTCCAAATCGATTTCTGGAATAGAAATATGTTCTAGAAATAGAAAAATTGAGTAGGTTTATCAAACATGTTTTTATTCTAGAAACAGGTTTGGAATAAAAAAGTTATTTATGGAACAGAAATTTTGGTTATCATGCACTCCCTAAGTTTTTGGAATAGAAAATTTCTATTTCTGGAACTGATCTGGGTCTTCTAAATGGTTTCATAAGTTTTTGGTCCCCATCCACTAACCGTTTCTTTCTACGCTCTGGGCCTATGTTAATTACCCTTCTTGATTTGTACGCTATTACTAGGCTTAGTCCCAGAGGAGAGGATACAAGTGCTGCTGACTCAGCCAAATGTTGCTTTTTCGATTACGTCGACGACTTTTCCTATGGTTCTTTCTTGAATTGCTATTGCGACGGGTCAGCGCGAAGTCACCCAAAAAGAGCACACGGCATTCCTCTTGTTCTGGCTATTGAAGTATGTTTACTTCCATCCGGCGCTAAAAAATTTCAGAGGATTTAGCAAATTTGGCTTTTTACCTTGCCGAAGGCAAAGTTTTGGCACTAGGACACCTTGAATTGGCTGTTCTTTACAAAAGAATGAAACCATGCATCCACGTCAATATATGAGGATACATCTGGTGCCTTCTATGGCCCCTTCTGGATTCTCCGACAATGGTCAAAACTTTATTTTCCTTCTGTGTTTTATAATGTCACGCATGCTCTGCCCCGCTCTTGGACTATTAATCCTGTACCTTACATTCCAGACACCAGAGAATGCGGGCTTTTGAGTTAAGATTAACATGCATATTTATTCAAAAGTTGTACTTTTCTTAACACCAGCAAATTTATCGGCTCTCTTTTTTGATCTATTTTTCTCATTTACTCTCAAAGAGCTTTTAGAGAGTTGTAAAGGAAATCAAATGAAAGATATTTTCTTTTACTCGAATGTAATCAAGGTCGGAAAAAATTTGCGTATGAGTGTGATTTAGGGATTGTAATCTCCACTTTGCTAATTATCATTTAACTATCTCGTCAATCTTTTTGTGGCACACCCCTGAAGCATGTATGTTCACTTTATCAGCTTCACTTTTTTTGCATTTATTTCTCAATCAAACTGCTTTATTTTTGTTTGTTCTTTCAACTTTGTATAACAACTAATTGAGACCCTATATTTTTAGTCTTTCTAATCAAGTCCTTCCACTTAACAAAATATCTAATCTCTCGATATTGGCCAAATCCAACTGATGTCGTCGTAAGAGGAAGCCAAAGAGTAAGGTGAATTAAATATTACTTACATTGACACCCATCCAAAGGTCGAAGATAGGGAATAAATCAAATGTTTATTCTCCCACCAATTCCCTATCCACAGTGGGTCTTTACCTATGCAATATTTCATTTAGGTCACGTGTTGGCTTTTTTTTAACAACCATGCCAGTTGGATTAGGCTAGATTTCACGTTAAAAGGACTTGATTAGAAAAATTGAAAGTATAGAGACTGATTAGAAAAGTAGTCAAAGTACAAGGATGAAAAGTAAAATAATTTTAAAAAGAAAATATGAGAGAGAGAGAGAGAGAGAGAGAGAGAGAGAGAGATGCGGTGGCCTTCACTAAGTAACTGTGCCAAGCCTTTTGACAAGACAATTAAATTGGGCTAATGGGCCAAGGTCCAAGAAACTAAAACTATTGGATCCACATGCATAGACTCAAATTTGGACCCATCCAACCAACCTTCACGCAGAGGTTGATTTGGACCAATATCAAGATAATAAGATATTATTGTTGTTTCGTGCGAAACATCTCCACAACTTTTCCGATAGATGTCCAGCTGGTCCACAATGAAGGACATGATTATCCATCATGAATAACCTGAGCTTCTTCATATTTTTGAACGAGTCTGCGTTCAAGATCAAGTCTTGTACATCAATCTTGTCTAGTTTAATACCTTCAATGGCATCTATTCCCTGTTAGAGACAAATAAAAATAATTATGCATATTAGAAGCACTTGAAAATAATTATGCATATTGAAATAGGCCAATAAACTCTTACCGAATTTTGACTAAACAATCGTAGAGCATCCTCGTGACACCATATTCTGCTTCGCTTGCTGGGATTTTCAGGGCACTCTCGAATCACAATTCTTCTACCCATTTCTCGAAGCATATCATGCATCCAAATTTTGTTATTTTCATCAATGTATATGAGCGACTTTTGAGCCAAGATCTCATTACCACTATTGGCATGAACACAACATTCATCTAGGGACCTGATTATCTCTTCTTTGCCATATCCATTAAGAAAACATGCGATGTCGAGAAAAATCGTCCTCTCGTTGGCCTCTAAGCCATCAATGGCAATCCTCAGTATTTGATGAACCTTTCCTTGAGGAATTTCTTTCAATCGATCAAAAGCTCCTTGCCATTCTTCGACACTTTTGCCATTCAAGAAAGAACCCATCACGGTGAGTAACAAAGGAAGCCCTTTGGAAAAACTAGTGAAGCAATTTGAGAGCATCTTATAATCAATTTCGGGATATCTTTCTTGGAATGCATTCCAACTGAAAAGCTCAAGAGCTCGATCATCATTTAGTGGTCTTACCTTATAGATTTCCCCGCGTAAACCAATTAGGGTTTCTTCATGTCGAGGGATAAAAATGACTCTACTTCCCAAGCCTAAGTTTATTGCCTCGATCAGCTAGCTCAGTGGCTTTGAGAACCCTTCAGCATCATCAAATACTAACAAAACCCTTTTGTTTTGGAGTTTACTCTTCATGAGGTTTATTACTATAGTAATATCGTTGCCAAGCTCAGAAACTCCACCACCAAGAATGTCACCAAAAATGTTCTCTTGCATTTTGACAAGGCCGCCTCAGCTCGAGATATCCTTCATGTTCGCATAGAAGCAACTCCGATCAAATTGATCTGCAATTTGGTGGTACAAAGCTCTCACAAGTGTCATCTTACCTATTCCACTAGTCCCAGTGTTAGAGAAATCTTTCCAGAATATTTTGAAGCTGACAAAACGTTTCTATCAGTCTAGTCTAGAGCATTGCAGACCCTTCTATTTAGAGTTTGAAGACCTTCAGATCACCAGACTCAGCACACAAGACTCAAGACTCAAGACTATTCTCATTGACAGTTTCTAATCCAGCGACGAAGACGATCCGGCGCTAAAGTGTTTGGTTGAGGATTTGGTCTTATCCACTGGAGAAGATCTCTTGGCTGGATATAATATAACGGATTCTTTTATTCGAAATCAAGATCATTTAAAGATCCGATGATTGACGAAATATTCCTCGAAGGTTCTATTCTTGGAAATCAAGATCCTTATTGTATGTGCGAACATGATTGATAGGCTATCGACATGTTCCTTTAATAGCTCGAATGATCTTTTTAATTGATTCTGTCCAACGGGAAGATTGGAAGAATTCCTTTAGTAAGTGCCAACGGGTATGATGGCATAAAGGAGTATAAAAGGAAGACATTCCGGTTGTTCTAGAAGATGCACGATAGAGAAATTCCAGAGTCTGAAGTTCATTGATTATTAGTCAATTCATATTGAGCAAAACTGTATTCACAAAAGAGAGTCTATACTTAGTGATACCTTGAGGGAGTGTGGAAAATCTTCTACACCGTGAAATCAAGGGAGAACAGTGCTGTAACATCTCTTTGCTCATAGTGGAATCCAGCCAGTGGGCTGTCAGTGCAGAAGAGTGGGTGTAGGCTTGAAATAAGCCGAATCACTATAAACCTTGCGTTCAATTTTCTCTTCCCTACTCTCAGTCTTATTTTGATTGTTGTTTGTTTATTGACGAGAAAAAAACTGTCTCAATTCTATCAACTGTCTAGTATTGTGCGATTATCGTGAGAAATTACTATTTATACCTATTCACCCCCTTCTAGGTACTTATACTAGCCATATCAATTGGTATCAGAGCTCGTGTACTCACTTTATTTGAAGTGTTTTACTTCAGAGTAAAAGATCCATGGCTAGTATGCTAACAATGCTGATGGAAGGGCAAAGCAATACCAGACCTCCTTACTTTGATGGAAAGGACTACAACATCTGGAAAAACAAAATGAAAGCATTTCTTCAATCAAAGGATCCTCTGGAATGGGACGTTGTAGAAAAAGGAATCACTCCTAAAGTTGCATCTGTCTCAGAAAGAGGGAAAGAAACTATTGAGACCAGCGGAATGACTCGGGAAGAGATAATCAAGAGACAAACTCTTGATGCAAAAGCTATTTATTCGTTATATTGTGCCTTGTTACCTACTGAATATAACATAATATCTTCTTGTGTTACAGCAAAAGAAGTCTGGGATAGGTTACATATCACCTATGAAGGAACTAATCGAGTGAAAAAGACCAGAATCAACATCCTTCTCGGTCAATATGAAGCCTTCAAAATGAAACCTAGAGAATCTATAAATGACATGTTTAGCCGTTTACGAAATTGTAAATGGTCTTGAAAATTAAGGACAACCAATTTCGATCCCATGAAGGTAAACAAGCTATTGCGTGGACTCTCCAAGGATTGGAATCACATAAAGACTTCAATAAGAGAGACGCAAATAATCATGCCACTATCTGTCGACGAGCTGGTTGGAACTCTTCAGTCTTATGAAGTAGAACGAATTAATGAAGACGAAGATCCAAAAGGTAAGAAATCCATTGCATTAAAATCAAATGATGCTTCTGATGTTACAGATTCTGAAGATGATATGGACGATGAGGAGCTTGCTCTCATGATAAGAAGATTCAGAAAACTGAATAGAAAAGGAAGAAGGTTCAACTCAAAGAAACAAAGTTTTCAAAGACAACAGACCAAGTTTGTTGATGATGATGAATCAAACAAAGATGTAGTTTACTTTGAATGTAAGAAAAATGGACACATCAGACCCAACTGTCCTCTTCTGAAGAAGAAAAAAGGAAAAGCTGAAAAGTCTCGAAAGGCTCTCAAAGCCGAAACCCGGAGTGATACAGAGTGTGAAGAAAGTGATGATGAATATGCCAACTTATGTCTAATGACGCAATCAAACTCAGACTCAAACTCTGGATCAGACTCAGACAGTGAATTTGAGGTAAGTAATTTTAAAATTCCTGTCGAGGTTTTTAAGTATATTGATGAGCTGTGTTTTAGTCTTAAGACTTCTCTCAAAAGGATTTCCGAACTTAAAAAGGAAAACTCTGCTCTAAAACAACTGGAAATCGTTTCAAAAGAAAGAGTTAAATGTTTAGACATGAATGTTTCCACTCTTAAAGAAAATGAAGATAGTCTTTTGAAAGAAAATGCTTTTTTAAAAACTGACTCATCAAATATCTCAAAGAAATTTTCAATAGGGTCCGAGAAACTTGAAAAAATTCTTTCAGCTCAAAGACCTTACTTCAATAAGTCTAGTCTAGGTATAACAGCAGAAACTATTCCTTTGATTGATTTTCCTAAAGTAAAAAAAAAAAGAATTAAGCAAAGACCCTCGAGAGAGGCTTACAAAAATCATTTCAAGAAGGTTTTTGTAAAGTCTGTAGGTCGAAATGCTCTCAGGTATTCAAAGTGCAATAGCCCGGATCACTTTGAAAAAGAGTGTCCTATGGTTTGGAAACCTGTTAAGAAAGCATGGGCTAATACTGTTTATCTTACTAACACGAATGGACCCAAGAGAAAATATAGGTACCAAAGAAAGTTTGAGACTCTCTTTTAAATGCAGATCTCCATCAAGAAAAAGGTAAAGTGGTATATGGATAGTGGATGCTCAAGACATATGACAGGAGACTCAAATTGCTTTATAAAGATCGTTCAAGTAAATGGTGGAAAAGTCTCATTTGGAGAAAACAGTAAAGGAAGAATTGTGGGATTTGGAACTTTGAAAATTGGAAATCTCACAATAAGTAATGTTTCCTTAATGGAATGACTCAATTACAATCTTCTCAGCATCAGCCAACTGTGTAATACTGGTTTTAAGATCTTCTTTCAAGAAGGAATATGTTCTGGAACCAGTAAAGACTCTACTCAGTCTTTCATGGGTCGAAGGCATGGAAATATCTATCTCTTGGATGTGAAACCGGATGAATCACAATGCTTAATCTCAATTCAAGACGAAGTAAGCTTATGGCACAGAAAGCTTGGTCACATCAATATGAAGCAATTAGCCAAAATCTCATCAAAGCAGCTTGTTCGTGGTCTACCCAACTTATCATACCAAAAGTCTGATCTATGCACTCCATGTATATTGGAAAAGCAGGTAAGAAATTCATTTAAGCCAATAAATCATGTCTCTACTAATCATGTTTTCAGCTGCTGCATATGGATCTCTTCGGACCAACCAGAACCCAGAGCATTGTAGGTAAGAAATATTGCCTAGTAATTATGGACGATTACTCCCGATTTACTTGGGTATATTTCCTTGCAAGTAAGTCCGAAACCTTCTCGTATCTTGAAAAAATTGCTAAAAATGTTCAAAATGAAAAAAGATGTGTTATCTCAAGTATAAGAACAGATCATAGAGGTAAATTTGAAAATCAAGATTTTACAAAATTTTGTGATAAATCTGGCTTTAAGCATGTGTTCTTCTCTCCATATACTCCTCAGCAAAATGGAGTTGTGGAAAGAAAGAATAGATCTCTTTAAGAAATGGCTAGAACTCTTTTAATTGAAAGTAAAATTTCTTCACGATTTTGGGCTGAAGCTGTTTCAACAGCGTGCTATATCATCAATAGAGTCTTTTTAAGACTTATTCTAGAGAAAACCCCTTATGAGTTATTCAAAGGTAAGAAGCCTATTGTTTCGTACTTTCATGTGTTCGGTTGCAAATGCTTTATACTGAAAAATGCAAAAGATTGAGTTGGTAAGTTTGAAGAAAGATCAGATGAAGGCATCTTCCTTGGATATTCTACATCAAGCAAAGCCTACAGAGTCTACAACAAGAAGAGTCAATCTGTGGAGGAATCAATTAATGTCAAATTTAAAGATTCTATGCAAAATGAATCCAGTCAGACTCATCATGAAGAATATGAACCTGCTCCAGATTCTCCAAAGCTTACATCTCAAGAAGCATCTCAGACTCTGGAAGACCAGCATCAAGCTGTTCGTGAAAATTCAAGTAAAGAAAGAGATCATCAACTTGACGAATCAACCAGTAACTGGAAGCATAAGTCCAGTCATCCCAAAGATCTTATTATTGGCGACATTAATGAAGGAATTCGCACAAGATCCCAAAAGGCGTGAAGAGTCTAGTGCTATAGCTCTCATTTCTGAAATTGAACCAAAAAGCATAGAATAAGCTTTATCTGATGAAAGCTGGATTGAAACTATGCAAGAAGAGCTCAGACAGTTCAACATTTATGATGTCTGGGAATTAACATCTAAACCAAAAGGTAAAACTGTTATTGGAGCTAAATTGGTGTTCAGGAACAAGATGAATCAGAAATGAAAAGTCGTAAGAAATAAAGCAAGACTCGTGGCCAAGGGTTATACGCAAGAAGAAGGAATAGACTATGATGAGACTTACGCACCAGTAGCAAGGTTAGAAGCTATTCGATTATTACTTGCGTTTGCTTGTTATAAAAATTTCATGTTATTCCAAATGAACGTCAAAAGTGCCTTCTTAAATGGTTTTATCCATGAGGAAGTTTATGTGGAACAACCACCAGGGTTTGAAGACCCAAAGAAGCCGACTCGCCTTCGACGAAAAATGCCTTGTATGGTTTAAAGTAAGCACCTCGAGCTTGGTACGACAGACTAAGTAAGTTCTTAATACATAATGGATTTGTCAAAAGTAAAATAGATACTACTCTATTTATCAAAAAGGAAAACAAAAGCTTTTTACTTGTTCAAATATATGTGGATGATATTATTTTTGGATCCTCTAATGAAAGTCTGTGCAAGAAATTCTCTAAGTTTATGCAGGATGAGTTTGAAATGAGTATGATGGGAGAGTTAACCTTCTTTCTTGGACTCCAAGTAAAACAATTGAAGGAAGGAACTTTTATTCATCAAGAAAAATATGCTAATGATCTTGTCAAAAAGTTTGGACTGAAAAAGTGCAAAAAGACCGACATACCGATGTCAAGTTCTTTGAAGATAGACAAAGATGAAGAAGGGAAGAAAGTTGATCAAAAGCTGTACAGGAGTATTATCGGTTCACTTCTTTATCTTACTACCTCTAGACTTGACATTTTGTTGAGTGTTTGCATCTGTGCTAGGTTTCAATCAGATCCTAGAGAATCTCATCTCAAAGGTCTTTGAAACGTATTATTAAATATGTTGCTTCATCTTCAAGCATTGGTCTTTGGTATCCTAAGAAAGGAGACTTTAATCTTCTTGGATATTCAGACGCAGATCTAGCCGGTTGCAGAGTTGATAGAAAGAGCACCTCGGGAACTTGCCAGTTGCTTGGAAGCAGGACAATGTCTTGGTTTTCAAGGAAACAAAATACCGTGTCTCTCTCTACAACAGAAGCAAAGTATGTAGCTCTTGAAAGTTGTTGTTCTCAAATTATGTGGATAAAACAATAGCTACAAGACTTTGGAATTGAAGACTCATGCACTGAGATTAGATGTGGCAACACCAGCGCAATCAATCTCACTAAAAATCCAATCCTTCACTCAAGGGTAAAGCATATAGAGATTCGACATCACTTCATTAGAGATCATGTTCAAAATGGAGAAATCTCGATTCAATTTATTAATTCAAAGAGCCAACTAGCGGATATATCCACAAAGCCTTTGGAGAAGAATCAATTCGATATTATCCGTTCCAGACTCAACATTTTGAAGCTTGAGGAAGTTAAAGTCTAGAGACTCTCAGACCCTTAGACTCAGACATTCATAGCTATAGACTGTAAGTTGTTTTAATATTCAATCTCGAAAAGGTACGATCACCGTTCAGTTATAATTGATTTATATTATCTTTAATTTCCGTGAAAAATGGAATTTTGCCTTTTCAAGAAGATAACTTCTATTTAAAATGGCAGTTTTCTTTAAAAAGGGCGGTTATCGTTTTAAAAAAAAAAGGGGACGACTGTTCACTTTCCTTTTTAAACTGGGTTATATATACAGTTAGTTGTTTTCTTCGCTTAACTCCAAAACCCTAAAAAGCATTCTCCTCACAATCTTGTCTCGACATCATATTCATCTTCGAGAAAGTTGTCATCTTTTCTTGAGAAAGCGAGACAAGGAATCTTTCAACGACAGGGAACGATGTCTTCTTCGAGAAAGTCTTCAAGAATCGCAAGCAAGGGACCATAGAGAATGAGGGAGGGTCCTACCCATTTCGATCTCACCGAGGAGGAAGAATTACTGAGACAGCGATAGAGCCCGATTCACTCTCAACCACGTCACTCTCCACCATCTACCCCACAGGGTGTGGGTCAACAACCGGAGGAAGAAATAATCGAGGAAGTAGACCCTGTAAGAGTCCAAAAACCCTATTTTATTTACAAGCTCTATCGTGCTTTGAAGAGCACTAGTACTCCGCTGAACTATATAGATGATTTCCTTAAAGACAAGGGTTATGGAAATGAGTATGTCTTTTTGCGACGAATGGATGATTTGGGAATTGCTTCCAAAGGAAAGGCTGAGGAAGCACTTGCAAACATTCCAAGTGACCCTCATGTAGGAGGATTGAATCCGACTGACGGGAACGATGATGATAAATTGTTTAGTGAATTCCAACCTAGGATGGGTGTTGCTGCGAAGGTTAAGGGAAAAAGAACGGAGTTGTTCAAATCAAAGGAACAGGAGGATATGTTCTTCAAACTGTTGAAACGTGGGGGGATAAACCCCAGGAGCGTTGATTTTGACTTTATGGATGCCATCAATGTGAACTTGAGGGAAAAGTTCAATCTGCTTCAACTTGAGCAATTTTGCTCCGACACCACAGACGGCTATGCACAATTGACAGCATATTTCTATTCAAATCTTAGTTTTTTAGATGCGAATAGAATATCCTTCAGTGTTCGAGACCAAGACTATGTGGTAGATGTGGACATGCTGGCAGATATAATTGGGGTTGAAAGAGGACGATATCAACCGGTCAAGGTTTCAATTGCTCGTACCTCACTGGAGCTCGTCAAAGACAGGAATACAGAAGGGAGAATTACCTACGCAAGAATGCGTGCCATCAACATCTTGCTTCACAAAATTGTAATCAACTGTCTCAGGCCAAAATTGACATCCAAGACTGACGTGTCTTAACTCTAAAGCAAAATTGATGTACGCGATCAATTCAGGGAGAAAGTTCTCTCTCCCTCACACCATTCTCTTCCACATGTACAAAGCGATGGTGAAGAACAAGGGCCAGTTGCCTTACTCAGGTCTTGTGACCAAGATCTTCAGACACTTGAACATTGAACCTCCACAAACTCTTTGTGTTTAACCATGCAACAAAATGGTGGTGGGTTTGAAAATGCTGACAAAAATGCGTATGAAAGAGCTTGATAAGGCAATGGAGAAGTTCAAAGTGAAAACTCCAGTCAAATCTCATCCAGTATCTTCTGCATCAAAAAGGAAAGGGAAGGAGCCCATGAATGCTCCATCCAAAAAGAAAATAGCTCTTATCTTAGAGGATGAAGATGAAGAGGATGAACTCACTATCTCTGCCTTGGCATTGAAAAGGCTCAGTCGTTCTGTACCCGAATCAACGGAACGACAGGAAAAAGGAAAAAGAACAGAGAGAGGAAGAGGGAAAAGAAGAGAACAGAGAAGTAGAGGAGAAAGAAGAGAAAGAAAAAGAAGAATAGGAGAAGGAAGTTGAAGAAGAAGAAGAAGCAGTCAAAGAAAAGTCTGCAGATGAAGCCGGAGAAAAAGGCAATCAAGATGCTGACGAGCATGACCATCACTCTTCCCCAATTGAGGCCTTAGAAACAGGGGGAGATGGCGAGCAAGGAAGGACTACACCATATCCTGTCAACAGTGAAGGTGTGAGTCGCTCACCAGCAAATCTAGAAGATCTTCAGGCTTCTCAAATGCCTGAGGAAGGACATGATACCTCAACACCAAATCTGCGCGATTACACCGAAGTTCCATCGTCTGCCTTTACTCCATCCGATAGAGCAAATGCCAGCACGCAGACGGACACTATAACAGATTTTCGTCGCATCCTTGATCTTCAAATTCAAGCAAATGCCAAAGGGGAAGAGGTGGCACATCTACGGGAAGACTTGAAGAGGCTGGAAGGCATCGTACAGTCGATGGGAGATTTCCAGCTTGTGTGCGTTCCCAAGAAGACTTGACTTTTTTTCTCACCTTTTTAATGATGACAAAAAGGGGGAGAATTGCAATCTTTGAACTTTGACTTTAAAGTTTTTTACTTTAATTTGTTTGGATATTTGTCTTGAGTATGACTTGGGTGTGGATTTGAAATTGACTATTGCATTTATATCAAGTGGCCTTACTCATGAAAGACTAACCTATTTTCTGTGGATGCAGAGTCTAGTTGAGTTGTTAATCTTTATGAGATATCCATATTACTTGAGTAATGTTTTGCAGGTCAAAGTTGTTCAAATTTACAGGAAAGTTTTGTCACCATCAAAAAGGGGGAGATTGTTGGAGAAATCTTTCCAGAATATTTTGAAGTTGACAAAACGTTTCTAGTCTGGAGCATTGCAGACCCTTCTATTTAGAGTCTGAAGACCTTCAGATCACCAGACTCAGCACACAAGACTCAAGACTTAAGACTATTCTCATTGACAGTTTCTAATCCAAATGACGAAGACGATCCAGCTAAAGTGTTTGGTTGAGGATTTGGTCTTATCCACTGGAGAAGATCTCTTGGCTGGATATGATATAACGGATTTTTTTATTCGAAATCAAGATCATTTGAAGATCCGATGATTGACGAAATATTCTTGGAAGGTTCTATTCTTGGAAACCAAGATCCTGATTATATGTGCGAACAGGATTGATGGGCTATCGACATGTTCCTTTAATAGCTCGAATGATCTTTTTAATTGATTCTGTCCAACGGGAAGATTGGAAGAATTCCTTTAGTAAGTGCCAACGGGTATGATGGCATAAAGGAGTATAAAAGGAAGACATTCCAATTGTTCTAGAAGATGCACGATAGAGAAATTCCAGAGTCTGAAGCTCCTTAATTATTAGTCAATTCATATTGAGCAAAACTGTATTCACAAAAGAGAGTCTATACTTAGTGATACCTTGAGGGAGTGTGGAAAATCTTCTACACCGTGAAATCAAGGGAGAACAGTGCTGTAACATCTCTTTGTTCATAGTGGAATCCAGCCAGTGGGCTGTCAGTGCAGAAGAGTGGACGTAGGCTTGAAATAAGCCGAACCACTATAAACCTTGAATCTTATTTTGATTGTTGTTTGTTTATTGACGAGAAAAAACTGTCTCAATTCTATCAACTGTCTAGTATTGTGTGATTATCGTGAGAAATTACTCTTTATACCTATTCACCCTCGTCTAGGTATTTATACTAGCCATATCACCCAGAAATTCCCACAATTCGGACCTCCTCAACCTCTAACTTGAGAAAGGAGCACAAGGTTTGTACTTGAGAATCTAACCCGACTGAATGGAAAGCAAGCAGGTTTGTGCATGAGCAGCTCAATCTTCTTGAGATTTTCTCCACAATGGAGTTGATGAATTCAGCTTCAAATCTGCAAATTGTCAAAACTGAAGGTGTGACTCTAGTCGAGCTAACAAAAGATTAAGAACAATAAGATCACATTCTAGAATTTAGGAGTATCGTCCATATAATCTAATTTAATGTCCCATATCCAATCCACTATAATAGAAATTAGTGGGCATGTGAGAGGTTGACGTGCGCTCTCATAATATGGCACATCTCCCTCTTTTTCATATTTGACTTTCCTTATTTTTCTTGTTCTTATTTTTTACTCTGGAAGATGTCTGGACTTGCCCACTTTCTCTTTAATATTAACGAAAATAAGGCATGAGACATCTGAGAACCTCCTATATAAAAAGAAGCTCGTACCATTTGGATAAACTAGTTTTTTTGTTTAGTTATGAAATACAAAATATGAAATGTGGGTCAATACTTTATCTTCCTTCAACGCTTAACAGAAGTTCTTTTACCGTTTTATTTAGCTGAACACTTCAAATTTGCTATATGAGGAGCTAATCAGCATATCAGGAAAGTGATGGAAGATAAAAGACAGTATTAAGGAGTGTAACTATAATATCACGTTATAAAAATCCAACTCAAAAGCTTAAACGGATAAATAGTAAAAGACCACACATATATGAAAAGCATATAAATTCTATAATCATGGGATATTTCAACAAAGAGCAAGTCCTATGGTTTCATGCATAAAATAAGTGACTTCCTTTAGGAATCCTCTCAGGGAAACATTCAAGGAAGAGAGAGTCAGTACCTGTCTCCAAGAGGCCAAGCAATAAGATTGCCAGCTTTGCGGAGAGCGCCTCTCCACCTCCGGACCTTGTCAGCGTTCTTCTGCCCGAAACCCTTCTCGCTATGGCCGATCCGCGTGAACTGTCCAGATTGCTGGCGCATCTCTCTAGGGTCAACATCTACAATAATAAGGAACACCAACTGGCCTTTCTTTTCCTTGCACTCGAGGATCTTATCCAGTTCATCCGGACACCACGGCAAGGATCTTATCCATGCATGTTTAATTTAATTCTACATAATCTTCTTAATTAATTATAAGTTTAGATAATTTTTTCTATATAGATTGCATTTTATATTAGAAAAGTAAATTAAAATCAATTCGAGCTACTTGTAAAATATTTTTTCAAAATAAAAGAAAAATGTACTAAAATGGCGTTAGAGAAATCTAACATAATTAAATCCCCGAACTCACAATCTCTGGTTCACAGGAGTAAAATAAATCTCTCGTTACTTTACTTGGGTTTCTAATCGACCCACTAAAAGTAGATTAGTGGTGACTCTTAATTGAAAAATCACTTGCATGCTAAGAACTTGAACCTAAGTTGTGAATTGGTATGAGCTTGGGAGAGCCCGAGCTAAATTTAGTCTTAGTAATCCATAAGTTAAACCCTAGGTGATTTACTTGAGATTAGGTCATGACAAGGGTCCATCCAAAACTCTATAAATAGCGCTAAAGTCCATCATCTAGCCCTAACTTTATGTCATTCTAAACACACACACCCACTATATCACATAAGGAACACTTGTGAGGGGTGGTCTCATCGAGCCAAGGTATCAAGGGTCATAAAGGAGAAGATTTTCAGCATCGAAGCATCATATTGTCACCATTCCACATAAAGAACAGCGAATTCCAAATCAGGTACGCAAAAGGGTGGCCCGGCCCAACCCGGACCATACTCACCCCTAGAAACCATTAAAATATGTTCACCTATTCCTTGTGTGTATTTCGAAATCATAACGATGATGTGTCCTATGATTCTGTTAAGTGGGAGTTAATAATATGGGATGAGTTGGATTCATTTGAGAAGAACGAAATTTAGGTATTAACTCAGTTATTAGTAGGGGTTACTGTAGAGGAAGTCATTTTTTGCCGATTTTTCCCTATATGCATTTTGTAGTTGCAGCCCTCATACCAAACACTACTCCTGAAGAGTTCTCCGTCGGAGCTGTTATGTGTAGATGCAAGCTTGTGATAATGTCGTTAGCTGATTAGGCTGAGGCCAGCATAAGTGGAGTAGCACCGTCGCCGGTTCCGCCGATTGGTGCTGGGGTAGCAACCCTGGTGATCCCAGATTCAAAGGGATCATGCAGGTGCTTTAGACGATTGGAATTTTGATGGGGCAGTAGGCCCAAAATCAAGCTGCCGCACCTGCTGAGATTCCATCAGGGCAAGAACGACAAAGAAAAATCTCTCCTAAGCACTCGACGATGCTTCAGGACCAATTCTTCATGATCAACCTCCTACCACCCATAGCCACAAGTATATATATATGATTGAGATCCTTATTCTTTTGCCGACTTCTCATAGGATTTTGTTTCCTATATTATCTCACCAAACAAGGGAATGCAGAGCAAATCTCAACTAGGGGTCTTGAACGTGGAAGGTTGCGGGAGCATCAAAGGCCTGTGCTAAAACAATCTCACATGAATGCAACATTAAAGTTTATAAGGGTGTTGAGGTTTGGGAATATTATTATCTCGAGACAACAACACGGAGATGTCAGCATATTGCGACACAGATTATACTACGCTTCGGCAGCCTACAAATCTTTATTCTTATTCATACTTTTATGTCGATCCTGGGATTCGAACTCTCAACCGCAGCATTAAAGGAGAGAACGAACACCAACGCAGCTGCCCACGGGTGGGTACAATTTACACATGTTTATTAAGAAAAAGTTGTAAATTTCTTTTCTTTACAGCACCATAACATAACGAATAGTACTCCATAAAGACATGCTCGCTTATTTTTTACTTATGAATATTTACACAAAGTATGGGACGGAATGTGATAACAAAAGACGACACCATTGTCTCACCAATAATATACCATACCATAAAATTGTGGCGTTTTTCTTTTACTTGATAAAAAAATGAAGAAAAAAGTCTCGTGCATCCAATAGTACAATATATAAAATTGGGTCATTTCTTTTTTTAACTTACAACTATTCACCCAGAGTGTGTAACGGTTGTGGTAGAGGGAGGGATGCCTGCTAGGCCGAGGCGTCCGATGAAGTGGGGAGCCTGCCGACACCCTTATTTCACTGGAGTTCACGAGTCCAGTCAAGTTTGAGCTTGGCGATGTGTTGACTTGAGTCGACTTAATTTTACACCACTTGATTGGATCGGTATTTATGTCAAAGAGAAAGCCTGTAATGGACCTAGGATCGCGAATAGTCCTAACATGAGTATGCATTCACTAAAGGGAGCGGAAGCCCAAAAACGTAAGAAAGTCCATGGACACCTTTGCGCGCCCTAAGTAAAAGCTGCATATAGAACAATAGCACAAGCAAGAAGTCATCTTCACGGGTTCCGTCATGGTTTTTCAATTTCTTTTTTTACCAAAAACGAAAAGATATGGCAAAATCCAAGGGATAATGTGTCAAATCATGGATCATTTAGAGATAAATATTGACTTTGAACGACATGAAACTAGACAAACACAGAGAATTATGAAGGCCTAAATAATTCAGTCAAGCCCAAACCAGCCGACCGCCCATGCATTGGTCAAATCTATTGAGGCTAAAATAATTTATAGCTAAAATATTCTATTATTGTAAAATCGAAAAAATACTTATAATTGTAAAAATTATAGCATTATGTGCAATAACAACATTTTTTTTTGGTCGAACAATAATAGCATTCAAAATAACACATTTTAGTTAATTGACTTTTTCATTCAAAGTCAATCATTAGAACTCGTTTTTAAGTGATGCACAATAATACCGTAATAAACCATGTAATGATCCTTCATTAGAAAATCTGAGTTTTTTTTTTTTAAATTTAAATCTGACATAACTAAAACCACTCAAACGTTGTTGTTAATTATAGGGATGCCATTTTTGTTGAAAGATGTATCCCCACTCTTCTTATAAGAGTTATATTCTTCTTTATTCCTGCCCCCGATTGGTGGGCTGCAAGGGTGATGTCCATATATAACATCCATCGATTAGAGAACAATTGGACGAATTAGGGGTGGAGGAGAGCATGATTCATTGTTTGTTCTTCTGATGACTATCGACTAGAGTCTTTGAACTTTAATTCCTTTTTTTTTCCAATATTAAGCATATAGCATTCTTAATTCCATCTTGCTAACTCAAACAAATGAAATCAAATGGGAAAAAAAAAATGTAAGTTATACTCTAACTTTCCTTGCTTTATCACTTAAATAACTATACTTTTGAAGTGGCGAGTTCCATGTTCAATTTCACTGAAATGACCAACTCACCTTTCCTCGTGATAAAACCCCAAAAATCCCTAGAATCAACTGAATCTCTGAACAACCGACCAAAAAAAAAAACTGAATCTCTGAACCCAACTCTATTATCCTCCATTTCGCTGGTCAACACCCCACTGTCTTTGACCGCCGAGGAGTTTTCAGCCATGGCGATGGCGACTATATGCTAAATCCTATAATTTCTGCAACAACAGTACACGACACCTTTACAAACACCAAGAGAGTTTATTTCTTGCGCTCGCAATTGAAGAGCTTCCTGCAAAACTTTTCTCCCTACATACATGTTGTGCATCTTCCCGCAAAGCCACTTCAGACGGTGCTGACCATTTTACTGAGCTAACCGCAGGCTGGATGGGAAGTGACGTTTGACACTGAACGATTGAGCTTGGCTGCAATTTCGTCCGCAAGGGCCTCGATCACTTCAGCTTCAGTTTTATCCAAACTGTAAGCACCAAAAGTCATGTCTGGTCATTAGTGCAAGTCAACACGAAGAAATTATCAAGAGGGTCAATTTTTCTAGTCGGTGTTCAAAGTTATTTTTGAGAAGAAGAAAAACAAGATGTCTAGGTTTCGCCCCAATGTACAAATAATTTTTCCAAGGTAACATATCCTGGGTATGGGTGAAGATCATCTAATCCCACACTCAAATCTCTATCACCTCTTCACAGATCCAGTACTGGCACGTGTTCAATTTTATCTTTTCTCTGCCATACACAACGACAACAATGCAATCCCCTCAGAAAGTATTTCATGAACCTAATACATAAATTAAACTGAATCAAAATCCTGGTGGGATTCACATAGGACCCAGCTCAGCATACGTACAACATGTGACAATCTATCCAATCTCTCTCTCTCTTTCTCTTCTTGTATCTCTCCACACATGAACTAGCATTAATTGCCTCACATGAAACTTAAAGTTCAGGCATCATGTTCAACTCGAGCATTAATATTAGTATTCTCCTCAAAAACATAATCATAATTGCCTTGTTAATCATATGCCAAAACAGAAAACATTGTTCATCATAGGAGAAATAACTGAACCGCCTACTAATAGCCCAAGATTACAGGGTATAACATCGTAATAGACGCTTATATTACAGGCGATAAACTACACAAGACTTCAAGGATTAGAGATGTGGAACAAGATCAACATGCATAATTTGATCAAACGTTTGCTTTTCTAAAGACCAGAAAATCTAATGACTTTCCTTTTTGTCTCTATACCTTTGAACGACAAATGTAAAATTCTAAAGAAACATCTCCAACCATAGATTTCCAAGAGTATGCTTTAGATGAAGCAAACATAAGTCCACTTCATTAACCTTTTCACTTGTAGAAGCACAAAAACATAGTCAACTCCTAATCTGGTATTTTGGTGTCTTCAAGTCTTCAGAAAAGTATTAGATTGATGGAGAATCACTGAATATATTGGCTTAAAGCAAGAACCAACATCCTAGTTTTATTTGGATATAGATTAATGCTTTCTACCAACAGAGCACTATTTGAACATAAAGATTTCAATTATAACTGGATGGATAAGGGCTTAACCCAATAATCATCACATTGCTTTGTATCACCAACTCCAAGTAGTATGCTAGAGATAGTAGAGTGTGGCAAATGACCATATTACATTGCCTCATGCAGATAAACTGACGCCCAAGGGAAGAGATTCCACATTTCCAATTATTAGTTCCTACTGACCATAACAGGCAGCCTTTCAAAGTAAGTTTTGTGTTCTCATGCACTAACTAACTTTCTTCAGCAATTCTCAAAAAAAGTATACTTAGAAGAAGACAGAGCTTAGAAAGGAAAGAGTTTAGCACCTGACATTAACAGGAAAGCCATTGATCCTGCCCACTGCTTGCAAAGCTTTTCTCCACCTCTGGACCAGGCGTGGATTCTCCTGCTTGAAACCCTCTTCGCCTTGGCCAATATTCTCCACAAAAGGACTGGACTGCTCACGCAGCTCTCTTGCATCGATGCCCCAGAAAATGGGAAATACAATCAGACCCCCCTTTTTTTTGCACTCGAGGATCTTCACCAGCTCATTGAGGCACCACGGTGAGAAATGGTAATTCTGAGAAACAACCACAACAGCGATATTCGACTGCTTGATCGCTTCTACAAACGCTGGCCAGATCTCTTCTCCTCGATCCAGTGTATAATCGACGACCGTTCTCATTTCCTTCCGCTCCAAAGCACCCTTCAGATGACTCACAAGATGGAGCATGTCGTCCCGTTTGTAACTAATAAAAATATCATATTTCCTAGGACGATGTTGACCTGCACAATGGGGAAATACATCGTTGAGATCAGAAGAGCCATATGGAGGAGGGATTAAGAATTTGATAAAAAGGCTTATTGAAAAACATAAAACTGTGCTAGTCCTTGTATACGATAATAAAATTTTTTGTTCTTCATCCTCAGCCAAGTCCCAATCACATGCATTCCATATTTAAAAAAAAAAAAAAAAAAAATGTACTAATCCAACAGGCAGAAAAGAAATTGATGAGGAAAATGACCCTCGCTCGGATTGCCATACTTAATCAACTTAATAAAATAATTTTCCACTGGAACCACCCAAAAGATGTTCATTAGAACACATACCATGTTTTTATACAACACTTCATCAGGAATCTTCTCAAACAACCCTCAATCTCAACAATAATTGAAAGAGAAGAAATGGGGATTCTTAACAATAATTAGTTAACCAATTGATACCATGCAACTAATGGACTTGTCGCTAGAAATGCGTTCATGAGTTACTTGGAGCACAAGCCTAACTCAAAGCCAAGTGATATCCCACTCTTTTTGCAGGGTCACAAAGGGTAACTTTCGGTAAATTTATGTTCCACGATAAGTTTCCAAAATAACCTTTTGGCTTTTGCTCATAACATTGAGACTACAGTATTCATCCAATCCATTGGTGATCATCCCCTTGATAGCTTTTTCAATAATATTTTACTGACGAACTAAACATAAATAAGTTTAAGAACTTAACCATGCAATTGATTGTGCCAGCAATGATGGAAATGATGACAACGCTTGCTTATGCCATGATATCTACATGCAAAACTGAATACATCAACTGATTTCTCATCTTGGCAAGGAAGGGGGAAAACATTAAAACTGATTTTCTTTCAAGTTACTTCATCTAGCCAAAGTGTTGTACGTCAATGTAAGTGTTTCAAGTCAGAAGACAAGACGGAAACTTGCAAATTACCATGAATCCCGATGATGGATTTGACTTTCTCAGCTGCAAACTTCAGAATTTGTTTAAATCTTGGGAATAAAGCAGTAGTGGAAGATTATTGTGTAACAACCTATTCAGTAAAAACTGCAGCATCATAAAATGATCTCAAAAACAAATGAAGGGAAACGAAAATATAAATCAGGAGTACTGTAACCATTTTACAATTGCCTGGATGATTGCACATGTACATCACTATCTCTACACTACTAGGATCTTTAGCATGATCAGTATGATGTGATGTTACAGAGCAATTTCAACCTAAAAGGTAGCATTATTTAAAGAAAATTTAACTTGCTATCATCAGGAATGGATGGCACCACATGAGAGTAACACATAATATGGGAAAATGCAACAGCAGTATCATGGATTTAACTTCTCTGATTAGGAAATAATCTAATAACATTAGCGATTTCACAATCTTCCTGTTACTCCCAAGCTGGTTAGGAGAGGAAATGGGTTGGGCAGGAAAACGTTTATGACTTGACCTGCATCTTGGAGTGGAAAAGGAAAAAGTTCGCATAAGTGCTTCTACTGTTGTGTAGCTTGCTCTGGTCGGGAGACTTGATGGTTCAATCATTTCAAATTTACCATCCTATGCCAGAATTGCAACAAAATGCCTTGTTGTCTATTGTTGCTATGATTTCAAGTCATCCAAGTAGATAATTGGCCAACTCATGCAGAGGCTGAGTATTGTGTTTCCTTCTTCAATGTTTCAAACTTATTTAAGCTTGGATGATGACGAAGAGATTGATCCCATCACCACCGAAGGTACTATACCACAAGAAGAGGGAAAATCTTTTGGAGTCTAAGAAAGAGATATTATTTGGTTCCTAGAGTGATTATATATGATGATCTTATGCTATAGACATAAAGTGGTTCACACACAAGCATGTGTCATTTGAAACAAACCCAATGGAACAACATGAGATTCTAATATATATTAAGGTATTTTCCAACTGATAGTAAGTTAATAAAATTGAGGACATCTCCAGTAATAAAAGGAGTATGCTAAACATAACATGATGGTAATAAAGAGCACATAACTCAGCGATGCACAGAATGATTGACCTCATATCTGTGAGCAAAAACATTTCATCCCAAGCGACAACCAGCCTGGAAAATCAAAAGCATTACCAACTGCTTTTGCCATTTACTATCATTGAAGAAAACCAAAGTAGCTAATGATATTCTAGGAAATTGATCGACATATTACTTAGCTAGTTGCACTAGTTTGAACTAGTTGGTGGCAAGCCTTAATCTAAAAGTGGCACAACAATCTCTTAAGCACAATTGCTCAGCCTTACTTACTCCAACACTCTGCACAAAAATGCTCAAAAGTTCAACTGAGGTTCAACAAGAAAGCAACCACGTCATGTCACATAGAGATAAGTCATCAGCCCAAAAACCAACAACAATGAAAAATTTGCAGCAAAGAGACACAAAGGATAATCATTGAAACCGTTAACAAGAAAGAAGAAACTCAAATGAAGTTCTTACCACCTTGCCTTCTTTCGTCAATATAGGAAGTGCCTCAAAGATGCCAAATTTCGACACAGTGTTACGAACAGTCATTGTTGTATTTCTTTTGGTAGGAACAACTTTTAGTTGCCGCAAAGACCGAAAAGCACAACAACATCTGGGTTTCCTAAGCTTAACACAGTAAGCTGATTTAAGAGCTGCTGATGCCATACCCAAAGTTCTGGATATGCTGATTCCTCCACTTCAATCCTATTAATGAATTAATAAAAGAAACAGGTAAAACGCTTAATATTAAATAAAAGAAATTTTCGAAACAAAATGACTTATAGAAGTAGCACGTTGCCATCTTGAGAACACAACATCACAGTTATAATCACTAGTCACTGCATATCTCAATACAATGAACTCTGTACAATCCAGCTAATACTCACCGGTCATGAGTGATTTCTAAGAGGAAACTGAAGCATGAGTAGTTTTCGCTAATAGTATGATAAGGCATAACGTATCCAGCCACCACATGCCAATCAAGCTGTTTCATGATTGATTCATTGTGATCGGCAAAGGGAATTAAATGACAGAACGCCTTCCTCACCAAAATGGGGAAAAGAAGAAGAAAAGAACAGAGGGTTGATGCTGCAAATTTCTCAACTCATTCGATGACCCAATCATACATTGCTTGCATTTTGGACTGGATAAGTTATGATAACATAATGATGATAATTATAATTAGAACAACAAACAATCCCCCCGAGGGAAGAAACTTACAAGCAAATGTTACCGTAAAACAAAATGGCACATAATTAATTAAAAAAAAAAAAAGAAGAACAATCATATAATCTGGCAAATAAATCATCAGAGTGAAGCGACTTTTTCCTCGAGCAAACACACAGCTGCGTCTGGCAAGTTTAAGATCTAATTCACGCAAGCTTAACATGGGAAAGGCAGGGGTTATGTTCACTAACGCAATGATTTTGGCCATGATATGAGACGATTGGACCTGGGCAGGTCCTTAAAAGGCTCTAGGGAGAACAAACAGGGGGAAGAAAAAACTGATGGGGAATTTGGGGGGCAGGGTGTGCGAGCCATTGCACGTTAAAAAGGATTAGCATCTAAGCAGGGCGCCGGGTTACCGGACTACCACCGGTTAAACCCTGTCGGAGCTTCAGCTCCTGCCGACACGGGTCGCTCCGACTGGGTATCAGCCGTCGACTCGGCAGCAAGGTACGAGAGAACGCGGCGGAAAGGGGAAAAAGAAAAGGTGCCGTCGCCGGCGAGTTGCCGTTACCTGCGAAGGAGATTACGGCGGTTCCTCGGAGGTGGAAGAAGGTGAAGGACGAGTAATTTCAGCCGTAGGGTTTTAAATGTTGCCTCGCATTGGGTCGCCATGGCGAGAGGTTTTGTGAGCCTGTGAGGGGAAGATGTTTTTGCGAGATGTGTGCGCTGTGCGAGGTACCGTTGTGAGGTCTGTGCGGGGAAGATGTTTTTGCGAGATGTGTGCGCTGTGCGAGGTACCGTTGGGAGCCTGTGAGGGGAAGATGTCAGCTTCTGCGAGTTTCTCAGACGGTTTGCTGACGTCTGCACCCTTGAAAAAAATTCTATGTGCGATTTCATCAACTTGGCCCTTGGGTCCGGTCCTACCGAATATGGACTACAAATGGATTTCTCAATCTGGGTTACGGACACCAATAAGCCCATGTCAATCAAATTAAACCCAACTCACAAAAGCTTGGCCCAATTATTCTTTTATTTCTCTTTTTCCCCTCTTCCCTTATTTCTATTATCCATTTCTCATTCCTTTTCCTCCATCCATCTTCTTCCTCCCATCCTCTCTCCTTTTACTGCCCAAATAGCTCTTAATACCTGGTTCCAGAACACCAGAGCTTTAGCAGGGACATATCCATTTACTGAACATCTCTCGACATTCATTCATTCCTCAAAACCATACTGCGATTTGCTTATCATCAAGCCGCCATGAAGATCATTAGATACTACCATCAATCGCAGACTTCGACCATTCTCCAATTATTGAATAACTCAATCGCCTACTATTGGATCACCACGGATATAGTCGATGGATGGGTTAGGGGAACAAACTGATGCAAACACCTCAAGGAACCTCCGCTCCTGAGATTGAGACGAGTCCTTGCCTCGCCATCGTCCGCCAACAAACATCACGGGGATACGTACAGGAACACGTAGAACAAGGAAAATCGGTGGTGCTTCAGATCATACATCAGAATCTCAGGAAACAAGAGAGACTTGGATCAATCAAAATTGCCAATCGTGATTTGAACATGTTAATTTAATCATGTTTTCCAATTTCAAATTCCATCTTCACTAGGGTATTTAACCAAAGTTGTCCCTTACGAATTCTTTCATTTAGCTACGCGTTGATATGTTGAGTACTTGGTTAACTAAACTAAAGTTTACACATGCTGTAGTTAAAGTCCAGTTAACTATGCATAAAAAGCATATAGATAGAGGAAAAAGAAGCCAATGAGTCAATTAAGTGATTAAGAGCTTAGAGTGGAATCTAGTAAATCTCATATTCAAATCATAGTTTCTCTCATTCAGAGTGCCCTTCGAGGCTTAAACCACCTTCATTGTCTACTGAGTAGACTTAGGGGATGCATATGAACAGAACGGTTTGTGTATATCAATGGAGATCAGTCAAGTCGGAAGGTTTAGACATCTCGTTATTATATTTGGTCAAATGATGGATGAGAAATAGAAAAATGAATAATTTTCATGTTTGGTCTAATGAGGTTTTTATGCTTTCAAGTGCACTTGTGTCAACCTTATAACTTGTAAACGGAAGTTAAACGAAATGAACATCCATTTTAGAAATTCAACATTGTTACATTTATCTTGCTAAAGGGGCTTATATGGCTTTGTTCACCAAAAATGGGTTATCGACGAAATATCTTCTGCCAAAGACTTGATCTATGATTTTTAGAAAGAATTGGGTTTTGTGGTGATTCGGATAGGAAATTATTTGCATACCAAGAACCGCTAACGATAACTAGGTATGAACTAAAGACAAATAAAAGGATAACGAGAGAACAATAAATTGATAGACTAAATTTTAATGAGTGTTTTCCGCCACGGATCCTTTATAATTGATGCTTCCCAGACTTATATAGCCTTGTATAAAATATAACTGTCATTGTGCGGTTATCGTTTGAGATGCAACTTGTAACTGCTCTCGAGATTCTTGCCTTCAGCAATTACTCTCAACTACATGTCCTTATCTATAAGTGGTTATAATCTTCGAGTATTTTCTAGATTGACTTTTCTCCATTTTTTTTCTTACTACTGTAGTAGACCATTTATCGTCTATCAAAAACCATCCTGATTTGCTACTCTTCATCAATGACCATAAGCCACGAGGCATCGATCTTACATTGGCTATTGATCAATTTGTGATCGCGTTACCTTATTGCTCCATCGACAACTTAACGCCGACACTTCGCTGATCCATCAGACTCAAGTTATTTTTTGAAGTAAAGATATGCTCCTTTTAAAAGAATTAAAAAAAGCATTTAATTGTTTTGAGTATACCGGCATATTTGAAGTCACCCTATAGAAGACAGAGCAAAATGCTAGTTGCACTACTCCATTATTTTATTTTCGCCTATCCTGGTTGAACACGTGGCACAATCAACGGGATTTGCACATCACCTTTGTCATTTAGGGCGCGTTTGGCAATGATTCTGTTCCCGGGAACTGATTCTGACAAGAAATGATTATTTTTGATTCTGTTCCCGGGAACTGATTCTGAATAAAAGAACGTGTTTGGTAACCGTCTAAAATTTTTTATTCGAATAGAATTGCGTTTGATAACGTGTCCATTAATTATGTTCCAAATTATTTTTTATTTTTAAATAATTTTTTCTATTCTTTTTCTTTTTCTTTTTTTTACCTTTTTCCTTTTTTCCTTTTCTTTTTCATTTTTTCTTTTCATTTTTCCTTTTTCTCCTATTTTTCTTTTCTTCTTGTGGCCGGTCGCCGGACCGGCGACCGGCCGGATGAGGGCCGGCGACCTCACCAGAGCGTCGCCGGCCCTCGGCGAGGCTGGCCCTCGTCGGCCGAGCCTCGCCTGCTGCCAGGCGACGCTCGCCCGCCCCCGCCGAGCGTCGCCGGTGGACAGGCAGGCCTCGCCGGGGTTGGGCGAGGCCCGCCTGGCCACCGGTCAGGCTAGGCGAGCCCGGCCGGTGGCTAGGCGGGCCTCGCCTAGCCCCGGCGAGCCTCGGCCTCGCCTCGCCGGTGGACAGGCGGGCCTCGCCGGGGCTGGGCGAGGCCCGCCTGGCCACCGGTCAGGCTAGGCGAGCTCGGCCGGTGACCAGGGGGGCCTCGCCTAGCCTCGACGAGGCTCGCCAATGGTTGGGCGAGCCTCCGGCGAGCTCGCCGGACCTCGCCAGTGGCTGGGCGAGCCTCCGGCGACTAGCGGCCGACGGTGGCGGGCGGCGGCGGGCGACGGTCGCGTGATGGCGGAAGGAAAAAAGAAGAGTTTTATTGTGTTGATTCTTTTTTTGATTCTTGGACGTAGAATCAACTTTTTTTTTATTCTCAAATCTACTCCAAAACTGATTCTGGGAACAAGTTTGTTCCCGGAAACAAAATTTTTACCAAACGCGATTCTCGTCCCAAGCTGATTCTGGGAACAAAAAATCAAAATTAGTCACTGTTTGGAGTGTTGCCAAACATGGCCTTATCTGCCTGCAGAACTGATACTCAAGGTTTACCCAAGATTGCATTCTTATTTCGATCACCTTTCCTTCATCGTCGACCTTTCATCCCCTTCCTCTGAACTGGATATCTACTTCTTCTATTGAAGTCACGACGTTGCCTAAGAATCAATGTCCCATGTACTCACCTTCGATATCACCCGCTTCAAGAAAGAAGCAACAATTTTCTTCTCTCACTGCTTGATGATCACGTATCCGCCCTTGAACATGTAATCTCGGGTCCTTGCTTCGTCAAGCCTCGAATTCCTCCTTCCCTCCAGGGATGCTTTCCTCAACATAAGGAATAGAAACTCCCGATCTGAAGTAAGCATATCATTGTGTGTTTTTCCTTCTTTTGATCCCGCATTCTACCAATGGTATTTAAGGATAAGATCTCAAAAGGAATTAGTTTGGCAATCTGCCAAGATTGACAAGGCTCTCCAAATTTTGTTGTTTTGATTAGAACCTGGATCTGGATCTTTTAAATGGTTTTACAAGTTTCTGGTCCCCATCCACTAACCGTTTATTTCTTTGCTCGGGCCTATGTTGATTACCCTTCTTAAAATGTATGTTATTACCGGGCTTAGTCCCCGGCGAGAGAATACAAGTGCTGCCGACTCGCTTAAATGCTCCTTTTTCAATTGCGTCGATGACTTTTCCTATGGTTCTTTCTTGAATCGCTATTGCAACAGGTCAACGCGAAGTCACCTGAATAAAACACACCGCATTCCTCTTGTTCTGGCTATTGAAATATGTTTGCTTCCGTCCAGCGCTAAAAATTTTAAAGGATTTAGCAAAACAATGGGCAAAACTTTATTTTCCTTCTATGTTTAATAATATCAAACATGCTCTGCCCCACTTTAGGACTATCGATATTGTACCTTACATTCCAGACACCAAAGAATGCAGGCTACTGAGTTAAGAGCTCACACCCATCCCTGTTGGTGTTTCCTCTTTTCAACACTTCCTTGGCTGGTTATGTGGATGTACCCTTGTCACAGCTGAATTTTGCGCTCTTCGTCAGCTTGAATTTGCTGATGTCTTTGACTTCGAGGCCCACGAGGGCTCGGGGGCTGGGCCTTCTGCCCGAGCCCCATTTCCCTCGCGAGGGCTGGGCCCAATCCATTTTTCCATCTTTTTCGCGGTCCGGTCCTCTCCTCTTCTTCTTCCTCCTTCCTTCCTTGTGCTGCACACCACGCTCGCTGAAGACTAAACGCGCGCAGGACGACCTATGGCAGAGAGAGGAGGGTAGACCGGTAACGGAGGGGACGTCTCGCCAGGGCCATAAATGCCGCCGAATGGAGCAGTGTGAGATCCGGCAAGAAACCGGACGGAGGGGACATCCTGGCGGACGCCCGAGGGAGGCCGGTCGGCGCACCGAGGACCATGCGACTGAGATGCCCACGTCTCCAGCCTATGAAAAGGGCCTTCTAGAGCTCGATGAAGAAAGAGAGAGATCTGTGAGACGTTGAAACGAGAGGGGGACATCGAGTGACATCTGAGAGATGTGAGTAAGGGCAGAGTGTGAGGGAGAGAGCCGCTGTCGGCGATCACGCTTGAACCGTAGCCAACGAGCCACCCCCACCGCTCTGTCGCGTCAAAATCACGGTAGATTTCGTCTCCCTTTGTTCTCGACTTTTCCAATTTGGGAGATCTGAGAGCTGCGTTTATTGGTGGCCAGAGAGGGCTGACTCATGGCTGTTGTTGATATGGTCGCCCGAGGAACGACGGTGTGAACGAGGGTTGAGGGTGTTGGCTAGAGGCGCAGTCAGTAGCTACCCATTGTAGCTATTCACGGGGAAGCGGCTTTGTAGATTGGGAATTCGGTGGCCCCGTCTAGAGTTGCGGCGACCGGTGATGATGGTCCAACATATTGGCCAACGGTGGAGCCTTGATGAACGAGTGTATATCGATTGACCGTAAAACATAATGTTCACGGCTCGAGTTTTGGTATTGCTCGAATTAGTAGGCAAATCTTCGGGCATCCCATGCGCGCTTGAACGAGAAGACATTTAGGGCCTGTTTGGTAACCATCCAACAATGCCAGATTCTGATTTTTTGTTCCCAAAATCAGTTTGGGACAAGAATCGTGTTTGGTAAAATTTTTGTTCCCAGAATCAGTTTGGGACGAGAATTAAGTATAAAAATAAAAAGTTGATTCTTGTTCTGGGAATAAAATTGAGAATCAAAACTCTTCTTATTCTCTTTTCTTCTTCTTCATCGACCGTCATCCTGCGACCATCGCTTGTCATCGCCCGCCACTGCCGCCGGTCACTGCCGCCGTCCGCCACTGCAGCCGGTCGCCAGCAACCAATTCGACGAGCTCGCCGGAGACTTGCCAAGCTAGGGCGAGGTCCAACGAGCTCGCCGAAGGCAAGCCTAGCCACCGGCGAGGCTGAGTCAACGAGGGCCGGCCTGGTCGAGGGCCAGCAACCGGCCTAAAGAAGAATTAGAATGGGAGAAAAAAGAAAAAAAGGAAAAATAAAGAAAAGGAAAAAAATCATAAAAATTATTTAAAAATTAAAATCAATTGATTTGGATTAAAATCAATAAACATGGTATCAAACGCAATTTTATTCTAGAATCAGAAATTTTCTATAGTTACCAAACGCATTCTTTTACTCAGAATCAATTCCTGAGAATAGAATAAAAAATAATCATTTCTGATCAGAATTTGTTCCTGAGAACAGAATCATTACCAAACGCACCCTTAGGAGCAATAGTTGGAGGAGAAAGGGAGAGAAATCAGTGGGAGCATCCGAGGAGAGAGAGATGAAAAGAAAGGGTCAAAAAGTCTGAAGTGTATAAATACAAAATAAGGAAAAGACAAGATGTGTTTGTTAGTTGATCAACTGATATAATTAAATCATCGACATTAATTTCTCTCATTACATGGGAATAAAGTATTTTTCCCAACATTTTATTTGATTTCTAATTGACTCGTCATAAATCAATTCACTATTGTGGGTCACCACAATAAAATGAAAAGATGTAAACTAATAAATGAAAATGAAAAAATTTAAACTAATAAGATGGGTTTGGGAGAGTTCCAACGAAGTCCCCCTTTCAAGGACAAGGCACTGCGACAGTTGGGTAGGAACGTCTACACCGAACAATTGATCTTGGCTAAGATTTTGTCCGCAAGGTCCTCGATTTTGGCTTTTGAATCTTTTAAGTTTCAACTTTTTAATATATTTTAGTCATTTAATTGGTTTAGTTCACTTTTTACTTGCTTTTTCAACTTGTTTAGCTAGATCTTTGGATTGATCACCCTCCGTAAGTAATTGGATAATTAGAGACAATCTTTATGGAAATGATACTCACTCATCACTTCATTACTTGTAGATGTTATGCACATGCAATTCACCTGACAACAAAGATATCATCAATATACATTAACAAATAAATTGATAAGATACGCATGTGAATAAGGCATAATTATTTCATTCCTACCCAACCAAAGAAATTAGGATCAGTAACTTGATTACATTAATTAATCAACTAATACTCTTGTGATACCTAACCTTGTTTAAACATTAAAGTTTGATTTTTTGAAAGATTTTTCATACATTAAAAATGCTTCAAAAGAATTAATTTTGGGCCTTTCCCTAATTTCGGAAAATTTTGAAGGATTTCTCATACGTTTTTAAGAGAAAAATGTTCAAAATCAATTTAAGGCCTTTCCCTAAAAAAGAGATTTCTTCGGTTTTTTATTTTTTATATTTATTTTAATAAAAATCAAATAAAAAATACACTGACCCAGGTCGGTCGGTCCCGGGTGCCGGCCTGATTTGGACTAGGTAGCACGGACACTCGCGACACCTACACGACACACGACACGACACGACACGACACGCGACACGTTATTTTTCAAAAAGTAGAGAATTCCGACACGTTATATATTAAATGAATATTTTCATTTTTAATTAATTTAATTCAAATTCAGTATTTTTATTTTTCGAAATTATATTTTAATCCCATTTATTTATTTTTCCATTAAAAAAAATTTCACTAAAGTCCACTCCACCCTCTTTTAGTTCTTTCCCTCGTCCATTTCCCCCGCCCCCCAAAATTTTTTTTTTTTCCCTCCCCACCAGCGTTCGTTTCCCCCCACCCCCAAATATATTTTTCTTTCCCTCCCCTTCACTGACAGACAGGCTGTCCCTGTCTCTTCCCCTCCCCCAATACGCAGTGGCCATAAAAAACCCATCCGTCTCTTCCCTTCCCCCATACGCGATAGCCCATCAAAAACCCTAGCTTTGCACGGCCCTTCCTCTTCTCATTCCTCGCCGCTCGCCGCACGCCACACAAACCCCTTTCCTCACCGCTCGCCGCTCACCGCACGACCCCCTTCCTCGCCGCTCGCCGCTCGCCGCACGACCCCCTTCCTCGCCGCTCGCCGCTCATCGCCTCTCACCGCTCGCCGCACGACCGCCTTCCTCTCCTCTTCCTCTCGCCTTTGGCCCTTTCTCCCTCGCAGCTGCAACCTCGTCGGATCCGTCGCAGCATCACAGTGGCGGCCGTCTCTCGCCGTCGCGGCCTCCTCTCTACTCCCTCACCGTCGCTTCCACCCTCCGTCATCTTCCGGACACGCGTGTCCGACCGTGTCTGAGCGTGTCCACGTGTCCGACACGCTCCGACACGTGTCGGATACGACACGGAAGCACGGACAACGTGTCCGTGCTACCTAGGATTTGGATGCGGGTCTCGCCTTTGGATGGTCAGAGAAGAGACCCTACTAGATTTTATTTTTTTTTATTGTTCTTCTCTCTCTCTCTCGTCCTTTTCTTATTTTCTTTCCTACTTTTTCTTCTCTCTCTCACTTTTTTTTTTTTTGGGTCATCTCTCTCTCACGTTGTCAAAGGGAAAGGTCCCTCTTTTGTCTTCTCCCTCTCTCGTTGTCAGGTTCAAGAAAGGGGGAAGATCCCTTTTTTGTCTTTCTCTCTCTCACGTTGTCTTTGTTTGTTTTGTTTTTTTTAGGTCATCTCTCTCCCCCGCTGTCAGGTTTAAGGAAAGGGAAAGAGCCCTTTTTTGTCTTTTGGACCTTCTGACTTTTCTGCCTCTTTCTTTTATCCCATTTTCTTTTGTTTTTCTTTCACCCTTTTTTTCCCATGTGACCCCCCCCCCGAGAACACACGCGACCTCCATGTTCCGCGGAACGAGAAGACCTGTTAGCTCAAGCGCCAACGAAACGCAAATTTGTTTAAAAACACGAGTGTCGCTAGAGCCATGTCCAGCCATCACGCGGCCGTTATCCATGGCCAAAACCACCACCGTCTTTCCTCCCTGCCGGCCAAGAACCGGCTGCCCAGAAGCACGACGCGCACACAGAGAACATAGAAACAAGTACGTGCAAAGCGAAGGATAGCAACGGGGATTCATCAAAATTCGTTTGGCAAGCGACGAGCACCCACGACGGACGGAGAACTAAGAATTAAACGCACAAATCTTACTTGGGCATTTCGTCGAGCACGTGGTATATGCAAACTGGGGCTGAGGAACGGGACGAACGAGCCCGAGCTCAAGCCGGGATTCTGAATAAACGACACATACGACCCTAGAACAGCAACACACGCGCAAGGAAGGCCGGAAACTCGCGCGAGCTGGGCAACAGCAGCCTGGTCCGGCGAACCCGAAACGGGACACGAGGAGAAGGGAATGGGGGCTGTCGGTGGCGTTCCCTACCCGGCTCCGCGGTGTCGGACAGCAGACGAGCTCGATATATCTGGCTACGTCCGTCCGCCTCGCTCGTCTCTGAGCTGGGGTCCTCGAGAAACCGGCACCCAAAAATCGGACAAATCGAAAACCGGCGAAAACTCGAGGCCGGGACCTACCGAGGCTCGGTGCAAGGGAAGACGGGGAAACGTCCGTATGCTATCGACTCCAGCGAAGGCACGGTGGTCGCCGGGGGCTCAGTCGCTCCCTGCTTTCTCTCCCTCCTCGACCTCCTTTCCCTTGGTCACCCCCATGTCGCTCCCCACTCCGAAGCCTCCTCTTTATAAACCCATCACGTCGCAAGCGGGGCGGGCGGGTTTGCCGTTGACCGGGCGTCCAGCGGGTTGCCCGCCATCGCGTCGCCGATCTGCCCCCCCTTCTCGCACTGCAGCTCCCGTCTTCTCCGCTCCGTGCATCTTCAGTCACGCTCGTCCTTGATGGCGTGAGGACGAAGAGAAGAGAAAGGGGTCCGGGCAAGGGAAATGTGTTGGGCGAAATGGGCCCTAGGCCCGTGCTTGGGGGAGAAAAAGAGAGGGGGCTGGAAGAAAGCCCAGTCCTCGTGGGCTTCCTTCTCTCTCTCTCTCTTTTTTTTTTAATGACTAGAAACCGCTTCACAGCTGATAGCGCTTAGCGTAAATTCCAGGAGGCACTAGTGCGGGGACCCACCTCCCACGGTGCCCCACATCAGTCGTGCAAACGAACGCGCTAGGGAATCAAACCCTACCCTAGCGAGGGGCAGCGTACGCCAGAACCAACGCGCCCATAGTGGGGTGAGTCTCCCTTCTCTCTTTTTTAAAAATAATTTTTATATTTATCCGAGATGCAGTAAAATTAGGGAAAATAAAATAGAAGCTAAAACTTAGTAGATACAAACAATATTAACACATAGGTGATGCGCAAATCATTTTTATTAGGGCCAAATTGATTCCTAATTTTTCATGTAATTTAAATCTAAATATTTAATCAAAACTTAGGTATCAACAATTGTTATGTCTTAAATATAATTGATGTTTGTAAACTTCAATTTTTATATAAAGGGATGAAGTTGTGAGTTGTAAGTCAAGTCATAGACAAAGAAAAGAAAGCATTCTCAATAAAAAGTTCTCCCTCCAATTTCTAGTGTTCTCATCCAAGTTTCCATAGTTTATTATCATTCTTTTGGTTCCAATACAAAGGCACTTCATACGGTGTTGAACCAAACTGGATGGGAGCAATGTTCACATCGAGCGATTTAGTTTGGCTGAGATTTTGCTCACACGGTCCTAGATCACTTCAGCTTTAGTTTTATCCGAATTGTAAGCATCGAAAAAATGTCCGGTCATCAACGCTAGTCAACATGAAGAACATATGAAGACCTGACATATGTTTTGCAGTTAAAATGGTGAATAGATATCAATACAATCCAGGTCAAACACATTGGAAAGCCGTCAAAAGAATATTGAGGTATCTGAAAAAAAAAAATTGTTGATTACACGCTAAGAGGGTGCATGATAACCAAAATTTCTGTTCCCAAAATAATTTTTCTATTTTAGACTTGTTTTGCGGAATAGAAACCGTTTGATAAACCTACTCAGTTTTTGATTTGTAGAATAGATTTCTAATCCGAAATTGATTTGGAAGAGAAATAAAAATAACTTCTCCCACTAAACCCTAATTTCGGTGAGTCCTCCCTCATCTCCTTTACGTCTTTGCCTCCTCCTCCTCCTCCGCCTCTCCTCATTTTATTAAAAATAAATTTTAATTTATTACAAATAAATAAATTATTTTTATTTATCATTTTATTTTTAGTTTATTAAAAATAAATTATGAAATTTATTATAAATAAATTATTTATGATAAATAAAAATAATTTATTTTTATTTGCCTTGAGTGTTTGCCAAACAAATTTATTTTAATTTTTAATTTTTATTCATTTTAAAATAAATTTATTCGTAAAATAAAATAAAATAGAATAAATTTATTTTTAAGGATATTTTAATTTTAAAATAAAATGATATTTTAATTTTATTTTTTATGATATATTTTATTTTATTTTATTTTATTATTTATTTTTTTACTAAATCATTTTTTTTATATTAAAGGTCGTCGGTCGTTTGCCGTCGTCCAAAATGAAGAAATTTTTGTGTTATCAAACGAATTTCTATTTTTAGAGTAGAAATTTTGTGTCGTTATCAAACAATTATTTTTGCTTAAAAACTATTCTAAAAATAGAAATAGAAAAATCTATTTCTTAAACTATTTCTAAAACAGAATGGTTGTTATGTGCGCCCTAAGTTATCAAGGAATTCTGTCAAAAGAATACCGATGTATCTTAAAGGAACTGTTGATTACACGCTGAGTTACCAAGGAAAAGATCTGCAACTTAAAGGCTATTTAGATGCTGATTGGGGAAGAAATTTAGATGAAATGATAGCTACCTCTAGATTTATTTTCTTACTGAATAATGGCGCTATATCTTGGAGTAGTAAGAAACAAATATGTATAGTCTTGTCCACGATGAAAGATGAGTTCGTGGCATTATCAGCAGCAATACAAGAAGGTATTTGGTTTAAGAGATTTTTAGATCATTTACGTATTATTGAGAATGCTGCAAACTCATTATTGGTTAACTGTGATAGCCAAACAGCAATCGTGTACACCAAATATGCAAAATATCATGACAATACCAAACATATGGATACTAAATATAATTTTGTCAAAGATATGGTTGCACGAAAAGATGTGAACTTACAATACCTAGAGATGTGTCATGTGACCATATAAAATCGCTAGGATTGTGTATAGGCTAATATACTGATTATTATAATTTCCCTTAAGTGTTCACATTTAGAATTTGTGTTTTCATTATTAATGCTTATGAATCTTTGTTTGACGTGTATGTATATTAATGTTTAATGCATTATATAAAATTGAGAAAATATGTCGGACAGATAAAAGATGAGACGATTTTTAAGCTTATTATTTAAGTGATAATCGAGAGCTCAAGTTTAAAATATATATGTCACCTTAACGAAGTGTTAAGATGAGAACATAATATTACTATGTTTGAAAGTAAAATAATCCACATATTTTACTTTATCTGTCTTAGATGTTAAATGTGAGTTCTGATGAATTTCGTGAAAGAGTAGATACATGAACTCAAGTTAGACATTAAGTATATCTGAACTATTATTTATATGGTATTGAAGGTATAGACATACGCTACATGGGAAATGAGTTAATACCGTAATACGTATTTCATATTACATATGCGTAAAACGACCAACAAAAGTGGTAAAAGTTTTAATTTCAACTTTTATGCCTTGTAAGACTCTTAAGGAAAAGAGTTCATCAATTAAGTGCCATCATTACTTTTATTTATTCTCAAAATTTATATTTAGTGTTTGCTATCTTAAAATATTGCTAATGATCACGATTTGATTCGATCTAATGGGACATTTCTAGAAGAGCAAGTTGAATTAAAATTGAAGGTTTGAAGATTGAATTTGGAGAATCTTATTCTAGTTTTGTATTCACTAGTTGATCAATTATGATTGTTTTTAGAGATACTCATAATTGTGAATATAATATATCATTGTTAAAAAGAGATTAAAAAAGATATAAATGTGATCGATCGATCTAGGATACTATATATTAAATCTACTCAAAAATGTGATGCTCATTATGAGCTGCTATACATTCATAATAGATGTATAGTAATGAGTTCTCAAAATATGCTGGTCGCACGGATTATTTATCGATATGAATGTTGCAGAGAGATAAAGAGTTCTGTTCGACCCACTATATGCAAATAGGAGATGATGGTTTTTTTTTTTATATTAGATGGGGCAACTTAAGCCCGTCCACCCATGTTGGGCCAAAACCCAGCCCAAAAGAGTATATATATAAAAGGGGTATATTTGAACTGTTACGTTTTTTTAGAAGGTGAGTTACGTTCTTCACTTTTCCCCTTTAAAGACAGTATGCGCCTTTTTCGACGAATGGAACCAAGGCTTCAAAGAATTCCTCAAAACTGCAACGATACTTAATTTGTAGCAATTAAAGTATGTCTGACTACGTGATATGCCTTTAATCAGTGCTACATGTTTCCAAGCACGTTTTCGTGTTTTCGTTTTTTTCAATATTTGAGTATCGATTTTTTTTTTTTTTTGGAATTTGTTTCCCGATAATTACATTAATTAATCAACTAGTACCCTTGCAGCATTTAATCTTATTTAATTTTCAGGTAGTCTAAATTAATTTTAAACTAATCCACTAACATATAAGGTAATCACGTGGGTGCACGATCATTGAAATAATTAGCAACCAAGAAAGCATTAAACAAAGGGTTAATACCTTGAAAAACCCCAAATCGGTACACCTGTAACAAATTTACCCCAAACTATTTTTTTGACCATGAAAAACCCAAAACTGGTACACTTGTGATAAATTAACCCTAACTAACCATAAAAAATCATAAACTGGTATATTTATAACAAATTTACCATAAATTAATGTATTCAACCGCAAAAAACCCAAAACTAATAAATTTTTGACAAATATATTATCCGCTAAATTGGATTAATACCACAAAAAAAATTACAAAAATTGTAAACTGTAACAAATGGATCGTAAAATCTCAAATTTGTATACCAATCAATTATCACGTGTCATTTAACTTAATAATTTGACAATAAAATTTAACAAAAACTAATAGAGAGTAAATTTGTCACAAGTGTATCGGTTTGGGGTAAATTTGTCAAATGTATACTAGTTTGGGATTTTTTGTGATCAAAAAAATAATTTGGAATAAATTTGTCACAAGTGTACCAGTTTGGGGTTTTTTAGGGTATTAACCCTTAAATAAATTGCAAAGAAAAGCAAAAATCTAACACTAAATAATAAGAAAAATGCCATTCCCAACCATATCGAAGGGAAACCACAATCAACATGTCAAAAATACACAATTAAGTGATAATCAAAATAGAAATGTGCAACCAACAACTTAACATTTGTCTCTAAGAACATTCAAACTCTATCGTAAAGCCCTAAGAGTTTGTTCAATTTTTAACACAATTCTTTTTTAGATTTTCACACATTTTAAGAGAAAAAAATACTCAAAAATAATTTTTAAGCCTTTTCTTAATTTTTAGAAGAAATAAATTGTTTTGGAATTTTTTTTTTAAATTTAGAATATTCTTTTGAGCCCAAACCCAACAAAACTTGGCCTCCCCCTCGCCGTCTCCTCCTCCACCCCTTATCCATCACCTTCTACCAAGACAAATCAAGGCCCACCAAAGTTTAAAAGAAATCTCAATCAAAGGTCAAAACTGAAACGATAGAACACGACCGCCACGCTTCACGATGAATCAGCCTACATCCACCGCCGGACCTCCATCACAGGCTAGTTCCGGTCACCGGAAAAACGCTGCCGCCATACTCACAGCACCGCCTCGAGCGTCTCTACTCACTGAAATGCCCATGTTCAGCACAAGATCCACACCAATAACCAATCGCTACGCCCCCCTCGTCGGCCGGTAAAACCCACACCACTTACCCTCTCCTTCAACCATAACAACCAAGGCGTGGATTAGGGGCGAGTCTCCACAATTGCCCTGCGAAGCTCTGAACCTCAAAGAGGAAGGGGACCGATTTATCGTCCCCGTACTAAAAACGAACACCCACAAAGCAACGGCCACACAAAGAAACTGACAAAACAGCATGAAAATTCACAAAGCCATGTCTAATGACCAAAATACGCTAAGGACATAACGAGAATCAAAGAAGACAACGCGAATCTGGTTCAGTTATTTCATCAAACAGGTGGGGTGCATCGACTAAAGCGTGAACGCCAACTCCTTCGGGACTCGGATTTGCATTCGGGTTCACAACAATCATCAAGCCAAGACTAAAAAGGGCCAGGCACAATCCGGCGGTGCAAGAACTCGCGTGAGCCGAACCACGATGAATCCCAGTCCTGCGAGTCCGAAACGGGCCAAAACAGGGCAGAGAAAAAGGGGTCGTCGGTGCTCCCTACCCGGGTCAGGGTGGCGAATGAGGGCGAGTTCGATTGATTGGACTACGTCCAGTCGCCTCGGACGCCTCTGAGCCAGGATCCTCGGGAAATCGATATGGCCCGAAAGAAATAAAAGAAAATAAAACCGAGACCTACCGTGGGCAAAGGAACGCGTCGGCGAGGGTCGTCGGCCGCGCTCCAGGCGCGATGGCTACTGGAGGAAGCCTCTCACTCTTGGCTCTCTGTTTTTCGCTCCCTCTGCCGATTTCTCTCTTGGTCTCTCTCTCGCTGTCGAACCCTGTGATCTCTCCCGAAAATCCCTCCTCCAGCCTCTCTCTCTCTCCCTCTGTCCTTTTGAAGGCGCCGGCGGGTGCGCATGGCCTCTGCCACCGCCGGCTGCCCTGCCGGCCTGGCCCCACCCAGCAATCGCGCCGCGCGATTTGCTCTGCTCCTGCTCTGTCTCGGCTGTACTGTTGTGGAGAAGGCGAGCGACGCGAAGGGGAAGGAGGAAGAGATAGGGGCCGGGCCAGGTAAAGAAAAGAGGATGGGCCAGCACAGGTGAGAAAAAGAGAGAAGAAAAGAAAGAGGCTGGGCCGGCCCGGTCTCGCTTTCTCTCTCTGTCTCTTATCTCTTTTTTAATGCAAGTGCTCTAATACCTATATATTATGCAATTTAATGAAAATTATTTTTGTTTAGGGGTTAAAATTAATCCCTTAATTTTTATGCAATTAATGAATGACGAAATGGGTCTCCAAAATTCATGTGTAAACAGAAGTTTATCCAAGGCCCCGTATGCGACAATGAAGAAGTGCTAATCGTTAAAGATGTTTAGAACAAAGATAGGAATTGGCACCTTCACACAATTTCTTTTGTCTTATCAGAGAATGTCATGCTACTTCTGGACAAACAAACCTAACCCGCTGTCTTCTATGGAAAACTTGACATGTTGGCTGTTTTCAAAACCACACTGCCCGAATTGCTTCCTCATACATGGCTCAACCTCTCTTTGGAATAATTCATGGAAATTAGATTGTGGTAACTGAATTAAGCGCTTCCTTTGACTATGGGCTCGTAACTATATCCCATCAAAAGAGAATCTTTTCAAGCATTAACCTTATTTGTCCACACTATATTCACATTTTGCACGCCGACAAATTACTTCATCAAGTATTCATCCATCGCTGATATGCTGTTTGGATACTTTGGAAAAAGTCTTAATGAACTCATCTTTCATGACAAAAATTTATCACTTCCTTTCCTGCTGCAAAAGGCTAGTAGTTTGGTTACTAATTCCACATTCTTAATAAATTATCACAAGGCATTACAAAGTGTAAGATTATCTCAGTCGGTTGGAAACCACCATCACAATAATGGTGTAATTTGACTACAGCTGGGGCTTCCTTTGGCAATCCTGTGAAACACAGGTGTCTATGGCTTATTGAGGGATTGGTAAGGCAATAGGCTCGTCGGGTTTAGCTGAAAGAGCGTGGTGGCAAGAATTATGGGCACTTCCTAATCGGCTCAAGGGAAAATGATCCCTAAGGCCCAATCTGCAAGATGATTCATGAATTTTAGTTTAATGTGCAATGAGGTTCATAAACTTTTAATTTATTTAATGCGATCCCTAGACTTTTATATATAGTCAATTTAGTCCCTAAATAATATGAAAATATGCAAATTAAAGCTTATAAATCGTATTGAACAAATTAAAAATTTAGGGACCAAAACATCCAATAACTAGTATTTGCGCATTGGATGCTGAAGTTGTTATTTAAATGCATCCCACACAACCCGCAAGCTCACACCCAAGCTTTGAACTCATGAATGATTGCAGAAATACATAATATATCAATTCCCATCAAAAGAAATTCGGGAGGGTTTCTAAGTCTAGCTTGAAAGACTGAACACCAAAGATAAGTGGAGTACTCAGGATTTACACGTGAAACGTACGAGGCGGAACGAAGTTAACCATTGCCAGATTTTGCGAAAACCTTTTCTTTTATTCATACTTTTAAGTTTCACAAATAGTTCAACAACAAGAGAAAAATGTTTTGAAGTTATTTACTTCATGATTAAAACGACTTGCTTAGGTTTATGATGGTCCATTCTAACAAATATTAAAACCGTTGTCAAGTTTAATATATGAAAATTTTTTAAGTAGGAAAAAGTTGTAAATTTCTTTTCTTTGCAGCACCATAACATAACGAATAGTACCACAGCATAAAGATGTGTCCACTTATTTTTTACTTATGAATATTTACACTAAGTATGGGGCAGTATATGATAAGAAAAAGACAACACCATTGTCTCACCAATAATACCACACCATAAAATTATGGCTTTTTCTTTTTTCTTTTACTTGGTAAAAAAGGAGAAAAAAGTCTCACCCAGAGTGTGTGACGGTTGTGGTAGAGGGAGAGGGGGCTGTTGGGCCGAGGCGTCCGATGAAGTGGGGAGCACTGGAATTTGCGAGTCCAGTCGAGTTTGAGCTTGGCAATGTATTGACTCGAGTCAGCTTAATTTTACACCTCTCGACTGGACCGGTATTTATGTAAAAGAGAAAGCCTATAATGGACTCAGGATCGCGAATAGTCCTCTAACATGAGTAAGCATTCACCAAAGGAAGCTGAAGCCCAAAAGCTTAAGAAAGTCCATGGACACCTTTGAGCGTCCAAACTAAAAGCTGCCATATGGAACAATAGCACAAGCAAGAAGTCATCTTCACGGGTGCCATCATGGTTTTTTTTTTTCTTTTTCTTTCTTTTTTTGCCAAAAACGAAAAGATATCTCAAGATTCAAGGGGTAATGCGTCAAATCATGGATCCTTTAGAGACAAACAACGGCTTTGAACAACATGAAAAAAACTTATTATTGTAAAATTGAAGGCCTAAATAATTTGGCTAAGCCTAAACCAGCCCACCCGATCAAATCTATTGAGGCTAAAATAATTTATAACTAAAATATTCTATTATTGTAAAATTGAGAAAAATAACTTATTATTTATTATTTACACAACCATGAAAAAAAACTAGGAAGTCTATATCAGTATATAATTCAGATAAAGAGTTTATGTAAAAAATATAGCATTAAGTGCAATAACACAATTTTTTTTTGGTCGAACAATAACAGCATTCAAAATAATACATTTTAGTCAATTGACTTTTTTTATTCAGAGTCAATCAATTAGAACTTGCTTTTAAGTGATGTACAATAATACCGTAATAAACCATGTAATGATCCTTTATTAGAAATTCTGAGTTTTTTTTTTTTTAAATTTAAATCTGACATAATTAAAACCACTCAAACGTTCTTGTTAATTATAGGGATGCCATTTTTGTTGAAAGATGTATCCCCTCTCTTGTCATAAGAGTGATTTTCTTCTTTATCCCTGCCCCCGATTGGTGGGTTGCAAGGGTGATGTCCATATTTAACATCCACCGATTAGAGAACGATTGGAGGAATTAGGGGTGGAGGAGAGCATGATTCATCGTTTGTTCTTATGATGACTATCGACTAGAGTCTTTGGACTTTAATTCCTTTTTTTTCCAAGATTAAGCATATAGCATTCTTAATTCCATCCTGCTAACTCCAAAAAATGTAATCAAATGGGAAAAAAAAATGTAATTTATACTTGAACTTTCCTCGCTTTATCACTTAAATAACTATACTTTTGAAATTGCGAGTTCCATGTTCAATTTCACTGAAATGACCAACTCACCTTTCCTTGTGATAAAGCCCCAAAAATCCCTAGCATCAACTGAATCTCTGAACCCAACTCCATTATCCTCCATTTCGCTGGTCACCACCCCACTGTATTTGACCGCCGAGGAGTTTGCAGCCATGGCGATGGCGACTATATGCTAAATCCTATTATTTCTGTAACACCAAGAGAGTTTATTTCTTGCGCAGGCAATTGAAGAGCTTCCTGCAAAACTTTTCTCCCTACATACGTGTTGTGCATCTTCCCGCAAAGCCACTTCAGACGGTGCTGACCATTTTACTGAGCTAACCGCAGGCTGGATGGGAAGTGAAGTTTGACACTGAACGATTGAGCTCGGCTGCAATTTCGTCCGCAAGGGCCTCGATCACTTCAGCTTCAGTTCTATCCAAACTGTAAGCACCAAAAGTCATGTCTGGTCATTAGTGCTAGTCAACACGAAGAAAATATCAAGAGGGTCAAAATTTTTCTAGTCAGCGTTCAAAGTTATTTTTGAGAAGGAAGAAAAACAAGATGTCTAGGTTTCGCCTCAATGTACAAATAAATTTTTCCAAGGTCACATATTCTGGGTATGGGTGAAGATCCTCTAATCCCACACTCGAATCTCTATCGCCTCTTCACAGATCCGTTACTGGCACGTGTTCATTTTTATCTTTTCTCTGCCATACATGACGACAACAATGCAATCCCCTCAGAAAGTATTTCATGAACCTAATACATAAATTAAACTGAATCAGAATCCTGGGGGGATTCACATAGGACCCAGCTCAGCGTACGTACAACAGGTGACATATTAGTATTCTCCTCAAAAACATAATCATAATTGCCCCGCTAATCACATGCTCAAACAGAAAACATTGTTCATCATAGGAGAAATAATTGAACCACCTACTAATAGCCCAAGATTACAAGGTATAACATCATAATAGACGCTTATATTACAGGCGATAAACACAAATGAAAAATTCTAAAGAAACATCTCCAACCATAGATTTCCAAGAGTATGCTTTAGATGAAGCAAACATAAGTCCACTTCATTAACGTTTTCACTTGTAGAAGCACGAAAACATAATCAACTCCTAATCTGGTATTTTGGTGTCTTTAAGTCTTCAGAAAAGTATTAGATTGATGGAGAATCACTGAATATATTGGCTTAAAGCAAGAACCAACATCCTAGTTTTATTTGGATATAGATTAACGCTTTCTACCAACAGAGCACTATTTGAACATGAAGATTTTAATTATAACTGGATGGATAAGGGCTTAACTCAATAATCATCACATTACTTTGTATCACCAACTCCAATTAGTATGCCAGAGATAGTAGAGTGTGGCAAATGACCATATTACATTGCCTCATGCAGATAAACCGATGCCCAAGGGAAGAGATTTCCACATTTCCAATTGTTAGTTCCTACTGACCACAACAGGCAGCCTTTCAAAGTAAGTTTTGTGTTCTCATGCACTAAATAACTTTCTTCAGCAATTCTCAAAAAAAGTATACTTAGAAGAAGACAGAGCTTAGAAAGGAAAGAGTTTAGCACCTGGCATTAACAAAAAAGCCATTGATCCTGCCCACTGCTTGCAAAGCTTTTCTCCACCTCTGGGCCTGTTGTGGATTCTTCCGCTTGAAACCCTCTTCGCCTTGGCCAATATTCTCCACAAAAGAACTGGATGGCACTCGCAGCTCTTTTGCATCAATGCCCCAGAAAATGGGCAATACAATCAGACCCCCTTTTTTTTTGCACTCGAGGATCTTCTCCAGCTCATCGAGGCACCACGGTGAGCAATGGTAATTCTGAGAAACAACCACAACAGCAATATTCGACTGCTTAATCGCTTCTTCAATTGCTGGCCAGATCTCTTCTCCTCGATCCAGTGTATAATCGACGACTGTTCTCATCCCTCTCCGCTCAAGAGCACCCTTCAGATGGCTCACAGGATGGAGTGTGTCATCCCGTTTGTAACTAATAAAAATGTCATATTTCCTAGGACGATGTTGACCTGCACAATGGGGAATACATCGTTTGAGATCAGAATAGACGAATGGAGGAGAGATTAAGAATTTGATAAAAAGGCTTATTCAAAAAAAGAAACTGTGCTAGTCCTTGTATACGAAAATAAAATTTTTTGTTCTTCATCCTCAGCCAAGTCCCAATCACATGTATTTCACATTAAAAAAAAAAAAAGAAGACAAGAAAATGTACTAGTCCAACAGACAGAAAAGAAATTGATAAGGAGGAAAATGACCCTCGCTTGGATTGCCATACTTAATCAACTTAATAAAATAATTTTCCACTGGAACCACCCAAAAGATGTTCATCAGAACACATACCATGTTTTCATACAACACTTCATCAGGAATCTTCTCAAACAACCCTCAATCTCAACAATAATTGAAAGAGAAGAAATGGGGATTCTTAACAATAATTGGTTAACCAATTGATACTATGCAACTAATGGACTTGTCGCTAGAAATGCCTTCATGAGTTACTTGGAGCACAAGCCTAACCCAAAGCCAAGTGGTATCCCACTCTTTTTGCAGGGTCACAAAGGGTAACTTTCGGTAAATTTATGTTCCACGATAAGTTTCCAAAATAGCCTTTTGGCTTTTTGCTCATAACATTGAGACTACAGTATTCATCCAATCCATTGGTGATGATCCCCTTGATAGCTTTTTCAATAATATTTTACTGACAAACTAAACATAAATAAGTTTAAGAACTTAACCATGCAATTGATTGTGCCAGCAATGATGGAAATGATGACAGTGCTTGCTTATGCCATGATATCTACATGCAAAACTGAATACATCAACTGATTTCTCATCTTGGCAAGGAAGGGGGAAAATATTAAAACTGATTTTCTTTCAAGTTACTACATCTAGCCAAAGTGTTGTACGTCAATGTAAGTGTTTCAAGTCAGAAGGCAAGACGGAAACTTGCAAATTACCATGAATCCCAATGATCGATTTGAACTTCTCAGCTGCAGACTTCAGAATTTGTTTAAATCTTGGGAATAAAGCAGTAGTGGAAGATGATTGTGTAACAACCTATTCAGTAAAAAGTGCAGCATCATAAAATGATCTCAAGAAACAAATGAAGGGAAACGAAAATATAAATCAGGAGTACTGTAACCATTCTTAAATTGCCTGGGATGATTGCACATGTACATCACTATCTCTACACTACTAGGATCTTTAGTATGATCAATATAATGTGATGTTACTGAGCAATCTCGATGTAAAATGTAGCATTATTTGAAGAAAATTTAACTTGCTATCATCAGGAATGGATGGCACTACATGAGAGTCACACACAGTATGGGTATGCAACAGCAGTATCACGGATTTACTTTCTCTGATTAGGAAATAATCTAATAACATTAGTGATTTCACAATCTTCCTTAAGCTGATTAGGACAGGAAATAGGTTGGGCAGGAATACTTTTATGACTTGACCTGCATCTTGGAGTGGAAAAGGAAAAAGTTTGCATAAGTGCTTCTACTGTTGGGTAGCTTGCTCTGGTCAGGAGACTTGATGGTTCAATCATTTCAAATTTACCATCCTATGCCAGAATTGCAACAAAATGCCTTGTTGTCTATTGTTGCTATGATTTCAACTCATCCAAGTAGAGGATTGGCCATCACCACCGAAGGTACTATACCACAAGAAGAGGGAAAATCTTTTGGAGTCTAAGAAGGAGATATTATTTGGCTCCTAGAGTGATATATATATGCTATAGACATAATGCGGTTCACACACAAGCATGTGTCATTTGAGACATACCCACAACATGAGATTCTAATATATATATTGATGTCTTTTCCAACTGATGGTAAGTTAATAAAATTAAGTACATCTCCAGTCATAAAAGGAACATACTAAACATAACATGATGGCATTAAAGAGCACATAACTCAGTGATGCACAGAATGATTGACCTCATATCTATGAGCAAAAACATTTCATCCCAAGTGATGACCAGCCTGGAAAATCAACAGCATTACCAACCACTTTTCCAATCTACTATAGTAGAAGAAAACCAAATTAGCTAATGATATTCTAGGAATTTGATCAACATATTAATTAGCTAGTTGCACTAGTTTGAACAAGTTGGTGGCAAGAGTTAATCTAAAAATGGCACAACAGTCTCTTAAATACAATTGCTCAACCTTACTTACTCCAACACTCTGCAAAAAAATGCTCAAAAGTTCAACTGAGGTTCAAGCAACCACGTCATGTCACATGGAGATAAGTCATCAGCCAAAAAGCCGACAACAATGAAAAATTTGCAGCAAACAGTCACAAAGGATAATCATTGAAACCGTTAACAAAAACAAGAAGAAGAAACTCAAATGAAGTTCTTACCACCCTGCCTTCTTTCCTCAATGTAGGAAGTGCCTCGGAGATGCCAAATCTCGACACAGTGCTACGAAGAGTTATTGTTGCATTTCTTTCAGTAGGAACAACTTTTACTTGCCACAAAGACCGAAAAGCACAACAAAATCTGGGTTTCCTAAGCTTAACACAGTAAGCTGATTTAAGAGCTGCTGATGCCATACCCAAAGTTCTGGATATGCAGATTCCTCCACTTCAATCCTATTAATGAATTAATAAAAGAAGAAACAAGCAAAACACTTAATATTAAATAATAGCGGTTTTCAAAACAAAATGACGGATAGAAGTAGCATGTTGCCATCTCAAGAAGATGACACCACAGTAATAATCACTAGTTACTGCACATCTCAGTACAATGAACTCTGTACAATCCAGCTAATACTCACGGCTCACAAGTGATTGCTAAGAGGAAACTGAAGGATGAGTAGTTTTCACTGTTAGTACGATTGGGTTTGATAACGCGTAACATATCCAGCTGCCACTTGCCGATCAAGCTGTTTCATGATTGATTTGTTTGGATCAGGCAAAGGGAATTAAACGACAGAACGCCTTCCTCACCAAAATGGGGAAAAGAAGAAGAAAAGAACAGAGGGTCGATGCTGAAATTTCTCAACTCATTCGATGACCCGATCATTCATTGCTCGCATTTTGGACTGGATAAGTTATGATAACATAAGGAATCAAGAAGTTTCTCATATTAAACATTAAACCGATACCACAAAAAAGATTATGTAACGATGATGACTATAATTAGATTGACAAACAATTCCCCCTGCCCCCCAACCCCCACCCAAAGGTTCAGAAATCACTGAGGGAAAAAACTCACAGGCAAATGTTAGCATAAAACAAAATGACGCAAAATCTGAAAGGGAAAAAAAAAATCAATCATCTAATCAGGCCCATAAGTCATCACAGTGAAGCAACTCTGTCATCCGAGCTAACACACACCGGCGTCTGGCAAGTGTATGATCTAATTCACGCAATCTTAACAGAATCAAAAACATTCTGGGATTCAAATTCATTCCACCGTGCTCCGATCAGCCGAAGACGAACCAGCAAATGAAACGGTTCATAGAAAAACGCTCGCAGATACCGGTCACACAGACCGGGTATCAGCCATCGACTCGGTAGCAAGGCTACAAGAAAAGAGGCGGCGGAAAGGGGAAAAAGAAAAGAGGCCGGCGCCGCCGACTATACAGAATCAAAAAAACATTCTGGAATTCAAATTCACTCCACCATCCTCCGATCAGCCAAAGATGAACCCACAAATGGAAGGCATCAGCCATCGACTCGTTTACGAGAGAACGCGGCGGAAAGGGGAAAAAGAAAAGGGGCCGGCACCGGCGCCGGCGAGTTGCCGTTACCTGCGAAAGAGATGGTGGCCGGGCCTTGTGCTCGACGGAGAAGATGGCGGCCCCTCGGAGATGGGAGAAGGCGAAGGGACCAGTGATGTCAGAACTTGGGTTGCAAATGCTGCCTCGCATGCTTTCCCCATCGGTAGCGTCCCGGCAGCGGCCTATGTCGAGAGGGAGCTTTGTTTAGTGTTGTTGCTCGTCTGACCGTATGACATAATGGAATGGAAGCCGACCATGAAGCTAGCCGGCGCCGAAGAAGTTGAAGAAGAAAGATGACGTCACCAGGGAATTTTTTTTTTTCTATGTCTTTTTTTTTTTTTTTGTCGCGAGGGAAGTTTTGTTTTTTTGTCGGTGCGAGGGAAGTTGAAGATGTCGACAAGTGTCTTGCGTTAATTTGCTTATTAAAGTACGCCCATGTCAATCAAATTAAACCCAACCGACAAGAGCTCGGCTGAAACCTTTTTAAATTAGACTCCGTTAGTTTCCTAGATTGCAGCGAGTCATTTTTCAAGAAAATATAATTATTTGTCGATGTTCGAATGAAACCTGAAAATTAAGTAACAAATATTTTTCATTATTTGATAAGAAAAATACTTTTCTCAATATACTCTTTTTCATTTATTTTATTTTTTAAAATGGATTTTTCATATTTTTTTAAAAATGTATTTTTAATTTTAAAATCTATTATTAATTTTATTTTATTTTCTATTTTATTTTATTTTTTCTTTGTTTTCCATCTCCTTCTTTCTTGGCCAGTCGTTGTACGATGGCTCACAATTGACCACCGGTGAGCCTTGAGCTCGCCGACAAGCATGAGGCTCGTCGCCTAAATAATTAAAAAATCCATTTTATTTTTTAAAATGGATTTTTCATATTTTTTTAAAAATGTATTTTTAATTATTTTTAATTTTAAAATCTATTATTTAATTTAATTTAATTTAATTTATTTTTTCTTTGTTTTCCATCTCCTTCTTTCTTGGCTGGTCGCTGGCCATGACGATGGCTCACAATCGACCACTGGCGAGCCTTGAGCTCGCCGACGAGCGTGAGGCTCGTCACCTATGTAGCAACACCGGACATGTGACACGCGACACGCGACACGACACGACACGACACGCCGACACGTCATTTATTAAAAATAGAGAATTTCGACATGTTCCGACATGTTATATATTAAATATATAAATACATAAATAAATAGTAATAAAATAGCCTAGAATTAATTTACACGAAAAATATTAAATAATATCATTCATTATTTTAATTTGTTACAATAATACATAAAACTTAGAGGAAAAAAACATTGTTTAAAGAAAAATGATGAAATGATATTTTTATATTTATTTATTTATCATATAAAGCATTTTTTTTATTACTTCTTTCATAGTAAAAGACTTTTAAAAAAACAAAACAATTATAAAAAAACAAAACTGAAAAAAAAATTAACGCTATGCGTGTATATTTATAGAAATTTTATTACTTTTTTTATTACTTCTTTTTTGTATATTTATATTTTGACCCCTCAAGTATTAGAAATTTTTAAAATTGACCCAGTGTGTGTCGGAATCACGTGTCGGAATTCTGGACTCGCATGTCGGAGTGTGTCGGAGAGAGTTGACCATGTGTCGGATTTTTCGACACTCATTGACCGCTTGTTGGAGCGTGTCGGGACGTGTCGGGACGTGTCGGAGCATGTCGGACACGTGTCAGAGTGTTGGACACGACTCGAAGGCTTCCGGAGAGTGTTCGTGCTACATAGCTCGTCACTTACTAGATTGGCAAGTGCGATCGTCGAGCTCGAGGCTCGCCAAATCGACGAGCGCGAGCTTGAGGTTTGTCTAGCGACGGCCGACAACTAGCCAAGAAAGAAGAAAATGGAAACAAAGAAAAGAAAAAAAAAAAAAAGAAATAGAAAAGAAAATGGAAATTAAAAATAATTCGAATTAAAAAAGAAAAAGAAAATTAAAAAATAATTCAAATAAAAAAAGAAGAAGAAGAAGAAGAAGAAATGAGAGGAAGAAGTAATGATTTGTAGAGGTGGGATGAGAGAGATCAAGAGAGGAAAATATTTTTTACTTTTCAAAAGTGAAAAACATTTTCCCGCAGTTTAAAAAACTTTATATTTTCCCCAAGGAATTCATTTTCCATGAAACGAACACCGGAAAATCCGGAAAATGTTTTCTCGGAAATTATTTTCTGCGAAACAAATGGGGCCTAATCGAGCCCAATTATTTTTTCTCTTTCCCCGCATCTTCCCTTGTTCCTATCATCCATTTCTTATTCCTTTTACTCCATCGGCTTCCTTCCATCCTCTCCTTTTACTGCCTAGGCAGCTTCAAACACTACTTCGTTCCAGAACACCAAAGCTTCAACAACGGGCATATCCATTTATTAAACATCTATCGACATTCATTCATTCATTCCTCAAAACTATACTGCAATTTGCTTATCATAAAGCCGCCATCAAGTTCATTAACTACTAATATCAATCGCAGACTTCGACCATTCTCCATTCGCTAAACAAATCAATCGCCTACAATTGGATTGCTACGGATATAGTCGATGCAAGGGTTAGGGGGACAAACTGATGCAAACACCTCAAGGAACCACTGCTCCAGAGATAGAGACGAGTCATTGCCTCATCATTGACTGCCAACGAACATCATGGGGACATGTACATGAACACGTAGAACACGAAACACAAGGAAAATCGGCGTTGCTTCCGATCATACATCCGAATCTTAGGAAACAAGACAGACATAGATGAATCGAAATTGCCAATCGTGATTTGACCATGTTAATTCGATCAATGTTTTCCAATTTTAAAATCCATCTCCACAAGGGTACTTACTACTTACCCAAAGTCATCCCTCGGGAATCCTTTCACTTGGCTACACGTTGATACGCTGAGTACTTTGTTGACTAAACTAAAGTTTACACATGCCGTAGTTAAAGTCCAGTTAGCCGTGCTTAAAAAGTATACAGATAGAGGAAAAAGAAGCCAATGAGTTAATTAAGTGATTAAGTGCTTTAGAATGGAATTTGGTAAATCCCACATTCAAATCATATTATTTCTTATTTGGAGTACCCTTTAGGGCTTGGGCCACCTTCACTGTCTAGTGAGTGGGACTCAGTTGATGCATATGGACAGAACGGTTTGCGTATTTTGATGAAGATTGATCAAGTCAAAAGGTTTAGACGTCTTGTTATTATATTTTGTCAAATGATTAATGAGAAAAAAAACAATTTTCATGTTTGGTCTAATGAGATTTTTACACTTTTAAGTGCACTTGTGTCAATTCTATAACTTATCAATGGAAGTTATTCACTCCTGTTGATAGGAAAAGCAACGAAGATCCGTTTTAGAAACTCAACGTCGTTACATTTGACTTGCTAAAAGCGTTTATATGGCTTTGTTCGCCGAAAATGGGTTATTGACGAAATATCTTTCGCTAGAGATTTGATATTTGATTTTCAGAAAGCATTGGGTTTTGTGTCGATTTGAATAGGAAATTATTTGTGTACTGAGAATTGCTCACGATGACTAGGTATGAATTATAGACAAATTGAAAGGATAACGAGAGAACAATAAATTGATAGACTTGAAATTGGAATTTGATAAATTTTGATTAGTGTTTTCCATTGCGGATCCTTTAAAACTAATGGTTCCTGGACTTATATAGCTTTGTACAAAATATAACTGTCATTGCACAATTATCGTTTGAGTTACAACTTGTAATTGCTCCCGAGATTCTTGGCTTTATGGGCGATTACTCTCAACTACGTATTCTTATCCATAAGCAGTTATAATCTTCAATGGATCTTCTAGCTTGATTTTTTTTCCAATTTTTTCTTGCTAGTGTAGTAGACCATTCGTCGTCCGTCGAAAACCATCCTAGTGTGCTACTCTTCATCAGTGACCGTAATTCACATGGCATCAATCTTAGATTGGCTACTCATCAATCCGTGATCCTGTTACCTAATTGCTCCATTGATAAGTTAACAACGACACTTTGCCGACCCATCATGACTTGAGTTATTTTTGGATGTAAACATATATCCCTTTTAAAAGAATTTATAAAGTATTTAATTGTTTTGAGTATACAGGAATATTTGAAGTCAGCCCATTGAAGTCTAAGCAAAACATTGGTGGCGCTACTCCATTATTTTTATTTCCACCTGTCCTGGTTGAACTCGGAGCACAATCAACGGGATTTGCGCATCGCCTTTGTCATTTACCTACTTGCAATGCCGATACGTCGAGCCAAGATCGCATTTTTATTTCCAATACCTTGCCCTCATCGTCGACCTTTCATCACTTTCCTCCGAACTGGATATCTACTTCTTCCATTGAGTCACGATATTGCCTAAGAATCAATCTCCCACGTGCTCGCCTTCAACATTCTTGTCTCGCTTCAACCAGCTTCGAGAAAGTGAAGATAGTAAAAAATTTCTCCTCTCCCTGCTTAATGATCACGAATCCACCCTTGAACATGTAATCTTTAGGTCATTGCATCAAGCCTCGAATTCCTCCTTCCCTCCAGGGATGCTTTCCTCAGTATAAGAGAAACTCCCATTCTAAAAGAAGCATATTATTGTATTGACGGAAAATGAAGAGTGTTCGGGAGGAATTGTAATCTGTATTTCTATGTATTCGTTGTACAAGTACACTACTCTATTTATATTGCTAAAATAAAGACAGGAAAGTAAATATACATGATTAAATTCCTACTTTACCAAGCTAATTACGGATTAATTGAATCAATTATTGATTTAAATTAATCAATTAATTCACAACTAGAATCAATATCTCCTACCATATTTCCAACACTCCCCCTTAAGCTAGTGGCCTGAATATGTCAAGGACTACTAGCTTGCTCAACGAGTATGTATGTTGTCTTTGACATAATGGCTTCGTAAAGATGTCCGCAGGCTATTCCACAATTCAAATTCCTCTCACTGTGATAATCCCTTCTCAATCTTGTCTCGAGTGAAACAACAACTATAGCATCATTGTCACAGAATAATTCATTCGATCCATCGATTTGTACTCCAAGGTATGAGAGTAATACATGTATCTAGACTATTTCACAAACAATCTTTGTCATGGCTCGATATTTTGATTCAGCTGATGATAGTGATATGATTGATTGCTTCTTTTTTTCCATGAAATGAGTGGTCTCCCCAATTTAACACAAAAACTAGTGATGGATCTTCTTGGGGAGAAATATAGCCCAAGTGCCAAAACTTGACACGGAGGGACACTTAAGTGCCAAAAATTAGGAAAGTAACACTTAAGTGCCAAAATTGGAGCAAAACGGATCACTTAAGTGCCACTTCAGTGAAAATTCGGCCAAAATGTTGACGTGACAATTTTCCGGCAAATATAAATGCAAAACGGTGTCGTTTTGCATCTTTGCCGACGTAGCTAGATAATACACAAACGACTTTCATTTTAGAGTTGACGTGGTAAAAAATAATACAAATTTAATTTAATTTAGTTTAATTTAAAAATAAATTTATTTAAAACATTTTAAAATATTTTAATTTAATTTAAATTAATTAAAAATTAATTAAATAAATTTGAAAAGAAGAAGAAGGAGGAGGAGGAGGAGGAGGAGGAAGGGGCGGCTAAGGGTTGAGCCCTCGCCGCCATCGCCTCTCCGCTGTCGCTAGGAAGGGCCAGCAATGGAAAGGGAAGGGTCAGCCAGGGTCGCAGGGCCTTAGCTAGGGGCCGACCACCCCAGCTGATTGGCGGCAAGGGCCCACAAGCCCTCACTCCCAATCTAGGTGAGGGTTGCGGCCCTCACCTAGATCCAGTGGACGTCAGCAACCCTCGCTCGGCTGGGCCAAGGGCCGCCGCCCGCTTGGGGTCGCCTTAACAGGCGGCGGCCTTTGACAAGGTCGAGCAAGGGCCGCCGACCCTCACTAGATCTAGGCAAGGGTCGTGACCCTCCCCCAAATCGTGGGCGAGGGCTATGACCCTCACCCAAATCAGGGGTGAGGGCTCACGGGCCCTTACCACCGATCGGCCAAGGTCGTCGGGCCCTAGCCCAAGGCCCGGCAACCTCGGTCGACCCTCCCCCCTTCGTCACTGGCCCTTCCCAGCAGCGGTAGGGAGGCAATGGTAGCGAGGGCTCAGCCCTCAGCCCTCAACCGGCCCTTCCCTTTTTAAAAAAAAAAAAAAAAATTAAACAAATTTAGTTTTAAATTTAATTTAATTAATTTTTATATTAATTTTTTACTACGTCAACATCAAAATGACGTCGTTTTACACTTATTTTGTCAGAAAATCACTACGTTAGCATTTTGGCCGGATTTTCACGGAGTAGCACTTAAGTAATCCATTTTGCTCCAATTTTGGTACTTAAGTGTCATTTTCTTAACTTTTGGCACTTAAGTATCATTTTCCTAACTTTTGGCACTTAAGTGTCCCTCCGTGCCAAGTTTTGACACTCCAAGTATCCGGCACTCAATTTTCTTATCATCTAACAAGTAATATAATATGTATCATAATGGGTTGTCATTTTCATATTACAATCACGGGATAGAAAAATACCAAGTCTTGGGCATCCCTTCAAGTATTTCACCATTTCTAGTGTTGCATTCATATGAGACTACTTCAGCTTGTGCATGAATTGACTGAGTATCTACACTGCATAACATATATTGGGTCTTGTCATGGTCAGATAGATTAACTTTCTAACAATATGTTGATATCCCAATGGGCTTTTAAGCAATGGATCTGCAATGGATGAAGACAAGCCCACATCATATTCATGTGTCGTTAGTTCTGCATTTTGTTCAATTGGTATAGCAGTCGGCTTGCATCCTAATAACCCCACTTCTGAAACTATCTCAAAAATGAACTTACATTGGCTGAGGTAGATTCCCTCATCTCAATGCTGAAGAAATATTTGGGAGGTTTTAAATCCTTGATGTGAAAAGCAAAATGCGGATATTTCTTGAACTTTTTAATAGCTAACTCATCGTACGTGATAACTCTATTTTAGATAGAGTACTTTTACTAATTTAAGCTTGATATTTGCTAGGTTTTGATGGATTTTGGGTAAATTTATTTGTTACTCATATAATTTTATTGAATTTTTAGGAAATTTGACTTTCGGATTCATAAGGGATCGTGCGCATCATTTATGGAACACGCTAGGACTGTGCTAGATTTACAGATCAGTCCTTGCGCCCCAACATCTTCTAGAATATTTCAATATCTTTAAGTATATTATGTCTTGAAGGAAAAGCCAGCCAAGACTAGAAATTGGAGTATTTGACCATAATTGAGGCTAGGTTAAAAGAAAATCAAAAATAAGAATCTTAAGAACAAAAATTCCTAATTTGGTGAGGAACCCTATCAAGACCTAATGGCGGTTGACCTAAGGCAAATTTTTGGAGGCTATATAAACCTCTCTTGTGCCACGTATTTTAGATCCTGAGAAGCCTTGGAGTCACCATCTACAAGAGAGAAGTAGGTTTTCTTAGTTAGCTTTTATACTTCTATTTTATTAGTGGAGTTTGCGCATGTCAAGGATAGAAGGAGGAGACAAATCATAATTGGGGGTTGACAAACCATAAGAATATTTTGTCTTGAAGGAAAAGCTAGCCAAGACTAGAATTTTGGAGTTTTTTTACCATAATTGAGGCTAGGTTAAAAGAGACTAGGTTAAAAGAAAATCAAGAATAAGAATTTTAAGAACAAAAATTCCTAATTTGGCGAGGAGCCCTATTCAATACCTAATGGGGGTTGACCTAGGGAAATTTTTGGAGGCTATATAAATTTCTCTTATCCCACTTATTTCAGATCTTGAGAAGCCTTGAAGTCACCATCTCAGAGGGAGATTTAGGTTTTATTAGTTAGCTTTCATACTTGTATTTTAGTAGTGGAGTTTGCGCATGTCAATTAGAGAATGAGCAGATAAACCACAATTGGGGGTTGACAAACCAAAAGCCAGCCAAGACTAGAAATCGAACTATAAATTAAATCGAGGTCGCATGCATGAGCACTAGTGATATTGAGCTATAAATTATATCTAACTTGTTTGTGTGGTTACCATAGCAGATCTAGGTTAAGACTATTTAGATTAAGTCCATGAACTTCCAAAAGAACTTAATGCTTTTAGGTAGTTTAAATTCACCTAAGGTTAGTGTGGGTTAACATATCTAATTAGGGATTATTAGATCGAGGTTGGCTTGTAATCTAACTTAGGGAAATTCACCAACACAATTGAAAATTAATTTGTTGCATGACAAGTCAAGAGAATTGATTATGAGTGATCAAGTGAAGTTGGATGTTTTATTGTTTTGTGATCTTAGTTAAAATCTTAAAATTTACCTTGTCAATTTTCGGTTTGCTTTTAGATTAGGTTTACTTTGCAATTTTAATTGGCTTTAGAATCTTTTAAGTTTCAACTTTTTTTATATTTTAGTCATTTAACAACTTGATTAGTTAGATCTTTGGATTGATCACTCTCGGTAAGTAATTCAATAATTAGAGACAATCTTTATGGAAACGATACTCACTCATCACTTCATTACTTGTAGATATTATACACTTGCAATTCACTTTACAACAAAAATATCATCAATATATATTAACAAATAAATTGATAAGGTACCTTTAGTCTATGTGAATAAGGCATAATTATTTCATTCGTACCCAACCAAAGAAATTAGGATCAGTAACTTGATTACATTAACTAATCAACTAATACTCTTGTGATACCTAACCTTGTTTAAACGTCAAAGTTTGATTTTTTGAAAGATTTTTCATACATTAAAAATGCTTCAAAAGAATTATTTTGGGCCTTTCCCTAATTTCGGAAAATTTTGAAGGATTTCTCATATGTTATTAAGAGAAAAATGTTCAAAATCAATTTTAGGCCTCTCCCTAAAAAAGAGATTTTTTTATATTTCTTTTAATATAATATAATAAAAATATACTGACCCGGGTCGGCCCAATTTGGATGCGGCTCGGCCGACCCGGGTCGCGCCTTCGAATGGTTAGAGAAGAGCGCCTACTGAATTTTTTACTATTCTTCTATCTCTCTCGTCCTTTTTCATTTTCTTTTATACTTTTGCTTCTCTCTCTCTCTCTCTCTCTCTCTCTCAAACGTTGTCTTTCTTTTTTGTTTTGGTCATCTCTCTCTCTCACGTTGTCAGGTTTAAGGAAGGGGAAAGAAAGATCCCTTTTTTTGTCTCTTGTCCTTTTGACTTTTTTGCATACTTATTTTATCCCATTTTCTTTTGTTTTTCTCTCACCCTTTTTTCCCATGCGAGAGCTGTTCTCCGAGAACACCCGCGAACTCCATGTTCCGACGGAGCGAGAAGACCCATTAGGTCAAAGCGCCAACGAAACGCAAATCTGTTTAAAAACACGGGTGCCGCTAGAGCCATGTCCAGCCATCACGCGGCCGTCATCCATGGCCAAAACCACCACCATCTTTCCTCCCTGCCGGCCAAGAATCGGTTGCTCAGATGCACAACACACGCACAAAGAACGTCGAAACAAGAACGTGCAAAGCGAAGGATAGCAACGAGAATTCATCAAAATTCGTTTGGCAAGCGACAAGCACCCACACGGATGGAGAACTAAGAATCAAACGCACAAATCTTACTTGGGCATTTCGTCAAGCATGTGGTATACGCAAACTGGGGCTATGGAAAGGGGACGACCGAGCCCGAGTTTGAGCCGGGATTCCGAATAAACGACACACACGACCCCAGAATAGCAGCACACGCGCAAGGAAGGCCGAAAACTCGCGCGAGCCGAGCAACGGTAGCCCGGTCCGACAAACCCGAAACGGGACACAAGGAGAAGGGAATGGGGGCTATCAATGGTGTTCCTTACCCGGCTCCGCGGCGTCGAACAGTGGACAAGCTCAATATATCTGGCTATGTCCGTCCGCCTCACTTGTCTCTGAGCCGGGGTCCTCGGGAAACCGGCACCCAAAATCGAACAAATCAAAAACCGGCGAAAGCTCGAGGCCAGGACCTAACGAGGCTCGGCGCAAGGGAAGACGGGGAAACGTTCGTATGCTATCAACCCCAGCGAAGGCACGGTGGTCGCTGGGGGCTCAGTCGCTCTCTGCTTTCTCTCCCTCCCCGACCTCCTTTCCCTTGGTCACCCCCCCTGCCGCTCCCCCCTCCGAAGCCTCCTCTTTATAGACCCATCACGTCGCAAGCGGGGCAGGCGGGTTTGCCGTTGACCGGGCATCCAGCAGGCTGCCTGCCATCGCGTCGCTGGTCTGCCCCCCTGCTCGCGCTGTAGCTCCCGTCTTCTCCGCTCCGTGCGTCTTCAGTCACGCTCGTCCTTAATGGCGTGAGGAAGAAGAGAAGAGAAAGGGCCCAGCCAAGGGAAATGTGTTGGGCAAGATGGGCCCTAGGCCTGTGCTCGGGGAAGAAAAAGAGAGGGGGCTGGAAGAAAGCCCAGTCCTCGTGGGCTCCGTTCTCCCTCTTTTTTTTTTTTTAATGACCGGGAAACCGCTTCACAACCGACAGCGCTCAATGTAAACCCCGAGAGGCACTAGTGCGGGGATTCACCTCCCATGGCGCCCCACGTCAGTTGCGCAAACGAATGCGCTAGTAATTGAACCCCGCCCTAAGGGGGGGGGGCAGCGTACACTAGAACCAACGCGCCAACAGTGGGGCGGGTCTCCCTTCTCTCTTTTTAAAAATAATTTTTATATTTATCCGAGATGCAGTAAAATTAGGGAAAATAAAATAGAAGCTAAAACTTAGTAGATACAAACAATATTAACACATAGGTGATGCGTAAATCATTTTTATTAGGGCCAAATTGATTCCTAATTTTTCATGTAATTTAAATCTAAATATTTAATCAAAACTAAGGTATCAACAATTGTTACGTCTTAAATATTATTGACGTTTGTAAACTTCAATTTTTATATAAAATGATGAAGTTGTGAGTTGTAAGTCAAGTCATAGACAAAGAAAAGAAAGCATTCTCAATAAAAAGTTCTCCCTCCAATTTCTAGTGTTCTCATCCAAGTTTCCATAGTTTATTATCATTCTTTTACACAAAGGCACTTCATATGGTGTTGAACCCAACTGGATGGGAGAAATGTTCACATCGAGCAATTCAGTTTGGCTGAGATTTTGCTCACAAGGTCCTGGATCACTTCAGCTTTAGTTTTATCCGAATTGTAAGCATCAAAAAAATGTCTGGTCATCAGCGCTAGTCAACATGAAGAACACATGAAGACCTGACATATTTTTTGCAGTTGGAATGGTGAATAGATACCAATCAAATCCAAGTCAAACACATTGGAAAGACGTTAAAAAAAATATTGAGGTATCTGAAAGGTATTGTTGATTACACGCTAAGTTACCAATGAAAAAAATACTGAGGTATTTGAAATGAACTGTTGATTACACGCTGAGTTACCAAAAAAATGATCTGCAACTTGAAGGTTATTTAGATGCTAATTAGGGAGGAAATTTAGATGAAATGATATCTAACTTTGGATTTGTTTTCTTACTGAATAATGGCACTATATCTTGGAGCAGTAAGAAACAAATGTGTATATTCTTGTCCACGATGAAAATTGAATTCGTGGCGTTATCAGCGGCAATACAAAAAGGTGTTTAGCTTAAGAGATTTTTGAATCATTTAGGTATTATTGAAAATGCTGCAAACTCATTATTGGTTAACTGTGATAGACAAGCAGCAATAGCGTACACCAAATATCTAAAATATCATGGTAAGACCAAACATATAGATACCAAATATAATTTTGTCAAAAATATAGTTGCGCGAAAAAATGTGAACTTACAGTACATATCTACGTATAGAATGATAAAACCAACACCTAGAGATGTGTTCTGTGAACATGTAAAATCTCTAAGACTGCGTAAAGGCTGATATACTGAATATTATAATTTTCCTTAAGTGTTCACATTTAATGAATTTGTGTTTTCATTATTAATGTCTATGAGTCTTTGTTTGACGTATATGTATCTTACTGTTTAGTGCATTATATAAAATTGAGAAAGTATATTGGACAGATAAAAGACTAGTCCACTCACACAGGCAATCACCTCTATTTACTATGTGATAAATAGAGATGATGCGGTTTTTAAGTGGTTTTTAAGCTTATTATATAGGTGATAATCAAGAGCTCAAGCTCAAAATAATGAAATGTTAAGATGATGACATAATATTACTATGTCTGAAAGTAAAATAATCTACATATTTTATTTTATTTGTCTTAAATGTTAGATGTGAGTTCTAATGAATTTCGTGAAAGAGTAGATATGTGAACTCAAGTTAGACATTAAGTATATCTAAACTATCATTTGTACGGTATTGAAGGTATAGACATACGCTACATGGGAAATGAATTAATACTGTAATATGTATTTCATACTACATATACATAAAACGACCAACAAAAGTGTCAAAAGTTTTAATCTCAATTTTTATACCGTGTAAGAATCTTGAAGAAAAGAGTTCCTCAATTAAGTGTTATCATTACTTTTATTTATTTTCAAGATTTCTATTTAGTGTTTGTTATCTTAAAATGTTGCCAATGGTCATGATTTGATTCGATCTAATGGGATATTTCTAGAAAAGTAAGTCGAATTGAAATTAAGAGTTTCAAGAAAAGAGGAAGATGAAATTTCGAGAACTATATTCTAGTTTTGTATTCACTAATGGACCAATTATGATTGTTTTTGGGAATAATCATAATTGTGAATATAATATATCATTGTTAAAAATAGATCAAGAAAAATATAAATGTGATTGATCGATCTAGTATACTACATATTAAATCTACTAAAAAAGGTGATACTCATTATGAGCTGCTATATATTTCTAACAGATATATAGCAACAAGTTCTCAAAGTATGCTGGTTATATAGATTATTTATCGATATGAATATTGCAGAGAGATAAAGAAAGTTCTGTTCGGCCCACTATATGCGAGTAAGAGATGATGGTTTTTTTTTTTTTTTTTTTTTTTATATTAGATGGGGCAACTTAAGCCTGTCCACTCATGTTGAGCCAAAACCCAGCCCAAAAGAGTATATATATAAAAGGGGTATATTTGAACCGTTACGTTTTTCAGAAAGTGAGTTACGTTCTTCACTTTTCCCCTTTAGAAACAGTACGCGCATTTTTCGACGAACGGAACCAGGGTTTCAAAGAATTCCCCAAAACTGCAACGGTACTTAATCTGTGGCAATTAAAGTATGTCCGACTCTATGATATGCCTTTGATCGGTGCTACATGTTTCCAAGCACGTTTTCGTGTTTTCGTTTTTTTTTTCGATATTTGAGTATTGAATTTTTTTTTTTGGAATCTGTTTTCGGATAATTACATTAATTAATCAACTAGCAGCATTTGATCTTATTTAATTTTCAGGTAGTCTAAATTAATTTTAAACTAATCCACTAACATATAACGTAATCATGTGGATGCACGATCATTGAAATAATCAGAAACCAAGAAAACATTAAATAAATTACAAAGAAAAGCAAAAATCTAACAGGAAATAATAAGAAAAATGCCATTCCCAACCACGTCGAAGGGAAACCACAATCAACATGTCAAAAATACACAATTAAGTGATGATTGAACTAGAAATGTGCAAACAACAACTTAACATTTGTCTCTAAGAACATTCAAACTCTATCGTAAAGCCTTAAGAGTTTGTTCAATTTTTAACATAATTTTTTTTTTTTGGATTTTCACACATTTTAAGAGAAAAAATAACTCAAAAATTAATTTTTAAGCCTTTTCTTAATTTTTAGAAGAAATAAATTTGTTTTGGAATTTTTTTAAAAAATTTAGAATATTCTTTTGAGCACAAACCCAACAAAACTTGGCCTGTGCCCCCTTGCCGTCTCCTCCTCCACCCCTTTATCCATCACCTTCTACCAAGACAAATCAAGGCCCACCAAAGTTTAAAAGAAATCTCAATCAAAGGTCAAAACCGAAACGATAGAACACGACCGCCACGCTTCACGATGAATCAGCCTACATCCACCGCCGGACCTCCATCACAGGCTAGTTCCGGTCACCAGAAAAACGCTGCCGCCATACTCACAGCACCGCCTCGAACGTCTCTACTCACTGAAATGCCCATGTTCAGCGCAAGACCCACACCAATAACCAATCGCTGCGCCCCGCTCGTCGGCCGGAAAACCCACACCACTTACCCTCTCCTTCAGCCATAACAACCAAGGCGTGGATTAGGGGCGAGTCTCCACAATTGCCCTGCGGAGCTCTGAACCTCAAAGAGGAAGGGGACCGATTTATCGTCCCCGTACTAAAAACGAACACCCACAAAGCAACGGCCACACAAAGAAACTGACAAAACAGCATGAAAATTCACAAAGCCATGTCTAATGACCAAAATACGCTAAGGACATAACGAGAATCAAAGAAGACAATGTGAATCCGGTTCAGTTATTTCATCAAACAGGTGGGGAGCATTGACTGAAGCGTGAACGCCAACTCATTCGGGACTCGGATTTGCATTTGGGTTCACAAAAATCATCAAGCCAAGACTAAAAAGGGCCAGGCACAATCCGGCGGGACAAGAACTCGCGTGAGCCGAACCACGATGAATCCCAGTCCTGCGAGTCCGAAACGGGCCAAAACAGGGCAGAGAAAAAGGGGTCGTCGGTGCTCCCTACCCGGCTCGGGATGGCGAATGAGGGCGAGTTCGATTGATTGGACTACGTCCAGTCGCCCCGGACGCCTCTGAGCCAGGATCCTCGGGAAATCGATATGGCCCGAAAGAAATAAAAGAAAATAAAACCGAGACCTACCGTGGGCAAAGGAACGCGTCGGCGAGGGTCGTCGGCCGCGCTCCAGGCGCGATGGCTACTGGGGGAAGCCTCTCACTCTTGGCCTCACTCTTGGCTCTCTGTTTCTCGCTCCCTCTTGCCGATTTCTCTCTTGGTCTCTCTCTCGCTGTCGAACCCTGTGATCTCTCCCGAAAATCCCTCCTCCAGCCTCTCTCTCTCCCTCTGTCCTTTTGAAGGCGCCGGCGGGTGCGCATGGCCTCTGCCACCGCCGGCTGCCCTGCCGGCCTGGCCCCACCCAGCAATCGCGCCGCGCGGTTTGCTCTGCTCCTGCTCTGTCTCGGCTGTACTGTTGTGGAGAAGGCGAGCGACGCGAAGGGGAAGGAGGAAGAGATAGGGGCCGGGCCGGGTAAAGAATAAACGATGGGCCAGCACATGTGAGAAAAAGAGAGAAGAAAAGAAAGATGCTGGGCCGGCCCGGTCTCGCTTTCTCTCCCTGTCTCTTATCTCTTTTTTAATGCAAGAGCTCTAATACCTATATATTATGCAATTAATGAAAATCATTTTTGTTTATGGGTTAAAATTAATCCCTTAATTTATATGCAATTAATGAATGACGAAATGGGTCTCTAAAATTCATGTGTAAACACAAGCTTATCCAAGGCCCCGTATGCCACAATGAAGAAGTGCTAATCATTAAAGATGTTTAGGACAAAGACAGGAATTGGCACCTTGACACAGTTTCTTTCATCTTATCGGAGAATGTCATGCTACTTCTGGACAAACAAACCTAACCCGCTGTCTTCTATGGAAAACTTGACATGTTGGCTGTTTTCAAAACCACACTGCCCAAATTGCTTCCTCATACATGGCTCAACCTCTCTTTGGAATAATTCATGGAAATTAGATTGTGGTAACTGAATTAAGCGCTTCCTTTGACTATGGGCTCGTAACTATATCCCATCAAAAGAGAATCTTTTCAAGCATTAACCTTATTTGTCCAAACTAATATCCACATTTTGCACACCGACAAATTACTTCATCAAGTATTCATCCATCGCTGATATGCTGTTTGGATACTTTGGAAAAAGTCTCAATGAACTCATCTTTCATGACAAAAATTTATCACTTCCTTTCCTGCTGCAAAAGGCTAGTAGTTTGATTACTAATTCTCCATTTCTAATAAATTATCACAAGGCATTACAAAGTGTAAGATTATCTCAGTCGGTTGGAAACCACCATCACAAAAATGGTGTAATTTGACTACAGCTGGGGCTTCCATAGGCAATCCTGTGAAACACAGGTGCCGGTGGCTTATGAGGGATTGGTAAGGCAATAGGCTTGTTGGGTTCAGCCAAAGAGCGTGGTGGCAAGAATTATGGGCACTTCCTAATGGGCTCAAGGTCAATATATCACAATTTACAGATATTAATTAGGAAAAAGTTGTAAATTTCTTTTCTTTGCAGCACCATAACATAACGAATAGTACCGCACCATAACATAACGAATAGTGCCACACCATAAAGATGTGTCCACTTATTTTTCACTTATGAATATTTACACTAAGTATGGGACAGTATATGATAACAAAAGACAACACCATTGTCTCACCAATAATACCACACCATAAAATTATGGCTTTTTTTTTACTTTTACTTGGTGAAAAAAAAGGAGAAAAAAGTCTCATGCATCCAATAGTACCACACATAAATTTGGGCCATTTCTTTTTTTAACTTATAACTATTCACTCAGAGTGTGTGACGGTTGTGGTAGAGGGAGAGATGGCTGTTGGGCCGAGGCGTCCGATGAAGTGGGGAGCTTGCTGGCACCCTTATTTCACTGGAATTTGTGAGTCCAGTCGAGTTTGAGCTTGGAATGTATTGACTCGAGTCGGCTTAATTTTACACCTCTCGACTGGACTGGTATTTATATAAAAGAGAAAGCCTATAATGGACTCAGGATCGCGAATAGTCCTCTAACATGGGTAAGCATTCACCAAAGGGAGCTGAAGCCCAGCGTAAGAAAGTTCACGGACACCTTTGCGCGTCCAAAGTAAAAGTTGAATATAGAACAATAGCACAAGCAAGGAGTCATCTTCATTTTGTCCGCAATTTTGTCCGCAATTTTGTCCGCAAGGGCCTCAATCACTTCAGCTTCAGTTTTATCCAAACTGCAAGCACCAAAAGTCATGTCTGGTCATTAGTGCTAGTCAACACGAAGAAAATATCCAGAGGGTCAAAATTTTTCTAATCGGTGTTCAAAGTTATTTTTGAGAAGAAGAAAAACAAGATGTCTAGGGTTCGCCTCCAGGTACAAATAATTTTTCCAAGGTAACGTATTCTGGGTACGGGTGAAGATCATCTAATTCCACACTCGAATCTCTATCACCTCTTCACAGATCTGGTACTGGCACGTGTTCATTTTTATCTTTTCTCTGCCATACACAACGACAACAATGCAATCCCCTCAGAAAGTATTTCATGAACCTAATACATAAATTAAACTGAATCAGAATCCTGGTGGGATTCACATAGGACCCGGCTCAGCATACGTACAACGTGACAATCTATCCAATCTCTCTCTCTCTCTCTCTCTCTCTCTCTCTCTCTCTCTTTCTCTTCTTGTATCTCTCCACACATGAACTAGCATTAATTACCTCACATGAAACTTAAAGTTCAGGCATCATGTTCAACTCAAGCATTAATATTAGTATTCTCCTCAAAAACATAATCATAATTGCCCCACTAATCACATGCTCAAACAGAAAATATTGTTAATCATAGGAGAAATAATTGAACCGCCTACTAATAGCCCAAGATTACAAGGTATAACATCGTAATAGATGCTTATATTACAGGCGATAAACTACACAAGACTTCAAGGATTAGAGATGTGGAACAAGATCAACATGCATAATTTGATCAAAAGTTTGCTTTTCTAAAGACCAGAAAATCTAATGACTTTCCTTTTCATCTCTATACCTTTGAACGACAAATGTAAAATTCTAAAGAAACATCTCCAACCATAGATTTCCAAGAGTATGCTTTAGATGAAGCAAACGTAAGTCCACTTCATTAACGTTTTCACTTGTAGAAGCACAAAAACATAATCAACTCTTAATCTGGTATTTTGGTGTCTTCAAGTCTTCAGAGAAGTATTAGATTGATGGGAAATCACTGAATGTATTGGTTTAAAGCAAGAACCAACATCCTAGTTTTATTTGGATATAGATTAATGCTTTCTACCAACAGAGCACTATTTGAACATAAAGATTTTAATTATGACTGGATGGATAAGGGCATAACCCAATAATCATCACATTACTTTGTATCACCAACTCCAATTAGTATGCCAGATATAGTAGAGTGTGGCAAATAACCATATTACATTGCCTCATGCAGATAAACCAACGCCCAAGGGAAGAGATTCCACATTTCCAATTATTAGTTCCTACTGACCACAACAGGCAGCCTTTCAAAGTAAGTTTTGTGTTCTCATGCACTAAGTAAGTAACTTTCTTCAGCAATTCTCAAAAAAAGTATACTTAGAAGAAGACAGAGCTTAGAAAGGAAAGAGCTTAGCACCTGGCATTAACAGGAAAGCCAATGATCCCGCCCACTGCTTGCAAAGCTTTTATCCAACTCTGGACCTGGTGTAAATTGTCCTGCTTGAAACCCTCTTCACCTTGGCCAATATTCTCCACAAAAGGACTGGACGGCTTTTGCAGCTCTCTTGCATTGATGTTCCAGAAAATGGGCAATACAATCAGACCCCCTTCTTTTTGGCACTCGAGGATCTTCACCAGCTCATTGAGGCACCATGGTGAGAAATGGTAATTCTGAGAAACAACCACAATAGCGATATTCGACTGCTTGATCGCTCCTTCAATCGCTGGCCAGATCTCTTCTCCTCCATCCAGTGTATAATCGACAACCGTTCTCATCCCCCTCCGCTCAAGAGCACCCTTCAGATGGCTCACAGGATGGAGCATGTCGTCCCGTTTGTAACTAATAAAAATATCATATTTCCTAGGACGACGTTGACCTGCACAATGGGGAATACATCGTTTGAGATCAGAAGAGATGTATGGAGGAGGGATTAAGAATTTGATAAAAAGGCTTATTGAAAAACAGAAACTGTGCTACTCCTTGTATACGATAATAAAATGTTTTGTTCTTCATCCTCAGCCAAGTCCCAATCACATGCATTTCACGTTAAAAAAAAAAAAAAATGTAGTATTCCAACAGACAGAAAAGAAATTGATAAGGAGGAAAATGACCCTCACTTGGATTGCCATACTTAATCAACTTAATAAAATAATTTTCCACTAGAACCACCCAAAAGATGAGTTGGATATTCATTAGAACACATATCATGTTTTTATACAACACTTCATTAGGAATCTTCTCAAACAACCCTCAATCTCAACAATAATTGAAAGAGAAGAAATGGGGATTCATAACAATAATTGGTTAACCAATTGATACCATGCAACTAATGGACTTGTTGCTAGAAATGCCTTCATGAGTTACTTGGAGCACGAACCTAACCCAAAGCCAAGTGGCATCCCACTCTTTTTGCAGGGTCACAAAGGGTAACTTTCGGTAAATATATGTTCCACGATAAGTTTCCGAAATAAGCTTTTGGTGTTTGCTCATAACGTTAAGACTACAGTAATCATCCAATCCATTGGTGATCATCCCCTTGATAGCTTTTTCAATAATATTTTTCTGACAAACTAAACATAAATAAGTTTAAGAAATTAACCATGCAATTGATTGTGCCAGCAATGATGGAAATGATGACAATGCTTGCTTATGCCATGATATCTACATGCAAAACTGAATACATCAACTGATTTCTCATCTTGGCAAGGAAGGGGGGAAAATATTAAAACTGATTTCTTTCAAGTTACTACATCTAGCCAAAGTGTTGTACGTCAATGTAAGTGTTTCAAGTCAGAAGGCAAGATGGAAACTTGCAAATTACCATGAATCCCAAAGATGGATTTGAACTTCTCAGCTGCAGACTTCAGAATTTGTTTAAATCTTGGGAATAAAGCAGTAGTGGAAGATGATTGTGTAACAACCTATTCAGTAAAAACTGCAGCATCATAAAATGATCTCAAAAACAAATGAAGGGAAACGAAAATATAAATCAGGAGTACTGTAACCATTCTACAATTACCTGGGATGATTGCGCATGTACATCACTATCTCTACACTACTAGGATCTTTAGTATGATCAATATGATGTGATGTTACTGAGCAATTTCAACCTAAAAGGTAGCATTATTTAAAGAAACTTTAACTTGCTATCATCAGGAATGGATGGCACTACATGAGAGTAACACATGGTATAGGAGATTGCAACAGCAGTATCACGGATTTACCTTCTCTGATTAGGAAATAATCTAATAACATTAGCAATTTCACAATCTTCCAGTTACTCTCAAGCAGGTTAGGACAGGAAATAGGTTGGGCAGGAATACTTTTATGACTTGACCTGCATCTTGGAGTGGAAAAGGAAAAGTTCGCATAAGTGCTTCTACTGTTGTGTAGTTTGCTCTGGTCGGGAGACTTGATGGTTCAATCATTTCAAATGTACCATCCTATGCCAGAATTGCAATAAAATGCCTTGTTGTCTATTGTTGCTATGATTTCAACTCATCCAAGTAGATAATTGGCCAACTCATGCAGAGGCTGAGCATTGTGTTTCCTTCTTCAATGTTTCAAACTTATTTAAGCTTGGATGATGAGGAAGAGATTGATCCCATCACTGCCGAAGGTACTATACCACAAGAAGAGGGAAATTCTTTTGGAGTCTAAGAAAGAGATATTATTTGGTTCCTAGAGTGATTATATATGATGATCTTATGCTATAGACATAAAGTGGTTCACACACAAGCATGTGTCATTTGAAACAAACCCAATGGAACAACATGAGATTCTAATATATATTAAGGTATTTTCCAATTGATAGTCAGTTAATAAAATTGAGCACATCTCCAGTAATAAAAGGAGTATACTAAACATAACATGATGGTAATAAAGAGCACATAACTCAGCAATGGCAGAATGATTGACCTCATATCTGTGAGCAAAAACATTTCATCCCAAGTGATAACCAGCCTGGAAAATCAAAAGCATTACCAACTGCTTTTGCCATTTACTATCGTAGGAGAAAACCAAAGTAGCTAATGATATTCTAGGAAATTGATCGACATATTAATTAGCTAGTTGCACTAGTTTGAACTAGTTGGTGGCAAGAGTTATTCTAAAAGTGGCACAACAATCTCTTAAACACAATTGCTCAGTCTTACTCCAACACTCTGCACAAAAATGCTCAAAAGTTCAACTGAGGTTCAACAAGAAAGCAACCACGTCATGTCACATAGAGATAAGTCATCAGCCCAAAAACCAACAACGATGAAAAATTTGCAACAAAGAGACACAAAGGATAATCATTGAAACTGTTAACAAGAAAGAAGAAACTCAAATGAAGTTCTTACCACCTTGCCTTCTTTCATCAATATAGAAAGTGGGCCAAATTTCAACCCAGTGTTACAAACAGTCATTGTTATATTTCTTTCAGTAGGAACAACTTTTAGTTGCCGCGAAAACCGAAAAGAACAACAACATCTGGGTTTCTTAGGCTTAACACAGTAAGCTGATTTAAGAGCTGCTGATTCCATGCCCAAAGTTCTGGATATGCTGATTCCTCCACTTCAATCCTATTAATGAATTAATAAAAGAAGAAACAAGTAAAACACTTAACATGGGAAAGGCAGGGGCTATGTCCACTAACGCAATGATTTTGGCCATGATATGAGACGAATGGACCTGGGCAGGTCCTTAAAAGGCTCTAGGGAGAACAAACAGGGGGAAGAACCCTCAAGGGTGGAACTCCCCAATGTCACCTCCTGTATTCCCACCTCACCGGGAAGAAAAAACTGATGGGGAATTTGGGGGGCAGGGTGTGCGAGCCATTGCACGTTAAAAAGGATTAGCATCTAAGCAGGGCGCCGGGTTGCCGGACTACCACCGGTAAAACCCTGTCGGAGATTCAGCTCCTGCTGATTGGCTCGTGTCTGGCAAGTTTGTGATCTAATTCACGCCATCTCAACATGGGAAAGGAACGAACAGAACACTCGCCGACACGGGTCGCTCGGACTGGGTATCAGCCGTCGACTAGGCAACTGAAACGGTTTACACAGATCACTCTGGAATTCAAATTCATCCCACCATTCTCCGACCAGCCGAAGACGAACTGGCAAATGAAACGGTTTACACAGAACACTCGCCGACACGGATCGCTCAGACTGGGTATCAGCCGTCGACTCGGCACAAGGTTACGAGAGAACGCGGCGGAAAGGGGAAAAAGAAAAGGGGCCGTCGCCGGCGAGTTGCCGTTACCTGCGAAGGAGATGGTGACCGGGCGTCGTGCTAGACGGAGATGACGGCAGTTCCTCGGAGGTGGAAGAAGGCGAAGGGACGAGTGACTTCAGCCGTAGGGTTTCAAATGCTGCCTCCCCTACGGTCGCCATGGCTAGATTCCCAAGACGAGAGATGAAGCTCCTGGATAAAATGAACAGTTTCTTATCCAGTCATACAGTGCGCAGCGGTTTTTCCTTTGGCGACATTGCACAAGGTTTCTATTCTGGAACCATTTCCACTTTTCTATTTCTAATCCCGAAAATAATTTCTAAACAAAAAAAATTCTCTGTGCGGTTTCATCAACTTAGCCCTTGGATCCGATCCTACCGAATATGGACTTCAAATGGATTTCTCAATCAAAACCCAACACAAAAGCTTGGCCCGAACCTATTTAAACTAGGGTAAGCCCAATTATTCTTTTATTTCTCTTTTTCCCCTATTCCCTGATCTCTGTTATCCATTTCTTATTCCTTTTCCTCCATCCATCGTCTTCCTCCCATCCTCCCTCCTTTCACTGCCCAAATAGCTCTTAACACCTGGTTCCAGAATACCAGAGCTTTAGCAGGGACATATCCATTTACTGAACATCTCTCGACATTCATTCATTCCTCAAAACTATACTGCGATTTGCTTATCATCAAGCCGCCATGAAGATCATTAGCTACTACCATCAATCGCAGACTTCGACCATTCTCCAATTATTGAACCACTCAATCGCCTACTATTGGATCGCCACGGATATAGTCGATGGATGGGTTAGGGGGACAAACTAATGCGAACACCTCAAGGAACCTCCGCTCCTGAGATTGAGACGAGTCCTTGCCTCGCCATCGTCCGCCAACAAACATCATGGGGATACGGACAGGAACACGTAGAACAGAACACAAGGAAAATCGGTGTTGCTTCCGACCATACATCCGAATCTCAGGAAACAAGAGAGACTTGGATCAATCGAAATTGCCTATCGTGATTTGAACATGTTAATTTGATCATTGTTTCCAATTTCAAATTCCATCTTCACAAGGGTATTTAACCAAAGTTGTTCCTTGCGAAATTTTTCATTTAGCTACACGTTGATATGCTGAGTACTTGGTTAACTAAAATAAAGCTTACACATGCTGTAGTTAAAGTGCAGTTAACCATGCTTAAAAAGCATATAGATAGAGGAAAAAGAAGCCAATGAGTCAATTAAGTGACTAAGTGCTTAGAGTGAAATCTAGTAAATTCCATATTCAAATCATAGTTTTTCTCATTCGAAGTACCCTTCAGGGCTTGGGCCACCTTCACTGTCTAGTGAGTAGACTTAGGGGATGCATATGAACAAAATGGTTTGCGTATATCAATGGAGATTAGTCAAGTCGGAAGGTTTATACATCTCATTATTATATTTTATCAAACGATGGATGAGAAATAGAAAAATGAACAATTTTCATGTTTGGTCTAATGAGGCTTTTGCGCTTTCAAGCGCACTTGTGTCAATCCTATAACTTGTAAACGAAAGTTAAACGAAATGAACATCCATTATAAATATTCAACATTGTTACATTTATCTTGCTAAAGGGGTTTATATGGCTATGTTCACCAAAAATAGGTTATCGACAAAATATCTTCTGCCAAAGACTTGATCTTTGATTTTTAGAAAGAATCGAGTTTTGTGGTGATTTGGACAGGAAATTATTTGCATAACGAGAACTGCTAACCATAACTAGGTATGAACTAAAGACAAATTAAAAGGATAACGAGAGAACAATAAATTGATAGACTAAATTTTGATGAGTGTTTTCCGCCGCAGATCCTTTATAATTGATGCTCCCCAGACTTATATAGCCTTGTATAAAATATAACTGTCATTGTGCGGTTATCTTTTGAGTTACAACTTGTAACTGCTCTCGAGATTCTTGCCTTCAGCGATTACTCTCAACTACATGTCCTTATCTATGAGTGGTTATAATCTTCGGGGTATTTTCTAGATTGACTTTTCTCCATTTTTTTTCTTACTACTGTAGTAGACCATTTATCGTCCATCAAAAACCATCCTGATTTGCTACTCTTCATCAATGACCATAAGCCATGAGGCATCAATCTTACATTGGCTACTGATCAATTTGTGATCGTGTTACGTTATTGCTCCATTGACAAGTTAACGCCGACACTTGGCCGATCCATTGGACTCGAGTTATTTTTTGAAGTAAATGTATGCCCTTCTAAAAGAATTAAAAAGGCATTTAATTGTTTTGGTATACCAGAATATATGGTCACCCCCATTGAAGTTAGAGCAAAACGCCAGTTGCGCTGCTCCATTATTTTATTTTCGCCTATCCTGGTTGAACACGTAGCATAATCAACAGGATTTGCACATCACCTCTGTCATTTATCTTCCCGCGAAACTGATACTCAGGATTTACCCCTCCTAGTCCTTTTAATATGGTCATACGTGGAGCCCAGGATCGCATTCTTATTACCGACACCTTTCCTTCATCGTCGACCTTTCGTCACCTTCCTCTGAAGTGGATATCTACTTCTTCCGTTGAAGTCACGACGTTGCCTAAGAATCAATGTCTCACGTACTCACCTTCGATATCACCTGCTTCGAGAAAGATGCAACAATTTTCTTCTCCCGCTGCTTGATGATCACGAATCCGCCCTTGAACATGCAATCTCGGGTCCTTGCTTCGTCAAGCCTCAAATTCCTCATTCCCTCTAGGGATGCTTTCCTCAACATAAGGAATAGAAACTCCCAATCCGAAGTAAGCATATCATTGAATTGGTGTGTTTTTCCTTCTTTTGATCCCACATTCTACCAATGGTATTTAAGGATAATATCTCAAAAGGAATTAGTTTGGCAATCTGCCAAGACTGACAAGGCTCTCCAAATTTTGTTGTTTTGATTAGAACCTGGATCTGGATCTTTTAAATGGTTTTACAAGTTTCTGGTCCCCATCCACTAACTGTTTATTTCTTTGCTCTGGGCCTATGTTGATTACCCTTCTTAAATTGTATGCTATTACTGGGCTTAGTCCCCGGCGAGAGAATACAAGTGCTGCTGACTCAGTTAAATGCTCCTTTTTCAATTGCGTCGATGACTTTTCCTATGGTTCTTTCTTGAATCGCTATTGCAACAGGTCAACGCGAAGTCACCCGAATAAAACACACCGCATTCCTCTTGTTCTGGCTATTGAAATATGTTTGCTTCCGTCCAGCGCCAAAAATTTTAAAGGATTTAGCAAAACAATGGGCAAAACTTTATTTTCCTTCTATGTTTTATAATATCACACATGCTCTGCCCCGCTCTAGGACTATCGATATTGTACCTTACATTCCAGACACTAGAGAATGCAGGCTACTGAGTTAAGAGCTCACACCCATCCCTGTTGGTGTTTCCTCTTTTCAACACTTCCTTGGCTAGTTATGTGGATGTACCCTTGACACAGCTGAATTTTGCGCTCTTCGTCAGCTTAAATTTGCTGATGTCTTTGACTTCGAGGCCCACGAGGGCTCGGGGGCTGGGCCTTCTGCCCGAGCTCCATTTCCCTCGCGAGGGCTGGGCTGAATCCATTTTTCCATCTTTTCCGCGGTCCGTTCCTCTCCTCTTCTCTTCTTCTTCCTCCTTCCTTCCTTGTGCTGCACACCATGCTCGCTGAAGACTAAGCGCGCAGGACGACCTATGGCAGAGAGAGGAGGGTAGACCGGTAACGGAGGGGACGTCTCGCCAGCGCCATAAATGCCGCCGAATGGAGCAGCGTGAGATCCGGCAAGAAACCGGACGGAGGGGACGTCCTGGCGGACGCCCGAGGGAGGCCGGTCGGCGCACCGAGGACCTGCGACTGAGATGCCCACGTCTCCAGCCTATGAAAAGGGCCTTCTAGAGCTCGATGAAGAAAGAGAGAGATCCGTGAGACGTTGAAAAAAGAGGGGGACATCGAGTGACATTTGAGAGATGTGAGTAAGGGCAGAGTGTGAGGGAGAGAGCCGCTGTCGGCGATCACGCTTGAACCGTAGCCAACGAGCCACCCCCAACCGCTCTGTCGCGTCAAAATCACGGTAGATTTCGTCTCCCTTTGTTCTCGACTTTTCCGATTTGGGAGATCTGAGAGCTGCGTTTATTGGTGGCCAGAGAGGGGTGACTCATGGCTGTTGTTGATATGGTCGCCCGAGGAACGACGGTGTGAACGAGGGTTGAGGGTGTTGGCTAGAGGCGCAGTCAGTAGCTACCCATTGTAGCTATTCACGGGGAAGCGGCTTTGTAGATTGGGAATTCGGTGGCCCCGTCTAGAGTTGCGGCGACCGGTGATGATGGTCCAACATATTGGCCAACGGTGGAGCCTTGATGAACGAGTGTATATCGATTGACCGTAAAACATAATGTTCACGGCTCGAGTTTTGGTATTGCTCGAATTAGTAGGCAAATCTTCGGGCGTCCCATGCGTGCTTGAACGAGAAGACATTTAGGGTCTGTTTGGTAACCATCCCAACAATGCCAGATTCTGATTTTTTTGTTCACAAAATCAGTTTAGGACGAGAATCGTGTTTGGTAAAAAAAAATTGATTCTTGTTCCGGGAATAAAATTGAGAATCAAAACTCTTCTTATTCTCTTTTCTTCTTCTTCATCGACCGTCATCCCGCGACCATCGCTTGTCGTCGCCCGCCACCGCCGCCAGTCGCTGCCACCGTCCGGCACTGCAGCCGGTCGCCAGCGACCAATTCGGCGAGCTCACCGGAGACTTGCCAAGCTAGGGCGAGGTCCAACGAGCTCGCCGAAGGCAAGCCTAGCCACCGACGAGGCTGAGTTGACGAGGGCCGGCTTGAGGCCGGCAACCGGCCTAAAGAAGAATTAGAATGGGAGAAAAAAGAAAGAAAAAAAAGAAAAAAAAGAAAAAAGGAAAAATAAAGAGAAGGAAAAAAATCATAAAAATTATTTAAAAATTAAAATCAATTGATTTGGATTAAAATCAATGAACACGGTATCAAACGCAATTTTATTCTAGAATCAGAAATTTTTTATAGTTACCAAACGCATTCTTTTACTCGAATCAATTCCTGAAAATAGAATAAAAAATAATCATTTCCGATCGAATTTGTTCCCGAACATAATCATTACCAAACGCACCCTTAGGAGCAATAGTTGGAGGAGAAAGGGAGAGAAATCAGTGGGAGCGTCCGAGGAGAGAGAGATGAAAAGAAAGGGTCAAAAAGTCCGAAGTGTATAAATACAAAATAAGGTCCGAAGTGTATAAATACAAAATAAGGAAAAGACAAGATGTGTTTGTTAGTTGATCAACTGATATAATTAAATCATCGATATTAATTTCTATCATTACATGGGAATAAAGTATTTTTCCCAACATTTTATTTGATTTTTAATTGACCCGTCATAAATCAATTCACTATTGTGGGTCACCACAATAAAATGAAAAGATGTAAACTAATAAATGAAAATGAAAAAATTTAAACTAATAAGATGGGTTTGGGAGAGTTCCAACGCTTCAAGGACAAGGCACTGCGACAGTTGGGTAGGAACATCTACACCGAACAATTGATCTTGGCTACGATTTTGTCCGCAAGGTCCTCGATGACTTCGGCCTCAGTTTTTTCCAAACTGTAAACACCAAAAGACGTCCGGTCATTCGTGCTAGTCAACGGGAAGTAAATATCAAGAGGATAAAAAATTTTCTAATCAGTGCGCAAAGTTAATTCGGACAAGAAAAAAGACAAAATGTCAAGGTTTCGAATCTTTATAACCTCTTCACCAATTTAGTACTGGCACAAGTCCATCTTCATCTTTTCTTTGCCGCACATGATGATAATAACACAATCCCCTCAAATATATCTTCTCTCTCTGGCATTAATTGCCTCACATGAAACTTAAAGTTCAGGCAGCATATTCAACTCAAGCATTGATATTAGTATTCTCCACAGGAACATAATCATAATTACCCCCCTAATCACACGCTCCAATAGAAAACATTGTTCATCATAAGAGAAATAATTAAACCGCCTACTAATAGCCCAAGGTTGCAAGGTAAAGCGATGAACTACACGAAACTTCAAGGATCGTAGATGTGGATCGTAGATGTGGAATAAGATCAACATGCATATTAATTTGATCAAAAGTTTACTTTTCTCAAGACCAACAAATCTAATGACTTTCCATTTTGTCTCTATACCTTTGAACAACAAATGTAAAATTCTAAAGTATGGTTTGGATACCATCAATGAAAGCGAAATATTAATTACTCATAAGTACGTAACAGAACAAATATACCTCCAACCATACATTTCCAAGAGAATATGCTTTAGATGAAGCAACCATAAGTCCGCTTCATTGACATTTTAACTCGTAGAAGCACGAAAACATAATCAACTCCTAATGTGGTATTTTGGTATCTTCAAGTCTATGTCTTACAGAACTTCAGAAAAGTATTAGATTGATGGAGAATTACTCAATATATTGGCTTAGAGTAAGAACAAACATCCTAGTTTTATTTGGATATAGATTATTGCTTTCTACCAACAGAGCACTATTTGAACATAAAGATTTTAATTATAACTAGATGGATGAGGGCTTAATTCAATAATCATCACATTACTTTGTATCACCAACTCGAATTAGTATGCTAGAGATAGTAGAGCACGGCAAATGACCATATTACGTTGCCTCATGCAGGTATATACCAACGCCCAAGTGAAGAGATTCCACATTTCCAATTATTAGTTCCTACTGATCAGAGTAGGCAGCCTTTCAAAGTAAGTTTTTTGTTCTCATGCATAAATTAACTTTCTTCAGCAATTCTCAAGAAAAGCATACTTTTGGAAGAAGACAGAGCTTAGAAAGGAAAGGGTTTAGTACCGGGCACTAACAGTAAAGCCATTGATCATGCCCAGTGCTCGCAAAGCTTTTTCCACCTGCGGACCAGGCATGGCTTCTCCTGCTTGAAACCCTCTTCGCCTTGGCCAATATTCTCCACAAAAGAACTGCACTGCTCTCGCAGCTCTTTTGCATCTATGCCCCAGAAAATGGGAAATACAATCAGACCCCACTTTTTTTGGCTTCTAAGGATCTTCGCCAGCTCATTAAGGCACCACGGTGAGGTATGGAAATTCTGAGAGACAACCACAACGGCAATATTTGACTGCTTGATCACTTCTTCAATCGCTAGCAGGATCTCCTGTCCTTCATCCAGTGTATAATCAACAAATGTTCTTATCCCCCTCCGCTCAAGAGCAGCCTTGAGATGGCTCACGAAATCACGAGTGTCGTCCCGTTTGTAAATAATGATTACATCAAAATTCCTAGGAGGACGCTGACCTGCCCAATGGGGAATCCATTGTTTGAGATCAGAAGAGAGGTATGGATGAGGTACTAAGAATGTGATAAAAAGGCCTATCGAAAAACAGAAACTGAGCTAATCCTTGTACTCCTGTAAAATCCAAGATAAGATAATACAAAAAATTTTGTTTTTGATCCTCAGCCAGGTCCCAATCACATGCATTTAATGTTCAAAAACATATCGTAATCCAACAAACCTAACAGAAATTGATAAGAAGGAAAAAAGCCCTCGCTCGAATTGACAAACTCGATTGACTAATAAAACAATTTTCCATTCAAACCACCCAAAAAATGAGTTCAATGTTCATCAGAACAAATCCCATATTATTATACAGCACCTCATTAAAAATCTTCTCAACCAAGACTCAATCTTGCTCCAACAACTATGCTGAGTTGTCTCCCTCCCTACCTCCCTCCCTCCCTCTCTCTCTCTCTAAAATTCAAATTCTCTGCAAATTGGGCCAATACAAATGCCTTAGTAGGTTCAATGTTCACTAAGGATCAACTTGGAGCACATTTCAAAGACTTTTTTTGTTTTGTAATTGTTTTTGGGGTTAACTTGGAGGAAATGACAATCTAAGCCAGATGCAAAGAAAGAAGAAATAGAGGTTCAAAACAATAATTGGATGACCAATTATTTTTCTATCATGCAACACCAATTGACTTGTTGATAATGTTAAGCATGATAAAGCACATCATATATGTTGGGCCCAAAAGGTTATAGGAGTGAAATATTCCAACCAATTCAATGGTCTCTCACAAGTCCAACCTGCGTACAACTGAACAAGCTATTGGTGGCAGTCACATGAAACGCTTAAGGTCTTGCTTGCCTGTTTTGTCTTCTTGCTACTCCATGATATTTCATTTGTACAGACAACCCAAACTCTACTAGCCCAAACACATAGCCAAATGTTTCTCACTCTTTTTGTAGGGTCACATTATGAAATAAATTTCCGAAATAACCTTTTCACTCTTGCTCATAATGTTGACGCTATAGTATTCATACAATCCATTAGTGATCATCTGCTTGATATTATTGGTATAAAACAAAATATTAATTATTCAAGAACTTAACCATGCAATCGAGTTTGTGCCAGTAATGATGGGCATGATGACAGTGCTTACTTATGCCATGACATCTACATGCAAAACTGAATACATAAGGAAGTGGAAAAATATTAAAACTGATTTTCTTTCAAGTTACTACATCTAACCAAATTGTTGTACATCAATGTAAGTGTTTCAAGTCAGAAGGCAAGAGGGAAATTTGCAAATTACCAGAAATCCCAGCATCATTTATGATGGATTTGAACTTCTCAATGCCAAGCTTCAGAATTTGGTATAGTAAGAATAAAGCTATAGCGGAAGATAATTGCAAAACAACCTATTCAGTAAAAACTGCAGCATCAGAAAATGATCTCAAAAACGAATGAAGGGAAATGAGAATATAAAACAAGAGTACTGTAACCATTCTACAATTTCCTAGGATATACATCTCTATCTCCCCACTACTGGGATCTTTAGTATAAAATGGGAGCACTAAATTTGAGAAGATCAATATGATGTAATGTCACTGAGTGATTTCAATGTAAAAGGTAGCACTATGTGAAGGAAATTTGACTTGCTATCATCAGGAATGGATGGCACTACACGAGAGTAAAAATAGTATGGGAAATTTCAACAGCAGTATTACAAATTCAATTTCTCTGATGAGGAAATGATGCTAGGTTAGTAAATATAACCTTACTAGAATCAGACATACCAGACCTTGAACTGTCTATTAGTAGCCTAGGATCTGGCAATGAGAATCAGTCTCTTCAAGTATGACAGAAAGCACAAATTAACTTCCGGTTTTACCTCCTTCGACATAAATTTAATTGCAAAAAATTTAGTACCCCTTCCCAAGGAGTGAGTGCCTGCAGCCTGGAAACAAAGATCTACTAGAGAAAGTAACAAAACATCAAATAAAGAAACTATAAGATATTAAAATATCTGACCTGGATTACTTGATCATTTGCCAGAGGATCAGAATATGGAAAACCCAGATCAAATATTGCTGAACCCCATGAGCCAAGCACCTTCGAGGCTTGTGCCATGGTTGAAAAGTCAGATTTACCAGTGTAGATACGACCTAAAACCACCTTCACAAAAACCGAAAGAACACATTTGTCATGGAAAGAGCATCCTTCCTATTTTGAAATAATGCCTGCTAGATCCCCATGACATTCGGACTATATTGCCATCTTTTTAGAATGAAAATGTCAAAGGGTGCCCCCCAGGACTTGTTGAGTTCAGATGATGTGCTTTGGAAACTATAAAAGATGAAGTTTACAATTTAATATTCTGGTGATATATGAGATTGATGTGACTCTACTCATTCTGTACTCGAAATGCAAAAAAATTTCCAGGCAAATGATGCACATATTTGTAGATAACAAAAGAAAGTAAGACACAAAAACTAAAGAATTAGTCCTCACAATCTGATGGTAAGTTAATAAAATTAAGTACATTATTCGGCAATAAAAGGAGTATGCTAAACATAACTTGTCGTGTATTAAAGAGCAAATAACTCAGTGAGGCACAGAATGAAGACCTCATATCAGTGTGCAAAAACATTTCATCCCAAGCAATGACCAGCCTGGAAAATCAAAAGCATTACCAACTGCTTTTCCCATTTACCATCATAGAAGAAAACCAAAGTAGCTAATGATATTCTCGGAAATAGATCGAAATGTTAATTAAGCCAGTTGCGCTAGTTTGAACTAGTTGCAGCGAGAGTTAGTCTAAAAGTGGCACAACAATCTCTAAAATACAATTGCTCAACCTTACTTATTCCAACACTCTGCAACAAAATGCTAAAAATTTCAACTGAGATTCAACATGAAAGCAACCCCGTCATGTCACATCAAGATGACCCATTAGCCAAAAAGCCGACAAACAATGAAAAATCTGCAGCAACCAGTCACAAAGGATAATCATTGAAACTGTTAACAAGAAAGAAGAAACTCAAATGAAGTTCCTACCTTGCCTTCTTTCCTCAATTTAGGAAGTGCCTCAGAGATATCCCTTGTCGATACAATGCTATCAACAGTCATTGTTGTATTTCTTTTGGTAGAAGCAAGTGCTACTGGCCACGGAGACCGAACAGCACAACAAGATCTGGATTTGCTAAGCTGAACATGGCGAAGTAATTTAAGAGTTGATGCCATACCCTTTTTGGATATGCTGATTTGTCCACTTCAATCCTATTAATGAATTAGTAAAAGAAGAAACAAGTAAAACACTTAATATCAAATGATAGCAGTTTTACCAAACAAAATGACCGAAAGAAGTAGCATGTTGCCATCTCTAGAAGATAACATCACAATTAAAATCACTAGTCACTGCATATCTCAGTACAATGAACTCTGTACAATCCAGCTAATACTCACGGCTCACAAGTGATTGCTAAGAGGAAACTGAAGCATGAGTAGCTTTAACTGTTAGTACGATTGGGTTTGATAAGGCGTAACATATCCAGCCGCCACTTGCCAATCAAGGTGTTTCATACTCACGGCTCACAAGTGATTGCTAAGAGGAAACTGAAGCATGAGTAGTTTTAACTGTTAGTACGATTGGGTTTGATAAGGCGTAACACATCCAGCCGCCACTTGCTGATCAAGCTGTTTCATGATTGATTCTTTGTGATCGGCAAAGGGAATTAAATGACAAAACGCCTTCCTCACCAAAATGGGGAAAAGAAGAAGAAAAGAAAAGAGAGTCGATGCTGCAAATCTCTCAACCCATTCAAAGACCCGATCATTCATTGCTCACATTTGGGACTGGATAAGTTATGATAACATAAGGAATCAAGAAGTTTCTCGTATTAGACATTAAACCGATACCACAAAAAAGATTATGTAACGATGATGACTATAGCTAGAACGACAAACAATCCATCGCCCCCCACCCCCACCCATCAAAAAAAAAAAAAAAAAACCTGAGGTTCAGATATCACTGAGGAAAACTTACAAGCAAATGTTACCATAAAACAAAATGACAAAATCTGAAAGGGAAAAAAAAAATAAAAAATCAATCGTCTAATCTGGCACATAAATCATAACAGTGAAGCAACTTTGTCATCCAAGCAAACACACAGCAGCGTCTGGCAAGTGTATGATCTAATTCACGCAATCTTAACAGAATCAAAAACATTCTGGGATTCAAATCCATTCCACCGTGCTCCGATCAACCGAAGACGATCCGGCAAATGAAACGGTTTACAGAAAAACGCTCGCAGATACCGGTCACACGGACCGGGTATCAGCCATCGACTCGGTAGCAAGGTTACCAGAGAACGCGGCGGGAAGGGGAAAAAAGAGAAGAGGCCGGCGCCGCCGACTTAACAGAATCATAAAAAAAAAAAAAAAGCATTCTGGAGTTCAAATTCACTTCACCACCATGCTAAGATGAACCAGCAAATGGAAGGCATCAGCCATCGACTGTGCAGCAAGGTTACGAGAGAACGCGGCGGAAAGGGGGAAAAGAAAAGGGGCCGGCGCCGGCGCCGGCGAGTTGCCGTTACCTGCGAAAAGAGATGGTGGCCGGGCCTTGTGCTCGACGGAGAAGATGGCGGCCCCTCGGAGATGGGAGAGGGCGAAGGGACGAGTGATGTCAGAACTTGGGTTGCAAATGCTGCCTCGCATGCTTTTCCCCATCGGTGGCGTCCTTGGCAGCCGCCTATGTCGAGACTCGAGAGGGAACTTTCCGACCGTATGACATCATATGGATTGAAAGCCGGCAGTGAAGAAGTCGGAGAAGAAAGATGTTGTCAGAGGGAATTTTTTTTTTGTTTGTCGTGAGGAAAGTTTTGTTTTTTTTGGTCGGTGCGAGGGAAGTTGAAGATGTCTACAATTGTCTTGCCTTAATTTGCTGATTAAAGTAAGCCCATATCAATCAAATTAAACCCAACCAACAAGAGCTCGGCCCAAACTTGTCCATTCTTTTAGTGGAAAATAATTTTTGATTTTCCGATTCGTTTTACGAAAAATGAATTCTTTTGAAAAAATATCTTTTTTGAAAAGTGAAAAATATTTTCTTCACCCGATCTCTCTTATCTCACATCTCTACAAATCATCACTTCCTCCTCCTTTTTCTTCTTCTTCTTTTCTTTTGTTATTCGAATTATTTTTAATTTTCTTTTTCTTTTTTAATTGGAGTTATTTTAAATTTCCTTTTTCTTTTTTTTATTTCTTTATTTCTTTTTATTTTTATTTTCTTTGTTTCCCATCTTCTTTTTTCTTGGCTAGTCGTCGGCCGTTACTAGACAAACCTCGAGCTCGTCAACTCAAGCTTACGCTCTGCACTCTTGCTTGTCTTTTTTTTTTTTTTTACTTTACCCTACAATTGTACATTACTCAAGTAAATGGCTCTACATACTTTGCTTCTTTTTTCTTTTGTTTATTAGAACATAAATACGTAGGGAGAGAACAGGCCACTTAACTAGAAGATTCTCATTAAGACTGTACATGCTTTGCTTCTTTTCTCTTTTGCTTCTTTTTAAAATCCATACGAACATTTTTTAGAATAGATAAGCGTTTGGCAACAATGAGGGAATAAAGATATGAAGCGAAGACGGCACACGGAGGTTTCCTAGGTCACCAAAAAGAAAAGACATAGGGGAGGGCTACATGCTTTACTTCTTTTCTCTTTTGCTTCTTTTTAAAATCCATATGAATATTTTTTAAAGTAGATAAGCGTTTGGCGACAATGAGGGAATAAAGATATGAAGCGAAGACGGCACACGGAGGTTTCCTGAGTCACCAAAAAGAAAAGACGTAGGGGGAGAATAGGCCACTCAACTGGAAGATTCTCATTAGGGCTACATGCTTTACTTCTTTTCTCTTTTGCTTCTTTTTAAAATCCATATGAATATTTTTTAGAGTAGATAAGCGTTTGGCGACAATGAGGGAATAAAGATATGAAATAAGTTGCCCGGATTTAAAGGCAAGTTCATATTTAATGGATTTATAAGTTGGTAAGTGATGCATGCCTAAGTAGTGAAGTTTTAGAAAATATTTTCCTTACTAAGCACCGGAAAATATTTTCCAAAACATTTTAAGTTTTAACTGAACAACAGAAAATTTATTATTTTCCTGGAAAATGACTTCTGGGAAAATATTTTTTTAAAATGGCTCATTTTTCGCGAAATGAACGGACCTTCAAACCCAATTATTCTTTTCTCTCTCTTTCCTCGCATCTTCTTTTATTCCTATCATCCATTTCTTGTTCCTTTTCCTCCATCGCCTTCCTCCCATCCTCTCCTTTTACTGTCCAAGCAGCTTCAAACACTCTACTTCGTTCCAGAACACCAAAGCTTCAACAACGGCATATCCATTTATTAAACATCTATTGACATTCATTCAATCATTCCTCGAGACTATACTGCGATTTGTTTATCATAAAGCCGCCATCAAGATCATTAATTACTAATATCAATCGCAGACTTCGACCATTCTCCATTCGCTGAACAATTCAATCGCCTACAATTAGATCGCTACGGATATAGTCGATGCAAGGGTTAGGGGCACAAACTGATGCAAACACCTCAAGGAACCACTGCTCCAGAGATCGAGACGAGTCATTGCCTCATCATTGACTGCCAACGAACATCATGGGGACATGTACATGAACACGTAGAGCACGAAACACAAGGAAAATCGGCGTTGCTTCCGATCATAAATCCGAATCTTAGGAAACAAGACAGACATAGATGAATCAAAATTGCCAATCGTGATTTGACCATGTTAATTCGATCAATGTTTTCCAATTTTAAAATCCATCTCCACAAGGGTACTTAGTACTTACCCAAAGTCATCCCTCGGGAATCTTTTCACTTGGCTACACGTTGATACGCTGAGTACATGGTTGACTAAGCTAAAGTTTACACATGCTGTAGTTACAGTCCAGTTAGCCGTGCTTTAGAATGGAATTTAGTAAATCCCACATTCAAATCATAGTTTCTCTTATTTGGAGTACCCTTCGGGGCTTGGGCCACCTTCACTGTCTAGTGAGTGGGACTCAGTTGATGCATATGGACAGAACGATTTGTGTATTTTGATGAAGATTGATCAAGTCGAAAGGTTTAGGTGTCTTATTATTATATTTTGTCGAATGATCAACGAGAAATAAAAATTTAAAAAAAAAAGAACAATTTTCATGTTTGGTCTAATGAGATTTTTACACTTTTAAGTGCACGTGTCAATTCTATAACTTATTAACGGAAGTTATTCACTCCTGTTGATAGGAAAAGCAACGAAGATCCGTTTTAGAAACTCAACATCGTTACATTTGACTTGCTAAAAAGGTTTAAATGGCTTTGTTCGCCGAAAATGGGTTATTGACGAAATATCTTTTGCCAAAGATTTGATCTTTGATTTTTATAAAGCATTGGGTTTTGTGCCGATTGGAATAGGAAATTATTTGTGTACTAAGAATTGCTCATGATAACTAGGTATGAATTATAGACAAATTGAAAGGATAATGAGAGAACAATAAATTCATAGACTGGGAATTGGAATTTGATCAATTTTGATTAGTGTTTTCCATTGCGGATCCTTTAAAACTAATGGTTCCTGGACTTATATAGCCTTGTATGAAATATAACTGTCATTGCGCAATTATCGTTTGAGTTACAACTTGTAATTGCTCCCGAGATTCTTGGCTTTATGGGCGATTACTCTCAACTACGTATTCTTATCCATAAGCAGTTATAATCTTCAATGGATCTTCTAGCTTGATTTTTTTTTTCCAAATTTTTCTTGCTAGTGTAGTAGACCATTCGTTGTCCGTCGAAAACCATCCTTGTGTGCTACTCTTCATCAGTGACCGTAATTCACATGGCATCGATCTTAGATTGGCTACTCATCAATCCGTGATCCTGTTACCTAATTGCTCCATCGATAAGTTAACAACGACACCTTGCCGACCCATCATGACTTGAGTTATTTTTGGATGTAAACATATATCACTTTTAAAAGAATTTATAAAGTATTTAATTGTTTTGAGTATACAGGAATATTTGAAGTCACGCCATTGAAGTCTGAGCAAAACATTGGTGGCGCTCCTCCATTATTTTTATTTCCACCTGTCCTGGTTGAATTCGGAGCACAATCAACGGGATTTGTGCATCGCCTTTGTCATTTACCTACTTGCAATACTGATACTCCAGATTTACCCCTCCTAGTCCTTTTAATCTGGTCATACGTTGAAGCCAAGATCGCATTTTTATTTCCAACACCTTTCCCTCATCGTCGACCTTGATATTGCTAGTATGAGTACCTAGAGGGGGGGTGAATAGGTATACAAAAATTTCTCGAAGCTTGCACGATATTTAAACAGTTAATGATTCAATCGCAAGAGTTAAATATCAATCGAGAGACTGAGTAAGGGAAAGAGAGAATTGAACACTCGGTTTATAGTGGTTCGGCTTGATCCAAGCCTACGTCCACTCTTCTGCACTGACAGCCGATTGGCTGGATTCCACTATAATCAAAGAGCTGTTACAGTGTTGATCTTCCTTGAATTCTAGGTGTAGATGATCTACCACACTCGCTCAAGGTGTCACCAAATACAAACACTCTCTTTTACAATTTCGCTCGAACAGCCTCAAATAACAATCAAGGATCTTCGTACTCTGGAATTTTTCTATCGATCACACTCACAAAACAACTAGAACGTCTTCTTTTTATACTCCTTTATGCCATCATAGCCGTTGGCACTTACCAAAGGAATTCCTCCAATCTACCCGTTGGACGGAATCAATCAAGAAGATCATCCGAGCTATTTAAGGAATCGATGATAGCCCATCAATCCTGTTCGCCCATACAATCGGATCTTGGTTTCCATGAATAGAACATTCCAAGATTATTTCGTCGACCAACGGATCTTCAATCGATCTTAGATAAGAATTAAAGAATCCGAAATGATTATCCAACCAAAGAATCTATTCCGTAGAATAGGATCGAATCCTCAACCATAAACCTCAGCTTTGGATTTCCTTCGTCACACGGATTAGAAAGACTCGTCGGTGAGAGAATAGACTTAAGTCTTGAGTCTTGAGTCTTAAGTCTTGAGTCTTGAGTCTTGAGTCTTGAGTCTCGAGAGAACAAAGTCTTCAGACTTTAAACTGACGGTCTCCGAACATCCAGACTTAGACTGAAAGAAACGTTTTGTCAGCTTCAAAATATTCTGGAAAGATTTCTCCAACAGACCTTTCATCACTTTCCTCTGAACTGGATATCTACTTCTTCCATTGAGTCACGATATTGCCTAAGAATCAATCTCCCACGTGCTCGCCTTCAACATTCTTGTCTCGCTTCAACCAGCTTTGAGAAAGTGAAGATAGTAAAAAATTTCTCCTCTCCCTGCTTAATGATCACGAATCCACCCTTGAACATGTAATATGACATCCGAATTTTCCAATTCTATTTTCAATAAATTGAGACGGGCATTTCATTGGCATGCATATAGTTCTTTTCCTTGAGTTGGCCACTCATGTGAAAACTAGTCTATCGGGTGAAGCCGTTAAGAGTTTCTAATGCATCAGACTCGAGAATTTGACCAGGAAGCGACCTTTCGACCGAACTAATCCACAAGGGTCATTACGACACAATTAATAATCAATTAGAGATCAGAAATAGGTCGACTCGACAGAGGCATGTGATCAGGTATGGGTGATTCCACCAGATCGCACAATTCTTGTCGATCGGCACTGGACCGACTTTTCTGTCGATTTGGTACCCTGTGTTCGTATTTGAAACCTTGAGATTACCCCGACAACCGAAAGTCGCCAATGTTTCAAAGATATATATTGTGGTTTGAGATGATCAACCACTGGTCAAATGCATGAAAATTCCTAAAGGCTACCTGGTAGGTTGAGCCGCGATAGTATCTTGTCGAAGTGAAATTAACCATAAAATTGAGATCGAATTCAGAAATTGGAAGTCCTGGTGTGTCACAAATCATTTTAGGATCATTGAATTATCTTCGGAAGATTTTTCATGTAATCGGTATTTGTTAGCAATTAAATCAGAGAATGGCTATTTTTGCTCGAAAAATTAATAGGCCCGCCTTTAGTTGTGCTTTTGGGACTTAAGTTGGTCCTATGGTCAAATAAATATGTGAATTGAAGTGTGGTGACATCGGATTAATTTTATGGTCTTCAATTTGATTCAATTGGAAGAGAATCAAGTGGAATTGAAGAATTTGTTGTACAAGATTTTATGCCCCAGCAAAAAATGAAATTGCAACCATTGGAATAAGGTTGTGGGAGATAGTGAAGTGTGACATCATCCATGAGGTCATGGTGGGCCATTTTTTTGTGGATTAAAGAAAAAGAAAAAGAAAAAGAAATGGATTAGGAGCCGGTCGAGTTTTTTGTATATTTGTTCAAAGCTATAATACCATTTACCTTACCAAAAAAAAAAAAAAAAAAAAAAAAAAAAGAAATGGTCCTGTCTCTCCCGTCTCTCCTTCCTCTCTCCCAACCACTCCTCCATCTCCATCTTCTTCTTCTTCTTCTTCTTCGGAGGCCAGCAAACCAGGGAAGCGAAGCAGCAGCCGGTAGTGCTGCTCATCGCTGTCGCACGCCACTGGACCGCTCGCCGCCGCCGCGCGTCTGCCTCGCGCCGCTTGCCAGCCAACTTGCCTCTCCGCTCCGCCTCAACCCGCGTCTCTAGCCTTCGTTCAACATCTCCAGCAGCTTCCTGCTATCGTCGTCGCTGCCGGGAGACCCGCTAGAGCTACTGCCTCACCCACACGAGCTGCCGCCGCCCTCCTCCGCCCGTGACCAACAACTGGAAAAATGGGTATTCCAGCTCGATTTTGGCCCGTTTCGGCCGGCTTCCCGACCTAGAATGCTTGGCCCACTTTGAGGAAAGTTGTTCCCCTCGATGTCCCCATTGTTTTGGTCCGCTCGGTTTGTTAATCGGGTGAGTTTAGCTCACTAAACCTCGCTTAGAGGATTAATTATGTTTAGGGAGATTTAGTTTATGTTAAGTGTTATTAGGTGGTTAGTTTAATTTATTTAAATGTAGATTATATTAATGTGCTTGATTAACTTAAAGTGTGTTTAATTTAAGGTTAAGTGAATGTTTATATTAATATAAGCTTTGATGTGACTTAAATGAATTTGTTTTTGATTTATTTAAGTATTCCGAAATTATTAAATAATTTAATAATATATTTATTCGAAAATATGAAAATATTATTATTTAAATAAATTTCGGAATAAAATTAATTATTTAATAAATTCCGAAAATTATCTCGAGACCTTATTTGCTCAAAATTTCGTACCGATCGCTGCTATATAGTCAGATTTTGAAATTGATGATTGGATATTTTAAATTGAGTGTGGATCGTGAAAGATATGGATATTATTATTTAATTAATTTTCGGAATAAAATTAATTATTTAATAAATTTTGAAAATTATTTTGGAACCTTATTTTCTCATAATATCATGATAATCGCTGCTGTGCATTTAGAATTTGAATTTGATGAATGGATGTGGCAAATTGAGTGTTGATTGTGGTAAATATGGACTTTATTCATAAAAACTCAAGTGTTGGGTTTTGATGCAAAAATTAGATTTTAATGATTATATTAAATAGTGGGGTTTGCAAAAGTGAGATATTGGCTTTTTGATTCGAAATTAGCATGTCCCCACACACGTGAGTAATTTCTTGAATAATTTTAATATGAAGAAGAATGTCCTGAGGTTGAGTATGATTTGGCTGTGTGATAATTAAGAGGAATCGTCCTGGGCTGTTGAGCCGGACTTGCCCCTATATGGGATGCCCTACGCGGTGGATGCCGGTCGCAGTAGAGGCTGAGCTGACTGGATCGATGCTCATTCAGGAATGCCGTCGACGTAGTGACGAAGCCATGCTCCAAGGGAGGAGACGATGCTCCTTCGGAAATGCTGTCGACATAGTGATGAAGCCGCGCTCCAAGGGGGGGAGGCGATGCCTGGCATTAATGTTAGAAGATAGCTGAACTGCGAGTAGGCTATGCCCTTGTGTGGCAATGAATAATAATTGGAATAAGTGCTAAGTGCGACTGTGATTTATATGAAAGTGATGGCGTTCCAATTGTTTGAATTATTATTACTACCTAAGATTGTGTGATACAAATTGTGCTAACCTGCAAGAAGGAATTGAGGCGAGATAAGTTATCTGTGTGATGTGGCTAGACCACTCTTTGGCATATTTTCTTTCTAATAGGGGTTTAGGGTGTTGAACTTACTGAGACATTATCTCATCCTAGTTTGGGGATTACAAATTCAGGTCCCTGGTGGATGGAGTGGCTAGATAGCTTTGGTTGACCTTGAGGAGTTGCGGAAGTGAAGTCATAAGGATTGGAGAACGTGTCCGACTTGTAGGTTGTATGATAGTTCCTTTTTAAGAGCCGGTCTTTTGTAGACTTTTAGCCGTAGACCTTTGTTTGTAATTCTGTTGAATTATGAAAGTATTATGTTGTGGTTTTACTTCTTGCTTTTCTATCTCGTATTTCATTGTCAGGGGTTTTTATAATACGTTCCGCTTGTGCAATAAGAAATAAATGGGGTCGGCGACACTACTTGCAAATGTCACATTTGTATGACCATGGTGGGATGTTGGCACACTCAAGGTTCGGGGTGTGACATGTAATCTTTAGGTCATTGCTTCATCAAGCCTCAAATTCCTCCTTCCCTCCAGGGATGCTTTCCTCAATATAAGAGAAACTCCCATTCTAAAAGAAGCATATTATTGTATTGACAGAAAATGAATGAGTGTTCCGGAGGAATTGTAATATGTATTTCTATGTATTCATTGTACAAGTACACTACTCTATTTATATTGCTAAAATAAAGACAGGAAAGTAATTATACACGATTAAATTCCTATTTACCAAGCTAATTACGGATTAATTGAATCAATTATTGATTTAACTGAATTAATTAATTCACGACTAGAATCAATATCTCCTACCATATTTCCAACACTCCCCCTCAAGCTAGTGGCATGAATATGTCAAGGACTACTAGCTTGCTCAACGAGTATGTATGTTGTCTTTGACATAATGGCTTCGTAAAGATGTCCGCAAGCTATTCCACAATTCAAATTACTCTCACTGTGATAATCCCTTCTCAAATCTTGTCTCGAGTGAAACAACAACTATAGCATCATTGCTACAGAATAATTCATTGGATCCATCGATTTGTACTCCAAGGTATGAGAGTAATACATGTATCTAGACTATTTCACAAACAATCTTTTTCATGGCTCGATATTTTGATTCAGCCGTTGATAGTGATATGATTGATTGCTTCTTTTTTTTCCATGAAATGAGTGGTCTCCCCAATTTGCCACAAAAACTAGTGATGGATCTTCTTGGGGAAAAATACAGCCCCAAGTGTCAAAATTTGGCACGGAGGGACACTTAAGTGCCAAAAGTTAGGAAAGTAATACTTAAGTGCCAAAATTGGAGCAAAATGGATCACTTAAGTGCCACTCCAGCGAAAATTTGGCCAAAATGTTGACGTGACAATTTTCCGGCAAAATAAGTGCAAAACGGCGTCGTTTTGCATGTTGACTTGGCTAGACAATACACAAACAACTTTCATTTTAGTGTTAACATGGTAAAAAAATAAATTAAATTAAATTTAAAAACAAATTTATTTAAAACATTTAAAAATATTTTAATTTAATTTAAATTAATTAAAAATTAATTAAATAAATTTGAAAAAAAGAAGGAGGAGGAGGAGGAAGGGGCGGCTAAGAACTGAGCCCTCACCGCCCCGCTGTTACTGGAAAGGGCTAGCGACAGATAGGGGAGGATCAACTAGGGTCGCTAGGCCTTAGCCAGGGGCCGGCGACCCCAGCTGATCGGCGGTAAGGGCCCACGAGCCCTCGCTCCCGATCTGGGCGAGGGTTGCGGCCCTCGCCCAGATCCAGTGGGGGTCAGCAGCCCTCGCTCAGCTGGGCCAAGGGCCGCCATCCGTTTGGGGTTGCCTCAACGGGCGATGGCCCTTGACCAGGTCGGGCAAGGGCTGCCGACCCTCACCTAGATCAGGGGTGAGGGCTCGCGGGCCCTCGCCATCGGTCGGCCAAGGTCGCTAGCCCTTCCCGGCGGCGGCGGGAGGTGACGGCGCGAGGGCTCAGCCCTTAGCCCTCGGCCCTCAATCGCCCTTCCCTTTTAAAAAAAAAATTAAAAAAAAATTTAGTTTTAAATTTAATTTAATTAATTTTTATATTAATTTTTTATCATGTCAGCATTAAAACAACGCCGTTTTACACTTATTTCACCAGAAAATCACCACGTTAGTATTTTGGCCGGATTTTGACTGGAGTGGCACTTAAGTGTCATTTTCCTAACTTTTGACACTTAAGTGTCCGTTCGTGTTGGCACTCCAAGTATCCGGCACTCAATTTTCTTATCATCAAACAAGTAACATAATATGTATCATAATGGGCTGTCATTTTCATATTACAATCACAGGACATAAAAATACCAAGTCTTGGGCATCCCTTCAAGTATTTCACAATTTCTAGTGTTGCATTCATATGAGACTACTTCAGCTTGTGCATAAATTGACTGAGTATCTATACTACATAACATATACTGGGTCTTGTCATGGTTAGATAGATTAACTTTCCAACAATATGTTGATATCCCGATGGGCTTTTAAGCAATGGATCTACAATGGATGAAGACAAGCCCACATCATATTCATGTGTCATTAGTTCTACATTTTGTTCAATTGGTATAGTAGTCAGTTTGCATCCTAATAACCCCACTTATGAAACTATCTCCAAAATGAACTTACATTGGCTGAGGTAGATTCCCTCATCTCAATGCTGAAGAAATATTTGGGAGGCTTTAAATCCTTGATGTGAAAAAGCAAAATGCGGATATTTCTTGAACTTTTTAATAGCTAACTCATCATACGTGATAACTCTATTTTAGATAGAGTACTTTTACTAATTTAAGCTTGATATTTGCTAGGTTTTGATGGATTTTGGGTAAATTTATTTGTTACTCAATATAATTTTATTGAATTTTTAGGAAATTTGACTTTCGGATTCATAAGGGATCGTGCGCATCATTTATGGAACATGCCAGGACTGTGCTAGATTTACAGATCAGTCCTTGCGCCCCAACATCTTCTATAATATTTCACTATCTTTAAGTATATTCTGTCTTGAAGGAAAAGCCAGCCAAGACTAGAAATTGGAGTATTTGACCAAAATTGAGGCTAGGTTAAAAGAAAATCAAGAATAAGAATCTTAGGAACAAAAATTCCTAATTTGGTGAGAAACCCTACTCAAGACCTAATGGGGGTTGACCTAAGGCAAATTTTTGGAGGCTATATAAACCTCTCTCGTGCCACGTATTTTAGATCCTGAGAAGCCTTGGAGTCACCATCTACGAGAGAGATGTAGGTTTTCTTAGTTAGCTTTTATACTTCTATTTTATTAGTGGAGTTTGCGCATGTCAAGGATAGAAGGAGGAGACAAACCATAATTGGGGGTTGACAAACCATAAGAATATTTTGTCTTGAAGGAAAAGCTAGCCAAGACTAGAATTTTGGAGTTTTTTTTTTACCATAATTGAGGCTAGGTTAAAAGAAAATCAAGAAAAAGAATTTTAAGAACAAAAATTCCTAATTTGTCGAGGAGCCCTATTCAATACCTAATGGGGGTTGACCTAGAGCAAATTTTTGGAGGCTATATAAATTTCTCTTGTCCCACTTATTTTAGATCCCAAGAAGCCTTGAAGTCACCATCTCCAAGGGAGATTTAGGTTTTATTAGTTAGCTTTCATACCTATATTTTAGTAGTGGAGTTTGCGCATGTCAATTAGAGAATGAGGAGATAAACCATAATTGGGGGTTGACAAACCAAAAGCCAGCCAAGACTAGAAATCGAACTATAAATTAAATCGAGGTCGCATGCTTGAGCACTAGTGATATTGAGCTAAAATTATATGTAACTTGTTTATGTGGTTGCCATAGCAAATCTAGGTTAAGACTATTTAGATTAAGTCCAGGAACTTCCAAAAGAACTTAATGCTTTTAGGTAGTTTAAATTCACCTAAGGTTAGTGTGGGTTAACATATCTAATTAGGGATTATTAGATCGAGGTTGGCTTGTAATCTAACTTAGGGAAATTTCACCAACACAATTGAAAATTAATTTGTTGCATGACAAGTTAAGAGAATTGATTATGAGTGATCAAGTGAAGTTGGATGTTTTATTGTTTTGTGATCTTAGTTAAAATCTTAAAATTTACCTTGTTAATTTTCGGTTTGCTTTTATATTAGGTTTACTTTGCAATTTTAATTGGCTTTTGAATCTTTTAAGTTTCAACTTTTTTTATATTTTAGTCATTAACAACTTGATTAGTTAGATCTTTGGATTGATCACCCTCGGTAAGTAATTGGATAATTAGAGACAATTTTTATGGAAACAATACTCACTCATCACTTCATTACTTGTAGATATTATACACTTGCAATTCACTTGACAACAAAGATATCATCAATATATATTAACAAATAAATTGATAAGGTGCCTTTAGTCCATGTGAATAAGGCATAATTATTTCATTCATACCCAACCAAAGAAATTAGGATTAGTAACTTGATTACATTAACTAATCAACTAATACTCTTGTGATACCTAACCTTGTTTAAACGTCAAAGTTTGATTTTTTGAAAGATTTTTCATACATTAAAAATGCTTCAAAAGAATTATTTTGGGCCTTTCCCTAATTTTGGAAAATTTTGAAGGATTTCTCATATGTTTTTAAGAGAAACATGTTCAAAATCAATTTTAGGCCTTTCCCTAAACGAGATTTTTTTTTATAGTTCTTTTAATAAAATAGACTAAAATAAAAATATACTGACCCGGGTCGGCTCGATTTGGATGCGGCCCGCCAACCCGGGTCGTGCCTTCGGATGGTTGAGAAGAGCGCCTACTAAATTTTTTACTGTTCTTCTATCTCTCTCTCTCTCTCTCGTCCTTTTCTTATTTTCTTTTATACTTTTGCTTCTCTCTCTCTCTCTCTCTCAAACGTTGTCTTTCTTTTTTGTTTTGGTCATCTCTCTTTCACGTTGTCAAGGAAGGGGAAAGAAAGACCCCTTTTTTGTCTCTTGTCCTTTTGACTTTTCTGCATCCTTATTTTATCCCATTTTCTTTTATTTTTCTCTCACCCTTTTTTTCCCATGCGAGAGCTACTCTCCGAGAACACCCGCGAACTCCATGTTTCCGATGGAGCGAGAAGACCCGTTAGGTCAAAGCGCCAACGAAACGCAAATATGTTTAAAAACACGGGTGCCGCTAGAGCCATGTCCAGCCATCACGCAGCCGTCATCCATGGCCAAAACCACCACCGTCTTTCCTCCTTGCCGGCCAAGAATCGGTTGCCCAGATGCATAACGCACGCACAAAGAACTTCGAAACAAGAACATGCAAAGCGAAGGATAGCAACGAGGATTCATCAAAATTCGATTGGCAAGCAACAAGCACCCACGACGGGCGGAGAACTAAGAATCAAACGCACAAATCTTACTTGGGCATTTCGTCGAGCATGTGGTATACGCAAACTGGGGCTATGGAACGGGGACGACCGAGCCCGAGTTCGAGCCGAGATTCCGAATAAACGACACATACGACCCCAGAACAGCAGCACACGCGCAAGGAAGGCCGGAAACTCGCGCGTGCCGAGCAACAGCAGCCTGATCTGGCGAACCCGAAACGGGACAGGAGGAGAAGGGAAGTGGGTTGTCGGTGGCGTTCCCTACCCGGCTCCGCGGTATTGGATGGCGGACGAGCTTGATATATCTGGCTATGTCCATCCGCCTCGCTCGTCTCTAAGCCGAGGTCCTCGAGAAACCGGCACCCAAAATCAGACAAATCGAAAATCGGCGAAAACTCGAGGCCAGGACCTGCCGAGGCTCGGCGCAAGGGAAGACAGGGAAACGTCCGTATGCTATCGACTCCGGTGAAGGCACGGTGGTCGCCGAGGGCTCAGTCGCTCTCTGCTTTCTCTCCCTCCCCGACCTCCTTTCCCTTGGTCACCCCCTGCCGCTCCCCCCTCCGAAGCCTCCTCTTTATAAACCCATCACGTCGCAAGCGGGGCGGGCGGGCGGGTTTGTCGTTGCTCGGGGCGTCCAGCGGGCTGCCCGCCATCGCGTCACCGGTTTGCCCCCCCTGCTTACGCTGCAGTTCCTATCTTCTCCGCTCCGTGCGTCTTCAGTCACGCTCATCCTTGATGTTGTGAGGAAGAAGAGAAGAGAAAGGGGCCAGGCCAAGGGAAATGTGTTGGGCGAGATGGGCCCTGGGCCCGCGCTTGGGGGAGAAAAAGAGAGGGGGTTGGAAGAAAGCCCAGTCCTCGTGGGCTCCCTTCTCTCTCTCTCTCTCTCTCTCTCTCTCTCTCTCTCTCTCGCTCTTTTAATGGCCGGGAAACCACTTCACAACCGATAGCGCACAACGTAAACCCCGGGAGGCACTAGTGCGAGGACCCACCTCCCGCGACACCCCACATCAATTGCGCAAACGAACGCGCTAGGGAATTAAACCCTGCCCTAGCGAGGGGGTAGCGTACGCCATAACCAACGCGCCCACAGCGGGGTGGGTCTCCCTTCTCTCTTTTCTAAAAATAATTTTTATATTTATCCGAGATGCAGTAAAATTAGGGAAAATAAAATAGAAGTTAACCTTAGTATATACAAACAATATAAACACATAGGTGATGTGTAAATCATTTATATTAGGGCCAAATTAATTCATAATTTTTCATGTAATTTAAATCTAAATATTTAATCAAAACTTAGGTATCAATAATTGTTATGTCTTAAATATAATTGACGTTTGTAAACTTCAATTTTTATATAAAGGGATGAAGTTGTGAGTTGTAAGTCAAGTCATAGACAAAGAAAAGAAAGCATTCTCAATAAAAAGTTCTCCTTCCAATTTCTGGTGTTCTCATCCAAGTTTCCATAGTTTACTATCATTCTTTTAGTTCCAACACAAAGACACTTCAAATGGTGTTGAACCCAACCGGATGGGAACAATGTTCACATCGAACGATTCAATTTGGCTAAGATTTTGCTCTCAAGGTCCTCGATCACTTCAGCTTCAGTTTTACCAGAATTGTAAGCATCGAAAAAATGTCCGGTCATCAGCGCTAGTCAATATGAAGAACACATGAAAACCTGACATATGTTTTGCAGTTGGAATGATGAATAGATACTAATCCAATCCAGATCAAGCACATTGAAAAGCCGTCAAAAGAATACTGAGGTATTTGAAATAAACTGTTGATTACACGCTAAGTTACTAAGGAATTTCGTCAAAAGAATATTGAGATATCTTAAAGGAACTATTGATTACACGCTGAGTTACCAAGGAAATGATCTGCAACTTGAAGGGTATTTAGATACTGATTGGGGAGGAGATTTAGAAGAAATGATATATACCTCTGGATTTGTTTTCTTATTGAATAATGGTGTTATATCTTGGAGCAGTAAGAAACAAATGTGTATAGTCTTGTCCACGATAAAAGCTAAGTTCGTGGCATTATCAGCAGCAATACAAGTAGGTGTTTAGATTTTTGGATCATTTAGGTATTATTGAGGATGCTGCAAACTCATTATTGGTTAACTGTGATAGCCAAGCAGCAATAGCATACACCAAATATCCAAAACATCATGGCAAGACCAAACATATAGATATCAAATATAATTTTGTCAAATATATGGTTGCACGAAAAGATGTGAACTTACAGTACATATCTACATATAGAATGGTAATAGATCTTATGACAAAGCCAATACATCGAGATGTGTTCTATGACCATGTAAAATCTCTAGGACTGTGTAGAGGCTGATATACTGAATATTATAATTTTCCTTAAGTGTTCACATTTAATGAATTTGTGTTTTCATTATTAATGCCTATGAGTCTTTGTTTGACGTGTATGTATCTTAATGTTTAGTGCATTATATAAAATTGAGAAAGTATGTCAGACAAATGAAATATTAGCCCACTCACACAGGTAATCACATCTATTTACTATGTGATAAATATAGATGAGACGATTTTTAAGCTTATTATCTAGGTGATAATCAAGAACTCAAGCTCAAAATATATATGTCACCTTAACGAAGTGTTAAGATGATGACATAATATTACTATGTTTGAAAGTAAAATAATTCATATATTTTACTTTATCTGTCTTAGATATTAGATGTGAGTTCTGATGAATTTCGTGAAAGAGTAGATATGTGAATTCAAGTTAAACATTAAGTATATCTAAACTATCATTTGTACGGTATTGAATGTATAGACATACGTTACATGGGAAATGAGTTAATACCGTAATACGTATTTCATACTACGTATGCATAAAACGACCAACAAGAGTGGCAAAAGTTTTAATCTCAACTTTTATACCGTATAAAACTCTTGAGGAAAAAAGTTCCTCAATTAAGTGCCATCATTACTCTTCTTTATTCTCAAAATTTTTATTTAGTGTTTACTATCTTAAAATGTTGCCAATAATCACGATTTGATTTGATTTAATTGGATATTTTTAGAAAAACAAGTTGAATTGAAATTGAGAGTTTCAAGGAAAGAGGAAGATTGAATTTAGAGAATTTTATTCTAGTTTTGTATTCACTAGTCAACCAATTATGATTGTTTTTGGAGATAATCATAATTGTAAATATAATATATCATTGTTAAAAAGAAATTAAGAAATATATAAATGTGATCGATCAATCTATGATACTACATATTAAATCTACTCAAAAGTGTGATGCTCATTATGAGCTGTTATACATTCCTAATAGATTTATGGCAACGAGTTCTCAAAGTATGCTGGTCGCACGAATTATTTATCGATATGAATGTTATATAGAGATAAAGAAAGTTCTGTTCGGCCCACTATATACAAGTAGGAGATGATGGGTTTTTTTTATATTAGATGGGGCAACTTAAGCCCGTCCGCCTATGTTAGGCCAAAACCCGGCCCAAAAGAGTATATATATATATATGGGGTATATTTGAACTATTACATTTTTTAGAAAGTGAGTTACGTTCTTCACTTTTCCCCTTTAGAAATAGTATGTGCCTTTTTTGACGAATAGAACCAGGGCTTCAAAGAATTCCTCAAAACTGCAACGGTACTTAATCTGTGGCAATTAAGGTATGTTCGACTCCGTGATATGCCTTTGATCGGTGCTACATGTTTCCAAGGACGTTTTCGTGTTTTCGTTTTTTACAATATTTGAGTATCGATTTTTTTTTTTTTTTGGGAATCTGTTTCCCAATAATTACATTAATTAATCAACTAGTACCCTTGCAGCATTTAATCTTATTTAATTTTTCAGGTAGTCTAAATTAATTTTAAACTAATCCACTAACATATAAGGTAATCATGTGGGTGCACGATCATTGAAATAATCAGCAACCAAGAAAGCATTAAATAAATTGCAAAGAAAAGCAAAAATCTAACACTAAATAATAAGAAAAATGCCATTCCCAACCACATCGAAGGGAAACCACAATCAACATGTCAAAAATACACAATTAAGTGATAACCGAAATAGAAATGTGCAAACAACAACTTAACATTTGTCTTTAAGAACATTCAAACTCTATCGTAAAGCCCTAAGAGTTTGTTCAATTTGTAACACAATTTTTTTTTTATTTTCACACATTTTAAGAGAAAAAAATACTCAAAAATAATTTTTAAGCCTTTTCTTAATTTTTAGAAGAAATAAATTGTTTTGGAATTTTTTTAAAAAAATTAAAATATTCTTTTGAGCCCAAACCCAACAAAACTTGGCCTGTGCCCCCTTACAGTCTCCTCCTCCACCCCTTATCCATCACCTTCTACCAAGACAAATCAAGGCCCACCAAAGTTTAAAAGAAATCTCAATAAACGATAGAACACGATCGCCACGCTTCACGATGAATCAGCCTACATCCACCGCTGGACCTCCATCACAGGCTAGTTCCGGTCACCGGAAAAACGCTGCCGCCATACTCACAGCACCGCCTCGAGCGTCTCTACTCACTGAAATGCCCATGTTCAGCGCAAGATCCACACCAATAACCAATCGCTACGCCCCCCTCGTCGGCCGGTAAAACCCACACCACTTACCCTCTCCTTCAGCCATAACAACCAAGGCGTGGATTAGAGGCGAGTCTCCACGATTCCCCTGCGGAGCCCTGAACCTCAAAGAGTAAGGGGACTGATTTATCGTCCCTAGACTAAAAACGAACACCCACAGAGCAACGGCCACACAAAGAAACTGACAAAACAGCCTGAAAATTCACAAAGCCATGTCTAATGACCAAAATACGCTAAGGACATGAACGAGAATCAAAGAAGACAATGTGAATCTGGTTCAGGCATTTCATCAAACAGGTGGGGTGCATCGACTAAAGCGTGAATGCCACCTCATTCGGGACTCGGATTTGCATTCGGGTTCACAACAATCATCAAGCCAAGACTAAAAAGGGCCGAGCACAATCCGGCGGGACCAGAACTCGAGTGAGCCGAACCACGATGAATCCCAGTCCTGCGAGTCCGAAACGGGCCAAAACAGGGCAGAGAAAAAGGGGTCGGCGGTGCTCCCTATTTTTTCTGAAGATATTATAAAACCGAGACCTACCGTGGGGAAAGGGACGCGTCGGCGAGGGTCGTCGGCCGCTGTCCAGGCGCGATGGCTACTGGAGGAAGCCTCTCACTCTTGGCCTCACTGGCTCTTTGTGTCTCGCTTCCTCTGCCGATTTCTCTCTTGGTCTCTCTCTCGCCGTCGAACCCTGTGGTCTCTCCCGAAAATCCCTCCTCCAGTCTCTCTCTCCCCCTCTCCTTTTGAAGGCGCCGGAGGGTGCGAATGGCCTCTGCCACCGCCGGCTGCCCTGCCGGCCTGGCCCCACCCATCAATCGCGCCGCGCGATTTGCTATGCTCCTGCTCTGTATCGGCTGTACTGTTGTAGAGAGGGTGAGCGACGCGAAGGGGAAGGAGGAAGAGATAGGGGCCGGGCCGGGGAAAGAAAAGAGGAGTGGGCCGGCCCAGGTGAAGAAAAAGAGAAAATAAAAGGAAAGAGGCTTGGCCGGCCCGGTCTCTCTTTCTTTTTTTTTTTTTTTTTTTTTAATGCAAATGCTCCTATTACCTATATGTTATGCAATTTAATGAAAAAATTTTTTTTTATAGGTTAAAATTAATCCATAAATTTCTATACAATTAATGAATGATGAAACAAGTCACCAAAATTTATGCGTCTACACAATCTTATCAAAGGCACGCCACAATGAAGAAGTGCTAATCGTGAAAGATGTTTGGGACAAAGATAGGAATTGGCACCTTGAAACAATTTCTTTCGTCTTATAGGAGGATGTCATGCTACTTCTTGACAGACAAACCTAACTTGCTATCTTCTATGAAAAACTTGATATGTCTATTGTTTCCAAAAATGCAATGCCCCTGAATTGCATCCTCATACATGCCAAACCTCTCTCTGGAATAGTTCATGGAAATTAGATCATGGTAACTAAATTAAGCGCTTCCTTAGACGATGGGCTCGTAACTGTAATCCATCAAAAGAGAATCTTTTCAAGTGTTAACATTAAGATTTCTGCCAATTGACTTTGTTCGTGATGGTGTCCAAATTACTATCCACATTTTGCACACCGACAAATTGCTTCATTAGTTATTCATCCATCACATATCATTGATTTCTTTAATTCCATTGCTACAGATTGGATAACTACTAGCATTTGTATCGATGATAGGTTAACCCACAAAATACCTTGGAATATTCTCATTGATATGCTGTTTGGATACTTTGGAAAAAGTTTTAATGAACTCATCTTTCATGACAAAAAAATTATCACTTCCTTTCTATTGCAAAAGGCCTAGTAGTTTGGCTATTGATTCCACATTTATAATAACTTATCACATAGGATCACGAATACTCCTAACATGAGTAAGCATTCACTAAAGCGAGCTGAAGCCCAAAAGTGTAAGGAAGTCCATGGACACCTTTGTGCGTCTAAGTAAAAGCTGCATATAGAACAATAGCACAAGCCAGAAGTCATCTTCACGAGTTCCATCATGATTTTTCTTTTTCTTTTCTTACCAAAAACGAAAGATATCGCAAGATCCAAGGGGTAATGTGTCAAATCATGGATCATCTAGAGATAAGCATCAGCTTTGAACAACATGAAACAAGACAAACACATCGAATATGAAGGTCTAAATAATTCAGTCAAGCCCAAACCAGCCGACCACCCACCCATTGATCAAATCTATTGAGGCTAAAATAATTTATAGCTAAAATATTCTATTATTGTAAAATTGAAAAAAATTACTTATTATTTGTTATTTGCAAAATCATGAAAAAACTTGGAAGTCAATATCAGTATATAGTTCAGATACAGAGTTCCTATAAAAATTATAGCATTAAGTGCAATAACAACATTTTTTTTTATTCGAACAATAACGGCATTCAAAATAACACATTTTAGTCAATTGACTTTTTTTTATTCAAAGTCAGAATTCGTTTTTAAGTGACGTATGATAATACCGGGATAAACCATGTAATGATCCTTTATTAGAATATCTGAGTTTTTTCTTTTTTCACTTTGATCTAACATAATTAAAACCACTCAAACGTTGCTGTTAATTACAGGGACTCCATTTTTGTTGAAGGATGTATCCCCACTCTTTTTATAAGAGTTGTATTCTTCTTTATGCCCACCTCTGATTGCTGGGTTACAACTTGCAAGGGTGATGTCCATATTTAAAATCTACCGATTAGAGAATGATTGGAGGAATTAGGGGCGGAGGAAAGCATGACTCATCATTTGTGCTTCTGATGACTATTGGCTAAGAGTCTTTGGACTTTAATTCTCTTTTCTTCAAGATTCAGCATAAAAAGCGTTCTTAATTCCACCTTGCTAACTCAAACAAATGTAATCGAAGGGGGAAAAATAGTAAAAGTTACACTTCAATTTTCCTTGCTTTATCGCTTCCATAACTTTACTTTTGAAATTGCTACAGTCAATTTCACTGAAATGACTAACTCACCTTTCTTTGCGATAAAGCCCCGAAAATCACTAGCATCGACCGAATCTCTCAACCCAACCCCGTCATTCTCCATTTCACTGGCCACCCTCCCATCGCCTTTTACCGCCCTTTTGCCATCTCTCTCTCTCCCTCTCTCGCCATGGTGACATTGGTGAGGGCCTCTGCTGAGGTCACGGCAACAATGGGCAAGCTCGATCAGGGAGTTTGCAGCCATGGCAAAGGCGACTATGTCATCATATGATAGTGATAGAGAGAGCGTCGGGGCAAGTACAAGCTCTCTATCTTATATGTAGTATCCAAAAATGAAGTTTGCACATCTATTGAAATTATATCATGTGACATTGTACGCTAGGGCTATGTTTGGCAGTCATAATAAAATTCATAATAATATAAAATTTATCATTTCTTGTATTTGATATTTGCTCTGGACAAAATAAAATCAAATATAATGAGAATATAAATCGGATATAATTATTCACATGAGAAGTGGAATAAAAGATGAATAGAATTTCAAATATCCATAATAAGAAAGTTATTTTTATCGGATAATAAACTTTTCAAATTAACAAAATTAAAATTGCATTTCAATGTAAATAATATTTGACTTCTAATATAAGAAATTCAAAATAAAAAAGTAACAATTTAGTTATTTTAATTTAATTCTATTTTATAATATAAATTCATTATATAAATATAAATATATATTTATATTTATTACATATTTTAGGTGTTTTAGTGTTTTAGGTATATTAATATAGTTTACTATTCGATAATTTTTTTATTAGAGAATGATGGAATAGGAAGAAAGAAATAAAAAAAAAAGAAGCTACTTAAAGAAAGAGAGGAAAATTAAAAAAGTGAAAAAAAAAAAAAGTAGACAAGAGTATCGCGATGTAAAATGTTTGGTTCGTTTATTCTATATGCCGTTTTGTATCAAGTAATATACATGATATGATGTAAATATATCCGACTTTATTATTACAATCAGCAAATAATAAATAGGATTTAGTAAAATTCCTAGATCTTAATGTATAAATCACCAGACGACCAAAGTAACCTAAATGCTATAATGTAACAACACTACATTACAGACCTTCCTGCAAAACCTTCCCCCCTCCATATACGTTTAGGATCTTCAACTTGAGATTGAAACTAACCCAGCTGGATGGGAAGCAACGTTCACACCCACCGGGTCAGCTTGGCTGAGATTTTGTCCGCAAGGTCCTCGACCAATTCAGCTTCAGTTTTATCCGAACTGTAAGCACCAAAAGGCATGTCCGGTCATTAGCGCTAGTCAACAGGAAGTAAACATCAAGAGGATCAAAAATTTTCTAATCAGTGCTCAAAGTTATTTCTGACAAAAGAAAAATAAAAGACAAAATGTCTAGGTTTAAAATCTCCATCACAATCTGGTACTGGCACGTGTCCATCTTCATCTTTTCTCTGCTGCACACGATAATAACAACACAATCCCCTCAAAAAGTATTTCATAAACCTAGTACATATACTAACCTGAATCACAATCCTAGTGAGAATAGAACCCAGTTTAGCATATGCACAACAATCATGTAATGATGTGTGCATGCGCGCTGTCTATGTTCTTGTATCTCTCCACACACGAACTAGCATTAATTGCCTCACATGAAACTTAAAGTTCAGGCATCATGTTCAACTCAAGCATTAACATTAGTATTCTCCTCAAGAACATAATCATAATTACCCCACTAATTACACGCTCCAACAGAAAGCATTGTTCATCATAGGAGAAATAATTGAATCGCCTACTAATAGCCCAAGTTTATAAGGTATAACCATCATAATAGATGCTTATATTACAGGCAATGAACTACACAAAACTTCAAAAATTAGAAATGTGGAATAAGATCAACACGCATATTAATGTGGAATAAGATAAACACGCATATTAATTTGATCAAAAGTCTACTTTTCTCAAGACCAGAAAATCTAATGACTTTCCTTTTTGTCTCTATACCTTTGAACAACAAATGTAAAATTCTAAAGAAACATTTAATCCAACACGGATGCAGTATGGCTCGATACCATCAATGAAAGTGAAATATGAATTACTCACAAGTACAAAGAGGAACAAATATACCTCCAACCATAGATTTCCAAGAGTATGCTTTAGATGAAGCAACCATAAGTCCCACTTCATTGACGTTTTCACTTGTAGAAGCACGAAAACATAATCAACTCCTAATGTGGTGTTTTGGAGTCTTCAAGTCCATATCTTATAGAACTTCAGAAAAGTACTAGATTGATGAAGAATCACTGAATATATTGGCTTAGAGTAAGAACCAACATCCTTGTATTGCTTGGATATAGATTAATGCTTTCTACCAACAGAGCACTATTTGAACATAAAGATTTTAATTATAACTAGATGGATAAGGGCTTATTTCAATAATCATCACATTAATTTGTATCACCAACTCGAATTAGTATGCGAGAGATAGTAGAGTGTGGCAAATGACCATATTACGTTGCCTCATGCAGATATACCAATGCCCAAGTGAAGAGATTCCACATTTCCAATTATTAGTTCCTACTGACCAGAACAGGCAGCCTTTCAAAGTAAGTTTTGTGTTCTCATGCACAAACTAAGTAACTTTCTACAGCGATTCTTAAAAAAGTGTACTTAGAAGAAGACAGATCTTAGAAAGGAAAGGGTTTAGTACCAGGCACTAACAGGAAAGCCATTGATCATGCCCAGTGCTCGCAAAGCTTTTTCCACCTCCGGACCTGGCATGGCTTCTCCTGCTTGAAACCCTCTTCGCCTTGGCCAATATTCTCCACAAAAGGACTGGACTGCTCTCGCAGCTCTCTTGCATCGATGCCCCAGAAAATGGGAAATACGATCAGACCCTGCTTTTTTTGGCATTTGAGGATCTTCACCAGCTCATTAAGGCACCATGGTGAGGTATGGAAATTCTGAGAGACAACCACAATGGCAATATTTGACTGCTTGATCACTTCTTCAATCGCTGGCAGGATCTCTTCTCCTTCATCCAGTATATAATCAACAAATGTTCTTATCCCCCTCCGCTCAAGAGCACCCTTGAGATGGCTCACGAAATCACGTGCGTCATCCCGTTTGTAACTAATGATTACGTTAAAAGTCCCAGGAGGATGCTGACCTGCACAATGGGGAATACATTGTTTGAGATCAGAATAGAGGTATGGAGGAGGTACTAAGAATTTGATAAATAGGCTTATTGAAAAAACAGAAACTGTCCTAATCCTTGTATACAATAATAAAAAAATTTTGTTCTTCATCCTCAGCCAAGTCCTGATCACATGCATTTCACATATAATCCTAATTCAACAGACAGAAAAGAAATTGATAAGGAGGAAAATGACCCTTGCTCGGATTGCCATTCTTAATCGACTTAATAAAACAATTTTCCACTGGAACCACCCAAAAGATGAGTTGGATGTTCATTAGAACACATACCATGTTTTTATACAACACTTCATCAGAAATCTTCTCAAACAACCCTCAATCTCAACGATAATTGAAAAAAAGAGAAGAAATGGGGATTCATAACAATATTTGGTTAACCAATTGATTTTCACCATGCAACTATTGGACTTGTCGCTAGAAACACCTTCATGAGTTCATTAAGAGTTACTCGGAGAACAATCCTGACCCAAAGCCAAATGGTTTCCCACTCTTTTTGCAGGGTCAAAAAGGGTAACTTTCGGTAAAAAAATGTTCCACAATAACTTTCTGAAATAACCTTTTGGCTTTGGTCATAAGGTTGAGAATACAATATTCATTGAATCCATTGGTGATCATCCCCTTAATAGCTTTTTCAAAAATATTTTCATGAAAAACTAAACATAAATAAGTTTAAGAACTTAAACATGCAATTGATTTTGTGCCAGCAATGATGGAAATGATGACAATGCTTGCTTATGCCATGATATCTACATGCAAAACTGAATACATCAACTGATTTCTCATCTTGGCAAGGAAGGGGGAAAATATTAAAACTGATTTTCTTTCAAGTTACTACATCTAGCCAAAGTGTTGTATGTCAATGTAAGTGTTTCAAGTCAGAAGGCAAGAGGGAAACTTGCAAATTACCATGAATCCCAATGATGGATTTGAACTTCTCAGTTGCAAACTTCAGAATTTGTTTAAATCCCGAGAATAAAGCAGTAGTGGAAGATGATTGTGGAACAACCTATTCAGTAAAAACTGCAGCATCATAAAATGATCTCAAAAAAAAATGAAGGGAAACGAAAATATAAATCAAGAGTACTGTAACCATTCTAAAATTGCCTGGGATGGTTGCACATGTACATCACTATCTCTACACTACTAGGATCTTTAGTATGATCAATATGATGTGATGTTACTGAGCAATCTCAACGTAAAATGTAGCATTATTTGAAGAAAATTTAACTTGCTATCATCAGGAATGGATGGCACTACATGAGAGTAACACATAGTATGGGTATGCAACAGCAGTATCACAGATTTACTTTCTCTGATTAGGAAATAATCTAATAACATTAGTGATTTCACAATCTTCCAGTTACTCTCAAGCTGGTTAGGACAGGAAATAGGTTGGGCAGGAATACTTTTATGACTTGACCTGCATCTTGGAGTGGAAAAGGAAAAAGTTTGCATAAGTGCTTCTACTGTTGTGTAGCTTGCTCTGGTCAGGAGACTTGATGGTTCAATCATTTCAAATTTTACCATCCTATGCCAGAATTGCAACAAAATGCCTTGTTGTCTATTGTTGCTATGATTTCAACTCATCCAAGTAAAGGATTGGCCAACTCATCCAGAGGCTGAGCATTGTGTTTCCTTCTTCAATGTTTCAAACTTATTTAAGCTTGGATGATGAGGAAGAGATTGATCCCATCACCATTGAAGGTACTATACCACAAGAAGAGGAAAAATCTTTTGGAGTCTATGAAAGAGATTATTTGGCTCCTAGAGTGATTATATATGATGATCTTATGCTATAGACATAAAGCGGTTCACACACAAGCATGTGTCATTTGAGACAAACCCAATGGAACAACATGAGATTCTAATATATATATTAATGTATTTTCCAAATGATAGTAAGTTAATAAAATTAAGTACATCTCCAGTAATAAAAGGAGTATACTAAACATAACATGATGGTATTAAAGAGCACATAACTCAGCGATGCACAGAATGATTGATCTCATATCGGCGAGAAAAAACATTTCATCCCAAGTGATGACCAGCCTGGAAAATCAAAAGCATTACCAACTGCTTTTCCCATTTACTATCGTACAAGAAAACCAAAGTAGCTAATGATATTCTAGGAAGTTGATCAACATATTAATTAGCTAGCTGCACTAGTTTGAACTAGTTGGTGGCAAGAGTTAATCTAAAAGTGGCACAACAATCTCTTAAATACAATTGCTCAACCTTACTTCCTCCAACACTCTGCACAAAAATGCTCAAAAGTTCAACTGAGGTTAAACAAGAAAGCAACCACGTCATGTCACATGGAGATAAGTGATCAGCCAAAAAACAGACAACAATGAAAAATTTGGAGAAAACAGTCACAAAGGATAATCATTGAAACTGTTAACAAGAAAGAAGAAACTCAAATGAAGTTCTTACCACCTTGCCTTCTTTCCTCAATATAGGAAGTGCCCCAAAGATGCTAAATGTCGATACAGTGCTACGAACAGTCATTGTTGTACTTCTTTTGGTAGGAACAACTCTTAGTTGCCGTGAAGACTGAAAAGCACAACAGCATCTGGGTTTCCTAAGCTTGACACAGCAAGCTGATTTAGGAGCTGCTGATGCCATACCCAAAGTTCTGGATACGCAGATTCCTCCACTTCAATCCTATTAATGAATTAATAAAAGAAGAAACAAGTAAAACACTCAATATTAAATAATAGCAGTTTTTGAAACAAAATGACTGATAGAAGTAGCATGTTGCCATCTCGAGAAGATGACATCACAGTTATAATCACTAGTCACTGCATATCTCAATACAATGAACTCTGTACAATCCAGCTAATACTCACGGCTCACAAGTGATTGCTAAGAGGAAACTGAAGCATGAGTAGTTTTCACTGTTAGTACGATAGGGTTTGATAAGGCGTAACGTATCCAGCCGCCACTTGCCAATCAAGCTGTTTCATGATTGATTCATTGGGATCGGCAAAGGGAATTAAATGACAGAACGCCTTCCTCACCAAAATGGGGAAAAGAAGAAGAAAAGAACAGAGGGTCGATGCTGCAAATTTCTCAACTCATTCGATGACCCGATCATTCATTGCTTGCATTTTGGACTGGATAAGTTATGATAACATAAGGAATCAAGAAGTTTCTCATATTAGACATTAAACCGATACCACAAAAAAGATTATGTAACGATGATGACTATAATTAGAATGACAAACAACCCCCCCACACACAAAAAAAAGGTTCAGAAATCACTGAGGGAAAAAACTTACAAGCAAATGTTAGCATAAAACAAAATGACACAAAATCTGAAATGGGAAAAAAAATAAAAATCAATCATCTAATCAGGCCCATAAGTCATCACAGTGAAGCAACTTTGTCATCCAAGCCAACACACAGCAGCGTCTGGCAAGTGTATGATCTAATTCACGCCATCTTAACAGAATCAAAAACATTCTGGAATTCAAATTCATTCCGCCGTGCTCCGATCAACCGAAGACGAACCGGCAAATGAAACGGTATATAGAAAAACGCTCGCAGATACCGGTCACACAGACCGGGTATCAGCCATTGACTCAGTAGAAAGGCTACAAGAGAACGTGGCGGAAAGGGGAAAAAGAAAAGAGGCCGGCACCGCCGACTTAACAGAATCAAAAAACATTCTGGAATTCAAATTCATTCCACCATGCTCTGATCAGCCGAAGATGAACCAGCAAATGGAAGGCATCAGCCATCGACTTGTCCGCAAGGTTACGAGAGAACGCGGTGGAAAGGGGAAAAAGAAAAGGGGCCGGGGCCAGCGGCAGCAAGTTGCCGTTACTTGCAAAAGAGATGGTGGCCGCACCTTGTGCTCGATGGAGATGATGGCGGCCCCTCGGAGATGGGAGAAGGCGAAGGGACTTGGGTTGCCAATGCTGCCTTGCGTGCTATCCCCATCGGTAGCGTCCCTGGCGACGGCCTACGTCGAGAGGGAACTTTGTTTAGTGTTGCTCGTCTGACCATACGGCATAGAAGCAGGACACTGAAGCTAGCCGGCAGTTAAGTTGAAGAAGAAAGATGATGTCACGAGGGAATTATTCTTTTCTCTCTCTTTCACCGCATCTTCCCTTATTCCTATCATCCATTTCTTATTCCTTTTCCTCCATCGCCTTCCTCCCATACTCTCCTTTTACTGCCCAGGCAGCTTCAAACACTCGACTTCGTTCCAGAACACCAAAGCTTCAACAACGGCATATCCATTTATTAAGCATCTATCGACATTCATTCATTCATTCCTCAAAACTATACTGCAATTTGCTTATCATAAAGCTGCCATCAAGTTCATTAACTACTAATATCAGTCGCAGACTTCGACCATTCTCCATTCGCTGAACAATTCAATCGCCTACAATTGGATCGCTACGGATATAGTCGATGCAAGGGTTAGGGGGACAAACTGATGCAAACACCTCACCACTGCTCTAGAGATCGAGACAGTCATTGCTTCATCATCATTGACCGCCAACGAACATCATGGGGACATGTACATGAACACGTAGAACACGGAACACAAGGAAAATCGGCGTTGCTTCCGATCATGCATCCGAATCTTAGGAAACAAGACAGACATAGATGAATTGAAATTGCCAATCATGATTTGACCATGTTAATTCGATCAATGTTTTCCAATTTTAAAATCCATCTCCACAGGGGTACTTACTACTTGCCCAAAGTCGTCCCTCGGGAATCTTTTCACTTGGCTACACGTTGATACGCTGAGTAATTGGTTAATTAAACTAAAGTTTACACATGCTGTAGTTAAAGTCCAGTTAGCCGTGCTTAAAAAGTATATAGATAGAGGAAAAAGAAGCCAATGAGTTAATTAAGTGATTAAGAGCCTTAGAATGGAATTTGGTAAATCGCACATGCAAATCATAGTTTTTCTTATTTGGAGTAGCCTCGGGGCTTGGCCACCTTCACTGTCTAGTGAGTGGACTCAGGTGATGCATATGGACAGAACAGTTTGCGTATTTTGATGAAGATTGATCAAATCGAAAGGTTTAGATGTCTTGTTATTATATTTTGTCGAATGATCAACGAGAAATATATATATAAAAAAAAAAAGAACAATTTTCATGTTTGGTCGATTCTATAACTTATAAAAGTTATTCACTTCTGTTGATAGGAAAAGCAACAAAGATCCGTTTAGAAACTCAACGTCGTTACATTTGACTTGCTAAAAAGGTTTATATGTCTTCGTTCGCCGAAAATGGGATACTGACGAAATATCTTTCGCCAAAGATTTGATCTTTGATTTTTAGAAAGCATTGAGTTTTGTGTCGATTTGAATAGGAAATTATTTGTGTACTAAGAATTGCTCGCGATAACTAGGTATGAGTTATAGACAAATTGAAAGGATAAAGAGAGAACAATAAATTGATAGACTGGAAATTGGAATTTGATAAATTTTGATTAGTGTTTTTCATTGCGGATCCTTTAAAACTAATAGTTCCTGGACTTATATAGCCTTGTACAAAATATAATTGCCATTGTGCAGTTATCGTTTGAGTCACAACTTGTAATTGCTCCCGAGATTCTTGGCTTTACAGGCGATTACTCTCAACTGCTTGTTCTTATCCATAAGCGGTTATAATCTTCAGGGTATCTTCTAGCTTGATTTTTTTTTTTCCAATATTTTTTCTTGCTAGTGTAGTAGACCATTCGTCGTTCGTCGAAAACCATCCAAGCGTGCTACTCTCCATCAGTGACCATAATTCACATGGTCTTAGATTGGCTACTCATCAATCCGTGATCCTGTTACCTAATTGCTCCATCGATAAGTTAACAACGACACTTTGCCGACCCATCATGACTTGAGTTATTTTTGGATGTAAACATATATCCCTTTTAAAAGAATTTAAGTATTTAATTGTTTTGAGTATACAGGAATATTTGAAGTCACGCCATTGAAGTCTAAGCAAAACATTGGTGGCGCTACTCCATTATTTTTATTTCCACCTGTCCTGGTTGAACTCGGAGCACCATCAACGGGATTTGTGCATCACCTTTGTCATTTACCTACTTGCAATACTGATACTCGAGATTTACCTCTCCTAGTCCTTTTAATCAGGTCATACGTTGAAGCCAAGATCGCATTTTTATTTCCAACACCTTTCCCTCATCGTCGACCTTTCATCACTTTCCTCTGAACTGGATATCTACTTCTTCCATTGAGTCACGATATTGCCTAAGAATCAATCTCCCACGTGCTCGCCTTCAACATTCTTGTCTCGCTTCAACCAGCTTCGAGAAAGTGAAAATAGTAAAAAATTTCTCCTCTCCCTGCTTAATGATCACGAATCCACCCTTGAACATGTAATCTTTAGGACATTGCTTCATCAAGCCTCAAATTCCGCCTTCCCTCTAGGGATGCTTTACTCAATATAAGAGAAACTCCCATTCTAAAAGAAGCATATTATTGTATTGACGGAAAATGAGGAGTGTTTAGGAGGAATTGTAATATGTATTTCTATGTATTCATTGTACAAGTACACTACTGTATTTATATTGCTAAAATAAAGACAGGAAAGTAAATATACATGATTAAATTCCTACTTTACCAAGCTAATTACGGATTAATTGAATCAATTATTGATTTAACTGAATCAATTAATTCACAACTAGAATCAATATCTCCTACCATATTTCCAACACTCCCCCTCAAGCTAGTGGCCTGAATATGTCAAGGACTATTAGCTTGCTCAACGAGTATGTATGTTGTCTTTAACATAATGGCTTCGTAAAGATGTCCGCAGGCTATTCCACAATTCAAATTCCTCTCACCATGATAATCCCTTCTCAAATCTTGTCTCGAGTGAAACAACAACTATAGCATCATTGTTACAGAACAATTCATTGGATCCATCGATTTGTACTCAAAGGTATGAGAGTAATACATGTATCTAGACTATTTCACAAACAATCTTTGTCATGGCTCGATATTTTGATTCAACCGATGATAGTGATATGATTGATTGCTTCTTTTTTTCCATGAAATGAGTGGTCTCCCCAATTTGACACAAAAACTAGTGATGGATCTTCTTGGGGAGAAATACAACATAAGTGCCAAAAGTTAAGAAAGTAACACTTAAATGCCAAAATTGGAGCAAAATGGATCACTTAAGTGCTACTCCAGCAAAAATTCGACCAAAATGTTGACGTGACGATTTTCCAGCAAAATAAGTGCAAAACGGCGTCGTTTTGCACGCTGACGTGGTAAAAAATAATATAAAAGTAAATTAAATTAAAATTAAAAATTAATTTATTTAAAACATTTTAAAATATTTTAATTTAATTTAAATAAATTTAAAATTAATTAAATAAATTTGAAAAGAAGAAGAAGGAGGAGGAAGGGGTGGCTAAGGGCTAAGCCTTCACCACCATCGCCTCCCCGCCGTCGCTGGGAAAGGCTAGCGACGGAGGGGGGAGGGTTAGCCAGGGTCGCCGAGCCTTAGCCAGGGGCCGGCGACCCCATTTGATCAGCAGCAAGGGCCCACGAGCCCTCGCTCCCGATCTGGGCAAGGGTTGCAGCCCTCGCCCAAATCCAGTGGGGGTTAACAGCCCTCACTCGGCTGGGCCAAGGGCCGCCACCCACTTGGGGTCGCCTCAACGGGCGACGGCCCTTGACCAGGTCGGGCGAGGGTCGCCAACCCTCACTGGATCTAAGCGAGGGCTGTGACCCTCCCCCAAATTGTGGGTGAGGGCCGCGACCCTCACCTAGATCAGGGGTGAGGGCTCGCGAGCCCTCGCCATTGGTCGGCCAAGGTCGCTGGGCTCTAGCCTAGGGCCCGACGACCTCGGTCGACCCTCCCCACTTCATTGTTGGCCCTTCCCAGCAATGGCAGGGAGGCGACGGCAGCAAGGGTTCAGCCCTCAGCCCTCAACCGCCCCTTCCCTTTTAAAAAAAAAAAAAAAATTTAAACAAATTTAGTTTCAAATTTAATTTAATTAATTTTTATATTAATTTTTTACCACGTCGCATCAAAACGACGCCGTTTTACACTTATTTCGCTAGAAAATCACCAACCTCAGCATTTTGGCCGGATTTTTACCGAAGTGGCACTTAAGTAATCCATTTTGCTCCAATTTTGGCACTTAAGTGTCATTTTCCTAACTTTTAGCACTTAAGTGTCCCTCCGTGTCAAATTTTGACACTCCAAGTATTCGGCACTCAATTTTCTTATCATCAAACAAGTAACATAATATGTATCATAATGGGCTGTCATTTTCATATTACAATCACAGGATAGAAAAGTACCAAGTCTTGGGCATCCCTTCAAGTATTTCACAATTTCTAGTGTTGCATTCATATGAGACTACTTCAGCTTGTGCATGAATTGACTGAGTATCTACACTGCATAACATATACTGGGTCTTGTCATGGTCAAATAGATTAACTTTCCAACAATATGTCGATATCCCGATGGGCTTTTAAGCAATGGATCTGCAATGGATGAAGACAAGCCCACATCATATTCATGTGTCGTTAGTTATGCATTTTGTTCAATTGGTATAGCAGTCGGCTTGCATCCTAATAACCACACTTCTGAAACTATCTCCAAAATGAACTTACATTGGCTGAGGTAGATTCCCTCATCTCAATGCTGAAGAAATATTTGGGAGGCTTTAAATCCTTGATGTGAAAAGCAAAATGTCACGCCCCGAACCCCGAGATATGCGCACATCCCACTGCGGTCGATCAAATATGCGACATCCCAGGATATGCCGCCGACCCATTCATTTAATTACGCATGCGGGAAGCGAAACAAATCCCCTGACAACATTTAACTTGGGATAGAAAAGCAGGCAGTCAGTCACAATACCAAATACTCATTTACAAACACAAAGGGTTTAAATACAATACTAGACTGTCTACAAAATAGACCAGCTCGACAAAAGGGGAACTATTCTAAAACCAACTAGTAGGACACGTTCTCCAATCTTTATGACTTCGCCTCTGTAACTCCTCAAGGCCAACCAAGGCTATCTAGCCATTCTGTCCACCAGGGACCTGAAACTTTAATCCCCAAACCGGGATGAGACAATGTCTCAACAAGTTCGACCCCCTAAACCCCTATTAGAAAGAAAATACGCCTTAAGTAGCCTAGCCACATCACATAGAAGACTTACCTCACATTAGCCTTCATCTGCAGGTTAGCAAAATTTATATAATTCAACCACATACAATTATGATAACCAAACAATCATGGCACAATCACATTATTAGAACAATTCAACCACTTGGATCGTCTCAGCGATCAATCGACTCAGCCGATTACATGTCGTTCTAGCAAATCAATCATTGCTCTCAATTACGGCCCCACTCGGCGAAATTAGAATCAGTGGCATCACGGCCCCACTCGGCACGACCTTTAAAAAGGTGGTAGATTACGGCCCGGCTAGGCGCGACCTCTAATAGGTGGCATATCACGGCCCCACTGGGCGCGACCTCTGATAGGTGGCATATCACGGCCCCATTGGGCGCAACCTTTATCAGGTGGCATATCACGGCCCCACTGGGCGCGACCTTTATTAGGTGGCATATCACGGCCCCACTGGGCGCGACCTCTAATAGGTGGTATATCACGGCCCCACTGGGCGCGACCTTTATCATGTGGCATATCACGGCCCCACTGGGCGCGACCTCTAATAGGTGGCATATCACGGCCAATCGCCCATTAATTTCCACGCTTAGAATTTTATAAAGAATCTTTATATATCGCAATCACACACTCAATTTGCCACAACCAATCATCAATATCAAATTCTAAATGCACAAGAGCGATCAGCACGAAATTCTGAGAGTTTAGGGTCCTGACAAAATTTTCGGAATTTATTAAATAATTAAATTTATTCCACAAATAATTAAATAATAATATTCATATTTTTCACGATCCACACTCAATTTATAATATCCAATCATCAATTTCAAAATCCTACTACACAGCAGCGATTGGCACGAAATTCTGAGCAATTGGGGTTAAAAATAATTTTTTTCCGTTTTTTAAATAATAATATTTTAATAATTTCAGGATTAATATAATATTATAAATTTCCAGAATTTCGAAGCAATTAAATAATTCAAAATTAAAACCCTATTATGTCACATCAAGGCTTTATATTAAAAATAAACATACTTAACTTTAAATTAAACACACTTTAACTTAATTAAACATCTTAATATAATCCCCAACCAAATAAACTAATATAACCACCTAAACTTACTTAACTTAGACTAAGCACAACTAGGGCATCATTAACCATCTAATCAAGGTTTAGTGAGTTAAACTCATCGGATTAGCGAGCCGAGCGGACCAAAACGACGAGGACGACGTGAGGATCGACTTTCCTCAAGGCAGGCCGAGCATTCGGGCTCGGGAAGGCGGCCAAAACAGGCCAAAACCAGGCTGGAATACCCATTTTTCCAACTGTTGGTTGCAGCTGGATAGAGGCTGTCTGGCGGCGATTCGGGCGAAAGACTAGGGCGGTAGCTCGACGGTGGCTCGGATGGGCGAGGCGGCGGCCAGGCGAGGCCTCACGGCGATGGGGACGAGCTCCGGCAGCTCCTGGAATGCGCGAACAGGGGCAGACGGAGGCGGCTGGGCGTTGGCCAAGCGCGGGCAAGCGCAGGCGGACGGGCAGCGACGACGAGCTCCGGCGAATGGGCGACGAGCGACGGCCATGGCTGCAGCTTCTTTGGCAAGCTCAGATTTGATGGGTCTTCGAGCAAGAACTCGAGATGGAGGAGAGAGAGGCCGCGACGAGAGAGGAGGAAGACGGAGGGCGTGCGGCCAAGGCGGAACGGCGACGGCGGGTGCGGACGGCCGACGACGAGCGGCTGAGTGGGCGGCGAAGGGCTGCTCCGGCTTCTCTGCAAATTTTCTGGTCTTCGCACACCAACCATGGAGGAGAGAGGCAACGGGGGAGAGAGGAAGAAGAGAGGGAGGAGAGAGAAGAAGGGGGGCCAATTTCTTTTCTTTTTCCCTTTCTTTAATCCAACAAATTGGCACACCATGACATCACTTGATGATGTCATACTCCACTCACTCAAAACTCCCACAACCTTATTCCAATTGGTCCATTTTATTTTTCCGCCAGGGCATGAAATTTTGTACAACCAATTCTCCAATTCCACTTGATTCCCTTCCAATTGAATCAAATTGAAGTCCATAAAATTAATCTAATGTCACCACACTTCAATTAACATCTTCACTTGTCCATAGAACCAACTTAAGCCCTAATAGCAAGACCAAAGGCGGGCCTACTAATTTCTCGAGCCAAATTAGCCATTCTCTGATTATTTTGCTGAAAAACTCGCCTTGCATGAAAAAATCTTCCAAAGATGAGTCAATACTCCTAAAATGATTTGTGACACACCCAGACTTTCAATTTCTGAATTCGATCTCAATTCCATGATTAATTTCACTTTGGCACGATACTAGCGCGGCCCAACCTACCGGGTAGCCTTTAAAAATTTTCATGCATTTGACCTGTGGTTGATCATCTCAAGCCACAATATACATCTTTGAAACATTGGCGACTTTCGGTTGTCGGGGTAATCTCAAGGTTTCAAATACGAACACAGGGTACCCAATCGATAGAAAAGTCGGTCCAGTGCCGATCGACACGAATTGTGCGATCTGGTGAAATCACCCACACTTGATCACATGCCTCTATCGAGTCGACCTACCTCCGATCTCTAATCGATCTTTAATTGTGCCATAATGACCCTTGCGGATTAGCTCGGTCGAAAGGTCGCTTCTTGGTCAAATTCTAGAGTTTGATGCATTAGAAACTCTTAATAGCTTCACCCGATAGACTAGTTTTCACATGAGTGGCCGACTCAAGGAAAAGAACTATATGCGTGTCAACGAAATGCCCGTCTCAATTTATTGAAAATAGAATTGGAAAATCGGGATGTCACACAAAATGCCGATATTTCTTGAACTTTTTAATAGCTAACTCATCGTACGTGATAACTCTATTTTAGATAGAGTGCTTTTACTAATTTAAGCTTGATATTTGCTAGATTTTGATGGATTTTGGGTAAATTTATTTGTTACTCAATATAATTTTATTAAATTTTTAGGAAATTTGACTTTCGGATTCATAAGGGATCGTGCGCATCATTTATGGAACACGCTAGGACTGTGCTAGATTTACAGATCAGTCCTTGCGCCCCAACATCTTCTAGAATATTTCGGTATCTTTAAGAATATTCTATCTTGAAGGAAAAGCTAGCCAAGACTAGAAATTGGAGTATTTGACAATAATTGAGGCTAGGTTAAAAGAAAATCAAGAATAAGAATCTTAAGAACAAAAATTCCTAATTTGGTGAGGAACCCTATTCAAGACCTAATGGGGGTTGACCTAGGGCAAATTTTTGGAGGCTGTATAAACCTCTCTCGTGCCACGTATTTTAGATCCTGAGAAGCCTTGGAGTCACCATCTACGAGAGAGATGTAGGTTTTCTTAGTTAGCTTTTATACTTCTATTTTATTAGTGGAGTTTGCGCATGTCAAGGATAGAAGGAGGAGACAAACCATAATTAGGGGTTGACAAACCATAAGAATATGTTGTCTTGAAGGAAAATCAAGAATAAAAGAAAATCAAGAATAAGAATTTTAAGAACAAAAATTCCTAATTTGGTGAGGAGCCCTATTCAATACCTAATGGGGGTTGACCTATGGCAAATTTTTGGAGGCTATATAAATTTCTCTTGTCCCACTTATTTTAGATCCCAAGAAGCCTTGAAGTCACCATCTCCAAGGGAGATTTAGGTTTTATTAGTTAGCTTTCATACCTATATTTTAGTAGTGGAGTTTGCGCATGTCAATTAGAGAATGAGGAGATAAACCATAATTGGGGGTTGACAAACCAAAAGCCAGCCAAGACTAGAAATCGAACTATAAATTAAATCGAGGTCGCATGCATGAGCACTGGTGATATTGAGCTATAAATTATATCTAACTTGTTTGTGTGGTTGCCATAGCAGATCTAGGTTAAGACTATTTAGATTAAGTCCAGGAACTTCCAAAATAACTTAATGCTTTTAGGTAGTTTAAATTCACCTAAGGTTAGTGTGGGTTAACATATCTAATTAGGGATTATTAGATCGAGGTTGGCTTGTAATCTAACTTAGGGAAATTTCACCAACACAATTGAAAATTAATTTGTTGCATGACAAGTTAAGAGAATTGATTATGAGTGATCAAGTGAAGTTGGATGTTTTATTGTTTTGTGATCTTAGTTAAAATCTTAAAATTTACCTTGTTAATTTTCGGTTTGCTTTTAGATTAGGTTTACTTTGCAATTTTAATTGGCTTTTGAATCTTTTAAGTTTCAACTTTTTTTTATATTTTAGTCATTTAACAACTTGATTTGTTAGATCTTTGGATTGATCACCCTCGGTAAGTAATTGGATAATTAGAGACAATCTTTATGGAAACAATACTCACTCATCACTTCATTACTTGTAGATATTATACACTTGCAATTCACTTGACAACAAAGATATCATCAATATATATATTAACAAATAAATTGGTAAGGTACTTTTAGTCCATGTGAATAAGGCATAATTATTTCATTTATACCCAACCAAAGAAATTGTGATTAGTAACTTGATTACATTAACTAACCAACTAATACTCTTGTGATACCTAACCTTGTTTAAACATCAAAGTTTGATTTTTTGAAAGATTTTTCATACATTAAAAATGCTTCAAAAGAATTATTTTGGGCCTTTCCCTAATTTCGGAAAATTTTGAAGGATTTCTCATATGTTTTTAAGAGAAAAATGTTCAAAATCAATTTTAGGCCTTTCCCTGAAAAAGAGATTTTTTTTTTATATTTCTTTTAATAAAATAAAATAAAAATATACTGACCCGGGTCGGCCCGATTTGGATGCGGCCCGGCCAACCCGGGTGGCGCCTTCGAATGGTTAGAGAAGAGCGCCTACTAAATTTTTTACTATTCTTCTCTCTCTCTCTCTCTCTCTCTCTCTCTCTCTCTCTCTCTCTCTCTCTCTCTCTCTCTCTCTCTCTCCAACTCGAACTCGAAGGGGAAAGAAAGACCCCTTTTTTGTCCCTTGTCCTTTTGACTTTTCTGCATCCTTATTTTATCCCATTTTCTTTTGTTTTTCTCTCACCCTTTTTTTCCCATGCGAGAGCTACTCTCCGAGAACACCCGTGAACTCCATGTTCCGACGGAGCGAGAAGACCTGTTAGGTCAAAGCGCCAACGAAACGCAAATCTGTTTAAAAACACGGGTGCCGCTAGAGCCATGTCCAGCCATCACGCGGCCGTCGTCCATGGCCAAAACCACCACCGTCTTTCCTCTCTGCCGGCCAAGAATCGGTTGCCTAGATGCACAACGTGCGCACAAAGAACGTCGAAACAAGAACGTGCAAAGTGAAGGATAGCAACGAGGATTCATCAAAATTCGTTTAGCAAGCGACAAGCACCCACGACAGATGGAAAACTAAGAATCAAACGCACAAATCTTACTTGGGCATTTCGTGGAGCATGTGGTATACGCAAATTGGGGCTGTGGAACGGGGACGACCGAGCCCGAATTCGAGCCGGGATTCCGAATAAACGACACATACGACCCCAAAACAGCAGCACACGCGCAAGGAAGGCCGGAAACTCGCGCGAGCCGGGCAACAGCAGCCCGGTCCGGCGAACCCGAAATGGGACACGAGGAGAAGGGAATGGGAGCTGTCGGTGGCGTTCCCTACCGGCTCTGCGGCGTCGGACAGCGGACGAGCTCGATATATCTGGCTATGTATGTCCGCCTCGCTCGTCTTTGAGCTGGGGTCCTCGGGAAACCGGCACCCAAAATCGGACAAATCGAAAACCGGCGAAAACTCGAGGCCAGGACCTACCGAGGCTCGGCGCAAGGGAAGACGGGGAAACGTCCGTATGCTTTCGACTCCGGCGAAGGCACGGTGGTCGCCAGGGGCTCAATCGCTCTCTGCTTTCTCTCCCTCCCCGACCTCCTTTCCCTTGGTCACCCCCCTGCCGCTCCCCACTTCAAAGCCTCCTCTTTATAGGCCCATCACATCGCAAGCGGGGCGGGCGGGTTTGCCGTTGACCGAGCATCCAGCGGGCTACCCGCCATCGCGTCGCCGGTCTGCCCCCCTGCTTGCGCTGCAGCTCCCGTCTTCTCTGCTCCGTGCGTCTTCAATCACGCTCGTCCTTGATGGCGTGAGGAAGAAGAGAAGAGAAAGGGGCCCGGGCAAGGGAAATGTGTTGGGCGAGATGGGCCCTGGGCCCGCGCTTGGGGGAGAAAAAGAGAGGGGGCTGGAAGAAAGCCCAGTCCTCGTGGGCTCCCTTCTCTCTCTCTCTCTCTCTCTTTAATGACCAAGCAACTGCTTCACAGCCGACAGTGCTTATCATAAACCCTGGGAGGCACTAGTGCGGGACCCACCTCTCATGGCACCCCACTTGCACGACTGCGCTAGGGAATCAAACCCTGCCCTAGCGGGGGGTAGCGTACACCAGAACCAACGCGCCACACGGCCGGGGTGAGTCTCCCTTCTCTTTTTTAAAAATAATTTTTATATTTATCCGAGATGCAGTAAAATTAGGGAAAATAAAATAGAAGCTAAAACTTAGTAGATACAAACAATATTAACACATAGTTGATGCGTATATCATTTTTATTAGGGCCAAATCGATTCCTAATTTTTCATGTAATTTAAATCTAAATATTTAATCAAAACTTAGGTATCAACAATTGTTATGTCTTAAATATAATTGATGTTTGTAAACTTCAATTTTTATATAAAGGGATGAAGTTGTGAGTTGTAAGTCAAGTCATAGACAAAGAAAAGAAAGCATTCTCAATAAAAAGTTCTCCCTCCAATTTCTAGTGTTCTCATCCAAGTTTTCATAATTTATTATCATTCTTTTGGTTCCAACACAAAGGCACTTCATATGGTGTTGAACCCAACTGGATGGGAGCAATGTTCACATCAAGCGATTCAGTTTGGCTGAGATTTTGCTCACAAGGTCCTGGATCACTTCAGCTTCAGTTTTATCCGAATTGTAAGCATCGAAAAAATGTCCGGTCATTAGTGCTAGTCAACATGAAGAACACATGAAGACTTGACCTATGTTTTGCAGTTGGAATGGTGAATAGATACCGATCTAATTCAAGTTAAGCACATTGGAAAGCCGTCAAAAGAATACTGAGGTATCTGAAAAGAACTGTTGATTACACGCTAAGTTACCAAGGAATTCCGTCAAAAGAATACTGAGGTATCTTAAAAGAACTGTTGATTATACGCTAAGTTACCAAAGAAATGATCTGCAACTTGAAGGTTCTTTAGATGTTGATTGGGGAGGAGATTTAGATGAAATGATATCTACCTCTAAATTTGTTTTCTTACTGAATAATAGCGTTATATCTTGAAGTAGTAAGAAACAAATGTGTATAATCTTGTCCACGATGAAAGTTAAGTTCGTGGCATTATCTGCAGCAATACAAGAATGTGTTTGGCTTAAGAGATTTTTGGATCATTTAGGTATTATTGAGAATGCTGCAAATTCATTATTGGTTAACTGTGATAGTCAAGCAGCAATCGCGTACACAAAATATGCAAAATATCATGGCAAGACCAAACATATAGATACCAAATATAATTTTGTCAAAGATATGGTTGCATGAAAAAATGTGAACTTACAATACATATCTACGTATAGAATGATAACAGATCCTATGACGAAGCCAATACTTAGAGATGTGTTCTGTGACCATGTAAAATCTCTAGGATTGCGTAGAGACTGATATACTGAATATTATAATTTCCTTTAAGTGTTCACATTTAATGAATTTGTGTTTTCATTATTAATGCCTATAAGTCTTTATTTGACATGTATGTATCTTAATGTTTAATGCATTATATAAAATTGAGAAAGTATGTCGGACAGATAAAATATTAGCCCACTCACACGGGTAATCACATTTATTTACTATGTGATAAATAGAGATGAGATGATTTTTAAGTTTATTATTTATATGATAATCGAGAGCTCATGCTCAAAATATATATGTCACCTTTAAGAAGTGTTAAGATAATGACATAATATTATTATGTTTGAAAGTAAAATTATCCACATATTTTACTTTATCTGTCTTAGATGTTAAATGTGAGTTCTGATAAATTTCGTGAAATAATAGATACGGGAACTCAAGTTAGACATTAAGTATATCTGAACTATCATTTGTACGGTATTGAAGGTATAAACATACGCTACATGGGAAATGAGTTAATACCATAATATGTATTTCATACTACATATGTGTAAAACGACCAATAAGAGTGGCAAAAGTTTTAATTTCAACTTTTATACCGTGTAAGACTCTTGAGAAAAATAGTTTATCAATTAAGTGCCATCATTACTCTTATTAATTCTCAAGATTTCTATTTAGTATTTGCTATCTTAAAATGTTGCCAATGATCACGATTTGATTCGATCTAACGGGACATTTCTAGAAAAGCAAGTTGAATTAAAATTAAGAGTTTCAAGTAAAGAGAAAGATTGAATTTGGAGAATCTTATTCTAGTTTTGTATTCACTAGTCAACTAATTATGATTGTTTTTAGAGATAATCATAATTATGAATATAATATATCATTATTAAAAAGAGATTAAGAAATATATAAATGTGATCAATTGATCTAGGATACTACATATTAGATCTACTCAAAAATGTGATGCTCATTATGAGCTGCTATACTTTCTTAACAGATGTATGGCAATGAGTTCTCAAAATATAATGGTTGCACGGATTATTTATCGATATGAATGTTGTAAAGAGATAAAGAGAGTTCTGTTCGGCCCACTATATGCAAGTAGGATATGATGAGTTTTTTTTTAATATTAAATGGGGCAACTTAAGTCCGTCCGCCCATGTTGGGCCAAAACCCGACCCAAAAGAGTATATATATGTAAAAAGGGTATATTTGAACTGTTACGTTTTTTAGAAAGTGAGTTACGTTCTTCACTTTTCCCCTTTAGAAAGCGCCTTTTTCGACGAACAGAACTAGGGCTTCAAAGAATTTCTCAAAACTGCAACGGTACTTAATATGTGGCAATTAAAGTATGTCCGACTTCGTGATATGCCTTTGATCAGTGCTACATGTTTCCAAGCATGTTTTCGTGTTTTCGTTTTTTCTTTTTTATATTTGAGTATCAAATTTTTTTTTTTGGAATCTGTTTCCCGATAATTACATTAATTAATCAACTAGTACCCTTGCAGCATTTAATCTTATTTAATTTTCAGGTAGTCTAAATTAATTTTAAACTAATCCACTAACAACCACTAGGATTCGCCCCAGTGGCCACCCTTCCAACATGGAATTGAGAGGTAAGGGGTTTAAATCTCAACATTCTCAAGGGGGATAGGGTGGGAACACGTAAGTTTCAGGAGTGGGTTTTGACTCCCACGCTCTGCAAAAGGTAGGGCAAAAGTCTGAGAGTGAGTGTAGAGTAAAAATAGAGTAGGACTGACAAAAAAAAAAAAAAAAAACTAATCCACTAACATATAAGGTAATCATGTGGGTGCACGATCATTGAAATAATCAGCAACCAAGAAAGCATTAAATAAATTGCAAAGAAAAACAAAAATCTAACACTAAATAATAAGAAAAATGCCATTCCCAACCACATCGAAGGGAAACCACAATCAACATGTCAAAAATACACAATTAAATGATAATCGAAATAGAAATGTGCAAACAACAACTTAACATTTGTCTCTAAGAACATTCAAACTCTATCATAAAGCCCTAAGAGTTTGTTCAATTTTTAGCACAATTTTTTTTTTTTTTTTTTTTTTTTGGATTTTCACACATTTTAAGAGAAAAAAATACTCAAAAAACAAGTTTAAAGCCTTTTCTTAATTTTTAGAAGAAATAAATTGTTTTGGAATTTTTTAAAAATTTGTTAGAATATTCTTTTGAGCCCAAACCCAACAAAACTTGGCCTGTGCCCCCTTACAGTCTCCTCCTCCACCCCTTATCCATCACCTTCTACCAAGACAAATCAAGGCCCACCAAAGTTTAAAAGAAATCTCAATCAAAGGTCAAAACCGAAACGATAGAACACGACCGCCACGCTTCACGATGAATCAGCCTACATCCACCGCCGGACCTCCATCACAGGCTAGTTCCGGTCACCAGAAAAACGCTGCTGCCATACTCACAGCACCGCCTCGAGCGTCTCTACTCACTGAAATGCCCATGTTCAGCACAAGATCCACACCAATAACCAATCGCTACGCCCCCCTCATCGGCCGGTAAAACCCACACCACTTACCCTCTCCTTCAGCCATAACAACCAAGGCGTGGATTAGAGGCGAGTCTCCACGATTCCCCTGCGGAGCCCTGAACCTCAGAGTAAGGGGACTGATTTATCATCCCTATACTAAAAACGAACACCCACAAAGCAACGGCCACACAAAGAAACTGACAAAACAGCGTGAAAATTCACAAAGCCATGTCTAATGACCAAAATACGCTAAGGACATAACGAGAATCAAAGAAGACAATGTGAATCTGGTTCAGTTATTTCATCAAACAGGTGGGGTGCATCGACTAAAGTGTGAACGCCAACTCATTCGGGACTCGGATTTGCATTCGGCTTCACAACAATCATCAAGCCAAGACTAAAAAGGGCCAGGCACAATCCGGCGGGACAAGAACTCGCGTGAGCCGAACCACGATGAATCCCAGTCCTGCGAGTCCGAAACGGGCCAAAACAGGGCAGAGAAAAAGGGGTCGTCGGTGCTCCCTACCCGGGTCGGGGTGGTGAATGAGGGCGAGCTCGATAGATTGGACTACGTCCAGTTGCCTCGCACGCCGCTGAGCCAGGATCCTTGGGAAATCGACATGACCCGAAAGAAATAAAAGAAAATAAAACCAAGACCTACCGTGGGGAAAGGGACGCGTCGGCAAGGGTCGTCGGCCGCGGTCCAGGCGCGATGACTACTGGACGAAGCCTCTCACTCTTGGGCTCACTCTCGACTCTTTGTTTCTCTCTCTCTGTCTCTCTCCCGATCTCTCTCTCGCTGTCGAACCTGTGGTCTCTCACAAAAATCCCCCCTCCGGCCTCTCTCTCCCTCTCTCCTTTTGAAGGCCGCCAGCAGGCACGCATGATATCTTCCACCGCCAGCTTCCCTGCCGGCTTGGCCCCACCCAGCAATCGCGCCGGGCGATTTGCTCTGCTCCTGCTCTGTCTCGGCTGTACTGTTGTAGAGAAGGCGAGCGACGCGAAGGGGAAGGAAGAAGAGATATGGGCCGGGCCGGGCCTGGCTGGGCCAGGTAAAGAAAAGAGGAGTGGGCCAGCTCGAGTTTTGATATTGCTTGAATCAGTAAGGGCGCTCGAAGAAGAAGACATTTAGGAGCAGAAGTTGGAGGAGAAAGGGAGAGAAATCAGTGGGGGCGTCCGAGGAGAGAGAGATGAAAAGAAAGTCAAAAAGTCCGAAGGGTATAAAAGACAAGATGTGTTTGTTAGTTGATCAACTGATATAATTAAATCACCGATATTAATTTCTCTCATTACATGGGAATAAAATACTATTCTCAACATTTTATTTGATTTCTAATTGACCCATCATAAATCTATTCACTATTGCGGCTCACCACAATAATCAATTCACTATTGCGGCTCACCACAATAAAATGAAAAGATATAAACTAATAAATGAAAATGAAAAAATTTAAACTCATAAGGTGGGTTTGGGAGAGTTCCAACTAAGTCCCACTTTCAAGGCGAAGGCACCATGGAGAGGCTGCTACAGTTGGGTAGGAACGTCTACACCGAAAGATTGATCTTGGCTAAGATTTTGTTCGCAATGTACTCGATCACTTCGGCCTCAGTTTTATCCAAACTGTAAACATCAAGAGGATAAAAAATTTTCTAATCAGTATAAACACTTCACCAATCTAGTACTGGCACAAGTCCATCTTCATCTTTTCTTTCCCGCACATGATGAAAATAACACAATCCCCTCGAAAATCTCTCTCTCTCTCGCATTAATTGTCTCACATGAAACTTAAAGTTCAGGCGTCATATTCAACTCAAGCATTGATATTAGTATTCTCCACGAGAACATAATCGTAATTACCCCACTAATCACACGCTCCAATAGAAAACATTGTTCATCATAAGAGAAATAATTGAACCGCCTACTAATAGCCCAAGGTTGCAAGGTAAGGCGATGAACTACACGAAACTTCAAGGATCAGAGATGTGGAATAAAATCAACATGCATATTAATTTGATCAAAAGTTTACTTTTCTCAAGACCAGAAAATCTAACGACTTTCCTTTTTGTCTCTATATCTTTGAACAACAAATGTAAAATTCTAAAGTATGGGTTGGATACCATCAATGAAAGCAAAATACTAATTACTCATAAGTACATAACAGAACAAATATACCTCCAACCATAGATTTCCAAGAGAATATGCTATAAATGAAGCAACCATAAGTCTGCTTCATTGACGTTTTCACTTGTGGAAGCACAAAAACATAATCAACTCCTAATGTGGTATTTCGGTGTCTTCAAGTCTATGTCTTATAGAACTTTAGAAAAGTATTAGATTGATGGAGAATCACTGAATATATTGGCTTAGAGTAAGAACAACCATCCTAGTTTTATTTGGATATAGATTAATGCTTTCTACCAACAGAGCACCATTTGAACATAAAGATTTTTAATTATAACTAGATGGATGAGGGCTTAATTCAATAATCATCACATTACTTTGTATCACCAACTCGAATTAGTATGCTAGAGATAGTAGAGCGCGGCAAATGACCATATTACGTTGCCTCATGCAGGTATACCAACGCCCAAGTGAAGAGATTCCACATTTCCAATTATTAGTTCCTACTGAACAGAGCAGGCAGCCTTTCAAAGTAAGTTTTTTGTTCTCATGCATATAAATTAACTTTCTTCAGCAATTCTCGAAAAAAGCATAGTTTTGGAAGAAGAAAGAGCTTAGAAAGGAAAGGGTTTAGTACCGGGCACTAACAGTGAAGCCATTGATCATGCCCAGTGCTCGCAAAGCACTTTTCCACCTCCGGACCTGGTTTGGCTTCTCTTGCTTGAAACCCTCTTCACCTTGGCCAATATTCTCCACAAAAGGACTGGACTGCTCTCGCAGCTCTTTTGCATTGATGCCCCAGAAAATGGGAAATACAATCAGACCCCGCTTTTTTTGGCATTCAAGGATCTTCACCAGCTCATTAAGGCACCACGGTGAGGTATGGAAATTCTGAGAGACAACCACAACGGCAATATTTGACTGCTTGATCACTTCTTCAATCGCTGGCAGGATCTCTTGTCCTTCATCCAGTGTATAATCAACAAATGTTCTTATCCCCCTCCGCTCAACAGCACCCTTGAGATGGCTCACGAAATTGCATGTGTCGTCCCGTTTGTAGCTAATGATTACGTCAAAAATCCCAGGAGGATGCTGACCTGCACAATGGGGAATACATAGTTTGAGATCAGAAGAGAGGTATGGAGGAGGTACTAAGAATTTGATAAAAAGGCTAATCCTTCTATACGATAATAAAACTTTTTGTTCTTCATCCTCAACCAAGTCCCGATCACATGCATTTCACGTATAATCCTAATCCAACAAACAGAAAAGAAAAGGAGGAAAATGACCCTTGCTCAGATTGCCATACTTGACTTAATAAAACAATTTTCCACTAGAACCAACCAAAAGATGAGTTGGATGTTCATTAGAACACATACCATGATTTTATGCAACACTTTATCAGAAATCTTCTCAAACAACCCTCAATCTCAACAATAATTAAAAAGGAGAGAAGCAATGGGGATTCTTATCAAAAATTGGTTAGATTTTCACCATGCATCTAATGGACTTGTTGCTAGAAACGCCATCATGAGTTCATTAAGAGTTTACTTGGAGCAAAAGCCTGACCCAAAGCCAAATGGTTTCCCACTATTTTGCAAAGTCACGGTGGCTAACTTTCGGGAAAAATGTGTTCCACGACAACTTTCCAAAATAACCTTTTTGACTACAGTATTCATCGAATCCATTAGTGATCATCCCCTTGATAGCTTTTTCAATAATACTCTAATGAAAAACTAAACATAAATAAGTTTAACAACTTAACCATGCGATTGATTTTGTGCCAGCAACGATGGAAATGATGACAATGCTTGCTTACACCATGATATCTACATGCAAAACTGAATACATAAACTGATTTCTCATCTTGGCAATGAAGGGGGAAAATATTAAAACTGATTTTCTTTCAAGTCACTACATCTAACCAAAGTGTTCCACGTCAATGTAAGTGTTTCAAGTCAGATGGCAAGAGGGAAACTTGCAAATTACCATGAATCCCAGTGATGGATTTGAGCTTCTCAGTTGCAAACTTCAGAATTTGGTCATAGGTTGAGAAAAAAGCAGCAGTGGAAGATGATTGCGGAACAACCTATTTAGTGAAAACTGCAGCATCAGAAAATGATCTCAAAGACGAATGAAGGAAAATGAAAATAAAAATCAAGAGTACTGTAACCATTCTACAATTGCCTGGGATTGTTGCACATATACATCAATATCTCTACACTACTAGGATCTTTAGCATGATCAATATGATGTAATGTTACTGAGCAATTTCAACCTAAAAGGTAGCATTATTTGAAGGAAATTCAACTTGCTATCATCAGGAATGGATGCACTACATGAGAGTAATACATAGTATGGAAAATTTCAACAGCAATATCACAGATCTACTTTCTCTGATTAGGAAATAATCTGATGACATTAGTATTTCACAACCTTCCAGTTACTCTCAAGCTGGTTAGGAGAGGAAATTAGGTTGGGCAGGAATTCTTTTATGACTTGACCTACATCTTGGAGTGGAAAAAGAAATAGTTCGAATAAGTGCTTCCACTGTTGTGTAGCTTGCTCTGGGCATGAGACTTGATTGTTCAATCATTTCATAATTACCATCCTATGCCAAAATGCCAACAAAATGCCTTGTTGTCTATCATTGCTATTATTTCAACTCCTCCAAGTAGAGGAATGGCCAACTCATGCAGAGGCCGAGCATTATGTTTCCTTCTTCAATGTTTCAAACTTATTAATGCTCGAATGATGAGGAAGAGATCGATTCCATCACCACCAAAGGTACTACACCATAAGAAGAGGGAAAATCTTTTGGAGTCTAAGAAAGAGAGAATTTTTGGCTCCTAGAGTGATTATCCATGATGATCTTATGCTATAAACATAAAGCAGTTCACACACAAGCATACGTCATTCGAGACAAAACCAATAAAACAACATGAGATTCTAATAAATATTAATTACTTTTCAACCTAATGGTAAGTTAATAAGGTTAAGTACATTATCCAGTAATAAAAGAAGTATACTAAACATAACTTGCCGTGGATTAAAGAGCACATAATCAGGGAGGCACAGAATGATCGACCTCATCTCTGTAAGCAAAAACATTTCATCCTCAAGTGATGACCAGCCAGGAAAATCAAAAGCATTATAAACTGCTGTTCCCATTTACTATCACAGAAGAAAACCAAAGTCGCTAATGATGTTCTAGGAAATCAATTGACATGTTAATTAGCCAGTTGCACTAATTTGAGCTAGTTGCAGCGAGAGTTAATCTAAAAATGGCACAACAATCTCTTAAATACAAGTGCTCAACCTTTCTGACTCCAACACTACACAAAAATGCTCAAAAGTTTAACTGAGGTTCAACAAGAAAGCAACCACGTCAGGTCACACATTGAGATAAACCATTAGCCAAAAAACCAACAAACAATGCAAATTGCAAAATTAGCAGCAAACAGTCACAAAGGATAATCATTGAAAATGTTAACAAGAAAGAAGAAACTCAAATGAAGTTCTTACCACCTTGCCTCCTTTGATCAATTTAGGAAGTGCCTCAGAGTTGCGAAATGTCGTTTCAGTGCCACGAACAGTCATTGTTGTATTTCTTTTGGTGAAAACAACGTGTCGTTGCTGCAAAGACCGATAAGCAGGGCGAAATCCATTTTTCCTAAGCTGACCAGTGCAAGCTGATACGATACCCGGCATTCTGAATAGCTGACCAGTGCGAGCTGATACGATACCCGGCATTCTAAATATGCCAATTCCTCCACTTCAATCCTGTTAGTGAATTAATAAAAGAAGAAACAAGTAAAACACTTCATGTTCTTTGTGATCGGCGATCAAACTGTTTCATGATTGATTCTTTGTGATCGGCGAAGGGAACGCCTTCTGCACACAATCTTAATAGAATCGAAAACATTCTGGAATTCAAATTCATTCCATCATACTCCGATCAGCCGAAGACGAAAATGAATCGGTTTATAGGAAAACACTCGCAGCCACCGGTCACTCCGCAGCAAGGTTACGAGAACGCGGTGGAAAGGGGAAAAAGAAAAGGGGCCGGGGCCGGCGCCGGCGAGTTGCCGTTACCTGCGAAGGAGATGGTGACCAGGCCTCCTGCTTGACGGAGATTATCGCGTTCGCTTGGAGATGGGAGAAGGCAAAGGACCAGATATTCCAGTCGAATCTGAGATGAAGATCCGACCACCATGGTTTCAAATTTATAGTCGTCGGAATGTTTTGTTGCTGCCCAAGAAAAGAGCAGGGACACTCCAGTCGGATCTGAGGGGAAGAGAAGATTTCCGAATGAATTCGAGTGCAAGATGACGCCATTTAATTGAAGTCGAAATAAAAGAAGAATGTCTATAATTGTCTTGCCCTAATTTCATAATTTGCTTAATTAAAATAAAGCCCATGTCAATCAAATTAAACCCAACTCACTAAAGCTCGGCCCAAACCTATTAAATTCAGGCCCAATCATTCTTTTATTTCCGCTTCCCCACCTCTTCCCTTTTTCCTTTAATCTATTTCTTATCCCTTTTCCTCCATCGTCTTCCTCCCATCCTCTCTCCTTTTACCGCCGAGGCCACTTTTAACACTCTACTTCGTTCCAGAACACCAAAGCTTCAACAACAGAAGATATCCATTTATTAAACGTCTATCGACCTTCATTCATTCATTCCTCAAAACCATACTGCGATTTGCTTATCATCCAGCCACCATCAAGATCATTAGCTACTACCATCAATCGCAGACTTTGACCAACCTCAATTCGTTGAACAACTCAATCACCTACGATTGGATCACTACGGATATAGTCGATGCATGCGTTAGGGGGACAAACCGATGCAAACACCTCATAGAACCTCCGCTCCCCAGATCGAGCCGTGTCATTGCCTCGCCATTGACCACCAACGAACATCAGGGGGACATGTACATGAACACGTAGAACAGAACACAAGGAAAATCGGCGTCGCTTCTGATCATACATCCGAATCTCAGGAAACAAGACAGACATGGATGAATTGAAATTGCCAATCGTGATTTGAACATGTTAATTCGATCATTGTTTTTCCAATTTCAAATTTCCATCTTCACAAGGGTATTTAACCAAAGTAGTACCTTGCAAATTTTTTCATTTAGCTACACATTGATATGCTGAGTACTTGGTTAACTAAACTAAAGTTTACACATGCTGTAGTTAAAGTCCAGTTAACCATGCTTAAAAAGCATATAGATAGAGGAAAAAGAAGCCAATGAGTCAATTAAGTGATCAAGAGCTTAGAGTGGAATCTAGTAAATCCCACATTCAAATCATAGTTTCTCTCATTCGAAGTACCCTTCAGGGCTTGGGCCACCTTCACTGTCTAGTGAGTAGACTTAGGGGATGCATATGAACAAAAGGTTTGTGTATATATCAATGGAAATTAGTCAAGTTGGAAGGTTTATACATCTAATTATTATATTTTGTCAAACGATGGATGAGAAATAGAAAAATGAACAATTTTCATGTTTGGTCTAATGAGGCTTTTACGCTTTCAAGTGCACTTGTGTCAATCCTATAACTTATAAATGGAAGTTAAATGAAATGAACATCCATTTTAGAAATTCAACATTATTCCATTTATCTTGCTAAAGGGGTTTATGGCTTTGTTTGCCAAAAATGGATTATCGATGAAATATCTTCCACCAAAGACTTAGATATTTGAATTTTAGAAAGAATCGGATTTTGTGGCGATTCATATAGGAAATTATTCGCATCCCAAGAACTGCTAATGATAACTAAGTATAAACTAAAGACAAATTAAAAGGATAACAGGAGAACAATAATTTGATAGACTAAATTTTGATTAGTGTTTTTCATTGCGGATCCTTTATAACCGATGCTTCCTGGACTTGTATAGCTTGTACAAAATACAACCGTCATTATGGAGTTATCTTTTGAGTTACAACTTGTAACTACCCTCGAGATTCTTGACTTCACGACGATTACTCTCAACTACATGTTTTCATCCATAAAAGGTGATAATCTTCCGGGTATCATCTAGCTTGACTTTTCTCATTTTTTTTCTCACTACTATAGTAGACCATTTGTCGTCCATCAAAAACCATCCCGGTGTGCTACTCTTCATCAATGACCATAAGTCACGAGGCATCGATCTTACATTGGCTACTGGTCAATTAGTGATCGTGTTACCTAATTGCTCCATCGACAAGTTTAACTCGACACTTTGCCGGACCGAGGTATTTTTTGACAGATATATGCCCCTTTTAAAAGAATTAAAAAAGGCATCCGGAATATTTGAAGTCACCCCGTTGAAGTTTGAGCAAAATGCCGGTTGCGCTACTCCATTACTTTATTTTTGCCTATCCTGGTTGAACACGTGGCACAATCAGGGATTTGCACATCACCTCTGTCGTGTATCGGCCTGCATTACTGGTACTTGAGATTCACCCGTTCTAATCCTTTTAATCCGGTCGTACGTTTGAGCCCAAGATCGCATTTTTATTTCCGACACCTTGCCTTCATGGTCGACCTTTCGTCACCTTCCTCTCGACTGGATTTCCGTTGAAGTCTCGATGTTGCCCAAGAGTCAATCTCCTCCGTACTCGCCTTCAACATTCCTGTCTCGCTTCGATCAGCTTCGAGAAAGTGAAGATAGTAACAATTTTCTCCTCTCGCTGCTTGATGATCATGAATCCGCCTTGAACATATAATCTCAGGCAGTTGCTTCGTCAAGCCTCAAATTCCTCATTCCCTCCAGGGATGCTTTCCTCAATATAAGGAAGAGGAACACCCATTCCGAAAGAAGCATATTATTGAATTTGTGTGCTTTTCCTTCTTTTGATCCCACATTCTACCAGTGGTATTTAAGGACAAGGTCTCAAAAAGGAATCAGTTTGGCAACGTGCCAAGATTGACAAGGCTCTCCAATTTTGTCGTTTTGATTAGAACCTTGATCTGGGTCTTCTTCTAAATGGTTTCATAAGTTTTTGGTCCCCATCTACTAACCGTTTCTTTCTTCGCTCTGGGCCTATGTTGATTACCCTTCTTGATTTGTACGCTATTACTGGACTTAGTCCCTGAGGAGAGGATACAAGTGCTGCTAACTCAGCCAAATGCTGCTTTTTCGATCACGTCGACGAATTATACTATGGTTCTTTCTTGAATCGCTATTGCAACAGGTCAGCGCGAAGTCACCCAAAAAGGGCACACGACATTCCTCTTGTTCTGGCTATTGAAGTATGTTTACTTCCATCCAGCGCTAAAAAATTTCAGAGGATTTAGGGCACGCATGACAACCATTCTGTTCCAGAAATAATTTCTAGAACAGAAATAGAATTTTATATTTCTATTTCTATAAGAATTTCTAAGCAAACTAAAAATAAAATGATAAATAAAAATAATTTATTTATTTTTAATAAAATGAGGAGAGGAGATGAAGGAGGACTCACCGAAATTAGGGTTTAGTGGGAGAAATTATTTCGATTTCTCTTCCGAAATCGACGTAGAAAATTTATATTTCTGATTTCTCTTCCAAATCGATTTCTGGAATATAAATCTATTCCAGAAATAGAAAACCGAGTAGGTGTATCAAATAGGTTTGGAATAAAAAAATTATTTCTGGAATAGAAATTTTTGTTATCATGCATCCCCTAAGTTTTTGGAATAGAAAATTTCTATTTCTGGAACTGATCTGGGTCTTCTGAATGGTTTCGTAAGTTTTTGGTCCCCATCCACTAACCGTTTCTTTCTACGCTCTGGGCCTATGTTAATTACCCTTCTTGATTTGTACGCTATGACTAGGCTTAGTCCCTGAGAAGAGGATACAAGTGCTGCTGACTCAGCCAAATGCTGCTTTTTCGATTACGTCGACGACTTTTCCTATGGTTCTTTCTTGAATCGCTACTGCAACGGGTCCGCGCAAAGTCACCCAAAAAGATCACACAGCATTCCTCTTGTTCTGGCTATTGAAGGATGTTTACTTCCATCCAGCGCTAAAAAATTTCAGAGGATTTAGCAAATTTGGCTTTTTACCTTGCCGAAGGCAAAGTTCTGCCACTAGGACACCTTGAATTGGCTGTTCTTTACAAAAGAATGAAACCATGCATCCACGTCAATATATGAGGATACATCTGGTGCCTTCTATGGCCCCTTCTGGATTCTCCGACGATGGGCAAAACTTTATTTTCCTTCTATGTTTTATAATTGTAGAAAATTTATTGTCATAAACAATTAATCAATTAAGAACAAACGGATCCATACATGATTGTAAAACACCAAGATCAATAAATACAGTGGAATTAAAGCGTACCTGTTTGAGCCATCGCTTCAGAAGAAAACTAGATCACTCTGATAATCAAGGATCTATCGGAATACCAGATCTTCCTCTCTATAACCTATTTCGATATAGCAACTTTCAATGGGATTAAAGCAATTAATAGGTATAACCTACCCTTTTATAGGCTAAAGAGGGGACCTAGCAAACCCTAATCAATAGCGTGTCAACTGGGCCCTTCCCATTACGGGCTTCAGTCAAACACAATTGCCTACACTTTACTGCTCAACTAGGCCCATTAACAATAGATGTCAATACCCAATTCAATCAGATTACTTTAGGGTTCAATAAATATTGGAATATCCATTAACCCGATTATTTAAAATAGAGAATCAATTAATTAATGTAAGCCCATATTATAGGAAATTTCCAACATTCTCCTACTTGGGCTACATTAATTAACTTATTTTATTTTGAAAAAGATTTTATATTGAAAACGACACTATCGGGTTAATAACTAAAATTTTGTTTTATGTGGCCATAACTTTTTTAAAAAATAATATTCCAATAATGGCATCTCAATACCAATCCAATCCTCTATAACCTCAATATAGGACTATGGAGATCAATGTGTTAAGAAAATACCACAACACGAGACCTTCCATAATCACATATAATAAGTATTATATATCCATGGATCATGGGCCTAGTAGTGTAGTAAGAAATAGTGCTAATATGTGATCAAGATATATACTATTTCTTATCAGTCCTCAATGCAATTTCTCAACGACATGAAACTGCATTAGCGCAATTTCTAAACAACATGAAATTGCCTCAGTGCGATTTCTAAACAACATGAAATTGCCTCAGTGCGATTTCTAAACAACATGAAATTGCACAATTATGTCACAATCCAACATGAGATCTCATAATCAGTGACATCCAGTCATCTTTAAACTAAAATTTGTTTAAAAATATTGTTTTATACTTCCATTTCTCAGTCAACAGGAGAAAAAATAACAATAGAATCAATAATAACAATCATTGAAAATAAATGCTTTAACAGACATCATAAAAGCATTATCAGTTTGCATATAACTATAATATCCAGAAATACAAACTATATAACTCCCACTAATAAAATAAATCAAAAGATTCTAAAACACCCATATCATTTACATGTTCTTTAAACAAAATAGGTCGTAAGCCTTTTGTTAGAGGATCAACCAACATAGACTCAATTATGATATTTTCAATTAAAACGTCTCCATTTTTGACCAAGTCCTTAATAGTATAATATTTGATTTCCATGTGTTTAGACGCATTACTAATCTTGTCATGCTTGGAATAAAACACGGCTGCAGTATTGTCACAGTAGATCACCATAGGTCTAGCAATAGAGTCCACAACACGCAATTCTAAGATCAAATTTCTAAGCCAAACTGCTTGAACCGACGCGCCGTAGCACGCTACAAACTCAGCATACATTGTAGAGTTTGTAATCAAGGTTTGCTTTATGCTCTTCTAAGAAATAGCACCTTCAGCCATCATAAAAATATATCCAGAAGTTGATTTTCTATCATCTGAACAACTAGCAAAATCAGCATATGAATATCCAATCACTTTTAGGTCCTCAACTCTGCTATAAACGAGCATGAAATCCTTTGTTCGTTGTAGATATCTCATCACCTTCTTAGCTGCAACCCAATGTTCTTGACCTGGATTCGACAGATATCTTCCAAGAGTATTTACAGCAAAAGCAATATCAGGTCCGTTACATACTTATGCATACATAAGACTGCCAACTACACTAGCATATGGAACTTTTTCATGACTTCCTTTTCAACATCATTCTTGGGGCATTGATCTATGCTCAATTTATCTCCTCTCACAACAGGAGCTTCACCTGACTTACAGGTCTGCATATTGAATCTTTTCAAAACACGATCTATATAACTTTTCTGAAATAACCCCAAAACCTTCTTAGATTTGTCACGATGAATCTCAATGCCTAGAACAAAAGAGACTTCCCCAAGATCTTTCATATCAAACTTTGTAGATAGAAAATTTTTGGTGTCATTCAATAGATCAACATCACTGCTAGCAAGTAAAATGTCATCTACATAAAGTACTAAGAAAATATATTTACTCCCACTTACTTTCATGTAGATGCATTGATCAAACTTATTTTCTTCAAAGCCAAATGATCTCACAACTTTGTGAAATTTTAAGTACCACTGACGTGATGCTTGTTTGAGACCATATATGGACCTTTGAAGTTTGCACACCATATGCTCCTTTTCGGCTTCTTTAAACCCTTCAGGTTGTTGCATATATACTTCTTCATCCAGATCTCCATTTAGAAAAGCTATCTTGACATCCATTTGGTGAAGCTCTAAATCAAAATGAGCCACCAAAGCCATGATTATCCGAAAAGAGTCTTTAGTAGATACCGGGGAAAAGACTTCATTATAATCAATACCTTCTCTCTGTGTGTACCCTTTTGCGACTAACCTTGCCTTGAATCTCTCTATGTTGCCTATATTGTCTTTCTTAGTTTTGAATACCCATTTGCAGCCGATTGGTTTATGCCCATCAAGTAAATCAACTAGTTTCCACACTTGACTAGTTGACATGGACATCATCTCGTCATTCATCGCTCTTAACCATTTATCTGCCTGATCACTATTAAGAGCTTCTTTGAAGGTTGTCGGATCAACTACTCTTCCAATGTCAAAATCAGCTTCTCCAAGATAGATATGATAATCATTTAAAAGTGTTGGTCTTCTTTGTCGCTGTGATATTCGCACAGGCATTTCTGGAGCCGCATCATTCATTTGGGGAATTTCATTTGTAATGAGATGATCTATCGCCATATTTTCAATATTTACTTCTTGCTGAATTTCCACACTGTTAGGATCTCGCATAGAATCATCATGTAAGATGGGCAATGGAATAGAGACCGTTTTATTTGGTTCTTCCATTTCGAAAGATTGAGAAGAACTCTTTTCAGCAACATCTAATTCCAGGAATTTGGCAGTTTGAGATTCAACTATTCTAGTGCCGCGAGAAGGACAATAAAACCTATACCCTTTAAAATGATTAGGATATCCAATAAAATAACATCTAGTAGTCCTGGATTCGGTCTTCTTCTAAGAAGGATCATAAATTTTCACCTCTGTAGGACAACCCCAAACTTGAAAATGATTCAAGCTAGGTTTCCTCCCAGTCTACAACTCAAAAGGTGTTTTTGGCACTAATTTACTGGGTACACGATTCAATATATAAGTTGCCGTCTTAATTGCATCACCCCATAAGTATTCAGGCAAATTAGAACTGCCCATCATACTTCGTTTCATCTCCATGAGTGTACGATTTCGCCGTTCAGCTACACCATTTTGCTCAGGACTCCCAGGCATTGTATATTGAGCGACAATACCATAGTCCTGCAAATATTTTGCACACGGTCCCTTTTGTTGTCCAGCCTCAATATATCGCCCATAATACTCACCACCGCAATCATATCTGACAATCTTGATAATTTTTCCCAATTGTTTCTCAACTTCAGTACGAAACACTTTGAACATTTCAAGTGCATCAGTCTTCTCCTTAATTAGATAAAGATAACAATAACGGGAGAAATCATCAATGAACGTGATGAAGTATTTATTTCCATACGAGGTGGTTGAGTATGGCCCACTAATATCAGTATGAATTATCTCCAATAGACTTTGACTGCGAGTAGCACCTTTCTTCTTTGTTTTAGTTAATTTTCCCCTCACACAATCAATACAAGTCTCAATATCATCTGAGTCAAGAGGAGGGAGAATATCAGCCATGACAAATCGTTTTACCCGTTCTTTGGAGATATGCCCCAATCGCTTATGCCATAGCATTGAAGATCTATCTTTGATTAAAGATCTCTTAGCAACAACATTCTCGACATTGAAAGAGCAATATGGTCTATTGGGAGATAAGGATAATCGATATAATCCATCAGACAAAACACAATTCCCAATAATTCTGGAATCATAACTCAAATCCACTCTTTTATTCGCAAAATGAAGACAATATCCAGCTTTGTCAAGCGAAGAAAGAAATACTAAGTTTCTCCTAAAATTAGGAACATAAAAGACATTGTTCAAGACAAGATGAAAACCAGAATCTAAATTCAAAACAACTGTCCCTATGCGCTCTACATCAACTCCAGTATTGTTTCCAACTTTAAGCTTTGACTCCCTCAGACTTGGACTCCTTAGATTTGTGAGACCCTATAAGGTAGTAGTCACATGAACAGTAGCACCATAATCAAGCCACCAAGAATCCAAAGGAACATCAACCAAATTTGATTCAAAACAAACCAGCAATTCACCTTTGTGGCTTTCTTTTCTTGTTTTTAGCCAAGCTCGAAATTTGTAGCAATTAGCTCTCTTGTGACCCTGCTTCTTGCAGTGAAAACATTTAAAATTCTTATCTCCATTCCTCCCATACTTCTCATTTTTCCTAAAGTCTTGCCATTTCTTTGGGCCATAAACATTTGACCCCTTAGGCTTCCATTTGCCTCTATATGAACTCAACTTGGCATTGGTAGTTAAGTGGGCAAACTCATACTTTTCCTTCTTTAATTTCTCTTCCTCAGTCACACACTTAGTAATCAAGGCATTAACACTCCATGTCTCATTCTGAGCATTATAAGCAGTCTTAATCTGGCTAAATTCAGCTGGCAAAACATTTAAGGCTTGATGCACAATATAATTTTCAGAAAGAACAATTTCACGGGCCTTAAGTTTGGACTGAATGTGGACCATCTTCAGTATAAATTCTCTAACACCCATAGCAGCATCATACCTCATGTTCATTAACTCACTCATCAAGTTCCCAGCTTCAGCCTTATCTGAGACTCTATATCTTTCTCCCACTGCTTCAAGGAACTGTCTGGCATTCGTATCTTCCGGCAAACCACTAATCAAATGCTCAACAATGGGCCTCTTCATAGCAATGAGGCTCAGTCGATTAGATTTTTCCCATCTAGCATAATGGGCCTTTTGATCTATAGTACTTTGATCATTAGGCCTGGTAGGTTCATCCTCACATAGAGCCAAGTCCATATCAATGATGCCCAAAGCAAACTCTATATCTTGCTTCCATCTCTTAAAGTTTGATCCAGTTAACATTTCAACCATGGCATTATTGTTATTTACAGCAAATGTAACTATTTAACACACATAATGCAATAAGATCATTTATGGGCAATAAGCAATTCAATAAAAATAATAAGTACATCATAAACTCCCATTTGGGCAAAGTGTATAATGCACCATTATTTTTCCCAGCATGAAATTTATAAAGCATCAAGGAGAATTACATATAATTGTCAAGGATCCATCCCCTTTGGGCAGACAAATCATTTAAATCATACATCTCCATAACATCAATATAGAGGGGAATTACATATAATTTTCAAAACATTTATCCCCTTTGGGTAGATAAATATTTTTCAATTATACATCCCCATCTTTTAAATATGGGAATAAACTTCATGCTATTTTCCAAATTAATATACATAATAACCCCCTATGGGCGAGTAATTGTATATACTAATTTTTATCAATATGGAATTTCAAAAAAATTTATGCCCAAAATTCATCAAACAATATGAAACACTTTACAACATGTGTTTCCAATAATCATATTGCACTTTTCAAACAACAACTTTTTTTAATTATTATTATTATTATTATATTATTATTATTATAATATTTTGGACTCCCGCGGGCCCAGGACCCGCGAGCAAGCCCTAATCAGACCACGGGCCTGACCCGCGGACCCATACCTGCGCCCAGCCCACACGCAAGCCATGTGGGCAGGCCACGAATTAAAAACAAATGGGCCAAACCCATTTATTTTGGTTCTGGGCTCACGCCCAGAACCTCTCTACTTTGGTTCATGGGCGTGAGCCCAGAACCTTTTAATTTGTTTATGGTCTTGGGCTTACGCCCAAGACCCCCTTTTTTTAATTTTAATGGGCGTGAGCCCAAACCGATGGCCCGGCCCGGCTGGAGGTCTTCTTCAACCTCCAGCCGAATCACGAATTTGCAGCAAACCGGGTCGTACGACCCGGTTTCAACCCGAAGCTCCAAAATACCATAGAAACACTGATTTTTTTATGAAATTTATCCATGGATATTGCATATAACATCAATATGATTGATTATAATGAATTAAACGGAGAAAAAACTAACTAAATCTATCACATGCAAGCTTCAAAGTTTCGGACTAAAGCTCCCATGGCCGAATTCCGAATTTCCTAAATTTAAACCCTAAAAACTCAATTCAATACAACAAAAGATACTAAAACAAATATATAACAATACCCATGCAACGGTTTACATCATACATCAATCGATTGCAAGTAATTTGCAAATTCTAGAACTTTTTCACATACAAACCCTAGAATTTCAAATCTAAAATTCTCTCTCAATTCTCAACGAAATTATGCAAATTACATATGGTTGGAAATATCTTGATGTGTAGAACAAAAGCCCTATGGTTACGAGATTAATCAAGCAAAAAATATACACGAAAAAATAATGCCCATATTTGGCTCAAAGAGGAGGGTTTCGAATTTTTCCATAAAAAAATTTGGGTTCTACAATCATATACGATCAGCTTTGATACCACATGTAGAAAATTTATTGTCATAAACAATTAATCAATTAAGAACAAACGGATCCATACATGATTGTAAAACACTGAGATCAATAAATACAGCGGAATTAAAGCGTACCTGTTTGAGCCATCGCTTCAGAAGAAAACTAGATCACTTTGATAATCAGGGATCTATTGGAATACCAGATCTTCCTCTCTATGACCTATTTCAATATAGCATTTTTCAATAGGATTAAAGCAACTGATGGGTATAACCTACCCTTTTATAGGCTAGAGAGGGGACCTAGCAAACCCTAATCAATAGCGTGTCAACTGGGCTATTCTCATTACGGTCTTCAGTCAAACACAATTGCCTACACTTTGCTGCTCAACTAGGCCCATTAACAATAGATGCCAATACCCAATTCAATCAGATCACTTTAGGGTTCAACAAATATTGAAATATCCATTAACCCGATTATTTAAAATAGAAAATCAATTAATTAATGTAAGCCAATATTATAGGAAATTTCCAACAATAATATCACGCATGCTCTGCCCCGCTCTAGGACTATTAATCCTGTACCTTACATTCCAGACACCAGAAAATGCAGGCTATTGAGTTAAGAGCTCACGCCCATCCCTATTGGTGTTTCCTCTTTTCAACACTTCCTTGGCTGGTTATGTGGATGTACCAACAAATTTAGTGATGTGGAATAAGATTAACATGCATATTTATTCAAAAGTTGTACTTTTCTTAAGACCAGCAAATTTATGCCTCTCTTTTTTGATCTATCTTTCTCATTTACTCTCAGAGAGCTTTTAGAGAGTCGTAAGGAAAATCAGATGAAATATATTTTCTTTTACTCGAATGTAATCAAGGTCGGAAAACATTTGCGAATTAGTGTAATTAAGGGATTGTAATCTCCTCTTTGCTAATTATCATTTAACTATCTCATCAATCTTTTCGTGGCACACCCCTGAAGCATGTATGTTCACTTTATCAGCTTCACTTTTTTTGCATTTATTTCTCACTCAAATTGCTTTATTTTTGTTTGTTCTTTCAACTTTGTAGAACAACTAATTGAGACCCTATATTTTTAGTCTTTCTAATCAAGTCCTTCCACTTAACAAAATATCTAATCTCTCGATATTGGCCAAATCCAACTGATGTCGTCGTAAGAGGAAGCCAAAGAGTAAGCTAAATTAAATATTACTTAACATTGACACCCATCCAAAGGTCGAAGATAGGGAATAAATCAAATGTTTATTCTCCCACCAATTCCCTATCCACAGTGGGTCTTTACCTATGCAATATTTAATTTAGGTCACGTGTTGGCTTTTTTAACAACCATGTCAATTGGATTAGGCTAGATTTCACGTTAAAAGGACTTGATTAGAAAAATTGAAAGTATAGAGACTGATTAGAAAAGTAGTCAAAGTACAAGGATGAAAAGTAAAATAATTTTAAAAAGAAAATATGAGAGAGAGAGAGAGAGAGAGAGATGCGGTGGCCTTTATTAAGTAACTGTACCAAGCCTTTTGACAAGACAATTAAATTGGGCTAATGGGCCAAGGTCCAAGAAAATATGTCTATTGGATCCACATGCATAGACTCAAATTTGGACCTATCCAACCAGCCTTCACGCAAGGTTGATTTGGACCAATATCAAGATAATAAGATATTATTGTTGTTTCGTACGAAACATCTCCACAACTTTTCCGATAGATGTCCAGCCGGTCCACAATGAAGGACATGATTATCCATCATGAATAACCTGAGCTTCTTCATATTTTTGAACGAGTCTGCATTCAAGATCAAGTCTTGTACATCAATCTTGTCTAGTTTAATGCCTTCAATGGCATCTGTTCCCTGTTAGAGACAAATAAAAATAATTATGCACATCGGAAGCACTTGAAAATAATTATGCATATTGAAATAGGCCAATAAACTCTTACCGAATTTTGACTAAACAATCGTAGAGCATCCTCGTGACGCCATATTCTACTTCGCTTGCTAGGATTTTCAGGGCACTCTCGAATCACAATTCTTCTACCCATTTCTCGAAGCATATCATGCATCCAAATTTTGTTATTTTCATCAATATATATGAGCGACTTTTGAGCCAAGATCTCAATACCACTATTGACATGAACACAACATTGATCTAGGGACTTGATTATCTCGTCTTTGTCATATCCATTAAGAAAACATGCAATGTCGAGAAAAATCGTCCTCTCGTTGGCCTCTAAGCCATCAATGGCAATCCTCAGTATTTGATGAACCTTTCCTTGAGGAATTTCTTTCAATCGATCAAAAGCTCCTTGCCATTCTTCGACACTTTTGCCATTCAAGAAAGAACCCATCACGGTGAGTAACAAAGGAAGCCCTTTGGAAAAACTAGTGAAGCAATTTGAGAGCATCTTATAATCAATTTTGGGATATCTTTCTTGGAATGCATTCCAACTAAAAAGCTCAAGAGCTCGATCATCATTTAGTGGTCTTACCTTATAGATTTCCCCACGTAAACCAATTAAGGTTTCTTCATGTCGAGGGATAAAAATGACTCTACTTCCCAAGCCTAAGTTTATTGCCTCGATCAGCTGGCTTAGTGGCTCTGAGAACCCTTCAACATCATCAAATACTAACAAAACCCTTTTGTTTTGGAGCTTACTCTTCATGAGGTTTATTACTATAGTAATATCGTTGCCAAGCTCAGAAACTCCACCATCAAGAATGTCACCAAAAATGGTCTCCTGCATTTTGACAAGGCCGTCTAGGCTCGAGATATCCTTCACGTTCGCAAGGAAGCAACTCCGATCAAATTGATCTGCAATTTGGTGGTACAAAGCTCTTACAAGTGTCGTCTTACCTATTCCACTAGTCCCGGAAATTCCCACGATTCGGACCTCCTCAACCTCTAACTTGAGAAAGGAGCACAAGGTTTGTACTTGAGAATCTAACCCGACTGAATGGAAAGCAAGCAGGTTTGTGCATGAGCGGCTCAATCTTCTTGAGATTTTCTCCACAACGGAATTTATGAATTCAGCTTCAAATCTGCAAATTATCATAACTGAAGGTGTGACTCTAGTCGTGCTAACAAAAGATGAAGAACAATAAGATTACATTCTAGAATTTAGGAGTATCGTCTATATAATCTAATTTAATGTCCCATGTCCAATCCACTATAATAGAAATTAGTGGGCATGTGAGAGGTTGACATGTGCTCTCATAATAGGGCACATCTCCCTCTTTTTCACGTTTGACTTTCCTTATTTTTCTTGTTCTTATTTTTTACTCTGGAAGATGTCTGGACTTGCCCACTTTCTCTTTAATATTAAGGAAAATAAGGCATGAGACATCTGAGAACCTCCTATATAAAAAGAAGCTCGTACCATTTGGATAAACTAGTATTTTTTTGTTTATTTATGAAATACAAAATATGAAATGTGGGTCAATACTTTATCTTCCTTCAACGCTAAACAGAAGTTCTTTTCCCGTTTTATTTAGCTGAACACTTCGAATTTGCTATTTGAGGAGCTAATCAGCATATCAGGAAAGTGATGGAAGATAAAAGACAGTATTAAGGAGTGTAACTATAATACCACATTACAAAAATCCAACTCAAAAGCTTAAACGGATAAGTAGTAAAAAACCACACACATATAAAAAGCATATAAATTCTATAATCATGGATATTTCAACAAAGAGCAAGTCCTATGGTTTCATGCATAAAATAAGTGACATCCTTTAGGAATCCTCTCGGGGAAACATTCAAGGAAGAGAGAAAGTCAGTACCTGTCTCCAAGAGGCCAACCAGTAAGATTGCCTGCTTTGCGGAGAGCGTCTCTCCACCTCCGGACCTTGTCGGCATTCTTCTGCCCGAAACCCTTCTCGCTTTGGCCGATCCGCGTGAACTGTCCAGACTGCTGGCGCATCTCTCTAGGGTCAACATCTACAAAAATAAGGAACACCAACTGGCCTTTCTTTTCCTTGCACTCGAGGATCTTATCCAGCTCATCCAGACACCACGGCGAGGAGACAAAGGTCTGAGAGATGACCACTATGGCGCTCCTTGATTGCTCGATTGCTTCATTGATTGCTGGTGCAATCTCTAGTCCTCTTTCCAGTCTACAGTCAACAAAGGCCTTTATCTTTTTCCGCTCGAGAGCGTCGTGGAGATGGCTCACGAAGTTGCGTGTATCAGCCCGTTTATAGCTGATGAATGTGTCGTGAACCCACCGACGGATGAAGGAGAGAGGCAAGTAGAATTGTGGCTTGGCAGTTAGGCTATTTTTGAGAGAAGAGAAGTGGCGTGGAAAGAAAGAGGGCAAAGAGATAGGAGGGGATTGCAATTGGAATAGTGATGTTCTTTTGTTTAAGAGGCTTGGATACAATGGAGGAGGAGAAAAGGGAGGTAAAAGCTTGCTCTTGAGTTGGCCAAATTGGATCATCATCTTTCTACAATTTGCCATTGAAAGAGCCCAAAATCGAAGGAAAGAAAGAGCTGTACCGAGTTGATCACGAGGCAAGCTCCCTTGACCTATTTATAAAGGAAGTTCGAATTCATCACGATGCGTCCCATTCGTCACTCTCCCTAAAAGACCATAATATTTTTCCGTGAGATATCGCCATCTGTATCACCTTTTGTTGGAAGTTTGAACCGCACTTGGGTGCAGCTGCTGATGGAATCGGACGCAAACCAAAGCAGAAACAACATGCCATTGGCGAACACAAGTTATTAAAGTGAAAAAGAGAAGCTATTACATGCAATGTGCTGTCAATATACCTTATAACAAAGTAGCTTTCGGATGGTCCTACGACATCTTTTGTCGCAAATAGACGAAAAAGACGGATGATTTTGGGTAAGTTCCTAATTGTCGGAATAAATTCTCGAGAACCCCAGAAAAAATCCCAAATTTACTGAGGCTTTCTAGATTCGTCCCAGCCATACCCACTCGTGTACTGCAACTAACCTAAATTCCCAACAAAGTGAAATATTGACCAAATAACTAACATATTTGAATGGGAAGATACCAATGAGAAAAGAACGTCCACCTTCTTAATTGGGATTTATTAGCTTTGCTTAAAAAAATATAGGATATCTGAGTCTTAAAAAAACTTAGACATTGTCCAACACTTAGCAAAACTCCAATGGTGATTTCTCCAAGGGCCTGAAAAGCCATGGTGTTGGCTTTTATAAGCAAAGCACGTTTTTCGCCCACGCTTAATTTCTAGCCACAACACCAGTAAGAAATCCTTCATTTGGAAGAGTTTTGATAAAGATTCGAACACGCTGCAAAAAGGTACCAATTGGATTATCTCAAATGGAGACTCACACAACCTTATATAAGCATAGTTTATGATAATTAGAAAGTGGTAAAGAGAACTTCATCTGACTATGCTCTTGTAACTGCATCCTTTCAAAAGATTTCTACTAACTGTTGTGTATGTAAGGGTGTCAAACTACCATCCACATCTTGTGTGACTGATGTGTCATTTCTTTTGTTTGGAGACCCATTACTCATCCATCACATATCATCAATTTCTTTAATTTGTTCTTGTTAAAGCATGTATTAAGTTTGAATGATTGAACAAACTTGATCCGAATTGAATTGCGGATAAAGTTCAAAGAAATTGAATTTCAAAATATGAAAAGTAGTTCCGTGGTGGAGTCATGTGGTGAAGCCGGCTACACGGTGTAGTCTAAAAAAGCGTTTGACTTTGAGCATAGGAGAGGACAGGAAAGGAAAGTCCGATTTTAGACTTTGACCGGCCAATGTGCTTCAGAGAAATAAATAAAATAAAATAAAGAAAAGCTTGGCTGGATTCTGCTTCTTAATCCTAGTCGACGTGGGTTTCTTTGACTCGATCAACAAACAACGATGGGTCAGAGAAAGAAAAAAAAAAAAGAGAAGGAATTATTCCCGACAAAAGTCGGTCTGGGTTCTTAAGGCAGCATGCATATTTATTGAAATAATTGCTCGCATGCATATATATTAAAATAATTGCTCGTGGCCATGAGGTTGTTTAGTTGACCGCGAAGAAATATCGAAGTGCCGTTTCCAAGCAAGTGCTTGACGTGGGTTATATCATAAGTATTGTTTGTGAAATTATATCCAAGAAGATTTAGTGCTCAAGCCAATTAAATATTGTGAGTTTAAGATTTGTTTAATTTCTTCCCGAAATTAAGAGATTATTTTGCGATAAATTGCGGGCTAAACACTGCATGAGTTATTGGGTGTAATTGAGACTTGGAAAATATTAAGAGTGTTTGAGTGAGTTAAGTGTGGTTGTAATTTCCATTGTATCGTTTGATCTATAATGAAATCCATTAATGCTCTGATCGTGGACATTGATCACTACAAACGAACCACATAAATTTGGCATCTGATTTATTTTATTATTCGATCGCTAGCTTTCTACAACACCGTTATTGCAAATTCAACAAATACTAATATTCGAATCAACAATAAGTCAACCCAAAATATACCTTGGAACATTTGCTTTGATCTACTTGCTGGATACTTTGGAAAAAAAATCGTAGTGAACTCATCTCTCATGGCAAAAAATTATCACTCCCTTTCCTGGTGCAAAAGGCCAATATTTAGGCTGCTAAATTCTATATCTATAAGAATTTATCACAAGGCGGCACAAAATGTAAGATCATTTCAGTCAGGTGGAAACCACCACCGCAAGGGTTCATTCCTTCATGCCCCCCACTCGCATCCGGTCATCTTGCTCTTCAAGCTCCCCAAAGCCAGAACGTGGAAATTTGCTTCAGCAGCGCCTCCCAACACACGAACATATCATTGTTGTTTTGTGCGAAAGGCGTCCGCAGCTTTTCCAAAAGATGTCCGACTAGTCCACGATGGAGGTTGCCATTGGACATTATAAATAGCTTATGTTCCTTCGTATTTTTGACTGAGACTAAATTCAAGGTCAAATCTTCTTCATCAACCTTTGATGCATTCAATGGCATCCATTCTCTGTTAGACTGAAATAAAAATTAAAAAAAAAATTCCAAATAATGATATGAAGTGAATTCATTTTCTTAAAAAATGCCTAAAATAAATATTATTTTAAATAAAGACCTGAAATGACTAAGTTGGTCCCAAATAAGAGCCAGAGATTGCTGGTCAGCCAAATGCTCATTAGCAAGCAAGCACTTGATTTTTCAAGCAACAAAGTTAGGGACATTTTCATCTAGAAATGTTTCCTTCTTCTTCTTCTTCTTCTGGGCTTTTTCTTTTTGTTTCCCTTCTCATCTCCTCCTTCTTCGTCCGTGCTCTTCACTGTACCTACAAACCCCATCGTCACTCGAGAATAAAGATGAACAAGATGAATACATAGTGAGAGCAAAGAACAAAAAGCGAAGATTTCCATTACTCGACAAGTGAAGATTTCTGATACTCAAACTTAGGGCTTTGCAAAGAAAACGGCCCAAACCAGATTGAATTGGCAAGTTTTGATTAGATCCCAAGGGGTGCCGGTCCGGTTCCCGGTTTCCTAAAATTGAAACCAGTGAAATTAGCCTGGTTCCCTTTTCCATCCTTGGAATTGCTCGGACCAGACCAATTATTTTCTAAAGCTCTAATTTTACTTCTTTAAAATTATTAAAGAAATAAATTTAACTCTTAATTATTAAGAGTTTTCTAAATGTTGTTGAAATGCAAACATTTAGACAAAAAGCCAAGAGAGGCATGCTTTGGTTGGAGCAAGACTTGGTGGGTTTTATGCACAAATCCTCTCACATTTTTTGTTTGCTCATTCAATGTGGAACTTCACGAAACACAATAATAAAGAAAAGTTAAAAGTCCTACATTGAGAGCGTTTGCTTAGAAGGTTGGATTCCACAAGAGACTAGAGAGACAAGCTACAAACAAGAGCCCCACATTGAATAGAGGGGTTGTGCATAAAAGTCAAGTTATACTCCAACCAAAGCATGCCTTTCTTGGCCTTTTGGCTAAGATTAAGTATAATGTTAGTCAAGTGTGTGAAGTTGACACAATTTGAAGCATTTTGATCTTTTGATTAAAGAACAAATGCTTTAAAAAAAAAGGGATGGGAAATAGATTTATTATCGGTTTCCTTGAGCAATCCGGAAATCGGACCAGACCAATGATCCTGACTAGCCAGATCGGTTCCCAGTCCTAGAAATGGGGAACCGGTCCTACCGATCTGATTCCTAAATCGAGAATCGATCACCCCTACTCGAACTTAGATCTAGGAGTTGTCTCTGAGAAATGTCTTGTGCATGGTGGTTTAAGGAAGAACAAGACCGCACCAAGGAGGAAAAAAAGAATGACAAGAGACCAACCCCTTCGTTTGCATCTTCATGCGCAACTTCATCTACCAAATGTTGCCTAACCACTTGCAGAGGGTTTGCCGGGCACTATTTTATCACTATTCGTCTACCTATTTCTTGAAGCAATCATGCATTTATATAATATTATTTTCATCAATGCATAGTGACTTTTAAGCGAGAACCTCAATCCCACTCTTGGCATGGATACCACATCGATTTAGCAACTTGATGATCTTTTCTTTGTCAAATCCATTAAGGAAACACGCTATGTTGAGAAAAACTTTCCTCTCGTTGGCCTCTAAGCCATCGGTAACAATCCTTGTTCTTTCATAATCGATTCCCTAAGGGGTTTCTTTCAATCGATTAAAAGTTCCTTGCCATTGTTTAATGCTTTCCCTATTCAAGAAAGAAACCCATCACAGTGAGTCCTAAAGGAAGCCTTTGGAATATTGGTGAAGCAATTTAAAAGCATCTTATAATCACTTATGGAATATCTTTCTTGGAATGAATTATAATTGAAAAGTTGGAGAGCTTGATCATCATTCAGTGCTCTTACCTTATAAATATCCCTAGATAGATAGATTATGGTTCCTTCCTGACAAAGGATCAAAATGACTTCACTTCCCAAGCCTAAGTTCATTGCCTTGATCAGATGACTTAGAGGCTCCAACAACCCTTCAACATCATGAAGTACCCCAAAAAAAAAAACCCCTCTTGTTGTGAAGTTATTGCAAAATGAATATCATCGCCAAACTTTGAAACTCCACCATCGAGAATGTCACCGAAAATGGTCTTCTGCATTTTGAGGTGGCCATCTTAGCTCGATATATCCTTCACAATGACTAGAAAGCAACCCGACTAAATTGATTTGCAATTCGGGGCACAAAACTTTTAGAAGTGTAGTCCTTCCGATTCTGCTAGCGCCAAAAATTCCCACTATTCGGATATCCTCAACCTCTAATTGGAGTCATGAGTAGAAGGCTTGTAACAGAGAATCTAACCCAACATGTTGGAAAGTAAGCAGCTTCGTGCGGAAGCTGCTCAGTCTTTTTGAGATTTTCTGCATATGGGATTGGATGGATTCAGCTTCAAGCCTGCAAATTATCAACAATTAAATGTGTGACTCTAGTTATTCGTGCTAATAAAAGATGAAGGAAAGTTAATAAGATTTTCTCCACAATAGATCGGTCGAGTGCAGAGTGAAGAGGCGATGTCGCAATGTAATCGTCACTGTCGAAGAGCCCAACATCTTCTCCATCATATCATATTTTCCTTCGGCAATAAGGAACATCGGATCAGGCCTTGTCCGACCCAAAGGGGCTTGCATTGACTGTTGCATTTGGTTCAGCCCATCACCCTTTTTTTTTTTTTTTATTACTGTTTCATCAGAATTGCCCTCATAACGTGATATTTCTCACAAAAAATCGTTCTTTAATTTGAAAAAAGAGACAAGGGTTATGTGTCAACTCTGAATAGAAGATATCTTATGCAATAATGTACAATCTTAGATTAGGCTGGAATTTAATCGATGAAAAAATCCAAAAGTTATACTATCAATCTCGAATTATGCTAGAATTTAATCAACAACACAAGCTAAAAATGGTGAGATACAATGTTGGAATTTAATAAACAACAAGGTATATGGATAGAGAAACATGCTAAAATCTAATCAACAACGGGATCTAAAAGTTATAACTAAGGAAATTTAAAGTTTTGTGTGAGGGTCCCTCGTTGGATAACTGGTAATATTTATAATGAATATGTGATAACCGCTCTTCAACTATGCCCAATGGTTATATTTTCTCAAATACCTTCCACTGGTTATGCCCACACTCCTTTATTCTCGCGAACTCATCTTGCCCATGTTTAAAAGAACCGCCCACATAGTGTATTGAGAATTGTACAATTATCAATAACAATTCCATCACTAGGTTTCTGAATGGCAATTGTTCCCTCTACCCCGTGCATCTTCGACATCAACCATCTTGACGATTTGACTAATACTTAAAACATTTCTAATGAAAAATTACCGCCAATGCTTGTATAGGCGGCCATCAACCGTCTGTCATCATTTTTCAATAGCTGGATACGTGGCATTAAAATATATAACTATCGATTGTCAAGTGTCTGTTTTTGTGTTTGTCGACGACTTAATATATGTTAGATGACATCCATACATTACTCACATGATTGCTGCTTATTTCTACCTAAATACTGCATATTTCTTGCCCTCATGCTAAGTACATGTATGTTGATAACCAAATCAACTTTGGGTGTGAATAATTACTAAGCTAATAAAATGAATCCATTAATGAAGTAAACAAGAAAGAAATGCTCAAGCTACGTATAGCGTATTATCGTTTTCTTCTGCCCTCCTTTTTTAATCTTGGGGATGCTGTTGCCACACAGTACTTTGCTAAATTAGATCAATTAATTCATGACGGATGAAAATTCTAGGCATAGATTGTTTTTAGTCACAAAATACTGTCGATTGGTACATACGGCTTTAGTCTTCTTAGTTTCAGCATTTCTGCAATTTTAGTCCTTTAACATTCAATTTGTGCCATCAAATCCTCTGCCTTTGTCAATTTGTGCTATCTGATCTTTGAAATTTCATTTTATGCAATCAAGATAAAGAATCAACTTAAAATATAATAGCATTAAGTGCAATATGAGTAATCAAAGTAACACATTTCAGTCAATTGAATTTCTTACTTATAGTTAACCAAGTAGAATTTGTTTTTCTATGATGAATGGTACTACTGTTATATAACGTGTCATGATCTTTTATTAGATAATACATGTGTTTTTCTCATAATTTGCGATCTTCAGTGACTCATTATCATTAAAGATTGCCCGAGATTAGAAGCGAAGTATGGAGGAGATTAAAAAATTTTGAGGTGTTGAGTCTTTACCAGCATAAAATCTCATCAACTTGTGTGGAATAAGTTCATTGATTAACAAGACTAAAGCTACAAAACCAGCTCCACCTTGCAGACAGATTCCAATGGGGTAAATGCTATAAGCAGCCTTTGACCTGCAACGCTTCTTTGTGGAACAATGCGAGAGTGCAATTTTGACAGAATAAACATCTTAGTTCAAAACTTTCAGACGTAAACAAAAATGTGACCTCTTTGGCAAAGATGAAGACCAGTGAGAAGAGCAAATTGAATAGAGCTAAAATGCCAAAGAACCTAACTCGATGTGACGTGAACTTGTCCATTTCTCCTTCTTTGTTCCAGATGGACGAGGAACATCACCGAGGTGAAAGCCATGTGCTGATGCAATTTAGCTTTTATATAATGTGGAAAATACCTAAAATGTTTCGATGTTGACATTGTCACGTATAACATTCTTATTATTTTCTTTATTTTCAAGACTTAAAAGTAATGTTGCCATATTATTTTTTTTTGGTCAAAGTAATGTTGCCATATTCAAATAATGAAAAAGGGTTGGATTTGCTTTGAAACTTCAGTTTTTTTTTTTTTTTTTGTGTGTGAATTATTTTCATCATAAAGATATACTCCTTTAAAAATCTACACATAAGGAAGATAGGTGAATTCCGTGGAATATCATGAGTAATGCGTGTGTCTATGTGATCCTGGTTACAGGTGAAACCAAGTCAAGCTAATCAATCGTAGCTCAGCTAAATAAGTAGTCAAGATCAACTTGCCGAATTTCAAGTCAATTTCCAATTTGAGCTACTCAAGTATCCTATGGCACCGAGTTCAAACTTGTCAATACTTAGTTTGATAGGCTTGTGAGTCGAGTTTTCATTACTTTTAAAAATATATTCAATAATTAGGAAAATAGAGACAAGATACTTAAAATGACACGACACTAGAGCTTTATACATAAATCAACTGTAGTTGAGTTGAGCTTGAGAATCTTGATTTTCTAATCGGGTTGAACTTGAGCAGGACAATTAATACTCGGTTAAGTCAAACTTGGTGATTTGCACAATAATACCAGGCGCTGTACATGTCGAGTATCCATCTTTGCTTATCAGAAGAGAATTGTTGAATTTAACCAGAAAAGAAAACGATAAGCTAGTAAGCTAATAAATATGCAGGCCCAATTTATGTTCTGATGATGCCAAAGGTAAGGATTATGCATAAAAAGATCAATTTTGATAGGAGCTGAAATGCATAGTTTTGTGCAAATCTGAATTCTGTATAAGGCGTGCAAAACGCAGTCCAACCGGGCTCGTACTTATATGTTCGTATCGATTCTAACAAAAGATGATTATCCACACCTTATAAGTTAAAGATGGTCATCGCACCAGTACGTAGATGTCACTACCATGCAAGATGCTTTATTGGATGAATAGCAGCACCCGCTATGAGTCGCCAAGCGAATTCACAGGGTTTGTTGGATTCATTACAACGTGTATATAGTTTAGCTTCGAGATTCTATGGAACCGCTCCAGCTTCAGCAGCTCAAATTCGCACCATTCATTCACTTGGAGGAAGGAAACCCGTGATAAGCCGGTTCATCCGGATTGGGTCGGTCCACTCCTTCGACACCCCTGAACCAGAAAGCCTGAGAGAAAGAAGCTGCGCCCTCCGGAATGTCGTCCACCACCCGCTCGTGACCTCTCGGGAAGTATATCCCCGTTCTCGGGTGCGGCACCCAGAGTGGACCGTGCTCGTCGGGCTCATCAGATTGATCACCGTCGCTCATCTTTCCTTTGGGTATTTCCAGCTTCTTCGTCAGCGTGAATGCACTCGAGAATCGCCTATCTCGCTTTGCATGCCTAGAAAGTTAGATTTTGCTGATATTCAGGTCATTTTGTCAAGGATTTGCTGCTTAACTTTGAATCCAATGAGCGAGGGAGGGAGGGAGAGAGAGAGAAAGAGGTTTTGCAAGTGTAACTCACAATTCCACATGCACATGAACAGTGCTCCGGACCCACGAGAAAGTATCTCGCGGAGCGTTTACAGCACGACTAGTATACATTCAACAGTAGTTGCAAACATCTCACCTCATGCTGCCCCGAAATGAATAAATGCGAGGCAATCGCGCCTTTCGGGAGAAACTGATCGGATCGACTCAAGTATTAAGCTAAGAACACGTATATATATAAGAAGGGAAAAAATTGTAGGATAACTCGCTTTATCATTCCTAGTTCCACATGCCACCCGACGTAACTTCTTATCTAGTAAATAGCTCGAATGCCGGCTCAATCAAGCACCATAGTTATAGCCTATTTAGGCTCTCGTACCTGACCAACAAATGTTTCGTTTTCACAACAGTCGCCGCCATCGCCGCAAGCTAGTGATTCCAGAGCCGGTATGCAAGGGTGCCTTTCGAGAACGATACTTCGAGAGATCAGGACCAATTCGGTTGAAGAGAGGTGCGACGCTGGAACCCTCTTTATAATGTGTCCTACGCGTTCCGGAGGTTCCAGGTGCTCCCGCCACGACAAAAAGCATCGTCAGTGCAAGTACTGGAGTATCTGTTCGATCGTTATGCAACTGGTGCAGGTTTGTGTCAAAAAGCGCACACTCACAAAGCGAAAGGTGCAAAGGCTAAAGCTACTTCTATTTAAGAAACACGAGGTTCTTGCGATCTGTGGTCCTTAACGATTGATAGTCCATTATGGAGCGAACATCTTCCGCAAAAGATTAAACATTTGAGCAGCTGAATTTCGCCTTTTTGCTTTGTTGAACTTCAGAATATTTTAACTTTCGAGATCTTGTGATCGTATCATTGGTTGATTTAAGGCATTTCGTGTGAGTCCCTTGTGTGTTCGGGTATTGTGATGTGATTGCCATTACCCGTACATTATCAATGAGAAATCGTGATTAGCAGAATCGGCGAGAACATGGAAGGGAAGAGGAAAAAGAATCTAGCTAGAGGAATATAGGCCAAACAGCTCTTCTCAATTTAGGGCACATTTAGAAATTATTCTATTCCCAAGAATAATTTTTTATAAAAAATAATTTTTTTATTCTATTCCCGAGAATAATTTTTAAACATTTTAAGCCATTTAGTAACTGTTCAAAAATTTTATTCCCGAATAGAATTATATTTGGTACCATTCTGAAAATTTCTAATCCAATCATTTTCTTTTAACTTTTAATAATTTTATTTCTTTTTTCTTTCCTTTCTCTTCTTTCAGTTTGCTGGTTGTTGGCCTTAGGATGATTGGCGATTGGCCAAACGAGGGCCAGGGACCTTGTCGGAGTATCGTCAGCCCTTAGCCAGGCCGCACCTCATCCGCCAAGCCTTGCCATCGGTTGGGCAAGCTTGACCAAGCCCGACCAGGCAAGGCTCGCTAGTGGCTAGGGGAGGCTCGAGTGAGGCCCGCCTAGCCACCGACGAGGCCGAGCCTTCAATGAGCTCGCAAAACCTTGCCCAACTAGTCGCTGGCAACCAGCGACGACGGTGGCAATAGTTGAAGAAGAAGAGAGAGGAAAGAAGAACAAGAAGAAAGAAGAGAAAAGAGAAAAAATAGGTTGGCTTGATTCTAGAATTATTCTCGGGAATAAAGAATCAATTTTTTTTACTTCTCGATTCTGTTACAAATCTACTTCCTGGAGCAAAAAAATAGAAATTTATTTTTGAAAATAAAATTTTTACCAAATGGATTTTTGTTTCAAATCTATTCCCCAAAACAAAAAAAAAAAAAAATGGAAATTTTTACTATTTAGCCAGTTGCCTGACACACCCTTATCTGCTTTTATAGAAATGATGAAGAGGAAGAAACTCTTGATATAAATGCGCGAGGCTTATATTATAGTATGATGAAGGTGAACTCGATTCATTGCAAAGTAAAAGCAACTTAGGAAAACCAAAAACAAGCTGGATGCCGCGCTAGTGACACAAACATATTTGCGCAGTCATCCTTCTTGAGGAGAGGCTTGAGGCAAGTGCGAGTATGAGCTTATCTTTTGAGTATGATCACATTCAAAACCGATAGAGCCCCCAGGGCGGTCGATGATTTCATGTTGAGTTGCAATCGAGCTGTGACTAAGGAAACCCTTACCCATTCTATGTATAGTCGAATAGTTCATGGGTAACTACAAGACAGACATTACAAGATCCAAGGGGTAATGTGCCAAATCAAGGGTCGTGTAGCGGAGAGGAGCATCTGCTTTGCACAGCAAGACCCGGTCAAACGCATCGAATGCTCATCCTTCTTCTGCGCCCGAGCTCAAGAAATTCTCCAGTGACCCTCAGGAATGGAATAGAAACCTGACAAGATGTCTATTCCCCTGTAGTTCCTATCAAGGATTTCTGAAATCCTTAGTAATTACAAATCGAACAACTTAATAGATCTCGGCAGGAATTTTCAATCTTCGAAAGTAAGTGTACTGTGATGGAATTTGCCAGAAAGCGAACGAAGAAACCTGCATCATCGCAGGAAGTGGAGCTCTGACACGTCTGTCGGTGAATCTACTTCCCTCGCTGCGTCCCATCTTTCTTTAAAGTAGAAACTCCGTTTCAAGTGACTGTAAAATTAGATATTATCCATACTAATTAAATGTAGAAAAATTGGTCAAAATAATAGCTTCGTGGGTTTAGCATCCTATCTGTCACATCAATGGTGTTTTCGGCGGGGCTCTACGCAACCCATTATACCTTTCCTTGATCAAATCTTCCTCTACAGCTCCACTTCAATCCCATTCACTTCCATTCTCTCTCTCTCTCTCTCTCTCTCTCTCTGGGCTCTAGTCGATCGTTTCTCTTCAACAGTCTTGCGACTTGTGATGATTTTGATGGGGAAGCTCGCTTTTTGATGCCTAAAAGGTCCAATGCTCCTTCCCTAGTTGCCTCTAATTTCCACCGAATCAAAACCCCGGTTGATTTTTTTCTTCTGCCTGGAGGAAATCCACAGGCAAAAGCGGAAGCAGCGGCGCCAACGCCACCAGAGGCACAAGAGCCGGGGCAGCCACCCTCTACCCGGGGCGCCGCAGCTGGAGGGCACCTCTAATAGGTATGTTGTGGAGGTGGCAAAATGGGTCATAATAGGTTGCATTAACTTATAATAAAAAAAGCTTAATTGGGTCATAAATTGATTGCCTAACAAATTATTGAGTTGATAACTAATCCATTTCTAACTCATATGAAAAATAGAAAAACAACCTCGTGGAGTTGGGACTTAAAAGATGCCAAGCCAATTTTTTTTGGACAATTTATTTGTTTATTTCCTTTTATTTCTTATAAGTTCAACAAGGATCACTAGCTAACTCGCCAATCACAGGCAATGGCCCACCAATCCTTGTCGGCCATAAAGGGTCGGCAACCCATTTTCACTCAATCCATTTATTAGTTCAATACTTTTAAACGTTTTTATAAAGAACTATTTATAACTTGGTTGGATTTCAATTTTTTGAACCCATTTTCACTCAATCCTTCAAATGTCTAACAACCCATTTATAACCCACTTCAAAATATATGAGTAAAAAAAAAATAGATGTATGATCAATTTTGACACCTCTAGTGACACAAAGGAGGAAAAAGAATCTAACTGGAGGAATATAAGCCAAGTAGCTCTTCTCAATTTATTTGCTTTTAAATAGAGGATACAAAGAAAGAGACTCTTGGGCTTTGTTTATTTCACAAAAAATGTGGAAATTTTTTCAGGAAATTTTTTTCTAAAAAAATGACAATATTTTCCGATATTTGGTTGAAATATGAAAAAGAGCTAGAAAATATTTTCTGCCATTCAATAAGGAAAATATTTTCTTCTATGCACTCTTTTTCTATAAATTTTTAATTTTTTTAATTTTTTTTTTTTCTTTTTTTTTCACCGGCAACCTACCGAGGAAGAAGAAAAATAAAAATAAAGAAAAAGGAAAAATAATTTAAAAAATAATTTAAAACTCAATTTAAAAATAAATAAAAATAAAAAAAGGAAAAAGTATTTGGGGAAAGAAAGTAAATTGAAAAAAGATTCGGAAAATGTTCTCCTCTACTTTAATCATTTTCCCCTATTTTGGAAGGCTTTTTTCTTTTTAATAAATGAAAAATATTTCTCTTGACCAATTCATTTTTTTTTTTTTGAACACTAAAATATCCAGAAAACATGTTCCTAGAATTTATTTTTCGCAAAACGAGAGCAGCCTTAATATGATATATCACGATCTAACATCAACTCAACTCCATGCTACCTAAATGCAACTTAGGATAATTGGGAACGGCCAAATGCCAAGCTAGCGACGCAAACATGTTTGCACAGTCGTCTTTCCTGAGGAGAGGCTTTCAGCCAAAGCGCAAGCTCATAAACATACTTTCACCCTCACGCTGGCTCACTTGGGTGACCTTACGACCAGCGGTATTATATATATTTTCTTTTGGTCGGAACCAGCGGTATCAAGACAAACGTTTTCTCACGAAAAAGAGCTACTGATCATTCACGAGCTCATTCAAGCACGAACCGATCATCGAGTATAATCACATTCAAAACATACAAAATCCCAGGGCCATCGATCTCACATTGAATCGCAATTGAGCCGTAACTAAGGAAACACTAACCTATTCCATATACAGTCAAATATATCTTGGGTAACTACATCAAAGACATTACAAGATCAATTTGCCAAATCATGGGTCATGAAACACATCTAATTCTCATCCCTCTGCACCCGAGCTCAAGTAAGTCCTAGACGTAACCTGATCAAACGCAACCTACCCACAAGAATCGAGTGTAACACAACCGTTTTATGTGACTGCAAAAGCGATTCTAGAATTAGCAGACAGTGCAGGTTTGGCAAGTTCAGCTTAGAATTCAGCCTCTAAGAGACAGTGGACCATGTTCCTTTCGAGAGAATAATTTCAAGTTTCAATCAGGCTCTCTTGGCGTACGGGGATATCCCTGCCGTATGGAATATAGATTAGAAAAACCGAGATGTAGATACGGAGAGATTTTAAATAATTACTCTGTAGTAGCCACAACATGCCACCACTGATGCATTAAAAAGCCTAAACTTTGCAGCCAAAACTCGCAATCCAAAGAAGTTTTAAGCAACTACTGGGAAGATAATCTGTAAAATAACTACAGAGCAAGAACCAGCAATTTTTTCCACCGATATCTTCAACCAAAACAGACGCCTGGCGTGCAAAAGATCGCTCGACAAAATAGCCCCGCTTATCTACTTCACCTATTGGCATTTAATTCCATCAGAGGAAATGAGGACTGATCAATCCTGCAATCTCAAGGAACCCAACTCGGTCTTTCCCGCCAAATATTTTCTTCAGCTTCTCATCACAAATTATGACCTTCTTGTTCTCGGGGTCCTAAAAAAGGGAAGCAAAACCAATACCATATCAGAGTCTGATTTTCTCCTTCCTACGAGACAGATGCGAGCATCATATAACACCAGTTCAACATCCTTTCAAGGGATAGCATTCCTTGGACACAAGCAGCATTGCACAGAATATAAAATAGTCGATTATAGCCTAAAACAAACAGAGCTTGAAAAAATAGGCATCTCAGCAGACATGTCAATGCAGAGCACGTTGAACATAGCACCTGACAATGGAAAGAATAAAATCTGCAACATTAACCAGCTAAACATGAGGTATGAAATCATAGTAGTTTCTCAAGAGCTCATAAATGGATATGTCCGTGGATGACAGCAAATGAATTGTGCATTACAAAAAGGTCTAGGATCGCTATCTTTTAAGGCAAGAAATCCTCATTAAAAACGCAAAATAGAAAAGGCAAACAGTGGACATGTGAAACGTCATTTCTTTCTCTCATCCTTCACACAATTCATGATTTTTCCAAAGTACTAAAACTTACTTTGGTAAGTGCTAAGGAACCCAAAGACAGTGCTATCGTGTTGAAATAGCCCTCTGGTAGAAATTGTTACAGAAAAATAGTAAATACAGCGTCATTGAACCTTCTTTTAGGATTAGTAAGCATAAACTTCCCTATTCAAGAAACAGAATGCAGCAAGCATAAATCATGTGTTCATTCTCGGCAAGGAAAACCCTGATGCAGCATATTCGAAAAGCCATCGACAAAAAAGACATATCAGCTTCAGAGAATAACAATGCTTACCCGACTTGCAAATAATCCTATAGACACTAGCAAATACAGTATCACCGCATTGTCATATCTAAGCAACATCTCAAAATAAAATCCCACCTTACCCTCACCCAGTACAAGAGCCCTAGCAATGAACAAAACACTACATATAGCTCCAAACCGTCCCACATAAGACCCTGCTATCTTAACTGATTGGTAACTTACCAGACCATAGTCAAGCATTCAACATCTAACCAGTCGAATGCAAAAGCAAGAATCGTCCAATGTACCACCGTGTTTTCTTGCGGTCCATATCAAGAAGACGCCTAACAAGATTCTACCACACAACTTCCAACCGAGCAGCAAATGCGTACTACCAAGCAAACAGCAACCAAGATTTTAGCGCACTACGAAGCCCGTACAGCAAGAAAAATGACCATACAGTCCTTGCACAACAAAACAGAAAACTCAAACCTTATCCACAGAGCAAAACCCTAACAATTAACACCAAACCCATCACTCGAAACGCTTAAAAATCCAAACTTTTAGCGAACGATAAAGCGAAAATGAAGGAAAACGATGCTGCCAAAAAAACCCGAATGGACCTGAAGATTGTTCTCCTTGATGTAGGCCCAAATCAGCTTGAGCGCCTGGGTGCGGGGAATCTCGGGGACGCCGACCACGGCCTGCATCTCCGGCGAGACGGGGCGGGGCTTCATGATGCCGCGCGGCTCGCGTTTCCCGGCGGAGGAGGCGGCGGGCGAGGTCACGGCCCGTACAGTGGCCGCGCGGCCGGCGCGCGGCGGCAGGGCGAGCCTGGGCGACGGCGAGGGGAGCGAGGCGGCTGCGGCGGCGGCGGCGGCGAGGGGCGCCGACTCGCGGGCGAGGACGGAGGACAGGGAGTTGAGGGAGAGCGCCATTGCAGAGGTAGGGGAAAGCGAAGAGACTGCAGCAGAGAGAGTGTGGGAAGACCGAAGGAGATAACGCGAGAGAAGATGCAGAGAAATCAGAGAGAAAAAATGGGATTTTTTAAATCCTGCTTCGAAATGTGCTGAGGTGGAATTACCGGAGTACCCTTGGCACTCGCGCGGCGGAATGTTCTTCCCGAGGGTAGCGGCTAAGGGCAAATGTGGAAAGTGAATCTATGTGTGTGTTTAAGGAAGAGGAAAGGTTGCTCGTAAATATGGAAGTAGGGGATTTAGTGCCTAGATTTTAGACATTAGAATATGCAAATTGAGGAATAATAAAGCACAATAAAAAGAATAATACCTATTTTTTTCACTCTGGAGACAAAAATGCCCCCTACATTTCAAAAGAGCAAATAACATTTACTTGAAAATACCCGAAGCAAGCTACCTTGACCATCTTCCAAAGTTCTAAATAATCTACCGATCAAAGGCTGTAGGGCAGACTGCTCTACATTCAGCTGCGCCACCCAATTACAAATATTTTTTCCCAACAAGCAAGTTGATGTGGCACATGATATGTCCCACTAAATATCGGCGCTGGAATGGACAAAGACGTGTCATTATGAACAAAAAGATTGTGCATGAACACAATATAAAGAATATATAGACCACGTCATTCTCTTTAGAAGGACGTTTGTTTCTTTATTTCATTTTAATCATAACTAATCTACTTTCACATTTTGAGAGAAAAGAGACAGGAAGGGTTCCGATCCTTTGTCATTTGGGCTCTTCTGCTCGTAGAGTTTGGTGAATGTCTTGTTTCTCGAATAAAAGTTCATAAATCTTTTTCAGATCAAATTAAAAAAGTATGCATTTTTGTCGTGAAAAGTTTTAAAAGAATCTCAAATCTATTACATTCATACCAATTTAATTATAAAACTTTTAATGATTGCCAATTTAATTCAAACCTTTTAACGCGAGAGAAGATGCAGAGAAGTGAGAGATAGAAAATGGGATTTTTAAATCCTGCTTTGAATTCTCTGGTATTTTTTTCCCTTTTTTAATGTTTCGAAATGTGCTGAGGCGGAATTACCGGAGTGCCCTTGGCACTCGTGCGGAATGCTCATCCCGAGGGTAGCGACTGGGGCAAAAGTGGAAAGTGAATTTATGTGTGTATCTAAGAGGCAAGGTTGCTCATAAATATGGAAGTAGGGGATTTAGTGCCTAAATTTTAGCCATTAGAATATGCAAATTGAGGAATAATGAAGGACAATAAAAAAATAATACCAATTTTTCACTCTGGAGACAAAAATGCCCCCTACATTTCAAAAGAGCAAACAACTTTTACTCGAATGACGAAAATACCTGCTATTACAAATATTTTTTCCCATTAAGCAAGCTGACGTGGCATATGATGTGTCCCACTAAATATCGGCACTGGCATGGATAAAGACATGTCATTATGAACAAAAATATTGTGCATGAACACAATAAAAAGAACATATAGACCGTGTCATTCTCTTTGGAAGGACATTTGTTTCTTTATTTCGTTTTAATCATAACTAATCTACTTTCACATTTCGAGAGAAAAGAGACAGGAAGGGTTCCAATCCTTTGTCATTTGGGCTCTTCTGCTCATGGAGTTTGGTGAATGTCTTGTTTCTCAAATAAAAGTTCATAAATCTTTTTTATATCAATTTTAAAAACTATGCATTTTTGTTGGAAAAAAAGTGCTAAAAAAATCATAAATCTATTACATTCATACCAATTTAATTATAAAACTTTTAATGATTGTCAATTCAGTTCAAAAATTTTAACTTGATGCCAATTTAGTCATAAATCTTTTGAATTAGTGCCAATTTAGTCCTAAACGTTTTGACTCGATTGGTGCCAATTCAATCCTTCTAACTAATTTTAGTAGTTTGCCGACTTACATAGCACCGTCAATGCTGATGCGGATAATTTTTTATAATATTTTCATTTTTTTTTTTTCTTTCTTTCGTCATCTCTTCTTTTTCCTTTTGCTAGTGACTAGCCACAGGTGATGGTCGGCCATCGGCCATGGCTAGGCGGCTAGCCTCACCGGCCCTGGCAAAGCCAAGCCCTAGCAAGGGCTCCCTCGCCGAGCATCACCTTCACCCTAGCGATGCGTGTTTGAGGCCACCCTAGCTTGGTCAAGTGCCAACCTTACCATGGCCAAGTGAGGCATAGCCAATCACCAACAAAAGGAAGAAGAAGAAAGGAAAGAAAAAATCAGAAAAATAAAATAATAAATAGAACAATTATCAAAATATTATCAAAATTGTCCATGTCAATACCAGCAATGCCATGTAAGCAAACCAACATCCATGTTAGCAATGTCCATTCAAAATTAGCCGAAATAACTGAATTAGCACCAAATCAAAATATTTAAAACTAAATTAGTACTAGTTTAAAATGTTTAAGACTAAATTGACACAAATATGATAAATTTATGAATTTTTTAACACTTTTCTCCATTTTTGTCTAATTGGGAGAAGTTGAAGTGATCTAGAATTTTCGCCAACTAAAAGAAGTCCTTGTGCCTTCGATTTTTACTTTAAACACCACTTTGCACCTAGCTAATACTCTGGCTTCTTTTGCAAATTGGTCACTGTGTTTTCAATGATGCTCGTATTGTAGGTGTTTGTTTCCAGTGACGGACGGGTGAATAACATGTAAGAACCTATCCTTAAAAGGGAAACAAAAGTTGGAAACTGAGGCTGCGATGGCCACCGTGACATCAAATCTAAAGCTGCAATGGCCATAGGCGGTGGCCGTGCAACCCCAATTTGAGGTCACTGTGGCCACCTAGAGAGGAGGGGGTGGCAAATTGAGAAGAGTCTCAAGAGTTGGGGAAGAGAGAGAGCGAAGGACGAGCGACTGTCGAAGGCAGCGACGACGCGAGAACGGGGAGGATGTGGCAGACAACAGTCGGGGGTGCTGATAAACTTGGATTGAGGATTTGGGTGATTAAATTAATTCGTGATTTTTTACTAGGTTGTTTGGGATAATTTTTATATGGGAGAGAGTATTCTAATCATTTGAGCTTTGTACAATGGAGTTGAAGTGCAATCCAACATATTGAAAAAGGAAAATAGAAAAATAGAGGGTGCAAAGTGGTCATGGGTCAACTTGAGTATGGTTTCATATTTTTCCTATTTTAATACTTATGACAATGCAAAGCCACGCAATATTTTCATAATTCAATTATTTGATTTGTTAAATAGAAGTACAATTTTTTTAGGAATTGATATGGGGCATGGTGTCTTGTCTATTGACTTTGCCTTGCCATGCTAATCCACTCCAATAAATCTTTAAGGATTAATACTACAAAAAACCCCAAACTTATACATTTATGATAAATTTACCTCAAATTAATTTTTTGATCACAAAAAACATAAACTAGTACACATATGACAAATTTACATCGAATGACCACAAAAAACCTAAATTGGTATATTAATAATAAATTTACCCTCAAACTAATTTTTTTGACCCCCAAAAACCTAAAATTAGTACATATGTGGTAAAGAGACCTTCCATTAAATTGGATTAATACTACAAAAAATAATTAAAAATGGTATAATTATGACAAATAGATAGTAAAATCTCAAACCGGTATATCAATTGTCTCGTGTCACCCAACTCAACAATCGATAGTAAATTTAATGGAAACTAACATAGAGTGAATTTATTGTAAGTGTACTAGTTTGGGATTTTTAGTGGTAAAAAAAAATAGTTTGAGATGAATCTATTAGAGGTGTACCAATTTGGAATTTTTAATAGTATTAACCATAACTTTAAAAGATTTATTTATTTTAGTTAGATATATTTATGTTGACTATATATTTATTGGAAACTTAACACAATTTATACTTATGTTACATGATATCATACATACGCTTTTACAAGTTTTCATTGGAATTACAATCCTTATTACTCAATCAAAGTGAGACGAGGTTATTGGATACGCTCCCTCCCAAGTCACAAGGGCTGCTTTTATGAAAGCGACAAACTTCGAAAGCTTCCTAAGTGAAAAAACTCCATAAAAATCCATAGGTGAGATCCAATTCTTGCTTTCAATATAATTAAGGCTATTTCATCTTTAGGGCGATGCCCCATGGTGCACCGTGGGCCCGTGGTGGCTGCGTCACACCAGCCCTCACCCACCTTTATTTTGTAAATATCATTTGCATATCTCTAAGCAGAACTCCAAATTGAAAAAATAAATTGCCCCTCATTGCGAACTTATTTTAGCATCTTGCTTAGCGTTTGGGTAGTTTGGTTTTTGTTAGTTTAAAATGTTCTCATTGGGTTTGGAGAATTATGATTTGGGATTGCCAATTATGAAAGAAAATGACATTTTTGGAAATAGGGATACAGAGATGATTCATACAAAAGTGCAATTCGGTGAGCAAAGGTAAATTTGAGTGTACATTAATTATTTTTAAGAGTATAGAGATGTAAATGGTCATTCGACAAAATATGAGTTATTGTTTTCTAAAAGAAATATGATATATTTTAACTCTATGGTATATTCCAATTTATTAATATTTCAAAACATATTGAGGTGGAAGGAGTATCCTAGACATTTGTGCGGCATTTTTCTAATAAATTTTTTATGGAGTAGTGAGTCTGGTGACGAGGTAAAAAGGTGACCAATTTAAATCTACATTTATAGATTGAAAATGCTGCTGAAAGTATATTTAGTGTCTAAATCATAACCATTAGAATGCTCTAATACATGATAACAAATATTTGACAAGAGAAGACAGGCAAAGCACCCAAAAAAAAAAAAGTGGGTGACGATGAGCGCAGCTCCAGCATGCTTTGCACCCTCAAACTCTCCTTAACTCCCATCTAGATTGAAGGCCAAACTCTCTCTTCGAATTTTCTCATGCATTATTGTTGATCTTTCACAAGGTTTGTGACAAATGGTGGACATTGTGGTGGTTTTCAACTTTGACAAAATGATCAACAGTCACAATTACAATTACGTCATCCACGAGTTGTGCTTCACAAATTTATGGGGAAGCCGCTCACTCCCAAGGAAATTGAAATTCTCATTCTAAGGAAAATTTGGATTTTTTTAATCAAATGATGGTGTTGTGGCTTTCCGAGCTTATGAATCATCTAATTTACTTAGATCACAACATCATTGGCCATGTCATTAGAATCCATCCATTAAAGGCCGGCTGAGGTTGCGAATCATCCCAGTTTGCAACACCGCCACAACCTCCGAGGCTATCCAAAACCTCCATCTCTTCATAATAGAAGAGGTGGCCGTGTGGGCCTGGTGACAAACGCCAACAAAAATAGTCTTATAAATTTTGACTCCCTACTAATGGGCCTTGCTAATTGTATTTATACATCTTTCTTATAAATCTTACTTAATTGCACTAAAACTTGATATGTTATCATTTTACTTAGATATATACATATGTAATAGTATTATTGAAAACTTAATACAACCAATTATATGATAATATACATTATACTATACATTTTAAAAGTTTTTCATTAGAATTGAAAATTAGAAACCTTATCAAATTAAAGAGTAAGCACAGCAAAAGACAGAGAACCAAGTATATCAGCTTACAAATTTATTTGGTATGGTCTCCCTTCTCACAAGTGTTGCTGCTTTTATAGGAGGGACAAGTGCGGAGAGCGTGAACAATGCGGCTGTTTTACGTGCGTTCATCTTCCAACCGTTCCACCTGGGACAATCCCAGCTCCGCAAAAATCCGTAAGGGAGACCGGTTCCTTCTTTCAACTTAACCATAGGCTATTTTTATATTTAGGACAGCGTCGCCTCGTGAGGCCCCGTTGGCCGGTGGCGTTTGCCCCGCACCAGCCCTCGCCCCGCCCCGACACGGGAATGGGGTGGTGGTCAGGGTGGGGCAGAACTTCCCTCAGCGGGACGGGGATGGGGAAGGCAATTCTTATTTCCTTGCACCCCGTGTCCATCCTTAAGATATTTCAGTATCCATACCAATTGGCATGAGAAGTATAAACACAATTTTATTACGCTAAAACAAATTGTTAGAATTATAAATCATGCATGAGAAGCTTGTTTAGAGTGGTTTCATTTTTTTCCCTTTTTTTTTTAACATTTTAGCATTTTGAATATTAATTTTCTTTTAATACCGAAAGTTTAGATAAGGTCATTTGAAAGCATCTCAAATTATACTCTAATCTTTGAAGCTAAAAGTACTAAATTTTTAGGAGCACGTTAATAACAAATTGTTTGTTCGCCTAACATAAGGTGTTTTTTCTTCTCTTGTTTACTTACTTTTATTCCAAAAATATAATTTATGAATTAAAATATATATGACACTACATGTCAATACTTAGGTTTTGAAAACATAAACGATATTTCGCACTTTATGAAATTAAATTGCGAGAGTCTCAAAATTTAAAACTCCAACGGTGAATGAACCGTAAATTGTTAACTCCGCTAATTTGGGCATCAAATGGGACAACGGATGAATCACGTTGTACGTATCGCAATTTAAAAGTATTTGAATTTCATAGTAGGATCTCCTTTTTAGCATCCCACACAATGGCTTCTTGAAAAAGAAAAGGGAAAATATCAAGAACATAATTCGTTTGACCCAATGACTACTCATTTACCTCTATTCTGTAAGTTTCATCCGCATATAAATCTAAGCCAAATTTCATGTTAAAAAGACTAAATTGCTCTAATTTAGCATCTTGTTTAGGGTTTGTGTGGTTCTGTCTTCAGTTCGTTCGGTGTATTTTGAGTGGGTGTGGAATTTAGAATTTAGAGATGGACATTTAAAAAAAAAAAAAAAAACAGCATTTTCGTAAATAAGAATATAAAGATAATTTATGTGTAGGCGCAAAGCGATTTGCAGAGGTAAAAATAAAGAATATATTTGGAAAAATTTTTAGAAGTAGATGCACGTAAATGGTCATTCGGTGAAATATGAGTTATTTATTTTTGTATTTTCCAAAAAAAAATGATTTATTTCTCTACTTAATCGGAGAGACTAAAGTCAAAGGAAAACTAAAGGCCGGAGAGGGCCCAAGTTACAACATACAAGCCCATCAGACCCCAAACCCATGAAGCCCATGATCTATAACATTAGTTTTTCATTCTCATAGAGAAGGAGGTTGCCAAACTTAGAAAGCACCGATGATTGATTTGACTTTACTTGCCCATCAAACGTGCCTTCCACCTCCTCGGCAAAATAGAGATCACATGCATCGAGTTTTAGGAAAAAATGACATCATAAAAATCAAAACTTTCTCATGGCATTGACTCGACTATCGCAAGAATTATTTTGATCACTTGAGTTTCAAAACTCATGTACATAACTCATTTGAGTATCATAAAAAAAAATTTCTCATCATTTAAGTATCATATAACCTTTTAGTTGATCGGTTAAGTGGCATTAATTTTTTAATTGCTCATCTTAGATTTTTAGACACTTAGATGAAGGCTACTAAAAAGTCATGGCATTCAAGTGATCGATTAAAAGTTATAACACTTAAATGAATGGTTTTTAGAAGTTGCAACATTAAAATAACTGAAAAAAACTATGGCATTCAAGTGAACATTGCTACAAAAATTATGACATTTATGGTGTATATATCCTGAGTTCAGTGAATAAAATTTTGCAATGACCTTTAGAGCCTAGGGACTATTAGAATAGTCATATATTAAACCACACATTCATCTAAAATAGTTATTTCCTCGTTAAAATGGATTTATCTTTTCTACCCTTGATTCTAATACATTTTAAAAGATGTCAATAAACAAAAGATGTAGTCCTTATTGATTTTTTCTCCCTCTTTTTTGAAGATCTTAGAATATCTACATGGTAACAAAGCAAAATATCTTTAAAACCACTATTTGCATTCCCAATTACATATTTCCATGATTTAGGTTGAAACCAAAATCTAACAAACGCATGAGAGAGACTATTATGATAATTATATATTAAATGGATAATATCATGAAAAAACCCCCAATTGGTTTACTTGCAATAAATTTATCCATAACTAATTTTTTATCACAAAAAACCCCAGACTAATATATCTCGACAAATTTACCCCAATTGATCACAAAAAACTCCAAACTAAATCCCAAACTAATTTTTTGATATGAAGAGAGGGGAATTGGACTGTGACTCCTCTATTTTATTACATTACGGATAAGTCCATTCTCATCATGATCAATCCACGTGCTACTGTAGTGCCCGGAGAACCAAGCTTGCTTAGCAACCCAAAAAACCCAAAACTAATAAATATACTCTTTATTAAATTGGATTAATACCACAAAAAAGTGATACAACTGTGACAAATGGAGAGTAAAATCCCAAATTAGTCCACCAATCAACTATCACGTGTTATCCAATACAGTTAAATATAATGAAAATTAATAGATGGTAAATTTGTCACAAATATACCAATTTGGGATAAAATTGTCAAAAGTATACGGGTTTGGAATTAAATTAGTTTTTGATAACCCACATGTGAGTAGCGCAGTTGGTTGAAATCTATCCTCCAGCGAAGGAGGTCAAGGGTTCAAAATCCTGCATTGTTAGCGATTAAAACGGGGCCCTAGTGGTGGGTTGCTAGGCCAGTTTCCCTCTAGATATAGTCGCTATTGAGCCTCCACCGCGAAGGCCCGTGAGATCCCAAATCGGCGTAAGCCGACAAGGGCAGCTCCGGCGGATCCTCGGTCACAAAAAAAAAAAAAAAAAAGTTTTTGGTAAGTTTGTCACAAGTGTACTAGTTTAGGATTTTTCTTACTATTAACCCAATATTAAATCACACATTCGTTTAAGAGTTTAAGTTTTTAGAATAGTTGATTATAATCCCGCAAAAATCTCACCAATGACAATGGACCCTGTGAACGTTTTTAGTACTATTATAGTAGATGACGGGAGTGAGACTATGATTTTCTTGAGTTTATTCTCCCACGTGGTTTTTTTAATTGGTTATTGATTGGTGCGGAACGCCCCATTGTTATTAAAAAAGTGTAATTGCGGATAGCATATGGAGATTTTCATCTCTTATCAAACTTACAATTTGTATCTCCCCCAACCTAAAAAGACTGACTCCCCCACGCAACATCAAACGCTACCTCACTCTCTCACTCTCTCTGGAGCTCGCTGCTCGTGACCATTAGAGCTCGTGTTGTAAGCTTGACCTTTTCAAGGCTCGCATCAGCTCTATTGTCAAGTTCACAGGTCTCCCAATTAGATCAAGATAGGGGTCACTTGACCTCGATTAGGATCAAATTCGAGGTAGCTAGAAATCGTCGCAGGACTCGGATCCAATGTTGGCAACTGTGCCGATGGAGGTGGGCTTAGATAGGGGAGAGTCAGGGAAGGAGACGACACCGGGTTAGGTTAGAGGTTATTTTTGGGGGTGAGGGAAAAGCTTTGAAAGAAAATGATGAGTTGATATGTTAGTGAATTTGATAGGATGTAATTTAAAGGGACGGGACAAAATTTAGGGCGCAAGAGGTATATTCTGAAATCTCGGGTTGCCATTTGATATTTGGGGTAAAAAACTTAGGTTGCTATTTACAGCTATCCATATTACACAAAGAGACTATAAGATAGTACACCAGCATATCATGAGTTCCCCCTCTCCTCCTCAAATGTCTATTGCGAGACATGGAGACCTCCAAATTTGGCACTTCGACAACATGATTGCTTGCCTACAATCACACAAGGAAAATTGGTCACCTATCGGCCACCACATAAAGAAAAATTCAAAAGGTATAATTAGGTTTAAAGTGCTAAATAACCTATTATTTATTAAACACTAACTAAGTAATTTTTTTTAAATGAAAATTGTGCCGTTCCTTTTCAATTTATAATTGAACATATGTGGGTATACAGTGCCATTCTTCCATGTTCACGAAATAAGACTTTCTTTTTGGGTGATGATGTGCATGCAGGTGAAGAAGGTCAAATGCATCCATTAGAATTCTAACTCCTCTCCATACATGATTATATTGGAATTTCACATAAATATTTAAAACTAAGTTACGAAAATTGAAAGGTTTAAAACTAAATTAACATTCATACAATACGTTCAAAATTAATCTTGAGTCAAAATGAATCTAACTAAGTATGTTAACGGGCTCATACCGGAGCTCCTTCTTACTGATCTTCCCAAATGAAGATATCAAGTTTTTATTGTACATTCCCAACAAATGGTATCTGAGTCAATGGTTGGTTGGTTGCCCATTCCCAATGTATATCAATATTTGGTGAATACCTCAAGGAAGCAATCTGATGACCAACACAATTTTGAGCAGTGAACATTGCGGTATAGCAATGCAAGTCCAACGGAAAGCTTCATGGTTTAGTATGAAGAACAAGACTTGGGATGAAGTTGAGTAATGGAGATTCAAGTTGAGATCAGTTGATGCAATAAATACTTGGATTAAGGAGAAGTAAACATAACACTTAGCTCATACATGAGAGGGAGATTTTTGACATGCATTAAGAAGCCTCACATTGGAAAGTTGATATGGTAGATATCTAAGTTAGCCCACAATTTATTGGCTTAAGTTTTTTGAGTGAAGGTGGATCCACTTGGATTTATTAACATGCTTGAATTTGAGCTATCTCTTTGCCAATCTTCTCAGATAAAAGTGTCGAGCTTCCAGTGCACCCTCCCAAAGGGTGAGTCTATGGTCCTCAAGAAGCAAGGCACTTGAACTTTTCACTGTTTGATCAAAATTCCAATTTGAAGTCTATTAAATGGTTGAGATTTATAGCATTTCGATGTAACGATAGAAGATTATAGGGGTGCGATGCTTCATGAGAATCATAGAATTACTCATGTTCATGCTATTCTTTCCACTTTCGTGGAACGATGATTGGAAATAAGATGGTAATAGATTTTATTTTTTTTAATTATTTCATGGTATGCATAGTATTTTCGTCGTGATGTGGACAATGCTTACATGATTTATGACGTGTGTCTTACTCGAGCCATCTATGCTTATCATTTCCTTTATTAATTGAACTTATGTGAAAGCTATATTAGGGCACCCTTTACGTGCAATAAACCTTTACATTCAAACAAATACCCTCCTTTGTTTCACACGTTTGGGAAAGGTCATTTTCCCTCCAATATGCTCATGTTAATTACTTCATTTCATACTTTCTCAAGAAGAGAGATTACTAATTATCTGGCCAGATTTATTTATTTTTTTGGTCAAAATCTGGCTAAGATTAAGTAGGCTATGCATCAAGAAATTATTTGGTGGACTTAACCAAAAAAAAAAGAAATTATTTGGTGGTGTATGCTTAAATTTATTCACAGTGAAGAAACTACACAGCCAAAAGGGAGATAGGACTTTCCAAACATATGAAAACTTATTCCTCCGAAAATGGCCCAATAAATGTCTATGAACTTCTTCATATGGTGGAGGTAGGCACGTCCATATATTGCATAAGATCAATGCTAGCAATTAAGCGCATCCACACTTCTTCTGATTACCAATTCATGCTCGATACGATAAAAAAAAGACAGATCTTCAAATCCTTATTTAGAACACAAGATGGTTGGTCTGTCTACACATTTGCAAGTTTCACTTGCATTTGCAAACTCGATGATTCGTGTCGCCACTGCAAGCATCAAGTGGGGAAGACGAGCACCCTTTTCGCTAGTTGTAATCTTATTGAAAGCACAACTTCTTCTTATGAGTTGGAGACCATGTTTGAGCACGAGGGAGGTTGGGAAACTTCTAAAAAAGGAACAGGAGGAGCCAGCTCATTGATAAGGGTGGGTTGGAGGGGAGGCCGATGGGGCAGCGGCAAGCATACGCTGGCAAGTTAACATCATGAGAGAAATCACTGACTTCTTAACAAACAACAGTTGTTCCCTCGAATCACTTCTACTCTACGCTGTTTCGGGAGTTGGAAACTCGGTCCCCCTTCTGCTTTTCTGTATACCAAGCTAGGAAAATTCAACTCCTAAATTTCCCCCCCAGAGAGAGAGAGAGAGAGAGAGGGAGCCAATCATATGTAGCATGCTGCAATGAATCTATTATTACTAGATATGATGCAGACGGAAACAGGTGATTAAAAAAAATGATGAATTGGAAAATTAAAAAAAAAAAAGTCAAATTATATGATGAGTGATGTATATGAGAGAATGGAAGAGGACATAGAAAAAAAAAAAAGAAATTGAGTCCTTGAATCACATGATGACCGACCAAAAAAAAAAGAACCACGTGATGGAAATTCTATTTAAGATTTTTATTAGGTTCGCTGCTAGAGTAGATTATTTTACACCGTTAGTGAAAAAAATAATTGATTTTTTTTATACTTACATTTTTTTCCAATTGAAAACAATAATGGGCATAGAGTATGTTAATAATAAGGATAATGACACAAATAGTCTATGAACTTTGGCTAAATACGCAATGTGGCGCCTGAACTTTTCAATATGGTCACTAGCCTTAAACTGAATATGCAATGTCGTCCATAAACTATTAATTTGTTTAATGGGGTTCTTGAACTTTTGGTACATGTTCAATTTAGTCCATGGACTATATGAAATTGTTTAATGTTGTCATTCTATTAATTTAAATTCAAAGACGATTTTGAATATTTTCATATAATTTAAATACTAAATGAAACATATACTGAAAGTTCAAGAATAATACTAAACAAACTAAATTCATGAATCATATTTAACAAATTTAAAGTCCGGGCATCATATTATTCATTTGGACAAAGTTCATGGACCATTTGTCATTATTAACCCAAATTAAAAGTCCAATTTTTTTTATTATAAATATTCTTTTTCTTTAACTTTTATTTTTCTGACCTAAGGCTAGCTTGATTTGGGCAAGAATGACCAACGACCTCACCGACCTAGAGCTAGAAAAGAAAACAAAAAGGAAAAACAAATCAATTCGATAAATTGTTAAAATATTGTAAAAAAATTGTTCACGTTAGCGTTGGCCATGCCATATAGAATGGTCGGTATTAACGTCAGCAATTTTCGATTAAAATTGATGAATAAACTCAATTGGCCAAAAGTAATAAGGTTTATGACTTAACTAACAATATCAAAAGGTTTTAAGTGCAATAAGTTTAGAATTTTTTGGACAAATTTGTCTTCTAAGGAAACCACTCAAGCTTGAAAACTATGGAAATTAGAAAACCAATGTGGATTGGGTTTTCTTTACGGATATTCAAACTCGATAAATATTTTCAACACACATCGATGCGGCTATATACGTGCCCTTATGTGCGTATATTTATTATATGTAGTTATTACATGAACATAGTACGTTAGGGCTAGTGAGTGCAGCACATCTTAGCATATTCCTTATCAATATAATTATGCCCCAACGACTTCCTCAAAAGGCATAATAATTTGCATGGAAACGTGGGGGGTGTGATTGATTAAAGAAGTCCACCTACCATGTAATCCCACATGATGAACCATCAATGCAAATTATGGACTCAAGGAGCCCGGGGCCCGCCCTGATGAGGATTGTTGAGGAGAAATTGAAGGAAATCTGAAAAAAAAAAAAACAACCCGTTCTCTTTCACATTGAGTGCCCATTATTATTATTATTTAGTTGTGTTTTTCTCCAACATTGTTGCAATAAACTTTCTCCAAATCAGGTTTTCATTGCGGGTTTCCAAAAATGTAGGTGGTAATGTCGTTTATGATTCGTCAATTAGATTGTGATATCACTATTGAATTATATTGCATCGCTTGACCATAAGATTTTTATGTTCTTTATATACATGTGGCCTTCCATCACATATCGACTTAACCATTTGAGTTGAACTTTTTAACATGATATCGGGATTTAGCCTCTTTCTTGTGTGTGTCTTGTCAGTCGAATTTCCACATATCACTCCAAATCCGACTGGCAAGTGAGACGAGGTGTCGAAACATCACTGCCTATCAGATTTCTAGATTTGATGTTCTAACGATCGTGAATAAACTATGTAGGGAAAATGAAAATAAAAATAATGTTTGTTTTTCTTTTTTAAAATATTTTTTGCCAATGCATAGGATGACAAAAGATGCCAGATAGATGTGGATTGGTTTTCAAGCAAAGGCTTCGAGACGTGGAGCCTTTCTTCATTATCTCGTCTTAGCTGTAGCTGTTGTTGGATTGCACCAACCGCTAATCTTGGTGCCTTTGGCCCTGTCGTTTTTTACCCATAACTTTCTGTTTACGATGTTGGTGAGATTGGGCACTGTTTGATGTTTACAGGCTCACATATGCCAAAATGAGCTCGCAACGACTTAGATCTCGCGAAACTAACGTCGACTATTCTTGGGAAAAAAAGAAAATCTTGAATGTACTAGATCAATGCAGGAGAGTGGCTCCATTAAGATTGCCAAGAGAGGTGCACTAATTGAGGTGCACAAAAGCCAGCTCAAATAGAGCGTGCATGATAAAATTTCTATTTCTCTATTTCTCTATTCTCCAAAACAGATTTGGAACAAAAATCTATTTGGTAACGCAATTTGATTTTTTTTTCTAAAACAGATTTCTATTTTAGAAATAGATTTGAAGAAGAAATCAAAAGCTAAAATTTTTAACTTCTCAATTTCTGAAATAAAAATTGAGAAATCAAATTTTGGCTAGAAATCAATTTTTGTCATACACACTCTTAGCACCTTATGGTCAAAACCCAAAAAATGAAGAACTTAAATTTGTTAGAGGAAGGAATAGTAAATATATTGCTTGTTGGCGCACGTGCATTGATGCATCATGATCGTCGGAATGAATGAAATTCTACATTAGATTTTCCACATCTGTGATTTAAATTGAACTGAATGACCATGCAACCAATGCATCACATATGTAAATTGAGGTGCAATATCATTTGCAAATAACCTTCTCCTATCTCGCCTTTTGATTCAAGATTCAAACACTTAAATCCTTTGAAAAAGAGGCACAATTATGCTTTCCAAAAGTTTCTACAAAATGTTTCGCAATGAATTGCATCGATCTCTGTTGGGTTAACAAGATCTTCCTAATACTTTGTATTTTCGAAAATCACTACAACATTTCCCGTGAAACTACCTTAAATTTGAATAATGATTGAAAAGTTGAGGTGATGGTAATGGCTGCTAATGCGACGTCCAAACTTACATAAAAAACACGGGAAACACAGTTGATTCATTTCGATTGCTCTTGCTATTGACATCTAATGTTGATAAAATGAGCTTATAATGATCGATCCCGAATTACCGTGCCCGCCAACTCTGAAACTGAGTAGCTCCTTCACCAGCTCGATCAGTTCCTTCTCCCACAAGCATCATTTTTTTATAAACCCTCAAGACTTGAGATCAAACCAATTAGAGAATTTATAAGAGGAAGAGGAAGCAAGGGCAACCTCGACCAGTGGCGGCGCGACAGCTCAGCCTGGTGGCTGGTCCCTCCGGTGCGCCCCCCCTCGTACGAACCAGATCTCCCCCACCGCCATAACCACCATTCTTGGCGTGCAATCGCAGAAACCATTGTTGCCGATTTTCTCTCTCTAGGCCCCCACTCCATAAATTTATAATTCTTTTTCATATTATTTTCTAGTAATTATTACTATTACTAATGTCACCCTTACTATTACTTAGGGGCGGCGCTCTTATGCGGGAGTTTCGCTAAATATTTACTAATAAAAACCATTTAGACCATCTTAATTAATTGAGAGTCGAGAAACTAAAAAAAAAAAGTTAACTTCAAATTTCTTTTTCAGACATTATCTATGTTTAACAACTCAATCAACCTCACTGGTCCTCACAATGACTCCAATCGCCCAACATGCTATCACTCTTTCGTGAAAATGCTCACAACAATCCATAAGATTTTGATAATCTGGCTTATGTCACGAAGTCACACATTTTAGTATGATTTTCTGTGATATCTTTAAATGGTAATCAAACATTAAAGTTACTTATCTTCTCATAAGGATTACACACAAGATTCCGATCATTTAGCTTATGTTACAAATTCACACGTATTTTGGTATGATTTTTGCAGACGTTAAAATTACTTACCTTCCCATAAGGATTATACACAAGAAATATAATATTATATAAAGTTAATATCATGAAAAAAAAAACTCAAAATTAGTACATTTAGGACAAATTTATTTTTAAATCCCAAATTGTTACATCTATTAAAAAAATTATCATTTATTATTTATTATTAAATTTTATTATCAAATTGATAAGTTACGGAGACACATGACAGTTGATGAATAAACCGGTTTGGAGTTTTATCATTTGTTTGTCGTGGGCGTACTAATTTGTGATTTTTTGTTATATTTATTCAATTAAACGAAAATAAATGGAGAGTGAATTTATTGTAGATACGTAGGTTTTGGGTTTTTATGTAAATTTATCATAAATATATGAATTTTAAGATTTTCATTGTATTAATCTATTGCACTAACTGTTTTTTGTAACGTACATTATCGACGCTTTCGAAAATGAATTTTTTTTTTTTCTATTTGGTGTAAATGAAAATGATTTTTTTTATAGACCTGCAAATTTTTTAATTGTACTATTATGATGAAGCGACTGAACTTGCCGCACAGCCCCCGAGCCAAAGCGCCTATTTATCTTGTCCCTTCTCCTCCCCTCTGTCATCGTGCACTCCCTTCCCTCTGCTCTGCTCTGCTCTGCTCTCTGTCCCTGTGTGCGCACGTTAGCCCCGCCGCCGCCGGAGAAGTGCGCACATTAGCCCGACCGGGACGAGACAAAGCGGCCCCCCGCTTCTTGCAAAGCCGCCGCCGCCATGGATCAGCTCCGCCGCCCGCTGCTGCTGCTCGGGCTCATCTGCATTGCCCTCGCCGGCGCCTCCGCCCAGGGCCCCTCCACCGCCCCCACCACCACGCCCGCTCCCCCACGCCCACCACCCCCGCTCCCCCACGCCTACCACCCCCGCCGCCGCCCCGCCCCCCACCACCACCACCCCGCCGCCGACGAGCTCCCCCTCCCGCCGTGACGGCCCCGCCCCAGGCCACCGCCCCCTCCCCCCGCGACCCCGCCCCCGGTGTCCGCCCCGCCCCCGGCCACCCCGCCGCCTGCCACCCCGCCCCCGGTCAGCGCTCCCCCGCCGGCGACTCCCCCTCCCGCCACTCCTCCCCCCGCCACCCCTCCCCCGGCGACTCCTCCTCCCGCCACTCCTCCCCGGCGACTCCGCCTCCGGCCACCCCGCCCCCGGCCGTCCCGCCGCCCTCTCCCCTCGCGTCCCCGCCGGCCCTCGTCCCAGCACCGGCCCCGGCGACGAAGCCGACGTCCCCGGCGCAGTCGCCCTCGTTGCTGAGCCCTCCGGCGCCGCCGACGGGGGCTCCCGCGCCGACCCTGAGCCTCGGGGCTCCGAGTCCGTTGCAGAGTGATCAGGTATGCGCCGCTTACCTTACGAAGTTCAGTGCAGTTCGCGAGCTCTTCTTGTTGTTGTGCTGCGAAGCCGTCGGTAAAGAAGGCGAACGTAAGCTTATAGCCGACGGATCTTGCTTAGGTCAGGAGCCACTTAGCCAGTGGAGTTTGCCTAGAAAGACGGGAAAAAAATATTATTGTTAGATTCTTTTAGATCCATTATGAATAGTGAAACTATTCAGATTGATAGATCTCATCTGAGGGATGGGTCGACATTTTATCAAATTGAATGATCTCCAGTTGCACTTATAAAGAGGAAAAAAAAAAAAATAGAAGGGTTACTAGTCTAAATAGTTCTTCGGGTTAATACGATTAAAAATCTCATATTGATACCTTAGACTAGTTAAAATGTATATTTGTTAGTACGGGTGACAGACCCTGCAAATAGATCTGAGTTAGAGAATGACAAATCCGATGTGGAAAAGTCACTTGGGTGGACATGTGCTGGATAGAAACTTAACGAGAGTACATTAAGGTCAGAAGTATTAGTTTGAGATTTTTTTGTGAAAAAAGAAAATAGTTTAATATAATTGTGCAAGAAGATATTAATTTGAAATTTTTAATGATATTAACCCTAGCCTCCTTTTGTAATTGATGTCTGCAGTTAATACCGTGGTTCTTGGATTGGAGTAGGATTTGGGTTGGGTGTGTGTCTGGACCAAAATTTAATGGGCCTGACTAGCTTGCGGGGGTGTGCCGTGGTAGGCCTAAGGGGTTGGGCTATGGAAATGACGTAGCCAAGATTTCTAAATGTGGAATTTTGCAAAGCAAAAGAAATAGAAAATAGAGATGGAAGTCTAGGCTGAAAGTCCCTTAAAACTTGGGTTTTTCAATTGGATGAATTAGCTAATTTCTTTCTCAATGAGTTCTTTATGATCTCGTCACAGAATTAGAATTTGAAATGGTGGGGTAATTAGGTGGCAGTTGTTATCTTAATGACGGGGGACGGCATAGTGTAGTATCCACAAGATCTTTTGAAGATGATGTCGCGGCATCTCCATCTTTAGCTTGGTCTGAAAGAATGACATTCCTTTGAAATACTCGAGTTCTGTCCTCAGTTGCAAGCATTAGTTCAGGAGTGTTCATTGTTTAGAGCTGCTTGATCTTATTGCACTCCTGACTGCAAAGCCCTCTTCTTTTCACTTGCTGCAAAAAATGCTGCAAGCCCTTTATTTGTTTCTGCTATAATTCTCTCTGTTAATGATTTCACGAAGATGGGGTTTCCCGATTAGACCTCGTGGCGTTAGGTACTAGTAATTGTCGACGAATTATGACCAACCAACTACACCATTGCGTATGTTAAGTATCCAAAAATCTTGTTCAGCTGTCATGTTTTACCCGGGGATAAAAGGTAGAGCAACCACGATCTTGATTGATCCAGTTCAGTTGCTGAGGGAATCTACTTTCCATAAATTCTGGGAAGATGTTGACATGAAAAGGTTACTGGGCTAAATCAAGAACTCATCTGTCAAATCCTTCAGCGCCCCTAAACAACCTGATTAGATCTCATCGGGTTTCATTTTCTTGGGTCATTATCTTGTTATAAACGCTGAGTTTCTTATGCAGAGTGGGGCAGAGAAGATCTTGTCAGTCCAGAACATGGTGGGCAGCTTGGCTTTGGGCTGGGCTCTCATGGGGTTGCTACTCTAGAGCATTATGATATACAGCTTCATGATTTAGTTCTATTTACTCCTGTCTCCATACTATGTTATTTTACCACTATCTTTGATGGGACTACTACATGTATTTTGAGCTCTTTTTGTATTTTTTTTTCCCCACACATTTGAGTTGGATTCTTTGGGAGAGATTTTTGAGGAGGGGAGGTTCCTGTTGTTGAGGAGATCTGTTATTTGCATGTGTTTGTTAAACTAGCAAAACCCTCTCTCTCTCTCTCTCTCTCCATGTTTCAGCCTTGCGTTATAAATCGTATAGTTCAAAAGTCTCTGATGAGCTCAATTTAAGTTCGATTCTGCAACTGTAACCTATCTATATTTTCGTAGGCATAAAAAGTAATTCAAATGTCACATATTAAGAACCTAAACTCAGACCACGTACAAGATGCACAAAATATTCAACAAATCTAAATAAATTTTAAATTATATATTTTTTTACAATCTTCATAAGCATCAAAAGATCTTTGACATATAAGGGTGTGTGTAAGATGATCACAAATGGGATTCCTTGCACTTAACTGTAGAGAAAAGAACAAAAGAATTAGCACTTTTTCGGGTTCCATGCTCGAACTTTTATAAATGTTAAAACTTTTCTATATAACTACCTTTATAGCCCGCGCGATGTTCAGTCCATTAAAGAACAATAACTTTTAAATGAAAAATACGAGATCCAATTGTGTGAACTTTAGAGGACATAGGACCTTATATGACTAACCCTTTTTGCCATCCTATGTTTTTCAATATTTCTGTACTTGTTTATTTGGATTGGGCCACCACTCAACCTCTCTTGCACTCGTTCAAACGACTCCTAGCTCCAAGCAATCTACGTACCACAAACAAGCAAGTGCCCTCAAGGTGGACTTTTACGGGGGGTGTCAGAATCGAATCGGAAAATGGAATTGAAATCAAGCCAAACATAATCAACATTTTGTACATTTTTGGTTCGGTTCAAATAATTGAAAAAATAAATGTGCTTCTTTTTCTGGTTTGGATTATTTCGATTTGGTTTGGTTAATAAAGAGCCGAACCATAACCAAAATCTCAACAAAAACTGAAGCCTCAATGTAAAAGTCTCTCTTCTTAGTTCGGTTCATGCTCATTTCAAGGCACAAAGGAAAGTCAAAAACCGAATCGATCCAAACCTATCCGAATCGGGTTTTCATATTAGTTCATACTCAATTTGAGCACAATTCGATTGTGTTCAACTGCTCACACTATCGGTTTGATTCAAATTTCTTAAAATTCCGAACCGAACTGTTAACATCCCTAATGAACTTTCATGGACCTTTTGATACTCAATTCAAATGCGCTTTAGAGAATGTAATGGTAGTGTGATGGCCAGTGTGTGCAAAAAATTCTCCTACCTCAAGTGGGTTTATTGTGGAAAATTTATACTTACTTTGATAGCCGGCGACTCTCCAAATTTTGGAGAAGTTTCATCATCGGGCATTCTTTCTCCAAAATGAGGGCAAAACCGCTAGCGGAGGCACGGTTGTTTGGGTCCGGATCACTGAATTCGGACTCCCCTTTCGCCCACTTTTCCGGATACTCCATCTCATTCTTCTTCCTGAACTGAATTGGACCTTTTGTTGATGAACCGGCCTCGCTTCTGGTTCGTTGGAAAAATCAGCTGACTTCTCCCTTCTTCATTGATCTTACAAAAAATCGACTCGTTGCGATTCTGAGTTTGATCAATATATGCATATAAACATGTCAACTCATGTCAATTTGTGCCAAAAAAAAATTGTCAAGATTAGGAAATTACCCCTTTTTGGCTGCATTTGGGAATAGGCCTTGAACACCCAAAGCCCTTTTGGGCCGATATTGGGTGTTTGGGATAAATTTAACAAACTCCCTTAAGGGAAAGTTAGCATTATGTAAGCTGAAAGCCTAAGGCTAGTTTTGGGGTGCCTTGGGCTTTCAGGTCTCTTAGCATGCAAATATTGACCGTTCATCTTTTCCGTTGAAGGTGGCCGTCGAGGTTGTGTAGGGCTGCAAGGGGTCAACAACAAGCTAGAGGAAGGCTAGCAATAGTCGCAGTGACCTAGGCGACCATCGCTGGGGGGTCGCGGCGACCTCCACACCATTTGGTTCGCAATCACTTCTGTGAGGGGCCGTGTGATTTGGGTTGTTGTGACCTTGCCGGGCCATGCGACCTCAAGCAAGAGTCACGCAACCCCCCGACAAGGTCGCGTGACCCTAGGTGGCTCTCATCAAGGCCATGCAATCTCAAGTGAGGGTCCTTGTCGCGATCTACCGGTCGAGGAGAGGAAATAGGTTTAGGGGTATTACCTAAAGATCGGGCCTACGGCCCATGATTAGGCACAAGTTCTCCCAAACCCATATCTCGCGTGACATTAGAGGATTTATAATAATTTTGTAACAAGGAGTCACCACTCGCCTATACCAAGTGAGCCATGAGAGTATACCTCACTTCTTACGCAACCAGAGAATCTAGATTCGAGAACTTGAATACACTAATTAACCAATTAGTACCCTTTCGAGACCTAATCTTGTTCATTTTTTTTAAATGATTTTTTTGTCAGGCAACCTAGATTGATTTTATACCTATCCATTAGTAAGTGGGGGTAATCATACGGGTGCATAATCATTAAAATAACAATTAGTAACCAAGGTGATAACTTTAGAAAATAAAGTTATTTTATCTATTTTAGACAACAATTAATGCAATATCTATGAGAAAATATTTGGATTTCCTTTTTATTATTTCGAATTTTCCTTATTTATACAGAATAATGAGATATGGAGAAGATAATGAAAATAATGGTAAAAATCAGGAATTCAAATAAAAAATTAATGAAAGATGGATATCAAATTAGGGAATCCTTTATTTTATTCCCTAATATTATATGCAAGCGTTGGGAGATAAATATCAAATCTAAATCCTCTAATTTATTCCCTGATTTTGTGCGCAATTACTTGGAGATAAGAGTCTTGGATATAACCTATAAATAAGAGAACAATGAGAGCTAGAGAGAGTTTGGTTTTTGTTAGATTGTTTTTTATTGTTCTAAAAGTTTTTCAAATATTTTGAAGAGAAGACAAAACTAGTGACAAAATTCTTATTCTTTGATTCAAGATATTAGGTTTGATTTATATTTTTAAAATATTTATATATTTTTCTTCTACTATGTTCTAATTTTTTTTTGTCGGGGCTATGATGTAGCATAACCATGATGATGTGAATTTCATGATATTTATGATTTACAATTGATTGCATTCATATGAGTTATATATTATTGTGCATAATACTTTTGAGTGAATGGCCACTACTTGAATGATCCGATGTGCGTGTATGAGATTGAAAAGTGATAATATGCAATTGCTCATTATAATATATAATCATGAATTAAACGTGGATAAAGATATACCACGTTATTTGTGTAGCTTTTGATGATAAGATGATCCAAAAGACTCATTGTATGCCGGGAATATTAATAGTTTTTGCACTCATGTTTATTTTAATTCATATAAAGATATAATGGATTAATAAACTGAGTAGGTTTGCTATACCTAGAGATATGATAATAAATAGATTAGGAAATTCCACTATTATATGTTTGATATTGTTCTTGTACCCACGACAATCTAAAATTCATATATGGTGGTTATGGTTAAATCGAATGTTCTAACATATTTATCTGATTGATTTACTACATTTAGTTTCCAAATTTTGTTTTGTTAATTTATTCTCAATAATATTTTGATATGTTATATAAATTTTAGATTAATCTATTTTAGTATTTAAAATCATCGATCTCCGTGGGACGATACTCTTTATTATTATTATTATATTATTTTTCGTATTTAAAATTTTACAAATAAAAAATTGTTTGTAAAATTCTAAATGCAAGTGAATGTGTCAATCGAGTAATATAATTATAAGAAAGAGTATCGTCACATGGAGATCGATGATTAATAAACTACTTAATTACTAAAATAGATTAATTATAAAATTTATCTAACAGATCCAAATATAATTGAAATAAATTAAAAACAAAATTTGGAGACTAAATACAGTAAATCAATCAAATAAATATATTAGAGCATCCAATTTTACCATAACCACTAGATATGAATTTCAGATTATTGTGGGTATAAGAATAATATCAAATATGTTATAACGAAATTTCCTAATCTATTTATTATCATATCTCTAAGTATAGCAAACCTACTCAATTTATTAATCCACTATATCTCTATATGAATTAAAATAAGCATCAGTACATTAAAAATTATAAATCTTTTCGGCTTACAATAAGTCTTTTGAATCACCTTATCACCGAAAGCTACACAAATAACGTGGTATATTTCTATTCACGTTTAATTCATGGTTATATATTATAATGAGTAATTGCATATTATCACTTCTCAGTCTCAAACATGCACATTAGATCATTCAAGTGGTAGCCAGTCACTTAAAAGCATTATGCACAATAATATATAAATCACATGAATGAAATCAGTTATAAAACATAAAAATCATGAAATTCACATTTATCATGATTATGCTACATTGTAGCCCTAACGAAAGAAAATTATAACATAGCATATGGAGAAATAAAAATATAAACCCAACATCTTGAATCAAAGAACAAGAATTCTGTTACTACTTTGGTATTCTCTTCAAAATACTTGAAAAACTCGCGGAATAATGAAAAATGATCTAACAAAAACCTAATTTCTCTCTCTCCCTCAATGTTCTCATATTCATAGGATATATCCAAGATCCTTACCTCCAATAAATTGCGCACAAAATCATGGAGTAAATCAGAGGATTTTGATTTGATACCTATCTCGCAACACTTGCAGATAACATTATGGAATAAAATAAAAGATTCCCTAATTTGATATCCATCTTCCATTGCTTTTTTTATTTATGTGAATTCCTGATTTTTGTCATTATTTTCCTATCTTCTCTATATCTCATTATTCTACATAAATAAGGAAAATTCAAATAATAATAAAAAAATCCAAATATTTTCTCATATATATTGCATTATTTGTTGCCTAATAAGTAAAATAACTCTATTTCTATAGAGATATCAAACCAAGCGATTAAATAAATTGCATGCAAGAGAAAAAATTTAACATCAAAGAAAAGATAAATACTAATCCTAACTAGATTAAAGGGAAGCCAAAATCAACATACCAAAATTGCACAATCAAGGATAGTTGTCTTTAAGGACAACTAAAACCTCTTGAGTAGGAATCTAAATTGAAAGACTTCCATTTTTTTAGAAGAAAATGAACTAAGAGATTAATTTTAACATTTTTGAAGGTTTTTTTAATTAATTTTAAAAAAATTGATTGATTTTTTTGGAAAAAAATTGAATTTTTGAATTTTCCAAAACCTTTTGATTTTTGATTTTTTTTTTTGGTGTCTTTCTAATTACTACTCAAATTTTTAGACTTTTCTGAATTTTGGAATTTTTTGAGAAATTTTGAATTTTCCTTACTTTTCTTGTTTTAATTAATTTTTTAAAATTTTTTTTACTATTTTTGAAAAATTTTATTTTTTGAAAATTTTTTAATATATTTAATATTATTTTATTCGGAAAAAGGGTTCGGACCGGGTAGGGCCGATCCAACCCGCTGATCCGATCCGAGCCCGGGTGGATTAAAAAAGGAAAACTATTTTTTAAAAATTTGTTTAATTAATTTTTAAATGATCTTTGTAATCCCTTTTTTTGTCTTTTCCTCACTTCGTCCTTTTTCCCTGCACACTCTGCTCGTTGATCCTTCCCAAAGCCAACTTTTGAATGTTATAGTTTTCTATTTTTTATTTTTTTTTGTTTTGCTTTTTTGCTTTTTTTTATTCTTTATTCTTAATTTTTTTTTCTTTACTTAGTCCCTTCCCCCTTGCACGCCTTCAACCCTCCCGAAGGCTGTCTTGTCTTCTCCTTCCTCGCGACACTCTTCACCGAAATTTATTTCTCTACCAAAACTCATTCGAACAATAACAACAACCGAAGCACCCAGCATCCCTTCCAACACCAAATCACCCCGACCGGCGCAAATCACCGCCGGCCATCTAACTCCGGCGGCGGCTGAACCAATTTCGGATGCGGACATCACCCGGCTTAAACATACATGATTACTCCGCGAGAATCGCATGAAATTATAACGAAAACATGAAAAACGGGCACGTTCCCGCATATATATGACCAAGCGCAAATCAGAACGAGTTTGAACTCAGGCTGTTTCTCGGTTCTCTTCGAGACATTTTGTCAAACATATGAGGTGCATCAGCTAGAAGGAGGAGCTAGGCTCGCTTGGGGCATAGATTTGAGCAAACATCAACTCACGACATGCACGAGCGACACTCAAAATCCGCTAAGGGACATATTAATCACACTCGAACAGATATGAACACAGCAAGCATCTTCAGCCACGACATACTCACGGGGTCAAATCTCTTTCAGGCATTTCAACAACCGGTTAGCATACACAACAGAAACGAAGGATCTTCGGACTGGTATGGACTCGAACACAAGCCTAAATGTCTATCAACATGCACTAGGACATCTACGAGCTTTCATGGAGGACCGGTGAGGCCGGAGCTCCAGCCCGAGACCTCGAAAAAGAAGCTCATGGCTTAGGGAAGCCTACCTGGTTCGGGTGGCGAGCAACGGGCGTACTTCATGCGACGGCGAAACGCTCTCTCAGTCTCACTCTCTCCCTTTGGCTCGCCCTCTACTCTCTCAAGCTCTCTCCAACTCTATGTTCTTCGTTTGAACCCAAGAACCAGCCGAGAAACCCCACGCTTCACTTGCTCCTCTCTCGCTTTTTAAGCATCGACGCGCATAGCCTTCTGCCAAGCCAGCTGTTGCTACCGGTCTGCCTCCCGACCACCAACTCCGGTGCGAGGCTCATGCCTGTGCCTGCCCCTTCTACCTCTGTCCTTCCTCTTGCTCACGTACGCCCGCCTCCTTTCTGCAGAATGCGTAAAGGACAAAAGAGAGAGGAAAAGAAGGCCGGGCTCATCTTGGGCAAAATAAAAGAAAGGTGGACCGGCCCAGGCGAAGAGGAAGAAAAGGGAAAGAGAGAGAGAGGCCGGGCTGACCTGCCCCCGGCCCGGTTTCATCTTTCCCATTTTCCTTTCCTTTCCTTTTTTTTTTTTTGTAATTAATTTCTTTTGATAATTTTTTAATCTTTCTCTTTTTGATGAAAATTTTTTTGCAAGAAATTAACAAAAGATCATTCAATGTGTAGTGCAATAATGAAAACACAATACCTTTTAATGGTTTTTTTTTTTACCTTTTTTATAGCGACTAATTCCCAATTTTGTATGTGATTTAAGTTTTAAATAAAATAGTAAAATTTATGTGTCAACAGTCATGAAACCCCTCAACAAGGTAGCGTGACCCTAGGTGGCCCTCACTGACCCTTGTCGGTGATCGCTCGACCCTAGGTGGCCCTTACTAGCGGTCTCCAAGAGCCACCTGAGATCTAGCAACCTCAAAAGATGGCTGTTGCCGACGATTTGGATGGCCAATAGCCATTGTCCTTTACCAACAAACTATTTCTTTTTTCTTCTTTTTTTAATAATAAAGGTCTTTTGTAAATATAAATCCTCTAAGCACTATTTTGCTCAAAGGTACTTTGCAATAGACTTTTAGATTATAATTTACCAAACGCAATTTACCTTTTGAGAAACCCATTTAACTTAAAACTCTTTGCATTTCTCTAAATAATTTTCCTAAAAGTCCAACCAATCGTACCTTTAATCTACCTAGTAACTAGTTAGACTCAGCCCATTATGGATAGTTGTGATTTGACATAAAGATGCATGACATCCTGCGGATCGTACAATAGCCTAGATTGTTCGGTTTTGTTTTGAAAAACCTCCCATAAAACGCATGAAATCTTATTTAAACACAAATTTTTGTTGTTCAAAAAATTTAAACTCGGGTTCCTTCCAGAGATTTTATTCACGTTTGAAGGCATCCCGGCTTTAGAGAGAAAAAACGAAAGTGGTTGAAAAGTTATAGGACGTGGAAAATCAAAGTATCAGATAGAGATTAATGCAAATGTAGGATTGAAACCATAAATATTCTTGTAATGTTTGTAGACTCTTAAACGAGACCACTAGACGGAACACAAAAGTCATATTTACAAGACGCATCACAAACGGAACGCTACTCAAACCGGAAACTGAAGAAGGATCCAAAAGACATCGAAAACGAAAGAGATTTCATGAAAACTAAAGACCAAAGAAGATTTGGAGTTATGACATAGATCGAGCATCTCTTCTTCGTTCAATCTTCGTACTTGTACCCCGATTCACAGCGACAAACAGCTAATTCTTCAGTCCATATTGAAGTTATGTTATTCAGAACAACATGAATGACCAAGGATATTTTGCTTGCAGGCAAGAATTCTAGACAGAACATGAGTAGTGCTTGGAACTTAAGACATAGAATTTTTATTTTATTTTTTTGATTTATTCCACGATGCAATAGACTTTCATTCCGCATTTATTTACATTTATAAAGTAAATTTATAGATTACTTTTTGCATCCATCACCGTGTTCATCAGCAAACAATTACTTGGACAAGAGCCGTGGAGCTCCCCTTACCGTCGACTACTTGGATCGCGTGATTCAAGCAGTATATAAGTTTTTGAGAGGTAAAATTGCACCCATGTTTTGTACGTCCGAAGTGACGTTTAATTCTGTCTTAAAAATTATAAAATTGATATAATCCAGTCCTTTTAAAGATCGCTCATGCAATTTTACTAACGTGACACATCGGGAATTCAACACGGCTAACCTTAATACTTTTTGCATATGCAACATTGCCGTGACCCTGATGAGGTGTCATGTCGTAAAAAAAGTGAAAATTTTAAAAGAAAATATAAAACAATACCCCCAATACAATGCCCCTCCCTCCTTCTTTTTCTTTGGCGAAAGAAATTTCATTCATTACCTAAATGCTACATGATAGAATTCATAGGAAATCTAAAAAATCACCATAACAAGAATAGCCCGTAAAGCTCCAAAAAAAATAAAAAAAAAATAAAGCAAGATACATCATCAAAGCATGATTGGCAGAGATAATCACACACTTGTTCTTCGAAAATAGATTAGTGACTAAATTCAAGCAAAATGATCCATAGCCAATATCACCGAATCACATATCATCAATAGTGATGGGCACATGTTGAGACCTCCATATGTGATTATGGTTTTGCCTTTCGGTGGTGGGTACCTAGATTCAGTGTCCCCAATACCATCACCATTGGGAAACAACAAAAACACGTTGAACAAGCTTGACTTTGACACCTATGAGAGTCTTTTAATAGGTCGCCAAAGTTTTTAACAAAGATGCATCGAACAAGCGTAGATTTGACAGTAAGGTTGCTATGAATACCATTAAAATTAGAGGCAAAACATTTATTCATTAAAACTTCTAGATCTGGAATTAGACTAGAGAGCAAAACTTATGAATCTAAACTAGATTAGGAGAATAAGGAAAGAAATAAGACGGAAATAAAAAGGAAACCAACTAGGGAGGGGAGGGAGAGATTAGGTCAAATCCCTTCCCTTTAAGAGTTGAAAAGATGAAAAAAGACTGAAACTCAAAGAGTCTCCCCTTCTTAGGTTGGTGCTGGGGCCACTTTACCTTCTCCATTGCCGGCCCTTGATTTCTGCCCATTGTCATTGGAGGGTCTGCTTAGCGAGTTTGCACCCATTCTTCGATATGGACCTTATTTATGAATATTTTCGAGACACTTGTTTTAATAGGTAAATCTTGAGAAAATTCTTGAAATTATACAAAGTCAAGGTTTTCCATTTGTATTAATTGATATGGATGTCGACATGCATAATTGATGCGTTATTAATGTCTGGAGAACATAGCTTCTCTTGTTTAAGAAGCTTCATTTTTTAATCTTATGAATTAAGAATTCATTTGATTTGGTGAGAAAAGGAATAGCAGCCCCAAATTGGAAAGAGTGGAGCTTCAAGAATCGGCTCAGTGTTCCAAATCGATGATATCAAGCAAATTTGTGAGCTTGCTTTGACGGGAAAATCGAGGGTTGAAAAATTCTATCTCGAAATAGAAGTTCACTTCGTGCATCTTTTTTGTCTTATGAAAAGTAGAGAACTATTGTTGCGCGACTATAAGGTCAACCTTTTTTTGGGAAATTCGAGAAAACATTCAATTAAAAAAAAACTCAGAGGACATTTGACGCATTAAATATGGCAACATTTCTTTTTCTTTTTTAATATGGTTGCTTAGCAAATGCTCGCTCATCAACAGAATCCCACTTCGATTTTTGATGCACCGATTGCAAATAATGAGAAAATCGATGTATCAGAAACGACGAAGATCTGAGGAGAAATTGAAAGTGAATAAAACCGAAGAAACTCAGTTATGCGGTCCAATTGCTGTTCTAATGTCCTGTCCTGAGAAGTAAATTGATATAATTTACAACGTACTTAACGGTACGTGCAGATCCAGCTGGATGGACCGGACCCATGCGGTGCTCAGTGGCCGGTTTACCATCGTCCAAACGCAACCTGGAATGAAAACGACAGCAGAAGAACAATCGGTCCCCGAGGCAGTTAAAAGCCGTTGAGCAGTAAAAAAGTAGTTGGAGTGAACGATTCTCGAAGTTCGTTCTTGGCCCGTCACTGCAATTGCTTTTCATCGAAATATGAACCGTTCCAAGAGACCGTACAAGTAAACATTCCCAATCCACGCGTGGAAATTAGGCGGTCTCCGATGAAAATTGGCCCATTGGCCGCAACAGATGAGATCTAAGGTAAAATTGACAAAGTTTGAAAAATTTATAATTTAATTTATATATGTATGATAGATTTAAAACTAATTGAATAATTATCCTTGAGTTTTGTTGGGTTGGAATTACATGTTGAAAATAATTATGGATTTCATTTGATAATTTTGTTAATTATATGTATCTCTCAAAATTGCTTGCATATCTCAATTTAATTGTATATATCTTGATTGATATACGTTACCTTTTATAGTCATTTTGATAGACTGATGCATTATTCTTTATATACAAGTTCGACATTTCTCTCCTCCACTTTTTATTATGGAGTGCATTGGGTGTGAATTCTCTCTTTTGCTTTATTGTGGGGTGCATTGGGTGCACTTCACATCCGATGTACCCATGCATCCATCCTCACCAATTAACAGTGTTCCCTCCATGCGCATAAGTCTCAAAGTACTTAGTCAAGTCCATTCCACCATGTCTATGCCATGTATACAACAAAATTATTTGAAAAAATCACTTCAAATTTCCAACAGACCAAATCAGTAAATTGGCAAGGTGATTGTTGGATTGATTGCATTGATTCTACAATGTTCCGGATTTAGTCGTACTTTTAAAATATTTTGGATTTTGATTGCTTGCACATAGCACCAAATGTTTTGTACTAATGATACGATTTTGTTGTTCTAAAACCATAGGAGATAACTTCTTGAAATGGTCAAATTGACTACCTAATCAATGTCTCCCAGAATTTCCAACCAAAAAAAAAATCCTAGATTCCATTAAAAAAAAGAAAAAAAGAAAAGGATTAGCCCTAAAAATCTAGTCAACTTTTCAGATTTTATGGGCGTGTATGATAAAATTTCTACTTCTCATTTCTGCGTTTTCTCGTTCTCTAAAAAAAAGGTTTGGAACAAAAATCTGTTTAGTAACACAATTTGCTTTTTCTATTTAGAACGATTTTTATTTCGAAATAGATTTGAAAAATAAATCGAAGCTAAAATTTTTAACTTCTCAATTTCTAAAATATAAATTGATAAATCAATTTATGGCCGAAATCAATTTTTTTTTTTTTCAGAAATTTTGTCATGCGCACCTATGAGACTATGATGCTTTGACGGGAGAAAAAGTAAAAATTGAAAAAGAGAGAAAAGATTGGTGCAAAAAAAAAAAAGTGGGTTCTTTTTTGGTTTGTAGAAAAAAAAAAAAGAAGGTGAATTCCACCAAGTCAAACTTCGACACAAATTTCCACAAATTGGTTTCAAAAACTACCCCGTTGTTGAGATAAGTTGATTTTATGAAAAATAAATAATTAAAAAATATATATTTTAAAAATGATTGTTTGAAATAATTATTAATGAAAAATATTGATGAAGGTATGTTTCATTCTTAATTTTTAGAGACTGTATATACGATCATTTTAGAAAAATATCTTCCGAATCATTTATTTTCCATAAATTAAATGGAGCCAATGCATATTACAAATCCCAATCAAAAATTTTCAACCAATTGATAAAAACCTAAAGCATATTTTATTTCTTAACAAAATTAATGGCCTTATTCATGAGGCTACCAAAGAAATATAGAAAATAATATTATAAGTATCATAACTTTTCAATTGATCATTCGGGCACCATAAATTTTTTTAAAAATGTTCACTATAAATACTGAAAATTCAACATGGCAGGACACTTGTGATGGACAAGTTAGACATTATGATACTTAAAAGATTTTAAAAAGAAAAGATATGAATTTTGAGTGAGCATTGTACATGAATTTTGCCTCTTGAGTTGTTTTTATTCTTAAGTGATGAACTTAGTTAGACGTACATCAAATGATATATATTTTTATTTTATTTTCATAACTTACTAATATCAAATTTGAGATATTGCAAGGAATTGGATGCGGTTCCATTCGAGCGTTTTGACATTAGACAAGACGCTTGAGATGATTGCCTTAAACGCGTTTGTTCAGCTGCAATTTCATGTATTTTAAAGATGACAACGAAAATGTATCTTTTCATTTTGATTTGGCCCATAATCTTTGACTTTGCATGTGTTGGAGATTTGAACATGGAGTCAGCTTTAAGAATCTGACAGACACTGTCGTCTCAGGAAAGGCGAGGGAAGATTAGTTCTCTGATTAGTTTCAATAATCAATCTTATCCTGCCCGATAATCAAATCTCAAGCCTTGACTGTAACATCGTACTCGTTACGTCTCTACCAAGCGTTTAACTTAAGAAGAAAACACGAGGAGGCGGAAAAAAGCACATCACAAGTATCATACCTTACAACTGGCACTTAGTGTCATAATTCTTTTCAATTATTTGATGCCATAACATATGTATGTCACTTATTTAAGTGTAACTTACCATGTCGGATCTTGGATAATTAGATGAACATTTTAAAAATGTTATGACACTCAAGTGATCAATTAAAAGTTATGACATTCGGTGAGTATTTTTTAAAAGTTACAGCACTTAAATAAGCGCCGTACAAAAATTATGATACTTGTAGTGTCCTTATTCCTAATGACGCTTAGGATAAGCATACGTAAAAGGTTTTTGTGGGACTTGTTAAAATTATGACTCGAGTTTTCGCTAGAAAAGAGGAAATATAAAATAAAATAAATTGAAGGAAAATTTCTTCTTTCGGAAGCTTTGCTGAATCAAAAGGCGTGGAGATAAAGTCCCTGTACGAAGAGGTCTCTCTCTCTTTTGCGTGAGGAACAAGTCCACGCGTGAAGCTCTTCGCCGAAATCTTTTATGGATAAAGCCTTCTGCTTCGCCGAATCAAAAGAGGAAAGTGTGGGGCCCAAGGTCAAACCTTTGACCTTGGGCACACACTCACACCCACGCATATAAAAGGGAAAGGTTTTATGTTCGTGCGTTGGCCTGCCAAAAGAAAACCTACGAAGCCGCCGAAGTGATATTGCCGCCGAAGCCATACGTACGTGAGAAGCTGCGCACGTCCACACCGCTTGAAGAAGATCCCAAGATCTTGAAGCCTTGCGAAGCCGTACGTAGAGAGTTTTGTAGCGCGGTAATTTGTGCCGTGAGTTTATTCCCAATTGAGTTGTTATTTATACACTTAGGGTTTGGGGTTAAATCTAGGTGCGGGAAACACTTGAGCGATTGAGCGATTGTAAACTCTGATTCTTCGATTTTAGTGGATTATTTGCTGCTGGCTCTCCCCGTGGACGTAGGTACCGATACTCGGACCGAACCACGTAAATTTCTGGTGTCCTGATTTTCTCGTTTAATTCTCGGCGATTTCACGTTGACGTAAATTGCAAGATCCTATCGTTCCGCGTATTATATCCCAACAATTGGTATCAGAGCTTGGGGTTGGATTTCTTGATTCTGATTTGGGGCTTTTGCTTGTCTGATTATTATCTGGAAATTCTGTTATTGCAATTATGTCTGAGAGGAAATCTGAGATTGAGAAGTTTGATGGAAGAAATAACTTTGTGTTATGGAGCATCAAGATGCGGGCGTTATTGACAACACAAGGTTTGGCCAAGGCACTGGATGGTGAGGATGAGTTGCCAATTATAATGAAAGCCTCAGAGAAGGTAGAGCTTATGCAAAAAGCAAAGAGCATAATCCTGTTAAATTTGTCGGATGAAGTCTTACTAGAGGTTATTGAGGAGAAGGATGCCGTGTCATTATGGGCAAAACTTCAAACACTCTATGTGAAGACAGGTTTGAACAATCGCTTGTATATGCTAAAGAAGATGTTTCAATTTAGATATACTGAAGGTACGTCTATCAGAACCCACCTAGATGAATTTAATAAACTCATGTTGGATCTGAAAAACGTCGGTAAAATACTTGATGATGAAGAACAGGGCATGATGTTGTTAGCCTCCTTACCAGAGTCATGGGAGCATTTTACTGATTCGCTGTTGCAGGGGCGTCCTCAGAGGGTAAAGTCTGCCTTATTCTCTAAGGAGTGGCAAAGAAAGTTGCGAGATGACGGTCTGGCGAAAGGGGCAGCGTAAGCACTGACGATTTGGGGTAGAGAACAACATCGAGAGCCTAGCAGCAACAAAGGTAAAAGCAGATCAAAATCACGCAATAGAAAGTCCAAAGGACGCGTGAAGTGCTTTGAATGTCACAAGGATGGGCACATCCGGAGAGATTGTCCAAAGCGGAGAAATAAAGTTGATAAGCAGAATGCTACAAGTAATGTGGCAAACGTTGCTGAGGGGAGCAATAAGGATGCAGAAGCTATCTTATGTGTGACTGCTACTTCGTCAGGAGACGAATGGGTGCTAGATTCGGGGTGTTCTTATCACATGACGCCTCATAAGAACTGGTTTACTACTTACCAAGCTGCAGATGGTGGTAGGGTTCTTTTGGGGAATAATGCAGTCTGTAAGGCTGTGGGGATAGGGACAATCCGGATCCGGATGCACGATGGGGTGGTTCGCACATTGACAGATGTGAGGCATGTACCGGAGCTCAAGAAGAACCTTATTTCTCTGGGGACACTCGATGAGATCGGGTGTAGGTACACCGCTGAAGGTGGAGTACTGAAGGTCTCTCGAGGTGCTATGACAGTGATGAAAGGGAAGAAAGTGAATACTCTCTATCATCTACTGGGAGAGACCGTGACTGGAAGTGCTGCTGTTTCATCAGGTGAGTCAGACTCTAACTTGACTCAATTATGGCATATGCGTTTGGGGCACATGAGTGAGGCAGGTATGACGATGCTGAGTGAAAGGGGGTTGTTGAGTGGTCAGAAAACAGGAAAGCTGGACTTATGTGAGCACTGCATCTTTGGGAAGCAGCACAGAGTTAAGTTTACAACAGCTATTCATTCGACCAAACGACCTGTTGAATATATTCATTCAGACGTCTGGGGCCCGTCTTCAGTTCCTTCGAAAGGAGGTGCTCGATATATGCTGACTTTTATCGACGATTATTCGAGGAAGGTATGGGTATACTTTCTGAAGCACAAATTTGAAGTGTTTGATCGGTTCAAGAAATTTAAGGCATTGATTGAGAAGCAGTCAGATAAGCAAATCAAGTGCCTAAGAACCGATAATGGCATGGAATTCTGTGGTAAAGATTTTACCGAGTTCTGCGAGAAAGAAGGTATTGTAAGACACCGCACGGATGCACAGGACACCACAGCGAATGGCGTCGCGAACGGAAGAACGAGAATCTTGCTTGAGCGAGCTCGATGCATGCTTTCGCATGCGGGACTTGGCAAGGAATTTTGGGCTGAAGCGGTGAACATGTCATGTTACCCGGTAAATCGATCTCCATCGTCTCGCTATCGAGTGGAAGACTCCTGAGGAAGTATGGTCGGGGAAACCTGTTGATTATTCCGGATTACGAATATTCGGATGTCCTGCGTATGCTCATGCGAGTGATGGTAAGCTTGAGCCGAGGGCAAAGAAGTGCATATTTCTGGGTTATGCACAAGGGGTGAAAGGCTACCGGCTGTGGTGCATTGATCCCAGATCACCCGGTTTTCTAATCAGCAGAGATGTGATCTTCGACGAGACTGCAATGCTTCAACAGAGGAGTTCTGAGATAAAACCAGCAGAGAAGACAGATCATGGTGTCATAAGTGAGGTGAAGCCTCAGGTGGAGACTCCGGAGACCTTGAAGGTAACAGAAGTTGAGACTGTAGATGAAGCCGCAATTCCTGAAGTCGGTGATAGTGAACAACCAGCAAAGCCGCAGCAGACTATAGCCGCAGATAGAGAGAGAAGGCAAATTAAACCACCGGTACGTTATGGTTATACAGATATTGCTTATGCATTAACTGTAGGTGATGAGGTGGAGACAGATGAGCCTTCGTCTTACTCTGAGGCGATGGCTAGTTCGAAGTCATCGCAGTGGCTAGGGGCTATGAGTGAAGAGATGGAATCTTTCCATCGAAATCAGACATAGGAGTCGGTCAAAGTACCCAAGAGCCAAAAGATTGTTGGAAGTAAATGGGTCTTCAAACAGAAAGATGGCATTCCTAGTGTTGAGGCAGCGAGGTATAAGGCGAGACTTGTGGCGAAAGGATATACACAGCGTGAGGGCATTGACTATAATGAGGTGTTCTCTCCGTGGTAAGACATACTTCTATTCGTGTTTTACTTGCCTTAGTTGCTTCAGATCTCGAGTTAGAGCAATTAGATGTAAAAACTGCGTTTCTTCACGGTGAGTTGGAGGAGCAGATTTACATGAGGCAACCGAGGGATTTGCTATTCCGGGTAAGGAAGATCATGTTTGCTTGTTAAAGAAATCTTTGTATGGGCTGAAACAATCTCCTAGGCAAGCAGTGGTATAAACGTTTTGATGCTTTCATGGCTAGTCAAGACTATTCAAAAAGTCGATGGACAACTGCGTTTACTTTAGGAGATTGGAGAATGGTTCTTTGATTTATCTGCTACTCTTATATGTTGATGATATGCTTTAGCAGCTAAGGATATGTCTCGATATTGATGTGCTTGAAGAGGCGTTAAATGCTGAATTTGAGATGAAAGATTTAGGTGCTTTGCAAAGAAAATTTTGGGTATGGAGATTTTGCGTGACAGAACTGCGGGGGAGTTTTACATCTGTCTCAAAAGAAATACATTGAGAAGATTGTGGCGCGTTTTAACATGCAAATCGGCGAAATCAGAAGTACACCTTTAGCGAAGCACTTTAAACTTTCAGAAAAATTATCACCGCAGACTGAGGAGGAGGAGGAGCATATGTCCCGTGTTCCTTATTCTAGTGCCGTGGGTAGTATTATGTATGCTATGGTGTGCACTAGGCCTGATATTTCACAAGCCGTGAGCGTGGTTAGTCGCTATATGAAGCGTCCCGGTAAAGCTCATTGGGAAGCCGTGAAGTGGATCCTCGATATTTGAAGGGGACAACAGACGTGGGTATAGTATACCGGAGGGACAACAATGGCAGTGAGACCACTGGTTATGTGGATTCGGATCACGCCGGTGACTTGGATGATTGCGGATCTTTAGCGGTGGTACGTGTTTACGCTAGCGGTGGTTCGCTTAGTTGGAAGGCATCCTTACAGATCACATTGCCTTGTCTTCGACTGAGGCAGAGTACATGGCACTAACCTTTGTAGCGAAGGAGGCGATATGGCTACAAAGTTTGCTCTTGGACTTTGGGTTAGAACAGAAAAGTGTGGATATACACTGTGATAACCAAGGTGCGATATATTTGGCGTATAATCCAGTTTATCACGAGCGAACGAAGCATATCAACATCAGGTACCACTTCATCCGAGATGTCTTAGCTAAGGGTATTGTTATTGTTAAAAAGATTACTACAAAGAGATAACCCGGCAGACATGATGACTAAGTCTCTGTTCTCGTGGACGAAGCTCAAGCTCGCTTGAGCTCTATTGGCGTCTGTGGAGAGTGAGCGCCCGTCGGGGCGTTGGGAGAGCAGCATGGATGATGAGCACTATAACTTGGTCTCAAACATCGAGCCAAGGTGGAGAATTGTTAAAATTATGACTCGAGTTTTCGCTAGAAAAGAGGAAATATAAAATAAAATAAATTGAAGGAAAATTTCTTCTTTCGGAAGCTTTGCTGAATCAAAAGGCGTGGAGATAAAGTCCCTGTACGAAGAGGTCTCTCTCTCTTTTGCGTGAGGAACAAGTCCACGCGTGAAGCTCTTCGCCGAAATCTTTTATGGATAAAGCCTTCTGCTTCGCCGAATCAAAAGAGGAAAGTGTGGGGCCCAAGGTCAAACCTTTGACCTTGGGCACACACTCACACCCACGCATATAAAAGGGAAAGGTTTTATGTTCGTGCGTTGGCCTGCCAAAAGAAAACCTACGAAGCCGCCGAAGTGATATTGCCGCCGAAGCCATACGTACGTGAGAAGCTGCGCACGTCCACACCGCTTGAAGAAGATCCCAAGATCTTGAAGCCTTGCGAAGCCGTACGTAGAGAGTTTCGTCACGCGGTAATTTGTGCCGTGAGTTTATTCCCAATTGAGTTGTTATTTATACACTTAGGGTTTGGGGTTAAATCTAGGCGGAAACACTTGAGCGATTGAGCGATTGTAAACTCGATTCTTCGATTTTAGTGGATTATTTGCTGCGGCTCTCCCCGGGACGTAGGTACCGATACTCGGACCGAACCACGTAAATTTCTGGTGTCCTGATTTTCTCGTTTAATTCTCTGGCGATTTCACGTTGACGTAAATTGCAAGATCCTATCGTTTCCGCGTATTATATCCCAACAGGACTAATCTTCACACACTTTTGGCAACCAAAAAGCCTACTACCGCCTCAACCTCTCTTGGGTCCGCCATTGCTGGACAGCTTTGCTTCACAAGAGTTGGCCCTTTTTGAAAAACTCACATTTTTTCCTTCACACTATCCACCCTTGGAGTTTAACTCGTGCGGATATAGCAAATTTGGGGGAAATCAAGAAGCCACTTCATTAAGCTCAGTTTTAGGGTCGAAATATGAGAGGACGATAAGTTCAATCATCGAAACATAAATTTCATTTTCTCTATTAATTAAAATTATGCCATGAAGAACTCGTATTTATCGAACAATTCTGTATCATTTCGTTTGCTCTATTTGAAGGACTCTTAATTCTTTACCCCTATCACAATCTTAAGTGAACGTGTTTGTTGGGGAAGATTGGCTAAAGAAATTTGGGAGTAATAAAATCACATTCCAGATCTGGTCTTCCAGAAAATAATTACATAGTAAAGTCAACTTTTGCATCTGACATTGTCGTCTTGAGAAGCTGTCTTTTGAGTACTCTAATTTCACCGAGCGCCGCGCATACAGATATGTATATATTGTCGTGAATTTTACTTGCCCCAGATCAATCTTGAGTGCGAACGTGTTGGTTGGGGGAAGATTGGTCAAGATATTTCTAAGTACTAAAATCACATCCCAAAAGTCAACTTAAGAATCTAACATTCCCATCCAAGGAAAGGAGGGGGAAGATGCAGTGCCTTAATTATAATAATCTGGCGTAGGTAGCACGAGAGCATGGGGGAATATACAAATGCTGAGAAGTACATGCCAGTTTACAAGAATCAATGTTGTTATTGTTATCCTTATCGTTATTATTGTTGTCATGTGATCATAACATTGATTCTTGTGAGTTTCAATAGTTCTCATTGGACCCGACAGGCGTGCCGTTTACCAATACAGAGGAGACCAGCTTTCAACTTGCAATTCATCTGTTTGACTTTTAGCTGGTTAAGATTCAGCAATAGCAGAGTGGCGAACGTGATTATGGCCAATCACAGACTTGAGTGTGCACCACTCTTAGTTTAACATGGGAACCGAACTGAACCAGCCGTTTTTGAGTAATTCTTGTGGGAATCGGTCTAATTTCTTGTTCCTTCTTAGGAACCGGACCGAATTGGTGAAACTGACTTAGAGTATATTAGTTTTTATTTAGCAACTGTCAAAAAATACATATTATTTGCATGAGTAATCTATTTTTTTACTAGTAACTTCTCTGTGATTAGTAATTTTGTTGCACATTAAAGTAACTTTCAATATATTGAAGAACTTCTTAAAAAGAAAATCAAAAAAAAATAACACCGCCTATTTTTAAGACTAGTAACTAGACTGGGAGCAGTTGATCCGATTCTAGAGTGAACAAGGTCGATTTGAGATTCCATAGACTCATAATCATTTTTGTTCAGTAAGGTTTCTAATTCAAGAATGAGTTGATTCCTATCCTGAATCGATTACCCTGAATACCTCAACTATTTTTAAAATTTATATGCAATTTTCTTTCCTTAGAAAAAAAAAAATGAATTTGAAGAGGATGCGCCATGAGTCAGATTTTCTAATTCAGGGAAATTTTCCCAAGACACCAAATTTTTTTTTTTTGGAAGCCAAACAAGACTAGGAAGGGTAACAATTGTTTGGTAAGAAATGGGAGAGCTTGTGGCCTTATAGGCCTGGTAGAATCAATGTTCTATCTCTATTATTTCAACTCAATAAATGTTTTTCCGCATATTGAAAACGGACTTATGTGAGAATAGTTATATTTGTAAGCATTTTATTAGACACCCGTTAAGCAACTAATTAAATTTTTTTACGGTTTCAATGCATTGGCTATCTTGTGTTATATGAGACCACTATTTTGAAAAGTAAATTATTCCCCGCTCAATACTCCATAAATGCTCGAGGGCACCCCTAATAAGGCCTTACAAGTTCTTCATTTGGGAATAAATTGATTGTAATTGGAGAACATTATAATCTTAATTCAAGAATGTGTAAGATGGCCAAGAATTCTCAATATATCCAATACCATCATTACCAAACAAATATTGATGTGGTAAACGCAACCAATCAAAATATAAGAAAGGCGTAAAAGGTTGATGGGCTATTAAAGAAATTCAACGTGGGTAGGTTTGATGTGATTGCGAAACTATGATCCATTGGTGCTATCAAACTTCTATGCTCGGTAGGCTCAATAAATATGAAAAGGATCGTGCACAAGAGTCAAATTGCCTGAGTGATAGGCAGTGTAGTGGCCAATGCTGGCAAAATCTACACTGGCCTAGCTCTATAAACACAAGCTGCTAAGATTTGGTGAGACATGAATTCTCTCTAGGCCACATCGTCAATTGGGTAGGTTCCTACAATTACTGACTCCTCGTACTAACCAGTCACATCCCCCCATCAAGAAATAATGAAGACCAATGCGGAACGACATTGGATGATGTGGGAGACATGGTCCGAAGTCTCTTCACCTCCACCTCTAAAGAAGCAGCAACAACGAGCGTGAGCCCTCATCGATGGGGGAACTTGACCACTCAGGGAAGGGCAATCGTCTTGATTGAACACGGATGAATTGCTCATAAATGTGCAGGATCAAGCACCCATGCGGCTAAAAATAATGGCGAAAAGTCCTTGGTCCAGCCAGGAGATGGATGTAACATCATGGACCATGCATGGCAATGGTAAAATACACAAGTTGTTGCCGACAACAAACGAAACGGAATCGAATGAAGAGCAGCTCTAATTAATAGAGGGTTTTTATAATGCATGCGGTCTTTGAACTTTTCTCCTACACAAAGCCAACCTACTTTCGTCATCATTGATTGGGTATTAATAGTTTGAAAAAATCGACCAACTATCCAGATTAATTAAGTTGGGTTGACAAGAGGAGTGATCGGACCGTGCATCAAATTTTTCCATTAAAAAATTGAGTAAACAAAACTAAGCACGATCCAAGAGTGTTGTGTATTATTAGTAGTCATATATGTGAGTATAACCTTTTAATTTTCGAGGTTCGATATCTCATAAGAGCAATCAATTAAAGCAAACAAGCAGTTTTTGTTCCAATTGGAACTTTCTGGTTCTTCTAGCACCAGAATTCTCAATATGACCAAGATTAGATTTCATGGAGTTGGCTCAATGACTATTTGGTGGCCTTATCATTTTGGAAACAGAATGCAGACGTGAGAAAACAAGTTTAATCATTCGAATCTAGGCTTCATTCAAAATCCCACCAGAATAAGAAAACCCCCCTTCAAATTACAAAGAGAGCTTTTGCAGTTGAATCATCTGACAACGTTCATAAAGAAGAAGATGGAGGAAGAAGTTAACATCAAGATAATCTCACCAGGGAGAGCAGTTTGCTTACAATCACTGCTGCCTTTCATGTAGGCCATACCATTCGTAAGACTTATAAAATGTCAAATGGTTCAGCTTTACAAAAGCTTCATCTAATTAAAACCCGACGTCCTTTAATGTTAGGCAAACCCCCAAAAAAAAAACAACCTCCATTGGCTCTATTCCTACCGGGTACGCAGAACTCCGACGACCCGTTAGATTCTACATGGAGGGGAAAAAAAGGTTTACTTGGCCCAGAACTTGACCTGCAATTGATTATCCTATATTTACAAATCGAAAGATGCATACCCAACCGTCTGAATCAATCCCTAACTTGTGAGTCTTCTGTGGTTAGCAACTCAGAGTATGAACAGTGTACCCTAATCCAGTCCTACTCATTCTCATACTTCCATCTTCCAGATCACACCATCGAGGTTGCTGTCGTGCGCTTTCTCTAGAGCAGCTACCCTTGCTCGATGTGATGCCTGTGGGATCATACTTTTACCCCCAGTGTCCTGTGTGAGCTCACATGATTCACCGATGGGACCAGATCTCAAATCTGCAGGAGGGATGAAGCAGTCAATTGATAGGCCCGCAATGTTGAATGCAACCTCCTCGATTGTCCAAGTTTCTTCCATCCTAGTTTTTGTATGGCTCATTGCCATCTCCCCGAACCTGAAAACGGTCACTACTGACCGTCCGGTATGTGCAATCATGATTCCTTCGACGGGCCTGTAGTCATCAAGGGATGAAGTGATGGTGGTTTCCCAGTAAGCAGCATCTCCACCATTCATTTGAATACGAGTAAGATGGGAATCCTCGATGCGGACGAGGAGTCCTGTTTTCTGGCTGAAATAGCCAAACAGAACGTGTCTTATGATCTCGGCAGGCCCCTCACTCCTCGCCTTTAATGTCTGGGGGTCAGCGCATAGCTTCAGGATAAAACAGTCCTCACCATTAAGCTTCTTCTCGCCAATGCACCTTGCATCAGAAAACAGACTCACTGTGGTTCTTGGGTCAAGACCCTGAAACGCACATGCGTTACAAACTCAGTCAGTCATGCACAGAAGCTAAAGGTAATGTGCAACAAAAGGCAAAGAACAGACAGAAAGAAAACAGCTATTACCTGGAGGGCGCGGCGCAGTGGTCTTACGGGCCCCTTTGCAGTGTGAGCGCCTAGCCAGGGAGTGTGCCTCCAAACGAGTTTCCCGTTACAACCAGCATGGACCTTACTTCCACCAACTGCGAGCTCCACGTACCACATATCCGGGTTCATCTGCCAGAGCACGAAACCACCTGTATGTGCAGAACTCCGGTTTTTTATCGCCTTCATTGCACTTTCAAACTCCGAACTCACCATCTTCAACTTTCCTAATGCATAGGCATTTCGGATGGAGTTCTGGAGCTTTAGACCACCTGATGCAGCTATGTACTGTTGCAGTATGTATTGAGCAGATGACGTTTCCTGAAATACAATGAAATTCGCAATTTCCTCAGTATATTTCCCGAAAAAGAAACAGCAAAAGAGGCAAGAAGAAAACAAGACGTTGCCCATAAATCCCGGGGGATCAAAACATGGTGTACTGCTGTCAATTGACATCGCACGAGAGCATGAAAATGAAAACCCCAGAATTGATCCTGAATTACTATTTCGATTTGTTCTGTCCAACCGAAAAAAAAAAGTGAGGTAGCAGCTTGTTTGTTTCCTGCTACTAAAATAGCCAACTACACCAATAAAATAAAATCTAAACTGATCTCCTTACCTACATTAAAGGCAAATCCAAACAGTATTAAAATAGTATCCTGAATCTCCAGTTACCTTAGTTAGCATAAACAAAACAAGAAACTAAATATCACCCACGAGATCCAGACCGACTGGTATCTCGGATTCAAATCTTGCCCAACTGGCAGTACATATGTACTAATTTAGCAGCTCTTCTGATTACAGTGAATCAAGCCAGAACCAACTCATTGTCTCAGCTCAAGAACCACATCTGCCCAGCCATCAATAAAGAATGCCAGAACGTAATGAAAACAGACAGCTCGATTTAAACCAAAGAATCACGCAGAAACTGCCAAATTCCCAGACAGTGCAGTACGAAAACAGCATAATTTCCCCAGAGGCAAGAAAGACATGAACCAGCTCGATTTCACCATTATTGAGAGAGATTCTCGGGCGCTCTCCGGGTACCAAAGTACCCATCAACCCATCAACCATGAAGCGCCGTGACATCGCGTTTCGTGATCAGAAGCAAGAAATGTAATTCGAAAACGCTGGCGTGATTCTCGCAAAGAAGAACACTACCCCCTTCTCTGCATTGGAAATGCACAGCATCGCATTGACGCAGCATCTTGGAGAGAGAGAGAGAGAGAGAGAGAGAGGGGCTCACGATAGGAGTGTCCTTGACGCTGAGGTGAGGCAGAGGATCGAGGACGCTAACATGCACCGGGGCGAGCGGCGCGCCCATCACCCCAATCAGCATCCTCACGTCGCTCCTCTTCCCCGAGGACAACGACGACGACGACGACGCCGGCGACGACGCCGACGACGACGAGGAGCTCACCGGCGGAGCCCTCCCGAGCTGGCCCTTCACCCACTGGCCCAGGCCCGACCCGCCGTTCCCTCCCCACCTCTTCGGGTCGCCCTCCGGATCCGGGCCCTCCATCAGCGGCGTCAGGCTCCCGGATCTCGGGACGATCGCCAGCTCCGGCGGCGGCGGCTGCGGCTGCTGCGCCACCCACCCAGCAGCCGCGGCGTGGCGGCCGCGGCCGCGGCGGAGGAGGGCGGAAATGGGGGAGGCGTGGCGGGAGGGGCTGGCGGGGCGGGAGGAGGGGGCGGCGGCGGGAGGGGGAGAGGCCGCGGACCACCTCGTCCTTGAGGGCGGAGAAGAAGCCTTGCTTTCTCTCCATGGGAGGGCGCTTCCCGAGCTGGGTTTTTGCAGAGCGAAGAGAGAGAAAGAGAGGGGGAGGAGGGAGGATGGCGGGTCCGTCACGGTTCTAGAGAGAGAAAGGCAGGGGAAGGAAGGAGGACTTGAGAAGGAGTCAATTTCATGGAGGTACAGAGAGAGATGCTGAAAAGCAGGAGGAGAGCGCGGCTGCGTTTTCTGCTTCTTCTTCTGCTGCTTCTCCTGCTGCTGCAGCGGTTGGAGTGCGTGACTGGCTGACTGCCTTGGCCTTTTATATATAGTGCGTGTTGAGAGGGAGAGAGAGAGAGAGAGAGCAAATGAGAAAAAAGAGAACAAATGGAAAGAGAGAGAGAGAGAAAATAGATAGACAAATTAATTCTGGACTGAATTCCATCACTAGGGGTGGGAATGGAACTTGGAAGGCTTGCATTTTGTCATAGGATGAGGCAGTATGTGACTATGTGTAGCCCACCCATCCTACGACCCTTACCGGCCCGGATTGACTCCACATGATCTAACGGCTCATCTGATGCCGGCTTCAAAGGATGGGGAATTATGGTGATCGACTCGCTCATGAGTAGGGTTTGCACTCTTCGCATCACAATTGTTGGATTAAGTGTATCCCGTGTGATGGCTTGTCATGGCTGAGGCTAGACCTGTTAAAAGAGTGAGCTAGGTCAAAAATGGTCTGATCTAAATTGATTCATTTTTCATGTAATACAAATTTTGTGATTCATACTCGACTTTGATCAGTATTGCTACAACATATTTAATCAAAAATTGATGTGAGAGAACGGAGTGAGCGAGCTCAAAATTAAGTGAGGGCGAGAGAGAGTGAAATGGGAGTTATAAAGATGGGTTGAGTCTAAGTAAATTGTGAAACTATTTAATATCTATATTATTTTTACCTTTATCAATATTGACATATTTTATGATCAATTTATTGAATATAACTAACTCATAGAACAACCTAACTCATTAAAAATAAGTTAAGAGATATGTCCATGAGCAAATTTGATAGGTTTACTCGAGAGTTAAAATGTTTAATTTGTATCTAATTGGTTCCATAGTTTGCTTGGTTTAGTTTGGGATGCTCGCAAGAGCATGAATCATGTGAACTCAACCAGAGTAGTCCGATTATATGAATTGTTTATGCAAATGTCTTTATAAGTTGACAATTCGAATTATCGAGCTCACATAGATTGCGTTCACATATTGAGTATAAGTGAGACAACTACTTTTTGTCATTAAATATTTGTTTAAAAGATTCTTATAACCAAAAAGTTATGGCATTAGGAATATTTTAGAAAATAATTACGATTGTAATAGGTACATATATCGTGAAAAATAATTTTATCTTTATGGATTATTTAGATTAAAGGCTCCATATACTGCCTAGCTCAAGCTTGACTTGAGCTCGAACGAGTATTAACTTTCCCGATCGATTGGACTAGAAAATCATGATGCACGAGCTAAAATCAACTCGATTATAATCAACTTATAATTGAACTCGCATTTGAGCTCAAGGTTAATAAGTTCAAATATGAGATCATTTTAAGAATTTCACTTCAAGTTTTTGAACTATCAAATATTCCCAATTTTTAATTTTTTAAGTCGAGACAAATATTGATGAATTCGAGCTTGAAACTAGAAGAGTTAATATGGAGCAATTATCAAGCGAAGCCCTAGCTACTCGCGATTGACTTGTCTTACCTCGCGCCTATCTATGCATGACATCTTCTGTTGATTACGTGTTTCATCCTCATTGGTAGAGCAATTTAAGAATCTCACAGTCAAGTTAAGGAAGATGCAGGGAAAATGTCCATAAAAAGTTAGGATTATTTTTCTCATTAGTCATAAATAAAAGTCCCGCACGTGCAAGTTACGCGCATTTGAAACCGTAAAGTTAAAGTAGCTTGACTTTTATATGGTTAACTTTATATATGAAATATACTTAAATCCATGAAGAGAAGAAAGGAAAAAAGAGAATGGGGGTAGTAATGAAATTAGTATTAATTAGGTGTATATCCAATATATATATTTTTGGTACCCAAGGAACCTTCATGCACGGTGTATATCCAATATTAGTTTCTACAAACTTCTCAATTTGCATGTATTCGAAATAGGAACGGGTGGTGCTCTTGAAAATTGGAGCTTGAGGAGAAATGTTTGTATTATTGAGGTTCAAACAGGAAATGTTACATTTAAAAAAAAAAATTAGAAAATTATTTTCGAAAAAATGACAATATTTTCATTTATTTAGTTGAAATTTGAAAAAAAAATAGGAACAAAGCTAAGTGTGGGACCTCGGTGACTCATATTCGGACCTAGCCCCGAGAGACTAGGGCAAGGGTGTCGGGTGAGGGAACATGGGGAATCTTGGAATAGGCACTGGTGTTTTAGGCTTGGCTTCAATGGACTTGGTCACAAGCATCGAGGACATGAGCTAGAGCACTAGAACCCAAGCTCAAGTGCCGGGACTGGGGCATTAAGGTTGTTAGTATCGAAACTAGAATTGAATCGAATTTTCGTGTATTTATTATTCAACTCGGTTTCAATTCAAATAATGAAAAAATAACTATATTTTATTCTGATTTGGATAGTTTCAATTCAATTCGATTAATGGAATGGAATGAAAATCATCCTTCTTTTTTAATATTACAATTTACACAATTTCTCTTTTTTTTGTTACTAAACCTCTTCTTCATATTACAAAAAGGAAAATTAAAAAAATGAACCAAGTTGTGATTCAATTCAAAGCTAATGCGCACCCAAATGGTTTGGTTCCCTTTGAGTTTTTTGAAAACCCAAATTGAACCAAACTGTTAACACTCCGACCACGCATGACATTTGTGGACTAGAGCCCAAGTGTTGAAGATTTAGGTACAAGCATTGTGGGTCCCATGTTTGGCCTTTGTGGACTGGAGCCTGGGTGTGGGGACATCAAGCATGGGAACTGAACCTCAATGGACCTAGGTACCAGAGAGGGGGCTACCATTGGCATAAAAGGGCCTAGGCTCGGCCTCAATGGACCTAGGTGCGAGCATTGGGGTTGTGAGACTAGCCTCAACGAACCTCAACCCAAGCGTTGAGAACCCAATCTTGGACGCTGATACTTGGGAACGAGCATTAAGTTTTGTGTCAAAGCATAGAATTTTTCGTCCAAGCGATAATATCTAATTAAATTTTGGGGAATGATTTCTAATTTTAAATAGTTATTTTCCTAAATTTAAGTAAGTATTTTCAGTTGATTAGGAAAATAAGTTCTAATGCTAAAAGGTACTGAGGTGGTCCACCTTTTTTTATGTTTAATTTAGTTTAGTATATACATTACGCTTATGTATTAATTTTTCAGAGACATGACCAAGCAATTCTATTTTTTCACTCAGAAAGGCTTCACTTGAGAAACAAACGGGTTGTTTCTTTTGCAAAATTATGCTCAATTTCGTATTTTTGGAAATTTTTCTTTTGAAGTTAGGGAAAACAAAAAATAAAGTTTCATTAGTATAATCGAAGCTTTTTGTTGACTTCATTGCTGGTCAACGATAGTTTCTGTGTCTTCCCAGACCGGGCTTAATACAGAAGAAAGATGGAAAAACATCCATCATGGCGTCATGCAGGAAAAGGGCCTCAACTTTTTGTCCATGATCACTTGATTAAATCAATATTTTGGGCCAATCAGACCTTGACAACTCATTGGCGTGGAGTCGTCCGACATGCCGATGCTTTTTGATGGCAAAGCATAGCCAAGGGAGGAAAAGATGCATGCTGTTGCTTAACCTGCAAGAATGTTCTTATTATGGAGAGAGAACTTTGGAGTACAATCATTGATGCCATTTGGCATCATCATCTTCAATGATCATCCTCACTAATTGACTCCTCACTCAGACAACACCTGATGATTTTGACCCATTTTTACTAACCTGAAATTAGGCTTGTTGACATGGGATATTTCACAAGGAAAAATCAAAAAGTTAATTATTTGATGCAGCGTGAATTTCAATTGGTTAATTGTTGATTCGCGTTTCATTGATTTGATCCGCTGATAATTACTTGATTGGATATTTCCATAACTTGTGACACCCGTCTAAAATTTAATTAGACAATGATGCTAAGTGTACATGATTTGACCCCTTTGTAATTAGTCCTATTTTGCCGCTTTTTACAAATGCCCCCTCGAGATGCATTCATTTTCTTTTTTCATCAAGTGAACTTGTCTCAATTTTTTTATATATTTATGTAATGCCAGCTGTAGAAGCAATTATGAGATTTGCTAAAGACAGAACTTTGCTCTAGTGGCAATTTTTTATTTTTATTTTTTTTGCTTATTAAAATGTTTAGATGTACAGAAATCAAGAGCATCAGGACACTTGAGGAATTTCAAAATCCACTGAACTTTAGTCAGAAACAGTAGACCTTCATCCCAATTCAAGTGGGAACTTGAATCAAGATGAACAAGGGAAGCATCCATAGGATCGCTATAAAGAGATATGGAATACCATCATTGTCTGATCGGACATGCAACTGTGCAATCCTACAGGGATTCCGCCGACGGTTCTTCACCTACCATGCCTAGACATCCTTCAATGAGCAATCTCGTCGTCTTCCGGCCGTGCAGTTAATTTTGTTTCTGATGCGAAAGCAACCCTTGCTCCTGTTGCCGTTTTCGCACAGGATTCCTCGAATTACGTAACCGATTGGTAGGTTGGAAGTTATGAGGATGACCCACATGCAAACTGGTAGAATATAGATATAGGTGAGTTTGTGTTTGTAGACTAGAGATGGCATAGAAGATGATCCGCATCCATACTTGTATCATAACTTTGGTAGAATTATCCAAAAAGTCCTAAATTTATTACACTTTAGCCAATTCAGCTCTAAACCTTTTAACTTTGCCAATTGGGTCTTAAACCTTTTCACTTTTTACCGATTTAGTCCATCCGGTCAATTTTGGTTGGAAAATGCTGACGTGACGTTTTCGTGTGCCACGTAAGACCGTTAAATGCGTGACAATTTTAAATATTTTTAAAAATAATCTTTCGATTTTTTTAAAAATTTTTTTTCTGTTTTTTCCTTTTTTTTCTTTTTTTTTTTTGTTGGCTTTCTTGGCATTTTTCGATGGCCAGCCATTGGCCACAGCGACGGGCCGGCCTCGCTAAATCACGAAATAAAAGGCTCGGCCAGGTGAGGAGGAGCACCAATGAGGGGAGCCCTCGCCCAGGCGCGGCCCGACGAGGGTTGCCTGGGCAAGGCCGACCCTTGCCCAGGACAGGGTGGTCTCGCTGGGCGTCAGCGACGCCGGCCGAGGGCCGCCTCACCAGATCTGGTGAGGGGATCTGGTGAGGCGAGCCCTTGCCCTTGCCCAGGCGAGCGTTCATGATTGGCATCGTCGCCCTCCTCGTTAGTAACTTCTCGATCCCCATCCCTATGTCGTTGTCTACTCAATGCAAAATCGTTGCCATCGCTCGTCGACGATTTCCGCTCTCACTCGTCACCCGACTAGGGGCGAGGGTTGGCCTCGCCAGATCTGGTCTGGGCGAGGCCAACACTCACCTGGGTGAGGGCGAGCCTCAGCGAGGGCTCCCCTCGCTAGATCTGACGAGGCTGGCCCTCACCCAGGCCAGGGTGGCCTCGCCTGGCGTCTCTGTCGCTCGGTCGACGCCTGGCGAGGCCACCCTAGCCTGGGTGAGGGTCGGCCTTGCCCAGGCAACCCTCGTCGGGCCGCACCTGGGCAAGGGCTCCCCTCACTGGGACTCCTCCTCGCCCAGCCAAGCCTTGCTTGTGGGGGGCAAGGCTAGCCAGCTAGCTAGTGGTCGGCCGTCGCTTGTGGCCGATGGTTGGCCATCGGAAAAGGCCAAGAATGCCAAATAAAAAAAAAAAGAAAAGAAAAAAGGGAAAAAACAGAGAAAAATTCAAAAAATTCAAAAAATTCAAAAAATTCAAAAAATTATTAAAAATTATTAAAAATTATCCACGTTAGCTCCGACAATCTTACGTGACCGTTGGCATCCACATCAGCATTTTTCGGCCAAAATTGACCGATGGACTGAATCGCTAAGAAGTTAAAAAATTTAGAACTCAATTGGCAAAATTAAAAGGTTTAAGACTGAATTGGCAAAAGTGTAATAAGTTTATGGCTTTTTGAACAATTCTCCCTCATAACTTTCGTATAACGCTCATTTGAGTGCTATAAATTTACTAGTTGACCATTAGAATGCCATAAATTTTAAAAAAAAAAAATCCACTTGAGTGTCATAACTTTCAATTGATCACGTAGGTACCAAGATATTTTAAAAAATGTTTACCTAAGTGCTAGAAATCTAACGTTTCTTTTTTAATTATGATATTTAAATAATGAAATAAAAATTCATGTGACACTTAATGATTAGAAAAAAAGTTACGGCACTCAAGTGAACATCGTACGTAACTTATGACATTCAACTAAGTATTATGTGAAAATTATGACATTGATGGTTCTTTATCTTGGCATTTTTTGCGATTGAAACCTGCTAGAGATGGAGCTTTATCATGAAGTGCGTTCTCATGTGTGATCGGAAACAAGCTCCTTTATGAAGATTTGCAGCTGAATAGCAGCAGCAGTCGGTCACAATACTCCAGGCTTCTCTCGAGCACATCAAACTCTCTTGAAAATCCAACTCCACAGAGACACGGTACATCAAAAGCGGCCTCCACTGCCTTCGGGGTGTTATCGAATTCGATCATGGTGCTGCGACTTGTGAGTCGGTCGGAACGACATCGGCGACGATGGATCCAGGGTCGGCCGAAAGCCGAGGCATGACACGATGCGGGCGTCGAAGCATCGAAACGGCAATGTTATTTTGCGATATTTGAACGCGACTATGTGCATGTACATCGAGCAAATCACGGGCCCAGGGAGGAGTGATCTTTGGGAAATGATTCCTCGTCGTCTTTAATGGCATGCGAGCACTTTTTGAAGCCTATGCTTTTCTTGAACAAAGAGGCTATGCTTGAACAGTTTGGAAAGTGTCTTCTTCTTCTTCTTCGATATCCTAAACCCTATTTCATCTATGAAAATTTAACTCGTGAATTACATTAAATGATCGCCATTGGAACCAATCATCAAGGAATAATTGAGGGATTGGTTTCTTAATTTGTGTCAGGCAGTAAAAACTAAATGATTATACAAGATTTAAAAACATAGTATGTGATATAGGAGACTCGTTTGAGTGAAATAAGTGGGTTCGGATTCCTTGGTAGAGGGTTTCAAATGCAAAGAATTTCATATCTGAACCGATCACTAAAACTGTCTCATTTTTTATATGGTTCATGAAATTTGGGGAGTATTTCAAAAGCTTTATTAACTATCCAAACAATTTCATATTACCTCCTATTGATTAGCGCTACTACTTTTTCTATTACGATTGGAATTAAAATGTAGTATATTAAATTGGATAAAATGGCACGGATAGTTCCTTGAATTTAGCCAATGCGTAGTGTCGCTTTGAATTTTTAATTTAGTTGATGTGCTCCATGAATTTTTGGTACATGTTTAATTTAGTCCATGGATTATTTGGAGACCAAATCAAATCCATGTATATAATACTCAAGGACTAGATTGAATATTTACTAAAAGTTCAAATATCTCATTGAAAATATTAAAAGTTTAGGCACAAAGATTACACATTGAGTTAAAGTTCAGAATCTAATCAAACAAATTGAAATTTCAAAGATAATATTATATATTAGATCAAAGTTCATGGGCCATTTGTATAATTATTCATTTTAATTTGAAAATAATGCTAAAAAATCAAATACGTATATATAATTTTTTTTAAAAAAAGACCAAACCATTCGTCAGAATTTTTTAATTTTTTTTTTTTGGTAAAGGTAAGTATAAAGAATTTTTTAATTTATATTTGTTTAGAATTGAAAAAAAAAATAATGTATGCAACTTTTTAAAGATGAAATTTGACAATAATGCTAAAAAAATCAAATACATAAATAATTTTTTTTAAAGAAGACCAAAATATATTTACTTTTTTTAGCATTATTTTGGCATTTGAAAAAATAATAATGATGACAAAATCAAAAACTTGAAGAATGAGTGATGATAGTTTTGAAAAAAAAAATAAGTTTCAACATTTGGTCACAAATGTTGAAAGCTCAAAGCTAGTTTGGTTGTCCCTATTAGTATTGGGCTTTTAGCCTTCCTAATACTGGTTTTAACTTGAAAGTTACTTTAAAATGGTTGTCAAACAGTCCAGCATTTTTTCAATGGGCTTTGGAGGCTAAAGCTCATTGAAAATACTGAACCAAACGCACCCTTAATTAGAATTAAGATAACCCATGTGTCCTTGTGTACATATATGTGTCCTTTTTCACTCATTCCCATTAATTCCCCATCATTTCCACCACCGCCCATTTATTGAAAAGACAGCAATGCAACATGTTTCATTAGCAATTTTCATTTTCAATTTGCCTCTAAGAAAGCTCGAGGTGTCGAGAAAGAGAATGCCACCCGTATATCACATATCATGATTCCAACTTCAACAATCATATTTGCACTCCATGCCATGCATAATGAGGAGATCTACATGAATCGGATTGTCATAATAGACTACTTAAGATAAAATTTTCTCAAAAAGCTTAAAACTTATTACACCTTTTTAATATAATTTTAAAATTTTTAATTGTACTAATTAGATTTTAAATATTTTCATGTTTTACCAATTAAGTCTATCCAACCAATTTTGGCCAATGATCATGATGTTGATACCAACCATCTAATGTGGCATAGACAGTGTTGACATGAAAATTTTTAATAATATTTTAAAAATTAATAAAAATCCAAGAAATATTAAAATATTAATAGAAGAAAAAGGAAAAATAAATGAAAAATTAGTAATAATAAAAATTCAACAAAATATTAACGGCAACGCTAAGCATTAGTGAATTTTAGCCAAAAGACCAAGCGATTCGATTGCCAAAATATGAAAAATGTTTAGAATTTGATTAATACAATTAAAATGTTCATAACTAAATTAACAAAAACACAATCAGTTTAGGTTTTTTTTTGGGAAAATTTTTAAGAGACATTATTTGGGTATCTCTTACTTATAAACCACTTTAACAAAGCATCTCCTCTTGGGTGTGGGCTTTGCGTGCTACACCACGTCTATTGACCTTATGCAATATGATGGTTAAAATTATTGTACGGACATATCAAGCACCGCTATATATATATATAGTTATAAATTTGGATCCAAACGCAACTTACTCATGACAATTTGATTTTTTTTTTTTTTTTGGTCGTAGACAATTTGATTGTTGAGTACATTTAAATTAAATAAAAAATCCTGAGTTGATGTGAAGTGATCAAAGTTGGACGACTAAAGAAAGCCGGTTGAATAGAGCACAAGAGTTCTGCTATAATTATTACAAGGAGGTAATTTTTAAAGAAAAAAATTCAATAAGTGAAAATCATTCTTTTCAAGAACCAAAGGTGGAAGGTTGGGGGCTTCTTGCCACAAAAATCAACGTGTGTTCCAAGAAAGGAAGAAAACAATTCTTCTGGAAAATATCGTAATGAGATATTATCAAACCATTAATTGTGTAGCTAAAGTTTAATTACCCTACCTCAGCGGTCTTTTAAAAGAAGGAGAGCATCTTCCCATTAATTATACAATAGGTGAATAATTATGAAGAAAAGCACCCCATATAAAATTTTGATTTTCGCGAAATACTCATTTTATTGCATTCACTTAATTCATATTAGCGTATTGCACGTTGCTCTCTTAACTTTTTTTTTTTTTTTGGGGAAATTAATAATTTAAAAAATATTTTCTTAATTTTCATTATCGACAATAATTTATGCCTAAACACCTTTGTGAATGATAGAATTTTTTTTTTCATTCTTTGATTTTTGTTGGTGATATAAACAACTATTTTTAGGAAAATGTTTTGCAGGATATGAATGATTTTGAAAATATTTTCCAAAAAATGATCTTTTGTATTACTTGAAATAATTAATCAATAAATATGTTTTCGTTATCAATAATAATTTGCATCTAAACATTTTTTTTTTGTAGATATGATGAAAATATTTTCTAAATTATTTGTTTTTCTCAAAACTAACATAGCCTTAGAATAAGATAGGTTTCATGTTGATCTCTCTTATATGACGGGTTAAATGTATTGTGCTCACATTAGTCGGGTTTATACAATAATCAGACTCTTTTTTTTTTTTGGGTGTATTTTGCAACTTATCTAATTATCCACCTAAGTTGACCATTGAAATTTCTTTTTTTTTTTTTGGGTGTATTTTGCATCTTATCTAATTATCCACCAAAGTGGACCATTGACCATTTCAATGTTACCATAGACCGATTCCAAGCTATGCAACATGCTCGCGCAGCGCTTTCTTTCTTCTTTTTTCAAGAGGTCAGCGTTCCCCTAACTCTTTATTTATATCAGAGACATTAGTAAATAAAACTAGTAATTCCATATCAAAGCTTTTTCGTCCAGCGCTTTAAAAGGGACTTTCATTCTAAAAATGGATAGTCAATTGTTTGAATCCCACCCGACATAACCCTTTTGATTATTCTATTCTACCTATCTTGTCACCTGATACATATAAATAAATAAGAAATGAAATAAATTATCCAATTCGTAGAAATCCGAGTATATTCCTAAGTCACTTTCATCAATTACACAGTTGTATGATTGAGAAAAATCGAAACGAATGAGATAATTACATAGATCTACGTTAGCCGTGACATGCTGGGAGCGTTACACCCGACCCGAAAATCTTGGCACGCGAGATTTATCAAATATCTAAAGAGGGAAAGATTATTAATTTGGGAGAACACAGGTGAAAATCATAATAGCAAGAACATTTGGACCGGACATCGCAGTCCATGTCTATTTCGACACAAAAAGGAGAAAATATTTTATTTCTTCCATCTGGGCCTGTCGCTTTCGCGGGGGTTAAGGAAGAGGGTTGGTGGCCTTCTCTCTGTTGCTGAAGACGATGATGCTAGCGGCCAGCGAGCGGCGACGCGTCGACTCACCAACCGCGACGGCAAACGCCTCGCGAGAGCGCGACGTGAACTGAAGAAAACCGCAACTCCAAACCCATCTCTCTCTCTCTCTCTTGCGGTTGCACGTTCTTGAATGCTATCTGGGTCGTCGGCGATGGCGCCGGAACTGGTTTTATCTGATCGTGTCGCCGCCTCGATCGCCATGGACATTCAAACTCTAGAACAGAGGTGCGCCTTCTTGTTGCCTGTTCTGTATCCGGTACGTTGAGCTTCGTTGCTTACGCCGGTGAATTTTCGTTTTTTTGCCCCTGTGGACGTTCTTTCGTGGGAATTCGGCTGATTGAGCTGCGACCCAGTTTTTGTTTTTGCCTCTTATCGGGTGCTGCCTGGCTGTTGAACGTCTCTGTGGGTAAAAGAAGGCTCCTTGTTAGTTTGTGTTTTCGGAAGAATGTTAATTCGACCGAGGGAGGTGAAAGATTCTGCTGAATTTGATCGTCCTTTCTTGGTTCGTCCAGTTGATTTGGCCACTTTACTTACTGATGTACTTGAGATTGTTATCATCGTTTAAATTGCTCGTGTTCGTCATTGGCCGATGCTCATCTGCTGAAATGGCGAATGCCGAGTCGGCAGGGGATACATTTCTTGGACACGGAAAGAGTATAGACGTGTGGGAATGTGTTTGGGACTCTGTAGTTTGCTATGTTTTGATCTTCTCGTTGTAATTGGGGAAGTCCGGGTTCTTATGGTCATCACCAGATGATATTATTTTGTCTGGCCTCGTACCCTTTATCTATTGAGTGAACAAGGAGTGTTATGGAAAACCTTATTTTGAATGTGAAGATATCATTTTTCACAAATGTTTTAGATTCTGTGGTTCATTGTTTTGGTTCATCTGTGCCGATCATTTTCCCTTGTGAACTGTGTTGACTTGCGTCACTGTCACACTATAGTTCGTTCAACACAAGGAGTGGCCTCAGGAAGCTGCTTGTTAATCTCTAGGATGATCGTGGTTTCTAAGAAATCTGATCACTTTAGCCTTGTGACCACATCTTTTTGGTTGATATAATTATATAATACTGCTCATAGTTTTCTATCTCTTCTTTTATTTAGAATGATAGAGTGAGGTGCAGTGAAGAAGTGATAGGATGCTTTCTAGTTAGATGTAGTGATATAGGTTCCTTTTTGCAGTGGATCTTTGAATCATGTTTGTTGGAAGCCTAGGTCGCAGATCTTTTTCAGTTCACTGTTAATAGGAGACCCGGAAATTTGGTGTTAGGAACCTTTTGGGTCAGAGGGATGTTGCTAGAAGGATGAGTTTCGTGCATTTTTTAGTGAGCTCCAAATATGAGTCAGTGTCGGTTGTTGCACTCTCTGCATATCCAGGAACTGGGAATCTAGAAATGTTGGATAAACTTTTAGGTATAGTCAGATGAATTAAGTGCTGGGAGATGATATTTTCAGTGATTGGAAGGAAGGGTAGTTGAATAAGGAAACTATTATCACTTGGAAGCAATCACTGAAGGCATAATAGAAAAGATACATAAATACAATAGATAATTGGTGGAATTTGATGAGAGTATCAGTCTAGAACAAATAATTATGGGTTTGGTAGCTTTTTTATTCACAGTTATGGATTTTGTCATCTGCTGAGACTGTTTAAGGGTTTAAAAGAGGGCAAACCACAATAAAGGTTTTCATAAAGCCGGAGGACTTTATTTACCCTTTGGTTCATCATCTTTAGACTTGTTCATCTAGTCATTCCCTTTTCGGCTATTAGTTGGTCATTTCACCAAGTAATCTAGCAATATAATTTTTCTTCAGGATCTTGATTCAGTCGCTGATTGATCTTTTGAAATTATTAATAACATTCTTTTTTGGTTCAGATATATTACTCGGTGTAAAGACCATGATGTCCATCCTAATCCTACAATATTGTCCGGCTTCTCCAAGGTTGGTGTTAAATATGGTAATTTCTTTATTAGAAATCTGCGTATTAAATCTTCTCCTGTTTTTCTCCCCTTGTCAGATGTGGAAACTGTAGAAGGTAGCTTTTGGATCATTTTCCCATGAAGAGATAATTCTTGGATAATGGGAACTTGGACTAGTGACATCTTTGTCGCATGCTTGTAATCTGGAAGTTGTCACTTGTCAGTGCTTAGATATACTAAACAATACAGATATAACCTATTCTGGAAGTGGAAGTTAGGGAATCGAATCCCTTATTTTCAACCTCTCTTGCAGTTTCTTCTAGTGTTAATGGAAGAGTTCTCAATGGGAAAATTTGTCTCTACAAGCAGCTATACTTTAATTATTTTGTTGAACACTAATATGGATTTTGCAGAATGTGTTTATGAAATATAGTGGTCACAACAATGTTTGGGCAAAGAAATATTGGCTTTGTATTTAAGTCATTGTACTAAACTGAATGGGATATTGGGATAGTGAGGCCGAAGAGAAATACTTTTATAATTACAATCAACAACTTTCATGTCTTATGAAATGATTCTGGTCATTACAGGCAGTCAGAATGCCCAGTTCTCTAGTTTGCGCATTCTTTCGTGAATTTGGATTCACATGATCTTTTTCTTTACTAGAATTCTCACCAGTCTCCTTATAGGATCATGTTATATTCAGTGAACTTATGTTAGCATCTTGAGGATATGCCCAACTTAACTGAACTCACAATATCTTGGAGATAATAAGTTGTGTTGACTTTCCGTTTATGCCTCCTAAATCCTAGGTCAAAGGAACAATACGTTCTTTTTTAGTGCTTATCTTAGTTTTTTGGGAACTTGTTCTTACCTTCTTCCTACCTTGTTCAACAATACATTATAGTTAAAATAAATGTCTCGTCTCCTAAACTTAAAACTCTGCCATTGTGTATTCCCCTTCTCATGAGAAGTAATTATCTGTCCAGAGTAAAACTTATTCTTTATTGTAGGTTTCTGGGCACTTTATTTTATCATATATCTGTGTCTTTGCCCAAATTTATTCAATTATATCTTCTCTTTCATTCTGTTGCCTGCCTTGTTCTGCAGCCTGCCTGCAATGTCCCCATTCTCTGACTCTGCTACCATAATTTTCTCTGATCCTTTGTCCTCTTGTTCTTTTACTTGTTTACTATGCGAATGTCGATTTATGGTGATGAAAATCAAATTTTCTCAGAAGTTGAATATGTCTCTCTTGTACTACTTTTTGGGACTAGTACACTCCAGGTGCTTTCGCCCTCTCTTGTTTTCTCCCTTGGGTTGGGGGGGAATCTCCAAGGGTCCTCCTTTTCATGTGATTATTCTGGATGGAGTCTCACAACTGGCTCATTTCTGCTCACTTGTTTGCTCATCTAAGATATCTGAGATGAGTCCTGCTCTAGTCTTTGGCTTGGCCTTTTGGGTGGTAAATTTGCTCAAGTTAGTGAAAAAGGTTCTTCTATCTTTTTTTCTTCTCTTCATCAAATTCACCATCTCTTCCGTAGTCAATAATAATAGCTGAAGCCCCCTTTATCAACTTGTGCTGCTTTGATAGTGCCATTGTGCTAATCAATTAGTGGAAAGAAACTTTGTTAGTTCAAGTCATTGGAACCCTAATTAGTGACTTTGCCCACATGCTTGTTTCTTGGTCTATCTATCGTGTGCTTTTGGATTTGCATGTGCACATGATGGAGCATGGTGCATGCGCATGTTCATATCATGTTTTTTTTTTTTAGTGGTAATACTGGTCATATTGGATTTTGATTTTTAGCACTTTTTAGCACCACGCATCTAGGTAATATCTATCGTATAATTGTGTTAGGATGTTCAGTTAACTTACTTTCTATAATGGACTTTATTATAATTTTCTTCGTTCAATTGAATCTCTTTAAGCATGTTTTATTTGTTTATTTTCTGCTCTAGAGGGCTGCTTCCTAAAGCTCATTCTTCCTTTTTCTTTTGTGTGCAGGCTGAGGTAAAAAAAACTCGCCATGAGTTATGTATACTAGAGATCATTCTAGACCATCTCAAGGACATGGATCTCCATCCACTGCTTGATGTAGTGGTTGACATTGAGGCATCTGAAATTGAAGCAGTTGACATATATAATAAATCATCAGGTGAATTAAAGGGAGAGTATGCGTTATTGCTGATGCGTGCCCTGAATAAAAAACTCCGTGCGGTTGATCTCCAGGATATCTCCTTGGGAAAGGACTTTTGCCGGTACATCCTAATCTCCTTTTGATCTCAGGAAGTTATGGAAATTTGACAACATCACATGCATGGTCTATTATGATTTTAAGTCCAAAGTTTTTGTTCTAAGGATTGTGCACTTGATAAACAAGTTTTGAGTAGTTTGGAAGTGCGGTAACTGAGAAACAGATTTACTTGATATCTTTGGCTGTGAGGGCTTTGGATCAGATTCTGGAGAGTTGATCTTGGTTTTCTTTTAGGTTTTGCATTCGATATGCTGCTTTAAACCTGAGTAGGTAGGTATCACTGATATAGGGGAAAAAAATGCAAACTTGAGGCACTGGAGCAAGTCATTTTATGTTTTCAGGCAATTTTTGCTTCCATCCAAGTGTCCATAGCTTTGTTAAAAGATCTTATTGGAGGAAGATTGCAATTTTATTTGAATTAAGGGTCATTTATATTTATCATTTTTGTTATATCCATTGGCCATTTATGACGTGGTAAATGTAGTACATAGGTGCCCCAACTTCTCTCTTGTTTTTAACTGGTAAAGATGAAGAAATGTGGATAATTTATATCAAAATACAATTATATATCAACTTATGCATAATTTGAAAGAGTGAAAGAAGTAGAAAGTTGGGCTTTCAGATATTTTACACGTTTGAAAGAAACTTATGTAGTCTAATATCTGAGAACCATAAGATTATGTCTGCTTCCCTCAGATAAACACCCTTGTTAATCCACTTGTTTAAGAAGGAAAAACTCTGAAAAGAAGAGTTTTGACTTGTTTAAGGAGCCTCTTGTTCAATTGTGGCTTCAAATAGGTTGTGTTTGGTGGAGAGTGGAAGATCCACTTGCTCTTCCTGTGATTTTTCTGTTTCTAAAATCTAGCTGGAGGAGTTAATCTTTAGTTGGGGGTGTGGTGGGTGGATCAGGTGTTGGGAAGGGGGAGGGAGAGGAGAGGATGTGAGAAAGAGAAGAGAGGACAGGGTGGGGGGGGGGGGGGGTCATCCTGCCTCCTTCCCTGGGTTCTTTCTGAAAATGGTAGAATTTTTCTAGTAAAAATATAAATGGGTGCAGAACTGGAGTGAAGTTGTAGGAGTATTAGAGATAATGAGAGTAACTAGGTCGTACTTGCATTTAAATGTTACCGTGCTGAACTAGTCATCAATGTTCTCTTATAAGGCAAGAACTGATTTTTAACTAAATTGCTTTATCAAAATAATAATGTTCTTTTGGTGGTTCTATGAATTAGGGATCTTTCAAGTAGAGGCTTGATGTGCGAAGTGTTAAACATGAGGTCTTCCCATTTTCGCAAGCTCAGTATGGTGGGGAAGTTTAGTCGAATGCACACTTTGAATTTGGATTACAGCACTTCGCTAACTAGCTTCCAGAAAGATTGTTTCGCTTGCATGCCGAAACTAAAGTTCCTGTCAATGTGTGAGACAAGAGTTGCTAATCTCTGGACAACTACCGCTGCACTTTCCAAACTCCCTTCTTTGGTGGAGCTAAGATTCCAAAGACGGTTATATTATGAGGATGCAGAATCTTGTATGACATCATCAAGTGGCAATGACGATGGCAGAAATAATCCTTTTCCAGAAGAATCAAATATTGATATTGCGACACTAGTAGATCAGAATTTAATCTCAGAGGCTATGCTTCACAATCTAATGACAGTCACTAACGCGATTGGCAATCCTGAACTACAAAGGGAAGGTGAGGAGTCATCGGACGATAGTGAGGTTGATTTCTCAAGTCAGAGGCAAGAATATGGTTTCATGCATGAATTAACTAATGCAATCAGCGAGTGGAGTGGGAGGGCCAATGCAAATGATGAGGTAATGATTGAATTGATCTTTACATGCTTGGCATTAACATCATATGAGCAGCATGTCATGGTTGTTAAATGGAATCTTAGTCAACAGTAAAATATTGTACTTGGATAGGAAACAGAATTGAGTCTTAACATCAGGTAAGTTACTTGAATAACTTCTAGATTTTGTGGATTTGTGTGAAGAGAACAAACTCCCAATTAGACGGGTAACACTTTGGAATGTCCAAGAAAGCCATCATATAGTTGAGGCCGAAAGCCATATTTAAAGTAAACTAATAATATATACATAAAAAAATTTACACCAAGAATAGGCTCTAAATATGGTAAGGAGGATATGTATGCTTTAAATATGGTTTTTGGCTTTAACTATATGATGGCTTTCTTGAATTGTATGGAAAGTGGATAGAAAAGATGTCCTGAGTCATATAGAGAATGACATCATCTATATAAGATGTTCAGAACACTTTTGGTTCCTTTGCTCGTTAATAAATAAATATATATGCGATGTATTTAGCTGCAATGAAAATGCAGGTAGAAATGACTGTGTTAGCATCATAAAAATCATCATCAATGTCATGGAGGACAACAAGCTGCAGTGAATAAAAGACTGCAATGAAAATGCAGTTAGAAATGACTGTGTTAGCATCATAAAAATCATCATCAATGTCATGGAGGACAACAAGCTGCAGTGAATGGAAGAGAAATCATCTTTTCATTGTTTGATGTGATCTTGTCTGCAGGTCAGAAAAATCTCATTTTCTTTTCCAACTGTTGTCTGTTCTATAGGTTGAATCTCTCAGCCACAGCGAAGAAGAATCTATTGGTGCTTCAGGCACATATTCTTCTACAAATATTGCATCGAAATACATTCCCTGTAGCTCTTCACCTATATGCTTCAAGAAACACTACAGAGAGTTCATGATAGCTTCTTTACCCCATTTGAAAATGCTTGATGAATTACCCATTAGAAAGAATGAGAGGGAACAGGCTGCTGCTACCTTTTCACAATATTTTGAGTACCTCCCATACAGAAGGAAAGCTAAAGAGAGCGTTCTCAGTATCTTGCAAAACCGTGAAATCAAAGAAAGTCGAAACCTGGCTCGTGCAAATAAAAGAAAGAATACATATCCATCTGGAAAGTCTCAATATTTCTACACCAGGTCACTTTGTGCTGCCAGAGTAGGATCTTGTCCTTGGCCTTCATTGCAACCGCTTTCTTGTTCTAGTTCAGGAGAGGAAGCTCTGAACTTTCGTCCTAGACAATTTGAGTATCATCCTTCGGATTCTTCTCTTATGGTTTTTGGAACATTGGATGGAGAGGTGATCATTATCAACCATGAGAATGGTAAAATTGTCAGCTGCATCCCATCTTATGGAGTGATGAGTAGTGTATTGGGACTCTGTTGGCTCAGGAAGCACCCCTCTTTGGTAAGTTATGATTATATCAATATACTTTAAGACAACTACATAGGAATGAGTGCTACTTATCTAGGCATGTTGCTGCAGATTTGATCGCAACTTATCACAATTTTGTAGCATGCATGTACCATTTTGAAGCTTTTAATTAGTGATATTAAACATTGAGAATTTTAGCTGCTGTGGGTCTTCAGTTTAATTATATCCACTTTTTAGTAGACTAAAACTTGCTTTAAGTATAGGATTACATTCAGTTCCGAGCATAAGAAAATGGGTAATTTTGTAATCTTTGTACAGAAGTTGTAAAATCAGTGGAGATTTTTCAATTTCATCTATATTTTGTCATAAAACTTGATCTTCTTTGAGACTTTCTGGTGAGTTTGGTGTTTGTGGTGGCTGCAGCTTTTACTCATGACTAGTTTTTAGCTTGCTGTAGTTTTTGCTTTGAACATTATCGTTCAAACTTCTATGTTATTGACTGCAACTCCTTGTGAATGTTATAAATATTGATCATTCCGAATCTTTAAGGCATATATATATATATACATTTAGATTCGGATTTTTCTCCTAATATATACACACACATTGTTTTTTGAACTAAAGCGAAAGGCCACCTTTTGGCTTTTCTGCTGAAAGCAGTAAGTGTTGTCCAAAAGAATCCCCACCCCCCCCCCCCCCCCCCCCCAAAAAAAAAAAAAAAAAAAAAAAAGAAAAAGAAAATGCATGAAGCTATAAGTTGTCCTTAAGAGGATGATTAGGATTAGACTACTTATCCATGTTTCTTTCACCAAGATCTTCTTCATCACTTTTGCTAGGATTTGAAATCCCAGAAATCCACCAAGGGGCGAGGGATGGATTGGTTGAAAATCAGAATTTTGAAACTCTTTTAGAAAACCATAGTATCAAAAGAAATTATGCTGAGGCTAAGTGGGATGATGCCATGTTAGGCCAACAGTGATGCTCTAAGTAAATTGTATTAAGGGATAAGGGGTAAGAGGATTTGAGCCAAGTACTTATAAAGGTTCAGTTATCTATGCCTAGTTGTCTTTTTACAGACTTATAACCTCAGAAGGCTGAACTCAACTATTAAGCCAAGTAGATCGCGAGTCACTAAATCTCTTTGCCACAGCAACAATTGGAAGACAGAGAATTGCACCTATGCTGATAATTACGTTGTGTGATAGTTGTCCTTTTAACTCACTGTTTCTCTCTGTTTCAATCTCAGCTCATTGCTGGTTCTGACAATGGTTCACTAAAGCTATATAATATCCAGCAACTACCTCCAAACAATTCAGGAGCATATTCAGGTGCTGCTTCTGTCACTTTTGATGACTTTGATCAGTTGACTTCGGTTCATGTGAATTCTGCGGACGAGTTGCTTCTTGCTAGTGGATACTCCAAAAATGTTGCACTGTATGATATCAACAGTGGAAGACGTCTTCAAGTATTCACAAATATGCATCAGGAGCATATAAATGTTGTAAAGTTTGCTAACCATTCCCCAACCCTTTTTGCTACTTCATCTTTTGACCACGATGTCAAACTGTGGGATTTGAGACAAAAACCTTTTCTTCCTTGCTACACTGCGACCAGTTCCAAAGGGAATGTTATGGTTTGCTTTTCTCCAGATGATCATTATCTTCTCGCATCAGCTGTTGACAATGAGGTATTTGTTGGTACTTGTAAAAACCACCTGTAAAATCCTGAATTATGCACTTATTTTGTTTAATTGTAGATATTGAACTGAGTAACGTCTTGCAATTAGATTCTCAATAAGCAAGAGATCCAGTCTCATACATGTCAACATTGATTTTAAGAATCTTTTGAGATTTCATATGTAGTCCAAGCAGGTAAGTGTATAATATGAAGCCAAATATGTTAACAAATGCATACTGGAAGATAATGCTCAATACATAATCTATATAAGTTACACAAATGTCTTTATTCAAACAGCCAATGTAAAATTTATTAGCCCATAGTATTTTATGATCAAGGCTCGTACACTATATCAGTTGTGTCGGCAACAATTCCTCCCCTCTTTAGTAAAACCTGTCGCAAGAGCAAATGTGGTGACCCGTGTCTCAATTCTGGATTGAAATAAATGTACCACTTCGTTTTGCCTGCTCCCTTTCCTTTTAGAATGCTCCCTATATTGAATGTTCCAAGCCTTCCGATTTTGAGATTTTTTTATTTTAGCTAAATCGGGATGTCCTCATAACATCTCTTTAGTTTTGTCAATCCTGAGAACACCTCCAGAAGAACTCATCAAAGTATTATTTACATTTGTTGGAAGTACTTGGTACCATCCACTAGATTGAGTTTTCGTATAATAAGGTCTCAATTTTTCTGTATGCAAAACTTCCTCCTAGTTTCATCTGTTTAAGCATTTAGATCTTTGCTGCTATTGTTTGAGATCCTTCTTCACCCATTTCTTAGGCCATGCTATTTAATATGTGACAGGTTAAACAATTTCGGGCTGCTGATGGAAAGCTTCTTTTGGATTTTGGAATCAATCCAACGGGAAGCTCCCAGAATTATACACGGTCATACTACATGAACGGCAGGGATTATATTATCAGCGGGAGCTGTGACGAGCATGTTGTCCGTATTTGCTGTGCACAAACTGGAAGGCGTCTTAGAGACGTTTCCTTGGAGGTAAATCTATGACATTTGCATGATATGGAAATTTTATGGATTCAGCAAGTTGCTAGCAATTTAGGCTAACTTTAGAATGCTGTGAGTTTGAGATATGATGTATCTTGCTTTCCTGCAGAAGCATCTTCTGTTTATAAACTTAATGGTGTCTAACTCCTGTCTGTTAATCTCTATTTATCATTTTACTAGAGCTAGAAAAACACGTCAGACTTCATGATTTGATACTCGTACAGCAGAAAGATGTGTTGTTATGGTGGGTTAATCATGATTTAGCCTGATTGGAAATGCTATTTGGGATATTGGTGGCTTGAAATCTTACTTTCACATTGTTAAATGATAGATATCAATTATGAGCTTCAATTATAAGAATTATGATCCTTGACAATCAAATAAATGGATATCAATGATGTCAAATGGGAGGTTGAAGTTACAATATTATGCTCTTGATCATTCAGTAAGGCACTTGAAAGTACCAGAATGCGACCTTATATAAAGGCATGTCTCCGTGTCTCTCTATCTAAACTTAGTCAATATGCCTCTGCTGTGGAACACAGGATATTTCTTTTTGTATCCTCATATGAGGCTAAGTCACAGTTGGTTAAGATCTTGATTGTTTGAGAACATGTGCCAAATGATCTTGCTCAAATTGTGTCAACATCTTCAAGAAAAATATTTAGGCATTTATGAAATCAGCAAGGTGGAAAACCTCGGGTACCATTTCTAATAAATAGCTCACATAAGTGATTACAGTTTGAGTGGGAAAATATATATCTCTTCTATGTGAGGAAATTTTAGTAGCCACCAGTGAAAGTTCTCAACCTGAAAAGCAAGAATAAGGCTAACGATGTATTTCCTTATTAAGTAGAATGGCAGCACAAATTCCTGTTTTGTTTCACTTAATAAGAGCTATACCTTCAGTGAAACCCAATTGTTGACATGCTTTAAATAAGATGATTTGCAACCTCTTGGAGTCATATATTCTAATTTGAGAATTTGAAGCCATCTCCTCATGTGACATTGCAAACGAGTTTCGATATTACATATAAATCCTACGTAGGATGAAAATCAGAATCATGAAATGGACGTATCGTTTTTGAATTGTGAAAGGAATTGAATCAAGCTGTGAATTAAAAGATTCGGTAACAAAGTTCCCGAATAAGTTGGACATGAAGTGTAGCTCACTAAAACTAGGTAAGAATTAAAGAATAAAATTAATGAATAGGTGATTTCAATCATAACAAAAAATCACTGCCTCATGAATGATGTAATTTCTCAAAATTTGATTCCATAATTGTCCCCTCTCTCTCTCTCTCTCTCTCTCTCTCTCCTTGTGCAAGATGTTTTTGTGGAGTGTTAAGTTAGCATAGCCATGCCCGTGCTTTTTCATACTACTGTGGAGAAGATGGAGATTAATCTTTCTTATATTAGGAAGCTTAGAGATCGCATTTTGTTTATGAAATAATTTTATTTATCAAGAAATTGTTCGAGTACATCAGTTATATGCAAAACAGCGAACTGGCAACAGTCATTTATAGTAAGTATGGAACATGAAATACATAGGTGCAAATCCATAAAAGCGGAATGAGATGAAGATTCAGATACCTTGACTCTCACTTCATTTCTCTTTTTAAATGCTGTACACTGGAAATTGCAAAGCTACACTCCAAGCCTTTGGAAAGGTGCTTTATCTTTGAAATAAGCATAGAACTGGCTTTGGCACAACCCAGCAAATGCTATAATTGAAAATTGAATTGCTAAGCAAAATTGTAGGAAAAAGCAAATGATGTGTAGATTTCTTGGATGCTTCATGCAAGTTGAACCAATTAGAATGGAAGAGTGCTTTGGAAGATTCTTGAAGGTGAGGCCTCTTTTCCAAGAAGCTGCCTGAACAAAATGAGATGTTGGGTGGGACATTAGGAAGCCAGATGGCTTTGGGAGGAGAATGACCAGAATCATTGAAAGTTAAAATTGCTTATAGCTCTATGGTAGGAGTTAAATGAGAGGACTTTGCTTTTAGAGACACATGGAAGCGTGTCTTCCTGTGAATCACCAGGATTGCTCCAATCAATAAATGAGAGGGCAAAGTGGAAGGAAGAGACATGATCATGCTCCAATCAATAAAGTTCTTGATAAAAATGGGATTCATATGATAGATGCAATAATTAACACACCGAAATTCAGAAATCATATCATTCTGATCATTGATTAGAAGAGGATTGAAATCAATCTAGACTTAAGGGGAGGACCGTAGCACCAAGCATCGTGCCTGAAATGTACTGTACATCTGTCAATCGTCACTGATCTCAAATCAAACAGAGGTTTTGTTTTGCTTGCCTACCTATTTAAAATTGATTGCGGTAACAACATTGGAACATTTATTGCTGAACATGTCCTAAATATGCCCAAGCAGTCGTAGTCCTAAATTCAAATGCAGTTGCTAAGAATCATAAAATCAAATAGATGGCTGATTTAAATCCATATTACTTTTATTTATCAATGTTATGGCCATCTAAGTTGATCAAGTAGGCTAATTATGGGTTATGCATGATCTGAGACCAACCAGTATTCATTTATTAGCGAGAGTTATATAGGTTGACCGGACGGTGACAAGATGTAATTAACCCTTAAAATAGCTAATTTCTTGTATTGTTGACTGGTGTCCAGGTTTTGTAAGTTTGAAACTGAAAATGTCCACCCTATTTGTGGAATGCCTTAGTGGGATTGGCACTTGCATAGCAGGATATGCCAATGGGGATATAGCAGTACAATAACTCATTGTAGTGTCCTATTGTTGTCTACGTAATTTTATAAATCAATTGAGCTTCTGCTGAAAAGGATGTCCTTATTCCTCATGCAAACCCACCAAAAGGAAAATAAAAAAGAAAAAAAAAGAAAAAAAACGGTTCATACTTGTGCATGCAGATGAAGAGAAAAGAACGAAAGAGATTCAAATGGAATAAAGATTGACAAACAGAATTTCCTCTGACATGCATTGTAATTAAAATACAGTAGAGAACAACTCATTTCCTGGAAAGCAGATAATTAATGATCAAAAAGGTATTTGCAAGATGCTAATTACTGAAACTTTAATGGTCGTGTCATCAACTGAAACCGTAATCTTCTGAAACTAATGAGGTTGAAAGGAATTATCTGTGAGCATAAATAAATTGAGCTTAATTCCTTTTGTTATATAATCCTTTGCACCTGTGATGCGAACTTGATTTATCTAATAATAAATGTTTTTTTTTTTTTTTTGCAGGGAAGAGGTTCAGGATCTTCCATGTTCGTGCAATCTTTGAGGGGTGATCCTCATAGAGTGAGTTATGCTCTATTTCGCTATTAGGCTTTGCAATTTAAACCTAATATATCATCTCAAACTGATTCCTTGTGTTACTATCAGACTGATGTCTCCATAGAATTCTGAGAAACATGTCCACACAACTTCTGTCCATTTTTGGTTTCTGTTGACATGCTTTTACATATTTAGCCAAAGGATTTTTATATTCAAAGAAATCTATGGTGAATATAATAGTGATTGAGGTAGCACTTAAAGTATGGATTTGGTCCATCAACTGTACACTTTCTCTATGCAGTCTCTTGCTAAACTTTTTGCAATAACATCTACTTTTACGTTTCTATTTACTTCCATCTGTTACATGTGCCACTGGATGATGGTAGGGGTGTGTTATAGAATGTCCACGTGTTCAAAGGAGGACGTGCAGGAAATGATTATTGATATACTGATCTACAAATTTCCGTGAAAATATGAGGGAGAAAACTAATATCATTAAATTGTTAAATGTGTGGATATCTTCACACAAAATTTTACGACTAGGCTGGTAAAATGTCATAGAAAATTTTACTAGGACTATGCTGGTAATATGTCATAGCAAATCAATAACTATTCCTAAATGAAATTATTCCTGCTGTCTCTTGTTCGTTATCGACATTTAGAATGGTCGAGAGCCTCTCTATGCCCTTTTTGCTAGCACGGTCCAAAACATTTCATGCGGTATTATTATATAAGAATTGAATAATTAAGGATCTTCATGCACATCACTTCTAGATGTGGTCTGGTTTTCCTTCTATCTTGAGGTTTGTCCAGGATGGGAAAGTTTATGTAGGGCTGCGTCAACTGATGGAAGAAAGGCAAATGCATTTTAAACAATTAATGTTTCTGCCAACTAAATTTTAGATATCAAATTTTAGGTACCTTTTACTCATCATTGCTCAGGCATCTTTTTCTAGTGATCCTGTTTTTTATTCTACATAATTTTTCAAGAGGATTCTCCTGGTGGATACAAAATTACTAGAAAATAAAAGAAACCAAGCTATTAGAATGCGTCTTCTGTTATTTTTCTGGTTGCAAGAAGCTTGAGAGGGCAAAACTTTGGGAGAGAATACCTCACCTAAGAATACGAATCCTGCTTATATAGTAGTTCTAATGTTAACTTGCAGACTAATTTATACCTCTGTTGCTGTTGTTTCTTCCTGAAATTCATGCATTTATTTGCTTGCTACATGTCAGAAAGATGTTGTTACTTATTGGATTGGTTACCATTTAACTGTTAAGAAGGCTGGCATGATCAGCTTTTTATTGTTTCTCTCCTGTCTCAAATCCTTCAATTATCATTTATAAGCAGAAAAAGCTCACTCTTTGAGTGATTGCTTCCTAAGCGATGCACTAATAGCCGTTTGATGTCTATCCTGCACTTTCGTTCACTGTTATATTATCCCATGCTGTTTCCATCCTCATTCACTTAAACTACTGTGATCAGGATTTCAACATGAGCATTTTAGCTGCCTATATGCGTCCAAGTTCAAAATCAGAGATTGTCAAGGTATGATCTGCCAACAATTTGTTATTTCATTTGCTCTCAAAATTATGTGTTATATATCCTTGGGTTATGAGTTAAATTGAGCCATAATTGTCAGGTCAATCTGCTAGCATCAAATGATGATACAAAGGACTACTCTAATGGCCAGAATGTTCCCATATCCAACAGCCTGGGAGGTTGATGATTCTTGGTTCTAGTTGTATATTCTCCTACCTTCAATATGTGTAAATATGGATTTGCTGTGTTAACATTGAATGACGAACTCGTTAAGTGAGTCCGTCGTGCTGGAAGCAATTCCCAGCAGGGGGAAGAAACTTTGTTTATAGTGAAAGCCATGGTGAGGGTTATACAAAGTTGCTGTGCTGAACATTGAATCATGAACTTGTTAAGTGCGTCTGTCCTGTTGTAAACAATTCACAGCATGGCAAAGAAACTATATTTTAGTGAAAGGCATGGCTTGGGTATCTTGTGAGTATATCTGCTACCCAATTACCTGTTGTGTTGTTATTTTGGGATTTCCCAACATTATCTCTTTAGTAAGCTAGATATTTAATTTGTTCTGTTGTTAGCATCTGCTATAGTAATCATTCCCATGTAAGCATCTCAAGTTTACCGTTAAGCTTAGTAGGTCATTGTGTTTTTGGGGACTGTCGCATCTGTTTCCAGGGGAAGAATGGGAGGAGAAATTAGACTTGGAAGTGTGTGAATGCTTGTGCAAAATCTCTCTGAATCTTTCTGGGTTCAGCTGGATGTTTTTCCTTCTGTTGCCGTCTCATCTTGCCATGGAGGTTAGTGATACTTCAACGAGGCAATGAGATGAAACTTGCTTCACCAACAGATGAATAGGAAAAATGCAAAGTTTTGTGTCAGGGCCTGTGTCTGCAACTGTAGCACTCGCTTAACATCAACAGTGTAGATGAAAGGAGCCTTTCGGGGATGGACATGTATCCCTTACCCCCTTCTTTAATTATTTTCTTCATTTAACATTCACAATTCACTTAAACATTCTCGTTCAACTTATTTTTTATCCAGACTAACAGCTCCAATAATTTCTCAACGAAATTGCAAGTTACTTTATACAGTTCATGTCTATATTTATTTTCATCTTTCTACTATATTCACTTTTCTTTTTCCTTAATAACCGAGTTTTCTTTAAAAAAAAAGATAGTTTAGTGCTGACACATATACTTAGGTTCATGCATTTTTGCTAATTGATTTACTTTAAATTTTATGAAATTGATTCATGAAGGCAATAAAGAGTGTTTAATAAAATGCTTTTTTTTGGGTTATTGTACTGATATCCAAATTTCTATTTTTGGATATCGATTTTCAAGGAAATTATCATATGATATTAGTGCATTGAACAAGATATCATATCATTTACTATACAGTAATTACATAAGAATATTTCATTTCAAACCATTTTCTACTGGAATTAGATTTCTTGAGATGATGATTGCACGTGGAATTACCTTAACCATACTTTTGTAGAATTGAATAGTCATCGTTTGTGTTCTAGATACCTTTATACATCTATTCTCCGGAAAATTGTCGAAAGTCCTAAACATATCACATTTCTATCGATTCAATTTTAAACCTTTAATATACCACTTGAGTTCTAAGCTATTTTATATTTCGCCAAATGGAGTCAATCCGGCCAATTTTGATAAAAAATCGTTGATGTGGACTGAAAAAAGTTTTAATAATATTTTCATTTTTTTTGAATTTTTATTTTTATTTTACCATGGTTGATGAAGGTCACCGAGCCCTCAACGGCCACTAGGTAGAGCCATCATAGCCACAGGCGAGGCTGCATTGCTTGCGAGTATGGTGTTATCCATGGCCACAAAAGTGAGCTTCAAACTCATGCCATCGTTGCTAGCCTAGAGCTTGAAGCTTAAGCGTCCATGCCTAAGAGCTTAGAGATTAAGCTCGATTACCCATGGTGATCACAAGCTTGAAGCTTAAGCTTCCATGGCAAACGCGAGCTCAAAGCTTGAGCATTCATGGTTGTAAGCAATAGCCAATCATGATGGCCTTGCCTAGATTTGGGTGAGGCTGAGTAAGGGTAGCAACCCATACCAGTGGTAAGCTATGTAGCACGGAACTCTCCGGAAGCTTTCATGTCGTGTCCGACACTTCTATACGTGTCCGACACGCTCCGACACGCGGTCAACGAGTGTAAAAAAATCCGACACGTGGTCAACTCTTTCCGACACAATTTCGATACGCACGGGTCAATTTTAAAAATTTCTAATACTTGAGAGGTCAAAATATAAATATACACAAAAGAAGTAATAAAAGAAGTAATAAAATTGCTATAAATATACGCACGGGGTCAATTTTTTTTTTTTTTTCAGTTTTGTTTTTTAGAATTGTTTTATTTTTTAAAAAGTCTTTTACTATGAAAGAAGTAATAAAAAAATGCTATATATGATAAATAAATAATTTAAAAATATCATTTCAGCATTTTTCTTTAAACAATGTTTTTTTCCTCTAAGTTTTGTGTATTATTGTAACAAATTAAATAATGAATGATATGATTTAATATTTTTCATGTAAATTAATTCTAGGCTATTATTATTATTATTTATGTATTTATATATAAAAATATATTTAATATATAATGTGTCGGAACGTGTTGAAATTCTCTATTTTTAAGAAATGACGTGTCGGCGTGTCATGTCATGTCGTGTCGCGTGTACGTGTCGGTCTTACATAGGTGGTAAGAACTATGACCCTCATCGGTGGCTGATGAGGGGCTTTGTGACCCTTTCCAGCAGCCGCTGAGAGCTCGGTGGGTCTTGCTAGTTGTAGAAAAAAATGAAGTACAAAAAGAGAAGCAAAATAAAAAGAAAATAAAATAAATATATAATTTAAAAAATATTAAAATATTACTAAAATTATCTACGTTAATACTAACCATGTCATGTAAGACAATTGGTATTTACATTAGCGATTTATAACTAGAATTTGACCAGATGAACTCAATTGGTAAAATATGAAAATGTTTAGGATTCAATTAACAAAATTAAAAAGTTTAAGATTAAATTGATAAAAGTATAATAAATATAAGACCTTTTAAAAACTTTTCCCATTCTCAAACTATCACCTCATACTTGAGGATCAAAATAAAATTTGTGAAGTTTTTCTTTTTTAATGCATTGATTTAATTTCAATAGTTTGTATAGTTCTAAGTCATGTAAATCTGTCCACAATTACAAGTACTCGTTTTCTTAAGACTAATACCCTAAAAATCCCTTAACTTTACTAAATCTCAATTCTCCCCTCAATTTTTTTTTTCGTAAAAAAAAATCAATTTTTACTTTAGTCTCAAATATGTCAAAATCATCATCGGTTTCTTTAACATTATCGGCATTAAGAAGTTGTCTTATATAAACGTGAGAGTGTTGATAAAAATGAATGTTATACTAATGAATCTTTAACTAACCCAGAAGCTAGTGGTAATTTTGGGATGTGTGGGCAGCTTCGAGATTAGAACGAAAGTTGCAGATCCTTTTCAGACAAAAAAATCGGGAATGGAATTAGGATTGGAGTAGGGTTTAGGGAATTAGACCCATGGATTCACGTTAATCTTTCATGTACACGTCTACAGCATTTTTCACGAGCTGCAACAGTTTATGACAGCACCTAGGAATTTGTCACGACTGACACCACCTACCGACACCTCCGCCTTCATCGCACCGACCGCCATCCCCTCCAGAATCCACCTGCCATCCTTCTCTGCCACCTTCACGTGTGACTGACAACGTTCGGACAACGCTTGCCATCACCAAACAACGCTAAGCCACAGCACTCGCGACAGAACAAGCAACGACAAGAACCGAAGAAGAAGATGGAAACAATCCTCATCCGTCGTTCAAGACGGAGTAAGTCATCGTTACTACACACGTGCAACATAAACACTGAGCTGGATCTGGGCCGTTAAAAGTGGCGGATCTTACGTAGAATTCATGCGGATCCGATGACGGTGGACGGTTTCGATTGAGCTCCGTCTCTCCTTTTCATTTCCAGGTGTAGTTCTTTTTATAAGAGCTACATCTCGACAGAACGAGAACTCCACCGTTAGCGAGACCCGAAGATTAAAGAGAAGTTAGAAGAAACGCCATGAAGCTGCTGGCTCCGACTCTTCTGCTCTGCTCGCTCCTCCTGAGCTTCGCTCTCTCGGAGCCTTCATCTGCAACGTCGCGTGAGTATAAGCAAGCATATCCTCTTCTTGAAATGACCCTCTTCCTGAAATGCTAGATTTCAAGTCATGTCAATGCTTGCAAGAATAGATTCTTGTGAAATGTTTCTTGGATTATGGTCTTGTGCTTCGGATTGAGCAACTCCATTTCAGCCTGACTTTGGTTCTCTCTCTCCGTGATGTTTTTTCGTATCTAGCCATGTTTTCCTCCGATCACACCTCTAATTAGTGAGTTACAAACATCGGCATTTACCCACTTTTTTAGTTAGGTTTACATGTAAGTGATGTCCATGAACATACATTGATGCTGGCGATAATAGTACATGGATGAAATACTGCAGCATTCTGTGGGAACAAGTGCAACGGGAGGTGCGCGAAGGCGGGGGTGATGGACCGGTGCGTCAAGTACTGCAACATCTGCTGCCAGGAGTGCGGGTGCGTCCCGTCTGGGACCTATGGCAACAAGCACGAGTGCCCCTGCTACCGTGACAAGCGCAGCTCCAAGGGCAAGCCGAAATGCCCTTGATCACCATATGCATTCTCCATTGAATCTAGCGACTCTAAAGTTTGAGCTTGAGTTCGTGGCCTTGATTATCAATAAGAGATTGTAGTGTTCAGGCTAGGGTTTTAGTAGCATGATTTGGACATCTCTGCTTGATTTTGTGTTTGGGAGGTGTTTGTGTTTCTGTCTTCCTGGTGGGGGTAGTCCCGATGAGGACATGTCATCCAGTAGTTGCAGTCTTTTGCCCCTTTCCCATGAATTATATTGCCTGTATTTGGTGTTTCTGAAAAGTGAGCCTTTTATCTTTTTTGTGTCGATTGAAAAGAAGATATCAGACTGAACATCATCTTGAAAACCAGGGGTCTAATCATTTTGAAAACTAGGGGAGAGAGTTGGATTGGGGTCATAATTCGAACCAAACAAAACTAGTTCAATTCTCGGCTCTACGAACCTTTTGCATTTGATTCAACATTCTTAAGGGGCTTTCAGCCTCCAAAGCCCCTTAGAGATATACTGTACTATTTGGCAACTATTTTTAAGTAGCTTTTAAATGAAAGCCATCATTGGGAAGGCTAAAAAGTCCACGCTAAAAAGTCCAATGCTAGTGTTGACTAGTTATGAGGCTTTAGCATTTAGCCAAATGCTAAAATTTATTTTTTTCTTCTAAAATTATCCTCACTCATTTTTCAAATTTCTAATTTTGCCCTCGTTATTATTTTTTAAATGTAAAAAATAATGCTAAAAAATAAAATATACATAAATGCTAAAAAAATATAAATATTTTTTTTATTTTTAAAAAATTATTTATATATTTAATTTTTTTAACATTATTTTCAAAATTTATGTTTAAAAAGTTGCCTACATTATTTTTTCAATTTTAAACAATAAAAATTAAAAAATTCTGACGAAGGGTTTGGTCTTTTTTTTTTAAAAATTATATATATATAGACGTATTTGATTTTTTAGCATTATTTTCAAATTTATATTTAAAAATCTGTATACATTATTTTTTCAATTTTAAACAAATAAAAATTACAAAATTTTGACGAAGGATTTGGTCTTTTAAAATATATATATGTATTCGATTTTTTAAACATTATTATCAAATTTTATATTTAAAAATTCGTATACATTATTTTTTCAATTTTAAACAAAATAAAAATGAAAAAAAAAATTCCAATGAAGGGTTTTTTTTTTAATATATATGTATTTGATTTTTTAGCATTATTTTCAATTTTATATTTAAAAAAGTTGTATACATTATTTTTTTTTCAATTTTAAACAAATAAAATTTAAAAAACTAGTATTAATCACCCAAATGGCTTTTCAAATTTGTTTTCTACCAAAAAGTATTTTTTCTCAAAATTGCTTCTCAAAGCATAATTTGCCAAACGGTGTTTGCATTTGCCTAAAGTCCTTTAGGTTAAACTGCTCTGCATTTTCCCAATGAGCTTTTAAAATGTTAAATCAAATGCACCCCTAGAGTCGGCCTAGAATTGGTTTGGTCTCTACTTCCAAGGCTAGAGTCTTACTTGGGAATTGATTCAATCAATCCGATACCCAGCTAAACTAGTATTGAAGCCTTTGGAAATAGAAAATATTTTTGCACCCATTAAGTTAATAATTGAACCATGGTATTCAACACGAAGCAAATAATAACACAATCATTCGAAATGACGCAAGTTTTATATTTTACTAAAAGAATTTCGTTTCTAACCCAATATAAAAACGGCTGGTCTTCAAATTGAACCGGATCAGAACCAGCCGGTCCATAGAATCGGGTTCCTGAAATGAGACCGGTTCGGTTCTCAGTTAATTCTCAATTTTAGGCCGGGAAATTTTTACTCATCCTAATACCTATCACCCCTCACCAAAAACCAATCTCATTTTGGATGAGTCAGGAGAGGCCCATATAAAAAAGCCCATGGACCCTCAAAACGACACCGTCGCTCCCTCCTTCTCTCTATTTCTCCCTCCCCTTCCATTAGAGATTTTGGCATATTTTGAAAAAACTCTCTCTCTCTCTCTCTCTCTCTCTATATCTGCGCATCGCCAAATCGCCATTTCCAGTTGCTTCCTCACACCGCCCGACCTCCAATGGCGAACCCCATCGTTCAAGAGGTTACTCTATCATCGATCCCCTCTTTCAAATTCGAATCCCTCCCCGTTCGATCTTCATGGGTCTCCGAGATTTCACCTAATTTTGGCCTTTTTCTCTCTCTCTCTCTCTCTTCAGATCATCGAGAAGCAAGTGCTGACGGTGGCGAAGGCCGTGGAGGACAAGATCGACGAGCAGATCGCGGCCCTCGACCGCCTCGACGACGACGACCTGGAGGCACTGCGGGAGCGGCGGCTGGCGCAGATGAAGCGGATGGCCGAGAAGCGGAGCCGCTGGATCTCCCTCGGCCACGGCGACTACTCCGAGATCCCCGCCGAGAAGGACTTCTTCCCCATCGTCAAGGCCAGCGACCGCGTCGTCTGCCACTTCTACCGCGAGAATTGGCCCTGCAAGGTGAGTCCGCGTCTCCCTAGTTCTGGAATTGATGACGATTTTGGATGTTCTCATTTTCTTTTCTTTTGGGTTTTTGTCGATTTTGAGGTGTTTTTGGGGGATTGGGTAGGTTTTTGAATCTTCCTTTTTTTTGAGTTTTTGTCGATTTTGAGGTGTTTTTGGGGGTTGGGTAGGTGAAGTTGTGAGTGCCTTGGATCGCCATTGCTCTGAAATATTGGAATTTCGTGTTGATATTCAGCTCAAGATTCAGAATTGTTTTTGAAGTGTTGCTTACTCATTAGTAATTCATGCCACGAGTAAAGCTAGAATAGATATTATGAGGGTATTGCAATTTGGCAAATGCTACTTTGTGGTTGTATAAGTTCGCGGGCTCATTTTAGCATTCGACAGAGTTACGGAATTTTGCCCCAGTTCTTTGTAAAAAAAAATGAGCATACCAATCTTACCATCTTTCGCGTTTTCTTTGTATTAGGTGGATTAGTATGTGCTTACAATAGGTTCTGCAAATGTGGTCAGCATAAAGAAGTTTTTTTGCTTTCACTAGCCCATGGGAACTAAAGATGGGACGGAATTATCTTTATGAATAGATGATGTAGCTGCTATCTCTATGGTGAGATGAAGGTGATGTTGACACTGCTTGGGGGAATTAAGATACTTAAAGCAGCTGTTTGAATTTTGAAGAGTGATGGGTTTACTTTTGTTGATTGAATTCCCAAGTGATATTTCTGTTCGGGATTTCGATATTTTTGACCATGGTATTAGAACATATGTTGTGGAAGGGAAGGATTCAACCCTCTGAGTAGGGGGTGGTGTGCTGAACTCTAGAAGGAATGATATTTGATCACTGGTGATTTGCAGGTGATGGACAAACACATGAGTATTTTGGCAAAGCAACATATAGAGACCCGCTTTGTGAAAATCCAAGCAGAGAAAAGCCCTTTTCTTGCTGAAAAGCTTAAGATCGTTGTTCTCCCTACTCTTGCTCTCATAAAGAATGCAAAAGTGGAGGATTATGTGGTATGATACATGACTTTGCAGGTTAATCTTTAGAATGATGGATGTCCTTTTTGAAACCCATGGTCTCTTGTTTCTTATATGCTATACTCAATTTGTAATTAGGTGGGATTTGATGAGCTTGGTGGGACTGATGAATTTAGCACAGAGGATTTGGAGGAAAGATTGGCCAAATCTCAAGTTATCTTTTTCGAAGGTGAATCCTCAGTAAATGCAAGGGCTGGTGTGCAAACTAGGAGGAGTGTCCGGCAAAGCTCAAATGCTGATTCTTCTGATTCAGAGTGAACATACTAAATGGATTCCTAAAATGTGATGTTATCCTTCCAAGTTATACATCGAGTGTTGTGCCTGAGTTAGATTAGTTGTATCTCTGCATGTAGTTCTATTTGCTAGTGAATCTTTGATGCTCTCCATCTTGGAGTAAGATCATCAGTGCTATGAAAGCTGTTTTGTCCTTTCTTTTCTCAATTGAGAGAAGTATACCGAGAAATTGAGTTTAGGCCCTCTTTGAACTACAAGGGATGAAGCTGGAAATGGAATACTATGCCTCAGGGTGATGGTTTTCAAAGTCTTGTCTATCCTCTATTTACCTATTCTTTTCTTATCTGTTGATGTTGATGGAACTTCGAGTTATATGTAGATGCTGCAGATTGTTATTAATCTGCTCTATTCATGTAGGCCGGGTTTCATAATCTTCTGGTTGTCAATACATAGTTGCTGGCGTTTGGGTGACCTTGAGTGGGAATATGCTTAGTAGGAGGTTTCTTAATTGCGATTATTGCATCTTGGTCCCATAGATTTTGAAGAAATAACTGAGGTCAAAATCTTTAATTCAAAATGTAATTCCTCCTAGTGGTTGGAGCCGTGTATCCTCTTCAAGCGATTCAGACAACACATTCGAAGAACTGCAGGCATTTTTGTTACAGACAGAAAATGAAATCTTGTCTTGCAATTGATATGATAATCTTTGCAATTTTGTGCTCAAGTCAATCCGATTAAATGAACTGTGAGTAATAATAAGTTGGGGAGTGATTGTAAAATCATGATAGTAGCGGACAAAGAAATCACTGATCGATGTGTATAAATAGTAGATCTGCAGATACAAGAAACTGGAAAGAGATCTCCCTATTAAGTAACATGAACAACATATAGATGCCCCCCTTACGTAACACAGACAACACAGAATCACAAAACACAATCTCGCAAAACCACAAATGCATGACAATGATTCTAGAAACAAAAGGAGCGACCAGCACAAGTTAAAAGTACACTGAGATAGCCTTATATGGTACTAAAATCTTCAGGGGCTGCTGGCTGGAGGAGGAGTGAGGAGAGGAATGGAAGGAATATTGGGGAGAGACGAAGGGGTGCCCGGCACCGGGGGCAAGGCAGTTGGCACGGTTGGCACGCTTGGAAGTGGTGGCAGGGCAGTGGTGGGCAATGTTGGCTGTATCGATATTGTTGGTATTGTGGGGAGGAACGGTATGGATGGCATAGTTGTTGGTATCGATATTGTTGGTATTGTGGGGAGGGACGGTATGGAGGGCATAGTTGTTGGTATTGTGGGGATGGATGGTATGGATGGCATAGTTGTTGGTATCGGTAGTGTTGGTATTGTGGGAAGGGATGGTATGGACGGCATAGTTGTTTGCAGCAGATGACGAGCTCCGAAGCTCATATTGGCGGTTGAGAGAACTAGGGCGATGAAGAGAACAAAGCTCTTCGAGGAAGCAGCCATGTCGGTAACTAGAGTGTGGATTTTATGTTGTGAAAGACTCAAGGACTTGAAATTAATGAGCTGAGAGGAATGGGTTGCTACTTGTGTGAGTAAATGGAGGAAGGAGATGGGAGGTTATATAGCAAGAGGTGTTTCAAAAATAAATTTGGGTTGTGATATTGGTGACTGGCTTTTGGGTATGGTTAGGAAAAAGAAAAAAAAACAGAACATCTCTTTTATTGGTTCTTTGTCAGCTCACCTCCTCAGCTCAAAATCTCCTGACAGATGGCCAATGCTTTCGTTGAAGTCAAGCTTCGCATCTCTGTCTTTGTGGAAGGCAACTGAATAACATGCTTCCCAACTTGCTATTATCTTAGGTTGATTGTTAACTTGCTTCTTGATTTTAGCATATAATTCTAGGTTGGTTAGTGCTGCATTGACCAATCTTCCCGAAATTTGAACTTCATTAATGATCCTGTCTACTGTTAAGTGATGGGCTTTAGCCATTAGGTACTCCTTTTTTTTTTTTTTGTCATTTCACAAATGGTAAAGAAAAAAAGGTCACTACCATTAGAAACCCTAATTTGGTATTTTTGTAAAACATTTAGTCCAAATTAATTTTCATGTAAAAAATATCTTAAATTGATACAATCGTGCCACATTTACTTCTAAATTAATTTTTATGTTATAAAAAAAAATTCTAAATTGGTGCACTCATGCTACATTTACTCCAACATTCCGCATAAACTCTTAACGATGTTAAAAGCTAATGATTTGAGCTTGAGATTTGAGACTGAGATATGAGAAGTAAAGCAGATAGGCATGAGTTATCTGAGACTTTTCTGAAATTGTAGTAATCAACGAATTCCATTTCTAATATAATAATTGGCTTATACACATGTTGATAAGTTGGATTTTTGGAATAAAATGCTTTTATGGATATTGAAATGACAAGAAATAGGTTGATGAGGCCAATTTTAATATTTTTTTGTAATACAAAAATGAGTTCATGGTTTTTGTGATGTAAAAATTAGTTTGAGATAAATATGGTACATGTGTATTAGTTAGAGGTTTTGGTGAGACGAAAATTAATTTAAGGTAAATATGAGACGGGTGTATCAATTTGTGATTTTTTGTGCTATTGAAATTAAAAAGAATGAAAACTGGACACAAACATTCCACATAAAAATAGTTCTCGTCTTAGTTCCTTTGAGATTGGTGTCAAGTGTTAACAAATAAGTTATGTTCATGGGATCGTTTCTATCATATATATATATATATATATATATATATAGACAAAGTCACTAATTGGATATCATATCTATATATGATGACTATAGTAAGCTAAGGAAAATGAAAAAAAGAAATAGCATTGAAATCCATTTTTATTGACCAATTATAATTGCCTCCCAAGACCTATAATTGCCTCAAAAGATACAATATACACAACATTTCAAGAAACTTATTTTTTTCCAATAGAGTCAGTCCTTTCCTATTCCTTCTATGTCATAGGGTTAAAACCAAAAAATAAGTTGAGAGTGTTCGTTCCTATAATCATCATGCAAAACTTCTCTTTGACTCTATGCTTGTCATGTGGAATTACCCTTGGCATTGCGTTGTCACGTGGCCTAGTGGTACTTATTCATGATCTACTTGTAAACCTACACTCTCATATGTTCTTTTCAAATGTTAATAATAGATAAATTTAGCATTTAAATATTTATGAATGCTAAACAAATCTAGAGTATACTTAGTCAAAACAATTAATGTAAACTAAAAAAAATTGATTTAAATTAAGAATAGGATATAGATGTGTGTTTTCTGGACATAGACAGATGTGTGTTTTCTGTGTTTTAAAATTGTAAGAGCACATTGAAAACCTGTAATTGATTCTGAAGGATGCGACACAAGTGCAGGAAATATCCGCCTCATAATTCTATTATTACTTAGATTTTTTTTATTCCCTTTTTCTGTTTTCGTAAAATTTCTCTAAAGATTAATGATTGGCAGGAAGCCAGATGTTCGTCCAAATCGGCCCCTTCCTCAAGGTTTGTGAATAGTATTGGTATTGTTGTTTCTTGGTTATTATCTAACTTTTCTTTGTATTTTAGATTGATAGATTAGGAAATAACTTAAATACAATTTTTTAGCTGGAATAAAATTAATGATGGAAAATATAATCTTAATCATTTTAAATTACTCAAGCCTAAGATAAAAAATTAGTAACACGATTTAAATTACGAAAGATACTTAAAGTAGTTTGTTGAAATATCACATGAGTTGACAATGGGTCTATTATATATATATATATATATATATATATATGTATATGTATAAATATGTATATGTATAAATATGTATATGTATATGTATATGTATATGTATATATGTATGTTGGAAAGATTTCACTCTTTCTTTATAAATAGCTCATCCCATTTTCATTTCTTCCTCCTGTCGCTGGTGTTGGAAATACTTCAATTCACCTACTTCACGAGTTTCGCACTTTTAGGTCTCATCTTACCTAACGTGTTAGACTTTTGAATCGAATAATTTTAGGCAAAGATGATTCAAGCACTACGAAATTTAATACTTTAGTCTAGAAAATCTTTCTTGTCCTCCTATCCTTAGTCATGAAATTTTGTGTAGCCAAAGCTACAATAGCCCACGTAAATTTCGTTGCAAAAGGTTGGCCCTTTAGCCACGAAATGAAATGTGTTGCTTTTGAGTGTCTATTTTACGCCTTTTGCCCTAAAATATCCCATGGTGAAGAGTATACATTCTACTACAAAGTTACTCGATTTCGTTTCCAAAGTCTATCGCCACAGGCCTTTGGCCATGACATCTCTGCCATGAAGATTTTCGTGGTAAGAAGCCTTAGCCATGAAATTCCACGCTTCTTAGCCAAGAATTCTGCCTCGGTGAAAGGTCGATTTTCTTAGAGTGCCGATTCTCTACTAACAATGAAAACAAGGTGGATAAGACCGTATGTGGAGAACACATTTTATACTGATGGCATATGAGCAGAACCGGTGGAAAAAGACATGGATGAAAGACACCAAGTCACTGATCAATATATATGACAGAAGGTACATACAGGATACTGGAAAAACATTTATTCGCACCAAAAGAGCTCACTAGAAAACAACGCGAATGATGAATATAATTCCGAAAGATATCAAATGACACAACACACATGTATGCGAGCAATCTTTACAAGGAAAGGGCGGAGCCCAACGGCTTAAAGATACACTGAGATAGCTAGACATGGTACTAAAATCTTCAGGGGCTGGTGGCTGGAGGAGGAGCGAGGAAAGGAATGGAAGGAATCTTAGGGAGAGAGGTAGGGATGCCCGGCACCGGGGGCAAGGCAGTTGGCACGGTTGGCATGCTTGGAAGTGGCGGCAGAGCAGTGGTGGGCAATGTTGGCTGAGTGGTGGGCAGCGTCGGCAATGTGGGCTGAGGCAGGGTCGTAGGGATGGTAGGCAATGTGGGAATGGACGGCATTGGTGGCAGTGTCGTGGGAAGGGATGGTATGGATGGTATAGTTGTCGGTATTGGTAGTGTTGGTATCGTGGGAAGGGACGGTATGGATGGTGTAGTTGTTTGCAGCAGATGACGAGCTCCGAAGCTCATGTTGGCAGTTGAGAGAACTAGGGCGATGAAGAGAACAAAACTCTTTGAGGAAGTAGCCATGTCAGCAATGGAGTGTGGATCTTACGTTGTGAAAGGCTCAAGGACTTGAAATTAATGAGCTAAGAGGAATGGATTGCTACTTGTGTGAGTAAATGGAGGAAGGAGATGGGAGTTTATATAGCAAGAGGTAGTTCAAATAGAAATTTGGGTTGTGATAATAAGTTGGTGACTGGCTTTTGGGTATGGTTAGGAAAAAGAATAAAAAACAGAACATCTCTTTTATTGGCTCTTTGTTAGCTCACCTCTTCGGCTCAAATCTCCTGACAGATGGCCAAAGCATTCGTTGAAGTCAAGCGTCGCATCTATATTTGTGGAAGGCAATTGAATAACTTGCTATTTTTTTAGGTTGATTGTTAACTCGCTTTTGATTTTAAACATATAATTCTAAGGTTGGTATGTATTGCATTGACCGATTTCCGCAAAATTTCGACTTCGTCAAAGATCCGGTCTACTGTTAATTGGTTGGGCTTTAGCCATTAGGTATTTGTTTTTTTTTTTTTTTTACATAAATGATAAAAAAAGGGTTAACATCACTAAAAATTCTAAATTGATATACCCATACTACATTTACTCCAAATTAGTTTTTTTGTACAAAAAAAAAAAAAATTCTAAATTGATATAACAATGCCATATTTAATACAAATTAATTTTTTATGTTATAAAAATGGTTAATACCTTGAAAAATCCCAAACTGGTACACCTGTGACAATTTTACCAAAACTATTTTTTTGACCACAAAAAACCCAAAACTGGTATACTTTTGACAAATTTACCCTTTGTTAGTTTTCGTTAAATTTTATAGTAAAATTATTAAATTAAATGACACATGACAGTTGACCGGTATACCAATTTGGGATTTTACGATTTGTTTGTCACAGTTTACAATTTTTGTGATTTTTTTGAAGTATTAATCTAATTTAACAGAGGGTATATTTGTCAAAATTTACCAGTTTGGAGTCTTTTGTGGTTGAATAAATTTTTTTGGGGTAAATTTGTCATAAATGTACAAGTTTAAGGTTTTTTTTATAATTAGTTGGGGTAAATTTGTCATAGGTATATACCAATTTAGGGTTTTTCATTGTCAAAAAAATAGTTTGGGGTAAATTTGTCACAAATGTACCAGTTTGGGGTTTTTTAGAATATTAACCCTATAAAAAATTCTAGACCATTACCTTTGTACCACATTTATTCTAACTTTTTTGTGTTACAAAAAGTTCCAAATAAAAACTCTTAACTATGTTTAAAGCTAGCATAATTTGAACTTGAGTATCTGAGAAGTGAAGCGGATAGTCAAGAAAATGAGGCATTTACGAGCTATCTAAGAGTTTTTTGAAATTGAAGTAATCAACGGATTCCATTTCTAATAGAATAATTGACTTAAACACATGTTGATAAGGTTGAATTTTTGAATAGATTGCTTTTACGGATATTGAAATGACAAGAAATAGGTTAAGAAGGCTGATCTCGAGATTTTTTTATGTGATACAAAAACAAGTTTTGGGCAATTGTTGTATGATTGTACTAATTTGGGATTTTTCGTGACATAAAAAATTAGTTTGGGACAATTGTGGTACAGGTAATATAGTTTGGGACTTTTTGTGGCACAAAAATTAGTTTAGGCTAAATGTGGTGGTGCTATTAACCCTAAAAAGAGTGAAAGCTGGATACAAACATTCCATTAAAAATAGTTCAAGTCTTATCTCCTTTGAGATTGGTGTCTAGTGTTGACAAACAAATTATGTTCATGGGATAGTTCCTATCATATATAGATAAAGCCGGAGTTGAGAGTGTTCATTCTAGTGCTTGTCATACGACACTTCTCTTTAACTCTATGTTTGTCTTGTGGCTCAGTGTTACTTATCGATTATTTACGCTTTACTGCACTATTATATGTTATTTTCAAATGCTAATAATAGATAAAGTCAATATTTAAACATCTTCAAACGCTAAAAAAATCTAGAGCAAAATTTATTCGAAACAATTAATTTAAACTTATAAAAAATGATTGGTCTAAAATAAGAATAGGATATAGATGTGTGTTTTCTGTGCCTTAAAATTGTAAGAGCACATAGAAAACCTTCGATTGATGCCAAAAGATGTTCAGAACTCCAAAATGTGGCGTTGACTCTTAAGGACGCAACACAAGGTTCATGAATATAGTATTGGTATCATCGTTTCTTGTTTATTATCTACCTTTTCTCTCCTTGTATTTTAGATTGATAGATTTAGAAAACAGCTTGAAATACAATTTAAAGAATATATAATCATCCTAATCAATTTAAATTACTTAAGCCTAAGAAAATAGAATTACTAATACGATTTAAATTACAAAAGGTATGTAAATTTGATTATTGAAATATCACATGGCTTAATAATGGATTTTATATACTTTTGGGTTAATACTTTGAAAAACCCCAAATTGGTATACTTGTGACAAATTTACCCAAAACAAATTTTTTAATAATGAAAAACTCCAAATTGGTACACATGTAATAAATGTATCCCAAATGATCACAAAAAACATAAAATTGATATACTTGTGACAAATTTACCCTTAATTAATTTGTTCGACCACAAAAAATCCCAAAATTGTATTTTTATGACATATATACCATTCGTTAAATTGGATTAATGCCATAAAAACCACAAAAATTGTACGATTGTAATATATGAAGAGTAAAATCTCAAATTGATATACTAATCAACTGTCACATGTCATAAAATTTAGCAAGTTGATAATAAAATTTAACGGAATTTAATAGAGGATAATCATAAGTGTACCGGTTTGGGATTTTTGGTGGTAAAAAAATTAATTCCAGATAACTTTGTCACATATGTACAAGTATGAGATTTTTTAGGGTATTAATCCTGAAAAGCTCATACTTCACTCTTTCATTTAGCTCATCCCATTTTGCATTTTTTCCTCCTTTCGTTGGTTTTGGAAATACTTCAATTCACGTGTTTAATGAGTTTCGCACTTTTGTGTCTCATCTTACCTATCGGGTTAAACTTTTGACTCGAATAATTGTGGGCAAAGATGATTCAAGCACTTGAAATTTGACGCTTGAGTCCGAAAGACTTTCTTCGCTTCATATCATTAGTCACAGGATTTTGTGTTGCCGAAGCTACAACGACCCACATAATTTTGTTGCAAAAAGGATGGCCCTTAAGCCACGAAATAAAAATTTGTTGCTATTGAGTCTCTATTTATGCTTTTTGTCATGAAATATTTCGCGGTGAAAAGTTTACTATTCTGCTACAAAATTACTCAATTTTGTTTCCAAGGTCTATTGCCACAGGCCTTTAGCCATGACATATCCGCCACCAAGATTTTCGTGGCAAGAAGCCTTACCCACGAAACTCCAGGCTTCTTAACCAAGAATTCTGCCGCGGCGAAAGGTCGATTTTCTTTTAGTGCCGATTCTCCACTAACAATGAAAAAAAGGTCGATAAGGCCGTACACGGAGAACACATTTTTGTACTGATAATGTATGTTATAGTTACTAACAAGCTTGAAACAGTGGAGAGGACATGGAAGAATGGAAGCCAAGTCACTGATCAATACATATGATAGAAGGTACATACAAGATGCTGGAAAAACATTTATTCGCACCAAAAGAGCTCACTAGAAAACAATGTGACTGAAAAATATAATTCCAAAAGACATCAAATGACACGCCACACACATATGCGACCGATCTTTACAAAGAAAGGGCGGACCCCATCAGCTTAAAGATACACTGAGATAATCTTATATGGTACTAAAATCTTCACGGGCTGGTGGCTGGAGGAGGAGTGAGGAAAGGAATGGAAGGAATCTTGGGGAGAGACGTAGGAATGCCTGGCACCGGGGGCAAGGCGGTTGGCACGGTTGGCATGCTTGGAAGTGGCGGCAGAGCAGTGGTGGGCAATGTTGGCTGGGTGGTGGGCAGCGTCGGCAATGTGGGCTGCGGCAGGGTCGTAGGGATGGTAGGCAATGTGGGAATGGACGGCAATGGTGGCAGTGAAGCCGGTGTCGATATTTTTGGCATCGTGGGAAGGGACGGTATGGATGGTATAGTTGTTGGTATTGGTAGTGTTGGTATTGTGGGAAGGGACGGTATGGATGGTGTAGTTGTTTGTAGCAGATGACGAGCTCCGAAACTCATGTTGGCGGTTGAGAGAACTAGGGCGATGAAGAGAACAAAGCTCTTTGAGGAAATAGCCATGTTAGTAACTGGAGCGTGGATTTTATGTTGTGAAAGGCTCAAGGACTTGAAATTAATGAGCTAAGAGGAATGGATTGCTACTTGTGTGAGTAAATGGAGGAAGGAGATGGGAGTTTATATAGCAAGAGGGAGTTCAAATAGAAATTTGGGTAGTGATAATTAGTTGGTGACTGGCTTTTGGGTATGGTTGGGAAAAAGAATAAAAAAACAGAACATCTCTTTTATTGGTTCTTTGTTGGCTCACCTCCTCAGCTCAAATATCCTGACAGATGACCAATGCTTTCGTTGAAGTCAATCTTCGCATCTGTCTTTGTGGGAGGCAACTGAATAATTTGCTATTTTCTTAGGTTGATTGTCAATTTGCTTCTTGATTTTAACATATAATTTTAAGGTTGGGTTGTGCTGCATTGACCGATCTCCCCGAAATTTGGGCTTCATCAATGATCTAGTCTACTGTTAATTGTTTGAGCTTTAGCCATTAGTTTTTTATTTTTATTTTTTTAATGATAAAAAGAAGGGTTAATACCACTAAAAATTCTAAACTGGTATACCCGTACTATATTTACTCCAAATTAATTTATATATAAAAAAAATCCTAAAATGATTCAATCATGCCACATTTATCCCAAGCTATTTTTTATGTTATTTCTAGACCATTACATTTGTACTGCATTTACTTTAACTTTTTTCTGTTACAAAAAATTCTGAACAAAAACTCTTAATTAGTTAAAAGCTAATGATTTGAGCTTGAGATTAAGAAGTTAAGCGGATAGGCAAGAAAATGAGGCATTTATGAGCTATTGGAGAGTTTTTTGAAATTAAAGTAATCAATGAATTCCATTTCTAACCTAGTAATTGGCTTAAACACATGTTGATAAGGTAGAATTTTTGAATAGATTACTTTTACGGACGTTGAAATGACAAGAAATGGGTTAAGAAGGCTGACATTGAGATTTTTCGTGATAGAAAAATATATTTGGGGTAATCGTGGCACAATTACCCCAAATTAGGATGTTAATTGAGATTTTTTGGGCCGACATTGAGGATGATTCTGAAGGACGCGACACAAGGTTTGTGAATATAGTATTGGTATTGTTGTTTCTCGTTTATTATCTACCTTTTTCTCTCCTTGTATTTTAGATTAATAGATTTAGAAAACAGCTTGAAATACAATTTAAAAAATGTCAGCTTGAATATATTAATGGTGGAAAAACCATCCTAATCAATTTAAATTACTTAAGCCTAAGAAAATAGTATTACTAATACGATTTATATTACAAAAGGTATCTAAATTAGATTGTTGAAATATCACGTGACTTGACAATGGTCTTATGTACTTCACTCTCCATTATAAATAGTTCATCCCGTCTTGCATTTCTTCCTCCGTTCGCTGGTGTTGGGAATACTTCAATTCTCATGCTTTATGAGTTTCGCACTTTTGTGTCTCATCTTATCTTTCAGGTTAAACTTTTGATTCGAATAATTTTGGGCGAAGATGATTCAAGCGCTATGAAATTCGACGCTTTGGTCAGAAAATCTTTCTTTGCCCCATATCATTACTCACCGAACTTTGAGTCGCCAAGTCGACAAAGCGACAACAACTCACATAATTTTCGTTGCAAAAGTTTAGCCCTTTAGCCGCGAAATAAAATCTGTTGCTTTTGAGCGTCTACGCATTTTGTCATGAAATATCCCGTGGTGAAATATGTACTTTTTGCTACAAATTTACTCAATTTCATTTCCAAGGTCTATTGCCACGGGCCTTTAGCAATGACATTTTGGCCACCAAGATTTTCGAGGCAAGAAGCCTTAGCCATGAAATTCCAGGCTTTTTAGCCAAGAATTCCGCCGTAGTGAAAGGTCGATTTTCTTGTAGCACCGATTCACTAACAACAGTTAGAAAAGGTGGACAAGGCCGTATGCGAAGAACACATTTTTATACTGATGGGGTGTTGTGTGTGTGTGTGTTATAGTTACTAACAAGCTTGGAAGAGGTGGAAAAGATATGGATGAATAGAAGCCAAATCACCGATCAATACATATGATAGACAGGGGAAAAGTGCCAAAAAAGTCATAAACCTTTTGCTTTTGTACTGGTTTAGTCCTAAACATTTTTTTTTTGGTGCCGATTCAATCCTAAACCTTTTTAGGTTGTGTCCATTAAGTCATTTCTGGCCAATTTTCGCCGGATTTTGCTGATTGGATGTTGGTCGGCTGACGTGGCCTGATCGACGGCGCGTGAACAATTTTTAATAATATTTTAATATTTTATTTTAAATATTATTATTTTTATTATTTTATTATTTTTGTCATTTTCCTTTAGTCGGTCGTCGAGGTCCAGCAATCGGCTAGAGGCGACCGCCGGCGAGGGTGAGGCGAGGCTCACCCATGGCTTGATCTAGTGAGGTGGCCATGGGCGAGGCTCGCCCTCGTCAGATCGGGTGAGGTCGAGCCTCGTCGGCCCTCGCCGGATCGAGCGAGGTCAAGCCTCGCCAGCCTCGCCTCACCAGATCCGGCGAGGGCGATCCTCGCCCGACCTCACTAGATCAGGCCATGGGCGAGGCTCGACCTCACTAGATCCGGCGAGGTCGGCCTGGCCCTCGCCGACGGTCGCCTCTAGTCGGTCGCCGGACCTTGGCAACCGGCTGGAGGAAAAAGACAAAATAAAATAAAATAAAACAAACTAAAATAGAATATTAAAATATTAAAAAATTATTAAAAGTTGTCCACATTAGCGCCGACCAAGCCACGTTAACCAGCCAGCGTCCAGTCAGCATAACCGATCAAAATTGACCGGAAAGGATTGAATTAGCACAATTTAAAAAGGTTTAGGATTGAATCGGCACCAAAAAAATGTTTAGGACTAAATTGACACAAAGGCAAAAGGTTTAGGACTTTTTTGGCACTTTTCCCTGATAGACTATACATACAAGATATTGGAAAAGACATTTTATTCGCACCAAAAGAGATCACTACAAAACAATGTGATTCAAAAATATAATTCCGAAAGACATCAAATGACACACCAACCATATATGTGAACAATCTTTACAAAGAAAGGGCGGACCCCAACAGCTTAAAGATACACTGAGATAAACTTATATGGTACTAAAATCTTCAGGGGCTAATGGCTGGAGGAGGAGTGAGGAAAGGAACGAAAGGAATCTTAGGGAGAGACGTAGGGATGCCCGACACCGGGGGCAAGGCAATTGGCACGGTTGGCACGCTTGGAAGTGGCGGGAGAGCAGTGGGGGGCAATGTTGGCTGGGTGGTGGGCAGTATTGGCAATGTGGGCTTAGGCAGGGTTGCAGGGAAGGCGGGCAACGTGGGAATGGACAGCAATGGTGGCAGCGAAGTCGGTATTGATGTTGTTGGTATTGTGGGAAGGGACGGTATGGATGGTATAGTCATCGGTATCGGTAGTGTTGGTATTATGGGAAGTGACAGTATGAATGGTATGGTTGTTTGTAGTAGATAGCGAGTTCCGAAGCTCATGTTGGCAGTTGAGAGAACTATGGTGACGAAGAGAATGAAGCTCTTTGAGGAAGCAGCTATATTGGTAACTAGAGTGTGGATATTATGTTGTGAAAAGCTCAAGGACTTGGAATCAATGACCAAAGAGGGATGGATTGCTAATTGTAGGCAATGGAGGAAGAAGATGGGAGTTCATATCGCAAGAGATGGATGTGTGGAGTTTAGTATTGTGACAATAGGTTGGTGACTGGCCTTTGGGTATGCTTAGGAAAAGAAAAACCGAAAATCTCTTTATAGTTTCCTTGTTAGCTCCCCAGCTCAGCTCAATCTTCCACTTGCCAAAAGAAAAGACAAAGGTCAAATCTGCTGTTTTTGTTTTGAGAGATGGCCATGCTGTCATGATGTCAAGCTTCACAAATATGTCTTTGTGGAAGGTAACTGAACAACTTGCTTCATAACATACCAATATCTATGAAGGCTTTATTGGTTTTGGGCTTAAGGCCCATCCGCCCAAGTTGGGCCCAGGATGCCCGACCCACGAGAATATGGCCCGTGGAAGGGGAGAGGTATAAAAGGGAGGAGAGAGAGAGAAAAATGCACTGTTTTATCTTAGAAAAGACGTACGTTTTCTTTTTCTCTCAACGTACTCTCCCTCTCTCTCCCGTTTTCTTCAAAAGAAAAACAGTAAAGCGCATTAAAGGATTTTGCTTCCTCGGATCGAACAGGACCGTTTCTCTTCCTCCATCAATGTCGGTGTTTAATCTGTGGCTAAAAGGTACGCTCGAATCCGTGGTGTGCTTTAGGATCGGTGATGTGTGTTGTTTTCCTGGGCTTCGTCTTCCGCACTGATTTAGGGGTTCGTTTTGGTGTCGAATCCAGTTTTCGGGGATCCGTTATTCCCAACATTGGTATCAGAGCCCTAGTTCACGTTTTTCCCGATCATTTATGATGTTTTTGATTGATTTTTCGCGAAATCACTTCGGCCGTACGGAACCGGGCGAAAGTCCCGACACCCGAGCGCTTTTTGGCCATTTTTCCGAGTTTTCGTAAGTCAAAATAAAATTGTGATTGCATAGGAAGAAGGGCGACGTCGAGACGAGTCCGACGATGTGTCGACCGCCGCCGGGAGCTGCCGCACGCGCCCACACACGCGGCCGGAAGGTGCTGCGCGTGGGCGCGATGTGCCCGAAGCGCTGGCATTGGCTAGCGCGTGCGGCGCACGCGCCAGTCGGCGAACCGGCGCGTGCACGCCGCCGGCGGGCGAACCGGCACGCGCCGGTCGCGGACCGACGCGTGCTGACATCAGCGTGACGTCATCCAACGGTCGGTAACTGTTCGGATGATGTCACCGATGACGTCATCACCGACGACGTTTCGCCGGACGGTCACCGGCCGGTGACCCAACCCGACCGGAGACCCGACCCGACTCGCTGACGAAGGCACGTGCGGATGACGTCTGCGTGATGTCATCCCCCGCACGCGCGCGGCACGTGCGTCGGTCCGCGCGAGCGGTCTGACCGGCCCGACCGTTCTGATCGGTTCGACAACCGTTGACCCTCTGACCGTTGACCACATTGACCATTGACTGACGACCGTTGACCGTTGACTTTGACCGTTGACAAAAAAAAAAGGGAAAATAATGTGTTTCTTTTTCAATTAAGTCTATGTGGATTATTATGTGATCCCTTATTTGTTCTGCATTTATTGCAGGAACTATGCCTCCCCTAAGGTTGCGCACACCTATTCGCGCAGTTACCGATGAACAAAATGATAGGTCATGCGAGTTGATAGGCGAAATTTGATCGATCATCGATGGGAAAGAGGTGACTTAATTGACCATGTCTTTGAAGTCAACGAGAAAATTCAACAGGTAATATGGAATGGTCGTCCTATGTCACAGTCAGAGATGGTGCGATTTTTCATAAACACTCTTCCACCTGAATGGCAAGATGTGTTGAATTGTATATGGGATGTCAACGGAGCTGCTTCCTATAAGAAAATTGTGATGGATTTTGTAAACGAATATTACTGTATTATTTCAAGGGAAAAGATCAAGAAATTGAACAAAAGAGGATCTTTCCCAGTTCGTGTGCTGACTTGGTGTTAGTTGTATTGACTGATATATGTTAAGTGTGATCAGTGGACATATTATGTAATGATTACTACCTAATTGTGTTAATTGAAAGCATTATTGTTTTTTAATTGTATGTCAATTATCTGTTGCTTTTTGTTATTGCTGGTTGCTGTGGGTAATTAGCTGTGGGTAGTTTTTAGAAGTTTTTGTAACTTCATATAATTGATTTTGCATATGACAATCATATTAATGATAGTTTTAAGTTAGGACTTTTGGAGGATGATTGGAAATGTAGTGACCTTTTGATTCTAAAGCCTTACTTGAAATTATTTATCAATATGATGGGTCTATGTAAATAGGGATGCATAAATGATAGGCATTAATAATTCGTGCATATTTGTCTGATTTGTTCAGATCAATGGCTTCAGCCATAAAGAGCATAGTTGCCGAGCTGAACAAATGTGAAAAGTTCAATGGAGACAACTATGAGATTTGGCAAATGAAAATCCAGTATGTGCTGGAAGAGCAAGAAGCACTTGAGGCTCTTGTCATGACCATGGTAGAACCTGAAGAGGGAATCACTGCACAGCACAAAAGAAACAAAGAAGCTTTTTCTGCGTGGAAAAGAATGAACTCTCTAGCTCGCATCACGTTGCTGAGCAGCATGAAAAATGACGTCATGCGAGAGTTTCGGCGTTTTGGTAATGCCAAGGAATTGTGGGAGGCATTGGCAGCTAGATATGGTCATACTTCGGTGACTAGACTGAGGCAGCTCATTATCAGGTTTGACTCTTATAAGAAGCCTCATGGTCAGACCATGAAACAACGTCTTAGAAAGATGTCAAACATGATAACTGAGCTGAAAGATGCTGGCCATGTCCTCACAGATGAGCAGCAAGTGCAAGCAGTGATTCGTTCCTTGTCTCAGAGTTGGGAGCATATGAAGTGCACCTGACTCATAATGAAAATATCAAAACCTTTGAGGATGCAATGCGTCATCTTGAGTTGGAAGAGGACCGCCTGTTAGCGGCTAAGCCGGATGCTGAACTCTATTATGCTGGTTCTAGCTCAAATGGAGCTTCGAGCTCCAAGCGCAAGCGCCCTAACTGGTTTGATAAGGGGAAAGGCAAGGAAGAAGCAGGTCCTTCAGGGAAGAAACCCAAATTCAACCAACATGGAAGAGGGAAGCGTCCTCGCATGAAAAAGCTTGCAAGGGTGAAATGCTACAACTGTGACAAGAAGGGTCACTATGCTCGCGACTGTCGTGAGCCAAATAAGGTATGCACCCCTTGTACTTTTCAGAACTTTGCTTATGTGTCAAGTTTTGTGTTCTTAACTGAGTCTAATCCTTCGTGGACTGTGGATTCAGGAGCGACAGACCATGTAGCGAAGGATAGAGGATCCTTCGTGGAATTCCGACGAGTATCAACTAGAACTAAGTGGATCTATGTGGGAAACAACTCCAGAGCTGAAGTAAAAGGTATTGGCACATGCCAACTGAATATGCGTGGTGGACGCACTTTGTTCCTTCATGATGTGTTGTATGCTCCTGAGATTCGTCGAAATTTAGTGTCTGTATTGATGTTGGTTAAATTAGGTTTTAATATGAACTTCTATAGTAGATGTGTGAATTTGTTTTTGGAGACAAATTACTATGGTTGTGGTTATTTTCTAGATGGTTTTATTGTATTAGATATTTATTATGTTAATGCTAATGTTTGTTATTCCCTTCTCACGTCTCCTAATAAATATGATAATGATGTGAATGTGTGGCATGCTAGACTTGGTCACATTGGCCAACAGCGTATGAATAGACTAGCCAAAGAGGACTTGTTGGGCAATATTGAAAAAGTCGATTTGTCCATATGTAAGCATTGCCTAGAAGGGAAAACGACAAGGAAACCATTTGGAAAAGGAAAAAGAGCTGAATTTCCTCTGCATTTAATCCATTCTGATGTCTGTGGTCCAATGAATGTGAAAGGAAGGCATGTGGCTGTTTATTTCATCACCTTTATTGATGATTATACTCGATTCGGATATGTCTATTTGATTTCTCATAAGTCTGAAGCAATAAGTTGTTTCAAAAGGTTTATGAACCTGGTAGAGAATCAATTAGATAAGAAAATAAAAGCATTAAGATCCGATCGAGGTCGAGAATATTTATCTAATGAGTTCAGAAAATTATGTGATGAAAAAGGAATAGAAAGACAGTTGTCTATTCCGTACACTCCTCAACAAAATGGTGTTGCGGAAAGAAGAAACAGAACCCTACTGGAAATGGTTAGGTCCATGATGGCACATGCTAACTTGCCTATCACCTTTTGGAGTGATGCATTGTTAACTGTTGCGTATATACTTAACCGGGTGCCTTCCAAATCAGTTGCTTCCACTCCATATGAGTTATGGACAGGTAGAAAACCGGACTTGAGTTTTCTTAAGCCATGGGGTTGTGCTGGCTATACACATGAGTCCTCTCACAAGTTTGGGAAATTGGGTCCCAGAGGAAAGAAGATTATTTTCATAAGATACTCGAAACACTCGAAAGGATATGTGTTCATTGGTGAGCAGGAAAGTGGGAGTATAACTGAATTTGAATCGCGAGATGTCACATTCTTAGATGATGAGTTTCCTAAGAAGGGTGAAATAGGGGAAGATCACTCCCTATTTGAGACATTGGATCAAGACAATGATATTAGTGGAGTTCATCCAAGTGGGAGCATAATGGAAAATGATGTGCAAAGTGTACAATCCCCCATACGGCGAACAAGTCGCCAAAGTATTCCCCGTCGACGTTTTGACATTGAAGGAAAACTTTTATGGTTGCTCCACAAAATGAGGATGAGCCAAGAAATATCAATGAGGCTCTGAATTGCCCTAGTAAGGAAAAGTGGATTCGTGCAATGGAAGAGGAAATGGAGTCAATGAAATCAAACCAAGTCTAGGACTGGTTGATCTTCCAAAAGGACGCAGAGCTATTGGGAACAAATGGGTTCTCAAAATAAAGTGAAAGGCTAATGGCTCGATTGAAAGGCATAAGGCTCGCCTTGTGGCGAAAGGGTATAATCAACAGGAAGGAATTGATTATGAAGATACGTTTTCTCCTGTAGTGAGATTTACCTCGATTCGCATTATTCTGGCAATAGTAGTTAGTTTGGATCTTGAATTACATCAAATGGATGTAAAGACTGCTTTCCTCAATGGAGAATAAGAGGAAGAAATATATATGGAACAACCTACTGGTTTCATAGTGAAAGGCCAAGAAGAAAAAATATGTCGACTTTTGAGGTTGATATATGGTCTTAAGCAGTCATCAAGACAATGGTATATATGTTTTCATAATGCCATAGTGGCATATGATTTTAAAATGATTGATGAGGATCATTGTGTATATATCAAAAGATCCAATGATCAATTTGTGATCATATCATTATATGTTGATGATATACTGATTGCGGGAAGCAATATGGAGTTGGTTAATACTGTCAAGAGATGGTTGTCTTCTAACTTTGAGATGAAGGATATGGGTGAGGCTGCATACATTCTTGGAGTTAAGATTTCGAGAGATCGTTCGAAGAGATCGTTGTCTCTTTCGCAAGAAATCTATATAAATAAGGTTCTTGAATGATTTCGTATGCAAGACTGTAAACCCATAGACACTCCTATTGCAAAAGGTGAAGGATTGAGCCATAGACTGTGTCTAGGGACTCCACAAGAGAAGGAACAAATGAAACATGTTCCTTATGCTAGTGCTGTTGGGAGCTTGATGTATGCTATGATGTGTACAAGACCCGACATATGCTTTGCAGTTGGAATGGTGAGTAGATACCAATCCAATCCAGGTCCAGCACATTGGAAAGCCGTTAAGAGAATACTGAGGTATCTGAAGGGAACTGCTGATTTCAAGTTGAATTACCAAGGAAAGGATCTGCGACTTGAAGGCTATTCAGATACTGATTGGGGAGGAGATTTAGATGAAAGAAAATCTACCTTTGGATTTGCTTTCTTACTGAACAATGGTGCCATATCATGGAGCAGTAAGAAGCAAACGTGTATAGCCTTGTCCACGATGGAAGCTGAGTTCGTGGCATTATCAGCAGCGGTACAAGAAGGAGTTTGGCTTAAGAGATTTTTGGATCATTTAGGTGTTATTGAGAAAGCTGCAAATCCATTGTTGGTTAATTGTGATAGTCAAGCAGCTATAGCGTACACCAAAGATCCAAAGTATCATGGCAAGACCAAACACATAGATACCAAGTATAACTTTGTAAAAGATATGGTTACACGAAATGATGAGAACTTACAGTACATATCTACGCATAGAATTGTAGCAGATCCTATGACAAAGCCAATACCTAGAGATGTGTTTTGTGGTCATGTAAAATCTCTAGGATTGCGTAGAGTCTGATGTACTGGATATTGTAATTTCCTTGAGTTGTTCACATTTATGAAATTTTGTTTTTCATTGATTAATGCCTATGAATCTTTGTATGATCTTTATGCATCTTAATGCTCAGTGCATTATTTTAAGTTGAGAAGTATGTCGGACAGATATAAGATTAGCTCACTCACACGGGTAATCGCCTCTATTTACTGTGTGATAAATAGAGATGAGACTGTTTTAAAGCTTATTATCTAGGTGATAATCGAGAGCTCAAGCTTAAAACACGTATGTCGCCTTAACTAAGTGTTAAGATGAGGATATAATACTTACTATGTCCGAAAGTAAAAATGCCCCACATGTTTTTACTTTATCTGTCTAAGATGCCAGATGTGAGTTCTGATGAATTTTGTGATTGAGTAGATACGTGAACTCAAGTTAGACATTGGGTATGTCTGAATTATCATCTGTACGGTATTGAAAGGTGTAGACATACGCTCCATGGGAAAGGAGTTAATACCGTAATACGTATTTCATACTACGTATGCATGAGACGACCAATAAGAGTGGCAAAAAGTTTGATCTCAACTTTTATGACGTGTGAGATTCTTAAGGAAAATAGTTCCTTAATTTTTTGTCCCCTCAGGACTCTTACTTATTCTTAAGATTTCTATTTAGTGTTTGCTATCTTAGGGTGTTGCCAATGGTCATGACATGATTCGATCTAATGGGGCATTTCTAGAAAAGCAAACTGGACTGAAATTGAGAGTCTGAAGGAAAGAGGAAGATCGATTTTGGAGAATCACATTGTGTTTTTTTTTTTTTTTTGTATTCATTGGTCGACCAATTATGACTGTCTTTGTGATAATTATAATTGTGAATACGATATATATCATTGTTTAAAAGAGATCAAGGGAGATATAAATGTGATCGATCGATCTAGGGTACTGCATACTAAATCTACTCGGAGTGTGACGCCCATTATGAGCTGCTATATATTCCTAACAGATGTATAGGAACGAGCTCTCAAAGTATGTTGGTCGCACGGATTATTCACCAGTATGAATGTTGAAGAGAGGTAAAGAGAATACCGTTCGGCCCACCATGTGCGAGTGGGAGATGAAGGCTTTATTGGTTTTGGGCTTAAGGCCCATCCGCCCAAGTTGGGCCCAGGAAGCCCGACCCACGGGAATATGGCCCGTGGAAGGGGAGAGGTATAAAAGGGAGGAGAGAGAGAGAAAAAGGCACTGTTTTATTTTAGAAAAGACGTACGTTTTCTTTTTTTCTCAACGTACTCTCCCTCTCTCTCCCGTTTTCTTCAAAAAAAAAAAAAAACAGTAAAGCACATGAAAGGATTTTGCTTCCTCGGATCGAACAGGACCGTTTCTCTTCCTCCATCAACGTCGGTGTTTAATCTGTGGCTAAAAGGTACACTCGAATCCGTGGTGTGCTTTAGGATCGGTGATGCGTGTTGTTTTCCCGGGCTTCGTCTTCAGCACTGATTTAAGGGTTCGATTCGGTGTTGAATCTAGTTTTCGGGGATCCGTTATTCCCAACAATCTAGGTTGGGTGTTAACTTGTTCCTAGATTTTAACATGTCAATCTAGGTTTCTTTGTGTTGGCTTGACTGATCTCTCCGACCTTTGGACTTTAACAATTACATAACATTACATGTTGGTCTACCATTAGAGCGATGGTGGATTTAGCCTTTAGGTACTACTTTTTTTTTTTTCTTGATTGCACAAAAGATAAGAAGGATTACTTTACTAGCCACAGACTTTGCACGAAAAAATAGTTCCAGTCTTATCTCCTTTGACTGTTAGATGCTAGCAAATAAGTTATCTTCACATGATTATATCTATTATATATCATTAAAGTTAGAGTTGAGAGAGCATTTGCTCTTATACTTGCCAAGTGGCACTTCTCTTTAGGTTTATGCTTGCGACATGGCATCACACTTGGCATTGTATTGCCACGTGCTCCAATAATCTTACCGATTACTTACATGTCGTTACTCACTCTTGTACGTTATTTTGAAAATGTAGATAAAGTCACCGTTTGGATATCTTTGGATGTTAAAAAAAAATTAGAGTATATTTAGCCAAAACACATAATTTAAACTTAGCCAAAATAATTGAATTAAACTAAGAAAAGGATAGCGATGTGTGTTTTATATATTATAAATGGATATTACATTCTGCGTTAATAGTCTTCCTCCTCCTCCTCGTTTGATACATTTTCACATAGGTTAATAGACATTTCTTTTGCGTGGCTCTAACATGTGTTTATAGTGTTATTTTTGCTCTTCTTTTTAATTCGCCTTTAGCTTTTGTTTTGATTTTTTAACATACTTTGTTATTTTGGTTTTATTTTTGTTATTTGAAATTATGCGCACTTTAGAGAAATTAGTAAATGATAAGAATTCAATTAGAAAAATAGTAGTTGAAGGAGCTAGATTTAGGATAAAAGAAATGGGCAGTGGGTTGACGAGCGAATCAGGCAGAGTTATCTATGATGCCCAGATCATTCCGGCGAAAATCTGCGCCCTTTCGGCATTCGATTGGACCATCTGTTGCGGATGGAGACTATGCATCTGTGCGTCATATTACACTATTTTTACGGGAAAATTGTTAAATTAGTTCTAAACATATTGTATAGATATCAATTAAGTCTTTAATTTTTGTGTAAAATTCTAATATAGTCCTCCTGGTCATTGTTCGTTGGAAATCGTTGACGTGACTATGTGCCATGCAGAATAACCGGTGATGATGGGAACGCCGCATTAGCAATTTTCCTTGAAAATTAAATGGGAACCTTGAAAAAATTAAATGTAATATTAAATTAAAATTTTGTGCAAATATTTTGAACTCAATCGGCATTCGCAAAATAAATTTGGTGCTTGTTGGGAAATTTTCTTATAATTTTATTGACTGAACAATTCTATTTTTTGCAGGTGCTGATGCTCTTTTGACTTTTTGGTTGATTGTCGAGGAGGCTGGACAGCTATTTATATGATAATTTGATTTATAATTTTTTTTTTCTTTTGGATTGATCATCAAGGATGTTAGACCACCTTTAGGTAATGATATGATCTTGGTTTTTTCGGTTTATCATACAGGAGACTGGACTACTATGTCATGTATTGCTAGATTATGAATAAATTGTTTAGTTTTATATTTGCTCATTTGCTTAATTTATGATGTGTGAATAGCTGCAAAAACAGAAATAAAAATACCCAAAATTGCAAAAGCAACCTAAAATATAAATTCGAAATTTGCCAAGGACTTTTAGCAACAAACTTCGTCTCAAATTTGCACCGTTTTAGGCACAAACAAATGATGTACTTAATAATAATATTAACGACCAAATTTTGGGTTGAAAACTAAAAATAGATTCTCATTCACTTCTAGTCATGAAAACTTTGTCGGTTATATTCAACAATTTGTTATGTGGTGAACAACATATGGATTGCTAGCCACGAAATGTTTTGTTGCCTCGAAATTTCGCATGGTTAAAAGTAGGGGTTTATCTCACAACGTCTTCGCCACAAGATATATTATGAGCCAAGATGATTTGACCGCTACAAAATTTGACACTTCGATTACAAATATTTTACCCGGCCTCATATCATTAGCCACTAAAATTTGTGCCGTAAAAGCTAATAAAACCCTATGAAATTTTCGTCGCAAAAGGTTAGCCCTTTAATCGCAGCAAAAGAGCTCCCTAGGAAACAGCGTGAATGATAAAAAGAATCCCAAAATACATTTCATGATACGACACACATATATGCGAAGAAGCTTACAGACATAAGGGTGGGACGCCAACAATTTAAAAATACTCAGAAGTGACCTCAGGTGATGCTAAAATCTTCAAGGGCTGGTGGCTGGAGATGTGGTGATGAAAGGAGCACAGAGAATCTTAGAGAGAGAAGTAGGGATGCTTGGCATCCGCAGTAAGGTGGTCGGCACGGTTGGCAAGCTCGACAGTGGCGGCAGAGTAGTCGTAGGCAGCGCTGGCTGTGTGGTGGGCGGCGTCGGCAGTCTGGGCCGAGCCGGGAACGTTCGGACGAAAGGCATAGGCAGCTTGGTGACCTTTGGCGATTTGGGCATGGACGGCAAAGGCGGGAGGGTCGTTGGTATTTCTGTTGGTCGTGTGGTGGGCAGCGTCGGCAGCCTGGGCTGAGCCAGGGTCGTTAGGATGGCAGCCATAGACAGACCGGTGTCCTTTGGCAATGTGGGCCTGGATGGGAAAGGCAGCATCGTCATCGGTATTGATGGTGTTGGTTTTGTGGAAAAGGACACTATAGCTGCCATAGTTATGTCCTGCAAATGACGAGCTCCGAAACTCATATTGATGGTTGAAAGAATTAGGGTGATGAAGAGAACGAAGCTCTTTGACAAAGAAATCATATCCGCAAAATGGAGCATGGGTTTTATGTTGAGATAGGGCTCAAGGGCTTGAAATCGATAAGCTGAGGGGAAGGGGTTGCTAATTGCGTTCGAGGCAATGGAGGAAGGGGATGGGAATTTATATAGTAAGAGATAGTTACATAGAATTTAGGGTTGTTATGATAAGTTGGTAACTGCTCTTTGGGTATGGTTAGGAAGAAAAACAGAACATCTCCTTACAGGTTTTCTTGTTAGCTCACCACCTCAGCGTAATCTTTGTGGAAGGTAACTGAAGAACTTGCTTCGTAACAGACCATTATCTAGAATACTCGTTAACTTGTTTCTTGATTTTAACATGTCAATCTAGAGTTCTTTGTGTTGCCTTGACTGATCTCTCCAAACTTTTTTTTGTCTTAGGAAAATATCCATACTTATACTTATATAACGTATATACCCTATATTTTAGTTCCATGTAGGATATATCTGTTATACTGGTATAATTTAGGGGATTTTTATGGCACAAAAATAAAATAAAATTGATGTATAGTTCAAGGTATTTGTATCACAATGTGCATAGTTTAGGGTTCTTTTGTGATATTAATCTAATTTGAAATTTTCTCATTTTCTTAATTTATAATGTATCAATAGCTGGAAAATCAGAATTAAAAATACCAAGATTTGCAAATCTAAAATATAAATTCAAAATTCTCAAAGGACTTTTAACAACGAACTTGGTATCAAATTTGCACCCTTTTAGCCACGAAAAAAATGATGTACAAAAAAAAAAAAAAAATACTATTAGGGACGAAATTTTGTGTTGAAACCTACAAATAAATTCACATGCACTTTTAGCCTTGAAAACTTCGTTGGTCAGATGCGACGATTTGTTATGTGTAGAAGAACATATTGACTTTTAGTCAAGAAATGTTATCCCCCCAAAATTTCAACTATGAAAATTTCGTGGCTTAAAGTGGGGATTTTTCCCATGACGTCTTCGCCACGAAATATTTCGTGAGCCAAGATGATTCGATCAAAATTCGACGCCGGTTATAAATTTTTTCCCGGCCTCATATCATTCCTTACGAAATTTTCGTCCCCAAAGGCTAGCCCTTTAACTACAAAAGAAATTTCTGTCTCTATTGAATGTCTATTTTGCGCCTTTGCCATAAAATATGTTTCAGGGTGGGGTGAAAAATATACTTTGGGCCACGAAAATTACTCGATTTCGTCGTCAAGGTCTACCGGCCAAAGGCCTTTAGCCACGACTTCTCCGCCACGAAATTCCAGGATTCTAGCGACGAAATTCCACTGTAGCGAAAAGTTGATTTTCTTATAGGGTCCGCTCTCGTGCTAGCAATGAAAAAAGGCGGATAAAGCCGTACGTGGAGAACTCTTAATACTTTTCAGTGTTTATTATAACTACGAATAAGCTTGGAAGCAGGGGAAAGGACATAACACAAAGAATGGGAGCCGAGTCACCGATCGATACGTATCATAGTAGGTAGTTACAAGATACTGGCAAAACACTTATTCGTAGCAAAAGAGCTCACTAGGAACAATGTGAATATGAACAGAATCCCAAAATACATCTCTGACACAACAAACGTATACACGAACATTCTTAAAAAGTATAAGGGGGGACGCCAACAATTTGAGAATACTCCCAGGTGACCTCACATGATGCTAAAAATCTTCAAGGGGTGGTGGCTGGAGGTGGAGTGAGAAAAGGAATAGAGGGAATCTTAGGGAGAGAAGTAGGGATGCTTGGCATCGGTGGCAAGGTGGTTGGCATGGTTGGCAAACTCGGAAGTGGCGGCAGAGTAGTTGTGGGTAGTGTTGGTTGTTTGGTTGGCAGCGCCGGCAATGTGGGCTGAGGTAAGGTCGTTGGGATGGCAGGCAAAGGCGGCGTTGCGACCTTTGGCAATGTGGGCATGGATGGCAATGGCGGCAGCATTGTCGGTGTTGGTAGTGTTGGTATTGTGGGAAGAGACGGTATAGATGGCATAGTTGTTTGTAGCAAATGACGAGCTCCAAAGCTCATATTGATGATTGAGAAAATTAGGGCAATGAAGAGAACAAAGCTTTTTGAGGCAGAAGCCATGTTGGTAAATGAAGTCTAGATCTTTTGTTGTGATAGGCTCAAGGACTTGAAATCAATGAGCTGAGAGGAAAGGATTGCTAGTTGTGTCTGGGTAGATGGAGGAAGTGATTGGGAGTTTTTATAGCAGGAGACAGTCGTATAGAATTTTGGGTTCTGATGACAAGTTGGTGACTGGCCTTTGGGTATGGTTAGGAAAAAAAAAAAAAAAAAAGAAACAGAACATCTCTTTACAGGTTCTTTGGTAGCTGACTTTCTCAGCTCAATCTTCCACCGGCAACCCTGTTCTTTTTCTGACAAGTGGCCATGCTTTCATTTAGTCAAAGCGTCACATCTATGTCTTTGGGGAAGGTAACTGAACAATTTGCTTCGTAACATATCATTACCTAGGTTGGTTGTTAACTTGCTTCTGATTTTAACATTTCAATCTGGGTTTCTTTGTGTCGGCTTGACTGATCTCCTCTAACTTTGGACTTCATCAATCACATGGTCTTCTGTTCAAGGATGGCCTTTAGCCTTCAGGTACTCTTTATACTTTTTGTTACGCAAACGTTAAAAAGAATGTAAACGAGACACCAACATTCCACCAAAAAATAGTTCCGGTCTTATCACCTTTGAGATTGGTGTAAAGTGTCAACAAACAAGTTATCTTCCCAAGATCATACCTAATATATGTAGTTCAAGCCAGAGTTGAGAGAAAGTTCGCTTCTTTGCTCATCATGGGGCACTTCTCTTTTGCTTTACCCTTGTGACGTGGCATGACACTTGGCATTGTGTTGCCACGAAATCCACTAACCTTGCCGATTATTGACAATCTTGCATTCTTATATGTTATTCTCAAATCCTAATATAAATATCTTCAAATGCTAAAAAAAATCTAGAGTAAATTTAGTTTACACAATTAATTCAAACTTATTCAACATAATTGAATTAAATGAATGATGTAATAAAGATGTGTGTTTTCAATGGGTGATTGGTTATAGGGAAGGTTTGAACGCATTAGGGATGCTTATTAGTTTTTGGAAGCGGGAATTGAACTTGTTGATCTTGGAACTCAATCAAGGTCAACACAAGAATCTGTCGCTTTTCCTTTTTTCCAGTTTCATTTTATAATATATGCAATATATATGTGTCAAACATGAATATCGTTCTTTTGTTGATGATAAATATCAAACATGTTCAATTTTAACATATATTTTCTACTATAAAGAAAAGATTAAAAGACTTATTTAGGGTTATAGGTTTACTAATTCCTAAAGGTTTAATTCCAGTTTCGGGTTTCCAAGTAAATTGGCTAGTTTAAGGTATGGAAGTGGTCATCATTGATTCTTAGTTTTTGAATTACCAACTGAGCTGGTTGGCATAGGTTGCTTTCCGAATTTGCTCACCCCTATGTTTTATGTGTTATAAATGGATAATACATATTGCATTAATCATCTTCCTACTCCTCCTTTGATACATTTTTACATAGGTCTGTAGCCTTTTCTTTGTTTCATAGCTCTAACATGTGCTTGCAATGTTATTCTGGCATTTCTTTTTAATTTGCTTTTAGCTTCTGTAATGATATTTGAACATATTTTGTTGTTTAGTGCCTTTTTTTTTTTTTTTTCTAAATTTGGAAATCATATGGAGAAAATAGTAAATGATGAAAATTCAATTAGAAAAATAGTAGCCGGAGGAACAAGGTAGAATTATGTAAGTGCAATTTTTTTTTGATTGATTCTCTTAATGCAGCATTTAATGGTTCTAATTTTTTTTTTTAACTTTAATTGTATGACCCGGAAAAGATATCAGAGATGCGCGCAAAGACCATTTTGAATTTGACAAGAGGGACCGAAGGCGAGGTAACATGAATTTTAATTGCTGCCTTTGTGGCGATTTGTTTCGTAGTGAAAAACTTATTACGTCAGCTATAAAAATTTCTTAGCTAAAATTATGGATTTTTCTCATAATATTTTTGCCATGGCATATTTTGCGGACAAAGATGGTTCAACCGCTTCGAAATTTGACGCTTCGGTCACAATTTTTTTTTCCTGGCCTTACGTCATTAGCCGCAACATTTTGTGCCACCAAAGCTACAACAATCTATGAAATTTTCGTCGCTAAAGGTTGACCTTTAGCCACAAGTAGAAGTCGTCCCTATTGAGGATCTTTTTGCGCCTTTGCCGTGAAATATTGTTGTGAGGAAAAGTATACTTAAGGCTATGAAATTATCCGATTTCGTCTCCAAGGTCTACCGCCATAGGCATTTAGCCACGACTTCTTCCACGAAATTCCAGACTTTAGCCATGAGATTATGTTGGGGCTAAAGGTCAATTTACTTGTAAGGTGGAAAGGTGGCTAAAGCTGTACGTGGATACACTTTTTTATACTGACGGTGTACATTATAACTGCTGACAAGCTTTAGAAGCGGTGGAAAGGGCATAAAGTGAATGGGAACCAAAATCACTGATCAATACATATCATAATAGGTTGATACAACGTACTGGAAAAGCATTTAATCGGAGCAAAAGAGCTCACTAGGAAACAATGTGAATGATAAATAGAATCCCAAAATACATCTCATGAAACCACACACGTATGCTCGAACAATCTTACAGACATAAGGGGGGACGCCAACAATTGAAAAATACTCTGAAGTGACCTGACATCATGCTATAATCTTCAAGGGCTGGTGGCTGGAGGTGGGGTCAGGAAAGGAATAGAGGGAATCTGAGGAAGCGAAGTAGGGATGCTTGGCATCGGTGGCAAGGTGGTCGGCATGGTTGGCATGGTTGGAAGCGGCGGCAGAGTAGTCTTGGGCAGCGTTGGTTGTGTGGAGGGCAGCGTTGGCAGTGTGGGCTGAGGCAGGGTTGTTGGGATGGCAGGCATTGGTGGCACAGCAACCTTTGGCAACGTCGGCATGGCCGATAGTGGAGGCAACGACGTTGGTAAAGTTGGTATGGTGGGAAGAGACGGTATTGATGGCATAGTTGTTTGAAGCAGATGACGAGCTCCGAAGCTCATATTGATGATTGAGAAAATTAGGGCGACGATGAGAACAAAGCTCTTTGAAGAAGAAGCCATGCCAGTAAATGGAACGTGGATTTTATGTTGAGGTAGGTTAAAGGACTTGAAATGAAGGAGCTGACTGGAATGGATTGCTAAATGTGTCTATGATGGAGGAAGGGGATGGGAGTTTATATAGCAAGATACAGTTAGATACAATTATGGGTTATGTAAGAAGTTGGTGACCGACCTTTGGTTATGGGTAGGAAAAAAGACTAGAACGTCATCTTATTGGCACTTAGTTAGCTCACCTCTTCAGCTCAATCTTCCACCCGGAAATAAAGCAAGAAATGGTCAAATCTGTCGTTCTTGTTCTGCCACATGGCCATGCTTTCATGTCGTCAAGCTTCGCATCTATGTCTTTGGGAGAGGCAACTAAACAACTTGCTTCATAACATAACATTATCTGGGTTGAGTGTATAACTTGCTTCTTGATGTTGACGTATTAATCCAGGTGTCCTCGTGTTGCCTTGACTGATCTCTCCAAACTTCGGACTCAATTTATTAGGTGGTCTACTGTTAGAATGATGGGCTTTAGCCTTTAGGTACTCTGCTTTCTTTTCCTTTTTCTTCTTTTAGTGACCTCAAATTATAAAAAGAATAAGAACTGGAAACAAGCATTCCACAAAAAAAGAAGAAGAAGTTCCAGCCTTATCTCCTTTAAGATTGGTGTTTACTGTTACCAAACAAGTTAGGCGCGTTTGATAACGTTTTTGTTATAGAAAACAATTTTTTAACATAAATGGTTTTTTTTTCTTTGTTTCAAGGAACAATTTCTGCGTATAAGAACCCATTTGGTAATTGCAAAAAATTTCCACTTCAGCAATAGAAATGCGTTTGATAACTTGTATAATTCTTTAAATTTTTTTATTATATATTTCCTTTTTTTCTTTTTTCCTTTTGGCGGGTTGCCGGCCTTGGCCATGGTCGGTGACCAGGCCAATGAGGGCCAACGAACTCGCCGGGCCACCGCTAGGTTGGCGTTGCCTAGTGGTGGCTCGGCGAGGCCGAGCCTCATCGGTGGCTAGGCAAGCTCGAGTTCACCTAGCCAAGCGAGGCTGACCTCACGCGCCACCTAGGCGAGGTCGAGCCTCATCGGTGGCCTCGCCTGGCCACCGAGGCCATCAATGAGGCTTGGCCTTGCCTAGGCGGCGCGAGGTCAACCTCACTGGGGGTCGGTGACGCTCCAGCGAGGTCGCTAGCGATCGGCTGAAGGAAGAAGAAGGAAAGAAAAAAGAAGAAGAAAAAGAAGAAGAATCTATCAATAATAGGATTAATCATCTCCTCCTTCTTCGATGTACTTTTACATTCGTTAATAACTGTTTTCTTTTCTGCATAGCTCTTAAAATGTGTCTACACTATTATTTTGGCGTTTCTCTTAATTTGCTAAAGCTTGTATAATGATTTTGAGCATATTTTATTCTTTCGCGCTTTTATGATTGGGAAATTATGCATAGTATGGAGAAAATAATAATTGAAAAATTCAATCAGAAAAACAGTAGTTGAAGAAACTAGATTTAGGTGAAAGTAATGGGGAGTGGGTTGATGAGCGAACAAGGCAGAATCGAAGAAGTGTAATATCCTCGATCAATTCTCTTAATGCAGTATTTGATGCTCTCATTTTTCCTAACTTTGATCGTTTGACCAAGAGAAGATGTTAGAAATACAAAAACAAAAACTATTTTGCCTTTGACTCTAGAGGCCGGAGGCAAGGTATCGTGGTTTCGAGAAGAAGAGATCATGGAGGCCGTGCCGGCTGAGTCTGGATATCCTCACGAGGCTGGGTACGCTGTTGAGCTTTTAAAAAAGTCTACAGTTCGCACTTCGGCTGGATGTTCCGGTAGTATGGCCTCACCCCGAGAGAGAAGATGTTAAGAGGAGCAGCTTAGGGCGTGAATGATAATTATTGTGATCAGAAATTGATTTATGAAAGAGAAATAAATTTTTTTATTTTTATTTCTAGATGAGTTTCTAAGCAAAAATAATTGTTTAATAATGATATAAAATATATATTCTAAAAATAGAAATTTGTTTAATAACGACAAAAAATTTCTTCATTTTGGATGGCTATAGACCAGACTAGTGGACGGCGGTGGTAGCGATGGGCGGCAACCAGCAATTGGTGGACGGTGGTTGGTGGCGACGGATGGAAGACATGATAAGAAGAATTTTTATTTTTCATTTCTATTTCAGAAATAGAGAAGTAGAAAATTTTACTTCGATTATATTTCAAACCTATTTAAAAAAAAAAATCTATTTTAGAAATAGAAAAAGAAAATAATTTTACCAAATAAATTTCTATTCTAAAAACAAGTATGAAATATAAAAATTATTTTTGGAACATAAATTGCTGGTTGTCATGCACCCCTTAATAACACATTCTTGGCGGTGAATGAGATGAAGGTAGGGATGTCTTTGCTGCTTGACATAGGGAAGGACAAACTAGCCTCCTGCTTCTATGGTGCCTAGATCGTTACGAGTACAGAATGATTCACGATCTGCGCCCTCTGGACATCCCCGGTGGACCATCTGTTGGAGAGGGAGGCTCTGCGATAAAATATTAGGTACAACGGACATAAGATAAATCATTCAAAAAGCGACACATGTCAACATTGGGCCTGCTTGTTAGAACGAGACAGTAATAAAGAGAATTTCAAAATCTCTGATATGTGGGCCCAATGTTGACATGCGTCGTTTTCTGAATGAGTCATCCTAAATCTGACGTGGCAAGATGATTTTTCTTTTTTTATTGATCATCATGGAGGTTGGTCCACCTTTAGGTATTGATATGACATTGGTTTTTTCTTTTTTATTTGTATATCATTGAGAAAGTCAGACCACTATGTCATGTATTGCTATATTATGAATCTAGAGTTAATCTTAGATCCGCGCATTGGGTTTAAGTCATGATATGCATAAACAACTGCAAAAGTAACAATTAACAGTACCTAGTTTTTAAAATGGTACCTCTAGTATAAACTTAAAATTTGCAAAGGACTTTTAGCAACGAGCAAATTTGCACCTTTTTAATCAGGCAAAAAATGATGTACAAATGAATTTAGGGATGAAATTTTTATGTTGGAAAATTTGAAGTAAATTCACATGAACTTTTGGCCATGAAAATTTTATCAGACTAATGTGACGATTCGTCTCATGACGAAAAGGATATGGACTTTTAATGAGGAAATGCGGTGTTGCCACAAATTTCTTCTACCAAAATTTCATCATTAAACGTACAGGTTTTCCCTGGGACGTCGTTGCCTAGAAATATTTTGTGGGCAAATATAATTCAACTGGTACGAAATTTGACGCTTCAGTAACGAATTTTTCCTTGCCTAATTCTGGTGCCAAAGCTCCAAAGCTACAAAAACCCACGGATTTTTTGTCACAAAAGGTTGCCCCTTAACGTTGAGCATCTATTTTACGCCTTTTAACGTGGATTATTTTCGTGGCTAACAATGGGGAAACAGTCGATAAAGTCGTACGCGGAAAATAGTCTTTTTTATAATGACGGTATGTCATTATTAGTAACAAGCTTGGAAACAGTAGAAATGACATAATAAGAATAATAGCCAAGTCACTTATCAATAGTTATCATTGTGGTAGATACAAGATATACAATCACTCGCACTAAAAGAGTTCACTAGAAAACAATGTAAATGATGAATAGAATCCCGAGAAGACATCTCCTGACGACACATATATACGCGACCAATCATACAAACAAAAGGGGGAACGCCAACAATTTTAAAATACTCTCAGGGGACCTCACATGATGCTAATAACTTCAAGGGCTGGTGGCTGGAGGTGGAGTGAGGAAAGGAATAGAGGGAATCTTAGGAAGCGAAGTAGGGATGCTTGGCATCGGCGGCAAGGTGGTCGGCATGGTTGGCAAGCTTGGAAGCGGCGGCAGAGTAGTCTTGGGCAATGTTGGTTGTGTTGTGGGCAGCGTTGGCAGTGTGGGTTGAGGCAGAGTCGTGGGGATGGCAGGCATTGGTGGCACAGCAACTTTCGGCAATGTTGGCATGGCTGGCAATGGAGGAAGCGATGTTGGTAAAGTTGGTATGGTGGGAACAGACGGAATAGATGGCATAGTTGTTTGCAACAGATGACGAGCTCCAAAACTCATATTGATGGTTGAGAAAATTAGGGCGATGAAGAGAATCAAGTTCTTAGAGGAAGATGCCATATTGGTATATGGAGTCAGGATATTGTGCTGTGATAGGCTCAGGGACTTGAAGCCAATGAGCTGAGAGGAATGGATTGCTGATTGTGTTGGAGTAAATGGAGGAAGGAAATGGCAGTTTATATAGCAAGAGATAGTTATATAAACATTTAGGGTTGTGATTATAAGTTGGTGACTGGCATGTGGGTATGGTTAGGAATAAACAGAACATTCCTCATTGGTTCTTTGTTAGCTCACCTTCTCGGCTCAATCTTCCACAGGAATAAATAATAAAGAAGGGGTCAAACTTTGTCTTCTGTTCCGTTCGGTCGAATGGTCGTCATCTCACGAAAGTCAAGCTTCTGATCTGTGTCCTTGTGGATGGTAACTAGATAACTTGTTCCATAATTATTGCTAACTAGGGTTATCGATAACTTGCTTCAGGATTTTAACGTACTAATCTAGGGTTTCTATGTGTCACCTTGAGAAATACGTCGTTACTTCGGACATGTCAATGCTTTTAACTGTGATCGTCTTTGGTTTACTCCTTGGACTTGAAGTAAAAATATATGGGACTTTATTTACTTCTGAGTCTAGCCTTTTTACGGAGAAAAGTTTATGATCATGGAAACATATAGCATTGCGAAGTCATCTTTGTCTCTTTCTGTCTTTGTCTCTGTCTCTGTCTCTGTCTCTCTCAAACTTGGAGGTCTACAAGTGCCTATCACGAATATTTTTTATTTCATTTTCTAAAAATTTCCTAGTTTATAAAGTTTTTCTAAAGCACATTAGATTAGTAAAGTATATGTTTAGTTGTAATAACAAGTAAATGAACGATTTGGAAAATCATTTTTTTTATTTTAAAAATGATCACTTATAACAATTACGAAAATGAATAAATAGAAATTATTTTTATTATCCATGAAAATACTTACGCATAAATTGTTGTTGATAATAAAAATATATTTCATTGATTAATTATTTCAATCGATGTAAGCGATTATTTTTAACAAAATATTTTTCAAATAATTTATTTCTGTAAAAAAAAAAAAAGAGCCTAAATGGTTGAAAAGGTGACATTTTAATTGTCTTCAATTTACTTTTTGTGGTATCCGTTCTAATATATCTGGTTTTTTCATAACCAAATATATTTACGTGGCAAGTTCAGGGTTGTAGAATATATATATATAATTTTTGTTGGAATTGATACCGAAAAGGACCATTCGATACAAAATTAAAGAAAAAATTACAAAAGAGCAAAAGGTCATGCAGGACAACCCAGATCATGATTTTGTCTTCTTCCCCTTTCTCGTAGAATTAATTGCTGCCATGACAACGATAGGTATTTGGTGAAAGTTGGCTCTAACGGGGGAAATTTACTATTAGTTTCTTCCTTAAAAAGGGAAAAAATAACAAAATCTTGTATCTAATCATAGATAGCGTAGTTGGTGTGCGTTCTCTCCTTATTGCCAAGATCAAGGATTCGAACTCTCTCGTTAATGAAGTGTCTTAAGCGAGGGGTCCTGGTGTTGGGGTTCTGGACTAGCTTCTCCCGAGGTTTATGTTTAAATAGCGGCTTGCGGTGAGACTTGTTAGTGTCATCGGGCACTGGTGGGTCGTGTGAACCCGACTAGCGTAAGCAAAATGGGTTCCAACGGTTCCTTGGTCACAAAAAAAAAAAAAAATCTCTTGGTTTACAATCAATTCATTTCATATTTCTTTATTTAGATGACAAATTTTCACATTTAGATGATATGTCGGATGTACTAATACCCTAATTCATTCATCTAGAAATCCCAGCATTTTTCAATGGCAATGGAGTTCCACAACGTAGAAAAAATTAACTCCAATTACTTATGTTGCTAAAAGCAATGATTATAAATTATTTGATTGGGCATGTGCACGCATGAGTAATACGCCATTTTGTTGGAATGCAGAATATACGGATTGCTGTAAGGTGTCAATTGAATATAATTCTAGCGCTTTCCATTTCAGTTGTTTTTCTATGTGAATCTTTTTCTCATCATAAATTCAATTGATTGTATTGCACGAAACAATGAGTTGGAACCAATGAAGAGAATACAATAATCTGAGCCAAGTCACTAGTCAATACATAGATATGAATGATATATAAAAAGCAACATGAATGATACATAGAATCCCAGAAGACATCGTAACACAAGACTCGGTATTTCGAACAATTCTACAAAGAAAAGGAGGCACTCCAACAAATTGTAAATACTCTCAGGTGACCTCGTATGGTACTAAAATCTTCAGGTGCTGGTGGCTGGAGGAGGAGCAAGAAAAGGAATAGAAGGGATTTTAGGGAGAGAAGTAGGGATGCTAGGCATCGGAGGCAAGGTGGTGGGCATGGTTGGCAAACTCGGAAGCGGTGGCAAAGTAGTCTTGGGCAGTGCTGGTTGTGTGGTGGGCAGCGTTGGCAATGTGGGCTGAGGCAGAGTGGTTGGGATGGCAGGCATTGGTGGCATGGCGACCTTTGGTAATGTCGGTATGGCTGGCAATGGAGGCAGTGATGTTGGTAAAGTTGGTATGGTGGGAAGAGACGGAATAGATGGCATAGTTGTTTGCAGCAGATGACGAGCTCCGAAACTCATGTTGATGGTTGAGAAAATTAGGGCGATGAAGAGAATCAAGCTCTTAGAGGAAGAGGCCATATTGATATATGGAGTCAGGATATTGTGTTGTGATAGGCTCAAGGACTCGAAATCAATGAGCTGAGAGAAATGGATTGCTGGTTATGTCCGAGTAAATGGAGGAAGGATATGGGAGTTTATATAACAAGAGATGGTCATATAAAATCTAGGGCTGTGATTATAAGTTGGTGACTGGCCTTTGGGCATGGTTAGGAAAGAAACGCAGAACATCTCTTCATTGGTTCTTTGTTAGCTTACCTCCTCAGCTCAATCTTCCACCGGCAAAAAGGAAACAAAAAGGTCAACTCTGCTGTTCTTGTTTTGACAGATGGCGTGCTTTCATGAAATGAAGCTTCGGATCTGTCTTTGTGGACGGTAACCAATAGCTTGTTTCATAACCACCACAGACTAGAGAGATCGCCTTCTGTACTTTGACGTATCAATCTAGGGTTTTTATATATTTCCATGTCATTTTTGGTGAACTCCTGGTACTTGAAGAAGTCAAAACTTGTGGGGCTTTAACATCCGCATCAAGCCTAAATACGTATGTTTTATTGAAACATGTGACAATGCAATTGCGTAAGTCTAACAAGTTTGACGTCATTCGTCATATGGGAACAATGATAAATATATGGGAAATTTTCATTTTACTCCCCTTAACTTTAGTTTTGATGCACATTAAACCCTACACCTCAAAAAGTTGCATTTTACCCCTTTGAACTTGCACTTTCTTTCGAGAAGTAAAGTGCAATTTTTCTTATTACGTTTGTATAAAATTCTTTGCTAATTTACATAAGTGATATCTAAAATACATTTGGAAATATGTTGAGCTACAAAAATAAATTTCAATTGTTTTATTCTAGAAAAACTAACAAATATAAGAAAAGCTAACAAAACAAAAGATAAAAAAGCATTGAATACGAGACTAAGAAAAAAATAGGGATAATAATACTAGGAGTGCCAAATCTTTTATATGCCGCTCATTTGAGTGCTAAAACTTTTTTTTTTTTTTCGCTCACTTAAGTGTCACATTGAAGTAAAAATGATTAGTTGTATGCCAATTTCAGCAAATCATCCTACATGGAATTTTTGAAAATTTTTTTTGAAATTTTTTGTTTTTATTTTTATTTTCTTATTTTTTTAGCTTTTTTTTTTTTTTTTTTTTCAAAGGGCCGGCAAGGGTCACTAGCGACCCTTGTCGATCAAAGGCCCTAGGTGAGGCCACGAGGAACCTCACGAGCTTTGGGTAGCCAAAGGTGATGCCGCCTAGAGTGAGCAAAGGTCGTGGTGACCTCACCCGCAATGGCGAGGTTGTGATGCCCTTGCCAGCTCTAGGCGACATTGCTCGTGATTGGGGAGGCCGTGACACCCTCACCTAGGTCTTTTGCGGCGAGGGTGAGGCAGCCCTCACCTAGATCTAACCATGAAGGCCATGGGCAAGGGCATCACTACCTTGTCAGCCTAGGGTGAGGTTGCATCTCTTGCGATCACCCAAAGTTGGCGAGGATCTTTGTGGCCTTGCCAACGGCTGATGAGGGCCCAACAGCCAAGCTGAGGGCAAGGTTTCGTGGCTGGTGAGGGTGGTCTATGTCCATCACTAGCCTTAAAGAAAAAAAAGCCAAAAAAAATAAAAATTTAAAAATTCAAAAATAATAAAAAATATTTAAAATATTTAAATAATAATAATAAATTGTCCACATCACGCTGGCAAAGCCACATTGGACAACCGGTGTCGACGTAAGATTTTCCGTTGAGGCAAATTGAAATTGGCATTCAAGTGATCGATTTTCTAAGTTTGTGACATTTAAGTTAGAAAAAAAAGTTTTGGCACTGAAGTTAATGTCATAGGAAAGTTTTGACACTCCTAGTTTTCTTATCCCGAAAAAATAATACTTACATTAAAAGTTGAGGAAAACGGAAAATTTTAAAAGATACGCAAAATCAATACTCTCTCTCTCTCTCTCTCTCCACACCTTAGAGTGCCTCTCCCAAGTATTTCCATTTTTTCAAGACTTTCCTAGTCTTTAAAGTTTTCTTAGATTTAGCACATTACACTAGTAAAGTTCAGGTTTAGCAGTTTTTACAAGTTAAAATCATACAATTGACATAAAATGGTCGAAAAAATATTGCAGCTTCTTATAATGAATAGTCACTAATTTTTTTTCATCTATTTACATTTTATGTTATCCCCTTTAAACACTCATAGGTATTTCCTAATTTAAATATGAATTTGGCAGTCTTAAGGGTTAGTGGTTTCAATTATCCCTTTTCATATTTTATTCATTGTTCATTGGAATTTAGATAAAAAAAGACCATTTAATAAGTCACCCCCATTGTCCGCAGACAGCTTTAACAAGTGTAAGAAAATGCATGCTCAGAGAATAAACTGTATCTTTTCAAAGTTCGGAATGTATTACACACTAATCTTAATTCTTAACGTTGAGGGGTAAAATGAAATATTTTTCAAAATAAATGAACATATACCTAAAAATAGATGAGTGGCCATCCGTAACAATAACCATACTAAGGGGTAAAATGTCATGCAGGACAAGGTAATTATGTTTTTGTCTACTTTTCCTTTCAAGTGGCATTGGTTGCATCATGATAACTACCGCATTTTATGCAAGCAATGCGGAACATTTTCCTTAGTTTATTTGGTAGAATGACCTCCGTAAACCAAATATATTGTGTGAGGACTCAATTTCACATGAAAAATCCTTAGTGTTCTCCTTAAGCAAGTAGAAAAAGTCGAAGAACAAATGATGTCTTCACCCCCAACTAGACCTGCCGTCAAAATCTGGGCGGAAGATCCTCTAATCCATATGATACTTGTGTCTCGATAAATTTCAGTTGCCATTGATCAAAACCTCAATTTTATAAATTCACAATTTGTTGAATTACCGAAAGGGCTCCATTCCATACCGGATAGAGGATCCATGCCCGAAATTTGTGTACTGCAAATTCGTCCGAGATGATGTGGAATGACATTTCGGAGATCTTTAACAAATCAACCCACTAAAAAAAAAAAAAAAAAAATCAAACGGGGGGAAAGCACACTGCTCTCAATAAATTCTAACAAATCGTATCCATCTTTTAACTCCATAAAAATGCTGCTAACGGTAATGGAATTCCAATTAGAAAAGAAATTAACTCCATTTAATTATCTAGTTAAAAGCAACTATCATAAAATGTTTGATAGGGCACAAACGCATGCGAGTAATACACCAATTTATGTGAATGTGGAAGATAGAGGTTGAGGAACGATGTCAATTCAGTATAGATGTAAAACTTTTTGGTTGAGTTGCTTTTCTATCTGAATCTTTTCCTCCTCATAAATCCAATTGATTGTACCGCGCGTAACAATGAGAATGGAAGTGACGGAAAAAAACATAATAAAATGCGAGTCTAGTCACTGATCAATACATATATATATATATATATCATAAATACATAGGTACCTCACAATGGAAAAGAATTTTAATTCACACCCAAAGACCTCTCTAGAAAACAATATGAATGACCCATAGAATCCGAAAAGACATCATAACACAAGACACGTGTATTCGGACAATGCTACAAACAAAAGGACTCACTCCAACATATAAAAAATACTCTCAGGTAACCTCGTAAGGTAATAAAATCTTCAAGGGCTGGTGGCTGGAGGAGGAGTAAGGAAAGGAATAGAAGGGATTTTAGGGAGAGAAGTAGGGATGCTCGGCATTGGCGGCAAGGTGGTCGGCATGGTTGGCAAGCTTGGAAGTGGTGGCAGAGTAGTCTTGGGCAGGGCTGGTTGTGTGGTGGGCAGCGTCGGAAGTGTGGGCTGAGGCAGGGTCGTAGGGATGGCAGGCATTGGTGGCACGGCGACCTTAGGCAATGTTGGCATGGCTGGTAGTGGCGGAAGCGACGTCGGGTTTGGTAGAGTGGGTATTGTGGGAAGAGACGGTATGGATGGCATAGTCGTTTGCAGCAGATGACGAGCTCCAAAGCTCATATTCATGGTTGAGAAAATTAGAGTAACGAAGAGTACAAAGCTTTTTGAGACAGAAGCCATATTGATATATGGAGTCAGGATATTGTGCTGTGATAGGCTCAAGGACTTGAAGCCAATGAGCTGAGAGGAATGGATTGCTGATTGTGTTGGAGTAAATGGAGGAAGGACATGGCAGTTTATATAGCAATATAAAAATTTAGGGTTGTGATTATAAGTTGGTGAGTGGCCTGTGGGTATGGTTAGGAATAAACAGAACATTCCTCATTGGTTCTTTGTTAGCTCACCTTCTCAGCTCAATCTTCCACAAGAATAAATAATAAAGAAGGGGTCAAACTTTGTCTTCTGTTCCGTTCGGTCGAATGGTCGTTATCTCATGAAAGTCAAGCTTCTGATCTGTGTCCTTGCGGATGGTAACTAGATAACTTGTTCCATAATTATTGCTAACTGGGGTTATCGATAACTTGCTTCAGGATTTTAACGTACTAATCTAGGGTTTCTATGTGTTGCCTTGACAAATACCTCGTTACTCTGGACATGTCAATGCTATTAACTGTGATCATCTTCGGTTTACTCCTCAGACTTGAAGAAGTAAAAACTTGTGGGACTTTATTTACTTCCGAGTCTAGTCTTTTTACGAAGAAAAGTTTATGATCATGGAAACATATGGCATTGTGAAGTCATCTCTGTCTCTATCTTTGTCTTTGTCTCACTCTCTCTCTCAGACTTGGAGGTCCATCAGTGCCTATCACAAATATTTTTTCATTTTTCTAAAAATTTCCTAGTTTATAAAGTTTTTCTAAAGCACAGCAGATTAGTAAAGTATATGTTTAGTTGTAATAACAAGTAATATTATGCATTGACATTAAGGTACCCTATGTTTTGCAGAAAATGATTGGTTTGGAAAACCATTTTTTAAAAATGATCACTTATAACAATTACGAAAATGAATAAATAGAAATTATTTTTATTGTCCATGAAATAACTTAGGCATAAATTTTTGTCGATAATAAAAATATATTTTATTGATTAATTATTTCAAATGGTATAAGCAATCATTTTTAAGAAAATATTTTTCAAATAATATATTTCATTAAAAAAAATAGAGCCTAAATGGCTGAAAAATATGGTGACATCTAAATCCAATAGCTAATATTTTTGTCTTCAATTTACTTTTTGTGGTATCCGTTCTAATATATCTGATTTTTTCATAACCAAATATATTTAAGTGGCAAGTTCAGGGTTATTGGATATATATAATTTTTGTTGGAATTGATACCAACGAGGACCATTCGATACAAAATTAGAGAAAAAATTACACTTTGCACCCAAAGGGCATGTGCACAACATATGATAGCGGAAGAAGTTCACGGCATTAACAAGTGTAAGAAAATGAAACCTTTTAAACTCGGAATTTAACGTTTAATAACCCTAAAGCTGAGGGATCAAATGAAATTGCGTTCCAAATCTGTGAACATATATCTAAAAATACATTGGCAACAGCCTGCACTAATAATCATACTAAAGAGTAAAAGGTCATGCAGGACAACCCAGATCATGATTTTGTCTCTTCCCCTTTCACGTAGAATTAATTGCCGCCATGGCAACGATAGGTATTTGGTAAAAGTTGGCTCTAACAGGGGGAAATTTACTATTAGTTTCTTCCTTAGAAAGGGAAGAAATAACAAAATCGCATGGTTTACTATCAATTCATTTCACATTTCTTCCTTTAGATGACAAATTTTCACATTTAGATGATATGTCGGATGTACTAATACCCTAATACATTCATCTAAAAATCCCGGCATTTTTCAATGGCAATGAAGTTCCACAATGTAGAAGAAATTAACTCCAATTACTTATGTTGCTTAAAGCAATGATTATAAATTATTTGATTGGGCATGTGCACGCACGAGTAATACGTCATTTTATTGGAATGCAAAATATACGGATTGAACTCAACCTTTCTAAAGGGTGGGAGGAATTTCTGGGTGGTCAAAGCGCCGACTTATTGTTCGTGGGCATGGAAGAAGATCCTCCAACTGAGATCCGAGTTTTGACTCACCTTCTATTGGAGGATTGGTGATGGGCGAAGGGTCTCCCTTTGGTTTGACCACTGGCATCAAAAAGGTCCCCTGGAGACTATTTGTTCAGAGCATACTATCTTAGATTCTGGGCTTCCTAGGTGTGCTACTGTTGCAGACCTATTCTCTTCGGCGGGTCAGGCTTTCAAAACAGTGTTAGATTCTTGGAACCATTCACTCCCTCTTCTCTCCGAGGTCCCAGATAGATTTGTTTGGAGGGACAATCCGTCCGGTCTCTTTACAGTCGCCTCAGCTTGGCAGAGCTTCAGAAGAAGGAAAGCAAAGGTTGATTGGTCTTCCTTTATTTGGAGTAAGGCCATCACTCTGAGATATCAATTTAATCTCTGGCTGATCATAAAGAACCGTCTTCCTACCCAAGCTTTTCTTATGTCTTATGGGAGAATTGGGAGAGAAGTTTGTGCCTTTTGCAAGCTCACACCGGATTCTATTGACCACCTCTTCTTTGGATGCTGCATCACAGCTAGTATAGCTTACTTTTGGGCGGCCAAGTGTAACCTTCCTTGGAGGAACAAGACTTGGATGGAAAATCTCCAGTGGGCTATGCAATTCCTCTCAGGTAAGGATTTCTATCATTCCATTGGGCGCTTCTCTTTTGGTGCTCTATGCCATCTTATTTGGAAGTATAGAAACGACATTCTCTTTAGAGAGCATCCGGTCGTAGTTGCGGCTGTCAAGAAGCATCTCATTAAAGTTGTTAAGGATAAAGCCTTTACCTTCAACAACATGGAAGATTGTCCGAGAAATAGGAGGTTACAACGGAACTGGGACCTTGACCCGTTTATTTTCAATGCTCCTATGGCGATCGCCTAGTACTCTTCGTCCTGCTGTGTGGGGGCCATCCCTCGCCTTCATCGCCTTCCCTGGTGTTTTCTCTTCTCTTAGTTTTGTTTGTTGTTTGGTAGCTTCGTCTTCCTGGTCCTGCGTGGCCTTTCCGTTGGTTAGTTTGGTTGTTTTGTTTCGTTGGGTGTCCCGGCCCTGCGTGGTTGTCTCTTTTGGGCTGCTTGTTTGCCCCAGTTTGCTTTGACCGCTTTGCGGTGTGCTTTTGTCTTTGGCGCCCTTTCACTCGATTAGATGTTCTGTGTCTTGTTGAGTGCAAGTTTTGTGGTGCCCGAGCTTGTAAATTTGTTGGTTAAAGCTCAATATATTATTACCCTTTACCAATATATATACGGATTGATGTAAGGTGTCAATTCGATAGTTGTACCATTTTTCATTTCAGTTACTTTTCTATTTGAATCTTTTTCTCATCATAAATCCAGTTGATTGTATTGCACAGAACAATGAGTTGGAACCGATGAAAGGAATACAATAATTTGAGCCAAGTCACCGGTCAATACATAGATATGAGTGATATATAAAAAGCAACATGAATGATACATAGAATCCCAGAGGACATCGTAACACAAGACTCTGTATTCGAACAATTCTACAAAGAAAAGGAGGCACTCCAACAAATCATAAATACTCTTAGGTGACCTCGTATGGTACTAAAATCTTCAGGTGCTAGTGGCTGGAGGAGGAGCAAGAAAAGGAATAGAAGGGATTTTGGGGAGAGAAGTAGGGATGCTAGGCATCGGAGGCAAGGTGGCGGGCATGGTTGGCAAGGTCGGAAGTGGTGGCAAAGTAGTCTTGGGCAGTGCTGGTTGTGTGGTTGGCAGCGTTGGCAATGTGGGCTGAGGCAGAGTCGTTGGGATGGCAGGCATTGGTGGCATGGCGACTTTTGGTAATGTCGGCATGGCTGGCAATGGAGGCAGTGATGTTGGTAAAGTTGGTATGGTGGGAAGAGATGGAATAGATGGCATAGTTGTTTGCAGCAGATGACGAGCTTCGAAACTCATGTTGATGGTTGAGAAAATTAGGGTAATGAAGAGAACCAAGCTCTTAAAAGAAGAAGCCATATTGGTATAAGGAGTCAGGATATTGTGCTGTGATAGGCTCAAGGACTCGAAATAAATGAGCCCAGAGGAATGGATTGCTGATTATGTCCGAGTAAATGGAGGAAGGATATGGGAGTTTATATAACAAGAGATGGTCTTATAAAATCTAGGTCTGTGATAATAAGTTGGTGACTGGCCTTTGGGTATGGTTAGGAAAGAAACACAGAACATCTATTCATTGGCTCTTTGTTAGCTCACCTCCCCAGTTCAATCTTCCACCGGCAAAAAGGGAACAAAAAGGTCAACTCTGCTGTTCTTGTTCTGACAGATGGCGTGCTTTCATGAAATGAAGCTTCGGATCTGTCTTTGTGGGCGGTAACCAATAGCTTGTTTTATAACCACCACGGACTAGAGAGATTGCCAACTTGCTTTTGGACTTTGACGTATCAATTTAGGGTTTTTATATATTTCCATGTCATTTTTGGTGAACTCCTGGAACTTGAAGAAGTCAAAACTTGTGGGGCTTTAACATCCGCATCAAGTCTAAATACGTATATTTTATTGAAACATGTGACAATGCAACTGCATAAGTCTAACAAGTTTGATGTCATTCGTCATATGGGAACGATGATAAATATATGGGAAATTTTCATTTTACTCCCCTCAACTTTAGTTTTGATGCACATTAAACCCTAAACCTCAAAAAGTTGCATTTTACCCCTTTGAACTTGCACTTTCTTTCGAGAAGTAAAGTGCAAATTTTCTTATTACCTTTGTATAAAATTCTTCGCTAATTTACATAAGTGATATCTAAAATACATTTGGAAATATATTGAGCCACAAAAATGAATTTCAAATTTTTTATTCTTGAAAAACTAACAAATATAAGAAAAGCTAAGAAAACAAAAGATAAAGAGACATTGAATACGAGATTAAGAAAAAATAGGGATAATAACACTAGGAGTACCAAAACTTTTATATGGCGCTCATTTTAGTGCTAATTTTTTTTTTTGGCTCACTTAAGTGCCGCATTGAAGTAAAATTGATTACTTGTGTGTCAATTTCGGCAAATCATCCTACATGAAATTTATTTTTTTTAAAATTTTTGTTTTTGTTTTTATTTGTTTTTATTTTTTTGCTTTTTTTTAGGGTTGGCAAGGGCTCGTTGGTCGAAGGCCCTAGCTGAGGCTACAAGGAACCTCACGAGCTTTAGGCAGACATGGGTGATGCCACCTAAAGTGAGCAAAGGTCCTTGTGACCTCACCCGCAATTGTCGAGGTTGTGATGCCCTTGCCAGCTCTAGGCAACATTGCTTGTGAACAGGGAGGCCGTGACACCCTCACCTAGGGCTTTTGCGTGAGGGTGAGGCAGCCCTCGCTTAGATATAGCCATGAAGGCCATGGGTGAGGGCATCACTACCTTGTCGGCCTAGGGTGAGGTTGCGTCACCTACAATCACCCAAAGCTGGCGAGGACCTTTGTGGCCTTGCCAATGGCCAATAAGGGCCCAACAGCCTAGCCGAGGGCAAGGTTTCGTGGCTAGTGAGGGTTGTTGGTGTCCCTCACCAGCCTAAAAAGAAGAAAAAGAACAAAGGCAAAAAAAATATAAATTCAAAAATTCAAAAAATAATTATAAAATATTAAAAATATTAAAAAAAATTGTCCACATCATGCCGGCAAAGTCACGTTGGACAACCGGCGTCTATGCTAGATTTTCTGACAAGGCAAATCAAAATTGGCATTCAAGTGATCAATTTTTCAAATTTGTGGCATTTAAGTTAGCAAAAAAAAAGTTTTGGCACTCCTAGTTTTCTTATCCCGAAAAAGTAATAATTACATTAAAAGTTTTGGCACTCCTAGTTTTCTTATCCCGAAAAAATAATAATTACATTAAAATTTGAGGAAAATGGAAAATTTTAAAACATACGCAAAATCAATACAAGTTAAATCAGACAATAGACATAAAATGGTTGAAATAGTCACTAATTATTTTCATCTATTTACATTTTATGTTATCCGCTTTAAATATGAATTTGGTAGTCTTAAGGGTTAGTGGTGTCAATTATCCCTTTTCATATTTTATCATTATTTATTGGAATTTAGATAAAAAAGACTGTTTGATAAGTCACCCCCATTGTCCACAACACATGATAACAGAAAAAGGTCAACAGCTTTAACAAGTGTAAGAAAATGCATGCTCAGAGAATAAACTGTATCTTTTCAAAGTTCGGAATGTATTACACACTAATCTTAATTCTTAACGTTGAGGGGTAAAATGAAATATTTTTTCCAAATATAAGAACATATACCTAAAAATAGATGAGTGGCCGTCCGTACCAATAACCATACTAAGGGGTAAAATGTCATGCAGAACAAGGTAATTATGTTTTTGTCTACTTCCCCTTTCAAGCGGCATTGGTTGCATCATGATATGACGGGAATGTTGGGAAACTTGGCGCTAGAGTGGGAAACTTCTTTTTAAATGTCCATGCAAAATTCGTATAATCAAGGACTGTGATGTATATGTTGATGTTTTCGTAGTGATTTCTGTTAACTTAGTTGCTAGACGAATAAAAGTTAAATTGGTGTTTAATTAAGGAGTTATATAAAGATATCAGAATTTCATTGACTTTCTTTTCCCCTTCAGTTTTTTCATGGCATCTTTCGATTTCCTTTTGCGCGACCCTTGCCAGTCTGAGTGGCTAAGGTGCGCGGCCCTGAGCGACCAGTGAGCTTGTGATGATGCACGAGGGTTGGCGGCATCATTGCCTTACCCCAACGAGGGTTCGGCCATTTTAGCCAATGACCGGGCCGTGGCTTAGCCTTTCCTTTTACATATGTCAGTGACATTGAATTAAAATTTTTTTCCCTACTTTTTTAATATTTTGAGTATATAACTACCGCATTTTATGCGAGCAATGCGGAACATTTTCCTTAATTTATTTGGTAGAATGACCTTCGTAAACCAAATATATTGTGCGAGGACTCAATTTCACATGAAAAATCCTTAGTGTTCTTAAGCAAGTAGAACAAGTCGAAGAACAAATGATGTCTTCACCCCAACTAGACTTGCCATCAAAATCTAGGCGGAAGATCCCCTAATACATATGATACTTGTGTCTCGATAGATTTCAGTTGTCGTTGATCAAAACCTCAATTTTATAAATTCACAATTTGTTGAATTACAGAAAGGGCTCCATTCCATACCGGATAGAGGATCCATGCCCGAAATTTGTGTACTGCAAATTCGTCCGAGATGATGTGGAATGACATTTCGGAGATCTTTTACAAATCAACCCACTAAAACAAAAAAAGAAAAATCAAACGGGGAGAAAGCATACTGCTCTCAATAAATTCTAACAAATCGTATCCATCTTTTAACTCCGTAAAAATGCTGCTAACGGTAATGGAATTCCAATTAGAAAAGAAATTAACTCCATTTAATTATCTAGTTAAAAGCAACTATCATAAAATGTTTGATAGGGCACAAACGAATGCAAGTAATACGCCGATTTATGTGAATGTGGAAGATAGAGGTTGAGGAACGATGTCAATTCAATATAGATGTAGCACTTTTTGGTTGAGTTGCTTTTCTATCTGAATCTTTTCCTCCTCATAAATCCAATTGATTGTCCCGCGCGTAACAATGAGCATGGAAGCGATGGAAAAAACATAATAAAATGGGAGTCTACTCACTGATCAATACATATATATCATAAATACAAAGGTATCTGGCAATGAAAAGACTTTTAATTCACACCCAAAGACCTCTCTAGAAAACAATATAAATGACCCATAGAATCCGAAAAGACATCGTAACACAATACACGTGTATTCGAACGATGCTACAAACAAAAGGACGTCCTCCAACATATCAAAAGTACTATCGTGAAACCTCGTATGGTACTAAAATCTTCAAGGGCTGGTGGCTGGAGGAGGAGTAAGGAAAGGAGTAGAAGGGATTTTAGGGAGAGAAGTAGGGATGCTCGGCATTGGCGGCAAGGTGGTTGGCATGGTTGGCAAGCTTGGAAGTGGTGGCAGAGTAGTCTTGGGCAGGGCGGGTTGTGTGGTGGGCAGCGTCGGCAGTATGGGCTGAGGCAGGGTCGTAGGGATGGCAGGCATTGGTGGCACGGCAACCTTAGGCAATGTTGGCATGGCTGGTAGTGGCGGAAGCGACGTCGGGTTTGGTAGAGTGGGTATTGTGGCAAGGGACGGTATGGATGGCATAGTCGTTTGTAGCAGATGACGAGCTCCAAAGCTCATATTGATGGTTGAGAAAATTAGAGCAATGAAGAGTACAAAGCTTTTTGAGAAAGAAGCCATATTGGTATATGGAGTCAGGATATTGTGCTGTGATAGGCTCAAGGACTTGAAGCCAATGAGCTGAGAGGAATGGATTGCTGATTGTGTTGGAGTAAATGGAGGAAGGAGATTTTAGTTTATATAGCAATATAAAAATTTAGGGTTGTGATTATAAGTTGGTGAGTGGCCTGTGGGTATGGTTAGGAATAAACAGAACATTCCTCATTGGTTCTTTGTTAGCTCACCTTCTCAGCTCAATCTTCCACAAGAATAAATAATAAAGAAGGGGTCAAACTTTGTCTTCTGTTCCGTTCGGTCGAATGGTCGTCATCTCATGAAAGTCAAGCTTCTGATCTGTGTCGTCGTGGATGGTAACTAGATAACTTGTTCCATAACTATCGCTAACTAGGGTTATCGATAACTTGTTTTAGGATTTTAACGTACTAATCTAGGGTTTCTATGTGTCGCCTTGACAAATGCCTCATTGCTCTGGACATGTCAATGCTTTTAACTGTGATCATCTTTGGTTTACTCCTCGGACTTGAAGAAGTAAAAACTTGTGGGACTTTATTTACTTCCGAGTCTAGCCTTTTTACGAAGAAAAGTTTATGATCATGGAAACATATGGCATTGTGAAGTCATCTCTGTCTCTGTCTCTGTCTCTGTCTCTTTCTTTGTGTCACTCTTTGTCTCAAACTTGGAGGTCCATAAGTGCCTATCACAAATATTTTTTCATTTTTCTAAAAATTTCCTAGTTTATAAAGTTTTTCTAAATTACATTAGATTAGTAAAGTATATGTTTAGTTTTAATAACAAGTAAAATCATGCATTGACATTAAGGTACCCTATGTTTCGCAGAAAATGAATGGTTTGGAAAACCAATTTTTTTTTTAAATTTTAAAAATGATCACTTATAACAATTATGAAAATGAATAAATAGAAATTATTTTTATTTTCCATGAAATAACTTAGGCATAAATTGTTGTCGATAATAAAAATATATTTTATTGATTAATTATTTCAAATGATATAAGCAATCATTTTTAAGAAAATATTTTTCAAATAATATATTTCCGTAAAAAAAAAAAAAGATCCTAAATGGTTGAAAAATATGGTGACATCTTAATCCAATATCTAATATTTTTGTCTTCAATTTACTTTTTGTGGTATCCGTTCTAATATGTCGGGTTTTTTCATAACCAAATATATTTAAGTGGCAAGTTCAGGGTTAGTGGATATATATAAAATTTTTGTTGGAAATTATACCAACAAGGACCATTCGATACAAAATTAAAGAAAAAAATTACTCTTTGCACCCAAAAGACATGTGCACAACATATGATAGCGGAAGAAGTTCACGGCATTAACAAGTGTAAGAAAATGAAACCTTTTAAAGTTCGGAATTTAACGTTCAATAACCCTAAAGCTGAGGGATCAAATGAAATTGTGTTCCAAATCTGTGAACGTATATCTAAAAATGCATTGGCAACGGCCTGCACTAATAAACATACTAAAGAGTAAAAGGTCATGCAGGACAACCCAGATCATGATTTTGTCTCTTCCCCTTTCACGTAGAATTAATTGCCGCCATGACAACGATAGGTATTTGGTAAAAGTTGGCTCTAACAGGGGGAAATTTACTATTAGTTTCTTCCTTAGAAAGGGAAGAAATAACAAAATCTCATGGTTTTCTATCAATTCATTTCATATTTCTTCCTTTAGATGACAAATTTTCACATTTAGATGATATGTGGGATGACCCTAATACATTCATCTAGAAATCCCGGCATTTTTCAATGGCAATGGAGTTCCACAACGTAGAAGAAATTAACTCCAATTACTTATGTTGCTAAAAGCAATGATTATAAATTATTTGATTGGGCATGCGCATGCACGCATAGTACGCCATTTTATTGGAATGCAAAATATACGGATTGCTGTAAGGTGTCAATTCAATAGTTGTAGCGCTTTTCATTTTAGTTACTTTTCTGTCTGAATCTTTTTTTCATCATAAATCCAGTTGATTGCATCGCACGAAACAACGATTTGGAAGCGATGTAAATAATACAATAATTAAATTCAAGTCACCGGTCAATACATAGATATGAACGATATATAAAAAGCAACATGAATGATACATAGAATCCAAAAGACATCGTAACACAAGACTCTGTATTCGAACAATTCTACAAAGAAAAGGAGGCACTCCAACAAATCGTAAATACTATCAGGTGACCTCGTATGGTACTAAAATCTTCAGGTGCTGGTGGCTGGAGGAGGAGCAAGAAAAGGAATAGAAGTGATTTTGGGGAGAGAAGTAGGGATGCTAGGCATCGGAGGCAAGGTGGTGGGCATGGTTGGCAAGCTCGGAAGTGGTGGCAAAGTAGTCTTGGGCAGTGCTGGTTGTGTGGTGGGCAGCGTTGGCAATGTGGGCTGAGGTAGAGTGGTTGGGATGGCAGGCATTGGTGGCATGGTGACTTTTGGTAATGTTGGCATGGCTGGCAATGGAGGCAGCGATGTTGGTAAAGTTGGTATGGTGGGAAGAGACGGAATAGATGGCATAGTTGTTTGCTGTGACATCCCGATTTTCCAATTTTATTTTCAATAAATTGAGACGGGCATTTCGTTGGCACGCATATAGTTCTTTTCCTTGAGTTGGCCACTCATGTGGAAACTGGTCTATCAGGTGAAGCTGTTAGGAAATTCTAATGCATTAGACTCGAGAATTTGACCAGGAAGCGACCTTTCGACCGAGCTAATTTGCAAGGGTCATTATGGCACAAATAAAAATCGATTAGAGACCGGAGATAGGTTGACTTGACAGAGGCATGTGATCGAGTTTGGGTGATTCCACAAGATCGGACAATTCTTGTCGATCGACACTGGACTGACTTTTCTATCGATTGGGTACCCTATGTTCATATTTGAAACATTGGGATTACTTCGACAATCGAAAGTCGCTAATGTTTCAAAGATGTACATTGTGGCTGAGATGATCAACCACAGGTTAAATGCATGAAAATTTCTAAAGGCTACCCGGTAGGTTAGGCCGCGCTAGTATCGTGCCAAAGTGAAATTAACTGTGGAATTGAGATCGAATTCAGAAATTGGAAGTCTAGGTGTGTCACAAATCATCTTAGGATCATTGACTCATCTTCGAAAGATTTTTCGTGCAAGCCAAGTTTTTCAGCAAAATAATCAGAGAATGGCTAATTTGGCTCGAGAAATTAGTAGGCCCATCTTTTGTCGCGCTTTTGGGACTTAAGTTAGTTCTACGGGCATGTGAAGATGCGAATTGAAGTGTGGTGACATTGGATTAATTTTATGGGCTTCAATTTAATTCAATTGGAAGAGAATCGAGTGAAATTGAAGAAGTTGTTGTACAAAGAATTGGACCCCGGCGGAAATTGCAAGTGAACCCATTGGAAGAGGTTGTGGGAGATAGTGGAGTGTGATGTCATCCTAGGTCATGGTGGGCCATTTTGTGGGATTAAAGAAAAAGAAAAAAGAAAAGAAAAATGGTCCCATCTCTCTCTCTCCTTCTTCTCTCTCCTCCTTCTCTTCTTCCTCTCTCTTCCGTGCGATTCCTCCATCTTCTTCTCCTTCTTCGCACGCCCAGCAATGGAAGAAGCGGAATGCAGCGCAGCAGCCCCTAGCTCCGTCCATTGCCGCCTCATGCCGCGCACCATTGCCGTTTCGCCTTGGCCGCATGCCCTCCGTCTTTCCCCTTCCTCTCTATTCGTCGAGGTGCTCTCTCCTCCCTCTTCTTTCATTTTGACGCCCAGAAATTGCAGAAGAGGAGCCACACGTCGCCTGGAGCCGTCACACACCTCCGCCTGTCGCCGTTTGCCGTCGGGGCGTCGTTCTCGCGCACGCGGCTGCCGTGCGTCTCGGCCCGCCTCTCGCCGTCGCCCTTGTTTCAGCCGAGATCCAGCAACTTCTTTGAGTAGCTCGGGCCTTTGCCGGAGCTCCCTCCGCCGCCGTGCGCCCCCGCCTTAGCCCGCCGGAGTCCCCTGGCCCTCCGCCGGCCTTGTCTAGCTTGAATCAGCCTCGGATTCGGCCCCATCCAGCAACATTTAGGGAGTTCGAAAATGGGTATGGCAGTGGATGTTTGGCTCGTTTTGGCCGCCTTCCCGAGCCCGGATGCTCGGCCCGCTTTGAGGAAAGTTGTTCTCCTCGGCGTCCCCGTCGTTTTGGTCCGCTCGGCTCGCTAATCCGGTGAGTTTAACTCACTAAACCTCGCTTAGAGGGTTAATTATGCTTTAGGTGTGCTTAGTTTATGTTAAGTGTGATTATGTGGTTAGTTTAATTTATTTAAGTGTTGATTATGTTAATGTGTTTAATTAGCTTAAAGTGTGATTAAATTAAGGTTAAGTGAATGTTTACATTAATATAAACCTTGATGTGATATAAAGGAATTTACTTTTGATTTATTTAAATATTTCGAAATTATTTAATAATTTAATAATATATAATTATTCGAAATTATTAAAATATTATTATTTAATTATTTTCGGAATATATTTAATTATTTATTAAATTCCAAAAATTTCATCGGGACCTTATACTCTCATAATTTCGTGCCGATCGCTGCTGTGTATTTAGAATTTGAATTTGATGGTTGATTGTGTCAAATTAAGTGTTGATTGGGATAAATAAGGATTTTATTCATAAAAACCCAAATGTCGGGTTTTGATGCAAAAATTGGATTTAAATGATTATATTAAATAGTGGGGTTTGAAAAAGTGAGATATTGGCTTTTTGATTCGAAATTAGCGTGTCCCCACACATGTGAGTAATTTATGGAACATTTTTAATATGAAGAAAAATGGCCGGGATCACTATTTTAAATGGAAGCGTTGAGTTAAATGCAAAGTGTCCCGGGGCCGAGTATGATTTGGCTGTGTGATAATTAAGAGGAATCGTCCTGGACTGTTGAGTCGGACTTGCCCCTATATGGGATGCCCACGCGGTGGTTGCGGGTTGCAGTAGATTCTGGGTCCATGCTCCTTCGGGAATGCCGTTGACGTACTGATGAAGCCGCGCTCCATGAGGGGAGGCGATGCTTGGCTATATGCCAGTAGATAGCTGAACATCAAGTAGGCTATGCCTTTGTGTGGCAGTGAATAATAATTGGAATGCGTGCTAAGTGCAATTGTGATTTATATGAAAGTGATGACGTTCCAATTGTTTGAATTATTATTACTACATGTGATTGAGTGATTTGAATTGTACTAACCCGCAGAAAGAAATTGAGACGACGTAAGTCTTCTATGTGATGTGGCTAGGTCACTTGGGGCGTATTTTCTTTCTAATAGGGGTTTAGGGGGTTGAACTTGCTGAGACATCATCTCATCCCGGTTGTGGGATTAAAATTTCAGGTCCCTGGTGGACAGAGCAGCCAGATAGCTTTGGTTGGCCTTAAGGAGTTGTAGATGTGAAGTCATAAGGATTGGAGAACGTGTCTGACTTGTAGGTCGTAGAGCAATTCTTTTTTTTAGAGCCGGTCTTTTGTAGACTGTTGGCTGTAGATCTCCATTTGTAATTTTGTTGAATTATGAAAGTGTTATGTTGTGATTTTTTTTCTTGCTTTTTTATCCCATATTTTATTGTCAGAGGTTTTATAATATGCTTCCGCATGTGTGTTAAATATTTGATTGGGTCGGCGACTTAACCTGGGAACGTCGCATTTAATGACCATGGTGGGATGTTGGCGTGCTCGAGGTTCGGGGCGTGACATTTGCAGCAGATGACGAGCTCCGAAACTCATGTTGATGGTTGAGAAAATTAGGGCGATGAAGAGAACCAAGCTCTTACAGGAAGAAGCCATATTAGTATAAGGAGTTGGGATATTGTGCTGTGATAGGCTCAAGGACTCGAAATCAATGTGAGGAGAGGAATGGATTGCTGATTATGTCCGAGTAAATGGAGGAAGGATATGGGAGTTTATATAACAAGAGATGGTCATATAAAATCTAGGGCTGTGATAATAAGTTGGTGACTGGCCTTTGGGTATGGTTTGGAAAGAAACACAGAACATCTATTCATTGGTTCTTTGTTAGCTCACCTCCCCAGTTCAATCTTCCACCGGCAAAAAGGGAACAAAAAGGTCAACTCTTCTGTTCTTGTTCTGACAGATGGCGTGCTTTCATGAAATGAAGCTTCGGATCTGTCTTTGTGGGCGGTAACCAATAGCTTGTTTTATAACCACCACGGACTAGAGAGATTGCCAACTTGCTTTTGGACTTTGACGTATCAATTTAGGGTTTTTATATATTTTTGGTGAACTCCTGGAACTTGAAGAAGTCAAAACTTGTGGGGCTTTAACATCCGCATCAAGCCTAAATACGTATATTTTATTGAAACATGTGACAATGCAACTGCATAAGTCTAACAAGTTTGACGTCATTCGTCATATGGGAACGATGATAAATATATGGGAAATTTTCATTTTACTCCCCTCAACTTTAGTTTTGATGCATATGAAACCCTGAACCTCAAAAAGTTGCATTTTACCCCTTTGAACTTGCACTTTCTTTCGAGAAGTAAAGTGCAAATTTTCTTATTACCTTTGTATAAAATTCTTCGCTAATTTACATAAGCGATATCTAAAATACATTTGGAAATATGTTGAGCCACAAAAATAAATTTCAATTGTTTTATTCTAGAAAAACTAACAAATATAAGAAAAGCTAACAAAACAAAAGATAAAAAAAGCATTTAAGAAAAAAAAATAGGGATAATAACACTAGGAGTACCAAAACTTTTATATGATGCTCATTTGAGTGCTAAAACTTTTTTTCGCTCACTTAAGTGTCACATTGAAGTAAAATCGATTACTTGAGTGCCAATTTTAACAAATCATCCTACATGAAATTTTTTATTTTTATTTTTTTATTTCATTTTTATTTGCTTACTTTTTGGCTTTTTTTTTTTTTTTTTTTTACGTGCCAGCAAGGGTCACTAGTGACCCTTGCCGGTCAAAGGCCCTAGGTGAGGCCACAAGGAACCTCACAAGCTTTGGGCTGTCACAGGCGATGCCAAAGCTCCTCGCGACCTCACTTATGGCTTGTGAGGTTGTGATGTCCTTGCCACCTCTAGGCAACATCGCTTGCGATCGGGGAGGCTGTGACACCCTCACCTAGGGCTTTTGCGATGAGGGCGAGGCAGCCCTTGCATAGATCTAGCCATGAAGGCCATGGGCGAGGGCATCACTACCTTGTCGGCCTAGGGCGAGGCTGCGTCACCTACGATCACCCAAAGCTAGCAAGGACCTTTGCGGCCTTGCCAACTGTCAATGAGGGCCCGACAACCTAGCCAAGGGCAAGGTTTCGTGGCCGGTGAGGGTTGCCAATGTCCCTCACCAGCCTTAAAGAAAAAAAAAGCCAAAAAAATAAAATAAAAATTCAAAAAAAAATTTAAAAATTTAAAATATTAAAATAATCTTAAAAAATTGTCCACTTCATGCCGGCGAAGCCATGTTGGACATCGTGTCTACATTAGATTTTCCGACGAGGCAAATCAAAATTGGCATTCAAATGATCGATTTTCCAAATTTGTGGCACTTAAGTTAGAAAAAAAAAGTTTTGGCACTTAAGTGAATATTATAGAAAAGTTTTAGCACTCCTAGTTTTCTTATTCCAAAAAAATAATACTTACATTAAAATTTGAGAAAAAAATGGAAAATTTTAAAAGATACGCAAAACCAATACTCTCTCTCTACACCCTAGAGTGCCTCTCCCAAGTATTTCGATTTTATCAAGACTTTCCTAGCCTTTAAAGTTTTCTTAGATTTAGCACATTACACTAGTAAAGTTCAGGTTTAGCAGTTTTTACAAGTTAAATCATACAATTGATATAAAATGGTTGAAAAAATATTGCAGCTTCTTATGATGAATAGTCACTAATTTTTTTCATCTACTTACATTTTATGTTATCCGCTTTAAATATCTCATAGGTATTTCCTAATTTAAATATGAGTTTGGCAGTCTTAAGGGTTAGTGGTGTCAATTATCCCTTTTCATATTTTATTCATTATTTATCGGAATTGAGAGCAAAAATACCATTTGATGAGTCACCCCCATTGTCCGCAACACATGATAAGAGAAAAAGGTCAACAGCTTTAACAAGTGTAAGAAAATGCAAGCTCAGAGAATAAACTGTATCTTTTCAAAGTTCGGAATGTATTGCACACTAATCTTAATTCTTAACGTTTGGGGGTAAAATGAAACATTTTTCCAAATATATGAACATATACCTAAAAATAGATCCGTATCAATAACTATACTAAAGGGTAAAATGTCATGCAGGACAAGGTAATTATTTTTTTGCCTACTCCCCCTTTCAAGCGGCATTGGTTGCATCATGATATGACGGGAATGTTGGGAAACTTCGCGCTAGAGTGGGAAACTTCTTTTTAATTGTCCATGCAAAATTCGTATAATCAAGGACTGTGATGTATATGTTGATGTTTTGGTAGTGATTTCTGTTAACTTAGTTGCTAGACGAATAAAAGTTAAATTGGTGTTTAATTAACGAGTTATATAAAGATATCGGAGGTTCATTGACTTTCTTTTCCCCTTCAGTTTTTTGATGGCATCTTTGGATTTCCTTTCTGTGCGATCGGGTGGGACGGCTTTTGAGGGTTGCACCTTGTTACCGTGCGCAGACGACCTTGTAAACCCTGCCACATTAGCTAGGGTGACGGCGGCGACCCTTGCCATTCTGAGTGGCTAAGGTGCGCGGCCCTCGGCGACCAGTGAGCGTGTGATGATGATGCACCAGGGTTGGCGGCATCATTGCCTTACCCCAACGAGGTTCGGCCATTTTAGCTATTGACCGGTCCGTGGCTTAGCCTTTCCTTTTACATATGTCAGAGACATTTCATTAAAGTTGCCCCGAACCCCACCCGGGGTTGCATTATTTTGCAAAGGCAAAAAAGCGAACCCAAAAGTCAAGGTCCGGTCGCTGGCCTTGTCGTCCACGTTTCGACGTTTCATGTGTCCTCTCTCCTATTCGCTGGTGACGACGACAGATGAAAATTGGTGCTCGAGAGGGATGATGGGGAGCAAGATTTGACTTCTTCGACTTCGAGAGGTGCAATGCAGCTCTCGCTCTGGAATTTTTTTTTTAATGATTAAGTGTACATATGTCAGTGACATTTCATTGAAGTTTTTATTTTCCCTATTTTTTCAATATTTTGAGTATATAACTACCACATTTTTTGCAAGCATTGCGGAACATTTTCCTTAGTTTATTTGGTAGAATGACCTCCGTAAACCAAATATATTGTGCGAGGACTCAATTTCACATGAAAAATCCTTAGTGTTCTCCTTAAGTATGAGAAAAAGTCGAAGAACAAATTATGTCTTCACCCCAACTAGACTTGCCATCAAAATCTGGGCGGAAGATCCCCTAATCCATATGATACTTGTGTCTCGATAGATTTCAGTTGCCGTTGATCAAAACCTCAATTTTATAAATTCACATTTTGTTGAATTACAGAAAGGGCTCCAATCCATACCGGATAGAGGATCCATGCCCGAAATTTGTGTACTGCAAATTCGTCCGAGATGATGTGGAATGACATTTCGGAGATCTTTAACAAATCAACCCATTAAATCTCATGGTTTACTATCAGTTCATTTCAAAATCTGGGCGGAAGATCTTTACTATTATTTTCTTCCCTAGAAAGGGAAGAAATAACAAAATCTCATGGTTTACTATCAGTTCATTTCATATTTCTTCCTTTAGATGTCAAATTTTCACATTTAGATGATATGTTGGATGTACTAATACCCTAATTCATTCATCTAGAAATCCTGGCATTTTTCAATGGCAATGGAGTTCCACAACGTAGAAGAAATTAACTCCAATTACTTATGTTGCTAAAAGCAATGATTATAAATTATCTGATTGGGCATGTGCACGCATGAGTAATACGCCTTTTTATTGGAATGCAAAATGTACGGATTGCTCTAATGTGTCAATTCAATAGTTGTAGCGCTTTTCATTTTAGTTACTTTTCTATTTGAATCTTTTTCTCATCATAAATCCAGTTGATTGTATTGCACGAAACAATGAGTTGGAAGCGATGGAAAGAATACAATAATTTAAGCCAAGTCACCGGTCAATACATAAATATGAATGATATATAAAAAGCAACATGAATGGTACGCATAATCCCAAGAGACATCGTAACACACGACTCTATATTCGAACAATTCTACAAACAAAAGGAGGCACACTCCAACAAATTGTAAATACTCTCAGGTGACCTCATATGGTACTAAAATCTTCAGGTGCTGGTGGCTGGAGGAGGAGCAAGAAAAGGAATAGAAGGGATTTTAGGGAGAGAAGTAGGGATGCTAGGCATCGGAGGCAAGGTGGCGGGCATGGTTGGCAAGCTCGGAAGTGGTGGCAAAGTAGTCTTGGGCAGTGCTGGTTGTGTGGTGGGCAGCGTTGGCAATGTGGGCTGAGGCAGAGTTGTTGGGATGGCAGGCATTGGTGGCATGGCGACCTTTGGTAATGTCGGCATGGCTGGCAATGGAGGCAGTGATGTTGGTAAAGTTGGTATGGTGGGAAGAGACGGAATAGATGGCATAGTTGTCTGCAGCAGATGACGAGCTCCGAAACTCATGTTGATGGTTGAGAAAATTAGGGCGATGAAGAGAATCAAGCTCTTAGAGGAAGAGGCCATATTGATATATGGAGTCAGGATATTGTGCTGTGATAGGCTCAAGGACTCGAAATCAATGAGCCGAGAGGTATGGATTGCTGTATATGTCCGAGTAACTGGAGGAAGGATATGGGAGTTTATATAACAAGAGATGGTCATCTAAAATCTAGGGCTATGATTATAAGTTGGTGAATGGCCTTTGGGTATGGTTAGGAAAGAAACACAAAGCATCTCTTCATTGGTTCTTTGTTAGCTCACCTCCTCAGCTCAATCTTCCACCGGCAAAAAGGAAACAAAAAGGTCAAATCTGCTATTCTTGTTTTGACAGATGGCGTGCTTTCATGAAATGAAGCTTCGGATCTTTGTGGACGGTGACGATTAGCTTGTTTCATAACCACCACGGACTAGAGAGATTGCCAACTTGCTTTTGGACTTTAACGTATCAATCTAGGGTTTTTATATATTTCCATGTCATTTTTGGTGAACTCTTGGTACTTGAAGAAGTCAAAACTTGTCGGGCTTTAACATCCGCATCAAGCCTAAATACGTATATTTTATTGAAACATGTGACAATGCAACGGCATAAGGCTTACAAGTTTGACGTCATTCGTCATATGGGAACGATGATAAATATATGGGAAATTTTCATTTTACTCCCCTCAACTTTAGTTTTGATGCACATTAAACCCTAAACCTCAAAAAGTTGCATTTTACCCCTTTGAACTTGCACTTTCTTTCGAGAAGTAAAGTGCAAATTTTCTTATTACCTTTGTATAAAATTCTTCGCTAGTTTACATAAGCGATATCTAAAATACATTTGGAAATATGTTGAGCCACAAAAATAAATTTCAATTGTTTTATTCTAGAAAATCTAACGAATATAAGAAAAGCTAACGAATATAAGAAAAGCTAAGAAAACAAAAGATAAAGAGACTTTGAATACGGGATTAAGAAAAAATAGGGATACTAACACTAGGGCCCTATTTTCTTACCAAAAAAGAAAAACACTAGGGCCCTATTTGGTAACCATCCAAATATGGTCAAATTCTGATTTTTTGTTCCTAGAATTAATTTGGGCCGAGAATTGTGTTTGGTAAAATTTTTGTTCTAGGGAACAAAGAGTAGAATCAAGAACGAAAAAAAAAGTTGATTCTTGTTCCGGGAACAAATTTGAGAATCAAAAACCAACTCTTCTTCTTCTTCCCTTTGGCCATCTCGCGATTGCCGTCCACCCCCGCTCGCCGCTGCCTGCCGCCATCTGCCGCTGCCTGCCGCCATCGTTGTCTGCTGCCGCCGGTCGCCATTCCTTAGAGGCTCACCAGGCCAGGGCGAGGCCTGCTTGGCCACCGGCGAGGCTCGACCGATGAGGGTCGGTCTCGTCAAGGGCCGGTGACACTTCGGTGAGGTCGTTGGCTCTCGTCTAGCTGGTCGCCGGTCTGGCGATCGGCCACAAGAAGAATAAGAAGAATATGAGAAAAAGGAAAAAAAGAAAAGAAAAAAAGAAAAAAGAAAAAAATTATTTAAAAATTAAAAGAAATTGATTTGGAACAAAATCAATGAGCACGGTACCAAACACAATTCTATTACAGAATTAGAAATTTTGGACAGTTATCAAATGCATTCTTTTACTCAGAATCAGTTCTTCGGAACAGAATAAAAAATAATAATTTCTAGTCAGAATCTGTTCCCAGGAACAAAATCGTTACCAAACGCGCCCTAGGAGTACCAAAATTTTTTTAGAGGACACTCATTTGAGTGCTATTTTTTTTTTCGCTCACTTAAGTGTCACATTGAAATAAAATCGATTACTCGAGTGCCAATTTCGGCAAATCATCATACACGGATTTTTTTAATTTATTTTTATTTGCTTATTTATTTGCTTTTTTTTTTTTTAAGGGCCGGCAACTGGTCAAAGGCCCTAGGTGAGGCCACAAGGAACCTCACAAGCTTTGGGCTACCACAAGTGATGCCGAAGCTCCTCGCGACCTCACCTATAGTTGGTGAGGTTGTGATGCCCTTGCCAGCTCTAGGCAACATCGCTCGCGACTGGGGAGGCCGTGACACCCTCACCTAGGGCTTTCGCGGCGAGGGCGAGGTAGCCTTTGCATAGATCTAGCCATGAAGGCCATGGGTGAGGGCATCACTACCTTGTCAGCCTAGGGCGAGGCTGCGTCACATGCAATCACGCAAAGCTAGCAAGGACCTTTAAGGCCTTGCCAACTATCGACGAGGACCTGACAGCCTAGCCGAGGGCAAGGTTTCGTGGCTGGTGAGGGTTGCTGATGTCCCTCACCAACCATAAAGAAAAAAAAAAGCCAAAAGAAATCAAAAATAAAAAATTCAAAAATAAAAAACATTTAAAATATTAAAAATATTAAAAAATTGTCCACATCATGCCGGCGAAGCCACGTTGGACATTAGCGTCTACATTAGGTTTTCCAACGAGGCAAATCGAAATTGGCATTCAAGTGATTGATTTTCCAAATTTGTGACACTTAAGTTAGAAAAAAAAAAGTTTTGGCACTCAAGTGAATATCATAGGAAAGTTTTGGCACTCCTAGTTTTCTTATTCTGAAAAAATCTCTACACCCTAGAGTTCCTCTCCCAAGTATTTCCATTTTTTCAAGACTTTCCTAGTCTTTAAAGTTTTCTTAGATTTAGCACATTAACTAGTAAAGTTCAGGTTTAGCAGTTTTTACAAGTTAAATCATACAATTGACATAAAATGGTTGAAAAAATATTGCAGCTTCTTATGATGAATAGTCACTAATTTTTTCATCTACTTACGTTTTATGTTATCCGCTTTAAATATCTCATAGGTATTTCCTAATTTAAATATGAGTTTGGTAGTCTTAAGGGTTAGTGGTGTCAATTATCCCATTTCATATTTTATTCATTATTTATTGGAATTGAGAGCAAAAAGACCATTTGATGAGTCACCCCCATTGTCCGCAACACATGATAACAGAAAAAGGTCAACAGCTTTAACAAGTGTAAGAAAATGAAAGCTCAGAGAATAAACTGTATCTTTTCAAAGTTCGGAATGTATTGCACACTAATCTTAATTCTTAACGTTAAGGGGGTAAAATGTCATGCAGGACAAGGTAATTATGTTTTTGTCTACTTTTCCTTTCAAGTGGCATTGGTTGCATCATGATATGACGGAAATGTTGGGAAACTTCGCGCTAGAGTGGGAAACTTCTTTTTAAAAGTCCATGCAAAATTCGTGTAATCAAGGACTTGGATGTATATGTTGATGTTTTCGTAGTGATTTCTGTTAACTTAGTTGCTAGACGAATAAAAGTTAAATTGGTGTTTAATTAACGAGTTATATAAAGATATCGGAATTTCATTGACTTTCTTTTCCCCTTCAGTTTTTTGATGGCATCTTTCGATTTCCTTTTGTGCGATCGGGTGGGACGGGTTTTGAGGGTTGCACCTTGTTGCCGTGTGCAGACGACCATGTAAACTTTGCCACATTAGCTAGGGTGAGGGCGGCGACCCTTGCCATTCTGAGTGGCTAAGGTGCGCGCCCCTCAGCGACCAGTGAGCGTGTGATGATGCACCAGGGTTGGCGGCATCATTGCCTTACCCCGACGAGGGTTCGGCCATTTTAGCTAATGACCGGGCCGTGGCTTAGCCTTTCCTTTTACATATGTCAGTGACATTTCATTAAAGGTTTTTTTTCCCTACTTTTTCAATATTTTGAGTATATAACTACCGCATTTTATGCAAGCAAAGCGGAACCTTTTCCTTAGTTTATTTGGTAGAATGACCTCCGTAAACGAAATATATTGTGCGAAAACTCAATTTCACATGAAAAATCCTTAGCGTTCTCCTTAAGCAAGTAGAAAAAGTCGAAGAACAAATGATGTCTTCACCCCAACTAGACTTGCCATCAAAATCTGGGCGGAAGATCCCCTAATCCATATGATACTTGTGTCTCGATAGATTTCAGTTGCCGTTGATCAAAACCTCAATTTTATAAATTCACAATTTGTTAAATTGTTGACACCTAAATTTTAATTAGGTTATTAATTTGGCCTTAGTTTATTTATTTATGTATTTTTCCCTTTTTTTTGGATAATAAACAAAACAAATAACAAAAAAAAAAAAAAAACAAAAAAACAAAAGCAGCAGCCTTTGGAGTTGGGCCTCCAAGCCCAGCCCCATCCTTTTTCTTCGCGTGGGCTTGCACGACCTGGCCCACCCCCCTCTCTCCTTCTTCTTCTTTCTTCTTCTTCCTTCTCCTTCCTTCTTCTTCTCTATGCCATTGTGCATCACGCGCGACGGCCGGTGACGCGTTCAAGGGTAGCCTATGGTAAAGAGGAACGGAGGTAGGCCGCCAAAGGAGGGGACGACGCACATGCGCCTTCAATGCGTGACTTTAATGCTGAGATGAGATGCCGGTTCAGCTGGGAAGTTCTGGTCGGCAAGCCAAAGACCGGCGGTCGAGCTCCTCTGTCGACCGGACTCCCTCGCCTATAAATAGCAGAGCACCTCCGTTGACACAAAGACACAGCGAACTCTGAGATCTTCCCCTTGAGAGACTTCAGGGGGGAAATTGAAGAGCAAGCAAAGAGGGCGGAGGATGGGGTCACAAGCTAAATGACCTCCCACCGAGAGACATCAAGGGAGGTCAGCGGCAAGCGAACCTAGATCTGTGAGCAGGTGAGCCTAAGGGGGAGTGATCCGAGGTGAGAGGTCAGATCTTAGTGTGAGAAGGCTGAACGAGAGAAGCCGGAGGAGGGAGGGTCGGATTCGAGGAGAAAGCAGGTACCATCGACGTTGCCCGATGCCGTCCCTGCGCCAAGCCGAGCGCTCCCGACCACCCCAACACCGTTGCTGCGACCGATTCACCCAAAGCCGCACTAGATTTGAGAGCTGAGGGGCCGTCATCTCTGCCCTCTCGTCCCGACCACCACCATTTGCCGCCACGTCCCACCGTTGCTGCAGCCAGGTAAACGTCGACGCTCGCCATCCGTCCTCACCGCCTCAGCCACCACGAGATCCAGTCCTCGGTCGCACTCTGTCCATTGTTCCCCTCTGCATCTCCACGTTGTCGTCACCGCCGTGCCGCCACGCCGCATCCTCCTACCGCTGCTGTCCTCTGTATCGCCACCATCATCAACGTCGATCCGCCGTCTCGGCCCCTCCGTCAGCGCCACGTCCAAGTGAAAAAAGAGGCGGCGTCGTGTCGGGTCAGGCTCGGGGTAGAAGTGGGTCGCGGCTGGGTAGGGTTCCATGAATCGGGTCACGGTTGCGAACCGGGTCAAGCGTTGGTTGCGGATCGGGTAGGGTTTTGCCTGGGCCGGGTTGTGCACGTGGGCCGGGTGGTTGTTGGGCTAAAGTTCTTTTAATGAAAATTGGATAAATCGTTTGGGCTTTTGTGTTTTTTAAAGAAAAACCAAAAAAGGGCCCGAGTCGAGCCAGCAATGCGGGCCCGTTCGGGCTATGAGCAGACGACCCGGGTCGGTCCCAACCTGTGAACCCGACCCGGGTCGTTTTTTTAATAAATATATTAATATATTCATATAAAATATTATTTAAAAAAAATAATTTATTTTCCAAAAAATAAAAAACATCAAAAATGTCCATATTTTCCCAAAAAAGCCAAAAAAGTCAGAAAAAGCCAAAAAAATGATTTATATTTTCAGAAAAAAAAAGATCAAAAAATAAAAAAAAAATGCTTTTTATGTCAAAAAAATAGAAAAAGGTCCCAAAAAATGTTTTTTTTCACAAATGCATGGAAAATCCCTAAAACGTCCAAAAAGCCTTAGGGTTTAAACAAGATTAAGTACTGGAAGAGCATTAGTGATTAACTAGTGTAATCAAGTCCCCGATCCTAATTTCTCTTGTTACGCATGAACGAATATTTCTCCCGATATTTCGCTTGGGTTTCTAATCAACCCATCCCAAATTGATTAGTGGCGACTCTGTTTTAAAATTAATTTACAGGTTAAAAACTTAGACTATTAAAGTCGTGAATTGGTGGATTTGGGAGAGGCTTAATAAATTCAGCTGAGCCATTAGCCTTCTTAGGTGCCCGTACCCGATCGCAAGCGACGGAAAAAAAGAGGTCGCGACAACTTGGCGACTCCACTGGGGAGTTTGAGGACTTAGGCCATTTTATCTTTGTTTAAATGCTTTGCTGACTTGGGCTTTTTTTTTTTTTTTTTGTGCAGGGTAATAGCTTAAAGTTTTTTTTTTTAGAAAATGTTTTGTGATTATAAACTACTGTGCATCCTTAAATGTTTTAGCACTACACATGGCACACACAACCCGGCCGCCGGACTTGGGCCGCCATAGGATTTCTAGGATGGTGTTAAGAAAAATATGACCTCAAACGCAAGACTGCGATGTAGAGGTTGCCTTTCTTTTCCCTGAATTTCTTAGCCGAGGTTAAGAGGGTATGTTGCTAACGTGAGACTACGACGGGCGGATATCCTTTTAATCTCAACAAACCTTCTTAGTTAAAAATCGAGCCGCACGTCCCATGTGCATGTCTTTGTGCTTGCCATTTTTCTTTAAAAGTAAAGTAATTTCTTTACTTTTACTCAGTCTTTTTATTTGGCTCATGGCAATTTAGGATAAGCTTTTCAAGTCCTAGTTTATATGCGATAGGGAAAGACAATATCCAGTTCATTCCTACTCCCAAGGCGGAGCTCTTCAGATGGTGGGGTCAATTGGACCAATATGCCCAAGAGCGCGTGAAGGCCAAAGTTGGTCATTTCCTATCGTTGATCCAAATCACTATTCGCCCTAAAGTCATACAAGTCATGACACATTTCTGGTGCCCGAAGACACTTACTTTTATGTTTGGTAGATTTGAGCTAACCCCAATTCTGGAAGAGTACAACATCATCACTGGAATGCCTTTCGAGAATAAGCTCGTCAGGCCATCAACAGGCATCATCCCATTGCGTGGGTTGGCGTGACTTTTAAGAACTGAAGTCCATGCTATGATACAAATTCTTGAAAACAACCATAATATCTACCCATTTGAATTTATGAATGCATGTTTTCAAAATCAGTCTATGACCCAAAAAAGTGAGATTTTCCTCCTGGCCTTTTTTGGGCTCATCATCTTCCCCCATCAAAGAAATGCCATAAGTCCTAAGATGGCATGGATAGTTGATCAGATCTTGAGAGGGAGGAATTATGTCAATATGATTTTAATTGAAACATTCTTGTCATTTAATCGTTTTAAAGACAACACGGAGAAAATCATGTGAGCCTCTTTTGAAATTTTATAAGTATGGTTCTTTTCTCACCTAAGCAAATTCCGAGACTTCATGCGATCGTTTAAAACGAATGATTTCGAAAATCCATTACAAAAATTTATGATTTTAGAACCATACATTCCCAATCAAAAGCTGTTTAAATTGGATAAACTTCTTAAGAGACCCAACTCCTAAGGCATTCTAATGGTGTACTGGTTGGTTCAATGAAAAGAGAGCTCGCTTCGCTTACAAACGTTGCCGCCCAATTCCGTTGCTCGGCCTCACCGGCGCCATTATCTATTACCCATATTGGGTGGCACGACAATATGGAGCCCTTCAAGAGATCCCACTGCCCTTCAAGAGGATGATCCCTCCAGTTCTTTTCAACACAAGCCGTGACTACGCAGTCGAAATTTCTATCGTTGAAGAAACTTGGGACAAATGTCATCACAAAAGAATCGTGGTACCTGAAGGGCTTAAGGGAAAAAGCCCACCACACCTCCATGTCCTACATTCACAATCATCGTATCCCAACAAAATGAAAACCATCAGTCCCTCACTCAATCAGCGAGAGTAGCCAGCACGAAGCAAGCAGAGCTCATGGAGAGGGATTTGGGAATGGACTGGATACACACCTTAGAGCCAGTTCGAGAAAGCAAGCATCTGTGCAAGAGCAAGGCTCCCCGTTGCATATAAATTGGCAATCATGTGCCCCTTAGTGTTAATATTGTGAAAGTTTTGTCCCATTGTTTAGGGACTTTTGTTTAATATCTAGTATTTCATTATGTCTTTTCAATTTCAAGTTTTAGATGTCAGAAGTCTGTGGTCTATAAAATCCTCTTTTGATAAATAAAAAAAGTAGTTAGGCCATTGCTGTTAAATATGTCTCGAGTTTAAGCCTGAAGCGAAAAGCTGTTTTTTGAAAATAAATTGAAATAAATAGAGATGGGTACACAAATTAATCTTCTGGACATCATATTCTTAAAGCTGGTCAACAAATCTTGGAAGCAGTTGACCGAGGCACGTTTGCTTCTTCTGGAGTTGGACGAAGGAAATAAAAAAGGGAAAGTCAATCTTTTACTTCCCTGTTGACCGAATCTTGGATGATTCGGTTTCTTCATGCATGCATTCTGGCGGTGGATTAAAGATTTCCTTTAAATGGCTTGCTCGTGGGATTTCTTTTACGTAGCATCGTTGTTGATACGAGCATTGAAGCACCGTTATTCTAGTGAGTGCTTGGCGGGTTTTCGTTCGTAAATTACATCTAAGAAGTTTAGTGTTCGTAGTCGATTAAATCTTGAGGTAAGATTTGCATGTAATTCCTTCGTGAGATTGAGAGATTATTTTCGAGAAATTTCAGGGCTAAACATTGCGTGCGTTATTGGGTGTAATTGAGGCTTGGGAAACACTGAGAGAGTGTTTGAGTGACTCGAGTGTGTAATCTCCTTGTATCGCTTGATCTATAGTGAAATTCGCTACTGCTCTCCCCGTGGACGTAGGTCTTTACGACTGAACCACGTAAATCTGATGTCCGATTTATTTTTCTTCTTCCGTCTATATTTTGTTCGATCGCTCGCCCCATCGCAACAATTGCCATGGGTCAATCTTTGTTTACTTTCGTGCTCATTCATTGTTTTCACAACGACAGGCAATTATGAATCGCCGGCCACCAATCGCCCGCGAATGGCCTCATGCAATAGGGCCCGATCAGAATGATGTACAAAATTGCCTCATTAACATTGAAGACAACGTAGGACAGATGTCCATTGTCCTTCAACAACTCTTGAGACAAATGAAATCCACTCAAGCTGAGCCCAACTCCATAGTTGCTTTAAACACCGTCATGACACCCGTAAATTTGCCAGAAAATAACCAGTACCATAGACAGTTTGAAAGGATCATGAAAAAGTTAAGCCGGCTGCAGGAGCAGAATTCCATGGACTTGTCCAATTACGCCGGCATTGAGATCCCTGAAAAACTCAAAGCACCTGAATGCGAAAGGTATGCTGATACCTCCCGCCCAGAGACCTACTTGTAGGCCTACTTGGTTTGAAAGATGATTCAATCATACCAATTGAGCTTAACTAGCCTTACCTTGCGATGGTACATTGTCAGGAAGATTAGTCCCCTTAAAACTTGGAGAGAACTAATTCATGCTTTCCATCAAGAATATGATATTGACATCAGCCCTGACATAGCCTTGCCCTACGAAGAATTGATGATCGTGGAGCACGAGGAACCGTTAGTTGCTGAGATAAGAAAGAAACGTGTCAATGAAGCATTGCATAATGAGTAGGCAGTTGAGCAGCATCCTATTACTGAAAATTTTCCCACTAGGAAAGGCAAGGAACCTTTGTATGAGATCCAAGACACAGAGCCTGTTCAAGACTGGGGCACGATAGGTCAACTCCCCAAACTTACTGCAAGAGCTAGGGTCCAGAGAATACCGACCCCTATCAACCTAGAAAGTGAATCAGAGAGTGACACTTTAATATCTCTCACTTCCCTAGACAGTATCGAGCTGGAAAAACGAAGGGCCTTATTCAAAAGGTCTGAACCAGCAGCCAAAAAAAGAAAGCCTAAGCAAATCAATTCAGCATCCGCCAAGATTTCCCTAGAATATAATCCTGAAGGCTACTATCCTCTAGAGTACAACCCTGAAGACTTTCTATTCCTATAATACAATCTTAATGACTTCTAGCGTTATTTCAACAATGAAACTGACGATTCATCGTATAACTGTTTCTTACTCTCACCCGGGGATGAAGGCCTATCAGAAGAGGAAGCATATGTCTTTATTCGCTACGATCCTAACGAAGTACTAAACTCGTCACCTGACCATGCGGATAGCTTAAATACTTCATCCTCATTCGGCAATTTTGACCTAGAAGAAAGTAATGGGGTAATCTCGGTAGAGTCTAACTTCCCTGAAATAGAAAAATTCACCACTACAACGGATATGCAGTGGGAAAACTAGTGGCCTAACCAAGACATACCAGGCTCGTCTTGCCTTCGTAAGATCATGACCCCCATAGAAATGTGGATACCCAATCTCCGCAAGTATAACGGCATGACTTGCCCCGGGCCCACTTACAATACCTCCATGCTGAAGTGAGTCGGTACTATGGCCTGATGCCATTCACAACTTAGGCCTTCCAAGAAAGTCTTACGGGGTCTATCTCATGACAGCAGATATCTATCTCATGAGAGATTGGAATGAGCTATCTTCTACATTCCTACTTCAGTATCAAAGCCAGATTAGGACTGAAGTGCCTTGTCAGAATTTGGTTCACTTTAGAAGAAGACCAATGGAGGATTTCCGAGCATATGCAAGGAGGTGGGAGGCTTTTATGATGCAAACTTACCCTCAGCTGGCCAAAGAAGAAATGATAAAGCTGTTCATTGGGGCTTTACCTCGCAAGCATCGTTGTTGGTTGCATGGGTTGCACTTCCATAGCTTCAATGAAATGGTCCTCTAATGTGAATACTTCGAATCTACTAGAGGTGAGGAGCTCAAAGGCGCTTGATTTCGGAACCAATACTATCAAAGCACTTCTCTACACAAGAGTTTTCATGGATTTTACTTGTTTTTATAATTTCATGCTTCTTATCTTGTCTAGTGTGCTACTGTTGTATTTTCCATTCCAAATACTCTATTGTACAGTTCTAATATTTTGTTTTAAGTGCATGATGCGGTACTCCAAACTAGCCCAGTGATGTTATCCAATCATGAAAAGAAAATATCATCCAAGGAGAATACTGAGGGCTGGGCTTCCTCATGCTTTTTTCTACCTCAAAGACGTATTTTGAAAATAAAAAATATTTCATCACTCAAAAGCTTTTATCAAAACAAGATGATAAATTTACGCACGTTTGTCTTTCTAAGCCTCTCACTATATGTTTCAGAACATCATCCCCTTTGATTTAGTGTGACAAAAGGTATTTGAAACTAGCACATTGTGTGAACAAACCAAACTCGAGAACATATTTTCAAGAAAGCGAGGGCAAACAGAAAAGAGCATCTCATTTCAAAAAAGGGTAAGTCTTATTCTCTTAACATAATATCGAGAATGACAACCCCTCTCTTCCATTTACCGGACACAAAAGGTGTGACGTAGTAGGTATAGGCATATAGTTGAAATCGAAGCATCCATGACATGCCTCACTTTTGCCCAGCTCCATCCTAAGCCAAAGGACTATCTTGTCGCACGACGCGCCCAAATAGCTAGATGTTATAGTTTCAACTTCGACGAGCCCATAAGCATAAGGAAGAAGTTCCTTCTCTTCCTTTAATGTGATTACTGTTAACATGGAGAAAATCTAGACAGTCAAGGCGATCTATAGCCCCACACCCTGGACAATGACTTTGGAATCTAGAAGCTTCACTCTAGACGCATATTCTTCCAAGGAGTAATTGCCATTAGAAAGCTTGAGATTTTTTATCTCAGATTCCATAGAAGCTTGGGGTACATGACTTTTGCCCAATGATGCTATAGTTAAAGACAGAAGGAGAAATTCCACAGAAGGAAGGCGTTGAAGATGAATCAACGACCATCAATCATGCATACATGGTCGCAAATGAGGAAGGCCAATTGAAGGAAACATTGAACTATGCCAAGATAAAGATGCCATCATCGACATTCAAATATCTTTAGGAGCTAGCATAGACAAACTCTGGAGAAGGGTAATTTGGTATCGTCTCCAATGCTCCCACTATTTGAACTCACTTTTGACATATTTTCTCCTATTGACAGGAAGCATCGGGATTTAAGAACCAAGCTTAATGGTTAATTTAGTCCAATCAAGTAACTCGTATTGAATTCACCTAACTTCATGTAAAATGATGTGTTGTCTAGAATCCGGTTCAGTTAAATGAAAAAAGGAGCGCCTTACGGTCACCACCGATGCTTTAGCCTAGTGGTGACCTAACAGAGTGAAAAGTGCAGGACTTCATATCCTTCTGATGCCTCAGGTCTATCCAATCAATCGAAAACCAATGGAGGGTAATGTTGTATCATTCCCAGTTGTTCAACTTTTGAGAGAATTCGTGACTAACACATTCCCTCTTGTTTGTTGCAAGATCAACTGACTGTCAAAAGCAAGGATAACAAATCAATGAGAAGCATGTCTTGTTGCATGATCACTTGACTGTCAAAAACAAGGATAACAAATCAATGAGAGACATGACAAACTCTCCTAAACAAAATGCCGTCCTGAGTAATCGCCAAAGCAAATGATAGAAAATCTTTAGGCCTCAACTCACATTTGATTTTGGCTAGACTAATTGATCTACTTGTACATCTTCTCTTCTATAGGGGCAAAAACAGAGATGCCCGATCAAATTCCTAATCCTTGGCTAATCATTCATGTGTCATATCCCTAATCAATAGAGACAACCATGGACACCCCTTTGTGAGTGCCCCTTCTGATGTTCAAAATTTAACAATGCTATTCCGTTAACTCCTAAGTTGTCAATAGGGTCTTTTTTGAGTCAAAACCATTAATTTGTTTTGAGAATACAAACTTTCTCACATTTAAAATGCTGCATGCCTTTTCCAAATGGATTTTGCATGGTGATTTTGTCTGTCTAAATCATTGATTCCATTGAGAATTATTAAAATAGACAGCTAATTGAAGAATATAAGATTGATTGAGCATGCTGGATAAAGTACGTTAGAATGATGAAAGGCAAGCCATATCCTACACACAATCCCCCCCATCTATACACTTGTGAGATGAATGCAGAAGATTCCATGGCTGCAGGGTAAAGAGTTCTCTCGCGAATGGTACGATAACCAAAATAGTGAGAGGCATTCCATCGCTCACCCCATTGAGCCCTATACACTGGTAAAGCTTCTCTCATACTCCCGTCAAGAACCACCACACATTGGGGCAGAGTGGAGGCAAAGAAGTATCACAAGGTGAGAAGAGAGATAGAAATTTTCTTGTTCGCATTTGCATCAATCTTCGGGTGTCTTTATTGCATACGAACACTCGCGTTAATTTAAGTGCCCTAGAATGACGAAAATCAATTCTTTATGCACTTGTATTCATTGTACAACCCAATTGAGTCTGTAATTTCACCATCACATGGAGGCAAAACATAAGTTACTGCCATTTAAGCAGCATAGTCTAGAGCGCTAGCTGAAGGTGAAAACTCAAGAGTCAAAATAATGGTGCTTCGATTGAACTTGCCTAGATCAATTCCTCAAGCAGCAAAAATGAAAAAAACTAGGGGCATAAAAAAGCAGTGTATCTGGTAAAAGCAAGGTTAATGCCCATGAATGAAGAACTGGAATAAAAATAGGGGCATGAAAAAAAGCAGTGCTCTTGGTAAAAGTAAGACCAATGCCCTCAGTCAAAAATACAACCAAGAAAAAGTTGCCATTGTGGTCCATAGAATCTCCATCTGACACGAAAGACTAGTGACAAATGCCAAGAGAGTCACCAACTCTCACCCTCTTACATGTGAGCCAAGTCTACGTTACATCCCTATTGTAAAAGTCTCTTCAGACTAGGGGCACTTCAATTAACGTAGGATTTCATATGTGCATAAGCATCGCTCGAAGAAGTACGAGCAAGATTACTCTATCTCTTTTCGCAGGGTTCTTGACTTGTAAACCCGAAAATGATCGTGCAACATTTTTGTCCATCGGCTTCCACATTGATGGTCCCCTTTGATGAGCTACTAACCAAGACTTCATCACAGTTTCGACAAAGACCTCTCACATTGGTAAAATCGTACTGTTTGCGAGAATACTCGGACCCCTGCTGACATGATGATAGTGAGATAGTGTGGTCCTTATAAATCTTGCATCAATGGTTATGATAGCCTTTTCCATGAGAGTGAGCAGAAAGTCCTTTCAAACTGAAAATCCCTCATCTGGCATGCTCAAGACATCTACATTCTAAATGAAGGATGTCTTTCAAAATCTTCCCTAGTGGAAATTATATGATGCAAAACTAACAAAATTATCATGCATGAATCTCATTTGAACTCATGAATTTACAGCATATACAATCATATGTGCATATTGTGCGAATAGTAGACATACTCTCAGAGATCAGAGATATTACCAAGTAAGCATATCTCTATCCCCATTTGTCTTAAAGTACCTACCACTGTCCCGGTACTCTCTTCTTGACACTCGACTTGTTCGAGTCGTTCCTTGAGTTTGGGTGCTTGCAACTGTCTAAGTATCCCCTTATTTTTGAATACCCACCACTTGTCGGGTACCCCCTTGTTTTTGAGTGCCTGCTATTACTCAGGTGCTCCCTCTATTGACACTCGACCTGTTCGAGTTGTCTTTAAAGTTTGGATGCTTGTGACTGACCAAGTATCCTCTTGTCTTTGAGTACCGGCCACCGTTCGGATACTCCCTTTTCGTGATAGTGGACCTGTTCGAGTTGTCCTCAAAATTGCATCATTGAATACTAGTAGTCATTCAAGTATTCCATTGCATTGTGCACCTATGGTTACCTAGGTATGCTTCCTTACACTTGGACCAGCCTGAGTTGTCCCAGATCATATCATTAAATACTTGTGTTCATCCAAGTATTCCAGTACTTTGTACACCTATGGCTACCCAGGTGTTCCAGCTCTTTTGAGTGCCTGCGGCCTTCCAGGTAAGCCTTGTGCTACATTCAAGTTTATATTACCAGGAGGTGAGAAACTTTTACGAATATCCCAGGTACGTCCTCGATATTCCCATTTACCAAGAGGTGAGAGACCTTCATGAGTATGCGAGGCCCATCCTCGATATTCCCAATTACTAGGAGGTGAGAGACCTTCATGAATATCCAAGGTACGTCCTCGATATTCCAATTACCAGGAGGTGAGAGACCGTCACGAATATCTCAAGTACGGCCTTGATTCTTCCTTTAGAGTTTTGTACTTGTGATCATCCAAGTATCCCTTCGATACTTGTGATCATCCAGATATCCTCCAAGATTTTTGTACTTGTGATCATCCAAGTACCCCTTTGATACTTGTGATCATCTAGGTATCCTCCAAGAGTTTGTACTTGTGATCATCCAAGTACCCCTTCGATACTTGTGATCATCCAGGTATCCCCAAAGAGTTTGTACTTGTGATCGTCCTAGTACCCCTTCGATACTTGTGATCATCCAGGTATCCCCCAAGAGTTTGTACTTGTGATCATCCAGGTATCCCCAAAGAGTTTGTACTTGTGATCATCCAAGTACCCATTCGATACTTGTGATCATCCAGGTATCCACAAAGAGTTTGTACTTGTGATCATCCAAGTATCCCTTCGATACTTGTGATCCTCCAGATATCTTCCAAGAGTTTGTACTTGTGATCATCCAAGTACTATCTCCCAACAAACAAATGCCCTGAGAAATGTTGGCCCATCTCCCGTCAAGGCGACTGAAGAAAGGTTTGGGTCCTAGACAAACTAATTTATTGCTCTAACATGCGACCGAAGAAAGGTTCGGGTCCTGGAAAAGCAATTCCCTGTCAAGGCGACTAAAGAAAGGTTCGGGTCCTAGACAAACCAACTTATTGCTCTAACAGGCGATCGGAGAAAGGTTTGGGTTCTGGAAAAACAATTTCCCGTCAAGGCGACCGAAGAAAGGTTCGGGTCCTGGAAAAGCAATTCCTTGTCAAGGCGATCGAAGAAAGGTTCGGGTCCTAGACAAACCACTTATTGCTCCAATAGGCGACCGAAGAATGGTTCGGGTCTTAGAGAAGCAATCTCCTCATGCAACAGGTAAAATGACGCCTTGATACTTGCCAAAACTTGGGGTTCACATCCTATCTCACTCATTCCCGATAAGTAACTACAGGTATCTTCTTATTTTTCTTAGTATGTGTAATGTTATATTGCTCATTTTCTGCATAAGACATTAAGTCCTAAATATGATACAATCTATTGCATATGTATAAGACAAAATTTAGATATCAGGTTTGTCTTTGAATGCAACCTCTTAAACTCACCTTCAAAGAGGGGCAGCTGTTGACACCTAAATTTTAATTAGGTTATTAATTTGGCCTTAATTTCTTTATTTATGTATTTTTCCTTTTTTTCGGATAATAAACAAAACAAATAACAAAAAAATCAATAAAACAAACAAAAAAACAAAAGTAGCAGCCTTTGGAGTTGGGCCTCCAAGCCCAGCCCAATCCTTTTTCTTTGCGTGGGCTCGCACGACCTGGCCCACCCCCCTCTCTCTTTCTTCTTCTTTCTTCTTCTTCCTTCTCCTTCCTTCTTCTTCTCTATGCCTCTGTGCATCACGCGCAACGACTGGCGACGCGCTCAAGGGCAGCCTATCGTAAAGAGGAACGGAGGTAGGCTGCCAAAGGAGAGGATGACGCACATGCGCCTTCAATGCGCGACTTTAATGCTAAGATGAGACATCGGTTCAACCGGGAGGTTCCGATCGGCAAGCCAAAGACCAGTGGCTGAGCTCCTCCGTCGACCGGACCTCCTCGCCTATAAATAGCGGAGCACCTCCGTCGACACAAAGACATAGCGAACTCCGAGATCTTCCCCTTAAGAGACTTTAGGGGGGAAATCGAAGAGCAAGCAAAGAGGGTGGAGGATCGGGTCGCAAGCTAAACGACCTCCCATCGAGAGACATCGAGGGAGGCCGGCGACAAGTGAACCTAGATCCGTGAGCAGGTGAGCCTGAGGGGGAGAGATCCGAGGTGAGAGGTCAGATCTGAGTGTGAGAGGGCTGAACGAGAGAAGCAGGAGGAGGGAGGGTCGGATTCAAGGAGAAAGAAAGTACCATCGACGTTGCCCGATGCCGTCCCTGCGCTAAGCCGAGCGCTCCCAACCACCCCAACGCCGTTGCACCAGATCTGAGAGCTAAGGGGCCGTTGTCTCTGCCCTGTCGTCCCGACCACCACCATTTGCCGCCACGTCCCGCCGTTGCTACAGCCAGGTAAACGTCGATGCTCGCCATCCGTCCTTGCTGCCTCAGCCACCACGAGATCCAGTCCTCGGTCGCGCTTTGTCCATCGTTCCCCTCTGCATCTCCACATCGTCGTCATTGCCGTGCCGCCACGCTGCATCCTCCTACTGCTACTGTCCTCTGTATCGCCACCGTCATTGATGTCGATCCGCCGTCCCGGCCCCTCCGTCAGTGCCGCGTCCAAGCGAAAAAAGAGGCGGCGTCGTGTCGGGTCAAGCTCGGGGCAGAATTGGGTCGCGGCTACGAACCGAGTCAAGCATGGGTTGCGGATCGGGTAGGGTTTCGCTTGGGCCGGGTTGTGCGTGTGGGCTGGGTGGTTGTTGGGCTGAAGTTCTTTTAACGAAAATGGGCTAAATCGTTTGGGTTTTTTTGTTTTTTAAAGAAAAATCGAAAAAGGGCCTGAGTCGAGCCCGCAACGCAGGCCCGTCCAGGCTATGAGCAGACGACCCGGGTCTTTTTTTTAAATTTATAAATATATTAATATAAAATATTATTTTAATAAAAAAATAATAAATTATTTTCCAAAAAGTCAAAAAAATAAAAAATGTCCATATTTTCTCAAAAAAGCCAAAAAATTCGGAAAAAGCCAAAAAAATATTTATATTTTCAAGAAAATATTAAAAATTAATTTAAAAAACGCTTTTTATGTAAAAAAAAAAATGAGAAAAAGGCCCCAAAAAAATGTTTTTCCTTCACAAATGAATGGAAAATCACTCAAAATCCAAAAAGCCTTAAGGTTTAAACAAGATTAGGTACCAAAAGGGCATTAGTGATTAACTAGTGTAATGAAGTCCCCGATTTTAATTTCTCTGGTTACGCAGGAGCGAGTATTTCTCTCGATATTTCGCTTGGGCTTCTAATCAACCCACCCAAAATTGATTAGTGGCGACTCCGTTTTAAAATTAATTTACAGGTTAAAAACTTAGACTACTAACGTCGTGAATTGGTGGATTTGGGAGAGTCTAGGCTTAATACATTCAACCGAGCCATTAGCCTTCTTAGATGCCCGTACCCAATCGCGGGCGCCGGAAAAAAAGAGGTCGCGACATAAATTACAAAAAGGGCTCCATTCCATACCGAATAGAGGATACATGCCCGAAATTTGTATACTGCAAATTCATCCGAGATGATGTGGAATGACATTTGGGAGATCTGTAACAAATCAACCCACTAAAAAAACAAAAAAATCAAACGGGGAGAAAGCATACTGCTCTCAATAAATTCTAACAAATCGTATCCATCTTTTAACTCATTAAAAATGCTGCTAACGGTAAAGGAATTCCAATTAGAAAAGAAATTAACTCCATTTAATTATCTAGTTAAAAGCAACTATCATAAAATGTTTGATAGGGCACAAACGAAGGCGAGTAATACGCCAATTTATGTGAATGTGGAAGATAGAGGTTGAGGAACGATGTCAATCCAGTATAGATGTAACACTTTTTGGTTGAGTTGCTTTTCTATCTGAATCTTTTCCTCCTCATAAATCCAATTGACTGTACCGCGCGTAACAATGAGCACTGAGGCGATGGAAAATATATAATAAAATGGGAGTCTAGTCACAGATCAATACATATATATCATAAATACAAAGGTACCTCGCAATGGAAAAGACTTTTAATTCACACCCAAAGACCTCTCTAGAAAACAATATAAATAACCCATAGAATCCGAAAAGACATCATAACACAATACACGTGTATTCGGACAATGCTACAAACAAACGGACGTACTCCAACATATAAAAAATACTCTCGTGTAACCTCGTACGGTACTAAAATCTTCAAGGGCTGGTGGCTGGAGGAGGAGTAAGGAAAGGAATAGACGGGATTTTAGGGAGAGAAGTAGGGATGCTCGGCATTGGCGGCAAGGTGGTCGGCATGGTTGGCAAACTTGGAAGTGGTGGCAGAGTAGTCTTGGGCAGGGCTGGTTGTGTGGTGGGCAGCGTCGGCAGTGTGGGCTGAGGCAGGGTCGTCGGGATGGCAGGCATTGGTGGCATGGCGACCTTAGGCAATGTCGGCATGGCTGGTAGTGGTGGAAGCGACGTCGGGTTTGGTAGAGTCGGTATTGTGGGAAGAGACGGTATGGATGGCATAGTCGTTTGTAGCAGATGACGAGCTCCGAAGCTCATATTGATGATTGAGAAAATTAGAGCGACAAAGAGTACAAAGCTTTTTGAGAAAGAAGCCATATTGGTATATGGAGTCAGGATATCGTGCTGTGATAGGCTCAAGGACTTGAAGCCAATGAGCTGAGAGGAATGGATTGCTGATTGTGTTGGAGTAAATGGAGGGAGGAGATGGCAGTTTATATAGCAAGAGATAGTTATATAAAAATTTAGGGTTGTGATTATAAGTTGGTGACTGGCCTGTGGGTATGGTTAGGAATAAACAGAACATTCCTCATTGGTTCTTTGTTAGCTCACCTTCTCAGCTCAATCTTCCACAGGAATAAATAATAAAGAAGGGGTCAAACTTTGTCTTCTGTTCCGTTCGGTCGAATGGTCGTCATCATGAAAGTCAAGCTTCTGATCTGTGTCCTCGTGGATGGTAACTAGATAACTTGTTCCATAACTATCGCTAACTAGGGTTATCGATAACTTGTTTTAGGATTTTAACGTACTAATCTAGGGTTTCTATGTGTCGCCTTGACAAATGCCTCATTGCTCTGGACATGTCAATGCTTTTAACTGTGATCATCTTTGGTTTACTCCTCGGACTTGAAGAAGTAAAAACTTGTGGGACTTTATTTACTTCCGAGTCTAGCCTTTTTACGAAGAAAAGTTTATGATCATGGAAACATATGGCATTGCGAAATCATCTCTATCTCTGTCTCTCTGTCTCTCTGTCTCTCAAACTTGGAGGTCCATATGTACCTATCACACATATTTTTTCATTTTTCTAAAAATTTCCTAGTTTAAAAAGTTTTTCTAAAGCACATTAGATTAGTAAAGTATATGTTTAGTTGTAATAACAAGTAAAATCATGCATTGACATTAAGGTACCCTTTGTTTCGCAGAAAATGAATGGTTTGGAAAACCATTTTTTTATTTTAAAAATGATCACTTATAACAATTACGAAAACGAATAAATAGAAATTATTTTTATTGTCCATGAAAATACTTAGGCATAAATTGTTGTCGATAATAAAAATATATTTCATTGATTAATTATTTCAAATGACATAAGCAATCATTTTTAAGAAAATATTTTTAAAATAATATATTTCTGTAAAAGAAAAAAATAGAGCCTAAATGGTTGAAAAATATGGTGAAATCTTAATCCAATAGCTAATATTTTTGTCTTCACTTTACTTTTTGTGGTATCCGTCCTAATATATCTGGTGTTTTCATAACCAAATATATTTAAGTGGCAAGTTCAGGGTTATTGGATATATATAATTTTTGTTGGAATTGATACCAACAAGGACCATTCGATACAAAATTAAAGAAAAAATTACACTTTGCACCCAAAAGGCATGTGCACAACATATGATAGCGGAAGAAGTTCATGGCATTAACAAGTGTAAGAAAATGAAACCTTTTAAAGTTCGGAATTTAACGTTCAATAACCCTAAGGCTGAGGGATCAAATGAAATTGTGTTCCAAATCTGTGAACATATATCTAAAAATACATTGGCAACAGCCTGCACTAATAACCGAACTAAAGAGTAAAAGGTCATGCAGGACAACCCAGATCATGATTTTGTCTCTTCCCCTTTCACGTAGAAGTAATTGCCGCCATGACAAGGATAGGTATTTGGTGAAAGTTGGCGCTAACAGGGGGAAATTTACTATTAGTTTCTTCCTTAGAAAGGGAAGAAATAACAAAATCTCATGGTTTACTATCAATTCATTTCATATTTCTTCCTTTAGATGACAAATTTTCACATTTAGATGATATGTCGGATATACTAATACCCTAATTCATTCATTTAGAAATCTCAGCATTTTTCAATGGCAATGGAGTTCCACAACGTAGAATAAATTAACTCCAATTACTTATGTTGCTAAAAGCAATGATTTTAAATTATTTGATTGGGCATGCGCACGCATGCGTAGTACGCCATTTTATTGGAATGCAAAATATACGGATTGGTGTAAGGTGTCAATTCATTAGTTGTAACGCTTTTCATTTCAGTTACTTTTCTATCTAAATCCTTTTTTCATCATAAATCCAGTTGATTGTATTGCACGAACAATGAGTTGGAAGCGATGGAAAGAATACAATAATCTAATTCAAGTCACTGGTCAATACTGTTGACGCCTTAATTTTAGGCCTATTTAATTTTATTAATTAATTAAGTTTTTAATTTATTTTATATTTTCGGATAAATAGATAATAAAAAGAGAAAACAACAAAAAACAGATAAAAACAGGAAAAAACAAAAAGAAAAACAAAAGCAGCAGCCCCACCTTTTCTTCACGTGGGCTCGTGCGACTTGCCCCCCCCCCCCTTTTTCCCCTTCTTCTTCTTTCTTCTTCTTCCCTCTTCTTCTTCCTCGCTCCTTCTTTCTCTGCCTCTGTAGTTCACGCGCAGAAGATGACGACGCGCGCAAAGGACGGCCTACGGCCGAGGGGAGTAGGCCGACGTCGGCCGGAGAGGATAAGATCTCGGGTGCCATCACTGCCGAGCACGCTTCGCTGGATAAGCTCGGATGGGATACCGGTCCAGCCAAGGAGAACCGCTCGGCGTGAGAAGGGGACCGCCGGTCGAAGCTCCGTCGACCGGACCTCCTCGCCTATAAATAGAGGAGCACCTCCGTCAACGAACGCCATCGCAAGCTTGGAGATCTTCCCATTGAGAGACTTCGGGGGAGGAATCGACGAGCGAGTGAGAGAGAGCTCGAGTTGTGAGCTCAGCCCACCCTCCACCGAGAGACTTCGGGGAAGGCCGGCGGCGAACAACTTCGAGAGGGTCAGATCCGGCCGGTGGAGTCTCGGATCTAGCCTGAGTGAGAGGAATCGGAGGAGGGAAGGTCGGATTCAGGGAGAAAGGAGCTGCTGTAGACGCTGCCCGACGCCGTGCCGCGACTGACCCACCAACGCCACACCGGATCTGAGAGTCAAGGGACTATCGTCGCTGCCCTGTCGTCGTCACCACCACCATTTGCCGCCACCAGGTATCCGTCGCCTCCGGTTGCGTAGCCATCGTCGCACCCCTCTCTCTCGAAACCCATCCATCCCCGGATCTCGACATCAGTAAATCGAGGGCCTTCGTCGCGTCTCCTACTATCGCGCCATGGGCCCCGTCGTCGATCCCGTTGAGTGGCCAGCTGCCGGCTACGACGTCGCCGTCGTCGGACGCCGGGCTGCTGTCCGTCGGACCCCTCCGTCCCTCATCAGCGCCGCGAATCGCCAGACTCGTGAACTCCAAAAATCCGGGTCGACGAAGGGGAAAGCGGGTCGAAGTCGGGCGGATCTGGGTTGGCGTCCGGGTAGGGTTTCGTCGGGCCGGGTTGTACGCGTGAGCCGGTTTGCTGTTGGGTTGCACCCTTTTGTGAAGTAGGCCCAATTCCGTGTGTGTGGGCTGAATTTTTATGAAAAAAAAGCAAAAAAATCCGAGTCGGGCTCGCAACGCGAGCCCGTCCTCGGGATTCTTTCGAGTCGGACCCAACCCGCGGATCCGACCGGGTCAGTTTTTATTATTTTAATAAAATAATATTTTAAATAAATAAATAAATATTTTATTTAAAAAATCAAAAAATGTTTTATTTTAAAAAAAATATAAAAATATATATTTAAAAAATCGAGAAAAATCAAAAAATAATTTATTTTCCAAAAATATTAAAAAATGTTTTAATTCCAGAAAATCGAAAAATAATAAAAAATGATAAAAATATTTTATTTTCCGAAAAATCAAAAAATCAAAAATATTTCATATTTTCCAAAAAATGTCAAAAATCCAAAAAAAAGCCAAAAATTCATGAAAAAGCCAAAAAATTCAGAAAAAGCCAAAAAGACTTGTATTTTTCCAAAAAAATACCAAAAAATCCCTTTTGTGTCCAAAAAATTAGAAAAAGACTCAAAAAAAAATGTTTTTCCTCCCAAAAATGCATGGAAAATCCCTCAAACATCCAAAAAACCTCAGGGTTTAAATAAGATTAGGTACCGAAAGGGCATTAGTGATTAACTAGTGTAATCAAGTCCCCGATCCTAATTTCTCTGGTTGCGCAGGAGTGAGTATTTCTCCCGATACTTCGCTTGGATTTCTAATCAACCCACCCCAAATCGATTAGTGGCGACTCCATTTTAAAAATTGATTTACAGGTTAAAAACTTAGACTATTAAAGTTGTGAATTGGTGGACTGGGGAGAGTCCGGGCATAATTAAATTCAGCCGAGCCATTAGCCTCCTTAGACGCCCGTACCCGATCGCGGGCGCCGAAAAAAAGAGGTCGCGACAAATACATATATATGAATGATATATAAAAAGCAACATGAATGATACATAGAATGCCAGAAGACATCATAACACACAACTCTGTATTCGAATAATTCTACAAAGAAAAGGAGGCACTCCAACAAATTGTAAATACTCTCAGGTGACCTCGTATGGTACTAAAATCTTCAGGTGCTAGTGGCTGGAGGAGGAGCAAGAAAAGGAATAGAAGGGATTTTAGGGAGAGAAGTAGGGATGCTAGGCATCGGAGGCAAGGTGGCGGGCATGGTTGGCAAGCTCGGAAGTGGTGGCAAAGTAGTCTTGGGCAGTGCTGGTTGTGTGGTGGGCAGCGTTGGCAATGTGGGCTGAGGCAGAGTTGTTGGGATGGCAGGCATTGGTGGCATGGCGACCTTTGGTAATGTCGGCATGGCTGGCAATGGAGGCAGTGATGTTGGTAAAGTTGGTATGGTGGGAAGAGACGGAATAGATGGCATAGTTGTTTGCAGCAGATGACGAGCTCCGAAACTCATGTTGATGGTTGAGAAAATTAGGGTAATGAAGAGAACCAAGCTCTTAAAAGAAGAAGCCATATTGGTATATGGAGTCAGGATATTGTGCTGTGATAGGCTCAAGGACTTGAAATCAATGAGCGGAGAGGAATGGATTGCTGATTATGTCCGAGTAAATGGAGGAAGGATATGGGAGTTTATATAACAGGAGATGGTCGTATAAAATCTTGGGTGTGATGATAAGTTGGTGACCGGCATTTCGGTACGGTTAGGAAAGAAACACAGAACGTCTCTTTATTGATTCTCTGTTAGCTCACCTCCTCAGCTCAATCTTCCACCGGCAAAAGGAAAACAAAAAGGTCAAATCTGCTGTTCTTGTTTGGACATATCACATGTTTTCATGAAGTGAAGCTTCGGATCTGTCTTTGTGGACGGTAACCAATAGGTTGTTTCATAACTACCACGAACTAGAGAGATTGCCAACTTGCTTCTGGACTTTGACGTATCAATCTAGGGTTTCCATATATTTTCATGTCATTTTTGGTGAACTCCTAGTATTTGAAGAAGTCAAAACTTGTGGGGCTTTAACATCTGGATGAAGCCTAAATACGTATGTTTTATTGAAACATGTGACAATGCGACTGCGTAAGTCTAACAAGTTTGACGTCATACGGGAACAATGATAAACATACGGGAAATTTTCATTTTACTCCCCTCAACTTTAGTGTTGATGCACATTAAACCCTAAACCTCAAAAAGTTGCATTTTACCTCTTCGAACTTGCACTTTCTTTCGAGAAGTAAACTGCAACTTTCTTATTACTTCTCTATTAAATTCTTCGCTAATTTACATAAGCGATATCTAAAATACATTTGGAAATATGTTGAGCTGCAAAACTAATTTTCACTGGTTTCATTCTATTTAATTAAGAAAAACTAACAAATATAAGAAAAGCTAACAAAACAAAAGATTTAAAAAAAAAAAAAAAAAAACGTTGAATATGAGATTAAGAAAAAATAGGATAACAAAACTAGGAGTGCCGAAATTTTTATATGGCACTCACTTGAATGCTAAAACTTATTTTTTTGCTAAGTGCTACATCAAAGTAAAATTGATTACTTGAGCGTCAATTCCGGCAAATCAGCTTACATGAAATTTTTTTATTTTTTATTTTTATTTTTTATTATTTTGATTTGCTTATTTTTTTTACTTTTTTTTTCTTTAAGGTTGGTAAGGGTCATTGGTGACCCTCATTGGTCGAAGGCCCTAAGTGAGGCCACAAGGAACCTCGCAAGCTTTGGGCAGCCATGGGTGACGCTGCCTAGAGCGAGCAAGGGCCCTTGCAACCTCACTTGGAGCTACAATCCGCCCCCCCCCAGCTCTAGGCAACATCGCTCGTGATCGGCAAGGTTGTGACACCTTCACCTAGGGCTTTTGCAGTGAGGCAAGGCGGCCCTCGCCTAGATCTACTCATGAAGGCCATGGGTGAAGGCATCATTATCTTGCCGACCCAAGGCGAGACGGCATTGCCTATGGCCACCCAAAGCTAGCAAGGACCCTTGCGGATTCGCGAATGATTGAGGAAGCCCCTCGCCTAGGGCCTTCACGAGGGTTTCGCGGTTGGTGAGGGTTGTCGGTGCCCCTTGCCAGCCTTAAAGAAAAAAAAAGCCAAAAAAAAAATTCAAAAATTCAAAAAATAATAAATAAATATTTAAAATATTAAAATAACTTTAAAAAAGTGTCCGCGTCACTTTGGTGAAGCCACGCTGGATAACTAGCATCTACGTCAAATTTTCTAACAAGGCAAATTGAAATTGACATTCAAGTAATCGATTTTTCAAATTTTTGATATTTAAGTGAGAGAAAAAAAGTTTTGGCACTCTTGTGAATATTGTACGGAAGTTTTGGCACTTCTAGAGTTTTTATCCCAAAAAACATAATACTTACGTTAAAAGCTGAGGAAAATGGAAAATTATAAAAGATACGCAAAATCAATACTCTCTCTCCCTCTTTCTACACCTTAGAGTGCCTCTCCCAAGTATTTCCATTTTTCCAAGACTTTCCTAGTCTTTAAAGTTTTCTTAGATTTTGAATATTACACTAGTAAAGTTCATGTTTAGCAGTTTTTACAAGTTAAATCATACCATTGACATAAAATGGTTGAAAAATATTGCAGCTTCTCATAATGTATAGTTTTCGTCTATTTATATTTCATGTTATCCGCTTTAAATATCTCATAGGCATTTCATAATTTAAATATGAATTTAGTAGTTCTAGGGGTTAGTGGTGTCAATTATCCCTTTTCATATTTTGTTCATTATTTATTGGAATTGAAAGCAAAAAGACCATTCGATAATCCACCCCCATTGTCCGCCATACATGATAACAAAAAAAGGTCAACAGCTTTAACAAGTGTAAGGAAATGCAAGCTCAGAGAATAAACTGTATCTTTTCAAAGTTCGGAATGTATTACACACTAATCTTAATTCTTAACGTTTGGGGGGTAAAATGAAAATTTTTCCAAATATATGCACATATACCTAAAAATAGATTAGTGGCCATCCGTACCAATGACCGTACTAAGGGGTAAAATGTCATGCAGGATAAGGTAATTATGTTTTTGTCTACTTTTCCTTTCAAGTGGCATTGCATCATGATATGACGGGAATGTTGGGAAACTTGGCGCTAGAGTGGGAAACTTCTTTTTAAAAGTCCATGCAAAATTCGTGTAATCAAGGACTGTGATGTATATGTTGATGTTTTCGTAGTGATTTCTGTTAACTTAGTTGCTAGACGAATAAAAGTTAAATTGCTGTTTAATTAACGAGTTAAAAAAAGATATCGGAGGTTCATTGACTTTCTTTTCCCCTTCAGTTTTTTGATGGCATCTTTGGATTTCCTTTTTGTGCGATCGGGTGGGACGGTTTTTGAGGGTTGCACCTTGTTGCCGTGCGCAGACGATGTTGTAAACTTTGCCACATTAGCTAGGGTGAGGGTGGCGACCCTTGCCATTCCGAGTGGCTAAGGTGCGCGCCCCTCAGCGACCAGTGAGCGTGTGATGATGCACCAGGGTTGGCGGCATCATTGCCTTACCCCAACGAGGGTTCGGCCATTTTGGCCAATGACCGGGCCGTGGCTTAGTCTTTCCTTTTACATATGTCAGTGACATTTCATTAAAGTTTTTTTTCCCTACTTTTTCAATATTTTGAGTATATAACTACCGCATTTTGTGCAAGCATTGCGGAACATTTTCCTTAGTTTATTTGGTAGAATGACCTCCGTAAACCAAATATATTGTGCGAGGACTCAATTTCACATGAAAAATCCTTAGTGTTCTCCTTAAGCAATTAGAAAAAGTCGAAGAACAAATGATGTCTTCACCCCAACTAGACTTGCCATCGAAATCTGGGCGGAAGATCCCCTAATACAGATGATACTTGTGTCTCGATAGATTTCATTTGCCGTTGATCAAAACCTCAGTTTTATAAATTCAGAATTTGTTGAATTACAGAAAGGGCTCCATTCCATACCGGATAGAGGATCCATGCCCGGAATTTGTGTACTGCAAATTCGTCCGAGATGATGTGGAATGACATTTCGGAGATCTTTAAAAAATCAACCCACTAAAAAAAAAAATCAAATGGGGAGAAAGCATACTGCTCTCAATAAATTCTAACAAATCGTATCCATCTTTTAACTCCATAAAAATGCTGCTAACGATAATGGAATTCCAATTAGAAAAGAAATTAACTCCATTTAATTATCTAGTTAAAAGCAACTATCATAAAATGTTTGATAGGGCACAAACGCATGCGAGTAATACACCAATCTATGTGAATGTGGAAGATAGAGGTTGAGGAACGATGTCAATTCAGTATAGATGTAACACTTTTTGGTTGAGTTGCTTTTCTATCTGAATCTTTTCCTCCTCATAAATCCAATTGATTGTACCTCGCGTAACAATGAGAATGGAAGCGACGGAAAAAACATAATAAAATGTGAGTCTAGTCACTGATCAATACATATATCATAAATACATAGGTACCTCACAATGGAAAAGACTTTTAATTCACACCCAAAGACCTCTTTAGAAAACAATATGAATGACCCATAGAGTCCGAAAAGACATCATAACACAAGACACGTGTATTCGGACAATGCTACAAACAAAAGGACTCGCTCCAACATATAAAAGATAATCTCAGGTATGCTCGTAAGGTAATAAAATCTTCAAGGGCTGGTGGCTGGAGGAGGAGTAAGCAAAGGAATAGACGGGATTTTAGGGAGAGAAGTAGGGATGCTCGGCATTGGCGGCAAGGTGGTCGGCATGGTTGGCAAACTTGGAAGTGGTGGCAGAGTAGTCTTGGGCAGGGCTGGTTGTGTGGTGGGCAGCGTCGGCAGTGTGGGCTGAGGCAGGGTCGTCGGGATGGCAGGCATTGGTGGCATGGCGACCTTAGGCAATGTCGGCATGGCTGGTAGTGGTGGAAGCGACGTCGGGTTTGGTAGAGTCGGTATTGTGGGAAGAGACGGTATGGATGGCATAGTCGTTTGCAACAGATGACGAGCTCCGAAGCTCATATTGATGATTGAGAAAATTAGAGCGACGAAAAGTACAAAGCTTTTTGAGAAAGAAGCCATATTGGTATATGGAGTCAGGATATTGTGCTGTGATAGGCTCAAGGACTTGAAGCCAATAAGCTGAGAGGAATAGATAGCTGATTGTGTTGGAGTAAATGGAGCAAGGAGACGGCAGTTTATATAGCAAGAGATAGTTATATAAAAATTTAGGGTTGTGATTATAAGTTGGTGACTGGCCTGTGGGTATGGTTAGGAATAAACAGAACATTCCTCATTGGTTCTTTGTTAGCTCACCTTCTCAGCTCAATCTTCCACAGGAATAAATAATAAAGAAGGGGTCAAACTTTGTCTTCTCTTCCGTTCGGTCGAATGGTCGTCATCTCATGAAAGTCAAGCTTCTGATCTTTTTCCTTGTGGACGGTAACTAGATAACTTGTTCCATAACTATTGCTAACTGGGGTTATCGATAACTTGCTTCAGGATTTTAACGTACTAAGCTAGGGTTTCGAACGGACGTCATCTCATGAAAGTCAAGCTTCTGATCTGTGTCCTTGTGGATGGTAACTAGATAACTTGTTCCATAACTATTGCTAACTGGGGTTATCGATAACTTGCTTTAGGTTTTTAACGTACTAAGCTAGGGTTCCGATGTGTTGCCTTGACAAATACCTCGTTACTCCGGACATGTCAATGCTTTTAACTGTGATCGTCTTTGGTTTACTCCTCGGACTTGAAGAAGTAAAAACTTGTGGGACTTCATTTACTTCCGAGTCTAGCTTTTGTACGAAGATAAGTTTATGATCATAGAAACATATGGCATTGCGAAGTCATCTCTCTCTCTCAAACTTGGAGGTCTATAATTGCCTATCACGAACATCTTTTTTCATTTTTCTAAAAATTTCCTAGTTTAAAAGGTTTTCTAAAGCACATTAGTTTAGTGAAGTATATGTTTTGTTGTAATAACAAGTAAAATCATGCACTGACATTAAGGTTCCCTTCTTGTTTCACAAAAAATGAATGATTTGGAAAACCATTTTTTTTATTTTAAAAATGCTCACTTACAACAATTACGAAAATTAATAAATAAAAATCATTTTAATTGTCCATGAAAATACTTAGGCATAAATTGTTGTCGATAATAAAAAATATTTTTCATTGATTAATTATTTCAAACATTATAAGCAATCATTTTTAAGAAAATATTTTTCAAATAATTTTTTTCCGTAAAAAAAAAAATAGAGCCTAAATGGTTGAAAAATATGGTGACATCTTAATCAAATAGCTAATATTTTTGTCTTCAATTTAATTTTTGTGGTTTTTTCATGACCAAGTATATTTACGTGGCAAGTTCAGGGTTATTGGATCTGTGTGTGTGTGTGTGTGTGTGTGTGTGTGTGTGTGTGTGTAATTTTTGTTGGAATTGATTCCAACAAGGACATTCGATACAAAATTAAAGGAAAAATTACACTTTGAACCCAAAAGGCATGTGCACAACATATGATAGCGGGAGAAGTTCACGGTATTAACAAGTGTAAGAAAATGAAACCTTTTAAAGTTCGGAATTTAACGTTCAATAACCCTAAAGCTGAGGGCTCAAATGAAATTGTGTTCCAAATCTGTGAACATATATCTAAAAATACATGAGCAACAGCCTGCACTAATAACCATACTAAAGAGTAAAAGGTCATGCAGGACAACCCAGATCATGATTTTGTCTTCTTCCCCTTTCACGTAGAATTAATTGCCGCCATGACAACGATAGGCATTTGGTAAACGTTGGCACTAACGGGGGGAAATTTGCTATTAGTTTCTTCCTTAAGGGAAGAAATAACAAAATCTCATGGTTTACAATCAATTCATTTCATATTTCTTCTTTTAGATGACAAATTTTCACATTTAGATGATTTGTCGGATGTACTTAATACCCTATTACATTCATCCAGAAATCCCGGCATTTTTCAACGGCAATGGATTTCCACAATGTAGAAGAAATTAACTCCAATTACTTATGTTGCTAAAAGCAACAGTTATAAATTATTTGATTGGGCATGCGCACGCACGAGTAATACGCCATTTTATTGGAATGCAAAATATACGGATTGCTGTAAGGTGTCAATTCAATATAATTGTAGCGCTTGTCATTTCAGTTGCTTCTCTATTTGAATCTTTTTCTCATCATAAATCCAGTTGATTGTATTGCACGAAACATTGAGTTGGAATCGATGGAAAGAATACAATAATCTGAGCCAAGTCACCGGTCAATACACCAGAAGACATCGTAACACACGACTCTGTATTCGAACAATTCTACAAAGAAAAGGAGGCACTCCAACAAATTGAAAATACTCTCAGGTGACCTCGTATGGTATTAAAATCTTCAGGTGCTGGTGGCTGGAGGAGGAGCAAGAAAAGGAATAGAAGGGATTTTAGGGAGAGAAGTAGGGATGCTAGGCATCGGAGGCAAGGTGGTGGGCATGGTTGGCAAGCTCGGAAGTGGTGGCAAAGTAGTCTTGGGCAGTGCTGGTTGTGTGGTGGGCAGCGTTGGCAATGTGGGCTGAGGCAGAGTTGTTGGGATGGCAGGCATTGGTGGCATGGCGACCTTTGGTAATGTCGGCATGGCTGGCAATGGAGGCAGTGATGTTGGTAAAGTTGGCATGGTGGGAAGAGATGGAATGGATGGCATAGTTGTTTGAAGCAGATGACGAGCTCCCAAACTCATGTTGATGATTGAGAAAATTAGGGCGATGAAGAGAATGAAGCTCTTTGAGGAAGAAGCCATATTGGTAAATGGAGAATGAATTCTGGGTTGTGTATAGGTTCAAGTGAAGAAAGATTTCTACTTGCGATGCCAGTATGAGGAGAATAATTGGAGTTAATATAGCAAGAGATGGTGTTGAAATTGGGGTTGAGATGATGAGTTGGAGACTAGTCTTTTGGTGCGGGTAGGAAAGAAATGGAAGATGAGAAGTTCATTGGTTCTTAGTTAGCTCACCTCCTCATTTCCATCTCCCACCGGCAAAAGAGAAAGGTCAAATAGTTGTTCTCTTCTGCCAGATGGCAATGTGTTCATGAAGTCAAAGCTTCAATCGGATCTTTCGTCTACAAGGAATGTAACTAATAACATGCTCCATAATTGACAAAATTATTTAAAAAATCCTAAATCTTATTACACTTTTACTAATTTAATCATAAATCTTTCAAATTTATCAATTAAGTTCCAAATCTTTTCGAATATATTTAAATAATTTTGGGTAGAAATTAGTGATGTGACTGCCTCCCATTTTATATGGCATGATCAATGCTAAATAATAGAACGCTCAAATCACAGACTTCTTCATGGAGGTGGATTCTTCATCAACATATCTACATCCCATGATAATAATTTTTATTTCATTTCCAGGATTCACTCACGTTGGCCACATACAGACACGCTCAAAAGTTGGAGAACACGAAGGAAGAAAACTCACGTACGTGCCCAAAGGGAAAGAACATCCGTGAAGGCTATTTTTGGTCCGGAGTAGCTGTGCTCCGCCAACCAACCGCGAGTCATTCCAGCATCCACCACCACCTAGTGGGCTCCTGCCGCATCCCCCGATGCTCTTCGGTCGCTTTCCGACGACCACCAGCTAGCGCTTTGGAGCCGCTGCAGCACTTTTGGCAAGGCTAGCAGCAACTGCGAACTCCGGCAAGCCATCGACTACACCTTCACCGATTCCTGCAGCAAAACCAGTAGTAAGTTGTCTTGTGACACCGTTGGGGTGTCGGGGAGTAGATTTAGAGGTAATGTCATGGGTGGACCGGACCAGCAGTCTCAAATGGTTCGAGTTCTCTCAAACCCTTACTTCTAACGGCTTTGGGATTTTCATAAAAAAATTTGTATGATTTAACATATGAGAAGAACTTGCCACTAGCTTATTAGGATCACAACTAGATGCCATATGAGATGTGAGAGAATATCTCACTTCCAGATTAACTAAAAGATTATATCGGACACTTAAATTTTTTGTAATCTAAATGATTGAGGCAATCTTTAAACATTTTGTTATCCTAGGCCATTAAATAATGCCCATGCATGACTACCCAACAGCCATGCCCAATGTGATAAAAATAAAGTATAAAGTAATAAGTTTAAGTGTCAAGTAAAGAATATATATGACCTCGTTATTAAGCCCCATAGCAGCAGCCCCATGAATTAAGTTTAAATTGAGTTCAATTTCTTACCGAAAATATCTAAGCTATAATAAAGGGTGTTCACTAAAACCCTCAGCTAAATTTATGCTAATTAAATAAAACTAAGCCATATCTAGCACTAAACTTAACAGCTTATTCCAGACCTGCCTTCAAGCTATTTTCTAATTATCTAATTCTATCCTTTTTACGAATTTTTAAATTTTTTTAATTAATCAATTCTCTTTTTTTTTTTTTTTTTAATTTCGATAATGGGCTGGCCAGGCCCTGGGCCCTGTCCGAATATGGGACTAGGCTTGGTCCTCACAATTCCCGCCACATGGTCAGGCTTTTACACTAAGCCCATCTTTGAAGCAAATCGGCCCAATCTAACAATTGCCATGCAAGGCCCAACCTATCCATAATCAAGTGCCTCTCTAGCTAAACAAACTAGGCCCAAGATCCATTAAACCTAACTAAGCCCATTATTATTATCAGAACACTAATCTCACCTTAAGCCCAACTAAGCCCATTTCCCACCATAACTACTCTAGGCCCATCACCTTCTTCTTCCCTTATATTGAGAACTCCAACACAACTGTGGGCATTTCACCCACCCTCACTCATCCCAGGCGCGAGAGACTACTATACCTACCTACCCAATAGTAGCTAGAACCGAAGTTCTGACGTGATGTCTACCTTCACCACCGTGAGGTCCCCAAATTCACTATTTATCTTTATCTTCCCGATAGAGAGGAAATACAGAGGACAGCGCGGAGTCTCTCACCCTCGGGCGGGTCCGCCTGTTTCCTCCTTAACCTTTTAAGGACTTGCTTAGGTCCAATTCTTCCCTTATATTGAGAACTTCATTTTTAACTGATTCACCCATCAACAAAACCAAGCTTAGACTGAACATCACCATCATCCATCTCCAGTCACGAGACCGCCGCCGCCGTCTGGCAGTTGCACACTCACAAAACCAGACCGTCCCCCTGGGGCGACCAGTTTCGAAGGCTGCCATCGTTCGCGCACAGAACATAATTTCTAAGCGAACATTTACGATGCAGAGCAATTCTTGATGACTTTTTCAATGGATCTTCGATACTACTCGTTCGAGAGAGTCGTTCAGTATTCATTGCATCATAACACGAACAAGGAACTAACAGATCGACTCGTATACAGAGGGCATGGCGGGTTTAATTGACAGACAAATGGACATGAGAATCAATGGGACTCCACTCGAATTTGGCAAACTTATTACATCAACGGTTTAGTTTCAAACACGTAACAATTACATTTTAACAGTCAACAAAACTAAACACACGCCCCAATAATGAATTAGACGATTCTGCCATTAACTTTAACGTTTCGATTCAATAGTACCGCATCAGCAAAGATTTAGATCAAATCGTCAACAACAGCCCTAATACTAGTTGGTTTTTGCGTAACATTACATTAGTCTCTGTTCTTGATCATGGCGGTACCGAGACAGAAGGTTTCCGACCTTGCCTTGCCGAGGAGAAATCCCGATGGCGGTTAATGGTGGAAACCTGCACGAGGAGGTTCTGGATGGCATCTCCGATTAGGGAGCTTCTAGCAGGATTGGCCACTTCCAGTCTCCTCTAGCCAGAAACAGAGATCAACATTGGAGCGATCGGGTACTGCTGCTTGGCGACTGAACCGGGCGTACAAGAACTGTGGGCGTGTCAGATTGGGTACTTACAATGCGTGAGGGATTGCGAGGCGCGGGCGTGGTCCTAGTGATCGATGGGGGTGAGTCGAGACTCATTCCGATTAATCTATCCAGACGATTTCTTTCATCTTCTTCTTCTTCTGGTGAATTTCCGGTTGGCCTGGCAGTCGCTTCATTGTAAATTCGAAGACCATCTTTCCTTTAGCTCTGCTCGTCTTCCGGAACCGGTCTACGACATACAGTCCATCGTATATGAAGCTGCCATCCCAGTCCTTACGGATCACTCTCACTGGCTGGTTCCTCTTCATGCTGTTCGCTAGTGCCAAATTCCCTTGAGTAAGCTTCTGATCTTCAGCGTACTCCTTGTCACGACCGGACATTCTGCCGCCCTGGCCCAAATAAATCAGCTCGTCAGGATTTGTCAGATCGTCCGCATAATCCCAGGAAGCAACGACGCTCGTGGCTAGCGTGTCCGGTCGAGTTCCCATGCAATCAATGCCAGCCCGAAGAGGACGATGGAGACCGACAATGGCGAGCTCCATCCTGTAACGGAATTTCTGTCCTACCTCCACTCCTGGAACCTCTCCAATGAATTGCGTGCCGCCGTGCACGTACCCGGCTCTTCTCTTAACCTCTTTAGCAGCCAAGAAATCAATCCTCCTAATGCACCTGCCCTCTTCACGTGCTCTCGGTTTTTCCCGTTCGAGCTGGCGACAAATTTCTCTGTAGAGCCTTATAGTCGAGATCACCTTCTCTCGGGCTGAATCACGTCTGCCATTGCGTGTGACGTTCTCCGCCTCTTTCATTGGCGTTTGGCGCGAACCTCTGGCCATATTTTCCAGCAAATTACTGCTCTTGGACCAATCAAAAGGCGATGGCCCATGCCATATGACGACGTGCGCATTCATGGAGCTCTCGACCAAAGCACCGGGAGATCCATCAAGGATGAATTCCCCTTCTTCTGTTCTTTCTATCACGCGTTTGCCCTCCACATTCTTCATCATACCCGAAATTGAAAAAGACGAAGTTCAGATCTTGAACAACCACGGAAGCACAAGAACAAGGACGAAAAGTAACTCTCTGTTCTGCCCGTTTTGCTCTTAACGAGTCGGACGAGGAGTCAGTCGAATGAGAGCGTTATGCATGCGGAACCAACATCGACGGCCATGTTTGAGAGCGAAGAGGAGCCTCATTTTCTCCTTCAATCTTGCAGAATTTTCCGCTGTTGTCTTGAAATGGCACGAGCTCATCCTCACGTTCTTACAACCAACAACGAGAGCATTGGGGAACCGCACGAATCCCATTTTCCGTGGATCTAAAAAATGACCGCGCTATTTCCACCACAGCTTTGTTCTATGCGGTTCCCACATTCTTCTCTTTGTTCTCTCTCCTTTCAGCAGAAGCTGCATATGCCAGCCTCACAATGTTACATATTTTCAGAAGTATGCAATTTTCTCGCTGAAGAAACTAGAATTAGTAAAAAGTTCGTGGGGGTGAAGTAGACCCATTTTTCAACCCAAAAGATCCAAAACCAACAGAGCAATACTATGTTGATGCGGCACCCAACTCGTTGATTCATCCTAATTTTTTGGTAATTTAGTGTTTGTCCAGACATTTAACTCGAAAGTTGTGCGAAATTCAAAAGTGTCAGTCGGAAAAAGATTTAAGTATTCACACCTTGCCATAAGTCTAGGAAAAGTTTGTGACTCCGTTATTCATTTGAAGTTCAGATCTCCATATTGGAATTTTCTCGTTGTAACTTAACTAAGAAAGATCGGCATGAACATTGGGGTGCTCGTGTATCCTTCCAGACTGGAATCATCAGAATGAAATCAGACCAAATGGACGTAAGGGGGAAGCATTACTCATTTAACCGTTCGTAAGTGTTGGGCAAACATATATTAGGGAAGAGGTGAAAACAAGAGGGCTATGCAACGACGAACATTCAGGGGTTAGCACCAGGTTGGGCTGAACCGCTTCACAAGAGCAAGGGCATTGGTTGTCACTCTGAACAAAATCCTCCACCCTCTCCGCCCCACTCCAAACCTGTGTGGACGGTGTTTTTGCGTCAGCACGCCACTCACCCACTTATCTACATTGCTCGCGCCACACAAATCCTAACCCATGAACCGACCCAACCTCAGCACCGAAGCTTCCTCACCGACTTGACGAGCCAATCCACAGTCACCTATTCTTTAGATGGAACAGTTTAAGAGAAAAGTAACTAAAAGATTAGAGCTCGGGTTGGGTCGACTACGCCAAGTCCAGAACGGGTATGGCTGTCTATCTGAGTGAAAGCTCAGATTGATCATCAAAATCCAAGAACAAGTCGATCTAAAGCCACAGTAAAAGCTCTCCCTCAAAGAAATCGATTAGGTGGGAATAATTGAGATTATACCACGACAACACGTCCACCAAACAAGACTATCTGAGTCAACACACAAGTGTAGAACATCCAATTCAAGAGCAGGCGTATCATCTTTCACCTTGCTGAAAGTAGATATCCAGAAGAAAGCTGAAAGAACAGTAATGGAATGCTAGTAAGTAAAACTACATTATCACGACAAAAAGGCCATTCCACCACAGCACTTCAGAAGCACTGTTCTTAGATTTTGTTGAAGGCGATGATGTCACAACTCAGAACGTATTCATTGATAGGCTCAGCTTGAAGATGCTCCTCGATGAGGGTGTCCACTGAGACAAGGTCATCCACAATGGTCATCATGATCTGCAACTTCTTAATCCCGTAACCCACCAGAACCAGTTTCGCTGCAAGGAAGAAAGCAAAAGAAGAAATCCTCATAAGGGGATAAACATGACCTTCAGTGACAAAGCATTATGGTCATACTGGCGATATAGTGAGACAGTCAAAACTTACAAGCTCCCCAGAAGAGTCCAGGCATCTCCACACTCCTAACAGCCTCTTCCAGCTTCTTCATGTCTGTCTCATCGTCCCAAGGTTTCACATCCAAGAGGACAGATGACTTTCCACCTATAACAGGAACCAGATACACACAAGCCAAGATATTGAAATCACTGATGAGAATTTTATTCCAAAAAATGAAACAAGTTGAGGCTAGCCAGCAGCCTATCAACGCAATAAATAAGTTTCTAAGAATTAGGTTAACACCTTCAAGGAAGCAAGCTGTATACATCTATCTATCTTTTGTTTTCTTTATCGCAGAGCAAAGTTCACTTACTGATAATATCAGGTATAAACGTAAATGAACCAGGACGCATCAGCCCTCAAGAGTCAAGATATAACAGCTGCTATAATTAGGACTATTGTATGTATTTTTTTTCTTAACCTGGCACGTGCCTGGCGCATGTGTAGGCAACCACTGGCTGACGTCACGATGACGTCAGCTAGCACGTGCCGCGCACGCCCCGCGCACGAGTGCCGCACACACGTGTGCGGTTACTTTGCCCGTGCGTTGCACGTGCCTATGGTTTCCCCTGCTCGCGTGTGCCATCAAATTATGTGTGCTCAATACATGGCCTCCCCTGTTGATCCCCGGGGAGGGCAATTGATACTCACCCTTTGCTTCCTTACATAACCGATTACCAACCATACAAACGAGACTAAGCTATCAAAAAATGAGTTGATCAATAGGTACCTTATAATTGCCACTTTGTCACCTCTACAAATTAGTTGAGGCAACACGAAGTTTCAAGGTCTTGAGCGAAGCTCCGAGAGGTATTCAAGTGGATGACTTCCATAATAGATCAAGTTTTTCTAGGTGGATTAGGTAAGAAAGCTCTGGCAACGTGGGCCCACGATAAGAAGCCTCTAAATATTTTAAGCTTAAATGAAGTTTTGGCAGCGATATGAGATTGTTACAATTCCAGAGTTCAAGGTGTCAGAGAGAAGAAAGATTCTGCATGGTTTCTGGTAGGCTGGATATCATGGACCAACTAATTTCTAGATGTTGCAAATACGGTAAATCCCTAATTGAGCTAGGGATTTCTCTTAATGATGGACAATTGCAAACACTCAATTTTTCCAACTTCCTCAGAGAGCCAATTGATGTAGGAATCTCTATAATTCTAGAATAGTCTAAAATAAGTTCTTTTAGTTCTTCTGATTCACCTACTTCTCTTGGTAGATTCTTGAGACTCTCACAGTGGCTCAAAGCCAAGTGAATGAGGGTCTTCACTTTGCCAATAGAAGGGGGGATTTGCTTTAGTTTTTGACATAAACTCAAGTTGAGAATCTCCAACTTTGTAAAGGCTGAGAGATTAGGTTTTTCCAACCATATAATAACATTGGGCAACTTTTGAATTGGAGACTTCATAATGTATAGACGTTGCATATTATGTAAATCCCAAATTGAGTTAGGGATTTCTCTCAATGACTGACAACGATGAGAACTCAGCTTCTCCAACTTCCTTAGAGAACCGATTGACGTAGGAATCTCTGTAATTCCAAAATAATCTAAAATAAATTCTTTTAGTTCTTCTAATTCGCCCACTTCTCTTGGTAGATTCTTGAGACTTTGACAGCGGCTCAAATCCAAGTGAATGAGGCTCTTCACTTTACCAATACAAGGGAGATTTGGTTTAGTTGTTGACATAAACTCAAGTTGAGAATCTCCAACTTTGTAAAGGCAGAGAGATTAGGTTTTTCCAACCTTATAATAACATTGGGCAACTTTTCAATTGGAGAATCCGTAATGTATAGACATTGCAAATTCTATAAATCCAAAATTGAGTTAGGGATTTCTCTCAATGACTGACAATGACGAGCACTCAGCTTCTCCAACTTTCTCAGAGAACCAATTAACTTAGGAATCTCTATATTCCAAAAGAATCTAGAATAAGTTCTTTTAATTCTTCTAATTTCTCCATTTCTCTTGGTAGTTCCTTGAGACTTCCACAGCCACTCAAGTCCAAGTGAACGAGGCTCTTGACTTCACCAATAAAAGGGTGGACCTGTTTTAGGTCTTTACCATTTTTGAAGATAAGAATCTCCAATTCTGTGAAAGTTGAGAGAATAAGAGTACATCTTAAAGAATCAAAATATTCAAGTTGCAAAACTTTTAGCCGTTTTGCTACCTATACAAAAGAGAATAAGCTGTTAACAAATGAGTTCATTGGCAAAACAAGATAAACAAAAAATCATAGAGGGTATCTTTTGTCAATCTTACCATGATTGAATTCCATCCTCTCCAATCCTCCATGATTGAGCTGTATGACAACTGCAGCAGCACTAAGTTTGGTAGATGCAAATTGGTTGCCCAAAAAGACAGATTGGGTTCAATGTGAGGCCATTAAAGCCACCTTACTTGGAAAAAGAATTCATTTAAGTCTCCACTTGTAGTCGTGTTCCTCAATCGAAGGAACTTTAGCCTCGGTGGCATTATAAATTGCCCACATGTGTATGTCAACATATGTTCAACGGTCAACGGTCTGCGATTGCATCGTTGATCATAGTCACTGCATCATCCCGTATGTCAATGACTTGATGAGGCACAACAATGTACCCATTGCCCTTCTTCAACTCACATTCCTCTACAATTGAAAAAAGAAACACATTTTTTTAACTCTCAACAGTCAAAGTCAACAGTCAACTGTCAATGGGTCACCAAAGACGAGTCGGGTCAGGTCGAACCAACCGACTTGGCATGTGGTTGGCGCATTTGCAGGCAACCGCTAGCTGACGTCACGATGATGTCAGCTGGCGCGTGCCACGCACACGCCGCGCACGCGTGCCGCACACACGTGTGCGGTTACCGTGCGCGTGCATTGCACGCGCCTGTGGTTTCCCCTGCTTGCGTGTGCTAGCAAATTATGTGTGCTCAACAAGTGACCTCCCCTGTTGATCCACAAGGAGGGCAGTTGCTGCTCACCCTTCTAATTTGCCCATTTCTTTTGGTAGCTCCTTGAGACTTCCACAACCACTCAAGTCCAAGTGAACGAGGCTCTTGACTTTGCTGATAGAAGGGTGGACCTGCTTTAGTTCTTTACAATTTTTGAATATGAGAATCTCCAATTTTGTGAAAGCCGAGAGATTAAGAGTACATCTTAAACAATAAAAATATTCAAGTTGCAGAACTTTTAGCCGCTTTGCTACCTATACAAAAGGGAATAAGCTGTTAACAAATGAGTTCATCGACAAAACAAGATAAACAAAAAATCATAGAGGGTATCTTTTGTCAATCTTACCATGATTGAGTTCCATCCTCTCCAATCCTTCGTGATTGAGCTATATGACAACTGCAGCAGCACTAAGTTTGGCAGATGCAAATTGGTTGCCCAAAAAGACAAATTGGGTTCAATGTGAGGCCACCGAAGCCACCTTACTTGGGAAAAGAATTCATTTAAGTCTCCACTTGCAGTCGCGTTCCTCAATCAAAGGAACTTTAGCCTCGGTGACATTATAAATTGCCCACATGTGTATGTCAGCAGATGTTCAATGGTCAACGGTCTGCGATTGCATCATTGATCATAATCACTACATCATCCCGTACCTCAAAGACTTGATGAGGCACGACGCTGTACCCCTTGGCCTCCTTCAACTCGCATTCCTCTACAATTCAAAAATGAAACACATTTTTTTTAATGGTCAATCGTCAAAGTCAACGGTCAACGGTCAACAGGTCTTCGAAGACGGGTCGGGTTGGGCTGTACTGACCAACCCGGCAAGTGTCTGGCGCGTGCGCAAGCAACCACTAGTTGAGGTCACAATGACGTCAGCTGGCACGTGCCGTGCACGCTCCAGTGGTTGTCGCATGCGTGTTGCACGCACTCGTGCGGTTACCGTGCGCCTGCGTTGCCCGCACCTGCAGTTTCCCTTGCTTGCACGTGCCATGGCATATAGATCGATAAAGAATAGCTTCATTTCTAGTTGTAACAATTATAATACTTCCTGAAGCAAACCAGTAACCTCCTCTAGCCAAAGCATCTAGTTGATCCTTGTGATCTATATCATCCAAAAGAATGAGAACTTTTTTCCTTGTGAATCTAGATTTAATTAAGTTAATTCTCCAATCAACTGTAGACACTGCATTTTTTTCTTGTAGTATCTCAAATATTAGTCGACTCTGTAGATACTTAATACCATGGCACTCGGTTATTTATTGAATACCTGGAAGGAAGCATACATGATCAAATTTATTCGAGAGTTGATTGTAGATGCACTTCACAAGAGTTGTCTTGCCTATCCTGCCCATGCCATAAACTCCAATCATTTGAGCATTGATGGAATGACTATCTATGTGATCCATAATCTTCTTCAGCTGATCCTCAAGTCCAACCAATTCCATCGGACCAAGTAGAGGAAAATCTTTTCATAACTCTCCTAGAATAGTTTCGACAACATGTTCTATCAGTTCTCCCGCATGCCTGTCAAGCAACAAAAACAATGAGAGACGATGAACCTAGAGATGGTCCAAGCAAATCTAATCCTTATCAACTCAGCCAATCCCCGCTGGAGGTTGATTTTATTCGGTGGCATTCAAGCTCTGGAAGATCAAGAATTGATATCCTTTGTAGGTGTATTTTTTTTTTTTTTTAGTGATCGATAGTATTGGTTGGATGGGTTGGGTCAGGCCAAACCGAGCGACTCGGCACATGCCTAGCGCGTGCACGAGCAACCGCTGGCTAATGTCACGATGATGCAGTTGCCACGTGCCGTGTGCATGCGCCAGCAGTTGCCGCACCCGCGAGTGCGGTTACCGTGCACGTGCGTTGCATGCACCTGCAGTTTCCCCTACTCGCACATGCCGTGGCATATAGATCGATAAATAATAGCTTCATTTCTAGTTGTAACAATTACAATACTTCCCGAAGCAAACCAGTAACCTCCTCCAGCCAAAGCATCTAGTTGGTCCTTGTGATCAATATCATCCAAAAGAATGAGAACCTTTTTCCTTGTGAATCTAGATTTAATTAAGTTAATTCCCTGATCAACAGTAGACACTACATTTTTTTCTTGTAGTATCTCAGATATTAGTCGACTCGGTAGATACTTAATACCATTGCACTCGGTTGTTTCTCAAATATCCAGAAGGAAGCATACATGATCAAATTTATTCGAGAGTTGATTGTAGATGCACTTCGAAGAGTTGTCTTGCCTATACAGCCCATGCTATAAATTCCAATCATTTGAGCATTGACGGAAGGACTATCTATGCGACTCATAATCTTCTTCAGTTGATCCTCAAGTCTAACTAGTTCCATCGGAACAAGTAGAGGAAAATCTTTTCGTAGCTCTCCTAGAACAGTTTCGACAACATGTTCTATCAGTTCTCCCTCATGCATATTAAGCAACAAAAACAATGAGAGACAATGAATCTAGAGATGGTCCAAGCAAATCTAATCCTTATCAACTTAGCCAATCCTCGCTGGAGGTTGATTTTATTTGGTGGTGTTCAAGATCTGGAAGATTAAGCATTGATATCCATTGTAGGTGTATTTTTTTTTTTTTTTTTAGTGATCGATAGTATTGGCTAGACGGGTTGGGTCAAGCCGAACCAAGCAACTTGGCATGCGCCAATGGTTACCGCACGCGCGCGTGCGGTTACCGTGCACATGCGTTGCACGTGCTTGCGGTTTCCCCTGCTCGCACGAGCCGTGGCATATAGCTCGATAAAGAATAGCTTCATTTCTAGTTGTAACAAATATAATACTTCCTGAAGCAAACCAGTAACCTCCTCCAGCCAAAACATCTAGTTAATCCTTGTGATCTATATCATCCAAAAGAATGAGAACCTTTTTCCTTGTGAATCTAGATTTAATTAAGTTAATTCCCCGATCAACTGTAGACACTGCGTTTTTTTTCTTGTAGTATCTCAGATATTAGTCGACTTTGTAGATACTTAATACCATGACACTCGGTCGTTTCTCGAATATCTGGAATGAAGCATACATGATCAAATTTATTCGAGAGTTGATTGTAGATGCACTTGGCAAGAGTTGTCTTGCCTATCCCATCCATGCCATAAATTCCAATCGTTCGAGCATTGACGGAAGGACTATCTATGCAACTCATAATCTTCTTCAGCTGATCATCAAGTCCAACTAGTTCCTTCAAAACAAGTAGAGGAAAATCATTTCGTAACTCTCCTAGAACAGTTTCGACAACACGGTCTATCAATTCTCCCTCATGCCTGTCAAGCAACAACAACGTTGAGAGACGATCAACCTAGAGATGGTCCAATCAAATCTAATCCTTATCAACTCAGCCAATCCCCACTGGAGGTTGATTTTATTCGATGGCGATGAAGCTATGGAAGATTAAGCATCCATATCCTTTGTAGGTGTTTTTTTTTTTTTTAGTGATCGATAGTATTGGCTAGACAGGTTGGGTCGAGCTGAACCGAGTGACCCGGCACGCGCCAACGGTTGCCGCCCGTGTGCTGCACACGCACGTGCGGTTACCGTGCGCGTGCATTACACGCACTTGCCATTTCCCCTACTCGCACAAGACATGGCATATAGATCAATAAAGAATAGCTTCATTTCTAGTTGTTACAATTATACTACTACCTCCTCCAACCAAAGCATCTAGTTGATGCTTGTGATCTATATCATCCAAAAGAATAAGAACCTTTTTCCTTGTGAATCTAGATTTAATTAAGTTAATTCCCCGATCAACTATAGACACTGCATTTTTTTCTTGTAGTATCTTAGATATTAGTCGACTTTGTAGATACTTAATACCATGGCACTCGGTCATTTCTCGAATATCTGGAATGAAGCATACATGATCAAATTTATTCAAGAGTTGATTGTAGATGCACTTCGCAAGAGGTGTCTTGCCTATCCTGTCCATGCCATAAATTCCAATCATTCGAGCATTGACAGAAAGACTATCTATGCTACTCATAATCTTCTTCAGCTGATCATCAAGTCCAACTAGTTCCTTTGGAACAAGTAGAGGAAAATCTTTTCGTAACTCTCCTAGAATAGTTTCGACAACACGTTCTATCAATTCTCCCTCATGCCTATCAAGCAGCAAAAATTATGAGAGACGATGAACCTAGCGATGGTCCAAGCAAATCTAATCCTTATCAACTCAGCCAATCCCCGTTGGAGGTTGATTTTATTCAGTGGCATTCAAGCTCTAGAAGATTAAGCATTGATATCCTTTGTAGGTGTTTTTTTTTTTTTTTTTAGTGATCGATAGTATTGGTTGGACTGGTTGGGTCAGGCTGAACCGAGCGACTTGGCACATGCCTGGCGCATGCGTGGGCAACCGCCGGTTGACGTCACGATGATGTCACCTGGCACGTGCCACGCACACGCCAGTGGTTGCCGCGCGTGTGCGATTATCATGCACGTGCGTTGCACATACCTGCGATTTCCCCTGCTCGCACGTGCCATGGCATATAGATTGATAAAGAATAGCTTCATTTCTGGTTGTAAACTTCTTGAAGCAAACTAGTAACCTCTTCCAGCAAAAGCATCTAGTTGATCCTTGTGATCTATATTATTCAAAAGAATGAGAACATTTTTCCTTGTGAATCTAGATTTAATTAAGTTAATTCCCCAATCAACTGTAGACACTACATTTTTTTCTTGTAGTATCTCAGATATTAGTCGACTCTATAGATACTTAATACCATGGCACTCGATTGTTTCTTGAATATCTGGAAGGAAGCATACATGATCAAATTTATTCGAGATTTGATTGTAGATGCACTTGGCAAGAGTTGTCTTGCCTATCCCACCCATGCCATAAATTCCAATCATTCGAGCATTGACGAAACAACTATCTATGCGACTCATAATCTTCTTCAGCGGATCATCAAGTCCAACTACTTCCTTCGGAACAAGTATAAGAAAATCTTTTCGTAACTCTCCTAGAACAGTTTCGACAACACGTTCTATCAGTTCTCCTCGATGCCTGTTAAGCAACAAAAACAATGAGAGACGATGAACCTAGAGATGGTCCAAGCAAATCTAATCCTTATCAACTCAGACAATCCCTGCTGGAGGTTGATTTTATTCAATGGCATTCAAGCTCTGGGAGATTAAGAATTGATATCCTTTGTAGGTGTATTTTTTTTTTTTTTTTAGTGATTGATAGTATTGGTTGGACGGGTTGGGTCGGGCGAACCGAGTGACCCGGCACGTGCCTGGCGCGTGCGCAAGCAATCGCCAGTAGTTGCCGCGTGCACGTGCGTTGCACGCGCCCGCGGTTTCCCCTACTCACAAGTGCCAGCAAATTATGTGTGCCCAACACATTCCCCTGTCGATCCATGAGGAGGGCAGTTGCTGCTCACCCTTCGCTTCCTTTCCTATGATTGTCTCAAGAATTAGTTCCCTCATATAGCCTATCACGTCCTCACGGCCATGGTAGAGAAACTTCATCTTTATTCAAAATTGAAGTCTTTCAGATTATCAACATTTTCAGCTAGATATGAGAATTACATGATTGTAGTAAATGAAATTTTAATGTAGAATCATAATTAAAGGATCTTAAATTGATTGTAAATTAAATATTGGTCGGATGTAATTTATATAATATAACATGTCATCCTTAGAATATTTGTAATCTAAATTGGCTTTCACAGTTAATCTTTGGATATGAATTGATGTTGACATAGAATTTTCCATAAAATGTGGGAGCCTTTGTCCATAATAGATAAAAGATTAGAATTGATCAAATCAAATATATGAAAATATGAGCACAGAAAAGAAAAGGGAGTGTCATATGTTACCTTCTTTTCCGTCAGTACTTTGAAGGCTTCCTCGTCGACCCATAGTCTGCTATGTCTCATGGGTGGTTGTCCTTGGCAGATAATGTTCCTTCCAAGATTCCTCAATTCATCATGCATTCCTAAATTATCATCATCTTCAATATTTATTACGGACCTCATCTTCAACTCTTTAATTACTTGACTTGCATAAAACCCACGGTCATCCCCCATGTTCACGACGAATTCGCTTTTTTTGCCAATAAAAGAGCAGGCAATATCGAGAAAACTTTCCTTATGTCCATCTTTAATGCATCATAAGTTATCTCTAACTTCTTTTCGACATCTTCACGTGGCCGATTTTTTAATTGCTCCAGCGTATCATTCCATACCCTTCGATCTGTTTTTGTATACAAGTATGAACCTATAACCTCAATAATCAAGGGAATCCCACTCGTCATGGATATGATATCATGAGATATATCCGCAAAGTTCCTTGGAGGATGGTCCATACAAAATGCATGTATGTTAAATAGAAACAAAGAATCCTCCCAACTTATTTCTCCTACTTCATGCAAGATCTTTAGATGAAGAATATATGGATTTCTAGTTGTAACAATTATAATACTTCCTCGAGCAAGCCAGTAAGCTCCCCCAACCAAAGCCTCTAGTTGATCATTGCTATCTATATCATCTAGAATAATGAGAGCCTTTTTTCCTGTGAATCTAGGTTTGATTATATCAATTCCCAAATCAACTGTAGACACTGCGATTTTTTCTTGTAGTATCTCAAATATTAGTCGACTTTGTAGATACTCAATACCGTGGCATAAGTTCGTTTCTCGAATATCTGGAAGGAAGCAGACATGATCAAATTTATTCGAGAGTCAATTGTAGAGGCACTTGGCAAGAGTTGTCTTGCCTATCCCGCCCAGGCCATGAATTCCAAGGATTTGTTTTTCTTTAGAAGTATAGTCTGTTAATTGCATAAGATGATCCAGCTGAATATCACGTCCAACTAGTTCCTTCGGAACACGTAGCAGAAAATCTTTTCGTAACTTGCTTTGAACAGTTTTGACCACACTTTCTATCAATTCTCCCTCACGCCTGTCAAGCAATGAAAAGAGGGAGAGACTATGAACCTAGACATTATCCATGCATATCTGATCTTTATCAACTGAGCCAACCCCCATTTGCAACAGGAGGTTGATTTAATTCGGTGGTGTTCAAGCTCTAGAAGATTAGGCATTGGAATCCTTTTGTAGGCCCATTTTTTCCTTCTTCTTCTTTTTTTTTTTTCGTGATTGATAGTATTGGCCCAAGGGTTTGTTTTTTCTCTATGTTTTGCTCTCTAGGGGAGACCATTGCGAAATTCTTGGGCACCGTATATTCTTGGTTTTAGCTGTTGCTGATTTAAGGCCTATTTGTTAAAAATTATTTTTGTTCCCCGGAACAACTATTTTTGTTCTTTTGTTCTGGAAACAAAAAAAGAATAGAAACCTTTTGGTAAAAATTTTATTCCCGAGAATAAAAATGGAATAAAAATAAGAAGTAGAAAAAAGTAACTTGTTGTGATCCTTTTGATTGGTTGCCAACCTTGGCCATGGCTCGTGTCGGTGACTAGCCAGACGAGGGCCGACGACCTTGTCAGAGCATCGCTGGCCCGACCCTTGCTGTGGCTAGACAAGCTCGACCTCTCCGATGGCTGGATGAGGTCGGCCTTGCCAAGCCAATATCTAGGTGAGCTCACCCAACCAAGGTGAGGCCGACCTTGCGTCACCTGAGCGAGGTTGAGCCTCACTAATGTCTTGGCAAGACCGAGCCTCATGGGGGCTAAGCGAGCCTCCGGCGAGCTCGTCTGCCCTCGCCCTAGCCTGGCGAGGCTCCGGCGAGCTCGTTGGACCTCGCCCAGCTGGTCATCGGCTGCCAGCGACTAGCCATAAAGGAGGAAGGAGAGAAGGGAAAAAAATATATATTAAAAATATTAAAATAATTAAAAGAAACAATAAAATTATACAATTTTACCGAATACATTTCTTTTTGGGAATAGAAATTGTGTATATTTACCAAGCGTGTTCTTATATTAAGAAATTATTCATGGGAATGGAAATAAAAAAAAAATTATTTCGATAAAAAATTGTTCTCGTGAACGAAGCCTTACCAAACGCGCCCTTAGTTTCCAGGGGACATTTTAGTGTTTGTTGCTGTTGGGCATATTATGGTTATTCATTGGGATATATTGGGGATTTCCTTGTGAGCAAATGGTGGAAAGTGGTGCATCCATATTTCGTCACTTTTGGGTGAATAAGAAAACTTACTTATCCAAAAAAAAAAAAAAAGTTGAGGTGGAAGAGAAGTACCCATTAGAAAATTCAATGGATTTACATCCATGTAAGTTGCTCACATCTTTGAGTGCTTGTTGTCCTTCCTTGATATCTATCTCATCAAAACGATGCTCACATGAATGGAAGGTCTCCCCAAAACTTCTTTGAAGATGCCACACATCTTATGAGTCCACTTTGTAAAAAATGGGCAGAACTATATGTGACTTGCTCTTCTTGCAGTCCATGATAAGAACGAGCTCGCGGAGGGACAATTTGCTCGAAACATAACATCGGGAGATGATGGGAATTGCAATCTTAGAACATGTGATGGCATCAAGAAGCATTGGACTAAATTCCTCGTCAATTGGGATGTTATCACGGTTCCTGAACCCGCAAATGCCTACAGTATCTAGCTTGTGATAAAGGTGATTGGTGAATTCGCTTCGGATACCATTAAGGCTCAAGAATACATCGTACCGACCATTAGCTCCTTCAATGGGTTGCCCAGCACGTGCCGGGCGCAAGCGCGGGCAACCGTCGGCAAACGTCACGATGACGTCAGCTGACATGTGCCACGCACACGCCAGCAATTGCCGCACGCGTGCCCCACACGTGCGTGCGATTACCGTGCGCGTGCGTTGCACGTGCCTACGATTTCCCCTGCTCGCACATGCCAGCAAATTATGTGTGCTCAACACGTGGCCTCCCCTGTGGATCCACGAGGAGGGTAGTTGTTGCTCACCCTTCGCTTCCTTACCTATGATCGTCTCAAGAATTAGTTCCCTCATATAGCTTATCATGTCCTTGCGGCCATGGTAGCGAAACTTCACCCCATCTCGTCAAAGTGCAATAGCTTAAGGAATTTCCACAAGCATAAGTCATTTTCTTTGAAAGAGCACCTCATTAGGCTGTATTGGCCGATGGAATTGGACAACTTGCGCCTTTTAGACAGCAGTTGGATTTGGTTGACAAAATTGAACACAGCTGATTGCTTGTTCTTTATGAGCCAACAGGCAAACTGGTCGGAGAAAAGGATATGAGACAGTGCGTATAAGGCTACTCTAACACCAGCAGCTTTGCCAGGGAAGCTAAACAATTGAACAAAAGTAGGAGACATTAGCAAGCATTCGACTCTGAAATCAAAATAAAATGCTATAACAAGATGAGATGCAACAACGCCGAAAATTTCTCAACTTCAACAAATTCAAAGTACACGACGCAGGCATGCACTGATCTTCTCTCCAAACCATACCAAGAAAATCAGGCAATCGATATTGTTGACCTTAAATTGAAGATAAGGGCCTCCGAACATGCTTTCATGCAAGTCTATGAATACAATAGGCACTCGTAAACACAGAAAAATCCTCGCTTTTCATGATCCTTCTCGCAAATAATAATAATAATAATAATTATAATAATAATAATTGGGCCGGTTATTCGCATTGCATGCGCTTATTAGCTTTTGAAAGAGAAAAAAAATACTTGCTTAGGTTTTTCTTTGCCAAGGAAGATGAATGTATGAATTATTTATTCACATCTGATAATTCTAATTAAATTTATTGATGATAATTAAGATTTAATGTATTCTTTCTAAAATTTGTTGGTTCATGCATCTTGCTTGTTTCAGTTGGAAATCCAGTAGATGATTGGTAATAAACGAAAAGGCCGCGCCGACTTCAAGGTAGGACTTCAGCCTGTCTGTGAGCACTAATTTAAACTTTTGAAAATTGGAACAGGTCTCCGATTAAACAACCTGATCTTGGATCCAGGTTCCAAATCCGATGTATATTGTAACTATTTCTGTTTCTCTGAGGGCACTGCAAGGGATACATAGAACAGAAGAAGAAGAAGACAATCTGACGAAGAGGATACCTCAGTGTATGTCCACAACATGTTTGGATCTACAGTGCAATTTGGTTGTTATTTAAGTTTCACGTTGTGTTACTGAAAACAGCCATTGTTATTATCTCCATGTGCAAAAGAAAAAATAGGTTTTGCAGATTGATCCAACCAAAATAATAGGTTTTGCAATATGACTTCACTGTTAAGTTTTGTGAATCAATTTAGTTGTTATTTAAGTTTCAGGTCGTGTTACTGAAAACAACCATTGATATTACCTCCATGGCAAAAGGAAAAATAGGTTTCGCAGATTGATCCAAACAGGGAACGCAACAACTTCGTTACTTTGAATATCCCTGACATCAACGAGATGAATGGAAGGGTGTACATTTTTGGTTCGATCTTTTTCATTGGTTCTTTTGTTGACATTGTCGAGTTTTGGCTTGAGACTTCTAATGGATGGTTGATTGGGGCCAATGGTGTGAAGACTAGAGGAGCTGGATCAAGTTTTAGTGATGAGAGGGACAGAGGTAGAGAGCAAAAACAGGTTGCAATGCCTATCGCTGTGAAAGGGATTGCTGTAGAGAGCAAGACAGGTTTGGATATGGTAATCCAAGCAGGGAAAGCGGCTCTGCCCATTCAGGTGATGAGGATAACTTGAGCAATCATTGTGTGGACTGTGATCAAGATTTAGATGACAATGAGCAGGAGCATAACAGCAAGAACCACAACAACTGTGCAAGGAAGCTGGGTCTTAGCCTTCTTAGGCCTACTATAATGTAGGCCAAGCAAATGGCTGGACAAGATAAATAATTTATAAGATCGGTTTTATTTGTTTGCTTTTCGTACTGTCCTCTTGGTATTTCTTTTTTTTCTTTTTATATATGTTGAAGTAAACATGGTATGAGAAAAGAAAATTTTTCTATTCTACCGGTTCTTGTAACTACATAATTTTCTTCATGCAGTTTACCGATTCATTCTCATGACAAGTTTCTCATGGAAAACAATTGCCTTATGGTTATGTGGAACTTTTCTTGAGAAACTTCTGATTTAGCTATTTGTGCAGGATTCATAAGAGCCATTAAGGAGATAGTTCTAGCTTGTGCCGTTTATGCTAACAGGTTCTTTGTTGTGACAAAGATGGCATTCTAGAACCACATATGTTGAATCAAGAACGCCTTGACACCCTCTCATGTGTGTTGCGAAAAGTCATACGCTTATATATTTTTTAGGGTAGTCGATATTTTGACCTTCAAGAGAGCTCGAAACTGGACTGGGAGTTAATGTCCGGCAATCATATTGACGTGCCAAGTGCTCATTTTAGAAGCACGTCGCTATAGTCAATTTTCAGACTCCAAACAATTTTTTTGTCTGGAACAACAATCAAAGTGCACTTCTATCTGAATCTTTTTTCCTAATGAATACAATTCATGAACTTGTCCCTTAAAGAGATTTGTTTGTAATTTATAATTATGGACCGCTCGTGTTTTCAATTGAAATTAGATCGATTCATATACCGGACGTGATAGTGAGCTGTGGCAGCAACGAAAGTAACATAATAAAATGTGAGCAAAGTAATGTGTGATCAATACATATCATAGAGGTACGAAGATACATGGCAACAAACATAAACAAACAGAATCCCAAGAGACATCTCATAATAAACAAACGTTCTAATAAATTCTAATTAAAGACACGCTGAGACAAACGATGGATCAATGGTACTAAAATCTTCAGGGGCTTGTGGCTGGAGGTGGGGTGAGGAAAGGAATAGAGGGGATTTTAGGGAGAGAAGTAGGGATGCTTGGCATCGGCGGCAAGCTGGTCGGCATGGTCGGCAAGCTCGGAAGTGGCGGCAAAGTAGTCTTGGGCAATGTTGGCTGGGTTGTAGGCAGCATCGGCAATGTGGGTTGAGGTAGGGTCGTTGGGATGGTGGGCATGGGTGGCATGGCAACTTTGGGCAAAGGAGGCAGAGACCCTGGTTTTGGTATAGTTGGTATGGTGGGAAGAGTTGGTATGGATGGAATGGTTGCTTGTAGTAGATGACGAGCTCCGAAGCTCATATTCATGCTAGAGAAAATTATGGCAATGAGGATGACAAAGCTTTTTGAGGAAGGAGCCATATTGGTAAAGTGGGCAATATATGTTATGTTGTGATAAGCTCAAGGACTTGAAATTGATGAGCTGAGAGGAAGGGGATTGGAGTTTATATAGCAAGAAATGTCGGGTAGAATTAGGGTTGTGATGATAAGTTGGTGACTTGCCGTTGGGCACGGTTGGGAAAGAATTAGAAGATGATGTCTTGATTGGTTCTTTAGTTAGTTCACCTCATCATGTCAATCTTCCACCGGCATAAAGAATGGTCAAACCTGCTTGTTGCTGTTTGACCGGCCAGATGGCATTTTGTTCATGAAGTCAAGCTTCATTCAAATCTTTGTCTTAATGGAAGGTGACTAAATAAACAACTTAGTTTTCGGGAGTAATATGGTAAATAAGGGCGCGTTTGTTTGTGTTTCTGTTTAAAAATTGTTCCGGGGAACAGAAATAGAAAAAAGTGTTTCTGTTCCGGGGAACAATTTTTGAACAAAAAAACGTGTTTGGTAAACTTATTCCGGGAATAAAAAATAAACAGAAACATGTTTGGTAAATTTGGATAATTTTTTTATTTCTTTTATTTTTTCTATTTTTTTCTTTTTTTTCTTTTTTCTTTTTCATTTTTTTTTTTTTCTTTTGGCCGGTCGCCGGCGAGGCCGAGCTCGCCCGGCCGGTCGGCCGCGAGCCTCGGCCTCGCCGGCGGTGGCCCGGCGAGCCGCGCCTCGTCGCCGCTGGGCGAGCTCGGCCTCGCTGGATCTGGGCGAGATCGAGCTTGCCCAGGCCGGCGCGAGGTCGGCCTCGCCATGGCTGGGCGAGATCGAGCTCGCCCAGGCCGGCGCGAGGTTGGCCTCGCCCAGCTACGGCGAGCGTCGGCCTCGCCGGGGGACGGCGAGCGTCGGCCTCGCCGGGGCTGGGCGAGGCCGCCGGCCCTCGTCGGCCGGTCGCCGGCCATGGCCGAGGCCGGCGACCGGCCAAAAGAAAAAAGAACAAGAAAATAAGAGAAAAAAGAAAAAAAAAAACAAAAGTGTTTCTCAAAAGTGTTTCAGAAACAAGAAACACAAAATTTGTGTTTCTTGTTTCGTTTTTTTTGTTCCTTGGAACAAAAGAACAAAAAGGAACAGAACGCACCAAACGCGTTTACGCTCCTTTTTGTTCCCGAGAGCAAAAAAACAGAAAAAGTGTTTAAAAACAAAAAAAAAAAAAAATACAAACAAACGCAGCCTAAGGGCCTGCATGGAATTGTTCTTTATTTCTGTTCTTGAACACTTTTTTGTTTTTTTGTTCCTGGGAACAAAAAAAGAACAAAAACGTGTTTGGTTGCGTTTCTGTTCTTTTTTTGTTTTTTTGTTTCCGGAACAAAATAGGAACAAAAAAAAGAAACAACAAATTTTTACTTCTTGTTCCAGAAACAATTTTGGAGAAACGTTTCTCTTCTCTCTCTCTTCTTCTTCTCTTCTTCTTTTCTTCTTTTTTTCTTCTTTTTTCTTTGGCCAGTCGCCTGCCTCAGCCATGGCCAGCGACCGGCCGTCGAGAGCTGGCGACGCCCTCGAGGGTCGGCAACCTCGCCGGAGCATCGCCGGCCCCCGGCGAGGCCGAGCGTCGCCGGCATGGGCAAGGCCGAGCCTCGCCATGGCTAGGTGAGCTCAAGCTCGCCCAGATCCGGCGAGGCCGAGCTCGCCTAGCCAAGGCGAGGTCGAGCCACGCTCAACCACGGCGAGGCTCGGCCTCGCCGGGGGCCGGTGAGCCTTGCCGTGGCTGGGCGAGGCTGCCGGCCTCGTCGGCTGGTCGCCGGAGGCGGCGATCACCGAAAGAAGAAAAAAAAAAAGAAAGGAAAAAATGGAAAATAAAATAAAAATATTTAAAAATTAAAAGAAACAAAAAAAGAATAAAATTTACCAAACGTGTTTCTATTCATATTTTTTATTCCCTAACAAACGTTACCAAACGCGTTCTTTTGATGAAAAACCGTTCCCGAACAAACACTTTTTTTTTGTTCCTGGGAATGAAAAAGAAAAAACATTACCATGCGGGGCCTAACTTGCTTCCTCCTAAGTAGGGCGGTTATTGCCGTACCAACTCGCTTCTTGATTTTTGAACATATGGAGCTAACAATTCCATGTGTTGTGTTGTGTGTTCCACCGCACTTTGTAGATTATATTTGTCTTAATATTTTACTCTTGTTAGTTTCTATCTATTGAATTATAGCCTTTCGTGGGGATGACCTTGGGATGCAGATTTCTCATGCCTCACTATTGCGACATCCCTTTCGACATCTCTTACATGCGGGTGCGTGTGGAGGCTAATGGCTCACCAAGTATTAAGCTTAGTCCAAGCTCTCCCGAGCCACCAATTCATGACTTATGATTCGAGTTTCTAACCAGCAAGTCAATTTTAAATAGAATTAACCATTAATCAATTTGAGATGAATTGATTAGAAATCCAAGTGAAATATTAAAATAAATACTTCATTATTACGTGACCGTAAAAGAAACTATGATCAGGGGCTTGATTATACTAATTAATCACTAACCTCATTCGATACCTAACTTTGTTTACACATCTCAATAAAACATTTATGCAGCATTTTATATTAATAATGAGTTTTAGGATTTTATTTATTACCCAGACAAAGGGGATATGGATTTCCATGCATCATAAGGAACGGAAATCCATGCAACATAAGGACGCAATTGGAATAAATTGATATTTGCTTCCAAGAATTTAAACACAATTTTTTTTATGCATTTTCACATATTAAAAAAAAAACACTCAAAAGAGCTTTTTTTTTTTGGAAAATAAAAGTTATTTCTGTGATTTTTTCTAATTTTTCTGGAAATATAAAACATTTTTCATTTTTCTGATTTTTGATTTTTTATTGTTATATTTTTTTTTATTATAAAAATAATATATTATTAAATTATAAAAAGGGACGGGTGTCGGATCTTCGCATCCGACCCGGGTTGAAGTCAGTCCGGGCCCTCCTGGTCCGGGCGCAAGAAGCCGGACTGAGCTCAGCGAGTGGGCCCGGTCCGATTATATTTTTTAATAAAAAGAACCCAGCCCGTAGTCCATGCACCAAATTAAACCTAAAACCTAGACCAAGCCGGCCCACGAACTTCCGGCCCAAACCGACCGAAACCTTACCCGGCTAAGCCCCGCACCCGACCCGATCGACAGCTCGGCAAAGCCAACTGAGGCAAGCAGCACCGGTCGCCGCGGCTGCGCACGACGGATCTGCAGCAGCTCGCGTTGAGGGACCGGCGGATGCGGCGGCGAGGCGGCAGCAACAGAAGGGATGGCGGCGGGTCGGCGAAGCGGCGAGCAGCGGTGGACGGCGTGGCTTGTCTGGGGCGCCACGGCAGCGAAGGGCGGCATCGTTGCGGCGGCGGTCTCGCGTGGCCAGGGTTTCCTCGGCTTGGCCGGGGGAGGACTCTCTCCCAGATCGAACGCCCTCAGATCTCGAACCGAATCCTTGAAGAACAATCCACGACGTGCGCAGCAAACAAAGGAAGGTCGGTGCCGGAGCTTGTGCGCCGGACGACCGCGAGCTCCGGCCTGGCCCGACCAAAGCGAGGCACAAAAAAGGACCGAGGCCTACCGGAGCTTCGGCACTTGAAACCAGGCGCGGCCGTGGTTTCAGCCATCCTCTGCTTGGATCTGGCCCCGACCTCTCTCTGCTCTCCGGCTTGCTCGCACTCCGGACGCCCCAGTGGTCTCTCAAGGTGGTCTTCTGAGCTTGCTGGCCTACTCCCTCTGGCGGGCTCGCGGACAACCTTTTCATAGGCCGAGGAGGCCGGTCGACGGAGGCTTCGGCCGCCGGTCCTTGGCGCGCCGACCGTGCCTCATCTCCGCCGAACCGGTATGCTCTCGGCCGTCCATTCCGCAGCAGGCTTAGCCTTGCTCTGCTTCTTAGCTCGACGGCATTGGTGACGCCTGCAAGCTGTCCCATCCGTCACCCGCCTACTCCGCCGTAAGTCGTCCTCGTGCGCGTCGTCATCTTCGCGCGAGTTGCAGAGGCGGGAGGGGGAAGGAGGAAGGAAGAAGAAGAAGAAAGGAGGAGAGAGGTGGGCCGGGCCGGAAAGGGCTTGGCCCTGGGCCTGCGCATAAAAGGAAAAGGGACTAGGGTCAGGCCCAGCCCCAAGTCATTTCTCTCCTTTAATATATATATATATATATATATATATATATATATATATATATATATATTTATATTTATATTTATATTTATCCGAAAATATGGTAAAACAAGGGAAAAGAAAATGGAAAATTCAACTTCGTAGATACAAATGATATTAATATCTAGGTAATGTGAAAAATATTTTTTTTGTTAGGGCTAGATTGGTTCCTAATTTTTATGTAATTTTAATCCTAAATATTTAGTCAAAATTTAAGTGTCAACACTCATAACACAACATACCTATTAGTTTCAGATTAGCGAGTGCGTGGCAGATCGCAAAATAGAGATAACATTTTATGGTGATGTTCAATTTAAAATAAATATAATATATGTTACATTATTTGATTTCTTGTATGAGATAATATGAAATGAATAGAATAAGAATACCTAAAATGTTATTGAAGTGAAAATTACATTAAATAAAGTGAATATCGATTAAAGCATAGAACAATTCATTTGGCAACTTTACCCAAAAAAAAAAAAAATCATTTGGCATTGTTTAATAAACTTGATAAAATGTGGTTTTGTTCTAGACGAACTTATGCGGTTTTGTCTTAATTTAAAACATGTCCCACCTACCATTGAGTCATTTTCATTTTTTTGGAAAATTATCAATGGCATGTGCATATACACCCAATGCACACAATCCACCTATTAGATCGTGTGGAATTCACTTGAGACTCACATGATTCAACGGATCACATGCATTAATCCAGTATTTTTAAAGATTAAATAAATTGGTAATTATTAAGATTACTTGTAATTAGTAGGGGGTGGAATGAGCAGGTGTAACTGGGGCTGGCGCCTGGCACCCCATTCTAGTGGTGTAAATCCGCCCCAAATGATGCGGGGCCCCACCGATCATGGAGAATCCGCACCCTATGCCCTCCTCAGCTTGTGTCACCGCTCATACATTTATATTTATCTAAACCAGACGAACGTGAACCAAGTGAAATTCAACGAAAAGTATTGCTTAAGATGCAACTACCTAACCAAGACTAGCATTTTCCTACCATTTTTGTTCTTTATTTTGATATTTATATTCATCATGCATCCTTTTTTGAGGTGAAATTCCATAACTCAAATTTTATATTTCATAGTCATGGTACAATTGGCAATGCATACCTCCCTCTGCCAAGCCTCATCGAGTTCAAGAGTGAAACCATTAGTACGCAATCGCATCAATCAACTCTGCATTAGGGCAACATACAGAAGAAAAAAAATCAGCACGTTCATATTTCAAAAACAGAGATGTAGGATCTAATGAGCATACAGAAAGCATATTCAATTGAAAAAACTACATTTACAATCATTCAAGTCTATGCTCTTGAGACCAAATCAAGTGTTTAGATCATCAAAGCATCAAAACTCGTCAGGAATGCCAGTTGGCCCACGAGCCTCTTCAAAGTTGGCACGCAAGATGTGCCTACACCGTTGCCAATTCTTCCTTTGCAAAATCCCTCGTCTTCATTTTGACAGGTCTCTGTAATGGAATTTGAAGTTCGTCTGCAAAGTTAGCCGCACCCAGATAAATCATGTGATAGCATTATGCCATGGCCACAATAGGATCAAACGGGATAGAAACCAATTAGTAAATTCTTGAGCACTGTTCTTAGATTTTGTTGAAGGTGACGATGTCACAACTCTGAACGTATTCATTGATAGGCTCAGCTTGAAGATGCTCCTCAATGAGGGTGTCCACTGAGACAAGGTCATCCACAATGGTCATCATAATCTGCAACTTCTTAATCCCGTAACCCACCGGAACCAGTTTCGCTGCAAGGAAGAAAGCAAAAGAAGATATCCTCATAAGGGGATAAGCATGACATTCAGTGACAAAGCATTATGGTCATACTGGCGATATAGTGAGACAGTCAAAACTTACAAGCTCCCCAGAAGAGCCCAGACATCTCCACACTCCTAACAGCCTCTTCCAGCTTCTTCATGTCTGTCTCATCGTCCCAAGGTTTCACATCCAAGAGGACAGATGACTTTCCACCTATAACAGGAACCAGATACACACACAAGCCAAGATATTGAAATCACTCATGAGAATTATATTCCAAAATACGAAACAAGTTCAGGCTAGCAAGCCGCCTAATCAACGCGATAAATAAGTTTCTAAGAATTAGGTTAACACCTTCAAGCAAGCAAGCTGTATACATCAATCTATCTTTTGTTTTCTTTATCCCAGAGCAAAGTTCACTTACTGATCATATCAGGTATAAACGTAAATGAACCAGGACGCATCAGCCCTCAAGAGTCAAGATATAACAGTTGCTATAATTAGTACTATTGTATGTATTTTTTTTCTTAACCCGGCACATGAGCGGGCAACTGCTGGCTAACGTCACGATGACGTCAGCAGGCACGTGCGCACACACCCTACGCACGTGTGCGGTTACCTTGCGAGCGCATTGCACGCACCTGCGGTTTCCCCTGCTCGCGCGTGCCAGCAAATTATGTGTGCTCAACACATGGGTTCCCCCTGTCAATTCCCAAGGAGGGCAGTTGCTGCTCACCATTTGCTTCCTTACATTGATGATTACCAACCATACAAACGAGACTAAGCTATCAAAAAATGAGTTGATCAATAGGTACCTTATAATTGCCACTTTGTCGCCTCTATAAATTAGTTGAGGCAACACGAATTTTCAACGTCTTGAGCGAAGCTCCGAGAGGTATTCAAGTGGATGACTTCCATAATAGATCAAGTTTTTCTAGGTGGATTAGGTGAGAAAGCTCTGGCAACGTGGGCCCTCGATAAGAAGCCCTCAGATATTTTAAGCTTAAAGGAAGTTTTGGCAGTGATATGAGATTGTTACAATTCTAGAGTTCAAGGTGTCGGAGAGAAGAAAGATTATGGATGGTTTCTGGTAGGCCGGATATCATGGACCAACTAATTTCTAGATGTTGCAAATATGCTAAATCCCCAATTGAGCTAGGGATTTCTCTTAATGATGGACAATTGTAAACACTTAATTTTTCCAGCTTCCGCAGAGAGCCAATTGATGTAGGAATCTCTATAATTCTAGAATAATCTAAAATAAGTTCATTTAGTTCTTCTAATTCACCCACTTCTCTTGGTAGATTCTTGAGACTATCACAGTGGCTCAAATCCAAGTGAATGAGGCTCTTCACTTTGCCAATAGAAGGGGGGATTTGCTTTAGTTTTTTACATAAACTCAAGTTGAGAATCTCCAACTTTGTAAAGGCTGAGAGATTAGGTTTTTCCAACCATATAATAACATTGGGCAACTTTTGAATTAGAGACTTCATAATGCATAGACGTTGCATATTCTGCAAATCCCAAATTGAGTTAGGGATTTCTCTCAATGACTGACAATGATGAGAACTCAGCTTCTCCAACTTCCTTAGAGAACCGATTGACATAGGAATCTCTGTAATTCTAGAATAATCTAAAATAAGTTCTTTTAGTTCTTCTAATTCGCCCACTTCTCTTGGTAGATTCTTGAGACTTTGACAGCGACTCAAATCCAAGTGAATGAGGCTCTTCACTTTGCCAATACAAGGGGGATTTGCTTTAGTTGTTGACATAAACTCAAGTTGAGAATCTCCAACTTTGTAAAGGCGGAGAGATTAGGTTTTTCCAACCTTATAATAACATTGGGCAACTTTTCAATTGGAGAATCCATAATGTATAGACATTGCAACTTCTGTAAATCCAAAATTCAATTAGGGATTTCTCTCAATGACTGACAATGATGAGCACCTAGCTTCTCCAACTTTCTCAGAGAACGAATTAACTTAGGAATCTCTATATTCCATAAGAATCTAGAATAAGTTCTTTTAATTCTTCTAATTTCCCCATTTCTCTTAGTAGCTCATTGACACTTCCACAGCCACTCAAGTCCAAGTGAACGAGGCTCTTGACTTTGCAGTGGACCTGCTTTAGGTCTTTACCATTTTTGAAGATGAGAATTTCTAATTCTGTGAAAGTCGAGAGATTAAGAGTACATCTTAAAGAATCAAAATATTCAACTTGCAAAACTTTTAGCCGCTTTGCTACCTATACAAAAGGGAACAAGCTGTTAACAAATGAGTTCATCGACAAAACAAGATAAACAAAAAATAATAGAGGGTATCTGTTGTCGATCTTACAATGATTGAATTCCATCCTCTCCAATCCTTCGTGATTGAGCTGTATGACAACTGCAGTACCACTAAGTTTGGTAGATGCAAATTGGTTATTCGGTTCAATGTGAGGCCACTGAAGCCACCTTACTTGGGAAAAGAATTCATTTCAGTCTCCATTTGCAGTCGCGTTCCTCAATCGAAGGAACTTTAGCCTCGCCGACATATTAAATTGCCCACATGTGTATGTCAATATATGTTCAACGGTCAACGGTCTGTGATTGCATCATTGATCATAATCACTACATCATCCCGTACCTCAATGACTTGATGAGGCACAACAATGTACCCCTTGGCCTCCTTCAACTTACATTCATCTACAATTGAAAAAAGAAACACATTTTTTTTTAATGTTCAACAGTCAACGGTCAACAAGTCACCGAAGATGGGTCGTGTTGGGCCGAACCAACTGACCCGGCACATGTCTGGCGCGTGCGCAGGCAACCGCTGGCTGACGTCACGATGACATCAGCTAGCATGTGCCGCGCACGCACCATGCACGCGCCGCACCCGTGGCGCGCACGCATGCCGCACACACGCGTGTGGTTACCATGCGCCTGTGGTTTCCCCTACTCGTGCATGCCGGCAAATTATGTGTCCTCAACACATGGCCTCCCCTGTCGATCCACAAGGAGGGCAGTTGCTGCTCACCCTTCTAATTTGCCCATTTCTCTTGGTAGCTCCTTAATACTTCCACAGCCACTCAAGTCCAAGTGAACGAGGCTCTTGACTTCTCCGATAGAAGGGTGGACTCGCTTTAGTTCTTTACAATTTTTGAAGATGAGAATCTCCAATTCTGTGAAAGTTGAGAGATTAAGAGTACATCATAAAGAATCAAAATATTCGAGTAGCAGAACTTTTAGCCGCTTTGCTACCAATACAAAAGGGAACAAGCTGTTAACAAATGAGTTCATTGACAAAACAAGATAAACAAAAAATCATAGAGGGTATCTTTCGTCGATCTTACCATGATTGAATTCCATCCTCTCCAATCCTCCGTGATTGAGCTATATGACAACTGTAGCACCACTAAGTTTGGTAGATGCAAATTGGTTGCCCAAAAAGACAGATTGGGTTCGATGCGAGGCCACTGAAGCCACCTTACTTGGGAAAATAATTCATTTAAGTCTCCACTTGCAGTTGCGTTCCTCAATCGAAGGAACTTTAGCCTCGGTGACATTATAAATTACCCACATGTGTATGTGAGCAGATGTTCAACGATCAACAGTCTGCGATTGCATCATTGATCATAATCACTACATCATCAATCATAATCACTGCATCATCCTATACCTCAATGACTTGATGAGGCACAACACTATACCCCTTGGTCTCCTTCAACTCACATTCCTCTACAATTGAAAAAAGAAACACTTTTTTTCTAAACAGTCAACAGTCAACGGTCAACGGATCACCGAAGATGGGTTGGGTTGGGCAGAACTGATCGACCCGGCACATGTCTGGCACGTGCGCAGGCAACCGCTGGCTGATGTCACGATGACATCAGCTAGCACGTGCCGCACACGTGGTGCGCACGCGTACCGCAAACACGCGTGCTGTTACCGTGCGCCTGCGTTGCATGCACCTGTGGTTTCCCCTACTTGTGCGTGCCAGAATAATTATGTGTGCTCAACACATGGCTTCCCCTGTCGATCCACAAGGAGGGTAGTTGCTGCTCACCCTTCTAATTTGCCCATTTCTCTTGGTACCTCCATAATACTTCCACAGCCACTCAAGTCCAAGTGAGCGAGGCTCTCGACTTCTCTGATAGAAGGATGGACCTGCTTTAGTCCTTTACAATTTTTGAAGATGAGAATCTCCACTTCTGTGAAAGTGGAGAGATTAAGAGTACATGTTAAAGAATCAAAATATTCAAGTTGCAGAACTTTTAGCCGCTTTGCTACCTATACAAAAGGAAACAAGTTGTTAACAAATGAGTTCATCGACAAGACAAGATAAACACAAAAATCATAGAGGGTATCTTTTTTCGATCTTACTATGATTGAATTCCATCCTCTCCAATCCTCTGTGATAGAGCTCTATGACAACTCCAGCACCACTAAGTTTGGTAGATGCAAATTGGTTGCCCAAAAAGACAGATTGGGTTCGATGTGAGGCCACCGAAGCCACCTTACTTGGGAAAAGAATTCATTTAAGTCTCCACTTGCAGTCGCGTTCCTCAATCGAAGTAAATTTAGCCTCGGTGACATTATAAATTGCCCACATGTGTATGTCAGCAGATGTTCAACGGTCAACAGTCTGCGATTGCATCATTGGTCATAATCACTGCATCATCCTGTACCTAAATGACTTGATGAGGCACAACACTGTACCCCTTGGCCTCCTTCAACTGACATTCCTCTACAATTGAAAAAAGAAACACATTTTTTCAAAACAGCCAACGGTCAACGAGTCATCGAAGATGGGTCGGGTTGGGCCGAACCGACCGACCCGGCACATGTCTGGTGCGTGCGCAGGCAACCGCTGGCTGACGTCAGCAAGCACGTGCCGCGCACGAACCATGCACGCGCCACATACGTGGTGTGCACGTGTGCCGCACACACGCGTGCAGTTACCGTGTGCCTGTGTTGCATGCGCCTGTGGTTTCCCCTGCTCGTGCATGTCGGAAAAATTATGTGTGCTCAATAGATGGCCTCCCCTGTCAATCCACAAGGAGGGTAGTTGCCGCTCACCCTTCTAATTTACCCATTTCTCTTGGTAGCTCCTTAATACTTCCACAGCCACTCAAGTCCAAGTGAACGAGGCTCTTGACTTCTCCGATAAAAGGGTGGACCTGCTTTAGTCCTTTACAATTTTTGAAGATGAGAATCTCCACTTCTGTGAAAGTGGAGAGATTAAGAGTACATCTTAAAGAATCAAAATATTCAAGTTGCAGAACTTTTAGCCACTTTGCTACCTATACAAAAGGAAACAAGCTGTTAACAAATGAGTTCATCGACAAGACAAGATAAACAAAAAAATCATAGAGGGTATCTTTTTTCGATCTTACCATGATTGAATTCCATCCTCTCCAATCCTCCGTGATTGAGCTGTATGACAACTACAGCACCACTAAGTTTGGTAGATGCAAATTGGTTGCCCAAAAAGACAGATTGGGTTCGATGCGAGGACACCAAAGCCACCTTACTTGGGAAAAGAATTCATTTAAGTCTCCACTTGCAGTCGCGTTCCTCAATCGAAGGAACTTTAGCCTCGGTGACATTATAAATTGCCCACATGTGTATGTCAGCAGATGTTCAACGGTCAACAGTCTGCGATTGCATCATTGATCATAATCACTGCATCATCATGTACCTCAATGACTTGATGAGGCACAACACTGTACCCATTGGCCTCCTTCAACTGACATTCCTCTACAATTGAAAAAAGAAACACATTTTTTCTAAACGGTCAACGGTCAACGGGTCACCGAAGATGGGTTGGGTTGGGCCGAACTGACCGACCCGGCACATGTCTGGCACGGGTAGCCTGTCAAGCTAGCCTAACTAACTATTTAGAATATCTATCTAGATAGATATAGATATCTTTTTGAATATATATATAAGATTCGCTGTCTTTTAACCGGCTGTTCTTCTTTGTCAACGCTACTAAGGACCTATAGGTTCGCCTACTTGACTTATGAAAGATAATGAGAATGGGTTATTCAAAAAGGAAAAGAAAAGGCCCTACTTTCGCAAGCCTTTGTCATTGTCAGTCAACTAAGTAGGGCCTGAGGCCCCCTGCGAATCCGTAAATCTGAAGAGCATGCCGCAACAAAAGGATGGTCCCCTATGCATTTCATTCTTTCCGGAAGGGAATGCATATAGTATACCACCTTATTACCTTATTTCCTCTATGAGGTAGAAAGAAAATTAAAGAACCTGCGAATATCGGCAAAAGGCAACCGCTGGCTGACGTCATGATGACATTAGCAAGCACGTGCTGCACGCGCCACACCCGTGGCACGCACGCGTGCGGTTACCATGCGCCTGCGTTGCATGCGCCTGTGGTTTCCCCTACTCGTGTGTACCGGCAAATTATGTGTCCTCAACACATGGCCTCCCTTGTGGATCCACAAGGAGGCTAGTTGCTACTCACCCTTCTAATTTGCCCATTTCTCTTGGTAGCTCCTTAATACTTCCACAGCCACTCAAGTCCAAGTGAATGAGGCTCTTGACTTCTTCGATAGAAGGGTGGACCCGCTTTAGTTCTTTACAATTTTTGAAGAAGAGAATTTCCAATTCTGTGAAAGTGGAGAGATTAAGAGTACATCTTAAAGAATCAAAATATTCGAGTTGTAGAACTATTAGCTGCTTTGCTACCTATACAAAAGGGAACAAGCTGTTAACAAATGAGTTCATCGACAAGACAAGATAAACACAAAAATCATAGAGGGTATCTTTTGTGGATCTTACCATGATTGAATTCCATCCTCTCCAATCCTCCGTGATTGAGCTGTATGACAACTGCAACACCACTAAGTTTGGTAGATGAAAATTGGTTGCCCAAAAAGACAGATTGAGTTCGATGTGAGGCCACCGAAGCCACCTTACTTGGGAAAAGAATTCATTTAAGTCTCCACTTGCAGTCGCGTTCCTCAATTGAAGGAACTTTAGCCTTGGTGACATTATAAATTGCCCACATGTGTATGTCAGCAGATGTTCAACGGTCAACAATCTGCGATTGCATCATTGATCATAATCACTGCATCATCCTATACCTCAATGACTTGATGAGGCACAACACTGTACCCCTTGGCCTCCTTCAACACACATTGCTCTACAATTGAAAAAAGAAACACATTTTTTCTAAATAGTCAACGGTCAACAGTCAACGGGTCACCGAAAATGGGTCGGGTTGGGCCGAACCGACTGACCCAGCACATGTCTGGCGCCCGTGCAGGCAACCGCTAGCTGACGTCACGATGACGTCAGCTAGCACGTGCCGCTTACGCACCATGCACGCGTCGCACCCCTGCCGCGCACGCGTGCCGCACACACGCGTGCGGTTACCGTGCGCCTGCGTTGCATGCACCTATGGTTTCCCCTGCTCGTGCGTGCCGGCAAATTATGTGTTCTCAACACATGGCCTACCCTGTCGATCCACAAGGAGGGTAGTTGCTGCTCACCCTTCTAATTTGCCCATTTCTCTTAGTAGATCCTTAATATTTCCACAGCCACTCAAGTCCAAGTGAACGAGGATCTTGACTTCTCCTATAGAAGGGTGGACCCGCTTTAGTTCTTTACAATTTTTGAAGATGAGAATTTCCTATTCTGTGAAAGTGGAGAGATTAAGAGTACATCTTAAAGAATCAAAATATTCAAGTTGTAGAACTTTTAACCGCTTTGCTACCTATACAAAAGGGAACAAGCTGTTAAAAAATGAGTTCATCGACAAAGCAAGATAAACACAAAAATCATAGCGGGTATCTTTTTTTGATCTTACCAATCATTGAATTACATCCTCTCCAATCCTCCGTGATTGAGCTGTATGACAACTGCAGCACCACTAAGTTTGGTAGATGCAAATCGGTTGCCCAAAAAGACAAATTCGGTTCAATGCGAAGCCACCGAAGCCACCTTACTTGGGAAAAGAATTCATTTAAGTCTCTACTTGCAGTCGCGTTCCTCAATCGAAGGAACTTTAGCCTCGGTGACATTATAAATTGCCCACATGTGTATGTCAGCAGATGTTCAACGGTCAATAGTCTACGATGGCATCGTTGATCATAATCATTGCATCATCTTGTACCTCAATGACTTGATGAGGCACAACACTGTACCCCTTGGCCTCCTTCAACTACCATTCCTCTACAATTGAAAAAAGAAACACTTTTTTCCTAAATGGTCAACGGTCAACGATCAACGGGTCACCGAAGATGGGTCAGGTTGGGCCGAACTGACCGACCTGGCACATGTCTAGTGCGTGCGCAGGCAACTGCTGGCTGACGTCACGATGACGTCAGCTAGCACATACCGCACACGCACCATGCACGCAACGCACACATGCCGCACACGCGCACGCACCATGATGATGATGATGATGATGATGATGATGATGATGATATAATCATAATAATAATCATAATAATAATAAATGTCATGATTGTTGGGCCGGTTATTCGCATTGCATGCGCTTATTAGCTTTTGAAAGAGTTTCAGTGTTACACCTTTGGTTAGGACTATTTTACAAATGAATCAATAGAATAAAATGAAATTAAAAAACAACAATAAAAGTAGACCATAATCCCCAAATTTTTTGTGGGAAAAAATACGTGCTTAGGTTTTTCTTCGCCAAGGAAAATGAATGTATGAATTATTTATTCACATCTGATAATTCTAATTAAATTTATTGATGATAATTAAGATTTAATGTATTCTTTCTGAAATTTGTTGGGCCATGCATCTTACTTGTTTTAGTTGGAAATCCAGTTGATGATTGGTAATAAACGAAAAGACCGCACCGACTTCAAGGTAGGACTTCAGCCAGTGTCCTGTGAACACTAATTTTAAACTTTTGAAAATTGGAACAGGTCTCCGATTAAACAACCTGATCTTGGATCCAGGTTCCAAATCCGATGTATATTGTAACTATTTTTGTTTCTCTGAGGGCACTGCAAGGGATACATAGAACAAAAGAAGAAGAAGACAATCTGACGAAGAGGATACCTCAGTGTATGTCCGCAACATGTTTGGATCTACAGTGCAATTTGGTTGTTATTTAAGTTTCAGGTCGTGTTACTGAAAACAGCCATTGATATTATCTCCATGGAAAAAGGAAAAATAGGTTTTGCAGATTGATCCAAAAAGGAACGCAACAACTTCGTTACATTTTGGTTCGATCTTTTTCATTGGTTCTTTTGTTGACATTGTCAAGTTTTGGCTTGAGACTTCTAATGGATGGTTGATTGGGGCCAATGATGTGAAGACTAGAGGAGCTGGATCAAGTTTTAGTGATGAGAGGGACGGAGGTAGAGAGTAAAAACAGGTTGCAATGGCTATCGCTGTGAAAGGGATTGATGTAGAGAGCAAGACAGGTTAGGAGATGATGATCCAAGCAAGGAAAGCGGCTCTGCCCATTCGGGTGACGAGGATAACTCGAGCAATCATTTTGTGGACTGTGATCAAGATTTAGATGACAATGAGCAGGAGCACAACAGCAAGAACCAAGACAACTGTGCAAGGAAGCTGGGTCTTAGCCATCTTAGGCCTGCATAATGCAGGCCAAGCAAATGGCTGGACAAGGTAAATATTTATTAGATCGGTTTTATTTGTTTGCTTTTTGTACTGTCCTCTTTGTATTTCTTTTTTTCTTTTTATATATGTTGAAGTAAACATGGTATGAGAAAATAAAAAATTTCTATTCTACCGGTTCTTGTAACAACATAATTTTGTTCATGCAATTTACCGATTCATTTACAGTACAACTTTGTCGTGGAAAACAATTGTCTTATGATTATGTGGAACTTTTCTTGAGAAACTTCTGATCTTAGCTATTTGTGCAAGATTCATAAGAGCCATTAAGGAGATAGTTCTAGCTTGTGCCGTTTATGCAAACGGGCTCTTTGTTGTAGCAAAGATGGCATTCTAGAACCACATATGTTGAATCAAGAACGCCTTGACACCCTTTCATGTGTGTTGCGAAAGGTCATACGCTTATATATTTTTTAGGGTAGTCGATATTTTGACCTTCAGGAGAGCTCGAAATTGGACTGGGAGCTAATGTTCGGCGATCATATTGATCTGCCAAGTGCTCATTTTAGAAGCACGTCGAGACAGTCAATTTTGAGGCTCCAAACAACTTTTTTGTCTGGAACGACATTCAAAGTGCACTTCTAAATCTTTTTTCCTAATGAATACAATTCATGAACTTGTCGCTTAAAGAGATTTGTCTGTAATTTATAATTATGGACTGCTCATGTTTTCAATTGAAATTAGATCAATTGCATATACTGGAGGTGATAATGAGCTGTGGCAACAAAGAAAAGAACATGATAAAACGTAAGCAAAGTAATGTGTGATCAATACATATCATAGAGGTACAAAGATACATGGCAACAAACATAAACAAACAGAATCCCAAGAGACATCTCATAATAAACAAACATTCTAATAAATTCTAATTAAAGATACGCTGAGACAAACGATGGATCAATGGTACTAAATCTTCAGGGGCTTGTAGCTGGAGGTGGGGTGAGGAAAGGAATAGAGGGGATTTTAGGGAGAGAAGTAGGGATGCTTGGCATCGGCGGCAAGTTGGTCGGCATGGCCGGCAAGCTTGGAAGTGGTGGCAAAGTAGTCTTGGGCAATGTTGGCTGGGTTGCAGGCAGCGTCGGCAATGTGGGTTGAGGTAGGGTCGTTGGGATGGTGGGCATGGGCGGCATGGCAACTTTGGGCAATGTTGGCATGGCAGGCAAAGGAGGTAGAGACCCTGGTTTTGGTATAGTTGGTATGGTGGGAAGAGTCGGAATGGATGGAATGGTTGCTTGTAGTAGATGACGAGCTCCGAAGCTCATATTCATGCTAGAGAAAATTATGGCAATGAAGAGGACAAAGCTTTTTGAGGAAGGAGCCATATTGGTAAAGTGGGCAATAGATGTTATGTTGTGATAAGCTCAGGGACTTGAAATTGATGAGCTGAGAGGAAGGGGATTGGAGTTTATATAGCAAGAAATGTCAGGTAGAATCAGGGTTGTGATGATAAGTTGGTGACTTGCCGTTGGGCACGGTTGGGAAATAATTAGAAGATGATGTCTTGATTGGTTCTTTAGTTAGTTCACCTCCTCATGTCAATCTTCCACCGGCATAAAGAAAGGTCAAACCTGCTTGTTGCTGTTTGACCTGCCAGATGGCATTATGTTCATGAAGTCAAGCTTCATTCGAATCTTTGTCTTAACGGTAGGTGACTAATAATCAACTTAGTTTTCGGGAATAATTAAGTAAATAACTTACTTCCTCGTAAGTTGGTTATTGCGGTATGAACTCGATTCTTGATTTTTATTCTTGATTTTTGAACATATGGAGCTAGCGATCCACGGGTTGTGTTGTGTGGTCCTCCATACTTTGTAGATTTTATTAATCTTAATATTTCAATTATGAGTTTCTATTTGGTGAATTATAGCCTTTCGCAGGGATGAGCTTGGGATGCGAGGATTTCCCTTGACAAAATAGGGTGAGAGGCGGATCGCAGAATAGAGATATCTTTTGTTATGATGTTGGATTTAAGTAATATAATATCTTTTGCATAGTTTAATTTCATGAATGAGATAATATGAAACGAATAGTATCAGAATACCTAAAACGTTATCAAAGTGAAAATTACATGGAATAAAGTGTATCGATTAATGTATAGTTAGTTAATCATGATCATTAATGAATCATTTTTATTACACTGTAGCAAAATTGAGATGAACGTTGGTTACTCTTACTTTGCTTCACGGTGATTTATATCAATGCAGCGCATGTTTCTCAATAGCAAAAAAATAATCTCTTCTGCCTAATTACTTGGGCTATATCATTGACATCGATAAGAGTATGACATCCTTCCATTCATACAGCAATCAATACATACTTATACATAATCAACCATGCCATCATATGTTCTTATGATATATTAAAGAAATATTAATGATGCAACCGATATAATAGCGATGATTTAAATTACAGATTCATCATTCATACAAAACTGCCCAAGAGCGTCAATAAGCTCAGCTACTTTCATATTCTCATCTTCACTTTACTTATATAAATAAAAATAAAAAACAAAACTAAAAATGCGCACTTGTCATGATCTAGTAGTGCAGGCACTAGTAGATGGGGACATCATCTAAGACATCCACATAGCAGGAGTCCACAGCTAGAAATTCAAATGAACAGCTCAAGCTACGAGAAATAAATTCAGGAAAATAGCGATCGGGAACTATTCACTTAGCATCGTTTAATAATATTAATGAATTGTGGTTTTGTCCTAGATGAACCTCGGTGGTTTTATCTTAATTTAAAACGAGTCTTACCTATCAATGCACACGATCCATTGAATCTTGTGAAACTCACGTAAGACTTCCATGATCCAACGAGTCATATGCATATATAATAATCCAACGTTTTCAAAGATTAAATAAATCGGTAATTATTTAGATTGCCCGTGACTAGTATATGTTAACTATATATATATATTGAAAAAGCATATTAGAGGGTTCGAGATAGTAAGTGTAGCTGGGCTGGCGCCCCATTCTAATGGCGTAAATCCGCCCCAATAATGGCCATCTCAGCATTTATCACCGTCCCTACATTTGGTAGAAATAGCAGAACAAAACCTCATTAGCAAAAGTCAGCAAAGCAGAACTTTTGCCTCTATTTGAGGTCGCGATGGCCATCATTATTTTAGCTATTTTTAAGCGATTAATGGTTGTTACCAAACATTTATTTCTTAACATGACCATTCGTAATTTCCACACTCAGGGCCTCTGATGAATTTAATTTTTTCTTTTTATTCTAGGTGCGATGCTAATTCCATAATTAATTTTTGGTGACGTAAAAACAAATTAAATTTCGTAATCTAAATTTAAAGTACAACTTACGTTGATGTACCAGACTTTATTTTGCTACATGTCATGATAAGAAATGCTCATCACATTGTATGTCTAATATGTTGAAAATTTCGGCCCCCTTCCCTTTGTTAGAATTCTGGCTCCGTCACAGGAGTACCGTGTTTGTGTCTAGATTGTAGCTAGAATTACGGTAGTACATGACACCTTTTTAAGGTGCACTTCTATCTGCATCTCTTTCCCTAGCAAATAAGACCTCATGAACTTTTTCGCTTGAATGATATCGATTCAATATACTGGACGCAATAATGAGCTGAGATAGCATGAGAAGAACATAATAAAATGCAAGCAAAGTAACGTATGATCAATACACATCATAGTGATGGGAAGATACATGGTAACAAACATTGAATAACAGATAGAATCCCAACAGACATCCTAATCAACAAACATGCTGATAAATTCTAATAGAAAACACGCCGAGGCACCCGATCGATCAACGGTAAATGAAATCTTCATGGGCTTGTGGCTGGAGGCGGTGTGAGGAAAGGAATAGAGGGGATTTTAGGGAGAGAAGTAGGGATGCTTGGCATCGGTGGCAAGGTGGTCGGCATGGTTGGCAAACTTGGAAGCGGTGGCAAAGTAGTCTTGGGCAAAGTTGGCTGGGTGGAGGGCAGCGTCGGCAGTGTGGGCAGAGGCATGGCAGGCATGGGCGGCAGGACAACCTTAGGCAGTGTAGGCATGGCAGGTAGTGGAGGTAGTGACCCTGATTTCGGTAAACTGGGTATGGTAGGAAGAGTCGGTATGGATGGAATGGTTGCTTGTAGCAAATTACGAGCTCCAAAACTCATCTTCATGCTTGAGAAAATTAGGGCCATGAAGAGGACAAAACTCTTTGAGGAAGAAGCCATATTGGTACGTGGGCACTGGATATTATGTTGTGATAGACTCAAGGACTTCAAATTGATGAGCTGAGAGGAAGGTGATTGGAGTTTATATAGCAAGAAACGCTGGCTAGAATTAGGGTTGTGATGGTTGGTGACTTGCCTTAGGGTACGGCTGGGAAAGAATAGAAAGATCATCACTTCATTGGTTCCTTAGTTAGTTCACCTCCTCATGTCAATCTTCCACCGGCATAAAGAAAGGTCAAACCTGTTTGTTGCTGTTTGAGCGGCCGGATGTGTTCATGACGTCAAGCTTCATTCGAATCTTTGTCTTAATGGAAGGTGACTGATAAACCACTTTGTTTTGAATATAATGAAGTCAACACCTTGCTTCCGCTTTAAGTAAAGTGATATTTAGGGTATCAACTAGCTTCTTGAGTTTTGAACATATGGAGCTAGGGTTTTCATGTGTGGTGTCGTGGGGTCCACCGTACTTTGCGGTTCGGTAATCCTAATTTTTATTAGCAGTTATTTGACTTTTACCGGAACTTATTAAAATTTGCCGGTATGGGGAAAAAATCCGTATATAAGGAATGTAGACTTGTTAGTGTATACTTAGCCAAAAAAGCTTTAAAGGAAATTTCAAAATATTCTTTGTGCTTGTTTTACTTTGCCCCAAAACTTGAAATATAATTCTAATTTAAACGAATTATGAAAAACTATATATTAGCCAAGATTTATGTTTTGTGAAATTCTCAGAGGTTTTACTCTAGAGAAAGGTCAAGGTGCGTCTGATACAAGATTCTGGTTAAGCGAATAAAAATCCATCCAGACATGTCCATTGTCCATATATGAATTTTTCCCATCGAGATTAGAAGATTGTGAAAGTTTTAGAAATTTCAAAGTTCTCCTGTGGTCTGCGGACTCACAAGATTGATGAAAACGCAGACAAAATCATCCGCTAATCTTCATTTATACGAATTGGTTCCAAGGTCATCAATCTGCTCATTGTTGTCAACTAAACATCAAGCTTCTTTGGCACATTTAGATTTTAAAAAAAGCGGATGACGTATGCCAATCCACCTTCAACTCCTCTGTTTCAGACTATCTTCCATGCCTCTGCAATGCTGATTTTTACTGCCACAAGACATAAACAAAAACTTTTCTGTTAGGGAATATTTTTGTTTATATTGAATTGAATCTTGTTGTCTTAATTTCTTTCCGTAATAACCCAACGTTTTCTAAAAACTAAGAAGATTAAAGTAATCGGTAATTATTAAGTACTTACGATTAGTGGATATAACCGAATAAACAACATTTACATTTTGTAAAAGCAGATTAGAAGGGACGGAATTGGCGGATGTAGCTGGGCTAGTACCCCGTGTTAGTGGGGTAAATCCGCCCCAAATGACGCAAGGCCCTGTGGAGCATGGTTTTTTCTCTTTCACATAGAGGGCATGAAGGGGCGACCAGCTCAATTACACCTTAGACATTATCATATTCCTAATTAGTTTAACCATTTGGCAAAGCATGTTTCCCCTTTAATTGAATGAGACTGATTAAATAATTGGCCAAACAAAAATCGATTGATATGCAGCTCGTTAATGAGCAAAGTAATCACTAATCAATCAGCACAAGGGTACACGAGAAAACGTATTCTCATATCATATCAAATCAATTCATTAATAAATAACATGAACAACCAATACAATCCACAGTACATGCAAATATTCCCCAACAACGAAAGGGACACTGCGACAAATTGAAAATACAACGAGATGTAACTACGCAAGTTTCTAATTCTCTTAAGGGCTGGTTGCTGGAGGTGGAGTGAGGAAAGGGATGGAAGGAATTTTAGGAAGAGAAGTAGGAATGCTCGGCAATGGTGGCAAGGTTAGCTTCGGGACAGCAGTTGGCACGGTCGGCATGGTCGGAAGTGGCGGCAGAGCGGTCGTGGGCAGCGTTGGCTGGGTGGTGGGCAGCGTTGGTAGTTGGGCTGAGGCAAGGTGGTTGGGATGGTGGGCACAGGTGGCATGGCAACCTTTGGCAATGTCGGCAAGGTCGGTAGTGGCAAAGATGTCGGATTCGGCAAAGTAGGTATGGTGGGCAAAGATGGTATCGATGGTATAGTTGTTTGTAATAGATGGCGAGCTCCGAAGCTCATTTTCATGGACGAGAAAATTAGGGCAATGACCAGTACGAATCTCATCGAGGAAGTCATATTGATAAATGGAGAACGAATTTTATGTTGCGGTAGGCTCGAGGACTTGAAATTGATGAGCTGAGAGGCAAGAGATTCGAGTTTATAAAGCAAGAGATGTCGTGTAACTTACAAAACAAACCAGATGTCTAGATTCGGATTGTCTTGATGAGTTGTTGACTGGCCTTTGGGTATAGTTAGGAAAAAACAGAAGACGATCTCTCTGTTTGTACTCCGTTGGCTCACCTCGTCTGATCAATCTCCCACCGACGAAAGAATAAGGTTCAAAATTGTTCTTTTATTCTTCGTTTTGATTGGTGAAGGTCAAAATTTGTCCTTTATCCTGCTAGATGATCCAGATGGCAACAGTGCCTTCAGGATCAAGTTTATTGGAGTGTTGTCCTTTTATATATTAGCCTGATGGAAGCATAAATGACAAATATTTAATAGTCACAGGATCACTAGAAAACATTAAATATTTTACGTAGGATGTTTCGATTGTAAAACTAAGGAAAATAGTCCATACGAGATGAAATGCAAGGCATGTTGACTTTAGAAAAGTACATAATGAATCATTTTTAAGTGACATAGAAATCAATAACTAGCTATTTGATTTGAATCTAATAGGGCTAGCCAAAGCCCTTTCAGACCAAAAGGCGAAGGGCAATTTTGGGCAGGCAATTCCCTTCTTCAGCCTGTTTGGCTCATCTTGGCCTGCCCAATTCTTTATAGGCAAGATCATTGGTACAAAATAACTTTAATGTTTTCTAATCACAAGTCTAGATAAGATGGGATTAGAAATCTTGGGAATATTCTTCGGATCGTAGAAAATCCCATCATATGTTTAGTACAATTTAGGAAAAGATTGGAAATCTTTGAAAATTCTATGATACACTAAAGACCACTGGTCCTTTTTCTGTTTTTTCACTTTACATTTGGATGAGGGATAACACTTTGCATAGCATTCATTGATGGTTAAGTTGCCCTCCTCCATGATGATACTGCCTTCATCTTAGGAGTTGCGCTACCCACTCGAGTTGGATGGAGAAAATTCTAAGCCTTGAAGTATTTCCTGATGCTTCATCACATTGCCTTGGAAGAGTCCATAATATTTTAAAGAAAGTGGACAGGACTTCAATCGGTTGCAGTGTGGAATTCCTTTTGAGCTGCACGAATGACATTTCTGAGATGGGCCCTTCTTCACATCGCTGTCATTGCTGAAGAGCGTCACTTTAGCTACGAAAATGAAATTCTCTTGGCTATTCCTCAACCTTGTTTTATGAAAAACAGTTCTTTGAGGGCTTGATCGTGCATAGACATTTTAAAGGTAAAAAAAAAAAAATCATGCATTAATATCTTTTTCAAGGTTGTGCTTGTCAAAAGAAAACGCAGGTGAACGTGGTGGGCCGTAGATGTTTAATGGCCTAAGTTCAGGGATATAGACCAAATGTCTTCGTACATGCCGTGCTAGTAGGTCCAGAGAATCAAAGAATCTTGCACCGATGAAATCTCTTGCTTTACCGATGGAAGAAAATGTTTGCATAAGTATGTCCACACATTATCTATAACCTCTCTATGTAGTTGAGCTTCACAATCTTTATATGGCAGAAGACGAGAGATAAGATACCAGTTGTGCGATAAGTTTTATTATCTACACCTCTTAGATATGGTAATGCAGATCCCCGTAGCAATGCTGCGGGCTAGTGGCTAGAAAGATGGAAGTGGAACTGTTCACTGCCTGTCTATATGGACTTTCATACTTTGAACCTAAGGCTAACACTATGTTTATAACGTACTATTCTTGCTTTTTCCAGTCTGGTGGGGTTAATTATATGCACATTTAGAATTGCAAACTTTATTTTGGGAGGTTTGAGGACATTTCTTTTGCTACCTTGAGTGATAATGAGATAGAATGTATTTTGAGGATAGATTAAAGTGTATAGGGTGGATATTGATGGATAAATGAAAATACAAGATAGAATGCGATCACAACTAAGGCATGTAGGACACGTCAGCAATCAAGGATTAAAATCGGGATTGACGAAGTTCACCACCAACCCTTACAAGACGAACCATTAATCGATGATATAGCAACTCGGGATAGAAGAAGCTCGCCATCAAGGCCTACATGAAAACTAAGAAGCTAGAATACATCGCTTCTTGGTTCATCACTAAGAAAGAATGTACCTTTTAATGATACATAAACTAGGGATACGTGTTTGCTCGCATTGAGGCAAATCTTGTGTATTCCCAATATTCAAAATTGACTAACTTATATTTGAGAATTCACCTCTTTATATAGAGGAACTAATACATAGGAAATAGACTAGACATTAAAGCTATGGGTTCTACCTAACAGTAATGACATAGGAACTAGAAAGCAATTAGAGACCTAGGAACTAGGAAAATGCATTAAAGCACTCAGAGACTTGAACTTTGACTCTTGGAACCTCCAAGACAAGTAGGACTCATAAAACCATGACTAATGACATTTGACCAGATGCAAAGTAATTAAACTTTGACTCCAAATTCGTTCTCTAGCTTGGGCTACCCAATAGACACCTTGAAAGATCACCAAATGACAAAGGAAATTGTCTAGAATAGCTTTCGGTTGCTAGGTAGTTGATTAGTAATTTTAGAATCGACAACAAGTTTGTAAATCAACAACTAGGTAGTCAATTAGTAATCATGATATGGACAACTTGTCCACCTAATTGATAAATTCTTCGCATAATTGGCAACTTCAATCTTGAACCCAACTTATTAAGTTATAGTTGAAATTGGGATTGCTTGTAGGAATAAGAATTAATTGATGAGATCTGAGTTGAGCTTGTGAGTTAATTAATAGTGCCCGATGCTCCCGCATCAATTTCCCTAGGTTGTTGATGATTTATCCTCAAATCTTGTTATGGTTGCGTTGCCAACAAACTAGATAATATACTAGTTTCATACTAAAAAAATATCTTCAAATCATTTTGAAAAGATGAAAATATGTCAAATATATTTTGACAATTAATTAACACTTGGTAAGGATTGTTTCAGGGCATATGAAATGAAAATGGCAAGTAATATATCCAACCACTATAATCATTCCCTCTTCATCTATAACCTCAGCATTTGCCTCAATAGATTTATGTGGGGATTCATCATCCATAATATCATAGTTGCTTGATGACATATGAATGATCATTATCTCTCATTCTTCAATTTGTCTACGATTTGGTATGACTCCTTCTATTTGGACTCTACATGGTATGAATCTTGTTGATCCTCTTGAAGTTCTGAGTCAATCTTCTCAATTTTCTGAATAGTGATAACCTGCTGGTTAGAACAACCACTTGTACATGCCCATATCTGTAACACTTGAAGCACTTGCTATTTTCACCTTTTGATTTTTGTTGGAGCTCTTTAATGAACTAAAGGGGCTTTTCCTTTTCTTTGTACTATTTTGAACAATTCTCAGCTTGATTAGAAGAAGTAACTTCGAAAAGATATGTACCTTTAGGCTTAATCGAAAATCTCTTGCCACCCTTTAGTCGTTTCTCTAGGGAGGTGAGGACTCTATTCGTTTATCCAAATTCAAAGAGTTGCAAACGTGTTTGCAGTCGCTGCACTTGTCTCGTAGGTCTTTTTCTTGAGCTGTAGAAGACTCCGTGTTTGGTCCATGCCATTAACGACCAACCATTTCTCTTTTTTTGTTTTTTTTCAATGTAAGTATAAGATGAGATGCGAGATAGGTAATTGAAGGAATCACTCAAAACAAGTTCAACTTTGAGTTTTGATTCCAATTTAATGCAGGTCTTGGATGGGTAAAAAAAGGGATCACTTAAAACAAGTTCAACCTTGAGTTTTGATATCAATATGACGTGGGTGCAAATAGGGTGATTGATGTCCTGAGTGGTACTGGGATAGAATGTGTTTTGATGATAGATCAGAGTGTATGGGGATGGATATCGATAGGTGAATGCAAATGCAAGATATAATACAATCATAACCAAGGCATATAGGATGCGCTACCAACTAAGGGTCAAGATCAAGATCGATAAAGTTCACCACTAAGACTTAGGACCAATCACCATCCAAGGATACACGACTTCAAGATAGGAAAAACTCACCACCAAAGCCTATAGGAAAATCACTATATGAGGAATAGAATGTGGGGGTTGAGTTGATGAATCCTATGTGTGTTATCAACAAATGGTATAGGCTAAAATTGGCCAAAAGGATTATATTGACAAATCATTAAAAAGCTTATGACTAAATTGACAAATCATCCAAATATTTACCATTAATTGGCACAATTAAAAGATTTAAAACTAAATTAACAAATTGTCAAAAGATTTAAGACTAACTTGGCATAATTGAAAAATTTATGATTGAATTAGCCGCCATACAATAAGTTTAAGAGGAAAACTTGTTTTCTTCTCTTTATACAACTCTGATTGGCATTTCATTCCAATCCTCCAGCAAATAAGGAGCCCATGCAGTCAAAACTGAAGAAAGTAGATCTTTATACATAGATAAAAACATCATTCATGAGTTCCATTTCTCATATTTGATCACAAGCTTGTCAGTTTTCCAAAGACATCCTAAAGAGAACCCGGGATTATTTGGAATAACATCCAAACGGAATCACTATCTTCAAATATGATCCTAAGGCCATAACATTTTTAAGTTCCATATATTTCACAAAAAATGAATGATCTGGAAAATATTTGCCTAAAAACGATCATTTGTATCGTTTGAAAGAATTAGCTAATAAAAAATGTTTTATTATCAACAACGATTTATATCCTAATATTTTCGCAAATGATGACATTTTGTTTATTCATTTTTGTAAGTGATACAAGCATTATTTTTAGGAAACTTTTTTCCAATTCATTCATTTTCCATAAAACAAATGGACCTTTAGCTTCGATTGTGGCCACCTTTAGCTTTGATTGTGGCCAGGAGCATGTGGATCCGTCGCTCCTTGTATCTAATGTGACAAAAGGAAAATTGTGCTTCAATTGCCCTTTTTCTGCATCAAGTATGCAAGAAATTCATATATGAGGTAAAGCCAATTTGATATCATCTTGATGACCGAAACCATGAGATTACCGGCTGAAAGATGGGAGATGCGGCACCGTTCCCCCCGATGTCACAATCTTCCACCAGTTATGCAGGTGGAGTTACTGAGAGCAGTATCTTAAATCTAGCAACCTTTCTCGGAAATGGTGGAAGCAAGAATAACTATGACTCGCTTAATGCCAATCATCTAACCATGAGAAGGCCCTGGTTTCTCACTGATAATTATTTTCCTGCTCAGAGAAGGACAACATCAGTACCGAAGAAAAAAATGCATATTGGAAAGCCAGAGTAATGAAGCGTGTATTCTCGAAAATTTGATATACAAGTGAGAACTCAGGGATCCCGCTATGGTCCCTTAAGGAATCAATGACCATCGCAATTGTTGTAATCCATGTTTATTAAAAAATAAAAATAAAGAACCTTTGGCTGTGATGGTTGCACAGAAGATAGGCTAGAGACATATTCTCTATCAATGTATAAAGATATCGCTAGTCATAGCCAGAAGGAGCTTACCCTGCGAACCTGCTCCCAAAGAAGCCAGTGGAAGAATTGGTGAATAGATCGAGTTATCTAATGACATTAGACCACACTGAGCTGCCTCCATTTCCTCAGAGTTAGCCATATCTCTGATTGAATGGGAAAGCCCATGTCATTCCCCTGTAAGTTTTTAGAGATTCGGTTAAAGGACACTATGGAAGAGGGAAGAAAGGAAAAGGCCCATTTTTCACGGCAGAGCTTCACAATGCTTCAGCAGCAACGGAAAAATACCCAAGCTGGACAAGAAAAGTCCTTGCCTTTTAGTTTCTTTTCAGATGACAGTTTAGCTTCCCTATTTATAAATGAGTCAATGCTCCAGCTCTCACACTGCAGAGTCATAAAATAAGGGTAGTGATGAAAGGGGGTTCATTAAAAGGATGTGAAGGTAAATCTGTTCAAAGCAATAGATGTCCCTCAAAATGAATCAACTTGTACTGTCTTAAAAATACAGCTCAAGTCTAAGGAACCTTCATTGCTTTCTCTAATGTGCCTAAAGTTTCATATATCATCCCCATTTGTGGACGCCCTGGCGACCCCACAAGAAATTCATGCACAATACCATCTATTTGGATCCAGCTATGCCCTGGCTGCTTCTTGACCCCCCTTTCCCTCATGACCCACCTCAGAACCGAGACATCATCCCATTGCCTGTCAGCTGCAAATGCATTTGCCAACATCACATAACCGGCAGAGTTTTCAGGGTCGACCTCCACAAGCCTTTTCGATACATGCTGAGCTAGTTCTCCCCTAGCATGGAGCAGACAACCCCCAAGCAAAGCTCCCCACACAAAGTTATTAGGTTCAAAAGGCATAGAGGCAACAACTTCTAAGGCTTCTTCAATATGACCCACACGTGAAAGGAGATCAATATAACAGGCATAGTGTTCCAAACTGGGAGAGACTGAAATTCTCATCTGCATCTCTGAAAAGATCCTCTGTCCCTCCTCCAACAAACCTGAGTGGCTGCATGCACATAAAGCTGCAAGAAATGTGCTAGAATCAGGATGCAGACCTAAATCTTGGATGCTGGAAAATAGCCGCAATGCCTCTTCTCCTTCACCATTCGTTGCAAGGCCCATGATCATAGCATTGAACGAGACAATATCTTTGCGTATCATCTGATCAAAAACTTCTTTAGCCCCCTCCAGCCTCCCGCACTTACAATACATGTCTATCAATGCAGTTGCCAGAACTTTGTTTGATTGAAGAATGCCTTTGCTGCCTTCTGATCTCAAATAATTGTGAACCCATTTGCCAAGATCCAAATCACCAACCTGAGCACTAGCAGAAAGGACACTAACCATCGTAACTTCATTAGGCTTTCGGTTGCTATCCTCCATCATTTGGTGGAAAATATGCAGGGCCTCCATAGGGCAACCATTTTGCACAAATGCAGTTATCATGAGATTCCAAGGAAGCAATCTTCCAACTCCATGATTAGTTATTTCATTGAATTTTTCCCTACACTTATGTATTCTCGCCAATTTTCCATACAAATGTATAAGAACAATATTGATTGAATCACGTTTAATTTCATCAAGATTCACATCTTCAACAAATTTCGACAGAATATTAACCCATCTTTCTAAATGGGCGACCTGAATAGTAGAACACGCCGATAAGACGCTCACAAGGATTTCATCTTCAAGCCTCAAATTCTCCTGGACAATGTCAACAAAAAGCCGCAACGCGTCTTCAGCCCGACCCGACTGAGCATAACCAGAAATCAAAGAACTCCAAGAGACCGAATTCCTCTGTGGACTTTCATCAAACAGCTTACGGGCGGAAACGACATCCTTAACGGACTTGGCATAAACAGAGAGAAGGCCGTTACACACGACAGGATCCTCACAAAAACCAGATTTCAGCACATGGGTATGAATCTGACCCACTTGACCGACGCTCGCGCATCGAAAGCACGCCTTGAGGAGGAACGAGAAGGTGAAGTCATTAGGCGAGAGCCGGCGCTGCTTCAAGGCTCTGAACAGGGAACAAGCCTCTGGGAACAGGCCCTCCTCGGCGAAGACCCTTATGATGGCGTTGAAGGGGAAGACGTTGGGGCTCTTCAGTTGTTCGAAAACTCTGAACGCGATGTGAGATGGGTATTGGCCGATGAGACGGGTCGCCACCAGATTGTCTTGCTGGGCGTTGAGCCTGAAGACCCGGGCATGGATTTGAAGGAGATGAGGGCGGGGAACGCGGCCTTGCAAGAGAGCGGAAAGATCGGAAGCACGCACGAGTCGAGTTTCTGCTGCTGCTGCTGCTGCAGAGTGAAGTGAGCGGCAGCTTTTAGGTACGAGGTTGGCTGGAGACTTCGGAATCCCAGAAAACATGTCGGAGACTAGTTAAAGTTCGCATCTTTGAGTCGGAACTAGAAATGGGTTACGAGATTTGGTGTCTGACGAGGGCACATCGAAGTAAGGGCGAACATGGTTATAAGATTGATACTCGAACCTAAAATTAAAATCAGACCGGTGAAAATTTGTAGGTTCCAGATTCAAAGTATGTAGGAGAGGTTTCACATTTCCAACAAGGAGGAACCTATTTTGACAGGTAAATTCCTTTTTTGTTGGAAGAAGTTAGAATTTGAAATTTAGACCTAAAACAAGTTTTAATGTTTTCCTTGATTCATATCTTCACGCAATCTTACGATATTCTATACCGTTTGATGTTAAGTGTATGATCTGAAAGCAGTAATTTGAATTTTCGTTTTATGATTGAGACTTTTACTTTATCAATATTTAAACTTTCCATGTGTCTTTATGAGCAGTGGATTAGAATAGTAAGTAGCGATTATTAAATGTTAATATAGATTGAATCTGAATAAATTCTAGAACTTGTGATGGGATAAACTCTAGGCTTTAGAATATGTAAAGTAAGTTCTAAATTCCAAAAAATTATAAATATATTCTAATAAATAGGTTCCAAGTACAAGGAATCCACATCCCATGCCTGTCCCTATAAAAAGCGGTAATTCAACAAATCTAAAGTTACTGCCAGAAGAAAAAAGGACAGATAGAAGGTAACAAGAGTCAAATATTAGGATTCATAATCTTCAAAAGTAAGCCCAAGCACCATATGTTCGAGAATCAATAAGGGAGTTGATACCGTAATAATCACCCTACTTATTAGGAAGCAAGTTATTTACTTATTTATTCACCAAAATTAAATCCGAAATACTTCATTAAGACAGATATTCGAACGAAGCTTTGACTTCATGGACACAGTGTCTTGTGGCAGTTCAAACAGCAATAAGCAGGCTTGACCTTTGGTTATGCCGGTGGAACATTGACGTGAGGAGGCGAACTAACTAAAGAACCAATCAAGACATCATCTTTCTATTCTTTCCCAACGGAAGCAAAAGGGAAGTCACCAACCTATCTTCATAGCCCTAATTCTACCCAACATTTCTTGCTATATAAACTCCAATCCCCCTTCCTCTTAGCTCACCAATTTCAAGTCCTTGAGCCTATCACAACATAGCAACTATTGCCCACTTATCGATATGGCTTCTCCCTCAAAAAGCTTTGTACTCTTCATCTCCCTAATTTTCTCTAGTATGAATATGAGCTTTGGAGCTCGTCATCTGTTGCAAGCAACCATGCCATCCATACCTACTCTTCCCACCATACCAACTTTACCGAAACCGGGGTCGCTACCTCCATTGCCTACCATGCCAACATTGCCTAAGGTCACCATGCCACCCATGCCCGCCATGCCAATGCTGCCTAAGGTCGCCATGCCACCCATGCCCGCCATCCCGACGACCCTACCCCAGCCCACACTACCGACGCTTCCTGCCACCCAGCCAACGTTGCCCAAGACTACTTTGCCACCGCTTCCGAGCTTGCCAACTGTGCCGACCAGCTTGCCACCAATGCCAAGCATCCCTACTTCCCTCCCTAAGATCCCCTCTATTCCTTTCCTCACCCCACCTCCTGCCACAAGCCCCTGAAGATTTTAGTACCATTGATCCATGGGGTGCCTCAAGGATGTTTTTTATTAGAATTTATTACCATGTTTGTTGATTACGAGATGTCAACTGGGATTCTTATTGTTTATGTTGTGTTGCCATGTATTTTCCTACCTCTATTATATGGGGATAAGTACACTATTAATGCTATAAGTTGTGTACGACGCTTACTTTGGTGCCAAAAGTTTCTGTCAGATCACTTAAGTGCCAAAAAGTTTGAAAAACGCTCACTTTTGTGCCAACTCCAATCTGGTTGGCCGGAAATCCAATGTGACACTTTTTTTTATTAATTTTTAAAGTTAATGTGGCTCGTCGGAGAGTATAAGTAGCATCCTAACACCAAAACAATGTCGTTTGGTGTCTCCCCCAATTCAAAACCCTAAATCTCCGGCCAGTCTTCCTTGACGGCCCTCGCGCTCGGCGGTCGCGGCTTCAACCCCAACCCCGATCCAGACCCCGACGATGGCCACTTGGCGGCCGCAACTCCAACCCCAACCCTGACCCCAACCCTAACCGTGACGATAGCCACTCGACAACCGCGGCTTCGACCCCGACCCCGACCCTAACCCCAACCCCGACGATGGCCACTCAGCGGTTGTGGCTCCGACCTCAACCCCAACCCCAACCCCGACGACGGCCACTTGGTGGCCAAGTCGAAGGCTGTGATCTAGTTGGTGCTTGGGGAGGCCACCGACGAATGCGCCGCCATTGATGTCTCCCTCTCCATCTCCGATCTCCCCAACGAGTGCCTGGCCCGCATCTTACAATACTTAGGCATCGGTGATTGGGGTTGGTGCTCCCTCGTGTGCCGTCAAGGGCGTTTGAACAGCACCGAGCAATGGCGGTTGAGTGAGCGATGGCGGAGGCCGAGCGACAACGATTGGAAAAACCCTAATTTCAATCCCCAAATAAAAATAAAAAAATCCTCAAATGAGTTAAACGGCATCGTTTTTGTGAGGCCATCCATGTAGGACAGCAAAATGACGTCGTTTTCTTAAGGAGGACCGAAAATGACGTCGTTTAAAGACCTTGTCGATTTTATTTTATTTTTTGTCTTTTAAAAGCCACGTAATCATTTTGGACGAAATCTTTCGCCGGTGGCACTAAAGTGATCATTTTTCCTCCAATTTAGAACTTAAGTGATTCAACGGAAACTTTTGGCACCAAAAGAAATATGACCCCATCTTGACCGCATATGATATGATTCCAACGTCATGGATGGTCCATTAGAAATGGCAAGGTCTCTTGCCCGTAAGTCATCTTGCCATCTGCATCCCTCCAAGGCAACGGCCATCAGTGCCTAGATCTGATTACCCACGCTTTGGAATATCTGGAGTGAGCCCGAACAATCGAATATATGCTCCTGGTGCGGGTATCACGCACATAACCTGAAGAAAGACAATAATAGAGATACCCAAAACCGAGTTGCTACTTCAAAACATATGGCGAGCTCCCGCTTAGGATTTGGTCATAGCTTAAACGATGATCAACAGACTGTTGAGTTGAATTAGAAAGAATTCAAGTTGGGCTTCTCCTCCCTCGACTTTTCCTGGAAAAAGAAGACTCTTGTAGGACTTTGCTTGTTGAAATTTACTCAAATAAATTCAGAGAAGAACACACAAGAGAGTTGCACACACAAGAGAGTTGCTGTAGTAACTCTCGTCACAATATTCAACAGAACAAAGCCTATAAAATAGGCAGAACATACAAACCACTTTGCAGGAAAATAGCTACAAAACAACAACAACAAAGACCCACTAACATACCCCACTAACCAGAACATGTGCAGAAACTAACTCCTAAAAACAAGCCACTTCCTATTGACTAGGACTCCACTATTGACACATAAAAAACTGAAAGTTAACTACTTCAACACCCTCCCTTAAACCGATGTTGCGGATAACGGTTTAAAGGAATAAAACAAACCCTCCCTTAATCTGGAACATCCAACGAACAAACACCAAGTAGCTTTCTCAGCTTCTGAAATGTAGACACTTTGAGAGGCTTGGTGAATAAATCAGCAAGTTGATCTTCACTTTTGCAGAAAACAAGATCTATCACTTTATCTTTTGTGAGATCCCTCAAGAAATGATATTTCACATCTATATGTTTGCTCCTTCCATGTAGAACTGGATTCTTTGAAAGTTTAATGGCTGAGTTGTTGTCACAATATATTGTTGTCGCTTCTTGTTGTTTAAACTGAAGTTCTCCAAGAATATTTCTTAACCAGATAGCATGACAAGCACTTGAAGTGGCAGCTACAAACTCAGCTTTAGTTGTTGATAAAGTAACAATTGGTTGCTTCTTTGAAGACTATGAGACAACCCCTGAACCAAACATAAACACATAGCCAGAAGTGCTTTTTCGATCATCCATATCTCCAGCAAAATCACTGTCAGTGAAGCCAAACAAATCTGATTTTTCTCCTTTTTTGTAGAACAACCCAAAAGTTGCAGTCCCTTGCAAGTAGCGAAAAATTCTCTTTGCAGCTTGCAAGCGTATTTCTGCTGGGCGTTCCATATACCTGCTTATGAGGCTGACACCATGCATGATATCTGGCCTTGTTGCTGTCACATATATTAAACTTCCAACAATTTGCTTGTAAAGTGTGCTATTCACCTTTTTCCCATCAGAATCTTTCAATAGCTTCAATCCAACCTCAGTTGGTGTGGTCACAGAATTGCAATTTTTCATTTGAAATTTGTCTAAAATTTCTTGAACATATTTCTTTTGGGAAAGAAAGATTCTAGCTGCAGATTGGATTACTTCTATGCCCAAAAAATAATGCATCAATCCAAGATCAATCATCTCAAATTCATCCATCATAGACTTCTTAAATATGTTGATCAAGACACTACTATTCCCTGTGAAGATGAGATCATCCACATACAAACATACTAGAAGTAGTTTTCCACCATCATCAACTTTAATAAATAACGTATGCTCATATGGACATTTTCTAAATCCTTCCTTCAAAAAATAAGCATCAATACGACTATACCAAGCTCGGGGAGCTTGTTTCAACCCATATAGTGCCTTTTTCAGTCTATAAACTTTATGCTCACTACCATGCTTCACATAACCAGAAGGTTGATCAACAAATACCTTTTCTTGGATGTCACCATGCAAGAATGCTGACTTCACATCCAATTGGAAGATAGGCCATGAATTATGTGCTGCTAATGCAATCACCAATCTGATTGTGTCAAGTTTTGCCACGAGAGCAAACACCTCCTTATAATCCACTCCAAATTCTTGCTTGTAACCTTTTGCGACCAAGTGTGCCTTGTACTTGTCAACTTCGCCATCTTTATTGAACTTCGTCTTGTACACCCACTTGACCCCGATTGATTTGTGTCCTCTTGGAAGTTCTGTCAATTCCCAAGTATTATTCTTCTCAATGGCTGCAATTTCTGCATCCATAGCAATTCTCCAATTTTCTTTTTGCACAGCTTCATCATAGGTTGTAGGATCACAATCTGAAAACAAAGCAAAATAGGTAAGTGGATCTTCAGATTGGTCAGCCCCTGTTACTTCATAATCACTCATCCAAGCGGGTCTTTTTCGAACACGATGTGGCCGTTCTTCAATTTCTGCAGTAGTGTTTTGACTTTGTGAACTTTCTGTGATGGTTCGACTGGTTGTGGGCTCTTCATCATCTTCAAAATTCATTGGAATTTGCCCTTCAACACCTTTCTCACTCCATGGCCAGAATTGCTCTTCATCAAATATCACATCACGACTGATGATGATTTTCTTGGTTATAGGATCATAAAGCTTGTAGGCTTTTGATTGATCACTAATGCCAAGAAAAACACATTTAACTCCCTTGTCATCTAGCTTTTTTCTCTTCTGATCTGGAACATGAGCATAGGCTATACACCCAAAAATTCTGAAGTGATCTACTGCTGGTTTTTGTTTGCTCCAAGCTTCTTCAGGTGTCATATTCAGAACAACAAGAGTCGGGCTTCTGTTCAAAAGATGAATACTCCAATTAACAGCTTCGGGCCAGAAGCTTTTTGGAATTTCACTTGCTGTCAATAAACTTCGCACCATATTCAAAATAGTGCGGTTCTTCCGTTCACAAACTCCATTTTGCTGTGGTGAATAAGCTGTGGTGAGTTGTCTTTTAATGCCATGCTTCCCACAGAAATCTGCAAATGCACCCGAGTTGTATTCGCCACCGCGATCTGTGCGGAGGACTTTTATTGGATTCCCACTATCTTTTTAAGCAAGTGTTTTGAAGCTCTTGAATGCTTCAAAAGCTTCAGATTTTTCATGCAAAAAATAAACCCAAATCTTCCGGCTATAATCATCAATGAAAGTGATAATATACCGTTTACCTCCATTGGAAACTGGAGATATTGGCCCGCAAATATCTGAATGGACTAGCGCCAACGGTTTCTTTGCTCTCCATGCTTTTCCTTGTGGAAATTGAGCACGGTGTTGTTTGCTAACGACACAGTCTTCACATATATCGGATGGAGCAGTGATTGGGGGCAGTCCCTCCACCATCTTCTTTTGATGTAATGTCCGTAGTCCACCAAAGCTGAGATGACCGTATCTGAAATACCATACCCAAGCTTCCTCTTTTAATCTTGCAGCGAAGCATGAGTGGGTAGTGCTATGAAGATGTAGTGGGAACATCCGATTGGCAGTCATTGTAACTTGAGCAATTAGACCCAATTTCTCATCATGGATTCTACAAACACCTCCTTTGAGTGTAATTTCATAGCCCTTCTCTTGTAATTGGCCAACACTTAGGAGGTTGGTTTTTAATTCTGGAACATAAAACACTTCTTTGATGGTATGTACTGAAGTCCCTTTAAGAACAATTGCAATTGTCCCTTTTCCCATGACTGACGCGGTAGAGTCGTCTCCGAATTTTACTGTGGTGCGGAACGACTCGTCTAATGCAAAGAATGCTTTCTTGTCTCCACACATGTGATTGCTGCAACCAGTATCAAGATACCACAAGTTTGAAGAAGTTTTCTCCTTTTCCTGACACACCAATAGGAGAATTTCTGCTTCTTCCTTTTTTGCTACAAAGTTAGTCCTTTCCATACTTTGTGTATTTAAATTAGTTCGACATTCAGATTTGTAATGCCCATACCTGTGGCATCGAAAGCACTCCACTTTGGATTTGTCTACTGACTTTGGTCTGAAATCTATTGAGTGTCGACCTCCACGTCCTTCCTCCCTTGAGAATCACGAAAAAAAACATCGAATTTTTGATTGAAATTGCTGATCATTGGTTCCCCTTCCTCTGCTACCACTATTCATTCTTGCTATTGATGAAAAATAATTTGCAGTTGTCAATGCCTTCTCTTCTAGTTCTTGCTGTAAGAAATTTTATTCATGGACCAACAACGATCCTTGCAACTCATCAATTGAGAGTTCTTCAACATCTTTGGCTTCTTGAATAGAAAACAAAGTTAAAGTTTGGTGTCAAAGATCTCTGACTATTGTGACATCTTCCGTCTTATCTCCATGGATTCGCATCTTATTGACAATCACCATTGTCCGGGAAAAGAAATCCGTAATTGTTTCTCCCGATTTCATTCTTAGCAATTCAAACTCCCCACGAAGCATTTGGAGTTGCTGCCTTTTTGCCCTTGCCGAGCCTTGATATTTCTTTTTCATGGAATCCCATATATGTTTGGAGGTGTCCTTGCAGAGAATTGTCTCCAAGATGGATCTGTCAATGGCCTGAAACAGATAGTTTTTGGCTTTAAGATCCTTCAATTTTGCTGCTTCCAGAGCTGTCCGTTGTGTTGCTGTCAACTGAGCTCCTTTGTCTAGTTCAACAATACAAGATGTAACAACGTCCCAATACTCCTTAGACTTGAGGAAATTCTCCATCAACATACTCCAATGGTCATAATGACCATCAAAGCGAGGTATAGCAGGCTGTATGAAGTTCTCTGTGGCCATCACTACTGCTGCAAAGAAGAACCACTACTGCTCTTGTGTTTGATCACTCAAGACTCCTTTCGAACACTTTTTTTTTCTGTTGTGGCTCTGATACCACATTTGAAATTTACTCAAATAAATTCAGAGAAGAACACACAAGAGAGTTGCACACACAAGAGAGTTGCTGCAGTAACTCTCGTCACAATATTCAACAAAACAAAGCCTATAAAATAGGCAGAACATACAAACCACTTTGCAGGAAAATAGCTACAAAACAACAACAACAAAGACCCACTAACATACCCCACTAACCAGAACATGTGCAGAAACTAACTCCTAAAAACAAGCCACTTCCTAATGACTAGGACTCCACTATTGACACATAAAAAACTGAAAGTTAACTACTTCAACATTGCTTCCTCTATTTCCACCAAGCTAAAAGCAAAACAGAGTCTGTATTATAAGGGTCATTAACCTTCCCCGACCATTCCTGGAAAATGGGGAAACTCTGGCTGCTTTTGTTGTGAAGCAATGAGTCAATAGACACAATTGCAGGATCATTACCGAGAAATGTCCTGTACCCTTGGCGCTTAAAAAAACTCCCCTCTCTTATGTTCGAAGGAGCTGGTGAAAAAACAATTTCGGGCGTCACTTTCGTCTCCCGTGGAAAGTTCTCGCGAATAATTAATATGAGTCATTGCTGATGTTTGATTTTTTGGCGGGGGGAGGGTTTGCGGCTGGGGGCCGAGCTGCCAATGAATCGAAAGGACGAGTAGTTCCGCTGCACTAAATCAGAGCATACGTCTTTCATATCAGCACTAAACCAGTAGCATTTTTTCTCCTCTCAACCAATAACGTTCTTAACCAGAAAATAGATGGGAACCAATTCCAGCACAAGAGATATCTCTGACTCTGAGATCCTGCTTAGCCGTTCGAGGTTCTCATCGGACCCGCCGGTTTTTTTGGATACGTGTGCACATACAACTCCCGGACCAATAACGTTCTTAACCTGCAAGTAGATGGGAACCAATTCCAGCACGAGAGACATCTCTGACTCTGAGATCCTGCTTAGCTGTTTGAGGTTCTCATCGGACTCGTCGTTTTTTCGTATTCGCGTACACATATGACTCTCGGATTTAGTATCTATTTCTCACTGGTTTGGAAAATGTATAGATACGACCTACTATAACCAGCGGGGTTCCCTAGTGGCTAGATTTGAGGGAAACAAATGCCCCGACAACCAGCAGTGAAATTTTTTTGAGAGAATAGTAGGATATAGAAATCCCCCCAGGTGATAGGAAGAAGATTGTTTCACACTAAAATCATGTCATGCCCTCGTGATGGCGCTGCTATCTCTATTTGGGCTTAAATTCCATTAATTTACGCAGGGGTCGTCCCGTGCTCTGCCCTATAAATACCAGCCCCAACCAACACATTCAATTACCTCAAAACCTCATTCCAAACCAAGCATGACCATGAGTTCAGAGTTCAAAAGCCTCTGGCTCTTCGCCATCGCCTCCCATGATAACATTGCCTGGTCCCTCCTCTTGCTGGGTTTAACTTGGCTTGCCATCACCCTCCTCCACTGGTCTTACCCTGGTGGCCCTGCCTGGGGAAAATATTTCTGGCGCAAGGCACTCTTCCTCTCTCCATCCTCCTCTTCTCTTTCTCCATCCCACCCGATCCCCGGTCCCAGGGGATTGCCTCTTTTCGGAAGCATGAGCCTCATGCTCCACTTGGCTCATCACCGGGTTGCCGCTGCTGCTGAAGCCTTCGGGGCTAAGCGCCTGATGGCCTTCAGCCTGGGCGATAGTCGGGTCATCGTGACATGTAACCCTGAAGTCGCCAGAGAAATCCTCAACAGCTCCGTGTTTGCTGATCGCCCTGTGAAAGAGTCTGCTTACAGGCTCATGTTCAACAGGGCAATTGGCTTCTCTCCCCACGACGTCTACTGGCGAACCCTCCGGAGAATTGCCAGTACTCACCTTTTTTGCCCGAACAAAATCAAGGCTTTCAAGTCTCAGCGGCGCACTGTCGCTTCTCAGATGTCCGCGGCTCTGTTCGCTTCCCGTGAGCAACCCTTCACGGTTCGCCAAGTGCTGAAGCGAGCCTCACTGAACCACATGATGAGCTGTGTGTTCGGACAATCCTACGACTTGAGCTGCACGAGCCCTGAAGTGGAAGAGCTGACGGGGCTGGTGGACGAAGGGTACGAGTTATTAGGCACGCTGAATTGGTCCGATCATCTCCCCTGGATGGCAGAGCTGGACCCTCAGAAGATCAAATTCAGGTGCTCTAGGCTGGTGCCCAAAGTCAACCGCTTTGTTAGTCGAATCATCGCAGAGCATCGAGCTCAACCAGCCGCCGACCATCAGGACTTTGTGGACGTTCTTCTCTCGCTTCAGGGTTCTGATAAACTGCCCGACTCCGATATCATCGCCATTCTGTGGGTAAGCACCGAGTTTTTAACAACTTTCTTTGCAGAGTATACTTAGAACTTTCAGAGTTTTCAATCATGGGCACTTGTCTACAATTGACGTTTTTCATGAGGAGGTTGGTACGAATATTTGGGAGTAACATATGAATGGAAAAAAATCGCAGGAGATGATATTTCGAGGGACGGACACGGTGGCGGTGCTGATGGAGTGGATCCTAGCGAGGATGGTGGTCCATCCGGAAGTTCAAGGGAGGGTCCAGGAGGAGCTGGACCGGGTGGTGGGAAGGTCAAGGGAGGTCAACGAATCGGACATAGGGGACCCGCCTTATCTCCAGGCCGTAGTGAAGGAAGTGCTGAGGCTCCACCCGCCGGGCCCACTGCTGTCCTGGGCAAGATTGGCCATCACAGACACGACCGTGGACGGTCATCACGTGCCAGCAGGAACCACGGCTATGGTCAACATGTGGGCCATCTGCAGGGACCCCAGTGTCTGGCCCGACCCACTCCGGTTCATGCCCGACAGGTTCCTGGGCCAAGAAGGGGCGGAGTTCTCGGTGCTCGGCTCGGACCTCCGGCTGGCGCTGTTCGGGTCGGGGAGGAGGGCCTGCCCCGGGAAGATGCTGGGGCTGAGGACTGTCACGTATTGGGTGGCAGCGATGCTGGAGGAGTATGATTGGAGGGCGGCGGTGAGCGAGGACAAGGTTGACTTGTCGGAGTATCTCAAGCTTTCTTGCGAGATGGCCAACCCTCTCGCCGTCAGACTCCGGCCCAGGCGCGTGCCTTCGCAGACGTCAGCTGAGATGGAAACCTAATCATCTTAAAAAGCATTATAAACTAAAAGAAAAGGCAATTATCTGTCAAATAAAGCTTTTCTTTTCAAAGGGGAAAGATAAAGTCAACGGCCAGGACAAGAGTAGGGCTTAGATTATGGACCGTGGGTCTGGCTTTAAAGCCCCTCTCGTTTTCAGCTTTTCTTGGGGGTCTTTGTCTTGGAGTTGCAAGGGGTTTTCTTCTTTTCTATTTGATAGCTCGACCTTGTCGGAGATGTATATTATCGTGTTGGTTTCCAACGTTTTAGCCGATTTACATACTGCTCAAACTAATACAAGCTTCTTTGCGTGTGATCACTTACGTAGTTCGAAGGACTCAATTCGATTCACTAAGCCATATATACTTTAATAAGATAGATTGACACCCCGTATCATTGATTCAAGACATAATAAATGTGTGATTGAATTTGAGTTCTTGAGCGAGTGCAAACCACCAATACACAACTTATGACATTGATAGTATACTTCTCTCCTATTAAATGTATTATGTATTGATCACTCATTATTGTGATAGCGCTTTATTTATGTCCTTGCCGTTGCCGCCCCGGCTTATTAAGGCGTCCAATGTATTCAATCATTCTCATTCAATTGAAAACACACACTACTTATTACTATAAATTACACATATATCTCTTCAAGCGACAAGTTCACTTGAGGGTATTTATCAGGAGAAAACATTGATATAGAAAAAATATGATTAGCTTTTATTATTACATGTTAATAATCACCGTCTCACAATGAGAGCAATGTGGTTTTGAGAGAGAGAGAGAGAGAGATTTGGCTTGAATCATGAAAGATATACAAAGGAGCATCTCTACAGTAAAAAAAACCAGTTAGCTGTAGCTCTGTTCCTATATTGGCTTGTTTGTTACCGAATCTTATTTTCCGATGTGGCAAAGGAACGACAGTTCTTTTTTTTTTTTTTTTGTATATCAAATAAGTATGGCCAATCTTAAAAGATCGAGTTATGTTAAGGTTTGATACTAAACTGAATTTCATCAGGTTGGTGATTTCGTAGTTCCGACCAAGGCACCTCTTTCAGGATTTCATAGTTTTTAATGCACTTATATTTATTTTAATTCACATAAAGATAAAGTAGATTAATAAACTAACTATGTTTGCTATACCTAGAGATATGATAGTAAATAAATTAGAAAATTCTGTTGTCACATGTTTGATATCATTCTTTTACCCACAATGATTTGAAATTCATATCCAACGGTTATGGTAAAATCGGATGCTCTAACATATTTATTTGATTGATTTATTGCATTTAGTCTCCAAATTTTGTTTTTAATTTATTCTAAATTATATTTTGATCTATTAGATAAATTTAAGAATTAATATATTTTAGTATTTAATTGGGAGAATTACCAAAAAAGTTCTAAACCTATTGCAATTATGCTAATTTAGTCATAAACTTTTTTTTTTGCCAATTTAATCATAAACCTTTTATAATTATGCCAATTCAATCCATCCAGCCAAAATTGGCTAACTGGCACTGATGTGGACGCTGGCCGTCTGGCGAACGCTGATGTGTCATTTTTAAAATACTTTTTTTTTTTTTCAAATTTTGTAATATTTTTTTGAATTTTTTTTCTTTTTTCTTTTTTCCATCTTCTTCTTTCCCTGGTCGGGCGGTGCTGATCGGAGGTTAGGGCCAACGAGGATTGGCGAGGCTCGCCTTTCCGGCCGGGGGCGAGGCCTTGCCGAATTTGGCGAGGCCTTGCCGAATCTGGTGAGGCCTTGCCGAATCTGGCCTAGCCTCACTAGATTCGATAGGGCCTCGCCCAACCAAGGACTCAATGGTCCAGGTCATGCGTGGAGCATTTGATGCCTGCAACGTCACGGATCCAATCCTATTCATGGACGACGGCAACTCCCTCTTCAACGTCACCTCCCCCAACGTGTTCTACTTCACTAACGGGTCCCTGGGCCACTGTGAGAAGAAGCAGAAGCTCTAGATCTCTGTGCTCAATGCGAACGGCTCCATCGACACCCCATCATTCACTGACAGCCCTAGTGTGCTGGCTGACATCTCACAAATGGCTAGCGAGGTCGACCCTCGCCTTGGCTGGGTGAGGCCCTGTCGAATCTGGTGAGGCTCGACCTCACCCAGCCTTGGCGAGGGCCGAGCTCGCCGGATTTGGCTCCTTGCCCTCGCCAGCCCTCGCCTCTAGCCAAGGGAAGAAAAAGATGGGAAAAGAAACGAAAAGAAAATTTAAAAATTCGAAAAAATAAATAAATAAATTTAAAAAATGCCACGTTAGCGTTTGTCAAACGCCCAACGTTCACGTCAGGGCCGATCAACCAATTTTGGCCGGATGGACTGAATTGACATAATTATAAAATGTTTATAACTAAATTGGCCAAAAAAAAAGTTTAGGACTGTATTGGCACAATTGCAATAAGTTTATGACTTTTTTTGTAGTTCTACCGTATTTAATTAGTTTATTAATCATCGATCTCCTTAGGATAATACTCTTTCTTATCATTATATTACTTGTTCGACATGTTCACTTACATTTAAAATTTTACAAACAATCATTTATTGTGTTTAGCGTTTGGCCAACACCTTGAAAGGAAAAAGTAAATGAAAGAAGATATTCGACTTACGAATTTACTCTTGGACGTGTGCTTGTTCCATTTCAGGGAGTGCAAGGCCAGGACGTCCTAGCCAAGTCCGCGGGATGTCATCATGTCCGAGAAAGATTTCACCAAGATGACACTGCAAGTGCCGTTGGTGCAGGTGGTCCGCCGGGGACGTAGGAGCAGTCGACACAGCCACCGCCGCTGGTGATGTCACACCTAGAGGAGTTGCAAGGGATGTGGCGGGAGGAGGAGGACTTGTAGCTGCTGCAGTCGAGCCACATGAACTGGCCTGCGAGGTCGAGGACGAGGACGGCATTCATGGAGGGTGGCGTAGTAACAGTTGGTGGAGTTATCTTTCTTGATGGGGAATACAAGTGCGGTGGGTTTGGCCGTGGCCGTGGCCATGGCTGGCTGAGGAGATGACAGAGGCCAAGATGAAGCCGAAGAGGAAGGAGGGAATGAAAGGAGAGGATGCCATTGTCGGAGAGGTGGCTGGGAAGAGGAGTGAGAGGGATGCGAGTTTACATAAACTCCGCTTGGATGCCTTATGGACTTGAGTGGATTTAATTAAGACATGTTAAGGTCTCTCCTTGCTAATGCAACGAGGGCCGTTTGCGCAGAACACTAGGGGGCCATTCGCATTACAAAAAGCTGCGTAAAAGAGGCGCAAATTCTCTCACTCCAATTCAAAAATAGTATAGAACACGTGGTCCGCCAATCAAATTAATGCAACTTGTTATTAGACAAAGCATTTTTCAGGCATAAGTAGTCTACATGAGGTTTTGAATCCACGTCAATTCACTATTTTCCAAAGTATTGGCAGTTCGATCGGGTCATGAAGAAACTATTCCCGCGTAGAATTTGATTGGTCAAAAAGTGAAAAAGGGTTGACAACCAATAAAAGGGAAACAAAAGGTGAAAACTGGACGTCCCGGCTCATAGGAGGTGTTTGGTTGGGCATTCCCAAGGGCTTTGGGCCCGTCAAAGCCCCTTGGAAGAAATTTTGGGTGTTTGGCAAAGGCTTTTGAATGCCCATTTGCAAAATGCGGGCATTCCACATGCTCAAAGCCCAATGTTGGGGTAGGGTAGCTTTGAGCATTCGGCATTCTCCCAATGCAAGCTCACTGTTCATGCGTCGTTCACCTTCTTCCCCATGACTTCTTCGAGTTCTCTGCTGCCGCCTTCATTGTCAACGCCGCCTCTGCCTCCGCCTCCGCCTCCGTCATCGATGCCACCTCCGCCTTCATCGTTGACGCCTTCCTCTTCTGCGAGATCGACTCCTTTGGCTTGCGAGAACCAAGCCTTAAGCCGCTGGATCTAGCCGTCCGGAGGCCAAATCTAGCAATCCGGAGGCTAGATCTGGTGGTTCGACGGCGAGATCTGGCCTTCCGACGGCCAAATCTAAGCCTTCACCCCCCCTCGACCAACCTGATGGCCTTGCCGCCCCACCATTCTAGGATGCCCCCGACTTCGAGTTCTCCATCGGCCCCGCGGCCACCTCCGCCTCCACCGTCGATGCCTTCCTCTTTAGCGGTAGATCCATCCCCCTCCGACTCCTTCGGCTCGCACGAATCAAGTCATCTAGAGGCCATATCTGGTCGTCTGGCGGCCAAATCTGGCCATCCGGCACCACCGGTCGTTGGATTTGATTTTCAGATTTAAAAAAAAATTAAAAACAAAAGCCCATTTGTAATAAGTTTTGCCGAACGGTATTTTTACATAAGTCACTATACAATGTGTAATTTGCCAAACATTCGAGCATTCTCGGAAACCCCTTTATCCTAAAGATATTTGCATTTGGCCAAGGGCATTTCCCCAAAGCTGAACCAAATGGGCCCATATTATAACATTGAGAGCGCACCGAAATAGAAAGAGGAAGAAAGAAAAAAGAAAAAGACAAGAGGGTTTTGCGCATAAATGGCGCGGAGACCTTACCAAGCTAGATTAGCATTGTCTCACAATGCCCAATAAAAATTCAAGCCATCCATTCATCTAGTCAGAGTAATTTTCTAAGTTATAGTACAAATTCAAATTATGTGAAATTTGAAGGGAAAATTGTCCAAAAAGTCCTAAACCTATTGCACTTTTGCCAATTTAGTCATAAACATTTTAACTTTGCCAATTAAGTCCTAAACCTTTTCACTTTTTGCCAATTCAGTCAATCCGGCTAATTTTGGTCGGAAAATGCTGACGTGGACACCGGCAATGCCACGTAAGACTGCCAACGCTGATGTGGATAATTTTTAATAATATTTAATTTTTTTGAATTTTTTTGAATTTTTTTGAATTTTTTTGAATTTTCTGTTCCCCCCCCCCTTTTTTTATTGGCCTTTTCTGGCGGCCGACCACTGGCCACAACCGAGCGAGGAGGAACACTAGTGAGGGAAGAGTGGGCAAGGCCGACCCTCCCCCAAGCCAGGGTGGCCTCACCGGGCGTCGGCCGCATGACGGCGACGCCAAGCGAGGCCTCCTTGGCCCCGGCAAGGGCTAGCCTTGCCAATTTGGTGAGGGGAGCCCTCGCCCTTGGCCGGCCTCACCGAGGCCAAGGTGACCTTGCCTGGTGTCGCTGTCGCTCGGCCGACGCTCGGTGAGGCCACCCTAGCCTGGGGGAGGATCGGCCTCACTTAGGCTTCCCTCGCTGTTGCTCTTCCTCGCTGTGACAAGCGACAAGTGCGGGCGGGGCCGGCCCGCCGCGGTGCGGTCGGTGGCGGCCGTCGCCTATGTGCCGGTGGCCAGCCACCGGAAAAGGCCAAGGAAAAAGCCAAAAAGAAAAGAAAAAAAGGGGAAAAATAAAAATAAAAATAAAAATAAAAATAAAAATTCAAAAAAATTCAAAAAAAATTAAATATTATTAAAAATTGTTCATGTTAGCGCCACAATCCTACATGGCACCACCGGCGTCCACGTCAGCATTTTTCGGCCAAAATTGGCCGGATGGATTGAATCGGCAAAAAGTGAAAAGGTTTAGGACTTAATTGGCAAAGTTAAAAGGTTTAGGACTGAATTGGCAAAAGTACAATAGGTTTAGGACTTTTTGAACAATTTTCCCGAAATTTGAATCGTAAAATTTGATTTTGGAGTTGATAAGTTGTGGAATCTCATGGAAACCATAGATTAAAGCATTGTAGAGTCATGAGATTTGATAGGAGTCGATTTGAAATAACATTTTTGTATTTTGACCAAAGAAATAAACGTTTGATTGAAGCAAAATTCTAAAATTTCGCCCACAAGCTTTGTCTTGCAGAGAGCTTTGATTATTTGCTTTGGGCGAGTGATTTTTTGACACATGGGAGCCATTTTTTTAGTGATTGAATTTAGTTTACCTGATTCATAATTAGGTAATGTTTTACTTGATTTTGATGTTAATCCTAATTTAATTAATCGGATTATGAGATCGTCGGCTTGTATGGCCACCTTGTTTGAGTGGAATCTGCATCTTGTATTTCCGATGGCTTCCTAACATCGCCAAAACAATCTCGCAGACAAGGCCAACAGCGACCAAGAACTGAATCCCCCACACGGCCCACAGACATTTGATCAGCGACCAGGAAATCCAAGCGATCGAACTCATGGTGGCTTCGTTCAGGTGTGCTCACTAGACATCAATGCAAACGCGGAGTGAGGAAAATTCTCACATTGCTTCTGAAGAATATTTACTGAGAGCTTGCACGAAAGGTCACTACTTCAATCTAGAGAGATCTCTTAAGTAATCCTTGAAAATCGGCTAAATTTAACCCTCACACCTTCATAATTACTGTCAACATTAATATGAGTCTCCTCTGGAGCTTATGGGGCTGTTTCTCTAGCAACAATTCAAAGAGGGTCAGTTGTGCAGGGGAAGATTACATGCGGAGCACAGCACAAGAAAAGATGGTCATCAGGTCACGGTTGGCGATCAAGAATTGAACAAGAATGTGAAGAGCAAGCCCAGCGGATCTTCACTTTCTTCTTCGAGACAGTGATTGTACGATTGATTTTGCGAGAACTCATGGCTCAAATTCTTACTTATTTGGTCCGTGTAAAGCCCTATTTACACAGGTTGTCATGGATATGAGTGAAGTGAGCGGCAGCTTTTAGGTACGAGGTTGGCTGGAGACTTCGGAATCCCAGAAAACATGTCGGAGACTAGTTAAAGTTCGCATCTTTGAGTCGGAACTAGAAACGGGTTACGAGATTGGGTGTCTGCACGAGGGGACATCGAATTAAGGGTCAGCGCAAGATAAAATCTGGAACCTAAAATTAGACCGGTGAAAATCTGTAAGCTTTAGGTTTAAGGTAAGTTATGGGAGGTTCAAGATTTCAAAAAGAGAATCTGTTTTGACAAATTCTAAATTTTTTATTGGAAGAACTTAGAACTTAAAATCTAGACTGAGACAAGTTTTAATGTTTTTCTTGATTCATATCTTCATGCAATCTTACCAATATTTTGTATTGTTTGATAATGATTGTATAAACTAGAAATGCTAATTTGAGTTATGACTGAGACTTTTAGTTTATCAATATTCATACTTTCCGTGTATCTTTATGATCAATGAATTAGAACAACAAATAGTAATCATTAAAGATTAAATTAATAATATAGGTTGAATTTGAGTAGATTCTGAAATTTGTGATAGCATAGGCTTCAGGTTTTATGATATATAAAGTAGGTTCCAAATTCAAAAAAATGATAAACATGTTCCAATAAATAGATTTCAGGTACAAGGAATCCACATCCCATGCCTGTACCTATAAAAAGCGGTAATTCAACAAATCTAAGGTTACTGCCAGAAAAAAAAAAAAAAAACAGAAAGTAACAAGAGTCAAATATTAGGATTCATAATCTTCAAAAGTAAGCCCAAGCACCATATGTTCGAGAATCAAGAAGGGAGTTGATACCGTAATCATCACCCTACTTACTAGGAAGCAAGTTATTTACTTAATTATTCACCAAAATTAAATCCGATGGTTACCGTGTTGTTCCTTAGCGGGCTCTCTGATGCTTGTGGTGTTTGTTTGTTGTTTTTGTCAGCACCCTTCCACTCATTTTGACGGTTTGTCACTTTGAGTGTAAGCTTTTGGTGTCGGATTGTTTTTTGTATAGTCTTGGTTAAGCTCAATATATTCTTACTTTACCAAAAACAAAAAAGCAAAAAAAATAAAAAATAAAATCTGAAATACTTCATTAAGACAAGCATTCGAACGAAGCTTGACTTCATGAACACAGTGCCTTGTGGCAGTTCAAAGAGCAATAAGTAGGCTTGACCTTTGGTTATGCCGGTGGAACATTGACGTGAGGAGGTGAACTAACTGAAGAACCAATCAAGACATCATCTTTCTATTCTTTCCCAACGGAAGCAAAAGGGAAGTCACCAACCTATCTTCATAGCCCTAATTCTACCCAACATTTCTTGCTATATAAACTCCAATCCCCCTTCCTCTCAGCTCACCAATTTCAAGTCCTTGAGCCTATCACAACATAGCATCTATCGCCCACTTACCGATATGGCTTTTCCCTCAAAGAGCTTTGTACTGTTCATCACCCTAATTTTCTCTAGCATGAACATGAGCTTCGGAGCTCGTTATTTGCTCCAAGCAACCATGCCATCCATACCGACTCTTCCCACCATACCAACTTTACCAAAACCGGGGTCGCTACCTCCATTGCCCGCCATGCCAACATTGCCTAAGGTCGCCATGCCACCCATGCCTGCCATCCCGACGACCCTGCCCCAGCCCACATTGCCGACGCTTCCCGCCACCCAGCCAACATTGCCCAAGACTACTTTGCCGCCGCTTCCGAGCCTGCCAACTGTGCCGACCAGCTTGCCACCAATGCCAAGCATCCCTACTTCCCTCCCTAAGATCCCCTCTATTCCTTTCCTCACCCCACCTCCAGCCACAAGCCCCTGAAGATTTTAGTACCATTGATCCATGGAGTGCCTTAGGATGTTTTTTATTAGAATTTATTATCATGTTTGTTGATTACGAGATGTCGCCTGGGATTGTTATTGTTTATGTTGTGTTGCCATGTATCTTCCTACCTCTATTATATGTATTATGTATTGATCACACATTATTGTGATAATGCTTTATTTATGTCCTTGCCGTTGCCGCCCGGCTCATTAAGACGTCCGATGTATTCAATCATTCTCATTCAATTGAAAATATGCACGGCCTATTACTATAAAATTACACATATATCTCTTCAAGCGACAAGTTCACTTGAGGGTATTTATTAGGACAAAACATTGATATAGAAAAAATATGACTAGCATTTATCATTACATGTTAATAATCACCGTCTCACAATGAGAGCAATGTGGTTTTGAGAGAGAGAGAGATGGTGACTCCTGTTAGGTTCTTTCGGCTTGAATCATGAAAGACATACAAAGGAGCAAGTGCTGCTTATCTCCACAGTAAAAAAACCAGTTAGCTGTAGCTCTGTTCCTACATTGGCCTGTTCGTTACCGGATCCTATTTTCCGATGTGGCAAAGGAACGACAGTTTTTTATTTTTCGTATATCAAATAAGTATGGTCAATCTTAAAAGATCGAGTTATGTTAAGGTTTGATACTAAACTGAATTTCATCAGGTTGGTGATTTCATAGTTCCAACCAAAGCACTTCTTTCGGGATCTCGCCAAGTCTTTTCCCCACAATAATAATCTGATCAAGGTGCCATATACCTTATGTTCTCCGAAAATCTCCCTCAATGTCATTCTTATCCCTCATGTCAATCTTAAAAGATCGAGTTATGTTAAGGTTTGACACTAAACTGAATTTCATCGAGTTGGTTATTTCATAATTTCGACCAAGGCACCTTATGTTCTACAAAAATCTCCCTCAGCGTCATTCTTATCCCTCACGCCAATCTTAAAAGATCGAGTTATGTTAAGGTTTGACACTAAACTGAATTTCATCAGGTTGGTTATTTCATAGTTCCAACCAAGGCACGTTATGTTCTACGAAAATCTCCCTTACATCAATCTTAAAAAATCGAGTTATGTTAAGGTTTGACACTAAACTAAATTTCATCAGGTTGGTGATTTCGTAGTTCCGACCAAGGCACCTCTTTCGGGATCTCGCCAAGTCTTTTCCCAACAATAATAATCCGATCAAGGTGCCACATACCTTATGTTCTATGAAAATCTCCCTCAGCGTGGTTCTTATCCTTCATAGACTCCTTTTGTTCTACTTTTTTGCACATCGTCCAAATACTACGGTCACCTCGCGCATACGTGAATATTTTTCCTGGCAGACCATGTGTGGAGTATTTGAGTACAAAACATACCATTCCACAGTCCAGATATCTCATTATAGCTGTCATATGGAATTTGTGATTTAGTAATGTCTCTTAATTGTACGAGATAAAACACACATACGCCTTGCTTTTTTGAGCGCAACATCTCCAAAAGTACTGAACAGAAAGACATTGCCCAAAGAATGCGCAAGAAAAAAGAATAATTAACCAGCAGACAGGCATGTTCATATTTTCATGAACAGGCTGGGTAAACTTATTATTGACAATGACATAAACATATGTACTTACAGGAGGAGAATTGGTTCGATCTATGGTGCTATGACAATTTGCAATGACGAGATGTAGCTTGTGTTGATCATAGGACGGGACAGGTGAACTGGGCGACTGCGTCTCTTCAATAGACATGAATTCCCTCGTAATTCTATCCTGCATTCATGTACTGATTAAAGAAACAACAAAGAGGCGCTTCCGACTCTTTAAAAACTTGTCCACTCTCAGGGGCATCATTTTCAGTATCAACTGTTAGAGATAGAAGTTCCACAAGCTCCAGCCTATATTCAAGGCCTCTCAGATGGTGCCCTAACAACATGCACCTGGAGAAGCAAAATGATGGATGAGAATAGCTAGAACCATTGTCAGTGTCAACAGTTAAACAGAATTCACCGAGTATAAAACAGTGAAGGACAATATTTATCTGCAATATATTTCAGAGCAAGTACAATAGGATGCTCAATTTCTAGCTGCAAAGTGTTTCTGCTCGGAAAATGTGGCAGGCCAGGTTGTCAGCCATCGAGTGTCATACTATGACAATCTCTGGTCCAGTGAAGTACAGACTTACAGCCATCAGGAATAGCAGAAAGTAAAATATGGATGAACTTGACTAAAAGTGTGTAATGCAACAGTAGATGTGATTCTCAACACAACATACAGTAATACCAGGACAAGAATAAATCTAATTTATGGAAGTTCAAGCAAGAAAGAATGCCATATTGAGAGTATATAGGCAAAACTTGCTTAAATTGGATCATGCCGGCAAGTTAGTTCTTGATTTTTCAGATATACTAAGCTCCCATAATCAGGCAAGCAATCAGGCATCTACAATTGACTATATCCAATATAGTGCCCCAAAAAGATAAAAGGAGCTGGACTAACCAGAAGAGCAGTCGTGCTAGGTAGTCCCTAGTTAATGAGACAATTGGCTGGAACTGGAGTGACACATTATCAACAAGTTCAGGGTGATCATCATCCCCAGAACATACTTCTTGGTTTGACGAGTACTCTGATGAAGGAGGACCCTTAGAGTGCATTCTGGGAGACAAAGTTGCTAGAAGACCATGAACGACCGAGTGGATTGTTCCCCTCAATTCAGGTAAGGAAGGTTCCGATAGCTCAGCCACCTGTTTACACACATTTTATTATTCCATTTGTATATGGAAAGTAAAAACACTTCAAGAAAAGCTTTGGAGTGAGGATGCCGCTACATGTCCTCATCCAAACATGAAGTTTGCTAGTTAAAAGTTTCATCCATTAATAGGTGCATGCAGTACGCATCAATGCAAATAAAGGAGGATAGAAAGAGGAGGGATGGCGAATTGGCAATACCTTGACACATGATTCACAGTCATGAGTAGTGCAGGTTGTGACAGTTCCAACATAAAAATGAAAAATAGTTGAATGGTCATAACAGACAAAATTAGAAAGGCAAACAAAATGCAAATCCACATAACCAAGAAGATAGGTAAATGATATGGAAAACCATAAAGCATAAAGCCATGCTAAGTCATCACTTTTCAAAACAGTAATGCCATGGGAAAAGCACATGCTAAGTTCAAAACATTTAAGATCTATGTGCTGGATCTGGGTCGATAATGAAAGGATCAGGACTTGAGAGATGAATTTTGTAGCTCTGGAACAAGTATAATAAGTGGCTTTAATTAATTCAAAGTACAAATCAGTTGCACTGGAGAAAGATTGACTTGAGGGCAAAACAGGAGAAAATCGTTGAGAACTTTTTTCAATCTAATTCATTCTAGATATGCTCCTGCAACTCATTTTCTCTCCTTGGCATTCTTTGTCATGAACATGGTTCCCATCACGAAAATCATTCTTAGGTTTGACTGGGAATACGTAACAGACACAAATTGAATTTCTCTGAATCATTTCCTGCCAAAGCAGAGAATATTCAAGTGGTAAAGGAGCATTGCTGCTTCAAATATGTTTGCTAATACTACTTTGTAAAGTTCAGCGGCTACTTTGTATTAGGCAAATATGAGGAATTATTTGGTAAGAATTGAGTGGAGGAAGATGGTTTCCTAGTTAAGGGGATAAGGACACTACAAGTGCCATAGCTTCTGTATGGTGCTCTATAACTTTTTTTTTCCAATCACTTAAGTGCCATAACTCCTAAAAAACATTTGCTTTAGTGCTATAACTTTCAATTGATCACTTAAGTGCCAAAATTTTTTAAAAACTTACATTGAACTATGGGAAATCCAACATGTTATAGCACTTGTGGTGAACATTTCTAAAAAGTTATGGCACTCAAATGATCGATTGAAAAGTTATATGGCACTCAAGTAATCGGAAAAAAAGTTATGACATTTAATTGAGTGCTGTGTGATCAAAAGAAAAAAAAAAGTTATGGCGCTCACTTGAGCACCATACAAAAGTTATGACACTTGTGGTGTACTTTTTCCTTAGTTAAATTACAAATAAATGGGAAATACTCTCACACTCCTCTCGTTTTGATCAAATTACTTGAACACACATTGTATTTTCACAAATTAGTCCAACACCCCTCCTGTTTTGCTCAAATTGCTTGTCCACGCCATGTATTTTCATAAACTATTCCGACACTCCTTCTGCATCAAAAACTATCTTGAGATCTTATCAATAGATATCTCCTGACATTGTAAAATACAAGAAGGTGTCAGAAAAATTAATGGAAATAACATGGTGTCAGAGTGGTTTGGTAGAGCCACTGTTGATTTCAGAAGCCATACACAGAAAAAGGAAACAAGCGTAACACACATGCATAAATAATATCCATATGCAGATAGTGGCCATTGAAAAGAATCTAATTTTAACATGATGTAACCTTTTCTGGTTCTAGTGATCTCAAGTAGTCCAGCAAATCATTTTTTTCCTCCCCGACGAACTGTTGCATTTGGAGAGCAGCAGTTTTCCTCTTGACCTCATGTAGTTCCTTCATAAAAGAAATATAGGAATGAATATTTCTGCACCGTCATTCTAATAGACCTTTCAATTAAATATTAAATTCAACCATGCCTCAAAGCAAAACATCTAGCCATAAAATTGAGGACATTGGGCATAAAAACTCCTGGATCAAATATGACATAAGTGGATATTTGATTGCTTTGAAAAATTAGGCACCAGTTTCATAACAGCATTATTAGGAAACGTAATCTTTGGCCTACACCGATCTATTATCACACTTCATCATTTCCTTCAGCCACTTTATTCTCATCAAGACATATTAAGCTTTGCCATAGTCCAGTCAATGTCAAGCTTACAACTGGATAGCTTCCAGTTCCTCAATCTGATGACTAACAGCAGCCCACAAAATGGGGCTCCAAGACTAAAACTACAATTTGGTTTAGTTTATCAGAGACATGATAAATCACATGTGCTAACATAGTCGACCGCAAGTACAAAGAGATACAACTGTATATTATACTTAATTAACAACAAAGTTACTCATAAAAAAAATTAACATTTAAGTAGCATAAGATGGAACACACACCTTTTTGGCAGATGATAAACGAGATTGTAAATGAAGAATATATTCCTGAGCTTCACGAGAAAGTTTTCCTAGACGTTTACTATCAATGTCCTCAACTGTCTCTTCTCTAACTTTTTCGTATTTGAGTGATATCGCGTTCTTTCCCGAAAAGTCGATTTTTCTAGCACTGTCTAGTAAAATTTCTGGCACGCCACTTTGTGAGCGGTCCTCAGTCTGATTTTCAAAGCTCTGTTCATGTGTATCAAGATTCCTTTCAAGGCAAAGCCTATATTCCGCATTTCTCAGTGTATAACTGCATTCCAAGAAAAATTTCCATCACAAATGCATAAGAGGAGACAAACAATCTGTTACTGAAGAAAAGAAAATGGAATTCTCAGATAAATTCTTTTAATTCTCAAATGCATAGGCCTGACGCAACAAATGGAGCATACAAGTAGAGAAAAACAGAACCTTAATTTTAGAGCAACATTATATATCTATAAATTCAAGAGAATTGAGTTTTCAAAGACATGAATTGTTTTTTTTTTTTTGGTAAAAACAAAGACATGAATTGTTGATGCCTATGCACATTATACAAGATAAGCATACCCTGTCATCATTGAAGAAACCAACAACTTTGAGAGTGGCTCCCACAAAGCTTCAATATATACTTGAAACTGATTCGATGGAAGCAACCCCAACATTCCCGATATAGTCCTCTTCATTGCGTCGATAGTAGTCGGGGCTACATCTTTCTGGATAAGGCTCACATCTAACGGTTCTATCTCTTGTATCAAAGCAAAGAGAACCGATTTCTGAAAAGCACAATCCCAACATCTTAGTGTCAGCTTTGGAGGAGCAAGACGAGAACCAAAACATGCAATTCTAAAAGCCACATTTAACAATCGAAATAGAAAACATCTTCAGATAATGGACGTCCCAAGCTGCCAAAAGCTTCCACAATCGAATGCTCAGAACTAGAACTCGCTAGTAACCAGACAAAATTCATCCTTCATCAATCAAAACTTTTTCTCTCGCTCCCTTAATGGTTCCTGAGATAGAACAGATTCGTTTCTGTTAATTCATATGGTTCAGTTCCATCCATTGCATCCTCAAATTCAAAAGCAATCCCTCGTAGCCTCCAACTCAATGTTCACATTTTATGCCACAAACACCCACGCCGAGCAAAATTGCATCTTCTTCCATAATCTATCCGCGCCACACGCAAAAAATGAACAAGATATCGAAACCTTGCCTTTTACTGGAAACGATGCCGAGAATCTCCATAAAAACTAGAAAAAGGTAAAATTCCCCAGCGTCTCCCAAGAAAGAGCAAAGCCACAACGCTCTCGCAAACAGCATCATAACCGAAAATCACATGCTTCTGAGGCGAATCACCCCCGGCCAATCGACGGAACCGAGCACCAACCTGAGGCGAATCGGCGGACCGGCGGTCATCTCCGGGGCCGAGATCATCGAACGAGGAGGCATCCGGCGACGAAGAGGCGGCGGCGACGGCGATCGAGGCCCGGCCCTTCCTGGGGGCCACGGAGATGCGGACGCGAAGAAGCGGCGGCGGAGGCGGCGGCGGCGGGGAAGGAGAAAGAGTCAACGCCGCGGCGGTGGTGGAGGCGGTGGAGGCGGTGGTGGCGGTGGTGGAGGCGAGGGAGGGAGGGAGAAGAGGAGAGGAAGGAGGCTAGGGTTGCCATGGCGGGCAACAACTTCGACCGCCCCCCACGACCCGTCCCCTTCTCTCTTCTCTCTCTCTCTCTCTCTCTCTCTTCTTCCTTCCCTCCCACGACTTGCGGCTGAAGGCGTGGCCAACTGCAGCCACAAGCGGCGGCGGAGGAGACGACAAATTCGGAGGGGACGGGCCGGCGTTGACCGCGAGCTTCGCGGGCAGCCCAATTCTCGGACGGCCCGTCGGGCTTTGGGCTTCGATTCTATACCATTGTGATTTGGGTATGAGATAATATTCACAAAAACCTCAATAAATTTACCCTATCAAAAACCTTAAATTAAAACACTAGTGATAATTTTACCATTCATCAGTTTTTATTAAATTTTTCTTTTAATTACTGAGTTAGATGACATCGTTTTGGGGTTTTAATAATTTAATTTAAAGAAAGCTAATGGAAGATATATTTATTAAAAATGTACCAAATTTAAAATTTTTCATGGTGAACAAATTAGTTTGGGAAAATTAATCATAAGTATATTGGTTTTAAGTTTTTTGTAGAAAAATTAATTTGGAGTAAATTTATTATAAAAGTGCTAATTTATGATTTTTTGTGATATTAACCCTTTAGTTAAAGCAGCAACCAATTAGATTGTTTTTCAAAATGATCTATTTGATTCGTGATTCTAAAAGTTTGGAACAAATTTTGACAGCGACCAATTCAACTCCCATGGGGACATTTCCAAGTCAATCGATCATTTTGCTTTCCTTTAAATTTGACATGTAAGCAAAAAGAATTATATTCATGTGTTGACATAAGACAAAACAAACAAAATGCCTTAGCTAGTTCAGTTCAAAACCAATTACGATGTTATTAGAGTTGATTCTTGATTTCAAAAATTAAAAGCATGATAGATTCAAGTTTCAGTGCGAAACTTACCTACCCTAGATCGACCACTCCTGGTTATTAGCATGTGACGCAATTATGCCAAACTGCATGCTTATCATGCATGCTTATCAAAGGAATTAATTTCTAGTCATAATAAGTACACCATGCGGGTACAATAATCGTATTTCGTGCCCTAGCGGGCCCCATTTTCTTGGGCCGGGCTCCGATTCCGACGAAGCCCGGCCCGGGAAGGCCCGCTCCCCCTTCGCTTTCGGTCTTTTTGCTCCCTTTAGACCCCTGAGAAGTTGAGTGCAGGAGACGGTGAGGCACAGAGAGAGAGAGAGAGAGAGAGAGAGAGAGATCTTCCCCGCTTTTTTCTTCGCCGGTGCGACCTCTCGCGAACGCCGCCGCTCGACGTCTTCATCTCTACCCCCTCTCTCTCTCCGGGGCTCGTCGGGCTCGCTGCATGTGTGTTTGTACTGGGCTGTTGTACGAATTGTAATGATTTTTCACTGTATCATTTGGCTTTGTGATTAGGGAGGGACGCTTCTTCCGTGTGCCTGCCCTTCCCGCAAGAGGTGAGCCCTTCATTTCTCGCTTTCGGGTTTCGTTTCTTGTCCTTTTGGGTTATGCAATGGATGGATGTATGTCCTCGCGGTTTCTTGTTTCCGTGTTCTTGTGGAAGCTGACCCCTCTCAGCTGTGCCGTTTGCGCGGAAACGACGCGGGGCATGGCGTTCTGAGTAGGGAACGAAGTGGGTTGTCGTCATTTCCGTTTTCCATTGGCTGGCTGAGTTGCTGCCGAATGGGACTTCTCGAATTTGTAAAATTTGTTTAGTGTGGCGTGCGTTCTTGATGGGTTCTGAGTGCTGGAGGTGCTCTTTAAGATGCTAATGCAGTGGCTTTTGTGTGAAGGGGGGATGTTCTTGGATAGAAGTTGTGGGGTTTTTTAACACGTGCGGTAGTTTTGTTGATGGGATGTCATGTCATTTGATGTTTTCTATTAGACTTGATGTTTGAACTATGCTGACCTCTTCGGCACATCGTTGTTTCCATCATGAATGGCGATTGACAACATAAAACCCTTTCCTTGGCAGGCCGCTTAAACCTTTTTGTGAGTGGGCCAGAGCTTGTTTTGTTTAGCTATGGTTGCACTGTAGCCGTGCTATAGCTGCATTTTCGTCCAGTAACACCTTAAGAGTAGGTGAGACAATCCTAAAAGATGATGTTAATAGCTGCAGCTTTGGAGATACTGCAGTTATGAGGCATTTGTCAAACATTCCATAAAAGCTGCTATACTCCTTTTCACAATTGAAGCTTCTCTGAGAAATCTGTACCCAAAGGGCTATTAGTGATATAGTTCATGTTATGCCATTGCACTGTGTTTCCAAGCGCATCTTTACGAAGTTCCAAGCACTTGATATGAAATTTCTTGCATAATGCCTACACAATTTTGACTTTTCCCCTATCCTAACTAGTAAGGTCATCGCATCATGAAATGACATCTTCTTACTAGAGTAGGAATACTTTTCCATAATATGCTGAGAAGATGATGTGAAGAGACCATGCTTTTGTGTTCCCTTAATCATCATCATGATATCGTATATTGTATGACTTTCTTTTCTTTCCTTTTGTTTTTGTTCTTCGTATGGTGTCTTTTTTGTTTTCTGCTCATGAAAATATCTAGATGTAACTAGGGTAATGCTATTGAATAATGCTTACTATTAGCTTTTCATAGTACCTCATGGCAATGTATTGGGATGACATTTATTTGAAGATGCCATTGTCACCAATTTCAATTACAGTTGCCATTGCTTCACTATTTTTGTGTACTAAATCAATACTAATGTCATAAATAGAAGAGTGTAACAAACAAGAAACCAATCTTTATCTTACTAGGTTGGGTTGACTCTATGAATCCTAGTAGATTCTCTGATGCTCCATATCTTTCCTTATAATCTTCTTCCATGTTCTTTTAGGTCTTTCCTTGCCACTAATAACTCATATGTCCGTTCCTTGATCACATGTCCTCACTGGAGCATTGAATTTCCTCATTTCATGTAGGGGTGAGCATCGATCCCGGTGAGCACCGGTCCAGGCTCAACCCCGAACTAGGCCGAACTGGCTTGGATGGATTGATTTAAGAATGGTTCTAGAGAGAACCGGTTCAGTTCCCGGTTCCAAGGACGAAATTACTTGCTGTACCTTGATAGAATTGGGTTTTTACCCAAAACACAAGTATTGACACACCCACGAAGAACATTGACAAATATCCTTCAAAATGACTAAGCTGGAGGAGAAGCCAATCGAGGAGTGCTGGGCAAGCAGATTGACTACCTCTCTTAATGCTCTGCTCCCTCATTTGCTTCCCCACCTGTGCTCAGTCCTTCTATGAGCGCCCCACCGTTGCGTCGTCATTGAGGACTCCATGCCCTTGGAGCTATCCAAGCAAGACCTAGCCCTAGCTTACAATTGGAAGCACTACAACATCTTCCTCCACTTTGTCACTATACTAGTGCCACTGATTCCTGGAAAATAGTGAGTTTCCTCATGGTAATGCTTTCCATTGGGGACTTTAACCCAAATCACTCTTCAGATTTTTGGGCGGGAGGCAAAAGCAAATTTTTTTGTCTTTCTACCCTCTTTCTCTCCCGTTGTTGTTTTCTTTTCCTTCCTAATAAATAAGTTCGATCCATGATCCCTTCAACTTTGAGAAGAAGGTAATTTCTTCTCCTCATTGGCTTTTCTTCTTTTTTTCTTGTGTCAATTATTGGCTTCTCATTTAAAATGAGAAAAAATGGTTTTTTCTTTAAATGAAAAGGCACTCTTGTTTGGTCAAGGCGAATCTTTTCATGAAAGTCTCCAAAATAGTCATGGGCTTTGTGTCCCCTTCACATTCCCATTTACCTTGCACATTTTTCAGATCTGTGCTTTGGACTGGGTGGAACCAGGAGCCAAAACTGATAGGTGCAGTTGCTGGTTTCAAAATTTTGGAACCGGGAGTCCCAAGGTTGTTTTCTGATTCTTGGTTGGGAACTGGCCCACCTTAGAATTGATCATCTCTAATTCCATATGACCAAACCATCTCAATTCTCACATTAATTTCTCTCATCTTATCCTTGATTTTAGCCATGGCTACTTTTTTGTAATCTCTCAAATAGATTCATTTCTTGTCTTGTTTTTTTCAGGTGCCCTTACATCTAACAAAGCGTTCTCATCTACGCCACACTCATTTTGTGCAGATTTTGATGTTTAACTACCTAGAACTCCAACCCAAAACTCCATGCCATAGGGCATCTATGGCTTTATTGCTGTCATCTAGAGTTTACCACTATACTTAACAGATATTCGGTTATTGCACAAAATAACAGCACATTTCTCCACTTTAACCATCCCTCTTGAGCTTTGTTGAGAGATCTCTATCGATCTCTTGTTCTTTGGGTACAAATTTTGATGTGAATATTAAACTTATACACCAAAACATCAAAATAGGAGATTCATCATGTGAAATCCCTCTGAAACTGGTTTATTTATTTATAAAGACAGAGAAAATTATTGAAGGAAGAACAACCATATGGTAAGTTGTTGAGAACTACATGTACATGATATTACCTGAGCTTTATGAGTTTAATAGCACAAGAGTGGAGTTCACCCTCTTCATAAGAATTTTGTTTGAGATTTTCTTGCCAAAATTTTCCTTTATTATCTACTGCATCGCGCCATCAAGTTTTTAATGTTGTTTTCCCATCAAAATCATTATCATAGAAGCTGTTTAATCCTGTAGATGAGGTAACTTAAAGTTTGCTTCCATGAATCTTTCAGTGCATTATCTTTTACAAACTGCTGTAGAGACAAAACTGTGTCCTTACGAGAAGTATAATCCCTGGGTGCATGTCTATCCTTGTTGATAATGGGTTACTTCTCCTTCTATTGATTACTGGTCTCCTCTCCTCTTGCCAGGTTTCTGGAGGGTGCATATGCGGCATCATTACTGTTTTTTGGCAAGATTTGTAGACTTGTTCTGCATAATTTCCTGGGAAAAATTTGTTGTATTTGTTCTTGAGACTGCTCGATATAATAGATGAGTGAAGTCTTCCACATTAAATTGCTTGAAGCATCCAATGAAGCTGTCTTTTAGTGAGTTTAATTAAGTGAGCATCCCTAATCTGCCTAATAAGCATCAATTACATGGTGTCTTGATCCTTAATAATGGCTGAGGATAAGCAGATGGAGTATGTTTCTGCACAACAGATTACAAAAAGTAGTGAAGCTAATGGACTTGAGAAGAGTATCCTGGAAAAGAGACAGGGCCTTGTTTCAGAAGGTATAAAAATTGGGCTTGTGGATATGGGGAATCAATCTTGTGCAGACATTGTGGATGATGGAGCACATGTATCTAAGTCTTTTGAAATAAACAGGATGGGAATGCCTTCTGAAGACCCATCCCAGGTGAAGAATCTTGCAATATCTCCTGAAAGTGTGATAGATAAAACAAAGAACACTGAGATTGCAAGTGCTGGAGAAGATACTGGGGAAAGCATTCATAAGTTCAATTCACAATGCATAGATGGTGCACATTCACTCCAAGAAAAGAGGTGTGAACTTGGTGTTGAAGGATCAACAATTGTGCCTTCTAGCCATGCCTTCTCTGAGAATCTGGTGACTCAGGAAGATAATAATGGAGCGGCACACCAGTTTGGTTCCAGATATTCAGTTGGTCAAGAAGAAAAAAGACACACACTTGGAATAAAAGAAACTGCTAGTCCATTGTGCAGTGATACTGCTGAGCAATTTCACAAACCTTTTTGTGAGAATTCAACCTTTGAACACAGGATGCCGCTTTTCTCCGAACATAAGAATGAGCGATGAAGCTGGAAGTATTCTGTGCCTTAAACATCTTGAATTACATGAGACCCATTGTGGATCTGGTAGTATAAGAAATCAATTACCTGTCCCTGACCATGGTGAAAATGTATCAGTTCAAGTGAGTGCTATCATGTCTGATAAAATTGAAACCGAAAGTACTGGATTACAATCTAATGTGGAGATTGGTTCTTCTGTATTAGAACATATTGAATTTAATGGAGATTCTGTTGTTAATGAGCAGCTGCAAGTCCACATGGAGGAGCTGACCAACAGCTCTAGTTATGATCCATCAGAGTTGCAACAGGAGAATCTTACAGGGAACTCCGAAGGGTCAGGCCATAGGGACAGAAGAACTTCTAAGAGATTGAAAGAAAGAAACACATGGAGGTCATCACTTGGCAGCGACAGAGTTCTTCGCTCAAGATCAAAGGATAAGTCTATAGCTGAGTCTAAGGATGATGTAGTAAACCCATATACTGGTGAAGAAGTAAAAAGAAAGCAGAGAAAGAAGAGGCAAGCAAGGGAAGCTATTGCAGATGAATATTCTAGAATTAGGAAAAACCTGAGCTATATGTTAAACAGAATTGGATATGAGAGAAACTTGATTGATGCTTATTCTGGTGAAGGGTGGAAAGGGCTAAGGTATGTGTATGTCAGATTGCTTCATAAAAATCTATTTTGCTGATTATGAGCTGCAGCATGTCATTATTGATGAACTTGATACCAAGTGACAAGGGTACATACAGTGAACTGAGTCCCATTTGGTTGTATAGAGATGGAATAAGGTTGTAATGTAATGGTTATTATGCATTTCAGTTTAGTTATTACCCCGACACTATTTAATTTCATGAATAACATATGTAATAAGTAAAGAATAGCATCAAATTACCCAACATACCCCTGAGGTTAGATGGAATAATCATGAATATCTCTTTGTTTGTTGATCATGACCACTTCATTGGCACCATCAAAATCCTCATGCATTTTGATTACTATGATTTTGTTTTTCAATGTATGAATGAAACCTATGTTGCTTAATATGGGAGAAGAATCTCTTCTCCACAACAACTTTGGTTGCATCATCTAAGCTGACCAAAGTACAACATATTTCAATGGCACAATTCCATCAAGATTTACTTGTACTATATTTATTAATCATCTTATTTTATATTCATATAATATAATAGAATAAAATTACAATAATGAGATGATGGTGTTAATTTTTAGGGATAAGTGTTGCAAAAGTCTTAAAACTTGTTACGAAAATGCAATTGAGTCTTAAAACTTACAAAAAAAATGCAATCAAATCTTAAAACTTGTTAAATTGTTTTAATCGAGTCATCCAGTTAATACCGTTAACCTTTTCCATTAAAAATGCTAATGTAGAATTTTAAATAATTTTTTATTTTCCACATGGATTTATTAATTATTTTTTATTTCAAAATTTTAAAATATATTTAAAAATAAAAAGAAAAGTTAAAATTTATTTTTAAAAATTATATAAAAAAAGAAAATAAAATCAGCGGCCGCCACCCCCACCCTTGTTGCCACCGCCACCCATCGTCCAAAGGGGTTGGCAATGGTTGCTGGCCTTGGACGGGGGTGGCCAGCCCTCACTCGGCCCCAGGCAAGGGCCGGCAATGGTCCCCGTCTTGGGCAAGGCCTTGTCGGCCCTCGCTCGAGGCCGGTGAGCCTTGCTAGATCTAGGCGAGCCTTGCCGACCATGAGCGAGGGCCGACGAGGCCTCGCCCAAGGCCGACGACGACTCATCCAAGGTGGGCGACGGTCGTTGGACCCCGCCCCCGCGAGGGTCGGTGGCCCTAGATCGGGGCACCCTCGCCTGGCAAGCCTCACCAACCCTAAGCAAGGGCCAACAAGGCCTCGTCCAGGGCGGGCGATAGCTGCTAGCCCCCACGAGGGCTGGCGAACCTAGATTTGGGCACCCTCTGAGGGTGCCCAGATCTAGGTTCGCCGGCCCTCGCTTGGGGCTGGCATGGCCTCGCCTTGGCCAGGCGAGGGCTGGCCACTCTTGCCTAGGACCGGATTGTTGCTGGCCCTTCCGGCGATGGGTGGCGGCGAGGAGGAGCCACGATTTTTTTTTTTTAAACAAAAAAAAAATTTTAACTTTTTTTTTAGTTTTTAAATTTTGAATAAAAAATAATTAAAAAATCCACTTGGAAAATAAAAAGATATTTGAAATTTTACGTCAATATTTTTAATAGAAAATGCTACGGTGTTAACTTTAGTACTCGATTGAAACAATATAATAAGTTTTAGGATTTGATTGCACTTTTTGCAAATTTTAAAACTCAATTATATTTTTGTGACAAGTTTTAGGATTTTTGCAGCACTTATCTCTAATTTATAATACAGAATCATCTTATATACAAAATTATCCAGTTCTAGATAATCATGTATCATTAATTAAATTCACAAGTAATTGAGATAGTTACTATATTGTGTTGTAATATTATATTTAGTTATGTGATTATTGATGAACACATAATATTAAGAAAAGTGTGCTATTTGTTACATTTTGAATAATATATTGATATAGTGCAGTCAATCATTAATATATAAAGAAAAGAAACATTTCTGTCTGCTCTAGATAATCTATGTTATAATATAATGACATGTCTCCATACCTTTGTCCTTTTCTTTTTTTCCTGGATCCTTTTAGATGAGTCCTGGAGTCTATGGCTTTCTGAAATGGTGAGTCAGAACACCACCCACTTCCACTTTCAAGTCAAGGTGACATAGGAGAATGATCTATAGCTACTAGGGAATGTTCTCTTTTCTGGTGCTCCTTTGTCCACCCTAGAGGTTTAACATGATCTTGGGCGATAGATTGTCATGTGGGTAAATGATATCTGAATGATAGCCTTGAGCTTCTGAAGGCACCTCAATGGACATGGTTCTGGCAAGTTGGATGCACCCTACGTACAGGGCTGACAATTTGCTAGCAGTGCTTCATATCGAGAATGTGTTTCAGTTCCTTCTGAGGATTTGGTATCTCAGCAGGAGTTTCTGCATAGGGTTATAGTGTTTGATCACTAGAAACTTGTCATTTTTTCTTAGAATTGAGGAGTATAGGAAGTTTTGAGACTAGTTCACATATCTACACATTAAAATCGCTTGAACTAAATGGTTTTTGCAAGTATTTTTTATTTTATTTTTAAATACAATTGATTAGATGGTGTTAAAAGGTTTTGTGGATTATGGTTTGCAGCCTAAAAAGGGAGCTTTCTTAACATCTCATTTCTGTTTATAGTTGTGTAAAGTTCCACTTATTTTTGACCAAAATCCAGTGAAGTTCAGAAACCAGTGAACTTCAATCAATTTTGTTGTGGTAACTTTCTTTAGTTTGTTTGACAATGACCAACTTTTAAGTTTGCATATGCTATTCATATGACTGTTAGAGTGCCTAGATAAAAATTTTAGCTGTAGCTGCTCATCACTAATGTTATTTGGCAGCTTGGAAAAGATAAAGCCGGAGAAGGAACTTCAGCGGGCCACATCAGAAATTATAAAACGCAAGCTGAGAATAAGGGATCTATTTCAGCAGCTGGATTCATTATGTGCAGAAGGAAAGCTGCCAGAAGCTCTATTTGATTCAGAAGGAATGATAGACAGTGAGGATGTACGGAAGAAGCTTGATTAAATTGGCTTTTGTGCAATATCAAAATTGGGTCTCATTAATAAGTGCCTCTGGGCACTTGCTAAGTATACTTAATGCAGAGTATTTCAATTTTTCAAGTACTAATTATGCATAGCATGAGGAAAGTAGTGCATTGGAAATTGCAAAAATTCCTTAACTGGTTCCTTTGCAAGTGTCTTTTGGGAATTTGTTAAAACATCTATGAAGAACTTACCAAGTGTTGTTTCACTTCACTAACAGTGATTTGGGTAATGGTATAACCTGGGATGGTTTCCTGGCAGATATTCTGTGCAAAGTGTGGCTCAAAAGATTTGACTGCTGACAATGATATAATTCTGTGCGATGGTGCTTGTGATCGCGGGTTTCATCAGTACTGTCTGGAACCACCATTGCATGCAGAAGACGGTAATTTTTCTTTTCAATAAGCTAGTAATTGTTTGTTGATAATTGGCATCTTATTTCATGCCTAATAGTTTGCTTATTGCACAGTTCCTCCTGCCGACCAGGGTTGGCTATGCCCTGGGTGTGATTGTAAAGTTGATTGCATAGACTTGCTGAATGAATCACAAGGAGCAAATCTTTCTCTTGGTGACAGCTGGGAGGTCAGAAATGGAAATTTTGGTCGTTCCATTTGCGGTTCTAGCTAGTTCTCACTGTTCCACTATGCCTTACTTCCCTTACCATTCTCCTTGATGATGCAGAAAGTTTTTCCTGAGGTTGCAACAGCTGATAAGACTGAGGACCCAAACTTAGGTCTCCCTTCTGATGACTCAGATGATGCTGATTATGACCCAGATGCGCCTCAGGTTGATGAAGATCTGGGAGATGACTCTAGTTCTGAAGATCAGGGAAATGACTCTAGTTCTGAAGATCAGGGAAATGACTCTAGTTCTGATGAATCTGGATGTAATGTTGCATCTGATAAATTGGGGGCTTCTTTGAAATATGATCGCATCGGTTTGCCTTCTGATGATTCGGAAGATGATGATTTTGATCCTGATGCTCCGGACAGTGAGAAGGTTAAGGAGGAAGGTTCTAGTTCTGATTTCACCTCTGATTCTGAGGATCTTGCAGCCGCTGTTGGAGGTGTAGCGGATGAGGTTAATTCCTACAGAGGTGGTGGCAGAAGAAGCTCTAGAAACAGTTTTGAAAAGAAGGAAATCGTGAAGGGTGAACTGCAATCTTTGCTGGAGGGAGATGCTGACAAAGATGTCTCTGTCTGTATGCCTGGGAAAAGACATGTTGAGCGTCTGGACTACAAAAAGCTTTATGATGTGAGTCTTTGCAGTTGTTTCAGTATATAATGATTTTTGCAGAATTTGCAATTACCATATTTCCAGTATGAGCTAATTTATGGGACAAATAGGGTGGTTGCTAGTGTTTGTTTGATTAAAGTACTTTCTGTAAGCTTGTCTGCATGGAGCATTGTGATCCACAGAACCACAATAGTAGAATTAGTCTCTTTATGGATTTAATTTTTCTTTGGGGTTCCATTGGGACATATCAAGAAAATATCTGTGCTCGTCAAATAATTTTAGGACAATAGCTGGATCCTTCCATATGATTCGTTTGGAAGATGACAGCATTTTGTTCTACATTTTCTAATGCTTGCTTGTTTACTAATTGTCCTGAGAGTAGATGTGGAATGGCAAGGCAATATAATTTCTCTTCCTTCCCTCCCTTTTGTTATGCTAGGAAGCATTTAATTGCCATGAGTTGACCAGGACGGTGGCAAGGAAAAGTGAAGATTATTTTAGAGGGTGGGAGATGACATTGTTGAAGACCATTGGCCCCATTGAACTAAGAGACAGCTGTTGATCCAAAAAAAAAAAAATAAGAGAGCTAGTTTAAGTGTTCTCTTTTTTATCTTGTTTTAGAAGTGATTCACTGCTTAAGGAGTTGCAGATATCTGACATTTAGATGCTTTGATCTAGGGATGGGGCTGATCTAAGTTCTTGACCTATTGACAACATCATGTTATGATTCTTTTAAAGGCTGGAGATAAATTGAAATCACAAGTTCGGCATTTTCAATAATTTAATAATATCAATTGTGCCCATTTACTCGGAAAGAAAAAAGGTAGTGGATGTTGAATATTCAGCCAACCCCTCTATTGAGGCATGTGTAGTCTCTGCAGTCCCTTTACTGTTCATATTTATATTAATACCTCCTCTGTTCATCATATTAGGGAAACCATAGAAGTCTTATTTGATGTGGCAAGTGCTAAGGTGGTTGCACTGGATACTTTCAATAGAAACCTGAAGGAAACTAAGATTATGGATGGAAGGAGTATAAAATTAACATATCAATGAGCTCTAGATTTTTATTGTGTAGTAAGTGTCCATGTGCAAGATGAATGCTGAGTTGGGACATTCTGAGGGTGTGGATATATTTAGAGAGGAACACCCTCCACTATTTCTTTTGATTGTATTTTCATAATTCATATTTTTGTTTTTGGTGAATGATTAGATTGCATTATGGATTTTAGCAGTCAAGAAGCAGTTGTTTAACTTGAAACTTGTATTCTATTTCATGTTTACATTTACATCTTTTACACACTATTTTATCTCCCATGGGATTTACTGAAAATAATTGATCATTTTAATAATTTGGAACTGTTCTTTATATTGGTTGTGGGTGCTGCATTATTTCTTCATATATTAAGGAGAAAAGTAGAAGCAATTGAAGTGAGATTTTATAAGTCGAAACTGTTAAAAAAAATAAATGAAATGGTCGAATATACAACAGGTCTATAAGATTTATCTGTTTTTCTGTGTGTAAAACAGGAAACAGTTTTCAAGTACACATCCCTTCAAGGCCTTTCTTATTATTGCTATCATTTTTGTATTTTCATTATTGACATGATTTCTTTTCTTGTGTTATTCCCATAGGAGGAATTTGGAGGTAAATCTTCTGATTCAAGTGATGATGAAGATTGGAGTGATACTGCTGAACCAAGTAAAAGAAAGAGAGGTGCTGATAAAGTCGCTTCAGCATCAAACAATGGAAATTTTACCAGTGGAGAAATTATAGAGCACAACAAAAATGGGACTGAACAGACTCCAAGGAGGAGGACAAATAACAGGATGGATTCCCCAAGTACTAATAGTATTACAGCCATACCACGAAGAAGCTCTTCAGCACCTGAATCGACTGGTAGAAAAGCTCGATCAACTTATAGAAGACTTGGAGAAGCTGTAACTCAGGTGATCAAGCACTGCTAATTTATTTCTAAAGTTTTCATTAGGATATAACAAAATCTCTCTCTCTCTCTCTCTCACAGAGAGAGTGAACTAGGATGCAAGATGATTGAAAAGACAAATATTCCATCTGGATAGTAAACATTGATGCCAATCCTGAAGCAGTTTTAAGTCAAATGTGTATAAACTTCTTTGCAAATTGTCGGACAGTGATTGTTTGTGACTAAGTAGTGTGTAGTGTGTTATGTAATCACAGGTTTTAGACAGAGGGTTGTTGGACAAGCCTCTTTATGTTATGAGTTTGAGCACCTGGAGAACCTTGGATAAGCTAATAACTTGAGCCAACCCTAAGTGCTTCCATCTGTTCACATACGACTTGACTCTTATCTGGTGTTCTCATTGTCACTTCAGGATGTACATGCTTTGCATGTTTCACTGTCTTAGTTTTGGAGAAATTATCCAATTTATTCTTCCCCGGGTATTATGATGGCTCGAAGCATTCATGTTCCATTCTCTGCCTTCTCCTTCCAATACCGTATGATCCAAATTGCAGTATTTGTTTAGTGGCTACTTCATATATCATGATCTCTGTGTCTTGTCTTTAAGAAGAGTCTAGTTCATGGGTCAGCACTTTTGCATTTGAAAGAGTTTTTTTTTTTGCCTGATTTCAGGGATTGCATTTGTACCTTGATTTTTATGTCTGAAGAAGAGGGAAAGTACTACGCATTTCCTGCTCAATTTTCCTTTAAAATCATTAGTTTCCACTTCCCTGAAGTTTATTTTGTTTCATATATCCTTCATACTGACACCTTTTTTAATGTCACACACAAAATCACGTGACACATTGGTGCCGAAATGGTGCAAAGGTTCCAATGTTTCATGTCAAATGTTTGTAGAGAATGCATTACTAATGGGTAATGCACTTGTTATTACAAAGGTGATAACCCTCAGTCTTTCCACAGTTGTCCTACGTTTTGTGCCGCATGCTTTTCTCTGGACAACGATGCAGCAGCAGTAGGGCCTCTGGCAAATTGATAGTGTTAGAAAAAGTAGGGAATAAAGTAAGAAAAATGCACTTTAGGCAACAAAGTGACCCAGGTGTTGTAAAAAGACTTAGGAGACAGTGCACTGTGAGGATCAAAATGTTTTCTGATCGGAAAATTGTTTTTGGCAGAGACTCCATGAAGCCTTCAAGGAAAATCAATATCCTGAACGAGCTGCATCAGAGAAGTTAGCTGAGGAGCTAGGAATAACTACTCAGCAGGTAACTCTCTTTTACTCGCATTATTGTTTTTCTCTTCTTCTTTTTTTTTTTAATTTCCTTTTAAGTTTGGGCCACTAAATTTGTCTAAAGTTCTTTCTGCCTACGGATTTGGTTACAGGTGAAAAAGTGGTTCGAGAATGCTCGTTGGAGCTTTAACCACCCAAGTGGTAGTAAAGTGAGAGTGTCTGCTAAAGATATGATAATGGAGAACCCCAGGCCTCAACCCAGTACTGGACCATGTGGCTCAGCTCCAGAAATGATTACAGATGCCCCTAGCAATGGAGTACCAAATGCCGAACCTAGTGGAGTTGCTTCCATGCCTGAGTGCGTCGACAAGGATGTGAAGAATAGCGGAGTGAGTGGTCCACAGATGAATAGGAAAAGCTACGATAGTTCACATCTTGGAAAGAGAAAGGAAAAGGCAGATAATGTGGTCTTTGGTCCGGATCAAGTAAATCAAACACAGGCCCTTCAAGATGATTCAGCTAAAGCTTCAGAGCCTCAGACTAGCAGCAGAAGACACACAAGAAGCAAATCAAAAACCTGACAATTTCAAACTTTTTGAGCCCCTGAAGAGTTCTTCCAGTTGAGAAATACTCGGAAAGATATCCTGTTCAAGAATCCTGCATGCAAAGAAGACTTTTTCCAAGAGGGGTAATTCCAACTTTCTCTTGGTTTTCCGGTTCAGGATTCAGAATAGCTACTTCAGTCACCATTAACCGTTGTCTCAGGAGTCCTTGGGTTTTCTGATCCTGAATCCTTTGACCGTCATTGTCTGAGCTGCTGATTTTCATCGTGGCAATGCTTTGTTCAATGGGTGGATAAAGCAAGATAGCAGCCAACTGACGTTTTCTTTGAGGATCTTATCGGTTCAATTACCCCATTGTAGGCGCCTGCTTTTTTCTTGCTAGAGGATGAAATTCCATAGGTGGATACCGCATATCTGATGTACAACCAGGGAGAGCTGCCGAAGAGTCTTGGACCGAGAAGAATCTGTCCTTGATAATGAGCTTGTAACATAGTGATGCCGCTTAACATTACATTGTACTTCATGGACCACCTAAGAATTTTACATCTATTGCATTCAATTTATGCCGTTTTTCCATTCTTTAAGCTCATGATTCTTTTGATTCGATGATTCTTGTCATGTTCGTTCTTGTCATGTTCAGTTTATTTCCAGGATTTTTGACCGGGCACTTGTTTACATTTTACTCTGTGAATCCTGTCCAAAGCATGAAACAGGATGAAAAATCCAACACCCCTGTCATCTCCGAGGAAAAGCAAATTCAATGTGCAAACAAATGAATCGTTTGATGAAGTTACACAACATAAGAATGAAATTAGCTAAAGGTGCCCAAACATCAAAGAGTACACTTTTCATATCTTGAAGGTCGTAAAAAAAATGATCTTTCAAATTAAGACCTTGTAAACTCAGTGGTAAGGAATCTGAATTTTACGTTTCATGAAACTCATTATTGAAATAACTTTCTACCCTACTTGTAACTGTAACACTAAAATGAATCATGAAGGACATTGAGATTAGGCACTCCTGAAATTTTGCTTTTTAAATAAAAAATGTTAGGGGGTTCTCCAGCTCTTATGCAAAACAAAACATCGATAAACTAGATTAACGATTGCCCCATAAATTGAATTGAGTAATGTCTAAGTCCGTTTTGAGGTGACCAAACATATGAATTTTATTGTCTTACTTATGACAAGCATGGAAACGAAGTTCATCATCACATTCATTCAAACTTGGAAATTCAGACCTATATAACAACAACACGCGAGATCCTAGAAACGTTCAACTGAAAATAAAATAAACTCTAAAACCACATACATCAAAAGAAACACTGGGCACAATATCACAATCTACGAAATAGCTTCATCTTCAGGTAGAACTGGTTCCGGCTTGGGCACGTAGAATGGATGGTCTGGGGAGAAATCGAGAGGAAGGAGAAGAGGTGGTGGCAGAGGAGGCGATGATAAGATAATCGGGTCAAAATAAGTAGACCAAATCACCGCTCATCACGGGACGTCTTCTAGTCATCAATCTCCCATTTTAGCTCGTGTTGTTTCCCAATGTCCAGACCAGGCGGGTCGTTCAGTGCACATGCATAATGGAAGGGAGGTATCCATGGTGAAAAGAAACTCTGATCTTCAATATCTGCAAGTGTATTAGGGGGAGTCGTGAAACTCACTAGGAGACTCCTCAGGAGGCTTGAGAATAGAAGTTTTAGTCCCATGCTCAAGGTGTTTAGCATGACAAGCATTTCGGTGATTCTAATCCTTTCTAATATGAATGAAGGTGACTAAATCATGGTAAGTCATTGAAACCAAGCTAGAATCTAGGGAGCAAGAACATGCATGTTCACTATAACACTTCATATTGAAACTTAAGACACGCATGAAATAGATAAATAGATACAACCTTCACAAAACAGCAGGATATGAAGTGCTGAATTTTGCTTAAGACACTGTCATGTCTCTTTCCTCTATCTCTTTTCATTTCCTCTTTTGTTCCTCCAAATTAGATCCAGTCGGTCCATCTTTTGACCTACACAAGCTCGTCTTTTGTCTTTGCCAAGATTCAGCGATATCCCTCCATTTCTTTATGTTGGATGCTGTCCCTAGTCTTCGTATATCCTAGAATTGCATCTGAGAATTGTTTCCAAGTGAATTAGGCAAGGGCATGAAGACAAGTACGGCAAGTAAATCTCAAGAACAAGAAGGAAAGACAGTGACTGATACGTGCCTATCTGGGTCCGGCCATTCGCTTCACCTTTGATAATGGTTGGTTATGGCGAGCCTCGTGGATCCTTCACTTAGTGCTCAGGAAAACAATAAATGAGAGGAAAGTTGAATTTCACGATCACGATGAACTAAGACATTAAATTTTTCATTTACGGTACAATATCATAAAAAAACAACTCCTCTAATTACCATACGCGATAAAATGCAGTGAGAAATGAGAATGTTGAATTACGCAGTAGGTTGTCTTTTCGTTTGAGGTTGAATGTCAACAGTATCAAAGGATTCAATCCCAAAATTTTTATGAAATGCGAAGAAGATTTTTGGAGCGAAACTTGATTCTTAACGTCCATCAAGTTTCGACACCCCCCCCCCCAAAAAAAGTCCATAGAGCGCCGGTGCTTTAATTTTATCTTGACTTTAATATTTCATTTTCTCATTTTGGTTTGTTAATCCAATTTTTATAATTAGATTTTTTTGGTTTTTCTTTACTTATTTGAATTTTTTACTTTTTTTGATATGTCACCATGTTGGCACCACACATGCAAAAAGAAATAAAAACTCCATGCCAAATTTTGGGGTGGCAAGTCAAGAAATTTGGCTGTGAACTAGATGGAATGACTAAATTGCACCCAACTAATAACGTTTAGGACTTTATTGCATGTCGCCAAACGTTTAAGATTATTCGTACATTTTCCCCTATGACCAATACTTAATATTATTTTGAGCTCAACATTTATGGTTTCAAGCATAACATAAAAATTATCAACAAATATAAATTTTGTGTTCAATTTGGGTTATGATCTTTTGATTTTCTTGGGCTTAGGATGAAATTTTCCAAATCGATGACAAAAGTATCTCCAAAGCAAACTGAAATGCACCATTTAATCAAAAAAAAAAAAAAAACTGAAATGCACCATGAACACATAATGGTTGTCAACTAAAATTGAGAAACTGAACAATTCAACTTAAACCGTAACTTTCGACCAAAAATAAAAAAATAAAAGATCTTAAACCGTAACTCATTTTTCTTCAGAAATCTCAACTCGAGCCCAAATCAAACCAATGAAAATTACAGTTCTAATTAAACCAAATTTTAATATCAAGCCTATGTATAAATAAAAGTTCAATACTCAGAAAACCAACCATAGAAAAATATATGATTAAACATCATTCAGTCAAACTAATCATGTGCAATCGATTATCTGCCACCATCTTTTTGGTTTTTGCCAATAATTTTTTTATAATTAATAAGTAAGGGCTCTAGACCAGGCGTTCTAACATCCATGCAGATAGCTAGCATTACTTTTAAAATCCATCCTAATCACCTAATCAATCGCATTAACCCTTTAATTATTAAGAAATATGCAAACTACTAGCAAGAGTGGTCATAATGTGTAATTTGGTCAACGCACAATATCTAAAACAATCGTTACTATCATAGCTATATGGAATTCAACTCTCCGAATTTCTTAGGGCTCCATTTATTTTGCAGAAAATCAATGAATTGGAATTTTTTTTTTTAAATAATAGACCATATCTTTTCATGTAAAATGTTTTCATTATTAATAACAATTTATATCTAAATATTACCATGAATGATGAAAATATTATTCGCTTATTTATTTTTGTAAGCAATACAAACGATCACTTTTCATAAATTAATTTCCAAATCATTCATTTCTCGCTAAACAAACAAAATCTAAACATATATTGCCATTGATGATTTCCTTAGATTTTCGGTACATTATTGTGTATAAATACTAAATTTACCACAAAGCAAGCTAGAACAATAATCCACCAATACATATGTAATAAGTATTTACACACGGTCCATCATAAACCTTAAGTTTCAGAATTTTCTATGCCACTTTGCCAGGAATCAGAGGTAAGTCAATCTCATCACACCATTCCACAACCCTAGTCTCGTAGTACGAGCTCTTCACGTCATTGGCCACGTAGCTCAGCCACACCTGCCCTCCAATCCTCCACTTCAGCACACTCCCTTCCATCTCCCTGCCCAGCCTCCACCCCACGCTCTCTCCGTACTCATCTCCGGCGAACACTAGCCCTCCGGACTTTGTGAACGGCCGGTTCGGCGCCGCGTACCTCCTCCGGAACCCCTCACCTTTGGATGGACATGACATGGCGACCTCCTGGCCGGTGGTGCTGTCGTGCAGGACTGCATCGAACACCGCGGCATTGCCTTCCGAGTCCTGGTCCCACCTCCAGTCCCTCAGCTTCGCCCTCGTCGACGTCTTCCCCGTGGCCTTCACCTCCGGCGCCTTCGACTTCCCGAAGGTGCTCTTCATCACCCTCTGCGTCACCAGTTCTCTCTCTCCGTTGCTCGTCGACCGGCCCAGGCTGAGCCCGCCTACGTATGTCGCCCCAACCTCCGGCCCGACCCAGACGCGGGCCCTGGATGGGAAGTGCCGCTCCCCGGCGAACGCCAAGCCGTCCTCGCTGCTTTCCTTACCGAACCCGAGATTCACCACGTGGAGGCGTATGTTGTCGACGCGCGTGTTGACCTGGATATACCCGTCACAGAACTTGACAGAATATTCCAGCTGAACGACGGCCTCAAGCTGCTGGTGCGACAGCACGTACTTCAGCACTGAATCTTGCGCTTCTATGATGGGAAACTTCTTCATCTGCTCGTTCGAGCGGGTGAGCTTCATGGCCGCCACCGGCGCGTAGCCCTTCAAGATCCAAAGCCCGTGCGCCTCTGTCGCGTAGGAGAAGGAGAGTCCCTGAACGGGCAGAGGGGTTAGGGCTTGTAATCCTACGCCCACCTCCCTCAGGACGAGCCATTTCGCTAGCATGTACCCGAGGGTGCGCATGAAGCACTCCTCTGCGTCGGCACCGACCGACCGCAAGAAGGTTCGCAGCACGGGGGCGTGCTTGCAGGACAGCGCTTCCAGGTTCGGGGCCAGCAGGGACTGGAAGTAGAAGGACCCGATCTCGCTCGGCACGTCGAACGAGCAGGCCCAGAACATGCGCGTGAGGAACACCAGGTTGAAGAAGCTCGACAGCGACTCGGGCGTGTGGGACTCCATGATCCAGGAGACCGGGTCGGGACGGAGCTTCTGCAGCTGGGAGCGCGGGCATGAGCTCTCGCGAGTGGTCGGCGACCGTAAGATTATCTCTTGGAGAAGCTGAAGCAGCAGCGGGAGGAACGGCTTGTCCGAGGAGAGAGGGCAGGCGTCGGAGACCCAGAGGGTCCTCTCCTCGCTGGATTCCTGGAAGCCGCAAGCACGGACCGTGAAGGTCACCGACGGTTCCGAACCAGGCCTCGAGGTCCGGTCTGCTCCAATCCGGATCGCCCGAGCTGCTCCGCCGCGACCCATCTTGGAACTCGCGAGCTCGAAGACCTGCGGTGAGTCCGAGTCCGCCTCGGTCCATGCTGCCGAGTCGGGCAACGCGCAAATCCACGACCAAACGTCCAACATCTTTGCTAGCCGATTCCACCTATCCGAGCCGAGAGAATGAGAGAAGAAGGTTTAGGGCATCCGGGGGTGGATTTAAGGAGGGAACGAGTGATGACGGAACTGCCAGCACGGATGCAACGCGAGCCACGTAAAGAGAGCGAGCGAAACTGGTGGTGGTGAGCGGCGTTTGGTGTTAGATTTCGAGTCTGTCAGATCACACTGCATTAAATGCTGCCGGTTTTCCTCCTTTTTTCCTTCTTTTTCGGCTTCATTCCTTCGAGCCAGTGTTGTTTCGCACTTGGAGATATCGAGAGCATGTTTGCATGGACGAGACGCGTCAGGAGACAAAGCTCTCGTTCTCGGGGACGTGGACAATTCGATTTGGCAATTTTCTTGGGGTCCGACGAATTCCACGTGTTGTGGCCACGGGCTGTGCGCCCTTGTCCTCTTGTGCATCACACAAAAACCAAAACAGAGGAGACAAAACGGATTATCCTGAATTATCACCAGAGTTTTGTGTTTCCCTGGCCAAAGATGAAGAGTTTTGTTGATAACGTGATTGTGGTGCCCATGCAAGGCATGGACATCCTAATTTTTTCTAGGTTCACGTCACGAAAATTCCTAATTTAATATTCATATGACATGAATATGATAAACTTCTAGTGGTGCACAACATCCCTTAACTTTCAACATTATGTCAATTGTATTCTACTATCAAAATTCATCAAAAAATACTATTTTTTGAGAATTAATATTATGGAAAATCTCAAATCAATACATTTATTGTGACAAATTTAGCCCAAAATTTACATTTTGGGTCACCAAAAATTTCAAGCTAATATATCTATGATAAATTTAACCAAAATTGGTAAATCTGTGATAAATTTATACAAAACTAATATTGATGTCCATGTACACTTGCCATGTCAACTGAGTTATTATCATATGTCATCTAATTCAATAAAATGTGATGGAAACCAACCAAAGGTAAATATGCTACAAATATACCAATTTGGGGTTGATGAACTAAAAACTAGTTTGGGACAAATTTATCACGGGTATATTAGTCTTGGATTTTGGATGACCCAAAAACTAGTTTGTGGTAATTTTGTCACGAATATACCAATTTATGATCTTTTTTTTTTTTTTTTGTATTAACCCCTTTTTAAATTATTGTCGCAACCTCTTTTTTTTTCGACGCCTGCAATCAAGTACGAGCGCCTAAGGAGGCTAATGGCTCGGCTGAAATTAGTTATGCTCGGACTCTCTCAAGTCCACCAATTCACGACTTAATGGTCTAAATTCTTAACCTGTAAATTAATTTTAAAACGGAGACGCCACTAATCGGTTTGGGGTGGGTTGATTAGAAACCCAAGCGAAGTATTGGGAGAAATACTCACTCCTGCGCAACTAGAGAAATTAGGATCGGGGACTTGATTACACTAGTTAATCACTAATGCCCTTAGGGTACTTAATCTTGTTTAAACCCTTAAGGCTTTTTGGATTTTTGAGGGATTTTCCATTCATTTGTGGAAAAATCATTTTTTTTTGGGTCTTTTTCTCTTTTTTTTTACATAAAAAGCACTTTTTGGATTTTTGATCTTTTTCTGAAAATATAAATCATTTTTTGGCTTTTCTGAATTTTTTTTGCTTTTTTTGGGAAAATATGATATTTTTGATATTTATGATTTTTTTGGAAAATAAATTATTTTTTTATTTTAAAAATATTATATTATATTATAATAATATTTATTAAAAAAAAAAAAAAAACGAACCGGGCCGGGTCGGGTTCTCGGGTTGGGGCCGACCCAAATCGCGACTCGCGAGACCTGGACGGGCTCGCAACGCGGGCCCAGCTTAAAAAAAAAAAAACAAGGCCCAAATCGATTTTGGACCCCTTTAAAAAAATTATTTCTAGCCCAACATCTACCCAACCCACGGGCGCAGGTCCGACCCGAGGAAACCCTACCCGGTTCAAACCCACGTCCGACCCAGTCTTTAGCCGCTGACCCGGCTTGCAACCGCGACCCGATTCTAAAAACCCTACCCGGATTCGTGGAGCCCTATCTGGCCACGACCCGCTTCTGATCCGAGTCTGACTAGGCGCGATGCTTCCTCCCTCTCACCTAATCGCGGCGTCGATGGAAGGAACGACGGAGGCATCAAAGAAGGAGGCAGCGTCGGGAGACGACACTGAGGCAGACGGAATCGGGCAACGTCGAGGACGACGCGGGGACGGGCGGAATCGGGCGGTGTTGAGGACGACACAAAGACAGACGGGATCAAGCAGCAGAGGTGGCCAGGGTTTCGAGCAACGGTGATGGCGAAGCAGGGCTGATACCTGTCTGTGGAGAGGGCCTGGCAAGACGGCGTGGAGAATGGTGACGGTAGGGAGCGGTGGTCAGGACGGGGCCGTGATAGTGGGCCCTTAACCTCCAGATTTGGTGCAGCTTGGGCGAATTGGTCACGGCAACGGCGTTGGAATGGTGGCGAAGCAGCAGCAACGTTGGCGAAGGTGAGTCTTCGATGAAGGGTGCCCGAACTCTGCTTCCTCCCTTTGATCTGGGCTCCCTAGCGTCGAGCCTCCCCTGAAGTCTCTCGGTGGAAGCTTGAATGCTCGCGGCTTCGATCTCTCTCCTCTCTCTACTCTCGAGTTCTCGCAGATTTGGGTTCGCTTGCCGCCAGCCTCCTCCGAAGTCTCTCGGAGGGAGGTCATTGAGCTCGCGACCCGATCGCTTTGCCCTTGCTCGCTCTTTGAGTTCCCCGAAGTCTCTTAAGGGATCTCTCGGAGCTCACAGGCCTCTCTCTCTCTTGCTCGCTCTTCAACCTCCTTCGTAGTCTCTCAGGAGGAGGTTTTCGAGCTCGCGATCTTCTCTGGTGTGCCCTTCGATGATGGAAATGCTCCGCTATTTATAGGCGAGAAGGTCTGGTCGACGGAGAGGCTCGGCTACCGATCTTTGGCTTGCCGACTAGACCCCCGTGGCCGAACCGGCGTCCCATGTGCCACCTGTCTGGCAGCTGCCCCCCCTTCTCACGCGCGTCGCCGTTCGTCCGCTCATCCGGCGTCGCACCCTCTGCGCGTGTGTTGCAGAGCGGACGAAGGAGGAAGAAGACCAAAAAGGGCTAGGCCAGAGGAGAAGGAAAGTGGGCCGTAGAGGCCCATGTGGAGGGGGAAGAGAGGGAGAAAAATGGGCTGTTTTTTTTTTTTTTTTTTTTATTTGGTTTGTTTATTATCCCAAAAAAAGGGAAAAATACATAAATAAAGAAACTAAGACCAAATTAATAACCTAATTAAGATTTTAGGTGTCAACAATTATGTTTGTGGCCTTCACACCCTTAAATATTTATAGAACCACAATCAAGGCTTATTTCCTTGAAAGGATATAGAATTTTCTTTTTGTTGGTAAAAAGGGATATAGATTTCAAGTGTTTACTTTTTGGCTCTCCATTCTATCGTTTTTAGGAAATATTAACTATCCAGGAAATAATTACAGCAGTCATAAACAATTGATAATTAACGTTAAGGGTCGTTCCATCTAATTATAACCCGTGCAAGTTCCTATAAAATTAAAACTGGTGTTAGGGCAAAGAATTTACAAACTGTTGACAGATAACAAATAACGGAACAAATATTAATTTGAAATATCTTTAATGGAAGAAGTACATAATGCAGGGTCAGTTTCTAGTTCTAGGAAAAATATAATGGACAGTCAAAATAAATTCAAAAATTCCGAAGAAATAATGATAAAAGATGCTGGGAAACGTTTAGAAAATTGGAATATACTACAGATGGATGCACACCATATATGTAAAAAAAGGGGAATTTTTGAATTTAGGACAGATTCTGCAATTAAGGACATTCAAAAACCAATGTTACTAATGGAATGTTAAATAATTGCAAAGAGAGAGGGTTCTTTCCATATAGGATTAGTCCTAGTTGTTTTAAACCTTCTACAAAAATTGGATTAAACACTTAGGCATAACATGTTCACGGACTCTTTATTCGGAACTCTAAAATCCACATTATTTGATCGACCTAAATATTTTTGTTGCTAAAAGAATTTGCATTTTCATTTATGGATCCAAATATCACGATAATATTAAAATCTCTGCGTGACATGATTAAATGGTCTCAGTATCTAGCATTAATATGTATATGATCTATTACTACCAGGTCATGTCAACAACAGTTAATCCAGGAGCACATCATAAGTTTGATTCCAATAAAAGAGTAACGATTTTGTTATGTGCTAATGCAGAAATAACATGACTGGTTGTAACGAAAAACAATTAGATGGAATGGAATTCAACTTTCAAAAATATGGCTTTTTCAATCAGAAAAGATTCAAAGACTAATAAAAGAACAAGAAGTTAAAAATATATGAATAAGTACATTGAGATATAAAATTGTTAAATAAGAGTAGATCAATGAAATTTAACATATCATAATTGAATGAAGGAAAATATTCATACAATTTAACACACAAAATTCCCTCTAGGTGGCGATGTAGGAACATAAAAAAAGGGAAAGAGGGGGATGGAGTTTCTCTCGCTTTTGACATAGTGGGCCCCGGCAGGAGGCCCTCGTGATGGGTGTCACGCCCCGACCCACTTTGAGCGCGCGGCAACCCTTGCTTCCATACCTATGGTCATTCGATTGTGACGTCCCAGGAGGCGTTGCCGTTGCAATACAGATAAAACGCACAAGTAGAAATGTAAACAAATCTCCAACCATCATTCAACGGGGATAGTTAAAAACATAATCACATATATATAGGCGTCATAAGTCAATGTTTCATACACATCAAGTTCAGAAATTAAACAGCTACTTCATCACATTTGATAAGCCTGACTGCATTGCCACGACTTTCTACAAAAGAGCTTGGGGGTACACCTACGCCTCTAATACTACGAGGGTGGTCTAAAAAGTGTTAGCAACTCCACTACTACCTAAGCCTCAACGGCCTTCTGGATCCATGGCTTTGGCTCAGCAATCAGCTCGGGGTTGAGCTCGTGGTCGGACACCTTCCCATTGGGAATATCCCCATCCTTGGCATCCCAGCTGGTGTCTACCCCTAAGCCTCTAACACCTAGCGGACCGTCAAAGCTGCAAATGGGACCATGGTTCTTGTTGTCCACCCAAAAGTACTAGGCCACGAATCAATGTGGCATGAGATTAGAAAGACTTTCATTGACCCAGATGGTCGTGACGTAACGCATTTAGTGCATGTTAGCCCCTCCCACTATAGGGCACTCTGTCACCTCTTGACTATGCTCAACGGGGAGGCCAAAACGTATCTGACGAAATGGCTCAGCCATTCTTAGGGCCTGTAAATATTTCAACGAACAAATATGAGATAAACTCAAAAAGTGAATTTCCTATAGGGGTGAGCGATTCCAGGTTCCGGTTCGGTTCCGTCTGGAACCTGGAACCTACCCGTGGGAACCGAGAACCTGGAACCTACTCTGTCACAGGTTCTAGGGTCGGTTCCAGGTTCCAACAGGTTCTTTTTTTTTTTTTTTTTTTTGTTATTTTCAGATTTGAACTACCAAAAAAAAATATAACATATGCGCACGTTATAAAAAAAAACTATAACATGCACGCACGTTACTAAAAAAAAATATAACGTATGAGCACGTTACCAAAAAAAACTATAATGTACGTGTATACTACACGGTAACTTCCAATTGACATGTTATCTTGATACATTAACTTTACACTGCACAACAATAATAGAATATAATTAGAAATTTCAAAACAAATAGCAAACTAGAAAGTAGAAATAAAACACCACTAGAACAAGAATGTCTAGAGGTACAAGTTTTGAAAACAATTTCGATTAAACCCTTAAATGAACTCAGAAAATTCTGAAATTTGGATACGTTGTATTTAAGACCTAGAGGTACAAGTTTCATGAAGAAATTGTAGTCCAATTCGTTCTGGATTAAAAGATAAAATCGATTTACTTTTCCTATTCGCTACTTGCACAGCTTTTGAAAACGTTTTGGTTAAATAGGCAAATGAACTACAAAAATTACGAAATTTAAATATGTTGTAGGGAAGACATGAAGAGAGATATTTCATGCAGAACACATTTCCAAAAGAACCTCATACAAAATGATATAGTCCACGCATTGCAACTTACAAGATCCGAACACATCAGATTGCACAGTTTTAGAAACATTTCCTATTAAATACTTAAATGACCTTCAAAAATTATGAAATTCGAATATGTGATAGCCAAGACCATAAGATAGATACTTCATCAAAACATCGAAGTCAAATTCGTCCTAGATATTTAAATATGGACGGTTAAAATCCCTGTTCATAGTACCGTAATTCCAGATCTAACCATCTCCAAAGGACCACGATTTCACCTAGCTATTCTTGTTTTTTTTTCTCTAAATGTTTTATATGTGGTACCTCAGGATGTCCTTTACAACTTTTGTTAAGAAACCGAAGTGAAATTTCGACGAAAAGGTTGCCTTACAGTCCATGCATTCATCAAGGGTCGGTCCCAAAATCTCCAGATCCAGTCTTTCCAAAGAATAATGATTTCACCCACTTATACTTGTTTGTTTTGTCCCAAATTTGAGTATGTTATACTCCAAGAAGTCCTTTACAACTTTCATTTAGAGACCGAAGCCAAAATTCAACTAGAACATCACATACAAGTCACTAGAACATCAAAGGTCGAGTTTTTTCTACCCTAAGTAACCGGTTCCGAAACAGGTTCCAGTTCCGAAACAGGTTCCGGTTCCGGTTCCAAGACCGGTTCCGGTTCCTAGAAAAAAGGAACCGGAACCGGAACCGGTCCCCCTTGGAACCGGGAACTGAACCGGTCCCCCTTGGAACCGGGAACCGAACCGGACCCTCCTCCGGTTCGGTTCCGGTTCCCGGGTAACCCGGGAACCGTGCTCAGCCCTAATTTCCTAGACCTCGCGTAGGGAATTCGTTTACCTCAGAAGTGCCCTAAATAAGTAATTATCTATCGATGACAAAACATGTCAACGCTCTTTTCGCTTTACCCTCGCTATTCTCATAATAATAAATCTATTATTCAAGACCATCAATATAGACACATAGGAAATTCCATGACATATATTCCATGCTCTCAAGCCAAACATATGAATGCGCATTATGTGCATTATGGTTCAAATCATGTGCTCATACCATGTAATAATCCGAACCTAAACACATACGAATCTCATGCACTTTCCATATAAATATGTCTAGATTATTACGGCCCCTCAAGATCTAAGGCCAACCTCAAGGCTCGTAGTTATCCAACGTAACCGGGCATCGTCTCGCCTCATCGAGCACGGCATTGTCCCGCATAAAACGCATCAAGATGGTCATTCTTGTAAAGAGCTTTGTTTCGAAATTCGTCCGCAAACGGCATCTCGTTAACTTCGGGGCATCCAAACTGAATCAAACATCGTCCCACATTAAACACATCAGAATGGGTACACACCCCGTGTAAACACACATCAGGGTCTTAGGTGATCACATGGGTATACCATCACATAATTCATTTCTTACTTTTCTAATTTAACCCATGTGATACTCATGCGATATGCCATATCACTCGTCAAATGTCATTATGTTACACACATGCATCATATTACATTAAAAAAAATGCATCATTTAATTCATAAATCCATGGCATTTAGACTACTTATCAACATAGGATAAAGTCATCATAATCTGCAATACGTTCACATCATTTTTACATGTCATCAAACCCATCACATAATCCATTTTTTATTTATATAACATATCAGCTTACCATAACATACTCTAATAATATACCATATCATAACGTCACGTTGTCTCGAATACACGTGACACATACAACACATTATACGTAACTCACATAACACATATAACTCATAATCCATATAGCATATAACCCAAATAATACATCTAACCAATAATACTTATAGCACATAACCCAAATAACGCATCGAGCACATAACACATAATCTATATATAGCATCTAATCACGAAATACGTATCCCACATAGAACGTATAGTACATAATAAACTACTATCATATTATGGCACATACGACAACATATTCACTTTATATAACTTAATCCGATAACTCATTGACCGAAACATGAGAACTAATCATCCTAGGCTCTGACTTATCACTTTGAAACTCAATAACCTATCGGTAAATGTTCGATAACTTATCTAAATCCAATAATTGCTTTTTACTCAACATGCACTCATCACATGAATAACTCATCATTTAACTATAAGCAAGCCTTAAACTACTCCCTAAGTGCAAAGAAAGCCCTAATCAAAGGCTAGGAAGCAACTCAGAAATGATTCTGGCTTCGAAACACATTGGGAAGGGATAACAAGATCGGATAGCAGCTGTGGATTGTTGATCACACATCTATAGGCCGTGGGGGAGATGGACAGCAGCTGGATGGCAGTCCGACGGTGGTGCGGCAGTGGTTTTGTGGTGGTTCAGCGTCGGTATAGTGTTCGGGCTTTGTGTAAACCTAAACTATAGAAGAGACAAGGGAGAGGGTGGGTGCACGAGTGAAGGTTGCTCAGTACCAAACAACCCTTGAGGAGGTTGGTTGGTTAGGATTGAGTGGCGGTTTGGCGACACAAATGGCAGTCCGATGTCGGGGTTTGAAGGATGATCGCCGGTGATGGAAGAACAAGAGGAAAAATGAAGAAACAAGCTTGAAATGAAGATGAAAATGGCTATGGGAGTTTCGGTTACACCAAGAGAGAGAGAAAGGTGAGTTTAAGATTCAAAAATGAAAGTGAGAATGTAAGAGAGGAGTTGGCTCATGTCAATCAAGGTGACTTAAGAAAGAAGCAAAATCCTAGCATTAAATGAGAGATAGATTACACTCAAGTGACTAGGTTTAGACTAGGCTAGGCTAGGTGGCTTCATCCCTTCAATTTTTCACGTACAATGCTTGTTTGCGCCGCCCCTCCTTAGCCAATTTCCATCTTTGCCCTTTTGTCCTTAGTCCAATGGAAGGGCATTTTTGTTACTTCACTAAGATTTCGCACTATTTATGCACTATTCACATCCTTGCATGCAACCATTGGGGTATGCCTTAGTGGCTATCCTTCCAATATAGAAGGAGGAGGTGAGGGGTTTAAATCTCCACCTTTTTAGAGGGATTGGGGTGGGAATGAGTTAGTTTCAAGTGTGAATTTTGAGTCTCACGCCCCGTAAAAAAGCAGGACAAAAGTTTGAGACTGAGAGTTAGAGTAAGAGTAGAGTAGGATTGATAAAAAAAAAAAAAAAACATCCTTGTGTCACGGGCTAACAATTTCCCTGGCCGCAGATCAACCTGTGTGTCGCCTAGCGAGTAGAACTCGCTAGGCCAGCCTTCTTTCTATAATTGTTCTAGTGAACAATACGACAAATAGCTCTTTTATATGGGATCATACCACGCTCATCTTTGCTCGGGTGTTTAGTCTATCGAGCGAGACAGCAGCCCTCTTTAGGCTCAACAACTGGTTTTAGCTCGCCAGGGCCTCATCAGGATAGCAGTATCAGCTCCCAACCGATTTGTGTATGGAAGGCCTACCCTATCTTCAGAGCTCCTAAGTAATATAATCATTCTATCCTAAAACTCCTAACAACAACCGTCTTGATGCCATTCCTACAGACCAGTTGTGTTTGTCCTCTCTACTTTCTCACTCTTCACTTGATACTCCAAACACCACTCACAAGTGTCACAAGTATGAGAGGATTCACATATCGTGACATTCTCCCCCACTCAATTTCGCAACGCCCTCATTGCGATCTATTTTGTTGCTTTCTTGTGTCCCTTAACCATTTATGTGCCACTTTTGAGATTTCACATCAAATGGTCACGCTCGCCCAACAAAGCAGGTTTTGCTCCATTGGTAGCCTCTTTTGATCTTAGTTGTTCCGGTCATTTTCAGTCACCTGTGCTTTCTTTAGCAAGTGTGGCATTTCTCGCTAACTACATCTTTTGGCAACACCATTTTTGCCTACTAAGCATTTTGACCCCAGCAAACCAAATGGAGGTTCTTTCTTTGTTGAAAACGTGGCAATAGACCTCCTCTTTTGGATTCATCAATCGATCCAAGAACCTTATCCCCATTTAGCGAGGATTCGGTTCTTTTCCAACTCTACTCGCTTAGTGAGGAATCAACTCTTCCTAGTGCCCCTATTATCATCCTAGAAGCTTAGTTGAGAGCAACACTTTGTTTGAGCATCTTTTGCCTCGGCGATTCACTCTCCGCCCTCGTAGGATTGGGTAGACCAGTAGTACTTCCTAGCTCAACCCACACTGGAGTGAGGAGTCTGATTCTCCGAGTCACCCACTTATTGAAGGGATTCTTACTTAGATACCATTTATCATGGGCCTACAGTTCCCTTGGCCACGGATCAACCCATGTGGCGCCTAATGAGTAGAACTTGCTAGGTCATCTTTCTTTCTATAGTTGTTCTAGTGAACAATACAACGAGTAGCTCTTTTATATGAGATCGTACTACACCCAGCTTTGCTCGAGCGTCTAGTCCATCAAGCAAGACAGCAGCTCTCTTTAGGCTCAACAATTGGTTTTGGCTTGCTAGGGCTTTATCAGAAGAACGGCATCAGCTCCCGACCAGTTTGTGCAAGGGAGGCCAACTCCGCCTTCAGAGCTCCTAAGTATTATAATTATTCTACTCTAGAACTCATAGCACTAACCGTCCTAACGCCACTTCCACAGACTAGTTGTGTTTGTCCTTTCTGCTTCCTTACTCTTCACTCAATAACCCTAAGCAACACTCACAAGTGTCACAAGTATGGGAGGATTCACGAATCATGACACTTGCATACATTTAATGCCAAGATATTGTCAAAAGAAGACTTGATGGGCTTGAGGGGCCCATGGGTCTCCCTAAGCTGCTCACCCCTTGAGCGTGTGAGCCTTGGGTCGCCTACTTGGACTTGAGCCCATTGGGTCTCCGCTCGTGGCTTGTTTCCACCTTTCCACACTTGTACATTCTTGCCAATGAAAAATCGAGTTTTCACCCCTAAATGGCCTTTTCCAATGTCCTCATGGTCTATCGATCCTCAAGACAATCTCGTCCGACGATCGCTTACCAAAACAATTCCATTTTGAAATAAGAGGTCGGAATGAGGATGCTATTAGCTTAGTGGTAGAGCGCACCCTTGATATTGCATTGTTGTGCTTGGGCCATGAGGGCTCTCAGCCATATGGATAGTTCAATGTGCTCATGCTCAACTATTCCAGGAGTAGATCATGAAGAATGGTAAACTGGTTTTTCTCCATTGCCAAAGGCATGTAGCAAGTCAAGTAAGCCTCATTTTCTATTGGTTAGAATTTGAAATGGTGTGAGAGAGAGGGTGTCACTCTACCAATAGTATAGACCTTCCCACACAAATGTTTTATTGGCTGCTGTATTGAGGTTTTCTACCTCCATCTTCTCACATAATTAGTCTTTTTGAAATATTAGGGGATTTTTCTAAACTTTTGTAATTCATCTAATTAATGATATTCACAGATTTACGAAAGGAAAAGGGGGCTAACACAGCAAAATTTCGGCCACAAAATATTTGGGAACCTATGGCGACGAATGTCTTTCGCCGTAGGCCCCACATACAGCCACACACATATATATATTCAATGCTGTTTCGCCATCGGACCAGAACAACTTCGATTGCGATTTATAACATCGAGGGTATGTTTGCTTGGACGAGAGGCATGTATGAGACAAAGCTCTCGTTCTCGGGGTCGTGGACAATTCCGTATAACGATTTTTCTGGCGCCTGATGAATTCCACGTGTTGTGGCCACTGGCTGTGCCCTTGTCCCCTTGTGCATCACACAAAAGCCAAACTAGAGGAAGGAAATAGAACGGGGAAAATCCTGCATTTTCAGCAGAGTTTTGTGTTTCTCTGGCCAGAAATGAAAAGAGTTTTGGCCCGGGCAAGGCATGGACACCCTAATTTCTTTTTCTTAGGGGTTAACATCACGAAAATACATAAATCAATATCTACGTGAAATAAATATCATAAAATTTTAATGAGGACACAAAATTTCTCAATTTTTAACATTATGTCAATATGATCCTACATCATATATTCATTGAAAAGAATTATTTGTTTCAATTTAGAGAGGTACCGTCAAGGCTATATTTTCTTGAAAAGGGATATGGGTTTCAATTATTCATTCTTTTGCTCCCCATTATATGGTTTTTTTTAGGAAATATTATTTATCTAGGAATTAATTGCAATAGTCCTAAACATATGATAATTAACGTAAGCGCCGTTGCATCTGACTATACATTCGATTCACCGTGCAAGTCCCTGTAATATTAAACGTTGTGTTAGGGCAGAGAAAAAGCGTAAATTGTTGACAGATAACAAATATTAAATGATGGGACTAATATTAGTTTGAAATTTGTTTGACGGAAGAAGTATATAATGCATGGTTAGTTTCTAGTTGTAATTAAGATATAACGGATAGACAGAATTGGTTCAATAATTTGGAAGAAACAATGATAAAAGATTTTGAGAAAAGTTTAGAAAATTGGAATATATTACAGATAGATATACACCATATATTCAAGATGGGAAAATTACACAAATGATTCTTGAATTTTGGCTCAATGTGCAATGTCGTTATTGAACTTTTAATTTGTTTAATGTGATCCCGGAACTTTTGGTACATATTCAATGTAATCCCTAGATTATCTGAAAATATTTAACATTTTCCTAAACTTAAATTAATGAAAGAACAACGTTGAATAATTTTATGTAGTTTAAGAATTGGATTGAATATGTATCAAAAGTTTAGGGATTATATTAAATAAATTAAAAGTTTAGGGATGATATTATACATTATGATAAAGTTCAGGGATCACATACAATAAATTAGAAGTTTAGGGACGATATTATATATTAGGCCAAAATTCAAGGCCCATTTTTATCATTTTTGTCGTGACCATAATTTCGAGTGTGAACCACCTAGGGTTTGGCTAATGGATTGTTAAGCCTATACTTAACTCGGGTTCTCCTAAACCCATACCAATTCGTGACTTAGGTTCAATGTTTTTTTAACATGCAAATAGATTTTATCTAGGAGTCGCCACTAATCTATTTTTAGTGGGTTGATTACCCAAATAAAATAATTGAAGAATTATTTTATTCCTATGAACCAGAAATTTAGGTACGGTGACTTGGTTACACTAGACTTCTCTAATGCCATTTTGGTACAATTTCTTTATATTTTCAAAAAATATTTTGCAAGCAGTTTGGATTGATTTTAAATATATTTCCCTAACATGTGAGGTGATCATACGAGTGCGCAAACCACCAATTTAACATCCAAGAAAAGCAATGAATAAATTGCAAAAAAAAAAAAAAAAATTACTTCAAAGCAACGAAAGCATTTGCAATGTTAAATTAGAATTCACATCAACAACCCTAGATATGATTTCTAATTAATACGCAATTTTTTTGTTTGCTTTTACTTATTTAATGAAAATCATGCAATATGCAATGTAATATAACTAAATGGCCTAATTTTAATGTCATGCAATTTCTAATTAAATAGACCTAATAACAATCTCTAAATGACATGCATTTCATGAATCTAATTCTAACGACATGCAATGACATTTATTTTTCCTAAAAATGCAATCTATCCTAGAGAGTAGAACTAATTTATTCTAAGACATTTTTTTTTTGTATTTTTCATGTAATTCGGAATTAAATAGAATGTGAAAATTATCTAACTAGATTAAGATTCTATTCAATTTGTATTAGGAATTAGGTTGAACCAAATCCTAATTTAAACTAAACTATTATCTTAACCCAAATAATCCTAAAATGCAATCTATCTAATATCTAAACTTATAATAAATTAAGAAAAAAATTATCTAAAATTAAACTAAGTGCAATTTTACCCTAACATGCAATGACGTACAAAATATGCCCTAATTCTACATGACATATGCATGATGATTTTTTGTTGTTTTTCCTTTTTTTCCCCTTTTTTTAATTTCGAAATTAATAATTTCCAAATAATTAAACATGCAATCCAAGTTTAAAAAGAAAAAAAAAACTAGCAACCTAAATTAATCAATTTGATTTTTTTGATTTTTTTAAAATTTGAAATAATAAAACTCCTACCCTAAACATGCAAGATAATCCTAAACCATGCAATATTCTAATTCGAACATATTTCAAGATAAACAAACCAATCAAGACAAGTCAAACCATTTAAAATTACCAAAGATATCATACATTGTTTAGATCAAAGGATAATATTTCGCTAGTAAAATCGATAAATTGATCTTAAGTCTTAAAGATCAAAATATCAATTTTATTCACATTTAATTAATTATTTCATCTAAGGCCTTATAGATAAAATAAAAAATTCAGGCGCGGTTGCGAATCGGTGGCATGTCATAATTTCTAATTATGCATAGGGAAACATTTCAAATAAAGAAAATAAGATACAATAAATAAAATATGGATAAAATAAATCTGCATAATAAAATAAAGTAAATCTACCTAATTTGATTTTTTCTTTTTTTATTCCAAACAGGGCTTGGCAACCGGTTCGGAGCTAGTCGTCGAGGAATTTTGGCGAGAGGACACAGCAGGCGCATCGGCAGCGAGCGGGCCAGCAGCGAACAGGGGACTGCAGGCGCGAACGTCGCTCGGAGGGGAAGCTTGAGTGGCGTGCAGGGGCTGCGTCGCGGCTGGGGCGGAGGCGCGGCTGCGGGTCAGTCGGAGCGGAAGCAGCGGCGAGCGGTCCCACAGACGCCGGTGACAGTGCTGGGCTGTAGGTCACGGTGGGCTTCGACTCCAGGTGGCGTCGGGGCAGCGCGAGCTTCGGGCGTCGGGTTGAAGAAGAGCGGTGTGGACAGTGGACGGCACTCAGGCGGAGTGGCGGTGTGCGACGACTTCGGGTTACAGCTCCGGCTCGGCAGATCGGGCTATGGTGTCGGCGGAAGGGGCTTAGGATCTTTGGTGCTACGGTGAAGACGGTAGGCAGAGCTCTGGCCTGGTGGACGCGAGAACAGCGATGGCGAACGGGCTGCAGGCCAAGCGGAGCAGCAGCAGCGAAACAGGGGAGCTCGGGCGCTGGGCTAGCTGAGGCGGGGCGATCGTCGCAGTCGAGGCGGGTCGCGGTGGTGGCGTAGGTAGTGCCGGCGCGGTGGACGGCGCGGGCACAACCAACGCGGTCGGGGGAGCCCTTCGGAGAAGATGATACTGTAGCGCCTTTTCCTTTTTTTTTTTTTTTCCTCTCTCTCTCTTTCTCTCTCACGTCAGTCTGTACGGTCTCTGCCCACTGTTTCTTCGACCAAGGCAAACCGGAATTGACTTTGACTTTCAACTCTCAGACGAAAAACCTTCTCCCGTATTTGCTCTCCAATTTATTTTCGAAAAAACCCCTCTTAGTTACGGAAAATGAAGCTCTCTTTTATAATGATTTCGGACAGCCGCTTTGTATGACATTTTTGAGTTTCCATCTTCTATCGCATTAAATCAAAACTGCAAATCGGAATGTGATTTTGCAATCAGCTCGATTTTGCTAAGATTTATTTCATTTTGTAAAATTTTTGCCATTTATTCACTTGATTTTTAAATTGCTTATGCATTTAACAAAATCCAAATATTCATCAGAATTTTAAATTTCCATGCATAATCAATCAAATCAATTTTCCCCATTTTTTTTTTCATGTTTTCCTTTTATTTGTTCTAGTGCAATTTTTATTTTCCTAGATTTGCTAAAATTAGGTGTCAACAATTTTTCCATTCATGAAAAGAGGAACTTTAGAATTTAGGATAGATACTATGGTTAAGACCATTCGCAAAACAATCTCAATAACGGAATGTTAAAAATTCACAAAGAGAGAAAGTTCAGTTATTTTCATATAGGATGAGTCCGAGTTGTTTCAAAACCTCCAACAAAAAATGAACTGAACATCCTAGTTGTTCCAAAATTTCCAACAAAAAAATGGATTGAACATTTTTGTTATTCGTGTTTAAGAGATTGTAGGCACAATAAGTTCACGGACTTTTTATTAGGAATTATAGAATCCACATTGCTTGAGCGTCTTGCCATCAAAATGTCGAATTTTCTATTAGAGGAGTTAAATATTAGACCATGCTTACATATAATAACTTAAGTTTTTAAAATAGTTGGTAGTGGTATCGCAAAATTTTACATAATGTCGAGTTAAAGGTCTTGAGTTCAATCTTTTCAAGCCCCATTGACTTTCCTAATTAAATATGTTTACGCTCAGTACTTAAAAAAAAAAGGACCAGACTAAGCATAAAAGAGAGTATTTGAATAATTAAATATTAAATCATGCATTTATCTAATAAATTAAACTTTTAGAATAGTTGATAGTGGTACTATAAAATCTCACATTTTCATTAATGGATCCATATATGGGGACAACATTAACCGTAAATATAAAAACCTCAAGTTTTGATCAATGATCTCAATATCTAGCATTAATTCAAAAGCATAGAAGGTAGACTCTGATAAAGGAGAAATCATTATGTTATATGCTAATGCTGAAAAAGCAAATCTAGGAGTTCAATAAACAATTAGATGTAATAAAATTTAACTTTCTAAATAGGAATTTTTCAATCAAGAAAGATACAAAGACCTATAAAAAGATAAATATTTGAGTATGGAGATGGAGAACTAAAAATTAAGTTAAATAAGAGTAGATCAAGGGAATTAAACACTGGATAATTTAATGAAGGAAAAAATTTCACATAAAATTCCCTGTAGGTCATCATGCTCAGCTATTCGAGGTATAGAATACTAAACCATTTTTCTTTTCCATTGCCATGGGCTAACACAGCAACATTCCGCAACAAAAGATTGAAACCTATGGCGACCAATGTCTGTCTAACTGTAGACTAAGTTTTTAAGTAAATGTTTCCTAATTTGATTCATGAAGTCATACAAGAACTTACAAAAATAGAATTCTTCTCGGTTGTTACGTATTAGAGCAAATGAGAGAAGTGTTAGGATTTTCTTGATGAGAGTTTTCTAAATGATTTATTAACATTGTGGGTTTGCTTTGCATGCAATCTAGTGCTAGGAAATACTTGAGCGATTGGAAGTTTGAAATTCTCCTTAGTTAAAATGGATTTTTTTTGCAATCGGCCCTCTTCATGGAGTAACGAGCGATACTCAAATTGTATCATATAAATCTTTGATGGTCTTTATGATCTCTTGTTGATTTCTCTTGTAATCCATTCTTCTCACGTTAGATTTGAATTGCCAGATCCATTAGTTTTTGCATTTTCTTTTTTTTTTTTAGGAAAAATTCTAAATAAGGGCTTGAAATACCCTTAAAAAATGCTAATATGCAAACTATAAAAAGATTTGGTATTTTCAAATGCTAATATGCAAATAGTGAATGTATTTATTCTCCTCATTCAAGATTTGGGTTTAAGTCACTACACTTTTTTGCATTCTTTTGAGACCACAAAGTGATTTTATGTTAGGTACTAGTTGACATGGAGGGAGGCGCAATTTGCGAGCGATTCGAAATTAATAAAATGAAAGTTGTGCTAGAAATATAAATTGATTAGATAACAACATGGGAAATCCTCAAATACAAAATAATAGTCGAAATAATACTAATACTTTACAAAAGTTGAAAATACAATTTCATGGAATTTCCGGCATATTATTATCCCTTGTCATTTTATTGGCAATGGTTTTCCTAAGCATATTTATTTGGTTTCCCTCCTCGGTCAACTGAATGTTTGCAAGCTCATCCTACGTAGGTTCAGCCACGTACATTGGATCTTCATATAGGGAAAAGTTCTTATCCATCTTGTCTTGATCGCGGATGTAATTATGGATAGCACAACATGCAATTACGATATGTGCTTGCTTTCGAAGTGCAAATGAGGGCATGTGCCTCAAAATGAAAAAGCGATTCTTCAATACCCCAAATGATCTTTCAATGACATTCCTTAAAGAAGAATGCCTATAGCAATAATATCATCATAATTGCAACTTAAAAACATAAATAAACAAAGTCTCAAATACATAAGTCATGAAATGAAATACATAAGTCATGCATGTTTCTTAAACAAAGTCTCAAAAAAAAAATTTCTATTTCTATTTCAGAAATAGAGAAACTACAATTTCTAGCTTCTGATTTCTCCCCCAAAATAATTTCTGAAACAGAAATCTATTTCAGAAATAGAGAAATCAATTTGTGTTACCAAACAGATTTCTGTTCTAAACCTGTTCCAGGGAACAGAGAAACAGAGAAATTAAGAAACAAAAATTTTATTATGCGTAGCCTTAATTTCTTAAATAAAAGCTTGAAGTAGATGTTGATTTAAATAAGAGTATGTAGTGTCCTCATTTTCTCAAATAAGAGCTTGAGGTGGATTTTTTTTTTATTTAAAAAATGGCTATATTTGTGACATTCCGATTTTCCAATTCTATTTTCAGTAAAATGAGATGGGCATTTTCATCTGCACGTGCATAGTTCTTTTTTCTGAGTTGGCCACTCATGAGAAAACTAGTCTATCAGGTGAAGCCATTAAGGGATTTTAATGCATCAGACTCGAGAATTTGACTAGGAAGCGACCTTTCGACCGAGCTAATTTCCAAGATTCAGTACGAAACAGTTAAAAATCAATTAGAGACCGGAGATAGACCGACTCGATAAAGGCATGTGATCAAGTGTGGGTGATTCTACTAGATCGCATAATTCTTGTCGATCGGCACTAGACTGACTTTTATGTCATTTTGGTACCTTGTGTCCATATTTGAAACATTGAGATTACCCCAACAACCGAGAGTCACCAATGTGTCAAATATGTACATTATGGCTTGAAAATGATCAACCATAGGTCAAATGCACGAAAATTTCTAAAAACTACCCGGTAGATTATGACACACTAGTTTCATGCTAGAGTGAAATTAATCGTGAAATTGAAACTGAATTTAGAAATTAGAAGTCTTGTTGTGTCACAAATCATTTTAGAAACGTTGATTCATTTTCAGAAGATTTTTCATGCAAATCGAGTTTTTCGGCGAATAGTAAGCCTGCTTTTGGTCGTACTTTGGGAATCCAAGATAGTTCTATGGTCAAGTAAAAATGTGAATTGAAGTGTGGTGACATTGGATTAATTTATGGACTTCAATTTGGCTAAATTGGAAGAGGATTGAATGAAATTGATAGAATTTGGTGCACAAATACTCAAAATTTGTATGCTAAGGCACATGGAGCAAATTGGACCCATTGGAAGATTGTCAAGGAAGCTTGGAGGTGAGAAGATGGTGACATCATGTGAGGTCATGGTGGGGTCAAGGTGGAGGGCATTGTGACAACTGTAGAGTGCCCATTGGCTCACCAAAAGTAGCCCTCACATCAAACATTTCTTCTTCCTTGAATGAAGGGCATTTTTTGGATCTTGGAGTGAGAGAGAGAGAGAGAGAGAGAGAGAGAGAGCTGTGCGACCAAAGCTCCGGCCGCCCCTCCATTTGCACGCCCGACCGGCCGCTCCCACATAGCCGGAGTTTGTCGCCGTCGCCGCTCATCCGCGTGTGCCGCTCCACTCGCCGGCTCGTGCTTTGCTCTACTTTCATTCACGTGCCAACACGTCATCCATTGTTGCCCTTGGTCACCAGTCACCGTCGGAGCCTCCATCGCCATCATGGTGGTCTTCCAGCTCGCCGAGCCACTGTTGAAGCCAGCTCGTCGTCGGTGCTGCTTCTCCTTCACCCGCACGCTTGATCAGCTCGCACTGTTGTTCAACGCATCCCCAACCATCCATGCCGTTGTCTAGCTGCTACTTGTCATCGCTAAGGCCGCCGGAGGTCTCCCTTGGCCGCCATGAGCCACCGCCAGTCACCGTCTGAGCTGCTGCCATCCATCTCGCTGGTTTCGCGCCCAACCAGCAACTAGTGCACCTCCATCTGACCTTGAATAGCAATTGGAAGTTCCATCAAGCTCTGGTCTTCAAGGTCCATTTTGGGTGCCTTTTGGTCCTTGCTTTGTGTCACCCCGAGGAAGTTTATTAATTGCTTCGCCATTGCCTTTGCCGGAGACTCATCGGAAAGCGATTCTAGTGAGTTTAGCCTCCTAAACTTTGATTAGAGGGTTAATGATGCTTAGGAGGATTTAGTTTAAGTTAAGTGAGATTATGCGGTTAGATTAGTTTAGTTAAGTGTGTATTAGATTAAGGGGTGTGATTAGTTTAGTGTATGTTTAATTAAGGTTAAATAGATGTTTATGTTAGTATAATAATGATTTGGCCTTAATTGATTATTTTTGAATAAATAAGTGTTTCGAAATTATTTAATTATTTAATTAATTTTCGGATAAATTTAATTATTTATTAATTCCAAAAACTTTTTTGGGACCTTAAATTATCAGAATTTCACGTTGATCACTGCTATGTATTCAGATTATGAATTTGATGAGTGGATATTGCAAATTTAGTGTTGATTGTGAAAAATAAGGACTTTATTCATAAAATCCCAAATGTCAAGTTTTAATACAAAATTGGATTTTAAGGATTATATTAAATGGTGGGGTTTGAAAAAGTGAAATATTAGTTTTCTAGTTCGAAATTAATGTGCCTTGACACGCGTAAATAATTTCTTGAACATTTTTAATATGAAGAAAAGAAGCCGAGATCATTATTTTAAATGGAAGCATTGAGTAAAATGCAAAGTGTCTTGGGCCGAGTATGAATTTATTGTGTGTTAATTAAGAGGAAATTGTCATGGGCTGTTGAGCCGGACTTGCCCCTGTGTGGAATGCCCCATACAACGGATGTGGGTCACAATAGATTCTAGACCGATACTCATTCGGGAACACCGTTGATGCAATGACGAAGCCGTGCTCCAAGGTGGGGAGGCATGCCTGCCTAAATGCTAGTAGATAGTTGAACTGCGAGTAGGTTATGTTCATGTGTAGCAGTGAATAAAAATTGGAACACATGCTATGGTTGTTGATTATGTGAAAATGATTGGGCTCCAGTTGTTTAAGTTTTTATTACTACCAGTGATTGAGTGATATGAACTGTATTAACTTGCATGAAGGAAATAAGGCAAGGTAAGTCTTTGTGTAGTGTGGCTAGGCCACCCATGGGTGTATTTTTCTTTCTAATAGGGGTTTAGGGGGTGAACTTGCTAAACAATGTCTCACCCGTTGTGGCCAAATATTTTGAGGTCCTTAGATGGCAATTGTGGAGGACTTGAAGCCATGGAGTTTGGGAAAGTGGAGACTGAAGGATCGGCAAACGTGTCTAGCTAGTCGGTTTGAGGACAGTTCCCCTTTTTGTTGAGCCGGTTTATTTTGTAGTCAGCCTAGTGTTGTATAAAAACCTATGTGTTTTATAAAGAAGTGTTTGGTTGTGATTGATTGCCTACTTTTTTATCCCAAGTTAAATGTTGTTAGGGGATTTGTTTTGCTTTCGTATGCATAATAAAATGAATGGGTCAGCAACATATCTTAGGATGTAGCATATTTGATCGATCGCAATGGGATTCGTGTGCGCTTGGGGTTCGGGGTGTGACAATATCAATCTCAAAGAAGTGCCAAACTCACTAGCTACTAAAGGGCATTTTCATCTTTTAATTTTTTTTTAAAATTTATTCACATTTTTCTTTCTTTTTCCTATATTACTTTTTCCTTCAAAAACAAACTAGAAAAACTAAAACTTCAAAAAAATAAAGAAACACAGGTGAGAGGTAGCCCTCCTGCCTATATTTTTGTTTTTTTTTTCCATAAAAACTTTTATTTTTAATTTTGAATCTAATTTAATTAACGTTAAAACTGTCTTTGTACTAAAATACCCTTGATTGACCGTAATATTTGGCCGAGTGGCAAGCTAACAAGGTTAATCCTTTATTTGAAATAATTATAACTACTTCAAGCCCTTATTTGATATATTAAGGGCACTTCAAGTTTTTATTTGAAATAAGATTCACTTCAAGTCATTCTTTGAGAAAAAAAATGTACTTCAAACACCTTTAGTTAGAACTTTCCAATATTTTTTTTTTTTGGTGCTGGAGGAACTAGCTTGAAGCTGACAGCCGCGCCGTAAACCCCAAGGTGATACTTAAGCAGGAGGACCGACCACCCCTAAGTCACACTTAATACATCTAGTGCCTCCCCTGGGTTTTGAACCCTTCACCTCTTCGTTGAGGATCAGTAGAGTCTTAGCTAGTGGAGTCACCGCGGCCGGTGGTTCCAATAAGTTTGCAATCAAGCAACAAAGAAAATATGATATAATTTGAAGATGAATCTTTATGAGATCATCGTAAATTTATCTAAATATAAGGTTGTAAATTTAACAATTAGAATTGGAATCCTCTAAATTGACAAGGTAAATTTACAAATTGATAACTTTATCCCTTTTAATGGAGAAAACATTAGCATGTTTAACTTTAAACGGTTGAGATGTATTTTTTTTTTTTTTTTTGGGAAAAAAACCTCCAAAAATCCTCAAATGATGCCTAATGCGATACATTTGTTCTTTTTTTTTTTTTTTTGTGACACTAAGAATCTCAAACTTGTACTTGAGTGACACACTTATCCTCTATCAAGGTTTGGTCAATAAAAACTATTAAAAATCTACCTACATGGATGACAAAAAGTAAATGATATCTACAAGGCGCCAAACTAAAGTAAATAAGGATGTCATTTTGGTTGGAAAATTATTTGACAGAATCTTGATGAAGGGTAAATGTGTCACATAGATACAACTTTAGGATTTTTGGTGCCATATAAAAAAAGTAAGAGTATATTTTTAATGGGCATTGTTTGGAGTTATTGGTGGGTTTTTTTTTTCCTTTTCCTTTTCTTTTCTTTTTCCACCTGCCACCACCCCTTGTTGCTCCTCCTGCCATTATGGACGCGTCGCTCGACCAATCACTAATTCATTTCTCTCATTTGCTGATGCCAATTAATATGAACTATATTGAAGTTGTTGATGCTTCAACCACTGAGAGGCATTATATTTATGATATACTTTTCGCTAAATTTACAAGGAATCTCATTCCCTAAAAATCGTGACAAATATATGATCCATTTTTTCTTAGCTTGATTAATAGAATAAAGGGTTAGTTACACTAATATGGACGACGCAAGCATAAGGAAATTTTGAAATCTTGGTACCTGGATCATCACTGAACAAAACATCTCAAAGTTTAGTGGGATGAATGCTGGCTCAACTTATTTATCATTAACAAAAGCATTCTGGTCACATAGGAAATTAATGTTCACGTCGTATCTTCTTACATGATTTGCGAAGAGTAGAATAACAAAATTATTTCACTAGTACTTCATTTACAGAATTTTCTAATATAAAACAAGTAATGTTCGAAACAAGAGAAAATATAATAGAATTAATGAAAAGCTATGAAAAGAAAACCCATCATCCTGCCTGAGTTTTGCTGCACGTATATGCCATTATCATCACGTTGCTCAGCAATCCCTTGTTGATGTGTTGGAGTTCTTCTTAAAGCCCTCTTCACATCGAGATTCCGTTGCCACCAAACAAGAAAAATCGTATATAGTATCTCCTCACTAGAAACCGAGAAAAGAAGCCTTCGATCATCAATGACCTCTCCCACGGTGACTTGGTCCAGAATAAGCTCTGTCTAGGACGATCTCTGATAGCAATGAACTCAGAGACTTGCCTCCAAGAGGTCTCGCGGCTTCGACGTGCGAACTGTACGTGAGCATGAGAAGGAAGAAGAGGATCAAGAAGGTGTTAAGAAACACGATGAGAGATTTTTGGGACCTCATCCTTCTTCCCTTTGCTTTTTCAGTCTTGATTTGTTAGGTATGGCTGGATATATGCATGAGGACGCAAGGTAATTTATAGATAAAAGGGGTTTCAAGAATCAAGAGGAGTTAGTGCCGTGTTCAAGAAAGGTATGCAATAATCTTTGACTTCTGGTACAGATTGCGGTCGTGTTGGCGGGTGAAGAATTTTGCCATTAATTTTTATGGAGATTGATCCGACTTTGAATCCTCCAAACTATATTTAATTCCTCAGTTTGACTATTTGAAGAATAAGATTAACATTGAATATCTTGCACAGAGAGAGAGAGAGAGAGAGAGGTAGGCAGGGTTGTGTTTCGAGAATGAGTCGTACGTTGTTAGAACAAAAACGGGGTTTGAATTTGGAGTGGAACACGAAGATTGCCTTTACACTACTTTACGTGCGCCATCTAACTTTTTCATATTTAGAATGTAACATGAGTGCTAAGGTCAAATAGCGTAAAGCACATGGACAGCAAAGGTCAATTGAGCTGAATAGTAAACGATGTTGTGCTTTACTGCTTTGGGCAATGTAAGACGGTCTTAACATGATTCATTCCATGTGTTTGAAAAGGGTCCACCGACAGACTCGACCCGTATGAATCGACCTTCCTATAGAGGACTTCGTATGCATCGATTGAGCTGAATAGTAAACGATGTTGTGCTTTGGGCAATCAACGACGATCTTAACGACTGTTCTTTCCATGTGTTTGAAAAGGGTCCACCGACGGAGTCGATCTGCATGAATCGAGCTCCTGATAGCCGACTTCGTATGCATCGGCGAGTGGGAAGTCAGCAGGGATAATGCGTGCTTGAGTTGACCGCTGCGAGGTAGGCCGTTTGGTCAGTGCCTGCTTTGAGAATATTTTATTAGACTAATGAAAATGCATGAGATCGTAACGATTTTCAAGCGAAAATTTGAATGCGTGGCCCATACACAAAAACCTAACATGAGTTGTCATGGGTCAATGTCGATAAGCATGGACTTATAGTGGGGTCAAAGGTAAAAAACAAAGCACATGCAATGCAAACTAGTAATTTTCAAAGAAGTACTTGTCAAACGGTGGGAAAATTAACGAATCTTATAATTAAATCAAGGCAAGAGAATGGAATCACTGGAAAAGTCAAGGATGAACATTAAAGAATATGAGAGATCTACGTGTCCCAGTCCGAGCGTTGATACCTAATTCACCGTAATACCCGACTAGAAATGACATATTAAATGATTGGAGAATTATAGAGTTACAATTCTCAGGTAAAGTGCTAGAAAAATCATAAATCTATTGCATTTGTGCCAGTCTTAAATGTTTTAATTGTGTCAATTTAATCTTAAAACTTTTGATCAAATGCCAATTCATTCATTCCAACTAATTTTGATTGTACACTAATGATGTGGACACCAGCTGGCCTATATGGCATAACCGGCTCTACAATGGATAGTTTTAGTAATATTTTAATATTTTTGGACCTTTTATTATATATTTTTAATTTTTTCTTTATTTATTTATTTTTTTGCCTTCCTTCTTTCTTTTGCTAGTGACTGGCCACAGGCCATGGCCGTGTGGGCTAGCCTCACTTGGGCGAGAGTTGTTGTCGCCTACCACTTTTAATTTAAAGAAAAATTTGGATAGTTGGTGTCACTTTTAATTTCCAAAAATACGGCCTCTAAAAAATAGAATCGGTCACTAAAAGAAATCAGTGAAAAGTTTTTAAAACAAGGTTTTGAAGTGAGGATTTATTTGAGATAATGTCTGCTCTAATAAATCCCTGAAGTGAGTCACTTTATCTCAAATTACCCCCAACTCACCGTTTGATCAAATCTTCACCGGAGCGTTTCGTTCTTATGTGGCACTTTACAAGACATGGCCAGGCGCATTTTCATTAACGGACTTTTTTCTTTTCTTTTCTTCTTTTTCTCTTTCTTTCTTCGTCTCTTTCTTTTTCTTCCGACCATTTTTTCAGTTTTCTTTTCTTTGCCACTCGTGGCAAATCCTCTCCTATTTTCTTGGGAAGAGGATGAAGGATCACGGCAAGTTCCCTTCTTTTTCGTCTGTTTGAAACTTTGTCTGAGTTTTAATTTCGTTTGTTGACTGATGATCCTCATATTACGCCTGTCTTTTCTTATTTTTCTTTAAATTAACATCTCTATTTCTTAACATAAGAAGTCATTGATTTGTCAATGTTGAGATTCCAACATCAATAAAATCCAGTCCGAGCACGGGATATTTGCTAGGCGCTATTGATCTTAGTGTCATTTACAATGAGTTTGTTTAATTTACTTTGTTTTTCTCAGAGGTGACAATCCGACCTCCTTTGTCATGGTTCCACGCATCATTCGTGTCAATTGAATTTAATTTAAATTTAAGTTAGGATGGAACATGAAAGTGAGATTTATCCCAGTTTTGAGATGTTGTATAATTGAAGTTAGCACAAAAATGTTGATGATAACTTGAATTATAAATGACGGTCCCGTACCGTACGCACGATATCTTGTATATTTAAGCCAAAAGTGCCTTTTGTCTCACTTTGGAAATGTCTCATCATTACCTTTACATCAAGGTAATACATAGTAAATTTAATAACTACTCTCTCAACATCAAGTACCAATTCAATTCACATAAATTAAATAACTAACCATATATTCACTCCATTCACATAAGTAATCACTTTTTTCCTCAAAATTTACTCTCTTCATACATAACCATCAATCCCATAGTCGTGTGGCTCAATACTATGGCTGATTTTATTAAGGGTTAATACTAAGAAAAAAACTCCAATTTGGTATGTCTGTAATAAATTTATTCAAAATTGATTTTTTTATCACAAATAACTCTAAATTGATACACTTATGATAAATTTACCATTAATTAGTTTTCATTAAATTTTTACTGTCAAATTGCTAAGTTTGATGGTACAAGGTAGTTGATCGTATATTAGTTTGAGGTTTTACCCCTTGTTTGCCACGTGTGTACTAATTTATATTTTTTAATGGCATTAATCTAATTTAACAGGAATTAACGGATGATAAAATTATCACAAATCTACTAGTTTGAGGTTTTTTGCAGTTAAAAAATTAGTTTTGAGTAAATTTATCAGATTTAAGGTTTTTTATGATGTTAACCTTTTTCTTTTCAAAGAGAAAACCTCATTAAATTCTGCTTTTCCTACTTGGAATTGTCTTCAACACCACCGATAAACAAGAAAATGTTCTTCCCATAGAACTTATCGAAGTCCAATCTTAGCACGCAAGCAACCTCATTCGGTCAGCTTATTAGAGGAAACACAGAAACACTGGGCTCTTCTTTATTTCAGCTTCCAAATGTGACTTATAGTCAGTCCAAACCTCATCAACGGTTTTTCGAGCAACGTGTGGAAATAGCCATCGCTCTAGTCGTTCGCCATTAGTCCATTCAGCTCCGCCACAAAACCGGTCTCGAGACCATTCAATAATCAAGAAAATAAGCCGTGATGACGAAACCCTTGCCCCACCACCCGCCCAAGCCCTTCTTTGGCCACTCTTTCGTGGCCAAACCGGCTTTCGACCTCACGTAATCTGCCACACCGTTAATGAGCCCGACCAGGGCCTTCCCGCTGCCTTTCCACTGCCACACGCGTGTGGCCTTGTGGAACAGGATCCCAGTGAACTCTGCCCGTGCGTTGCCGGAGTAGTTCTGAATGAAGTTGGTGTTGATGACGATTGTATTGTTGATGGTGCTGGAGACTATGGTTAGAGGAGCTGGGGGAACCTCTGGACTATTAATGTGACTTGGTCATAGTCCTTTCCCTCCGCTTGTGTCTCATTGAACGTTAGCCAAATGAAGCTCGAGGCGGCTTTCAGGAGTTGCTTGGTGTAGAACACTCTGATCTCTGTCTGGAATCGGTTGCAACCAGTTATGTTGCCTGTGTTGTCCACTACTTGATATGTCACCGCTCGAACTAGTTTGAAACTCGCAGCGACGATGAAGAAAGCATAGAAGAGAAAGAGGAGGAGACATTTCCCTTAGGAAGGATACATTAAGGTTTTTGCATGAATTGATGGAGAGATGCAGGAAAGTGAACATGGTACTGTTATATATATAATGATTTATTCATCTCGGGAATTCCCTCTTCTAAGAAGCTTGTAATAGATTGTTTCTTTATGAAAGTTATTATAGTGAATTATTGATTTGTACAAGGTTGCTGAAGATGCCGATGCCTAATGTAGCTGTGAGTATACTTGACGGAGAAGAATTTTTGTCATGTTTGCCATGATAAGATCAACGTACGTGGTCGGCGGAAAGATACTTTTCAAGCTAAGATTGCACACCAAGAGGAAAAAATGTTGTCCTAAAAAAAAAAAAAATTCAAGCTGAGATTGCACACCATGTCACCGAAACTATAAATTAATGTTTGGCACACATTCCTATCTTGTGTAGAAACTACGAAGTTGCGACACTACCATGAAATTTTTTTTCTTATAGGATCTCTTAGTATGATAACACGGTGTGTTGATTGCATGTGTGAAAAGAAAAAGAAGAGGAATTGGTAATTAATGATTGGCAATGAGGAATTTAATTATTTGAGCTAAAGTGAGTTCAAGTAGCTCGTTATGTCAACGAGCTCTGTCCAAGAAGACGACGGATGAAGGCGTGTATGTACCGATTGACCCTTGATCAATGAGCATATAATTTGCATTTAACCCAGCTTATATTATTATTGGTGAATTTATGACCGCTCATTAGAGCACTTTCTCAATGAGTAAGGTGGTTTGTGTTAGGCACTAATAAGCAATTAAGAGGGGTGAATTGGCTTATCAAGAATATACGGACTAGAATCGATCTCATCGTGCTTCTACGCGCAAAGTGATTTAGCAATATAAACAACAGAGATTGAATAGTTCAGGGAAAGAGGCATCGAAAATGAGATTTATAGAGTTTCAACTTGGGAGTGCCTACTCCTTTCTTCCAACTCTAGCTGCCCAAATAAGCCAAATTTCATTAATTATGTCAAGAGTACAAATAAGACCTTGTTACAAGTGTAGAACCTGCTACATCGCAGAACCTAACTTCTTTCTATAGTAACCAACTTATAGACTAAGTAACTATTGGACCCTCCGATGGTTGTTCTCACACTTTATACACACAACACGGCAGATCCTCTCCCCCAACCATAAACCACACCTTGTTACAAGTGTTTACAGAGTCCCTCTCATACCTTGTCTCTCACCTAAAAAAACGTCCTCACTCCAAGTATAACCACTTCTCTTGTGTATTTATAAATGGTTTTGTCACTCTTGCTAACTTTTACGAACACTTCTTAAATGGGTATTAGAAGCTTAAAAAGAGACCGACTCAAAAACCTCTCAATAATGCCCCAATCCTCTTGCTTTTGCATCTCTCAACTATGTAATTTCAGGCCGAGTTTTCTCCAACTTATAGAGCTCCAAATCCGAACATATGTTGCAATTGGATAATCTATAAAAAATCTCGGCGAAATTTCTTGACCGAAAGGTGTAGAACCTTGGTCCAATCTGGGTTGTAAATTGGATCTTCTATTAATACGTTATCTCATCAATCTATTGAGGGAATTAGTCCGTAATTTTTACATAAATGATCTCAAAATATCCTATTACTATGATTTAAACGTAAGCCTCTACAGACATAAATAAACTACCAAATGTTTGAACTTAGTTTTGTTATCATCTAAATCTTGTCGAGCTCATGCCTTATCGCCGTGCCCCCTTCCCTCCTCTCTTTCTCTAATTAGGCTAGTGGCGAGGCGGTGATCTCAAAAGGCAGCTAGTCCCCAACCTCAGGCAACCCCGAATCTGGGGCCGCCAAAGGCGCTTAGGCCGCCCAGTAAAGCGGTTGTCATGATGCCGCCGCTGCTCAACTCATCACACTTCGAGGTTAACCATATTTAATAAGATGGGTCATATATAGATTAGTTAAATTTCTTAAATGAGTTGTTAATGGGAACGTGTTGTATGTAAGTCTAATGAAAAATGGGTTGCAAATGGGTTTGTCTTTAATATTTACAACCCATTTAGCTTATAAAGGTTATTAGTCGAGTCAACCCATTAAAGATATATCATCTTCTTTAAACAATTTGTATCATTTTTTTTATATATTTTAATTTTTAATTTTTAATAAATTTTGATTTTTTTATTTTTTCTTTTTCTTTTTTTACTTCTTTCCCAATGAAATCCAGCAGTTGACCCTCGTTGAGGTTCAGAGCCGCCACCCAATTGCACCAGCGAGCTTGATAGGGTGAGGCCCATGCCTCATCGGCTTGAGGCGAGCTCAACCTCGTTGAATTTGGCGAGGTAGAGCCTTGCCCAAGGCCGGCAAGGCTAAGGCTCGAGCCTTGCTAGTGTCGAGGTGAGCTTGAACTTGTTGAATTTGGCAAGGTAGAGCCTCACTAGTGAGACTTAACTTGTCGAAATTAGGTGAGCTCAAGCCTTGATGGCTTGTGGTGAGGCTAAACTTGCTTGTTTCTAGCCATGGCCTCCGTGGTCAACAATCAAATGAAAAAGGAGGAAAAAGAAAAAGAAGAAAAATATAAAAAATAAAAAAAATAAAAAAAAAAGAAAAGAAAAAAAGAATTGAAAACTCTATTTTTAAAAATAAAATAAAAGTAAAATAAAATTACTTAAAAGAGGTGCACAGAAAATCAAATCATATTTTCTATACTAAGCAACAAATATTTTTTCAATTTATTTTCAAGTTACAACCAAACACTAAAAAATATTATTATTTTAAAAATACCACATTTTCATGAAATAAATGAAGTCTCAATTTTAAAAAAATTGTAAAATTAATCCTTTAATTTTGTAATTATATGGGAGTGTTTTAACAATATAACTTTCTTTTAAATCATAAGAAACAATTTTTTCTAGATTTGGTAATATGGAAGTGTTTTAACAATATGAGCTGGGTTAGGTATGGGTTGGATATAAGTAAATAAATTTAAATTAGTGACAAATTGGTCATAAATGAGTTAATGGATCAATTTGGGTTGCTTGGCCCAAATCTGGTATGATTCATCCGTTTGACAAGTCTAACTATTCACATAAGGGATGCCGTGTAGAGGGAAAAGCAGGTGGGCTCCTGGGTTTAGGGCTTCGCTGGTGGAGTGTGAGGCGGCCCAGTGGAGTGGTGTGGTGTTGAGCCGCAACAGCCGCAAGGGATGAAGAGAGATGAAAGAGAAGTGACAAGGGCAGAAATGAAAGGAAAATACAAAATAAAGAACGAAGAAGATGAACAGAAGAAAGAGCACAAAAGAAAAAAAAACAGAAAAAAATTTATAGATGAAAATGCGCCCCTCATGACTTTGAAAGCCTGCTGCCAGCCAATATTTGGCCGACCGGTGTGCTCGAGTCTATATTGAGACTGTATTGGTCATTTTTAAGGCCTTATTTAAGACAGTCACTCCAGATCATCTTCCAAGAAAATGATATCAGTTTGGACCTCTATTTCCCAAGAAAATATAATTCATCTACCTTGATTTAGTGAAGAGTTTCGTAAGCGATATCCAGACAGTATCGAGCGCCTGACCTATCCATTCCATACCCATTCCACTGGGGAAAATGGTTAGCTCTAGATTCCAAAATGAAAAAGATTATGCGGCTGAGTAATACAAAACCAACAAATGACAACTTTTCGCATGAATCTTACCGATATTTAGGCATCCAACATTGGGGGCTTCGTAGATATCTCAGAATTTGATGTTTCTCTTTTCATCATTTTCTTGAATATAATTCTTTAGCAAGATCCTTGGCCGGGCTACCCATTATAAATTGACAAGCTCGTAAATCTTAAACTCGCCAAATAAAAAAATGTCTCGCACTCATTTCTCGGGCGTCGCCCTCCTTTTCCTTGTCGCCTTCCCGCCACCTCACGCGGTGAAGTACCAAGTCGTCGGTTGGACCGGCTACATAACCGGATGCAACCGTTTCAAGACCGAATCGGGTCTTTCTACACTAGGCAGCTCATGAGAGCCGCCTCAAGCTTCACCTGGCTGACCTTCAATGAGTCGATGGGCGAGAGGAAGGACCATGACCCGGTGACGCTGGTCATCCATCGCTTCCGTCCGGCCCAACCCACCCTAGTCTCAAGGACTCTCACGATCTTGATCAACGCCGAGCACATCCAGGACTACCCTGGCAACGCAAGAATGGAGTTCTCGGGAATCTTGTTCCACGAGATGATCCGCGTGTGGCAGCAGTACGGGACCGGGAAGGCCCCTGGAGGCCTGGTCAATGGCATCGCCGACTACATGAGACTCAGGGCCGGGTTGGCCCCTAAGAAATGGGCTCAAAGGGGTTCGGGTTTGCGCTGGGACGAGAGTTACGCCGTCACGGCCTATTATCTCGACCTTTGCAACGGCCTCAAGAATGGTTTCGTCGCTGAGCTCAACAGTTTGATGGAGGATGATTACAGCGATGAATTTTTCTCAGTGATGCTCGGCGAGACTGTTGATGAACTTTGGATGGACTATAAAACGGAGCTTGACTTACCGGTGGAGCTCTCGAAGGCTGAATAGATGATCAATCCCAAAGACTGCGTTTAAGCAATAAGTGCGTGCAACAAGAGCTTGTAGTATATGTTGTGCTCAAGTTGACAAGAAGGCTTAAAGGGTTAAATGGGACCGAGACATTTTCCTGTTGATCGGTTTCATTTATGGAACATTTGAATATATATATCCACACAGTTTGCAAGAGAGACCACGTGCATTCGACGGTTGTGTAATGTAAAATAAAATTCGAACGGTTGGAAATGTCGTGCAGCAACCTCCAAGGAGCCAACAGGCGCTGGTGACTCGAGCTGGGACCTGTTCGTGAGGAAGAACAAACTCCAATAATAGACTAAATTTTTGCTCGGCAACTCTGTTACCGTTCGTGAGTGATGAACAGAGATAGATGAGAGACAATGAGAATGGCTGAAATGAAAGGGAAAATAATGGAAAGGAAAATAAAGGAAAGGAAAAGAACCAAGAAGATGAACATAAGAAAGGAAAATGAAAGGAGAATGTTTTGGATGAAAATGCAATCGGTGATGACTAGAAAAGTTTGCCACCAGCCAAGATTTAGCTGGCAGATGAGCTCAAATTCCTATTTGATATTAACTTAGTTATTTCAGAACTGAAACAAAGTTCACTTTGCACCCTTCTAGGTTATTATTAGAATTTATTTTTATTTTTTTTATTCGGGATATCTTTCAAAGTGATTGTAATTGGTAAGTTATAAGTTATGGATATTATCAAAATAAAATTTCACTTAACATGTAAACTAATAATGTCCATATTGTAACCCACTGATCATATGATTTGTTTGACAAGGTTTGTCCAATCCGGGATGAAAGAAAGCATGATAAATATTTATAATAATTATTTTCGGTACACTGCCTATGGAAACCTAAATTCCACAATCGGAAAACTGTATATGGAAATCTTGGTTTGTGTTGATATAGCTACCACAAAAAAGTTCAAGACAAAACAAAAGATGAATTGCACATATATGGAAAATAATTTTTTTTTTTTTGGAAGATTTGAATTTTCTTTTGTACGAGAGAATCATATTGGAACGACTATTGTCATTCATTTATATACTACTTGCTCGTTATGTTCTATCAATTGTTTCTTTATCCTCCGGCATGTTATTACCATTGCTCCACCATGTTTGGGAAGCGTACATAAATTATATTACAATTGCTCCACGATGTTATTACGATTTTTTTTTTGTTTGCTCTATTTTTTGTGAGACAGCGCACGTAGATATGAAAACTTTTCAAAAAATTAAGTATATTGTATTATCAACCTATTATTTCAATATTATTGTTTCTCGAAGTAATGAGTCTAGGTGTATCATTTATGAACGATCAAACTATTAGATGAATTCGTTTTAAAAAAAATATTTGCTAAATTATATTTAGGGTTCTTTATGCGTTAGATTATTCTAGACACATGGTATAAATGTATTTGATATCCATTTCTTTTACTCTACAATGCCAATTTAAGTGCCATTAGAAATTACATATTTTATGAAAAGTGAATTTGGAAGATAGTTTTCTTTGGGGAAAAAGTAAATCACGTACTATTCGTGATAGAGATAGAGATAACATCAAATGTGAAAAAAGATTCATCGTAACACACCACATTATTTTGTGAAATTATTGACTATGTTATGATTATGTTGGAAATTTATGAGGAATGTTATACAACATATGTTTGTACAACATTCACCAAAGCGTGCCTTTTTTCAAAATGCATAATTTGCTATTTTTTTTTTTTTTCTAATTATTCTAGAGGAATGTTATACTACATATGTTTGTAATGAATGATGAGAAAACTCACTACACCAGACTTATAAAATACCCAATTGATCTTGTGATCAAGTTAAGGCGTGAACACGAACGTGGATAGGTTGCCCAAGCCAAAAATGGCATTGATCACGCGTTATGGTATGATGAATTGTACCGATAGAGTAAGGAATCGAATTTAAATAGATGCCTTCGATTAAATTGGCTTCTAGAAAAAGAGAGAGATTGAAACTAGGGTTTGCTTGGGGTGTGTTAAAGGCCAGCTAATTTTTCTTAAAGGAAAAAAATATGAAAACCATCTTCAACTTTATTTCTCACATCAAATATATTTTTCACGTTTCAAAACCTTCAAATATCATCCACACTTTTACAATAGATTTTAAGTTTCTCTCACCCGCACATAATTTACCAAATGGCAATTTTATTTTCCAAGCTACTCGTACGTCCATAAAATTCAATACCCATCCACACTCTCCAGTCTCCCGCCATTCAAGAGGCTTGCTTAGTAGGACACACGACCACCACGTCTCTCCCTCTCCACTCATGCATCATTGTTGTCCCCTCAATTCACGACCGTGGCCGCCAGGGCCGGGCTGGGCGATAGATCTTGTGCGGCTCGCTGGTCTTTTGTATAAGCTCGCAGGCTCTATTAAAACATGTCTTGAGTATCAACTCAAAAAAGCAAAGTTTCTTAATTTAAGTAGGTTTCTTATTTTAAATAGGTTTCCTAATTGAATAGTTTTCCTAATTGGAGAAGGTTACCTATTTTGGATCCAACTATTGTCTATATATAATAAGGGGATGTTCTTTGTGAAGACTATCAAAGAGGAACTTCTACTTGTGAATTGCACCCTAAAGATATAGAGTTGTTGAAGTGCCGTTTTGTTGAGTGCTTGATAGTGGGCTTTCTTTGTGTAATTACACCAAGAGCTTTTATGAGTTGAAGTCGATTAAATTATTGTGCTAAGGATTTGTGTATAATTCTTTCATGAGATTGAGAGATTATTTTGTTAGGAATTGTAGGGCTAAATATTGCATGAGTTATTGAGTGTACTTGGAGTTTGGAAAATACTAAGAGTGTTTGAGTGTGTAATTTTCATTGTATAGCTTGATCTATAGTGTTGCTACTTTCTCCATAGATGTTGATCACTATGACTAAATCACATAAATCTGTTGATGAATGTATTTTCTTGTTTTATCTATTTTATTATTTGACCACTCGTTTTCTGCAACAATTGGTATTAGAGCCAGAAGCGAATTGATAAGTGATAGAAGATAAAAAAAATGAGAATCGATAGATTTGATGGGAATGGTTTTGGTTTCTAGAAGATGCAAATTCAAACTTCTCTTTATTGGATGAAATTGCACTTGCCCCTATCTAGGGAGAAGCAAGAGATGATGAAACAAGTTGACTAGGAATTGCTGTATAGACAAACTACTGGTGTAATTTGACTGACATTGGCTTGTAACGTTGCATTTAATATCGTGAAGGAGAAAATCACTATTGATTTGATGAAAGTCTTGTCGAATATGTGCGAAAAGCCCTCCGCGATCAATAAGGTCTATTTGATATGATGTTTGTTTAATTTGAAGATGAGCGGAGATGCGTTAGTTGCAGATCATATCAATGAATTCAATGTGAATTGTTAGTCAACCGAGTTCAGTTGAGATTGACTTTGAAGATGAGTTTGGTGCTTTGATTTTGTTACCCATGTTGCAACTTTCACCTCTTTCTTCTTGAGATACTCACCACCTTTTAATCTAATTTTATATGTCTCCATATATGGTAAGAAATTCTGCTCCTCGGTTCCCAAGATTTGAAATGCCTTCCTTGTGCATATTTGTCACCTTTCGGATTTCATTCAGTGGAACATTGTGATCAATTGTTGGCCGTCTCTTTATTTGCTTGCTCAAATGCTCCTCTTGGCATGGCTGAAAATGCTGGATTGATTGGTCTCTTTCTTTCTTTCACAATCTTTTCCTTTTCAGCTTCACTTATATTGCAATGAACGTGTCCAGATTCACACATTGTTATTTACGATTTCATGGTCAGCATTATCTCTTTATTCCTTCCCTTAATTTCCCCTCTTCTCAATCTTTCCAACCGGCTTTTTTTGGTTGTATTGCCTTGCACATGAACGTCCATCATTCAACCGAGTGAGTGTCAATTCTTTCCATATTGCTTGACAAGTCTCATTGATTCCTCTCTCACTATCTTCATGATTTCATTGTAACAGCCTAGACCTTCCATGAACACTTTGATTTCTTTCCTTTATTTTGTCCGTCTTCACCGATTTGTCTCTCAATTGCTACACTTTCTTTTCCTTTCAGCCATGAATCTCACTAATTGCGATTGCTTGTTTCTTTTTGGCTGAGATTATCTCCCTCATTTCTTGTCCACATATGTAATCTAGCTTGATTAGGGAAGGAAATTTCTTCTAGCATCAATGAATACGACTGGCTTTTCTTCACCAAGTTCATGCGCTAATGAGATTTTAAACCCCTCATTGCAAAGCCACATCGGTTTAGGAAATGCAAATACTATGAGATATTGATATTTTTGTTTAGGAATTGTTCAATCCCTAAATTTTCATGTGATAAATGGCTAAGAAAAAATCAAAATTTAGGTGTCAACAATCCTCATTGCTTGATAGTTGGAATACTACATTTAGTAATTCCTCTAGGTCAACAAGCTTGACATTTGATGAGGTTTGAGATTTAATTTTGAGTCAGGACATTTGTAGAAGAGAATACGGAGAATTTGTATCTACTACTTTAGTAGATGAAAATAGAGGAAGAATTAGTACACATGTTAGTATGAGTAGTATAAATATAAATAGATGTAGTCAATCTAGGACTGGTGGTATTATTTATTGAACTTGTGGTAAGAGGGGACATCTTAGAAGAAATTATTTTAAGCTGAAAAACCAAAAGGGTAAGGGAAAATAGTTAATTTTGTAAATGATGTTGTAGCTATAGCTAATGGTAATTCGGATAATGCCAATTTTATCTTGTCTGTCACTAATAATTCGTCTTTTGATGGATATAGATTATGGTTGTTCTTTTCATGTTACACCAAATGAAACTAGTTTACTACTTATCAATGCATGGATATTAGTAAAATACAGTTTGGGAACATCGTTGAATGCGATGTTGTAGGTTTTGGCAATGTTAGAATCAGAATGCATGATGGTATTGTTCGAACATTGATTGGAGTAAGATATGTTTCAGAGATAAAGAATAACTTAATTTTCTTGAATACCTTGAATGCAGTCGGGTATGGATATATTTCAGAGTGTGAAATGCATAGTGGATTGTATGAGTTTCGAGGTGAGATAGTGACAAATTTTAGCGTGGAGACGGCAGGTGCATCTGCTTGAGAGTCTAAATTATGGCATATGCATTTAAAGCATATTAGCGATAAAAGCCTGAAGGTTTTAAGTGAAAGAAATCTATCATGTGATTATATTGCTAATGAACTAAATGTATGCAATTCAGTACGACTATCAAAGAAACCATAGAAATTGCAGAGTTAATTCACTTGAATGTTCGTAGATTATTGCAATTTCTTTTGAAGAAGAGTGCTAGATTTATGCTAATAATTATTGATGACTACTTGATGAAGACGTGGGTATCTGTTCCTAGGCATAAGTTTGATTTTATTGTCATCATATAGTTGAGAGCTTTGATTGAAAAGGAAAATGGTAAAACAATTAGGCATGTGCGGATTGATAGTAGTGCTCAAAACTGTTAAATGAATTCTACATGAAGGCATAATGAAACTTGCACTAATGCCAATGAACCACAACATATTGTGGAATTGATGAACAAAATGTTACTAGATAACCCATAAAATACTCTCTAGTATTGGTATGGCTAGGAAATTCCTAGAGGATGTGCTTAGTATGGTGAGCTACCTAATAAATAGATCCATATTGATTGCAATTGGATGTCGGACTCTCGAAGAAGTGTAGTCTAGTAACGTTACTGATTATTCTATTCTTAGAATATTTGGTTGCCCATGTTATGTTTGAGTTAATGATGGTAGGCTCAATAAGAGGGAACAAAAGTGCATGTTCCTAGGCTATACACAAGGTGAGCATGACTATCGATAGTGGTGCATAGAATTAGGTTCACCTATTATCAGCAAAGAAGTTATGTTGGATGAGTTTTCAATATTTCTAGCTAAGAGAGATTTTAGCAGTATCACGAGTATCTAAATGGTGATCAACTTGAGGTGGAGTTGCAACTAGAAATTCATAAGGTAGTGTAGTGAGTACTAATGTAGAAGTCATCATGGATAGTGCTAGTAGTGAGGTGGAGCCTGTAGAGACAAGAGTTGTTGTAACTGCTACTATTGACAAGGTACGTGTTCAATTTCCTAACAGGTATGAATGTAACAATAGTTTTGTTTTATCTGTGGTTAAGGAGGCTGTGTCAAAAAATTCTTGCAAAGCAATTAAAAATGAATGTAGTGTTGGTGTTCTGATGAGGTTTACGGTTGTGGTGAAGTATATGCGAGTCTTGGACTTGGAAAATATCTATGGTAGTTGAGCCCGTTAGGGGCTATGGGAGAGTAGTGACGAAATTCGAATTTTTAGTGAAGCGATTGTGACTTGACTCAAACATCGAGCCATGGTGGAGATTGTTAAAATTTGTTTTGAGTTTGAGCCCAAAAGAGGAACGTTTCCTAATTCAAGTAGGTTTTCGATTTTGAATAGGTTTCCTATTTGGAGAATGTTTCCTATTTTATGATCCAAGTCTTGTCTATATATAATAAGTGGATGTTCTTTGTGAAGACTATCAAAAAAAAAAAAAAAAAAACTTCTACTTGTGAATTGCACCTTGAAGATATCCAAAGGTCATTGAAGTACCATTTTATTGAGTGCTTGATGGTGGGCTTTCTTCATGTAATTATACCAAGAGCTTTTATGTGTTGAAGCCACTTAAATACTTGAGGTAAAAAATTGTGCATAATTCCTTCATGAGATTGAGAGATTATTTTGTGAGGAATTATGGGACCAAACACTGTATGAGTTATAAGATATAATTGAGATTTAGGAAACATCGAGAGTGTTTGAGTAATTTAAGTATGTAATTTCCATTGTTTCACTTGATCTATAGTAGAATTCGTTGGTGTTCTCCTCGTGGACATAGGTCACTATGACCAAACCACTTTAATTGATTGTCTGATTTATTTAATTATTTTGTCTATTTTATTATTTGATCATTCGCTTTCCCCAATAGTCCCCAAGCTCACATGGCCTTGAAGACCATGAGTTGTGAGCATAGGCCTAGCTTGTGTGGCATCTATGTCATGAGCTTGAATGATCTCATCACAAGCCGATAGAAGGATGAAAGGGGAGTTCATGGGTAGTGAGCAAGGATGACAATGTAGGCATTAGTGTTAGGGTTGAGCCATGGCTTCGAGCAATGACTCGATGCTGCAAGGGTATCTCGATTGGTGGTGTTTTGCCATTAGGGGTAAGGAGGGAGAAAGTTCTAGGGAAGAGCATGAGAGAGGGGTTTGTGTATAGAATCTTGATGTATATGAGGGCAAATGAGTCTTCTCAGGTTGGAGAGATTCAAAATGTGGATTTTCAAAGTAAAGAATGTATTTGATATGGAGAGCAAAGCTGAGAACAATTTTTGATATTATCACTTTTATAAACAATAGGCCAAAATGGATTAGGCATGCATCTGAACTTGGAAGCAGGAGAGGTTTGGTAGAGTGTTGTGCACTCGGTATCCAGCACTTTCACTCATTTGGGGATCCTATCCTATGCTTTATGAGAACTAATGTGCAAATCTTTAGAACCCTTACCCTTTCCCTTACTATCTCTGTTAAATTAATGTCTCGAGTTTGAATTCGGATAATGATTTGTTAAATCGAATTTTGTTGATAAAAAATTCCCAATTAGAAGAAACTCCATTGGACTCGATGAAGGATTACAAAAGAGGAAATAAAAAATAGATACAAATTTCCTCATCTGCAGAAGCCTTAAGCCGAATTATTTTCGTGGGCCCAAGTCAAGACTTTGATTTCTTGGGCACACACACATGCATACAAAATTCCAAGGCAGTGTTACTATTTCATTTCTTTTAGCCAATGAAGTTAAAAAAGGAAGCTCCTACACATAAAGCCAAAATAGGTGGGCCTAGGTCAAAGTTTTGACCTTTTAGGCACACATATAAAATAGATTAGTATGTCTTCTTTCCTTTGGGTGAGTGCTACTGAAACCCTACGTGGAGCCACTGCCGCACAACATTAAGTGAAGCCACCCCCGCGATCAAGAAAATGAGTTCTTGTTTTTGGCGTTTTGTTTTGAGCTTGAAAGCACGATATTTTTGTGTCGTGAGTTTATGTCCAAGTGAGTTGTTTATTTATAAACACTTTGGGTTTGGGGTTAAAATCTAGGTGTGGGAAACACTCGAGTAGGTGAGTAATTGTAAACTGTGGTTCTCTGATTATAGTGAATTATTTACTGCTGGCTCTCCTCGTAAACGTAGGTACCGATATTTGGATCGAACCACGTAAATTGCTGGTGTCCTTATTATCTTTCTTGTTTATTTCTCTAATGATTTCGTGTTGATGTAAATTGCAAGATTCTGTCGTTTCCGCGTATTATATTCCAACAATTGGTATCAGAGCTTCGATCAGATTTCTTGATTGTGATTTGGAGTTTTAGCTTGTCTGATTATTATTTGGAAATTATGTTATTGCAATTATGTCTTAGAGGAAATTTGAAATTGAGAAGTTTAATGAGAGCGACAACTTTGTGTTATGGAGCATCAAAATACGGGCTTTATTGACAACCCAAGATCTAGCCAAAGCACTGGATTGTGAAGATAAGTTGCCTATTATAATGAAAGCCTTAGAGAAGGTAGAGTTAATGGAAAAAGTAAAGAACAAAATCCTATAGAATTTGTCAGATGAGGTTTTAATAGAGGTTGTTGAGGAGAAGGATGCCGCAACATTATGGGCAAAAATTCAAGCACTCTATGTGAAGAAATGTTTGAACAATCGCTTGTACATGTTGAAGAAGATGTTTCAATTTAGATATACTTAAGGTATGTTTATCAAAACCCACCCAGATGCATTTAATAAACTCATGATGGATCTGAAGAACATCGGTTAAATACTTGATGATGAAGAACATGACATGATATTGTTAGCCTCTTTACCAGAGTCATGGGAGCATTATACTAATTCACTATTGTAGGGGCGTACTACAATTACTTCAGAAGAGGTAAAGTCTGCCTTATTCTCTAAGGCGTGGCAAAAAAAGTTACGAGATGACGGTCTGGCGCAAGGAGTAGTGCAAGCACTGACAATTCGAAATAGAGAACAACATCGAGGGCCTAGTAGTAGCAGAGGTAAAAGCAAATCGAAATCACACCATAGAAAGTCCAAGGGACGCGTGAAGTGCTTTGAGTATCAAGAGGAGGGGCATATAAGGAGAGATTGTCTAAAGCGGAGGAATAAAGCTAATGGGCAGAATGCCATAAACAGTGTGGCAAACGTTGTCGAGGGGAGCAATAGTGATGCAGAAGCTGTTTTATGTGTGATTACTACTTCGTTAAGAGACGAATTGTTGCTAGATTCAGAGTGTTCTTATCATATGACGCCTCATAAGAACTAGTTTACTACTTACCAAACTGCAGATGGTAGTAGAGTTCTTTTGGAGAATAATGCAGTCTGTAAGGCTGTGGGGATAGGGATAATTCGGATTCGGATGCACAATGGGATGGTGTGCACATTGATAGATGTGAGACATGTACCAGAGCTCAAGAAGAACCTTATTTCTCTGGGGACACTTCATGATATCAGGTGTAGGTACATCGCTAAAGGTGGAGTACTAAAGATCTCTTGAGGTGCCATGACAGTGATGAAGGAGAAGAAAGTGAATGCTCTCTATCATTTACTGGGAGAGACCGTGACCAAAACCGCTATAATTTCATCAAGTGAGTCAGACTCTAACTTGACTTAATTATGACATATGCGTTTAGGGCACATAAGTAAGGCAAGTATGGCGATGCTGAGTGAAAATGGGTTATTGAAGGGTCATAAGATAGGGAAGCTTGATTTATGTGAGCACTCATCTTTGGGAAGTAGCACCGAGTTAAGTTTACTATAGCTATTTATTCGAACAAATGACCAGTTGAATATATTCATTTTGACGTTTGGGGCCTATTTTCGGTTCCTTCGAAAGGAGGTGCCCGAAATGTTGACATTTATCGATGACTATTTGAGAAAGGTATTGGAATACTTTCCGAAGTACAAATATGATGTGTTTGATTGGTTCAAGAAATTTAAGGCATTGATTGAGAAGCAGTAAGATAAATAGATCAAGTGCTTGAGAATCGATAATGGCATAGAGTTCTATGGTAAATATTTTACTAAGTTCTGTGAGAAAAACGTTATTGTGAGACACTGCATAATACCTAGGACACCATAGTAGAAGGGCATGGTAGAACGGAAGAATAGAATTTTTCTTGAGCGAGCTCGATGCATGCTTTTGCATGTAGGATTTGGTAAGGAATTTAGGGCCGAAGTAGTGAACATGGCATGTTACCTGGTTAATTGATCTCCATCATCTGCTATCGAGTGGAGGACTCCTGAGGAAGTATGGTCGGAGAAACCTATTGATTATTTCAGATTACGTATATTCGGATATTCTGCGTTTGCTCATGCAAGTGATGTTAATCTTGAGCGAAGGGTGAAAAAGTGCATATTTCTGGGTTATGCACATGGGGTGAAAGGTTATTGGTATGGTGCACTCATTTCAAATCACCCGGTTTTTTAATCAGCAGAGATGTGATCTTCGACGAGACTACAATGCTTCAATAGAGGAGTTATGAGACACAACCAACAGAGAAGACAGGTCATGGTGTCATTAGTGAGGTGAAGCTTCAGGTGGAAACTCTGGAGATCTCGAAGGTAATAGAAGTTGAGACTGTAAATGAGGCTACAGTTCCTAAAGTCGATGATAGTGAACAACCAGTAAAATCGCAGCACACTATTGTCGTAGATAGACAAAGAAGGCACGTTAAATCACCGGTACGTTATGGTTATACAGATATTGCTTATGTATTGATTGTAGGTGATGGGGGTGGAGACAAATGAACCTTCATCTTACTTTGAGACAATGGCTAGTTCTGCGTTGTTGTAGTGGCTAGGGGCTATGAGTGAAGAGATGGAATCACTAAATTGAAATTAGACATGGGAGATAGTTAAAGTATCTAAAAGCCAAAAGATTGTTGGAAGTAAATGGAACTTTAAATAGAAAGAGGGCATCCCTGATGTCGAGGTAATGAGGTATAAGGCGAGACTTGTGGTAAAGAGATATACACAGCATGAGAGAATTGACTACAATGGGATTTCTCTCCTATGGTAAGACACACTTCTATTTGTGTTTTACTTGCCTTAGTTGCTTCACAGGATCTTGAGTTAGAGTAACTAGATGTGAAAATTGTGTTTTTTCATGGCGAGTTGGAAGAGCAGATTTACATGAGGCAACCAGAGGGATTTGCTATTTCAGGTAAGGAAGATCATGTTTACTTGTTGAAGAAACCTTGGTATGGGCTAAAACAGTCTCCTAAGCAATGGTATAAATGTTTTGATGCTTTCATGACTAGTCAAAACTACATAAAAAGTCAGATGGATAGCTGTGTCTACTTTAGGAGATTGGAGAATGGTTCTTTGATATATTTACTTTTATATGTTAATGATATGCTTATAGGAGCTAAGAATCTGTCTGATATTGATGTGCTAAAGATGCGGTTAAATGCTGAATTTGAGATGAAAGATTTAGGTGCCGTAAAAATATTTTTAGGTATGGAGATTTTGCGTGATAAGACTATAAGAGTTTTACGTCTATCTCAAAAGAAATATATTAAAAGGATTGTGGCATGTTTTATTATGCATTTAGCAAAATCTGTAAGTACACCTTTAGCGAAGCACTTTATACTTTCAGATAAATAATCACTGTAGACTGAGGAGGAGGAGGAGCATATGTTCCATGTTCCTTATTCTAGTGCCGTTGGTAGGATTATATATGCTATGTTGTGCACTAGACCTAATATTTCACAAACTATAAGTGTGGTTAGTTGCTATATGAAGCGTCCTGATAAAGCCCATTAGGAAGCTATGAAGTAAATCCTCAGATATTTGAAGGGAACAACATACGTGGGTATAATGTACAAGAGGGACAGCAATGGCAGTAAGACCACTGGTTTTGTGGATTCGAATCATGCTAGTGACTTAGATGATTGCATGTCTTTAGCATGGTATGTGTTTACGTTAGCGGGTGGTGCAGTTAGTTGAAAATCGTCCTTACAGGATCACATTGCCTTATCTTCGACTGAGACAGAGTACATAACACTAACCTTTATAGTGAAGGAAGCGATATGGTTACAAAGTTTACTCTTGAATTTTGGGTTAGAATAGAAAAGTGTGGATATACACTATGATAACCAATGTGCGATATATTTGGCATATAATCCAGTTTAACACGAGCGAACGAAACATTTAATATCAGGTACCACTTAATTCGAGATGTCTTAGCTAAGGGTAATGTTATTGTTAAAAAGATTGTTATAGCAGATAACCCAGCAGACATGATAACTAAGTCTGTTCCTTTGACAAAACTCAAGTTTTGCTTGAGCTCTATTAGCGTTTGTGGAGAGTGAGCGCCCGTTGGGGCGTTGGGAGAGCAGCATGGATGATGAGCACTTTAACTTGGCTACAAACATCGAGTCAAAGTGGAGAATTGTTAAATTAATATCTCGAGTTTGAATTTGGATAACGATTTGTTAAACCAAATTTTTTTGATAAAGATTTCCCAAGTAGAAGAAACTCTGTTGGACTCGATGAATGATTACAAAAGAGGAAATAAAAAATAGATACGAATTTCCTCATCTGCCGAAGCCTGCAGAAGCCAAATTATTTTTGTGGGCCCCAAGTCAAGACTTTGACTTCTTGGGCACACGCACATGCATACAAAATTCCAAGGCAGCGTTACTATTTTGTTTCTTTTAGCCGATGAAGTTAAAAAAGGAAGCTTCTGCACTTAAAGCCAAAAGAGGTGGTACCAGGTCAAAGTTTTGACCTTTTGGGCACACATATAAAATAGATTAGTACGTCTTCATTCCTTTGGGTGAATGCTGTTGAAACCCTACGTGAAGCCGCTGCCGCACAACATCAACTAAAGCCAACTACATGATCAAGAAAAGGAGTTATTGTTTTTGGCATTTTGTTTTGAGCTTGAATGCGCGGTAATTTTGTGCCGTGGGTTTATGTCCAAGTGAATTATTTATTTATAAACACTTTGGGTTTGGGGTTAAAATCTAGGTGTGGTAAACACTCGAGCATGTGAGTGATTATAAACTCTGGTTCTCTGATTATAGTGGATTATTTGCTACCGGCTCTCCTTGTGAACATAAGTACTGATACTCGGACCAAACCACATAAATTTCTGGTGTCTTTATTATTTTTCTCGTTTATTTCTCTAATGATGTCGCGTTGAGTAAATTACAAGATCCTGTCGTTTCCGTGTATTATATTCCAACAGTCTCCACTCCTTTATCTCCAGCTTTAGCTTCGCCACCCCTATCCTTGTTGTTGCATGTTCGCACTTGCTTCTCGTATTTGCTCCTTGCTAATCATTAGGCTTGTCAAAATGGGTTATAGAAGCACTTCTTAACCCATATTTGATGAGATGAGTTGTTATATGGATTGATTATGTTTAGTAGATGAGTCATAAATGGTTTAGGATAGTAAAACCAAAATTAATATGAGTGTTAAATGGGTTTACAACTTATTTAAACTTAATCAATCTCTATGGCTTTCTTTTCACTCTATCTTGCCCTCACTTGATCTCGTGTTGGCTCACTCTACACTCACCAGATTTATATTGCATAGAAATAGGTCAACTTAGATCAGCCAATTTTTGATTTGATCCAAACTTGACCTGACTACTAATCATCCTTCTCGACGTCGTCTCACCACAGCACCGAGGTGCAGCTGCCCGTCCTTTGTGGCCACCCATCACTCTCAATCGAGAAAAGAACAAAGGAGATATGGAAAGAAAGAAAGGAAACGAGGAAATGAAAAGACAGATGAGACACCTGGCTCTTGAATTTGATAGATTGAACCAGTCAAAAGGAATAAATGCATATGCTAATTTACATCAACTCATAAATTTAAAAAAATTTGTGACAAGAACTCGCTCATTGAAATTTCTAAGCTACGGTTGCCAAACGTTTTGATATTCTGTGGATATGCTCACGAACTTGTCGACGAGAGACAATTCAAACCAGGATTTCTTCCGCACGTCTCATCAGCGATCACGCATCTCTTGTGGGGTAGGTCGCGATAGTCCCCCTTACGACCGAGCACAAAGACTTCCTTGTCCGACATGCGAGAAAACAGTTTACGAGACGGGAAACTTCTCGTGTATAAAGTCTTTTACCAAAATACATTCTCGTGTATAAAGTTCTAAAGGAGCATCCACAATATGAGCAAGAGAAACCCCTAGCACAAGACAATCAAAACAATGGCTTTTTCATCCTATTTCATGCTCTCTTCTGTCCTGCTTGTTGCATCGCTAAATCAAATATGGGCCGTCGAGTACACTGTCTCAAACACAGTCCCAAACACCGAAGGCGGTGCGATCTTTGCAGATCGGATTGGAGATGCATATGCCCGGCAGACGATGATGGCAGCCACCGACTTCATATGGCAGGTCTTCCAGCAAGCGACTGCAGCTGACCGGAAAGATGTGCCTCGTGTGAGCTTGATCATCGATAACTTATATGACATTGCAGCCACAGCAGGGAGTGAAATCCATTTCAGTGCTAACTATCTCAGCAAAAAACAAGGTTAAGAGTGATGAGATAAAGAGAAACAAATTCAAAAGATTCAAAGGTTTTTCTATGCTTGAATATAATTTTCATGGGACAAGGATAATTAGCATTTACATGTAGTTGTCTAACTTTTCTCTCCTCATTTTCTTTCGGTTTAAGAAAGCTAACGATATCAACAATTACGTTGATTAAGTGCTACCAATGTCCAATTGTAGAATTCATTCTATTATAACGATTTCTGACATCTAGATAACGTTAATTAAAAATATTAGTTTCTTCATTGTCGGTGCGCAGAACTAAAGTACTTTAGCCTCTCTCTATATAGGAGATGAAACGAAATTTTGTTAAAATACAGGTGATAAGGGAGAGTTCACCGGTGTGATGTACCACGAGATGACGCACGTGTGGCAGTGGGACGGAAGAGGGAACCCGAGCGCTGGAAAAGTAATCGAGGGAATTGCCGATTTCGTGAGGCTGAGGGCGAATCTCGCACCAGCGACATGGCCGAGGCGGGGGAGCGGGGACAGTTGGGGTGAGAGCTCCGCCGTGACGGCCTATTTCCTGGATTACTGCGAGAGTCAGAGGAACGGGTTCGTGGCGGAGCTGAACAGGAAGATGAGAGATGGCTATAGCGACGACTTCTTCATGCAGTTGCTGGGAAGGTCGGCTGATCAGCTGTTCAGCGAGTACAAGGCCCGGTATGGAGGGGGGACTAAGTAGAGATATGCTGCTGTTTCCACAGCTTTGTTCTATGAACTATCCATGAGAATAAAAACCTTGATAGGTCAAATAAATCATGAATTTCAGTGATAAATAAAGGATAACGCTTGTTCCGTCTCCAGGCTCTTTTGGTAAATTTTTTCAGGTATATCGTCTTTTACGCACTTGCCTAAGCTCTGTTTCTCGTATCGGGAATGGTCTATCCCTTAGTTCCTCTCAATCTATGTTTCATAGATTGGACTTGGATAAATGACACGTGCAATCTATTTTTTCGATACAGAAATTCATCCGAGTGAGTCTAGATATCACAGACTTGGTGATGCAGACTGAGTTAGATAAGAGATAAACACACTGATGAGTGTGTTACTCCTGGACTATAACCATAAGCTTATCATTTCCATTTATGAAAGCCTACTTTATAATAAAGGCGAACGACTATCGAATTGGTGCTTGCTTAGACACATGCCACAGAGAGAGAGAGAGAGAGAGAGAGAGAGAGAGGGTTTTTGATATGGTGATCGACGGCAAAATCGGGGGTTAGGGAGTGACAATGCAGAGATTTGTAGGAACTAAGCTGTTTCAGAAGGTTAAAATATTGAAATGAATTCCTCCAATGATAAGACAAGGTGGTAACCATTTGAAGTTGGATCTTACCAATGAATTCACAAGACCTCACTCATTGGCTATAGCACTTTAAGGTGTCACAAACCCCCATCACTTAAACTATCGACGTGCTTGATATTATTGGCTTATACTTTCCATCAACAATACCACTATGAGATGCATGGTTCAATACATTCATGTCTCCTCCACTGTCAGAGAAGCCTATTAAGAGAATCTTTAAGTGATTTTGACACACTAAACCACGTAACAATTTCTCCAATTTTACGGGTGATATCTGTTCATACGAAGCAGTAGATATGAGATATCAAATTATGTTAATCACAATATAACGAGTCCTATTAAATTGGTTTTCATAAGTTCACAGAAACTGAATGAACACAATGATAAGACGTGAGGAACTGTTCAAATGTCGTCTTTAACCGGGAATGATCTTTGACAGCTTCCCGACCAGAATACGGTGAATAGTCGACAGCTACAACTCATTAAATCACGGATGGCTGCTCGTGGCCTTCGTGTCTCCTACGACATATTCTCAAGGAAATGGGACAGAGGTTGAGCTTTTTCAACACTCAATCACGCCCTTATAATCTCCTAGCTTGAAAAGCTCCTCACAATTCCAAGATTAGGGCTAACATGTGCTTTAATATCACGTGATATACGTTAACATGTTAATGTGTAACTTACCAATAAGAGATTAGTGAGAGAGAGTTCCCTTCAAATTTAGATTGACGGTGACATAGTCCCTAAATTTTAATCCAATCTGACGGCTCGCTTTATTTCCCACCGATAGCATAGTTGCGCCGTATTCATTTCGAGCAGCCTCATTCGCAACTTCTGACGTCGTGTCGCATGAGTTTGGGCTTCCTACCTGAACTAATTACAACCTTTCCAACATTTCTCACTCCACTCGGATTAAAGAGAAATTAAAAGCCAAGCACAGACACATTTTATACCTGAAACCACGTGGATATCACATGGGGTCCATATGAAGTAAGGGTTAAGATATATGAGCTCACATATATCATATGCATCCAAGGAAATATCTCTAACATGAGGTGTTAGAGCAATTTCGAAATTTGCCCATGTCAGTGCCAGCTATGCCACATTAGTCTGCTAGCATTTATATAAACAATATCCGGTCAAAATTAGCCACAATGACTAAGTTGGCTTTAGGTCAAAAGGTTTATGACTAAATAAAAGATTCATGATTAAATTGGTACTAATGCAATGTCTAACATTTTTCTACCCATCATCCACCACTCATTTATTGACACCCATACCTTTGGAGTGCCAAAACTTGGTACAAAATGACACTTAAGTGCCAAAATAGAAGCAAAATGGATCATTTAAGTGCCATCGACGAGAAAATCTAGCTAAAATGATGACGTGTCAATTTTCCGGCAAGTTGCACGTAAAAACGCTATTGTTTTGTATGATGATGTGGCTAAACAATGTCAAAATGACATCATTTTGGTATAATTTGAATTTTAATATAGTAATTAATTAGATTAATTTTTTTAAAATTAATTAATTGAAAAAAGGGGGGAGGGGGAGGAGGAGGAGGGTGACAGCTAGTGGCTGAGGGCTTAGCTCTCGTTGCTGCCGCCTCCCCTCTGTCATCGACAAGATAGGGGAGTGTCGGTTGGGGCCGCTGAGCTTTGGCCGAGGGCCGACGGCCCCAGCCGACTGGCGATGAGGGCCTACGTGCCCATGCCTAGATCTGGGTTGAGGGTTGTGGCCCACCCCTAGATTCGGCGAGGGTCGCCAGCCCTCACCCGGCCAACCCAAGGGTTGCCGCTCGCTAAGGGGTCACCCTAGCGGGCCCCCATTCAGGGCTCAGCAGCCCTGGTCGACACTCCTCCCCTTCTCGTTGACGGAGGGAAGGCGGCGGTAGGCTGAGGGTAGGGAGAAAGGGAGGCTGTAGATCGGGTCGGGTGCGGGGCTTAGCAGGGTAGGGTTCCAGTCAGTTTGGGTGGGACGTTCGTGGGCCAGCTTGGTCTAGGTTTTAGGTTTAATTTGGTGCATAGACTACGGGCTGGGTTATTTTTATTAAAAAATATAATCGGACCGAGCCCACTCGCTGAACTCAGTCCGTCTTCTTGCGCTAGGACTAGAAGGGCCCGGGCTGGCTTCAACCTGGGTTGGATGCAAAGATCCAACCCCGTTCCCTTTTTATAATTTAATAATATGTTATTTTTCTAAGCAAATATCGATTTATTCCAATTGTGTCATTATGACGCATGGATTTCTATTCCTTATAATGCATGGAAATGCATATTCCCGTAAAGAATAAAGTCCTAAAACTCATTATTAGTATAAAATGATGTATAAATGTTTTACTTGATGTCTAAACAAAGTTAGGTGTCGGAAAGACATTAGTGATTAATTGGTATAATCAAGTCTCTGATCATAGTTTCTTTTTTGATTGCATAAAAATGAGATATTTCTCATAATATTTTACTTGGATTCTAATTAACTCATCCCAAATTGATTAATGGCTAATCATATTTAAAATTGACTTGCAGGTTAAAAAGTCGAATCATAAGTCATGAATTGGTGGCTTGGGAGAGTCCGGGTTAAGCCTAACACTTGGTGAGCCATTAGCCTCCTCGCGCCCTGCATGTAAGAGGGTGTCGAAAGAAGCTTGACTTCATGAACATAATGCCATCTGGCAGGTCAAACAGCAAAAAGCAGGTTTGACCTTTCTTTATGCCGGTGGAAGATTGACATGAGGAGGTGAACTAACTAAAGAACCAATCAAGACATCAACTTCTAATTCTTTCCCAACCGTGCCCAATGGCAAGTCACCAACTTATCATCACAACCCTAATTCTACCCGACATTTCTTGCTATATAAACTCAAATCCCCTTCCTCTCAGCTCATCAATTTCAAGTCCTTGAGCTTCTCACAACATAACATCTATTGCCCACTTTACCAACATGGCTTCTTCCTCAAAAAGCTTTGTCCTCTTCATTGCCGTAATTTTCTCTAGCATGAATATGAGCTTCGGAGCTCGTCATCTGCTACAAGCAACCATTCCATCCATACCAACTCTTCCCACCATACCAACTATACCAAAACCAGGGTCTCTGCCTCCTTTGCCTGCCATGCCAACATTGCCCAAAGTCGCCATGCCACCCATGCCCACCATCCCAACGACCTTGCCTCAACCCACATTGCCGACACTGCCTGCAACCCAGCCAACATTGCCCAAGACTACTTTGCCGCCACTTCCAAGCTTGCCGACCATGCCGAACGGCTTGCCGCCGATGCCAAGCATCCCTACTTCTCTCCCTAAAATCCCCTCTATTCCTTTCCTCACCCCACCTCCAGCCACAAGCCCCTGAAGATTTTAGTACCATTGATCCATAGTTTGTCTTAGCGTGTCTTTAATTAGAATTTATTAGAAAGTTTGTTTATTATGAGATGTCTCTTGGGATTCTGTTTGTTTATGTTTGTTGCCATGTATCTTCATACCTCTATGATATGTATTGATCACACATTACTTTGTTTACATTTTATCATGTTCTTTTCGTTGTTGCTACAGCTCATTATTACGTCCAGTATATGCAATTGATCTCATTTCAATTGAAAACACGAGCAGTCCATAATTATAAATTACAGACAAATTCTCTTTAAGCGACAAGTTCATGAATTGTATTCATTAGGAAAAAAAGATTCAGATAGAAGTGCACTTTGAATGTCGTTCCGGACAAAAAAATTGTTTGGAGTCTCAAAATTTACCGTCGCGACGTGCTTCTAAAATGAGAACTTGGCACGTCAATATGATCACCGAACATTAGCTCCCAGTCCAGTTTCGAGCTCTCCTGAAGGTCAAAATATCGACTACCCTAAAAGGGTGTCAAGGCGTTCTTGATTCAACATATGTGATTCTAGAATGCCATCTTTGCCACAACAAAGAACCCGTTTGCATAAATGGCACAAGCTAGAACTATCTCCTTAATGGCTCTTATGAATCCTGCACAAATAGCTAAGATCAGAAGTTTCTCAAGAAAAGTTCCACATAATCATAAGACAATTGTTTTCCACGACAAACTTCTAATTTGAATGAATCAGTAAATTGCATGAACAAAATTATGTAGTTACAAGAACTGGTAGAATAGAAATTTTTTCTTTTCTCATACCATGTTTACTTCAACATATATAAAAAGTAAAAAAGAAATACAAAGAGGACAGTACGAAAAGCAAACAAATAAAACCAATCTTATAAATTATTTACCTTGTCCAGCCATTTGCTTGGCCTGCATTATAGTAGGCTTAATATGGCTAAGACCCAGTTTCCTTGCACAGTTGTCGTGGTTCTTGCTGTTGTGCTCCTTCTCATTGTCATCTAAATCTTGATCACAATCCACAAATGATTGCTGGAGTTATCCTCATCACCCGAATGGGCAGAGCCGCTTTCCCTGCTTGGATCATCATCTCCAAACCTGTCTTGCTCTCTACAGCAATCCCTTTCACAACGTTAGCCATTGCAACCTGTTTTTGCTCTCTACCTCTGTCCCTCTCATCACTAAAACTTGATCCAGCTCCTCTAGTCTTCACACCATCGGTCCCAATCAACCATCCATTAGAAGTCTCAAGCCAAAACTTGACAATGTCAACAAAAAAACCAATGAAAAAGATTGAACCAAAAATGTACACCCTTCCATTCATCTCGTTGATGTCAGGGATATTCAAAGTAACGAAGTTGTTGCGTTCCCTGTTTGGATCAATCTGCAAAGCCTATTTTTCCTTTTGCCATGGAGATAATATCAATGGTTGTTTTCAGTAACACGACCTAAAACTTAAATAACAACCGAATTGATTCAGAAAACTTAACAGTGAAGTCATATTGCAAAACCTATTATTTTGGTTGGATCAATCTGCAAAACCTTTTTTTTTTTTTTTTGGTAAAGAACCTATCTTTTCTTTTGCACATGGAGATAATAAGAATGGCTGTTTTCAGTAACACCACGTGAAACTTAAATAACAACCAAATTGCACTGTAGATCCAAACATGTTGCGGACATACACTGAGGTATCCTCTTCGTCAGATTGTCTTCTTCTTCTTCTGCTCTATGTATCCCTTGCAGTGCCCTCAGAGAAACAGAAAAAGTTACAATATACATCGGATTTGGAACCTGGATTCAAGATCAGGTTGTTTAATCGGAGACCTGTTCCAATTTTCAAAAGTTTAAAATTAGTGCTCACAGGACACAGTTTGAAGTACTAGCTTGAAGTCGGCGCGGCCTTTTCGTTTATTACCAATCATCTACTGGATTTCCAACTGAAACAAGTAAGATGCATGAACCAACAAATTTTAGAAAGAATACATTAAATCTTAATTATCATCAATGAATTTAATTAGAATTATCAGATGTGAATAAATAATTCATACATTCATCTTCCTTGGCAAAGAAAAACCTAAGCAAGTATTTTTTTCCACAAAAATTTTGGGGATTATGGTATACTTTTATTGTTGTTTTTTAATTTCATTTTATTCTATTGATTCATTTGTAAATAGTCCTAACCAAAGGTGTAACACCGAAACTCTTTCAAAAGCTATTAAGCGCATGCAATGCGAATAACCGGCCCAATTATTATTATTATTATTATTATTATTATTATTATTATTATTATTATTATTTGCGAGAAGGATCATGAAAAGCGAGGATTTTTCTGTGTTTACGAGTGCCTATTGTATTTATAGACTTGCATGAAAGCATGTTTGGAGGTCCTTATCTTCAATTTAAGGTCAACAATATCGATTGCCTGATTTTCTTGGTATGGTTTGGAGAGGAGATCAGTGCATGCCTGCGTCGTGTACATTGAATTTGTTGAAGTTGAGAAATTTTCGGCATTGTTGCATCTCATCTTGTAATAGCATTTTATTTTGATTTTAGAGTCGAATGCTTCCTAATGTCTCCTACTTTTGTTCAATTGTTCAGCTTCCCTGGCAAAGCTGCTGGTGTTAGAGTAGCCTTATACACACTGTCTCATATCCTTTTCTTCGATCAGTTCGCCTGTTGGCTCATAAAGAACAAGCAATCAGCTGTGTTCAATTTTGTCAACCGAATCCAACCGCTGTCTAAAAGGTGCAAGTGGTCCAATTCCATCGGCCAATATAGCCTAATGAGGTGCTCTTTCAAAGAAAATGACCTCTGCCTGTGGAAATTCCTTAAGCTTAAGCTATTGCGCGTTGACGAGATGGGGGTGAAGTTTCGCTACCATGGCCGCGAGGACGTGACAGGCTATGTGAGGGAACTAATTCTTGAGACGATCACAGATAAAGAAGCGAAGGGTGAGCAGCAACTGCCCTCCGAGTGGATTGACAGGGGAGGCCACGTGTTGAGCACACATAATTTGCTGGCACGTGCAAGCAGTGGAAACTGCAGGCACGTGCAACACACGAGCACGGTAACCGAACGCACATGTGCAGCACACGTGCGGCAACTGCTCTCCACCCAAAAGGCATACACTTTCCATTCGGCCTCTTTCATTTGTTTGTCTCGATCATTTTGTGCAGTAAGAAAGCATCCTCTCTTCACTTTTACCTATTAGACTTCCACGGAGAAAGGGCAAAGTCTTAGCAAGGCAAACAAAGCGATGCTTGCTGCAGAAGAAAAAGAGAGCACTAAGGGAGCATCCTCTACTCCATCCTCCCCTTTGAAACCCATGGAAGGTGCTAATGGTTGATACGACATATTCTTGAGCTTTAATGGTTCAGATATCTGAAGTGAATTCACCGATCACCTCTATCACATGCTAGATACTGTAGGAATCTGCATGTCCAGGAACCGTGACAACATCCCAATTGATGAGGAATTTAGTCCAATGCTTCTTGATGCCATCACATGTTCAAAGATTTCAATTCCCATCATCTCCCGATGTTATGTTTCAAGCAAATGGTGCCTCTGTGAGCTCGTTCATATCATGGACTACAAGAAGAGCAAGTCACATATAGTTCTGCCTACTTTTTACAAAGTGGACCCATCATATGTGTGGCATCTTCAAAGAAGTTTTGGGGAGACCTTCCATTCATGTGAGCATCGTTTTGATGAGATAGATATCAAGGAAGGACAACAAGCACTCAAAGATGTGAGCAACTTACATGGATGGAAATCTACTGATATTTCTAATGGGTACTTCTCTTCCACCTCAACCTTTTTTTTTTTTTTTTTTTTTGGATAAGTAAGTTTTCTTATTCACCCAAAAGCGACGAAATATGGATGCACCACTTTCCACCATCTGCTCACAAGGAAATCCCCATTATATCCCAATGAATAACCATAATATGCCCAACAACAACAAACACTAAAATGTCCCTCGGAAACTAAGGGCGCGTTTTGTTGCGATGGGGCGAACGATTGAACAAAATATAGACGGAAGAAGAAAAAAAATCGGATACCAGATTTACGTGGTTCAGTCGTAAAGACCTACGTCCACGGGGAGAGCAGCAATGAATTTCACTATAGATCAAGCAATACAAGGAGATTACACACTCAAGTCACTCAAACACTCTCTCTGTGTTTCCCAAGCCCCAATTTAACTCAAACCCAAGTCACGGCACAAAATTATCACACAAGCTCAAAACAAACACTGAAAAAGAACTCATTTTCTTGATCGCGCTTCAGCTTGAAGACATGCGGCTCCTCCTTTTCTCTCGTACGGGTGCAGCAGTAACACCCCGAGAAGAAGACCTCTTTTGTGGCTCCCTTTGTGACTTCTACGTAGGGTTTCGGCCGCGTATTTCAGAAGCACGGAGAAGACCTGCAAATATTCCTTTTATACGTGTGTGTGCCCCCACGGTCAAAGGTTTGACCTTGGCCCCACCGATTGATTCTTCACGGAGGAACTTCACGCCAAAAGCAAAACTGCAGGGGTTCCTTCTTCTTTATTTTATTCTTTTGTAATTCCTCTTTTTTTTTTTTTTTTTTGCAACTCCTTCGCGAGTCCACCAAATTTCGCGTTTTAGCAAACGCTCAAACTCGAGTCATATTTAACACGTTTGATAACGTTTCTATTCCCGAGAACAATTTTTTATCAGAAATAATTGTTTTTTATTTTTTGTTTCCGTTCCCATGAGCAATTTCTAAATATAAGAACATGCTTGGTAACTGCACAAAATTTCTATTCCGAGAAAAGAAATGTGTTCGGTAAAATTGTATAATTTTATTGTTTCTTTTAATTTTTTAATATTTGTATCATATTTTTCCTTTTCTTTTCCCTTCTCTCCTTCCTCCTTTGTGGCTAGTTGGTGGCGGCTGATGATCAGCTAGGCGAGGTCCAACGAGCTTGCCGGAGCCTTGCCAGGCTAGGGCGAGAGCTAACGAGCTCGCCGGAGGCTCGCTTGGCCCCCGCGAGGCTTGGCCTCACCAAGCCATTAGCAAGGCTCAACCTCGCTCAGGCAACGTGAGGTCGGCCTCACCTTGGTCGGGCAAGCTCACCTAGATATGGCGAGGCTGACCTCACCCAGCCACCGACGAGGTCAAGCTCGTCTAGCCACGGTGAGGCTTGGGTCAGCGATGCTCCCCCTCGTCTAGTCGGTCACCGGCGCGAGCCATGGCCAAGGTTAGCGACCAGCCAAAAGGAGAACAATAAGTTACTTTTTTCTACTTCTTATTTTTATTCCAAATTTATTCACAGGAACAAAAATTTTACCAAAAGGTTTTTATTCTTTTTTCATTTCCTAGAACAAAAGAACAAAAATAGTTGTTCCGGGGAACAAAAATAAATTTTAACAAATAGGCCCTAAATCAGCGACAGCTAAAACCAAGAATATACGGTGCCCAAGAATTTCGCAATTGTCTCCCCTAGAGAGCAAAACACAAAGGAAAAAAAAAAAAAACCCTCGGGCCAATACTATTAATCACGAAAAAAAAAAAGGAGAAGGAAAAAATGGGCCTACGAAAGGATTCCAATGCCTAATCTTCCAGAGCTTGAACACCACCGAATTAAATCAACCTCGTATTGCCAATGGGGGTTGGCTCAGTTGATAAAGATCAGATATGCATGGATCATGTCTAGGTTCATAGTCTCTCCCTATTTTTGTTGCTTGACAGGCGTGAGGGAGAATTGATAGAAAGTGTGGTCAAAACTGTTCAAAGCAAGTTACGAAAAGATTTTCTGCTACGTGTTCCTAAGGAACTAGTTGGACGCGATATTCAGCTGGAGCATCTTATGCAATTAACAGATTATACTTCTAAAGAAAAACAAATCCTTGGAATTCATGGCCTGGGTGGGACAGGCAAGACAACTCTTGCCAAGTGCCTCTACAATCAACTCTTGAATAAATTTGATCATGTCTACTTCCTTCCAGATATTCGAGAAACGACCAAGTGCCGCGGTATTGAGTATCTGCAAAGTCGGCTAATATTTGATTTGGGAATTGATATAATCAAATCTAGATTCATAGGAAAAAAGGCTCTCATTATTCTAGATGATATAGATAGCAACGATCAACTAGAGGCTTTGGTTGGGGAGCTTATTGGCTTGCTCGAGGAAGTGTTATAATTGTTACAACTAGAAATCCATATATTCTTCATCTAAAGATCTTGCATGAAGTAGGAGAATAAGTTGGGAGGATTCTTTGGTTCTATTTAACAGATATGAATTTTGTATGGACCATCCTCCAAGGAACTTTGCGGATATCTCTCATGATATCATATCCATGACGGGTGGGATTCTCTTGATTATTGAGGTTATAGGTTCATACTTGTATACAAAAACAGATCGAAGGGTATGGAATGATACGCTGGAGCAATTAAAAACTCGGTCACGTGAAGATGTCAAAAAGAAGTTAGAGATAACTCATGATGCATTAGAAAATGGACATAAGGAAATTTTTCTCGATATTTCTTGCTCTTTTATTGGCAAAAAAAGCGAATTCGTCATGTACATGGGGGATGACCGTGGGATTTATGCAAGTCAAGTAATTGAAGAGTTGAAGATGATGGTAAATTAGGAATGCATGATGAATTGAGGAATCATGGAAGAAGCATTATCGGGATAAGTACACTAATGGTGCCATAAGTTGTGTACGGCGCTCACTTTGGTGCCAAAAGTTTCTGTCGGATCACTTAAGTGCCAAAAAATTTGAAAAACGCTCACTTTGGTGCCAACTCCGACGAAATTGGCCGGAAATCCGACGTGGCCTTCTTTTATTAATTTTTGACGCCGACGTGGCTCGTCGGAGAGCTGAGTCAGCATCCAAACACCAAAACGACGCCGTTTGGTGTCTCCCCCAATTCAAAACCCTAATCTCCGGCCGTCGCCGTCCTCGATGGTCCTTGTGCTCGGCGGCCACGGCTTCGACCCCGACCTCGACCCCAACTTCGACGATGGCCACACAACGGCAGCTGCTCCGACCTCGACCCCGACCCTGACCCCAACGATGGCCACTCGGCAGCCGTAGCTCCGACCTCGACCTCGACCTCGACCCCGACTGCGACGATGGCCGTAGCTCAAACCCCGACCCCGACCTCGACGATGGCCACTCGACGGCCGTAGCTTCGACCCCGACCCCGACCTCGATGATGGCCACTCGACGGCCGCAACTTCGACCCCGATTCCAACCTCAACCCCGACGACGGCCACGGCTTCGACCTCGCCGAAACCCTAATTTCTTCCCCCATGTGAGCTAAACGGCGTCGTTTCCATGAAGCCATCCACGTAGGACGGCAAAACGACGTCGTTTTCTTAAGGAGGACCAAAAACGACGTCATTTAAAGGCTTATCAATTTTTTTTTTTTTAAAAAATCATTTTGGCCAGAATCTTTCGCCGGAGGCCAGAATCTTTTGCCGGTGGCACCAAAGTGAGCATTTTTCCTCCGATTTGGCACTTAAGTGATCCGACAGAAACTTTTGGCACCAAAGTGAGCGCCGTACACAACTTATGGCACCATTAGTGTACTTATCCCAAGCATTATCTACCAAGGACAACCACCCATGAGACATAGCAGACTATGGGTCGACGAGGAAGCCTTCAAAGTACTGACAAAAAAGAAGGTAACATATGACACTCCCTTTTCTTTTCCGTCCTCATATTTTCATATATTTGATTTGATGAATTCTAATCTTTTATCTATTATGGACAAACGATATTTTATGGAAAATTCTATGTCAACATCGATTCATATCCATAGATTAATTGTGACAGCCGATTTAGATTAAAAATATTCTAAGGATGACATGTTATATTATTTAGGTCAAATTAATTGATATAAATTGCATCCGTCCAATATTTAATTTACAATCAATTTAAGATCATTTAATTATCATTCTACATTAAAATTTCATTTACTATAATAATGTAATTCTCATATCTAGCTGAAAATGTCGATAATCTAAAAGACTTCAATTTTGAATAAAGATGAAGTTTCTCTACCATGGCTGCGAGCACGTGACAGGCTAAATGAGGGAGCTAATTCTTGAGATGATCACAAGTAGGGAAGCGAAGGGTGAGCAGCAACTGCCCTCCTCGTGGATTGACAGGGGAGGCTACATGTTGAGCACACATAATTTGCTGGCACGTGTGAGAAGGCGAAACTGCAGGCACGTGCAACGCACGCGCACGGCAACTGCACGCGCATGTGCGGCAATCGCTGCCGCGTGCGCGGCATGTGCCAGCTGACGTCATCGGGACGTCACCCAGCCGTTGCCCGCGCACGCGCCAGGCATGTGCCGGGTTGCTCAGTTCGGCTCGACCCAACCCATCTAGCCAATACTATCAATCACTAAAAGAAAAATTACACCTACAAAGAATATAAATGCTTAATCTTCCAAAGCTTGAACGCCACTAAATAAAATCAACCTCTAGCGGGATTGGCTGAGTTGATAAGGATTAGATTTGCTTGGATCATCTCTAGGTTCATTGTCTCTCATTGTTTCTGTTACTTAGTAGGCATGAGGGAGAATTGATAGAACATGTTGTCAAAACTGTTCTAGGAGAGTTACAAAGATTTTCCTCTATTTGTTCCGAAGGAACTAGTTGGACTTCATGATCAGCTGAAGAAGATTATAAGTCACATAGATAGTCCTTCCGTCAATGCTCGAATGATTGGAATTTATGGCATGGGTGGGATAGGCAAGACAACTTTTGCCAAGTGCATATACAATCAACTCTTGAATAAATTTGATCATGTATGCTTCCTTCCAGATATTTGAGAAAGGACTGAGTGCCATGGTATTAAGTATCTACAAATTCGACAAATATTTGAGATACTACAAGAAAAAAATGCAGTGTCTACAGTTCATCGGGGAATTAACTTAACTAAATCTAGATTCACATGGAAAAAGGTTATCATTCTTTTGGATGATATAGATCACAAGGATCAACTAGATGATTTTGCTGGGGGAGGTTACTGGTTTGCTTCAGGAAGTATTATAATTGTTACAACCAGAAATGAAGCTATTTTTTATCGATCTATATGCCACAGCACGTGTGAGAAGGGGAAGCCGCAGGCGTGTGCAACGAACGTGCACGGTAACTGCACGCGTGCGTGCGATAATCGTTGGCACGTGTGTGGCACGTGCCAACTAACGTCATCGTGAGATCAGCCGGCAGTTGCCTGCACACGTGCCAGGTCGCTCAATTCAGCCCGACCAAACCCATCCAGCCAATACTATTGATCACTAAAAAAAAAAAAACACCTACAAAGGATATCAATGCTTAATCTTTCAGGGCTTGAACGCCACAGAATAAAATCAACCTCCAGCGGGGATTGGTTGAGTTGATAAGGATTAGATTTGCTTCGACCATCTATAGGTTCATTGTCTCGCATCGTTTTTGTTGCTTAACAGGCATGAGGGAGAACTGATAGAACGTGTTGTTGAAATTGTTCTAGGAGAGTTACGAAAAGATTTTCCTCTACTTGTTCCAAAGGAACTAGTTGTACTTGATGATTGGCTGAAGAAGATTATGAGTCGCATAGATAGTCCTTCCGTCAATGCTTGAATGATTGGAATTTATGGCATGGGCGGGATAGGCAAGACAACTCTTGCCAAGTGCATCCACAATCAACTTTCGAATAAATTTGATCATCTATGCTTCCTTCCAGATATTCGAGAAAGGACTGAGTGCCATGGTATTAAGTATCTACAGAGTCGACTAATACGTGAGATACTTCAAGAAAAAGAAAGTAGTGTCTATAGTTCATCGGGGAATTAACTTAATTAAATCTAGATTCACATGAAAAAGGGTTATCATTCTTTTGGATGATAAAGATCACAACGATCAACTAGATGCTTTTGCTGGAGGAGGTTACTAGTTTGCTTCAGGAAGTATTATAATGGTTACAACTAGAAATGAAGCTATTCTTTATCGATCTATATGCCACGGCACGTGTGAGCAAGGGAAACCGCAGGGGTGTGCAACACACACACGCGTGCGGCACGTGTACGGCAACTATTGGCGCGTGCACGGCACGTGCCAGCTGATGTCATCGTGACGACAGCCGCCGGTTGCCCGCGGACACGCCAAGCACGTGTTGGGTTGCTTGGTTCGGCTCGACCCAACCCGTCCAGCCAATACTATCGATCACTAAAAAAAAAATACACATACAAAGGATATCAATGCTTAATATATCAGAGCTTGAACGCCACTGAATAAAATCAACCTCCAGTGGGGATTGGCTGAGTTGATAAGGATTAGATTTGCTTCGACCATCTATAGGTTCATTGTCTCGCATCGTTTTTGTTGCTTAACAGGCATGAGGGAGAACTTGTCACGCCCCGATCCTCAGGCACGCACACATCCGTCTCACTTGGTCGATTTTATAATGCGATATCCCAGGACAATGTATCGCCGACCCTTTCATTTTTAAGCACATGCGGAAGCAGTTAAAATCCCCAGACAATAAAACGATGGGATAGAAAAGCAGGGTCATATTTTTCATATTGAAATTTATAACCAAACTTTTATACAAACCACAAACCCTTTCATAACTATTCACATCAAAACGGAGATCTCAAAAGAAGACAGAAACTTAGACGAACTGGGCCGTACTCAAGACCCTCTCAACATTGTCTTCTTCTTCCAAAAATCATTTTCTTCAGATCTCACCTCCGAGTTCTCCTTCTCGGATTCCTCCTCCTCAGCTCTTCAGCGGGGTCCTGAAATGGTTTTCCCCAAACTGGGATGAGACTACGTCTCAGCGAGTTCTACCCCACTAAGCCCGATTAGCAAACTATTATACTAAAGGCTGCCTAAACACGCACAGGGCAGAGGACTTACCTTGGCCTCTTGATCCCACCTGCAAGTCAATACAGTTCACAATAAACACACATTCACTTCAACAAATCGAACCAGTCGATTACATGTCATACGACTCAATCCCCACTGTGGGATATTTAAAAGCTAGGCCACGTGCATTCTCCAGGATGACCTTCCAAGTCTCCAAGTTCACGTGCCTCGAACCTTGGGCCCACGTGCATTCTCTCAGGCGACCTTTTCGCCAAAGTGATGCATCAAGTCACCGAGCCCACGTGCCCTTTTTTACGATGCCTGCACTTAGTCACAGAGCTCCATCAATGCTCTCGGGCGTCGATTCGCCAAGGTGACGTACAGTGAACTCTTTACTATGCTCTCGGGCGTCTTTTTCGCCAAGGTGATACACGATCACGAGCCAACGTAAACAATTCAATATGCTCTCGGGCGTCTTTTTCGCCAAGGTGATACACCGATCACGTAGCCAACGTAAACAATTCAATATGCTCTCGGGCGTATTTTTCGCCAAGGTGATACACTGATCACGAGCCAACGTAAACAATTCAATATGCTCTCGGGCGTCTTTTTCGCCAAGGTGATACACTGATCACAGAGCCAACGTAAACAATTCAATATGCTCTCGGGCGTCTTTTTCGCCAAGGTGATACACTGATCACAGAGCTAACGATTTCTCAATCAAATAATTAAATCAACTCCACAAAGCAATATAAATACTGAATAACATACTTGGCCATTTACCAATCAACAATTCAATCTCAATCAATTCCAATCAATTTAGGGTAAATCCCTAAAATATCACAATTTGTCCAATTCCATACAACGTGGAGCTCAAATAAATAAACGGACTGCGCCACGACAATCAGCACGAGATTTCGGTCGTCGGCCATCAAAATCTAAATTTCCGAAAATAAATAATTAATTTATTAATTTCGAAAATTAATTAATTAATATTAAAAATTCAATTTAGCTCAAAATAAAGCCCGATTAAATAAACGGACTTCACCACGCTCATCAGCATAATTTTCCGGTTCCAAGCCATCTCAGTTGAATTTTCGGAAAATAAATAATTATTTAATTTAATTCCGAAAATTAATATTTAAATACAAAAAAAATCCACTTAGGCCCGAAAAGCCTAATTGGAGCCCACTAAGGGTCGAGAAAAATCCCGAGGCACTTTCAATAATTAGTAGACCATGTCTACTTGCTAATTACACATTCAATTTATCTAATTCGCATAACAATTGGCTAATAATTGCTAATTTGATCTAATCTAACAACCTAAACATAATTAATTAAATCTAAACCAGCTTAAAGCATAATTAGCCACTAATCCTGGATTAGTGAGATTACTCACCAAATCGCACACAAATCGGATCAATCCGACGGCGGCGACGCGGGGAACGATTCTTCCCAAAGCGGCTTGCGGATCCGGGGCCGGGAAACGGCCCAAAACGGCCCAAGAGCCGGCTGAAACCCACTCCGTGGGTTGCTGGATTAGCTGCGAAACAGAGGAAAACAGAGATGGTTAGAGGCGGAGAGGGGTCGGGAAAGCAAGAGGCGGTCCGGTGAGGCCAAAAGGCGGCTCCGGCGGCTTGCTCGACCACTCACGGTGGCTGGACGAGGCGGAACAGAAGCGAACAGCAGCTGGGCCGAGCTGGATCGCACGGAGGGAGGAGTGGACGGCGAGCGGCGGACGGCGGGACGGCGCGAGCGCGCGGGCGCGGGCGCGACGCGACGGCGCGACGGCGGGACGAGCGGCGACGGTGCAGCGACGGCGGCTTTTGCTCGAGCTTCCTGGTTCGCACGCGAGAAAAGAAGAAAGAAGGAAGAAGAAGAAGAAAGAGAGAGAGAGAGAGAGAGAGAGAGAGAGAGAGAGAGAAAAAGATGGGCTTGACCGGTCAAAATGAGGAGAGAGGAGAGAAGTCGGTGGAGGGAGGGGGAAGGTGGTCCGCACGAAAGGGGGAGGAAAAAGGGGAGAGGAGAGAGAAGAGAGAAAGAAAAGAGAGAGAGAGAGGGAATGGGTGGTGGAGAATCGCACGAGGGGGAGGGGAGAGGAGAGAGAAAGAAAAAGAGAAAAAGGAGAGGAAAAAGGGAGAGAAAGAAAAAGGGGGAGAGAGAGAGAAAAAGAAAAACAAAATGCATAATGCCTTTATGCAATTTTCCTTTTCTCTTTTCCTTTTCCTTTCTATTTTCTTTTGGTCTTCAATTTTCTTCCGATAATTTCTTTATTGAAATTTCGGACTCGTCAATAAATTGACGAGCGATGAGACAGATCCTAAAATTAAGAATTATGACGCGCTTAAAATTCGATTCCCGAAATCGAGTTCAATTTCGTGGTTAAAAATCGATCGGACGTGATTTTAGCTCAATCCAACCAATTAGGTAGCTTTTAGGGATTTTACGGCCGCTATATCCCTTAACGGCTTCACCCAATAGGTTAGTTAACTCGTTAGTGATCAGCTCAGAGAAAAAGGCCATAGACACGCCGACGAAATGCCCATTTCACTTTATCGAAACGGGGTCGAATTTCAGGATGTCACAGAACTGATAGAACGTGTTGTCGAAACTGTTCTAGGAGAGTTACGAAAAGATTTTCCTCTACATGTTCCAAAGGAACTAGTTGCACTTGATGATCGGCTGAAGAAGATTATGAGTCGCATAGATAGTCCTTCCGTCAATGCTCAAATGGTTGGAATTTATGGCATGGGCGGGATAGGCAAGACAACTCTTGCCAAGTCCATCTACAATCAACTCTCGAATAAATTTGATCATGTATGCTTCCTTCCAAATATTCAAGAAAGGACCGAGTGCCATGGTTTTAAGTATCTATAGAGTTGACTAATATCTGAGATACTACAAGAAAGAAATGCAGTGTCTACAGTTCATTAGGGAATTAACTCAATTAATGTAGATTCACAAGGAAAAATGTTATCATCCCTTTGGATGATATAGATCACAAGGATCAACTAGATGCTTTGGCCGGAGGAGGTTACTGGTTTGCTGTAGGAAGTATTATAATTGTTACAACTAGAAATGCAGCTATTCTTTATCGATCTATATGCCACGGCATGTGCGAGACAGGGAAACCGCAAGTGGGTGCAACGCAAGTGCAAGGTAACCGTGCGTGCGCGTGCGGTACACGTGTGGCAACCGCTGGTGCGTGCATGGCACGAGCCAACTAACGTCATCGTGACATCAGACGGCAGTTTCCAGCGCACACACCAAGCACGTGCCGGGTCGCTCGGTTCGGCCCGACCCAACTCGTCCACCCAATACTATCGATCACTAAAAAAAAAAAAATACACCTACAAAGGATATCGATGCTTAATATTCCAGACCTTGAATGCCACCGAATAAAATCAACCTCCAGTGGGGATTAGCTGACTTGATCAGGATCAGATTTACTTGGACCATCTCTAGGTTCATTGTCTCTCATTGTTTTTGTTGCTTAATAGGCATGAGGGAGAACTGATAGAAAGTGTTGTCGGAATTGTTCTAGGAGAGTCACAAAAAGATTTTCCTCTACTTGTTCCGAAGGAACTAGTTGGACTTGATGATCAGCTGAAGAAGATTACGAGTCGCATAGATAGTCCATCCATCAATGCTCGAGTGATTGGAATTTCTGGCATGGGTGGGATAGGTAGAGAACTCTTGCCAAGTGCATCTACAATAAACTCTCGAATAAATTTGATGATGTATGCTTCCTTCCAGATATTCGAGAAACGATCGAGTGCCATGGTATTAAGTATCTACAAAGTCGACTAATATCTGAGATACTACAAGAAAAAAATGCAGTGTCTACAATTCATCGGGGAATTCAGTTAATTGAAACTAGATTCACAAAGAAAAATGTTATCATTCCTTTGGATGATATAGATCACAAGGATCAACAAGATGCTTTGGTTGGTGGAGGTTACTGGTTTGCTTCAGGAAGTATTATAATTGTTAAAGCTAGAAATGCAGCTATTCTTTATCGATCTATATGCCACGACACAAGCGAGCCAGGGAAACTACAAGCGGGTGCAACGCACGTGCATGGTAACCGCACGCGCGCGTGCGGGACACGTGCGGCAACTGCTGGTGCGTGTACGGCACGAGCCAGTTGACGTCATCGTGACATTAGTCGGCGGTTGCCCATGCACACATCAGGCAAGTTCCGGGTCACTCGTTTCGGCCCGACCCAACCCGACCAACCAATACTATCTATCACTAAAAAAGAGATACACCTACAAAGGATATGAATGCTTAATCTTCCAGAGCTTGAATGCCACCGAATAAAATCAACCTCTGGCAGGGATTGGTTGATTTGATAAGGATTAGATTTGCCTGAACTATCTCTAGTTTCATCGTCTCTCATTGTTTTTGTTGCTTAACAGGCATGAGGGAGAACTGATAGAATGTGTTGTCGAAACTGTTATAGGAGAGTCACGAAAATATTTTCCTCTACTTGTTCCAAAGGAACTAATTGGACTTGATGATCAGCTGAAGAAGATTATGAGTCGCATAGATAGCCCTTCCATCAATGCTTGAATGATTGAAATTTCTAGCATGGGCAGGATAGGCAAGACAACTCTTGCCAAGTGCATCTACAATCAACTCTTGAATAAATTTGATCATGTATGCTTCCTTCCAGATATTCGAGAAAGGACCGAGTGCCATGGTATTAAGTATCTACATAGTCAACTAGTATATGAGATACTACAATAAAAAAATGCAGTGTCTACAGTTCATCGGGGAATTAACTTAATTAAATCTAGATTCACAAAGAAAGAGGTTATCATTCTTTTGAATGATATAGATCATAAGGATCAACTAGATGCTTTGGTTGGAGGAGGTTATTGGTTTGCTTCAGGAAGTATTATAATTATTACAACTAGAAATGAAGCTATTCTTTTTCAATCTATATGCCACGGCACGTGCAAGCAGGGGAAACCATAGGCACGTGCAATGCATCCGCACGGAACACCACGTGCATGTTTGGCAACAGCTTGCGCGTGTGCGAGCAACCGCCGGCTAACGTCATTGTGACGTTAGCCGGTGGTTGCCCGCGCATGCGCTAGGCACATGCCGGGTTGCTTGTTCGGCCGGACCCAACCCGGCTTGCCAATACTATCAATCACTCAAAAAAAAAAAAAAAATTACACCTACAAAGGATATCAATGCTTAATATTCCAGAGCTTCACCACCATCGAATAAAATGAACCTCAAGCGGGGATTGGCTGAGTTGATAAGCATCAGATTTGCTTGGACCATCTCTAGGTTCATCATCTCTCATTGTTTTTGTTGCTTAACAGGCATGAGGGAGAATTGATAGAACGTGTTGTCGAAACTGTTCTAGGAGAGTCACAAAAAGATTTCCTTGTACTTGTTCCGAAGGAACTAGTTGGACTTGATGATCAATTGAAGAAGATTATGTGTTGCATAGATAGTCCTTCTGTCAATGCTCGAATGATTGGAATTTATGGCATGGGCGGGATAGGCAAGACAACTCTTGCCAAGTTTATCTACAATCAACTCTCGAATAAATTTGATCATGTATGCTACCTTCCAGATATTCGAGAAAGGACCGAGTGCCATGGGTTTAAGTATCTACAGAGTTGACTAATATCTGAGATACTTCAAGAAAAAAATGCAGTGTCAACAATTCATTGGGAAATTAACATAATTAAATCTAGATTCACAAGGAAAAATGTTATCATTCCTTTGGATGAAATAGATCACAAGGATCAACTAGATGCTTAGGCTGGAGGAGGCTACTGGTTTGCTTCAGGATGTATTATAATTGTTACAACTAGAAATGTAGCTATTCTTTATCGATCTATATGCCATGGCATGTGCGAGCAGGGGAAACCGCAAGAGCCTGCAACGCACGTGCCTGGCATCCACATGCGCGTGTGTTACCGTGCATGTGCGGCACGCGTGCAGCAATCGCTTGCGCGTGCTCAGCACGAGCCAGCTGACATCATCATGACATCAGTCGGTAGTTGCCCGCGCATGTGCCAGGCTCGTGCCGGGTCTCTCGGTTCTGCCCGACCCAACCAGTCTAACCAATACTATCGATCACTAAAAGAAAAAATACACCTACAATGGATATCAATGCTTAATCTTCTAGAGCTTGAATGCCACCGAATAGAATCAACCTCCGGCGGGGATTGGTTGAGTTGATAAGGATTAGATTTGCTTGGACCATCTCTAGGTTCATTGTCTGTCATTGTTTTTGTTGCTTAATAGTTATGAGGGAGAACTAATATAGCACGTTGTCGAAACTGTTCTAGGAGAGTTAAGAAAAGATTTTCCTCTACTTGTTCCGAAGGAACTAGTTGGACTTGATGACCAACTGCAATAGATAGTCCTTTCGTCAATGCTTGAATGATTGGAATTTATGGCATGGGCGGGATATGTAGACAACTTGTGCCAAGTGCATCTACAATCAACTCTTGAATAAATTTGATGATGTATGCTTCCTTCCAGATATTCGAGAAAGGACCGAGTGCCATGGTATTAAGTATCCATAGAGTTGACTAATATTTGAGATACTACAAGAAAAAAATGCAGTGTCTACAATTCATCGGGGAATTCACTTAATTAAAACTAGATACACAAAGAAAAATGTTATCATTCCTTTGGATGATATAGATCACAAGGATCAACTAGATGCTTTGGCTGGAGGAGGTTACCGGTTTGCTTCAGGAAGTATTATAATTGTTAAACCTAGAAATGAAGCTATTCTTTATCGATCTATATGCCACGGCACAAGCGAGCCAGGGAAACCGCAAGCGAGTGCAACGCACATGCACAGTAACGGCACGCGCGCATGCGGCACACGTGCGGCAACTGCTGGTTCGTGCACGGCATGAGCCAACTGACGTCATCGTGACATTTGTCAGCGGTTGCCTGTGCACGCACCAAGCACGTGCCGAGTCGCTCGTTTCGGCCCGACCCAACCCAACCAGCCAATACTATCTATCACTAAAAAAAACATACTCCTACAAAGGATATCAATGCTTAATCTTCCAGAGCTTGAACGCCACCGAATAAAATCAACCACCGGTGGGGATTGGTTGATTTGCTAAGGATTAGATTTGCCTGGACTATCTCTAGTTTCATCGTCTCTCATTGTTTTTGTTGCTTAACAGGCATGAGGGAGAACTGATAGAATGTGTTGTCGAAACTATTCGAGGAGAGTCACGAAAAGGTTTTCCTCGAATTTTTCCGAAGGAACTAGTTGGACTTGATGATCAGCTGAATAAGATTATGAGTCACATAGATAGCCCTTCCGTCAATGCTTGAATGCTTGGAATTTGTAGCATGGGCGAGGATAGGCAAGACAACTCTTGCCAAGTGCATCTACAATCCACTCTAGAATAAATTTGATCATGTATGCTTCCTTCCAGATATTCAACAAAAGGACCGAGTGCCATGGTATTAAGTATCTACAGAGTCAACTAGTATATGAGATACTACAATAAAAAAATGCAGTTTCTTCAATTCATCGGGGAATTAACTTAATTAAATCTAGATTCGCAAAGAAAGAGATTATCATCCTTTTGGATGATATAGATCACAAGGATCAACAAGATGCTTTGGTTGGAGGTGGTTATTGGTTTGCTTTAGGAAGTATTATAATTATTACAACTAGAAATGAAGCTATTCTTTTTCGATCTATATGCCACGCACGTGCAAGCAGGGGAAACCACAGGCGCGTGCAATGCATCCGCAAGGTAACTGAACGCGCATGTTCGGCAACCGTTGCACGGCATGTGCCAACTGACGTCATTGTGACGTCAGCCGGCGGCTTCCCGTGCACGGGCTAGGTACATGCCGGGTTGCTTGTTCGGCCCGACCCAACCCGTCTAGCCAATACTATCGATAACTCAAAAAAAAAAAAAAATATACACCTACAAAGGATAACAATGCTTAATATTCCATAGCTTCAGCACCATCGAATAAAATGAACCTCAAGCAGGGATTGGCTGAGTTGATAAGCATCAGATTTGCTTGGACCATCTCTAGGTTCATCATCTCTCATTGTTTTTGTTGCTTAACGGGCATGAGGGAGAATTGATAGAACGTGTTGTCGAAACTGTTCTAGGAGAGTCACGAAAAGATTTTCTTTTACTTGTTCCGAAGGAACTAGTTGGACTTGATGATCAGCTAAAGAAGATTATGTGTTGCATAGATAGTCCTTCCGTCAATGCTTGGATGATTGGAATTTATGGCATGGGTGGGATAGGCAAGACAACTCTTGCCAAGAGCATCTACAATCAACTCTCGAATAAATATGATCATGTATGCTTCCTTCCAGATATTTGAGAAAGGACGTAGTGTCATGGTTTTAAGTATCTACAAAGTTGACTAATATCTGAGATACTTCAAGAAAAAATTGTTGTGTCTCCAATTCATTGGGAAATTAACATAATTAAATCTAGATTCACAAGGAAAAATGTTATCATTCCTTTGGATGATATAGATCACAAGGATCAATTAGATGCTTAGGCTGGAGGAGGCTACCGGTTTGCTTCAGGAAGTATTATAATTGTTACAACTAGAAATGCAACTATTCTTTATCGATCTATATGCCACGGCATGTGCGAGCAGGGGAAACCACAAGTGCGTGCAAAACATGTGCACGGTAACTGCACGCACACATGTTACCGTGCACGTGTGGCACGCATGCAGCAACCGCTTGTGCATGCACGGCACGAGCCAGCTGACATCATCATGACATCAATCGGTAGTTGCCCGCGCATGCACCACTTTCGTGCCGGGTCGCTCAGTTCGGCCCTACCAAACCAGTCCAGCCAATACTATCGATCACTAAAAGAAAAAAATACACCTACAATGGATATGAATGCTTAATCTTCTAGAGCTTGAATGCCACTGAATAGAATCAACCTCCGGTGGGGATTGGTTGAGTTGATAAGGATTAGATTTGCTTGGACCATCTCTAGGTTCATCGTCTCTCATTGTTTTTGTTGCTTAATAGGCATGAGGGAGAACTGATAGAACATGTTGTCGAAACTGTTCTAGGAGAGTTACGAAAAGATTTTCCTCTACTTGTTCCGAAGGAACTAGTTGGACTTGATGACCAACTGCAAAAGATTATGAGTCGCATAGATAGTCCTTTCGTCAATGCTTGAATGATTGGAATTTATGGCTTGGGCGGGATAGGCAAGAAAACTCTTGCCAAGTGCATCTACAATCAACTCTTGAATAAATTTGATCATGTATGCTTCCTTTCAGATATTCGAGAAAGGACCGAGTGCCATGGTATTAAGTATCTACAGAGTCGACTAGTATCTGAGATACAACAATAAAAAAAATGCAAGGTCTACAATTCATCGGGGAATTAACTTAATTAAATGTTGACTCAAAAAGAAAAAGGTTATCATTCTTTTGGATGATATAGATCACAACGATCAACTAGATGCTTTGGTGGGGGGAGGTTACTGGTTTGCTTCAGGAAGTATTATAATTGTTACAACTAGAAATGAAGCTATTCTTTTTCGATTTATATGCCACGGCACGTGCGAGTAGGGGAAACCACAGGCGCGTGTAATGCATCCGCACGGTAACCACATGCGCACGTGCGGCACGCGTGCGGGAACCGCTATCGCGTGCACGACACGTGCCAGTGGACGTCATCGTGACGTCAGTCAGCAGTTGCCCGCGCACGTGCTAGGCACGTGCCGGGTCGCTTGGTTCATCCCAACCCAACCCGTCCAGTCAATACTATCAATCACTCAAAAAAATAAATAAAAAATACACCTACAGAGGATATCAATGCTTAATATTCCAGAGCTTCAACACCATCGAATAAAATCAACCTCCAGCGGGGATTGGCTAAGTTGATAAGGATCATATTTGCTTGGACCATCTCTAGGTTCATCGTCTCTCATTGTTTGTGTTGCTTAACAGGCATGAGGGAGAATTGATAGAACGTGTTGTCGAAACTGTTCTAGAAGAGTCACGAAAAGATTTTCTTTTACTTGTTCTGAAGGAACTAGTTGGACTTGATGATCAGCTGAAGAAGATTATATGTCGAATAGATAGTCCTTCTGTCAATGCTTGAATGATTGGAATTTATGGCATGGGCGGGATAGGCAAGACAACTCTTGCCAAGTGCATCTACAATCAACTCTCGAATAAACTTTATCATGTATGCTTCCTTCCAGATATTCAAGAAAGGACCGAGTGCCATGGTATTAAGTATCTACAGAGTTGACTAATATCTCAGATACTACAATAAAAAAATGCAGCGTCTACAGTTCATCGGGGAATTAACTTAATTAAATCTAGATTCACAAAGAAAAAGGTTATCATTCTTTGGGATGATATAGATCACAAGGATCAACTAGATGCTTTGATTGGAGGAGGTTACTAGTTTGCCTCAGGAAGTATTATAATTGTTACAACTAGAAATGAAGCTAATCTTTATCGATCTATATGCCACGGCATGTGTGAGTAGTGGAAACTGCAGGCATGTGCAATGCAGGCGCCCGGTAACCGCACGTGGGCATGCGGTACCCGTGTAGCAACCACTAGTGCATTCACGGCACGTGCCAGCTGACGTCATCATGACGTCTGCCGGCGGTTGCCCACGCACGCGCCAAGAACGTGCCGTGTCTCTCAGTTCGGCCCAACCCAACCCGTCCAGCCAATACTATCGATCACTAAAAAAAAAGGATATCAATGCTTAATCTTCCAGAGCATGAATGCCACCGAATAAAATCAACCCTTCGCGGGGATTGGTTGAGTTGATAAGGATTAGATTTGCTTGGACCATCTCTAGGTTCATCGTCCCTCATTGTTTTTGTTGCTTAACAGGCATGAGGGAGAACTGATAAAACGTGTTGTCGAAACCGTTCTTGGAGAGTTATGAAAAGATTTTTCTCTACTTATTCCAGAGGAACTAGTTGGACTTGATGATCAGCTAAAGAAGATTATGAGTCATATAGATAGTCCTTCCGTTAATGCTTGAATGATTGGAATTTATGGCATGGGCGGGATAAGCAAGACAACTCTTGCCAAGTGCATCTACAATCAACTCTCGAATAAATTTGATCATGTATGCTTCCTTCCAGATATTCGAGAAAGGACCGAGTGCCATGTTATTAAGTATCTAGAGAGTCAGCTAATAACTGAGATACTACAATATAAAAATGCAGTGTCTACAGTTCATCGGGGAATTAACTTAATTAAATCTAGATTCTCAAAGAAAAAGGTTATCATTCTTTTGGATGATATAGAGCACAAGGATCAAGTAGATGCTTTGGTTAGAGGAGGTTACTGGTTTGCTTCAGGAAGTATTATAATTGTTACAAGTAGAAATGAAGCTATTCATTATCAATCTATATGGCATGGCACGTGCGAGCTGGGGAAACCGCAAGCATGTGTAACGCACGGGCACGGTAACCACACGCGCTCGTGCGGCAACTGCTAGCGTGTGCACAACACATGCCAGCTGACATCATCGTGAAGTTAGCCGACGGTTGCTCGTGCATGTGCCAGGCACATGCTGGGTCGCTTGGTTCGGCCCTACCCAACTCTTCCAGCCAATACTATCGATCACTAAAAAAGAAATGCACCTACAAAGGATGTCAGTGCTTAATCTTCCAGAGCTAGAACACCACCGAATAAAATCAACCTCCAATAGGGATTGGTTGAGTTAATAAGGATTAGATTTGCTCGGACCATCTCTAGGTTCATTGTCTCTCATTGTTTTTGTTGCTTAACAGGCATGAGGGAGAACTGATAGAATGTGTTGTCGAAACTGTTCTAGGAGAGTTACGAAAATATTTTCCTCTACTTGTTCCGAAGGAACTAGTTGGACTTGATGATCAGCTGAAGAAGATTATGAGTCGCATAGATAGTCCTTCCGTCAATGCTCGAATGATTGGAATTTATGGCATGGGCGGGATAGGCAAGACAACTCTTGCCAAGTGCATCTACAATAAACTCTCGAATAAATTTGATCATGTATGCTTCCTTCCAGTTATTCGAGAAAGGACCGAGTGCCATGGTATTAAGTATCTACGAAGTCGACTAATATCTGAGATACTACAAGCAAAAAATGCAGTGTCTACATATTAAATCGTCTGTATGAACATAGAATCAATGACATGTTATATTATTTAGTTTTTAGTTATTCGAAATTGGTTTGCCAGGTCCAATCCTCGTGAATTCTAATACCGGTTCAACTTCTTCAAGAACTCCAATCAGTTCTGTATAGAAATCTCACTTATTACAAAGATGCAGGTGAGAAGGACATTTTTACGATATGTTACTGGTAGCATTTCTATAGTCATACATATTAAATCGTCTGTATGAACATTCAATCAATGATAGTTGAGAAAATTTGACAAACTGATATTGAAGCCGGTCAGCCTTGCGCTTCATCACTCGTTGATACCGAGGACCAAAAAAGAAAAAAAAAAATCACCACGAGGAAGTATTACAGGATATTTTATTGAATCATCAACCACAGTAAAATCAGACTCGCTGAATGCGCAGGAACAACTTCATCCCGTTCTATGAACGCATTAGGGTCATTGCATTCCACCCAAAATGCGGCAACTTGTTCTGCAGCAGGAGTGTCATAGACTCTGTGGTCCAGCTTCGCATCTCTTCGTATTCAACTTCACATACAGGCAGTGAAACTTCTTCTAATGGGCACGGTACTCTGGCATATGGAGTCTTGGACAATATCGACATCAGTAAGTTCTAACCTACTGATGTCGACATCCTTAAGTGTCCTCAACCTATTTTGCAGCTCACTGTCGATATCATAGAAGTAAAGCTGGAAATAGCACGATTCATTCTTAAATGGAACCAATAATGAAAGATCAAGACAACCATGTATGCTTCCTTCCAGTTATTCGAGAAAGGACCGAGTGCCATGGTATTAAGTATCTACGAAGTCGACTAATATCTGAGATACTACAAGCAAAAAATGCAGTGTCTACATATTAAATCGTCTGTATGAACATAGAATCAATGACATGTTATATTATTTAGTTTTTAGTTATTCGAAATTGGTTTGCCAGGTCCAATCCTCGTGAATTCGAATACCGGTTCAACTTCTTCAAGAACTCCAATCAGTTCTGTGTAGAAATCTCACTTATTACAAAGATGCAGGTGAAAATGACATTTTTACTATATATTACTGGTAGCATTTCTATAGTCATACCTATCAAATCGTTTGTATGAACATAGAATCAATGATAGTTGAGAAAATTTGACAAACTGATATTGAAGCCGGTCAGCCTTGCGCTTCATCACTCCTTGATACCGACTAACCTCACCATAATGACCGACCAAAAAAGGAAAAAAAAGAAAAAAACTCACCACGAGGAAGTATAACAGGATATTGCATTGGATCATCAACCACAGTAATGCCAGACTCCTTGAATGCGCAGGAACAACTTCATCCCGTTCTATGAATGCATTAGGGTCATTGCGTTCCACCTGAAATGCGGCAACTTGTTCTGCAGCAGGAGTGTCATAGACTCTGTGGTCCAGCTTCGCATTTCTTCGTATTCAATTTCACATACCGGCAGTGAAACTTCTTCTAATGGGGACGGTACTCTGGCATATGGAGTCTTGGACAATATCAACATCAGTAAGCGCTAACCTACTGATGTCGACATCCTTAAGTGTCCTCAACCTATTTTGCAGCTCACTGTCGATATCATAGAAGTAAAGCTGGAAATAGCACGATTCATTCTTAAATGGAACCAATAATGAAAGATCAAGACAACCATGGTCGTGCGCACAGAAATAGTGTAGATAGATTTTAAGATTTTCACATAGCGGACCGAATCCATGATCCCGTGAAGGACAGCAATCTCTTTACCACATGCCAACAGTTTCGGCGCTACAAAAGGTAAAGATAAAAGCAAAGAAGCGCCGCGAGTTATGGCGGCCCAAAAGGGACCGATTCCAATAGCTAATATATTAACACACAGCGCCGCGGCTGTCCACAGAAATTTAGATCTTGAACGTCCATATTCAAAGTCAACGAAGACTTTGTCCCTTTCGCCCGCCCTCTTTCGCGCTCTCTTTTGCTGTGTTTGACCTATTCAATCTTCACAAACGATACAAACAGATACAGGCAACAAGCTTTACTTCGATTTAGTAGAGATTAAGGAGGACACTTGGAAATTAACAGGCTATAACCCCTTGGCTCGGTCTGCTTGTCTACTTATACACTGTCTTTCTCGCCTTTAATAATACAGGAGCTGAAACAAATATAAATTTTTCTTAAACTTTAGTAGCATAAAAACGTTTACTTTACGATTTCAATATTTATATCCTTCAGCCTTAGATGACTAGGTACCGAAAGCAGGTGGGTACAGCACATCTACTTGCGGTACTAACAATATACGGACATGAAATCTTCCGCGTCTGACCAAATTATCATCGCCTCGCATCACAAATTTGACCGTATGGACCATGCATCATATTGCAGTTTCCTCTATAAATAGACAACGTTGGACAACAGTTTTGTTGGGCACAGCACAAACCAAAAATACTAGAAAACAAGTGTCTAGCCTAAACTATGTCGACCCAAATGCTCTTCCTCGCTATGCTAGTCATCCTCTCGTCTTCCATGCAATCCCATGCGGTGCAATACACCGTGACGAACAACGCCGGCAACACCAACGGCAGCGTCCGCTTCTCTAGGGACATCGGCATTCCGTACAGTCGCAAGACTTTGACAAAGGCCACCGGCTTCATATGGAGGCTCTTCCAGCAGAACGTCCCCGGGGATCGTAAGAGCGTCGCCAAAGTGAGCTTGTTCATAGAGAACATGGCCGGCGTCGCGTACACGAGCAACGATGAGATCCACGTGAGTGCTACTTACCTCGGGGGATTCTCAGGGAACGTGAAGAGAGAGTTCACAGGGGTACTGTACCACGAGATGACGCACGTGTGGCAATGGAACGGGGCCGGGCAGGCCCCGGGCGGGCTCATTGAGGGGATCGCAGATTTCGTGAGGCTCAAGTCGGGGTACGCACCTGGCCACTGGGTGAAGCCGGGCCAGGGCAATAGGTGGGACCAGGGTTACGACGTCACGGCCCGCTTTCTTGACTACTGCAATGGCCGCAAGAAGGGGTTTGTGGCCGCGCTGAACAAGAAGATGAGGACGGGTTACAGCGATAACTATTTTGTTGACCTGCTAGGCAAGAGCGTTGACCAGCTCTGGAAGGACTACAAGGCCAAGTACGCTACCTGATTAGAGTCGATCCCTGTTCAGGAGATGTACGTGCTTGATTAAAATAAAACTTGCTTAACAAGCGCATTGATGAAATAAAACATATTCAAATCAAATTTGGATTGTTAGCAACTTACTCTGATTAGTGTTTACTTTCGGCCGTTTGTGCATAATCTAAACGACGAATCGCTCAAATTCGGATCAAAATTGTGGAAATATATTTTCAAATTGCGGATCTTACACGAAATATGCAAAGCTAGCTAGTAGTTCCTCTCTCAAATTAAGCTACTCATGATGGTTGCAATAGAACGGTTCCATATATTATTGTTAATTAAGATAATCGCTTAGCTTTCCACAATAATCGAGGTCGGCATAAGGACTGGTCCAAATTCAAAGCGAACTGAAACTTGTCCTCCCTAGTCAAGCGACGAAACTAAATAATAATAAATGTGTATACTTACGTTATCTTTCCAATGAGACCCAAACACATATGTCACTACACGAAATGTTAAATCCAATCATTAGATTAGAGAAGATTAGAAAATATCTTGTTGTGAGCTAGTCTAACGATGTTGGTCGAGGTTATTTTATCTCGAAAAGCCCCATCAAACTATAGCCAAGTGACGACCAATCCACTACCATGAAATCAAATGTTGAACAATTCAGGGTGTTGTCCAAATTAATTATAATCACCTTTACCGTCCTCTATAAATTGTCTTATTAGTTCAACAACATTCTCCAAGCCCACCGCCCCCCCCCCCCAAAAAAAAAAAAAAAAAAAAGAGAGAAAATTATAGACCGTGTCTGTGCTCTTCCTTGCTACGCTTGTGATCCTTTCATGTACCATGTAATCCCATGATGTTGACTACTTATGTGAACATCCTTTAGTATTCTTAATCTACGTTGCAATTTGTTGTCGGTGATAGAAAATTTAACCCAAAAACTTAAATTGATAAGACAATACTCCAATACCTCCATGCAAGCCAAATTATGAGCAACATGTGAAATTTTGACCACAGTTTTTGATATCATGTTAGAAAATCCAAATTGAAAGCTTAATTTTATAGATGGAGGGACACCACATGAATATAAAGAACATATTAAACTCATTGTCAACTGATATAGGACTATACTTCAATAGTCGGTGTCATACAAATAAAGTGATGTAGCCCAAGACTGGCTACTTGAACAATAGAATCGAAGAGTGACGAAAACTTAGTCATAAAATTGAGCAGAGATTTCAGTCTGCGCTAGCTCGGGAAAATGGGTATAATTTTGTTGATTAAGATCAGAATAACCTGATTCCAAAGCTAAAAGGACGGAGACTCGAAGATCTACAACTTTTATGCTTTGAGTTTTCTCATATAATCACTGTAGACTTGTCGAATTTGGATGGAAGTAAGAAAAACAGGAATAGACAAAATGAAAAAAATGATAGAAACTATAATGGTTGCTCTTCTAGGTCTCCAAGAAAGTTGAAATGGTATCAATTCTTCAAGATTGATGGCTGCAACTCTTTGAGGATGCAGACTTTAAAAGCCTCAACTCTTCTAAGACGGAGTGAAAAGTCTTCTAAGTTTTAAGGAGTTTGAACTCTTCAAGGTTCAAGATAATTGCATTAAGAAAATTTTCATTAATCAAATTCATCTCCCATTTACAAAGGTTCGATGACTTCTTATAGTGAAAACAAGAAAAGACAAGCTTCAAACCTAGAAACTAGTAATCATTTATGTGTAATCTATTAAATGTACAATATTTCCAACACTTGTGATTTTTTCAAACAGTCTTGATGCAAGTTTCAATGCATGAAAAATGACAATTCTTTATGACAAAGTCAAAGATGAGGTCTTATTGATGAGGGACTTTTCAACAAGAGTGTTGTCGATCTTGAATATATACCAACCTTCTTGGTTAAACGAGTTTGTTTTCAACACGGGCTGCATCATAAGGCTAGAACTAGTGTGGACCATTCTTGGACGAAATGAACGAAGGAAAATTATAATAATCTAGGCCTTGCGCACAAAAATATTGTAGACACCTTTTCACTATCCAGATCCGATCGTGCACCGAAAAAAGGTGAAGCAGAAGATGCTGTCATAAGCTCAAAGGGTAGGCCATGCCCTTTAGAGGGCCATTTCGGCCCATCAAAAGGTCCGTTTAGCCTTTCAAAGGGCCAAGCTTTACCTTTGAAGGGAGTTTATGCTCATTCTAGCCCTTCCAAGGGTTTTCCTTAGAACGCAAAAATCTCTTATAAATAGGAGCTTATTTTGCTCATTTTTCTTCAAGGTAAGTGAATTCCTCTATTGCTCGGTCGTGAGAATTATCATTTTGAGCTTTCATTACCTTGTTTTCTCTTAATTCCCAAGGAAATGAAGGTAGGCAAAGGAAAATCCCTGGAGTGTAGCGAATGCCACACAATCAGTTAGTGTGGTCTAAGTCCATCTTAATTTAAGAATAGTTATTATAATGTTTGAATTAACATAAAAATTCACATACTACAGTTGTCACTCTATCATTTTAGGAAACTTAATTTTAATAAAATAAATCGATAATCTCCCAAAAATATTATATGCATATAGAGAAACCCCGTTGAATAACCCGAGTCTAGGATCGCATACCAAGCAGACTTAGAGGGGAAAGTTCCGCAAGGGTTCTCGGTCCATGAACCGAGGCCCCATGCATGTGACTATTTTTATAAGTATTTTGAACGGAAAAAAAAAAGAATTGATTTGATAAATCTCTTATTTCAAAGACGAAAGACAAAGCAAGCTGACTATTTTGCCTTTACCAACTCATAGAAACTGAAAACCTGGTGTCGTGCACCCCTCAATTTCTATGGTCGTGAGACCGAGCTAGAATTTTTTTTATCAGAATGAGACTAAAAATTAAAGTATAGGATGTTGACTAAGACAGCGTAAAATGTTGGGGGTTGACTAAAATAATGAAGAAACCATGGAGGTCAGAGGGGAATTAGCCCAATAGGGTTGATCAAGATAGGTGATATACATATATGAATGTGGAGTATGTTTTAATTTATTAGCAATGGCATGCATATTAGGACCAGTAGTATACTGAGTCGGGGAGATGCATATACAACAGAAAAAGACGATGAGAAAAAGACAAGATTTTTGAAAAGATGGTATACGAGTTGAATAACTTGTAAACTTCGAGGAAAATAAATGGGGATCTAGCATCGTATTAAGAACAAACAGAAAAGTTAGATTTAGGACCGAGACTAAATTTTGGCGATGATGACATGGTTGACTTTCCAGCCAGGTTTGCTATATGTATTAAAGCAAAGAAGGAATGGCTTAAATACATCGTTATTCGAAACTTGATGAACAATTTGTTTTTCTTTTCTTCCTCACAATTTAAAAGGCGACACTTACAAAATATTGAACTTGAATTAAAATACAGCACCGGATGCCTACCTTAAAAGGATTTTGATTCAATTTAGGGTACAAAATATTCAAATTGATTCATTTTGTCCATACAAAAATTGATTCCAAATGAGAATCAATTTGTGGAAAAGCGTTCAACCTGGAAACTGCAGTGAAGTTCCCTTTCTAATTATTTTTAAAGATATCTACGAATCAATCCGCCCCGTGTTATGTCCGCTTGACTGCATGTACAACGATTTCTACGTAATTGCCACACCTTAGCTGGTCCATATCTTTTACTTTTTATTTGCTTGACTTTGTTTTACTGGGTTGACTTGGACATTTAAGTGACCGACGACTCTAGGGGTGTGCATAATAACGCTTCTTAGCTAGAAACAATTTCTTTTCAGAAATAGTTTTTTTTTTTTTCTATTTCTACTCCTGGGAACAATTTCTGAGTAAAATAAGGTGTTTGGTAACTACACAAAATTTCTACTCTTGAAATAAAAAAAGAATAGAATTGCGTTTGGTACAAAACAGTTTCTTTTTTGTATTTATTCTTTTTTTATTTTTACTCATAGATCTTTGACCACCGACTGCCAGCCAAATCGTACTTGTCGCTCGTTGCCGCATCCACCGCCGCCGCGACCGTCGGCCTCTTGATCATCATCGCTTAATCGCCATTTGCCACAGCCATTAGCTGACACCTCCTACGGCCGACCATTCGCCACCGGTGGTCATGTAGTGGTGGTGGCGGCGAGCGACGATGGGCGGCGGTGGTGGCGGCTGGCGATCGGCGGTGGCTCCGGGCAGTTAGAGGTGGCCACAGCAAGAGAGAGGAATAAAAGAAAAAAAGATTGGCTTAATTCTAGAAATTGTTCCTAGGAACAAGAAGCTACTTTTTTTTTCCTATTCCAAATCTTTTCCTGGGAATAGAAAAATAGATTTTTTGTTCCTGAGAACAAAAGTTTTATCAAACGGATTTATGTTCTTTTTTTTTTTTTTGTTCCAGAGAATAAAAGAACAGAAATTGGGAGAAACATAAACATTACCATACAGACCCCAAGTCTTCTTCAATCACAATCTGCATCCCTTTTATTGAGCCTGCATGGCATTTCTAATTAGCTAAAACTTTCATTGCATCGTATCAAACACCGGAGAGGGTTTCCTTCTTTCAACTCCATATATATGTACCCTGTTTTACTCCTCATATTGAATGTCTAACTGCAAGGGATGAGTAGTGGTGTGAAAAAAATCACTTGTGCCCAGCTTCATCTTGTGGAGAAGTCCGTAACATAAACTACTCATTTCGATTAAAAGGTGACCCAAAAGGTTGCGGCCACCTTTTTTATGAGCTAGCTTGTGAAATTGATCACACCATTTTATATTTGTATGCCGGGCAATGCTATATGAAGTCGATCCATTATAATTCCTATCATGATGAAGGACAATTTGATGGTTCAATCACAGTGGTTGACAACGGACTACAAAAGGGTAATTGTTCATCTCTCCCTCGTTATTTATTGGCCCGCTCTAACTTCACTATCGTCATCAATTTACACCTTCCTCTCGGTATGCCGGTGGCCTTCATAAAGTGCTCACAATCCCTTGCTTCCACTTGGTATTTCGACACCAAACCATGTATCCAGAGAACACACCCTGCTGAAACGCCTCCCAATTCTTCCCAAATGAAGGTGTACTCATATGCTCTACCTGGGTATTATCTATGAGCACGGCACATCAAGGATTTTTGCACCATAATCATGATGTCATTTGCATTGGATTCTTACACTCGGGCTAACGCTACGACAATTTTTGCATTTTTTTTTTATATTTTCTGAATTTTTATTAATATTTTCATTTCTTTTCCTTTCTTTCTTTATATTTTTCCACTGTAGGCCGGCAAACGGTCAACCGGCTAACCCTCGCTAGAATTCAGTAGGAAAAAGGAAAATAAAAAATAAAATTTATAAAAAAATTAGATAAAAATTAAAAATTTCAAAAATAAAATATTATCTACACCACTGCTAGCAATGTAGTATGATGGTTGATGTCCACTTCAGTGTTCTCGCCAAAATTGACCGAAAGAATTATACTAATAAATCATCAAAAGGTTAATGACTAAATTGGTGAAATTATTTGACAAAAAATTGACTAAATTGAAAATTTTTAAAATTGAATTGACATCTATACAATATGTTTCTGATTTATTTGATAATTGTCCCATCAAAACTGGATGAGCAATGTTTTATTCTCATAAGTTTACTAATTTTTCTTTTCATCTTCACAATTTAACAAAGTGACATTTATGAGATATTGGCCTTGAAATAGAATAAAATACCAGATGCCTTCCTCAAAAGAATTTTGATTTAATTTAGGGTCCAAAATGTTCAAATCGATTTATTTTACAAAATTCCCAAAAAAGAAAGAAGAAAAGAACTTCAAATCTAGAAACTACCGAGAAGTTTCTTTCCTATTTAATGTGAAACCCATCCGTAATTTTTAAATGCTAGCTTGACTGCGTGTTCAACGATTTCTAGGTAATTTCACTAATATAATTAAACTTTTGCCGTGCCCACACTTTATATTTTTCTTCGCTTGACTTTGTTTTATTGGTTGACTTGGACATTTGACCAACGACTCCAACTCTTTTCAGTCATAATATATACCCCTTCATTAAGGCTGCATCGCATTACTGATGAGCTAAAGTTTTCACTACATCAGACCAAGCCGCGGAAAGACGATTCATTCTTTCAACGCCATGTATATGTACCGTGTTTTCCTTCTCACATTACACGTTCTGCTACTAGGGATCAGTTGTGATGCTAAAAACAGTCACTTGTGCCCTGTTTCCTCTTGTGGCGAGGTTCGTAATATAAGCTACCCCTTTCGATTGAAAGGCGACCCAAAATATTGCGGCCACCCTGAGTTTGAACTAACTTGTGAGTATGATCATACTGTCCTATATTTGTTTGATGGTCGATATTATGTGAAGTCAATCCATTACAATTACTATCATGGCGAAAAAGACTTACGAGGTTTCATCACGGTGGTTGATGACGGACTTCAAAAGGGTAATTGCTCATCTCTCCCTCATTACTCACTGGGGTTCTCCAATTTCAGTAACAGCATCGTTCCATACTACAATGTCAATAGACTCTTAGAAATAGTGATGGTGGCCTTTGTGAAGTGCTTACAACCCATTGCTTCCACTCGGTATTTCGATACCAAACCGTGTATCGAGGGAACACACTCTGCCGACATGCCTCCCAATTCTTCCCAAATGGAGGTGTACTCATATGCTTTATCTGGGTATGGTCTAGCAGCAGGGGACATCAAGGATTCTTGCACCATAACCATGATGTCCTTTGCATCGGATTATAGCTGGAGGGAAGAGGATCAGTATAATCGCGCAAGCGCGCCATACAAGGACCTCCACAATCAGATGGCGGAGGGATTCATTCTCGACTATGAGGGGCTCTTTTCTGCAGAAAGAAGCTTTCGACTTTGCTTCTTAGGTTCTAGATACCAAAGGAACGGGTGCAGTCACTATCACGTTCGTAAGCGACTTTCACTGGAACTTTTCTTTCTTCTTCCTCCACTTTTTCTTAAATGCTAGTTCTACTATGAGATCTTACAAAATTTACTTAACAAGCGATGTAAACCTTTCAATTGGATATCGTAATATGTGGGATCCAAAACATGATGTCATTAGTTCTTTAAATATCCAATAGAGAAATTCGTCGCATCGCTTTAGGTAGAAATAAAATAAAATTGGCAGCATAGCTTTTCTGGAGTCGATACCATTCCTTCATATTTGTTTAAGGGGAAATGTTAGATTTAATTGTAGCTCGTACCCCTTGCATGGCTGTTATTTAGGTGGGTGAATAAATTGTGCACATACTGGATGATGTCTGTAAATTAGAGCCATGCGTGAGTGACTCGTGAGCTTGTGAAATCAATTGGTGCATCTAGGGGAGCGAAATCATCTTTCTTAGATAGAAAAGTTCATGCTATGATAACATGGATTCGATAGAATAAAGTTAAATCCAAGCAATATCAAGGAGAGTGAAACTCATTGACCGTTCCTTGTTCAACACTTCTGCACATTGCAACTTTTAATGAACAAAAGTGAGTCTTTGCAACTTTGCAGTGATAGTATAAATATACCTTGGGCTTGGGTTATAGCTTAGCGTGATTTTTTTATGTTTTATGTTTTTTTTTTTTGTGTTTAATTGCAGAAATCATTGATTTAGTTCTTTATTGATTGGTCGTTAATTCTAATATAATCATTGTCAGTCATCTCGGATGAAGTCTCTCTTTTTTCTTCTACAGGTAATACTACGTGGAGTACCATGTATAATGTTGCGCGAAATGCAGCTCCAAATCTCGCCTTTGTCATGGGTAAGCCAAGTCCTTTTTCTCCTCACAAATATGAATGTTTCAAGTAGCACTTTTTCGACCAAAAACAAATTAGAACTTTGACAAAAAGAAAACTACACTAAGCTATGGCCAAATTTCTCTGCAGGCCACTTCCTCGCAGCAAAATTCACGCTCGGAGCTCCATTTGCGTTGATATTTTTTATCTTTAAGTGGAGGAGAAGGCACCTAGCAATGGACGAAAATATTGAAGAATTCCTACAAACTCATAATAACTTTATGCCTGTAAGGTACTCTTACTCAGATATTAAGAAAATCACAAGAAATTTCAAACATAAATTAGGAGAAGGAGGATATGGTTCCGTGTATAAGGGGATACTTAGAAGTGGCAATGAAGTTGCTGTTAAGATTCTGAACAAGCCAAAATCTAATGGCCAAGACTTCATAAGCGAAGTAGGTACTATTGGAAGGATCCACCATGTTAATGTGGTTCAGCTTGTTGGTTTTTGCTTCAACAAATCTAAGCAAGCTCTCGTGTATGATTACATGCCAAACGGGTCTTTGGATAAACATATTTTCTCTAAAGATGGTTACTACTCCATTGATTATAAGAGAATATATGAGATATCTCTCGGTGTGGCAAAGGGTATAGAATATCTACATCGGGGATGCGATATGCAAATTCTACATTTTGATATCAAGCCTCACAATATTCTTCTGGATCAAAATTTCACTCCAAAAGTTTCTGACTTCGGGCTTGCAAAGCTTTATCCTACGAACCATAACGTGGTATTGTTGACTGCTGCGAGAGGAACCTTGGGATATATGGCACCAGAGCTATTCTACAAGGACATTGGTGGTGTCTCTTATAAGGTTGATGTTTACAGTTTTGGGATGCTGCTAATGGAAATGGCCGGTAGGAGAAGAAATGTAAATGCAAAGGCTGACCGCTCAAGTCAAATTTATTTCCCTTTGTGGGTTTATGATCAACTTCATGAAGAAAATGAGATTGAAATGGAAGTAGTACAAGAGGAAAGAGAGATAATTAGGAAGATGGTAATAGTTGCTCTTTGGTGTATACAGTTACTCCCAAATGATCGTCCATCAATGACTAAGGTCTTAGATATGCTTGAAGGAGATATTAATAAATTGCAACTACCCCCGAAGCCGCTTCTATATCCGTCGGAGGAGCCAGTTGACGATGTCTACACTGGAATAGAACTTGAATCATGCTCAATTTCATCAAGTACTCCAACAATTTTCTGACTGATTCCAAATTTTGAATAACAGTAACATTATAAAATCGTGCATGTATGATTTTCTCTTCTCCATGTATGAATTTTAGGCAAAATAAATGTAATCAAAAGTATAATTGGTCATGTAATTCGTGAACCAAGATGCTTTTAGCATTTGTTACTCCCTGTGTTTTGTAGAAGAATTGCCTCATGGTTACATTACCGATTTCCTGAGGGCTCTTGAAATGATAGTCCAAGCTCATCTTGTATGGAGCAACGCGTCTGTCTCCCTTCTCTCTACCGTCCAATATCAAGCTTTCTCCTTCCCACCACAACCTCTCACCCTCGCCCTTGACCTCGACCGCCGCCTCATCGGCCACCTCGATGGCGTTGGCCGCCTCCGCTGAGCAACATCCCACCTCGACTTCATGTCCTGTGATGGGTCCCATCCCGAACTCCTCACCTTTCTCTCCTCCTCTAGTTCTGCATTCGCTCTCGCGCATTGGTTTCTGGGGAGGTGTGTCCATCGCCCACTCGCTTGGTCCCAGTTGGAGCCCCGACACGGCGATTCTCTACTCGCCCATCAGTCTCTACTCAAAATCCGTCGACTGAGCTGAGGCGGAGAGGAATTTTAGGGACAAGGATACTCAAAGGGACCTGTTTTTTTTTGGAGTTCCATGATCTCTTTGCTTTGCCAATAATCACATGGGGTTAAACCGGTCGATGCTTCTGTTCATATACTTGAAGATGGGCTTTTTCCCTAATGATTCTGATGTCTGTGTTGGGTGTCCATTGATTGATATATTTTGCAAAGGGTAGTGCTGATCGGGTTTCAGCTTGTACGTTGTTTGACGTAATGTCCGAGAGGAATGCGGTTGCTTGGGCTTGGGCTTTTGACGATGACCAGATCTACTCAGCTGTTGAGTTGGGCCTTTGACAGATGTATTAACGCTCACTGTTGTTTCGTCGGCGTGTTCGGAGACGGAGTTACTATTGCTTGGGGTGCAATTCCATTCCCGAGTTATATGGTCTGGATTGGGCTCGAATGGTGGTGTTGGATGCAAGGATGGTGGACATGCCCGTGAAGTGTGTAGCTAGTGGATCGCTAGGTAGACTCACGCCCAAAGGAATAATCCCCTTGCATTAAGCAATATCCAGAAATGAAAATCTTCCGCGTCTGACCAAATTGGCATTGCTTTCTTATAAAAAAAATTTAACCTACCGGCCCCATGCATTGTTTATCGGTTTCCTCTATAAATAGCCAATGTTGGAACAACAATTTCCTTGCAAAAACCTAAAGTATTTAGCCAACCTAAACGATGTCAACCCAAATGCTCTTCCTTGCTACGCTAGTTGTCCTCTCATCTTCCATGCAATCCCATGCGGTGGAATACACCGTGACGAACAGCACCAGCAACACTACCGGCGGCGCCCACTTCTCTAGCGAGATCGGCATTCCGTACACCTGTAGGACTTTGTCAGCGGCCACCTGTTTCATATGGAGGGTCTTCCATCAGAAAGCCCCTGGGGATCGTAAGAGCGTCGAAAAAGTGAGCTTGTTTATAGAGACCATGGATGGTGTGTCGTACGAGAGCAATGACGAGATCCATGTGAGCGCCACCTACCTTGGGGGATTCTCAAGGGACGTGAAGAGGGAGTTCACTGGGGTTCTGTACCACGAGATGGCGCACGTTTGGCAGTGGGATGGGGACCGGCAAGCTCCTGGGGGGCTCATCGAGGGGATCGTGGATTTCGTGAGGCTCCGGTCAGGGTACTTGCCGGGCCACCGGGTGGGGTCAGGCCAGGGCGATCAGTGGGATCAGGGTTACGATGTCACCGCACGGTTTCTCGACTACTGCAATGGCCTCAGAAACAGGTTCGTGGCCGAGCTGAACAAGAAGATGAGGACTGGTTATAGCGATAACTACTTTGTTGACCTGCTAGACAAGAGCATTGACCAGCTCTGGAAGGACTACAAGGCTAAGTACACTACCTGACTAGAGTCCATGCCCGCTCGATAGATGTACGTGCTTTGCAAAAAGCATTGCCAACCATACGATCCTTAACTATGGACCCTTATTGTTACAACTAATGAATATTAAGACATTTTGACAAGGATACTCATCGAGTCTAGGCCTCATGGTCTCATGTATGTTGCACGTAAACTTGGGTTGGGCCACAAGGTCCAGGATCCAAGCATCGGAATCCCTTATCTATATATTGATGTCTTGGATTCTTAAGTCCTAATTTGAGCCAGTCCCCAAGTTTCAAGTTTGTAAGGACCAAGGTTTGCAGTGGATTTGTGACACATTGACAGCTGCTCTTGCGATAATACTTTGGTACTTGTGATTTGTCCATTTTTTTCTCATGATTTTGAAATTTTGATGTGTTGTTTTCTATTTTCCTTGTTTTAAACAAACTCCACTTGAGTGGGATTTACTTGTGAGAAAATTGTCCAAAAAGTTCTAAACCTATTATGCGATGGTTAATTTAATTTTAAACCTTTTATTATGTCAAATTAATCATAAACCTATTATATGATGGTCAATTAAGCCTTAGGCCTTTCAATTATATCAATTTAGTCATAAACATTTTAACAATTTATCAATTTAGTTCTAAACTTTTTATTGAATTACCAATGTAGCTCTTTTGGCTAATTTTGATTGGAAATTGCCCAATGGTCTTGTGTGACGTAGTCAATGCTTGTATTCAAAAAAATCAATTTTTTTATTTAACTATATTGATGTTTTCTTTTTTGTTTTCCCTTTTTTTTTTCATATGTCTAGCAAGGTTGTGAAAACCCTCACCTTGCTTGCAGCCCTTGCTGAATCTAGGCAAGCTTAGTGGCCAATGGTGGCCAATGGCCTCACCAACCTTGTGAAGAAAACAAGAAAAGAAAGAGAGAAAATTTAGAAAATTAAAAAAAAAGGAAATTTTTTGCATAATTAAAAAAATTATCCATGCTAGCACTTGATATGTCATATAAGATGGTTGGCATTGACTAGACTATCACTTAGCAATTTTCAACTAAAATTATTTGGGAGGATTACATTGGTAACATATGAAAAGATTTAGGACTAAATTGGCAAATTGTCAAAATATTTAGAACTAGATTGATACGATTAACATGTTTAAGAATAAAATGATATGATTAATAGTTTCAGAAATGAATTGGCTGCCATATAATAGTTGTTTTCTAGTTTGTTGCTTGAATATGGTTAAGAAGCCTCTTTGTAATTGAATCGGAGGTTTAAGATGTGGCCTTTGTGCTTTCTTGACTTATTTCATATGAGGCTTTTAGTATCAGATTGAGCTTCGAGTTTCTTGCTATGATTGATTGACTTCTGACAATTTGTTGCGAGATTTGTGCTGGAAAAGTATTGGTCGGATAAATGGGGGTCAATTCACCATCCACTACCCTGTGAAGTGGGCTGATAAGTTGTTTTGGTCCTAATTCCATAAAGTAAATGTGGAAGCGGAAAGAATGCCCCACATGAATCAAATTAGTGCATAAATTTGACGGAGTTATTCTTCGGGATGATCATTACACCTTCGATCGTGCTTCATAATTAATTGGTATAAGCATTAAGCAAGCAGCTAAAGTATGCAATCAACTTGCCAAAATTTGGGTCAAGTTAATCAAGGATGACTAAGCAATTCTTTAAAAAAAAATTAAAATCAAACCCAACTCTATCCGAACCTTTAATTCAGAATCTATGTGTGTAGATTCACAAAAGAAACATATAACCTTTGTATCCGGATTGGATTGGATATCAATAGGGACTCAAACCAAATAGGTCGTTGACATCACTAAGTCACGCGGATTCAACCTCAATCTTCTTTAGGTTAGTAATCTCCACTACCTTTGTGAACTTGTATGGTTTGCCATGTGTAAGACTTAATCAAACTCCTCACCCATTGGCCACTTCTACTCATTTTATTTTTACATGTCATCTACTTGCCCAACATCAATCTTCAGGATATGCCTTGAATAAGTTTTAATTCCTAGTGACCCCTTTTCGATTTACGTAGTTTTAGATTGAACTATCTTCCTTTGCATAGTTCTAGTTCTAGGTTGAGCTCTTTACTGAAAGTGCTAGTATGAACACCTAAAGGGGGGTGAATAGGTGTAAAAACAAATTATGCAAAATATAGTGAAAACCTTTACTTTTAACCTGAGTCTGAATAACAACAGACTTTTGAAACTGAGTTTGAAGAGCAGCAAACTTTGTATGAGATCAGACTTTAATAGTTAAATAGAACTACGAACAAAATAAAGAGATTCAATGAAGAGAATAAGTGAGATAGCTAGTATAAACACCTAGAGGGGGGATGAATAGGTGTATAATAATTTTTCGTGATATGCGAGCAATATTAAGTAGACAATAGAAATGAAGTTCTCCATTGGTTAATAAAATGAATTACGATCAAAGTAAACCGGAGAGTAGGGAAGAGAAAATTGAACACAAGCTTTACAGTGGTTCGGCTTATTCCAAGCCTATGTCCACTCTTTCGCACTGACAGCCCACTAGCTGGATTTCACTATGAACAAAAGAGATGTTACAGCAAAGCTCTCCCTTAATTCCACGGTGTAAATGTTCTACCACACTTCCTTAAGGTTTCTCACGAATATAGACTCTCTTTTGCATACAAGTTTTCGTTCAACAAATGAATTGACTAAGAACAAAGAGCTTCAGACTTTGGATTTCTTCTATCGCGCACCCACTCGAACAACTGGAACGTCTTCCTTATATACTCTTTTATGCCATTATATCCTTTGGCACTTACCAAAGGAATTCCTCCAATCTACTCATTGGACGGAATCAATTAGGAAGATCATTTGAGCTATTAAAGGAACATGTCGATAGCCCATCAATGATGTTCGCCCATACAATCATGATCTCGATTTCCATAAGTAGAACCTTCCAAGTATACTTCGACAATCATCGGATCCTTAATCTTCGAATCAATCATAATCAAATAAAGGATTCCATTATGTCATATCCAGCCAAGAGATATTTTCCAGTCGATAAGGTTACATCCTTAATGAAACATCTAGTTCTGGATGGACCTTCTTTAACAGATTAGAAACTGTCAATGAGGATAGACTTTGAGTCTTGAGTCTGGTAGTCCGAAGGTCTTCAGACTTTAAATAGTAGAGTCTACAAATCTTCATACTAGACTGATGGAAATGTTTTGTCAACTTCAAAATACTTCCATAAATATTTCTCCAACAATCTCCCCATTTTTTATGGTGACAAAACTTTCTTGTAGATTTGGATAACTTTGACCTATAAAACATTACTCAATCAAATATGGATATTTTATAAAGATAAATGGCTTAATGATAACACTAGAATCTGCAACCGTAGAAAATAGGTTAGTCTTGCATGTGAGTAAAGCCATTCTTAAGATATCAATAGTACTTAATATAAGCAGTCAAATCAAAATCCCAAATTCAGTCCACATCCAGACACAAACATCAAAACAATCCAAAACAATCCAAAAGTTTAAAAAGTTAGGTTCAAAGTTTCAAATCTTGCATCTCTCCCCCTTTTTGTCAGTATAAAAAAGGTTGAGATAGAAATGGAATAGAGTCAAGATTGCTTGGGAACACGAACAAGCTGGAAATCTCCCATTGAATGGACAATGCCTTTCACCTTTTTCAATTCCTCCTTCAGTTGTGCAACATCCTCACCCTTAGCATTAGCCTGAATTTGAAGAAAAAGGGCTTGGATATGATCATTCAAGGAACCTGAAGAAGCTTGACTTGCATTATGCAAATTATGAACTCCGTATCTCAGAGCATATATCTAACCTCGCATTTCCAAGAGAACATTCAGAATTCTGCAAAAATCTACAGTATTATCGTTTTGCGTACTGGCTTCTGCACGATCAGATGGAGTAAAGGCAGACGATGGCAAATTAGCATAGTCACGCAAATTAGGCGATGAAACATCATGTCCCTCCTCAGGAAATTAAGAAGCATAAATGTCCTCTAGATTTGCTGGAGAGCGACCGACTCCTTCACTAGTTGCAGGATATGAGGACATTCCTCTTTTTTCACGATCTCCCCCTGTTTCCATGCCTTTGGGTGGAGAAGAATGTTCATCATGTTCTCATTCCTCTTGATTTTCTCTTTCCTCTTCTTCTTCTTCTTCACATCTGTTGACACCTAAATTTTGGACAACTCATTTAGTCATTTATTGCATATAAATTGGGGATTAATTTTTAACCCCTAAAAATATTATAATTCAATCGCATAGCATCTAATTTTTTAGGTGCATTTATTTTTAATTTACATGTTTTGCATTTTTATTTTTAGGACCGGTGGTGGATGAGCTCAAATTTTAGGTTTTTAAGCTCTAGTTCGGTAGACCGGGCTAGGCCCATGAAATGATAAAATTAACCCAACCCCGTCGTTATTTTTAATTGATTATCTTGCGAAAAATTAAGATTTGATGAGATATTATGGTTTTTGAAAAATTAAAAAAATTGCATTGTAATCTTATTTTTTATCAATAGATGATGAAATCGGGGGAGAAAATTTTTGAGATAAGGATTTTTGTGATCAAGGGGTTATAAGCAATATTCGGGAGATGAAAATATTAACAAAAAAATATCATGTTTTGCGTCGCCTATAAAAGGATACTACGGATCAATCGTGGGGGGGCTTCTCTGGGAAAAAAATTCAGAAAAGAAAAGAGAAGGAGAAGAAAAGTTTTCTGCGGAAAGTGCAAAAGGAAAAACTGCAGAAAAAGGAAAAAAGTCAGAACGTGAGAGAGAAAGAGAGAGAGGGGGAAAAGTAAAAAAAGAAGGAAAAGTTTTTCCTGTTCATCTTCTTCGGCAAAGCTTTCCCCGGTGTCCAGTCCCTTCACCGGCGTGTCTCCTTGCTCCTGTCCGGTTGATCATCCGTGTGCCCCGCACTTGAGCACTGCCCATCGCCCAACTCGACGATCCGTGAAGCTCCGCCGCGCCTCTGCCTTCCCCGCACCGACGTAGCCGCCGGTCTCCGTCTACAAGCCCCGACGAACCGCGCCACCACGACACCGAGCCTCGCCGCGCCTCCTTCGCGAGCCACCCGCGACGCCAGCCCAGTCGTCCGTGACCCCCCTGCACCGCGCCACACCATCGCGCTCAGATCTTCGCGCCGCATCTTCGCCTGCATCCCTCCGCCCGAGCACCGACGCCACAGCAGCTCGCCTCTCGCCGCACGTCTGTTGTCTCCTCACAAAGCCCGCCGGTCGCCGCCCGTGAAGCCTGACGCCGAAGCTTTTCCTGCCCTACTCCGCCCGCTCGAAGCCGTGAGTCCACTGGTCGCCGATTCCTCCTCACCCACGACGCCAGACCGCCTCAGCTACTGCTGCACTCGCGCACCTTTGCCGATGCCCGAACACCGGTGGTTTCGCTCGTGCCGTCCCTGTCTCACCTGACCCGTGACCAGTGGTGCCTGCTGCCTTGCCTCGCCGGAATTCCCCCTCGTCGGTGATCCCCTTTGCCGTGCTGATTAACCCATTGCCTTGGAGACTCACGGTTACAAGCAAGAAAAGGAAAAACAAAAAGAAAAAAGGAAATCCAATTAGGTAGATTAGTTTATTATTATTAGTATTATTATTATTCTCGTTTATTTATTGTGCTTTATTTGATAGCTTTTCTTTAATTCATTTACATTGTAATATCGGATATCGATGCTTATTTCAAAATATCTCACAGGCATTATACATAAGGGTGTTCCCTAAGATTATTGTAATTTTTAATTTGACCCGTAAGATATCGGGTCATTTTTTTAATTATATTAATTCTTGGGACTTTGGTTGATAGCATATTAATTGTTGAATCAATATAACTATTAATTTGATCCGTAAGAATTCGGATTAGATTTTTAGTTATTTTGATCTTCTTGTCGTGACATTCAGGATTATAGTAATCGTTAATTTGACCTGTGAGATAACATGTTATTTTTTCGATCATTGTAATCCTTTATTTGATTGAATATCTTGATTGTTTAGATTTAATGTCTAGTTGAAAAGCCACTAAAAAATCTAAAAAAATATTTGAATTAGGATTTAGTTTGTTTTGGAATATTTTTGGTTATCTGGCATATCTAGGATAGGGATTTCAGTTCGGAAAATATAAAAAACCAAAAAAACTAAAAATGCATTCATTTAGGATTTTTAGTTTATGTTTAATTTAAGTTGCATTTTTAATTACATAGAAATTTTAATTTCGAAATTAATAAAAAACAAACACAAAAAATCATCATACATATATCATGACATTTTTTTGCACGTCATTGCATATTAGATAAATTGCATGTTAGATAACATCTTAGTTTAAATTATGATTTAATGTGACTTGATCCTTAGTTAAGTTAGATAGAATTTTAATCTAGCTAAATCATTTTTGCATAGAAATATCAAATGCATGTTATTTAGTTTTTATTAGGTTCATTTAATTAGAACTTCATCGTCATTAGACTAAGTTATTTAATAAATGTCGCATGACATATAACTCGCGTACTAAATTGTATGCTGCATGTCATCTTAGTTTAAATAATTTTGCATGTCATTGCGTCGCATTGCATGTCATTAGAATTAGGTCATTTAGATTGCATTTAATTATTGCATTTCGTCATGTCATATAGCTTAGGTCATGCTGCCATGTCATATTAGATTATTAGCATGCATTGCATGATTTTCATTAAATAAAGTGAAAACAAAAAACAAAAATTGAAATTGCGTGTTAATTAGAAATCATATCTAGGATTGCTGATGTGAATTCTGATTTAACAATGCAGACGCTTTCGTTACTTTGAGATAAGTCTTGCATTATTTAATTGCTTTCTTGAGTGTTAAATTGGTGGTATGCGCACACGTATGATCACCTCACATGTTAGGAAGTTAAATCAAAATCAATTCAATTGCCAAACATTTTTTAAAATGAAATAAAAGGTACCGAAAGGGGCACTAGGATAATCTTGTGTAACCAAGTCCCCGAACTCATAAATCTCTGGTTCGTAGGAGTAAAGTAAATCTCCCATTACTTTACTTGGGTTTCTAATCGACCCACCAAAAATAGATTAGTGGCGACTCCTGATTGAAAATCATTTGCATGTTAAGAATTCAAACCTAAGTCGCGAATTGGTATGGGCTTGGGAGAGCCCGAGCTAAGCTTAAAGACTTAGTAATCCATTAACCTAGTTTTAAGTGGTGAACCCGCGAAAAATCTGGTCGCGACAGCTTGGCGACTCCACTGGGGACTTGTGTTAAAACACTTAGTGGACTTAGGCCAATTTTTCTTTTTAAAAATATTTTTGTTGGGCAGCGAGGATCCCAGGTATATCCCTAACATTTCCAATGTGTTAAATGTTTTTGCAGATAGGAGGTATAAGGGGATTAGTCTTTGCTAATCCCTATCTTGTAGGTTGGAGTTAGGGATGAATGTTTGAATTAAAACTATAGAAGTGTTGTTTGCATTTAAACTGCTGTGCATGCTTTATTGCTTTAGCACCACACTATTTGCACACACAACCTGTGGTCGGACCTGGGCTGCGATAGGATTTCTAGGATGGTGTTGAGAATGATACTTCCTCCAAAGCGAGACTGCTATGTAGAGGTTGACCTTCTCTTCCCCGAAATTTCTTTCATGGTGTCAAATGTGTTTGTCCATATCCGCGAGACTGCGTGATTATTGGGTATTCCATTCGACTGAGCCGGAGTTAGGGGGACCTGACACGTTAATGCGAGACTGCAACGGTCAGATTATCCTCTTAGCTCCACCTTGTTAAGCCATTTAGACAGAAATCGAGCCTCACATCTCATGTGCATGTCTATGTGATTGCGTTGATTTTTCTTGGTAAAGTAAGTTTTCTATCCCTATACCATGCAATTTATTTTGTCATGCTTTTGGTCTGTCCATGACAATCTAGGATAGTCATTTGATTTAATTCCTTTCAAAAATGAAATGAACTGCCATACAATGAATCATTTGGAAAATAAAAAATTGGAAATTTGTTTTCAATTTATGTCTTGGCTTTTCCTAGTTCATGTTTAGGGAATTTCGTCCCTACTGGGGCGTCCCATGTCTTTATTTTTCTAGTCCAATGTTAAGAAATCCTTTTCATTGTGGACTTTCCTTAACTAAAAAATAGATTGTTGTCATGGATTGGTTTTCTCAGTATACCTCGTTCTTACATATCTCCATTTTCATTAGGTGATCAAGAACTAGAATGGCTAACCAAACCGAAATGCGTGATCGTATCTCTGCTATGGAAGACCAACTCCGACAGTTGCTCGCCTCTATGCAATTCATGACAGCTCAAATCCAATCACTCCGAACGGATTTGACTCATGCACCTGCTCTCCCTGAGACAGTAGTCCTGAAGCAGTCAGGCAAGACCCAAATGAGTAATGGCGACATGGCTGACCTGGAAGATGACCCACTGTTGGTCGCTGCCGAAAAAACTAAACTTGACAATGTCCCTAAGATGGGGCAAGATGAAGTGGAAGTGATTGACACTCTGGGGCAGCCTAGTGGCAAGTTTGATTACCTAGTGAAGTATTCGGCTCCTCCCAGCTTTTACTTTGACTCCCGCAAGATAGTTCCAAGTGGATGGGATGACATGGATGATCTGACGTCTCTAAAGATAGAGAACTCTGATGATGTCCTGGAAGGAATCACGGGTCTGTTTGATGACCTCTTCATAGGAGTCAATGACGAAGGACCTTCGGAAGACATGGACGTTAGCTTGCAAGAGTAACTTGTTCGATTGCACCTCCCCTGCGTGGGAATTCTTATTGCTTTTTAGGAATTGGTTTTCGCTTTTTAGGAATTGTTTTTGATTTTTTCTCTTTTTAGGGGTTTAGGAATCACAATTTCCATTCCAATAATATAATTCATTTGATTCTATTCAATGAAATTACAATTTTATTTCCAATTTTGAGGACATGATGGAGTATACCAAACCAGTCCAATGACGATATCCAACCATGAAAAAAGAAAAATATCATCCACGGAGAAATCCTGAGGGCTGGACTTTCTCATGCTTCCTCCAAAAAATTTTTTGAAAACAAAAGCGTTTCACTGCTAAAAAAAAAAAAAACATTTTCCCAAAGCTTGTAGCAGATTAAACCTATTTGTTTGTCTGACTCATTTGCTTCTTGTCTTAGAACATGATTCTATAACTTGTTATGACAAGGGACATCTGAGAATGGCGTATCAAGTTTCAATGATCATAAACTTGACTTGTGATCAACAGGTTTAGAGCGCACTTGTAATGAAAAAGATTTGGGGCAAGTAAAAGAGGACCAGCATTCCCTGGTGGAAGAGTTGACAAATTGATGGCATGATAGGTTTTGGTAGTGCCCATACTGGGACAAAGTCTTAACCTGAGCCAAAATGGATATGCAATTTGAATTTACTTTTATGTTGCATAGTATCATACTGATGCACGTTCTCTTGTGCAGGGGCAAAAGTGGATTTTCAGTCTTGAATGATAGGCACAATCCAAAGACATCAACTGCTGAGGCAATTCCCATTGTAGAGGAATCATTGAATGAATGCTTAAAACCATTTTGCAGTATAGAAAACTGTTTGAAATTGACATGCTTAAAGCCGTTGAATTCTTTTAAAAAAAAGGGGTTTTACATGATGACTCTTACATGTTTTATTCCCCAATTCCACTAAAGAACATCAAGATGGACTAATTTAATGAATGATGTGGAATTGATTGAGCATACTAAATGAGACGAGTCGGGATGGTGAAAGGCAAACCCTATCCTATACACAGTCCGATATTCATACACTTGTGAGATGAGTGTAGGAAGGTTCATATCCATAAGGTAAAGAGTTCTCTCGCAAAAGGTACGTCAACCGAAATGATGAGAGGCAATTCATATCTCTATCCCAAACACTACAGGTGATTCGTTGCTTAACCCTTTTGAGCCCATACACTTATGGATATTCTTTTCAAATCACCCCTGTCAAGAATCACCCCACATCGGGGCAACTAAGAGATCAAATGGCATGATGAGGTGAGGAAAATGAATTGAAATTTTCTTGCTCTCACTTGCATCAATCTTCAAGTCATGCTATTACATTGAATTCATGTGTTAATTTAAGTGCCTTAGGATGACGAAGAGCATTTCTTTCTCTATCCTATATACTTATATCCTTTGCATAGCCCACTTGAGCCTACAATTTCATTTCTTTTAAACCCAGTTGATGATCATCCCCCACACTGGGGAAGGACAAAAGGCAAATGAAGACTCTTGAAAAGTTCAAATGTCATTCAAAGTGTAGTTTGCTTGATGCATGCATTATGTGCAAGAATTGAATTCAAAATAGAACTAAGGGGCATAAAAAACAGTGTGCTTGGTAAAAGTAAGGCTGATGCCCATGAAAAGAAGTGAAGAAACAATGCATGAGAACTAGGGGCATGAAAAAGCAGTGTGCCTGGTAAAAGCAAGGCCAATCCCCATAGATAAAAAAAAAATGAGTCAAGATAGGTGACTATCAATTACAAGAATTGAATCCCAATGGAACAATAGTCAAAGAACTCAAATGCTGAGTTTTTACAATCAATTGGGCACTTCAAGAAGACAATCCCCAATGGTGAAAAAGAAGACTGGTGGCAATGCTAAGATGATCATCAATTCACACCTTTTACACACATTTTGAGCCTAATGATCCTTTCATTTCTCAACCCATGAACCCAACCTACGTTACGTCCCTTACAAAGTCTCTTCAGATTAGGGCATTTGAATTAACGTAGGAGTTCATATGTTTATAAGCATCGCTCGAAGAAGTGCGAGCAAGATTATTTCTTTTTCATTTTGCAGGGTTCTTGACTTGTAAACCCGGAGATGATTAAAAGACTGTTCATTCAATAGCTTTGACTCAAAGAGTCCTTTTGTTAAGCCGTTGACCAAGCCCTCATTATGGTCCCTATTAAAGATCTCTCAGATTGGTAAGATCGTACCGCTTGCGAGAATACTCGGACCCATGTCAATATGATGAAATTGAGTGATTCTCATAAAATAGTCATTCTAAATGAGAGTGAGTGAAAGTCCTTTCTAATCGAAAGTCTCTCATTTAGTATTTTTGAGAAATCCACGTCATGAGTGAAGATTGTCTTAAATGATAATTCTCTCCAGTGGAAATTTGGGTGATGCAAAGGTCATTATGCATAAACCCTGATTGAGTTGATGAAAACCTCACTGAATTCTGAAATGTGCATTCTAGAGTGGCTTAGATTGTTTATCTCTTTGATGAATGCATATCAGTTTTTGCTCTAAATCATGTCTGACAGGTAATTCAAGTTCCTTTCAGAATGTTTCATGATATTAGAAGATGAGAAACCTCCACCATGAGATGAAAGACTTCCACAGGGTATCCAAATTCCAAAAAGACATATCCCAAAGAATCAGAGATATCGTCAGGTAAGTATATCTCTACCATACTCTAAAATACTTGTCATTGTGCAGGTATTCTCTCTCAAGTACATCGACACTTGACTTGGTCAAGTTGTCCAATTATATCGACTCGGCGTGCTTCTGTAGCCCGATGTCGCTTTTAATAGACCCGGCGTGCTTCCGTAGCCCGGAGTTCTTGACCTGGCGTGCTTTCGTAGCCCAGAGTCCTTCTTTATTGACCCGGCGTGCTTTCGTAGCCCGGTGTCCTTTATATTGACTTGGCATGCTTTCGTAGCCCAGAGTCCCTTTTAATAGACTCGGCGTGCTTCTGTAGCCCAATGTCGCTTTTAATAGACCCGGCGTGCTTCCGTAACCCGGAGTTCTTGACCTGGCATGCTTTCGTAGCCCAGAGTCCTTCTTTACTAACCTGGCGTGCTTTCATAGCCCAGTGTCCTTATATTGACCTGGCGTGCTTTCGTAGCCCAGAGTCCCTTTATATTGACCTAGCGTGCTTTCGGTTAGCCTAGAGTCCCTTTTAATCGACACTCAATGGAGTTGTCCCCCAAAGATTTTTCTCCAGATTCAATCTGATTAAGGCGACCGAAGAATGGTTCGGGTCCTGGTCAAATGATTTCTGTCGCAAGGCTGGGCGACCGAAGAATGGTTCGGGTCCTAGCCAAGCAAAACCTCAGTCTAGGCGACCGTAGAATGGTACGGGTCCTAGACAACATTTATTGCTCTAATAGGCGACCGTAGAATGGTACGGGTCCTGGAAAAGCAATTTCCCCATTCAGGCGACCGTAGAATGATACGGCTCCTGAAAAATCAATTTTTCGTTTAGGCGACCGTAGAATGGTACGGGTCCTCGACAATACCTATTCCCTATTTAGGTGACCGTAGAATGGTACGGGTCCTAGAAATTGAATCCCCGTTTAGGCGACCGTAGAATGGTACGGGTCCTAGACAAAACCTATTTCCCTATTCAGGTGACCGTAGAATGGTACGGGTCTTGGAAGGTAAATCCCCGTTTAGGCGACCGTAGAATGATACGGGTCCTAGACAAAACTTATTTCCCTATTCAGGTGACCGTAGAATGGTACGGGTCCTGGAAGGTAAATCCCCGTTTACGCGACCGTAGAATGGTACGAGTCCTAGACACAACCAAACACTGTCATACTGGGCAACCGTAGAATGGTACGAGTCCTAGGAAGCAGTCTCTTTGCAAAGCCACAATACTATTTTAGGCGACCGCAGAAAGGTACGGGTCCTGAACATGTAACACCAACTATCTTGAATCACTCTACCCTCCTTGAAGGTAAGATATTCCAGGTAAGTTTCTTTACCATTTGCATACAAATTGCATTCCAAAATTTTGACATCTCAGTCTGGATCTGGATGTCTCAATTCTCTTCGTTAAATATTTCACTCTAGATGTGAATGTTTTTTCGACCTTTCTTGTTATACTTAGTCTGGATCTAGGTATCTCGAGTACAAAAATCTTGACATCCCAGTCTAGATCTGGATGTCTTGATTATTTTCATTCAAACATTTCACTCTGGATGTGAATGTTTGTCAATCCTTCTCATTATACCTTGGTCTGGATCTAGGTATTTTGAGGTTTTCAAAAAATCTTGACATCTCAATTTGGATCTAAATGTCTCGATCTATTGCCTGTTACACTTTTCAAGAAACCTAAGTAAGAGTCGGGTACTTATGGAGTAAATAGGGATTTATCATGTACCTCAAGATGCTTTACCGCACTAATTGGGAAGTAATTGTAGGTACGTTATTTCCTTTGACATCATGCATTTGGATTAGCATTTCCACGCATCATATAATTGCATTAAAAAAAATGGAATTCATTTTCCGATTTAAAAAAAAAAATAATTCAGTGCATTTGCATGGCCAAAATTTAGATCTCAATTTGTCTTTGAAGGCAACCTCTTCGAGCTCACCTTCAAAGAGGGGCAGCTGTTGACACCTAAATTTTGGACAACTCATTTAGTCATTTATTGCATAAAAATTGGGGATTAATTTTTAACCCCTAAAAAATATTATAATTCAATCGCATAGCATATAATTTTTTAGGTGCATTTATTTTTAATTTACATGTTTTGCATTTTTATTTTTAGGACCGGTGGTGGATGAGCTCAAATTTTCTGTTTTTAAGCTCTAGTTCGGTAGACCGGGCTAGGCCCATGAAAGGATAAAATTAACCCAAGGCCGTCGTTATTTTTAATTGATTATCTTGCGAAAAATTAAGATTTGATGCGATATTATGGTTTTTGAAAAATTAAAAAAAATCGCATTGTAATCTTATTTTTTATCAATAGATGATGAAATCGGGGGAGAATATTTTTGAGATAAGGACTTTTGTGATCAAGGGGTTATAAGCAATATTCGGGAGATGAAAATATTAACAAAAAAAGATCATATTTTGCGTTGCCTATAAAAGGATACGTACGGATCAATCGTGGGGGGGCTTCTCTGGGAAAAAAATTCAGAAAAGAAAAGAGAAGGAGAAGAAAAGTTTTCTGCAGAAAGTGCAAAAGGAAAAACTGCAGAAAAAGGAAAAAAGTCAGAACGTGAGAGAGAAAGAGAGAGAGGGGGAAAAGTAAAAAAAGAAGGAAAAGTTTTTCCTGTTCATCTTCTTCGGCAAAGCTTTCCTGGTGTTCAGTCCCTTCACCGGCGTGTCTCCTTGCTCCTGTCGGGTTGATCATCCGTGTGCCCCGCACTTGAGCACTGCCCATCGCCCAACTCGACGATCCGTGAAGCTCCGCCGCGCCTCCGCCTTCCCCGCGCCGACGTAGCCGCCGGTCTCCGTCTACAAGCCCCGACGAACCGCGCCACCACGACGCCGAGCCTCGCCGTGCCTCCTTCGCGAGCAACCCGCGACGCCAGCCCAGTAGTCCATGACCCCCCTGCACCGCGCCACACCATCGCGCTCAGATCTCCGTGCCGCATCTCCGCCTGCATCCCTCCGCCCGAGCACCGGTGCCACAGCAGCTCGCCTCTCGCCGCGCTTCTGTTGTCTCCTCACAAAGCCCGCCGGTCGTCGCCCGTGAAGCCTGACGCCGGAGCTTTTCCTGCCCTACTCCGCCCGCTCGAAGCTGTGAGTCCACTACTCGCCGATTCCTCCTCACCCACGACGCTAGACCGCCTCAGCTACTGCTGCACTCACGCACCTTTGCCGGTGCCCGAACACCGGTGGTTTCGCTCGTGCCGTCCCTGTCTCACCTGACCCGTGACCAGCCGTGCCTGCTGCCTTACCTCGCCGGAATTCCCCCTCGTCGGTGATCCCCTTTGCCATGCCGATTAACCCGCTGCCTTGGAGACTCACGGTTACAAGCAAGAAAAGGAAAAACAAAAAGAAAAAAGGAAATCCAATTAGGTAGATTAGTTTATTATTATTAGTATTATTATTATTCTCGTTTATTTATTGTGCTTTATTTGATAGCTTTTCTTTAATTCATTTACATTGTAATATCGGATATCGATGCTTATTTCAAAATATCTCACGGGCATTATACATAAGGGTGTTCCCTAAGATTATTGTAATTATTAATTTGACCCGTAAGATATCGGGTCATTTTTTTAATTATATTAATTCTTGGGACTTTGGTTGATAGCATATTAATTGTTGAATCAATATAACTATTAATTTGATCCGTAAGAATTCGGATTAGATTTTTAGTTATTTTGATCTTCTTGTCGTGACATTCAGGATTATAGTAATCGTTAATTTGACCTGTGAGATAACAGGTTATTTTTTCGATCATTGTAATCCTTTATTTGATTGAATATCTTGATTGTTTAGATTTAATGTCTAGTTGAAAAGCCACTAAAAAATCTAAAAAAATATTTGAATTAGGATTTAGTTTGTTTTGGAATATTTTTGGTTATCTCGGCATATCTAGGATAGGGATTTCAGTTCGGAAAATATAAAAAACCAAAAAAAAAAATGCATTCATTTAGGATTTTTAGTTTATGTTTAATTTAAGTTGCATTTTTAATTACATAGAAATTTTAATTTCGAAATTAATAAAAAACAAACACAAAAAATCATCATACATATATCATGACATTTTTTTGCACGTCATTGCATATTAGATAAATTGCATGTTAGATAACATCTTAGTTTAAATTATGATTTAATGTGACTTGATCCTTAGTTAAGTTAGATAGAATTTTAATCTAGCTAAATCATTTTTGCATAGAAATATCAAATGCATGTTATTTAGTTTTTATTAGGTTCATTTAATTAGAACTTCATCGTCATTAGACTAAGTTATTTAATAAATGTCGCATGACATATAACTCGCGTACTAAATTGTATGCTGCATGTCATCTTAGTTTAAATAATTTTGCATGTCATTGCGTCGCATTGCATGTCATTAGAATTAGGTCATTTAGATTGCATTTAATTATTGCATTTCGTCATGTCATATAGCTTAGGTCATGCTGCCATGTCATATTAGATTATTAGCATGCATTGCATGATTTTCATTAAATAAAGTGAAAACAAAAAACAAAAATTGAAATTGCGTGTTAATTAGAAATCATATCTAGGATTGCTGATGTGAATTCTGATTTAACAATGCAGACGCTTTCGTTACTTTGAGATAAGTCTTGCATTATTTAATTGCTTTCTTGAGTGTTAAATTGGTGGTATGCGCACACGTATGATCACCTCACATGTTAGGAAGTTAAATCAAAATCAATTCAATTGCCAAACATTTTTTTAAAATGAAATAAAAGGTACCGAAGGGGCACTAGGATAATCTTGTGTAACCAAGTCCCCGAACTCATGAATCTCTGGTTCGTAGGAGTAAAGTAAATCTCCCATTACTTTACTTGGGTTTCTAATCGACCCACCAAAAATAGATTAGTGGCGACTCCTGATTGAAAATCATTTGCATGTTAAGAATTCAAACCTAAGTCGCGAATTGGTATGGGCTTGGGAGAGCCCGAGCTAAGCTTAAAGACTTAGTAATCCATTAACTTAGTTTTAGGTGGTGAACCCGCGAAAAATTAGGTCGCGACAACATCTTTCCTCCTTTACTTCTTTTTCTTCAACTTCTCTCTCCTCTGTTTCTATTTCCTTTGCATCTTTCTTTTCTCTTTCTCCAGTCCTCTGTTCTAGGTCTTTCTCTTGTCGTTTCGTTGATTCTGGAACAGAACGACTTAGGTTCTTCAATGCCATAGTAGAAATGGTGATGTCTTCTTCATCATCTTCATCCTCAACGATAAGAGCTCTTCTTTTCTTGGATGGAGTAACCATGGGCTCCTTCCTTTTTCTTTTTGCTGCCGAAGAGATTTGATGAGTTTTGACAGGGGTTTTTTCCTTGAATTTCTCCAACGCCTTGCTGAGTTCATTCAGACGCATTTTAGTCACCATTTTCAGTCCTACCACCATATGATCACAAGATCGTTTACAGAGAATTCGTGGAGGCTGAACATTCAAATGTTTGAATAACTTTGTCACAAGACCTGGATAAGGAAATTGACCTTTGTCCTTCCCCACTACTCTATACATGTGGAACATAATAGTTTGAGAAAGAGAAAACTTTTTCCCAGCAATGATGTCATACATCAGCTTTGTCTCTGAATTTGAAACATCAGTTTTTGAAGTAGATTTTGGTTTGAGGTAATTGATGACAATCTTGTGAAGTAGAATGTTAAATGCGCTCATCCTCAAGTATGAAATATTTTCTTCTGTCATTCTATCCTTAACAAGTTCCAACGTAGCACGAGTAATTGAGTCATTGATAGGTTGATATCTCCCTCTCTCAACCCCAATGACATCAGCCAACATATCTATATCCACCACATAATCCTGATCTCGGACACTAAAAGAGAACCTATTCGCATCTAGGAAACTAAGATTTGAATAAAAATATGCAGTGAGTTCAGCATTGTGGCATCCCAAAAATTTAAGACAAGCTCTAAGGTGTGTTAAAGCCCAAAATTAGGTAAAGAAATTACCTATAGTTTATGCTTTAGCCATTAGTCTCCTTTTAAGACTAAGTGATATGTGCTTGTGTTCATGAGATTTTAAATTAGATAAATTAATGAGGATAATCTATGCTTGGCTATGCACTTTATAGACTAAGTTCCTATAAATAAAATGTTACAAGATTTTGGCCATGTGGAATTTAATAATTAAATTCTTAAAAGAAAGAATAAGAAATGGTAAAATTTGATTTTTATTTAGGTTTGGGCCTTAGGCAAAGGTGGATTTTGATGGGCCTAAAGTGGGCCATAAGCCCGGCCCATGTCGGCGCATGGAGGGGGGAGGAGGAGCCGCATGGCCTCCAAGTGTCTTCAACAAAGGAGACACTTGTCTCCTTCTTAGGGACAAGTGTCCCCCATGCAAAAAGGGGGTGCATGCAAATATATATATACAACCAAAAAGAGAGAGAGAGAGAGAGAGTGGCTGGTGGAGAATTCGGCCAAAGGGAGAGAGAGGAGGTTGTGAGAGAGAGGGAGTGGCGAGAGAGAAGGAGCTGTCTGCCCGTCGCCACCTGTTTGCCGCCCGTGTGCTGTCGTTCTCTTGGTCTTAGAGGCAAGTTGGGACTGATTTCCACTCTTGCATGTGTGCCTTGCATGTGTGATTTTTTGGTGGTAGGTTTCGGATGTTAGGGTAGACAAAACCGAAGCTAGAATGTGACTTGTTCTTGAGTTTGCATGCTATTTTCGTATGAACCGCCCAAACCAGAATCTTGTGAGAGCTTGCATACATGTTTTGAGTTGGATTTTGACTATGATTCCTTCATTAAAGTTGTATCCAACATCTTAAACTACAACAAACTAAAATTTGGGACAAAATGATGGATATTTAAGGGGTCAAACCCTCATCCTATGAAGACATTAGATCTGGAACTGTTTTGCTGACCTTTTGGTAGATCTGTGGTTGCATGTCAATTTTTATCAAGAATCTCTCTTCGACTTCTTCATAAAAATTTTAGAGAAAATCCTAAAGATTAACATACTCAAATTTGAAGTAAAATGAGCATGTGTAGCCTAGAGAATTGACTTACTCTTGAAGACAGTAAATCTGGAGACACGGTACTGGACACCCGAGACTTCATAGACCCATATGGTGACTATTCTTTGGAATTTTGGCTTAGATCCCTTAATTAAAGTTGTAGGGGACCTCTTGAAGTAAAACAAATCCAAATTTTAGAGGAAAAGAAGAAGAATAAAGGGGTGAAAACTTGATATTTCAGAGATACATACACTGGACGTTTCGGTGCAAGAACCAGAAGTTTCGTATGACTATAGAAAATGATCTAGAACGAATATGGCCTAGAAGTCTTCACGAAAAATATACTTTAGTGTTTTAACTATAACCTGGTAAAATTTCATATTTTTCGAAGGTCGTTCGCATATTTTAATCTAATTATTTCAGAAACTGTGCATTCCGTTTCTATCCGAAATTGCATGCTGTATTTGTGTGAATTATACCTTTTGTGTGGAACTCTATTGGGCATGTATTTCTCATGAAATTATTATCTTATTGTCTTGCCTATCACATGCCTTGATTTCATGATTTTTGAGAAGCATATGGATATTTAATTTAAAAATTTTCTAAAAATGGTACATGCTGGAATTTTATAAAGGCATGAAATATGGACCATTTTAAATTGCATGGACTCCATGAATTGTATTGTTATGGATGATGGTGTCTTGCTGCATGTACGATAATGATTTGAGATGCATGTGTGAATTCAATGATGAATATGATCTTGGTTGCCATCACATCGCATGCCATGTTGAAATTGAGCCATAATTATGAATGTGAAATTGAAAAGGAGATGTACAAGAACATGCATCATGGTGCTGAGAAGACCGTCGGAGGTATGAGCCGATGATGCCCCGGGAGTGTCGGGATGCCCGGTGGTATACGGTACGTAATTCCAAGGGAGGCCTGGTGGTATGTCGGTATGTAATTCCGGAGGGTAGGGGAAACCATTTTCATGGCGAGCCCCCGGAGATTTCCTTGGGAGTTTCGAGATGCCTGGTGGTATACGGTACATAATTCTAGAGGAGGGGGGATCCTGGTGGTATGTCGGTACGTAATTCCAGAAGCCCCGAAGGTTTGTGCCTGGGGGGATGCCCCACGATGCTAGTTGGGATGCGAGATGCTCGGCTAGGGAGTGTAAATGCCGGAAGCCTTAGAGGTTTTTGCCCGAGGGGATGCCTCGTGATGCTAGTTGGGATGCAAGATGCCTAGAATGTGGGGGTGTCGGATGCCCGATTGTATCTTGGATACATGCCAGGAGGTTTCTCGCAATGCCAAGATTGGACGCGAATGATGAATGTGGGATGCAAACATTGGTCCCGGGAAAGAGAAATGTGGCAGTCCAAAATGAAAGGTAAAATTGAGAAATTGAAATTGAATTATGCATGATGATATATGCATGATATGATGAGATGTGCATGGATGCATGGTAATGATGATGGTACATGTGATATGATGATATGATGATGATGTTACATGCATGAATGCATGGTAATGATGATGGTACATGTGATATGGTGATATGATGATGATGTTATACACATGGATGCATGGTAAGGATGATGCCATATGTGACATGATGATGGTAAGTGTATGATATGATGGTGATGTCTATATGATGATGATGGTACACGAGGTATGATGACATGTGCATGATGCCATGGTATGTTGTGCATGGATGCTTGTATGACATGTGATGCTATGATTGTGATGATTACATGGCATGATGTATTGAGTGGTTTATTAGTCCTTTACCTGCTGAGTGGTTGTACTCACCCCTTCAGGGACAAACATTTCAGACTAGATAAGATACCTCTGCTGCCACTGCTATCAGTAGATGGATCAAGTGATTGGATATGACCGTGAGAAGGAGGATAGCAAAGAAAGGAGCTTTTAGACACCGACACTAATCAATGGACTTTAAGTGTACAATTGTTGGAGAAGATGTCGGTCATCTTTTAAAGTATAGCCATATATAGGAAACTATGGCATTTCGATGTACCGACTAAAGATGTCCATCTGCTTTATGTAAATAAAAGTGTACAGCTTTAACTTATATAAGATTTTTAGCTGGTGTGCATTATTTTCTTAATATAGGGAAGTGAGTTGTTAGATGTGCTTCCGTATATAAATTGCGCAAGGGATTGATCTAAAAGATGTAAACCCCCAGGTTATATGGACCCGCTGCAATTGAAATGGTATCAGAATGACATGTTATTAGAAAAAGTGAATGGTAAGTGAATTGTGGCGACCCTAATCGGATCGGCGGTCGTTGAGGGGTGCCACAAGCATAGGCTTCTGTAGAGTCAGAACAGAACAGAACTGTTCAAGTTGAAGAAGACTGAATTTTTCCCTCAAATTTATGTTCATAGCATCAGGGAAATCAAAATCCACGCTTCTAGGGTTTATCATCCCATGATTCAACAACTTAGAGTAGAGAAACTTTTGTTCTTCCGAACGAAACAAGTCGGTCCTTTTTCCCCGAATTTTTGCCGCAACACCCATTATCGGTTGAAACTGACTGTACAACTTATCATCATCATTCCCATTTGGCTGATTCAACCCTCCAACACGTAGATCAATTGGGATATTAGCAAGGGTTTCTTCTACCAACCCCATAGGGGCAATTCCCAAACGCTCCATATTTCATAAAAAGATGTACTCATTTCCATACCATTTGTCCTTAAGAAACTCATCAATGTAGTTCAATGGAGTTCCACCTCTTTTCAAAGCATGATAAAGCTTGTAAATAAAAGAGGGCTTTTGAATTCTTACAGGATTTTGTCCTTTGATGATTTCTTCATTTTCTTGATGAGCAATATCCTGTGGACTACTTTACCAAAAAAAAAACATCTTGTGGACTATATGGAGGAGAATGACGTTGCTGAGAATGTTGTGGGCTCTGTTGCTGACTAGGAGACTCTTCTTCCTCGGTGAGATCAAAGTGCATAGGCCCCTCACGCATTTGCGATCCCCTGCTTGCAATTCTTGAAGACTTCCTCTAAGACGACATCTTTCACAGTCTTTGAAAGATTCCAAACTTGACTTTCCCAAGAAAGATGACAACTTTTTTGAAGATTAAACAAAAGAAGAAAAACAGAAATGAAAGATTAGTGCTCTCTTAGGGTTTTTGAGAGTAAAGCGAAGAAGAAGCAACAATATATAGGACAGTCGAAGAGAGGCAAACGGAACGTCATAAAGGAAAGTAAAAATGTGCATTTTAAAAAAATAATTGCTTTTTTCGAGAAATTAGATAATAGTCATTTAAAAAAATAACTCCTTTTTCGAAAAGGAAACGTTGCAATAATCACGTCAATTAAAGATAGGAATAATCAAACACGGTTGGTGATCATACATTTTTAAGATGAGATTCGAGATATAAGATAAAATAACTTACTAAAGAAAAACTTGATCGTCTGAGACTGGGTGTCTTTAGACTTTCAGTCCTAAGTCCGAATTTCCTCAGACTTTAAGATTTTGAGTCTGGAATGAATAGCTTCAAATTGATTTTTCTCCAAAGGCTTTGTGAAATGTCCGTTAATTGGTTCTTTGAGTCAACAAACTGAATCGAAATTTCTCCATTTTGAACATGATCTCTAATGAAGTGATGTTGAATCTTTATATGCTTTTCTCTTGAGTGAAGAATTGGATTTTTGGTGAGATTGATTGCATTAGTGTTGTCACATTTAATCTCCGTGCATGAAAATTCCGAAGTCTCTTAGCTGTTGTTTTATCCACAAAATTTGTTAATAACAACTTCCAAAAGCTACATACTCTGCTTTTGCTATAGAAAGAGCTACTGTACTTTGCTTCCTTGAAAACCAAGACACTGTCCTGCCTCTAAGTAGTTGACAAGTACCCGAGGTGCTCTTTCTATCAACTTTGCATCCGGCTAGGTCTGCGTCTGAATATCCAAGAAGATTAAAGTCTCCCTTTTTAGGATACCAAAGACCAAAGCTTGAAGTTGATGCAATATATTTGATAATACGCTTTGCAGCACTTAGATGAGATTCTTTAGAGTCTGCTTGAAATCTGACACAAATGCAAACACTAAATAAAATGTCAGGTCTAGAAGTAGTAAGATAAAGAAGTGAGCCAATGATACTCATGTATAGCTTCTAATTGACTTTCTTTCCTCCTTCATCTTTGTCTATCTTCAAGGAACTTAACATTGGTATATCAGCCTTTTTGCAATTATCTAGTTCAAACTTTTTGACAAGATCATTAGCATATTTTTCTTGATGAATAAAAGTTCATTCCTTCAGTTGTTTTACTTGAAGCCCGAGAAAGAATGTCAGTTCACCCATCATGCTCATTTCAAATTCATCCTGCATAGACTTAGAGAATTTCTTGTATAGGATTTCATTAGGAGATCCAAAAATAATATCATCTACATATATGTGAACAAGCAGAAAACTTTTTCTTTCTCTTTTGATAAACAAAGTAGTATCTACTTTATCTTTAACAAAGCCATTTTGAAGTAAAAACTTACTCAGTTTGTCGTACCAAGCTCGGGATGCTTGTTTTAGACCATATAAAGCCTTTTTTAGTTTGAACACTGAGTCTGGTTTCCTTGGGTCTTCAAACCCAAGTGGTTGTTCCACATAGACTTTCTCATGGATAAATCCATTCAGGAAAGCACTTTTGACGTCCAATTGGAATAACCTGAAATTCTTATAACAAATAAAAGCAAGTAATAATCTTATTGCTTCTAACCTCGCTACTGGTGCGTAAGTCTCGTCATAGTCTATCCCTTCTTCTTGCATATATTTCTTGGCCACGAGTCTTGCTTTGTTTCTTATGACCTTTCATTTCTCGTCCATCTTGTTCCTGAAAACCCATTTAGCACCAATAATAGATTTACCTTTCGGTTTAGGAGTTAACTCCCAAACATCATTAATGCTGAATTGCCTAAGTTCTTCTTGCATAGCTTCAATCCAGCTTTCATCAGATAAAGCTTTTTCTATGATTTTGGGTTCTATTTCAGAAATAAGAGCCACAACACTAGACTCTTCGCACCTTTTGGATCTTGTGCGAATTCCTTCATTAATGTCGCAAATAATAAGATCTTTGGGATGATTGGACTTATACTTCCAGTTGCTGGTTAATTTGTCAAGTCGATGATCACTTCCTTTATTTGAATCTTCAACAATCATTTGTTGCTGGTCTTTCAAAGTCTGAGTTGCTTCTTGAGATTTAGACTTTGTAGAGTCTAGAGCAGGTTTAGGCTCTTCAAGATGAGTCTACATAGATTCATTTTGCATAGAATCTTGGAATTTGACATTCATTGATTCATTCACAGATTGAGTCTTCTTGTTGTAGACTTTGTAGGCTTTGCTTGAGGTAGAATATCCAAGAAAGATGCCTTTGTCTGATTTTTCTTCAAATTTGCCAACTCAATCATTTGCATTTTTCAATATAAAGCATTTACATCCAAATACATGAAAGTATGAAACAATAGGCTTCTTTTCTTTGAATAACTCATAGGGTTTTTTCTAGAATAGGCCTTAGAAAAACTCTATTAATAGTACAACGAGCTGTAGAAACTGCTTCATCCCAAAATCATGAAGAGATGTTACTTTCAATTAAAAGAGTTCTAGCCATTTCTTGAAGCGACCTATTCTTTCTTTCCATAACTCCGTTTTTCTCTAGAGTATATGGAGAGGAAAACACATACTGAAATCCAGATTCATCACAAAATTTTGTAAAATCTTAATTTTCAAATTCACTTCCATAATCTGTTCTTATACTTGAAATAACATACCATTTTTCATTTTGAGCCTTTTTAGCAAATTTTTCAAAGTAAGAGAATGTTTCAGACTTACTTGACAGGAAATATACCCAAGTAAATCTTGAGTAGTCATCCACAATTACTAGGTAATATTTCTTACCTCCAATGCTCTGAGTTCTGGTTGGTCCAAAGAGATCCATATGCAGAAGCTGCAGTACACGATTAGTGGAAACTTGATTTATTGGTTTAAAGGAATTTCTTACTTGCTTTCCCAATATGCATGGTGTACATAGATCAGGCTTTTGATATGATAGATTGGGTAAACCACGAACAAGCTTATTTGCTGAAATTTTGGCTATCTGCTTTATATTGATGTGCCCAAGCTTTCTGTGTCATAAGTTCGCTTTGTCTTGAATTGAGATTAAACATTGCGATTCATCTGGTTTCACATCCAAGAGGTAGATATTTCCATGTCTTCGACCCATGAATGACTGAGTAGAATCTTTACTGGTTCCTGAACATATGCCCTCTTGAAAGTTGATTTTGAAACCAGTATCACACAGCTGACTGATACTAAGTAGATTGTAGTTGAGTAATTCCACTAAGGAAATATTGCTTATTGTGAGGTTTATAATCTTTACAGTTCAAAATCCCACAATTCTTCTTTTGCTGTTTCCTCCAAATGAGACTTTCCCACCATTTACTGAACGAGTTTTATGAAGCAATTTGAATCTCCTGTCATATGTCTTGAGCATCCACTATCCAGATACCATTTTATCTTTTTCTTGATAGTGACCTACATTTAAAAAAGAGACTCAAACTTTCTTTGGTATTCATATTTTCTTGAGTCTATTGGTGTTAGTATGATATGCGGTTTTTGCACATACTTTCTTAATAGGTTTCCAAACCATAGGACATTCTTTTTCAAAATGATCTGCACTATTGCACTTTGAACATCTGAGAGCATTGCGACCTATTGGTTTTACAAAGATATTTTTAAAATGATTTTTGTAAGCATATCTTGTAGGTCTTTGCTTAATTCTTTTCTTCACTTTAGGAAAATCAATTAAAGGAATGGTTTCCACAATCATTCCCAAACCAAATTTATTGAAATAAGGTCTTTGAGCTTAAAGAATTTTCTCAAGTTTCTCGAGATCCTATTGAAAATCTTTTGGAAATATTTGATATGTCATTTTTTAAAAATACATTTTCTTTCAAAATATTATCTTCACTTTCTTTAAGAGTAGAAACATTTATGTCTAAATATTTTACTTTTTCTTTCAAAACATTTTCTTGTTGTTTCAGTGCATAGTTTTTCTTTTTAAGTTTGGAAATCCTTTTAAGAGAAGTCTTAAGATTAAAACACAACTCATCAATGTAGTTAGAAACTTTAATAGGGATTAAAAATTCTTTCCTTCACTTTAGGAAAATCAATTAAAGGAATGGTTTCCACAATCATTCCCAAACCAAATTTATTGAAATAAGGTCTTTGAGCTTAAAGAATTTTCTCAAGTTTCTCAGATCTTATTGAAAATCTTTTGGAAATATTTGATATGTCATTTTTTAAAAATAAATTTTCTTTCAAAATATTATCTTCACTTTCTTTAAGAGTAGAAACATTTATGTCTAAATATTTTACTTTTTCTTTCAAAACATTTTCTTGTTGTTTCAAAGTGCATAGTTTTTCTTTTTAAGTTTGGAAATCCTTTTAAGAGAAGTCTTAAGATTAAAACACAACTCATCAATGTAGTTAGAAACTTTAATAGGGATTAAAAATTCATTGTCTGAATCTGAGTCTATCTCGGAGTTTAAATCTGAATTCGATCGTGCCATCAAACATATATTAGCATAATTATCATCACTTTCTTCACACTCTGTATCACTCCAGGTTTTTGCTTTAAAAGCCTTTCGATACTTTTCAGCTTTTCCTTTCTTCTTACTAAGAAAATGATAGTTGGGTCTGATGTGTCCATTTTTCTTACATTCAAAGCAGACTACATTTTTGTTTGGTTCATCATCCTCAACAGACTTAGTCTGTTACTTTTGAAAACTCTGTTTCTTTGAATTGAATCTTCTTCCTTTTCTGTTAAGTTTTCTGAATTTTCTTATCATGAAAGCAAGCTCCTCATCATCCATATCGTCTTCAAAATCTGTAACGTCAGAATTATCATTGGATTTTAATGCAATTTATTTCTTACCTTTAGGATCTTCATCTTCATTGATTCGTTCCACTTCATAAGACTGAAGAGTCCCAACCAACTCATCAACATATAGTGGTATGATTCTTTGTGTTTCTCTTATTGATGTCTTTATGTGATTCCAATTCTTGGAGAGTCCACGCAGTAGCTTGTTTACCTTCATGGGATCAGAAATTGGTTATCCTTAATTTTCAAGACCATTCACGATTTCTGTCGAACGACTAAACATGTCAGTTATAGATTCTCCTGATTTCATTTTGAAGGCTTTGTATTGACCGAGGAGAATGTTGATTCTGGTCATTTTCACTCGATCGGTTCCTTCATAGGTAATATGTAATCTATCCCAGACTTTTTCGCTGTAACACAAGAATATATTTTGTTATATTCAGTAGGTGACAAAACACAATATAAAGAAGAAATTGCTTTTGCATCAAGAGCTTGTCTCTTGATTATCTCTTCCTGAGTCATTTCACTAGACTCAACAGCTTTTTTTTCCTCTCTTTGAGACAGGTGTAGTTTTAGCAATGATTCCTTTTTCTACAACATCCCATTCCAGAGGATCCTTTGATCTTAGGAACGTCTTCATCTTGTTTTTCCATATGTTGTAATCCTTTCCATCAAAGTAAGGCGGTCTGGTATTGCTTTGGCCTTCTACCAACCCTGGAGCTAACATACTAGCCATGGATCTTTAACTCTAAAGTAAAACACTTCAAACAAAGTGAGTACACAGGCTCTGATACCAATTGAGATAGCTAGTATAAGCACCTAGAGGGGGGTGAATAGGTGTAAAAATAAATTCTTGAAATAAGAGAGCACTACAAAGCAGACAATAGAAAAGACGTTCTCCTTTGGTTAACAAAACGAATTTGTTGACACCTAAATTTTGGTGACCCTTTTAATTATTAATTGCATTAAAAAAATTAGGGAATAATTTTAACCCCTAAAAAATTATTAGTTAATTAATTAATAGCATATAGTTTTAGATGCATTTATTTTAATTTGCATTTACATTGGGCCGGTGACAAATGGGTTCAAATTAATGGTTCAGAATATTAATTTGGTGAATTGGACTAAGCCCACGAAGGGAGTAAATTGGCCCAAGCCCGTATCCTTGAAAAGATTTTACGGATTGATTTGTGCGAGATTTCAAATTTTAGAAGAATCCTCTTGCAATCCTAAATCGTATCAAAAGCAAATATTGCATTTGAAAAAAGAAATTTTCGCGGATACGGATTTGGAAAAATTAAAACCCTAACCGTGGCCTATAAATAGATTAAATGCGTAGGGTTTGAGGAGGAGGCCACACACATATTGAATACATGGCACAGAGAGAGCTTCAGAGAAAAAAAAAAGCCAAGAGGAGAAATCGTGGAGGCCAGCAAATCAGAATTTCAAAACACAGCCAAGAGAATACACGTGAATAGAGAGGAAGGAGAGGGAGGCTACGGTCAGTCATACATCCTCACGGCCACGCTTTCACCAATCTTCGTCGCCACCGTCGGTGTCCTTGCTGCCATCTGTTGCTACCCAACGAAGCCGAGAAGCTATTGCCGTGCATCGGTGTGATTCGTAAGTGACACGTGAAAGAACAGGGAGAGTACACGGACGGGGGATTGGATCTGAAAATAAAAAAAATTCACGATTTCTCAACGTGGAGAGATAGAGAGAGACACAAGATCTGGCACGGCTTCCAGACCGCGACTTGTCTACGGAATTCAGCAGTCGGTGGAGGTTTCCTTCAGTCCCTGTCCCTCGCTCAGCAGTGGTCCCGGTGCCGTGCGGCTTTCCTGGCTACGCCCAAGCTCTACATCCAGGGCGCTTGGTGATTTCCAGAGTATATGATGAGCAGCCAATGCCAGTTTTGTATTCTTGGTTGAATTTTTGCAAGTTTTTCGGTGAACACAGCAGTCCTTGACGTGCCCCAGACTTCCACCGATCCAGTTATTTTGCTTTCGTTTGAATTTTTATTAGTGCAGGTCTTTCTTGACCGAATCCAATCACCGCCTCGACAATCCCATTGAATCTCCGAGCAATATTTGTCCTTCGGCAAACCCAATGAGCCGTTGCCATCCTTTCCTCAAGCTTTCACCGCCGTCAACCAGCTCATGAAGCCATGCCAGGGAGGTTGCTATCTTGCTCTTGTGACTCCATATTGCCGGTGCCACTCAACGACGAGTTGCTCGCCGCACCATCGTAACACTTACGGCAAGAAAGCTAACCCACCACATTTGAGTTCTTTCCTTGTTGCAGCTGGAAGTCCCTAGCCATGAAGTCATCGTACGAGCACATCTTCAAAGATCGCGGGTTCTTTTGATGTTTGGCCGAAGCGGTGGAATTTGTCTCTTATTGCATGGTGAAATCTGGAGACTTAACCATGAATTCTTGAGAAAGAAGCATACGTGAGATTGAAGACAAAAAGGTATTGACTTTAGAGCTCTCGGTGGAGATTATTTGGTTCGACTAAAAGACCAAACATTACTTCGCTACGACCTCCTTTGGCGAGCCACCTTATCGTGAGCAGTTCCCTTGCAAGTGCGTCGCGTCGCGACCACCGCTAGTGAGCCATCACCTGTCTCGAATCATCGAGGCGTCACCGTGAGTCCACCATCTCGGCTGCTATCCAAGCCGAACCACCATTTGCAGCAGATCGCCACCACGATCCACCGTTAGTTGTCATCCACCACCCCGTTGCCCGCCGATTGCGATCCCGGTCCGATTGCGCAAGGTCCAAATTTGGAAATCAATATCGGATTAGGTTAAAATTTCATTTTATTTTATTTCCTAATATTCAGTTTCCTCATTTGAAATATCCGTTGATACACATGATGGAAATTCCCGATATGCTATGATATCCGTAATTTTGAGTAGCCTTCTAAATTGGGAAATCTTCATAATTTCGCAACGTACATATGATTGACGGTCCGATCTCACGCTCGAAATATGACCCGTAATCATACGGAAAAATCACCAATCTGATCTCACGCTCGAGATACGATTCGTGATTTTATTTTAAAATTGGCAAATCCGATCTCATGCGCAAGATACGATTCGTCAATTTATTTCCCAAAATTAAATGGACATGGATGATATCTTGCTTGATTTGGTGCCGTGCTTTCTTGATGCCTCTATTTGATTGCTCCCGTAATTGAAAAACCCAAAAATATATATTTGAGTTAGATTAGGTTCATGTTAGAATATATTTTGCATGTTTAGAATAGGAAATTTATTTATTTCAAATTCCCTAAATAAAAATCCAAAAAAAACGCAATCATTTAGGATGTTAGTTTTAAATTTGAATTGCACATTTAATTATTTGGTAATTTTAATTTCGAATTTATAAAAAAATAGAATTAGACCATTCTTTGCACGTCATTGCATATTATGATAGATTGCATGCTTATTAGGAAAATAAAAATCATGTGCACATCATATAGAATTAGGTTCATGAAATGCACGTCATTTATTGATTGTTGTTAGGTTCATTTAATTAGAAATTGCCCATCATTAGATTAGGTTATTTAATAAATGTCGCGTGACATATAGCTCGCATATTAAATTGCATGTTGCATGTCATTTTAGTTAAAATAATTTTGTACGCCATTGCATTGCATCACATGTCATTACAATTAAGTCATTCTGGTTAATTTAGATTGCATATTTAATTATTGCATGTTCATTAAGAAATCATTAGTTTTTTTTACTCGTTCATATAGTTTATGACATATTGCAATGCCATATCATTTCATATTAGATTAGAAGCATTGCATTGCATATGGACTATATTCTCGTTAAAAAAGAAAAAACAAAAATTGAGTAATTACTTGTTAGTTAGAAATCATATCTAAGGTTGTTGATGTGAATTCTGATCTAACAACGCAGATACTTTCGTTGCTATGAGGTAATTCCTACAATTTATTGATTGCTTTTATTGGGTGTTAAATTGGTGGTTTGCGCACCCGCATGATCGCATCACATGTTAGGAAAATTATATGTAAAATCAATTCAAGCTGCTTGCAAAACATTTTTCAAAATAAAAGAAAAGGGTACCGAAAGGGCATTAGAGAAATCTAGTGTAACCAAGTCCCCGTACCCATAATCTCTGGTTCGTAGGAGTAAAGTAAAACTCCCGTTACTTTACTTGGGTTTCTAATCGATCCATCAAAAATAGATTAGTGGTGACTCTTAATTGAAAATCAATTGCATATTAATAACTTGAACCTAAGTCGTGAATTTGTATGGGCTTGGGAGAGCTCGAGTTAAGTTTACGCTTAACAATCCATTAGCTAAATCTTAGGTGGTTCACACCCAAAAATTTGGGTCACGACAGAATTATGATCAAAGTAAACTAGAGAGTATGGAAGAGAAAATTGAACACGAGGTTTATAGTGGTTCGGCTTATTCCAAACCTACGTCCACTCTTCCGCACTGATAGCTCACCGGCTGGATTTCACTATGAACAAAAGAGTTGTTACAGCAAGGTTCTCCCTTGATTCTACAGTGTAGATACCTTACCACACTTCCTCAAGGTTTCTCAGAATATAGAATCTCTTTTGTGTACAAGAGTTCGCGCAACAAATGAATTGACTATGAACAAAGAGTTTCAGACTTTGGAATTCTTCTATCGTGTACACACTTGAACAACTGGAACGTCTTCCTTATATACTCTTTTATGCCATCATACCCGTTGGCACTTACCAAAAGAATTCCTCCAATCTACCCGTTGGACGGAATCAATTAGGAAGATCATTCGAGCTATTTAAGGAACATCTCGATAGCTCATCAATCATGCTCGCCCATACAATCAAGATCTCAATTTCCATAAGTAGAACCTTCCAAGTATACTTCGCCAATCATCGGATCCTTAATCTCTGAATCAATCATGATCAAATAAATGATTCCGTTATGTTATATCCAGCCAAGAGATCTTCTCCAATTGATAAGGTCAAATCTTTAATGAAGCACCCAGTTCTGGATAGCCTTTCTTCGATGGATTAGAAACTGTCAATGAGAATAGATTTTGAGTCTTGAGTCTGGCAGTCCGGAGGTCTTCAGACTTTAAATGGTAGAGCCTGCAAATCTCCAGACTAGACTGATGGAAACGTTTTGTCAACTTCAAAATACTCCAAAAAGATTTTTTCAACAATATTAACACACAGCGCCGCGGCTGTCCACAGAAATTTAGATCTTGAACGTCCATATTCAAAGTCAACGTAGACTTTGTCCTTTTTTTTTTTTTTTTTTATGTCAAGTAGACTTTGTCCCTTTCGCCCGCCCTCTTTCGCGCTCTCTTTTGCTGTGTTTGACCTATTCAATCTTCACAAATCAGATAAAGGCAATAAGCTTTACTTCGATTTTTGATATTATCACTTTTATAGCCCCTTGGCTCGGTCTGCTTGTCTACTTATACGCTGCCTTTCTCGCCTTTAATAATACAGGAGCTGAAACAAATATAAATTTTTCTTTAACTTTAGTAGCATAAAAAAGTTTACGTTACGATTTCAATAGTTATATTCTTCGACCGCTTTAGATGACTAGGTAAGGAAAGCAGGTGGGTACAGCACATCCACTTGCGGTACTAACAATAGACAGACATGAAATCTTCCGCGTCTGACCAAATTATCATCGCCTCGCATCACAAATTTGACCGTATGGACCATGCATCATATTGCAGTTTCCTTTATAAATAGACAATGTTGGACAACAGTTTTGTTGGGCACAGCACAAACCAAAAGTACTAGAAAACAACTGTCTAGCCTAAACTATGTCGACCCAAATGCTCTTCCTCGCTATGCTAGTCATCCTCTCGTCTTCCATGCAATCCCATGCGGTGCAATACACCGTGACGAACAACGCCGGCAACACCAACGGCAGCGTCCGCTTCTCTAGGAACATCGGCATTCCATACAGTCGCAAGACTTTGACAAAGGCCACCGGCTTCATATGGAGGCTCTTCCAGCAGAACGTCCCCGGGGATCGTAAGAGCGTCGCCAAAGTGAGCTTGTTCATAGAGAACATGGCCGGCGTCGCGTACACGAGCAACGATGAGATCCACGTGAGTGCTACTTACCTCGGGGGATTCTCAGGGAACGTGAAGAGAGAGTTCACAGGGGTACTGTACCACGAGATGACGCACGTGTGGCAATGGAACGGGGCCGGGCAGGCCCCGGGCGGGCTCATTGAGGGGATCGCAGATTTCGTGAGGCTCAAGTCGGGGTACGCACCTGGCCACTGGGTGAAGCCGGGCCAGGGCAATAGGTGGGACCAGGGTTACGACGTCACGGCCCGCTTTCTTGACTACTGCAATGGCCGCAAGAAGGGGTTTGTGGCCGCGCTGAACAAGAAGATGAGGATTGGTTACAGCGATAACTATTTTGTTGACCTGCTAGGCAAGAGCGTTGACCAGCTCTGGAAGGACTACAAGGCCAAGTACTCTACCTGATTAGAGTCGATCCCTGTTCAGGAGATGTACGTGCTTGATTAAAATAAAACTTGCTTAACAAGCGCATTGATGAAATAAAACATATTCAAATCAAATTTGGATTGTTAGCAACTTACTCTGATTAGTGTTTACTTTCGGCCGTTTGTGCATAATCTAAACGACGAATCGCTCAAATTCGGATCAAAATTGTGGAAATATATTTTCAAATTGCGGATCTTACACGAAATATGCAAAGCTAGCTAGTAGCTCCTCTCTCAAATTAAGCTACTCATGGTGGTTGCAATAGAACGGTTCCATATATTATTGTTAATTAAGATAATCCCTTAGCTTTCCACAATAATCGAGGTCGGCATAAGGACTGGTCCAAATTCAAAGCGAACTGAAACTTGTCCTCCCTAGTCAATCGACGAAACTAAATAATAATAAATGTGTATACTTACATCATCTTTCCAATGAGACCCAAACACATATGTCACTACACGAAATGTTAAATCCAATCATTAGATTAGAGAAGATTAGAAAATATCTTGTTGTGAGCTAGTCTAACGATGTTGGTCGAGGTTATTTTATCTCGAAAAGCCCCATCAAACTATAGCCAAGTGACGACCAATCCACTACCATGAAATCAAATGTTGAACAATTCAGGGTGTTGTCCAAATTAATTATAATCACCTTTACCGTCCTCTATAAATTGTCTTATTAGTTCAACAACATTCTCCAAGCCCACCGCCCCCCCCCCCCAAAAAAAGAGAGAAAAATGTAGACCCTGTCTGTGCTCTTCCTTGCTACGCTTGTGATCCTTTCATGTACCATGTAATCCCATGATGTTGACTACTTATGTGAACATCCTTTAGTATTCTTAATCTACGTTGCAATTTGTTGTCGGTGATAGAAAATTTAACCCAAAAACTTAAATTGATAAGACGATACTCCAATACCTCCATGCAAGCCGAATTATGAGCAACATGTGAAATTTTGACCACAGTTTTTGATATCATGTTAGAAAATCCAAATTGAAAGCTTAATTTTATAGATGGAGGGACACCACATGAATATAAAGAACATATTAAACTCATTGTCAACTGATATAGGACTATACTTCAATAGTCGGTGTCATACAAATAAAGTGATGTAGCCCAAGACTGGCTACCTGAACAATAGAATCGAAGAGTGACGAAAACTTAGTCATAAAATTGAGCAGAGATTTCAGTCTGCGCTAGCTCGGGAAAATGGGTATAATTTTGTTGATTCAGATCAGAATAACCTGATTCCAAAGCTAAAAGGACGGAGACTCGAAGATCTACAACTTTTATGTTTTGAGTTTTCTCATATAATCACTGTAGACTTGTCGAATTTTGATGGAAGTAAGCAAAACAGGAATAGACAAAATGAAGAAAATGATAGAAACTATAATGGTTGCTCTTCTAGGTCTCCAAGAAAGTTGAAATGGTATCAATTCTTCAAGATTGATGGCTGCAACTCTTTGAGGATGCAGACTTTAAAAGCCTCAACTCTTCTACGACGGAGTGAAAACTCTTCTAAGTTTTAAGGAGTTTGAACTCTTCAAGGTTCAAGATAATTGCATTAAGAAAATTTTCATTAATCAAATTCATCTCCCATTTACAAAGGTTCAATGACTTCTTATAGTGAAAACAAGAAAAGACAAGCTTCAAACCTAGAAACTAGTAATCATTTATGTGTAATCTATTAAATGTACAATATTTCCAACACTTGTGATTTTTTCAAACAGTCTTGATGCAAGTTTCAATGCATGAAAAATGACAAGTCTTTATGACAAAGTCAAAGATGAGGTCTTATTGATGAGGGACTTTTCAACAAGAATGTTGTCGATCTTGAATACATACCAACCTTCTTGGTTAAACGAGTTTGTTTTCAACACGGGCTGCATCATAAAGCTAGAACTAGTGTGGACCATTCTTGGACGGAATGAACGAAGGAAAATTATAATAAGCTAGGCCTTGCGCACAAAAATATTGTAGACACCTTTTCACTATCCAGATCCGATCGTGCACCAAAAAAAGGTGAAGCAGAAGATGCTGTCATAAGCTCAAAGGGTAGGCCATGCCCTTTAGAGGGCCATTTCGGCCCATCAAAAGGTCCGTTTAGCCTTTCAAAGGGCCAAGCTTTACCTTTGAAGGGAGTTTATGCTCATTCTAGCCCTTCCAAGGGTTTTCCTTAGAACGCAAAAATCTCTTATAAATAGGAGCTTATTTTGCTCATTTTTCTTCAAGGTAAGTGAATTCCTCTATTGCTCGGTCGTGAGAATTATCATTTTGAGCTTTCATTACCTTGTTTTCTCTTAACCTTATAAATGGAGGGACACCTCATGAATATAAAGAACATATTAAACCCGTTGTCAAGTGATATAGGACTATATTTGTGACATCCTAGATTTTCAATCATGTTTTCTATTAAATAAATCGGGCATTTCATTGATGCGCTTATAGAGCTGTTCTCAGAGCTGATCACTCTCGAGATAACTAGATTATCTAAGAAAGTCATTAAGGAATTTTAATGCAATAGACTTGAAAATTCGACCAAGAATCAGTTACTCGACCATGCTCATCTTTAGAGGCCATTGTGACATAATTAAAAATCAATTTAAGATCAAATATAGGTCGATTCGATTGAGATGTGTGGCTAATCATGAGTGATACCACTAAATTGGAAAATTCTCATCAATTGTGAGATAGCTAGTATAAGCACCTAGAGGGGGGTGAATAGGTGCACAAACAATTTATCGAGATACGAAAGCGATTCTAGGCAAATGATAGAAAGGAAGTTCCCTATTGATTAACAAAATGAAGTTCGATCAAAGTAAAGAGAGTAAGGAAGAGAAAATTGAACACAAGGTTTATAGTGGTTCGGCTTATTTCAAGCCTACGTCTACTCTTTTGCACTAACAGCCCACCGGCTGGATTTCACTATGAACAAAAGAGAAGTTACAGCACAGCTTTTCCTTGATTCCACAGTGTAGATATTCTACCACACTTCCTCAAGGTTTCTCACAAATATAGACTCTCTTTTGTATACAAGGTTTCGCTCAAAGGAATTATCTAAACAACAGGAAACTTTAGACTTTGGAATTCTTCTATCGCGCACACCTCAAACAACTTAGAACGTCTTCCTTATATATTTCTTCTTGCCATCATACCCGTTGGCACTTACCAAAGGAATTCCTCCAATCTTCCCATTGGACGGAATCAATTAAGAAGATTATTCGAGCTATTAAAGGAACGTGTCGATAGCCCATTAATCATGTTCGCCCATAAAATCAGGATCTTGGTTTCCATAAGTAGAACCTTCCAAGAATATTTAGCCAATCATCGGATCCTTAATCTTCGAGTGAATCTAGATCAATCAAAGGATTCTGTTATGTCTTTTCCAGCTAAGAGATCTTCTCCAGTTGATAAGGTCATATCCTTAATGAAACATCCAGTTCTGGATAACCTTTCTTTAACGGATTAGAGACTGTCAATGAGGATAGACTTTGAGTCTTGAGTCTGGCTGTCCGGAGGTCTTCAGACTTTAAATAGCAGAGTTTGCAAACCTTCAGACTAGACTAATGGAAACGTTTTGTTAGCTTCAAAACACTTCAAGAAGATTTCTCCAACAATCTCCCCATTTTTGATGGTGACAAAACTTTCCTGTAGATTTGGACAACTTTGACCTGCAAAAGATTTCTGAAACACATATGCATATCTTATAGAGATAAATGGATAAATGAGTAACACTAGAATCTGCAACCACAGAAAATAGGTTAGTCTAGTATGCGATAAAGCCATCCATAAGATATCAATAGTAGTTAATAGAAGCAGTCAAGTCCAAGTCAAGTTCAGTTCTCATCCATACACAAAAATAAAGTCAAACAGAGTTAAACAAAATAATCCAACAATCCACACGATTAAAAGTCAAAGTTCAAATCTTGCATCTCTCCCCCTTTCTGTCAGCATTAAAAAGGTTGAGATAAAAATGGAATAAAGTCAATATTGCTTGGGAACACGGACAAGCTGGAGATCTCCCATAGACTAAACGATGCCTTCCAGCCTTTTCAATTCTTCTTTCAGTTGTGCAATCTCCTCACCCTTGGCATTGGCCTGAATCTGAATAGTGAGGGCTTGGATCTAATCGTTCAATGAACATGAAGAAACTTGACCCGCATTTTGCAAGTTTTGAACCTCGCATCCCAGAGCATAAATTTGACCTCACATCTCCAAGAGAATATCCATAATTCTACGAAAATCTGCTGCATTATCAGTCTGAGTAATTGCTTCGGCCCGAACTGATGGAGTAACTATAGACGATGGTAGATCAGCATAATCACGCAGGTTTGGCGATGAAATTCCATGACCTTCATCAGGAAATTGAGAGGTATCAACGTCCTCTGGGTCTGCTGAAGAGCAACTGATTCCCTCACTTGCAGTAGGATATGAGGACTTCCCTCTTTTCTCTTGATCTCCCCCTGTTTTCATGCCTTCAGGTGAAGAAGAGTGTTCTTCAGGTTCTCCTTCTTCTCTTTTCTCTTCTTCTTCTTTCTCAACTCTTTCATTTTCAGCTTCTCTTTCTTCTTCTCCCTTCTCCTCTTCTTCTTGCTCCTCTATTTCTTTTGCCCTTTGTTCCGATTCTTTCTCTAGAATAGAACGACTCAAATTCTTCAAAGCCATTGCAGAAATGGTGATGTTTTCATCATCATCATCTTCATCTTATACAATGAGAGCTCTTCTTTTCGTCCTTGAAGCAACCAAGGGCTCATTTCCTTTCCTTTTTGATGAAGAAGAGGTTTGATGAGCTTTGACTGGAGTATTCTCCTTGAATTTCTCCAACACCTTGTTCAGTTCCTTCAGATGCATTTTGGTCACCATTTTCAGTCCTACCACCATATGATCACACGATCGAACACAAAAAATTTGTGGAGGCTGAATATTCAGATGTCTGAATAACTTCGTCACAAGACTTGGGTAAGGAAGTTGACCTCTATCCTTTATCATGGCTCTATACATGTGGAACATAACAGTGTGAGGAAGATAAAATCTTTTCCCAGTGAGGATGGCAGATATCAGCTTTGCCTCTGAACTTGAAACATCAGTCTTGGAAGTTGATTTTGATCTGAGGCAATTGATCACAATCTTGTGAAGCAAGATGTTGAACACACTCATCCTTAAGTAGGAAATATTTTCCTCTGTTCTCTTGTCCTTAACAAGTTTCAATGTAGCACGAGCAATAGAAACTTTGATTGGTTGATATTTTCCTCTCTCAACTCCTAACACATCTGCCAGCATATCCATATCCACAATAAAGTCTTGATCTTTGACGCTGAAAGAGAATCTATTTGCATCAAAGAAGCTAAGATTTCAATAGAAATATGCGGTTAGTTCAGCATAGGCCCCTGTAGTGTTAGAGCAGAACTTTTCAAGTTGAAGATAACCGAACTTTTCCCTCAAGTTCACATTCACAGCATCTAGAAAATCAAAATCCACACTCCTAGGGTTTATCACCCCACGTTTCAGCAATTTTGAGTACAGATTCTTTTGTTCCTTTGATCTGAACAAATCTCCAAATTTTCCTCGATTTTCAATTGCAACACCCATTCTTGGTTGAAATTGGCTATACAATTTGTCATCATCATTCCCATCTACAGGATTAACTCCCCAATCACGAGGATCACTTGGGATATTCGTAAGGGTTTCTTCTACCATCACTTTACAAGCAATTCCCAAACTTTCCATTTTTCGCAAAAAGATATATTCATTTCCATACCTTTTGTCTTTAAGAAAATCATCAACATAGTTCAAAGGAGTACGAGTCCCTTTTAAAGCACGATAGAGCTTATAAATCAAAACGGGTTTTTGAACTCTTACAGGATCTGCATCCTCAATGATTTCTTCCTCTTGTTGATGATCAATGCCTTGAGGACTAGATGGAGGAGAATGACGCTGCTGAGAATGTTGTGGGCTCTGCTGCTGATCTGGAGACACTTCTTCTTCGGTGAGATCGAAGTACGTAAGCCCCTCACTCATTTGCCGTGGTCCCCTGCTTGCGATTCTCGAAGACTTTTTTGAAGACGACATATTTCTCAGTTTTTGGAAGATTCCTTGCTTGACTTTCGTAAGAAAGATGACAACTTTTTCGAAAATTAAACAAGGGAAGAAAACGGGAATGGAAGATTGATGCTTTCTAGGGTTTTTTAGAGTAAAGTGAAGGGAAATCAACAGTGCACGATCAGTTAAAAAGAGAGGTATACGAACTGTCACAAAGGAAAATAAAAAGATGCATTTTCAAAATAACTGTCATTTTTCTGCGAAAATAGTCATTTCAAAAAATAACTTCTTTTTCGAAAAGGAAACGTTGTAACAATTACGTCGATTAAATATAGCAATAATTAACCATAGTTTGACGATCGTACCTTTTCAAGATAAGATTCGAGAGAGAGAGAGAGAGAGATACTAACTTACAATCAAGATATTGTATGTCTAAGTCTGAAAGTCTCTAGACTTTGATTTCCTCATACCTCAAAATGTTGAGTCTGGAACAGATGGTTTCAAATTGATTTTTCTCAAAAGGCTTTGTGAATATATCCGCCAGTTGATTTTTTGAATCAACAAATTGAATTGAAACTTCTCTATTTTGAACATGGTCTCTAATGAAGTGATGTCGAATCTCTATATGCTTTTCTCTTGAGTGAAGAATTGGATTTTTCGTGAGATTGATAGCGCTGGTGTTGTCGCAATTAATCTCCGTGCATGAGTCTTCAATTCCAAAGTCTCTTAGTTGTTGTTTTATCCATAGAATTTGTGAACAACAACTTTCGAGAGCTATATATTCTGCTTCTGCTGTAAAGAGAGCGACTATACTTTGCTTTCTTGAAAACCAAGACATTGTCTTGCCTCCAAGTAGTTGACAGGTACCCGAGGTGCTCTTTCTATCGACTCTGCATCCAGGAAGGTCTGCGTCTAAATATCCAAGAAGAGTAAAGTCTCCCCTATTTAGATACCAGAGATCAAAGCTTGAAGTTGATGAAATATATTTGATAATACGCTTTGCAGCATTTAAATGAGATTCTCTTGGGTCTGATTGATATCTGGCACAAATGCAAACACTAAACAAGATGTCAAGTCTAGAAGCAGTAAGATAAGGAAGTGATCCGATGATACTTCTGTACAGCTTTTGGTCGACTTTCTTTTCTCCTTCATCTTTGTCTATTTTTAAGGAACTTGACATTGGTATATCAGCCTTTTTGCAATTGACCAATTCAAACTTTTTGACAAGATCATTTGCATACTTTTCTTAATGAATGAAAGTTCCTTCCTTTAGTTGTTTTATTTGAAGTTCAAGAAAGAAGGTTAACTCACCCATCATACTCATTTCAAATTCATCCCGCATAGTCTTAGAAAATTTCTTGCACAGACTTTCATTAGAGGATCCAAAAATAATATCATCGACATATATTTGAACAAGCAGAAAACTTTTGCTTTCTCTTTTAATAAAAAGAGTAGTGTCTACTTTACCTTTAACAAAACCATTTTGAATTAAAAACTTACTTAGTCTGTCGTACCAAGCTTGAGGTGCTTGCTTTAAGCCATATAAGGCCTTTTTGAGTCTGAATACTGAGTTTGGTTTCCTTGGGTCTTCAAACCCAGGTGGTTGTTCCACATAAACTTCCTCATGGATTAATCCATTTAGGAAGGCACTTTTGACATCCATTTGAAATAACCTGAAATTCTTATGACAAGCAAATGCAAGTAATAAACAAATTGCTTCTAACCTTACTACCGGTGCATAAGTCTTGTCATAGTCGATCCCTTCTTCTTGTGTGTATCCCTTGGCCACGAGTCTAGCCTTGTTTCTTATGACTTTTCCTTTTTCGTCCATCTTGTTCCTGAAAACCCATTTAGCTCCAACAATTGATTTACCTTTTGGTTTAGGAGTCAGCTCCCATACATCATTAATTCTGAATTGTCTGAGTTTTTCTTACATAGCTTCAATCTAGCTCTCATCGGATAAGGCTTCTTCTATGCTTTTGGGTTCTATTTCAGAAAGAAGAGCCACGGCACTAGACTCTTCTCGCCTTTTGGATCTTGTGCGAATTCCTTCATTGATGTCACCAATAATAAGATCTTTGGGATGACTGGACTTATGTTTCCAGTTGCTGGTTAATTTATCAGATTGATGGTCACTTCCTTCACTTGAATCTTCAACAATCACTTGTTGCTGGTCCTTCAAAGTCTGAGCTGCTTCTTGTGATTTAGACATTGTAGAGTCTGGAGCAGGTTCAGTCTCTTCAAGATGAGTCTGAATAGATTCATTATGAATAGAGTCTTGGAATTTGACATTCATTGATTCTTCCATAGTTTGAGTCTTTTTGTTGTAGACTCTGTACGCTTTGTTTGTGGTTGAATATCCAAGGAAGATGCCTTCATCTAACTTTTCTTCAAACTTACCAACTCGATCATTTGCATTTTTCAGTATGAAACATTTGCATCCAAATACATGAAAATATGAAATAATAGGCTTCTTTTCTTTGAATAGTTCATAGGGGTTTTTTTTTCTAGAATATGCCTTTAAAAAACTCTATTGATAATATAACATGATATTGAAACTGCTTTAGCCCAAAATCGTAAAGAGATATTGCTTTCAATTAAAAGAGTTCTAGCCATTTCTTGAAGAGATCTATTCTTCCTTTCCACAACTCCGTTTTGCTCTGGAGTATATGGAGAGGAGAACAAATGCTGAAAACCAGATTCATCACAAAATTTCGTAAAATCTTGATTTTCAAATTCACCTCCATGGTTTGTTTTTATACTTGAAATAACATACCCCTTTTCATTTTGAACCTTCTTAGCAAATTTTTCAAAGTGGGAGAAAGTTTCAAACTTACTTGCCAAGAAATATACGCAAGTAAATCGTAAGTAGTCATCCACAATTACTAGGCAATATTTCTTACCTCCAATGCTCTGCGTTCTTATTGGTCCAAAGAGATCCATATGCAAGAGCTGCAATACACGGTTAATGGAAACTTGATTTATTGGTTTAAAGGAATTTCTTACCTGTTTTCCCAATATACATGGTGTACATAGATCAGACTTTTAGTATGATAAATTGGGTAGACCACGAATAAGCTTCTTTGCTGAGATTTTGGATATCTACTTCATGTTAATATGCCCAAGCTTTTTGTGCCATATGCTCGCTTCGTCTTGGATTGAGATTAGACATTGTGATTCATTGGTTTCACGTCCAAGAGGTAGATATTTCCATGTCTTCGACCCATGAATGACTGAGTAGAGTCTTTACTGGTTCCTGAACAAATACCCTCTTGAAAGTTGATTCTAAAACCGACATCACACAGCTGACTGACACTGAGTAGATTATAGTTGAGCCCTTCAACTAAAGAAACATTGCTTATTGTAAGGTTCCCAATCTTTACAGTTCCAAATCCCACTATTTTTCCTTTGTTGTTTCCTCCAAATGAGACTTTTCCACCATTCACTTGAACAAGTTTTATGAAGTAATTTGAATCTCCTGTCATGTGTCTCGAGCATCCACTATCCATGTACCATTTCACCTTTTTCTTGATAGTGACTTGCATTTAAAAAGAGACTCAAGTTTTCTTTGGTACCCATATTTTTTTTTGGGTCCTTTTAAGTTAGTCTGATATGCGGTTTTTGCCCAAACTTTATTGACAGGTCTCCAAACCATAGGACATTCTTTCTTAAAATGATCTGCACTATTGCATTTTGAACATCTAAGAGCATTGCGACCTACTGGTTTTACAAAGGTCATTTCAAAATGATTTTTGTAAACATTTCTTGTGGGTCTTTGTTTGATTCTTTCTTTAACTTTAAGAAAATAGATTAAATGAATGGTTTCAGCAGTTATTCCCAAACCAGATTTATTGAAGTAAGGTCTTTGAACATAAAGTATTTTTTCCGGTTTTTTAGATCCTAGAGTAAATCTTTTGGAAATATTTGAGATATCATTTTTGAAGAATGCAATTTCTTTTAAAAGATTATATTTACTTTATTTGAGAGAAGAAACATTCTGGTCTAAGCATTTCACTTTTTCTTCCAAAACATTTTCTTGTTGTTTTAGAGCAGAATTTTCCTTTTTTAGTTCGAAAATTCTTTTAAGAGAAGTCTTAAGACTAAAACACAGTTCATCAGTGTATTTTGAATTTTGAAGTTACTTACCTCGAATTCACTTTCCGAATCTGAATATGTTTCGGAGTTTGATTCTGAATCCGATTGTGCCATTAGACATATGTTGGCATAATCATCATCACTATCTTCGCACTCTGTATTACTCCAGGTTTCAGCTTTGAGAGCATTTCGATACTTTTCAGTTTTTCCTTTCCTCTTCCTCAGAAGAGGATAGTTGGGTTTGATGTGTCCATTTTTCTTACATTCAAGGCAGACTGCATCTTTGTTTGATTCATCATTTTCAGCAGACTCGGTATGTTGCTTTTGAAAACTTTGTTTCTTTGAATTGAATCTTCTTCCTTTTCTTTTCAGCTTTCTGAATCTTCTTATCATGAGAGCAAGTTCTTCATCATCCATGTCGTCTTCAGAATCTGTTACATCAGAATCATCATTAGATTTTAATGCAATGGATTTCTTACCTTTAGGATCTTCGTCTTCATTGATTGGTTCCACTTCATAAGACTGAAGAGTCCCAACCAACTCATCGACAGACAGTGGCATGATTCTTTGGGTCTCTCTGATTGAGGTATTTATGTGATTCCAATCCTTAAAGAGTCCACGCAGTAGCTTGTTTACTTTCATGGGATCGGAAATTGGTTGACCTTGATTTTCAAGACCATTCACGATTTCTATAAAATGACTAAACATGTCAGTTCTAGATTCTCCTGATTTCATTCTGAAGGCTTCGTATTGACCGAGAAGAATCTTGATTCTAGTCTCTTTCACTCGATCGGTTCCTTCGTAAGTAACATGTAATCTATCCCAGACTTCTTTGGCTGTATCACAAGAAGATATTCTGTTATATTCAGTAGGTGATAAAGCACAATATAAAGAATAGATTGCTTTTGCATCAAGAGCTTGTCTCTTGGTTATCTCTTCCTAAGTCATTTCGCTAGACTCAACAGTGTCTTTTCCTCTTTCTGAGACAGGTGCAGCTTTAGGAATGATTCTTTTTTCTACAACGTCCCATTCTAGAGGATCGTTTGATCTTAGGAACGCCTTGATCTTGTTTTTCCATATGTTGTAGTCATTTCCATCAAAGTAAGACGGTCTGGTATTACTTTGCCCTTCTACCAGCCTTGGAGCCAACATACTAGCCATGGATCTTTAACTCTAAAGTAAAACACTTCAAACAAAGTAAGTACACGAGCTCTGATACCAATTGAGATAGCTAGTATAAGCACCTAGAGGGGGGTGAATAGGTACACAAACAATTTATCGAGATACGGAAGCGATTCTAGGCAAATGATAGAAAGGAAGTTCCCTATTGATTAACAAAATGAAGTTTGATCAAAGTAAAGAGAGTAAGGAAGAGAAAATTGAACACAAGGTTTACAGTGGTTCGGCTTATTTCAAGCCTACGTCCACTCTTCCGCACTGACAGCTCACTGGCTAGATTTCACTATGAACAAAAGAGAAGTTACAGCACAACTTTTCCTTAATTCCACAGTGTAGATGTTCTATCACACTTCCTCAAGGTTTCTCACAAATATAGACTCTCTTTTGTATACAAGGTTTCGCTCAAAGAAATTGTCTAAACAACAGGAAGCTTTAGACTTTGGAATTCTTCTATCGCGCACACCTCAAACAAATTAGAACGTCTTCCTTATATATTCTTTCTTGCCATCATACCCGTTGGCACTTACCAAAGGAATTCCTCCAATCTTCCCATTGGAAGGAATCAATTAAGAAGATTATTCGAGCTATTAAAGGAACGTGTCAATAGCCCATCAATCCTGTTCGCCCATACAATCAGGATCTTGGTTTCCATAAGTAGAACCTTCCAAGAATATTTAGCCAATCATCAGATCCTTAATCTTCGAGTCAATTTCGATCAATCAAAGGATTCCGTTATGTCTTTTCCAGCCAAGAGATCTTCTCCAGTTGATAAGGTCATATCCTTAATGAAACATCCAGTTCTGGATAACCTTTCTTCAACGGATTAGAGTCTGTCAATGAGGATAGACTTTGAGTCTTGAGTTTGGCTGTCTGGAGGTCTTCAGACTTTAAATAGCAGAGTCTGCAAACCTTCAGACTAGACTGATGGAAACGTTTTGTCAGCTTCAAAACACTTCAATGAGATTTCTCCAACAGATTGGCACTAGTTTGAATTTTCTGTCATTTTGATACCCTGTGTCTGTATTTGAATCCTCGAGATTTTCATGACAACCAAGAGTCGCCAATGTATTGAGTGGGTTCATTGTGACTTGAAGAAAATCGGCCACTGGTCATTTGCACTAAAATTTTCTGAAAACTACCCGGTAGCCTAGGTTACGCTAAAAACGCATTGGAGTGAAATTAATTGTGAATTTGAATCAAATTTAAGAAATTGAAAGTTCTGTCATGTCACAATTAATTCTAGGAGCGTCGGCTCAGTCTCAGAAGATTTTTCTACTAACCGAGACTTTTTGGAAAAAAGTCATTGTATGGCCATCTTTGTCCAGAAAAAGCTAGGGATCGTTTTTGATTGCACATTTGGGATGCAATATGGTTCAATTGGTGAGAAAAAATATCAATTTGATTATTGACTCGATAACGAAAATTATTGAGGCAAAATGGGATTGAATCAAGAAAGAAACCAAGTCTAATTGAAGGAGAAATTTTGGAAATTCGTATGCCCCCATTTTCCCTTCGGTTTGGGACCGTTTCATGAGTTGTGAGATATGCATTATTGGCTGAATGAGGGCCTAGGAAGCCATACTTGGCTGTGGATGAAGTGAAGGAGACAAAGGAGAAGAAAAACAAGGCAAGTGGACCCCTTGCTCTCTCTCTCTCTCTCTCTCTCTCCTTCCTCTCTCTCCCCCCTTGCCGTGCAATTGCCCCTCCCCTTCCTCTTGTTGCTGTGCGAAGACCAGAAGCCAAGGAAGTCGCTGGAGTAGCCCTTCATGCCATTGTAGTTATCGCCGGAGCCAGGTTTGCTCAAGATTGCCCAAGCACTACCACCATTGCTCGCACCAGCTGACGTGATCTCAACCCCTTAACCATGCCTCTCGTCATCCCAACAGCTTTCCCAAGCCCAGTCGGAGCATATGCTTCGCCGTTCCGTCACCGGTCTGCCCCTATTTTAGAACCGAGACCACCCTCGCCACCTTTTATGAGCCTTACCGCCCCTAACCAGCTTCTTTCTTCTGTTTTGCAGCTCAAAACAGAAGTTGAGTTTGTGGGTTTTCCAGAGGCTTGAAGGCCCATTTTGAGGTGGTTCCGAGCCTTAAAACCTAGGTCCGCTTTGGAGAAATCGACCCCTGCAATGTTCCCGTCGATTTTATCCAAATCACTCGTCGAATAAGTGAGTTTAGCTCACTAATCCTCAATTAGTCAGTTAATTATGTTTATGGGTTGATTAAATTTAATTAAGCATATTTATGTGGATAGATTAGAGTAGATTAGTTAATTTAATTGTCTGCCTATGCATGTTAGGTGATTAGTTAGTGTACTTAGCAAGTAGACTTGTGATATTATTTATTTAACAAACTTTGAAATTTTTTAGGTCCATTTCGGCGTCCAGTTAGGCATTACGAGCCTAAATTGGATTTATTGCATAAATTTAATATTTTTCATAATTATTTTTCATAATTATTTATTTTCCGAAAATGAGGCCAGGATAGTCAAGGACCAGAATTTTATGCTGATCGCAGTGGGACTCTCTGCTTATTGAATTGAGCTTTAAATTGTACTGAATTTATTTGATTATGATTTTAAGGTTATTTCCCTAAATTAATGAAATTTGGTAATTAATTAGAAAGTAACTGGACGTCGGTTGACAACGCAAAAATAAAAAATAAAAAATTGTGGATTACAAAAAATGGTGGGATTTATGGAAGTGAAATTATGATATTTTGGCTAAGGCCGACTATATACTCACACTCGGCTATTTTTATCGGGTATGATAAAAATGAAGAATTAATTGAATGGTCTAAATGGTATACTATATCAACCTAAGGGCGATATGTTAGCTTAGATTACGAGCAGTATATCGGTATGCTATATCAATCTACGGGCTTTAATATGTCAACTTAACGAGAGTAGTATACCTAATCAGCTTAGCGAGAACAATATGATTAGCTTAGAGAGAGCATTATTAGTGTGCTGTATCAACTCAAGGGTTTGATATGTTAGCTTAGCGAGAGCAGTACACTATTTATTAGCTTAGTGAGAGCTATACTATTTATTTATCAACTTAGAGTGAGTAGTCCTATTATGGATGGACTTATAGATAGTATGAAATAGGCCGACCATGAGATGGTCTTGATGACATGTAATCGACTAAGTCGATTAATCAATGATTTGATATGATGATATGAATTGAGTGAATTGATGCAATTTGTGTATATTTGATATATACTGATTTGCAAGATGGACTGAGGTCAAGGTAAGTTCCTTGCCCCGTGTTATGCTTAAACAGCCCTTAGGGCGTATAGGCTTCCTAATCGAGTTTTAGTTGGGTAGAACTTGTTGAGACATTATCCCATTGGTTATTGTATAACCATTTTAAGCCCTTAGATGGCAGCACTTCCACCCCCTCCCATGCATTTTGGTATCCCTAAGGAGACCACAGAGATAGGTTATCACATCTCGATACACCCTCACCCTGAAGGACTGGAGTATGTGTTGGTGAAATTCATTGTCTGGGTTGACGTGGGTAAGCCCGATAAGGTACCCCATAAGTACCGGTCATGGTATCGTTACTATCATGATGGGCCAAGAGAGGGCCCCGTGCCGAAATCTGACGTACCTCTGTACGTTCAAGAGGTTGCTTTTGGTAAAGGCATAGTCGATCATAAGGGTGGATCAGTAGAGGATGTGGAGGATCCAGCGCTCGAAAAAGCCAGAGTCCCTAGTGTACTCAGCAAATGACTTAAATGGAGACGAGGAAGTGGAGTATGAAGAACTTAGTGATGATGAGTAGTTGTGGTCGTGAGACCCTGCCTCTATTGAGAACCTATTGTGGTGTATATGTTTTTATAAACCTAGACCAACTTGTATAATATACGACATAGTTTGCTACGTATATATGTATATAAGTGTGGTTGGTGTGGTTTGAAATTTTATGATCTTATTTTTTTATCCCATTATTTTATTGTCTGGGGATTATTTATATGTTTCTATTTGCGTATTAAAATGAAAGGATCGGCGATGCGTCCTGGACGCTCTATCAAATCGAACAGGCGAGGGATGGGCATGCACTCGAGGATCGGGGCGTGACAATACTTTAGTCGGTGTCATACAAATAAAGTGATGTAGCCCAAGACCGGCTACTTGAACAATAGAATAAGGAGAGTGACGAAAACTTAGTCATAAAATCGAGCAGAGATTTCAGTCTGCGCTAGCTCAGGAAAATGAGTATAATTTTGTCAATTTAGATCAGAATAACCTGATTCCAAAGCTAAAATGATGGAGACTCAAAGATCTACAACTTCCATGTTTTGAGTTTTCTCATATAATCACTGTAGAATTGTCGAATTTTGATGGAAGTGAGCAAAACAAGAATAGACAAATTGAAGAAAATGATAGAAACTTCAATGGTTGCTCTTCTAGGCCTCCAAGAAAGTTGAGATGGTATCAATTCTTTGAGATTGATGGCTGCAACTCTTTGAGGATGCAGACATTAAAAGCCTTGACTCTTCTAAAATGGAGTGAAAACTCTTCTAAGTTTTAAGGAGTTTGAAACCACTAGGTTTGCCCCAGTGGTCATCCTTCCAACTTGGAAGGGGGATGTGACATCCTGAAATTCGACCCCGTTTCGATAAAGTGAAATGGGCATTTCATCGACGTGCCTATAGCCATTTTTTCTCTGAGCTGATCACTCACGAGTTAACTAACCTATTGGGTGAAGCCGTTAAGGGATGTATCACCTGTAAAATCCCTAAAAGTTACCTAATTGGTTGGATTGAGCTAAAATCACGTCTGATCGATTTTTAACCACGAAAATGAACTCGATTTCGGGAATCGAATTTTAAGTGCGTCATAATTCTTATTTTTAGGATCCTGTCTCATCACTCGTCAATTTATTGACGGGTCCGAAATTTCAATAAAGAAATTATCGGAAGAAAAGTTGAAGACCAAAAAGAAAATAGAAAGGAAAAGGAAAAGAGAAAAGGAAAATTGAGAGAAAGGCATTATGCATTTTCTTTTTTTCCTTTTTCTCTCTCTCCCCCTTTTCTTTCTCTCTCTTTTCCTCTCCTTTTTCTCTTTTTTTCTCTTTTTCTCTCTCTCTCCCCTCCCCCTCGTGCGATTTTTTTCCCCCACCGCCTATCTTTCTCTCTCTCTCCTCTTTGACCGGTCCAACCTTATCCCTTCTCTCTCTCTCTCTCTCTCTCTCTCTCTCTTCTTCTTCTTCTTCTTCTCCTTCACACGATCGAGCAAGCGAAACCACAATAAAAAAACGGAGACTGTAGCTCGCCCCTCAGCCGTCGCCGCTCATCCCGCCGCCGCACCGCACGCCCGCGCCCATGCTCGTGCGCGCGCCGCTTGCCACCGTGCGCCGCCAGCCCTTTCCTCCGCCCAGATGTTCTTCCCCCGAGTGGATCCGCGCGACCCAGCTGCTGTTTGCCTCTATCCAGCCTTCGTCCGGCCATCTCTGGCCACCGCTTAGCCCCGCCGGACCTCCCCCGCACCCCCCTCACCCTCCGCCGGCTTCCCCTCGCCGCCCTAGCCGCCGGTGCAGCACCGATCAGCCCTGTCTAGCAAACCCGTGAGTGGGTTTCCAACACTTTTGGGCTCGTTTTAGGCCGTTTCTGGGCCCCAAACCCAAGCCGTGCTTTGGGAAGTTTCGTTCCTCGCGTCGCCGCCGTCGGATTGATCCGATTTGCGCGTGATTTGGTGAGTAATCTCACTAATCTAGGATTAGTTAGCTAATTATGCTTAAGGTTGGTTTAGATTTAATTAATCATGTTTAGGTTGTTAGATTAGAATAAATTAACAATTATTAGTCAATTGTGATGCGATTTAGATAAATTGATTGCGCAATTAACAAGTAGACGTGGTTTACTAATTATTGGAAGTACCTCGGGATTTTTCCCGACCCTTAGTGGGCTCCAATTAGGCTTTTCGGGCCTAAGTGAAATTTTTAGTATTTAAATATTAATTTTTGGAATTAAATTAAATAATTATTTATTTTCCGAAAATTCAACTGAGATGGCCCGGAACCGGAAAATTATGTTGATGACCGTGGTGAAGTCCGTTTATTTAATTAGGCTTCATTTTGAGCTAAATTGAATTTTTAATGTTAATTATTTAATTTTCGAAATTAATAAATAAATTAATTATTTTTCGGAAATTAAGATTTTGATGGCCGACGACCGAAATCTCGTGCTGATCGTCATGGCGCAGTTCATTTATTTATTTGAGCTCCACGTTGTATGGAATTGAATAAATTGTGATATTTTAGGGATTTACCCTAAATTGATTGGAATTGATTGAAATTGAAATTGAATTGTTAATTGGTAAATGGCCAAGTATGTTATTTAGTATTTATAATGCTTTGTTGAGTTGATTTAATTATTTGATTGAGAAATCGTTGGCATTGGTTGTCGATATTGAAAGTAGATTGGTAATCACTTGAAAGAGGACATGTGGTTCGGTGAATTGGAATGTCACCTGGAGAATGCACGTGAGTTCAGTGGTTGAATGTGTCACCTTGGCGAAAAGGTCGCCTGAGAGAATGCACGTGGCTCAAAGACTCGGTATGTCGTCCTGAAGAATGTATGTGGCTCGGTGACAGAGTTTGGCATCTAAAATGGCACGTGGCTCGGTGAATTGATGCATCACTTTGGTGAGATAGCACCTAAGAGAATGCACGTGGGCCCAGGCATCTAAAAGGACACGTGGCTCGGTGATCTGATGCGTCACTTTGGTAAGCGAGTACCTTAGAGAATGCACGTGGGTCCAGTATTCGGAATGGCATCTAAAAGGGCACATGGCTTGGTGATCTGATGCGTCACTTTGGTAAGCGAGTACCTTAGAGAATGCACGTGGGTCCCAGGTTTGAGGCACATAGCTCGGAGACTTGGAATGTCGTCCTGGAGAATGCACGTGGCCTAGCTTTTAAATATCCCACAGTGGGGATTGAATTGTATGACATGTAATCGACCGGTTCGATTTGTTTGAAGTGAATGGGTGTTTATTGTGAATTGTACTGACTTGCAGGTTGGATCTGAGGCCAAGGTAAGTCCTCTGCCCTGTGCGTATTTAGGCAGCCTTTAGTATAATGGTTTACTAATCGGGCTTAGTGGGATAGAACTCGCTGAGACGTAGTCTTATCTCAGTTTGGGGAAAACCATTTCAGGATCCCGCTGAAGAGCTGAGGAGGAGGAATCCGAGAAGGGGAACTCGGAGGTGAGATCTGAAGAGAAGGATTTTTGGAAGAAGAAGATAGTTCCGAGAGGGGCCTTAAGTACAGTCTGGATGGATTGAGATCCTATATTCTTTTGAGATCTCCTTTTTGATGTGAATAGTTATGAAGTGATTTGTGGTTTGTATAAAAGTTTGGTTATAAATTTCAATATGAAAAATATGGCCTTGCTTTTCTATCCCATCGTTTTATTGTCTGGAGATTTTAACTGCTTCCGCATGTGCTTAAAAATGGAAAGGTCGACGATACATTGTCCTGGGATATCGCATTATAAAATCGACCAAGTCAGACGGATGTGTGCGTGCCTGAGAATTGGGGCGTGACAGGGGAGGTGGGGGGTTCGAATCCCCATATTCTCAAGGGATTGGGGTGGAGACGATTTAGTTTCAGGAGTGGATTTCGACTCCTACGCTCTGCAAAAAAACATGACAAAAGTCAGAGAATAAGTGCTAGAGAATGGGTGTTAGAGTAGGAATAGAGTAGGATTGACAAAAAAAAAAAAAAAAAAAAACTTCAAGGTTCAAGATAATTGCATTAAACAAATTTTCATTAATTACACTCATCTCCCATTTACAAAGGTTCGATGACTTCTTATAGTGAAAACAAGAAAAGACCAGATTCAAACCTAGAAACTAGTAATCATTTTATGTGCTTAGAAACTATAATCTATTAAATGTACAATATTTCCAACGCTTGTGATTTTTTCAAAGAGTCTTGATGCAAGTTTCGATGCATGAAAAATGACAAGTCTTTATGACAAAGTCAAAGATGAGGGCTTATTGATAAGGGACTTTTCAACGTGAGTGTTGTCGATATTGAATGTGTACCAACCTTCTTGGTTGAACGAGTTGGTTTTCAACACGGGCTGCATCATAAAGCTAGAACTAGTGTGGACCATTCTTGGACGGAACGAACGAAGGAAAATTATAATAAGCTAGGCCTTGTGCACAAAAATATTGTAGACACCTTTTCACTATCCAGATCCGATCGTGCACCGAGACTAAATTTTTGAAAAGATGATACGAGTTGAATAACTTGTAAACTTCGAAGAAAATAAATGGGGATCTAGCATCGTATTAAGAACAAACAGAAAAGTTAGATTTAGGACCGAGACTAAATTTTGGCGATGATGACATGGTTGACTTTCTAGCCAGGTTTGCTATATGTATTAAAGCAAAGAAGTAGTGGCTTAAATAACATCGTTATTTGAAACTTGATGAACAATTTGTTTTCCTTTTCTTCCTCACAATTTAAAAGGCGACACTTACAAAATATTGAACTTGAATTAAAATACAGCACCGGATGCCTACCTTAAAAAGATTTTGATTCAATTTAGGGTAAAAAATATTCAAATTGATTCATTTTGCCCATACTAAAATTGATTCCAAATGAGAATCAATTTGCTGAAAAGCGTTCAACCTGGAAACTGCAGTGAAGTTCCCTTTCTAATTATTTTAAAGCTATCTACGAATCAATCCGCCCCCGTGTTATGTCCGCTTGACTGCATATACAACGATTTCTACGTTATTGCCACACCTTAGCTGGTCCATATCTTTTACTTTTTCTTTGCTTGACTTTGTTTTACTGGGTTGACTTGGACATTTCGGTGACCGACGACTCCAAGGGTACGCATGGTAAGGCATCTTGGCTAGGAATTTTTTTTTTTTTATTTCTACTCCTAGGAACAATTTATGAGTAAAATAAGGTGTTTGGTAACTGCACAAAATTTCTACTTTTGAAATAGAAAAATAATAGAAATGTGTTCGGTACAAAACAATTTTTTTTTTTTTTTGGTATTTATTCGTTTTGTATTCTTATTCATGGATCGTTGACCACTGACCGTCGGCTGATGTCGCTTGCCATCGGTCGCCACCGCTGCACGACTGTTGGCTGCTGACTATCACTGCCGACTGCTGATCGCCACCGCATAGCCCATCGGCTACCACCTCCTGCGGCCGCTCGTCCGCTGCTAGCAGTCGTGTAGTGGCGGTGGTTGGCAACGATGGGCTATGGCGGCTGGCAGTTGACAGTGGCTCTGGGCGATTGGAGGTGGCCGTAGCAAGAGAGAGGAATAAAAGAAAAAAAATTGGCTATTTCTAGAAATTGTTCATGGGAACAAGAAACTACTTTTTTTAAAAATTTTTGTTTATGTTCCAAATATGTTCCTGGGAATAGAAAAATAGATTTTTTGTTTCCGGAAACAAAAGTTTTACCAAACGGATTTCTGTTCTTTTTTTGTTCCGGGAAATAAAAGAGTAGAAATTTGGAGAAACATAAACGTTACCATGCAGACCCCAACTCTTCTTCAATCACAATTTGCATCCCTTTTATTGAGCCTGCATGGCATTACTAATTAGCTAAAACTTTCATTGTATCGTATCAAACACTAGAGAGGTGATTCCTTCTTTCAACTCCATATATATGTACCCTGTATTACTCCTCATATTGAATGTCTAACTGCAAGGGATGGGTAGCAGTGTGAAGAAAAATCACTTGTGCCCAACTTCATCTTGTGGAGAAATCTGTAACATAAACTACCCATTTCGATTGAAAGGTGACCCAAAAAGTTGCGGCCTCCGTTTTTATGAGCTAGCTTGTGAAATTAATCCCACCATTTTATATCTGTATGCCAGGCAATGTTATGTGAAGTCAATTCATTATAATTCCTATTGTGATGAAGGACAATTCAATGGTTCAATCATAGTGGTTGACGATGGACTACAAAAGGGTAATTGTTCATCTCTCCCTCGTTATTTATTGGCTCGCTCTAATTCACTATCGTCATCAATTTACACCTTCCTCTGGTATGCCGGTGGCCTTCATAAAGTGCTCACAATCCCTTGCTTCCACTTGGTATTTCGACACCAAACCATGTATCCAGAGAACACACCCTGCTGAAACGCCTCCAAATTCTTCCCAAATGAAGGTGTACTCATATGCTCTACCTGGGTATTATCTATGAGCACGGCACATCAAGGATTTTTGCACCATAATCATGATGGCATTTGCATCGGATTCTTACACTCGGGCTAACGCTACGACAATTTTTGCATTTGTTTTATATTTTCTGAATTTTTATTAATATTTTCTTTTTTTTTTTTCTTTCTTTATATTTTTTCCACTGTAGGCCGGCAAAGGGTCAACCGGCTAACCCTCGCTAGAATTCAGTAGGAAAAAGGAAAATAAAAAATGAAATTTATAAAAAAAATTTAGATAAAAATTAAAAATTTCAAAAAATCAAAAATTATCTACACCACCGCTAGCAATGTAGTATGATGGTTGATGTCCACTTCAGTGTTCTCGGCCAAAAGAATTATACTAATAAATCATCAATATGTTAATGACTAAATTGGTGAAATTATTTGACAAAAACATTGGCTAAATTGAAAAGTTTTAAAATTGAATTGACATCTATACAATATGTTTCTGATTTATTTGGTAATTGTCCCATCAAAACTGGATGAGCAATGCTTTATTATCATAAATTTACTAATTTTTCTTTTCATCTTCACAATTTAACAAAGTGACATTTATGAGATATTGGCCGTGAAATAGAATAAAATACCAGATGCCTTCCTCAAAAGAATTTTTATTTAATTTAGGGTACAAAATGTTCAAATCGATTTATTTTTACAAAATTCCCAAAAAAGAAAGAAGAAAAGAACTTCAAATCTAGAAACTACCGAGAAGTTTCCTCCTAATTAATGTGAAACCCATCCGTAATTTTTAAATGCTAGCTTGACTGCGTGTTCAACGATTTCTAGGTAACTTCACTAATATAATTAAACTTTTGCCGTGCCCACACTTTATATTTTTCTTCGCTTGACTTTGTTTTATTGGTTGACTTGGACATTTGACCAACGACTCCAACTCTTTTCATTCATAATATATACCCCTTAATTAAGGCTGCATCGCATTACTGATGAGCTAAAGTTTTCACTACATCAGACCAAGCCGCGGAAAGATGATTCATTCTTTCAACGCCATGTATATGTACCGTGTTTTCCTTCTCACTTTACACGTTCTGCTACTAGGGATCAGTTGTGATGCTAAAAACAGTCACTCGTGCCCTGTTTCCTCTTGTGGTGAGGTTCGTAATATAAGCTACCCCTTTCGATTGAAAGGCGACCCAATATATTGTAGCCACCCTGGATTTGAACTAACTTGTGAGTATGATCATACTGTCCTATATTTGTTTGATGGTCGATATTATGTGAAGTCAATCAGTTACGATTTGTATCGTAACGAAGAAAACTTCCAAGGTTTCATCACGTTGGTTGACGACGGACTTCAAAAGGGTAATTGCTCTATCTCTCCCTCATTACTCACTGGGGTTATCCAATTTCAGTAACAGCATCATTCCATACTACCCTCAATTTAGCCTCTCAGAAATAGTGATGGTGGCCTTTCTGAAGTGCTTACAACCCATTGCTTTCACTCGGTATTTCGATACCAAACCGTGTATCGAGGGAACACACTCTGCCGACATGCCTCCCAATTCTTCCCAAACGAAGGTGTACTCATATGCTTTACCTGGGTATGAATATGATCTAGCAGCAGGGGACATCAAGGATTCTTGCACCATAACCATGATGTCCTTTGCATCGGATTATAGTTGGAGGGAAGGGGATCAGTATAATCGTTCAAGCGCGTCATGCAAGGACCTCCACAATCAGATGGCGGAGGGATTCAATCTCACCTATGGGCCGTTCTTTTCTCAAGACAAAAGCTTTCGATTTTGCTTCTTAGGTTCTAGATACCGAAGGAACGGGTGCAGTCACCATTACGTTCGTAAGCGACTTTCACTGGAACTTTTCTTTCTTCTTCCTCCACTTTTTCTTAAATGCTAGTTCTACTATGAGATCTTACAAAATTTACTTAACAAGCGATGTAAACCTTTCAATTGGATATCGTAATATGTGGGATCCAAAACATAATGTCATTAGTTCTTTAAATATCCAATAGAGAAATTCGTCGCATCGCTTTAAGTAAAAAATTAAATTAAATTGGCAGCATAGCTTTTCTGGAGTCGACACCATTCCTTCATATTTGTTTGGGGGGAAATGTTAGATTTAATTGTAGCTCGTACCCCTTGCATGGCTGTTATTTAGGTGGGTGAATAAATTGTGCACATACTGGATGATGTCTGTAAATTAGAGCCATGCGCGAGTGACTCGTGAGCTTGTGAAATCAATTGGTGTATCTAGGGGAGCGAAATCATCTTTCTTAGATAGAAAAATTCATGCTTTGATAACATGGATTCGATAGAATAAAGTTAAATCCAAGCGCCATCAAGGAGAGTGAAACTTATTGACCGTTCCTTGTTCAACACTTCTGCACATTGCAACTTTTAATGAACAAAAGTGAGTCTTTGCAACTTTGCAGTGATGGTATAAATATACCTTGGGCTTGGGTTATAGCTGAGCGTGATTTTTTTATGTTTTTTTTTTTTTTTGCTGAAATCATTGATTTAGTTCTTTATTGATTGGTCGTTAATTCTAATATAATCATTGTCAGTCATCTCGGATGAAGTCTCTCTTTTTTCTTCTACAGGTAATTCTACGGGGACCACCATGTATATTGTTGCGCAAAATGTAGCTCCAAATCTCGCCTTTGTCATGGGTAAGCCAAGTCCTTTTTCTCCTCACAAATATGAATGTTTCAAGTAGCACTTTTTCGACCAAAAAAAAAGTAGAACTTTGACAAAAAGAAAACTACACTAAGGTATGGCCAAATTTCTCTGCAGGCCACTTCCTCACAGCAAAATTCACGCTCGGAGCTCCATTTGCGTTGATATTTTTGATTTATAAGTGGAGGAGAAGGCACCTAGCAATGGACGAAAATATTGAAGAATTCCTACAATCTCATATTAACTTTATGCCCGTAAGGTACTCTTACTCAGATATTAAGAAAATCACAAAAAATTTCAAACACAAATTAGGAGAAGGAGGATATGGTTCTGTGTATAAGGGGATACTTAGAAGTGGCAATGAAGTTGCTGTTAAGATTCTGAACAAGCCAAAATCTAATGGCCAAGACTTCATAAGTGAAGTGGGTACTATTGGAAGGATCCACCATGTTAATGTGGTTCAGCTTGTTGGTTTTTGCTTCAACAAATCTAAACAAGCTCTCGTGTATGATTACATGTCAAACGGGTCTTTGGATAAACACATTTTCTCTAAAGATGGTGACTACTCTCTTGATTATAAGAGAATATATGAGATATCTCTCGGTGTGGCAAGGGGTATAGAATATCTACATCGGGGATGCGATATGCAAATTATACATTTTGATATCAAGCCTCACAATAGTCTTCTGGATCAAAATTTCACTCCAAAAGTTTCTGACTTTGGGCTTGCAAAGCTTTATCCTACGAACCATAACGTGGTATCATTGACTGTTGTGAGAGGAACCTTGGGATATATGGCAAGAGCTATTCTACAAGGACATTGGTGGTGTCTCTTATAAAGTTGATGTTTACAGTTTTGGGATGCTGCTAATGGAAATGGCCGGTAGGAGAAGAAATGTAAATGCAAAAGCTGACTGCTCAAGTCAAATTTATTTCCCTTTGTGGGTTTACGATCAACTTCATGAAGAAAATGAGATTGAAATGGAAGTAGAACAAGAGGAAAGAGAGATAATTAGGAAGATGGTAATAGTTGCTCTTTGGTGTATACAATTAATCCCAAATGATCGGCCATCAATGACTAAGGTCTTAGATATGCTTGAAGGAGATATTAATAAATTGCAACTACCCCCGAAACCACTTCTATATCCGTCGGATGAGCCAGTTGACGTTGTCTACACTGGAATAGAACTTGAACCACGCTCAATTTCATCAAGTACTCCAACAATTTTCTGACTGATTCCAAATTATGATTTTCTCTTCTTCGTGTATGAATTTTAAGCAAAATAAATGTAATCCAAAGTATAATTGGTCATGCAATTCGTGAACCAAGATGCTTTTAGCATTTGTTACTTCCTGTGTTTTGTAGAAGAATTGCCTCATGGTTCCATTACTTATTTCCTGAGGGCTCTTGAAATGATAGTCCAAGCTCATCTTGTATGGAGCAACGCGTCTGTCTCCCTTCTCTCTACCGTCCAATATCAAGCTTTCTCCTTCCCGCCACAACCTCTCACCCTCGCCCTTGACCTCGACCGCCGCCTCATCAGCCGCCCCGATGGCATTGGCCGCCTCCGCGGAGCAACATCCCACCTCGACCTCATGTCCTGTGATGGGTCCCATCCCGAACTCCTCACCTTTCTCTCTCCTCCTCTAGTGCTGCATTCGCTCTCGCGCATTGGTTCTGGGGAAATGTGTCCATCGCCCACTCGCTTGGTCCCAGTTGGAGCCCCGACACGGCGATTCTCTACTCGCCCATCAGTCTCTACTCAAAATCCGTTGACTGAGCTGAGGCGGAGAGTAATTTTAGGGACATGGATACTAAAAGGGACCTGTTTCTGGGAGTTCCACGATCTCTTTGCTTTGCCAATAATCACATGGGTTTAAACCGGTCGATCCTTCTGTTCACATACTTGAAGATGGGCTTTTTCCCTAATGATTCTGATGTCTGTGTTGGGTATCCATTGATTGATATATCTTGCAAAGGGTAGTGTTGATTGGGTTTCAGCTCGTACGGTGTTTGACGAAATGTCCAAGAGGAATGTGGTTGGTTGGGCTTTTGACGATGACCAGATCTACTCAGCTGGTGAGTTGGGCCTTTGACAGATGCATTAACGCTCACTGCTGTTTCGTCGGTGTGTTCGGAGACGGAGTTACTATTGCTTGGGATGCAATTCCATTCCCGAGTTATATAATCTGGATTGGGCTCGAATGGTGGTGTTGGATGCAAGCATGGTGGACATGTCCGTGAAGTGTGTAGCTAGTGGATCGCTAGGTAGACTCACGCCCAGAGGACTAATCCCCTTGCATTAAGCAATATCCAGAAATGAAAATCTTCCGCGTCTGACCAAATTGGCATTGCTTTCTTATAAAAAATTTAACCTACCGGCCCCATGCATTGTTCATCGGTTTCCTCTATAAATAGCCAATGTCGGAACAACAATTTCCTTGCGCAAACCTAAAGTATTTATCCAACCTAAACGATGTCAACCCAAATGCTCTTCCTTGCTACGCTAGTTGTCCTCTCATCTTCCATGCAATCCCATGCGGTGGAATACACCGTGACGAACAGCGCCGGCAACACTATCGGTGGCGCCCGCTTCTCTAGCGAGATCGGCATTCCGTACAGCCGCAGGACTTTGTCAGCGGCCACCGGTTTCATATGGAGGGTCTTCAATCAGAAAGCCCCTGGGGATCGTAAGAGCGTCGAAAAAGTGAGCTTGTTTATAGAGACCATGGATGGCGTGGCGTACGAGAGCAATGACGAGATCCTCGTGAGCGCCACCTACCTTGGGGGATTCTCAGGGGACGTGAAGGGGGAGTTCACTGGGGTTCTGTACCACGAGATGACGCACGTTTGGCAGCGGGATGGGGACGAGCAAGCTCCCGAGGGGCTCATTGAGGGGATCGCGGATTTCGTGAGGCTCCGGTCAGGGTACGTGCCAGGCCACTGGGTGGGGCCAGGCTAGGGCAATCGGTGGGACCAGGGTTACGATGTCACCACACGGTTTCTCGACTACTGCAATGGCCTCAGAAACAGGTTTGTGGCCGAGCTGAACAAGAAGATGAGGACTGGTTATAGCGATGGCTACTTTGTTGACCTATTAGACAAGAGCGTTGACCAGCTCTGGAAGGACTACAAGGCTAAGTACACTACCTGACTAGAGCCCATGCCCGCTCGATAGATGTACGTGCTTTGTAAAAAGCATTATTGTTACAATTAATGAATATTATGACATTTTGACAAGGATACTCATCGAGTCTAGGCCTCGTGGTCTCATGTATGTTCCACGTAAACTTGGGTTTGGCCACAAGGTCCAGGCTCCAAGCATCGGAATCCCTTATCCATCTATCAATGTCTTGGATTCTTAAGTCCTAATTTGAGCCGGTCCTCAAGTTTCAAGTCTGTAAGGACCAAGGTTTGCAGTGAATTTGTGACACATTGACAATTGCTCTTGCGATAATACTTTGGTACTTGTGATTTCTCCATTTTTTTCTCATGATTTTGAAATTTTGATGTGTTGTTTTCTATTTTCCTTGTTTTAAACAAACTTCACTTGAGTGGGATTCACTTGTGAGAAAATTGTCCAAATAGTTCTAAACCTATTATGTGATGGTTAATTTAATTTTAAACCTTTTATTATGTCAAATTATTCATAAACCTATTATATGATGGTCAATTAAGCCTTAGACCTTTCAATTATGTCATTTAATCCTAAATCTTTTAACAATTTATCAATTTAGTTCTAATTTTTTAGTGAATTAGCCCTTTCGGCTAATTTTGATTGGAAATTGCCCAATGGTCTTGTGTGACATAAGTCAATGCTTGTATTCAAAAAATTCAAATTTTTTTATTAACTGTATTGATGTTTTCTTTTTTTTTCCTTTTCTTTTTTTCATAAGTCTAGCAAGGTTACAAAACCCTCACCTTGCCCGTGGCCCTTTCTGGATCAAGGCAAGCTTAGTGGCCGACGGTGGTGGCTAGTGGCCTCATCAGCCCTATGAAGAAAACAAGAAAAGAAAGAAAGAAAATTAAGAAAATCAATAAAAAATTTTGGAAATTTTTTACATAATTAAAAAGTTATCCACGCTAGCACTAGATATGTCATATAAGATGGTTGGCATTGAATAGACTATCACGTTAGCAATTTTCAACTAAATGTATCAAGGAGGATTACATTGGTAATATATGAAAAGATTTAGGACTAAATTGGTAACTTGTCAAAATATTTAGAACTAAATTGATACGATTAAAAGGTTTAAGAAGAAAATGATATGATTAATAGTTTCATAAATGAATTGGCTGCCATATAATAGTTGCTTTCTAGTTTTTTTTTTTTTTGGTAAAACTTGTTTTATCGTTTGTTGCTTGAATATGGTAAAGAAGCCTCTTTGTAATTGAATCGGAAGTTTAAGATGTGGCCTTCGTGCTTTCTTGACTTATTTCATATGAGGCTTTTAGCATCAAATTGAGCTTTGAGTTTCTTACTCTGGTTGATTGACTTCTGACAATTTGTTGTGAGATTTGTGCTAGAAAAGTATTGGTCGGATAAATGGGGGTCAATTCACCATCCACTATCCTGTGAAGTGGGCTAATAAGTTGTTTTGGTCCTAATTCCGTAAAGTAAATGTGGAAGCGGAAAGAATGCCCCACATGATTCAAATTAGTGCATAAATTTGATGGAGTTATTCTTCAGGATGATCATTACATCTTCGATCGTGCTTCATAATTAATTGGTATAAGCATCAAGCAAGTAGCTAAAGTATGCAATAACCTTGCCAAGATTTGGGTCAAGTTAATCAAGGATGACTAAGCAATTCTTTAAAAAAAATAAAATTTAAAATCAGACCTGACTCTATCCGAACCTTTAATTCAGAATCTTTGCATGGAGGTTCACAAAAGAAACATATAACCTTTGTATCTGGATTGGATTGGATATCAATAGGCACTCAAACCGAATAAGTCATTGACATCTCTAATAGACGCGGATTTAACCTCGATCTTCTTTAGGTTAGTAATCTCCACTACCTTTGTGAACTTGTATGGTTTGCCATGTGCAAGACTTAATTAGACTCCTCACCCATTGACCACTTCCACTCATTTTATTTTTACATGTCATCTACTTGCCCAACATCAATCTTCAGGATATGCCTTGAATAAGTTTTAATGCCTAGTGACCCCTTTTTGATTTACGTAGTTCTAGATTGAACTATCTTCCTTTGCATAGTTCTACGTTGAGCTCTTTACTTAAAGTGCTAGTATGAACACCTAAAGGGGGGGTGAATAGGTGTAAAAACAGATTCTGCAAAATATAGTGAAGAACTTTACTTTTAACCTAAGTTTGAATAACAACAGACTTTTGAAACTAAGTCTGAAGAGCAGCAAACTTTGAGCGAGATCAGACTTTAACAGTTAAATAGAACTACGAACAAAATAAAGAGATTCAGGAAAGAGAATAAGAACACAAGATTTATAGTGGTTCGTCTTAGATCAAGTCTACGTCTACTCTTCCACGCTAACAGCATTTTTGGCTGGATTCCATTATGCAATCAACAAGAGATTACAACTTTGAGTGCAAACACTTAGTAGTAGATCACACTATCTCACTAAGTCACTCTTTTGGTATTTCTCTCACGATCACAAATGTTTAAGTTCACAAGAGACAAGTGTTTGAACGAAAGTTGTTCAGACTTTGGAATTATAAATTTTACACTCCGTCTTTTACTTGCTCATCAGTCCTTTTATCTCCTTAAATACTCATCCACTTCCAAACTAGTCGTTGGATAGTATCTCAAGAATCGTCTTTCAATCTACCCATTGGACAGATCTATATCTAGAAGATTTGATAGCTGTTGAGTAACAGAAGTAGAATCTCAAATTAATTCTGATTGCCCATACAAATAGAATCTTGGTTTCCATAAGTTGACTTTCTTCATATAAAGAGTTCTTATCTTCAATATTCAATCGTCAATTAATTAGATTGAGTCAATCGAATCAATTTTGATGTAGAATCCAAACTAGATCACTAGCCGTTATACATTTAGGGCTTGTGTTACATTTTGTCTCGTTCTTGATGTAAATCTGAGAGCAATAGATTTTACAATCTAGATGTAAGTCTGAACATATTCTACTTCTGAATAAATTTAGCTTTAAGGTTTGAACACAGTCTGAATAAGTTCAGCTTCAACATAGAATATGTCTTCTGGTTCTTCATTCACGTTCAGTCTAGAATTTCAGAGCGAGCAGACTTATGATGTAGAACAAACTTTGACATTAAAGTCTAGTAGTTTTCGGACTTTGACACAAAAGTCTGGAAATCTTCATAATAGACTTTGGACATGTGTTACGTTCAGTCTTATGGTAGTTTTCAGATTTTGACAATATCATTTATATGTTCTATCATCTGCATAGTTTATTACTTAACTATTAAACACGTTAGTAGCCTTTGATTTATTTTGTCATCTTCAAAATATCATAAGGGATTTCCCTAACATATACAAGCAAATTTAGATGAAATGTCCAAATGAAAATACACGTGTAAAATGGGTTACAATCATAAAACATCACTCATACTATGTTAATCTCAAGTCAAACTCACTAGATCATGCTCCAATTAACTGTGTGAGATTTTGTGTGACAATGACCAACTATTTTAAAAACTAAAATTTTTGGATTGGACTTTCTAATATAGTATCAAAGATAATAACATCCCTTTCACATATGTCCATCCATACCCCCTTAGTCAAATTTTATGTGCCTCTCTTAATTTGGCTTGCACATGAAAGGCAATGTTAGAAAGTCCAATGAAAATTAAACTTTTAAAACATGTGGTCAATGCTATCTCTTTTGTGTATGTGCTTCTGCCCCCATCAAATTCCATGTGCCACTCATGATTTAAATTGTACATGAGAGAATGTGTTTAAATATAGTCTCATTTCAATTGTTAACGAGTCTTACATGCTTTTGAGATTCATGTGGTCTCCCCACACCTAATAACTTAAGTTTTTGGGTTAGACTTTCTAATATAATATTAGAGTTAGTGCTATCCCTTTCACATATGTGCATCAACCTCCCATAAGTTAATTCTATGTACTGCTCCTAATCCAATTTGCACGTGAAAAGGAGTGTTGAAATATTGATAATTGGTCATTAATGCTCTTTATATTCATATAGTCTCTCTCCATCTATTAACTTAAGCTTTTGGGCCAGAATATTCTAACATATTGGACCAACACATGGTAAAAGGGGAGGCACACAATTTATATGAATATTATTATTATATTAATTTTTGAAATAAATTTAATTATTTAATAAATTCGAAAAATTATGTTGGGACCCTAAACTCTCAGAATTTCGTGCCGATCGCTATTGTGTATTTAGAATTTGAATTTGATGATTGATTGTGGCAAATTGAGTGTGATTGCGATAGATAGAGACTCTTTATAAAATCACAAGTGTCGAAATTGATGGGAAATTGGCCGTGATTAACCACCTATTAGAGGTCGTGCCCAGTGAGGCCGAGATGAACCACCTATGAGAGGTCGTGCCTAATAGGGCTGTGATGAACCACCTATTAGAGGTCGTGCCTAGTGAGGCCGTGATGAACCACCTATGAGAGGTCGTGCCTAATAGGGCCGTGATGAACCACCTATTAGAGGTCGTGTCCAGTGAGGCCACGATGAACCACCTATGAGAGGTCGTGCCTAGTGAGGCCGTGATGGACCACCTAATTAAAGGTCGTGTCGAGTGGGGCCGTGATTGCCACTGGTTATTAAACCTTTCTATAGGGCCGTAATTGAGAGCAATGATTGATTTGCTAGAATGACATGTAATCGGCCAAGTCGATTGATTGCTGAGATGATCCAAGTGGTTGAATTGTTCTAATGATGTGATTGTGCCATGTCGGTTTGGTTGTCATAATTGCACGTGGTTGAATTATATAAATTGTGTTAACCTGCAGATGAAGGCTAACGCGAGGTAAGTCTTATGTGTGATGTGGCCAGGCCACCTGTGGCGTATTTTCTTTCTAATAGGGGTTTATGGGGTTGAACTTGCTGAGACATCATCTCATCTCGGTTGTGGGATTAAAATTTCAGGTCCCTGGTGGACGGAGCGACCGAATAGCTTTTGGTTGGCCTTGAGGAGTTGCAGAGGTGAAGTCTTAAGATTAGAGAACGTGTCCGACTTGTAAGTCGTAGGACAATTCCTTTTTAAGAGCCGGTCTTTTATAGACTTTTGGCCGTAGGCTTCTGTTTGTAATTCCGTTGAATTATGAAAGTGATATGTTGTGATTTTGTTTCCTGCTTTTCTATCCCGTATGTTATTGTTAGGGGTTTTATAATACGTTCCGTATGCGCTAATAAATGAATGGGGTCGGCGACACTACCTGGGAATGTCGCATTTGATCGACCGCAGTGGGATGTGCGCGCGCTCAGGGTTTGGGGCGTGACATCCCCGTTTAAGTGGTATCAGAGCATGGTCTGTGTATGGAGTGATAAGGTGCGATGAGTCATGAGATAGTTAGTAGGAAGGGCTTTTAATATGCTGATGCATGTGGTTGATAGTTGATTGCTAGTATGTTTGTGGGGTCACTCAGATTCTAAACTGATGTTGGAATTGGAAAATAGGCGTCTATAAAGAGCCTATAGGATGAGTGACCAGGAGTGGAGAACTCCTTGGAGAAGGTCGGTAGGACCTATACCTCGGGGTAGGACGCTGTCAAGAGCTGGTACCCGAGGTAGAGCGCAGGCTTAAACCAGCGTGAGTGTAAGAGTATCGTTGCAAGTCGGTACTGAGAGTGTTATAGCACCGAATGATCCTAGGTTTGTCGGGATTGTTCAAGCGCTAGTGTTCCTTGGAAGCTCGTTGGGTCAGTAAGTTCAGGACCGAGCCGCCGCTGTTGCCGTTGTTTCTACCGCTCCCAGTGTTGTGACCGTTGTCATTGCCATGCCTGTTGAGACCCAATCTGGAGTGGTGATCGAGGATCAAACCACCGTATCTGAGTCAAGGTTTAGTTTAGACAAAGATGGAAGTCGTTTGAGGAGAAAGGCTAATGTCAGAAGAAAGGTGCCCTATTTCACCTAATTGGAAGAGTAAAATTGGAAAGTCAGTACTCATCTCGATCAATGTGTGTCGTGTCTGTAAGAGAAGACAGGGATCTGTTCCGTGCTATAAGAGAGACGGGACTTGTTACAAGGGTCGCTAGTACAGTTATTTGATCAAAGATGGTCCGTATAGACAGATGGAATTACAGCTGTTTCTGTCACCGCCGTTGATAAGACAGAACAGAAGAAGCATGCTTCGGAACATTTAGTGGGGTATTTGGAACAGACCTCAGTGCAAGGATGGATGCATGATGTCACTTGATGGGAGGTAGAGGACTCTTCGATCGTGTGCCGAGTCTGTGGAAAGGAGACATGAGTCAGCCCAGTGTCACAGTAAAAAGGGGAGCATGCTTTGAATGTGGCCAGCACGGCCATCGACTTACAAATTGTCGGCATAAGTTCAAGAGAGCGTAAGCATTGTTACTGCTTATAGAACACCACTAGGATGGCGAAAGGAATAATAATGGACTAACCATGCATCGATCAAAGGAGGAATGTTTTTTGAGATGTTTCTATCAGAGTAATGCAGCAGATTTTTCAGTGAAGGTGTTGACACCTAAATTTTTAGTATTGATTTTAAAAAGAAAACACACACACACACACACACACGGCATATAATTTAGAAACTTTTTATTTTTATTTTTTTTACTTTATTTTAGGCCACCGGTGAAGGGAAGAATTTTCACATATTCCATTTAGATTTTTCATATTTCTAAGTAATATACACTAGGGGTGTCTTTTATGCAAAAATGGAATTTCTCTGGATAGAATATGCGAGAAATACAAAAGGGAATATTGCGTGGAGTATATATGTTTCAACGACATATTTAGAGGTATCGTGTGCAAGCAAAAAAGGAAAAAATATATACCATAGAGATACATTTTTTAGACCTATATAATACCTCACGTGCAATTTGTTTCGGGGGCTTCTTTTGGGGAAAAAGAACACAAAAGATAAACAAAAAGGAGAGAAAAAAGGTGAAAAGTTGAAAAGTGACGTGAGAGAGAGACCAAACAAAAAGAAAAGAGAAAAAAGAAGGCCCCCACGTTACTGTTCATCCTCTTCTTCGTGGGGGGTGTCTCCGCCTTCGCCAGCCCGCACCGTCGCCGTCTCACGAGCCGCCGCCCATCGCCGCTCCGCCGGTGACCCGCGAGTCTGGTCCATTCCACCGCAGCAACCTCGTTCCGGTCCGACGCCACAATGCTACCCCAGTCGCCGATGGCCACGCTGCCCGAGCACCACGAAGCCGCGCGCGCCCCCGCGCCCAGATCTCGAGCCGCGACGCCCTTGCTCTATCCTGGAGCCCCCGATGCCATCGTGACCTCTGATCGATGAACAGACACCAGGAGATCCGAAGCCCTGCTCCGCCCATGACGCCGCCCCCGACGGTAGCTGGTCCAGATCCGACGCCGCTTCGTGCCGATCCGACGCCGCCCCGTGCCGATCCACGACGCCCGCACCCAGACCTGCGAGTCCCCCACGCCGGTCTCCGCCGTTCCTCTTGTTGCCGGAGCTCTTCAGCCGCCGGTTTGCCCTCACCGAACCCTAGCCGACGAGCTTTCCTCGCCGAACCCTTCGCCGTTGTCCCAAACAGGTGGTCAAGATTTTCTTTTATTAAAAAAACAAGAAAAAATCGAATTAGGTAGATTTGCTTTATTTTATTGGGCTGGATTATTTTATCTTATTTTATTTTTATATCTTGGTTTCTTTGTTTGAAATATTTCTCTATGCATAATTGGAAATCTCAATATGTCACTTGATTCGCAACCGCGCCGTGATTTTTTATTTCATCTATAAGGCTTTAGATGAAATAATTAATCAAGTGGGATTAAAATTGATATTTTGATCTTTAAGGCTTAAGATCAATTTATCGATTTTACTAGCGAAATATTATCCCTTGATCTGAACGATGTGAGATATTTTGATGATTTTGAATGAATTGTCTCGTCTTAATTGCCTTGTTTATCTTCAGATATGTTTGAGCTAGAATATTGCATGTTTTAGGGTTTACATGTTTAGAATAGGAATTTTATTTAAAAAAAATAAAAAAAATCAATTTAGGTTGCTAGATTTTAGTTTGGATTGCATGTTTAATTATTTGACAATTGTTAATTTCGAAATTAAACAAAAACAACAAAAAATCATCATGTACATGTCATGTAATGTTAAAGCATATTTTGCACGTCATTGCATATTAGGATTAAATGGAAGTTAGTTTAATTTAGATCATTTTTAATTTATTATAAGTTTAGGCATTTTTAGATATATTGCATTTTAGGATTATTTAGGTTAAGATAATATTTTAGTTTAAATTAGGATATAGCTCATCCTAATTCCTAATATAAATTAAATAGGATCTTAATATACTTAGGTAGTTTTCACATTTCACCAAATTTCGAATTTCATGAAAAATACAAAAAAAAGTCATAGGTTAAATTAGTTTTATTATTTAGGATAAAATGCATTCTTTTAGAAAAAGGAAAAAATGTCATGTGCACGTCATTAGGGTTAGATTCATTGAAATGCATGTCATTTAGTATTTTTGCTAGGCCCATTTAATTAGAAATTACATGTCATTAGGATTAGGTCATTTAGTTAATATCGCATTGCATATTGCATGATTTTCATTAATTAAGTGAAAACAAAAAAAGAAATTGTGTGTTAATTAGAAACCATATCCAGGGTTGTTGATGTGGATTTTAATTTAACATTGCAGATGCTTTCGTTGCTTGGAGGTAAGTTTTTGCAATTTATTCATTGTTTATCTTAGTGTTAAATTGTTGGTTTGTGCACGCGCATGATAACCTCATATGTTAGGAAAATAGATTTAAAATAAACTCAAGCTGCTTGCAAAAAACATTTTTTCAAATTAAAAGAAATGGTACCGAAAGGGCGTTAGAGAAATTTAGCGTAACCAAGTCCCCGTACCCAAATCTCTGGTTCGTAGGAATAAAGTAAATCTCCCGTTACTTTATTTGGGTTTCTAATCGACCCACCAAAAAATAGATTAGTGGCGACTCTTAATTGAAAATCATTTGCATGTTAAGAACTTGAACCTAAAGTCGCGAATTGGTATGGGCTTCGGAGAGCCCGAGTTAAGTCTAGGCTTAACAATCCATTAGCCAAACCCTAGGTGGTTTAAACCCCGAAAAAAAATAGGTCGCGACAGCTTGGCGACTCCGCTGGGGAGTTGAGTTAAAACTCTTAGTGGACTTAGTCCAATTTTTCTTTCTTTTGAAAAATGTTTTTGTTTGGCAGCAAGGATTCCAGGTACGTCCCTAACATTTATGTGGTAAATGTTCTTGCAGATTGGGAGGTATAAGGGGAGTAGTGATTGCTAACCCTTGTCTTGCAGGTTGGAGTTAAGGATAAATGTTTTAAATTCAAGTTATTGAAGTGTTGGTTGATCTAAATTGTTGTGCATGTCTTGCATTCAACACTACATTATTGCACACACAACCTGCTGCCGGACCTGGGCCACACTAGGATATTTAAGATGGTATTGAGTTGGATACGACTTCGACCGCGAGGCCGCATAGCGGAGGTTGCCCAACTCAATCCCAAAAGTTTTTCTTAGTGTCAAGAATGTTTACCTCTGCCCGCGAGGCTGCGTCGCATTGGGGTATCATTCTTGTCCGAGCCGAAGTTAGGAGGACTTGACTTAGTATGCGAGGCTGCAACTAGTCATCCCACCCTACTAACTTCACTTTGCTAAGCCTGTCTAGAGTAGAAATCGAACCCCACATTTCATGTGCTTGTCTATGTGATTGCCATTGATTCTCCTTGGTGAAGTAAGTGTTCTTTCCCTATAGCATGCAATTTATTTTCTTGGTTGGTCCATGACAATCTAGGTCAATCATTGATTTGATTCATTTGTCAATTGGAAATGAAACGAGAAATTGCTAGGGAATGATGCATTTTAAAAAAAACTTTGGAGAATTTGTTTTTATATCATGTCTAGAAAATATGGTTTTACTAGGATATCCATTTTTAGGAAATTCCCTTCTTGCATAGACTTTTCATGAATAAATGAAAAAAAAAATGAAAAAAATAGAAAAATCGATTAGATCATTGTCATGGATTGACTCTCCATTTACACCTCATGCTTACATGTTCCTGTTTATTTCCTTTAGGTGATTATGGAGCGATCTCGCTCACCCATCCGTACACGGCCGAGGGCTAAAATGGCGGATCAAAATGAGGTGCCGGATCGTATCATTGACAATATGAACAAGCGAATTGCACACCACCAAAGTCAAGTCGATGAATTGTCTGCTACTGTGGCTTTTCTCATCAAGCAAAAGGGCTATGATGACATAGGTACTCTATCTTCAATGAGAAACTGCAACTCAAAGAAGAGAGCCAAAAGAACTTTTGAATTGTCTCATTTTCCTGAGGTAGCTGAATTTGATGCCACCATGAAGAAACTAGTGACTTATCTAGAATGAAGAATCTCTAACCTGGAGGGTTCGCATCACAAGATCAAGGAGGGTGAAGAACTCAAGCGCACATAATTCAGGGTCTTAAGTAGATCGCTTTCCTTATTTAATTAGGGGCATGTTCAGTTGCACATTTCCCCCCACGCAGGAATTTTTATTGCATTTTAGGAATTGTTTTTGCTTTCGAGAAATTGTTTTTGACTTCTTCTCTTTTTAGGGGTTAGGAATCATAATTTCCATTCCAATAATGTAATTCATTTGATTCTATTCAATGAAATTGCAATTTTATTTCCAATTTTTTAGGGCATGACGGGGTACTCCAAACTAGCCCGGTGACGATATCCAACAATAAAAAGAAAATATCATCCAAGGAGAATTCTGAGGACTGGGCTTCTTTATGCTTCCTCATATAAAAAAAAATCACTTTTGAAGCCATTTCCAAAAGCATGCATTAGCCCTGTTTAATTTTCTGACTCATTTACTTCATGTTTCAGAGCATTACTTTCTTGACCTGATAAGAAAGCATCTGAAAAAAGGCACATCGGGTTACAATTGGTTCAATTGTTACTCAACAAGTTTCAAAAGAGTTAATGTCGGTCACATCTCGATACTACTTGAAATATCCATCTTGAAGGGCCAAACAAAGTGTGTTCCATTTCCATGCTTGACGGAATTTTCATTCTCACCCATTAAATGAGGGGCAAGTTAAAAGAGGATCATCCATCTTTGGTGAAAGAGGTACATCTCGTCTTTGAACATAAATAATTTTGGGAGATGACGCTTTGTTCTTTTCCTTGCAGATGACAAATTGGGGGCACTACAGATTCTAGTAATGACGTGACTGAGACAAATCTCGATCCGAGCCAAGATGGTTGTGCAATTTGAATTTACTTTGAGTTGCATAGTATCCTATTCATGCAAGTTCTCTTGTGTAGGGGCAAAAGCAAGAATGGAGTATTCATCAAAAAGCGAATTTTTCACTTTTGATTGATAAAGACAATCCAAGGACATCCATTGCTGAGACAATCCCTTTGTGGAGCAATCCCCTGAATGAATGCTTAAAACCATGTTTTGAGTGCAATAAATTGTTTGTTTTGAAGTCACAAACACTTTTCATGCTTAAAGTTGCTAGACTTTTTTGAAAAGAGAATTTTCATATTGATTTAGCTCACCAATTTCATGTAGAGATTTGTCAAGATAGACAATTTAATGGAGTGACATCAATGCTTAAGAATGCTGAATGAGATGTGTCAGGATGATGAAAGGCAAGCTTTATCCTATACACAGTCCCCTACTTATACACTTGTGAGATGAGTGTAGAAAGTTCCATATCTACAAGGTAAAGAGTTCTCTCGCAAAAGGTACGATAACCGAAATTATGAGGGGCAATTCATTTCTATATCACAAACACAACATGTGTTCCATTGCTTAACCACTTTGAGCTTCATACACTTATGAAAATTCCTTTCAAATTACCCCTATTAAGAACCACCCCACATCGGGGCAAATCAGAGGGTAAGACAACACCATAAGGTGAAGAAAATGGATTGAATTTTCTTGCTCTCACTTGCATCAATCTTCTAGTCATGCTATTACATTGAATTCGTATGGTAATTTAAGTGCCTTAGGATGACGAAGAGCATTTCTTTCTCTATCCTACATACTTATATCCTTTGCACAACCTATTTGAGCTTGCAATTTTTCATTTCTTTAAACCCAGTTGGTGATCATCCCCCACATTAAGGCAAGGAAAAAGGCAGATGAAGACTCTTGAAAAGTTTGAGTGTCATTCAAAGTGCAATTGCTTGACACATGCATAGAAATATAGAATTAAGGGGCATGAAAAAGCAGTGTGCCTAGTAAAAGTAATGCCAATGCCCATGAAAAAAAAAGTGAAAAAAAAATGAATAAGAAGTGTGCCTGGTAAAAGCAAGGCCAATACCCATAGATTAAAAAAAAAAAAAAGAGTCAATACAGGTGACTATCAATTGCAAGAATTGAATTCCATTGGAGCAATACTCAAAGAACTCAAAAGTTGAGTTTTTACAATCAATGGGGCATGTCATGAAGACAATCCCTGATGGTGAAAAAGAAAACCGGTGGCAATGCCAAGATGATCACCAACTCTCACCATTCACACACATTTTGAGCCTAATGATCCTTTCATTTCTCAACCCATGAACCTAGCCTACGTTACGTCATTTACAAAGTCTCTTCAGATTATGGCACTTGAATTAACATAGGAGTTCATATGTTTATAAGCATCGCTCGAAGAAGTGCGAGCAAGATTATTTCATTCTCATTTTGCAGGGTTCTTGACTTGTAAGCCCGGAAATGTTCACAAATTGTTCTTTCAATTGCCTTGACTCGAAGAGTCCCATTTATTAAGCCGTTGACCAAGCCCACATTACGGTCCTTGTTAAAGACCTCTCAGATTGGTAAGGCTATACCGCTTGCGAGAATACTCGGACCCTTGTTGGTATGATGATAATGAGATGGAGTGATTCTCATAAAATAGCCTCTAAATGAGAGTGAGTGAAAGTCCTTTCTAACTGAAGGTCTCATTTGGTATTCTTAGGAAATCCATGTTATGAGTGAAGATTGTCTTGAATGATAATTCTCTCAAGTGGAAATTTGGGTGATGCAAAGGTTATTATGCATGAACCCCAATTAAGTTAATGAAAACTTTAATAAATTTTGAAATGTGCATTCTAGAGTAGCTCAGTTTGTCTATCTCTTTGATGAATGCATATCATTTTTTGCTCTAAATCATGTCTGACAGGTAATTCAAGTTCCTTTCAGAATGTTTCATGATATTAGGAGATGAGAAACCTCCACCGTTAGGTGAAAGACCTCTATAAGATATCTAAATTCCAAAAAGACATTTTTTTACCAAGAATCAGAGATATCACCAGGTAAGTATATCTCTACCATACTCTAAAATACTTGTCATTATGCAGGTATTCTCTCTTAAGTGCATTGACACTTGACTTGGTCAAGCTGTCTAGTTATATCGACCTGGCGTGCTTTCATAGCCCAGAATCCATTTTATCAAACCGGCGTGCTTTAGTAGCCCGGATTTCTTTTATCGACCTAGCGTGCTTTCGTAGCCCAGAGTCCTTTACACTGACACTCAATGGAGTTGTTCCATAAAGATTTTTCCTCCAGATTCAATTTGATTAAGGCGACCGAAGAATGGTTCGGGTCCTGATCGGATGATTTTTATCGCAAGGCTGGGCGATCGAAGAATGGTTCGGGTCCTAGCCAAGCAAAACCTTAGTCTAGGCGACCGTAGAATGGTACGAGTCCTTGACAACACCTATTCCTTATTCAGGCGACCGTAGAATGGTACGGGTCCTGGAAAATGAATCCTCGTTTAGGCGACCGTAGAATGGTACGGGTCCTAGACAAAACATTTATGTCATACTGGGCGACCGTAGAATGGTACGGGTCCTGGGAAAGCAGTTCCTTACAAAACATTTCTGCCGTATTGGGTGACCGTAGAATGGTACGGGTCCTGAGAAAGCAACTCATTTCTGCTATACTGGGCGACCGTAGAATGGTACGGGTCCTAGGAAAGTAGCATCTTCACAAAGTCATGTTACTATTCTAGGCGACCGTAGAATGGTACGGGTCCTGGACAAGTAACACTCACTACCTCGAATTACTTTATCCTCCTCGAAGGTAAGTTATCCCAAGTAGGTTCATCTATCATTTGCATTAGCATTTCCATGCATCATACAAATTGCATTAAAAAAAATGGAATTCATATTCTGACAAAAAAATCATTCATTGCATGTGCATAACCAAAATTTAGGTCTCAATTTGTCTTTAAAGGCAACCTCCGCGAGCTCACCTTTAAAGAGGGGCAGCTGTTGACACCTAAATTTTTGGTATTGATTTAAAAAAAAAAAAAAAACACACACACACACACGGCATATAATTTAGAAACTTTTTATTTTTATTTTTTTTTACTTTATTTTAGGCCACCGGTGAAGGGAAGATTTTTCACATATTCCATTTAGATTTTTCATATTTTTAAGTAATATACATTAGGGGTGTATTTTATGCAAAAGGGGAATTTCTCTGGATAGAATATGCGAGAAATACAAAAGGGAATATTGCGTGGAGTATATATGTTTCAACAACATATTTAGAGGTATCGTGTGCAAGCAAAAAAGGAAAAAATATATATACCACATAGATACATTTTTTAGACCTATATAATACCTCACGTGCAATTTGTTTTTTTTTTGAGGGCTTCTTTTGGGAAAAAGAACACAAAAGAAAAACGAAAAGGAGAGAAAAAAGGTGAAAAGTTGAAAAGTGACGTGAGAGAGAGAGACCAAACAAAAAGAAAAGAGAAAAAGAAAGCCCCCACGTACTGTTCATCGTCTTCTTCGTGGGGGTGTCTCTGCCTTCGCCAGCCCGCACCGTCGCCGTCTCACGAGCCACCGCCCATCGCCGCTTCGCCGGTGACCCGCGAGTCCGCTCCATTCCACCGCAGCAACCTCGTTTCGGTCCGACACCGCCATGCTGCCCCAGTTGCCGATCGCCATGCTGCCCGAGCACCACGAAGCCGCGCGCGCCCCCGCGCTTAGATCTCGGGCCGCGATGCCCTTGCTCCGTCCTGGAGCCCCCGACGCCATCGTGACCTCCGATCGGTGAACGGACACCAGGAGATCAGAAGCCCTGCTCCGCCCATGACGCCGCCCCCAACGGTAGCCAGTCTAGATCCGACGCCGCTTCGTGCCGATCCGACGCCGCCCCTTGCCGATCCGCGACGCCCGCACCCAGACCTACGAGTCCCCCACGCCGGTCTCCGCCGTTCCTCTTGTTGCCGGAGCTCTTCAGCCACCGGTTTGCCCTCACCGGAACCCTAGCCGACGAGCTTTCCCTCGCCGGAACCCTTCGCCGGAGTCCCAAACCGGTGGTCAAGATTTTCTTTTATTAAAAAAAAAAAAAAAAATCGAATTAGGTAGATTTGCTTTATTTTATTGGGCTGTATTATTTTATCTTATTTTATTTTTATATCTTGGTTTCTTTGTTTGAAATATTTCTCTATGCATAATTGGAAATCTCAATATGTCACTTGATTCGCAACCGCGCCGTGATTTTTTATTTCATCTATAAGGCTTTAGATGAAATAATTAATCGAGTGGGATTAAAATTGATATTTTGATCTTTAAGGCTTAAGATCAATTTATCGATTTTACTAGCAAAATATTATCCCTTGATCTGAACGATGTGAGATATTTTGATGATTTTGAATGAATTGTCTCGTCTTAATTGCCTTGTTTAACTCGAGATATGTTTGAGCTAGAATATTGCGTGTTTTAGGGTTTACATGTTTAGAATAGGAATTTTATTTAAAAAAAAAAAATCAATTTAGGTTGCTAGATTTTAGTTTGGATTGCATGTTTAATTATTTGACAATTGTTAATTTCGAAATTAAACAAAAACAACAAAAAATCATCATGTACATGTCATGTAATGTTAAAGCATATTTTGCACGTCATTGCATATTAGGATTAAATGGAAGTTAGTTTAATTTAGATCATTTTTAATTTATTATAAGTTTAGGCATTTTTAGATATATTGCATTTTAGGATTATTTAGGTTAAGATAATATTTTAGTTTAAATTAGGATATAGCTCATCCTAATTCCTAATATAAATTAAATAGGATCTTAATCTAATTAGGTAATTTTCACATTTCACCAAATTTCGAATTTCATGAAAAATACCAAAAATGTCATAGGTTAAATTAGTTTTATTATTTAGGATAAAATGCATTCTTTTAGAAAAAGGAAAAAATGTCATGTGCACGTCATTAGGGTTAGATTCATTGAAATGCATGTCATTTAGTATTTTTGCTAGGCCCATTTAATTAGAAATTACATGTCATTAGGATTAGGTCATTTAGTTAATATCGCATTGCATATTGCATGATTTTCATTAATTAAGTGAAAACAAAAAAAGAAATTGTCTGTTAATTAGAAATCATATCCAGGGTTGTTGATGTGGATTTTAATTTAACATTGCAGATGCTTTCGTTGCTTGGAGGTAAGTTTATGCAATTTATTCATTGTTTATCTTAGTGTTAAATTGGTGGTTTGTGCATGCGCATGATAACCTCATATGTTAGGAAAATAGATTTAAAATAAACCCAAGCTGCTTGCAAAAAAACATTTTTTTCAAAATAAAAGAAATGGTACCGAAAGGGCGTTAGAGAAATTTAGCGTAACCAAGTCCCCATACCCAAATCTCTGGTTCGTAGGAATAAAGTAAATCTCTCGTTACTTTATTTGGGTTTCTAATCGACCCACCAAAAAATAGATTAGTGGCGACTCCTAATTGAAAATCATTTGCATGTTAAGAACTTGAATCTAAAGTCGCGAATTGGTATGGGCTTGGGAGAGCCCGAGTTAAGTCTAGGCTTAACAATCCATTAGCATACCCTAGGTGGTTTAAACCCCGAAAAAAAATAGGTCGCGACAGAAGGTTATAGGATCTTTGTTGTGATAATAAAATAATAGAAATATGAATCTCTGGCTATAGCTGTACTCGAAAGGGGTTTGTTTAAGTATGACTTGGAAGTCATTTATAAAAAGATTTGGCTCAAGGAGCTTTCTGCTGTTATGAATCGTGGCAGTGATATAAGTCAGTTTGTTCAGTTAGCGTATGGAAGTTTTGAATTACTGAAAGTTGAAGAGGAACTTCAATCGTTGTTATCCATCACTGAAGGTGACTAGGTTCGGGTTGTTGGTTATCGAATCTACATGGCAGCTGTAATAGAGGCGTTAGTTGAGGAGCCGAATATGGAGATCATAGCCGTGGTACAAAAGCTTTCTGAGGTATTTTTCTGAAGAATTGTCAGGTTTGTTGTCAGGAAGAGAAATAGAGTCATGATTGAATTAGCACCCGGAACAGAGACAATTCCTAAGGCTCCTTACCGGATGGTGTTACTTGAGTTAAAAAGGACTAAAAGTGTTGATGCAGGAATTATAGGGGATTCATACGTTCCAATGTATCGCCTTGGGGAGCACCTGTTCTATTCGTGAAGAAGAAAGTTGGTTCGCTGTATTTGTATGTCAATATTCCTCAAGATCGACTAGAGGTCTGGGTATCATCAATTGAGGATCAGGAAGGACACACCGAAGTTAGCATCTCATACTCGATATGGCAGTTATGAGTTCGCTATAATACCATATGGTTTGATGGACACCATAGCTATTTGGTTGGGTCTAATGAGCAGAATGTTTAAGGGTACTTGAATCAGTCTTGATCGTGTTCATTGAAGTTATCCTAGTGTGTTCAAAAAGTGCTGAGGAGCACGAGAGACATTAGAAGATGATACTTCAAACCTTGAGGACTCTTCAATTTTATGCTAAGTTTAGCAAGTGTGAGTTTTGGATGACTCGTGTTGCACTATTAGGTCACGTGATTTGAGGCGAAGAAATATTCATAGACCTCATCCAAGATTGAAGCAATGAACAGTTGGCCGATATTGACTGTAGTGACAGAGATCATAAGTTTTTCTAGGTCGTAGCAGAGTGTTACAGACGGTTTGTAGAAAGGTTTTCAGTGTTAGCATCGCCATTGACAAGACTTCTGAAGAAGTAAGAAAAGTTCATGTGGACAGATAAGTGCGAGCGTAGTTTTCAAGGGCCTAGGAAGAGGTTGACTACCGCATCTGTGCTAACCATTCCATCTGGTCCTCAAAGTTATGAGATATGCAATGATACGTCGTTTAAAGGATTTGGTTGCTTATTAATGCAACAAGATAGGGTTGTTGCACATGCGTTCCGTCAGTTGAGACCCCGGGAGTTGAATATGAGATAGCATCACTGGATCAAACTCATTAAGGATTATGACCATGATATTTTGTATCACTCTAGAAAGGTGAGCAAAGTCACAAATGCACTGAGTCGAGAGTCCTTAGTTGTACAGTTGGCACTCAAGGATTGGATCTTACTTGAGGAAGTCCGAAATTCAGTTTTCAAATCTATTGTATGCCACCTTTCGAATCTTATGACTACCCTCAAAATTGAGCCGAAAGTTCATATCAGAATCAAAAAGCTTCAGTGGACAGATTCAGAAATTCAGGAGACTCAATAAAAGTATGCAGATGAGAGAGAGGTTGATTTTCAGATTTCTGAAGACAGAACGTTAAGGTTCTGAGGATGATTGTGTGTAATTGATGATGTAGAGATTAAAGAAGATATCTTATGGGAAGCTAATCATAGTAATTTCAGCGTTGTCCAGACAGTATGAATAGACCTTGTTTTGAGTGTGTGACATCCTGATTTTCAGACTTTGATTTCGATTGGTTAAATTGGGCATTTCATCGACGCAATTACAGTGTTTTTCTCTGAGTTGGCCACTTACGAGATAACTATACTAGTTGGGTGAGTTATTAAGGACTTTATGGCAAATAGGCTTGAGAATTCGACCAGAAATCGACTTCTCGACCGTGCTCATCTTTAGAGATCATTACGGCACAGTTAAAAATCGAATTAAGATCAGAGATAGGTCAGTTCGACTGAGATGAATGACCGATCGTGGGTGACTCCACTAAATTGGAAAACTCTCGTTGAATGATACTAATTTGATTTTACTGTCGTTTTGGCACCTTGTGTCCGTATTTGAATCATCGAGATTTTCACGACCCTCGAGAGTCGCCAATGTGTCAAGTGGGTTCATCGTGGCTCAAAGAAAATCGACCACGGGTCATTTGTCCTAAAAAGCTCCGAAAACTACCTAGTAGCCTATGTCGCACTAAAAGCGTGTCGGAGTGAAATTAACCGCCAACCTAAGTTCAATTTCAGAAATTGGAGATTCTGTCTTATCACAAAATGGGAACACCGAAGTGTGTGTGTATCATATAAATCATCTGCATGAAGTGTCGGGGATGAATTGTATTTCAAATCTAGATTAGATGTTCCAAGTTGGCAGAGCTTTCAGATGGTTCTTTCTTAAGCAGTGTATAATAGAGAGTGCAGAATTTCAATTGCTGAGAGGAAGTCAGGGAAAGCAATGTTACAGGCCAGGGTCAGTACAGTAGTCAGTGATTGCAGTTGTCGAGATCAGTGTTAGAGTTATATCATATCTTGATCAAAGGTTCCCAGTTTTAGCATATCAGTCAGATAGTTTATTTTTAATCAGCGCAGAGTAGAGTGTTCAGGACTTCAGTCGGTTGAGATGAGATCAAAAAAAAAAAAAATCGCAGGTCCAGAGTTGGTTCAGAAATCAATGATTTAGTCACAGTTAGCAGAGATAGTCTTGAGACTGCTCGGAATCGCCAGTTTAGCTTCGCAGATTTTGTGTTGGAGACCTTTGGAATTTTTAGCATTTTGAATCCGAAGTGATTTGGGCAAGATAGCAGTATTGGTACAGAAGGAGCAACCTGAGAAACCGAAGTTTCGATGAGACAATTGTACCCTCACCTTTTCTGTTTAAGAATTGGTAAAGGTTTAAATTTCGAGGACGAAATTTTCATAAGAGGGGAAGAGTTGTGACATCTCGATTTTTCAATTCTATTTTCAATAATTTGAGACGGGCATTTCGTTGGCACGCATATAGTTATTTTCCTTGAGTCGGCCACTCATGTGAAAACTAGTCTATCAGGTAAAGCCGTTAAGAGTTTCTAATGCATAAGACTCGATAATTTGATCAGGAAGCGACCTTTCGATCGAGCTAATTTGCAAGGGTCATTATGGCACAAATAAAAATCGATTAGAGACCGGAGATGGGTTGACTCGACAGGGGCATGTGATCGAGTGTGGGTGATTCCACCAAATCGCACAATTCTTGTCGATCGGCACTGGATCGACTTTCCTATCGATTGGGTACCCTGTGTTCATATTTGAAACCTTGAGATTATGTCGACAACCGAAAGTTGCCAATGTTTCAAAGATGTACATTGTGGCTTGAGATGATCAACCATAGGTCAAATGCATGAAAATTTCTAAAGGCTACCCGGTAGGTTGGGTCGCGCTAGTATCGTGCCAAAGTGAAATTAACCGTGGAATTGAGATCGAATTCAGAAATTGGAAGTCTGGGTGTGTCACAAATCATTTTAGGATCATTGACTTATCTTTGGAAGATTTTTTATGCAAGCTGAGCTTCTCAGCAAAATAATCAAGAAATGGCTAATTTGGCTCGAGAAATTAGTAAGCCCGCATTTAGTCGCACTTTTGGGACTTAAGTTGGTTTTGTGGACAAGTAAAGATGCGAATTGAAGTGTGGTGATATTGGATTAATTTTATGGGCTTCAATTTAATTCAATTGGAAGAGAATCGAGTGAAATTGAAGAAGTTGTTATGCAAAGAATTGGACCCCGGCGGAAATTGCAAGTGAACCCATTGGAAGAGGTTGTGGGAGATAGTGGAGTGTGATGTCATCCTAGGTCATGGTGGGCCATTTTGTGGGATTAAAGAAAAAAAGAAAAAAAGAAAAGAAAAATGGTCCTATCTCTCTCTCTCTCCTTCTTCTCTCTCCTCCCTCTCTTCTTCCTCTCTCTTCCGTGCGATTCCCCCATCTTATTCTTCTTCTTCTTCTTCTTCTTCGAAACCCAGCAGTTGCAGAAGATCAACCGGAGCAGCCGCGCGCCTCTGCTCGTCGCATGCCCTCGCCGGACTGTCGCTAGCCGGCCTCCCCTTCTTCTTGCTGCTTCCATCGACCCTCTCTCCTCCATTTCTTCTTGTTTCTCGAGGAACCCAGCATGCCGAGCAAACTGGCGGAGCTGGAGAAGCCGCATGTCGCCAAGAGCTGCCGCACGCCATTGCCGTTCATCCCTCCTCGCGAGCGCGCAGCCGTTGCTCCTCGCCTGCTCGTGCTTGGCCGAAGCCCAGCCGCCCTCGTCTATCTCGGTCCGCAAGTTCCAGGAGCTGCCGAAGCTTGTCCCCGCCGCCGTGAGCCACCGTACGCCTCCACCTCAGCCCGTCGGAGCTCCCCCTAGCCCTCTCGGCCCTTGCATGCCCCAACCGAACTCGGATCTACCCTTTCTCAGCCTTAAACTGCAGCAGACGGCAGCAACCAAAAGTGGGTATGGTAGCGGCTTCATGGCCCGTTTTGGTCGGCTTCCCGAGCTCGGATGCTCGGCCTGCTTTGAGGGAAGTTGTTCTCCTCGGTGTTCCCGTCGTTTTGGTCCGCTCGGTTCGTTAATCGGGTGAGTTTAACTCACTAAACCTTTCTTAGAGGGTTAATTACGCTTTAGGTGTGCTTAGTTTATGTTAATTGTGATTAGGTTGTTAGTTTAATTTATTTAAGTGTGGATTATATTAATGTGTTTAATTAGCTTAAAGTGTGATTAAATTAAGGTTAAGTGAATGTTTACATTAATATAAACCTTGATGTGACATAAAGGAATTTACTTTTGATTTATTTAAATATTTCGAAATTATTTAATAATTTAATAATATATCATTATTCGAAATTATTAAAATATTATTATTTAATTATTTTCGGAATAAATTTAATTATTTATTAAATTCCGAAAATTTTGTCGGGACCCTAAATTCTCGAGAATTTCATGCCGGTCGTTGCTGTGTATTCGGATTTTGAAATTGATGGTCGGATATTATAAATTGAATGTGGATTGGGAAAAATATGAATATTATTATTATATTAATTTTCGGAATAAATTTAATTATTTAATAAATTCCAAAAAATTATGTTGGGACCCTAAACTCTCAGAATTTCGTGCCGATCGCTGTTGTGTATTTAGAATTTGAATTTGATGATTGATTGTGGCAAATTGAGTGTGATTGCGATAGATAGAGACTCTCTATAAAATCACAAGTGTCGAAATTGATGGGAGATTGGCCGTGATTAACCACCTATTAGAGGTCGTGCCCAGTGAGGCCGAAATGAACCACCTATGAGAGGTCGTGCCTAATAAGGCCATGATGAACCACCTATTAGAGGTCGTACCTAGTGAGGCCGTGATGAACCACCTATGAGAGGTCATGCCTAATAGGGCCGTGATGAACCGCCTATTAGAGGTCATGCCCAGTGAGGCCGTGATGAACCACCTATGAGAGGTCGTGCCCAGTGAGGTCGTGATGGACCACCTAATTAAAGGTCGTGCCGAGTGGGGCCGTGATTGCCATTGGTTATTAAACCTTTCTTTAGGGCCGCAATTGAGAGCAATGATTGATTTGCTAGAATGACATATAATCGGCCAAGTCGATTGATCGCTGAGACGATCCAAGTGGTTGAATTGTTCTAATGATGTGATTGTGCCATGTCGGCTTGGTTATCATACTTGCACGTGGTTGAATTATGTAAATTGTGTTAACCTGCAGATGAAGGCTAATGCGAGGTAAGTCTTATGTGTGATGTGGCTAGGCCACCTGGGGCGTATTTTCTTTCTAATAGGGGTTTAGGGGGTTGAACTTGCTGAGACATCGTCTCATCCCGGTTGTGGGATTAAAATTTCAGGTCCCTGGTGGACGGAGCGACCGAATAGCTTTTGGTTGGCCTTGAGGAGTTGCAGAGGTGAAGTCTTAAGATTGGAGAACGTGTCCGACTTGTAGGTCGTAGGACAATTCCTTTTTAAGAGCCGATTTTTTGTAGACTTTTGGCCGTAGGCTTCTGTTTGCAATTCCGTTGAATTATGAAAGTGATATGTTGTGATTTTGTTTCCTACTTTTCTATCCCGTATGTTATTGTCAGGGGTTTTATAATACGTTCCGCATGCGCATTAATAAATGAATGGGGTCGGCGACACTACCTGGAAATGTCGTATTTGATCGACCGCAGTGGGATGTGCGCGCGCTCAAGGTTCGGGGCGTGACACACAATTTATATGGCAACTGAAAGGGAAATTAAAACAAATAATCTTAAAACTTTGGCCTAATGTGTAATGGGCATCTTTGGAATTTCAATTTGTTCAATTTGGGTAATAGTGTAATTATTAAAATTTATGAATAGTACTGAAGGATTGATTTGACTTTGTTAGGAAGTTGAGGGACTATATTAAACAAATCAAAAGTTTAAAAACTATGTTGAACATTTGTAAATAGCTCAAAGACCACATTGAACCAATTAATGGTCTACCGATCATATTGCATATGGGGCTAAAATTTAGGGCTTATTAGCATCATTTTTCCAATTATAACCATGTGATAAAAATGGGTACTAACATAATCATAGGTTGTACTACTATATAAAATCATGTATGGATTTAGTCAAACTTTTGGGCTTGAATATTGAAATCCTTCAGTGATTTGCTTCTTATGATACATGAGACATGACTTTATTATTTTTCGCTGAGCAAATAAAAATCATATTCACAATCAAACAAGTACATTGGATACTCAAGACGTGCGCTCTAGTGTGGAATGCGCACTCAAGAACTAAGAGTGGAAACACACTCAAAAACTAAAGTTAAACAGGTAAAATTCTGTGAGACCATACCTAATCACTTTAAAAGTTAAAGTTTTTAGATGAAAACATGATTTAATCCTCCCTTAGGTGTAGGCTGGATTAATTGTGGAAATATATTTCAAGGGAGGCAAATAGAGGCCTAGGAAGATTTGAAATAAGGACCTTTCTCACAATGCCAACTGTTTTAAATACTTAAATTGATAGGTGAAGACATAGTTTAATACTTATGTATTCTAACACTAAGCGAATATTAGAAAAGCTCTAAGAAAAAAACTAAGAGTGAAATGCCCACTCAAATGAACCCCACACATAATCATGTGATGAGTATCTAAGTGGCTGTTTTGTCGGTGACACTAAAGATATAACATTGAATTCATGTGGTAACTTAAGTGCCTTAGGATGACGAAGAGTGTTTCTTTCACTATCATACACACTTATATTTTTTGCATAGCCCATTTGAGCCTGTGATTTCGTTTCTTTTAAATCCAGTTGATGATCATCCCCCACACTAGGGCAAGGCAAGAGGTAGATGAAGACCTTTGAAGGTTCGAGTGTCATTTAAAGTATACTTGACACACGCTTTGTGCACAAGAACTGAAGTCAAAGTAGAACTAAGGGGCATAAAAAAGCAGTATGTCTGGGAAAAGCAAGGCCAATGCTTGTGAAAAGAAAGAAGTAACTGATGAATTGGGGGGCATTAAAAAAAAAGAAAAAAAAAAGTGGTGTGTCTGATCGATGCCCATCATCAAAGAAAATGATTTTAAAAGAAAAAAATGTTGAGAAAAGATCTCCAGTTGAATAATCTTTGGCATTAGTGATAAACTCTTGAGCTAATAAAGAAATTTGTCAAGAAGACAATCCGTGGTGAAGAAAACTTGTGGTAACGTCAAGATGATCACCAACTCTTACCCATTACACACATCTTTGAGCTTAACGATCATTTCGTTTCTCAAACCCAAGAACCAAGCCTATGTTACGTCCCTTACAAAGTCTCTTTAGATTATGGCACTTGAATTAACATAGGAATTCACATGTTTTGAGCATTGCTTGAAGAAGTGTGAGCAAGATTATTTCTTTCTCATTTTGCAGGGTTCTTGACTTATAAACCTGAAGATGATTACATAATTGTTCTTTCAATAGCCTTAACTCAAAGAGTCCATTTTGCTAAGCCATTGACCAAACCCACATTACAATCTTTGTCAAAGACCTCTCAGATTGGTAAGGTCGTACTGCTTGCAAGAAAATTCGAACTCTTGTCGACAAGATGATGAGATTGCGCGATATATTCTCGCATCAATGGTCGGGACAAATAACTCCTCCTAAATCAGAGCAAGTGAAAAAGCCTTTTTCATACCAAAAGTGTCTCGTTTAGCATGTTCAAGAGATTCACAGTTTAGTGAAAATTGTCTTCATAATTTTTCCTTGTGGAAGTTTGAAAAAGCCATCATGTATGGACCTTCATTGAATTTAAAAAAAAAATGAAATGAATTTTCCCTCGAAGACCAAATAAATTGTCTTTGAAACCCTGAGTTTGTTCAGTCATCTTGGTGCTTGATGAGAATTCCAAGTACCCATTTATAAAATGTTTTCAAATGTATAGTGTGAACTCCAGATATTTGAACTTTTAAATGCTTGATGTGACTTCCAAGTGTTTGTCTTTTCAAACATCTGATGTGATTTCCAGATGTTTAGTAAAATATTTTCAAATGTCTAGTGTAAACTCAAGATATTTGAACCCTTAAATGCTTGATGTGACTTCCAAGTGTTTGTCTTTCCAAACGTCGATGTGATTTCAAGATGTTTACTAAATGTTTTCAAATGTCTAGTGTGAATTCCGGATATTTGAACCTTTAAATACTTGATGTGATTTCCAAGTATTTGTCTTTTCAAACATTTGATGTAATTTCTAGATGTTTAGTAAAATATTTTCAAATGTCTAATATGAATTCAAGATATTTGAATTTTTAAATGCTTGATGTAACTTCCAAGTATTTGTCTGTTCAAACATCTGATGTGATTTCCAGATGTTTAGTAAATGCTTTCAATTGTCTAACATAAGAATCAGATTTTGAAATTTTAAGTACTTGATGCAATTTCCAGATACTTGGGATCTTATGAGAGTTCCAGATCTCCGAAGACTTTGAGCCTTTCAATTATCTGAAAAGATTTCCAAATGTTTGTCAGGACTCATAGGAATCATTTCACACTTAATAATACTTTTCTGAATCTCTATATAAGTATGACAGGTACGTGTTCTTCTTTGCATTTGCATTTCATTGGGCATGGACACATTGAGATCTACGTTATTGACCAAATAATTGCATTTACATGGCATTCTTTATTGCATGACCTTGCATTTATTTGAGTCTATTTCTTAAAAAAAAAGGTCATTACAATTAACATTTGCATATGCATTTCATATTCATTTTGCATTCATTCCACATGGTCTAAATTTAGGTGTCATTTATCTTTGAAGGAAACCTCTACGAGCTTCCCTACAAAGAGGGGTAGCTGTTGACACCTAATTTAAATTTAATTTTTAGAAATAAAAGATAATATTTAATTAGAGGGAAATTGTGGAAAAAAAAGAAATTTGAATTCAAAAGAATTCAACGGTAAGATTTTGAGCCACTTCTTTGTGGAAGAAGTTGAGTGAATATCGCTGGATCTTCAACAATTTCAAGTCTTTCCTCTACAAAAAGGAAGGCGAGGTTTCGGAACCATAGGGGCTTCTCTTCGAAAAAGAAAAAGTGAAAGGAGAAAAAAGGAAGAAGTGAGAAACATCAAAAAAGAAGGGGATTTCTCTTCGAAGAAAAAGTATACAAAAAAGGGCAAAAAGCTTTTTCCCTTTCGGCTGAAAGTACAACAGAGAGAAAGACAGGAGTGGACGTGCATCAGGCCAGCAAAAAAAAAACAGAAAAAAAAAATGAAACGTGCATTGTTCATCTTCCCCGTGGGCTCTTCTGTTGTGTGACGCTCCTCGCTGCCCGATCTCCTCGCCAGCGCACCAACAGTCAGGCCACCGCACCGTCGGCCACCCCCGTGCGAGCACCACCCACGAACTCACACCACCGTTCGTTGCCCCTGCTGTGGCCGTGAAGAGCTGACGCCTCCGCTCGTCCATCCGCAAGACCTACATTGGTGCTGGCGACGATGATTGAAGAACAGTCCTCGAAGTCGCGATGCTTCCTCTGTCACCCCTGCTCTCCATCCGTCGCCAACGCCATTGATCCAGCACCTCCGCTACAACCTCGAGCAACCAACGTCCCTGCATCTCCATGAGCACCACCGTCCTGGTGTCCAGCGATCGCACCCTTCGTCGGAGTCCAAAGCCACCACGCCTCTACAGCTCGAGCTTTCATTGATCATCACCTTGCCAAGCTGAACTATCGATCCCTGAACTCCCTGATCGCCACGCTGTTGCTATTGCTCAATCACCATGCCTTTGCAACGCGACCCCGGTGCCGCCTCGCTTTGCTCACTGTTCGCTTTCACTCGAGCACCTTTGCTGCTTTGCTCCGACGACCCAACGCCCCCTGCTGCACACGACGTTGCTTCACCTCTGCTCGCTGCTGCACGCCCGAACAAGGCCACTTGTTGCCTCCCCTGTTTTGCTGCAAGTCCGATTGCTACCCGAGCCTCACCGGAGTTCCGACGACCACCTTACTCCAGCCACCATGACCCAACACTGAAGCACCGTTGTTGCTCCCATTTTCCAAGCCTTAGGTAGTATATATATATATATATATATATATATATATATATATTTACTTATTCCATGTTATGTTAGCTTATTTTTTTAAGTTTAATTATTTGAATTGTAGTATTGTATGTTAATATTTGTAGACCTTGTAGACATTAGGATTTTTATCCCAAATTAAGGTAATTATTAATTTGACCCGTAAGACGTCGGGTCATTTTTTAATTACTTTAATTTTTAGGAATTTTGCTAACATTCAATCATTAAATCATTATAGAGTTAAAATAATTGTTAATTTAATATGTGAGACAACGGATTATTTATTAGGTTATTTTAATTCTTATCTTCATTCTTTTTAAAATAATTACTTGCTTGGAAAGATCAAAAAATCAAAAATCAAAAAATCAAGAAGTGCATAAAAATCTAAATATTGCATTAGAGCATTTAGGTTTAGTAAATTAGGACTGTATTTTTAGGGTTAGTAAATTAGAATTGTATTTATAGGATTATAATTTTTAGATTATACTTTTAGATGGGTGATTTTTGTTAGGGCTAATAATGTTGGCATGTCTTGATTTTTTATATAGCTTTTAAGATAAGATAAAGTTTAAGTTAAATTGATTCCTAAAATAAATTAGAATATTATTCACTTTAGATAGTTTAATTATTCTTTATTAATTTCGAATTTCAATATAAAAATCCAAAAAATATTAGGTACATGTTAGTTAATTTGCATAATAGGTTTAATTAGAATTTGTTTATTTGTAAAATATTGTCATATCTAGAACTTAAGTACTTAGGTCCATACACATTTCATATTAAAGCAACACACCTAGATATTTTTAGATTAAGTTGATTTTCAGTTAGTAAAACAAAAAGAGGAATAAAAAAAAATGTTATGCATGCCATATGATTTATAGTTTAATTTTTAATAAAAAGGAAAATGCTAAAAGATGATCATTGCACCATTAAGTTACTTTCTTTTCAATTAAAAAAAAAACATGATGTCATTAAAAATAAATTCATGCATATTAAGTTAAATTAAGATTAAGTGTCCTGTCATTTATAAATCATGTTTAGGGCATACATTTTTATTAGTATTTTTATTGAATGTTATTTTATTAATTGTGCACCCACATGGCCACCATTTGCATGTTAGTAGCTTTGGTTAAAATTAATCAATACTGCCTACAAAATATTTTTGAAATAAAAGGTACCAAAAGGGCGTTAGATTAATCTAGCGTAACCATGTCCCCGGACCTATTGAATCTCTGGTTTGCAAAAGTAAAGTATTCTCCCATACTTTATTTGGGTTTATAATCAATCATAATTGGTTAGTAGCAGCTCCAAATAGAAATATAACTGCATGTTTAAATGGGTTAATTCATTAATCGCGATTGATAGGACTTGGGAGGGTCCGTGCCAAATTTACGGACTTAGTAATCCATTAGGCTTCTTTAGGTAATTCACCCTCGGGAGGGTCGCGACAAACGTCCATATTCAAAGTCAACGAAGACTTTGTTCCTTTCGCCCGCCCTCTTTTGCGCTCTCTTTTGCTGTGTTTGACCTATTCAATCTTCACAAACGATACAAACAGATATAGGCAACAAGCTTTACTTCGATTTAGCAGAGATTAAGGAGGACACTTGGAAATTAACACGCTATAACCCCTTGGCTCGGTCTGCTTGTCTACTTATACGCTGTCTTTCTCGCCTTTAATAATACAGGAGCTGAAACAGATATAAATTTTTCTTAAACTTTAGTAGCATAAAAACGTTTACTTTACGATTTCAATATTTATATCCTTCAGCCTTAGATGACTCGGTACCGAAAGCAGGTGGGTACAGCACATCCACTTGCGGTACTAACAATATACAGACATGAAATCTTCCGCGTCTGACCAAATTATCATCGCCTTCGCATCACAAATTTGACCTTATGGACCATAAATCATATCGCAGTTTCCTCTATAAATAGACAACGATGGACAACAGTTTTATTGGGCACAGCACAAACCAAAAGTACTAGAAAACAACTGTCTAGCCTAAACTATGTCGACCCAAATGCTCTTCCTCGCTATGCTAGTCATCCTCTCGTCTTCCATGCAATCCCATGCGGTGCAATACACCGTGACGAACAACGCCGGCAACACCAACGGCAGCGTCCGCTTCTCTAGGGACATCGGCATTCCGTACAGTCGCAAGACTTTGACAAAGGCCACCGGCTTCATATGGAGGCTCTTCCAGCAGAACGTCCCCAGAGATCGTAAGGGCGTCGCCAAAGTGAGCTTGTTCATAGAGAACATGGCCGGCGTCGCGTACACGAGCAACAACGAGATCCACGTGAGTGCTACTTACCTCGGGGGATTCTCAGGGAACGTGAAGAGGGAGTTCACAGGGGTACTGTACCACGAGATGACGCACGTGTGGCAATGGAACGGGGCCGGGCAGGTCCCGGGCGGGCTCATTGAGGGGATCGCAGATTTCGTGAGGCTTAAGTCGGGGTACGCGCCTGGCCATTGGGTGAAGCCGGGCCAGGGCAATAGGTGGGACCAGGGTTACGACGTCACGGCCCGCTTTCTTGACTACTGCAATGGCCGCAAGAAGGGGTTTGTGGCCGCGCTGAACAAGAAGATGAGGACGGGTTACAGCGATAACTATTTTGTTGACCTGCTAGGCAAGAGCGTTGACCAGCTCTGGAAGGACTACAAGGCCAAGTACGCTACCTGATTAGAGTCGATCCCTGTTCAGGAGATGTACGTGCTTGATTAAAATAAAACTTGCTTAACAAGCGCATTGATGAAATAAAACATATTCAAATCAAATTTGGATTGTTAGCAACCTACTCTGATTAGTGTTTACTTTCGGCCGTTTGTGCATATATCTAAACGACGAATCTCTCAAATTCGGATCAAAATTGTGGAAATATTTTTCAAATTGCGGATTTTACACGAAACATGCAAAGCTAGCTAGTAGCTCCTCTCTCAAATTAAGCTACTCATGGTGGTTGCAATAGAACGGTTCCATATATTATTGTTAATTAAGATAATCCCTTAGCTTTCCACAATAATCGAGGTCGGCATAAGGACTGGTCCAAATTCAAAGCGAACTGAAACTTGTCCTCCCTAGTCAAGCGACGAAACTAAATAATAATAAATGTGTATAATTACTTTATCTTTCCAATGAGACCCAAACACATATGTCACTACACGAAATGTTAAATCCAATCATTAGATTAGAGAAGATTAGAAAATGTCTTGTTGTGAGCTAGTCTAACAATGTTGGTCGAGGTAAGTTTATCTCGAAAAGCCCCATCAAACTATAGCCAAGCGACGACCAATCCACTATCATGAAATCACATGTTGAACAATTCAGGGTGTTGTCCAAATTAATTATAATCACCTTTGCCGTCCTCTATAAATTGTCTAATGAGTTCAACAACATTCTCCAAGCCCCCTTCCCCCCTGTCTGTGCTCTTCCTTGCTACGCTTGTGATCCTTTCATATACCATGTAATCCCATGATATTGACTACTTATGCGAACATCCTTTTAGTATTCTCAATCTATGTTGCAATTTGCTGTCGATGATAGAAAATCAAACCCAAAAACTTAAACTAATAAGACGATACTCCAATACCTCCATGCAAGCCGAATTATGAGCAACATGTGAAATTTTGACCACGGGCTTTGATATCATGTTAGAAAATCCAAATCAAAAGCTTAACCTTATAGATGGAGGGACACCACATGAATATAAAGAACATATTAAACCCGTTGCCAAGTGATTAAGGACTATACTTCAATAGTCGGTGTCATACAAATAAAGTGATGTAGCCCAAGACCAGCTACTTGAACAATAGAAACTGGGAGAGTGACCAAAACTTAGTCATAAAATCGAGCAGATATTTCAGTCTGTACTAGCTCGGGAAAATGGGTATAATTTTGTCGATTCAAATCAGAATAACCCAATTCCAAAGCTAAAATGACGAAGACTCGAAGATCTACAACTTTCCTGTTTTGAGTTTTCTCATATAATCACTATAGACTTGTCGAATTTTGATGGAAGTGAGCAAAACAGGAATAGAAAAATTGAAGAAAATGATAGAAACTTCAATGGTTCCTCTTCTAGGCCTCCAAGAAAGTTGAAATGGTATCAATTCTTTGAGATTGATGGCTGCAACTCTTTGAGGATGCAGACATTAAAAGCCTTGACTCTTCTAAGAAGAAGTGAAAACTCTTCTAAATTTTAAGGAGTTTGAACTCTTCAAGGTTCAAGATAATTGCATTAAGCAAATTTTCATTAATTAAATTCAACTTCCATTTACAAAGGTTCCATGACTTCTTATAGTGAAAACAAGAAAAGACCAGATTCAAACCTAGAAACTAGTAATCATTTATGTGCTTAGAAACTATAATCTATTAAATGTACAACATTTCCAACGCTTGTGATTTTCTCAAGTATTTATGACAAAGTCAAAGATGAGGCCTTATTGATGAGGGACTTTTCAACAAGAGTGTTGTCGATCTTGAATATGTACCAACCTTCTTGGTTGAATGAGTTGGTTTTCAGCACGGGCTGCATCATAAAGCTAGAACTAGTGTGGACCATTCTTGGACGGAACGAACGAAGGAAAATTATAATAAGCTAGGCCTTGCGCACAAAAATATTGTCGACACCTTTTCACTATCCAGATCCGATCGTGCACCGAAAAAAGGTGAAGCAGAAGATGCTGTCATAAGCTCAAAGGGTAGGCCATGCCCTTTAAAGGGCCATTTCGGCCCATCAAAAGGTCCGTTAAGCCTTTCAAAGGGCCAAGCTTTACCTTTGAAGGGAGTTTATGCTCATTCTAGCCCTTCCAAGGGTTTTCCTTAGAACGCAAAAATCTCTTATAAATAGGAGCTTATTTTGCTCATTTTTCTTCAAGGTAAGTGAATTCCTCTATTGCTCGTTCGTAAGAATGATCATTTTGAGGTTTCATTAACTTGTTCTCTGTTAATTCCCAAGGAAATGAAGGTAGGCAAAGGAAAATCCGTGGAGTGTAGCGAATGCCACACAATCAGTTAGTGTGATCTAAGTCCCTCTTAATTTAAGATTAGTCATTATAATGTTTGAATTAACATAGAAATTCACATACTACAGTTGTCACTCTATCATTTAAGCAAATTTAATTTTAATAAAAAATAAATCGATACTCTCCTAAAAATATTATATGCATATAGAGAAACCCCATTGAATAACCCGAGTCTAGGATCGCATACCAAATAGACTTAGAGGGCAAAGTTCCGCAAGGGTTCTCGGTCCATGAACCGAGGCCCCATGCATGTGACTGAGGCCCCATGCATGTGACTATTTTTATATGTATTTCGAACGAAAAAAAATCGATTTGATAAAGTCGGTTCTCTTATTTCAAAGACGAAAGACAAAGCAGGCTGACTATTTTGCCTTTACCGATTAATAGAAACTGAAAGCCTGGTGTCGTGCACCCCTCAATTTCTATGGTCGTGAGACCGTGCTAGAATTTTTTTTTATCAGAATGAGACTAAAAATTAAAGTATAGGATATTGACTAAGACAACGTAAAATGTTGGGGGTTGACTAGAATAATGAAGAAACCATGGAGGTCAGGAGGGAATTAGCCCAATAGTGTTGATCACGATAGGTGATATACATATATGAATGTGGAGTATGTTTTAATTTATTAGCAATGTCATGCATATTAGGACTAGTAGTATACTGATTCGTGGAGATGCATATCAGCAGAAAAAGACGATGAGTAAAAGACAAGAGTTTTGAAAAGATGGTATACGAGTTGAATAACTTGAAAACTTCGAAGAAAATAAATGGGGATCTAGCGTCGTATTAAGAACAGACAGAAAAGTTAGATTTAGGACCGAGACTAAATTTTGGCTATGATGACATGGTTGACTTTCTAGCCAGGTTTGCTATATGTATTAAAGCAAAGAAGTAATGGCTTAAATAACATCGTTATTCAAAACTTGATGAACAATTTGTTTTCCTTTTCTTCCTCACAATTTAAAAGGCGACACTTACAAAATATTGAACTTGAATTAAAATACAGCACCGGATGCCTACCTTAAAAAGGATTTTCATTCAATTTATGGTACAAAATATTCAAATTGATTCATTTTCGCAATACTAAAATTGATTCCAAATGAGAATCAATTTGCTGAAAAGCGTTCAACCTGGAAACTGCAGTGAAGTTCCCTTTCTAATTATTTTTAAAGCTATCTACGAATCAATCCGCCCCCGTGTTATGTCCGCTTGACTGCATGTACAACGATTTCTACATAATTGCCACACCTTAGCTGGTCCATATCTTTTACTTTTTCTTTGCTTGACTTTGTTTTACTGGGTTGACTTGGACATTTCGGTGACCGACGACTCCAATTCTTCAATCACAATTTGCATCCCTTTTATTGAGCCTGCACGGCATTACTAATTAGCTAAAACTTTCATTGCATCATATCAAACACTAGAGAGGTGATTCCTTCTTTCAACTCACTATATGTGTACCCTGTTTTACTCCTCATATTGAACGTATAACTGCTTGGGATGAGTAGCGGTGCGAAAAAAATCACTTGTGCCCAGCTTCATCTTGTGGAGAAGTCCGTAACATAAACTACTCATTTCGATTGAAAGGTGACCCAAAAGGTTGCAGCCACCGTTTTTATGAGCTAGCTTGTGAAAATGATCACACCATTTTATATATGTATGCCGGGCAATGCTATATGAAGTCGATCCATTATAATTCCTATCGTGACGAAGGATAATTTGATGGTTCAATCACAGTGGTTGACGATGGAATACAAAAGGGTAATTGTTCATCTCTCCCTCGTTATTTATTGGCCCGCTCTAACTTCACTATCATCATCAATTTACACCTTACTCTCGGTATGCCGGTGACCTTCATAAAGTGCTCACAATCCCTTGCTTCCACTTGGTATTTCGTGTTGGAATTTTGTTTGTTAAAACAAAATGAGTGCTTTTTAAATTGTCCCACATAGAAAAAGTGGGAGCAAGTGGGTCAGTTTAAATATGTGGAATTTCCTTTTATAGTTAAAGGAGTGATTAGGTAGGGGTGGACCCCACCATACCCGCGTGCGGGTGCGCGATTATTTGGCGCACTTAGCACGCTTGCGCGCCCGCGGTTTAATTAGCATCAATCCCTTGCTATTTATTTAATTTTTTATTTTTATTTTAATTCTAAGGTTGCCTTTTAATTTGAGAATTTTCGGAAATGAAATATAAAATGAAAATTCGAAATTCTATTTAAAAAAAAAATTATTACTAATTCGGTTTTGCAACATTTTCCGAAAGGTTGCAATTGTTCGTTTTTCGACTTTTTCCGAAAAGTCGTGGTTGTTTATACGAACAATTTTCCAAAGGTCGTGTTTGTTCATTATTTGACAGTTTTTCACGAATAGTTGCAAGACCATTTCATATATATATACTTGTCGATTTTCGGAAGAAGTGTGTGGCCATTTTTCGAGTCTTCTTTCTGAAAAACTACAGCCAATTGTTCGATTGTTTCTTAGAGAGACCCTGGAGGAATACTAGAATTGCTATCTAGTATTCTCATCCGAGACTTTATTGTATCCTGGAGGATTTTTGCCGGTGACCATTAGCAACATTGTGGGGCAAATAATAGCAACATTGTGGGGCAAATAAATCTTTAAAGAAAGTGATATTATGCCTCAAAGTCCGAGTTGTTTTACTCGATCCGATCTCATTGTTCAACCCATTTCGAAGCATCTTTTTCCAACATTTCGACACCAAACCATGTATCCAGAGAACACACCCTACTGAAACGCCTCCCAATTCTTCCCAAATGAAGGTGTACTCATATGCTCTACCTGGGTATTATCTATGAGCACGGCACATCAAGGATTTTTGCACCATAATCATGATGTCATTTGCATCGGATTCTTACACTCGGGCTAACGCTACGAAATTTTTTCATTTTTTATATTTTCTGAATTTTTATTAATATTTTCTTTTCTTTTCTTTCTTTATATTTTTCCACTGTAGGCCGGCTAACCCTCGCTAGCAATGTAGTATGATGGTTGATGTCAACTTCAGTGTTCTCGGCCAAAATTGACCGAAAGAATTATACTAATAAATCATCAAAAGGTTAATGACTAAATTGGTGAAATTATTTGACAAAAAAGTTGGCTAAATTGAAAAGTTTTAAAATTGAATTGACATCTATACAATATGTTTCTGATTTATTTGGTGATTGTCCCATCAAAATTGGATGAGCAATGTTTTATTATCATAAATTTACTTATTTTTCTTTTGGGTTAATACCCTGAAAATCTCAAACTGGTACACTTGTGACAAATTTACCCCAAATTATTTTTTTGACCATGAAAAACTCAAAACCGGTATACCTGTGACAAATTTACCCGGACTGACTATAAAAAATCATAAACTAGTACATTCATGACAAATTTACCCAAACTAATTTATTCGACTGCAAAAAACCCCCAAAATGATAAATTTGTGACAAATATACCCTATGCTAAATCGGATTAATACCACAAAAAAAATCACAAAAATCGTAAATGGTGACAAACAGAGCGTAAAATCTTAAATTGGTATATCGATCAACTGTCACGTGTCACTTAACCTAATAATTTGAGATTAAAATTTAACGAAAATTAATAGAGGATAAATTTGTCACAAGTGTACCAGTTTGGGATTTTTAAGGGTATTAACCCTTTCTTTTCATCTTCATAATTTAACAAAGTGACATTTATGAGATATTGGCCTTGAAATAGAATAAAATACCAGATGCCTTCCTCAAAAGAATTTTGATTTAATTTAGGGTACAAAATGTTCAAATCGATTTATTTTTACAAAATTCCCAAAAAAGAAAGAAGAAAAGAACTTCAAATCTAGAAACTACCGAGAAGTTTCCTTCCTAATTAATGTGAAACCCATCCGTAATTTTTAAATGCTAGCTTTACTGCGTGTTCAACGATTTCTAGGTAATTTCACTAATATAATTAAACTTTTGCCGTGCCCACACTTTATATTTTTCTTCGCTTGACTTTGTTTTATTGGTTGACTTGGACATTTGACCAACGACTCCAATTCTTTTCAGTCATTATAAATACCCCTTTATTAAGGCTGCATCGCATTACTGATGAGCTAAAGTTTTCACTACATCAGACCAAGCCGCGGAAAGATGATTCATTCTTTCAACGCCATGTATATGTACCGTGTTTTCCTTCTCAGATTACACGTTCTGCTACTAGGGATCAGTTGTGATGCTAAAAACAGTCACTTGTGCCCTGTTTCCTCTTGTGGCGATGTTTGTAATATAAGCTACCCCTTTCGATTGAAAGGCGACCCAATATATTGCGGCCACCTTGAGTTTTAACTAACTTGTGAGTATGATCATACTGTCCTATATTTGTTTGATGGTCGATATTATGTGAAGTCAATTGTTTACGATTTCTATCGTGACAAATAATACTTCCAAGGTTTCATCACAGTGGTTGACGATGGACTTCAAAAGGGTAATTGCTCGTCTCTCCCTCATTACTCACTGGGGTTCTGCAATTTCAGTTACAGCATCATTCCATACTACCCTCAATTTAGCCTCTCAGAGATAGTGATGGTGGCCTTTGTGAAGTACTTACAACCCATTGTTTTCACTCGGTATTTCGATACCAAACCGTGTATCGAGGGAACACACTCTGCCGACATGCCTCCCAATTCTTCCCAAATGAAGGTGTACTCATATGCTTTAGCTGGGTATGAATATGATCTAGCAGCAGGGGACATCAAGGATTCTTGCACCATAACCATGATGTCCTTTGCATCGGATAATAGTGGGAGGGAAGGGGATCAGTATAATCGTTCAAGCGCGCCATACAAGGACCTCCACAATCAGATGGCGGAGGGATTCAATCTCACCTATGAGCCGCTCTTTTCTGCAGACAGAAGCTTTCGATTTTGCTTCTTAGGTTCTAGATACCGAAGGAACGGGTGCAGTCACCATTACGTTCGTAAGCGACTTTCACTGGAACTTTTCTTTCTTCTTCCTCCACTTTTTCTTAAATGCTAGTTCTACTATGAGATCTTACAAAATTTACTTAACAAGCGATGTAAACCTTTCAATTGGATATCGTAATATGTGGGATCCAACACATGATGTCATTAGTTCTTTAAATATCCAATAGAGAAATTCGTCGCATCGCTTTAAGTAAAAAATTAAATTAAATTGGCAGCATAGCTTTTCTGGAGTCGACACCATTCCTTCATATTTGTTTGGGGGGAAATGTTAGATTTAATTGTAGCTCGTGCCCCTTGCATGGCTGTTATTTAGGTGGGTGAATAAATTGCGCACATACTGGATGATGTCTGCAAATTAGAGCCATGCGCGAGTGACTCGCGAGCTTGTGAAATCAATTGGTGCATCTAGGGGAGCGAAATCATCTTTCTTAGATAGAAAAATTCATGCTTTGATAACATGGATTCGATAGAATAAAGTTAAATCCAAGCGCCATCAAGGAGAGTGAAACTCATTGACCGTTCCTTGTTCAACACATTGCACATTGCAACTTTTAATGAACAAAAGTGAGTCTTTGCAACTTTGCAGTGATAGTATAAATATACCTTGGGCTTGGGTTATAGCTTAGCGTGACCTTCTTTTTTTTTTTTTATTGTGTTTAATTGCTGAAATCATTGATTTAGTTCTTTATTGATTGGTCGTTAATTCTAATATAATCATTGTCAGTCATCTCGGATGAGGTCTCTCTTTTTTCTTCTACAGATAATTCTACGTGGAGTACCATGAATAATGTTGCGCGAAATGCAGCTCCAAATCTCGCCTTTGTCATGGGTAAGCCAAGTCCTTTTTCTTCTCACAAATATGAATGTTTCAAGTAGCACTTTTTCGACCAAAAAAAAAAGTAGAACTTTGACAAAAAGAAAACTACACTAAGCTATGGCCAAATTTCTCTGCAGGCCACTTCCTCGCAGCAAAATTCACGCTCGGAGCTCCATTTGCGTTGATATTTTTGATCTATAAGTGGAGGAGAAGGCACCTAGCAATGGACAAAAATATTGAAGAATTCCTACAAGCTCATAATAAATTTATGCCCATAAGGTACTCTTACTCAGATATTAAGAAAATCACAAGAAATTTCAAACACAAATTAGGAGAAGGAGGATATGGTTCCATGTATAAGGGGATACTTAGAAGTGGCAATGAAGTTGCTGTTAAGATTCTGAACAAGCCAAAATCTAATGGCCAAGACTTCATAAGCGAAGTGGGTACTATTGGAAGGATCCACCATGTTAATGTAGTTCAGCTTGTTGGTTTTTGCTTCAACAAATCTAAGCAAGCTCTCGTGTATGATTACATGTCGCACGGGTCTTTGGATAAACACATTTTCTCTAAAGATGGCTACTACTCTCTTGATTATAAGAGAATATATGAGATATTTCTCGGTGTGGCAAGGGGTATAGAATATCTACATTGGGGATGCGATATGCAAATTCTACATTTTGATATCAAGCCTCACAATATTCTTCTGGATCAAAATTTCACTCCAAAAGTTTCTGACTTCGGGCTTGCAAAGCTTTATCCTACGAACCATAACATGGTATCGTTGACTATGGCGAGAGGAACCTTGGGATATATGGCACTAGAGCTATTCTACAAGGACATTGGTGGTGTCTCTTATAAAGTTGACGTTTACAGTTTTGGGATGCTATTGATGGACATGGCTGGTAGGAGAAGAAATGTAAATGCAAAGGTTGACCACTCAAGTCAAATTTATTTCCCTTTGTGGGTTTACGATCAACTTCATGAAGAAAATGAGATTGAAATGGAAGTAGTACAAGAGGAAAGAGAGATAATTAGGAAGATGGTAATAGTTGCTCTTTGGTGTATACAATTACTCCCAAATGATCGTCCATCAATGACTAAGGTCTTAGATATGCTTGAAGGAGATATTAATAAATTGCAACTACCCCCGAAGCCGCTTCTATATCTGTCGGAGGAGCCAGTTGACGATGTCTACACTGGAATAGAACTTGAATCATGCTCAATTTCATCAAGTACTCCAACAATTTTATGACTGATTCCAAATTATGATTTTCTCTTCTCCATGTATGAATTTTAGGCAAAATAAATGTAATCCAAAGTATAATTGGTCATGTAATTCGTGAACCAAGATGCTTTTAGCATTTGTTACTCCCTGTCTTTTGTAGAAGAATTGGCTCATGGTTTTTTTTTTTTTTTTTTTTGGTCATTAACAGGAAACTTCATTCACGAAATAGAAAGGTTACAGTAGTTCAACATATCAGTGCATAACAGGTCAAACAAAGTAGGAGGGGGGGAGGTGACCCAATTCGCTGGGAGAAGATTTTGGGCTTGGGCTTTTGCAGCCCAGTCAGCAACTGTGTTGGTTTCTCTTCTGCAATGTTGGATGCGCAAGTTTGGGAAGAGGCGGAGCAGAGCCCTAGCTTCAGCGAAAAGAGCGCCGAGCTCCCATGGTGTGCGATCTTGGTCGTGAATTGCTTCAACCACAACAAGAGAGTCTAATTCCAGAAGGAGGTTGTGTTGGTTTCTTCTTGTGGTGATGATGTATCGAAGTCCAAAGATGAGAGCTTGGGTTTCGAAGTGCAAGGGCGAAACAGAGGGTGTTCAGTGAGCACTGCCATCAAACAGCTTCCCAGAGGAGTCGCGACAAATACAAGAGACAGCAGCACCATCCATGATCGCGGGGAAGGATGCATCAATAATGATTTTAATCACACCAGAAGGCGGAGGACACCAAGATAGATCCAGGGGGGACGCCGAGGAACAGTCTTTCTAGCCGATCGAAACCCCGAATTAGAAGAAGCTGCAACAAATCCACTGGTGAGTGATCTGGTTCTCTGGACTGGGAGGTCTTGCTGGTGTGGCTTTTGATAATTTTGTTGCTGCAAAGCCTGATGACAGCGATAATATGAGTGGGCATGGGCCAGAGCAGAAGCTACGATGTGATCGGGGCGTGGGGGTCTTCGGCGAAAGATAAAGTTGTTCCTAGCTTTCCAGATATGCCACAGAACATATGTAATTTGCGCATAAAACTGTAAGTTTCTCTCAAGATCAAAGATATGTAATAGCCAAGCGTCAAATCTGTGATGTTGAGCATTCTGAATAGTACACGGTAAATGGGCATGAGTCCAAACTTTCTTTGTCCATGGGCAATGTAGAAACAAATGTTCGGTGGTTTCGGGGTGGGACTACTATCACTACGAGTTTACAAATAGGATCTTCAATAATATGACGATGGTAGAGATTTGCAGTAGTGGCTATCGCATTGTGGCATAGTGACCATAAAAAGATACGCAGTTTTGGAGGAGCTGGTACCTGCCATATAGTAGCCCAAAGGTACTTAGGGGGTTGAAAAGATGAGGAGGGCTGATTTGGAAGAACTGTTGTTGTTGCTGTTTTGATCTGGTGATATCCATTTTTAACAGTGTACACACCATTTAATCGTCCTTTCCACATCAATTTGTCTTCAGTATAGTGCAGACTGATCGGTATTTTTAGAATTTCAGCAACTTGATGCTTATCAAAACTTCTAGAAAGCATAGGGATATTCCATGTCTGAAGGTCTGGATAGATGAAATCCACGACTTTAGTAGGCTCATTCCTAGGTGATGGTCCCCTAATAATGCCTGTAGATAGCCATTTATCCTCCCTGATGTTAATGTTCTGCCCATTACCTACTGACCACTGTAGATTATAGGCTATAAAATCTCTGCCTAGCAAAAGGCTTTGCCATCCCCAAGAGGACCGAGCACCTCTGTCCGCATGTGCAAAGTCAGTGGAGAGGAAATACAACCCTTTAAGAATGCGACTCCATAGAGAGCTAGGATGTTGAAATAGCCGCCAAGCTTGTTTAGCCAACAATGCTTTATTAAAAGAGATAAGATCCCTAAAACCAAGACCACCCGAGTCTTTTCGAACTTTGAGAGAGTCCCAATTCCGCCAATGAATACCCGACTTATTGCCCTGAGATTGCCACCAAAAGCTAGCCACCTTTTGTTCAATAGACTTACACAGTGATATAGGTATTTTAAAAATCGACATAGCATACTGTGGAATAGCTTGCACTACAGCTTTAATCAAGATTTCTTTCCCACCCTTCGAAAATAACTTTTCCTTCCAGCCATGAAGCTTAGAGTGAACTTTAGACAAGATCCAGGAAAACATTTCTTTTTTAGATTTCCCCAGTCTGATGGGATGCCGAGGTATTTGCCAGTCTTTTTCATCACGGGAACTCTAAGTTCTCTAGCAAGAGACTCCTGTAGAGCAGTAGGACAAGTAGGACTAAAGAAAACACCAGATTTATTACGGTTAATCTCTTGTCCCGATGCCCAGCAGTATTGAGATAATATATTGGATAGATTCTGACATTCTAGCAGTTTCCCTTCTATAAAAAAGATGGCGTCATCGGCAAAAAATAAATGTGAGAGGGTATGGCACCTGGGGTTGAGTCTAATGCCTGAAATGTTACCCATCTCCATAGCTTGGTGTATTAGAGTTGAGAGTGCGTTCGCCACCAAGATGAACAAATATGGCGATAATGGGTCGCCCTGTCGGAGCCCCCTCTTCATTGGAAACTGAGGGAGGGGTTCACCATTTAGCTTGACACTTATAGAAGCAGTGGTAACACACTGCATAACCAGATGAACCCAGGTTGCATGAAACCCGATCCTCAAGAGATAATCTCGTAGAAAGTCCCACTCAACCCGATCATAGGCTTTTTTCATGTCAATTTTGAGTACACCCTGAAATGTACGCTTGCGTTTCCGTATACGAAGTTGGTGCAAGACTTCTTGGACTAAGAGAATGTTATCCTGGATTTGGCGACCACTGATAAATGCACTATGTTCTGTGGATATGAGGGTCGAGAGTAACGGCTTCAAACGATTAGCTAAGATCTTCGAAATGATTTTGTAGGAAAAGTTGCATAGGCTAATTGGCCGATATTGGTCCAAAGTTTCAGGGTGAGAGATTTTTGGAACCAAAGTGAGATAAGTCTTATTAAGGGCTGGGTCGAGCACACCTGAACGGAAGAAGTTTTGAACGCAACGAAAAATGTCTGCCTGTAGAATATCCCAGTGCGCATGATAGAACTGCCCATTTAACCCGTCCGGGCCAGGTGCTTTGGTGGCTCCTAATTGAAAGGTAGCGTGGCGAACTTCCTCAGGTGTTACTGCAGCAGTAAGAGAGACATTCATAAAATCAGTAACCACTATTGGACATTGATCAAGTATTGGGCCATAGCTCGGTGACCCACAGTAGAATATAAATTCTGAAAAAAGTGCTGTGTCATATCCTGTAATGTCTAACGATCTCTGACCCATTGTTGATCTGCATTGAGTAACATGCTGATACGGTTATGCTGTCTTCGCTGAATAGTTGTAGCATGAAAAACCTTGGTATTTTTGTCACCCCACCTGAGCCATTGAACTCAGGAGCGCATGGCCCAGTATTGTTCTTCTTGCTGCCACAAGTGCTGAATCTGAGTTTTTAAGGCATCCATCCGGATTTGGTCTTGATGAGAGGTGGTTTTGTTTGTTAGGATCTGAAGTTGGTGCTGCAGTGCATTGAGTTGGCGGTAGCTGTTCTGAAATTTGGACCAACTCCAATTAGTAAGGGCTGCTGATACCTTTGTTATCTTCTTTGTTATATCCAAAATCTGAGAAGGAGCAGTTTGCCACGCAGTTGATATTATTGAACGACACTCCGGCTCTTGTAGCCAATAAGACTCAAAGATAAAGCCTTTCCGTCGCCTTGGTGGAGTGGCAGTTGTCGTTAACAGCAGTGGACTATGGTCGGATCCAATGGCTGGGAGGGCGAAGACTTCAGCTGTAGGAAAGGTAAGGCGCCAATCCATAGTACAAAAAGCTCGATCTAATCTTTCTTTAACTAAAGCATCCCCAGCTCTATTGTTGCACCAAGTGAAAGAACATCATTTACTTTCAAGGTCCATAAGTAGGCATTCGTTTAACATTTGATGAAAAACCTGCATTCGTTGAGTAGAGGGTAATTGTTTACCTTGTTTTTCCCATGGATACATAACCTCGTTGAAATCACCAATGCATAACCATGGTAAAGTGTTAAACTGGCTTATGAGTGTCAGGGCTCACCATAAAGATTGTCGTGGCTGAAAAACTACTGGTGCATGCAAACAAGTCAAGCGCATCATAGGTCCACTCTCTCCCTCCGCACAAAACATATCAATATAGTCTGGGGTTTGTTGATCCAGTGTGAGGTAAATATGGTCTTTCCAAAACATCGCAAGGCCCCCTGCTATGCCTAAAGGCTGTTCCAAAAGGCCATTTGTAAAAGTAAGTTGTTTCTGAAGCTTTCAGAGTACCTGTTCTCTGTTCTTTGTTTCCATAAGGAATAGAATATCCGGCTGTTCACGGGCCACCAACGCCCTAAGGGCTTGAATTGTCAGGGGATTGCCCAACCCCTGACAATTCCAACTGATGAGCTTCATTTGTCTTTGGGTGGCTTATTAGGGCTAGCCACCATAGCCCAACTGTTAGGGGTTTCAGCTTGAAAGATTAAAGTCTCCAAGAGGTATGATTCATCAAGTCCCTTTTTCAACATAGTACATCGTTTGGCCTTTTTTATTTGGCCTAACTTGGTACTCAGCTTACTGGTCCTTACTTTTTTTGTTGTAGGGGAGTGCTCTGAGCTTTCAGACGCCATGATAGAAGGATTAGAGACAGGAGCCAGGAGTGTGGGAGTGGGAGCAACACAGTACTAGTTAGGTAATGGACGCCAATTGAGAGGTTCAGCCGTAGTAAAAGATGGGCCATCCTCCAGAAACTGAACAATCTCTTTACCTTTGTTAACAGGGGGTTGTTCCGGTGGAAGCTCAGTCGAAGGCACTATAGGGGTCTCTGGAACCATGTCTTCTGTTTCAGGACAAGATTGAGGAGAATCATAAAAGGTATGCCAGAAAGGGCTATGCTCCCTAATCTCGGCCCTAAGCCATTGATCAAAATACATACTATCCCTGTGCTCAAAATTGGCTTCATCATAAGGAATTTCAGGGCACCCCATGGCATAATGTCCAAGTCGACCGTAGGAATAACAGTAGTGCGAAAGGCGTTCGTATCGAAAATCTAACCAGAAAGTTGTTCCTTCAACTCGCAGCAGTTATCCTGGTTTAAGAGGTTCATTAAGACTGAGATCAATCCTTGCACGGACAGACCGAAGAGATGTACCGTCTTTACCATCTATTTTTACTACCTTAACCCTATCAACATGATGGACAGCCATGCGAATAACTTCCTCTGTGCAACATTCTAACGGGAGACCAAAGACTTGGACCCAAAAGGTACATGTAGAGAAGTCATAGCAGTGCAGGGGGTATTAGGAATCCAAGGCTTGATAATAACAAGGTGATTTCCAAAATGCCATGGCCCATTATCAAGAATTCTTTGTTTTTCCAGTTCAGTTTGGAACTTCATAACGCATATGTCAGTTTCAGGTTGTGTAATTTCCACAGTGTCTACTTGCCAAGCTCGCCTCATAGTACTTTGGAAAGCTGGAAGATTAATTGAATTTTTGGTAAGTACCTTACCGACAAAGATGAGTTTGCATTCAGCCAATTTATCAGTCGAAGGTGCTTCATCACAAACTTCAATGCTCTGTGTTTCCCATAGGCGTCCAAGACGAGAGCACAAAGCAGCCAATCGTGCATCTTCGGGAGAAGCTGGATTCTGGCTAGGAGGTTCCATGGGTGAGGCAACAGTAAATTCAGCAAAGCTGACGGCAAGACAAGGCTAGCACATTAACCACAGGACATTGATCATTCAGATGAAAGAGATTGAGCTCAAAAGGGTTGCATGCAGGGCCGATGAAGGATAAAGTCTAATGGAGGAGATTCGGGGCCATGCAATGAAGGTAGAATCAGTCGGATGTAAATTTGGGTGAACTGGAGTACATCGCGATGATGAGAAATGCAGTAATTGAAGAAAGACAGCGATGAAGGAATGGGAAATTCAGCTGGGAGGAAATGGATGGAACAGAGAAGTTAGGGTTCCAAGGAAAAGGGAAGAAGAAACACTACCCTAGATGGTAAAGAACATCTCGACAGAAAGAGAGAAAAAGTCGAAACACTACCCTGGATCCCGTCATATTTAATGAAACACTACCCTGAATTGCCTCATGGTTACATTACAGATTTCCTAAGGGCTCTTGATATGATAGTCCAAGCTCATCTTGGATGGAGCAACGTGTCTGTCTCCCTTCACTCTACCGTCCAATATCAAGCTTTCTCCTTCCCGCCACAACCTCTCACCCTCCCCCTTGACCTCGACCGCTGCCTCATCGGCCGCCTCGATGGCGTTGGCCGCCTCCGTTGAGCAACATCCCACCTCGACTTCATGTCCTGTGATGGGTCCCATCCCGAACTCCTCACCTTTCTCTCCTCCTCTAGTCCCGCATTCGCTCTCGCGAACCAATGTGTCCATCGCCCACTCGCTCGGTCCCAGTTGGAGCCCCGACACGGCGATTCCCTACTCGCCAATCAGTCTCTACTCAAAGTCCGTTGACTGAGCTGAGGCGGAGAGGAATTTTAGGGACATGGATAATAAAAGGGACCTGTTTCTGGGAGTTCCACGATCTCTTTGCTTTGCCAATAATCACATGGGTTTAAACCGGTCGATGCTTCTGTTCATATACTTGAAGATGGGCTTTTTCCCTAATGATTCTGATGTCTGTGTTGGGTGTCCCTTGATTGATATATTTTGCAAAGGATAGTGCTGATTGAGTTTCAGCTCGTACGGTGTTTGACAAAATGTCCGAGAGGTTGGGCTTTCGACGATGACCAGATCTACTCAGCTGGTGAGTTGGGCCTTTGAAAGATGGATTTACGCTCACTGCTGTTTCGTCGGCGTGTTCGGAGACGGAGTTAATATTGCTTGGGATGCAATTCCATTCCCGAGTTATATGGTCTGGATTGGGCTCGAATGGTGGTGTTGGATCCAAGCATGGTGGACATGTACGTTAAGTGTGTAGCTAGTGGATCGCTAGGTAGATTCACGCCCAAAAGGACTAATCCCCTTGCATTAAGCAATATCCAGAAATGAAAATCTTCCGCGTCTGACCAAATTAGCATTGCTTTCTTATAAAAAACTTAACCTACCGGCCCCATGCATTGTTCATCGGTTTCCTCTATAAATAGCCAATGTTCGAACAACAATTTCCTTGCAAAAACCTAAAGTATTTATCCAACCTAAACGATGTCAACCCAAATGCTCTTCCTTGCTAGGCTAGTTGTCCTCTCATCTTCCATGCAATCCCATGCGGTGGTATACACCATGACGAACAGCGTCGGCAAGACTACCAGCAGTGCCCGCTTCTCTAGCGAGATCGGCATTTCGTATAGCCACAGGACTTTGTCAACGGCCACCCGTTTCATATGGAGGGTCTTCCATCAGAAAGCCCCTGGGGATCCTAAGAGCGTCGAAAAAGTGAGCTTGTTTATAGAGACCATGGATGGCATGGCGTACGAGAGTGTCGCGACCTCTTTTTTTTCGGCGCCCACAGTCGGGTGCGAGCGCCTAAGGAGGCTAATGGCTCGGCTAAATTTAATTATGCCCGGACTCTCCCAAGTCCACCAATTCATGACTTTCATAATCTGAATTTTTAACTTGTAAATCAATTTTTAAAATGGAGTTGCCACTAATCGATTTGGGGTGGGTTGATTAGAAACCCAAGCGAAGTATCGGGAGAAATACTCACTCCTACGCAACCAGAGAAATTAGGATCGGGGACTTGATTACATTAGTTAATCACTAATGCCCTTTCGGTACCTAATCTTCTTTAAACGTTGAGGTTTTTGGATGTTTGAGGGATTTTCCATGCATTTTTGGGAAAAAAAAAACATTTTTTGAGTCATTTTCTAATTTTTGGACACAAAAGGGATTTTTTGGGATTTTTTGGGATTTTTTGGTATTTTTTGGAAAAATACAAGTCCTTTTGGCTTTTTTTTTTTAATTTTTTTGGCCTTTTTTGGATTTTTGACATTTTTTCGAAAATATGAAATATTTTTGATTTTTTGATTTTTCGGAAAATAAAATATTTTTAAACATTTTTTAATATTTTTGGAAAATAAATTATTTTTTGATTTTTTTGATTTTTTTGAAACAAAGCATTTATTATTTATTTATTTATTTAAAATAATATAAAAACTTACCCAAGTTGGATGCGTGGGTTAGGTCGACCCGGGCCGGTGATCCGAACAAGGACGAGCCCGCGTTGCGGGCTTGACTCGGATTTTTTCCTTTTCTTCTTTTTTTAACGAAACGGCGTCGTGGCCGGGAGTTCAGGGACACCCAGCCTGACCCGACGACCTCGACCCAACAACCCACTCCCCCCGGCGAAACCCTACCCGGATCCGACCCGAACACCCGACCTGACTCCCGCCGCCCACAGACTGCGAACCCTACCCGATTTTCCGGGTCCGGATCCGCTTCGAGACCCGAAAAATCGCAAACCCTAGGGTTTGTGAATCCGCGGCACCAGGGAGTTGCAATGACGACGACAACGAAGACGGCGGCGACGGCGAAGATGATCGGACTGTGGAGAGGGAGATGGCGACAACGATGGGGACAGCGCGATACCTGCTCGGCAACGGCGCGACGAGGGCGAAGAAGGCAACGACGAGACCCAGGCGAATCCCTCCCGCGTCTTTCTCTCTCCATGCCTATCTCTCTCTCTCTACTCTCCCTCCGGCGGGGCTCAGATCTGAGGCCGCGAACCCTAGGCCCCCCTGAAGTCTCTCAATGGGGTGTCCAAGGGCTGCGACTCGATCTGGCTCCCTCTCTCTCTCCGTGATCTCTGTGTCTCCCTCCTTTCTCCCCCTCTCGTCGATGGTGGCCCCTTCTATTTATAGGCGCGGGAGCGGCCGATCGGCGAGGCTTCGACCCGCTAGTTGGATTGCCATCCCATTTGCCATCATCGCCTCCTCTGGTCACATCCCATCAACGCCAACTACTCCCCTGCTCCACTTGCGACCGTCGTCCATCCAACCCCTTCCCCTCCGTCGCGCCCCCTGCGCGTGTGCTACAGAGGTGCGAGGAAGAAGAAGACACGAGAGGGCGGGCTTGGGCGGAAATGGGCCGAGGGCCCATGGAGGGGCTGCTCCTCTTTCTTTTTTTTTGTTTTTCTTTTGCTTTGCTTTGCTGCTTTTTTTATTACTTTATATATTTATTTTTTATTTCTATATTATTTACCCGAAAAGACAAAATAAAAGAAAAACTTAATTAATTAATACAATAAACCTAAATAAAATTAAGGTGTCAACGCTGCCCCTCTTTGAATGTGAGCTCACAGAGGTTGCATTTAAAGACAAACTGATGCCTAAATTTTATCCATGCATTCATAGCAGGTTATATTTTATTTGAGACCTATTATCCTATGCAAAAAGAGCAATATAACTTTACATATATTAAGACAGATAAGAAGATACCTGTAGTTACTTACTGGGAGTGAGTGAGATAGGGTGTGATCCCTGAGTTTGGCAAGTATCAAGGTGTCATCTTACCTGGTGATGTGCAGAGGTTGCTTTTCCAAGGCTCGACCCTTTCTTCAATCGCCTGTTAAAACAATCAATGATTTGTCTAGGACCCGAACCATTCTTCAGTCACCTATTAGAGTAATCAGTGGTTTGTCTCGAACCCAAACCATTCTTCGGTTGCCATGACGGGAAATTGCTTCTTTAGGACCAGAACCATTCTTCTGTTGCCTATTAAAACAATCAATGGTTTGTCTAGGACCCGAACCATTCTTCGGTCGCCTGTTGGAGTAATCAGTGGTTCATCTCAGACCCAAACCATTCTTTGATCGTCGTGATGGGAGACTGCTCCTATAGGACCCGAACTATTCTTCGATCGCCTATTGGAGTAATCAGTAGTTTGTCTCGGACCCGAACCATTCTTCATTCGCCGTGATGGGAAATTGCTTCTCCAGGACCCGAACCATTCTTCGGTCGCCTGTTAAAACAATCAATGGTTTGTCTAGGACTCAAACCATTCTTCGGTCGCCTTGACGGGAGATTGTTCCTCTAGGACCCGAATCATTCTTCGGTCGCCTGTTGGAGTAATCATTGGTTTGTCTCGGACCCGAACCATTCTTCTGTAGCCGTGACGGGAAATTACTTCTCCAGGACCCGAATTATTTTTTGGTCGCCTGTTAAAACAATCAATGATTTGTCTAGGACCCGAACCTTTCTTCGGTTGCCTTGACGGGAGACTGCTCCTCCAAGACCCGAACCATTCTTCGGTCGCCTATTGGAGTAATCAGTGGTTTATTTAGGACTCGAACCTTTCTTCGGTCGCCTTGGGAAATGCACTGACCTTTCTCAGGGCATCTCATTTGTGGGTGCCTGATTTGTATCGAGGACACTAGTTGGTACCCGACCTTTCTCGGGAGATACGCCAACCTTTCTCAGGGCATCTGTTTTGTGGGAGGTGTCTAACCTCTGTCAAAGACAATAGTTGGTACCCGACTTTTCTCGAGAGAATGTGCCGACCTTTTTCAGGGTACCAACTCTGGAAGATACCTGGACATTCACAAGCATATCAAAGGGTACCTGGATATTCACAAGTACTAACCTGAAGAATATTTGGGCCTTTGTAGGCGTCAAAATGGGTATTTGGTTGATCATAGGTATTGAAGGGGTACTTGGATGATCACAAGTATGAATTCTTGGGGGATACTTGGACATTCACAAGCATCGAAGGGGTACTTGATAATTGGAAATATCAAGGACATACCTTGGATATTTGTGAAAGTGTCCCACCTTTTGGCAATTGGGAGATATCAATGGCGCACCTGAGATATTCGTGAAGGTCTCTCACCTCCTGGTAATTGGGAATATCGAGGACGTACCCCACATATTTGTGAAGGTCTCTCACCTCTTGGTAAATGGGAATATCGAGGGCGTGCCCCGCAAATTCGTGAAGGTCTCTCACCTCCTGGTAATTGGGAATATCGAGGGCGTGCCCCGCATATTCGTGAAGGTCTCTCACCTCCTGGTAATTGGGAATATCGAGGACGTACCCCGCATATTCGTGAAGGTCTCTCATCTCCTGGTAAATGGGAATATCGAGGGTGTGCCCCGCATATTCGTGAAGGTCTCTCACCTCCTGGTAAATGAAAATATCGAGGGCGTGCCCCTCATATTCGCGAAGGTCTCTCACCTCCTGGTAATTGGAAATATCAAAGACGTACCCCGCATATTCGTGAAGGTCTCTCACCTCCTGGTAAATGGGAATATCGAGGACGTACCTTGGATATTCATGAAGGTCTCTCACCTCCTGGTAATGGGAATATCGAGGACGTACCTGGGATATTCGTGAAGGTCTCTCACCTCCTGGTAATTGGAATATCGAGGACGTACCTTAGATATTCGTGAAGGTCTCTCACCTTCTGGTAATTGGAATATTGATGGCGTACCTTGGATATTCGTGAAGGTCTCTCACCTCCTAGTATTAAACTTGAATGTGGCACGAGGTTTACCTGGATGGCTGCAGGCACTCAAAAGAGCTAGAGCATCGGGGTAGCTGTAGGTGTACAAAGCACTGGAATACTTGGATGAACACAAGTATTTAAAGATATCATCTGGGACCACTCAGGCAGGTCCAAATGTAAGAAAGCATACTTGGACAACGGTGCGTACTCGACGATATTGGGATACCTAGACAGCAGCAGGTATTCAACGATAAAGGGATACTTGGTCAGTCACAAGCATCAATACTCTGGGGACAACTCAAACGGGGCGAGTGTCGATAAGTGGGAGCACTCAACAAGTGGTGGGTACTTAAAGACAAGGGGATACTTAGACAGTTGCAAGCACCCAAACTCAAAGGACCACTTGAATAGGTCGAGTGTCAAGAAGAGAGTACCTGGACAGTGGTAGGTACTTTAAGACAAATGGGGATTAGGATGTGCTTACTTGGCAATATCTCTGATCTTTGAGAGTATGTCTGCTATTTGCACACATGATTGTATATGCTACAAATTCATCAATTTAAATGTGATTTATGCACTACAATTTTGTCAGTTTTTCATCATCTGATTTCCATTAAGGAAGATTTTGAAAGACAACCTTCATTTAGAATGTAGATGTTTTGAGCATGCCAGATGAGGGATTTTCAGTTTGAAAGGACTTTTCGCTCACTCTCATGGAAAAAAGGCTATTCTGACCATTGATGTAGGATTTATAAGGACCACATTATCTCACTGTCATCATGTCAACAGAGGTCCGAGTATTCTTGCAAGTGGCGCGACTTTACCAATATGAGAGGTCTTTGTTGAAATTGTGATAAAGACTTGGTCAACGGCTCATCAAATGGGACCGTCGAGGTCAAGGCTACTGAAGGAAGTGCCGCACGATCATCTTCGGGTTTGCAAGTCAAGAACCCTGCGAAAAGAGATAGAGTAATCTTGCTCGTACTTCTTTGAGTGATGCTTATGCACATATGAAATCCTACGTTAATTGAAGTGCCCTTAGTCTAAAGAGACTTTTACAATGGGAATGTAACGTAGACTTTGGCTCACATGCAAGATGGTGAGAGTTGGTGGTTGCCTTGGCATTTGTCATCGGTCTTTTTTTCTCACTGTCAAATGGAGGCTCTATCAATTGAACCGCAACAGTAACTTCTGTTGAGAATATTTTTGACTGGAGGGCATTGGCCTTGCTTTTACCAGGCACACTACTTTTTCATGCCCCTATTTTTTATTCCATTTTTTCATTTATGGGCATTGACCTTGCTTTTACCAGGTACACTGCTTTTTTATGCCCCTGTTTTTTTGTTCTTGTTGCTTGAGGGACTGATCTTGACAAGTTCAAGCGAATGCCTTTGTTAGACTATGGATTATTCATCTTTTGTTGGCACTTCTGATTATGCTGCTCAAACGACAATGACTTTTGCTTTGCCTCCATGTGAGGGTGAATTTACAGACTCAATTGAGTTGTACAATGGATACAAGTGCATAAAGAAAGAATTACTCTTCATGACTCTAGGGCACTTACATTAACGTGAGTGTTCATATGCAATAAAGACACTCAAAGATTGATGCAAGTGCAAGCAAGAGAAATTCTATCCCTTTTCTTACCTCGTGATGTTGACTTGCCTTCAACTTGCCCCAGTGTGGGGGTTGTTCTTGATGGGGGTAGGACATAAATTTCACCAGTGTATATGGCTCAATGGGGTGAGCGATGGAATGCCTCTCACTTTTTTGGTTATCGTACCATTCGCGAGAGAACTCTTTACCCTACAGCCAAAGTGTATAGATTGGGGGGGATTATGCGTAGGATATGGCTTGCCTTTCATCATTCTGATGCACCTCATCCAGCATGCTCAATTAATCTTGTATTCTTCATTTAGCTATCTATTCTAATTATCCTTAATGGAACCAGTGATTTAGATAGACAAAATCATCATGCGAAATCCGTTTGGAAAAGGCATGCAGCATTTTAAATGTGACGGATTTTATACTCTCGGAACAAATGAATGGTTTTGGCTCAAAAAGGACCTTCTTGGTAGCTTTAAGGGTCAACAGAATGGTATTGTTAAATTTTGAACATTAAAAGGGTTATTCCCAAAGGGGTGTCGATAGATTGCTCCTATTGGTTAGGGATATGACACATGAATGATCAGCCAAGAATTGGGAATCTGATTTAGCATCTCTACTTTTGCCCCTGCAGAAGAGAAGATGTACAACTAGATCAATTAGTTTGGCCAAAATCAAATGTGAGTTGAGGCCTGAAGATTTTCTATTATTTGCTTTGGTGATACTTGAGACGCCATTTTGTTTGGGAGAGCTTGTCATGCCTCTCATTGATTTGTTATATGTATTTTTAGCAGTCAGGTGATCCTGCAACAGACAAGAGGGAGTGCGTTAGTCATGAACTCTTTCGAGAGTCGAATAATTGGAAGCGATACAACTTTACCCCTCACTGGTTTGCAGATGATTGGGTGAACTTGAAGTGAAAGGGGGACCCGAAGTCCTATGTCCCTTGCTTCGTTAGGTCAATTATTCTCTTAATTGGCTCCTGGATGACATGTCTTTTTACATGAAGCTAGGTGAACTTGATGTGGGTACTAGCTTGGTCAATATTAATTTGCCAAACCTAACCATTGAGTTTGGTTCTTGAGTTGTGATGCTTCTTGTCAAATAGGAAAATACATCAAAAGCGAGTTCAAATAGTGGGAGTATTGGAAACAATACCAAATCACTCTTCTCCAAAACTTGTATTTGTTGATTTCTAAGAATTTCTATATGCTGATGACAGCCTCTTCGTCTTGGCATAGTTCAACATTTCCTTCAATTGGCCTTCCTCCTTTGTGACCATGCATGCATGATTATTGGTTGTTGATTCATCTTCAACACCTTCCTTTTGTGGAATTTCTCCTTTTGTCTTTAACTATAGCATCATTGGGTAAAAGTCATGTACCTCAAGCTTCTATGAAATCTGAGATAAAAAATCTCAAGCTTTCTGATGGCAATTACTCCTTGAAAGCATATGCTTCTGGAGTGAAGTTTCTAAATTCCAAAGTCATTGTCCAGGATGTGGGGCCATAGATCGCTTTGATTGTCTAGATTTTCTCTCTGTTGACAGTAGCCAATTCAGAGAAAAGATCCCTTCCTTATGCTTCTGGGCTTGTTGAAGCTAGAACTATAACATCTAGTTGTTTGGGCGTGTCGTGCGACAAGATAGTCCTTTGGTTTAGGATGGAGTTGGGCAGGAGCGAGGCATGTCATAGATGCTTTCATCTCAACTCTATGCATGTACCCTCTTTTGGTGTAGGATGATTTATTCTATTTGCCCTTATTTTCTTGGCAGGGTGTCTTTGAATTTGGCGAGTTCGCCTGATGCGTTTGCTTCAAATGCCCCCTGTCACACTAAGTTAAAAGGGATGGCAATTATCTTCTGAGACCTGAAGTGAATGAGTTAGAAAGACAAATATGGTTAAATTTATCATCTTGTTTTAACAAAAGCTTTTGGGTGATGAAATATTTTTTATTTTCAAAATACGTCTTTGGGGGAGAAAAAGCATGAGGAAGCCCAGCCCTCAGTATTCTCCTTAGATGATATTTTCTTTTCATGGTTGGATAACATCACTGGGCAGGTTTGGAGTACCGCCTCATGCTCTTAAAACAAAATATTATAACTGTACAATAGAGTACTTGGAATGGAAAATACAACAATAGCACAGTAGGCAAGATAAGAAATATGAAATTATAAAAACAAGTAAAACCCATGAAAACTCCTATGTAAAGGAGTGCTTTGATAGTGTTGATTCCGAAATCAAGCGCCTTTGAGTTCCTTGCTTCCAGTAGACTCGAAGTATTCGCATGAGAGAACCACTTCATTAAGCTGTGGAAGTACAACCCACGCAACCAACAACGATGCTCGTGAGGTAAAGTCCCTATGAACAGCTTCATCATTTCTTCTTTGGCCAGTTGAGGGTAAGTTCGCATCATAAAAGCCTCCCATCTCCTTGCATACGCTCGGAAATCCTCCATTGGTCTTCTTTTGAAGTGAACCAAGTTCTGACAAGGAACTTTAGTCCCAATTTGGCTTTGATACTGAAGCAGGAATGCAGAACACAGCTCATTCCAATCTCTCATGAGGTAGATATCTGATGTGATGAACCATTGTAATGCAGACCCCGTAAGACTCTCTTGGAAGATTTGAGTTGTGAATGACATCGGGCCATAGTACCAACTCATTTCAACATGGAGGTATTGCAAGTGAGCCACGGGGCAAGTTGTGCCGTTATACTTGCGGAGATTAGGTATCCACATTTCTAGGAGTCATGATCCTATGAGCACAAGACGAGCTTGATGTATCTTGGTTAGGCCACTGGTTTTCCCACTGCATATTCGTTGTAGTGGTGAATTTTTCTATTTCAGGGAAGTTGGATTCTACCGAGATTACCCAATTGCTTTCTTCTTGATCAAAATTCCCGAATGAGGATAAAGTATTGAAGCTATCCTCATGGTCAGAGGATAAGCTTAGTACTTCGTTAGGATCGTAGCGGATAAGGACGTATGCTTCCTCTTCTGACGGGCCTTCATCCCCAGATGAGAGTATGAAACAATTATACAATGAATCGTCAGTTTCATTGTCAAAATAACGCTGGAAGTCCTTGGGATTGTATTTTAGGGGATGGTAACCTTCAAAGCTGTATTCTTGGGAATGCTTGAAGCTTTGGTGCGGTGGTTTGTCGGCAGATGCTATATTGATTTGCTTAGGCTTTCTTTTCTTAGCTTCTGGTCCAAACCTTTTGAGTAAGGCCCTTCGTTTTGCCAGCTCAATTCTGTCAAGGGAAGTGAGAGACATTAGAGCTTCACTGTCTGATTCGCTTTCCAGGTTGATAGGGGTTGGTATTCTTTGGACCCTAGCTCTTGGAGTAAGCTTGGGGAGTTGTCCAGTCGTGCCCCGCTCTTAAACAGGCCCTGAGTCTATGATCTCATACAAAGGCTCCTTGCCTTTCCTAGTGGGAAGTTTTCCAGTAATAGGATGCTGCTTAGCTGCCCATTTATTATGTAAGGCTTCATTGACACGCTTCTTTCCTATCTCAGCAACTAACGGCTCCTCGTGCTCCGCAATCATCGGCTCGTCATAGGGCAAGGTGATATCAGGGGTGATGTTAATATCATACTCTTGGTAAAAAACATGAATTAGTTCCCTCCAGGTTTTAAGGGGGCTAATCTTCCTGACAATGTACCATCGCAAGGCAGGGCCAGTCAAACTCGATTGGTATGATTGAATCATCCTTCGGACCAAGTAGGCTTGCAAGTAGGTCTCTGGGCGAGAGGTATCAACATACCTTTCGCATTCAGGTGCTTTGAGTTTTTCAGGGATCTCAATGCCGGCGTCATTGGACAGGTTCACAAGATCCTGCTCCTGTAGCTAGTTTAACATTTTCATGATCTTTTCAAACTGTCTATGGTACTGGCTAATTTCTGGCAAATTTGCAGGCGTCATGACGGTGTTTGAGGCAACTATAGAGTTGGATTCAGCTTGAGTGGATTTCATTTGTTTTGAGAGGTGTTGAAGGACAATGGACATATGTCCTATGCCGTCTTCAATGTTAATGAGGCGATTTTGAACATCATTTTGATTAGGCCCCATTGCATGAGGCCATTCATGGGCAATTGGTGGCCGACGATTCATAATTACCTGCTCGTTTGTGAAAACAATGAATGAGCATGAAAGTAAACAAAGATTGACCCATGGCAATGGTTTAACTACTTTTTATTTATCAAAAAAGGATTTTATAGACCACAAACTTCTGACATCTAAAACTTGAAATTGAAATAACATAATGAAATACTAGACATTAAACAAAAATTCCTAAACAATGGGACAAAACTTTCACAAGATTAACACTAAGGGGCACATGATTCCTAATTTTTATGCGACGGGGAGCCCTGCTCTTGCGAGGATGCCTGCTTCCTTGGGCTGGCTTTGAGGTGTGCATCTAGTCCATTCCCAAATCCCTCTCCATGAGCTCTACTTGCTCGTGCGGGATGCTCTCTCTGATTGAGCGAGGGATTGATGGCTTCCACCTTGTCGGGATGTGAAGATTGTGGATGTAGGCCGCAGAGGCGTGGTGGGCTTTTTCTTCTCCCTCAAGCCCTTCAGGTACCACGATCCTTTTGCGATGGCACTTGTCCCAAGTTTCTTCAACGATAGAAATTTCGACCGCATAGTCACGGCTTGTGTTGAAAAGAACTGGAGGAATTCTCCTCCTATAAGGCGATGGAATCTCTTGAAGGGTTCCAAATTGTCGTGCCACCCGATATGGGTAATAGGGAACAGCGCCGGTGCAGCCAAGCAACGGAATTGGCTGGGTGTGTTTGTAAGCAAAGCGGGCCCTCTTTTCATGGAACCAACCAGAACACCATTGGAATGCCTCAGGAGTTGGGTTTCTTAGGAAGTCAACCCAATTTAAACAGCTTTGATTGTGGATATATGGTCCTAAAACCATAAATTTTTGTAATGGATTTTCGAAAGCATTTGTTTCAGACGATCGCATGAAGTCTCAGAATTCGCTTAGGTGAGAAAAGAACCAGATTTGTAAAATTTCAGGAGAGACCTGCATGATTTTCTTCGTGCTGTCTTTAAAATGATTAAAGGATAAAAATGTTTCAGTTAAAATCATATTGACATAATTTCCCCCCCTCAAGATTTGATCAACTATCCATGCCATGTTAGGACTTATGGCATTTCTTTGATGAGGGAAAATGATGAGCCCGAAAAAGGTCAGGAGGAAAATCTCACCTTTTTGGGTCATAGGCTGATTTTGAAAACAAGCATTCATAAATTCAAAGGGGCAGGTATTATGGTTGTTTTCAAGAATTTGTGTCATAATATGGACTTCAGTTCTGAAAAGTCGCGCCAACCCACGTAATGGGATGACGCATGTTGATGGCCTGACAAGCTTTTTCTCAAGAGGCATTCTAATGATGATGCTATATTCCTCCAGGGTTGGGGTTAGCTTAAACCTACCAAACATGAAAGTAAGTGTCCTCGAGCACCAGAAATGTGCCATGGCTTGTATGACTTCAGGACAAATAGTGATTTGGATCAGTGATAGGAGATGACCAAGTTTAGCCTTCATGCGCTCTTGGGTAAACTGATCCAATTGACCCCACCATCTAAAGAGCTCCGCCTTGGGAGCAGGAATGAACTGGATATCATCTTTCCCCATCGCATATAAACTGGGACTTTGAAAAGCTTATCCTAAATTGCCATGGGCCAAATAAAAAGATTGAGTAAAAGTGAAGAAATCACTTTGCTTTTAAATAAAATGACAAGCACAAAGACATGCACATGAGATGTGTGGCTCGATTTCTAACTTGGAAGATTTGATGAAATTAGAAAGGTATCTTCCTGTCGCAGTCTCGTGTTAGCAGCATACCCCCTTAACCTCGGCTAAGAAATTCGAGGAAAAGAAAGGCAACCTCTACATCGCAGTCTCGCGTTCGAGGTCGTATCTTTCTTAACACCATCCTAAATATCCTATGGCGGCCTAGGTCCGTTGGCCAGGTTGTGTGTGTCGTGTGTAGTGTTTAAAACAGTAAAGCATGCATAGTAATTTATGATCACAAGATAATCTATTTTAAGCAAAAACTAAAATAAATTTCTAAACTTTTGACCTGCATAAAGAAAAAAAACCTAAGTCAGTAAAGAATTTAAACAAAACAAAAATGGTCTAAGTCTTCAACGTCCCTAGCGGAATCGCCAAGCTGTCGTGACCTCTCTTTTTTTCGATGCCCGCAATCGGGTGCGAGCGCCTAAGGAGGCTAATGGCTCGGCTAAATTTAATTACGTCTGGACTCTCCCAAGTCCACCAATTCACGACTTTAATAGTCTGAGTTTTTAACCTGTAAATCAATTTTTAAAATGGAGTCGCCACTAATCGATTTGGGATGGGTTGATTAGAAACCCAAGCGAAGTATCAGGAGAAATACTCAGTCCTGTGCAACCAGAGAAATTAGGATCGGGGACTTGATTATATTAGTTAATCACTAATGCCCTTTCGGTACCTAATCTTGTTTAAACTTTGAGGTTTTTTGGATGTTTGAGGGATTTTCCATGCATTTTTGGGAGAAAAAACATTTTTGAGTCATTTTCTAATTTTTGGACACAAAAGGGATTTTTTTGGGATTTTTTGGTATTTTTTTTGGAAAATAAAATATTTTAAAACATTTTAAATATTTTTGGAAAATAAATTATTTATTGATTTTTTTGATTTTTTTAAAATAAAGTATTTATTTATTTATTTATTTATTTATATAAAATATTATTTTATCTTAAAATAATATAAAAACTTACCCGGGTCGAATCCGCGGGTTGGGTCCGACCCGGGTTGGCGATCCGCAACATGGCCCGACTCGGATTTTTTCCTTTTTTTTTTTTTAACAGAACGGCGTCGTGGCCGGGCATTCGGAGACACCCGGCCCGACCCGACGACCTCTACCCAACAACCCACTCCCCCCGGCGAAACCCTACCCGGATCCGACCCGAACGCCCGACCCGACTCCCGCCGCCCACAGACCGCGAACCCTACCCGATTTTCCGGGTCCAAATCCGCTTCGAGACCCGGAAAATCGCAAACCCTAGGGTTTGCGAATCTGCGGCACCGGGGAGCTGCAGTGACGACGACGGCGAAGATGATCGGACTATGGAGAGGGAGATGGCGACGGTGACGGAGACAGCGCGATACCTGCTCGGCAACGGCGCGACGAGGGCGAAGATGGCGACTGTGAAACCCACACGAATCCCTCCTGCGCCTTTCTCTCTCCGTGCCTATCTCTCTCTCTCTACTCTCCCTCCGGCGGGCCTCAAATCTGAGGCCATGAGCCCTCGGCCCCCCTGAAGTCTCTCAGTGGGGTGTCCAAGGGCTGCGACTCAATCTAGCTCCCTCTCTCTCTCCGTGATCTTTGTGTCTCCCTCCTTTCTCCCCCTCTCGTCGACGGTGCCCCCCCTCTATTTATAGGCGCTGGAGCGGCCGGTCAGCGAGGCTTCAACCCGCCGGTTGGACTACCGTCCCATCTGCCATCATCACCTCCTCCGGTCACGTCCTGTTGACGCCAACTGCTCCCCTACTCCACGTGCGACCACCGTCCGTCCACCCCCTTCTCCTCCGTCGCGCCCCCTGCGCGTGCGCTACAGAGGCGCAAGGAAAAAGAAGACGCAGAGGGGCCAGGCTGGGCAGAGGGCCCATGGAGGGGCTGCTCCACTTTCTTTTTTTGTTTTTCTTTTGCTTTGCTTTGCTGCTTTTTTTTATTACTTTATTTATTTATTTTTTATTTCTATATTATTTACCCGAAAAGACAAAATAAAAAAAACTTAATTAATACAATAAACCTAAATAAAATTAAGGTGTCAACAGAGAGTAATGACGAGATCCACGTGAGCGCCACCTACCTTGGGGGATTCTCAGGGGACGTGAAGAGGGAGTTCACTGGGGTTCTGTACCACGAGATGGCGCACGTTTAGCAGTAGGATGGGGACGGGCAAGCTCCCGGGGGGCTCATCGAGGGGATCGCAGATTTCGTGACGCTCCAGTCAGGGTACGTGCCGAGCCACTGGGTGGGGCTAGGCCAGGGCGATCGGTGGGATCAGGGTTACGATGTCACCACACGGTTTCTCGACTACTGCAATGGCCTCAGAAACAAGTTTGTGGCCGAGCTGAACAAGAAGATGAGGACTGGTTATAGCGATAACCACGTTGTTGACCTACTGGACAAGAGCGTTGACCAGCTCTGGAAGGACTACAAGGCTAAGTACACTACCTGACTAGAGCCCATGCCCACTCGATAGATGTACGTGCTTTGGAAAAAGCATTGCCAACCATATATGATCCTTAACTATGGACCCTTATTGTTATAATTAATGAATATTAAGACATTTTGACATGGATACTCATCGAGTCTAGGCCTCGTGGTCTCATGTATGTTCCACGTAAACTTGTGTTTGGCCACAAGGTCCAGGCTCCAAGCATCGGAATCCCTTATCCATCCATTGATGTCTTGGATTCTTAAGTCCTAATTTGAGCCAGTCCCCAAGTTTCAAGTCTGCAAGGACCAAGGTTTGCAGTGGGTTTGTGACACATTGACAATTGCTCTCGCGATAATACTTTGGTACTTGCGATTTGTCCATTTTTTTTCTCATGATTTTGAAAGTTTGATGTGTTGTTTTCTATTTTCCTTGTTTTAAACAAACCCCACTTAAGTGGGATTTACTTGTGAGAAAATTGTCCAAAAAGTTTTAAACCTATCATGCGATGGTTAATTTAATTTTAAACCATTTATTATGTCAAATTAATCATAAACCTATTATATGATGGTCAATTAAGCCTTAGACCTTTCAATTATATCAATTTATTCGTAAACCTTTTAACAATTTATCAATTTAGTTCTAAATTTTTTAACGAATTACCAATCTAGCCCTTTCGGCTAATTTTGATTGGAAATTGCCCAATGGTCTTGTGTGACGTAGTCAATGCTTGTATTCAAAAAATTTAATTTTTTTTTATAACTGTATTGATGTTTTCTTTTTTTCTTTTTTTTTCATAAATCTAGCAAGGTTGCGAAACCCTCACCTTGCTCGTGGCCCTTGCTGGATCTAGGCAAGCTTAGTGGCAACGGTGGCTAGTGGCCTCATGGGCCCTATGAAGAAAACAAGAAAAGAAAGAGAGAAAAAAAAATCAATAAAAATTTTGGAAATTTTTTACATAATTAAAAAATTATCCACACTAGCACTAGATATGTCATATAAGATGGTTGGCATTGACTAGACTATCACGTTAGCAATTTTCAACTAAAATTATCAGGGAGGATTACATTGGTAATATATGAAAAGATATAGGACTAAATTGGCAAATTGTCAAAATATTTATAACTAAATTGATACGATTAAAATGTTTAAGAATAAAATGATATGATTAATGGTTTCAGAAATGAATTGGTTGCCATATAATAGTTGTTTTCTAGTTTGTTGCTTGAATACGGTAAAGAAGCCTCTTTGTAATTGAATCGAAGGTCTAAGATGTGGCCTTTGTGCTTTCTTGACTTATTTCATATGAGGCTTTTAGCATCAGATTGAGCTTTGAGTTTCTTAGTCTAGTTGATTGACTTCTGACAATTTGGTGCGAGATTTGTGCTAGAAAAGTATTGGTCGGATATATGGGGATCAATTCACCATCCACTATCCTGTGAAGTGGGCTAATAAGTTGTTTTGGTCCTAATTCCGTAAAGTAAATGTGGAAGTGGAAAGAATGCCCCACATGATTCAAATTAGTGCATAAATTTGACGGAGTTATTCTTCAGGATGATCATTACATCTTCGATCGTGCTTCATAATTAATTGGTATAAGCATTAAGCAAGTAGCTAAAGTATGCAATAACCTTGCCAAAATGTGGGTCAAGTTAATCAAGGATGACTAAGCAATTCTTTAAAAAAAATAAATTAAAATCAGATCCAACTCTATCCGAACCTTTAATTCAGAATCTAAGCGTGGAGGTTCACAAAAGAAACATATAACCTTTGTATCTGGATTGGATTGGATATCAATAGGGACTCAAACCGAATAGGTCGTTGACATCTCTAAGCCACGTAGATTCAACCTCGATCTTCTTTAGGTTAGTAATCTCCACTACCTTTGTGAACTTGTATGGTTTGCCATGTGTAAGACTTAATCAGACTCCTCACCCATTGACCACTTCCACTCATTTTATTTTTACATGTCATCTACTTGCCCAACATCAATCTTCAGGATATGCCTTGAATAAGTTTTAATGCCTAGTGACCCCTTTTCGATTTACATAGTTCTAGATTGAACTATCTTCCTTTGCATAGTTCTAGGTTGAGCTCTTTGCTGAAAGTGCTAGTATGAACACCTAGAGGGGGGTGAATCGGTGTAAAAATATATTATGCAAAATACAGTGTAAAACTTTACTTTTAACCTAAGTTTGAATAACAACAGACTTTTGAAACTAAGTCTGAAGAGCAGCAGACTTTGAGTGAGATCAGACTTTAACAGTTAAATAGAACTACGAACAAAATAAAGAGAGTCATGAAAGGGGAATAAGAACACAAGATTTATAGTGGTTCGTCTTAGATCAAGTCTACGTCTACTCTTCCATGCTAACATCATTTTTGGCTGGATTCCACTATGCAATCAACAAGATATTACAATTTTGAGTGCAAACACTTAGCAGTAGATCACACTATCTCACTAAGTCACTCTTTTGGTATTTCTCTCACGATCACAAATGTTTAAGTTCACAATAGGCAAGTGTTTGAACGAAAGTTGTTCAGACTTTAGAATTATAAATTCTACACTCCGTCTTTTACTTGCTCATCGGTCATTTTATCTCCTTAAATACTTCTCCACTTCCAAACTAGTCGTTGGACAATATCTCAAGAATCGTCTTTCAATCTACCTATTGGACAAATCTATATCCAAAAGATTTGGTAGCTGTTGAGTAACAGTAAGTAGAATCTCAAATTAATTTTGATTGCCCATACAAATAGAATCTCGGTTTCCATAAGTAGAGTTTCTTCGTATAAAGAGTTCTTATCTTCAATATTCAATCATCAATTAATTAGATTGAGTCAATCGAATCAATTTTGATGTAGAATCCAAACTAGATCACTAGCTGTTATACATTTAAGGCTTGTGTTACGTTCTGTCTTGTTCTTGATGTAAATCTGAAAGCAATAGACTTTACAATCTAGATATAAGTCCGAACATATTCTGCTTCTGAACAGATTTAGTTTTAAGGTTTGAACACAGTCTGAATAAGTTCAGCTTCAACATAGAATATGTCTTCTGGTTCTTCATTCACGTTCAGTTTGGAATTTCAGAGCGAGCAGACTTATGATGTAGAACAAACTTTGACATTAAAGTCTAGTAGTTTTCGGACTTTGACACAAAAGTCTGGAAATCTTCGTAATAGACTTTGGACATGTGTTACGTTCAGTCTTCTGGTAGTCTTCAAATTTTGACAATATCATTTACATGTTCTATCATATGCATAGTCTATTACTTAACTATTAAACACGTTAATAGCCTTTGATTTATTTTGTCATCTTCAAAACATCATAAGAGATTTCCCTAACATATACAAGCAAATTTAGATGAAATGTCCAAATGAAAATACACGGGTAAAATGGGTTACAATCATTAAACATCACTCATACCATGTTAATCTCAAGTCAAACTCACTAGATCATGCTCCAATTAATTGTGTGAGATTTTGTGGGACAATTACCAACTATTTTAAAAACTAAAATTTTTGGATTGGACTTTCTGATATAGTATCAAAGATAATAACATCCCTTGCACATATGTGCATCCATACCCCCTTAGAGAAACTTTCTATGCCTCTCTTAATTTGGCTTGCACATGAAAGGCAATGTTAGAAAGTCCAACGAAAATTAAACTTTTAAAACATGTGGTCAATGCTATCACTTTTGTGTATGTGCTTCTGCCCCCATCAAATTCCATGCGCCACTCATAATATAAATTGTACATGAGATAATGTGTTTAAATATAGTCTCATTTCAATTGATAACGAGTCTTACATTCTTTTGAGATTCATGTGGCCTCCCCACACCTAATAACTTAAGTTTTTAGGTTAGACTTTCTAATATAATATTAGAGTTAGTGCTATCCCTTTCACATATGTGCGTCAACCTCCCATAAGTTAATTCTATGTACTGCTCCTAATCCAATTTGCACGTAAAAAGGAGTGTTGAAATATTGATAATTGGTCATTAATGCTCTTTATATTCATATAGTCTCTCTCCATCTTTAACTTAAGCTTTTGGGCCAGACTATTCTAACATATTGGACCAACACATGGCAAAAGGGGAGACACACAATTTATATGGCAACTGAAAGGGAAATTAAAACAAATAATCTTAAAACTTTGGCCTAATGTGTAATGGGCATCTTTGGAATTTCGATTTGTTCAATTTGGGTAATAATGTAATTATTAAAATTTATGAATAGTACTGAAGGATTGATTTGACTTTGTTAGGAAGTTGAGGGACTATATTAAACAAATTAAAAGTTTAAAAACTATGTTGAACATTTGTAAATAGCTCAAAGACCACATTGAACCAATTAAAGGTCTACCAATCATATTGCATATGGGGCTAAAATTTAGGGCTTATTAGCATCATTTTTCCAATTATAACCATGTGATAAAAATGGGTACTAACATAATCATAGGTTTTACTACTATATAAAATCATGTATGGATTTAGTCAAACTTTTGGGCTTTAATATTGAAATCCTTCAGTGATTTGCTTCTTATGATGCAAGAGACATGACTTTATTATTTTTCGCTGAGCAAATAAAAATCATATTCACGATCAAACAATTACATTGGATACTCAAGACGTGCGGTCTAGTGTGGAATGCACACTCAAGAACTAAGAGTGGAAACGCACTCAAAAACTAAAGTTAAACAAGTAAAATTCTGTGAGACCATACCTAATTACTTTAAAAGTTAAAGTTTTTAGATGAAAACATGATTTAATCCTCCCTTAGGTGTAGGCTGGATTAATTGTGGAAATATATTTCAAGGGAGGCAAATAGAGGCCTAGGAAGATTTGAAATAAGGACCTTTCTCACAATGCCAACTGTTTTAAATACTTAAATTGATAGGTGAAGACATAGTTTAATACTTATGTATTCTCACACTAACCGAATATTAGAAAAGCTCTAAGAAAAAACTAAGAGTGAAATGCCCAATCAAATGAACCCCACACATAATCATGTGATGAGTATCTAAGTGGTTGTTCTGTGGGCGACACTAAAGATATTACATTGAATTCATGTGGTAACTTAAGTGCCTTAGGATGACGAAGAGTGTTTCTTTCACCATCATACACACTTATATTCTTTGCATAGCCCATTTGAGCCTGTGATTTTGTTTCTTTTAAACCTAGTTGATGATCATCCCCCACACTGGGGCAAGGCAAGAGGTAGATGAAGACTTTTGAAGGTTCGAGTATCATTTAAAGTATACTTGACACACGCTTTGTGCACAAGAACTGAAATCAAAATAGAACTAAGGGGCATGAAAAAGCAATGTGTCTGGTAAAAGCAAGGTCAATGCTTATGAAAAGAAAGAAGTAACTGATGAATTGGGGGACATAAAAAAAAAAAAAGTGGTGTGTTTGATCAATGCCCATCATCAAAGAAAATGACTTTGAGAAAAGAAAAATGTTGAGAAAAGATCTTCAGTTGAATAATCATTGGCATCAGGTGATAAACTCTTGAGCCAATAAAGAAATATGTCAAGAAGACAATCCGTGGCGAAGAAAACTGGTGGTAAGGTCAAGATGATCACCAACTCTTACCCATTACACACATCTTTGAGCCTAACGATCATTTCGTTTCTCAAACCCAAGAACCAAGCCTATGTTACGTCCCTTACAAAGTCTCTTCAGATTAGGGCATTTGAATTAACATAGGAATTCACATGTTTTGAGCATTGCTCGAAGAAGTGCAAGCAAGATTATCTTTATCATTTTGCATGGTTCTTGACTTGTAAACCGGAAGTTGATTACAGAATTGTTCTTTCAATAGCCTTAACTCAAATAGTCCATTTTGCTAAGCCATTGACCAAACCCACATTACAATCCTTGTCAAAGACCTCTCAGATTGGTAAGGTCGTACTTCTTGCAAGAAAATTCGAACTCTTATTGACAAGATGATGAGATTGAGTGATATATTCCTGCATCAATAATCGGGACAAATAACCCCTCCTAAATGAGAGCGAGTGAAAAAGCCTTTTTCACACCAAAAGTGTCTCGTTTAGCATGTTCAAGAGATTCACAGTTTAGTGAAAATTGTCTTAATAATTTTTCCTTGTGGAAGTTTGAAAAAGCCATCATGTATGGACCTTCATTGAATTTAAAAAAAAAAATGAAATGAATTTTTCCTTGAAGACCAAAGAAATTGTCTTTGAAACCCTGAGTTTGTTCAGTCATCTTGGTGCTTGATGAGAATTCCAAGTACCCATTTATAAAATGTCTTCAAATGTCTAGTGTGAACTCCAGATATTTGAACCTTTAAACGCTTAATGTGACTTCCAAGTGTTTGTCTTTTCAAACATCTGATGTGATTTCCAGATGTTTAGTAAAATATTTTCAAATGTCTAGTGTGAACTCCAGATATTTGAACCCTTAAATGCTTGATGTGACTTCCAAGTGTTTGTCTTTCCAAACGTCTGATGTGATTTCCAAATGTTTAGTAAAATATTTTTAAATGTATAGTGTGAACTCCAGATATTTGAACCCTTAAATGCTTGATGTGACTTCCAAGTGTTTGTCTTTCCAAACGTCTGATGTGATTTCCAGATGTTTACTAAATGTTTTCAAATGTCTAGTGTGAATTATGGATATTTGAACCTTTAAATACTTGATGTGATTTCCAAGTGTTTGTCTTTTCAAACATTTGATGTAATTTCCAGATGTTTAGTAAAATATTTTCAAATGTCTAATATGAATTCAAGATATTTGAATTTTTAAATGCTTGATGTGACTTCCAAGTATTTGTCTTTTCAAACATCTGATATGATTTCCAGATGTTTAGTAAATGCTTTCAATTGTCTGACGTAAGAATCAGATTTTTGAAATTTTAAGTACTTGATGCAATTTTCAGGTACATGGGATCTGATGAGAGTTCCAGATCTCTGAAGATTTTGAGCCTTTCAATTATCTGAAAAGATTTCCAAATGTTTGTCAGGTCTCATAGGAATCATTTCACACTTAATAATACTTTTCTGAATCTCCAGATAAGTATGACAAGTACGTGTTCTTATTTGCATTTGCATTTCATTGGGCGTGGACACATTGAGATCTACGTTCTTGACCAAATCATTGCATTTACATGGCATTCTTTATTGCATGACCTTGCATTTATTTGAGTCTTTTTTTTTAAATTCATTACAATTAACATTTGCATATGCATTTCATATTCATTTTGCATTCATTCCGCATGGTCTAAATTTAGGTGTCATTTATCTTTGAAGGGAACCTCTACGAGCTTCCCTACAAAAAGGGATAGCTGTTGACACCTAATTTAAATTTAACTTTTAGAAATAAAAGATAATATTTAATTAGAGGGAAATTGTGGAAAAAAAGAAATTTGAATTCAAAAGAATTCAACATGATTTGGAGCCACTTCTTTGTTGAAGAAGTTGAGTGAATATCGCCGGATCTTCAACAATTTCAAGTTTTTCCTCTATAAAAAGGAAAGCGAGGTTTCGGAACCATGGGGGCTTCTCTTCGAAAAAGAAAAAGTGAAAGGAGAAAAAAAGAAGAAGTGAGAAACGTCAAAAAAGAAGGGGATTTCTCTTCGAAGAAAAAGTATACAAAAAAGGGCAAAAAGCTTTTTCCCTTTTGGCTGAAAGTACAGCAGAGAGAAAGACAAGAGTGGACGTGCATCAGGCCAGCAAAAAAAAAAAAAGAAAAAAATGGAAACGTGCACTGTTCATCTTCCCCGTGGGCTCTTCTGCTGTGTGACACTCCCCGCTACCCGATCTCCTTGCCAGCGCACCAACAGTCAGGCCACCGCACCGTCGGCCACCCCCGTGCAAGCACCACCCACGAACTCGCGCCACCATTCGTTGCCCCTACTGTGGCCGTGAAGAGCTGACGCCTCCGCTCGTCCGTCCGCAAGACCTACACCAGTGCCGGCGACGATGATTGAAGAACAGTCCCCAAAGTCGTGATACTACCTCTGCCGCCCCTGCTCTCCATCCGTCGCCAACGCCGTTGATCCAGCACCTCCGCTACAACCTCGAGCAACCAACGTCCCTGTATCTCCATGAGCACCGCTATCCCGGTCCAGCTATCGCACCCTTCGTCGGAGTTCGAAACCACCACGCCTCTGCGGCTCGAGCTTTCACCGGTCATCACCTCGCCAAGCTGAACTGCCGGTCCCTGAACTCTTTGATCGCCACGCTATTGCTGTCGCTTAATCACCAAGCCTTTGCAACGCGACCCCGGTGCCGCCTCGCTCTGCTCACTGTTTGTTTTCACTCGAGCACCTTTGCCGCTTTGCTCCAACGACCCAACGCCCCTTGCTGCACACGACGTTGCTTCGCCTTTGCTCGCCGCTGCACGCCCGAATAAGGCCACTTGCTGCCTCCCCTGTTTTGCTGCAGGTCCGGTTGCTACCTGAGCCTCACCGGAGTTCCGACGACCGCCTTACTCCAGCCACCACGACCCATCACTAAAGCACTGTTGCTGCTCCCATTTTCCAAGCCTTAGGTAGTATATTTTTATTTTCTTTATTTTTTTACTTATTTCATGTTATGTTAGCTTATTTTTTAAGTTTAATTATTTGAATTGTAGTATTGTATATTAATATTTGTAGACCCCATGTAAACATTAGGAGTTTTATCCCAAATTAAGGTAATTATTAATTTGACCTGTAAGACGTCGAGTTATTTTTTAATTACTTTAATTTTTAGGAATTTTGATAACATTTCAATCATTAAATCATTATAGAGTTAAAATAATTGTTAATTTAATCCGTGAGACAACGGATTATTTTTTCGGTTATTTTAATTCTTATCTTCATTCTTTTTAAAATAATTACTTGCTTGGAAAGATAAAAAAAAAAAATCTAAATATTGCATTAGAGCATTTAGGTTTAGTAAATTAGGACTGTATTTTTAGGGTTAGTAAATTAGAATTGTATTTATAGGATTATAATTTTTAGATTATACTTTTAAATGGGTGATTTTTGTTAGGGCTAATAATGTTGGCATGTCTTGATTTTTTATATAGCTTTTAAGATAAGATAAAGTTTAAGTTAATTTGATTCCTAAAATAAATTAGAATATTATTCACTTTAGATAGTTTAATTATTCTTTATTAATTTCGAATTTCAATAAAAAAATCCAAAAAATATTAGGTACATGTTAGTTAATTTGCATAATAGGTTTAATTAGAATTTGTTTATTAGTAAAATATTGTCATATCTAGAACTTAGGTACTTAGGTCCATACACATTTCATATTAAAGTAACACACCTAGATATTTTTAGATTAAGTTGATTTTCATTTAGTATAACAAAAAGAGCAACAAAAAATGTTATGCATGCCATAAGATTTATAGTTTAATTTTTTTAATAAAAAGGAAAATGCTAAAAGATGATCATTGCACCATTAAGTTACTTTTTTTTTATAAAGCATTATGTCATTAAAAAAAAAGATAATTTCCTTGGTTAGTTAATAGGTTAATTCATAATTAATCTCATATTATCATTATTTAGCATAGGTTGCATATATGCATTAAGAAAATGAATCATCATAAAAAAAATCATAAAAAAGCATACATGTAGAAATACCATGTCATTCATCACATATCACGTAGCACATGAATATTTAGGATTATATAAATTAGATTGCATACATATAGCGATAAGTTTAAGTCATACCATATGAATTGCATCTCGCATGTCATTAAAATAAATTCATGCATATTAAGTTAAATTAAGATTAAGTGTCCTGTCATTTAGAAATCATGTTTTGGGCATGCATTTTTATTAGTATTTTTATTCAATGTTATTTTATTGATTGTGCACCCGCATGGCCACCATTTGTATGTTAGTAGCTTAGGTTAAAATTAATCAATACTGCCTACAAAATATTTTTGAAATAAAAGGTACCAAAAGGGCGTTAGATTAATCTAGCGTAACCATGTCCCCAGATCTATTGAATCTCTGGTTCGCAAAATTAAAGTATTCTCCCATACTTTACTTGAGTTTCTAATCAACCCTAATTGGTTAGTGGCGGCTCCAAAGTGAAATATAACTGCATGTTTAAATGGGTTAATTCATTAATCACGATTGGTAGGACTTGGGAGGGTCCGCACCAAGTTTACGAACTTAGTAATCCATTAGGCTTCTTTAGGTAATTCACCCTCGGGAGGGTCGCGACAAATGTCCATATTCAAAGTCAACGAAGACTTTGTTCCTTTTTTTTTTTTTTTTTGGTCTCCTACTCTATGCCTACTTTACACTCACTCTCAGACTATTGTCCTGCCTCTTGCAGGGCGTGGGAGTCGAAACCCACTCCTAAAACTTACTCGTCCCCACCCCATCTCCCCCTGAGAAGGTGGGGATTTGAACCCCTCACCTCCCCCTCCCGCCCTCTTTTGCGCTCTCTTTTGCTGTGTTTGACCTATTCAATCTTCACAAACGATACAAACAGATACAGGCAACAAGCTTTACTTCGATTTAGTAGAGATTAAGGAGGACACTTGGAAATTAACACGCTATAACCCCTTGGCTCGGTCTGCTTGTCTACTTATACGCTGTCTTTCTCGCCTTTAATAATACAGGAGCTGAAACAGATATAAATTTTTCTTAAACTTTAGTAGCATAAAAACGTTTATGATTTCAATATTTATATCCTTCAGCCTTAGATGACTAGGTACCGAAAGCAGGTGGGTACAGCACATCCACTTGCGGTACTAAACAATATACAGACATGACAACTTCCGCGTCTGACCAAATTATCATCTTCTCGCATCACAAATTTGACCGTATGGACCATGCATCATATTGCAGTTTCCTCTATAAATAGACAACGTTGGACAGCAGTTTTGTTGGGCACAGCACAAACCAAAAGTACTAGAAAACAACTGTCTAGCCTAAACTATGTCGACCCAAATGCTCTTCCTCGCTGTGCTAGTCATCCTCTCGTCTTCCATGCAATCCCATGCGGTGCAATACACCGTGACGAACAACGCCGGCAACACCAACGGCAGCGTCCGCTTCTCTAGGGACATCGGCATTCCGTACAGTCACGAGACTTTGACAAAGGCCACCGGCTTCATATGGAGGCTCTTCCAGCAGAACGTCCCCAGGGATCGTAAGGGCGTCGCCAAAGTGAGCTTGTTCGTAGAGAACATGGCCGGCGTCGCGTACACGAGCAACGATGAGATCCACGTGAGTGCTACTTACCTCGGGGGATTCTCAGGGAACGTGAAGAGAGAGTTCACAGGGGTACTGTACCACGAGATGACGCACGTGTGGCAATGGAACGGGGCCGGGCAGGCCCCGGGCGGGCTCATTGAGGGGATCGCAGATTTCGTGAGGCTCAAGTCGGGGTACGCGCCTGGCCACTGGGTGAAGCCGGGCCAGGGCGATAGGTGGGACCAGGGTTACGACGTCACGGCCCGCTTTCTTGACTACTGCAATGGCCGCAAGAAGGGGTTTGTGGCCGCGCTGAACAAGAAGATGAGGATTGGTTACAGCGATAACTATTTTGTTGACCTGCTAGGCAAGAGCGTTGACCAGCTCTGGAAGGACTACAAGGCCAAGTACTCTACCTGATTAGAGTCGATCCCTGTTCAGGAGATGTACGTGCTTGATTAAAATAAAACTTGCTTAACAAGCGCATTCATGAAATAAAACATATTCAAATCAAATTTGGATTGTTAGCAACCTACTCTGATTAGTGTTTACTTTCGGTGTTTGTGCATATATCTAAACGACAAATCTCTCAAATTCGGATCAAAATTGTGGAAATATTTTTCAAATTGCGGATCTTACACGAAACATGCAAAGCTAGCTAGTAGCTCCTCTCTCAAATTAAGCTACTCATGGTGGTTGCAATAGAACGGTTCCATATATTATTGTTAATTAAGATAATCCCTTAGCTTTCCACAATAATCGAGGTCGGCATAAGGACTGGTCCAAATTCAAAGCGAACTGAAACTTGTCCTCCCTAGTCAAGCGACGAAACTAAATAATAATAAATGTGTATACTTAGATTATCTTTCCAATGAGACCCAAACACATATGTCACTACACGAAATGTTAAATCCAATCATTAGATTAGAGAAGATTAGAAAATATCTTGTTGTGAGCTAGTCTAACGATGTTGGTCGAGGTTATTTTATCTCGAAAAGCCCCATCAAACTATAGCCAAGTGACGACCAATCCACTACCATGAAATCAAATGTTGAACAATTCAGGGTGTTGTCCAAATTAATTATAATCACCTTTACCGTCCTCTATAAATTGTCTTATTAGTTCAACAACATTCTCCAAGCCCACCGCCCCCCCCCCCCAAAAAAAAAAAAAAAAAAGAGAGAAAAAAATCTAGACCCTGTCTGTGCTCTTCCTTGCTACGCTTGTGATCCTTTCATGTACCATGTAATCCCATGATGTTGACTACTTATGTGAACATCCTTTAGTATTCTTAATCTACGTTGCAATTTGTTGTCGGTGATAGAAAATTTAACCCAAAAACTTAAATTGATAAGACGATACTCCAATACCTCCATGCAAGCCGAATTATGAGCAACATGTGAAATTTTGACCACAGTTTTTGATATCATGTTAGAAAATCCAAATTGAAAGCTTAATTTTATAGATGGAGGGACACCACATGAATATAAAGAACATATTAAACTCATTGTCAACTGATATAGGACTATACTTCAATAGTCGGTGTCATACAAATAAAGTGATGTAGCCCAAGACTGGCTACTTGAACAATAGAATCGAAGAGTGACGAAAACTTAGTCATAAGGTTGAGCAGAGATTTCAGTCTGCGCTAGCTCGGGAAAATGGGTATAATTTTGTTGATTCAGATCAGAATAACCTGATTCCAAAGCTAAAAGGACGACTCGAAGATCTACAACTTTTATGTTTTGAGTTTTCTCATATAATCACTGTAGACTTCTCGAATTTTGATGGAAGTAAGCAAAACAGGAATAGACAAAATGAAGAAAATGATAGAAACTATAATGGTTGCTCTTCTAGGTCTCCTCGAAAGTTGAAATGGTATCAATTCTTCAAGATTGATGGCTGCAACTCTGAGGATGCAGACTTTAAAAGCCTCAACTCTTCTAAGACGGTGTGAAAAGTCTTCTAAGTTTTAAGGAGTTTGAACTCTTCAAGGTTCAAGATAATTGCATTAAGAAAATTTTCATTAATCAAATTCATCTCCCATTTACAAAGGTTCGATGACTTCTTATAGTGAAAACAAGAAAAGACAAGCTTCAAACCTAGAAACTAGTAATCATTTATGTGTAATCTATTAAATGTACAATATTTCCAACACTTGTGATTTTTTCAAACAATCTTGATGCAAGTTTCGATGCATGAAAAATGACAAGTCTTTATGACAAAGTCAAAGATGAGGCCTTATTGATGAGGGACTTTTCAACAAGAGTGTTGTCGATCTTGAATACATACCAACCTTCTTGGTTAAACGAGTTTGTTTTCAACACGGGCTGCATCATAAAGCTAGAACTAGTGTGGACCATTCTTGGACGGAATGAACGAAGGAAAATTATAATAAGCTTGGCCTTGCGCACAAAAATATTGTAGACACCTTTTCACTATCCAGATCCGATCGTGCACCGAAAAAAGTTGAAGCAGAACATGCTGTCATAAGCTCAAAGGGTTGGCCATGCCCTTTAGAGGGCCATTTCGGCCCATCAAAAGGTCCGTTTAGCTTTTCAAAGGGCCAAGCTTTACCTTTAAAGGGAGTTTGCGCTCATCCTAGCCCTTCCAAGGGTTTTCCTTAGAACGCAAAAATCTCTTATAAATAGGAGCTTATTTTGCTCATTTTTCTTCAAGGTAAGTGAATTCCTCTATTGCTCGTTCGTAAGAATGATCATTTTGAGGTTTCATTAACTTGTTTTCTATTAATTCCCAAGGAAATGAAGGTAGGCAAAGGAAAATCCGTGGAGTGTAGCGAATGCCACACAATCAGTTAGTGTGGTCTAAGTCCCTCTTAATTTAAGAATAGTTATTATAATGTTTGAATTAACATAGAAATTCACATAGTACAGTTGTCACTCTATCATTTAAGCAAATTTAATTTATAATAAATAAATAAATCGATACTCTCCTAAAAATATTATATGCATATAGAGAAACCCCGTTGAATAACCCGAGTCTAGGATCGCATACCAAATAGACTTAGAGGGGAAAGTTCCGCAAGGGTTCTCGGTCCATGAACCGAGGCCCCATGCATGTGACTGAGGCCCCATGCATGTGACTATTTTTATATGTATTTCGAACGAAAAAAAATCGATTTGATAAAGTCGGTTCTCTTATTTCAAAGACGAAAGACAAAGCAGGCTGACTATTTTGCCTTTACCGATGAATAGAAACTGAAAACCTGGTGTCGTGCACCCTGGAGGTCGTGAGACCGTGCTAGAATTTTTTTTTATCAGAATGAGACTAAAAATTAAAGTATAGGATGTTGACTAAGACAACGTAAAATGTTGGGGGTTGACTAGAATAATGAAGAAACCATGGAGGTCAGGAGGGAATTAGCCCAATAGTGTTGACCACGATAGGTGATATACATATATGAATGTGGAGTATGTTTTAATTTATTAGTACTGGCAAGCATATTAGGACTAGTAGTATACTGAGTCGTGGAGGTGCATATCAACAGAAAAAGACGATGAGTAAAAGACAAGATTTCTGAAAAGATGGCATACGAGTTGAATAACTTTTAAACTTCGAAGAAAATAAATGGGGATCTAGCATTGTATTAGAACAAACAGAAAAGTTAGATTTAGGACCGAGACTAAATTTTGGCGATGATGACACGGTTGACTTTCTAGCCAGGTTTGCTAGATCTATTAAAGCAAAGAAGTAATGGCTTAAATAACATCGTTATTCGAAATTTGATGAACAATTTTTTTCCTTTTCTTCCTCACAATTTAAAAGGCGACACTTACAAAATATTGAACTTGAATTAAAATACAGCACCGGATGCCTACCTTAAAAGGATTTTGATTCAATTTAGGGTACAAAATATTCAAATTGATTCATTTTCGCGATACTAAAATTGATTCCAAATGAGAATCAATTTGCTGAAAAGCGTTCAACCTGGAAACTGCAGTGAAGTTCCCTTTCTAATTATTTTTAAAGCTATCTACGAATCAATCCGCCCCCGTGTTATGTCCGCTTGACTGCATGTACAACGATTTCTACGTAATTGCCACACCTTAGCTGGTCCATATCTTTTACTTTTTCTTTGCTTGACTTTGTTTTACTGGGTTGACTTGGACATTTCAGTGACCGACGACTCTAAGGGTGTGCATGATAACGCTTCTTGGCTAGAAACAATTTCTTTTCATAAATAGTTTTTTTTTTTCTATTTCTACTTATGGGAACAATTTCTAAGTAAAATAAGGTATTTGGTAACTACACAAAATTTCTACTTTTGAAATAAAAAAAGAATAGAATTGCGTTTGGTACGAAACAGTTTTTTTTTTTTTTTGTATTTATTTGTTTTTATTCTTGCTCACGGATCTTTGACCATCGACTGCCGGCCACCGTCACTCGTTGCCGCTCGCCGCCGCTGTTGCACGACTGTTGGCTGCTGACCATCATTGCCGACTGCTGCTGCACAGCCCATTAGCTGCCACCTCCTGTGGCCGCCCATTCGCCGCTGGCAGTCATGTAGTGGTGGCGGCGGGCGACGATGGGCGGCGGTGGTTGGCGGTCGACAGTGGCTCCGGGTAGTTGGAGGTGGCCGCAGCAAGAGAGAGGAATAAAAGAAAAAAAAAAATTGGCTTATTTCTAAAAATTGTTCATGGGACCAAGAAGCTACTTTTTTTTTTTTTCTGTTCCAAATCTATTCCTAGGAATAGAAAAATAGATTTTTTGTTCCCAAGAACAAAAGTTTTATCAAACAGATTTATGTTCTTTTTTTTGTTCCTGAGAATAAAAGAACAGAAATTGGGAGAAACATAAATGTTATCATACAGATCCCAAGTCTTCTTCAATCACAATTTGCATCCCTTTTATTGAGCCTGCATGGCATTTCTAATTAGCTAAAACTTTCATTGCATCGTATCAAACACTGGAGAGGTGATTCCTTCTTTCAACTCCATATATATGTACCCTGTTTTACTCCTCATATTGAATGTCTAATTGCAAGGGATGAGTAGCGGTGCGAAAAAAATCACTTGTGCCCAGCTTCATCTTGTGGAGAAGTCCATAACATAAACTACTCATTTCGATGGAAAGGTGACCCAAAAGGTTGCGGCCACCATTTTTATGAGCTAGCTTGTGAAATTGATCGCACCATTTTATATCTGTATGCCAGGCAATGCTAAATGAAGTCGATCCATTATAATTCCTATCGTGACGAAGGACAATTTGATGGTTCAATCACAGTGGTTGACGATGGACTACAAAAGGGTAATTGTTCATCTCTCCCTCGTTATTTATTGGCCCGCTCTAACTTCACTATCGTCATCAATTTACACCTTCCTCTCGGTATGCCGGTGGCCTTCATAAAGTGCTCACAATCCCTTGCTTCCACTTGGCATTTCGTCACCAAACCATGTATCCAGAGAACACGCCCTGCTGAAACGCCTCCCAATTCTTCCCAAATGAAGGTGTACTCATATGCTCTACCTGGGTATTATCTATGAGCACGACATCAAGGATTTTTGCACCATAATCATGATGTCATTTGCATCGGATTCTTACACTTGGGCTAACGCTATGACAATTTTTGCATTTTTTTTTATATTTTCTGAATTTTTATCAATATTTTCTTTTCTTTTCTTTTCTTTTCTTTCTTTATATTTTTCCACTGTAGGCCGGCAAAGGGTCAACCGGCTAACCCTCGCTAGAATTCAGTAGGAAAAAGGAAAATAAAAAATAAAATTTATAAAAAATTTAGATAAAAATTAAAAATTTCAAAAAATCAAAAATTATCTACACCACTGCTAGCAATGTAGTATGATGGTTGATGTCCACTTCAGTGTTCTCAGCCAAAATTGACCGAAAGAATTATAGTAATAAATCATCAAAAGGTTAATGACTAAATTGGTGAAATTATTTGACAAAAAAATTGGCTAAATTGAAAATTTTTAAAATTGAATTGACATCTATACAATATGTTTCTGATTTATTTGATAATTGTCCCATCAAAACTGGATGAGCAATGTTTTATTATCATAAATTTACTAATTTTTCTTTTCATCTTCACAATTTAACAAAGTGACATTTATCAGATATTGGCCTTGAAATAGAATAAAATACCAGATGCCTTCCTCAAAAGAATTTTGATTTAATTTAGGGTATAAAATGTTCAAATCGATTTATTTTTACAAAATTCCCAAAAAAGAAAGAAGAAAAGAACTTCAAATCTAGAAACTACCGAGAAGTTTCCTTCCTAATTAATGTGAAAGCCATCTGTAATTTTTAAATGCTAGCTTGACTGCGTGTTCAACGATTTCTAGGTAACTCCACTAATATAATTAAACTTTTGCCGTGCCCACATTTTATATTTTTCTTCGCTTGACTTTGTTTTATTGGTTGACTTGGACATTTGACCAACGACTCCAACTCTTTTCAGTCATTATAAATACCCCTTTATTAAGGCTGCATCGCATTACTGATGAGCTAAAGTTTTCACTATATCAGACCAAGCCGCGGACAGATGATTCATTCTTTCAACGCCATGTATATGTACCGTGTTTTCCTTCTCACATTACACGTTCTGCTACTAGGGATCAGTTGTGATGCTAAAAACAGTCACTTGTGCCCTGTTTCCTCTTGTGGTGAGGTTCGTAATATAAGCTACCCATTTCGATTGAAAGGCGACCCAAAATATTGCGGCCACCCTGAGTTTGAACTAACTTGTGAGTATGATCATACTGTCCTATATTTGTTTGATGGTCGATATTATGTGAAGTCAATCGTTTACAATATCTATCATGATGAAGGATACTTCAATGGTTTCATGACGTTGGTTGATGACGGACTTCAAAAGGGTAATTGCTCGTCTCTCCCTCATTACTCACTGGGGTACTCCAATTTCAGTAACACCATCATTCCATACTACCCTATCGATAGCCTCTTAGCAATAGTGATGGTGGCCTTTGTGAAGTGCTTACAAACCATTGCTTTCACTCGGTATTTCGATACCAAACCGTGTATCGAGGGAACACACTCTGCTGACATGCCTCCCAATTCTTCCCAAATGAAGGTGTACTCATATGCTTTACCTGGGTATGGTGACCGTACCATGATGCCCTTTCCAGCAGGGGACATCAAGGATTCTTGCACCATAACCATGACGTCCTTTGCATCGGATTACAGTTGGAGGGAAGAGGATCAGTATAATCGCGCAAGCGCATCATACAAGGACATCCACAATCATATGGCGGAGGGATTCAATCTCACCTATGATGGGTTCTTTTCTGCATACAGAAGCTTCCGATTTTGCTTCTTAGGTTCTAGATACCGAAGGAACGGGTGCAGTCACTATTACGTTCGTAAGCGACTTTCACTGGAACTTTTCTTTCTTCTTCCTCCACTTTTTCTTAAATGCTAGTTCTACTATGAGATCTTACAAAATTTACTTAACAAGCGATGTAAACCTTTCAATTGGATATCGTAATATGTGGGATCCAAACCATGATGTCATTAGTTCTTTAAATATCCAATAGAGAAATTCGTCGCATCGCTTTAGGTAGAAATAAAATAAAATTGGCAGCATAGCTTTTCTGGAGTCGATACCATTCCTTCATATTTGTTTGGGGGGAAATGTTAGATTTAATTGTAGCTCGTACCCCTTGCATGGCTGTTATTTCGGTGGGTGAATAAATTGTGCACATACTGGATGATGTCTGTAAATTAGAGCCATGCGCGAGTGACTCGTGAGCTTGTGAAATCAATTGGTGCATCTAGGGGAGCGAAATCATCTTTCTTAGATAGAAAAATTCATGCTATGATAACATGGATTCGATAGAACAAAGTTAAATCCAAGCGCCATCAAGGAGAGTGAAACTCATTGACCGTTCCTTGTTCAACACTTCTGCACATTGCAACTTTTAATGAACAAAAGTGAGTCTTTGCAACTTTGCAGTGATAGTATAAATATACCTTGGGCTTGGGTTATAGCTTAGCGTGACTTTTTTTGTTTTTTGTTTTTTGTTTTTTTTTTTTTTTTTTTTTTTTTTTTTTGTGTTTAATTGCTGAAATCATTGATTTAGTTCTTTATTGATTGGTCGTTAATTCTAATATTATCATTGTCAGTCATCTCGGATGAAGTCTCTCTTTTTTCTTCTACAGATAATTCTACGTGGAGTACCGTGTATAATGTTGCGCAAAATGTAGCTCCAAATCTCGCCTTTGTCATGGGTAAGCCAAGCCCTTTTTCTCCTCACAAATATGAATGTTTCACGTAGCACTTTCTCGACCAAAAAGAAGTAGAACTTTGACAAAAAGAAAACTACACTAAGCTATGGCCAAATTTCTCTGCAGGCCACTTCCTCGCAGCAAAATTCACGCTCGGAGCTCCATTTGTGTTGATATTTTTGATCTATAAGTGGAGGAGAAGGCACCTAGCAATGGACACAAATATTGAAGAATTCCTACAAGCTCATAATAACTTTATGCCCATAAGGTACTCTTACTCAGATATTAAGAAAATCACAAGAAATTTCAAACACAAATTAGGAGAAGGAGGATATGGTTCCGTGTATAAGGGGATACTTAGAAGTGGCAATGAAGTTGCTGTTAAGATTCTGAACAAGCCAAAATCTAATGGCCAAGACTTCATAAGCGAAGTGGGTACTATTGGAAGGATCCACCATGTTAATGTGGTTCAGCTTGTTGGTTTTTGCTTCAACAATTCTAAGCAAGCTCTCGTGTATGATTACATGTCAAACGGGTCTTTGGATAAACACATTTTCTCTAAAGATGGTTACTACTCTCTTGATTATAAGAGAATATATGAGATATCTCTCGGTGTGGCAAGGGGTATAGAATATCTACATCAGGGATGTGATATGCAAATTCTACATTTTGATATCAAGCCTCACAATATTCTTCTGGATCAAAATTTCACTCCAAAAGTTTCTGACTTCGGGCTTGCAAAGCTTTATCCTACGAACCATAACGTGGTATCGTTGACTGCTGCGAGAGGAACCTTGGGATATATGGCACCAGAGCTATTCTACAAGGACATTGGTGGTGTCTCTTATAAGGTTGATGTTTACAGTTTTGGGATGCTGTTAATGGAAATGGCCGGTAGGAGAAGAAATGTAAATGCAAAGGCTGACCGCTCAAGTCAAATTTATTTCCCTTTGTGGGTTTATGATCAACTTCATGAAGAAAATGAGATTGAAATGGAAGTAGTACAAGAGGAAAGAGAGATAATTAGGAAGATGGTAATAGTTGCTCTTTGGTGTATACAGTTAATCCCAAATGATCGGCCATCAATGACTAAGGTCTTAGATATGCTTGAAGGAGATATTAATAAATTGCAACTGCCCCCGAAGCCGCTTCTATATCCGTCGGAGGAGCCAGTTGACGATGTCTACACTGGAATAGAACTTGAATCATGCTCAATTTCATCAAGTACTCCAACAATTTTCTGACTGATTCCAAATTATGATTTTCTCTTCTTCATGTATGAATTTTAAGCAAAATAAATGTAATCCAAAGTATAATTGGTCATGCAATTCGTGAACCAAGATGCTTTTAGCATTTGTTACTTCCTGTGTTTTGTAGAAGAATTGCCTCATGGTTCCATTACTTATTTCCTGAGGGCTCTTGAAATGATAGTCCAAGCTCATCCTGTATGGAGCAACGTGTCTGTCTCCCTTCTCTCTAGTGTAAAAAACAAGCTTTCTCCTTCCCGCCACAACCTCTCACCCTCCCCCTTGACCTCGACCGCCGCCTCGTCGGCCGCCTCGATGGCGTTGGCCGCCTCCGCGGAGCAACATCCCACCTAGACCTCACGTCCTTTGATGGATCCAATCCCGAACTCCTCACCTTTCTCTTTCCTCCTCTAGTCCTGCATTCGCTCTCGCGCATTGGTTCTGGGGAGGTGTGTCCATCGCCCACTCGCTCGGTCCCAGTTGGAGCCCCGACACGGCGATTCTCTACTCGCCCATCAGTCTCTACTCAAAATCCGTTGACTGAGCTGAGGCGGAGAGGAATTTTAGGGACACGGATACTGAAAGGGACCTCTTTTCTTGGAGTTCCATGATCTCTTTGCTTTGCCAATAATCACATGGATTTAAACCAGTCGATGCTTCCGTTCATATAATTGAAGATGGGCATTTTCCCTAATGATTCTGATGTCTGTGTTGGGTGTCCATTGACTGATATATTTTGCAAAGGGTAGTGCTGGTTGGTTTTCAGCTCGTACGGTGTTTGACGAAATGTCCCAGAGGAATGTGGTTGCCTGGGCTTTTCACGATGACCAGATCTACTCAGCTGTTGAGTTGGGCCTTTGACAGACGGATTTACGCTCACTGCTGTTTCGTCAGCGTGTTCGGAGACGGAGTTACTGTTGCTTGGGATGCAATTCCATTCCCGAGTTATATGGTCTGGATTGGGCTCGAATTGTGGTGTTGGATGCAATCATGGTGGACATGTACGTGAAGTGTGTAGCTAGTGGATCGCTAGGTAGACTCACGCCCAAAGGACTAATCCCCTTGCATTAAGCAATATCCAGAAATGAAAATCTTCCGCGTCTGACCAAATTGGCATTGCTTTCTTATAAAAAATTTAACCTACCAGCCCCATGCATTGTTCATCGGTTTCCTCTATAAATAGCCAATGTTGGAACAACAATTTCCTTGCAAAAACCTAAAGTATTTATCCAACCTAAACCATGTCAACCCAAATGCTCTTCCTTGCTACGCTAGTTGTCCTCTCATCTTCCGTGCAATCCCATGCGGTGGAATACACTGTGACGAACAGCGCCGGCAACACTACCGGCGGTGCCCGCTTCTCTAGTGAGATCGGCATTCCGTACAGCCGCAGGACTTTGTCAGCGGCCACCCGTTTCATATGGAGGGTCTTCCATCAGAACGTCCCTGGGGATCGTAAGAGCGTCGAAAAAGTGAGCTTGTTTATAGAGACCATGGGTGGCGTGGCGTACGAGAGCAATGACGAGATCCACGTGAGCGCCACCTACCTTGGGGGATTCTCAGGGGACGTGAAGAGGGAGTTCACTGGGGTTCTGTACCACGAGATGGCGCACGTTTGGCAGTGGGATGGGGACGGGCAAGCTCCCGGGGGGCTCATCGAGGGGATCGCGGATTTCGTGAGGCTCCGGTCAGGTTACGTGCCGGGCCACTGGGTGCAGCCGGGCCAGGGCGATAAGTGGGACGAGGGCTACGATGTCACCGCACGGTTTCTCGACTACTGCAATGGCCTCAGAAACAGGTTCGTGGCCGAGCTGAACAAGAAGATGAGGACTGGTTATAGCGATAACTACTTTGTTGACCTGCTAGACAAGAGCGTTGACCAGCTCTGGAAGGACTACAAGGCTAAGTACACTACCTGACTAGAGACCATGCCCGCTCGATAGATGTACGTGCTTTGTAAAAAGCATTGCCAACCATATGATCCTTAACTATGGACCCTTATTGTTACAATTAATGTATATTAAGACATTTTGATTAAGACATTTTGACAAGGATACTCATCGAGTCTAGGCCTCGTGGTCTCATGTATGTTCCACGTAAACTTGGGTTTGGCCACAAGGTCCAGGCTCCAAGCATCGGAATCCCTTATCCATCTATCGATATCTTGGGTTCTTAAGTCCTAATTTGAGCCTGTCCTCAAGTTTCAAGTCCGTAAGGACCAAGGTTTGCAGAGGTTCTGTGACACATTGACAATTGCTCTTGCGATAATACTTCGGTACTTGTGATTTGTCCATTTTTTTCTCATGATTTTGAAATTTTGGTGTGTTGTTTTCTATTTTCCTTGTTTTAAACAAACCCCACTTGAGTGGGATTTACTTATGAGAAAATTGTCCAAATAGTTCTAAACCTATTATGCGATGGTTAATTTAATTTTAAACTTTTATTATGTCAATTTAATCATAAACCTATTATATGATTGTCAATTAAGCCTTAGACTTTTCAATTATATTAATTTAGTCCTAAACCATTTAACAATTTATCAATTTAGTTCTAAATTTTTTAACAAATTACCAATGTAGCCCTTTTGGCTAATTTTGATTGGAAATTGCCCAATGGTCTCGTTTGACGTAGTCAATGCTTGTATTAAAAAAATTCAAATTTTTTTTATTAATCGTATTGATGTTTTCTTTTTTTTCTTTTTTCTTTTTTTCATAAGTCTAGCAAGGTTGCAAAACCCTCACCTTGTTCATGGCCCTTGCTGAATCTAGGCAAGCTTAGTGGCCAATGGTGGCTGGTGAGGCCACCGGTCCTATGAAGAAAACAAGAAAAGAAAAAAAAATTAAGAAAATTTTTGGAAATTTCTTACGTAATTAAAAAATTATCCATGCTAGCACTAGATATGTCATATAAGACGGTTGGCATTGACTAGACTATCATGTTAGCAATTTTCAACTAAAATTATTAGGGAGGATTACATTGGTAATATATGAAAAGATTTAGAACTAAAGTGGTAAGTTGTAAAAATGTTTAGAACTAAATTGATACATTAAAAGGTTTAAGAATAAAATGATATGATTAATAGTTTCAGAAATGAATTGGTTGCCATATAATAGTTGTTATCTAGTTTGTTGCTTGAATATGGTAAAGAAGCCTCTTTGTAATTGAATCGGAGGTTTAAGATGTGGCCTTTATGCTTTCTTGACTCATTTCATATGAGGCTTTTAGCATCAGATTGAGCTTCAAGTTTCTTGCTCTGGTTGATTGACTTCTGACAATTTGTTGCGAGATTTGTGCTGGAAAAGTATTGGTCGTAAATGGGGGTCAAATCACCATCCACTACCCTATGAAGTGGGCTGATAACTTGTTTTGGTCCTAATTCCGTAAAGTAAATGTGGAAGCGGAAAGAATGCCCCACATGATTCAAATTAGTGCATAAATTTGACGGAGTTATTCTTCAGGATGATCATTACATCTTCGATCGTGCTTCATAATTAATTGGTATAAGCATTAAGCAAGCAGCCAAAATATGCAGTAACCTTGCCAAAATTTGGGTCGAGATAATCAAGGATGACTAAGCAATTATTTTAAAAAAATAAATTAAAATCAGACCCAACTCTATCCGAACCTTTAATTCAGAATCTATGCGTGTAGGTTCACAAAAGAAACATATAACCTTTGTATACGGATTGGATTGGATATCAATAGGGACTCAAACCGAAAAGGTCGTTGACATCTCTAAGCCACGCGGATTCAACCTCGATCTTCACTACCTTTGTGAACCTGCATGGTTTGCCATGTGTAAGACTTAATCAGACTCCTCACCCATTGCCCACTTCCACTCATTTTATTTTTACATGTCATCTACTTGCCCAACATCAATCTTCAGGATATGCCTTGAATAAGTTTTAATGCCTAGTGACCCCTTTCCGATTTACGTAGTTCTAGATTGAACTATCTTCCTTTGCATAGTTCTAGGTTGAGCTCTATACAAGCAAATTTACTAATATTTGTTCTAATAAAGTTAACAAGACATGCATAATTTAGATGAAAAGTCCGAATGAAAATCCATGTGTAAAATGGGGTACGATCATTAAACATCACTCATACTATGTTAATCTCAGGTCAAACTCACTAGATCATGCTCCAATTAATTGTGTGAGATTTTGTGGGACAATTACCAACTATTTTAAGAGCTAAAACTTTTGGATTGAACTTTCTAATATAGTATCAAAGAGAATAACATCCCTTTTGCATATGTGCATCCATCCCCCCTCAGTCAAATTTTATGTGCCTCTCCTAATTTGGCTTGCACATGAAAGGTGGTGTTGGAAAGTCCAATGCAAATTAAGCTTTTAAAACACGTGGTCAATACTATCTCTTTTGCGTATGTGTTTTCACCCCCATCAAATTCCACGTGCCACTCATAATATAAATTGTACATGAGAGAATGTGTTAAAATATAGTCTCATTTCAATTGACACCGGGTCTTACATGCTTTTGAGATTCATGTGATCTCCTTGCACCTAATAACTTAAGTTAGGTTAGACTTTCTAATATAATATCAGAGTTGGTGCTATCCCTTTCAAATATGTGCGTCAACCTCCCATAAGTTAATTCTATGTACTGCTCCTAATCCAATTTGCATGTGAAAAGGAGTGTTGAAATATTGATAATTTGTCATAAATGCTCTTTATATTCATATAGTCTCTCTCCGCATCTATTAACTTAAGCTTTTGGGCAGGACTATTCTAACAAATTGGACCAACACATGGTAAAAGTGGAGACAAACAATTTATATGGCAACTGAAAGGGAAATTAGAACAAATAATCTTAAAACTTTGGCCTAATGTGTAATGGGAATCTTTGGAGTTTCAATTTGTTCAATTTGGGTAATAGTGTAATTATTAAATTAGATGAATATTACTGAAGGATTGATTTGACTTTGTTAGGAAGTTGAGGGACTATATTAAAGAAAATAAAAGTTTAAAAACTATGTTGAACATCTGTAAATAGCTCAAAGACCACATTGAACCCATTAAAGGCCTAACAATCATATTGCATATGGGGCTAAAATTTAGGGCTTATTAGTATCATTTTCCCAATTATAACAATGTGATAAAAATGGGTATTAACATAATCATAGGTTGTACTACTATATAAAATCGTGTATGGATTTAGTCAAACTTTTGGGCCTTAATATTGAAATCTTTCAGTGATTTTGCTTCTTATAATACAAGAAACATGACTTTATTATTTTTCGCTGAGCAAATAAAAATCATATTCACAATCAAACAAGTACATTGGATACTCAAGACGTGCGCTCTAGTGTGGAATGCGCACTCAAGGACTAAGAGTGGAAACGCACTCAAAAACTATAGTTAAACAGGTAAAATTCTGTGAGACCATACTTAGTTACTTTAAAAGTTAAAGTTTTTAGATGAAAACATGATTTAATCCTCCCTCAGGTGTAGGCTGGATTAATTGTGGAAATATATTTCAAGGGAGGCAAATAGAGGCACAGGAAGATTTGAAATAAGGACCTTTCTCACAATGCCAACTGTTTTAAATACTTAAATTGATAGGTAAAGACATAGTTTAATACTTATGTATGCTAACACTAAGCGAATATTAGAAAATCTCTAAAAAAAACTAAGAGTGAAATGCGCACTCAAATGAACCCCACACATAATCATGTGATGAGTATCTAAGTGGCTGTTCTGTGGGCGACACTAAAGATATTGCCATGAAGGGCCAGTCATCCGAGTAAGGTTGGTGCAGGACGAAAGTTGAGGAAATCACCGTTGAGATTCGTGGAAGCAGTGATACGCAACAAGTAAAATTTTAATGAGAAATGCATTGTTAGATAGATATTGAGTCATCGGTAAACCTAACTTCCTAGTCGAATAAGTCTTATAAAAGGAACATTGTCAACTTAAATCTTATGGAGAGAAGGAGATAAGAAAATCAATTAAAAGTGTAATATCTGTGTAAGTTTGGCTCTTCATCATTCTCCGCCGGCGAGAAGAAGACGACTCCAGCAAGTTGCGTGGCCGGCTTCTTTGACTCCAGCGAAGCCCTTTCCAATGATTTTAAGTAACGAAACTGCTTTGGACATGGAAAGACACATCGCGATCGTTACGTTGGGAACTATCTTCACAGTTGCATACTTTTCGTTCTCAATGCCCTCCAAAAATTCATGTCGTTTGGAAAGTGAATTTATCTTAATTGAAGCTCATAAAAATCCAAACTCAAAATCCTCATGAATAGTTTTTTTCCTTAGGCATAGATTTCTCCACCTTGAGTATCGCACTAGTATTTTTATCATGAGGTAAGTCACGAGACTCAAAAGAATCACACTCACAAAGAGAGATCTTTGGCCTAAAGAATTTTCTTTAGTTGATTGATCATGATTAATTTCACAACCAAGCAACAAAGAATTTTCAAAATTTGAATTTTCAATCTCATGAAATCCAAACTTCTCAAAGATCAGTTGAGCCGATTTGATGCCCTTAACTTAATGGGCATTTCACAGCCATTCTAAATGAAGATTTTACACACCTTATTAGATTATAATAAAAGTATATAAAAACACTAGCTCTTTTCCATTCATTCTCATTAACATGCAAAGAAGTCAAAAATCATTAACAATTGACATCTAAATTGAGTTATCAAATATAATGACTATTATCCCAATAATCAATGGTTGACAGCCAATATTATAAATATTAGCCGAATGTTTCATATGACGCTCTTCTTTTCCCTTTTCTTTTAAAGCCCTAAATCACACGGCTAGATTTAGTGCTCTAACTTGATCAGCGATCAACAAAATATCTTATGAAAATGCTGATCTTGAACTGCAATTGGCTTAGAAGCATTTACTTTGATGCCAAACAGATGCACGTCGGAAGGAGTGGCAATACACGATTAAGAATAGTAGAAAAGAGGGGTGAACAGATGACATGGAAGGAAATCAGACGAAAGGCAGAGGAAAGGGGCAGAAACACCAAAGGTTTGACAATAACTTCATAATCTCAATATCAATTCCTAATCAAAAGGTAGGTATAGAGATGCATTGACAACGATATATTGTGTAATTTTTAAGCCTAGTTTCCTAATTGGATAAATAATAAAGAAAGTTTTTCAACCGAAATCTTAATGTGATAATAATAAATCTAAAGATACTAAAAGTGATTCGAAGTGCAATTTGATGCAATTATACTTCGTCATAGGGAGGCCGGCATTCGAACGCGGGCGACGTATGGTGTGACGGTAGTAATTAAAAAGAGCCTGAATAAGTGAGTGGAAATGTAGATGTATGCGGGACAACCTCCAGTCGTCTTCCCCACCTGGAGTCCTGGTAACCAGTGGATTGGGTTGTCCGCCGTAGTTAGTGCACGCAATACCGTAGTGAAGGCCTCCGAATGTGAGTGGTGAATGATCGAAGGCCCATGAGGGTGGGATCTTTATTGGGTCAACCGAACTGGAGAGATGGCATAATCTCCCAGGGCCTATGATATGAGGGCTCACTGGGCACATCCAGAAGAGGGAAACATATCCAAAGACGGAGCAAATTAAGGTGGCGTGATTGGTAGCCATTATGATTCGTCGTTGACACAGGAGATGACAATGGAAGATTGGGGTTGAGCAACCAGCTGTTTGGGCGCTGGTTTAACTCAGGATCGAGCCCGAAGCGGCCTTATCGGTTCTGTACAGACAGGGATCCAAAAATTGTGAATCGGCCTTAACGAATTTGGTTCCCGGTTCTTGGCCTAGAACTGGTGAGAAAGGCCATTCTAGGCTAGAACCAGGAATGGACCAGGTTGAACTGGTTCACTCACAAGTCTCTCCTCCACTCTTCAAGGTTCGCTGGTCAACAGGAGAAAGCTGATATTTCCTCTTTTCCTTAACAGGATTTGTGGGTTTCATTTACATGAACAGTTCTCCAGCTCTCAGCTCCATTAAGTTCCGACTCTGTGACTTAAACTGTGCTATGATCGCTCTGTGGGTACTCAATCTTGGAGCTCTCCGCATCTTGTTTTGTTCTAATGCGAGACAAGCGAGAGTCTTTGGAGCCTATTTCGAGTTTGGCGGAAGCCCATTTTATTTCTTTGGTTTTGTGCGTCTGGGCTCATCTTCGTCCCTGCTCTTTTTGTCTTGCTGGAGACGGTAACGCGAGCTCTTTTGGTTGTCTGCACTGGTTTTATGTTGGGATGGTTTGCTCTAGCACTGTGGAAAAATGGGTCCTCTGTCTATTCAAAGCAGAGTTTTGCTCTTCGTGGTTGTTTGTTTCTGACCGATGGGTTTAAGAAGGTCGAGAGATTGAGTTTTTTGGGCTCATAGCTTCGTGAGGCACGAGCGGTCGAAGATGTAGGCATTAGATGTCCTTAGTTACTACGGGTGATCGGGTCCAAAATGTCTAGGGTCTAGACTTAGACCTTGTACCTGACCCTATTATAACCGGTTCCACTTTTCTGGACCATATACCTAACCTTATTTGTATTGGACACTGTACCCAACCTACCGTGTTTTTCCACTAGAACCTGTTTTGTAATCTCCCGATATCCTATAATACTTCGAATTTTATATTAATACGCGAGAAAATAACGTAATCCTCATATATTGTTATTGTTTATTATTATTATTATTATTATTATTATTATTATTATTATTATTATTATTATTATTATGGCATTTAGAGAACTATGTATGATAACTTTGGTATTGATAAAATCTAGTAGATTGAGACATTGGCAATCGTTATTGCTACAATACTTTCGTACATATGATTTTCTCCCAATTTTTTCTTGTGGTTTTGAAATTTTGATATCTTGTTTATTATTTTTCCTTTTTCTAAACAAAACCACTTGAGTGGGATTTACCTGCCAGAGCTAAAGGAAGTCCAACTCAAGTAAGATTTATTTAATGCTTCAAGTAAGGTGCCTTTGGAGACCATATAAATAACTTATTCGGTTTCTGGGGCAAAAATAGGCAAAGGTAGCCCCGTCACTCATTTGAGAGTAATGGAGCCATTTTCTCATTTCTCCCAAATAGATATATCCATTTCAAATTTGTACAAATACGAATCACTCTTAAATGAGTTTGGTGTCACCTTGCCATTTGAGTAAATGCGCGCGCACGTTCATGAGGTTATTAGTTGGTATTTTAGCGGATATGAAATTTATCTATTTAAGGTGAGCTTTCACTCTTTTGCATGTTGTTGAGGAAATATGGTTTGAGATGCAGTAAGACAGGCTCATTTGGTACAATTTTTTTGTGCATATGGATGGCCATCCATGAAACCCGTAAAAACAAATTTCTATAGTGGATGTTCTCTTGTTGGAAGTTTGTTTGCACAGTGCAAAGGATCATCTTAAGAGAGTTACATCTTATTCAACAATTAATGGAGAACCGTTTGAAGGATAACTGCATTTCCGCTGGCAAAAACGTAGGGTTAAGTAAATATATGATTGGAAATATCCATGTGCCCAGTTTCATATAATGGAATTACTGCATCTTCATCAGTTGCTGTCCCAGCCTTCGTTTTCTCTTTCTTGGAAACGGACTTGGGTTCCAAGAAATTTTTTGATTATGTGGCTGAGATTAAGAATCAAGTGGTTGAGCTCAGCCCACTTGCTAATTTCCTATACTAAGGAGAAATATCTGTCCCTTCAGTTGCATTCATTTAATGAAAAATAACAATTTGAAAAACATTTTCTAAAAGTGATCATTTGCATCACTAAAAAAAAAAAATGAATGAACGATTTTTTTTTTTTTCATTTTTCATCATAGTATTTATATTTAAATTATTGTCAATAAAGAAAACATTTTTATCGATTAATTATTTCAACCTAAACAAGTAATCATTTTAGGAAAATGTTTTCTAAATTGTTATTTTCCAAGAAATAAACGAATATCTATTTCATTTTGTTTTTCAAGGTAGTGTTTCCTCCTAAGTTGTTTTCTAGTTTCTCTCTTGAATATGGCAAAGAAGCATGTTTGTTATTGAAACGGAGGTTCAAGGTGTGGCCTCTATGCTTTCTTGACTTGTTTCTATGAGGCTTTTAGCATTAGTATGAGCTTCAAGTTTCTTGCTCTCATCGACTAATTCTTGACAATTTGTTACCAAAATTTGTGCTTGGAAAAGTATTTGTTCATATCTCAATTCACCATCCGCTACCCTATGAAGTAAGAATCATGTGGGTTAGCTTACCTCACTCACTAATTTCCTATACTATGGATAAACACTAATTCCTCTGGTGCATTTCTTTTGTGAAAAATAAAAGATTTGGAACACATTTTCCTAAAAGTAATTGCTTCTATCCCTTTTATAAAATGAATAATAAATAATGCTTTCATCATCAACGAAAATATTTAGATTTAAATTGTTGTCGATAATGAAAATATTTTTCATTGTTTAATTATTTTAAGTGATACAAGCAATCATTTTTAAAAAAAATATTTTCTAAATCATTCAATGGAGTCATTGTTTCATCCTATGTTTGGATGTGGAGTTTTAGCCTGGGTTGTCTTCTAGTTTCTCACTTGAATATGGAAAAAAAAAAAAACCTGTTCATAGTTGAATTGGAGATTCAAGGTGTGACCTTTATGATTTCTTGACTTGTCAAATGAGGCTTGTAGTACTAGTATGAGGTTCAAGTTTCTTGTTCTGGTTGATTGATTCCCGACAATATGTTATCAAACTTATGCTAGAAAAGTATTGGGTCAGATAAATGGGGGTCGATTCACCATCCACTACCCTATGAAGTAAGAATCATATGGTTGAGCTTACCCCACTTGCTAATTTCATGTACTAGGTGGAATATATGTCTCTTTGGGTATTTTTTTTTTTTTTTTTGTGCTGGAGCCGGTAGTCACCATCCACTACCCTATGAAGTAAGAATCGTATGGTTGAGCTTACCCAACTTGCTAATTTCATGTACTATGTGGAAAATACGTCTCTTTGGGTATATATATATTTTGGTGCTGGAGGAACCGCCTCAGCTGGTAGCCGAAGTGTAAAACCCCAGGTGCTATGTAAGCAGGAGGACCCACCACCCCGGCAGCACACTTAAGTCACCAAGTAACTCTGCCAAAGCATTTGTTTCGCAAAGGTTTTGAACTCCTCACCTCTCTCGCAAAGGTTCACTGAAGCCTACCCAGCAGAGCCACCACGGTCGGTGGTCTCTTTGAGTATATTTATTTCATGAAAAATGAACAATTTGAAAAACATTTTTCATAAAAGTGATTGTATGTATCATTCACAAAAATGAATGAATAAAAATATACTCATCATAGAAAAAATATTTAGATTTAAATTATTATCGATAATGAAAATATTTTTCATCAAATAATTATTTTTAACGATACAAGTAATCATTTTTAGGAAAATATTTTCTAAATTATTCATTTTCCATGAAATAAATGAAGCCTTTGTTTCGTTCTATTTTTTGATGTGGTGTTTCAGCCTAGGTTGTTTTCTAGTTTTGCATTTGAGTATTTGCAAAGAAACTCGTTCGTCATTGAATCAGAAGCTCAAGATGTGGCCTTTGTGCTTTTTTGACTTGTTTCATTGAGGCTTTTAGCATCAGTGAGGACTTCTAGTTTCTTGCTAATTTCCTAGACTAAGGAGGTATATCTATACCTCTGGGTGCATTTATTTCAGAAAAATGAACTATTTAGAAAATATTTTCCTAAAAGTAATCGTTTGTATCATTTGCAAAACTGAATAAACAAAAAAAAAATCACCATCAATGAAAATATTTAGATTTAAATTGTTGTCTTCAAGTGATACAATCGATAATCTTTACAAAAATATTTTCAAAATTATTCATTTTTCACAAAACAAATAGAGTATCTGTTTCTTTCTATTTTTTGATGTGGTATTTTAACCTGGGTTGTTTTCTAATTTCTCGCTTGAATATATCAAAGAAGCACGTTCGTAATTAAACCCAGAAACTCAAGCATGGCTTTCTTGCTTCCTTTACCCGTTTCATATGAGGCTTACAGTATCAGTATGAGCTTCAAGTTTCTTGTGGTCGTCAATTGATTCCTGACAATTTGTTACTATGCTAAAACAGTATTGGTTCCGGGAAATGGGGGTCGATTCATCAACCACTACCCTATGAAGTAAATATCATGCGGTTGAGTTTACCCCACTTGCTAATTTCCTGTACCAAGGAAAAATATATGTCCCTTTGAGTGCATTTGTTTCTCAAAAGATTAACAATTTAGAAAATATTTACGTAAAAGTGGTATTAAGTACAAAAATGAATAAACGAAAAAAATTTATCATGAAAATATTTAGATTTAAATTGTTATTGATAATGAAAACACTTTTCATTGATTAATCATATCAAGCGATACAAATAATCATTTTTAGGAAAATATCTTAAATCGTTCATTTTCCTTTAAACAAACAAAGCTCCTGTTTCATTTTATTTTTTTGATGTGGTGTTTTCGCTTGGGTTTTTTTTTCTAGTTTATCGCTTGAATATGGCAAAGAAGCTTTATGCTTCTTTGAAATTTTTTTAATATGGTTTGGTGTTTCCGCGTAAGTTGTTGGTAAGTGAATAGGAGATTCAAGGTGCGGCCTTTATGCTTTCTTGACTTGTTTCATATGAGGCTTTTTTTCATCAGTATGAGCTTCAAGTTTCTTGCGCTGGTTGATTGATTCCTAACAACTGGTTACCAAATCTATGCTGGAAAAGTATTGGTTCGGATAAATGGGGGTCGGTTCACCATCCACTCCCCGGTGAAGTGGGCCGACCAGTTGTTTCGGTCACAATTCCGTTTTACAATTTGTTCCTGGTTTAGCAAGAGTGAAGAAAACAAATATGGGAGCGGAAAGAACACCCGGCGTGATTCAAATTAGTGCATAAATTTGATGGAGTTATTCTTCAGGAAAATCATTATATCTTCCATCATGCCTCATAGTAAATTGGTACAAGCACTTAGCATGCAACTAAAGTATGCATTAGCCTCGTTTAAATTGGGGATAAGAGAATCGAGGATGACTAAGCAAATCCTTATATATATATAAAAGGAAACGAAAATCCGACCAACTCTATCCAAACCCCTTTTTCGATTCAGAATTTATGTGGGCTGTGTTGCAAAAGAAACACATACCATTCATATTCGGATCGGATCGGATCGGATTTCATTGAGAACTCGAACCAAGCCGGGCGTTAACACCCCTAAGTCACACCTCAATCTCAAACTCGAACCGAGCTAGCATTTGTGAACTTACAAGATTTGCCACGTGTAGAACTGAAACAGACTCATCACTCATTGACCACTTCAACTCATTTCATTTTTACATGTTAACCACATGCCCGACGCCAATCTTCACAACATGCCTTGGACAAGTTTTAACGCCTGGCGACCCCCTCTTCGAACTACGAACTAGGTTGAGCTCTTTCCATAGGCAAATTTTCCTTCATTGTTCTAATAAAGTTAATACTTAATTGAAGCAGACATACATAATTTAGATGAAATGCCTAATTAAAAAAATGCAAAATGCGTTACCATCATTGACATTGCCCATACCATGTTAATCTTTGGTGGAACTCGCTCAATCTCCAATTAATTGAACCAACATATGGTCAAAGGGGACCAAAACAATTTGTATAGTAATTAAATAGGAAACTGACATAAATAATCCAACAACTTTGACCAATATGTAATGTCATCTTTGAAATTTTAATTCGTTCAATTTGAGTAATAGTGTAATAATCTATTCTTGTGAATAGTGCTGAAGGACTGATTTGACTTCATTAGGAAATTGACAAACTAAATTGAACAAATTTCAAATTTGGAGACCACATTAAACATTTAGGAAACATTGAAGGACCACATTGAACCAATGAAAGCTCCAAAGATGACACTGCATATGGAGGGTAAAGTTTAGGCACTATTAGTTTTATTTTCACTAATCAAAGCCATATGATTAAAACAGGTAGGTAGCGACACAACCATAGGTTGTACACTCAAGACGTGGCCGTTGGGTTGGATGCACACTCAAAAACTAGATCCAAATGTCAAAACTTTAGTTTAATTTTCATATATTCTAACATATCCACCCACGCATAACATGGATTAGGCATGGATATATATATACATTAAGGGAGACAATAGAGACTAAGAAATATTTGAAGTCAGGATCTCTTTTACAATGCCAATTATTCTCGATTCTTAAATTATTAGATGAAAACGTGATTGAGTGTTTATCTATTTGAATGCTAAAAGAGCGTTAGAAAAAGCAGTACAAAAGCTAAGAGTGGAATACGCACTCAAAAGAACTGCACCCAATGTCAAGTGAAAAGGTGGCTCTTACGTGGGAAACAACACTGAAGGCTATTGCCATGGATGGCCTTGATGAAGCCAATCATCCGAGCGAAGGTTGATGCCGGACGAAAGTGTAGCAAATCACCGTTGAGACTCGTGAAAGAAGGGATTAACAACAAGAAAAGGAACATCATCAACTAAGATCTCAATGATGAAAAATATATATCTAAAGATAAGATAATTAGAAGTCTAATCTCGCTGTAAGCTCGATATATATCTAAAGATAAGATAATTAAAAGTCTAATCTCGCTGTAAGTTTGATTCTTCATCATTCTCCGCAAGCAAGAAGAAGACGACGAGTTGCATGGACGGCTTAGTCGACTAACAAAAGTGCTTCACACATGGGGAATTATACGAACGCCTTTTCCAATGATTTGAGTAATGAAACTGCTTTGAACATGGAAAGACAATATGCCCCGCTCTCCTCAGGAACTATCTTCACAGCTGCATGCTTTTCGTTCTCAATCCCCTACAAAAATTCACGTTTCTTTGGAAGTGACTTTGTCTTAATTGAATCTCCTAAAAAGAGATCTCCAAACACATGATCTTCCCGAATGGTTTTATCATTAGGCGTAAATTCCCGACCTTGAGTGTTGCGCTAATATTTTTATCAAGAGGCAAGTCACGAGACTCAAAAGACTCACTCACAAGAAAATTTTGGCCAGAAGAAATTTCTTTAGTTGATGGTTTTTTTGGTCAAAATTTCCTTAATTGATTGATCATGAGTAATATCACATATTAGCAACAAAGAAATTTCAAATTTTGATTTTTCTTTCTTCAAATCCAAATTTCTAAAAGATCTGTTGTGCCGGTTTGATATCCTTCAATAAGGGTATTTGAAATCTTTCTGAAATAACTTTAGAACTAGCATCACCGAAAGAAATTGCATGTAGGCTCCGATGCAATTCAGAAGCGATTTTCAAAAACTTAACCAGAGAACCTAGAATAAGATTTGAAAAATGGCCATTTTGAATAAAATTTTAATCAACTTATCAGTAATTCTAGTAAAAATATGAAAAACATTAGCTCTTTTCCATTTATTCTCATCAGCATGCGAAGAAGTCAAGGAATTGCTTTTTTCTCTGACAAATGGTCAGAATTCGGGTTTCTCTGGTTCAACTAGGATCATAGTTTATTAACAATTAGCTTATCAAATATAATTAATGTTAGCCCAATAAGCAATGAAAATATAATAAATATTAGCCCAATATCTCATATGTTGTTTTTCTCATCCCTTTTTCTTTTTAACCCGTCAATCACATGGCTAGATTTAGGGCTCTAACTTGATCAACGTTCGACAAAATCTCTTATGCAAAAGGTGATCTTGAACTGCAATTGCTCTGGGAACTTTTATACTGATACCAAACTGATGCACGTCGGAAGGAGTGGCAAAACACGATTGAGAATACAGAAAGGAGGTATAAACAAGTGACAAGAAAAGGAAGGAAATCAGATAAAAGGCTGAGGAAAGGGGAAGAAACACCAAAAGCTTGATAATAACTTAATAATCTCGATATCAATTCATAACCAAAAGCTAGCTAAAGAAACGCATCAACATCAATATATATGGCGTAATCAGAAAACCTAGTTTCCTAACTGGAAGAAATATTATCAACTAGAATCTTAATGCGATAATAATAAATCTAACTATAAGAAAATTAATTAAAAGTATAATTTTTACGCAACTCTAGTTCTTCATCATCCGAAAATGTGCAAAGTATGATGTGACGGTAGAAACTAAAAAGAGCGTGCTCAAGTGAGTGGGAATGTAGATGCATACGGTACAACCCATAATGTTCTTCACCACCTCTGCTCCTGGTATTTGTGATAGGATTGGGGCGGCATCAGAGCTGGAATCGTGCACCGGTGGATTAGGTTGTCCGCCATTGTTAGTGCAGGCAATACCTAGTGAAGGCCTCCGAATGTGGGTCCGGGTCGGCCTCCCGTGATTGGAGTTAGGAGTGGTGTGGAAATGAGTCTCGGAGCAGCAGAGAAATTTTTTCGGCGGTGTGAGTGGTGAATGGTCAGAGCCCCACGAGGGCTCACTAGGCACATCCAGAAAAGGGAAACGTATCCAAAGACGGAGCAAATTAAGGGGGCATGATTGGTAGCAATAATGATTTACCAATGACGCAGGAGATGACCATGGCGGACGGGAGTTGATCAACCGGCTGTTCGGGCGCCGCTTAAACAGGCCCCTTCTGATCTGTACACACAGGAATCCGAAAATCGAGAATCAGACTTAATGGGTTTGGTTCCCGGTTCTTGGCCTAGAACCGGCATGTAAGACCATTCTAGGCTAGAACCAGGAACAGACCAGGTTGAATTGAACTGGTTCGCTCACAAGTCTCTCCTCAACTCTACAAGGTTCGCTGGTCAAAAGGAGAAAGCTGATATCTCCTCTTTTCGTTAGCAGGATTTGCAGGTTTCATGTAAATGAACTGTTCTCAGGCTCTCAGCTCCGTTAAGTTCCACCTCTGTGACTTAAACTGTGCAATGATTGCTCTGTGGGTACTGTACTCAATCTTAAAGCTTTCCGCATCTTGTTTTGTTCTAATGCAAGACAAGCGAGAGCCTTTGGAGCCTATTTCGAGTTTCACCGAAGCCCATCACTATTTCTTGGGTTTTGTGCGTCTGGACTCATCTTCATCGCTCCTTTTTTTGTCTTGCTGGAGACGGCAGCGTCAACTCTTTTGTTGTTGTCATGACCTCTTTTTTCGACGCCCGCAATTGGGTACAAGCACCTAAGGAGGCTAATGGCTCGACTTAATTTATTAAGCCCGGACTCTCCCAAGTTCACCAATTCACAACTTTAATAGTCTAAGTTTTTAACCTGTAAATTAATTTTAAAACGGAATCACCACTATTCATTTTAGGGTGGGTTGATTAGAAATCCAAGCGAAGTATCAGGAGAAATACTCGTTCCTGCGCAATCAGAGAAATTAGGATCAGGGACTTGATTACACTAGTTAATCACTAATGCCCTTTCGGTACATAATTTTGTTTAAACCTTGAGGTTTTTTGGATGTTCGAGGGATTTTCCATGCATTTTTGGAAGGAAAAAAATATTTTTTGAGTCTTTTTTTTAACATAAAAGAGATTTTTTTTTAATTTTTTGGTATTTTTGGAAATATGGAATTTTTGATTTTTTGATTTTTTTGGAAAATAAAATATTTTTTAAATATTTTTAAATATTTTTGGTTTTTTTGGAAATTAAAATATTTTTTAATATTTTTCAAAAATAATATACATATATATAGACTTTTTTTGAAATAAATTATTTATTTATTATTTATTTATTTAAAATATTATTTAAATAAAAACCGACCCGAGTCGGATCCATGGCTTGTGTTTGACTTGGGCCAACCCAAAACGCAAAAGGGCCCAACTTTTTTTTTTATTAAACAAAACAACGCCGTGGCCGGGTGTTTGGGGACACCCGGCCCGGCCCAATGACCCGGCTCCACAACCCAACTCCCTGGCGAACCCTACCCAACCCGGCTCCGATTCGCAACCCGACCTCCGCCGCCCCCCGGAATTTGCGGAATCCCTATATGGTTCCCGATCCGAGTCCGACCCGACAACCCAAGCTCGCAACTGGAAAATCGGGAACCCTAGGGTTTTCCGAATCGCGGCGCCGAGGAGGGAGAGGACCGAGGTGCAGCGGCAACAATGATGGCAATGGCAGCAATGGCTGGGCTACAAAGGGAAAGGACGATGGTGACAACAACGGCGATAGCCTGCTAACTGGCGACGACGCGACGAGGGCGACGACGGCAATGGTACCCACACGGACCTCCTCCAGCTCTCTCTCTCTCTCTCTCTCTCTCTCTCTCTCTCTCTCTCTCTCTCTCTCTATTTCCTCCTCCGGTGAAGCTCGGATTCGCAGCCGCGAGTCCTCGGACCCCCCTGAAGTCTCTTAGTGGGGTGTCCAAGGGTGCAACCCTAATCCGACTCCTCTCTCTCTCTCTCTCTCTCCAGCCAGATCCGAGCCTCCACCAGCCAGATCTGACCTTCTCGGACTCGCTCGCCGACGGCCTCCCCCGAAGTCTCTCAGTGGGAGGTTGGCTGAGCTTGCGACCCGATTTCTCTCTCGCTTACTCTTTAATTTCTCCCCCGAAGTCTCTCAGTGGGAAGATCTCGGAGCTCACTCTCCTCCGAACGGAGCTTGTGGCTTGCTATTTATAGGCTAGGGGGTGGCCGGTCAACGAAGCTTCGACCGTCGATCTTTGCGCACTGAACGGTCCTCTTCAACTGAACCGGCGTCCCATCCGAGCTTATCCAGCGAAGCGTGCTTAGCATTGATGGTGCCTAAGATCTTATCATCTCTGGTTGACGTCGGCCTACTCCCCTTGGCCGTAGGCCATCCTTCCCGCACCGGCCTCCTTTGCGCATGTGAGTTGCAACGGCAAAGGAAAGGGAAGGAGGAAGAAGAAGAGAGAAAGGGGTTGGGCCGGGAGTGAAGAAGGAGGAGAATGGGCTGGGCTTTTGCTTTGCTTTGCTTTTTTGTTTTTGCTTTGTTTTCTTTTTATTATCTTATTTATCCAAAAAGACAAAATAAAATAAAAACTTAATTAATAAAATAAAATAATCCTAAATAAAATTAAGGTGTCAACAACTGCCCCTCTTTGAATGTGAGCTCTCAGAGGTTGCATTCAAAGAAAAATTGATATCTAAATTTTATCCATGCATGCATAGCAGATTATATTTTATTTGGGACTTATTATTCTATGCAAGAAAAAGAGCAATATAACTTTACATATACTAAGACAGATAAGAAGATACTTGTAGTTACTTACCAGGAGTGAGTGAGATAGGGTGTGAACCCCGAGTTTGGCAAGTATCAAGGTATCATCTTACCTGGTGATATGAGGAGGTTGCTTTTCCAAGACTCGAACCCTTCTTCGGTTGCATGTTAAAACAATCAATAATTTGTCTATGACCCGAACCTTTCTTCGGTTGCCTTAACGGGAAATTGCTTTTCCAAGACCCGAACCATTCTTCGATCGCCTGTTAAAGCAATCAGTGGTTTGTCTCGAACCCGAACCTTTCTTTAGTCACCGTGACGGGAAATTGCTTTTCCAGGGCCCAAACTATTCTTCGGTTGCCTATCGAATAGTAAGTGGTTTGTCTCGGACCCGAACTTTTCTTTGGTCGCCTTGACAAGAGATACACCAACCTTTTTCAAGGCATCTATTTGTGGGCACCTGATCTGTATTGAGGACACCAATTGGTACCCGACCTTTCTCGAGAGATGCGCCGACTTTTCTCAGGGTATCATATTTGTTGGGGTGTCTGACTTTTGTCAAAGACATAGGTTGGAACTCGACCTTTCTCGGAGGAAGCGCCGATCTTTCTCAATGCATTGATTTGTGGGGTGTCTGATTTTTGTCGAAGACACCAATTGGAACCCGACCTTTCTCGGGAGATGCACCAACCTTTCTCAGGGCATCGATTTGTGGAAGATACCTAGACATTCACAAGCATATCAATGAGTACCTGGATATTCACAAGTACTAACCTGAAGGATATTTGGGCATTTGAGAGAGGCTTACAAAAATCATTTCAAGAAAGTTTTTGTAAAGTCTCGTTGGTCGAAATGCTCTAAGGTGTTCAAAGTGTAAAAGAAGGATCACTTTGAAAAAGAATGTCCTATGGTTTGGAAACCCGTTAAGAAAGTATGGCCTAATAATGCTTATCCTACTAACACCAAAGGACCCAAGAAAATTTGGGTACCAAAGAAAACTTGAGATTCTCTTTTAAAATGCAGGTCTCCGTCAAGAAAAAGATAAAATGGTATCTTGACAGATGTTCAAGACACATGACAGAGAGACTCAAAGTGCTTAGAAAGCTTGTTCAAGTAAACGGTGGAAATGTTTCATTTGGAGGAAATGGCAAATGAAGCATCGTGGGATTTGGAACTTGTGAAAATTGGAAATCTCACAATAAGCAATGTTTCTCTAGTAGAAGGACTCAACTATAACCTTCTCAAAGATTAGCCAACTGTGTGATACTGGTTTCAAGATCTCCTTTCAAGAATGAATTTGCTATGGAATGAGTAAAGACTCTACTCAATCTTTCTTGGGTCGAAGACATGGAAACATCTATCTCTTAGACATGAAGTTGAATGAATCACAATGTCTAATCTCAATTCAAGATGAAGCAAGCTTATGGCACAGAAAGCTTGGCCATGTCAATATGAAGCAATTAGCCAAAATCTCATCAAAACAGCTTGTACGAGGTCTACCCAAATTACCATATCAAAAGACTGATCCATGCACACCCTGTATTTTGGGAAAACAGGTAAGAAATTCATTTAAGCCAATAAATCATGTCTCTATTAATCATGTACTACAGTTACTGCATATGGATCTCTTCGGACCAACCAGAACTCAGAGTATTGGAGGTAAGAAATATTGCCTAGTAATTGTGGATGATTTCTCTCGCTTACTTGGGTATATTTCCTTGCAAGTAAAAACCTTTTCGTATTTTGAAAAATTTGCTAAAAGGTTCAAAACGAAAAGGATGTGTTATCTCAAGTATAAGAACAGATCATGGAGGTGAATTTGAAAATCAAGATTTCACAAAATTGTGTGATGAATCTGTTTTAATCATGTATTCTTTTCTCCATACACTCCTCAAAAAATGGAGTTGTGGAAAGAAAGAATAGATCTCTTCAAGAAATGGCTAGAACACTTTTAATTGAAAGCAAAATTTCTTCACGATTTTGGGCTGAAGCGTTTCAACAGCATGCTATATCATCAATAGAGTCTTCCTAAGACCTATTCTTGAGAAAAACCCCTTATGAATTATTCAAAGGTAAGAAGCCTATTGTTTCATACTTTCATGTGTTCGGTTGCAAATGCTTTATATTGAAAAATGCAAAAGATCGAGTTGGTAAGTTTGAAGAAAGATCGATGAAGGCATCTTCCTTGGATACTCTACATCAAGCAAAGCCTATAGAGTCTACAATAAGAAGAGCCACTGGAGGAGTCAATGAACGTCAAATTTCAAGACTCTACGCAAGATGAATCCAAATCGTACTCAAATGAAGAGTCCGAACTCGCCCGAACCTTCCAAAGCTTACAACTCAAAAGTATCTCGAGACTGGAAGACCAAATCAAGATATTCATGAAGATTCAAATAAAGAAAGAGATCATCAACCAGAAAAATCAACCAGCAACCGGAAACACAAGTCCAAATATCCTAAAGATCTCATTATCGGCGAAATTAATAAAGGAATTCGCACCCGATCCAAAAGACGGAAGAGTCTAGTGCTGTTCTCATCTCGAAATTGAACCCAAAAGCATAGAAGAAGCTTTATCTCGATGAAAGCTGGATCGGCCATGCAAGAAGAGCTCGCATTTATGCCAACATTAACGATGTCTCGGGATTTGACGTCTAAACCAAAAGGTAAAACTGTTATTGGAGCCAAATGGGTATTCAGAAACAAGATGAACGAAAAGGCAAAAGTCGTACGGAATAAAGTAAGACTCGTGGCCAAGGGATACACGCAAGAAGAAAGAATAGACTATGATGAGACTTACGCTCCCGTAAGGTTAGAAGCTATTCGCCTATTACTTGCGTTTGCTTGTTACAAAAATTTCAGGTTATTCCAAATGGACGTCAAAAGTGCTTTCCTAAATGGATTTATCCAAGAAGAAGTTTATGTGGAACAACCGCTGGATTTGAAGACCCAAAGAAGCCGACTGGCCCTTCGACGAAAAGGCCTGTATGGTCTAAAGCAAGCACTCGAGCTTGGTACTACGTACTAAGTAAGTTCTTATTACGTAACGGATTTGTCAAAGGTAAAGTAGATACTACTTTATTTATCAAAAAGGAAAACAAAAGCTTTTTACTCGCTCAAATATATGTGGATGACATTATTTTTGGATCCTCTAATGAAAGTCTATGCAAGAAATTTTCTAAGTCTATGCAGGATGAGTTTGAAATGAGTATGATGGGAGAATTAACATTCTTTCTTGGCCTTCAAATAAAGCAATTGAAGGAAGGAACTTTTATTTTCCAAGAAAAATATGCTAATGATCTTGTCAAAAGATTTGGATTGGAAAATTGCAAGAAGATTGATATACCAATGTCAAGTTCTTTGAAGATAGACAAAGATGAGGAAGGAAGAAAGTTGATCAAAAACAGACAGGAGCATCATCGGTTCACTTTTTATCTTACGCTTCTAGACTCGACATTTTGTTGAGTGTTTGCCATCTGTGCTAGGTTTCAATCGATCCTAGAGAATCCCATCTCAAGCTGCAAAACGTATTATTAAATACGTTGCTTCATCTTCAAGCATTGGTCTTTGGTATCCTAAAAAGGAGACTTTAATCTTCTAGGATATTCCGGACGCGATCCGGCCGGCTGGCCGCAGTCGATAGAAAGAGTACTTCTGGAACTTGCCCGCTGCTCTCTGGAAGCAAGGTGACTTGTCTTGGTTTTCAAGGAAACAAAGCACCGTAGCTCTCTCAACAACAAGTAGAGTATGTTGCTCTTGAAGTCGCTACGCAAATTCTATGGATAAAACAACAGCTACAAGACTTTGGCATTGAAGACTCATGCAATCGATGTGACAACACCAGCTGATCAATCTCACCAAAAATCCAATCGTTCATTCAAGAGCAAAGCATATTGAGATTCGACATCACTTCATTAGAGATCATATTCAAAATGGAGAAATCTCGATTCAATTTGTTGATTCAAAAGTCAACTAGCGGATATATTCACAAAGCCTTTGGAGAAAAATCAATTCGACTTTATCCGCTCAAGACTCAACATTTTGAAGCTTGAAGAAGTTAAAGTCTAGAGACTCACCAACTCTAAGACTCGATCTCGACTTTAAATCCCGAGACTCAAACATTCATGGCTAAAGACTCGTAAGTTGCTATTTTATCTAAAAGGTACGAATTTTATTTAGTTATTTTATCTAAATTTGAAAAGGTACGATCTTTCGTTCGGTTATAATCCGTGTGAAATTCGAAAACTTGTCTTTTTAAAAGGGATTAATTTTGGCAGTTATTGATTTTTTGAAAAGAAGTGTTCGACACTTCCCTTGTACCGATTGAACTTCTCTTTTCAAAACCGAGTTATATATATATACAGTTTCTCTTCGCCCAATCTTCAAAACCCTAAAAGGCACTCTCCTCCCGATACTGTTTCTACTTCTTGTTCGTCGTCGAGAAAGTGGTCATTTTTCTTGGGAAAAGCAAGTGAAGGAATCTTCCAATAGACAAAGAAAGATGTCGTCTTCGAGGAAATCATCAAGAATCGCAAGCAGGGGACCACAAAGAATGGAGAAGGGACCGACTCACTTCGATCTTACTGAGGAAGAAGACTTATCAAGTCAGCGACAAAGTCCGATTCGCTCTCCTCCACGTCATTCAACACCTCCTGCCCCACAAGGTGCAAGTCAATATCTGGAAGAAGAGATAATCGAGGAAGCCGACCCAGTAAGAGTCCAAAGACCCTCCTTTATCTATAAGCTTTATCGTGCGTTGAAAAGCTCCGGTTCTTCATTAAAATATATAGATGACTTCCTTAAGGACAAAAATTATGGGAATGAGTATCTTTTTTTGCAGAAAATGGAAGAATTGAGAGTTGCTCCTAAAGGTAGGGCGAGGAGGCACTTGCGAACATTCCTGACCCTCGTTTGCCAGGACAAAATCTGATTGAAGGGAATGATGATGATAGAATGTTCCTTGAATTTCAACCTAGAATGGGTGTGGCAGCAAAGGTGAAAGGAAATCGGATGGATTTGTTTAAATCCAAGGATCAGAAAAAGTGTATTTCGTGCCGTTGAAAAGAGGGGTGATAAACCCTAGAAGTGTTGATTTTGACTTCCTGGACGCCATCAAAATGAACTTAAGAGAGAAGTTGAATTTGCTTCAACTTGAGACTTTTTGCTCTAACTCTACGGACGGGTATGCTCAACTGACCGCTTATTTCTATTCAAATCTTAGCTTTTTGGATGCGAATAGAATTTCATTCAAGTTGTTCGAAACCAAGTCTACGTGGTAGATGTGAATATGTTGGCGGACATAGTTGGAGTTGAACGAGGACGATATTTACCAATCAAAGTCTCACCCGTCGTACTACTCGATCTTGTCAAAGATATGGACGCAGAGAAGAAAATTACCTACTCAAGGATGAAGGCCATCAACATTGTGCTTCATAAGATTGTGATCAACTTGTCTGTGACCAAAGTCTACGTCAAAGACTTCTCGTGGTTCTTCTCGAAGCAAAGTTGATGTACGCGATCAACTCGTGACGAAAGTTTTCTCTACCGCACACTATTCTCTTCCATATGTACAGAGCAATGTCAAAAGACAAAGGACAATTGCCTTATCCCCGGTCTCGGTGACCAAGATCTTTAGACACATGAATATTGAGCCGCCACAAACATTTTGTGTTCGACCGTGTGATAAGATGGTGGTAGGTTTGAAGATGTTAACGAAGATGCGTCGCAAAGAACTTTCCAAGGCAATGGAGAAATTCGAGTGAAATCTCCAAGTTCAGTCGCCTCAAAAGAAAAGGAAAAGAGGCCATTGGTGCTCCATCGAAAAAGAAGAAAAGAACTCTCATCCCGGAGGATGAAGATGAAGAGGATGAAGATCCCACTATCCAAGCACCGACAAGAACCAAACGTTCGTATCTCAACCGATTTAACTACAAAGAAACAGAGAAGAAGAAGAGCAGAGAGAGAAGGAGAAAGAAGCTGAAGAAGAAGGAGAAGGAGAAAAAAGAAAAGTCTCACCGATGAATCTCGAGAGAAGGGAAATCAAGAGCATGATCATCACTCTTCCCCTTTCGATGTCTTAGAGACAGGGGAGTTGGCGAGCAAGAGAGGACCACACCTCATGCGGCCGACGATGAAGATCTAAGACAATCTCCGAAGACCCGAAGAAGTTCAGGTCTCTCAATTGCCCAAGAAGGTCACGATACGTCGAACCAAATCTGCAAGACTTACCGTAAGCGCCATCGTCGCATACACACCATCCGAGAAAGTCAATGCTAGTACACGACTTGACGATTCTGCAGATTTTCGTCGTATCATGGATATTCTTCTCGGAAATGCGTGGCCGATATATGCTCTGACCGTGAAATCCAAGCCATGAAGAATGCCGGACAAGCATCTTCGCCTCTCCTCGGAGGATAAATTCAAAGACCTCACTCGCAACTTCAAGCCAATGCTAAGGGAGAAGAGGTAGCTCAGGCCGAGGAAGACCCTGAAAGCTCGAAGGAGTAGTCCAGTCCATTGGGGATTTCCAGATCGTGCGCATTCCTGCGCACATGACTCCTTTCACCCTTTTTTAATGATGACAAAAAGGGGGAGAATCAATTTGAACATCTTTCAATCTTTCAAACATTTTAAAAACTTTTGTGGTTATGTTTATTTTCGAGTATGACTTGAGAACTTGAACTTGGGTGTGAATTTAAATTTGATCGAATTGGCTGTGGATTTTGATGCTTGACTGGTTGCATTTATATCAAGTGTTGTTATATGGTATTACTCATGAAAGACTAACCAATTCTTTCCGTGGATGCAGGCATTAATCGATTTGTGAGAAATGATACAAATCTACAAGAAAGTTTTGTCACCATAAAAAGGGGGAGAGAAATTGTATTTTGAAGAGAAATCTTGTTTGGAAACCGAAAAGTCCGATATTTTCAAGACATTCACAAGCATATCAATGAGTACTCGATATTCACAAGTACTAACATAAAGGAGTATAAAAGGAAGACGTTCTTCTAAGGATATTTATCACTCTGAGGATTCGGGCATTTGCCGGCGTTAAAAGGGGCATTTGGCTTATCATAGGCAATGGACGGGTATTTGGATGATCACAAGTACAAACTCTTAGAGGGTACCTGGACGTTCGCAGGCGTTGAAGGAGTACTTGATTGCTCGCAGGTATCAAAGAGTACTTGGATAATCACAAGTACAAACTCTTGAAGGATACTTGACATTCGTAGGTATTGAAAGGGTACCTGGGATATTCATAAATGTTCCTCATCTCATAATAATTGGGAATATCGAGGACGTACATTGCATATTCGTGAAGGTCTCCCACCGCCTAGCAATTGGGGAATATCGAGAATGTACCTTGCATATTCGTGAAGGTCTCCCACCTCCTGGTAATGAGAATATCGAGGACATACCTGAAATATTCGTGAAGGTCTCTCACCTCCTAGTAATTGGGAATATTGAAGACATACCTGAGATATTTGTAAAGGTCTCTCACCTCCTGGTAAATGGGGAATATCGAGGACGTGTCCCGAATATTCATGAAAGTCTTTCACCTCCTGGTAATGGGGAATATCAAGGACGTCCTTTGAATATTCATGAAGGTCTCTCACCTCCTGGTAATTGGGAATATCGAGGGCATACTTGAGATATTCATGAAGGTCTCTCACCTCCTATTAATGGGAATATCGAGGACGTACCTTGGATATTCATGAAGGTCTCTCACCTCCTAGTAATTGAGAATATCGAGGACGTACCTTGGATATTCATAAAGGTCTCTCACCTCCTGGTAATTGGGAATATCGAGGTTGTGCCTCTCATATTTGTGAAGGTCTCTCACCTCCTGGTATTATAAACTTGAATATGGTATGAGGCTTACCTAGATTGCTACAGGCACTTAAAAGGGGTGGAACACTTGGGTAGACGCAAGTGTACAAAGTACTAGGATACTTGGATGAACACAAGTATTTAATGATACGACCTAGGACCATTCAGCTGGTCCAATTGTAAGAAAGCATACATGGGTAGGCGCTGCCAAGAAAAGCAATGGAATGCTTGAATAGCTGCTATATTATTTGGGGAACAACTCGGGCATGGTGAGTGTCAATAAGAGAGAGTACCCGATGAGTGGTGGGTTCTCAAAGATTTATCAAACATAAAGCTCTGGGAGTGAGGTTGGGGATATGCTTTCCTGATGACATCTCTAATCTTTAAGAGCATGCTTGCTGTTTGCACAATATGCACACACACACACACACAATGATTATATGTGTCGTAAATTCATAAGTTCAAATGTGATTTATACATGACAATCTTGTCATTTTTGTATCACTCGAATTCCACTGGGGAAGATTTTGAAAGACAACCTTTATTCGGAATATATATGTCTTGAGTATGCTAGATGAGGACTTTTAATCTAAAAGGATTTTCCACTCACACTCATGGAAAAGGCTATCCTGACCATTGATGCAAGATTTATAAGGACCACACTATCTTACTGTCATCATGTTAACAGGGGTTCGAGTATTCATGCAAGTGATACGATTTTACCAATGTGAGAGGTCTTTGTTGAAATTGTGATGAAGACTTGGTCAACGGCTCATCAAATGGGACCGTCGAGGTCAAGGCTCATGAACGAAGTGCCGTATGATCATCTCCAGGTTTGCAAGTCAAGAATCCTACGAAAAGAGATAGAGTAATCTTGCTCGAACTTCTTCAAGCGATGCTTATATACGCATGAAATCCTACATTAATTGAAGTGCCCTAGTCTGAAGAGACATTTACAATGGGAATGTAACGTAGACTTGGCTCACATGTAAGAGGATGAGAGTTGTTGATTGTCTTGGCATTTGTCACTAGTCTTTCTTGTCAGATGGAGGTTCTATAGACCACAATAACAACTTTTTCTTGGCTGTATTTTTGACCGGGGGGCATTGGCTTTGCTTTTACTAGGCACACTATTTTTTTATGCCCCTATTTTTTATTCCAATTCTTCAAATATGGGCATTGACCTTGCTTTTACTAGGTACACTACTTTTTTATGCCCCTATTTTTTTTTTTATTCTCGTTGTTAGAGGAACTAGCCTAAGCAAGTTCAATCGAAGCACCATTATTAGACTCTTGAGTCTTCATCTTCAGCCGGTGCTCTAGGCTATGACAATGACTTTTGCTTTGTCTCAATGTGAGGGTAAATTTATAGACACACTTGGGCTGTACAAGTGCATACAAGTACATAAAGAAAGAATTGCTCTTCGTCATTTTAGGGCACTTAAATTAACGTGAGTGTTCATATATAATAAAGACACCCAAAGATTGATGCAAGTGCGAGCAATAAAATTTCTATCTCTCTTCTCACCTTGTGATGCTGCTTTGCTTCCAATCTGCCCCAATGTGAGGTAGTTCTTGACATGGGTAGGACAGAAATTTCACCAGTGTAAGGAACTCAATGGGGTGAACGATGGAATGCCTCTCACTATTTTGGTTATTGTACTATTCACGAGAGAACTCTTTACCCTGTAGTCATGGAATCTTCTGCACTCATCTCACAAGTGTATAGATATGGGATTGTGTGTAGGATATGGCTTGCCTATCATCATTCTGAGGCGCCTCATCCAGCATGCTCAATCAATCTTGTATTCTTCAATTAACTGTCTATTCTAATAATTCTCAATGGAATGAGTGATTTAGACAAACAAAATCATCATGCATAATCCATTTGGAAAAGACATGCAGCATTTTAAATGTGATGGAGTTTGTACTCTCAGAACAAATGAATGGTTTTGGCTAAAAAAGACCTTGTTGGTAGCTTTGAGAGTCAACGAAATAGTATTGTTAAGTTTTGAACATCAAAAGGGTTATTCACAAAGGGGTGCTGATGGTTGTCCCTATTGATTAGGGATATGACACATGAATGATCAGCCAAGGATTGAGAATCTAATTGGGCATCTATGCTTTTGCCCCTGTAGAAGAGAAGATGTATAAGTAGATCAATTAGTCTAGCCAAAATCAAATGTGAGTTGAAGCCTGAAGATTTTCTGTCATTTGCTTTGATGATACTTTGTTTGGGAAAGCTTATCAAAGTTTGACATGCCTTTCATTGATTTGTTTTTCGCATCTTTGACGGTTAGGTGATCCTGTAAAAGACAAGAGAGAGCGTGTTAGTCATGAAATTTTTTAGAAGTCAAACAACTGGAAGCGATACAACATTACCCTTCACTGATTTGCAAACGATTAAATGGACCTGGAGTACAAGGAGGACATGAAGTCTCATGTCTTCCACTTCATCAAGTCAATTATTCTCTTTAATTGGCTTATGGATGGCACGTCCCTTTACACTAAGTCAAGTGAATTCGATTCAAGTCATTTCCGTATACTAGCTTGGCCAGTATTGATTTGCCTAACCATTGAGTTTGGTTCTTGAGTTGTGATGCTCCCTGTCAAATACGGAAAATATGTCAAAAGCAAGTTCATATAGTGGGAGTATTGGAAACGATATCAAATTACCCTTCTCCAGAGTTTGTCTGTGCTAGCTCTTAAAGATATTTGAATGTCAATGATGGTCTCTTTATCTTGGCATAGTTCAATGTTTCCTTCAATTGGCCTTCCTCATTTGTGACCATGTATGCATGATTGTTGGTCGTTGATTCATCTTCAACGCCTTCCTTTTGTGGAATTTCTCCTTCTATCTTTAACTATAGCATCATTGGGCAAAAGTCATGTACCTCAAGTTTCTATGAAATTTGAGATAAAAAATCTCAAGCTTTTGATGGCAACTACTCTTTGGAAGAATATGCATCTGGAGTGAAGTTTCTAGATTCCAAAGTCATTGTCCAAGGTGTGGGGCTATAGATTGCCTTGACTGTTTGGATTTTCTCCATGTTGACAGTAATCATTTTAAAGGAAGAGAAGGAACTTCTTCCTTATGCTTCTGGGCTCGTCGAAGTTGAAATTGTAACATCTAGTTGTTTCGACGTGTCGTGCGACAAGATAGTCATTTGGCTTAGGATGGAGCTGGGCAGGAGTGAGGCATGTCATGGATGCTTCGATTTCAACTGTATGCATGTACCTATTACGTCTCACCTTTTGTATCCTTTTTGTTTGCCCCCGCTTTCTTGAAAATGTGTTCTCGAGTTTGGTTTGTTCACACGATGTGCTAGTTTCAAATACCTTTTGTCACACTAAATCAAAAGGAATGATGTTCTGAAACATAAAGTGAGAGGGTTAGAAAGACAAACGTGCTTAAATTTATCATCTTGTTTTGACAAAAACTTTTGGGTGATGAAATATTTTTTATTTTCAAAATACATCTTTGGGGGAGAAAAAGCATGATGATGTCCAGCCCTCAGTATTCTCCTTGGATGATATTTTTTTTTTCATGGTTGGATAACATCACTGGGCTAGTTTGGAGTACCGCCTCATGCTCTTAAAACAAAATATTAGAACTGTACAATAGAGTACTTGGAATGGAAAATACAACAATAGCACACTAGACAAAATAAGAAACATGAAATTATAAAAACAAGTAAAATCCATGAAAACTCTTGTGTAAAGGAATGCTTTGATAGTGTTGGTTTCGAAATCAAGTGCCTTTGAGTTCCTCACCTCCAGTAGACTTGAAGTATTCGCATGAAATGACCACTTCATTGAAGTTATGGAAGTGCAACCCATGCAACCAACAACGATGCTTGCGAGGTAAAGCCTCTATGAACAGCTTTATCATTTCTTCTTTAACCAGTTGAGGGTAAGTTTACATCATAAAAGCCTCCCATCTCCTTGCATACGCTCGAAAATCCTCCATTGGTCTTCTTCTGAAGTGAACTAAGTTCTAACAAGGCACTTCAGTCCCAATCTAGCTTTGATACTGAATCAGGAATGCAGAAGACAGCTCATTCCAATTTCTCATGAGATAGATATCTGATGTGATGAACCATTGTAATGCAAACCCTGTAAGACTTTCTTGAAAGGCCTGAGTACCGACTCATTTCAGAGTGGAGATATTGCAAATGAGCCACGGGGCAAGTTGTGCCATTATACTTACGGAGATTAGGTATCCACATCTCTCCAAGGGTCATGATCCTATGAGCACAAGACGGGCTTGATGTATCATGGTTAGGCCACTGGTTTTCCCATTGCATATTCATTATAGTGGTGAATTTTTCTGTTTCAGGGAGGTTGGACTCTACCGAGATTACCCCATTGCTTTCTTCTTGGTCAAAATTTCCGAATGAGGATGAAATATTGAAGCTATCCTCATGGTCAGAGGATGAGCTTAATACTTCGTTAGGATCGTAGCGGATAAAGACGTATGCTTCCTCTTTTGACGGGCCTTCATCCCCGGGTGAGAGTAGGAAATAGTTATACGATGAATCGTCAGTTTCATTGTCGAAATAACGCTAGAAATCCTTGAGATTGTATTCTAGGGCCGGGAAGTCTTTAGGGTTGTACTCTAGAGGATGGTAGCCTTTAAAGTTGTATTCTTGGGAATGCTCGAAACTTTGGTGCGGTGGCTCGTCGGTAGATGTTGACTTGATCTGTTTAAGCTTTCTTTTCTTGGCTTCTGGTCTAGAATTTTTGAGTAAGGCCTTTCGTTTTGCTAGCTCGATTAGAGTTTCACTGTCTGATTCACTTTCCAAGTTGATAGGGGTTGGTATTCTTTAGACCCTAGCTCTTGGAGTAAGCTTGGGGAGTTGTCTAGTCGTGCCCCACTTTTGAACAGGCTCTGAGTCCATGATCTCGTACAAAAGCTCATTGCCTTTCCTAGTGGAAAGTTTCCAGTAATAGGATGTTGCTCAGCTACCCATTTATCATGCAAGGCTTCATTGACATCTTATTCTCCTATCTTAGCGACTAACAGCTCCTCATGCTCCGCGATCATCGGCTCTTCATAGGGCAAGGTGATGGCAGGGGTGATGTCTAAGAGTGCTAGTATGAACACCTAGAGGGGGGTGAATAGGTGTATAAAATAAACCTTGACACATATATGCGGAATAAAATAAACTTTGAGTAAAATAAAGGAGGTAGGGAAGAGAATAAGAACACAAGATTTATAGTGGTTCGGTTTAATCCAAGCTTACGTCCACTCTCCCACGCTAACAACCTTCTTGGCTGGATTCCACTATGCAATCAACAAGAGATTACAACTTCGAGTGCAAACACTTAGTAGATCGCACTATCTCACTAAGTCACTCTTTTGGTATTTCTTTCACGATCACAAACATTTAAACTCTCCAAAGACAAGTGTAAAAACAAAGATCGCTCGAACTTTGGAATTATAAATTCTACGCTTTATCTCTTACTTGCTCATCGGTCTATGATCTTCTTAAATACTCATTCACTTCCAAACTACCTGTTGGACAGTATCTTAGAGAATCGTCTTCCAATATACCCATTGGACAGCTCTGTATATAGAAGATTTGATAGCTATTGAGTGACAATGGTAGAATCCCAAATTGATTCCGATCGCTCATACAAACGAAATCTTGGTTTCCATAAGTAAAGTTTCTTCGTATAGAAAGTTCTTGTCTCCAATATCTAATCGTCAATCAAATCAATCTTGATGTGGAATCCAAACCAGATCACTAGCCGTTGTATGATTGGGCTTGAATTACGATTCATCGAATCTAGATGTAAAGTCTGAGAACAATAGACTTTACAACCTGAGTCTGAGTGCGATAGATTTTACAATCTGAGTTTGAACATATTCTGCTTCAGCATAGAGTTTGTCTTCTAGTTCAGCTTCAGCATAGAGTTTGTTTTCTGGTTATTCCAAGAATAGACTTTGATAATATCTTTTACACATTCTATCATCTGCATAATCTATTACTCAACCATCAAATATGTTAGTAGCATTTGATTTATTTTGTCATCTTCAAAACATCATAATGGATTTCCTTAACAATGTCAATATTATACTCTTGGTGAAAAACATGAATTAGTTCCCTCCAAGTTTTAAGGGGACTAATCTTCTTGACAATATTATGCTCTTGGTGAAAAACACAAATTAACACCAATATGTATAGCGTAGTCAGAAAATGGGTCCTATGTCTATTCACTGAAGCAGAGTTTCACTCTTTGTGGTTGTTTGTTTCTAACGGATGGGGGTTTGTGAAGGTCGAAGATATTGAGTTTTTGGGACTCACAGTGTCTTCGAGGCACAAGTGGTCAAAGAGGTAGGCATTAGATGTCCTTAATTACCTTACACTCGTTGTGATTGCTAAACGGTCTAGTTAATCTATTACTGCTTTTACTACTTGATCATTCTCTTCAACTGGGAATGCTAATGACTAAGATGGGTTCATGTGAAAAATGAGAACTTTCAAATTTAGGAGTTAGGTTTAGTCACTGGCATCATGCTTATGAAGGTTAATGTCCTGAGGCTTAGAACAAAGTCAAGTATGTTATTTGCCTAACAAGTATCAAGTTTCTATTTTCACACCTATATATCGAAACAAGGACCCCTGGAGTGCCAAAAGTTGGCTCAAAGGGACACTTAAGTGCAAAAAGTTACGAAATGTACACTTAAGTGCCAAAAGTTGACTTTGTTTATTTATGTTTTTAAGTTGCAATTATGATGATATTATTGCTATAGGCATTCTTCTTTAAGGAATGTCATTGAAAGATCATTTGGGGCATTGAAGAATCGTTTTTTCATTTTGAGGCACATGCCCTCATTTGCACTTCGAAAGCAAGCACATATCGTAATTGCATGTTATGCCATTCATAATTACATCCGCGATCAAGATAAGATGGATAAGAACTTTTCCCTATATGGAGATCCGATGTATGTGGCTAAACCTATGCAGGATGAGCTTGTAAACATTCAGTTGACCGAGGAAGGAAACTAAATAAATATGCTTAGGAAAACCATTGCCAATAAAATGGCAAGGGAATAATATGCCGTAAATTTCATGAAATTGTATTTTCAACTTTTGTAATGTATTAGTATTATTTCAACTATTATTTTGTATTTGAGGATTTCCTATGTTGTTATCTAATCAATTTCTATTTCTAGCACAACTTTCATTTTATTAATTTCAAATCGCTCGCAAATTGCGCCTCCCTCCATGTCAACTAGTACCTAACATAAAATCACTTTGTGGTTTCAAAAGAATGCAAAAAAGTGTAGTGACTTAAACCTGAATCTTGAATGAGGAGAATAAATACATTCACTATTTGCATATTAGTATTTGAAAATACCAAATCTTTTATAGTTTGCATATTAGCATTTTTTATACTAATTACTAGCTTTTATTTACATAAATTGCTAATGTTTTGAAGTTTCTAACTACTCTATCAAATTACCAATATAAATTGAAGTGATTTATCAACTTTTATCAAATTAAATTACCATCATAAGCACCAAGAAGAGTGAGGTAAAAGGATGGGGACAACATGATTCATAGAAATAGAATTTTTTTTTTCGCTGTTATCAAACGGATTTCTATTTCAGAAATAGAAATTTTGAGTCGTTATCAAACGGGTTTCTTTGCTTAGAAACTTGGCTGGGGAATAGAAATTGAGAAATTGATTTATGGCCAGAAATCAATTTCTGTTTCATAAATTTTATCATGCGCAGCCTTAGATGAACAATCCCACCAAGTTAGAGGTACCAAAATGGCACTAATAAAACTTATTAGTGAAATCAAGTCCTAGAATTTAGAAAACTTTAATTGTGTAGAAAGTGAAGCAATCTCACATGCCTCATTTGATTACTAACTGACTATGAAAGGCTAGTGGCAACTCCCATTTGATATAGAATCCTTTAGGATTAATCCAATCTTAAAATGAACCCAATGTTGTACGGGGTGAGGGCTTAGGATAACCATGGCTAATTGAGGGTCGTCGACCAGCTTTTTGGGCATTACCTTTAAATGTTGTCCTTTTCCCCAACACCTCAATGCATCGATGGAAAAGAGGGTCATGACACTTGTATTGGTCGAGGTAATCTTATCTCAAAAGTTCCCATCAAACTATAATCGAGCAATTGCTAATCCACTAGCTCTTAAAAAGCTGAACATTTTAGCGTGTTCACCATCTTGATCGTACTCTATAAATAGCCCAATTAGCTCAACAACAATCTCCAAGCCCAGATAAATCTTTAAATTCAAGCCATGTCTAAGCTCTTCCTTGCCACGCTTGTGATCCTCTCATGTTCCATGCAATCCCACGCGGTGGATTTCATCGTGACGAACAACGCCGGTGACACTCCTGGCGGCATCCGTTTCACTAACGAGATCGGGATCCCGTACACCCAGCAAATTATGACCGAATCGACCAATTTCATTTGGAGGACCTTCCAACAGAACGATCCTGCGAACCGAAAGGATGTTGCCAAAGTGAACTTGTTCATCGACAACATAGACGGCGTGGCATACACGAGCAACAACGGGATCCACGTGAGCGCCACGCACCTCGGGGGCTTCTCGGGGGACGTGAAGGAGGAGTTGACGGCGATCCTGTACCATGAGATGACGCATGTGTGGCAGTGGAATGGGGCCGGACAGGCCCCGGATGGGCTAATGGAAGGGATCGCAGATTTCGTGAGGCTCCGGTCGGGTTATGCGCCGGGCCACTGGGTGCAGCCGGGCCAGGGCAATAAGTGGGACGAGAGTTCCGACGTCACAGCACGCTTTCTTGACTATAGCAATGGCCTCAAAAATGGGTTCGTGGCTGAGCTGAACAAGAAGATGAGGACTGCTTATAGTGACAAGTACTTTGTCGACCTGCTGGGCAAGACCGTTGACCAGCTGTGGAGTGAATACAAGGCTAAATACGCTACCTGACTAGATTCCACGGCTGATCGGTAGATGTATGTGCTTAATATAAAGCATGGTTAACTATGGAATTATCAAATAAAACATATGTGCAAATCAAGTTTGGATTATTTGCGCAATTTACTCTAATTCGCCTCTACTTCTGGCCATTCTTGCATATGTCCAAACGACTACTTTCTCTACTTGACCAAACAGAGAAATTTCGATGGCATTCAACTCGGTTCATTTGAGTTTGTCAGTAGAATGTGTGGGCTCCATTCGAGATTCATATGATCTAATGATCAGTATTCCTTGCATTGTTTTTAAATCTGGACCAGTCGAAAAAAAAAACCCATCTAAATTTCTATTTTTTAATTAATTGATTCAACCGGTTCCACCACCAGGTTGTAATTTACACAATTCGCAACCGAGTTGAGTTAGAGGCTCCTTTCTTGGTTTCTCAATCTAAATTACGTAAAAATCAAATTAATTCAGATGAAACCATAAGCTTTTGTCGTCATTTAGCACTTAAAAGTGAAAATCACCATTAACTGCCACTACAACCAAACATAAATTTGCGAGCTCTTTTTTGCACATAATTTGTGACAATTGTTAGGAATAATCTATTGCTAATCACCTGCCTCCAAGCGTGGAACAACTTGGGAGGTTCTTAAGTCCTAATTCGACCCTGTCCCGGTGATTTTAAGTCTAAGCGTACAGATCGAGGTTTGCAATGGGTTCGTGAGTTTGGCCTCGGGAAGCCCCAAGGTGCAATGTTGCGATCTCGAGTCTGGCTATCAGGAACCTAAGACCAATCAGTAAGGTCTAGAGTCTAGTGCCATGATTCCAAATTACGATACACAATCATCATCATCATCATCATCATCATCATCATCATATGATTTTCTTCCAATTTTTGCTCGTGGTTTTGAAATTTTGATATCTTGTTTATTATTTTTCCTTTTTTAAAACAAACAACTTGAGTGGGATTTACCTGCCAGAGCTGAAGGAAGTCCAACTCAAGTAAGATTTATTTAATGCTTCAAGTAAGGGTCCTTTGGAGACCATATAAATAACTTATTCGGTTTCTGGGGCCATATATCGGCAACGGTAGCCCCATCACTCATTTGAGGGTAATGGAGCCATTTTCTCATTTCTCCCAAATAGAATATATCCAATTCAAATTTGGACAAATACGAATCACTCTTAAATGAGTTTGGTGTCACCTTGCCATTTGAGTAAATGCGCACACAAATTTCACGGATATGAAATTTATCTATTTAAGGTGAGCTTTCACTCTTTTGCATGTTGTTGAGGAAATGTGGTTTGAGATGCAGTAAGACAGGCTCATTTGGTACAATTTTCTTGTGCAAATGGATGGCCATCCATGAAACCCTTAAAAACAAATTTCTATAGTGGATGTTCTCTTGTTGGAAGTTTGTTTGCTCAGTGCAAAGGATCATCTTAAGAGAGTTACATCTTATTCAACAATTAATGGAGAACCGTTTGAAGGATAACTGCATTTCCGCTGGCAAAAACGTAGGGTTAGGTAAATATATGATTGGAAATATCCATGTGCCCAGTTTCATATAATGGAATTACTGCATCTTCATCAGTTGCTGTCACAGCCTTCGTTTTCTCTTTCTTGGAAACGGACTTGGGTTCCAAGAAATTTTTTGATTATGTGGCTGAGATTAAGAATCAAGTGGTTGAGCTCAGCCCACTTTATACTAAGGAGAAATATCTGTCCCTTCAGTTGCATTCATTTAATGAAAAATTAACAATTTGAAAAACATTTTCTAAAAGTGACCATTTGCATCACTAAAAAAAAAAATAAAAAAGAATGAACGAACGAATTTTTTTTCATTTTTCATTAAAGTATTCATATTTAAATTATTGTCAATAAAGAAAAAATTTTTATCGATAATTATTTCAAGCTAAACAAATAATCATTTTAGGAAAATATTTTCTAAATTGTTTACTTTCTGAGAAATAAACGAATATCTATTTCATTTTGTTTTTCAATGTAGTGTTTCCTCCTAACTTGTTTTCTAGTTTCTCTCTTGAATATGGCAAAGAAACATGTTTGTTATTGAAACGGAGGTTCAAGGTATGAGCTTCAAGTTTCTTGCTCTCATCGACTAATTCATGACAATTTGTTACCAAAATTTGTGCTGGAAAAGTATTTGTTCATATAAACGGGGGTCAATTCACCATCCACTACCCTCTGAAGTAAGAATCATGTGGTTGAGCTTACCTCACTCACTAATTTCCTATACTATGGATAAACACTAATTCCTTTGGTGCATTTCTTTCATGAAAAAATAAATGATTTGGAACACATTTTCTAAAAATAATTGCTTCTATCCCTTTATAAAATGAGTAATAAATAATGCTTTCATCATCAATGAAAATATTTAGATTTAAATTGTTGTCAATAATGAAAATATTTTTCATTGGTTAATTATTTTAAGTGATACAAGCAATCATTTTTAGAAAAATATTTTCTAAATCATTCAATGGAGTCTTTGTTTCATCCTATGTTTGGATGCAGAGTTTTAGCCTAGGTTGTCTTCTAGTTTCTCGCTTGAATATGGAAAAGAAACCTGTTCATAATTGAATTGGAGATTCAAGGTGTGACCTTTATGATTTCTTAACTTGTCTCAAATGAGGCTTGTAGTACTAGTATGAGGTTCAAGTTTCTTGTTCTGGTTGATTGATTCCTGACAATATGTTATCAAATTTATGTTAGAAAAGTATTGGGTCAGATAAATGGGGGTCGATTCACCATCCACTACCCTATGAAGTAAGAATCGTATGGTTGAGCTTACCCCACTTGCTAATTTCATGTACTAGGTGGAATATACATCTCTTTGGGTATGTTTTTTTTTTTTTTTTTTTTTGGTGGTGCTGGAGGAATTGCCTCAGCCGCTAGTCACCATCCAATACCCTATGAAGAAAGAATCGTATGGTTGAGCTTACCCCACTTGCTAATTTCATGTACTAAGTGGAATATACGTCTCTTTGTCCACTCCACCCTATGAAGTAAGAATCATATGGTTGAGCTTACCCCACTTGCTAATTCCATGTACTAGGTGGAATATACGTCTCTTTGGGTATATTTTTTTTTTTTTTTATTATATATACAGTTTATGCTGGAGAAACCGCCTTAGCCGGTAGCCAAAGCGTAAACCCCCAGGTGCTACGTAAGCAAGAGGACCCACCACCCCTGGCAGCACACTTAAGTCACACTTAAGTCACCAAGGTTTCGAACTCCTCACCTCTCTCGCAAAGGTTCATTTGCTTCGCAGTATGTTTTTTTTTTTTTTTTTTTGACCCGTGAACCTCCGTGCACCGCTTAAGGGCGGAGTAAACCCTTCGGGTGAACCACCACCACCACTCTTGCAAAGGTTCACTTAAGCCTATCTGACCACGCGGGGTTTCGAACTCCTCCCCCGCCACTAAGTTCACGCGCCACCGGTGGTTCTCTTTGAGTATGTTTATTTCATGAAAAATGAACAATTTGAAAAATATTTTTCATAAAAGTGATTGTGTGTATCATTTACAAAAATGAATGAATAAAAATATACTCATCATAGACAAAAATATTTAGATTTAAATTATTATCGATAATGAAAATATTTTTCATCAAATAATTATTTTTAATAATACACGTAATCATTTTTAGGAAAATATTTTCTAAATTATTCATTTTCCATGAAATAAATGAAGCCTTTGTTTCGTTCTATTTTTTGATGTGGTGTTTCAGCCTAGGTTGTTTTCTAGTTTTGCATTTGAATATTTGCAAAGAAACTCGTTCGTCATTGAATCGGAAGCTCAAGATGTGGCCTTTGTGCTTTTTTGACTTGTTTCATTGAGGCTTTTAGCATTAGTAAGGACTTCTAGTTTCTTGCTAATTTCCTAGACTAAGGAGGTATATCTATACCTCCGGGTGCATTTGTTTCGAAAAATGAACTATTTAGAAAATATTTTCCTAAAAGTAATCGTTTGTATCATTTGCAAAACTGAATAAACAAAAAAAAAAATCACCATCAATGAAAATATTTAGATTTAAATTATTTTTTCAAGTGATACAATCAATAATCTTTATGAAATTATTTTCAAAACTATTCATTTTTCACAAAACAAATAGTCTCTATTTCTTTCTATTTTTCGATGTGGTATTTTAACCTGGGTCGTTTTCTACTTTCTCGCTTGAATATATCAAAGAAGCACGTTCGTAATTAAACCCAGAAACTCAAGCATGGCTTTCTTGCTTCCTTTACCCGTTTCATATGAGGCTTCCGGTATCAGTATGAGCTTCGAGTTTCTTGTGGTGCTCAATTGATTCCTGACAATTTGTTACTATGCTAAAAAAGTATTGGTTCTGATAAATGGGGGTCGATTCACCAACCACTACCCTATGAAGCAAGAATAATGTGATTGAATTTACCCCACTTGCTAATTTCCTGTACCAAGGAAAATTATATGTCCCTTTGGGTGCATTTGTTTCTCAAAAGATTAACAATTTAGAAACTATTTTGTAAAAGTGATTATTTATATTAATTACAAAAATGAATAAACGAAAAAAAAATTACCATGAAAATATTTAGATTTAAAATGTTATTGATAATTAAAACACTTTTCATCGATTAATCATATCAAGCGATACAAATGATCATTTTTAGGAAAATATTCTTAAATCATTCATTTTCCGTTAAACAAACAAAGCTCCCGTTTCATTTTATTTTTTGATGTGGTGTTTTCGCTTGGGTTGTTTTCTAGTTTATCTCTTGAATATGGGAAAGAAGCTTTATGGTTCTTTGAAATTTTTTTAATATGGTTTGGTGTTTCCTCATAAGTTGTTGGTAAGTGAATAGGAGATTCAAGGTGCGGCCTTTATGCTTTCTTGACTTGTTTCATATGAGGCTCTTAGCATCAGCATGAGCTTCAAGTTTCTTGCGCTAGTTGATTGATTCCTAACAATTGGTTACCAAATCTATGCTGGAAAAGTATTGGTTCGGATAAATGGGGGTCGGTACTAGTTGTTTCTGTGACAACCCAAACCCAAGATAGTACGGACGGACGGACTGAGATCACTTTGGTAGACGCGAGCGAGGCTAAGGGCATGTCTCCTGTCCCATATTACTTAGGAGGGGAGTCTTGGGCTAGCTTATAAGGTTTGGATGTCTCTAATTATACATACGTGTACCGTGTGTACAGTGGGGCCACAGCACCATGAGGGACTTGGGTCCTTATAGTTTCGGTCCCAATTCTATTTTACAATTTGTTCATGGCTTAGCAAAAGTGAAGAAAGCAAATATGGGAGCGGAAAGAACGCCCAGAGTGATTCAAATTAGTGCATAAATTTGGAGTTAGTCTTCAGGAAAATCATTATATCTTCCATCATGCCTCATATTAAATTGGTACAAGCACTTAGCATGCAACTAAAGTATGCATTAGCCTCGTTTAAATTGAGGACAAGAGAATCAAGGATGACTAAGCAAATCCTTACAAACAAACAAAAAAAAAAAAAATGAAAATCCGACCAACTCTATCCGGACCTTTTCTTCGATTCAGAATTTATGTGGGCCGTGTCGCAAAAGAAACACATACCCTTCATATTCGGATCGGATCGGATTTCATTGGGAACTCGAACCAAGCCGGCCGTTAACACCCCTAAGTCACACCTCAATCTCAAACTCGAACCGAGCCAGCATTTGTGAACTTGCATGATTTGCCACGTATAGAACTGAAACAGACTCATCACTCATTGACCACTTCAACTCATTTCATTTTTACATGTTATCCACATGCCCGACGCCAATCTTCACAACATGCCTTGGACAAGTTTTAACGCCTGGCGACCCCCTGTTCGAACTACGAAGTTCTAGGTTGAGCTCTTTCCAAAGGCAAATTTTCCTTCATTGTTCTAATAAAGTTAATACTTAATTGAAGCAGACATACATAATTTAGATGAAATGCCTAATTAAAAAAAAAAAGTAAAATGCGGTACTATAATTGACATTGCCCATACCATGTTAATCTTTGGTCGAACTCGCTCAATCTCCAATTAATTGAACCAAAATATGGTCGAAGGGGACCAAAACAATTTGTACGGTAATTAAATAGGAAATTGACACAATTAATCCAACAACTTTGGCCAATATGTAATGTCATGTTTTAAATTTTAATTCATTCAATTTGAGTAATAGTGTAATAATCTATTATTGTGAATAGTGCTGAAGGACTGATTTGACTTCATTGGAAAATTGACAAACTAAATTGAACAAATTTCAAATTTGGAGACCACATTAAACATTTAGGAAACATTGAAGGACTGCATTGAACCAATGAAAGCTCCAAAGATGACACTGCATATGGAGGGTAAAGTTTAGGCACTATTAGTTTTATTTTCACTAATTAAAGCCATATGATTAAAACAGGTAGCGACACAACCATAGGTTGTACACTCAAGACGTGGCCGTTGGGTTGGATGTACACTCAAAAACTAAATCCAAATGTCAAAACTTTAGTTTAATTTCTGTATATTCTAACATATCCACCCACGCATAACATGGATTAGGCATGGCTATATATACATTAAGAGAGACAATAGAGACCAAGAAAGATTTGAAGTCAGGGTCTCCTTTACAATGCAAAATGTTCTAATTCTTAAATTGTTAGATGAAAATGTGATTGAGTGTTTATCTATTTGAACGCTAAGGCTGCGCGTGATAAAATTTCTGTTTCTTGATTTCTCTGTTTCTCTATTCCCCGGAATAGGTTTGGAACAGAGAAAAAGCAAAATAGATTTCTATTCCAAAATAGACTAAGAAGAAATGAGAAGAATTTTAGCTTCTCGCTCAAAAGAACTACAAATCCCAATTTCTGTCAAGTGCAAAAAGGTGGCAGTACAAAAGCTAAGATTGGAATACGCAAACAATGTCAAGTGCAAAGGTGGCTCTTAAGGGAAACAACACTAAAGACTATTGCCATGGATGGCCTTGATGAAGCCAATCATCCGAGCGAAGGTTGATGCCGGACGAAAGTGTAGCAAATCACGGTTGAGACTCGTGAAAGAAGGGATTAACAACAAGAAAAGGAACAGCATCAACTAAGATCTCAAAGATCAAAAATTTATATCTAAAGGTAAGATAATTAAAAGTCTAATCTCGCTGTAAGTTCAATTCTTCATCATTCTCTGCCAGCAAGAAGAAGACGACGAGTTGCATGGACGGCTTACTATCAAAAGTGCTTTAGACATGGGGAATTATGCGAACGCCTTTTCCAATGATTTGAGTAATGAAACTGCTTTGAACATGGAAAGACAATATGCCCCGCTCTTTACATCAGGAACTATCTTCACAGCTGCATACTTTTCGTTCTCAATCCCCTACAAAAAATCATGTTGCTTTGGAAGTGAATTTGTCTTAATTGAATCTCCTAAAAAGAGATCTCCAAACACATGATCTTCCTGAATGGTTTTTTCATTAGGCATAAATTCCTGACCTTGAGTGTTGCGCTAATATTTTTATCAAGAGGCAAGTCACGAGACTCAAAAGACTCACTCACAAGAAAATTTTGGCCAGAAGAAATTTCTTTAGTTGATGTATTTTTGGTCAAAATTTCTTTAATTGATTGATCATGAGTAATATCACATATTAGTAACAAAGAAATTTCAAATTTTGATTTTTCTTTCTTCAAATCCAAATTTCTAAAAGATCTGTTGTGCCGGTTTGATATCCTTCAATAAGGGGTATTTGAAATCTTTCTGAAATAACTTTAGAACTAGCATCACCGAAAGAAATTGCATGTAGGCTCCGATGCAATTCAGAAGTGATTTTCAAAAACTTAACCAGAGAACCTAGAATAAGATTTGAAAAATGGCCATTTTGAATAAAAATTCTACTCAACTTATCCGTAATTCTAGTAAAAATATGAAAAACATTAGCTCTTTTCCATTCATTCTCATCAGCATGCGAAGAAGTCAAGGAATTTCTTTTTTCTCTGACAAATGGTCAGAATTCGGGTTTCTCTGGCTCAACTAGGATCCTAGTTCATTAACAATTGGCTTATCAAATATAATTAATGTCAGCCCAATAAGCAATGGAAATATAATAACTAGTAACCCAATATCTCATATGTTGCTTTTCTCATCCCTTTTTCTTTTAAAGCCGTCAATCACATGGCTAGTTCTAGTGCTCTAACTCGATCAACGTTCGACAAAATCTCCTATGCACAAGGTGATCTTGAACTGCAATTGCTTTGGGGACTTTTGTACTGATACCAAACTGATGCACGTCGGAAGGAGTGGCAAAACACGATTGAGAATACAGAAAGGAGGTATAAATAAGTCACAAGAAAAGGAAGGAAATCAAATAAAAGGCAGAGGAAAGGGGAAGAAACACCAAAAGCTTGACAATAACTTAATAATCTCGATATCAATTCATAACAAAAGCTAGCTAAAGAAACGCATTAACATCAATTATATGGCGTAATCAGAAAACCTAGTTTCCTAACTGGAAGAAATATTATCAACTAGAATCTTAATGTGATAATAATAAATCTAACTATAAGAAAATTAATTAAAAGTATAATTTTTAGGCAATTCTAGTTCTTCATCAAAGGAGGGCCTCCAACCGAAAATGTGCAAAGTATGATGAGACGGTAGAAACTAAAAAGAGCGTGCTTAAGTGAGTGGGAATGTAGATGCATACGGTACAACCCATAATGTTCTTCACCACCTCTGCTCCTCGTATTTGTGACAGGATTGGGGCGGCATCAGAGCTGGAATCGTGCACCGGTGGATTAGGTTGTCCGCCATTGTTAGTGCAGGCAATACCTAGTGAAGGCCTCCGAATGTGGGTCCGGGTAGGCCTCCCGTGATTGGAGTCAGGAGTGGTGTGGAAAATGGAAATGAGTCTCGGAGCAGCAGAGGAATTTTTTCGGTGGTGAGAGTAGTGAATGGTCAGAGGTCCACGAGGGGCTTATCTTCATTGGGACAACCGAACTGGAGTGATGGCATAATCTCCGGGGGCTCGCTAGGCACATCAGGAGCAATAATGATTCATCAATGACGCAGGAGATGACCGCGGCGGACAGGAGTTGAGTAACCGGCTGTTCGGGCGCCGCTTTAACAGGCCCCTTCTGATCTGTACACACAGGAATCCGAAAATCGAGAATCAGACTTAATGGGTTTGGTTCCCGGTTCTTGGCCTAGAACCGGCGTGTAAGACCATTCTAGACTAGAACCAGGAACAAACCAGGTTGAATTGAACTGGTTCGCTCACAAGTCTCTCCTCAACTCTACAAGGTTCGCTGGTCAAAAGGAGAAAGCTGATATCTCCTCTTTTCGTTAGCAGGATTTGCAGGTTTCATGTACATGAACTGTTCTCAGGCTTACGGGTTCCCTGGGTCAAAAAAAAAGAAGAAAAAACTGTTCTCAGGCTCTCAGCTCCGTTAGTTCCGATTCTGTGACTTAAACTGTGCAATGATTGCTCTGTGGATACTCAACCTTAAAGCTTTCCGCATCTTTTTTGTTCTAATGCGAGACAACCGAGGGCCTTTGGAGCCTATTTCGAGTTTCTCCGAAGCCCATCATAATTTCTTGGGTTTTGTGCGTCCGGACTCATCTTCATCGCTCCTCTTTTCTTCTTGCTGGAGACGGCAGCGTCAGCTCTTTTGGTTGTCTGCTCTGGTTATATGTTAGGATGCTTTGCTCTGGCACTGTGGAAAAATGGGTCCTCTGTCCATTCACAGAAGCAGGGTTTTGCTCTTTGTGGTTGTTTGTTCCTGACCGATGGGGGTTTGAGAATGTTGGAAAGATTGAGTTTTGCGGACTGATAGCGTCTTCGAGGCACAAGCGGTCGAAGAGATAGGAGTTAGATGTCCTTAGTTACCTTGCAATCGTTGTGATTGCTTAACGGTCTGCTAATAAAATCTCTATTCATGCTTTTACTGCTTGATGATTCTCTTCAACTGGGAATGCTTCTAACTGAGGCGGGTTCATGTAAAAAATGGGAACTTTCAAATTTTGGAGTTGGGTTTAATCTCTAGAATCAAGCTTTTAAGAGGTTCAAGTCCCGAGGCTTAGAACAAATTATTGTGTTAAAGGAAAATGTCACAAATGGTCCCTATACTATTACTTAATGTGCAATTTGGTCCCTGAATTTTCAATCGGCTCAATTTAGTCCTTAAACTATTGATAAATGTCCGATTTGATCCTTGAACTTTCAATCGGCTCAATTTGGTCCATGAACTATTTGATAAATATTTGATTTGGTCCTTGAACTTTCAATCGGCTCAATTTGGTCCCTGAACTATTTAATAAATGTTTGATTTGGTCATTGAACTTTCGATCGGCTCAATTTGGTCCCTGAACTATTGATAAATGTTCGATTTAGTCCTTAATTACTGTTTTTCAATTTTTAATTTTTAATTTTTAATTTTTTAATTTTTAAATTTTTTTTGCTTCTTCTCTCTTCCCTCCACCGGTTCCGACGGAGGGAAGCCGGCTCCGATGAGGGTTGCCCTCGCCGGACACAAGTGAGGGCGGCCCTCGCCAGCGTTGAGCAAGGGGCTCCCTCGCAAATCTAGTGAGGGAGCCCCCGTCGTTGGGCGAGGGAGCCCCTCGCCCGATGTTGGGGTGCTCCTCTCCCGACGCCGACGAGGGGCTCCCTCGCAACTTGGCGTTGGGCGAGGGGTTCCCTCGCAAATCGTGAGGGGCTCCCTCGCCCGACACCGGGGAGGGGTTCCCTCACTAGATCTACGAGGGAGCCCCTCTCTCGATGCCGGCGAGGGCTGCCCTCGCCTGCATCCAACAAGGGCGACCCTCCCCGAAGCCAGCTTCCCTCTGCTGGAGACGGCTTCCCTCTGCCGGAGCCGGCGGAGGGAAGAGAGAAGAAGCAAAAAAAAATTAATAAATTAAAAATTCAAATTCAAAAATAAAAAAGGAAAAACAAACTAAGGATTACTAACTCGAACATTTATCAATAGTTCATGAACCAAATTGAGCCGATCGAAAATTTAGAGACCAAATCAGACATTTATCAAATAGTTCAATGACTAAATTGAGCCGATTGAAAGTTCAGAGACCAAATCGGATATTTATCAATAGTTCAAGGACCAAATTGAGCCGATTGAAAGTTCATAGACCAAATTGCACATTAAGCAATAGTATAGGGACCATTTGTGACATTTTCCCTTATGTTAATTGCCTGACTTGGTATCAGGTCAAGCTTATGAGATTCATGCCCCGAGGCTTAGAATTAAGTCATGTATGTTCTTCGCCCAATAAGTATCGAGTTTTTATTCCTACACCTTTATTTCTAGTTTTTTTAATACTTAGGTGTTTAAATCGAGCATTTTCAATACATTGATTATTCTTTGCCTCTTTAGCATTGTTAAAATAAGCTTTAGGATCATAATACTCTCGAAAACAATTGTATTAGCACTTAGCTATTCGAATGACTTTTAGGAGTCATGATTGATGACAAAGACTGTTTAATCACTCTGATGAACAATTTCATCAAGTTAGACATATTGAAATGACACTAATTGAACTTATTAGTTTAATCAAGTTCTAGAATCTAGAAGACTTTGGTTGAGTAGAAAATGAGGCAATCTCCTATACCTCGATCGATTTCTAACCGATTTTCAAAAGTTTAGTGACAACACCCACCTCAATTAAAATCCTTTAGAATTAATCCAAACTTAAAATAAATCCAACATCGTACAAGGTAAGAGTTTAAAAAAACCAGCACCTACTTGAAGGCCATGAATCTGCCTTTTGAGCACTACCTCTAAATCTTATCCTTTTCTTTGACACTCTGGCCACATCGATGAAAAAGAGGGTCGTGAAACTTGGATTGATCAAGGTAATCTTATCACAAATGTCCCCATCAAACTATAGTCAAGCAACGGCTAATCCACTGGCACTTAAACATTTCAGTGTGTTTACCCCCTTTATTATCCTCTATAAATAACCCAATGGGTTCAACAACATTCTTCAAACCCAGATAATTCTCCAAATCCTGAACCATGTCTATGCTCTTCCTTGCTACGCTTGTGATCCTATCATGCTCCCCGCAATCCTACGCGGTGGAATTCACCGTGACGAACAACGCCGGTGACACTCCTGGCAGCATCCGTTTCACTAAAGAGAACGGGATCCCGTATAGCCATCAGATAATGATCGACTCGACCAATTTCATTTGGAGAACCTTCCAACAGAACGATGCGGTCGACCGGAAGGATGTTACCAAAGTGAGCTTGTTCATCGACAACATGGATGGCGTGGCATACGCGAGCAACAACGAGATCCACGTCAGTGCCACATACCTCGGGGGCTTCTCGGGGGATGTGAAAAGGGAGTTCACGGGGGTCCTGTACCACGAGATGACGCACGTGTGGCAATGGAATGGCGCCGGGCAAGCTCCAAGCGGGCTAATTGAGGGGATCGCAGATTTCGTGAGGCTCCGGTCGGGTTACGTGCCTGGCCACTGGGTGCAGGCGGGCCAGGGCAATAAGTGGGACCAGGGTTACGACGTCACAGCACGCTTTCTTGACTATTGCAATGGCCTCAAAAGTGGGTTCGTGGCTGAGCTGAACAAGAAGATGAAGACTGGTTATAGTGACAAGTACTTCGTCGACCTGCTGGGCAAGACAGTTGACCAGCTGTGGAGTGAATATAAGGCTAAATACGCTACCTGACTAGACTCCATAGCTGGTCGATGGATGTATGTGCTTGATAAAAAGCACGGTTAACTATGGAATTATCAAATAAAACACAAGTAAAAATCAGGCTTCTAGCAATTCGTGCATATGTCCAAACTGAGATAGCTAGTATAAGCACCTGAAGAGGGGTGAATAAGTATAAAAATAATTTCTCATGATAAGTGAGCAATATTGAATAGACAATAGAAAGGAAGTTCACCTTTTGTTAATAAAACGAATTATGATCAAAGTAAGAGAGTAAGGAAGAGAAAAATGATCATAGAGATTATAGTGCTTTGGCTTATTTCAAGCCTACGTCCACTCTTCCGCACTGATAGCCCACCGGCTAGATTTCACTATGAACAAAAGAGTTTTTACAGCAAAGCTCTTATTTGATTCCACAGTGTAAATACTCTACCACACTTCCTCAAGGTTTCTCAAAGATATAGACTCTCTTTTGCGTACAAGATTTCCCTCAACAAATAAATTGACTAAGAACAAAGAGTTTCAGATTTTGAAATTATTCTATCGCGCACACACTCAAACATTTGGAACGTGTTCCTTATATACTCATTTATGCCATCATACCCGTTGGTACTTACCAAAGGAATTCTTCCAATTTACCCGTTTGACAGAATCAATTAGGAAAATCTTCGAGCTATTTAAGGAATATGACGATAGCCTATCTGATGTGGACATCGAGTCATATCGAGGAGGAGGTGCTAGGGACCCATTGTCTATTCCTACTGGTTCGATTACTCGAGCGCGGGCCAAACAATTCAAGCAAGCTGTTGGCGTCATGGTTCGTGATCTTTGGTGTGAAGATGACCTTGGATCAAATCTTGAAGAATCTTGGAAATCTTGGTGCAATTTAATTATCTTGTCACCAAATAATTGACCAAGTCAATTTATATATATATTCTTGTTTAAGAATATTCTAAAATAGGAATATTTTAGAATATAACGCATTAAATGTTTTAAGTGTTTGGGTTTTAGGGTTTGTGTGGCGGCCTATATAAAGGATTTGCCAAATTTCTTTGGGGATAGATATATTTTATTTTTGAGGAAAAGAATTGAGAGGTTCTCTTTTTATTGTTCTTTTGAGGACTTGACCTAATCAAGATTCTCTTGTGGCGGTCAATTTGACTTATCGAGCGAGATAGCAAATTCTTTCACTCGTGGCGTCTATAACGTTGGTTGGTTGATACATGTTCGTCAACAGGTCACGTTCATACCGAGGTTGCCAATCACAGGTTTGATTGGAGGTCGAGGTTTGCAATTCGCACCATCTGGGCCTTCGTAGAACGATCCTTCCACAATGATTCACATCAAATCTGACTTCGACTTCTTGATGAAAGTTATAGAGAACTTCTTGAAGATTAACATACTAAAAATTGAGATGAAACGGACAATTATTGTTGGTGAAATGATATTCCTTTTAAGAAACTAGATCTGGAAATTGTTATGTCGACATTTGGTGATTTCGTGAGTTGCATGAAATTTTCTAGTTGGAATATGATGTGAATCGTTGCGGAAGGATCGTTCTACGAAGGCCCAGATGGTGCGAATTGCAAACCTCGACCTCCAATCAAACCTGTGATTGGCAACCTCGGTATGAACGTGACCTGTTGACGAACACGTGTCAACCAACCAACGTTATAGACGCCACGAGCGAAAGAATTCGCTATCTCGCTCGATAAGTCGAAGAGAATCTTGATTAGGTCAAGTCCTCAAAAGAACAGTAAAAAGAGAACCTCTCAATTCTTTTCCTCAAAAATAAAATATATCCGTCCTCAAAGAAATTTGGCAAATCCTTTATATAGGCCGCCACACAAACCCTAAAACCCAAACACTAAAAATTTAAAGCGTTATATTCTAAAATATTCCTATTTTAGAATATTCTTAAACAAGAATATATATATAAATTGACTTGGTCAATTATTTGGTGACAAGATAATTAAATTGCACCAAGATTTCCAAGATTCTTCAAGATTTGATCCAAGGTCATCTTCACACCAAAGATCACGAACCATGACGCCAACAGCTTGCTTGAATTGTTTGGCCCGCGCTCGAGTAATCGAACCAGTAGGAATAGACAATGGGTCCCTAGCACCTCCTCCTCGATATGACTCGATGTCCACATCATTCCCTCCCCCGTGAAAAGGATTTGTCCTCAAATCATCACTGGCATCAAAAAGAGTCAAGTCAGAAACATTAAATGTGGCACTAACGTCATACTTACCTGGAAGATCAAGCTTGTATGCGTTATTGTTAACTCTTTCCAAAACCATGAATGGTCCATCCCCTCGCGGTAATAACTTAGAATGTCGCTGCTCAGGAAATCTCTCTTTGGGCATATGAACCCAAACCCAATCGCCAGGTTCAAACACCACTTCCTTGCGCCCTTTGTTAGCTTGCCTTGCATATTGCTCAGTCTTGCGCTCAATATTTGTGCGCGTCTTCTCATGCAACAACTTGACAAATTCAGCTTTCTTTGCTCCATCTAAATCCACACGCTTATCAACAGGTAAAGGGGTTAAATCTAACGGAGTTAATGGATTAAAACCATAGACAATCTCAAATGGTGTAAATTTAGTAGCAGAATGCATGCTCCTATTATATGCAAATTCAACATGTGGCAGACAATCTTCCCAAGATTTTATGTTCTTTTTAATAATAGCACGCAACAATGCCCCTAAAGTTCTATTAACTACCTCGGTTTGACCATCGGTCTGTGGATGACAAGTAGTAGAAAATAACAACCGTGTTCCTAGTTTTTTCCACAATGTTTTCCAAAAGTAGCTAAGAAATCTAGAATCTCGATCTGAAACAATCGATCTAGGCATGCCATGCAAACGTACAACCTCCTTAAAGAACAAATTAGCAATATGGGATGCATCATCAGTTTTATGACAAGGTATAAAATGAGCCATCTTTGAAAACCGATCAACAACCACATAAATAGAATCTCTACCATACTTAGACCTAGGCAATCCTAACACAAAATCCATAGAAATATCAATCCAAGGATGCGTTGGAATAGGTAATGGTGTATACAAGCCATGCGGTTTAGTTGTAGACTTCGATTGCTTACAAGCAATGCATCTCTCACAAACACGTGTGACATCTCTCTTCATATTTGGCCAATAAAAATGTTAATACAGCACTTCATAAGTCTTATTAATGCCAAAATGCCCCATTAAACCACCACTATGAGCTTCTCGCACCAACAATTCACGCAAAGAACACTTAGGGAAACATAGTTTGTTTTCACGAAAAAGATAACCTTCATGCCTATAAAATTTATCAAATGCAGCGTGTTCACATGCTTCATAAACTCTCCCAAAGTCATCATCATCAATATATAAGCCCTTGATATGCTCAAAACCTAGACACTTTGCTTCTAAAATAGTTAGAATCGCATACCTTCGAGAAAGTGCATCGGCTACCACATTTTCCTTACCTTTCTTGTACTTGATCACATATGGAAAAGTCTCAATGAACTCCATCCATTTGGCATGTCTTTTATTCAACTTTTGCTGTCCTTTCAAGTACTTCAAGGTCTCATGGTCGGTGTGGATCACAAACTCCTTTGGCCATAAATAATGTTGCCAAGTCTCCAAAGCTCGCACTAAAGCATACATCTCCTTATCATAGGTAGGATAATTCAATGTTGCTCCACTCAATTTTTCACTGAAATAAGCTATGGGACGCCCTCCTTGCATCAACACAGCTCCAATTCCTGTACCAGAAGCATCACACTCTATCTCAAAAGTAGCACTGAAATTTGGCAAAGATAATAAATGAGCATTAGTTAACTTATCTTTTAGCAGATTAAAGGCTTTCTCTTGCTCTTCTCCCCACGTGAAACCCACGTGCTTCTTGATAACCTCAGTTAAAGGTGCGGCAATGGTGCTGAAATTTCTCACAAATCGTCGATAAAAACTCGCCAATCCATGAAAGCTACGCACCTCTCCTATGGTCTTAGGCGTTGGCCATTCACGGATTGCTTTAACCTTTTCTTCATCAACCTGTATACCATTAGCACTAACAACAAATCCTAAAAATACTAATTTGTTGGTAACAAAAGAGCACTTCTTTAGATTAGCGTATAATTGCTCGGCCCTTAAAACCTGCAAGACAGCTCGCACATGCTCAATATGGTCATCAGGACTTCGGCTATAAATCAAGATGTCATCGAAATAGACAACCACAAATCGACCAATAAAAACACGCAAAACATGATTCATAAGTCGCATAAATGTGCTCGGTGCATTAGTTAATCCAAATGGCATTACTAACCACTCATATAATCCATACTTGGTCTTAAATGCAGTTTTCCATTCATCACCTTCTTTCATCCTAATTTGATGATAACCACTTTTCAAATCGATCTTAGTGAAAATACAAGAACCATGCAACTCATCCAACATGTCATCTAATCTAGGAATAGGATGTCGATACTTTACCGTAATATTATTGATTGCTCGGCAATCGACACACATTCGCCAAGTTCCATCCTTCTTTGGCACTAACAAAACAGGGACGGCGCATGGGCTAAGACTCTCTCTCACATGCCCTCGTTCCAATAATTCACTTACTTGCCGCTGAAGTTCCTTTGTCTCCTCGGGATTGCTTCGATATGCGGGTCGATTAGGTAATGGCGCACCAGGAATCAAGTCAATTTGATGTTCTATGCCTCGAATAGGTGGTATCCCTCCAGAAGTTCATCGGGAAAGACATCTTCAAATTCCTGCAATAAAGACACAATAGGACTAGGCAAACTTGGGTCAAGATCGTTAGTAGAAAACAAAACCTCCTTGTACACAAGTACAAGTATTGGTCGATCTAGAACTAAGGCTCTCCTCACTTCACTTGATTTTGCATAAAAATTATTTTGCCTCTTTTCTTTCCTCTCTTCTTTTCCCTCGTTTTTACCACAATCTTTCTCTCGGCCTCTCCTTTTCCTTGCGTCTCGACACACCACGCAAGCCCTCGGATTTCTCACCTTTTCTCTCTCTCTCGGCTTCTCGTTGTAACTTTAATTGATCTTGATACACCTCACTAGGTGTCATTGGTACCAAGGTATAAGTCTTTTGATTCATCACCAATGAATAACGATTAGTATATCCATTATGATGTACCTTTCGATCATATTGCCATGGTCTTCCAAGCAAGATATGACTCGCTTGCATAGGTACAACATCACACTCTACCTCGTCATTATACCTCCCTATCTCAAATGGAATTCGAACTTGCTTCGATACTTTCACCTCACCACTATCATTTAACCATTGAAGTCTATAAGGCCTAGGGTGCTTTGTTGTCTTCAAGCCCAACTTATCCACCATAATACAACTTGCCACATTCGCACAACTACCTCCATCAATTATCATACTACAGATTTTACCATTCACCACACACCTTGTATGAAACAAATTATCTCTTTGTTGGTGATGCTCCTCCTCCTTTACTTGCACACTCGAGAACGCCTAACCACCAATAAGTCTCCTTTTATAGCCACTTCTCCATCACTACAATCCTCCAATGGTGGCATCTCATCATCATCTTCTTCCCTTTCACTTTCAGACTCAATAACACCATGTCCAGTCATGATCATCACCCTCCTATTAGGGCATTGATTCACCATATGACCCCTGCCCAAACACTTAAAACATTTAATTTCACGAGTTCTAGTGTTAGGATTTTCGGTTTTACCTGAAACCGGATTCGTTCCAACTTTACCGTCCCTCTCCTTCTCCTTTGAGGTTTCGGTTTTGGTGTTGTTTCCTCTCCAATTTGGCTTCTCATCTCTCTTCCAATTGGATCTCCAATTCTGACTTGAACCTCCTCCACTCTTGTGATTTTGGTCCAACTTCAATTGCCGCTCAACTTTGATGGCTTTGTCCACCAATTCCTCCAATTCAACATAGTGTTGCAGCTCTACCACCCTTGCTATGTCTCGACTCAAACCACTCAAAAATCTTGACATTGTGGCCTCACGATCCTCCATCACATTAGCACGGATCATGGCAATCTCCATCTCCTTGTGATACTCTTCCACGCTCTTATTGCCTTGTGTGAGATTTTGTAACTTTTGAAACAAATCTCGGTGGTAGTGACTAGGTACAAAATGCCTTCTCATCACTGCTTTCATCTCATCCCACATCTCTATCGGTCTTTCACCATTGCGCCTCCTACTAGTCACAAGTTGATCCCACCAAATTATAGCATAATCAGTAAATTCAACAGCTGCAATTTTTACCTTATTGAGCTCAGAGTATCGTTGGCAATCAAATACCATCTCCATGCGTTTCTCCCACTCTAGATACGCATCGGGATCATTCTTCCATTGGAAGGAAGGAATCTTCATCTTGATGTTGCCAAGTTCATCATCTCCTCGGTGTCTAAACCTTCGGCCTCCATTCCACCTTTCAAATCGAGCATCTCAATCATCCTCCATGTCGGCCTCATCATCATCATATCGTCGTTGCCTTCTATTTTGTGTTCTAGAGGCATCTCGCTGATGTTGCGGCCTTCCTCGGGGTATCTCTCGATCACCATCAATCCTCATGCCATTCCCCATCATTCGGCCACTAAGCTCCTCTACTACAACCCTCAATTGCTGGATGCTTTCCACGAGCGCTTCATCCCTTCGTATGGAGTCAACCTCCCGTTGATTCACGCTTTCTTCGCTCAACGTATTTTAGACCTGCAAGTAAACGTTAGTCACAAAAAATCCTCATTAATCGCTCCCTCACATGTTTCTCTCAAGGTGTTTGTCACTCCCCTCGTGTTCAACTCAAGTCTAGGCTTTTCCATCCTCAATTAAGCTTACACACGCTTGCCTTTTCCCTCTCGTATTCTCTTTTCACAAGCTCTTTATCAGTCTCCAAAACTGTCTCTCAACCCCCTCACAACAATCAATCAAACTAATCAAACAAGATTAGATCACTATTGATTTTGTTTCAGCAAGTAACAATTTTAAACCAACAAATACAACTTTCGAAATTCCAATTGAAACGCAAATCACTACTGATTTTGTTTCAATTTGGTCTACTAACAAACGAGTCGCCTTCATTTTTTTTTTTTTTTTGTTCGGCTAATTTTTTTTTGCCGAATCTGTTTTTTTTTTCTCTTGCACACTTTTTTTTTGTGCGTTTTCTTTCTCTTTTTTTTTTTTTACTTTTTTTTTTCTGTTTTTTTTTTACGAACTCAGATACAATTTAAGATGCTAGAAAAGAAAAAATTTAAAACTAACAGCAAACAACTACGTATGGAAGCACAAAAGCAATCGGATCCCTAAATTAGCTAGAACCGAAACCCTAACTCAATAAATCTCAAATGACTAAATATCAACAGAAAATTAAAGATAAATAGACCTTGTAGAAGCAAGCTCTGATACCAAACTGATGTGAATCGTTGCGGAAGGATCGTTCTACGAAGGCCCAGATGTTGCGAATTGCAAACCTCGACCTCCAATCAAACCTGTGATTGGCAACCTCGGTATGAACGTGACCTGTTGACGAACACGTGTCAACCAACCAACGTTATAGACGCCACGAGCAAAAGAATTCGCTATCTCGCTCGATAAGTCGAAGAGAATCTTGATTAGGTCAAGTCCTCAAAAGAACAGTAAAAAGAGAACCTCTCAATTCTTTTCCTAAAAAAAAAAATATATCTGTCCTCAAAGAAATTTGGCAAATCCTTTATATAGGCCGCCACACAAACCCTAAAAACCAACCCTAAAAATCTAATGCGTTATATTCTAAAATATTCCTATTTTAGAATATTCTTAAACAAGAATATATATATAAATTGACTTGGTCAATTATTTGGTGACAAGATAATTAAATTGCACCAAGATTTCCAAGATTCTTCAAGATTTGATCCAAGGTCATCTTCACACCAAAGATCACGAACCATGACGCCAACAGCTTGCTTGAATTGTTTGGCCCGCGCTCGAGTAATCGAACCAGTAGGAATAGATAATGGGTCCCTAGCACCTCCTCCTCGATATGACTCGATGTCCACATCACTATCAATCATGCTCGCCTATACAACCAGGATCTTGGTTTTCATAATAGAACCTTACAAGTATATTTCGCAAATCAACAGATTCACAATCCCCTAATCATTCTTGATTTGAATAATGGATTCCGTCATTCTATATCCAGCTAAGAGATCTTTTCCGGTCAATAAAATCGAATCATTAACGAAACATCCACTTCTGGATAAGTCTTCTTTGACGGACTAAAAACTGTCAATGAGAATTTACTTTGAGTCTTGAGTCTAATAGTCCAGAGGTCTTCAGACTTTGATGAAAGAGTCTACAAGTCTTCAAACTAGACTGATGGAAATGTTTTGTCAGCTTCAAAATACTAAAGGAAGATTTCTCCAACACAAATGACCAGTTTCTCTACTTGTCCAAAGAGAAAAATTTCGATGGCCATCAACCTTATTCATTTGAGGTTGCCTGCCGATTGTGTAGGCTCCATCTAATATTCATTTGGTCTGATGATTAGTTTTTATTGCAGTATTTGTAAATTCGGGCTAGTAAAAAAACCTATCTAAATTCCGATTTTTGAATCAACTGATTCAACCGGTTCAAAATCCAGGTTGATGATTTGCACAATTTGCAACTGAATCATCTAATATATCTGTACTACTCTTTAAGGGATAGACTCCTTCTTCGGTCTTTCAACCTCAATCACCCAAAATCAATTTATAATAATCACTTGAATTAATTTAAATGAATGCAAGGGCATTAAGTCGTGAATTGGTGGACTTGGGAGAGTCCGGGCATAATTAATTTCAGCCGAGCCATTAGCCTCCTTAGGCGCCTGTACCCGATTGCAGGCGCCGAGAAAAAAAGAGGTCGCGACAGCTTGGCAACTCTGCTGGGGACTTTGAGGACTTAGGCCATTTAATCTTTGTTTAAACGCTTTGCTGACTTGGGTTTTTTTTTCTTTTGTGCAGGGTAATAGCTTAAAGTTTTTTTATTCTGTCAAAATAAAATGTTTTGTGATTATAAATTGTTATGTATGCTTTATTGTTTTAGCACTACACATGGCACACACAACCCGGCCGCCAGACCTGGGCCGCCATAGGATTTCTAGGATGGTGTTAGGAAAGATACGACCTCGAACGCGAGACTGCGATGTAGAGGTTGCCTTTCTTTTCTCCGAATTTCTTAGCCGAGGTTAGGAGGGTATGCTGCTAACGCGAGACTGCGATGGGCGGATACCTTTTTAATTTCATCAAGCCTTCTGAGTTAGAAATCGAGCCGCACATCCCATGCGCATGTCTTTGTGCTTGCCATTTTTCTTTAAAAGTAAAGTGATTTCTTTAGTTTTACTCAGTCTTTTTATTTGGCCCATGGCAATGTAGGATAAACTTTTCAAGTCCCAGTTTATATGTGATGGGGAAAGACGATATCCAGTTCATTCCTGCTCCCAAGGCGGAGCTCTTCAAATGGTGGGGTCAATTAGATCAGTTTGCCCAGGAGCGCGTGAAGGCCAAAATTGGTCATCTCCTATCGTTGATCCAAATCACTGTTCGTCCTGAAGTCATTCAAGCCATGGCACATTTTTGGTGCCTGAAGACAATTACTTTTATATTCGGTAGGTTTGAGCTAACCCCAACCTTGGAAGAATACAGCATCATCACTAGAATGCCTCTTGAGAAAAAGCTTGTCAAGCCATCAATAGGCGCCCTCCCATGGCGCAGGTTAGCACGACTTTTAGGAACTGAAATCCATGTCATGAGACAAATTCTTGAAGGCAACCATAATACCTGCCCACTAGAATTTATGAATGCCTGTTTCCAAAATCAGCCTATGACCCAGAAAAGTGAGATTTTCCTCCTAGCCTTTTTCGGACTCATCATCTTCCCCCATCAAAGAAATGCCATAACTCCCAAGATGGCATGGATAGTTGATCAGATCTTAAGAGGGGGGAATTATGTCAACATGATTTTAACTGAAACATTCTTGTCTTTTAATCATTTTAAAGACAACTCGGAGAAAATCATGTGAGCCTCTCCTGAAATTTTACAAGTCTGGTTCTTTTCTCACCTAAGCGAATTTCGAGACTTCATGCGATCGCACGAAACAAATGCTTTTGAAAATCCATTACAAAAATTTATGGTTTTAGGACCGTACATTCCCAATCAAAGCTGTTTAAATTGGGTAAGCTTTCTAAGAAACCCAGCTCCTGAGGCATTCCAATGGTATGCTGGTTGGTTCCATGAAAAAAGGGTCCGCTTTGCTTACATGCACACCCGCCCAATTCCGTTGCTCGGTCTCACCGGCGCCATGCCCTACTACCCGTATCGGGTAGCACGACAATATGGAGCCCTTCAGGAGATCCCACCGCCTTTCAAGATGATGGTCCCTCCAGTTCTTTTCAACACAAGCCGTGACTATAAATTCGAAATTTCTACTGCTAAGGAAACCTGGGAAAAGTGCCATCGTAAAAGGATTGTGATACCTAAAGGGCTTGAGGGAGAAGAAAAAGCCCACCACGCCTCCATGTCCTACATCCACAACCATTGTATCCCGACAAGATGGAAGCCATTAGTCCCTCACTCAGTCAGCGAGAGCGCCAAAGACGAGCAAGCGAGCTCATGGAGAGGGATTTGGGAATGGACTGGATGCACACCTCAGAGCCAGCCCAAGGAAGCAGGCATCCTCGCAAGAGCAAGGCTCCCCGTCGCATATAAACCGGGAATCATGTGCCCCTTAGTGTTAATAGTGTGAAAGTTTTGTCCCATTGTTCGGGACTTTTGTTTAATATCTAGTATTTTATTTTGTCATTTCAATTTCAAGTTCTAGATGTTAGAAGTCTGCGGTCTATAAAACCCTCTTTTGATAAATAAAAAAGCAGTTAGATCATTGCCATAGGTCAATCTTTGTTTACTTTCGTGCTCATTCATTGTTTTCGCAACAAACAGGTAATTATGAATTGCCGGCCACCAATCGCTCGTGATTGGCCTCATGCAATAGGACCCGATCAGAATGATGTACAAAATCGTCTCATTAACATTGAAGATGGCGTAGGACAGATGTCCATTGTCCTTCAACAACTCTCGAGACAAATGAAATCCATTCAAGCTGAGCCCAACTCTATAGTTGTCTCAAACACCGTCATGATGCCCGCAAATTTGCTAGAAAATAGCTAGTACCATAGACAGTTTGAAAGGATCATGAAAAAGTTAAACCAGTTGCAAGAGCAGAATCCCATGGACCTGTCCAATTACGCCGGCATTGAGATCCCTGAAAAACTCAAAGCACCTTAATGCGAAAGGTATGCTAATACCTCCAGCCCAGAGACCTACTTGCAGGCTTACCTGGTTCGAAGGATGATTTAATCGTACTAATCGAACTTAACTGGCCCGGCCTTGCGATGGTACATTGTTAGGAAGATTAGTCCCCTTAAAACCTTGAGGGAACTAATTCATATTTTTCACCAAGAGTACAATATTGACATCACCCCTGACATCACCTTACCGTACGAAGAGCCGATGATCGCGGAGCACGAGGAGCTGTTAGCCGCTGAGATAGGAGAGAAGCATGTCAATGAAACCTTGCATGATAAATGGGTAGTTGAGCAACATCATGTTACTGGAAAATTTCCCACTAGGAAGGGCAAGGAGCCTTTGTACGAGATCATAGACTCAGAGCCTGTTCAAGAGCGGGGCACGATTGGACAACTTCCCAAGCTTATTCCAAGAGCTAGGGTCCAAAGAATAGTAACCCCTATCAACCTGGAAAGTGAATCAGACAGTGAAACTCTAATGTCTCTCACTTCCCTTGATAGAATCAAGTTAGCAAAACGAAGGGCCTTACTCAAAAGGTCTGGACCAGAAGCCAATAAAAGAAAGCCTAAGCAGATCAATTCAGCATCTATCGACGAGCCACCACACCAAAGCTTCGAGCATTCCCAAGAATACAGCTTTGAAGGCTACCATCCTCTAGAGTACAACCCTAAAGACTTCCCGGCCCTAGAATATAATCCCAAGGACTTCCAGCGTTATTTTGACAATGAAACTGACGATTTATCGTATAACTGTTTCCTACTCTCACCCAGGGATGAAGGCCCGTTAGAAGAAGAAGCATACGTCTTTATCCGCTACGATCCTAATGAAGTACTAAGCTTGTCCTCTAACCATGAGGATAGTTTCAATACTTCATCCTCATTCGGAAATTTTAACCTAGAAGAAAGTAATGGGGTAATTTCGGTAGAGTCCAACTTCCCTGAAACAGAAGAATTCACCACTACAACGAATATGCAGTGGGAAAACCAAAGGCCTAATCAAGACATACCAAGCTTGTCTTGCCCTGGTAGGATCATGACCCCCATAGAAATGTGGATACCCAATTTCCACAAGTATAACGGCACGACTTGCCCCGTGGCCCACTTGCAGTACCTCCATACTGAAATGAGTCGGTACTATGGCCCGATGTCATTCACAACTCAGGCCTTCCAAGAAAGTCTTACAGGGTCTGCATTGCAATGGTTCATCACAGCAGATGTCAGCCTTATGAGGGATTGGAATGAGCTGTCTTCCACATTCCTGCATCAGTACCAGCACCAGATTGGAGCTGAACTGTCTTGTGAGAACTTGGTTCACTTTAGAAGAAGACCAATGGAGGATTTTTTAGCATATGCAAGGAGGTGGGAAGCTTTCATGATGCGAACCTACCCCTTGCTGGCCGAAGAAGAAATGATAAAGCTGTTCATAGGAGCTTTACCCCGCAAGCATCGCTGTTGGTTGCATGGGTTACATTTCCGTAGCTTCAATGAAGTGGTCCTCTCATGCAAATACTTCGAGTCTACTGGAGGCGAGGAACTCAAAGGCGCTTGATTTCAAAACCAGCACTATCAAAGTGCTCCTTTTCATAGGAGTTTTCATGGGTGTTGCTTGTTTTTATAATTTCATGTTTCTTATCATGTCTAGTGTGCTACTGTTGTATTTTCCATTTCAGTAATCTAATGTACAGTTCTAATATTTTGTTTTGAAAGCATGAGACGGTATCCCAAACCGGCCCAGTGATGTTATCCAACCATGAAAAGAAAATATCATCCAAGGAGAATACTGAGGGCTGGGCTTCCTCATGCTTTTTCTCCCCCAAAGACGTATTTTGAAAATAAAAAATATTTCATCACCCAAAAGTTTTTGTTAAAACAAGATGATAAATTTAATCATGCTTGTCTTTCTGATTCATTCACTTCATGTCTCAGAAGATCATTCCCGTCCTTTTTGACTTAGTGTGACAGAGGACATTTGAAGCAAGCGCATCATGTGAACTCGCCAAGTTCAAAGACACCCTGCCAAGAAAATAGGGGCAAATAGAAAGGAGCATCCCATTTCAAAAAAAGGGGTAAGTCTTATTCCCTTAACATAATATTGAGAATGACAACCCCTCTTTTCTATTTACAGGATACAAAAGGTGAGACATAATAGGTACAAGCATACAGTTGAAATCGAAGCATCCATGACATGCCTCACTCCTGCCCCGCTCCATCCTAAGCCAAAGGACTATCTTGTCGCACGACACGCCCAAACGGCTAGATGTTACAGTATCAACTTCAACATAAGGAAGGAGTTCCTCCTCTTCCTTTTAAGTGATTACTGTCAACAGGGAGAAAATCTAGATAGTCAAGGCGATCTATAGCCCCACACCCTGGACAATGACTTTGGAATTTAGAAGCTTCACTCCAGACACATGCTCTCCCAAGAAGTAATTGCCATAAGAGAATTGGAGATTTTGATTGTCCATCTCAGATTCCATAGAAGCTTGAGGTACATGACTTTGCCCAAAAACAGAAGAAAAATTCCGTAGAAGAAAGGCGTTAAAGATAAATCGACAAACCATCAATCATACATACATGGCCATGAGTGAGGAAGGCCAATCGAAAGAAATGTCAAATTGTGCCAAGACGAAAAGGCTGTCATCGACATTCAAATATCTCTAGGAGTCAGCAAATACAAACTTTAGAGAAGAGTAATTTGGTATCGTTTCCAATACTCTCAGTGTCTGAACTCACTTTTGACATATTTTCTTCTATTGACAAGAAGCATAGGATTCAAGAAGCAAGCTTAATGATTAATTTGGACAAATCAATTGACCTGTATCGATTTACCTAACTTGGTATGAAAGGACGTGTCGTCCAGGAGCCGGTTCGGTTAAATAAAAAAGAAGTGCCTTACGGACACCGTCGGCGCCTCTAGTTGAGTGGTATCCGGGAAGAAGCAAAACGGTCCGAAGTCGGGGGTTCAAATCCCCGACACGACAGTTAGCCGCTTAATAAAAAAAAAAATTTGCTTCTCTTGCACTTGCAAATTACGAGAAAGCAAGCGATCTAACGAAGCAAAAGACATAGGACTTCGTGTCCCACTCGCATTTCAGGTCCATCCAATCATCTGCAAAGCAGTGAAGGGTAATGTTGTATCGCTCCCAGTTGTTTAAACTCCTGTGAAAAATCGTGATTGACACATTCTTTCCTATCTTTTGTAGGATCAGCCAACTGTCAAAAACAAAGATAATAAATCAATGAGAGGCATGACAAACTCTCCTAAGCGAAATGGCGTCCTGAGTAATTGCCAAAGCAAATGACAGAGATCCTTCAGGCCTCAACTCACATTTGATTTTGGCCAGACTAATTGATCTACTTATACATCTTCTCTTCTGCAGGGGCAAAAGCATAAAGGCCCATCAAATCCATGATCAGATCCCCAACCCTAGCTAATCCTTCTTATGTCATGTCCCTACTTAATAAGGACAACCATCAACACCCATTTGCAAATAACACTTTTGATGTTCAAAATTTAACATATTTGGAAACACCATTATGTTAGCCCCTAAAGTTGTCAATATGGACTTTTTTGAGTCAAAACCATTCACTTGTTTTGAAGAATTCAATCTCCATTATATTCAAAATGTTGCATGTCGTTTCCAGATGAATTATGCATGATGATTTTGCCTGTGAAGTCACTGATTCCACTAAGGATTATTAAAATAGACAGCTAAGTGAAGAATACAAGATTAAATTGAGCATGCTGGATGAGGTACGTTAGAATGATGAAAGGCAAGCCATATCCTACACACAGTCCCCATCTATACACTTGTGAGATGAGTGTAGAAGATTCCATGGCTGCAGGGTAAAGAGTTCTCTCGCGAATGGTACGATAACCAAAATAGTGAGAGGCATTCCATCGCTCACCCCATTGAGCCCCATACACTGACAAATTTCTGCTATGCTCCCGTCAAAGAACCACCCCACACTGGGGCAAGTCGAAAGCAAGTAAGCATCACAAGGTGAGAAGAGAGATAGAAATTTTCTTGCTTGCGCTTACATCAATCTTCGGGTGTCCTCATTACATATGAACACTCATGTTAATTTAAGTGCCCTAGAATGACGAAGAGCAATTCTTTCTCTATGCACTTGTATTCATTGTACAACCCAATTGAGTCTGTAATTTCACCCCCACATGGAGGCAAAGTAGAAGCCACTGTCGTTTGAGCAACATAATCAAGAGTGCCAACAAAAGATGAAGACTCCATAGTCTAACAAAGGCGTTTGCTTGAACTTGCCAAGATCGATTCCTCAAGCAACAAGAGTAAAAACTGGGGCATAAAAAAGCAGTGTACCTGGTAAAAGCAAGGTCAATGCTCATGAATGAAAAATTGAGATGAGAAATAGGGGCATAAAAAAAGCAGTGTGCCTGGTATAAGCAAGGCCGATGCCCCAAACAAAAATACGGCCATTTGTATTCCCAAGAGGAATTGTTGTTTAATTGATACAACCTCCATCCGACCGTGAAGAAAGACTAGTGACAAATGTCAAGACAGTCATGAACTCTCACATGTGAGCCAAGCCTACGTTACATTCTCATTGTAAAAGTCTCTTTAGACTAGGGGCACTTCAATTAACGTAGGATTTCATGCGTATATAAGCATCGCTCGAAGAAGTACGAGCAAGATTACTCTATCTCTTTTCGCAGGGTTCTTGACTTGTAAACCTGAAGATGATCGTGCAACATTTTCATCCATTGGCTTCGACCTTGATGGTCCCCTCTGATGAGCCGCTGACCAAGACTTCATCACAGTTTCAATAAAGACCTCTCACATTGGTAAAGTTGTACTGTTTGCGAGAATACTCGGACCCCTGCTGACATGATGACAGTGAGATAGTGTGGTCCTTATAAATCTTGCAACAATGGTCAGGATAGCCTTTTCCATGAGAGTGAGTGAAAAGTCCTTTCAGACTGAAAGTCCCTCATCTGGCATGCTCAAGACATCTACATTCTAAATGAATGTTGTCTCTCAAAATCTTCCCCAATGGAAATCAAAAGATGCGAGACCAACAAAATTATCATGCATGAATCTCATTTGAACTCATAGCGTATACAATCATGTGTGCATATTGTACAAATAGCATACTCTCTTCTTGACACTCGACCTATTCGAGTCGTCCCTTGAGTTTGGGTGCTCGCAATTGTCTAAGTATCCCCTTGTCTTTGAGTATCGGCCACTGTTCGGATACTCCCTTTTCCCTGCACTCGACCTGTTCGAGTTGTCCCCAGAGTATTGATACTTGTGACTGACCAAGTATCTGTTTATTATTGAATACCTACTGCTGTTATCCCCATATCGTCAAGTACCCATCGTTGTCCAGGTACTTCCTTTTCATGACACTCAACCTGCACGAGTTGTCCCCAAATAATATAGCAACTGTTCAAGCATTCCATTGCTTCGCTTGGCACCACCGTCCAGGTATGTTTTCTAGCACTTGGACCCGCCTAAGTGGTCCCAGATGATATCATTAATACTTGTGTTCATTCAAGTATTCCAGTACTTTGTACACCTGTGGCTATCCAGGTGTCCCACCCCTTTTAAATGCTTGCAGCAATTCAAGTAAACCTCATACCACAGTCAAGTTTATAATACCAGGAGGTGAGAGACCTTCACGAATATCTCAGGTACGTCCTCGATATTCCCATTTACCAGGAGGCGAGAGACCTTCACGAATATCTCAGGTACGTCCTCGATATTCCCATTTACCAGGAGGTGAGAGACCTTCACAAATATCCAAGGTACGCCCTCGATATTCCCATTGCCAGGAGGTGAGAGACCTTCACAAATATCCAAGGTATGCTCTCGATATTCCCAAATACCAGGAGGTGAGAGACCTTTGCGAATATGCGGGGCACGCCCTCGATATTCCCATCTACTAGGAGGTGAGAGACCTTCACGAATATCTCAGGTACTCCCCCGATATTCCCATTACCAGGAGGTGAGAGACCTTCACGAATAGGTACGTCCTCGATATTCCCATTTACCAGGAGGTGAGAGACCTTCACAAATATCCAAGGTACGCCCTCGATATTCCCATTGCCAGGAGGTGAGAGACCTTCACGAATATCCAAGGTATGCTCTCGATATTCCCAAATACCAGGAGGTGGGAGACCTTCACGAATATCCTAGGTACGTCCTCGATATTCCCAATTACCAGGAGGTGAGAGACCTTCACGAATATCCCAGGTACATCCTTGATATTCCCAACTACAAGGAGGTGAGAAACCTTCATGAATATGCGGGGCACGTCCTCAATATTCCCACTACCAGGAGGTGAGAGACCTTCATGAATATTTGAGGCACGCCCTCAATATTCCCATTACCAGGAGGTGAAGACCTTCACGAATATGCGAGATCCATCCTCAATATACCCACTACCAGGAGGTGAGAGACCTTCACGAATATCCCAGGTATGTCCTCGATATTCCCAATTACCAGAAGGTGAGAAACCTTCACGAATATCCCAAGTACGTCCTCGATATTCCCCTTTACCAGGAGGTGGGAGACCTTCATGAATATGCGAGGCACGTCCTCAATATTCCCAATTGCTAGGAGGTGGGAGACCTTCACGAATCTGCGAGGTACGTCCTCGATATTCCCAATTATCGAAAGGTGAGGGACCTTCATGAATATCCCAGGTACTCCTTCGATACCTGCGAACGCCAGGTATCCTTCAAGAGTTTGTACTTGTAATTATCAAAGTACTCGTTCGACACCTGCAAGCAATCAGGTACTCCTTCAACGTCTGCGAAAATCCAGGCACCCTCCAAGAGTTTGTACTTGTGATCATCCAAGTACCCCTTCGACGCCTACAAAGGCCTAAATATCCTCCAGGTTAGTACTTGTGAATATCCAGGTACTCTTTCAATGCTTGTGAATGTCCAGGCACCCCCAACAAATCGATGCCCTAAGAAAGGTCGGTGCATCCTCCCGAGAAAGGTCGGGTTCCAACTGGTGTCTTCGACAAAAGTCAGACATCCCGCAAATCGATGCCCTGAGAAAGGTCGGCGCATCCTCTCGAGAAAGGTCGGGTTCCAACCAGTGTCTTTGACAAAAATCAGACACCCCAACAAAACAGATGCTCTGAGAAAGGTCGGCGCATCTCCCGAGAAAGGTCGGGTACCAATTGGTGTCCCGATACAAATCAGGCACCCACAAATGAGATGCCCTGAGAAAGGTCGGCGCATCTCTCGTCAAGGCGACCAAAGAAAGGTTCGGGTCCTAGACAAAACCAACTTATTGCTCTAACAGGCGACCGAAGAAAGGTTCGGGTCCTGGAAAAGCAATTCTCCGTCAAGGCGACAGAAGAAAGGTTCGGGTCCTAGACAAACCAACTTATTGCTTTAACAAGTGACCGAAGAAAGGTTCGGGTCCTGGAAAAGCAATTCCCCGTCAAGGCGACCGAAGAAAGGTTCGGGTCCTAGACAAACCAACTTATTGCTCTAACAGGCGACCGAAGAAAGGTTCGGGTCCTAGACAAATCACTTATTGCTCTAACAGGCAACCGAAGAATGGTTCGGGTCCTGGAAAAGCAACCTCCTCATGTCACTAGGTAAGATGACGCCTTGATACTTGCCAAAACTCGGGGTTTACACCCTATCTTACTTACTCCCGGTAAGTAACTACATGTATCTTCTTATCTGTCTTAGTATATGTAAAGTTATATTGCTCTTTTTCTGCATAGAACAATAGGTTCCAAATAAAATATAATCTACTACGCATGCATGGGTAAAATTGAGGCATCAGTCTGTCTTTGAATGCAACCTCTGCGAACTCACCTTCAAAGAGGGGCAGCTGTTGACACCTCACTTTTAATTAGGTTAATTTTCTTTTATTAAGTTTTTATTCTATTTTGTCATTTTGGATAATAAATAAACAAATAACAAATAAAAACAACAAAACAAAGAAAAAAAAAAAAAAAAAACAAAAAAACAGCAGCCCCCCTTTTCTTCACGTGGGCTTGTGCGACTTGGCCCCACCCCCCCTTTTCTCTTTCTTCTTCCTTCTTCTTCTTCCCTCTTCTTCTTCCTCGCTCCTTCTTTCTTCGCCTCTGTAGTTCACGCGCAGAAGACGACGACGCGCACAAAGGACGGCCTACGGCCGAGGGGAGTAGGCCAACATCGGTCGGAGAGGATAAGCTCGGATGGGACACTGGTCCAGCCAAGGAGAACCGCTCGGCGCGCGAAGGGGGACCGCCGGTCGAAGCTCCGTCAACCGGACCTCCTCGCCTATAAATAGAGGAGCACCTCCGTCGACGAGGGGGCATCGCAAGCTTGGAGATCTTCCCACTGAGAGACTTCGGGGAGGAATCGACGAGCGAGTGAGAGAGAGCTCGAGTTGTGAGCTCAGCCCACCCTCCACCGAGAGACTTTGGGGAAGGCCGGCGGCGAACAACTTCGAGAAGGTCAGATCCGGCCGGTGGAGGCTCGGATCTGCCCTGAGTGAGAGGAATCGGAGGAGGGAAGGTCGGATTCAGGGAGAAAAGAGCTACCGTAGACACTGCCCGACGCCGTGCCGCGACTAACCCGCCAACACCACACCAGATCTGGGAAGCCGAGGCCTCGCCATCGCGACCGTCGCTGCTCCACCGTCGTCACCATCACCGTACGCCACCACCAGGTATCCGCCGCCTCCGATCGCGTCGTTGCCGTCGCGTCTCCCTCCCTTTCGAACCGTACCGCCACTGAAATCCCCATCACAAACCCATGGTCGCTCGCCCTCGCTGTCCTCATTGGCGGATTGTCGTCGCCGTCTCCACCATCGTCGCCGTCAAGTCCGTCATCTCCGCCGTCGCCGCCGTCCACTCGGTGACGCCACAGTCCCTCTCATCAGCGCCGCGAGAGAGCAAGGGGTAGAGGAGGCCGGGAACCGGGCCGATTCGCGGGTCTGTCGCGACCCAGTTCCCCTGTTTCCGGGTAGGGTTGCGCGCGTGGGCCGAGCGGTTGTTGGGCTGAAGTTCTTTTGACGAAAAATGGGCTAAATCGTTTGGGCTTGTGTTTTTAAAAGAAAAACCAAAAAAGGGCCCGAGTCGGGCTCGCGTTGCGGGCCCGTCCGAGCTTTGAGCTGACGACTCGGGTCGGTCCCAACCCGGAACCCGACTGAGTCGTTTATATATATATATATATATATATATATATATATATATATATATATATATATATATATATATATATATATATAAAATATTATTTTAAAAAAATCAAAAAATCCGAGTCGGGCCCGTTCGGGTTGGTTTTATTTTGTTATTTTAATATAAAATAATATTCTAATAAAAAAATAAATATTTTATTTAAAAAAAAAAACAAAATTATTTCATATTTCCAAAAAATGCCAAAAATCCAAAAAAGGCCAAAAATTCATGAAAAAGCCAAAAAAAATTCAGAAAAAGCCAAAAAGACTTGTATTTTTCCAAAAAAAATACCAAAAATCCCTTTTGTATCCAAAAAATTAGAAAATGACTCAAAAAATGCTTTTCCTCCCAAAAATGCGTGGAAAATCCCTCGAACATCCAAAAAACCTCGGGTTTAAACAAGATTAGGTACCGAAAGGGCATTAGTGATTAACTAGTGTAATCAAGTCCCCGATCCTAATTTCTCTGGTTGCGCAGGAGTGAGTATTTCTCTCGATACTTCACTTGGGTTTCTAATCAACCCACCCCAAATTGATTAGTGGCGACTCCATTTTAAAAATCAACATACAGGTTCAAAACTTGAACCATTAAGTCGTGAATTGGTGGACTTGGGAAAGTCCGGGCATAATTAATTTCAGCCGAGCCATTAGCCTCCTTAGGCGCCTGTACCCGATTGCGGGCGCCGAGAAAAAAAGAGGTCGCGACACACGATAAACACAAAAGACCCATTCCCAAAGAAATTTTCTTCTTGAGCTCAACGAACCTGACCACCGGAATAAATTGGTACCGAGTTCTGTCCAAGTGGAGCACGAAGAGCAAGCTGGTCAAATGTCAAGCATTCACCACCCGCCTTCTCGATCCTCGCCCAGGCTTCTGGTAAACCTCAAGGCAGTAACCTTCAAACCCGGAACGTCTTAGACCCTTATATCATCACTAACAGTCCCCACCACCACAGCTATTTTGTCCTCCTGCAAATAAATACTCGAAACAGCTTTACATCTTTGACCAGGACGAGATGATTAAGCTGCCAGAGAACATCCATACAACGTTCTGATTAAAATAGAGTAGGCACCCGGCATTACAAACCATTCCCAGCATGTAACGGATGAGCCTGGAGAGAGACAACGGAGGGGCTCACCTTGCTCTTGAACAAGCGCTTCAAAACAACTGCATTAAACTCGCTTCCGGTCCCAGAAGGACACAATTCGGCTTTTACATGGTCTTAGGTCAAACATAAACATATGAACATACGTACAGCGCCTCATGTTGTTTGCACGAAGTACCAAGTACATGCATATATGGCTAAAGTGTGAATAGGTGGGAACATCTTCAGTCTCTATATTAAACGGTGGACAATCTATTGCTAAGCAAAACGGAAGTCGCAACCTGTTTAATGCTCAAGTACTAATTTGAGCCAGTCCCAGTGACTCCAAGTCTGAGCATAGGGATCAAGGTTTGCAATGGCTTCGTGGGTTTGGCCTTGGAGAGCCCCAGGTCGAATGTTGCATTTTCGGCTCTAGCTAGTAGGAACCTAAGACTAATAAGTGAGGTCTAAAGTCTAGTGCCATGATCCCAAAATATGATACACAATCATACTATTATTATTTTTGTTTTTTTTTTTTTTTGGGGGGGGGGGGGGATTAGATAACTATGTAAGATTTTTTTGATATTGATAAAACTTAGTAGATTGAGACATTGGCAATCGTTATTGCTAGGGGTGTCAAAAACCGTCCCGAAAACCGAACCGAACCGAAAACCGAACCGAACCAAACCGAAATATTCGGTTTTTTCGGTTCGGTTCGGTTCGGTTTTTGGTTCTCATTAAAAACCGAAATTTTTTTATCGGTTCGGTTTTTTATCGGTTAACCGAACCAAACCGAACCGAAAAACCGATAAAATTCTAAAACCTTATTTCGGTTCGGTTACTTCTTCCTGGACGATTCCCCTCTCTCTCCTCACCGAACACTTGCTTGCAGCCCTCCTGCCCAAACCATCGCCACCGCTACGACGAGCCCCTCACCAGCCTTGAGTCCACGATGGACTCATCTCCCAACAGCAGCTTATCTTCCATGCCCGAGCCTCCACCAAGACCCACCGCCTAAACCAGCCGAGAAGCATTACCGGCGCCCTGACCTCCACGTCCGACCACAACTGGTGCTCGGCGAGTCACGGCCGACAACCTCGGCCGTCGCCGGAACCCCCTTGCCCTCGCTGGCCTCTTCCCGGTGGAATCCAAACTTTGCCCAGAACACCCAAACAGAGACCCAATCTAAGGTTTTGACACACCCCTACCATCCGAAAACCACGCCTCAGCGACGCTTGACTCCGTTTGCTCGATCAAAGAAAGGTGCAACAACGGCCACAGACAAAACAACACAACGAGAACAAATATTCCCCACACAAACTTTCAGATCCAGTTCGGGCATTATATCAAACAATTGGGGCGCGCTACTATGATGAGGATTTTTGGGTCCACCGAAGCTCGACCCACACTGGGACTCTTGACACGCGATGAGGAAGACATCGAAAACAAAATGCGAGACGACGTCGGCCGAAGCTCGCGAGAGCCGAATGGCTGGGAGCTCCAACCCGACGCGCCCAAAATAGGGCAAGAGCAGGGGCAAGCTTACCTGTTCAGTTTATGGGCGTCGCCAAAAAGGTCGTCGTGTGGTTCGTCAACAGACAGAGTAACCAAAAAACCAAAAACCAAAAACCAAAAGCTAAAAACCGAAAACCGAAAACCGAAAACCGAAAAACCGAACCGAACCGAACCGAACCGAAATTTCGGTTCGGTTCGTATGCGGTTCGGTTCTTATTCGGTTCGGTTTGGAAGTTATTTCTAACGGTTCGGTTCGGTTCGGTTTTTTTAAAAAACCGAACCGAACCGAACCATTGACACCCCTAGTTATTGCGACAATACTTTCGTACATGTGATTTTCTTCCATTTTTTTTTTTTTTTGTGGTTTTGAAATTTTGATATCTTGTTAATTATTTTTTCTTTTTTTAAACAAAACCACTTGAGTGGGATTTACCTGCTTAAGGTGAAGGAAGTCCCACTCAAGTAAGATTTATTTAATGCTTCAAGTAAGGTGCCTTTGGATACCGGAAAAATAACTTACACGGTTTCTGGGGCCATATATAGGCAGAGGTAGCCCCGTCACTCATTTGAGAGTAGTGGAGCCATTATCTTCTCATTTCTTTCAAATAGAATATATCAAATTTGGACAACTTGCCAATCACCCTTTAAATGAATTTGGTATCACCTTGCCATTTGGGTAAATGGGTGCGCTTGTTCATGAGGTCATTAGTCGGTATTTTGCTGATATGGAATTTATTTATTTAAGATGGGCTTTCACTCTTTTCCATGGAAATCGCTGAGGAAATGTGGAATGAAATGCGGTAAGACAGACTCATTTGATTCCATCCTAATGTTCCTAGACGCAATTTTCTTGTGCATATGGATGGCCATTCATGGACACCGTAGAAACAAATTCCAATAGTGGATATTGTTCTGTGCGAAGCATCATCTTAAGAGAGTTATGTTTTATTCAACAATTAATGGAGAACTCTTAGAAGGATAACTGCACTTCCACTGAAAAAGACTTATGGTAAAGTAATATATGATATGAAATATTTATGTGCCTAATTGCATATAAGTTAATACCACGAAAACTCAAAATACATCTGTGATAAATTTATCCAAAATTAATTTTTTGACTGCAAAAAATCTTAAATATGTACACTTGTGACAAATTTGCTATAAACTAATTTTTTATCACCAAAAACTCAAAAATGATACATTTGTGGCAAATTTACTTTCTATTAAATTAGATTAATATAACAAAGAAACTACAAATGGGTAAACCTATGTCAAATGGATAGTGAAACCCCAAATTGATATATCTCTCAACTGTCACATGTTATTCAACTTAATAATTTGACTATTCCGATAAAAAAAAAAAAAATTGATGATAAAATTTAATAAAAAAAAATAACAGAGAGTAAGGGCCTGTTTGGTAAAAGTTGTTTATGTTCCCGAAACGACTATTCATGTTCTTTTGTTCTCGGGAACCAAAAATTTATTTATTTATTTATTTTTGTTCATGAGATAGATTTAGAACAGAAAAAAAAAAAGTAACTTCTTGTTCTCGGAACAATTTCTAGAATCTATTTTTTTTTCTCTTCTCTCTTCTCTCTTCTTCATCAATCAACAAAAGTGCTTCCCACATGGGGAATTATGCGAATGCCGTTCCTGGTGATTTAAGTACTAAAACTTCTTTGAACATGCAAAGACGTGTCTCCCGGTTTTTACATTAGGAACCATGTTCATAGTTGCATCCTGTTCTCTCTCAATACCCTTCAAAAAAATCATGTAGCCTTGGAAGTGAATTTGTCTTAATTGAATCTCCTAAAAAGAGATCTCCAAACATAAGATTTTCCCCGAATATTTTTTTCTTTAGGCATAAATTTGTCGACCTTGAGTACTGCACTAATATTTTTATCAAGAGGTAAGTCGCGAGACTAAAACACACAATAGAATTTTGGCCAAAAGAATTTTCTTTTGTTTATTGATCATGAGTAATATCACATCTTAGCAACAAAGGAATTTCAAAATTTGATTTTTCAATTGCATCAAATCCGAACCTCTCAAAGGTCTGTTGAGCCAGTTTAATACCTTCACTTAATAGGTATTTGAAATCTTTTGGAAATAACTCTAGAACTACCATCACCGAAAGAAATTTCATGTAGGTTGGATGCAATTTAGAAGTGATTTTGAAAAGCCTAACTAGAGAACTAAGAGTACGATTTTATGAATAGCCATTCTGAATAAAGATTTTACACACCTTATTAGTAATTCGGATAAAAGTCTAAAGAACATTAGCTCTTTTGCATTCATTCTCATCAACATGCGAATAAGTCAAGGAATCATTAACAATCGTCTTATAAATTGACTTATCAAATATAATGAACATTAGCCCAATATTTCATATGAAGCTCCTCTTTCCTCCTTTTCTTTTAAAGCCCTAAATCAGACGGCTAGATTTAGTGCTTTAACTTGTTTGACGATAAACAAAATTAATGCAATTTAAAGGTGATCTCCAGCTGCAATTTACTTTGGAATTTTTGCTCTAATGCCAAACTAATTCACAACGGAAGGAGGGAAAAGAAGATTGAGAATCGTAGAAATGAAGGATAAACAGATGACAAGCAAGAGAAGGAAATCAGATAAAGGGCAGAGGAAAGGAGAAGAAACACAAAAAGCATGACAATAAATTAAATAATCTCAATGTTAGTTCCTAATCAAAAGCTAGCTAAAGAAATGCATTGACAGCGATATATTGTACAGTGGGTAAACTTAGTTTCCTAATTGGATAAACAATAAAAATGAAACAGTTTCAACTGAAATTTTAACTTGATATTAAAAAATCTAAAGATAATAAAACTAATTAAAAGACTAATTTTGATGTAATTCTAGTTCTTCATCATAGGAGGCTAGCATCCCAACACGTGCGACATATGGTGTGAAGGTAGTAATTAAAAAGAGCCTGCTTAAGTGAGTGGGAATGTATGTGCATACAGGACAGCCCACAGTCGTCCTCACCACCAGTGGTCGTGGTAATTGTGATACAATTGGGGCGGCGTTGGAGCAAGAAACGTGCACCGGGTGATCAGGTTATCCGCCATGGTTAGTGCAGGCAATACAGTGGTGAAGGTCTCCGAAAGCGGGTCCAGGTCGGCCTCCAGCGATTGGAGTTTGAGGGGGTGTGGGAATGAAGCTCAAAGCAGCGGAGTACTTACAACGGTGAGTAGTGAATGGTTAAAGGCCCATAAGGAGGAATCTTCATTGGGTCAACCTAACCGGAGAGATGGAATAATCTCCCAGGGCCCATGACATAAGGGCTCACTAAGCGGCAAAAGTATCACAGAAGGAGATGACCATGACGGATAGAGTTGAATAAGGGCGCGTTTGGCAACCGATCAAATAGTGAAAATTTCTACTATTTTGTTGCCGGAAGTAGATTTAGAACATAAATCCGTTTGGTAAAATTTTTTGTTTCTAAGAACAAATTTCTATTTTTTTTTTTTGTTCTCGGAAGTAAATTTGGAACAGAATTGAGAAATTAAAAAAAAATTGATTATTTGTTTCCGGAACAATTCCATAATCAAGCTAACTTAATCTTTCTTTTTTCTCTTCTTTCTTCTTATTCTACTTCTCTCTCTTCTTCTACAACCATTGTCATTGCTGCCGTTGCTACCACCGTCACCGCTGTTGTTGTCGCCGTTGTCGCCATCCACAACCACTAGTTGCCAGCAACTAGTTGGGCGAGATCTGACGAGCTCGCCGAAGGCTTGCTTAGCCAGGGCAACGTCCGGCAAGCTCATCGAAGGCTTGCCTAGCCACCAGCGAGCCTCGGCCTCGCCAGTGGCCAAGCGGGCCTCGCCCAAGCCTCCCCTAGCCTTCGGTGAGCCTTGCCTAGCTAGGCTAGCCTCACCAAATCTGGGAGAGGCCACTCACCAAACCAAGGCTTTGCCAATGAATCACGGCCTCACCAAGGGCTGGCAACACTCTGGCAAGGTTGTCAGCCCTTGTTTGGCCAGTTGTCAGTCATCCCAAGGGCCAGCGACCAGCAAACCTCAAAGAAGAAGAAGAGAAAGAAAAGACAAGAAAAAGTAATAAAATTATTAAAAAAATTAAAAGAAAATGATTTGGATTAGAAATTTTCATAATGGTACAAAACATAATTATATTCTGGAAATAAAAATTTTGAACAATTACTAAATGGCTTAAAAATGCTTAAGAATTGTTTGGAGGAACATAATAAAAAATAATAATTTCTAATTAGAAATTATTTCCAGGAGCAGAATAGTTACCAAACGTGCCATAACTTGCCCGAATGGCTTAAGGAATATGTTCGAATTGGCCTTACTTGATCGATTCACCAAAGGGTCCAAAAATTGAGAATCGACCTTAATCGATTTGGTTCTGATTGTTGGCCAGAACCAATCAGTAAGGTCACTCTAGGATAGAACCGCAATGAACCGGTTTGACTCACAAGTCTCTCCTCAACTCAAAAAGGCTTAGTGGTTAAAAGGAGAAAGTTGATATATCCTCTTTTCCTTGGCAGGATTTGAGGGTTTCATGTACATGAAGAGTTCTCAGGCTCTCAGCTCTGTTGAGTTCTGGCTCTGTGACATCTCTACCGGCAAATGAAAACTTTGCAATGATCACCCGATGGGTCCTCAATCTTGTGGAGCTCTCTCCATCTTGTGTTTGCTCTAACGCAAGACAAGTGAGAAAGACTTTGGAGCCCAATTCGAGTTTCACGGAAGCCCATTGCTATTTCCTGGATTTGCGCGTCCGAGCTCATCTTCATCCCCGCTCCTTTCGTAATGTGAGCTCTCTTGGTCGTTTGGGAAAATGGGTCCTGTCAGTTCGCTGAAGTAAAATTTTGCTCTTTGTCCAGAAGGTTGGAGAGATTAAATTTTCAGGACTCGCGGCGTCTTTGAGGCACAAGCGGTCGAAGAGGTAGACATTAGATGTCCGCTGTTACCTCGCCATCATCGTGATTCCAGAGGCTTCCCCGTCGGTATTTGTGGTCCATTATCTCCGGTTAGCATCGAGCCTCCGTCGTCGGCCATCGCTAGTCCTTCAGATTGATTTCCATGAGAGCAGAGCACATTCAAGAAAATCGATTTAGGGTTCAAAAAAAAAATCGATTTAGGGCTTGTATTTAGGAGAAAAATGACATCCTTTAGGGTTATATAAATGGGCACGCTGGTGAGCAATGTCGAATTGAGAAATTAATAAAAAAAATGGCAACGTCGGATTTCCAACGACCTAGACTTGAATTAGCATTTAAGTGATATTTTTTTTTTTTAAGAACTAATACTTAGGTGATCAAAAATAAATTGGCGCTAAAGTAAGCATAATACGTAATTTTTGACACTTTTAGTATTCTTGTGCTGAAAAACAACTTAATGTTAAACTCATGTCATGGTTCATTATTATACCTGAAAAATGATGAACTTATAGGCACATAATTAGTTCATCAATAAATATCTTCATTGGACTGCATTGCGTGTCGAGTCTTTCTTGACTTTTACATGGACCTTAAAAATGTCTCTCTCCAAACTTGAATCTAGAAGCGCTCGATGCGCTTTGAACTCGCAGTCATAATGATTTTCTTCAATTTCATGAGCGATTTGTGTTCACATGAGTCCAATAGAAATGATATATCAGATTATACGGATCTTAATGTTAGGAGCCCTCTTAAACTGGTTTACATAGGTTCCCCTAAACTGAATGAATATGATCACGAGTGACAAACTGCTCAAATGTCATAGTCTTCGAAAGCTTCCCGTCAAAGCACGGTGAGTGAAGCCCATTTCCAGCTTCTCGAATCAGAAGAAAAATCAAAGCCAAGAGCAGACGCGTCTTTTACTTGATGAAGTAGACTGTCTGAAAAGATGTGCATAAGTTTCAACCTACCTAACTTTGACGGGTCAAAATCTGGACCATAGTACGAACATTACCGACGCGGCGACGCCCTTTCTATATAAGAGTCGACTAAGCACATCCCCACAAGCCAAAACATCATCCAAGAACCAGATACTAAGACAACAACATGGCTCACCTCTCCTTCCTCGTATCTTTCCTCATCGCTTCATCAGCCTTCCACGGAATCCATGCCGTGGAGTACATTGTCTCCAACACGGTGCCCAACACTGAAGGCGGGGCACGCTTTGCGAACGAGCTTGGCGATGACTACGCCCGGCAAACCATGATTTCTGCGACCGACTTCATATGGCAGCTGTTCCAACAAACCTCCGAGGCCGACCGCAAGAGCGTGGCCCGTGTGACCCTAGTGATCGACAACTACGATGGGATCGCGTATGCCAGCAACAACGAGATTCACATGGGCGCCCCAAACTACCTCAAGAACATCAAGGGCGACATTAAGGAGGATTTCAACGGGGTGCTGTACCACGAGATGACACATATATGGCAATGGGACGGGAAGGGAAAAGCGGGGAAATTGATCGAGGGGGTCGCAGATTTCGTGCGCTTGAAGGCTAACTACGCTCCCGCGAGCTGGCCGAAGCGTGGATCAGGGACCAACTGGGATGAGGGTTACGCAGTCACGGCCTATTTCTTGGACTACTGCGAGAGTTTGAAAGGCGGGTTCGTTGCCGAGCTCAACAAGAAGATGAGAGATGATTATAGCAATGACTTCTTTGTGCAGTTACTGGGGAAGACGGTTGATCAACTATGGAGCGAGTACAAGGCCAAGTACGGAAATTAGCTGGCCATGAATTGGCGTGTTTTACCCACACCTAGAATAAGACGTGATATTGAAAATAAGAACTAGGAACACCTCCTGTTTCCACGGGATGGAACGAATATTACCTTAACACATTCCTATGGATCTACAAGGATGTGCTACTCTAATTCATGACCAATGTGCTACGCTTTTTCGTACTTTTAGCTTCCTTCTCTAATCTTTACAATAAATGCATATTAACAGTTAATATCACGTGTTTCTTTTTGTTTGCGTGAACTTTTACCCTCTTTAAAACGGTAAGTTCAACGGTACATATTTCTTCAGATTTTGTATATTAATTTCGAAAATGGTGTTTGTCATCTAAAAATGTTTTTATGGCAACCGCGATCCCCCTTCTTCCTCCAAATAAGCATATTCTACGACCACATTAAACTTGAGTACAGGCAACTTCAATTTATAAAGAAAAGTTTACCCTACGATTGGGGCTGTCAAATGAGGGTCTAGTCGGGTTTTGGTCAAATCGAAGATAATTTAACCAAACCAACTCACTTAACTCATTTTAACCCATTATATGATATAAATTTAATAACCTTTAACTCACACCTGACATTTCCCATTTTACTAAAACACATTAATATTTAATTCAACTTATGAAAACTAGTACCCACTCTTTTTTTTTTACCCACTTATTTCAAGCCCATTAAAACCCATAATTACGATACATGTACGTTTTCAGCTACTTTTTTTTCCCTATATTTAATTACTCTTTCTAATTTTATCTGCATTTTGATATTATTCTTCTTGAAATTATAAATAATGTTTACGCAGTCAAAATAAATATATTTACCATTGTAGCTAATGGTTATTATTATTTTTTCAAAATATAAATTTCATGAATACCTCGATTATGGTAATCGCATGCATGTACGCAATGGCAATCCCACCAATGCATTCTCTTTTGGAGCACATAACCGTAATTTCGAAAAGCAACATATCAAGAAAAAAGTTTTTTTTTTTTTGGTGGAACAGAAATCAAGAAAATAGTTCGCAAGCTCAACTTTCACCCTCTCAAACCATCTAATCCGCCATTTCCATGAGAAAGCCTTGATAGCCATTTCTTCAAACAACTCGCGGGCAAACCGAAAGAACACAAGAATTTCAATCTCAATATCTCCAAAACACCCAAAATTAGAGGAATCATAGAAGACAACCAGAATCCAACACGACCAGGATTTATTCCGCCTAAGGGCCACACGCCGAGGCCCCACCTTTCCTTTGCCACCCGAGCAACCGAACTTCGACACTACTCCCTCTGAGACAGCCCCCATCGTTGTAGCAGACGGGGAAGAGGGCAGTGTTGAGCTTCTTCAGCTGCATCACGTTTGCGTCCCTCACGTCGTCCAGAGAAATGGATGCCTCTCTACCAGCCCCCATTTCTGTATTGCTTCGGAGGTGAGCAGTGATAGAGAGAGAGACTTGAGGATTTTGCGTTGGATGATTCACCTTAGTTGGACATGGCGTTCAATTTGAGAGTGTGGAGACACAGAGAGCTAGGACCACAGATGATATTGTTTAAGAAGCACCAACATTGATATTGTTTAAGAAGCACCAACATTGACATGCGACAAGCAATATGACACGATATAATACGCCAACATCATTTCTCAAAATATAGAGAGTCCGACATGTTAGACACATATATTAAATGTACATTTTTATATATACATGATTAATTATCATTTTTATAATTATTTTAATCAAATTGATTTGATTCAAATTAAAAATAAACACACAATAAGACAAGGGCCTAGAATAAATTTACACTAAAAATCGCAAGTCACGGGAAGTGAGAGTAAGAAAAAAGGAGAAGTTAGGTTTTTCTTCTTCCCCTTTATTATTATTATTATTTTTTAATTATTTTTACATATTTATATTTTTACCCATTATTTATTGAAAATTCTTAAAATTGACAATGTGTGTCGAATCACATGTTTGAATTCTAAACTCACATGTGTTGGAGCGTGTCAAGAGAGTTGACCAACCACATGTTGGATTTTCCAATACTTATTGATCCTATGTCGAAGTGTGTCGAACACATATTGAAATGTCGGACACTACATGAAAGCTCTTGGAAAATGTTGGTGCTTCCTAAGATATTGCTTAAGTGAGGTTAGAGTGCAAAGCAAGCTGGATTGATGAGGTTAGACAAAGTCACAAAGATAGGTTTGGTCTGGATACATTGTGAACTCATTTAATGCCAACATTTTTTTTGGGGTTTTACAATTCTAAACTTCTTTGTAACCTATTTATCAAATCTAACGACCTGGACCATCAAATATGAATTCAAAATGATTCCGAGCCTTTTAGACAAGTGTATCAACCATACTTCCGTGAAATCATTACTATTATGATAAAAAAAGAACTAGAAGCCACCTCCTTCGGAAGTTACCATGAATATTATCTTCTAGTTATAGGAAGTTCTAAATGATTCATCACTATTTTCGCCTTGCCCACGACCTGGAGGGTTGAGATTGGCTAATCTGTCATTGTAGCTTTATCGAGATGCCACCGCGCATTGCGGTGGCTGAAAGAGACCGATACCAATAATTAATGATCGCCGCGGATTTCCCCATCTAGTTGAGATTCAAAGGCCGGCAAAAGGACAAAGTCCACAGTCAAAGTCAACAACGACTTTGCTGGCCATTTTTGCACTCCCATTCAGTGCTTTGACCTATTCAATCATTGACAAATGGTGGAAACAGACGCGCCAAGGTGCAGGAATGAGTTCACCTTTGCTTTGATTTGGTAGATTGAGGTTCACAACTTTCGGACACTAATGAACTAATGTTTGGTTTCGTTACTACATCAATATTTATTTTGGTTGAAATGTTAAGCTAACTAAGGTCCCCTTTGGTTCAGTTTTGGGAAAATATCCTTAAGAAAATACAAATACCTTTGGATTAAAGGGTTTTTTCGAAATGCAAATAATATTTAGTGAACCGTAATTTTAAAGTGTATTGAAAAACATATTTAGCTTAAATGCCATATGGTAAAAATTACATGTTAAAAGGACTTTTGCTGATTTTTTTTTTTTAAAAAAGGTTTTAAATTTTTTTGGGTGGAGTTGAGCCACCGATGGCTAAAACAGTTGCTGGCCAACCGCCAACCGCCAACACAGGTGTCATCACCTGGGCCGCTGCACCACTTGAGGTCATGACCCTAGGTAGCGGTCACTGGCACGTGTGACCCATTTGGTCAATGGTCATTGGCATCTAATCAGCTTCTCCATGCAAACAATGAAGAAGATGAACAATGAATGAGACCCAAGATTTGCATTCCAAGAATGCAACTTTCCAAAGGACCTCCGTACTTGTTTTGAGCTAAAAGCCCTTAGGGCCCTTTAGAGATGTAATTGTATTTATCCAAAGTTAAGCAAAAAAAAACTAAACGCTATTTGCATTTAGCCAAGAGACTTGAAGTCCCAAAGCCCATTTGGAATGCTAAACCAAATGGAGCATAAATAGGGAAAACAGCTTGGACTCACTCACGAAGAGTGAGATTTTGTAGGATCATTATGGACTATTCTAATAACTTAAACTATTAGAGAAACTATATGATTTAACTTATAAATATTACATAACTATTCTTTATGCTTGATCTAATATTTTTGCCCAATACTAAGAATTAACATATATTATTAGGCATGCAAATAGGGACCTGAAAATATTTAAACTCAAAGTATACTGCTCTAATACCATTTGAGATTTTTTGGGACAATTATGGACTGTTCTAAAAGCTTAAATTATTAGAGGAATATGTAACTTAATAATTAAAATATATTATTAAGATGATTGATCCACTTACACCAAACAATATCCAAATATGAAAACTTCTGCATTTGACCAAACTATCTTCCTATCAGCATCCAATCAGCTTTTATGTACGATTGTTCTAGTATCATTAATTAGTTTAATTTGTGCAAATTTTAAATTATAAGTGAGAACTTCTTTGAATTCTACCAACCTACGAACTCCCACTAGAAAAAAACATAATAATAATTACATAACTTCATGTAATTTCTACATTTTTTTCATTAACACAAAAGGCACAGCATGATGTGAACTAATATACAAAAAAAAAAATCATGTAGCAACTATAATCAAAATCATAATTCAACATGTAATGAAAAAAATCAAGGATTTCCAACCATTATTCGAATTTACTTAGAACCAAGAAATTGCAAGCATATTAAACTATATACATGCTATCATCGAACCAGCTCTACACAACATATATGTTACCATTTTCATATAAGCTAGCTTTTTATTTCCAAAACCACAAGAAAACACAAGCTAAAAAGGAAAAAAAGAATAAATAATACATTTATACCCTAAAAATACACGTACTTTGGGTTCTGTACACATTTTTATACCTTAAAAAAATTCAAACATGTAAAATAATTATACCATAATGTAGAGAATATCCATACAAACCAAATGCCACCAACTACATGCCAATCAAACCACCCATGCGCCCACACACCCCGCATGAGTGTGTGGCATGTGTGGCGCACATGCTAGTGAGCCATTGACGATCCTAGCTAGTTTGACCGGTCCGACCAGCGATCGGTCTAACCAGTCCGGTTGCCGGACCAATTGATTAGTTCGGTCTCCAATCGAGTTGGGTCAATCTTTTCAAATCTCAAGTCAAGTCGGGTTGAGTCTCCACGGCTCTTGGGTTGGGTCGTTGGTCAGTTGCTAGCTAGCCAACTACCGCTAGTAGGTTGATGCCATCAATGACATCATTCGACGGTTACCAACCGTTAGATAACATCATGATGACACCATGGATAACATCAGCACGCGTCGGTTTGTTGATGCGCACGTGTGGGCACGTCCGGCGTCCTCCAACGGCGATCGACTTGCCGTTCGACTCATCTTGACGAGTACCTTAATCCTGTATATTTAAAAGTTGATTTTGGCCAAAAAAATATTCCAAAAAATTGCCAAAATTGTATGGGTACATACAACCTCCTAACCCATTCTTTGTTTCAATTCATTTTCAACGATTTAGGTTGTAATTCCGAGCAATAAACATCCAGACAATGTAAAGTTCATTCTCTTGATCCCAATATCAAATGGTAAATGAGAAAATTGGATGGAAAAACAAAATAGAAATCACAGCTGGGCTCTGATACCAAAGTTGGAAGAAAGTCGGCGGAAGACGACTAACCTTTTTCGAATTCGCAATGAACAATTTACCTTGAAAAGAATGTTGAATTACGGGTGATCAACAAACAATATAACCGTACGGGTACCCGCAACCTCCTAACTCATTCTTCTTTTTGATTCGTTTTCAACGATTTAGGTTGTAATTTTGAGCAATAAACATCCAAACAATGTAAAGTTCATTCTCTTGATCCCGATATCAAATGGTAAATGAGAAAATTTGATGGAAAAACAAAATAGAAATCACAATTGGGCTCTAATACCAAGGTTGGAAGAAAGTTGGCGGAAGATGACTAACCTTTTTCAGATTCACAATGAACAATTTACCTCGGAAAGAATGTTGAATTACGGGTGATCAATGAACAATATTACTTCACAATGGTCTAGATGCAGTCACGAGGAAAACATCCAATTTCCACAATGTAAATGCCAATTGTTTTCATAAAAAAGTAATGGATTGCCTTTTTTTTTTCTTTGATAGAAAGGGGAGAGGAAGAGAGGATAATTTCTTTCTGAACGTTCCGTCTGCCAACATTTTCAACGATTATCTTCAGCAGTTTTTTGTATGACTCTCTCATACCCTTTCAAAGAATGTCTTTCCATCATAACATACTAAGACGAAACGTGTGTTTTAATTGCACCCCATCATGGAACATATTGATAAAGTACAACACTCACATTTAAACTTCCCATTTGGCCAAAACGAATTAGCTTTGCTATGGTGGTTAAAAGAGACCGGTTCTAAGTTCTATTATTAATCAGATCGAGGGCGGCGAAAGGACAGGTCCCATTTTAATCATGCATAGCTTTGGTTTTCGGCTTCTGCACTCTCTTTCCGGTGCGTTGACCTATTCCCTCGACAACCTGATACATACAGATTAAGGTGAGAAAGTCGTTCATCTTTTGTATCCATCAACACTAGAGTGATGCTAGACAACTAGTTTACATTCAAATCTATTTTTTTTTTTTTGGCCTTCACGTAGCACATTATTTATTTCACGGATAGCATATAAATATGAAATCCATGCCTATATAAGAAAAAGAAGACATGAAACCCAAAAGAAATTCACGGAAATCGATGAGTATCACGTGGTCATTTTTCTTTCAAATTCATCTATGGGAAAAATTTGCATGAATCCGTTTCTTGATGAATCATATCAATTATAACCATTAATCACGTGGATCTGTATAGATCTCATGATACAATTGTGAAGATGCCCAGTTTACAAAACCCGGGTTCTTGGGTTGAGATCCAACCAAAGTTTTTCCTCACAAATCACACCCATCTATAATCCTTAATAAGCTTTAGCGTGCATCACATTTACAGTTGCAATTATACTACATTATCATAAACAAAAACAGCTTGAACGTAGGACTGGAAAAGGCCGGCCAAACGGCAATTTTTATCCTAACCGAAACAGCCAGGAAGAAGGAGAATAAGGCTCCAAGACCTAAGCAAAAAATCCGGCATTAATCAAAAGGCCGGCCAAACGGCAATTTTTATCCTGACCGAAATAGCCAGGAAGAAGGAGAGTAAGGCCTTAATACCTAAGCAAACAATCCTGCATTAATAAATCTTATTTTTCACTAATCAAGAGACGACACTAAACGATTACAAATGGTTTATATACTTTTATTTTTTTAATGAGACCCGACATATATGTCATTGTCTAAAAGTTAAATCGAAGCATTGGATTAGGAGAGTTTATGAAACTTCTTCTTTCAGCGGCCGACCAAACTAATTATCATCACCTTCATCGTCCTCCATAAATAGCTAATTAGTTCCACAACATTCTCCATGCCCAAAACATCTACCCGGTGTCTATGTTCCTTGCTACGCTCGTGATTCTATCGTCTTCCGTGCAATCCCATGGCGGTGGAGTACCTCGTAATGAACAACGCCGATGATACTCCTGACGGCATGCGTTTCATTGACGAGATCGGGATCCTGCACAGCCAGCAGACGCTGACCATGTCGACCGATTTCATATGGAGGACCTTCCAACAGATCGATCTCGCAGACCGAAAGGAGGTCGCCCGAGTGAGCCTGTTCATTGACAACATGGATGGGGTGGCGTACACGAGCAACAACGAGATCCATGTGAGCGCCAAGTACCTTGGGGGCTTATCAGGGGATGTCAAGGGGGAGTTCACGGGAGTCTTGTACCACGAGATGACGCACGTGTGGCAGTGGAACGGGGCCGGGCAGGCCCCGGGCGGGCTCATTGAGGGGATTGCGGATTTCGTGAGGCTCCGATCGGGGAATGTGCCGGGCCACTGGGTGCAGCCGGGCCATGGCGATAGATGGGATCAGGGTTACGACGTGACGGCACGGTTTCTTGACTATTGTGATGGCCTTAGAAATGGGTTCGTGGCTGAGCTGAACAAGAAGATGAAAACTGGTTTTAGTGATAACTACTTTGTTGACCTGCTGGGCAAGACCGTTGACCAGCTGTGGAGTGAATACAAGGCTGCATATGCTAATTGACTTGATTCCATACCCGGTCGATATATGTATCTGCTCTATGAAAAGCATGGTTGAAAAGAAATACAAATCAAATTTCGATTTTTTACAATTTACACTAATTGAATATGGCATCTATTTCTGGCTGTTCGTGTAAATATCGGTATGACTAGTTTCTCTGTGGCCATGGAGAGGAATTCTGATGGCATTCCACCCGGTTTTTCTGAGCCAAAACATAGATTGTGTTGACTCCACATGATATTCACATGATTCAATGTTCAATATTCATTTCAGCGTTTTTAATCCAAACCAGTCTAACTTCCGATTCTCGAGGTAACTAGTTTAACCAGTTCCATCGTCAAATTGATGATTTGCACGATTTACGGTTAAATAATCTCATTTATCTATACCATTCTTTAAGGGAGAGATTTCTCTCTTTTGTCTCTCAACCTAAATTACCTAAAACCAAATTATGATAATGACTTGAATTAATTTTAAATGAATTCATAAGCTATTTTTGTTATTTAACAGTTGAAAGTGAATATCGACATTAACCGCCACCATAAAAAAGCAGACATTTTCTAACATTTTCTTCTTGTTTGGAAGTAGTGACAATTCTAAACAACGGTAGGCATGTTACCAGCATTTCATTGAAACGTTAGCATAATCGATGTCGGAGAAAAAGTTCTTCCAATATTGCCTAAGAACGTTGATACATGCACGGTTCGATGCCACTATATCCATCAGTTTTGCGAACAAATGCAGCTGTAGCATCTCACCTCTCCACCCCTCCAACAATCGAATGACACAAATGAAAAGGAAAATGGAGAATTTCTTTGTATATTCATTTATTTTGTACAAGTACATTGCTCTTATTTATAGGGTAAGAATGAAAGAAAAATAGGAAATAATATACAAAGAATAATGACTTTCCTATTTACTAAATCAATTAGCTGGTAATCAAGATCGCCAAAATTGGAATTAATAATCAAAATCCTGCAAATATATTTCCAACACTCCCCCTCAAGCTAATGGCCTATATATGTAGAAGACACCTAGCTTGCTTAGTAGGTATATATGTTGTCTCTAACATAGTGGCTTAGTGAAAACATCTACAGGTTGTTCCACAGTTCCAGTTCCCCTTGTTACAAGAACTCCCACTCTGATCTTGTCTTTAGTGAAATGGCATCAACTACTATATGTTTTGTTCTTTCAAGAAAATTGGGTTTGATGCCAATTTGAGTACAACATCATTGTCACAAAACAATTTAGTTGGTCCATTGACCTATATCCCAAGATCAAAGAGTAATCCCCATATCCAAACTATTTTGCAAGTAGTTTTAGTCATGGCTCTATATTCTCATTTAGTTGATAATAATGATACAGTTGACTATTTCTTGGTTTTTCATGAAATTAGTGACCTTCCTAATTTAATGTAGAAACTAGTGATTGATCTTTTGGTCATTGGGCAAGTAGTATAATTTGTATGACAAAAGGCTGTCATCTTCATATTGCAATCACGAGATAAAAACATTTCAAGTCCTAGACATCCCTTCAAATATTTGACAACTCTTAGAGTTGTGTTCATGTGAGATATATTCAAATTATGCCTATGCTGATTGAGTATTTACACTGCATAACATATGTTGGGTCTTGTCATAGTAAGACATATTAACTTCCCAACAAGACGTTGATATCCCGATGGATCTTTGAATAATGGATCCTTGATAGATGTTGAAGAATCCAAATCGTACACATGAATCATTAGCTCGTGTTCTATTCAATTGGTATGACAGTTGATTTGCATCTCGATAATCCTGCTTTTGAAACAATTTCTACAATGAATTTCCTCTAACTAAGGTCGATACCTTTATCGAAACGAGTAATTTTAATTCTAAGAAAATATTTGGGAGGTCCCAAATCCTTGATATGGAAGGTGGAATGTAAATATTCCTTGAACTTTGCAACATCGGAGTCATTGTTTCCCATGACAAGAATATAATCAACATAAAGTAGAAAATAAATTGATGAATTACTTGCATTCCATGCAATTAGGGCATAATCATGCTTAGAGTGCCAAGAACCCACATCGGTTAGTGTAGTAAAGAACTTGGCATATAATTGTCTTGATGCCTATTTCAATCCATATAGGGATTTGTGTAGATGACACTCCCAAGACTCCTCTTGTCTATGTAATTCTTGTGGAAGTTCCATATAAATTTCTTTATCCAGATCACCATAAAGAAAGGAATTGTGAACATCCATTTAATGCAACAATCAATTTCATATGGTTGCAAGGATAAGAAAGAATGTCCAATGACTTCTTTGGCAAAGGGAGATAAGGTCTCATAATAATCAAAGCCTTCCCTTTGAGTGAATCCTTTAGCTTTCATCCAAGCTTTGTAGCATTCAATAGAGCCATTTACCTTACTCTTAATTTTGTATATACATTTACATTTGATTGGTTTTCAATGTGGGGGTAGTGGGACAATATCCCTAGTATGATTCTCCATTAGGGCAGTAAGCTCCAATTTCATTGCACATTGCCTTAAGGGATCATGTGATACTTCTTGAAATGATGTGAAATATTTATTCCGATGATAACCAATTAAATGAGACATATGAGGAGATAGGGTATTGTGTACTTGGAGAACTCAATGCAAACAAATGTAGTCTTAGGTCCATGTAGGTGGATGAGTATTCCGCTGAGAACATCGAGGCTACTCCACTATCATTTGTTCAAGTGTTGGAGAAGACTCAAAGTTTGTTCCTTATGTAGCTATAGCTGAAGAAATATCCTCAGATAATATTGGAGTTGATGTTGGTGATCTGATTATGGTTCTTATGGAGTTTTTTTTTTTTTTGGTCGATTGGTTCCTATGGAGTCAACATGGATGGTTCCGATGCAACAAAATATTGTGGAATCATGGATAAGTCTTCATCACATAGAAAAGGATGGTGACCCTCTAAGGACAATAAGGTCAATGAAGAAATCATATCCTTGAATGGGAATACATCTTCATGAAAATACAACATTTCTATTTATATAGAAATGCCTTGTAGAAATCTCCATAACTCCATAACCCTTCTAAAGAGGAGCCATGAAAACACATTGAGTGGCACGAGGACCCACTTTATCCAAGGACCCACATTTGTCGCATAGCATAGACAACCAAATACTCAAAGGTGATCATTTCTCGATTGTTTGTTGTAAAGCATCTCAAAATGAGTTTTATCATGAAGAATCCAAGTTGGTATGGGATAAATAAAATATGCAGCTGTGACCACACAATCTCCCTAAGATACTTCAAGAATATAGGCTTGGTATTTTAGTGCACGAGCTACTTCTAATAAATGTCTATGCTTGCATTCAACAATTCCATTTTGTTGTGGAGTATATATGCAAGAACTTTCATGGAATATCCCATGAGAAGACAATGAATTTTGTGCAATCAAAAGCGAAGAACTCACGCCCATTATTTGTATGAATTCTTTGTATAGATTTATTGAATTGATTTTTAACCAAAGATATGAAACTCAAAAGATGAGTAAATGTTTGGCTTTTTGATTGCATAAGATATATTCAAGTAGCCTTTGTTTAATCATCAATAATAGTAAGAAAGAAATGAGAGCCATTATAATGAGGGGCATGATAAGGACTCAAAATGTCCTTATAAAGTAGGGAGAAGGTGGTGTTTGCTAAAATTGTACTAATTGGAAAAGATGTTCGAGATTGTTTAGCTAAAGGACATACATGACATTTAGGATGAGGGAAACATGCACTATGACCCAAATATTGATGAAAATTTTTATTTTGACTAATGGCATTACAAGAGATGTTTTTATTTAATAACTCTAAATCTCCTGGGGAATTAATCCAGAAATATAGTCCTTGCATAACATTACACAAGCCCATCAATCTACCAATCGAATGATTCTAAAAGAGACAATTTTATGAACTAAATATGGCATGACAAGAATTATACTTGCAAACCCTTGAAACAAAGAGAATGTTGAATTTAAAATCAGAAATGTTTAAGACATCCTTGAGGACAAAATTTGGACCAATGTGATTTGTGCCTATTTTTGTAATATGGGTAATATTTCCATTTGGAAGATGTATTGATATGGGAGACTAAGATCTCTTATAGACATGGGAAAATAGTTGATCATTGCATATTATGTGATCACTAACCCCTGAATCAATTATCTATATATCAATTGAAAATGAATTCTCCTTGTAAAGAAAGGTACATAAGAAGCCTGTGCTCTTGTCACGACTCTTCAATTGATTCATAATTTGCGTTATATTCTAATATTAGTCCTAGGTGATTGTCTATTGTGCCCCATCAATTCTTTGCATGGAAACTTGATGAGCTGAGGATTCTTTGTCTTTTTTTTTTTTTTCGTTAGGCTTCCCATGTAATTTCCAACATATGTTCAACAATATTTTGTAGGCTCTTGCAATTTTCACAATATTTATTTTTGAATTTAACATTTTGCCCACTAACGTTTCCCGATGATGTGGCATTTCTTAAGCCGTAGGATGTTTTATATGCAGAGTAGGTGTGGCCTAATATGCACCGTCCGATTCGGATGACATGATGGAGGAATGAGGGCCATCCGATGCAACATGTGGATCCCAGCCATCCACTCTCGTGCACTAATCCCAACTATCCGCTCTCCTTCAATTCTAGCAATCGGATCTAGGCTAATTTTCACCCCTTCTCTTGGACGCCATAACCATGACTCCTTGCTTCTAGTGTCTAGAAGCTTCAACTGCTCCTCCTCCGAGAGCTTTGCCTCCATCGATCACCCCCCCCCCAAGTGACGTCGAATGGAAAAGTGATGAGATTCATGCCTTCACCCACTCGAGCATGCTTGGTTGTGGCAAGGTGTTGATTTTCTTCTTGCACGACTAATCTGTATACGCCACCAAGCGGTGGCAAAGAGTCCATTTTGAGAACCTGTGATTGGAACACTATGTGTAATCCTCAATCCGACCTCAATTTTCAAAACAGGATTACTCCGACAACCAATTTTTGGATGGGATTTCAATGAGAATCGTTAGACCACGAAAGCCTCAAGAAGGCCATTTTGGGATAAAAACTCGAATTCTCATTGAAGGGATGCGGAAAGTTGGAAAGTTGGGAGCATGCCACGAATGAGGACTCGGGTGGGCCCAAGCCCATGAAGGGCCGCCCAATAGGGCCCATGACCACATTGGGCAGCCTAAGGGCTACACGCCAAAGGGAGTTGGGAGGCCCATAAGGGCCTTGGCCCCTAAGCCCATTAAGCACCATATTCTTTGCAAAATATTAGCATTAATTGCACTCAAGTATGTGAATAGTGTGTGAATAGTGCGCAATCTTTGTAAAATAACCAAATTGCCCTCTTTTCAACTAAGGGCCAAAGGGGCAATGATGGGAAGTGGCATGAAGGGGGTGGCAACCACATCCTTGAAAAAGGCTTGAAGAGGACTACCTAGCCTAGGCTACTTCCCTATTCTCCCATGTGCCAATCTTTCTCATCAATGCTTGGATTTTCTCCATCAAATACCTTCCATTTGCTTGATTGAAAGGAGTTCTAAGGGATTTAGATGGGATGGTCATTTATTGGCTAGATTTCCTCATCATTCTACTCTCTCTCCCCCCCAAAACCGTCGGACTCTCTTCCCCTCACTCACTTACACTCACTCTCTCTCTCTCTCTCTCTCTCTCTCTCTCTCTCTCTCTCTCTCTCTCTCTCTCTCTCATTTCTTCACTTTTGCTTTCAATCTCATTTTCTCTCTCTCTCCTTGCCATAGCCGAACTCCCCCATCTCCATTTTCCACATCTTTGCAAGGTTTTTCCCTTACTTTTCCTCTCATTTCTTCACCAGCGACCATCCATCACACCACTACCATTGAACCACCATTCTACACATTCTTGCAACTGTGTCAAAAATTTGGAGCCAAGGAAACTGTTGATGCAGCTCCCTCCCTCTTCTTTTCTCTTTTAGTTTGGCCCCTGCAAAGCCTGGAGACCTTCCACCACCTAGCCAATCACCATGCTGCCACCACACCACCACCAGAACATCTCCACAACCCTCATAGTGGGCTGGTCAATAATGGCTGGCCATCTCAATAGCTACCTGGCCCTACCGTTCCTCCCCCAACGCTTGTTAAAGCTTAGTCTTGGGTGTGAGTGGCTTTCTAGCCCTTACATAGGGTTCTTATTGTATTTATGAGTTAGTTTAGGAATAGATTAAGGTTAAATGGTATTTTGATGATGTGATAAGTGAGTTCTAAATGATAAGTTATCATGTTTTATCGATAGATTATCACAATAGATTATCGAGTTTTGTAGATAAGTTATCATGTTTTATCGATAAGTTATCATGATAGGTTATCGATTTTTGGTGATAATTTATCATGTTTTATCGATAGGTTATCGAGTTTTGCCAATAGATTATCAAGATTCAATGTTAGCTTATCGTGATAGATTATCAAATTTTACCAATAGATTATCCCTTTTTAAGCGATAAGTTATTAGGGCATGACAAATGACGTGTGATAAGCAGAAATGTTATGTTATAAAAGGATGCTAAACTATTTTGTGGAGGTACGTGATGTATGATATGTTATATTAATGGAAGATGAATTACTGGATAGGTTACGATGGCATATGATAGGCTATTCTAGTAACTTATGTTCAATTACAACGATTTATCTTACTTTGATGAGCAATCTATATGTTATGGGCTTGTACATTGATTGGTGCATTTGCATGACATAATATGTTATACGAGTGTGACATGTGGCATATGGCAATGGTTGTTGCATAGTGTGGGCATCACATCGACTAATGAGAAAGATATGAAATAAGGTGTGTGATGGTATGCCCGTGTGATCACCTAAAGGCCCTAATGCATTTTACGCGGGATAGTGAACTTGTCCTAATGCGCTTTACACAAGTCGATGTTTGATTTATTTCGGAAGCTCCCAAATCAATGAGTTATTTCACAAATGAATTTTGAAATGAAGCTCCTTATAGGAATGCCATTTTGATGTGCTTATGCGGGACAATGCCGTGCTCGATGGGGCAAGGCAATGTCCAATTAAGCCAAATGACGGCCAACCTTTGGGTTGGTCGTGGCCCTGAATGGTCATAATAATTAGAACACATATTAGTGGAAAGTGCATGAGATAGATATGTGATTGTGTATAGATTATTGCATAGCATGGGTACATAACTATATTATATTGCATGTCCTTGTGTTTGATTCATGAGTATGCAAAGCGTTATAAGAATTGCTTGTGTGTTTTGTTATAATGGCTTAAGAGAATAAGATGATTATTCCTATTAATAGTTAATGCAACGAAGAAGCACACTATCAGTGCCATAAGTTGTGTACAGCACTCACTTTGGTGCCAAAATTTTGCGTCGGATCACTTTAGTACCAACAAATTTGAAAAATGATTATTTCAGTGCCAACACCAATGAAATTGGCCGAAAATCCGACATTGCACTTTTTTATTAATTTTTGAAGTCAACGTGGCTCGTCGGAGAGTACAGTCAGCCATCCAAACAACAACAAAATAGCGCCGTTTCGCGTCTTCCCCCAACTCAGAAACCCTAAATCCCCAAATTGAGAGAGAGAGAGAGAGAGAGAGACCACCACCAACAGCGCACCAGCGGCACCTTCGACCCCTCTTCTTCCTCCTCCTCCTCCTCCCCCGCTTCTTATTCTTCTTGCCACTTCTTGCTTGAGCAACAATCTCAATCTCTCTTCGCTTACCTGGTCGAGCAACTACAATGGTGGCGAAGCAACAGTGGCCAAGTGATGGCAGGTGAACGACGGTGGCCAAGCACCGAAAACCCTAATTTCAATCCCCATGAGCTATACGGCGTCATTTTTGTGAAGATGTGCACGTATAATGGCAAAATGACGTTGTTTCTTGAGGATGATAGAAAACGACGTCGTTTTAAAGCCACCGTGACTTTTTTTTTTTTTAAATATAAAAGTCATGTAATTAATCTGGCCAGAATTTATCGCCAATGACACCAAAGTGATCATTTTTTCTCCAATTTGGCACTTAAGTGATCCAACGGAAACTTTTGGCACCAAAGTGAGCGCCATACACAACTTATGGCACTCCCTTAATGCAAACCAAGAGTTGCTTTGCTATTGATCTGTCATTGATAAATAACTTGCACGTTTAGCGTTTCCAAGGTGAACAATTTCCCTACGTGAGGTCTAAAGAGTTCACTCATTGGATCTATCTCACTGTTGTTTGTTCAATGTTTACAGGCCCTAATAATGACTGAGCATTTCCACCAGATCCCAATTCAGACTCCCCAAAAAACATAGTTAGGATGTGACCAATTATCCTATTGAGGTGATCGATGCCCATTATACACACTACGTCACGACCATCTGGGTTGACGAGAGACTCCTTAATCTGGTGACTCATCATTTTACGGCTTGGTACTTTTGGATAGGGGATGAAAGCCATGACCAATTCATAGTTTCAATGGTCCACCAAGTACCGAAGGATTAGGGAGAAGCATCAGCTGGAATGCCTTGGATGTGATGTATCCAATAGAGAGGTGTTCGATCCTGAGCTCGACTCTGATATTATTGTCGAGTTTGAGCCTTAGATTATGGAGCTCCTAGCAACTTAGGAGATAGTGGGGGTTAATATCACTTTTTAGAGACACCCTCATGGTACTAGAGGCGCTAGGCTTACCTCGAGTCCCTTTTTAGAGTAGGCCGTAATCATGCTTTTCGGGCTGATCAAATGTGGCAAAACTAACTATGTTTAAGCTTGTTTGTTACTTCATGCGTATATGGCTTGTACGACGTGTTGACTATCTGATGCATATATATGTGTGTGTGTGTGTGTGTGTGTGTGTGTGTGTGTGTGTGTGTGTGTACTTCAAACTATCTCTGTTTGTTGGTTGGGTGATTTGATTATGCTACTGCTTGCATATTTAATCAATAAATGGAATTGGTCGACTATGCGTCTTGGGATGTCACAATAGAATGGCCAAAATGAAAGTATGACGAGCGCGGGTTGTTGAGTGTCGGGAGCAAGTCGAGGCGTGAGATGCCAATTTGGACTAATTGAGAATCAGTGAGAACCTTGTGGCTTTCTCCCTTCCCTTTATTTCGTGATACTGTCTAAGTGTCTTCTAGATCTCAGAGTCGTTGTCACGCCCCGAACCCTGAGTGCACGCACATCCCACTGCGGTCGATCAAATGTGACATTCCCAGGTAGTGTCGCCGACCCCATTCATTTATTAATGCGCATGCGGAACGTATTATAAAACCCCTGACAATAACATACGGGATAGAAAAGCAGGAAACAAAATCACAACACAACACTTTCATAATTCAACAGAATTACAAACAGAGGTCTACGGCCAAAAGTCTACAAAAGACCGGCTCTTAAAAATGAATTGTCCTACGACCTACAAGTCAGACACATTCTCCAATCTTAAGACTTCACCTCTGCAACTCCTCAAGACCAACCAAAAGCTATCCGGTCACTCCGTCCACCAGGGACCTGAAATTTTAATCCCACAACTAGGATGAGACGATGTCTCAACAAGTTCAACCTCCTAAACCCCTATTAGAAAGAAAATACGCCCCAGGTGGCCTAGCCACATCACACATAAGACTTACCTCGCATTAGCCTTCATCTGCAGGTTAACACAATTTATATGATTCAACCACGTGCCATTATGATAACCAAACAACCATGGCACAATCACATCATCTAAACAATTCAATCACTTGGATCGTCTCAGCGATCAATCAACTTGGCCGATTACATGTCATTCTAGCAAATCAATCATTGCTCTTAATTATGGCCCTATACAAAGGTTTAATAACTGTCACGACTCGGCATTTAATTAGGTGGTCCATCACGGCCTCACTAGGCACGACCTCTCATAGGTGGTCCATCACGGCCTCGCTGGGCACGACCTCTAATAGGTGGTCAATCACGGCCCCATTAGGCATGACCTCTCTTAGGTGGTTATGGCCCTATTAGGCACGACCTCTCATAGGTGGTCCATCACGGCCCTACTAGGCATGACCTCCAATCGGTGGTTAATCACAGCCTCACTGGGCACGACCTCTAATAGGTGGTTAATCACGACCAATCTCCCATCAATTTCCACACTTAGGATTCTATAAAGAATTCCTATTTATCACAATCACACTCAATTTGCCACAATTAATCATCAAACTCAAATTCTGCATGCACAACAGCAATCGGCACGAAATTCTGAGCAAATAAGGCCCCAACGACAATTTTCGGAATTTAATAAATAATTAAATCTATTCCGAAAATTAATTAAATAATAATATCCATAGTTTTCGAAATCCACACTCAATTTATAATATCCAATCATCAATTTCAAAATCCGAATGCACCGTAGCGACCGGCACGAAATTTTAAGCAACCGGGGTCAAAAATAAAATTTCCCCTTTTTTTATAATATTTTAATAGTTTCGGAATATAATATAATATTATAATTTCCAGAATTTCGAAACAATTAAATAATTCAAAACTAAAACCCTTTTATGTCACATCAAGGCTTAACTTTAAATAACTTCTTTTAACCTTTAATTTAAACACACTTTAGCATAAATCAATCTCTTAATCCACTTGATAATTAAATATACTAATCCACCCACATAAACTTACTTAATTTAAACTAAGCACACTTAGGGTATCATTAACACTCTAATCAAGATTTAGTGAGTTAAACTCACCGGATTAGCGAACCAAGCGGACCAAAACGACGGGGACGACGCGATGATCGACTTTCCTCAAAGCGGGCCGAACATCCGGGCTCGGGAAGGCGGCCAAAACGGCCCACAAATGGGCTGCCATACCCATTTTCTGCAACTACTGATTTGGGGCCAAAGGAGGTGGATCCGGCGGCGATTCGGGCAGAGGAGGGCGGCGGCAGCTCGTCGGTGGCTCGGATGGGTGAGGCGCGGCCAGGTCACAGCGGCGGGGCGAGCTTCGGCAGCTCCTGGATTTCTCGGACAGAGGTAGACGCAATTGGGCGCCGGCCAAGCGCGGGCGAGCGCGGGCGGACGGGTAGCGACGGCGACACACAGCAGCGTCGAGCGAGCGGCAAACGGGGACCGGCGGAGGCATGCGATGGCTCCGGACGACGTGCGGCTCTTCCTCTGCAAATTTCTAGGCATCAAACCGAAATAAGAGGGAGGAGAGAGCTGCTCGATGGACAAAGAGGAAAAGGGAAAGGAGAAGGGGGCTCGGCCAACGGCAGTCCGGCGCGACGACGAGGCGGCGAGCTCCAGTGATGGGCGGCGGATGGCCGAGCAGCGATCGGGCGGACGCAACTCCTCCTTCAAGCTTCGCACACCCTCTTTCTCTCTCCAAAACCCAAGGAAGAAGATGAAGATTGAAGTGAGAGGTGCTTTTTAGGGACCAATGAGCATTTGACACTTGTCAACACCTCATTTGCTTGGCTTCCATCAGCATGACATCACCTGCATGATGTCATTTTCCACTATCTCTTCTCCCACAACATTATTCAATGGGTGCAATATCATTTCCGCCGGGATCCAAATCCTTGTAAATTAATTTATTCAATTCCCATCAATTCTCTTCCAATTAAGTCCAATTGAAGTCCATAAAATTAATCCAATATCACCATTATTCAATTCACATCTTCACTTGTCCATAGAACTAACTTAAGTCCCAAAAGCAAGACCAAATGCAAGCCTACTAATTTCTCGAGCCAAAATAGCCATTCTCGGATTTAATTTGCCAAAGAACTTTGATTGCATGAAAAATCTTCCAAAGATGAGTTAATATTCCTAAAATGATTTGTGACACACCCAGACTTCCAATTTCTGAATTCGATCTCAATTTCACGGTTAATTTCACTTTGGCATACTAGCGCGGCCCAACCTACCGGGTAGCCTTTAGAAATTTTCATGCATTTGACCTGTGGTTGATCATCTCAAGCCACAATGTACATCTTTGAAACATTGGCGACTTTCGGTTACCGGGGTAATCTCAAGGTTTCAAATACGGACACAGGGTACCCAATCGATAGAAAAGTCGGTTTAGTGTCGATCGACAAGAATTGTGCAATCTGGTGGAATCACCCACATTCGATCACATGCCTTTGTCGAGTCAACCTATCTCCGGTCTTTAATCGATTTTTATTTGTGCTGTAATGACCCTTGCAGATTAGCTCAGTCGAAAGGTTGCTTCCTGACCAAATTCTCGAGTCTTATGCATTAGAATGTCTTAATGACTTCACCCAATAGACTAGTCTTCACATGAGTGGCCGACTCAAGGAAAAGAACTATATGCGTGCCAACAAAATGCCCGTCTCAATTTATTGAAAGTAGAATTGGAAAATCGGGATGTCACAGTCGTTCCTCAGCCACATCAAGCTTGTTCTACAGAGCTCAAAAGTGGTTGAAGCAAGAAGTGACTAAAAGCTTTCCTTGCTTCAACTTCGACAAGACTTGGGTGATGGTGAATAGCCTCATGCGTCAAGCAATCTATACATTTCATATATGTTGTTCCAAAAGCGCCTAGAATCTTTGATTAGTGGGAGCCCTGTCGTGAGTTGGAGGCTAGACAGTTCTTAATCCTAGTGCAAACCAACTAGTTGCGTTTTTGCTAGCGCCGCTGAGGACGCTCATTGGCCAGAAAGGGGACAACTCTATCAAGGAAGCTGTCGTTGTCCTTGGTGACAAGTGCTCGCCGGAAATCCCAAGACCAAGCATGGTAGTTCTCTAGTCTAGTGAACTGTAGGTTGACAAAGAGCAACTTAGGTCCATCAACTTTCGGTGTGTAAAAGGGGTCACTAGGCTCAGGACGACTGCCGCCACTAATCGGAAGAACATACTATGGCACATTGACTAGACTGCTACATTAACGATTTTTTTATCAAAATTAGCTGGAATAGCTATATTGGTAATTCATCAAAAGGTTAATGACTAAATTGACAAAACTTCAAAATGCTTTAGACTAAATTTGCATAATTTAAAGATTTAGAATTGAATTGGCAAATAGTCAAAATGTTTGGACTAAATTAATACAATTGAAAGATTTAAAATGAATTAACTGCTGTACAATAACACCTCTTGTATTTTTATCTTGAAAAAGGAATGGAAGAGCTTTTGCATCGTACAAACTTCTTTTTGGGTTCTTTGACTTATGTTTCTTGCAGTTGTTTTGCCCATAAAGTGTTAAGTAAGACAAAGCTAGCTTGTCCTGGTATTTTGAAGCCAAGTCCTATCAACCGATTTTCCTCTTTGCCATAATTTAGTACCATACTTTCTTCTTCTTTATTTGATAAAAATCACTTTTTCGTCTTTTCTTTTTTTATATTAAGGAGACAGTATTAAAGTACGTATCACATATACTGGGGATACATGAGAAATTCAGTCTACAAAGACCCAAAAATAAGGCAAGTGAGAGCGGGGCTTGGCACTTATGAGTGATTGGAGCATGTCTTAGAAGAAGAGATTTTCAATTAGACAATGTCCAAAGCGCAACGTGTTATGCCTCCAAATTATGCATATAAAGTACGGTAACATGGTCATTGAAATAATGAACAAAGCTCCATTTGCTATGTAGAAAATCACTAATATCAAAAGTTTTTTTTTTCTAATTAAGTTACATTGTTCAGGAAACGAGTTGACGGAAAATGTCTTTTCAATCAACAAAATTCAATGTCTAGAAATTTTTACAATATATTGGAAACTATTTGTGATCACTCATTTTCCTACGATATACAAATGATTAAAAATAGGAAAAATATATTTAAACAGTTGATTTTTCACAAACAAATGGAGCAAGCTTTGGGCTTCTACATCAGATTGAGCTCCTCATTTGGCTTTGTTATGGTGCTTGAAAGACCGGTTCCAATTATATTTTAAAGGATCAGTTTATTTTGTGAAAAATAATAAATTGGAAAATATTTTCCTCAAAATAATCCCCTATATCTTAAAATAATTAGTCAATGAAAATTATTTTCATTATGGCAACTGTTTATGTATAAACCTTTTCATGTAGACAATTTCCCTGGAGGTTACCCATCCTTATAGTGCTATAGCATAACTCGCTTAACTTTGAAGTTCTAAAGCAAATCCTATCATTACGTCAAAATGTACCTCCATGAGTTAATTCAAATTTTTACATTTTAAATTTGTTCACTCACTATTTGATGCATAGTTTGACTCATTCATCATCTTAGAAACTTGCCAAAAGTCGCTCCTTGTTTAGCCGCCTATCTTAGCCTCTCCTCACTCCCATCGAGCCAAGTTGTTATATTAAAAGAAACTAATAAAAAATAAATTTGTCACATATATATCAATTTGATATTTTTTTTATGGAAAAAAAAAATTACTATAGAGCAAATTTGTCATAAACACACTAATTTGAGTTTTTTTTGAGATATTAATTTTATTTTTTAAACCATTCATTGATTGCCAAATAGCTGAAGCTTTGATTACAATCCCGCAATTTTCGACTATAATTACGGTCAGCGGAAGGACAGCTCTAATTCACAGTCAACCCCGCAATTTTCGACTGTAATTACGGTCAGTGGAAGGACAGCTCCAACTTCAAAGTTAACGAAGACTGTCCCATTTACCACATGCGTTGTTTTTGGTTTGCTTTTGCTCTCCTCTTAACCTTTTCTTTTCCGTGCTTTGACCTATTCCTCCAAGACAAACTGATACGTACAGCTACAGGTACCGAGAAACAACTTCATCATTAATTTGATCTAGTCGTCGATCAGACCTCTAGAAACTAATGGACTCATACTGTTCAACAGAAATGAACATACATGGCTACCCCACTTTTGAAAGGTGTCAACAATAGAAACAACTTTACATTCAAACCTTTGGGCTTCACAAATCCACGCCTACATAAGAGAAGGAAAAACGTGAAATCCATAAGAAATTTCCGGAGATCGAAGAATATTCTATTCTGAACTGTTCTTATGTGAGAATTGCATAGATGTACTTTGTGATTAATCTAATCAATTATAATGATTGATTGGGTGAGCTTCATGTAAATCTCTCATAATTTAACAATTGGTGATTGTACCCATCTTAAGAAAGTAAAAAAGCCACAAAAACATAAAACTATGCTTATGTGACGTATTTATTACAAAACTTATGGTATCAAAAATCATAAACTATACTCATTATGACACATTTATTATAATTTTTTTCTTATAATATAAAAAATCACAAACTTGTACTTATGTGATATATTTTTATATTCCATCAAGATTTCATTATATGATTTTTCAATTTAAATAATGTCATTTTTATTTTACTTAAGCCACGTGGGGCTATATTAACACGGTTTACTTTCTAGGTTCCGTGTAAGCAAATTTTCAAAGTCAACGAGGACTCGTCCCATTTTCCCCATGTGTAGTTTTGGTTTGCTTTTGCTTGCCTCTTACACTGTCCTTTCCGTGCTTTGACCTATTCCCCCGAGTACCGAGAAACGACTTCATCTTTCATTTGATCCAGTAATCGATCAGACCTCTAGAAACTAATGGACTCATACTATTCAATAGAAACGAACACATATGGCTGCCCCAGTTTTGAAATGTGTCGGCAATAAAGCGATGCTAGATAACAACTTTACATTCAAACCTAATTTTGGGCTTCACGCAGCACATCATGTGAAATCCATGCCTACATAAGAGAAGAAAAAATGCGAAATCTGAAAGAAATTCCCAGAGATTGAAAGATATTGTGCAGCTATTCTTCTTTGAGACTCGATTACAAGGATTTCATGGATATACTTTGTGATGAATCGGATCAATTATAATGATTGATCACATGAGTTTCATGTAGATTTCTCATAATTTAACAATTGGTGACTGTACCCATCTTAAGAAAGTAAAAAAGCCACAGAAAAAAAAAAAAAACTATGCTTATGTGACACATTTATTGTGAATTTTTTTTATGGCATCAAAAACCTTAAAATATACCCATTATAACACATTTACCATAAAATTTTTCTTATGATATAAAAAATCACAAACTTGTAGCTATATAATACATTTACCCTTTGTCAAGATTCCGTTATATGATTTTTCCACTAAAACTTCATTTTAATTTTACTTGAGTCACGCGGGGCTATGTCAACATGGTTTACTTTCTAGCATCTATGTAGACAAATTTTTAATGGTTCTTATTGACAGAACTTTGACGAAGAGTGAATGTGTCTCACACAACATAAATTTGGGATTTTGTGACAATATCTAGGATAAATGTGTTACAATGTATATAATTGAGGGTTTTGGTGGCTTTTAATCTTTAAGAAACTCGGGTTCTCAGATTGAGATATGGGCAAAAATTTCCGCACGTTACGGCCCTCCACAGTCCTCACGAAGCTTTAGCACGCATCGCACTTACGGGTACAGTAATAATAATTGTAACTGGAACAGCCATGAAGAAGCAAAACATGGACCCCAAGACTTAATCAACAAATCCTGCCTCAATCGAATTATTTTTAACTAGTCGAGAGACAAAAACAAAGTAATACCAACTGGGTCTTTCTAATTAGACCCAATGTATATCTCACTAATTGAAAGCTAGGTCACATTATTATAGATTAGAAGAAATCACAAATCTTGTCATTAGCTGGTCTAGAGTCGGTTGAGGTAACCTTATTCAAAGTCCCTGCCAAACTATGGTCAAGCGACGACTAATCCCCTAGCACATAAAAGTTGAACAATTCAGCTTTTCAGCCAAATTAGCCATCGTCACCTTTATCGTCCTCTATAAATAACCTAACTAGCTCAACAACATGATCCATGCCCAGTGAACTTACCAAACCCTAAACCATGTCTATCCTCTTCCTTGCCACGCTTGTGATCCTCTCATGTTCCCTGCAATCCCATGCGGTGGATTACACCGTAACGAACAATGCCGGCGACACTCCCGGCGCCGTGCGTTTCACTAACGAGATCGGCATCCCATACAGTCAACAGACGATGACTGAATCGACCGATTTCATTTGGAGGACCTTCCAACAGAACGATCCCGCGGACCGAAAGGACGTTGCCAAAGTGAGCTTGTTCATCGACAACATGGACGGCGTGGCGTACGCAAGCAACAACGAGATCCATGTGAGCGCCGCGTACCTCGCGGGCGTCTCGGGAGACGTGAAGAGGGAGTTCACGGGGGTCCTGTACCACGAGATGACGCACGTGTGGCAGTGGAACGGGGCTGGGCAGGCCCCGGTCGGACTCACTGAGGGGATCGCAGATTTCGTGAGGCTCCGGTCGGGTTACGCGCCGGGCCACTGGGTGCAGCCGGGCCAGGGCGATAAGTGGGACCAGGGTTACGACGTCACGGCGCGCTTTCTCGACTACTGCAATGGCCTCAGGAATGGGTTCGTGGCTGAGCTGAACAAGAAGATGAGGACTGGTTATAGTGACAACTTCTTCGTCGACTTGCTGGGCAAGACCGTTGACCAGCTGTGGACTGAATACAAGGCTAAATACGCTACCTAATTTTGAGTCCATACCTGGTCGATCGATGTATGTGCCTAATAAAAAGCATGGTTAAACAAAGGCATTATTAAATAAAACACATGCAAATCAACTTTGGATTATTTGCAATTTACTCTAATTTGTGTCTATTTTTGGCTGTTGCAATGTCCAAACGACAAGTTTCTCTACCTGGCCAAAGAGGAATCGATCGCATTCAACCTGGTTCATTTAGGCCTCCCTATAGATTATCTATGCAGATTCATATGATCTGATCATTAATATTCATTGCGGTGTTTATAAATCTAGACCAGTCAAAAAACCTATCTAACTTCCAGCTCTCAAATCAATTGATTTAACCATTTCAACAACCAGGTCGATAATTCACACAATTTGCAACCGAATCATCTAATATATAAGGATAGGTCTCTCAACCTAAATTACCTAAAGATCAAATTATAATAATAACTTGAATAAATTAAAATGAATCCATGGGATTTTATCATCATTTAGCTCGATCTGGTGAGAATTTAAATGTTGATCCAATGTCAATCACGCTTCATTAGCAATGATCTAATACACTTCTAGGACCGCTGACAAAGCAACTTGCGAAAACCAGAGCTTCCAAAGGGAGAATTCCTGAATTTGACTGTCATGGCACAGCTGATTTCATAATGCTCACATCAACAGAAAACAATTCGTCGCCCTTCCAGGCGCAACTCTGAGCATGAACACAGAAAGACAAGGGGTCCGGGATGGTAGACTGCAGTCTGCAGGGACTCTGAGAGCGTTTGTTTAATTACTGTATTGATAACCCGGGACAAATGATCTTTAACGTTTTTCTGTTCTCTGCATTCCGCAGCTTCTGACGACAATGGGCGTTCATCGGCTTAATTTGAGAAGGCACTGTCCTACTCCTTTTCTGATTGTCGAAATTTTGCATGCCCTATGCTTTTCCTCGGGAAATGAGGAAGCAACCTTTTGGATTTCATGTGCGACAACTTCTTCGAGTGCAATGACTTTCTTACTGGGATTACAGGTGAGCTCATTAGCTTGGAGCAAACTCAATTTTCTGAATTTTGAGCTGAGGGCTAGTGCTGATGTTACAGGTCTAAATAACAATATCATGTTGAAGTTCATAATGACCCTTGTTCTTGCTCAGTGTTTTGGACTGATTTCCTTCTCTTTTCCATCATTTGCTTTTGGCCCCAAGATCATCCATTTACCTTAGCGGTGATTTGATAACATTGCAGGGAAAATTTGTTACTTCACTAACTCAAGCGTCGATTTTTACTTCCAACATGAACCTCATCGGTTGTCCTTGAAGAATCCGCAGCATTATTTTTGAAGTATGTTTCTTACGCTATTGATCTTTTCTGGGGCCACTCCGGTTCTTCATGTTTCTATATGTTTCCCGTGAGTGCAACTTGGGAAACTGTCGATGGAAATTTGATATATGAATCATCTGTGTCGTGATCAATGACTGAACATAACTGCCGATGCGATTTTTCTCCTGGTAAGGGTCCTACGATTGCCTTTCCCACTAGCTAATGGAAAAATCTAATCGTTCCTTTAGTCTGTCACAAACTACAGTGAAAAGGTAATCATTCGCAAGGTCAACAGCGACGTATGTTTTTGAAGCGCTTTTGAATGTATACCCGCCTATATACTGAGTTCAGATGATTTGCCTCATGCACTCTCTGCCGCTGACAGAAATCCACGAGGGTACATTCTCCATGTACAGCTACGGGACACCGTAAAACAAGGATATATATGGCCAGTCGAAGCCCCCAATATTCAATCTCACCAACATACCCATGACATTGCCATTGTGGATCGGTTAAGAAGCAGCGATACGTTGGCAGACTAGGCCGACATGTAGCGCTCCATCAACGAAATGTAGTCTAAGCCGTAGATCCTTTGCACTTGGAAGATGCTTTTGATGGGGTTCTTCAGGTCACTTAGCAAGAAGTCTTCCAATTCTTGAAGCGATTAGTTCGGGCAAGATGACAGAATTAAGTTCTGGTTCACGTGGATAATACGTATATACATAAATTGTTGTATATTGTATGTTCCATATGTTAGGACGTCGTTTACTCCCCCTCCTGCAGAAGTAATATTCCAAGTGAATTAAGCTGGGATGCAATTAGTCTCCCATCGACTATACCGATGTGGTCAAGCTTTCCTTTGTATTAGACCTTTTTATTTTCTTGTTGTCCCCTTCTTTCTCTGGATTATTAGGGTCCATTTAGTAATACTTCTATTCCAGCGAACAATTTTTATATAGAAATTGTCATTCTCTATTTCTATTCCCTATACCAATTTTTGAATAAAAGAATGCATTTGGTAACTACACAAAATTTATATTCTTAGAATAGGAAAAAAAAATAGAAATGTGTCTAGTATGACCCAAAAAAAATTTTGTAACATAGAATTTTTTTTTAATTTTTTAATAATTATTTTGGATTTTTCCTTTTTTCCTTTTTTCTTATTGGCGACCGGCAACGCGACCGACTACTAGCGATAGGCCTAGCTGCCAATTGCTAGTCGCCAACCATCAGTCACCAATCGGTGGCCACCATTGCTGGTCGTCAAGAAGAAAAAAGTTAAAAAAAAAAATCTAAAAAAATTATTTAAAATTAAAAGAAATTCTATATTACAAAAAAAAAAATTGGGTTGTACCAAACACATTTATATTCCTTTTCTATTATGAGAATAGAAATTTTGTATAGTTGCCAAATGCGTTCTTTTATTAAGAAATCATTTCGGGGAAAATTAAAAAAAAAAAAAGATTATTTCTAAAAAAAAAATGTTTATAAAATAGAAGCGTTACCAAAGGTCCCTAATAATCCAACAAAAGAAGGGGACATCAGAATAGTCGATGGAGAGTAATTGCATCCCAGCTTAATTCACTTGGAATATTACTTCTACAGAAGGGGGAGTAAACGATGTCCTAACATATGGAACATACAATATATATATATGCGTGAACTAGAACTTAATTCTCTCATCTTGCCCGAACTAATCGCTTCAAGAACTCAGAAGACTTCTTGCTGAGCGACCCGAAGAACCCCATCATAAACATCTTCCTTGGCAGTCACGCTGAGCAGGAAGTCTATGTGAGCATAGTTCACAAGTGTAAAGGATCTACGGCTTAGATTGCATTTCGTCGATGGAGCGCTGCACGTTGGCCTAGTCTGCCAACATATCAATCGGCCGCCGATAGCCAATCACTGGTCGCCGGCCAGATTGCATTTTGTTGATGGAGCGTTGCACGTCGGCCTAGTTTGCCAATGTATTGACCAGCAGCCGATGACTGGCGACCGGTAGCCGGCAACCAGCACCCACTACCGATCGCCAACTGCCAATTGGAGAAATGGTGGATGGCGGAGTTTTGAGGGGTGACAAAAAATAAGAAGAAAAGGAAAAAGGAAAAGGAAAAGATGACATATTTCTAGAAATTGTTCCCAGAAATAAGAAATTACTTTTTTTCACTTCTTGTTTTTATTTCTAATCTATTTCCTGACTACTTTTTCTATTTTAGAGAATAAAAAAATTAGTTGACGTTATCAAATAGATTTTTATTCTTTTTTTATTTTGAGGAACGAAAGAACAGAAAAACAAAAAAATAAAAATGTTAACAAAAGGCTCTTATGGGATAATAGAGCGAATTAAAAAATAGTTTAAACTCTCCACTTCAAAGTTTGAACAACATGTTCCACGAAAAAAATAAAAATAAAAGCCCATATACTATGATCATACAAAGAAAATCAAAATAGTCCAATATTAAAAGGGGGAGGGGAAAATGATAATTCAAAAGTAGATTAAATAGTTAGATCATAATTCTTTCGATTAAATCTCTACCACTTCTTAAATTTATGCTTAAATATTTTTTATCTTGTTTCATATGTTATCCTTTTACTTTGCAAAATTTTAAATTATCTTTTTCTACAAAGATTATTATTTAAAAAAAAATTCACACAAGGGCGTTTACTTTTTTGAACAGTTCGTTCCGATTCTGCATTTGCTTTTGAAAATTTTCTTCACACTAACGGAACTCCCATATCCATCAATGAAACATTGTTCTGTTACGTGTCATTACAAAACACATAAGACAATAAAAGTACAAATTACCTAATTAATAATTAATACAAGTTAAGCAGAGCTCAACTGGCTAAGAATTTCTCTATAGATTTGTTCAAAATAATAAATATACTATTCTCACTCCCACTCGCCAAAATCTTAAATTAATAAGTAAGAGAATACTGTGCGAAAAATGAGTTCGTTAAAACCCTAGACACAAGCGATGTGTGGTACTTTAAGGATATTGTAAATGCGAAATGTACAACTCTCACTTTCACTTGGCAAGCTAGGATTCATGGATTGATTCCAATCATAGTCATTAATGTTGCAGGCCCATTGATGGAGCCTATAGATCCACATGATCATCACTTGTACTAATTGTGTCTAGTTGGCCCAGATCCATATAACAAGTCATTTTTCAATGTACCAATTGTATGTAAGTTTAGTACATCTCGGTTCTTAAATCACGTGAGATCCATCAAAATCAAAGGTCCACATGGATTGGGCACACATGATTTTTGATAGGTTAATAGATTCCAAATTGGCTAAATAGTAACTAGTGATCAATCGGAGGAATCCAGTGGATTTCTAACTTAAAAGGACAAAAACAGCATACGGAGTGATTGGTTCGGTGTGGTGATTTGTTGTCTAGACTTTTTAAAAGAACCAAAGCATCTATGAACTAAAACATGTCTCCCAAAGTTGTAAGTTGTAGCCTAAAAAATTTGTGTTTGGGCTATTCGCTGGGCCTTTCAGATTGCAATTGACCCGAAACCATGAAATTAATGGAGTACTTTCGAGATCACACTCGGGCTAGAAACTTACTTAAACAATGTTTAGTCATCCAATTTTGACTTAGAATAAAATAAAGAAATCTTTAAAAGTATATCCCCTCTCTCTCTCTGATCGTAACTCCGCACTTCAACGGTTCACTGTTTCACTAACGGTGCCGATGACTTCGGATCTAACAGCACATCCTCGGACACCAATTGGTCCCTTTGTCGTCCGTCAATCATCGGCCCCATCCCTCTCCCCCTCCCTCTTCCCGACCATGTCTCTTAGCGTCTCAACGGCAACAACAATCACGTGGTGGCCGCTGTCGGTGGTGGTAGCAAAAACTGCATTGGAGGATGAGTAGATTCACAATGTGATTGGTCATGACAAGTAAGTAGGTCTTAGGTCTAGTGGAGGAGGAGGGACCGCTGAGAAGGTTGGTTTCAACTGATTCTCCATTTAAAAAAAATCGAATTGCATGGAGGTTCGAAATTTTGACATGAACACGAATAAGTTGAGAACAATTAATGATTCCTCAGCAAATCAGTTGGAAAGCAGAGAGACATATGCTAAGAGTGTTGTCGCGACCTAATTTTTTTCGGGTTCACCACCTAAAACTAGGTTAATGGACTACTAAGCTTTTAGACTTAAATTTCCATTCTCAGGCCCATCTGCCAATTCGGGCGACTTAAGATTCAAACATTTAACATGCAAGATGTTATTAATTAGGAGTCGCCACTAATCGGTTTATGGTAGGTCGATTAGACACCTAAGTAAAATAAATGGAGATTTATTTTACTCCTACGAAACCAGACTACTAAATACGCGGACTTTAGTTCTGGCTAGAATTTTCTAATGCCCTTTAGGTACCATTTCTTCTTAATTTTTCAAAATGTTTTTGCAAGCAGTGATTTATTTTAACCTAAGTTATTATCATGCAAATGTGGTGACCACACGGTGCTTCATCCATTATTTAAAATATTCAAGTAAATAAATTGCATCACATAAAGCAAGCACTCATTTTTTGGATTTTCTCACAAATTAGAATTCTTTTATTAAAAATGCATTTTAAAACTAAATGACTTAATTTTATTAATATGCAAATTCTAGTTAAATGGGCCTATTATGCAAACTAATTAACATGCACCTCATGACCTAATTTTACTAATTAACAAATTCTGATTAAATGATTATATTATGCAAACTAGTTAACATGCATCTAGTATTTTTGCATTTTTTTTTTATTGAAATTCAGAATTTATGAAAACCCTAATTAATCTTTCTAAAAATAATCTTCTAATCCATTTTTGGGATTAATTTGACTTAAACCCTATTCCGTCTTAGAAAACTATTTTTTTTTTGTTTTAAATAAATGAGAATATGAAAATGTGCCAATTATATCTAAGACTCTAAAAAAGGCTATTTACGTCTAATCCTAACTTATTTATTTTAAAATATCTAAAAATGCAGTCCTAAAAATATTATCTAAAAATGCAACCCTAGAAATATAATCCTAAAAATTTGATTAATTAAACTACGTGTCTATTATATTAAACCATAATGTCCTATATGCTTATGCAATTTTTTGAATATTTTGATTTTGATTTTGATTTTTTTAGTTTCTTTTTAATTTTTTTTTAGGTTGAATAATTATTAAATTAGGGTTAAATCTAAACAATTAATATAGCCACTAAATAAAGGATCAAAATAATTGAAAAAATAACCTGTTGTCTCACAGGTTAAATTAACAATTATTTTAACCCTAATCATCACAACAACTCGAAATAATCAAATAATCTAGTCCGAAGTCTTACGGACCAAATTAAATAATTATTATTATTTAAAAATTAAAATTTCACCAAGAAGCCCAAAATTAATGTAATTAAAAGAATGATCCGATGTCTCTCGGATCAAACTAATTATTACAAAAATATTGGATAAAGCCTTAAGGATAATGTCTAAACAATGCAAATAATTAACATACAATACTACAATTCAAATAATGAGACTTAAAAATAAGCTAACGTATCATGGAATAAGTATAAAAATAAATAAATAAATAAACTACCTAAGGCCCTGCAACAGAAACAGGGGAGGCAGCAGGTAGGTCGAGAGCACGGCAGCAGGCTCGGATCAAGAGCGGCAGCAGCAGGAGCTCGAGGCGGTGGCGTCGGGTGTCGCCCGGGAGGGCAGCACGGCGAGAAATCCGGCGGCTGGGTCGGAGGGCAGCACGGCAACCTGCAAAAGGGCAGTGGCGTGCGGTGATGGGCACTGCAGATCACGGCAGGTCACAGGCGTCGGTTCGGAGGAGGGCGCAGCGTCGGGTCGTCGCGGCGATGGTGGCTCGGGATGGGGCGCAATGGCAAGTGGAGTGGCGGCAATCGCGCGGCGAGCAGGTGTCGCGTGCGTCGCTTGTGGCCTCAAGAACCGGCGGAGCAGGGGCGGCGTTCGAGCAACAGCAGTTCGCCTTGGGCAGAGACGAAGCAAGGGCGTCGGCGTCGGGGCGAGCTCGCTGGTGCAGAGGTGTGGTGGAGTGGGCAATCGTTGGGCTTCAAACGGCGTTGATCGCGCGCTGGTGGTGTGATGGTGGACGAGCAGCAACCGTGTAGAGCAGAAGCAAAATGGGGAAGAAGGTGAACAGTAGAAGTCTTGTCAACTTTTTCCTTTTTTTTTTTAATTTTCTTCTCTCCCTCTCTCCTCACGTCACTTTCTCTCTGACTCCTCTCTCTGCAACCCCATTTACTGCCCTCTCACTTTTCTCCTCTCAGAAGACTTTTTACTTTCTTTTTCACTAAGAGAGACTCTCCTCGCTTTTTCCTTCGACGAAAGAGAAGACCCCCCTTTTCTCACTTTTTGCTCTGAATTTTTTCGATTTTTTTCCCCCCCTCGAAAGGTGATGAAGAACCCATCTATTTATAAAGCGAAAATTCGAGTTTGTTTCGCCGGTGGAGATTTTTACTCAACCTCTCGCCGATGGAGATTTTCGCTCAACTTCTCCAACAAAGAAATGGCTCCAAAATTCGGCTGTTGAATTATTTTGAATTCAAAATTTCTTTTCAAAATTTCCCTCCAATCTTTTATTTTCTAAAAATTGAATTTAAATTAGGTGTCAACAAGAACTGTGGATTTGTTGCTCATGTTTGTATATGTCACTCAATCACTCCATTGTTGGAAGATAACAAAAATTGTTATTTTCAATATCCAATTGAGTTTGTCGCAACCCCGTGCCAGTTTTTTTTTTTTTTTTTCCATCTGGGTATATCGGAATTCATCCAGTTAGGAGGACGTCGTCAAACACTGGACTATTTAAACTCAAATTCGAACTATCAAATACGGTTTTAGGGTGCGTTTTTCCTAAGAAAATAAATAATTTGAAAAAAAAAATCTGAAAAATGATTGTCTATATCATTTACAAAAATAAAAAAATAAAAAAAATTTAATCATCCGCAAAAATGTTTAAACATAAATTGTAGTCACTAATAAAAGTATTTTTCATTAACTAATTATTTCAAGCAATATACATGATTATTTTAGGAAAATATTTGTAAATCATTCATTTTTTGTGAAACAAACTTAGCTTTACTTAAGAAGATATTTCTTGTTCAATAGAAAAACATTGTAAAAATTAAAGAAATGTAAACATAGTTGTACCGTCATTTGAGAAAATAACTGGTTATGAGATTTTACGGGAGGTTTATTATTTAAATATTCTAATACTACTCCTCATGAATAGTTTGCTCTTTTACTTAGTATTAGGTATGAAAATATAATAAAAGAGGCAAATAGGGGTATGGAATATTCCAACATAGGAGCTTCTAGTTCTGGTCTTGCAATCATTAAATAAATAAAATATATCAATAAAGAAGAAGAAGAAGAAGAAAGAACGAAAAATAATTAAGGAACTAAAGAAGAGGGACTGGTCATCATCTTCATGAACGTCCACCGGCGGGTTAGGTGCACTGGCTGATTTCTACCAATGGTTAGATGCGTTGAGGCAAGCAGCGACTGACCGCTGGGTGCGCATGCGGGTCCCCCTTCTTTCTCGATGACTGGGACAAGAATGACTTTCACATTACTTTAGCACTGCCACATTGTCTCCATTTATTTAACCGTAAATTGTTTATTTAATGACATGAAGGAGACAACAGGAAATAGACATTCGTGCAATCATATGTAACTTGACATCTATTGATTCGTGACCTAGTTGCTCTTGACATTTACGTGAATCGCTTTCGACTCGCGCTAACATGCGTATAGTTTGCGCAGATTGATCAGTTTGAGATGCTATGAATCATTAAAGACCTGATAAGATTCGTGTGGCCTGAATTACGAGCACATAAGGACCACATGCGACGATTGATCAAGTTCAATATCTCCTAAACTTGAATAGAACGCTACAAAATCTCATAAATGCATGTCCAAATCAATTCATTCTATACTTGCTCCCTTGCTTATCTCTCTTCACGACAAGGTGCTCGGTATATTCGAACTGTTAAAAATAAACAAAAAAATTATACGGAATGTCGTGGATATAATTTAAGCACGAGGTAGGAAACAATTAGCGGGAGTTCATGCGCTCTTCTAAGTATAATTGACTGTGTTGCGTGGTTTGTTGATCCAAGCATACTTGAGTTTTGTCCTTATTTGAGAAAGTAATTAATACTTAATGCCGGCGTTTGGCACGCATAAACATTTATAGTCGAGCAAATGCTATAAAAAAATCTGCTTAATGCCCGGTGGGAAGCCAAAAGAAGCACAGGATCCCATGAAGGACCCTCCGCTCATTTATGATATTTATATAGAAAAACAAAAAAAATTAACAAAAAAAAAAAAAAAAAAAAAAAATAGGTAACAAAACCCAAACTCCATCTTGGACAAACCCAAATTTATTCCCACGCCTACCCAAATTAGCTTACACCTTACAATCTACACTCCAAAACGAGACACACCTGAATTTCTCATCTCCACACCTCACGACGCTACCTTCAGCTCCCCGTTGACCTTTGGCTCGCCCAGCTCCGCAACGCCATTGGCCGTTGACTTGCCGCTCACGGCCAGCACCTCCAGGCTCCTCCTCTTCACCTCGTCCACGAAGGCCTGGATGTTCCGGTCAGAGGAGCCGCCCTCCGCCACGGCTGCCTCTGCTGCCGCGCTCCACTTCTTCGCGTTCTGCTTCATCTCCTCGGCCTTGGGCCCCGAGGTTGCCTCGCGGAGGCACTGCTCGACCACGTCCCGCGTGATCAGCTTGTTCTCTGCCTCGCCCCGGCACATCCTCACCCCGACCTTGAACACGTCGACTAGGTACTTGGCGTCGGTGACCTGGTCACCCCACTGCGGGAACGCCACGACAGGCATGCCAGAGGTCAAGGCCTCCATGGTCGAGTTCCAACCGCAGTGCGTCACGAAGCAGGCCACCGAGGGGTGAGCCAGGACTTGCTCTTGCGGGCTCCACTGCACCACCTTGCCCCTATCACCAGCCTTCTCTAAGAACCCTTCAGGCATTTTGAGAACCTCATAGCCAGAGTCCTTGTGTGGAGGCTTCATGACCCACAAGAAGTTGACCCCGGAGTTCAACAGCCCATAAGCAATCTCATCCCACTGGTCTTGCTTCAAGTACACGACGCTCCCAAACGACACGTAAACGATCGAGGAAGCAGGCTTTGAGTCGAGCCAGCCGACGCAGTCGTCAGCCTTCATGAAATCGCCCTTGACAGTGGCGTTCGGGGCCTTAGGGTTCTTGAAGAGCGGCCCGACTGTCTTGATGGGGCTGATCTTGGACATGTACTCAATGATCTCATGCTCGAGCTCCTGGAATGTGTCCATCAGGATGCAGAATGGCTTGTCCAAGTTCTTGTACTGCCCCATGATCGCTCGCCGGAGGAAAGGGTACGGGGTCGTTGGGTACAAGAAGCTCGGGACCTCGTCGTGCTTTAGGAGCGGCATGCAAGGGAGCTGCACATCGATCTCCATCGCTGTCTCGGACGGGAAGGGGACCAGGCCGTGGTAGTAGTAGTAGTACGAAGTGAAGCATGCACAGGATTGCACCCAGAGCATCGCCGAGGGGAGGCCGAGGCTATCGGCGACATCGGAGACCCAGGGGATGAAAGGATTGTTGATGAGGCAAGAGATAGGGCGGCCTTGCTTGGCGTTGCGCCGGATCATCTCAGGGATGAGGACCTTCCCGACCTTCTCGAGCTGGGGGAGGTACTGGTCCAGGTCCTGGCGGCGTGTCTCGTCCTCGTCCCACCCGTCCTCAAAGAACTCAAACCGAATGAAGCCATCACCCACCGGGGAGAGCTCCTCACCGATGTTGCTCGCCTTGCGCATCGCCTTCCCGATGCTCTCTGGGGTCGTGAAGGTGACAAGCAGGCCCTTGGAGGCGAGGCGCTTGCCGAGCCTCAGGAGTGGGTTGACGTGGCCCTGGCCGGGGAACGAGACCAAGAGGACGTGAACGAGCGCCTCCGACCCCATATCGTTTCCAAGCTCGGGAAGAGAGAAGTGAAACGATTTAGTATAGGTTTATGTGTGTATGTGTGAGGGAGAGAGAGAGAGAGAGGGGAGAGAGAGTTTGAAGTTGGTGATGATGAGGGTGTGTTAGAGTAGCTGAAATATATAGCAGTGGAGGAGAGGAGAGAAGAGATTAGATGTTCGATTCATCGGTCGTTCGCGTGGGGTTTGACCTCGAAGGGGACCGTTTGGTGGTGTAAGTTACGCAGGCTCGATGCTCGTCGGTCGTGTTGATCCGCGCGAGGGCACGTTGTCCTGAGGCTTTCTTGGAGGGTTTGGTTGAGAAAGGCCAAGTCGAGCTTCGGGTTTTACCGGACCGTCTGAGGAATTGAACTGTTGCCAGGAAGAAGGATAGCCGCAGAGGAATGCATGGCCTTGGCGCACGTCTTGTCACTTTATCAATGGCGTCATGCGTGACAATTGATAAACATGTGGTCGCTTTCGTTTTCTAAATAATTACCTAAATGTAAACGTTGTCATAAGTTCAAGGGTGCTTACGCTATGAAATACTACGCTATTCTTGTATAGTAGGTTCCATTTGATTAGTAGCTCAGTTTGATTCGCGGAAAATGAATAATTTAAATAATATTTATCTAAAAACTTATAGCTTGTGTCTTTTACAAAAACGAATGAACAAAATATATTTTCATCTTTCACAAAAATGTTTAGATATAAATTATTGTCGGTATTTGGTTAATTATTTCAAGTTTTATAAATGATCATTTTAATAAAAATATTTTCTAAATCATTCATTTTTCACAAAAGAAATAGAATATAAAATCTTTTTTTAATTATGCTCAGTCATTTTTGCAAGTATTTTCCTTTCATTCATGTTTGATTGAATTTTACACGAATATAATCGAGTTTTGGGTATGTTTGGTTCGGCCTTTCTAATGAACTTTTGGCCTGTAAATGTTCTTGAGCCGAAATTAACATTTTCAAAATCTATTTGCCCAATGCAACAGTTGAGAAATTAGAATGATATGCAAAAAGAGTACTTGTGTATATTTTGATATATTATAATGAAGATAATATCGGCCTATTTAACTCTATCAAGATATACACAATTAAATAGAGATATTGGCATAGTCTTAAAAGATACATAAACCATCAAAATTATTCTAATTATCTATGACAACCCCTCAAATGCAAGGTGCATTAAAGATGTTCACTTGAGTTTGAATACAAGTCTCAATAGAATCCCATGGTTGAGACATGGCGAATGAGATGGGCAGTTGTACATGGAGAAACTTCCAGATCTAACTAGTCTAAGAGCAGTGAGTTTGGTGGTACTGTTGCTTCTTAAAACGGTACTCAAAACATCAAGAAGGAAAACAACAAGTGGTTAATGCGATTGGCTTACGAAATAGTAACTGAACAACATAGCCTATACGATTGGTATTGTAGCATCAAGTGACCTATATGGCTAACTTAGAAAAATAGTAATTGAGTGATGTGGTCCATGTGGCTAGCATCAAAAGAAAAGCCACCTCCATGAAAGGCTCAAATGGGTGATGCTATCATTGCAGTTGTCATTAAAACACAAATATCATGGAATGGACTCAATTGAGTGAGAGAGGGCTTTGTAGACTGAGGGCTTTGCATACTATGCACAACAATATGTTGACCATCAAACGAGATAAATAATGTTGAAATCAATGTTGACCAGGGGATATGAGGACTTATTGAGAAAAAAATAACATAAACAAATATTAGCTTTGGATGGACACTTGGGTATGTAAAAGTGCGACTAATTTTGATATCGAGTTGAGAAATAAGAAATAAGTGCAAAAGGGAGCAATTGTGTATATTTCGATGTATTATAACAATGATTTCATTAGCCTATTTATAGACTTTATGAAATAACTAAATAAGATAATAAATCAATCAAGATATGTATAATCAAATAGAAATATTTCACATAATGTTGAGAAAATCATCAGAATTATCATAAATATCTCCAATAGTAACTTTGACCTCACATTTACGTTTCAACGTTTCAGCATTTTTTTCAAAATATAATTTAGGTATTAATGAATTTATTTTCTTCCAATTTTTACCTCACTAATATTTCTGTATTTCTGCTTTGCCCCCGCTTTACTATCTATCGTCTCTCTCTAAGCCAAAAGCAGCCACCATTGCTCCACATCCTGGTCGACCCGAGCCCAGAGTCAATCCGAGGCTTCCACGGATGGGTCCACAACACGTGTCATCAGACGGCCGGCATTAAAACACTGGCATCGAACGGCTAAAAAGAGGCGGCAAAATTGTCCGTGCACAAAAATATATCGCCAAACGACCTTGAGATTTTTCGTCTTCCACCAGAAGCAGAAAACCAAAGCGGTGACAATTTGCGTGCATGTTTCAATTTTATTAGCTGAATTCCTTCAATTGGATAATTTTTTTTTTTATAATTTACTAACTCTCATAATTTACATAATATCTCATATAATCCTATGAATCATGCAAAATTATCTTGTCAAATAATATATTTAGCTCCTCGATAGTCAAGACTTGTTTAGTAGCCAGGTCTATATATTCCCATATCTTTCTTGTATACACTAATAGAGGAACTAATATACAAAGCTTTCATGATCGATTGTCGTGTAAAATCAGCAATTTTCACCAAAAGGTAATCTAGACAATGTTGCTTTCAATTGGTTCCGATCATCTCTTGGCACTGCCTACGCAAAATAACCTACTCCCTCTTTGCAAGCTAATCTAACCAGGTTACTGCCCTTTTTATAAATTTGTTCATATCTTTGTAATTGAAAAATTATTATGATTTTGAGATTCCATAACAATCGTTGTCATAAAATATCTTTCTCCAAAATCAAAAGCATATGATAGGTCCTGCGGAATGTTATAAATGACATTTGATGTTCTATGCTCTAGGTTGTACATGCAATTTAAAGCTGACACCTAACCATGAAGGGAATTCAGACCGCCCAAATTTATTTTGATCTTCCAATTCTTTCCTCTTTTTTCTATTTTTCTCCTTCTTCAGTTCTAAGTTCTGACCTTATCCACCCCCCAACAAGTCACGACGATTCCTTCCACCGCACAACGTGAATCAGCCTCTGCGCCACCGCCATTGACGAGTGATCCCTGCCCCCGCCGCCCACGGTGTCGCCATTGTGGCTCGTACCGCCGCAACCGATGATGCTACTAGCGAAATATCCAAGCTCGATTCGACTTTATCAATTTATACAGGCGCGATCTTAAAAATGCTTAGACAAAGTGAGTTTATTGTGTAATTTTTGATAATATATATGTCTATGTTAATTGACAAATATTTTTTGAAAAGAATAATAGAGGCTCGATTAGATTCGCGAACCTTATCCAGCTGAATTTTCAAACTTGAATTTGAGCTTGACTCGACAAGATACTAGAGAAGCTCTAGCTGGAGCACAAATTAACAAGTCATTCTCAAGTAATCATCAATCAAGCCTAAGCTGCTCATGAGTGGCCTGACTTATTTTCACCTTTAGTCATGAGTGGCATGATGGCACATTAAGTATAATTTGTTTTCTCATGACAACTGTACATGCTGCAATCGCTCCTTAATGTAGAAGACCCCTATTCTTTGAAATATATTAAACAGACTATTTAAGAATAATTTCTAACCTTTTATTTCTTTACAAGAACCAAAAAGAACTATTCATGCACTTATAAGTTGACTATTAATTAATAGTTTTATTAGCATTTTACATTCAAAGCACGTGCATAGAGGTCGAATTATCTGTATAATAATAATAATAATAATAATAATAATAATAATAATAATAATAATAATAATAATAATAATAATAATAATAATAATAATAATAATAATAATAATAATAATAATAATAATAATAATAATAATAATAATAATAATAAAGAGTTATAAGCTGTACAAACTGGTTAAGCTGGGGTTTTTAACTTCTACAGGACATATGGGTATGATTCAAAACAGCTTACATATAATTGATAGAATTTCAAAAGACGGTGTTTAATTCTTGAACTAAAACATTTATCGATATCCCAATCAACTATACAAAGATACTATAGGGTTAATAGTTTTCTTTATGGTTTAGCGTAGCTTTAATAGACAAGTCATTTGCATGTACAATGTTTATCCCAACTTGGATTTTCCAAATAAACAAGGAATAATACGATTTCTTTATAAGAATGATACAAACGGTAGACTCCAGAACAAGATAAGTAAAAAAGGAAGATTGGGACTAGAAGACCGAGACATCGAAGCTCTGACAGACAGATGCGTGCAGATGAGTCGCTTACCGTTTGGTGGGTCTTCGCATTATTTAAGACGAAAGTGACAAAACTTTAAAGCGTGGAATATGCCATCCATACATAGTACAAAAATGGAAAAAGAAATATAGGATCCCGTGCACCGCAAAACCCATCTTTCCGTCGATCTCTTGTTTCATTTTATTTCAATTTTTTTGGGTTAAATTTTCCCATCACTCAATGCCATCGAGGACCGCACGAATTTCTTAAATGCTTTGGCACTTGACCTATTGAAAAATTATAGCACCCCAAATTTTTTCTTTTTTTGCCAAATTAATGATAATCAAATGATTTTTTTTTTTAAATCACAACATCCAAGCGAGCACTGTGAAAAAGTCATGATAATTGAGGTATCTTTTTCCCTAAGATTGCATGTGAACAAAGGATATTCTCCTACGTTTTTGTGATTGGTGTGTCAAATTACAATGCCATTACGTAACAGTCCATCATTTTCATCAATGACGTGATGACGCCCCCAATAAAAAACGCAAATAAATTCCATCTAATTTTAATTGGAGACACAAAGAGATACATCGATGACAAAGGGCATCAGAGTCTAACCAACATGTCATGTGTTTTAATTGTGTGCATCTAACCGAGATGGAACTTTAGATTCTCAAGGGGACCTGTTTTGGAGAGCGACAAGGCATGATGATCCCGTCCTCGGCACCAGCTAATTTTCCGATAATTTGACCAAGCACGACATTCATACTGCGCAGTCAACAGCTTTTAAGGTTTGACTCTTCTTTATGCCCGATCGACTGCGAGATGAGGAGCGGATTATCAAAACGAGAGGCGATGTGGAATAGGAGGCAACCGTCTTTCAACGAACTGATTTTCCATCGGTGGATGTTTTGGTTTGCAACATCTGTCTGACATCGGTTGCTGATTCTCATACAGCTTGTAGCCTTTTTTGGGCTGCGGTCCTCTATCATAAACGTTAAATTTACGTACTAAGTTTAGTTATGTATAAGGTATTGAGACATTAGTAGAGATATAAGAAACCCTAATTGAATTGACTTGCCAAAAAACTTTGATCCTAACTTAGTATCCTTACCATGTATGAAAATACTAACTTTGATCCTAGTAGCAAATACACATACCCAGCAGCAACTCTCTCCGTGTCTCTGTTGCTCCCCTTGACCTCGCGTCCCGCCTTCGATGAATTTAATGGCTATTTGCTACTAATAGAATAATTAAATATTAAACTATGCATTCATCTAAAAGTTTAAGTTTTTAGAACAATTGGCAGTAGTCCTATAAATTCTTTTATGGTATTAAAGCTAGAAGTCCTGAGTTTGAATCTTTTTAGATCTCATTTACCTCCCTAATTAAATATGTCCATACTTAATACTAGAAAAAAAAAATCAAACTAAGCATGAAAGGGAGTGATAGAATAATTAAATATGAAACCACGCAATTTTTTTTAAGAGTTTAAGTTTTTAGAACAGTTAGCAGTGATTTTACGAATTCTCACCGCTATAGTTGACAAGAATACCATAGCATAGAGAGAGAGAGAGAGAGAGAGAGAGAGAGTATATGATGCAGCTACACTTGATGTTCCACTCAAAGAGTGAACCGTTTAGTTGATGCCTCAAATATTCTCCTAGGTCCAAAGGTTTGAATAAGGAATCGATTGAACTTCGAGTGCAGATCCAAATTAGCTTAAGATATATATATCATCTAAGGCATGACTAATCGACCAAAAATATTGCATGGTTAAGAGTATGGTTAAGAGTTTGATCAAAGGGCACACTCATTCTCATGAAGACGTTTCCAACCATTTAATCTCATCTTTATCTACATAAAATAATTATCATAAAAGCGAAAACGTAATGGAAAATATTTGTTCATGAAACATGTATAATTTGTGAAACTAGCATATACAAAGGCCTATTTTCTTAGAAATCATTTGTTTCGGAGAAAATGGAAATATCTTCCTAAAAATAATTTCTTACATAAAAAAAATTTCCTTAAAATAATCCCATATATCACTTCAAATAAACAATCAATGAAAAATGTTCAATGTTGATAGCAATTTATATTTAACTGTTTTTTGTAGATGATGCAAATATTTTTCGTTCATTCATTTTTACAAGTTACATAAATGATTGTTTTTAGGAAAATATTTTTCAAATTATTCATTTTCCGGAAAATAAACAATGTCTTAGTTTCGTCAAATTATTATTCTGACGGACATCAAAGCAAGCAAGCGCGCGAGAGAGAGAGAGAGAGAGAGCAACGAATCATTTGGCATCAATCAAGCATATGTATATCAAGCACTTTCAATAGGGTCTGGACCCTCACAACCAATCCATGCATCTAACAGATTTGGTACAATTGATTATACAGCTAGCACCCTTCGGCTTTCGAATAGAGAGAAGGCACGGTTCCTTCAATCGACACCCCAAAACGAGACACAGCTGAATTTCTCATCTCCACCTCACGACACTACCTTCAACTCCCCGTTGACCTTTGGCTCGCCCAGCTCCGCAACCCCATTGGCCGCCACTTTGTTGGCCAAGTCCGCCCCTCCGTTGGCCGTTGATTTGCCACTCGCAGACAGCACCTCCAGGCTCCTCCTCTTCACCTCGTCCACGAAGGCCTGGATGTTCCGGTCTGAGGAGCCACCCTCTGCCACAGCCGCCTCCGCTGCCGCGCTCCACTTCTTCGCGTTCTGCTTCATCTCCTCGGCCTTGGGCCCCGAGGTTGCCTCGCGGAGGCACTGCTCGACCACGTCCCGCGTGATCAGCTTGTTCTCTGCCTCGCCCCGGCACATCCTCACCCCAATCTTGAACACATCGACTAAGTACTTGGCGTCGGTGACCTGGTCACCCCACTGCGGGAAAGCCACGACAGGCATGCCAGAGGTCAAGGCCTCCATGGTCGAGTTCCAACCGCAGTGCGTGACGAAGCAGGCCACCGAGGGGTGAGCCAGGACTTGCTCTTGCGGGCTCCACTGCACCACCTTGCCCTTATCACCAGCCTTCTCTAAGAACCCTTCAGGCATTTTGAGAACCTCATAGCCAGAGTCCTTGTGTGGAGGCTTCATGACCCACAAGAAGTTGACCCCGGAGTTCAACAGCCCATAAGCAATCTCGTCCCACTGGTCTTGCTTCAAGTACACGACGCTCCCAAACGACACGTAAACGATCGAGGAAGCAGGCTTTGAGTCGAGCCAGCCGACGCAGTCGTCAGCCTTCATGAAATCGCCCTTGACAGTGGCGTTCGGGGCCTTAGGGTTCTTGAAGAGCGGCCCGACTGTCTTGATGGGGCTGATCTTGGACATGTACTCAATGATCTCATGCTCGAGCTCCTGGAATGTGTCCATCAGGATGCAGAATGGCTTGTCCAAGTTCTTGTACTGCCCCATGATCGCCCGCCGGAGGAAAGGGTACGGGGTCGTTGGGTACAAGAAGCTCGGGACCTCGTCGTGCTTTAGGAGCGGCATGCAAGGGAGCTGCACATCGATCTCCATCGCTGTCTCAGACGGGAAGGGGACCAGGCCATGGTAGTAGTAGTAGTACGAAGTGAAGCATGCACAGGATTGCACCCAGAGCATCGCCGAGGGGAGGCCGAGGCTATCAGCGACATCGGAGACCCAGGGGATGAAAGGATTGTTGATGAGGCAAGAGATAGGGCGGCCTTGCTCGGCGTTGTGCCGGATCATCTCAGGGATGAGCACCTTCCCGACCTTCTCGAGCTGGGGGAGGTACTGGTCGAGGTCCTGGCGGCGTGTCTCGTCCTCGTCCCACCCGTCCTCAAAGAACTCAAACCGAATGAAGCCATCACCCACCGGGGAGAGCTCCTCACCGATGTTGCTCGCCTTGCGCATCGCCTTCCCGATGCTCTCTGGGGTCGTGAAGGTGACGAGCAGGCCCTTGGAGGCGAGGCGCTTGCCGAGCCTCAGGAGCGGGTTGACGTGGCCTTGACCGGGGAACGAGACCAAGAGGACGTGGACGAGCGCCTCCGATCCCATATCGTTTCCGAGCTCGGGAAGAGAGGAGTGAAACGATGTAGTATAGGTTTATGTGTGTATGTGTGAGGGAGAGAGAGAGAGAGGGAGAGAGAGTTTGAAGTTGGTGATGATGAGGGTGTGTAGAGTCGCTGAAATATATAGCAGTGGAGGAGAGGAGAGGCGAGATTAGATGTTCGATTCATCGGTTGTTCGCGTAGGGTTTGACCTCGAAGGGGACCGTTTGGTGGTGTAAGTTACGCAGGCTCGATGCTCGTCGGTCGTGTTGAGCCGCGGCGAGGGCATGTTGTGCAGAGGCTTTCTCGGAGGGTTTGGTTGAGAAAGGCCTAGTCGAGCTTCGGGTTTGACCGGACCGTCTGAGGAATTGAACTGTTGCGAGGAAGAAGGATAGCCGCAAAGGAATGCATGGCCTCGGCGCAGTTCTTGTCGCTTAATTAATGGCGTCATGCGTGACAATTCATAAACCTGTGGTCGCTTTCGTTTTCTAAATGTAAACGTTGTCATAAGTTCAAGGATGCTTACGCTATGAAATACTCCGCTATTCGAGTTTTGGGTAGGTTCCATTTGATTAGTGGCTCGGTTTGATTCGTGGAAAAAAATGAAAAATATTTATCTAAAAAATTATAGCTTGTGTCATTTACAAAAACAAATGAACAAAATATATTTTTATTTTTCACAAAAATGTTTAGATATAAATTATTGTCGATATTTGGTTAATTATTTCAAGTTTTATAAATGATTATTTAATAAAAATATTTTCTAAATCATTCATTTTTCACAAAAGAAATAGAATGTAAATTTTTTTTTTAAAAAAAATTATGCTCAGTCATTTTTGCAAGTATTTTCCTTTCATTTATGTTTGATTGACTTTTACACAAATCTAATCGAGTTTTGGGTATTGTTTGGTTCCGCCTTTCTAATGAACTTTTGGCCTATAAATGCTCTTGAGCCGAAATTAACATTTTCAAATCTATTTGCCCAATGCAACAGTTGAGAAATTAGAATGATATGCAAAAAAGAGTACTAGTGTATATTTCGATATATTATAATGAAAATAATATCAGCCTATTAAATCTATCAAGATATACACAATTAAATAGAGATATTTGCATGATCTTAAAAGATACATAAACCATCAAAATTATTCTAAATATCTATAACAACCCTTCAAATGCAAGGTGCATTCTATTTGCATAATCTTAAAAGATACATAAACCATCAAAATTATTCTAAATATCTATAACAACCCTTCAAATGTAAGGTGCATTATATTTGCATAATCTTAAAAGATACATAAACCATCAAAATTATTCTAAATATCTATAACAACCCTTCAAATGCAAGGTGCATTAAAGATGTTCACTTGAGTTTGAAATACAAGTCTCAATAGAATCCCATGGTTGAGACATGGCGAATGAGATGGGCAGTTGTACATGGAGAAACTTCCAGATCTAACTAGTCTAAGAGCAATGAGTTTGGTGGTACTGTTGCTTCTCAAAACGGTACTCGAAACATCAAGAATCAGAGGGAAAACATAAGTGGTTAATGCAATTGGCTTACGAAACAATAACTGAACAATGTAGCCTATACGATTTGTATTGTAGCATCAAGCGACCTATATGGCTAACTTAGAAAAATACTTATTGAGTGATGTGGCCCATGTGGTTAGCATCAAAAGAAAAGTCACCTCCATGAAAGGCTCAAATGGGTGATGCTATCATTGCAGTTGGCATTAAAACACTAACATCATGGAACGGACTCAATTGAGTGAGAGAGGACTTTGTAGACTGAGGGCTTTGCATACTATGCACAACAATATGTTGACCATTAAACAAGATGAATAATGTTGAAATCAATGTTGACCAGAGAATATTAGGACTTATTGAGAAAAAAAATAACATAAACCAATATTAGCTCTAGATGGACCTTTGGGTATGTAAAAGTGCAACTAATTTTGATATCAAGTTGAGAAATAAGAAATAAGTGCAAAAGGGAGCAATTGTGTATATTTCGATGTATTATAACAATGATTTCATTAGCCTAATTATAGACTTTATGAAATAACTAAATAAGATAATAAATCAATCAAGATATGTATAATCAAATAAAAATATTTCGCATTATGTTGAGAAAATCATCAGAATTATCATAAATATCTCCAACAGTAACTTTGACCTCACATTTACGTTTCAACGTTTCAGCATTTTTTTCAAAATATAATTTAGGTATTAATGAATTTATTTTCTTCCAATTTTTCCCTCACTAATATTTATGTATTTCTGCTTTGCCCCCGCTTTACTATCTATCGTCTCTCTCTAAGCCAAAAGCAGCCACCATTGCTCCACATCCTGGTCGACCCGAGCCCAGAGTCAATCCGAGGTTTCCACGGATGGGTCCACAACACGTGTCATCAGACGGCCGGCATTAAAACACTTGCATCGAACGGCTAAAAAGAGGCGGCAAAATTGTCCGTGCACAAAAATATATCGCCAAACGACCTTGAGATTTTTCGTCTTCCACCAGAAGCAGAAAACCAAAGCGGTGACAATTTGCGTGCATGTTTCAATTTTATTAGCTGAATTCCTTCAATTGGATAATTTTCTTTTTATAATTTACTAACTCTCATAATTTACATAATATCTCATATAATCCTACGAATCATGCGAAATTATCTTGTCAAATAGTATATTTAGCTCCTCGATAGTCAAGACTTGTTTAGTAGCCAGGTCTATATATTCCCGTATCTTTCTTGTATACACTAATAGAGGAACTAATATACAAAGCTTTCATGATCGATTGATGTGTAAAATTCACAATTTTCACCAAAAGGTAATCTAGACAATGTTGCTTTCAATTGGTTCCAATCATCTCCTGGCACTGCCTACGCAAAATAACCTACTCCCTCTTTGCAAGCTAGTCTAACCAGGTTACTGCCCTTTTTATAAATTTGTTCATATCTTTGTAATTGAAAAATTATTATGATTTTGAGTTCCATAACAATCGTTGTCATAAAGATATCTTTCTCCTTTCGAAATCAAAAGCATATGATAGGTCCTGCGGAATGTTATAAATGACATTTGATGTTCTATGCTCTACGTTTGTACATGCAATTTAAAGCTGACACCTAACCATGAAGGGAATTCCGACCGCCCAAATTTATTTTGATCTTCCAATTCTTTCCTCTTTTTCCTATTTTTCTCCTTCTTCAGTTCTAAGTTCTGACCTTATCCAACCCCCAACAAGTCACGACGATTCCTTCCACCGCACAACGTGAATCAGCCTCTGCGCCACCGCCATTGACGAGTGATCCCTGCCCCCGCCGCCCACGGTGTCGCCATTGTGGCTCGTACCGCCGCAACCGATAATGCTACTAGCGAAATATCCAAGCTCGATTCGACTTTATCAATTTATACAAGCGCAATCTTAAAAATGCTTAAACAAAGTGAGTGTATTGTGTAAACTTGAGAATATATATATATCTATGTTAATTGACAAATATTTTTTGAAAAGACTAATAGAGGCTCGATTAGATTCGCGAACCTTATCCGGCTGAATTTTCAAGCTTGAATTTGAGCTTGACTCGACAAGATACTAGAGAAGCTCTAGCTGGAGCACAAATTAACGAGCCATTCTCTAGTAATCATCAATCAAGCGTAAGCTGCTCATGAGTAGCCTGACTTATTTTCACCTTTAATCATGACTCAGGAGTGATATCGTGGCACATTAAGTATAACTTGTTTTCTCATGATAACTGTACATGCTGCAATCTCTCCTTAATTTAGAAGACCTCTATTCTTTGAAATATATTAAACAGACTATTTAATGAATAATTTCTAACCTTTTATTTCTTTACAAGAACCAAAAAGAACTATTCATGCACTTATAAGTTGACTTTTAATTTAATAATTTTATTAGCATTTTACATTCAAAGCACGTGCATAGAGATCCAATTATCTATATATTTATAATAATAAAAAAAGAGTTATAAGCTGTACAAACTGGTTAAGCTGGGTTTTAACTTCTACATATGACTATGATTTAAATACTTATATATAGTTGATAGAATTTAAAAAGGTGGAGTTTGATTCCTGAACTAAAATTTTTATCAATATCCCAATCAATTATATGTCGATACTAGAGGGTTAATAGTTTTCTTTATGGTTTAGCATTGCTTCAATATACAAGTCATTTGCATGTACAATGTTTATCCCAACTTGGATTTTCCAAATAAACAAGGCATAATACGATTTCTTTATAAGAATGAGACAAACGGTAGACTCAAGAACAAGAGAAGTAAAAAAGGAAGATTGGATTGCTCCATCATCCATCTAGAAGACCGAGACATCGAAGCTCTGACAGACAGATGCGTGCAGATGAGTCGCTTACCGTTTGGTGGGTCTTCGCATTATTTAAGACGAAAGTGACAAAACTTTAAAGCGTGGAATATGCCATCCATACAAAGTACAAAAATGGAAAAAGAAATATAGGATCCCGTGCACCGCAAAACCCATCTTTCTGTCGATCTCTTGTTTCATTTCATTTCAATTGTTTTTGGTTAAATTTTCCCATCACTCAATGCCATCGAGGACCGCACGAATATCTTAAATGCTTTGGCATTACCGTCTTCGATCCGGTAAAATAACTCCTCGAAAATTATGGTATCGCTCCCAAAATGGACAGTATGGTCATCATGATTTTTTTAATGGTACTTATTTGGTACCGTTATTTTTCGATAGTTTACCTAAGTTTCGAAACATTCAATATGATGATAAAATCTATGTCACTTTTGGTTGAACGTATTTTGGAAATTGAGCACTTGACCTATTGAAAAATTATAGCACCGCAAGTTTATCTTTTTTTCTAAATTAATGATAATCAAATGAATTATTAAAAAGTCACAACATCCAAGCCAGCGCTGCAAAAAAGTCATGATAATTGAGGTATCTTTTTCTTTAAGATTTCATTGGACAAAGGATATTCTCCTACGTTTTTGTGATTGGTGTGCCAAATTACAATGCCATTACGTAACAGTCCATCATTTTCATCAATGACGTGATGACACCCCCAATAAAAAACGCAAAGAAATTCCATCTAATTTTAATTGGAGACAGCTATGGGAAACTATATTTCCAAAGAGATACATCGATGACAAAGGGCATCGGAGTCTAACCAACATGTCATGTATTTTAATTGTGTGCATCTAACCGAGTTGGAACTTTAGATTCTCAAGGGGACCTGTTTTGGAGAGCGACAAGGCATGATGATCCCGTCCTCGGCAGCAGCTAATTTTCCGATGATTTGACCAAGCACGACATTCATACTGCGCAGTCAACAGCTTTTAAGGTTTGACTCTTCCTTATGCCCGATCGACTGCGAGATGAGGAGCGGATTATCAAAACGAGAGGCGATGTGGAATGGGAGGCAACCGTCTTTCAACGAACTGATTTTCCATAGGTGGATGTTTTGGTTTGGAACATCTGTCTGACATCGGTTGCTGATTCTCATACGGCTTGTAGCATTTTTTGGGCTGTGGTCCTCTATCATAAACGTTGAATTTACGTACTAAGTTTAGTTATGTATAAGGTATTGAGACATTAGTAGTGATATAAGAAACCCTAATTGAATCGCCTTGCCAAAAAACTTTGATCCTAACTTAGTATCCTTACCATCTATGAAAGATTTACATACCCAGCAGCATCCCTCTCCGTGTCTCTCTCGCTCCCCTTGACCTCGTGTCCCACCTCCAATGAATTTGATGGCTATTTGCTACTGATAGAATAATTCAATATTAAACCATGCACTCATCTAAAAGTTTAACTTTTTAGAACAGTTGGCAATAGCCCTACAAATTCTTTTATGGTATTTGAGCTAGAAGTCCTGAGTTTGAATCTTTTTAGATCTCATTTACCTCCCTAATGAAATATGTCCATACTTAATACTAGGAAAAAAAAAATCAAACTAAGCATGAGAGGGAGTGATAGAATAATTAAATATTAAACCACGCATTTTTTTTAAGAGTTTAAGTTTTTAGAACAGTTAGCAGTGATTTTACGAATTCTCATAGCTATAGTCGACAAGAATACCATAGCATAGAGAGAGAAAGATAGAGTATATGATGCAGCTACACTTGATGTTCCACTAAGAGAGTGAACCGTTTAGTTGATGCCTCAACTATTCTCGTAGGTCCAATGGTTTGAATAAATCAATTGAACTCCGAGTGCAGATCCAAATTAGCTTAATATATATCATCTAAGGCATGACTAATCGACCAAAAATATTACATGGTTAAGAGTTCGATCAAAGGGCACACTAATGTCATTCTCATGAAGACGTTTCCAACCATACCCAATTTGTCTAAATCGGACGACCGGATGTTATCTCATCTTTATCTACATAAAATAATTATCATAAAAGCGAAAACATAATGGAAAATATTTGTTCATAATGTGAATAATTTTGTTCATTATAAACAAAAGGCCTATCTTCTTAGAACTCATTTGTTTCGGGGAAAATGGAAATATCTTTCCTAAAAATAATTTCTTATGTAAAAATATTTCCTAAAAACAATCCTATATATCATTTCAAATAAACAATTAATGAAAAATGTTCATTGTTGATAGCAATTTATATTTAACTGTTTTTGTAGATGATGCAATATATTTCGTTCATTCATTTTTACAAGTTATATAAATGATTATTTTTAAGAAAATATTTTTCAAATCATTCATTTTCCGGAAAATAAACAATGTCTTAGTTTCGTCAAATTATTATTATGATGGACATCAGAGCACGAGAGAGAGAGAGAGAGAGAGAGAGAGAGATCGAGAGAGAGAGAGAGAGGGAGAGCATTGAATCATTTGGCATCAATCAAGCATATGTATATCAAGCACTTTCAATAGGGTCTGGACCCTCACAACCAATCCATGCATATAACAGATTTGGTACAATTGATTATACAGCTAGCACCCTTCGGCTTTCGAATAGAGAGAAGGCATGGTTCCTTCAATCTACACTCCAAAACGAGACACACCTGAATTTCTCATCTCCACACCTCACGACACTACCTTCAACTCCCCGTTGACCTTTGGCTCGCCCAGCTCCGCAACCCCATTGGCCGCCACTTTGTTGGCCAAGTCCGCCCCTCCGTTGGCCGTTGACTTGCCACTCGCAGCCAGCACCTCCAGGCTCCTCCTCTTCACCTCGTCCACGAAGGCCTGGATGTTCCGGTCTGAGGAGCCACCCTCTGCCACAGCCGCCTCAGCTGCCGCGCTCCACTTCTTCGCGTTCTGCTTCATCTCCTCGGCCTTGGGCCCCGAGGTTGCCTCGCGGAGGCACTGCTCGACCACGTCCCGCGTGATCAGCTTGTTCTCTGCCTCGCCCCGGCACATCCTCACCCCGACCTTGAACACGTCGACTAGGTACTTGGCGTCGGTGACCTGGTCGCCCCATTGCGGGAACGCCACGACAGGCATGCCAGAGGTCAAGGCCTCCATGGTCGAGTTCCAACCGCAGTGCGTGACGAAGCAGGCCACCGAGGGGTGAGCCAGGACTTGCTCTTGCGGGCTCCACTGCACCACCTTGCCCTTATCACCAGCCTTCTCCAAGAACCCTTCAGGCATCGTGAGAACCTCATAGCCAGAGTCCTTGTGTGGAGGCTTCATGACCCACAAGAAGTTGACCCCGGAGTTCAACAGCCCATAAGCAATCTCATCCCACTGGTCTTGCTTCAAGTACACGACGCTCCCAAACGACACGTAAACGATCGAGGAAGCAGGCTTTGAGTCGAGCCAGCCGACGCAGTCGTCAGCCTTCATGAAATCGCCCTTGACAGTGGCGTTCGGGGCCTTAGGATTCTTGAAGAGCGGCCCGACTGTCTTGATGGGGCTGATCTTGGACATGTACTCAATGATCTCATGCTCGAGCTCCTGGAATGTGTCCATCAGGATGCAGAATGGCTTGTCCAAGTTCTTGTACTGCCCCATGATCGCCCGCCGGAGGAAAGGGTACGGGGTCGTTGGGTACAAGAAGCTCGGGACCTCGTCGTGCTTTAGGAGCGGCATGCAAGGGAGTTGCACATCGATCTCCATCGCTGTCTCAGACGGGAAGGGGACCAGGCCATGGTAGTAGTAGTAGTACGAAGTGAAGCATGCACAGGATTGCACCCAGAGCATCGCCGAGGGTAGGCCGAGGCTATCAGCGACATCAGAGACCCAGGGGATGAAAGGATTGTTGATGAGGCAAGAGATAGGGCGGCCTTGCTCGGCGTTGCGCCGGATCATCTCAGGGATGAGGACCTTCCCGACCTTCTCGAGCTGGGGGAGGTACTGGTCGAGGTCCTGGCGGCGTATCTCGTCCTCGTCCCACCCGTCCTCGAAGAACTCAAACCGGATGAAGCCATCACCGACCGGGGAGAGCTCCTCACCAATGTTGCTCGCCTTGCGCATTGCCTTCCCGATGCTCTCTGGGGTCGTGAAGGTGACGAGCAGGCCCTTGGAGGCGAGGCGCTTGCCGAGCCTCAGGAGCGGGTTGACGTGGCCCTGGCCAGGGAACGAGACCAAGAGGACGTGGACAAATGCCTCCGACCCCATAACGTCGCCGACCTCGAGATAAGTGTCTTGGTGAGAGAGAGAAAGAGAGAGAGAGAGAGTTTGAAGTTGGTGGTGATGAATGGGTGCTGGAGGAGTAGCTGAAATTTATAGCAGCAGATGAGGGGAGAGAAGAGCTTAGGTGTTCGATTTAACGGTCGTTCGCGTGGGACTGATGTCGAAGGGGACCGTTTGGTGGGGAAAGTTACGGAGGTTCGATGCTCATCGGTTGTGCCGATATGTACGAGCAATAATGTCGAGCTTCGTGTTTGACCGGCCGTCTTAGAATTGAATTGTGACCTGGAAGAGAGAATAGCCGCAAAGGACGGCATGGCGTTAGCGTACCCCTCGTCGCTCGGTAAATGGCTTCATGAATTTATAATTGTGTGGTCACTTTCCTTCTGTAAATGATTAACTAAATGTGAATATTGTCATGAGCTCAAGGGTGCTTGCATTATGAAGTACATCGCTATTTTTGTACTATCTAAGGCTTCATTTATTTTGTGAAAAATAAATAATTTGAAAAATATTTTTCTGCGACATAGCACTTGTATTACTTATTAAAATAAATAAACAGATAACATTTTAATCATTCACAAAGATGCTTAGACATAAACTATTATCATATTGACAACATTATTTTTCGATTAATTTTTTAATCAATATAAGTGAACATTTTTAGGAAAATATTTTTCAAATCATTTATTTTCCTCTAAACAAATGGAGTCTAATAAATTTTTTATAAGCATGTTCTGTCATTTTTGCATGTGTTTTCCATTCAATCATGTTTAATTGACTTTTACACAAATCTAATCTTGGCATGGGTGCATTTGGTTCGGCTTTATTAAAGAACTTTCAGCCTGCAAAGTCCTTTGAGCCAAAATTATGCATTTCCAAAGTCCATTTGCCCAATGGAACTCTTGGCCAACATTTGCATTTAGTTAAATGACACAAATGGTCAATGAATTTTGACCCAATATATAATATGTTCATGAATTTTAAAATTTTCTGATGGGGTCCTTAATCATTTTTTAATTTTTAATTCAATTAGTGTAGTTTCTAGACTTTTAATATATATTCAATATAATTCCTAAATCGCATGAAAATGTTCAATATTGTCTTTAAACTTAAATTAGTGGAAAGATAATATTAAGCTTTTTAATATCATTCATCGACTAAATTGAATATGTACAAAATTTTAGGGACTGTATTGAATGAATTAAAAGATTATGGACAACATTATGCATTAAAATAAAGTATAAGGACCATATGAAATAGATTTAAAGTTCAAAAATAACATTGTACATTAAGCCAAAGTTCAAAGACTATTTGTATCATTATCTCTTTATGTTTTTTAGCATTTTCGGAATGCTATTAAGGATTGATGGATTTATTTTCTTTTGACTTGGCCCTCGCTAATATATTTGTATTTTGCTTTGCCCTCACTTTATTATCTATCATCTCTCTCTAAACCAAAGTACTCACTATCGCTCAATGTTAATCCGAGGTTTTGATAGACAAGTCGACAACACATATTAATCAAATGGTCAATGTTAAAACACTTGCATCAATTGGCTAATAAGAGGCAACTAAATTGTCAGTGCACAAAAACATATTACTAAGGATAACATGATAATCATTCTAGTTTCTTTGTTTTTTTATTATTTTGTTCATAAAAATAGATTTGGAACAAAATCTGTTTGGCAATGTAACTTTACTTTTTTTATTTATTTCCAGAACAAAATTTTGTACCAAAAATAAGTTTAGAAAAAAAACGAGAAATAGAAGAATTTTTCTATTTTTTACTCTGGAACAAAAATAGAAATAAAAATACTTCTCTCATATCTCTTTGAAACTTTGTCATGTGCATTCCCCACAACATATATATATATATATAAATAAAAAATTCTCTCATATATCTCTCTCATGTGCATTCCCCACAACATAATTACCTTGCTCCTCCTCCCTGAGAATCTTGCTGTCCCAGACCCCTCTTCTAGCAACAGCTACTACACCTCCACCTCCTTCCCTAAGCTCTCCAACAGCTGCAGTTGTACCTCCTCCCTCTCCAGCAACATCTCCCTCTTCGGCTTCTGCCACTCCCACCTAGACAATCCCATCATCTACAACTTCTTCGAGCTCCGCTCTATCACTAACAACTTTCTGGCCAAGCCTCGCTACTCCTCCTCCTCCTCCTCCTCCTCCTCCTTCCCCTAGTGCTACTCCCTCTGCGGCAATGCTGTTTTCATCTTCCAATTCAGGCGCAAGATCAACATGGGTTGCCTCAAGGACCTCCTTGGGAAGATTTGTCGAAGCCATTTGGTCAACGTCGCGAAGCAGACAAGAATGACATTGCTTTAGGAGCAGGCGATTCCGACAGAGGGTGGCGGCAAGATCAGGGAAGAAGGGGCTGAAAATTTTATACTGGTTTCAAATGAATTTATTTCCCAAGAATATAAGTTTTATATTGTTTTTAAACGTAGTGAGATGCTAAAAGGCTCGTCCAAAGAATAAATATACAAAAATTAATTTCTAGTAAAAAATTATTCCTAGAAGCAAAATGGTTCCTATCCACGCCATAAATGACCTTGGGATTTTTCCTCTTTCATCGAGAAGTAGAAAACTAAGGCAGTGACAATTTGCATGCATATTCAGCTTTTAAACCCGTGATCCTTCAATTAGATACATTATTTACTAATTTATTAATTTGATATATTTATGTAGTATCTCATATAATCCTATGAATTATATGCAAGATTATCTTGTCAAATTATATATTTAGGCTCCATTCGTTTCACGGAAAATGATTTCCAGAAAAACGTTTTCCGGATTTTCCAGTGTTCATTTCACGGAAATGAACTAGTCAAGGAAAATATTTTCCACTTTTCAAAAATAGAAAACATTTTCCATAACTTCTTCCACTGTGCTTCTTTTCACCAAACACATTTTCATTTTATTTTTATGCTTTCTGTCTCTCTTTTTTTTTTCTTTTTTAGTTTTTTAAAAAATCAAGTTTTTAATTTTTTTTCCTTTTCTTTTTTTCTTTCCTTTTCATCTTCTTTCTTACCCTTGGCTAGTCGCCGACCACGGCGGCGGCCGATGACCAATCACAAGCCAGCTCGAGCCTCGCCCTAGGCCAGCGAGGCTTTGCCTAGCCCGATCTGGTGAAGCTGAGCTTGCCCGAGCCCGATGAGCTCAAGCCTCGCTGACTTGGGGTGGAGCTCGGGCCTCGCCAAATCCGGTGAGCAGGGCGGGCCTTGGGCCTCGCTCGAGCTCGCTACTGGTTCGTCGAGCTATGCTCGAGCTATGAGCTTGCCGGATATGGCGGCGGAGGTCAAGCTCCTAATCCGCTTGCTACATCCGGTGAGCTCGAGGCTTGACCGATTTAGGCAAGTCGCAAGCTCACCAGATCTAGCGGCAGAGCTCAGGCTCACCTGGATCAAGAGCCTCAAGGCTTGGTTGGATCTAGCAATTGCATCTTGGTCGGTCGTTGGGCAGCCAGCCATCATTAGGTATGCGGCAGTAGAGGAATGAGGAGGTAGGAGGAGGAAGGAGGAAGGAAAAGAAAAATAAAGAAAAAATAAAAAATTCGATTTTTAAAAATACAAATAATTAAAAATTCATTTAAAAATATTAAAAAAAAACTAATTTTTTGGTTAATTAAAAATATTTAAAATTCAATTTATTGATCATTTTCCCAAACAATTAAATTAGTTAACAAACAGTTGAAAAAAATTTCCATTCAAAGTTCAAGTTTCAGCCGAACATCGGAAAATAGGAAAATGACTTTTTAGAAAATATTTTCCGAAAACGTGATATTTTCCACGAAACGAATGAACCCTTAATCCCTCATAGTCAAGACTCGTTTAGCTGGCTATAAATTCCCATATCTGTCTTGTACACACTAATAGAGGGACTAGAATACAAGGCTTTGATGATTGATTGACATGTAACACCGGCAATCTTTGCCAAAACTTAATCTAGACAATGTTGTTTTCAATTGATATACCTAAAAAGTTATTATGTCCTTACAAGCTTGTCTAATTGCGCTATCGCTTTTTGAGGAAATTTATTCGTATCTTTGCAATCGAAACAATTATTGTGAGTTTGAAATTTCACTACTATAGTCGCAAACATATCTTTCTCCTTTCAATATCAAAGCATACAATAGACCCTAACTTTTGAGGGAATGGTAAAGATGCCATTTGATATTCTATACTCTAGGTTCTACATGCAATTTAAAGCTGACACCTAACCATGAAGGGATGTAGACCGCCCGAATTTATTTTGATCTTCCCATTCTTTCTGCTTTTCTATTTTCTCATCCTTTAGTTCTGACTTTCTGACCTTATCCACTCCCCACGACAAGTTCCTTCCACCGCACGGCATGATACAGCTTCTGCGCCGCCGCCATTGAAGAGTGACCAACCCCCAACCGCCCCCGCGGCGCCGCTCAAGGTGTCACCATTGCGGCTAGTACCGCCACCCCCACCAATGAATTAAGCAAAATATCCGAGCTCGACCCGACTGATCAATTTATGTAGGCTCCATCTTAATAATGCTTAGATAACATGAATACATTATGTAATTTTGAGAATATATTTATGTCTATATCAATTGATAAATATTTTTGAAAAAGAATAATAGAAGCTCGATTAGGCTCGTAAGCCTCTCCAACTGAATTTTGAAGGTAGAGGTGGAACTTGACTCAACAAGATAGTTAAGAAGCTCCAGCTTAAGTGCGCATGGATTTGTTTCTTTTTTTGTTCTTAACGTAAAAAAAAAAAGTGTTTCTGTTCGGGAACAATTTTTGAACAAAAGAACACGTTTGGTAACGTTTGGTCCGGAATAAAAAATGAACAAAACACGTTTGGTAAATTTTATTATTTTTTTGTTTCTTTTAATTTTTTAAACATTTTTTTTTTTATTTTTTATTTTTTCTTTTCTTTTTATTTTTTCTTTTTTTCTTTCGCCGGTCACCGGCCTCGCGACCGGCCAACGGGGCCGGCAGCCTCGCCCAGCCATGGCGAGGCCGAGCCCGGCCGTGGTGGGCAAGGCGAGGCTCGGCCTCGCCCACGCCGCGACGCCGAGCCTCGACGGCCGGTCGCCGGGCCATGGCCGAGGCGGTGACCGGCCAAAGAAAAAAAAGAAAAAAAGAAGAAAAGAAGAAGAAAGAAGAAGAGAGAGAAGAGTTTTTGTTCTTTTGTTCCTTCCGAGAAGTGTTTCTTTTCGGGAAAACAACTTTTTTTTTGTTTTTTTTTTTCTCGTTTCTATTTCGTTAAAACAAAAAAACAAAAAGAACAGAAACGCAACCAAACGCTTTTCTTTTTTTTTGTTCCCGGGAACACTTTCCGTGTAAAGTGTTCCGGAAACACTTTTTTGGAGTGTTACCATGCAGGCCCTAAGTGTGCATTGACAAGCCAATCCGGAATAATTAATAATCAAGTCTGAGAAGTAGCCTGACCCATTTTCACCTTTACTCACGAGTGACATCATCGCACTAATCCTACCACCAATTGTCATGGAGGCATAGTGGGAAAGGTGGGTGAGCACGGTGAAGAGGCCGATGAGTGACGACCAAGTGCAATGCCTACTCTTAAGGATACTCTGTTTTCTTAGGATAAGTGTACATAGTGAAGTTGCTCTCTAATTTTTAGAGGATTTCTATCCTTAGGAATGTAACTTAATATATGTATATCTATAAAAAAAAAAATTGTAAACCATACAAACTGGTTAAGCTCGGGTTTTTGATTTCTACAAATGGCTATGATTTAAAGCAGCTTGTATATAGTTGATAGAATTTTTACGTGAACTAAAAATCTCTCAATGTCCCAATCAACTATATGTTGATATTAGAGGGTTAATAGTTTTCTTAGGTTTAGTGTAGCTTTAATCTACAAATTATTTGCATGTACAATTTTTATCCGAACTTGGATTTTCCAAATAAACAAGGCATAATACGATTTCTTTAAAAGAATGATACAAACAGTAACTCCCAAACAAAAGAAGGAAAAAAGGAAAATTGGATTGCTCTATCTTCTACGCTTCCGACTGAGACATCTAAGCTCTGACACACGGATGTGTGTAGATGAGTCTCTTTTAAGGTTAAGTGGGTCTTCGCATTATTTAAGAGGAAAAATATAAAACACTAAAGTGTGAACTATTACATCCATACATAGTCCGACAATGATAAAAGAAATTTAGGATCCCGTGCTCTGCAAAACCCATCTTTCTATACAACTTGTTTTATTTTATTTTAATTGTTTGGGTAAAATTTTTAATTTCTCTCTGTCACCAAGGACCACATGAATTTCTTAAATGCCGAAACATCTTACTTGTCGGTAAAATCTATGTCATTTGTGATAAATGTCTTTTTAAAGTTAGAGCACTTAAATAATTAATTGAAAAGTTATAGTGCCACATGATTTTCTTCAAATTAATGGTATTTAAGCTATTGAATTAAAAAAAACAAATGACACAAAGCAAGCAAGCATCATGAGAAATTTATGGCATATGCGATCTCCTTTCTTTTAATATTGCATGTCGAAATTACATTCTTTTTTGCTTTCATGATTGGTGCATTAAATCACAATGCTATTACGTCATGAATCATAATTGTGATTCGTCATTTTCCTTGACAACATCCCTAAAAAGGACACAACAAATTTCATCTGAAGTAAATTGTAGACCGCTATCGAAAACTATATTTCCAAGGAGATACATCAATGACAAAGGGCATCAAAGCCAAGCGAACTTGTCCTGTATTTTAATTGTGTGCATCTAACAAAGTTGTTACGTCAGATTCTGAAGGGTGGCACGCTTTGGATCGTGAGAAGGCATGATCCCTTCCTCGGCGCTACTAATTTTCCGATGATTTGACCAACACGACATTCATACTGCGCAGTCAACAGCTTTTAAGGTTTGACTCTTCTTTATGCATGATCGATTGCGAGATGAGGAACGGATAATCAACGCGAAGGCAATGTGGAATGGAAGGCACCCATCTTTCAACTAACCAATTTTCCGTACGTGGATGTTTTGGTCCGGAACATCTGTTCGACATCTGTCGGCGCTTCTCATGCGTCCTGTTTCGATTTGGATTACATACTAAATTTTTCTATGTTGGAGGTGTTGGCGCTTTAGTAATGAATAATGTAAGAAACCCATATTAAATGACCTTATAGGAAAAGCACTATTTGAATAAGAAATAGATTGAACTCTGAGTAAAGATCCAAATTAGCAAAAGAAAATGAAGACACCTTATGCTTTTTTCTTTTCCAAGGCATGACTGAAACCGACCAAAAATCTTACACGGTTAAAAGTTTGATCGAAGGGCACACTTGGGTCATCCTCATGAAGAAGTTTCCAGCGATACCCAATTTGACTAAATCGGACTAACTGGATCTTAAGTTATTTCATCTTTATCTACATGAAATAGTTATCATAAAAACAAATAAGTAATGGAATCTATTTGCTCATGTCGGTGTATGAATTCACAATCCTAGCACATGACCAACGGCCCCTTTTCTTAGTTGTGTCGAATTGTTTTGGACTGACAGACGTCCTAGAGAGAGAGAGAGAGAGCAGTGGAGAACTTCACATCAATCAAACATGTGTATATCCAGCATTTCTAATTGGGTTTTGACCTCCACAACCAATCCATGCATAAAATGCGCATCTAACAAATTTGACGCAGAGAGAGAGAGAGAGAGAGAGAGAGAGGCGCTGTTCCTTCACACGATATTTTTACCGGCCGGTCAACAGCTTTGAGGTTCGACTTTACAATCAATGGAAGCCACACAAATCCTCAGGAAGACATGCAGCTGTAATCCGCATATTTTGATAATGCTGTGATAGCCTCGAAAGCCAGTTCCAACTAGATTCTATGATGAACTAATCATCAAAACGTAAGAGGAGGTGGCAGAGGCAACGACCCTCGAACGAATTTTCTTACTTTTGGTTTCGTTTTGTCCATAAGTATTTCAACGAATGACCATAAAGAGATATGTTGGACTTTCCGTACGCATGATTCCTTCCATGGCAACATCGAGTGCTTCCTCTGACCTTGCCTGTTTGATTCTGCTGGTCAGGACAGTTGAGCATATTATTACCGTCAGTTGCATAGCTCGACTTGAAAGTAGCGAATCTTCTGTAGAAAAGGCCGGACGCTCGATCACCAGCCACTCAATTATCACGTGCTAAAGTCTCCTTTGGTTGGCGAAAATTTGTGTGCTCTCGAAGGCATTCTCCAAGAAAGTTATTTTCAAAGAAAATGGTTAGATCTTATTTGTGTTTGATTCGAATTTCCAAATGACTTCAAAATCATTTTTCAATTTCTTAAGATCCGGAGGAATGATGTCGGGATATGGGGACAGGACCTGGGCTCCCGAGGCAGAACTTTGGTCGATGGGTGCGAATCTCAAAGTGCTAGGTCATGTTCCTTCTCCGCCCTAGCTTCCTAGTGAGTTTCCTGTCTGGACCCGTATTCACGTGAAGCAAATGCATGACAATTGTTGGTAATTAGGGATCCTACAATAATTGAGACTCGATCCAATGGGTCTGACGTCAAGTACGTTTTTTTCCTGAGTCTTGGGCAAACGCCCGGCGGTAGAGGTCAAGTTGAATTCCGGACATTGAATCTTATATTGCACATTCATAAGCCATTTCTTAGGATTTAAGTTTACTTTTTTGTTTACTGAGAAAACATTATTCCTTAACTCATTTCACAAGCGATGCTAAATGGCAGCAAACGGGGAATTTATGCTTCGATAGCTAGTTTTTTGCAAAATAAATAGAGTTTAAATGGTGGGTTAGCAATCAACGAAATATTCTGTTCATAGACACGTGATTCTTAGATTTTTTGGTCAGGCCTCGTTAAACCATGTAAGAATTTATGGGTAAGTTCCAGGATGGGTATTGAATATTTTAGAACAGGTTCTGATGCTGCTAAACTTTCAAAATGCAGAGAAATCATGTTGTCAATGATATGTAAGTGGGGTAAAAAAAGAAGAAGATTTTTCAACTTAATGTTGGGCTATGCCATGATCTGATATGCAGGGCATAGATCTTGCAAGCCTGCGATTCCTCATGCAAGTGAGTCCTCGTCACACGGCTCAAACGCAAAAACTGGAAAAATTGTCAACAGAATCCTTAACCAAATATATAGAAGCCAATTCAATTATATACATTTTAATTTGTGCCTATTTAGTCCAACTTTTCAATTATGCTAATTTACGAGTGTCAATCTAAGCCTGCTTCTATTAAGTTGGTGCTAATCGACATACATTTAGCAAGCCAAGAATCAACATGACTGTGAAAAGCCTAGAAGACTAATATCACATTAAATTGGAATGTGCGTGTGGTTGGAGAAATAAAGAGGACACGTCGAATAACTTCATTTTCTTGAAATCACGTTCATTGATTCTCTTGCTTGATGATTGAGAAAAAAAACACCTTGTCCTCAGTCGTAGGTTTGAAAGAAAAACAGAATTGTCAGGTTAAAAGGCGTTTGAAATCACTTTCCTAAAGCGAAAATATCCTTATGGTACAACTTAGAACCGCAAACTCTCTCAGCGTAAGTAAAACCTACAACTCATCTGTCATTACTTATTATCAGAGAGGATTAATACTAACTTCTCTTTATGTGCAAGGCTCACGAAAAGAAGTGGCGGTAGACTAACAATGCAAGTCACAAAGCCAAACAAAACATTGACTTATACATGTGTCCGCAAATAAGAGAATGAGAATGACTAAGGGTAAAGGATTTGTGAATGGTCTAGCCAAGTAAGGAGCTACCGAAGTAGTATAACTAGAAGTGCCTACATCATGATAAGGAGAAGACAACTCCGGAGATTAAGGTTAAAAATCTTCAGGGTATAAATCAAGTGAAGGATTAATAAATAAGAGAACAGTAGAAGAGGATTTGAAAGAATGGAGAGATGAAAACATCTTATATACCCAAAAGTTATCATGACCAGATACGCAAAGATGGTTAGAAACAGAATATCCCAATATCAATGCCCTTTGTGCTCGATGCCATAACCAAGGAAATAACATAGTGGGCTTGACGTTCAAATGTGCATTCATTTGATAAAATATGCACAAAAAAGCACTACCAATGACTTGAAGAATAATACAATAAGGTATATTGGCATACAAGTGCCTATAAGGAGAAATATTACCTATAATGAGTGACTTGGTGTGTTGATAGTGCACACTACAATAAAATATGCTTCTCTCCAAAAATATTTTGAGAAAGAGACTGAGATTGGAGAAGTGCATACAACATTTAAGGGGAGAAATACACTAGAAGTACAAAAAACTTATTTACAGTACTCACCTTAGTACGAAAAGTTTTTTTTTTTTTTTTATATTACTTAAGTGCCACTTAAAAGTATATATAATTACTCACTTTATTAAGAACATAATGGTACCATAATTTTTTTTTATATTACTTAAATGCCAACTTTCATCTCGAATGTCGGAAATCTAGGGTAATCCCGGCCAACTCGTGAGAACCCCCTCTGATCCCCGCGATGCCCTTTTTTTAGTGTACGAATTTTTTTTTTATATTACTTAAGTGCCACTTAAAAAAATATATAATTACTTAAATGCAAACTTTCATCTCGAATGTTGGAAATCTGACATAATGGTATCATAATATTTTTTCTAGCTGATGTGGCTCGCTAGCAATTTGACTCAGCATAAAAGCCCAAAACAATGCCGTTTAACATGTTTCACCTGCCTACATGACCCAAAACAACGTAGTTTAGCAATAGGATGTAGAGGGGAAAAGAGGAGCACAGCAGGGAATTTTCCTCTCGCTTCTTGTCAGAGCAATTCATCAAAACCACCTCAAAATTTGCCATTAATGGAGCCAATTCATTGAAAATCCCAGCTACAAACTAGAGGCTGGGTTGGATCCATTCTTGGCGACAACATGGGAAGGAGATTGTTTTCCCCTGTTTTGGTGAATCGGCGGAGTGGGGCTCGTCAACTGCAGTTTGCACATGTTCCAGGCCTACTCATACCTTTCTCTATGTATTCCTAGTGTTGTTTTCTGGTTATGGTAGGTTCTGGTTTGAATTTGCGCCTCAAATGCTTTCTGGTTATTGTACCTTAGGTGTTCGATGAAATGTCTGGGTGAGGTTTGCGCCCCTATCTTGGTTTTCCGTCCTATCTGGGCATTCATCAATTGCTGGACGTGCTTCGTGGCTTTTTAATTTGATGAGACCAAGCAATCTTGATTGAAGAGCACTCTTCTCACAGATTTGAACCATGTCACTACTCGCCCTCTCTCTCCAACTCATCACAGATCTGGATCATGTTGTTCATCGATTCTTGGCGTCGTTTGCCGAGGTTGTGGCACAGCTCCTAGGTCTGGGTGGTGATTGGTGAGCGTCGGTGAAGTTGTAGCCGAGGAGTCCATGTACAGAGTGAAGTGGCAAGGGCGTAGAAAGGAGAAAAGAAAATTTAAAAAATAGAAAAGAAGAAAAAAAAAATGACCTGGAGGGAAGAGGAGGAGAAATGTGCAAATGGAAATGCCATGAACATCATTTTTTTTAAGAGAACGAAAACTCACATTAAAATTTTAATTATAAATGCCACATGTATATTTTGGCCGGAATTTCTTACTGAAAGCATTTAAGTGATCGTTTTTTTAATTAGATTTGGCACTTAAACGATCTACGAAAACTTTTAACACTAAAGTAAGCATTACACATAACTTTTTACACTTTTGATGTACTTATTCCAATACATAAGTTATGTATGCCTATGTTTATGCTCTTCTATATCTCTATATTCCATGCCATTATCACAGAAACATTGATATCTTGAACAATTTGTGTTCCTATCATAGTAACAATTTGTGATCCTTTCAATGTTTCAGCCGTTGTCGGTTCTCCTTGGTTTCAAAAATGAGGAATCGATCCTTCAGATCTGGTTCTTGGTTTTGGGGTAGCAACTGGACCGACTAGGAACCGATCATCCTCATTCTAAATCATCGCCATTGTTCAGTGGGTATCTATTTAGGAGGTGGAGAAGAAGATACACTAGTATATCACTATCAAGATGAATAAGTGGAATTGTTCTCTTCATAATAATGTATTAGAGATTCAATTGCTTGAGTTGAGGATTTGGTACGTGTTGCCATAAATGGTGTGTGATCTAATGTAATGAAGCCATATTGTGGAGTCACGGATAAATCTTCTTTTGATAGAAAAGGCAAAGGATTGGATCTGAATATAGATGTTTCAGATGAAGATTTCAACTCTTAGAAGGGATACCTATCTTCATGGAAGACAACATCCGGACTGATAAAAAAACAACTTTTAGATATCTCCATAACTTGACAGCCTTTTCTCATGAAAATACATTAAAGAGCATGGGGATCCCTTGTATCTCGAAGGCCCACGATTGTTGCACAACATAAACAACCGAAGACTCTAAGGTGAGTAATATCTAGTTGTTTTCCGAAAAGCATCTTAGAATGAGTCTAACCTTCAAGAATTCGAGTTGACATATGATTAATCAAATAGGCTACCATGACCACCAATCTCCCCAAAAAATTTCAGGAATGGTGTGTGATCTAATGTAATGAAGCCATATTGTGGAGTCACAGATAAATCTTCTTTTGATAGAAAAGGAAAGGATTGGATCTGAATATAGATGTTTTAGATGAAGATTTCAACTCTTGGAAGGGATACCTACCTTCATGGAAGACAACAACATCTGGACTGATAAAAAAACAACTTTTAGATATCTCCATAACTCGACCGCCTTTTCTCATGAAAATACATTAAAGAGCATGGGGATCCCTTGTATCTCGAAGGCCCACGATTGTTGCACAACATAAACAACTGAAGACTCTAAGGTGAGTAATATTTGGTTGTTTTCCAAAAAGCATCTCAAAAGGAGTCTAACCTTCAAGAATTTGAGTTGACATATGATCAATCACATAGGCTACCATGACCACCAATCTCCCCAAAAAATTTCAGGAATGGAAGCTTGATATTTAAGAGTTTGGGCCACTTCTAGAAGGTGTCGATGTTTGTGCTCAACAATCCTATTCTTTTTTTTTTGGGGAGTATAAGTGCAAGGGCTTTCATGAAGTATTCCATGAGAGGATAAAAAAGACTTACATTCAGTGGAAAAAAATTCGCTCCCATTATCTGTGCGAATTCTTAGAACAAATAGAAGAAATTTAAAAAACAAGAAAAGGTTTGACTCTTAGAATGCATGAAAAAAACCCAAAAGGCGCAAATGTAATCATTCACAATTATAAGAAAAAAATGCAAACCATCACAATGTAAAGTGTGATAAGGACCCTAGATATCTATATGGATCAAAGAAAAAGCACTAGTGGCCTGAGATACAATGGTAAGGAAAAGATGCTCCTAATTGTTTTGCAAAAGTGTAAATTGTACAATTAGTATAAGGAAAGAGAGCACTATGTCCCAAACACTAATAAGAAGGAAATTTTTTATTCACTCTTATCTAATGAAGACAAATCCAAGTCTCTTGGAAATTTGATCGAAAAATATAGTGCTTTTGCAACCCTATTGAAGCCCATCGGTTTGCTTGTCAAATGGTCTTAAAAGAAGTAATTTTTGAAATTAAAATTGGCATGACATGAAATGTCCTCACACACTTTAGAAACATAGATAAGGTTGAATTCAAATTCAGGGATACATAAGGCATTTTTAAGGATAATGTCTGGGCTAAGATAAATTGTACAAATTTTGTGACATGAGTCACATTCTCATTGGGAAGACATACTAACATTGAAGAGTGAGTTTTTTTTTTTTTTTATTGTAAATTAGAGAAAAAATATTCATTACAAATTATGTTGTCACTGGCACCCGAATCAATTATCCATGCATCAATAGAAGTATTATTGGTCTTATAGAAAGGAGTACCTGAAAAATTTGTAGATTTGTTGATAGTCCTTAATTGACTCAATGTCTTGATAATATGCTAATATTGTTCTTAAGGTGATTGTTTGATGAGTTTGGTCAATCCCTTGTGTTGAAACTTGATAAGCAAAAAATTCTATCTCTTTTTTCTTTATTAATTGGTTTCCCATGTAATTTCTAGCATGTTTCAATGATGTGATGTTGGCGTTTGCAATATTCACAATACTTACCTTTAGTTTTGAAATATGGCCCGCCCCCTTTTTGTGATAACATGCCATTACATGAGCTGTTGGATGGGTTAAAAGCCGGAGCTGACATGGCCTCATAGGAGCCACTCGATTCATCCACATTAGTGGATGAATAGAAGCTGTCCATTCTATACCTTAAATTTGGACCGTTAGTTTGCAAAAGGGGGACATTCGCCGCGCGAGGCGAATGAGGGACATTGTCTTCATCCAAAAGAGGTACATTGGCTGCGCAAGGCGACCCAAAGCTCTGAGCTCGCTGCAATGGTTGAAGGGCGCCATGAGTTCGCTATGATGGGCCCACTAGCGCCCACTAGCGCAGCCACGCTTTCCCCCACCTTGACATACTCCATTGTTCCAAGATGTTGATTCTCATCTTAGACGGCCAATTGGTAAATGCGGCCGAGCAGGATTTGCGAACAAAAATGTGGGTAGCTTTCATTTGGAATCAATAGGAACCAAGTTACTTTCCCTTTCTCTATTTCTTGACATTGCTTGAGGATTGCTTTGGGTCCTTCAATTTAGTCCTTCGATTTTCTTTTCGGCTGTCTCGAGTTTGTTCCATAGGGCAAAGAGATGATTGAAGTAAGTAGTAACAGAGAGGTTCCCTTGCTTTGATTCGGTTAGGGTTTGGGTGAGAGAGAAGAGTTTTGCTCGATCGAGTTTGCTGTACATATTATGGATGTTATCCCACATTGCCTTTGAGTCTTCGGTTGGTGGGAGTTCAGTCGCAACCTCGGAGGCTATATAATTCCCAATCCAGGTATATACCAGTTGATTGCATTTGCGCCAACACCGCTGCATTCAATGGCCCATTGAAAAAGGCACAATTCAGTCAAGGAATCTGTCATCGTCTTTAGTCACTAGAGCTCACTGGAGAGCCCAAGCCCACATATTGTAGTTGTCTGGTCTAGTGAGCTGTAGATTAATGAGTCGCAGCCCCAATCCGTTAGTCGGTGACGTGTAAAGGGGTCGCTAGGTTCTGGTCGGCCACTGGCAGTAAGGATGACATACGGTAAGAAACCGTGTTGAAAACTCGCATAGGTTTCGTCCCTGGATCTGTTAGACCTGGGACCCATTGGACTGGATTCTGGTATATTTTGCTGAACTTTGACACCTGTCGGATGCTCTCCATGTGGGCCGTATTGCGCCCACTATTGACTTGGTCCGGCGGCCCATTGGTCCTGTACGGAAAACCAATGCATTGGTGGCCACTGGGCTGGGCTGGGCTAGGCTGGGAAGTTGGGCTGAGGCGTGCACTAGCGTTGCATGTTGGTGTATAAAAGTTTGTTCTTCTTGAATTGGATCAATTTGATCAGAAATCTGCCCTCTCGGTGAGTCCGAATCTTCTTCCGTTGCAGGTAAGGTTGGGTCTTGGTTTTTTGACATGGTATCACTGATGGATGAACATACGAATTCCTACCCGGAGTGCTGATCTTTGTTTCACAGGATATGGTTTACAACAACAAAGTAGAAAACTAAGTGGGGGCAATTCGGAGGTTTTTTTTTTTTTTTTCGCAGAAGTTAGGCCAGGAAACAAGGCTTGATATCATCATGATAGAAGATGAAAAATAGCTTTGAGGAAAATGTGATTTGTATTCATCAATGAATAATCCGTACATGTATATGGATATGTTTATAGTACAAAAAAGAAATCAGAAAAGAATATACATGATCATGTCTTCCTATTTTATGCACGGAATATCATAACAATATTTTATATTCCCAATCAATTGTATCAATTAGAATCACAATCAAGGATCAGATCAAATCCTTTCTCCAACATTAGCTTCTTGAGGGAGATTCATTCTCCTTATCTTAAAAAAACACAACATGGTGCTTAAACATAGCCTATGATTATTATGGTAAATACAATTGGTACACATTGGACCTTGATTCTCAATCTTACTTTGACCTTGCAAGCTTGTCTTGCACACGTGGATGATTATGATGAAATCTTCGAAGACTTCCAAATCGATTTAATCACTTATTTTTCGGTGATGTCCGTAAGAAATCTCAACCCATATTTTTTTTTTCATGAATTTACTTTGGAAAAGGGACTGACTTAAGCTAGCTAATATATAGGATAGAATTGATCATATTGGAATGACATACATGCTAGTTTTGAATGTTAGAGTGACATACTAGATTTACATTTTACATTAATAATTAGGGCATGATTAATAAATAACATGTTTAGATTAACTAGGGATTTGGATATAGGAATTTGCGTCTTGAATATTTGCATATTATAAAAAATATTCATATTTGCATGTTTGGTTGTTCTCAAGTTTGTATCTTTAAGCATATTGATAATTTTGAATAATATTGCATATTAAGATAGAATTTCATATTTTATAATAATTTCCATGTTAGGCATATTCGGATCCTCTTGAATGAAAGTTCTTTTGTAACATATCAATTAGTTGCATTGCATATATAGTGAACTTCCATATGTACGTATTTCTTCCCATGATTGTATGCTTATTTGGTTTCTTTTGCTATTAAAAAAAAACAATAATTGAGATTATATCCTGCATGATGGTAACTTTGGACTGCATATTCGTAAACCATCACATAGAGATTTTCTAGAATTGTATCTGTGTTCAGGGTAAAATTACTTATTTCCATCTTCTAGAGTAGATATAATTTCCCTATATACACAATTTGAGTCTTTGAGAGCTATAAAAATACAAAGTTACCTCTTTTACATAATAGGCTTAGGATTTCGTTACCCGTAGGATATTAGTTAGATTTTATTTGCATGTTTATGTTTAGAAGCTCCTTTTGGGAAAGCAAGTTATTTAGAGTGGATTTTCGCATAGCATGTTAAATCTGCATAATTTTCTTTGACACATCAGTTTATTTTGGAAAACTTGCAGGAACTTATAGGTACTTCTTCTTTTTTATTTTTTTTACTATTTACTTATTACGTTTTCTTGTACTTGGTTATATTTTAAATGTTTGATTTATTACAGTAAATGCATGGACATTTGATGCATGTTAGAAAATAAAATTCAATCAAGATTGTATGAAAAGTTTGCTGAAGTACCAATATGGTCTTTAGTTTAATATTGCCTAACCAAATCCCACAACCCACTTCTCTAACAAGTAGAGGTATAACGATCTGCATTTTACCGGACTCCTAACTAGCTTGATAAATAAGTCAGTGGCAACTCTAAAATAATCCTGAATAAATTGGAGAAAACAAATTGCGATCAATAGGGCTTGGAAGAGCTCCTGCGAAGTGCAAGTGCCACTTCATAAGAGGATTATCTGTGCTCGCCTGACGATGCGTAAGCTCCCTCGGAGTTCACTCTGAGAACGTCATAGCACATTTATAAAATGAACAACTGAATTGTTTAATCGCAACTTTTTACTAATTTGAAAATCCTGCAAAACATAAAACCATTTTGAAAAGCGCAGTTAATATCACGTACAACAGATCCTGTGCATCGCACGAATGTCTAATTCAGAACTCATGTCTTTAGATATCACTTGTCCTAGTGTTTCTACACTTTTTTTTTTTTTTTTTGGTCGAGGTGTTTCTATACTTAAATCAATCAATTTCCCTTTGTTTTCGTTCGTAGGACTCTTGTCCACACATACACTTCACATCATCTCCAATAACTCAAAGCATAGGCTGTCACATTACATGTAATAAGCCATTTTTTCAACCAGTTTGTTAGTGAATGATTACTAACCAGTTCCATAACATAATTTGCTGTCCTCTATTTATCGCCATATGTGCAACATGTGTAAATCGATCTGTGGCGTGGGATATTCTCTTGGGTAAATGTTTCGCCATACGCAAACAAATTCCATGTGCACGCAAACACGTGCTCATCACTTTGGGTCATTGTCTACGATGGTTTTTTCGAACATTCCCCTTATATATACACAAACACATGCACTCATCACATTCTCTCACCGCCAAAAGCAAAATAGTGGTAGACAGCAGTCACATGCCTGCTGGGGCGGGCGGGTGGATGTGTGGCGGTTGTTCATGGCTCAGGCGGGGGAGAAGAGAGAAGAGAACCATGTCCTTTTGGTGACCTTCTCCTCTCAAGGCCATATCAACCTGATTTCAACAACCTGATTTCAAGGCTTGGCAAGCGTCTCGCCGCCAAAGGCACCCATGTCACCCTTGCCACCGCCGAGATCGGCCGCCACCATGAATTTACTTTGGAAAAGGGATTGAGTTCAGCTAGCTAGTATATGGAATAGAATCAATTATATTGGAATGATATGCATATGATAAGGTTTCTGTCCCCGGGAACAGTTTCTTTTGAAAAACACTTTTTTCTATTTCTGTTATGAAAATAGTTGAGCATTTTAAGGCATTTGATAATTATACAAAATTTCTATTCCGAGAACAGAAATATATTTGGTACAATCTCTAATATTTTTGTAACTTATAATTTCTTTTAGTGTATTAATAAATTTATTACTTTTCTTTTTTCTTTTTCTTCCCCTTCCTCTTAGTCGATCGCTGGCCTTGGCCATGGTCGGTCGGCGACCATCCAGACATGGGCCGGCGAAGTCGCTGGCCGTGGGGGAGCCTCACCGACCATCGAAGAGGTCCCCCCGAGCCTCATCGTGGCTTAGCGAGGCTCAAACTCGCCCTGGCTGGGCGAGTGACATTGCCCAAATCTAGCAAGGCCAAGCCTCACTTGGCCATCGGCGAGGCTTAACCTTGCTCAACCACCACGAGGTTGGCCTTGTTGTGGCTGGGCGAGATCTGGTTGAACTCACTGGCCATCGTGAGGCCAAGTGACGCCGACCTCGTGGTGGTTGGGTTGAGGTCACCTAGCCTCATGGTGGCCAGGTGAGGCTTGGCCTCGCCAAATTTGGGTGAGGTTGAGCCTCGCCTAACCACAGCAAGGCTCAAGGGGCCTCACCCAGCCACGGGGAGGCTCCCCCGAGCCTTGCCGAGGGCCGAAAAGGCTCCGGTGAGGTCGCCGGGCCTCATTTGGCCAGTCGCCGGCCATCACCGAGGTTAGTGACCATGACCAATGACTAACTAGCAAGAAGAGAGGAAAAGAAAAAGAAAGAAAAGAAAAGGAGAGAAAAAAAAACTTGTTTCTAAGAATTGTTCTCGAGAACAAAAAGAATTTTTTTTTTAATTTCTTGTTTCTATTCTAGATCTATTTTTGGGAACAAAAAAACAAAAACACTTGTTCCCCGAGAGCATTACATGCCAATTTTGAATGTTAGATTGATATGCTAGATTTACATTTTAAATTAATAATTAGGGCATGATTAATATACATCACATGTTTAGATTAATTAGGGATTTGCTTATAGAAATTTGCATCTTGAATATTTGCATATTAGAAAAACATTCGTATTTGCATGTTTGATTGTGCTCACGTTTGCATCTTTAAGCATATTGATAACTTTGCATAATTTTGCATATTAAGATAGGATTTCATATTTTATAATAAGTGCCAGCACATTAGGAGTCTCTTAATGTCACGCCCCGAACCCCGAGACACGTGAAACAACCCACCGTGGTCACGTAAATGCAACATTGCCAGGAAGTGTCACCGATCCCAATTTTAAAATTATTATGCGCATGCAGAACGTGTTAAGAAACCCCTGACAAAAACGTATGGGATAGGACAGCAGGAAAAATCAATTCAAAATCAAACAATCATACTTCCATACATCATTGTCAATCTAGGGCTTACATACATCAACAGGATCCGGAGACTATATGCACAAAAAATGGGTCAGAGTTTATGTACATCAAAAAGGGGTCAGTCTACATAACATGGATCAGTCCGCCAAAAGAAAATCAACAGCCCTAGGACTACTGGTCAGCCCCATTCGATGATCCCACATCCTCAGGATCTGTCACCCAAGAGGCCGGGGGCGAGGCGTTGATCACTCCAGCAGTAGGAAGATCCGCCACGCCTTCACCCAAAATGGCGTTCATCACCGCCAACGGAATATCCATGCTATCCAGAGGGCCAACCCTAACGCCATCGGCTCTGGAACGAAACCAAGCCCTAAAAATGTATGGTACTCTGTCATGCACGTTCACCTGGATCCAGATGAGGGTCCTAACCAACTGATAGACCCAAGGACTCCCAGGGTCAGGAGCACTCTCCGTCGTCTGGTCGATCTCCGTCGGCAGGCCACTCATCTCTGGGGGTCTCGCCATCTACGGTCCTGTAATATTTTTCCCCAAACCGGGATGAGACTTTGTCTCAGCAAGTTCAACCCTCCTAAATCCCTATTAGAAAGTAAATATGTCCCCAAAGTAGCTTAGCCACGACATCCAAAAAACTTACCTCGCCTTAGCATTCATCTGCAGGTTAGCACAGTTTATATAATTCAACCACGTGCAATTTTAGTAACTCAACAACGAAGGCACAATCACATCATCATAACAATTCAACCATTTGGATTGTCTCAGCGATCAATCGACTTGGCCGATTACATGTCATTCTAGCAATTCAATTACTGTTACCCATCTCGACTTGATAGGAAGATTTAATAACCAGTGGCAATCACGGCCCCACTCGGCACGACCTATAATCAGGTGGTAATTCACGACCTCATCAGGCACGACCTCTAATAGGTGGTAATTCACAGCCAACCGCCCCTCAATTTCCACATTTAGGATTTTATAAAGAATCCTCATAAATCGAAATCACACTCAATTCGCCACAACCAATCATCAATTTCAAATTCTGCAAGCATATCAATGATCGGCACGAAATTCTGAGCAACTAGGGTCGAAATAAAATTTTCAAGTTTTTTTTTAATATAAATAATATTTTAATGAATTTCGGAATAAGATATATTATTAAATAATCCAACAATTTCAAAGCATTTATTTAAATCATAAATAAACTCCTTTAAGTCACATCAATGTTTATTTTAAAATAAACATACTTAACCATTAACTAAACACACTTTACCTTAATTAATCACTTTAATGTAATCCATAACTAATTAAACCAATCTCACCACCTAACCTCAATCAACTTAAGCTAAACCTACTTAAGGCATCATTAACTCGCTAATCATGGATTAGTGAGGTAAACTCACCGGAATCGCTTTCCGATGAGTCTCCGGCGAAGAGCACGACGACACCGACGACAAACCTACACGGATCAACACCAAATGAGGACCAAAAGGGAGCCAAACCGAGCTTAAAAGGAGCTGGTTCTTGCTGGTTTTTCCAGCAACTAACCGAGCTTGAAGGGTGGCGGAACGGCGGCTGAACGGACGGAGAAACGGCGGAGGAGAACCGGCAACAGCTTGTGCAACAACCGGTGGAGGCTTGAGCGGACGAACGGCGGTGACGAGAGCTTCGGCGGACGACGACCAGCAGCAGACGAAGAGACGATGGCGCGATGGGGACACGACGAGCGCGCACGCGAGGCTTCACACGCGGACGAGCGGTGACGGCAACGGCGTGCGATGATGGAGAACAACGAAGGTGACGACCAAGCCGCGTGATCCGGCGCTAGTTTTCTTCTTCCTCCTCCTCTCCCAACCGGTTCCAAGGTTGAAGAAGAAGTTGATGTGACACATCCACTTTTGGTGAGCCAATTGGCTTGTGACACTTGTCAAGCTCTCCATAAATTTGGCCTCCACCATGACATCACCTGCTGATGTCACTCTCCACTAATTCAAATCCTCCATAACATCTTCCAATAGGTTCAATTTCATTTTCCGCCAGGGTCCAAGTTCTTGTACATTCAATTACTTCAATTTCCATCAATTCTCTTCTAATTGAGTCCAAATTAAAGTCCATGAATTTATCCGATGTTCCTAATAAGATTTGCAACACCCCTTGACTTCCAATTTCAGAATTCGATTTCAATTTCACGGTTAATTTCACTCTGGTGTGATTTTAGCGCGCCTAATCTACTGAGTAGCTTTTGGGGAAGTTTCCTTGCATTCGACCCGAGGGTGATCAGTCCCCAAGTCTGACGCGATAAAATTCCTTAATTACTTCACTCAATAAACTAGTTCTCTCGTAAGTGGCCAACTTTAAGAGACGAACTACATGCACAATTGAATTGCCCGACTCAATTGACTGAAAATAAAATTGAGAAAAATCGGGATGTCACAACTCTTCCCCTCTTATAAAATTTCATTCTCGAAATTTAAACCATTACACACTTTGCTTAAAAAGGTGGGGGTACAATTCTCTCATCGACTCTTCAGTCTCCCAAGTTGCTCCTTCAGTGCCATGGTGTTGCCAGACTACTTTGACCATTGGGATGGTCCTGGTGCACAAAACTTGCTCCTTGCAATCCACAATCTAAACTGGGCTTTCAACGTACGACACCCTATCGTCCACATCTAATTCCTCGAAATTTAGAACGTGAGTCGGGTCAGGTTCATACCTCCTCAACATTGACACGTGAAAGACATTGTGAACCTATGACAACTTTGGTAGCAGTGCAAGGCGATACACTAGAGTCCCTATTCTTTCCAAAATCTTGAAGGGGCCTACGTATCTCGGACTCAATTTCCCCTTTTTGCCAAAGCGGGAAGTACCTCTTACCGGTGACACCTTCAAGAAGACGTGCTCACCAACTTGGAATTCCAATGGCCTTCGACACTTATCGGCATAACTTTTCTGTCGACTCTGAGCTGTCTTTAGTCTGTCTCTGATAACTGCAACTGCTTCCACTGACTGGTGAACTAATTCTGGACCGATGATCTTTCTCTCTCCGACCTCCTCCTAACACACTGGCGTCCTGCACGCTCGGCCATACAATGCTTCGAATGGAGCCATCTGAATACTCTGTTGATAACTGTTCTTATAGGCAAACTCAACCAGATGAAGCTGTTCCTCCCAACTTCCTTTGAAGTCCAAGACGCAAGCTCGCAGCATGTCCTCACGAGTCTGAATTGTTCTCTCAGACTGGCCATTAGTCTGCGGGTGATAGGCTGTACTATACTGCAGCATCATTCCTAAAGTAGATTGCAAGCTCTTCCAAAAAGCGGCGGTGAACCTCGGGTCTCTGCTCGAAGTAATTGTAACTGGCACTCCATGCATACGAACCACTTGACGTACATATAGATCTGCAAGTCTATCCAAACTCAAGTCTCTTCGAACTATAATGAAGTGAGCCGACTTTGTCAGTCTATCGACCACTACCCAAATCAAATCGTTCCCTCTCTGGCTCCTCGGTAGTTCCGTCACGAAGTCCATCGTGATATGCTCCCATTTCCACTCTAGGATCTCAAGGGGTCGCAAAAGTCCTCATGGTTTGCAATGCTGAGCTTTCACCTGCTAACATGTCAAACACTTGGCGACATGCTTAGCGATATCCGCCTTCATGCCACACCACCAGTAGTGTTGACGTAGATTCTGATACATTTTGGTACTACTAGGATGAATGCTGTAACTGCTACGATGTGCTTCTGACAGAATTTCTTCTCTAAGCTCCACATCGTCAAGTACAACCAATCGTCCTTGGAACCTCAATGTTCCATCCTTAGAAATCTGAAAGTCAGCCTTCCTTTTCTTTGCATCCTCTTGCAGGATTTTTTGAACATCTAAATCCGTCTGTTGAAGCGTTCTGATTTTGACCTGCACTTCCGGTTCAATTCTAAGGGTGGCCACAAGATTCGAAAGGTGGCCTACCTCAAACTTGAAATCTGAATCTCGCGCTCTCTCAATTAGGCCCCATTCCTTGAGTACCATCTGAGCAACTGAATACTTCCTACTCAGTGCATCGGCGACCTTGTTCGCCTTTCCAGGGTGATACAAAATCTCACAGTCATAGTCTTTCAAGAGCTCCATCCATCGACGCTGTCTCATATTCAACTCATTCTGAGAGAATAAGTACTTGAGACTCTGATGGTCAGTGAAGATCTGGAATCTTTCCCCACACAAATAATGCCTCCAAATCTTCAGGGCAAAGATGATTGCTGCAAGCTCCAAGTCATGCATCGGGTAATTCAACTCGTGAGATCTCAACTGACGAGACGCATATGCAACAACCCTACCATGCTGCATCAACACACAACCTAATCCCTTAAATGACGCATCACTGTAGATCTCAAACCCTCCTGGACCGGATGGAATAGTAAGCACAGGTGCGGTAGTTAGCTTATGCTTAAGCTCTTGGAAACTACTCTCGCACCTGTTCGTCCACACAAATTTCTCTTCCTTCTTTAGAAGTCTCGTCATTGGTGATGCTAACCTTGAAAACCCTTCTACAAACCGTTTGTAATACTCTACTAAACCCAGAAAGCTTCTGATTTCTGTCACTGTCGTCGGTCTCGGCCAGTTGATCACTGTCTCAATCTTTGCGGGGTCCACTGAGATTCCTTCTCTAGAGATGACATGACCTAGGAAAGCCACACGAGTCAGCCAAAACTCGCACTTACTAAACTTGGCGTACAACTCGTGATCTCTTAAGGTCTGAAGCACTATCCTTAAGTGCTTTTCATGATCCTCAGTACTCCTTGAATACACCAGGATGTCATCGATGAAAACAATTACAAACTGATCTAAGTACTCTTTGAACACCCGATTCATCAGATCCATGAAAGCAGCCGGGGCGTTTGTCAACCCAAACAGCATCACAGTAAACTCATAATGGCCATATCGAGTGCGAAACGCCGACTTCGGGATATCTTCCTTCTTGATTCTTAGTTGATGATACCCCGTCCTCAAGTCGATCTTAGAAAATATCGACGCTCCCTGAAGCTAATCAAACAAGTCATCGATCCTCGGCAATGGATACTTATTCTTAATCGTCACCTGGTTGAGCTGTCGGTAGTCGATGCACAAGCATAATGAACCATCCTTCTTCTTCACAAACAACATCGGTGCTCCCTAAGGTGATGCACTCAGACGTATAAATCCTTTATCCAACAACTCTTGCATTTGCACCTTTATTTCCTTAAACTCTGACAAGGCCATTCAGTAAGGAGCTTTAGAGATAGGCTCGGTCCGGGAGCTAACTCAATTACAAACTCTATCTCTCTTGCCGGTGGCAAACCCGGTAATTCTTTTTGGGAACACATCTGGAAACTCTTGCACCACTCGAATGTCTTCTATCTTCGACTCCTCTACTGTCATGTCCATTACAGTTGCCAGGTAACCTTGACAACCCTTGCCTAGCAAGCAGGTTGCCTCGAGCGATGAGATTAAGGAAATTGAGGGTCCTCCTCGACTCCCAATGAATTTGAAACTCTCACCCTCTAATGGATTAAACTGAATCGCCTTGCGATAATAGTCCATCTTGGCTCGTTGCTTGGTGAGCCAGTCCATGCCGATTATCACATCAAAATCATACATGGCTAGGACTATCAGGTCTATCCTCCCCTCTCGCTCACCAATCACTAACTTGCAACCAAGGCAACCTACCATAGCTAACACTTTATCTTTCAACAGAGTAGATATATTAATCACAAACTCCAACAATTCAGGAATTAATTCTACCAATTTAACAAATCCTTCAGCTATAAATGAATGTGAAGCTCCAGGATTAAACAAAGCATAAGCAAGTCGGTCGTTCAGCAAGACCATACCTGCGATCACATTAGGCGCATCCTTCGCCTGTCCTCTGGTGAGCGCATAAGTCATTCCCTGAGCTGGAGGTCGGTTCGATCCACCCGGCGGCATGATCTGCGGTGCGAATCCTCTGTTCTGGCCCAGCGGTGGCGGCGGTGGCAACTAAGGCTACCTCGCAAGTCTCCTGGGACACTCCTTAACATGGTGACCCTGCTGGCCACACTCAAAGCAAGCACCCGTCCTAAGAGGGCATGGGGCTGAGCCATGTCGCCTCCCACACAGGCGACATGCTTCATTGTAGCTCGATGATGACTTCCCCACTCCACACTTCCTGTTGGGTGGAACAGGGTACCTTCCTCCAGGCATCGGCCTCTTCCCAAACCGATTATCACTTCTGTTTGAATTAAACCGCAACCCAGATGCGGCAGCTCTCTCATTATGATCTTTCTCAATCAGCTGTTCCCGCCTGTAGAGGTCATTGTACTCTTTTAGGTCTAGGGGTACCAACAAGCTCTTCACCTCTAGTCAGAACCCATCTCTAAACCTTCTAGCTCGGTCTAACGATCGCTAGACTAACTAAGGGGCATACTGCGACAGTTCGGCAAACTTCGCTTCATACTGATCAACTGACATGGTACCTTGACGAAGGCGTTGAAACTCTGCCATTTTCACCTCTCGGGCACAATTAGAAAAGTACTTCTCATTGAAAGCTTCAAGAAAAGTATTCCACTCTGGAACTACACCTTCAGGGAACACTATCCTTTTGTTAGTCTTCCACCAGGTAGCTACGACCCCTCTCAGCTGATAGGCTGCCAGGACGACCTTTTCTACTTCAGTGCACAACAGTAACTCAAAGGCATTCTCTAGGCCCAGGATCCATAAGGCTGCAGCTTCGGGGTCCCCTGCCCCCGTGAACGTTGGCGGGTTCAACCTCAGAAAGTGTTGTACCAACTTCTGTCTAGGCCTCTCAGCGGCCACTCCTCAGGTGGGATTTCCTCAGGTTCCTCTTCTAGTTCGACAACCGGTGCGGTGGTGGCTGCGGTGGCAGTAGCAGTGGCATTGGCGGCATTGGCGGTGTTCAACGCGGTGGCGATAGCAGCGACTTGCTGATCCATCCTGTCTCCCATCTCCTCAAGCATCTGCATGATCCCAATAAATCTCGGATCCTCTAGGGCTGCTGTATCATCTGGCGGCAAAGCTGCACCACCTGCATTGGTCTCGGCCTACGCTCCTCTCAGGGCACCACGGGCACCACCCCTCAACGAAGACCCACCCTGAAACACAGGGCCTGTTGCTCTCTTCCTAGCAGCTCTCGGCTCTCGGTCACTCATGCTACAGGCTCAATACAGACGCCTATTGGCGAATTCCAATATCATATTAGAATTTGAGTAACCTTCCAACCAAGCTAACAAACAACTAACAATCACATGCATTAGGATATCAAAAGCCTTTCCTACTAACTATCCCATGACTCATCGCACCTTATCACTCCATACACAGACCATGCTCTGATACCACTTAAACGGGGTTGTCATGCCCCGAACCCCAAGACACGTGAAACAACCCACCGTGGTCACGTAAATGCAACATTCCCAGGTAGTGTCGCCGACCCCAATTTTAAAATTATTATGCGCATGCGGAACATGTTAAGAAACCCCTGACAAAAACATACTGGATAGGACAACAGGAAGAATCAATTCAAAATCAAACAAGCATACTTCCATACATCATTGTCAATCCAGGGCCTACATACATCAACAGGATCCGGAGACTATATGCACCAAAAACGGGTCAGAGTATATGTGCATCAAAAAAGGGTCAGTCTACATAACATGGATCAGTCCGCCAAAAGAAAATCAACAACCCTAGGACTACTGGTCAGCCCCACTCGACGATCCCACATCCTCAGGATCTGTCACCCAAGAGGTCGGGGCGAGGCGTTGATCACTCCACCAGTAGGAAGATCCGCCACGCCTTCACCCAAAATGACGTTCATCACCGCCATCAGAATATCCATGCTATCCAAAGGGCCAACCCTAATGCCATCGGCTCCGGAACAAAACCAAGCCTTAAACATGTATGGTACTCTGTCATGCACGTTCACCTGGATCCAGATGAGGGTCCAAACCAACTGATAGACCCAAGGACTCCCAGGGTCAGGAGCACTCTCCGTCGTCTGGTCGATCTCCGTCGGCAAGCCACTCATCTCCGGGGGTCTCGCCATCTACGGTCCTGTAATATTTTTCCCCAAACCGGGATGAGACTTTGTCTCAGCAAGTTCACCCCTCCTAAACCCCTAGTAGAAAGTAAATACGCCCCCAAAGTAGCTTAGCCACGACATCCAGAAAAATTACCTCGCCTTAGCCTTCATCTGCAGGTTAGTATAGTTTATATAATTCAACCACATGCAATTTTAGTAACTCAATAACGAAGGCACAATCTCATCATCGTAACAATTCAGCCACTTGGATCGTCTCAGCGATCAATCAACTCCGCCGATTACATGTCATTCTAGCAATTCAATTATTGTTACCCATCTCGACCTGATAGGAAGATTTAATAACCAGTGGCAATCACGGCTCCACTCGGCACGACCTGTAATCAGGTGGTAATTCACGGCCTCATCAGGCACGACCTCTAATAGGTGGTAATTCATGGCCTCATTAGGCACGACCTCTAATAGGTGGTAATTCACGGCCAACCGCCCCTCAATTTCCACATTTAGGATTTTATAAAGAATCCTCATAAATCGAAATCACACTCAATTCGCCACAACCAATCATCAATTTCAAATTCTACAAGCACAACAACGATCGGCACGAAATTCTGAGCAACTAGGGTTGAAATAAAATTTTCGAGTTTTTTTTTATATAAATAATATTTTAATGAATTTCGGAATAAGATATATTATTAAATAATCCAACAATTTCGAAGCATTTATTTAAATCATAAATAAACTCCTTTAAGTCACATCAAGGTTTATTTTAAAATAAACATACTTAACCATTAACTAAACACACTTTACCTTAATTAATCACTTTAATGTAATCCATAACTAATTAAACCAATCTCACCACCTAACCTCAATCAACTTAAGCTAAACCTACTTAAGGCATCATTAACTCGCTAATCACGGATTAGTGAGGTAAACTCACCGGAATCGCTTTCCGACGAGTCTCCGGCGAAGAGCACGACGATGCTGACGACAAACCTACACGGATCAACACCAAATGAGGACCAAAAGGGAGCCAAACCGAGCTTAAAAGGAGCTGGTTCTTGCTGGTTTTTCCAGCAACTAACCGAGCTTGAAGGGTGGCGGAACGGCGGCTGAACGAACGGAGAAACGACGGAGGAGAACCGGCGGCAGCTTGTGCAACAACCGGCGGAGGCTTGAGCAGACGAACGGCAGTGACGAGAGCTTCGGCGGACGGCGACCAGCAGCAGACGAAGAGACGATGGCGCGACGGGGACACGACGAGCGCACACGCGAGGCTTCACACGCGGACGAGTAGCAATGGCGACGGCGTGCGACGGTGGAGAAAAGCGAAGGCGACGACCAAGCCGCGTGCGAGCAGCTCGAGCGATGGGGATCCGGCGCTGGTTTTCTTCTTCCTTCTCCTCTCCCAACCAGTTCCAAGGTTGAAGAAGAAGTTGATGTGACACCCCTACTTTTGGTGAGCCAATTGGCTTGTGACACTTGTCAAGCTCTCCTTGAATTTGGCCTCCACCATGACATCACCTGCTGATGTCACTCTCCACTAATTCAAATCCTCCATAACATCTTCCAATAGGTTCAATTTCATTTTCCGCCGGGGTCCAAGTTCTTGTACATTCAATTACTTCAATTTCCATCAATTCTCTTTTAATTGAGTCCAAATTAAAATCCATGAATTTATCCGATGTTCCTAATAAGATTTGCAACACCCCTTGACTTCCAATTTCAGAATTCGATTTCAATTTCACGGTTAATTTCACTCTGGTGCGATTTTAGTGCACCTAATCTACTGAGTAGCTTTTGGGGAAGTTTTCTTGCATCCGACTCGAGGGTGATCAGTCCCCAAGTCTAACGCGGTAAAATTCCTTAATTACTTCACTCAATAAACTAGTTCTCTCGTAAGTGGCCAACTCTGAGAGACGAACTACATGCACAATTGAATTGCCCGACTCAATTGACTGAAAATAAAATTGAGAAAAATCGGGATATCACACTTAAATGAATGTTTTTTTTGTAACACATAGATAAGTTGCATTGCATATATGGTGAATTTGCATATTTGCGTATTTCTTCCCATTATTGCATATTTACTTTTTTATTTTATTTTTTATTCTGTAAGGAAAAATAAAATAAAAAAGAGTCGATCTTGCATGTTAGTAACTTTAGATTGCATTCTCGCAATCCATAAGATAGAAATAGACTAGAATTGTGTATGTGTTTAAGATAAAATTACATATTTCCATCTTTTAGAGTAGATTTAATTTCCTTGTATATTAATTTGAGAGCCAAGAAAATACAAAGTTACCACTTTTGCATTATAGATTAGGATTTCGTTCCATGTAGGATATTAGTTCGATTCTTATTTGCTTGATTAGAAGCTTGTTTTAGGAAAATAATTTTTATAGAGTGGGGTTTTGCATATGCATTGGTCTACATTAGAAAATTTGCATGAACTTTTAATTTAGAATTAATATCATGAAAAACCTCGATAGATCAATGATAAATTTACCTCAAATCAATTTTTTGATTGCAAAAAATCTCAAATGAATATACTTGTGATAAATTTACCCCAAATAAATTTTTGACCTTGAAAAATTCTAATAAGTGCATGTGTGATAAATTTATCATAAACTAATCTTTTCCACCAAAAACTATAACTTAATACATGTATGACAAATTTACCCTTTATTAGTTTATAATAAATTGAATTAGTTTCATGAAAAATCATAAATTGATATACACGTGACAAATGAAGGGTAAATCTTAAATTGATACATTCGTAATTTATCACGTGTCTTTTAACTCAGCAATTTGGTGATTCGTTACTAATGTACCCGTTTGAGATTTTTGATGATTAAAAAATCAGTTTAGGTAAATTTGTCACAGATATATTAGTTTGAAGTTTTTCGTGGTATTTAATCCTTTAATTTACTTCTGCATTTTTTTGCTATTTATTAATTACATCTGATTCCCAATCCTCTCTTTCTCGCCATTTGTACCATGTCTAAATCGATCTGTCGCGGGGGATATTCTCTCTTCGGTAAGGTATTCACCAGAAGCATACAAATTCCACGTGCACACAAACACATCTGCTCGTCACTTGACGTCATCGCCTACGATGGTTTCTGCGAACAATTCGCTTATATAAACACAGAACAAATGCACTCATCACATCCTCTCACCACCTAAGAGAAATTAGTGGCAGACCGCAGTGTTGCCTGCCAAATTTCCTCCACGCCCTCCTTCCTCTAGCACCTTCTCTCTCTCTCTCTCTCTCTCTCTGCACGTGCCGGCGGCGGCAGGCGGGCGGGTGCGTGGCAGTTGTTCATGGCTCAGGCGGAGGAGAAGAGAGAAGAGAACCATGTCCTTTTGGTGGCCTTCTCTTCTCAGGGCCATATCAACCCGATGCTAAGGCTTGGCAAGCGTCTCGCCGCCAGAGGCATCCATGTCACCCTTGCCACCACCGAGATCGCCCGCCACCGCATGCTTAAGTCCTCTGGTGCTGGTCCCGCTGACCATGTCACAGGTATCGAGCTCCTGTTCTTCTCCGACGGCCTGAGCCTTGACTACGACCGAAAGACCAACCTCGACGTCTACATGGACAACCTAGGTAAACATGGGCCTAGCAATCTCTCGGCTCTAATCAAAGAACATTACACGAGTCCGAAGAAGCTCTTATGCCTAGTCACGAACCCTTTCGTGCCCTGGGTTTCCGAAGTAGCCGCCGAGTACAACATCCCTTGTGCCATGTTATGGATTCAACCGTGTGCGTTGTACGCGATTTACTATCGCTGCTTTAATAAGCTCAGCGCCTTCCCGACTCTGACAGACCCTGATATGGTTGTGGAACTACCGGGTTTACCTTCGATGGAGAAGGAGGATCTGCCATCCTTTGTGCTTCCCAACAATCCATTTGGCAGCTTCCCCAAATTATTCTCTGAACTATTCCAAGGCATGGAGAAATTCAAATGGGTTTTAGGGAATTCTTTCTATGAGCTTGAGAAACATGTCATAGACTCGATGTGCGAGCTTTATCCGATAAGGCCAATCGGTCCACTGGTCCCTCCAACGTTGCTAGGCCAAGATCAAGAACTTGAGGATGCAAGTGTGGATATGTGGAAATCGGATGAGACTTGCATTGAATGGTTGACGCAGCAACCTCCAAGCTCAGTCATCTATGTATCCTTTGGGAGCATAGTTGTGTTACCAGCCAAGCAAATGGAAGCGATAGCCACGGCTCTAAAGAACGTGAAGCGTCCGTTTCTTTGGGTGGTGAAGCCGCCTGAATTCCCGACGCCTGATGGCGCAGGGCAACTTCCATCACGGTTTCTTGAAGAAACCAAAGACCAAGGTCAAGTCGTGCGCTGGTCTCCTCAAACTAGAGTTTTGTCACACCCGGCTGTGGCATGTTTCATTACTCACTGTGGATGGAATTCCATGCTCGAGACTATTTGCTCGGGTATCCCTCTCATAGCCTACCCACAGTGGACTGACCAGCCGACCAACGCAAAGCTCATTATCGATGTCTTTAAGATTGGCGTGAGGATCAAGAAGGAAGTTGATGGAAACTTAAGCAGTGAAGTGATTGAGAAATGCATTGAAGAGGTCATGGTTGGGCCAGTAGCTGAGCAGTTGAAAAAAAACGCGATGGCACTAAAGGCCGAGGCTCGGAAGGCGGTGGCGGCAGGTGGATCATCCGATGAGAATATTCGGCTCTTCGTGGAGGAAATTACCGGCGACTCTTGCAAGAAGGATGGTTCACCAAACGTAGGAAATTTGAGCCATGAAGGCCAAGATAAGGTTAGTGATAAAGGTGTGTAGGGAGAAACGTGTCCGGATTGGCCGATAAGAGATTCTTGGCTTGTCTTGTTCACATAAAAGTCATGACGTTATTGTCCTAGAAGACAAGTATGATATGAAGGTTGTGGTGTTCCTGCGCTTGGAAAAATAAAGAGGACAATTTCAATACCTTCTTTTCTTGACGTGATGTCCGTATATCATTTGCTCCATGATTGAGATCTTACCTTGTCCTCAATCAGAGGTTTGAAAGAAATATAATACACAGAACCTAATCGTTCTGCTAAGAGGTGTCTGAAATCACTTTCCTGTGGCGATAATGCCCTTAAGATACAAAGTAGTCTCTCAAATTCTCTCAACATGAACACACGGAAACTAAAATAGCTTCTCGAATGAAAGAATGTATTTATATAAGAACAATGAATCAAAGTATCACGTGAAGAGACAACCATTGAATTGAACAGAGCAGTTAAGTTCCAACATATATATTTGTCTAGAAAAGCTAAAATTAATAAATAAGAAATTTCGAAATTGTTTAAGCACAACTTTTCACGAATTCCAAGTTTATGCAAGACAAATCAAGCCCAAGACCCAATATAATCAAGTTAATATAGCTTCCTTCTATTTTTCCTATGCAGGACTCTTTTTTCCACATTCATCTTTCAAACTTTCTACGGAGGTTAAATTAAAAAAAAAGGCACAAAATTGAGAATTTTAATGCACACAAATATTCTACATAAGGGAGGAATCTTTCAGTTTGCAATGAGATCGTGAGTATGACAATTCAAGTTTCATAAATTTTTGTGGTAACTTTTGATCTTCTCTAGGCAATCGACAATCCATCACCATTGATTTATATAGTTGGATTAATTTTATAATTTCAATTTATATGTTATCAAAGGTGATCGATATGGATTGCATAAAAAATCTTTTTTTGCAGATTATTTACCACATGAAATTCTTATTTATTGTCGTGAGTATTTATTCATTTGCGACAAAATCGGAAAGCGATCAGGCACATGCATATTTGCTTCTCGGGCCCACGATGGGGGACTAATTTTTTCTCCATCTCCATGAATAGGAGAAAAACAAAAAAGAGAAAAACCAAAGTGATTTGGAGGCTTGTAAACTTTTGTCCTCACATCGGCACATGATATGTAATATATCATGTATTTATACTCAAAATCGAAAAGAATAAAATAGTTACAAGGAATATCTGCAAATTGACACAGACTTCAATCTTAATCCCGTCGAAGAGAAACTTAGATATACATTTAAACGAAACCTTGAATCATAAACTAAATATATTTTATCAAAAGCGCGATAAAACATGGGTATGATGATGATGAAAACCATGACCCAATTCAAACTTTGGACAATTTATTTTGAATAACCCAGATAAAATATAGCTCCAGTAAAACCTGAAAATCATGATGAACTTGAACTTATGCGCGTACGAATGTTCTAAAACAGCAATTAGGACATTTACTTTGGACACTGCACTAAGATGAAATGGGAAAATATAAGTCCTAAATTTATTCTACGGTGGTTAATTCAATCCTAAAGATTTTAGGGAAAATTGTCTAAAAAGTCCTAAACTAATTACACTTTTACCAATTTAGTACGAAACTTTTTAATTTTATCAATTTTTTTTGTCAAAATAACATTTCATTCATTTCCACAGAAATATCACAATCCAACTACATACCAAGACAAATCCCAAACAACCTCAAAATAAAACAAGCTCCAGATAACAAGATGAATCATCATAATAAGGTTAGAAATCACTCGTTCAAAGAGCAAATATAAGATTTCTTCAAATCAAAATCAATAACTAATCACCAAATCCATCTTCAGTAATAAACACATACCAAGATGTCCATCTATTGCACCGAAGCCGAGAGCTTTCTTCCTCTGCCATGGAGGTCTCCCTCTACCGCTTGTGTAGTCCCCCTCTACCAGCTGGGTAGATTTCCGTCCCATCCCCCTTTCTCTTCGTACAGCGAAGCTCCGCATCTCAACCTTTGGGTGTTGTTCCAGCATCGAGGTTTGAATCACTCCCCCTTCGAATAATCGCAAACCCTAAATGGACAAGGCACCCCCCCCCCATTCCCACTCATTTGAACATCCTTCATCTCATAAACTCATAATCCAGTGACTCTACGCTCTTCTCCAGCTTCTGAAAACCCCTATTCGGCAGATCGCAAACCCTAACTTAAACCCCTTTCCGACGCATCAAGCCACCCCCCATTTTCACCCATCCGACCTTCTTCCATCTCATAAACTCTTGATCCAGCGACCTCCCTCCTCATCAACTCTCGATCTAGTGACTTCCGGTTCTTCTCTCGCTTTACTCAACAGAGCTCCCTTCAACCCATACACCCACGAATCCACCAAAGTCCCTACAATAACCATGGCAGATCAAATCAATGAAGACAGGCGACTAGCGGCTCTCTGTAAAAGCATGGGCAAGCTATGGAATGCAGTCGACGTCGTCGATATACCAGGTGATATCTCTCCTGATAAATTACTAGAGTGCCGCAAAACCCTATTTGGTCGATTCTATACCAACCCCGCATTAAACTACAATGCATTTCAAATACTCATGCGGAAAGCTTGGAAGACTGAAAACTTTACCTGTGCAACGTTGGAATCGGGTTTTTACTCATTCTCCTTCCAATCGGAAACTGAAGCACAACGAGTACTCCACACAGGACCTTGGTCCTTCTTCGGTCACCTCCTCATACTCCGGCAATGCGAACCTGATACACCTGAGTTCTGTTATGACTTCAGCTATTGTGATTTCTGGGTTAAGTTCATCGGATTACCGTATGGGAGAGTTTCCTACGCTGTCATTGAGGAACTAGCATCCAAACTGGGTGCAGTTGTCGAAGTGAAGCTTGAAGCAAAAGAAAGTAGTACCTACAAAGTGGGCAAAGCTAGAGTTCGATTAACCTTAGCAAACCCTCTAAAGACTGGTGTGCTTGTGAATCTAGAGAACAGAAAGATATGGGTTGAATTTAAATATGAACGACTGCCCTATTATTGCTATTCCTGTGGACGAATTGGCCATTACGCCACGGAGTGTGCCGAAATACCGTATAGAGAATCAGGGTTGGAACAGAACTTACCAGCTCGTTGCGGCGATTGGCTGCACACCGAGGTGAAGGAATTAAGCCCCTATGGCAAAATATTCTATGGCAAGCAGGCACTCCTTCCTGAAGAAGTGGAGGTAGTACCAGAAACCCCACTATCACCTGTAATTGAAACAGAGCAGAATCGGTCTCCTGAAACCCAACAAACACAAGTCTGTAATACTCAGCAAAAGGGGAAGGAGATTTACCAACATTCCACATCTAAGGAGATAATTCTGATTGAAGAGAAAAGCCCCCAGAAAAGAGGCAATAGCTGTATCGATGAAGAATCACTAATGATAATCCACGAGGAACAGATGAAGGAAGCTGAGGTAGGGCTGGAGACCATCTCTCCTGCAAGGTCAAAAGGAAAACATGTGAAGTCGGCAGGATCAAAGAAAGCAAAAAGGTTCTGTCCATATGGAGCACAAACCGCACATCAAAACTCAGAGGACAATAATCAACTAGTGGAAACACTTATAAGGGTGGCAAGAGAATCAGCTCAATGGGCTTTGGTGGCTAGCCCTAATAAGCCACCAACTTACCCATGAAACTACTAAGCTAGAATTGTTAGGGGTTGGGCAATCCCCTGACAATTCAGGCCTTGCGAGTCACTGTGACTCAAGAACGGCCCAATCTTGTTTTCATTATGGAAACAAAAAACCCTGAACAGAAAGTGCTCAAAATCAAAAAGAGACTTAAGTTCAAGAACAGTTACCTAGTTAATCCAGAAGGTACAGCAGGGGGCTTAGCTTTATTCTGGGATGATCAAATGCAAGTGACCATCAATTCCTCCTCAACCTCAGCGATATTCACCCAATGTCACCTGACAAACAGCAATCAGAGAATGAATATAATTTTTCTACATGCTCCATATGTGTCCAGAGAAAGGTTACAGTTATGGGAACAAATTCATTCAGCAAGTACGAACTATCGACTACCATGGCTTTGCTTGGGCGATTTCAACGAAATACTCAATCACTGGGAGAAAGTGCGAAAGCATAGAATCGAAACTTACAGGATAACAGCTTTTCGAGATTTTGTAAGTCAATGCTCCTTGATGGACCTCGAATGCAAGGGATGCTCCTTCACCTAGTCAAACAAACGCGAGGGAGAAAATCTGGTGAAGAAGAGACTTGATAGAGTTTTCTGTTCGCTTCAGTGGCGAGTCACTTACCCTGAGGCTCAATGTTTTGTACTCCCAGCGATAGGCTCTGATCACACTCCTCTCCTGCTATCCTTGGCTCAACCGAAGAGAAGAAAACGAAAGCAATTTAAATACGAAGTATACTGGAAAGATGAAGTTGAAAGCAAAGATATAGTCAATGATACCTGGAATGGCACCGATCTAACTCCGGTGGAGAAACTGCAGCAAGTACAACAGAAACTGCTTAACTGGAGCAGAAGCAAGTTTGGCCACGCCAGGAAGAGAATCACCACGCTGCAAGGAGAACTTCAAAACCTAATGAACTTCCTGCAAAGTCATGGAGAATCAGCACAGGAAAAGGATCACTAAAGAAATTGACCAACTATGGCGACAGGAGGAGATGTACTGGGGGATGCGGTCGCAGATAAGCTAGATAAAGTGGGGAGATAAAAACACCCGCTTCTTTCATGCGACGACGATTCAGAGGAGATGTTGCAACCAGATAACAATGCTGAAAAATGATAACGGAGATTGGGTCAGAGGGGAAAATCACCTACAGAGGATGACAGATCAATTTTATAAAAACTTATACTCCACAGTGGGCCACCGCAACTACCAACCCATTCTAGAACTCATACCTACCTTGGTGGATGACCAAATCAATCAAACCTTGATGGCTCCAGTCACAGAGGAGGAGGTCACTCATGCTATGCAGCAGTTAGGGGCCTACAAGGCACCCGGTCCCGACGGTTTTCATGGCATTTTCTACAAGGAGCACTGGTCAGTAATCTCCAAAGATATTCTCCAAACAGTACAGCACCTTTTCATTACTGGTCACCTAGACCCTGCAATAAACAAAACACTTATCACCATGATACCCAAGATCCCTCACCCTGAAAAACTGGAGCAATATCGCCCTATCAGCCTTTGCAATTTCCTATACAAAATAATTTCCAAAGTACTTACAAACAGACTCAAACCAATTCTACTACATATTATTGCAGAGGAACAAAGCGCTTTTGTGGTAGGTAGGCAGATTCAGGACAACGTAATGATAGTTCAAGAGGTGCTACACAGACTAAGAAACGGCAGCAGGAAAAAGAAGTTCCAAGCAGTTTTAAAACTTGACATGCAAAAGGCATACGATCGCATAGAATGGGACTTCCTCAAAGCCTGTTTAGCAAGACTAGGCTTCAGTCATCAATGGGTACAGATTATTATGCAATGCGTGACCACAGTGACCTACAGCATAAACTATAATGGAGAACCCTTACCTCCCTTTAAACCAACCCAAGGCTTGCGCCAAGGGGATCCACTTTCACCTTACCTCTTCATCATCGTGGCCAACGTGCTGTCTACCGTGATGAACAAAGCAGTTCAAGATGGCTTGCTCACAGGAATGAGAATGAATAACCACTGCCCTACTCTGTCCCACCTTCTCTTTGCTGACGACTCCATCTTCTTCCTGAATGGCACAATAGCAGAATGTCAGCAATTGGTAAACATCCTAAATCAATACTGCTATGCATCTGGTCAGGCAATCAATCTCAATAAGTCAGGAGTCTACTTCAGTAAAGGCTGTCCTACAGCTCTAAAGCGAAACATGGCTTCAACTCTTCAAGTACCAGAAATTACCAAGACAGGGAAGTACTTAGGTATACCTTCAGATTGGGGGAATTCCAAGAAAGACCTCTTCGCGTGGATACTAACTCGGGTCAACTCCAAACTCGACAGCTGGAAGGAAAAATTGCTATCAAAGGCAGGAAAAGAAATACTCTTGAAAGCGGTAATCCAAGCTATCCCTCAATACGCCATGTCAATTTTCAAAATACCTACATCAATTTGTAAGGCAATTGAGAGAAAGGTGGCATCATTTTGGTGGAAAAGCAATGACAAAAAAGCTGGCGTTCACTGGAAGAGGTGGGACTTGTTAAAAACCAGGAAGAATGAGGGGGGATTGGGCTTCAAAGACTTACAAACATTCAACACAGCAATGCTAGCTAAGCAGATGTGGCGTATCTTTAAAAAACCAGACTCTCTCCTCACCAAAGTCATGAAAGGATTGTATTACTCACAGGGTGACATCTGGAACGCTCGAAGAGGCTCCCGACCTTCGTGGAGTTGGCAAAGTATCCTCAAGGCTAGGGACATGGTTGCTCCTCAGGTAATGCATAGGATAGGCAATGGAAAAAAAATAGTCATCAAAACAGACAGATGGCTAAAAAGCGGCCCTATAGGAGGCCCAGCAACAAATAACGAACCAGAACGTGTTTCGGACCTCATCAATACAGAAACAGGCACATGGAACGAAAATCTACTGCATTCTATGTTTGATGAATCAAGGGTCCAAGAAATACTAGCCACACCCATCAGCTTACCTAACGAAGAAGATAAACTGGTCTGGATACATACTAAGTCAGGAGATTACGAAGTGAAGAGTGGTTATTTCTTTTTTAGGGATGCTAGGCTTCAACCACAGGATACACAAGCACATTCGTCTTATACAGCTAACCCAAACCTCTGGAAATATATTTGGCAGTCCACAATCCCACCCAAAATTAAATTTTTTCTTTGGAATGCATGCAACAATGCACTCGCTACAATGGAGAACTTGCACCAAAGAAAGATTGTACCTTCTCCTATATGCCCCATCTGCAAGCAGGTGCCAGAAACGCCCGAGCATACTCTTCTTCTATGCCCATGGACGGCCAAGGTATGGATTTCATCTCCCCTGAATCTTCGAATCTCCAGGTTTGGCCTCACCCGGTTTGAAGAATGGTTCTGCAGAATCAAACAGAACCCAATTACTTCGGACAAATTTAACAACATAACGGTGCTGCTTTGGAGTGTTTGGAAGGAGAGAAATCAGGCCATTTTTAACCATCAAAACCCGAGACCGCACTCAACAATCGCCAGAGCAGAGGTGACCTCAGAGAGTTACGGGGCCATGAACAGAACGCCCGAAAGAGAGAAGAAAACAGAACACTTATCTGAGATCTGGCATCCACCTCCTCCAGGTACGATCCGAATCAACGTAGACACCTCCTTTGATCCAGATCTGGTAATAGACACATCTCCCACTGATGGAACAAATCCCCCTCGCATCAGCGAAGACGCTTTGTCAACAACCCCCACGGAATAAAGAAACGGAAGCAACCCTCCTCGACACAGAGCAGCCATCGCCTGTGTCTGTCGAGATCACCGCGGCTTCGTCGTCAATGGCTTCGCGAAGCAGGTTCCTTCGACCTTGGCCCCTCAAGAGGAAGCGATAGCAATGGACGAAACCCTAAAGTTTATCGCAAGCTGACACTTTCTCTCTCCTCAAGTACATTCTGACTGTTCAACTCTGGTGCACGCTTTGAAGACTTCCACTGAACTCAACTGGGAACTGCAACCGATTGTGAGCCGGGCCAAAGCCAAACTTGCTCAACTTCCGGGCCTTTCCCTGGCCCACTGCCATCGCAGCTCAAATCGCCTCGCGGATTGGATAGCCAAGGCTTGCCGGAATAATTTCTTACCCCCGAACTGGATATCAAATCCCCCCCTGCTTTATTTGATCTCTTATGCACTGATGTAATGGGTGTTTTATTCCCAAGACAGAATGAGTAATCAAAGTTTGATGTTTGACGATAAAAAAAAAAAAAAAAAGATGTCCGTCTATTGCTACTACTTTACCTTTTGGTGGTGTGCGTTTAAGTTCGGCATTCCCAGCACCATCATCGTTTTGGGAAACAAGATTGAACAAGTACAGATTTTACACTTGTGAGAGCAAAACCTTTAAGAAGCTCCTCTAGTCTCCTTCGAAACTAGACTTTTACACCAAAGAAACCCGAGGGAAGCGAAAACCCGAAATTATAGATGTAAAAATCCCTAAATCTCCACTAGAACTCTCCCAAAAATAGGAGAGAAAACCTTCTAAATCTAGATTAGATCAGAAGAGAAAAGCTCCACAAAATGGGAGGAAAGCAAGAAAAAAGAATAGAGAACCAAATCAGCTAAAGAAAAAGGAAAAAGAAAGAGAAGGGAAAATCTAACTCAAACCCTATCATGAAAGTTGAAAAAGAAAGCTGTGTGAAATAGAAGGAGAGGAGAAAATCCTAATAGAGAGAGAGAAAAATGATATTTAAGTTCTAAATATTTTCATATTTCACCAACTAAATTCATTTGGCCAATTTTAGCTAGAAATCGCTTATGTAAATGATGATTATTCTGCGTGGCATAGCTAATACTTGACATAGATAATTTTAATACTATTTTATTATATTTAATTAATTTTTGTATTTTTATTAATTTTTTATATTTTATTTATATTTTCTTTTCTTTTCTTCTTTATTTTTTTGTTACTTTGGCCGGTGAAGGTCGTGGCCACAAAGTAGGGAGGGATGGGTCTACGGGTTGAGGCAAGGGTAGATGTATGAGTCATGAATGAGGAGATTGTGGAGGAGGATGGCGAACGTGGCATGGAGTGGGGCGGTTGTGTAAGAGGTAGGCAACCTTGAGGGAAAGGGAGTTGGGATGAATTTTTTTCACTACTTCTCTACTATTACTATTTTTTCATTATTCATTCTTCTTTCTCCTCCTCCTCCTCCAACTTATTCATTATCCACTTATTGTAATACCTAACCCAATCCATACTCCTTTTTCTTCTTTATCGCAGAATGACACATTTAATCCGTTTATTATTGATTTATTGTAATAGCCGACCTAATCCATACCCAATTTCATACCTAACTCATTTAGCTCATGACAAGGGTTCAAGGATTTTTTTAGTATTGGACAAACAGTAATGGCTAATCAAGCTCAATTCGCATAGAAGGATGAAGGACCAGGACTAAGGCACACCACACGTTGAGGGGTCACCAAGATATATTTCGCTGCAGAACCATTAAGATAACAAACACAGACACACACGGTCACTTAAATGACCAAGCTTTCACCTTTCAATTTCTTAACAAAAAAGTCTCAGTATCTGAATGGGATCTGAAATTTGCTGCAATGCGGAAGAAAGAGATCGCAGAAAACAGTACAAGCTTTCACCTCCAATTTCAAGAATCTACGATTAAACGATATTTCAGGAAAAACCGGTATCAACGAGTGAAATGTTGCTCAATCGGTCGCCCAAATCAGAAACAGAGAACCCAAAACATTACAACAAAAAATGAAATTTCCAAAGAGAAGACCCTCTCTCTCTCTCTCATACATATGGGCACTTGAGATCTCAAAGCATAGCAGGCGAATTGAGCAGAGCGGTGGGGCTGATTCCAGGAGGTATGGTGAGGCGCGGCGAAGCCAAAGCACTTGCCGCCGACTCCTCCGACACCACCGAGTCGATCCTCGCATTGGCCACCGCATTGAACCCTCACTTGGCTGATCTCCTCTCCGCGATGCTTTCTCCATAATGGAGGCTCCATCCCACATCCTCCTTCCTCCTCCGCCAATCTTCTCACCCTCACTCAACTAATCCGTCGAGTTGTCCCGCTCCGATGAGGAAGACTCGCGTGCTTCCATCACTAACCGACGCCTCCCGAAACAGAGAGAGATTATAAATTGGTTAAGTGGGTTGTAAATGGGTTATTTAGGCCTCTTTATTTTATAGACCCATTATGCTGGCCTACGAAATCTGCTATGATCCATTTATAACTCATTTTGACAAACCTAGTTGCTCCTAATTCACTGATGTTGACTGAATTTTCTATATCTAGTCACCAGAAATCAATTTTTAGTGATTGAATTTGGTTTTGGGCCCTGGTTAAAGAAAGTTTCCTCCGACCAAGTCTCCAATTTGTGAATTGAAATTACGGACATCACTCACATACAAAATCGAATTTGGTATTTGTAATCCACCTGTCAAAACCTCTTTATATTCATGAAAATATCCTAACACGTTACCAATCCCTACGTTGTCCATCCAGATACATGAACTTGGCCCTTCTATCTATGTTCTCCATTGCACGCTATGAAATGAAGGAAAACCTCTCTATATTTCACATGCGTGACCTGAAATGAAGGAAATATCTTTATTAAATTGTGTCAAAGATACTATAAATTATTGTCTATCAAAGGTCATATAGATGTTGTCAGTCCTCCAATTGTAGCGCCATGCAATGTTTGGAATGATCTCCTTTTGCATCTTGTAGCGGGAGTTGGCAATATGATTGATCGCGCTCTGACCAACATCGACATTCACTATGTCAAAAGTAATAATCACCATGATAGAGGTCAACTTAGCATTATTGGCCCAATCACCTACGAGTGGATGTTGAGAAAATATGAGGAACGATTGGAAAGAATAATGAAACATGATATCACTTCTTTTTTTAAGAAATTATTTGCCCCATATTGCTAACGATTATCGGCAAATCTCATCTAGGATGCAATAAATTATAGATTGAAAATACTAAATAACAATTCTAGTATTTTTCGAGAGTCTCTTTATGGAAATAATTGAAATGATATTTGTATTTTTAAAAAGAAAACTCAAAAAGACTTGATTATGATTGATACCAAAAACAGACATAGTTGTCTTAGTCTTTTGAACAAAGGCAACCTTTCGGAAAAGTTATAGAATGAACAAGTACATTTTCAAAAGTTATGTTAAAAAGACATGAAAAACTCAAAATTAAGTGAATATTGAATAAAAAATAGCCGTAACTTATTTGTGAATAGTCACATTGTTTCAATGGAATGCTATGGTTAATTTTAAAATTAAAAATATGAATTTTTATAAAATAATGATAGTTGATTAATGTCAAATTTTGTCCATGTATGCATTTACATCTTTTTGATGTGGGACAAGACACTTCTTAGTTTGTTTTACAAACAAACTACTAATAGGGGAGCCTTATGTGGTGCACATATAAGTTAGGCAGTTTGCACACGTACTTGTAAGATGAGCTGAAAGGTTCAATATCCCTCATTAAAAGAGAACAAAAAAAGTTTCAATATCAAATTTTTATTATTATTATTTGATTAGATTTCTAGGGTAATATCTCAAGAGATTTTCTACACTTTGTGAATGGTTCTCTGATTATATATGATCAATGTTTCTTTAGGATTTTATGGCTTTTAATTCAGATTTCTATTATTCTCATATGCAATGCCCTTTTTTAATGAATTTCAGAATATATTAAGAGAGGTTTTATCAAATTACTCATGTGAACTTTTATCGCGTTATTGTAGACCATTTAAAGAGTTTCTTATCTTAAAGAAAAAAGAAATTCGTAATGCTTGATATGAAGTAAGAGAATAGGCGACAAAATGGGCAAGACGAGCCACCCCTATTGACCTATGCCCTAGGAAAAGTTGGTGTCTCATTCATCCGAGAGCATCTTTAAACCTTTAGAACTATCAAATCTACTTTGACTTCTGAGGTACGAGAATCATCCTGGAAATGGGTGTTTTGTTACCTAACTTACTTTTCATTATTTTGGCCAATATTTGTTACCTAACTTGACTGTTCCTTAAAACATTCAATGGGCACATACGTCCATTACTAGATTGAGTGTCATGCACATCTAGTAAAGTTCAATGTTTCGTGGAGGTCATGCACATCTAGTACAGTTCAATGTTTCGTGGAAAATTGGACAACAATCCTCGTCTAATGCAATATGTATCTATCGTTAAGGACTTATCAACAATGTCGGATTGCTCTTTGTAAGAAACGTAAGATACTCACTCTTTGTTTTGGTGTATATGTGTGCCAACACAACACCTAAACATGAGACCAAATTAACTTAATTTTGTAACTAAATTGAAGGTAATCTCACATGCTTGAGGGCTGTTGAGCTCTTAATTAATCTACAAGATAGTTAATGAGGTTGATTCCCTAACCCCGAGGCCTTTTTCTTTTCAATAAATCATGGGCACTAGCATAGAAATCCGGCTATTTGAAGGCCCCTATAACACTTTGCAAAACGTGTCAATGAATCATTTAAGTTCAGACCTTTACCCTATGTAAGCGAACCTAATTTAGAGCCATTTGTGCATAATTAGCGGGATATGATCATATTACCCTTTAATTCCTAAGTTGGTAATTCCTGATGCTACAATCAACTACACGAACCATAGTAGTTAAGGCCTATTGTTGTTGATGTACAGTGAACCGCACTCATCCATTTAGGTTACATCACTTAGATCATGGGGCCATGGGTTGTTAGTTCATTACAAATTTTTGTGCCCGTCGTCGTCAGTACAAACTAAATAAGAAATGGATTATATTTATCTCTATTGATGAAAGAGAGTAACTTTCCCAATCGGATTTTTAATTCATGGGTTACTAACAAGAATATCATCTATATTTATGTTTAACTCAATGTGGACCATAACAAACTTTTTGAAGATGATAATAAGTGGATGGAACCATTGGCATTACATCTATTAGAATGCACTTTTTTTTTTTTTTTGCACCATCTATTTGAATGTACCATCCGTAAAGAGGTTCAGAATCCAAGGTATTGTTTCCATGAATTTGGGAAAGAATTTGTCTGTCCAGGTGTAGTCCCCCTCCTGATATATTTGACTTCTTTTCTTGAGTACAAAGTAGGTCATGAGAGCACACTAGCGAATGCAACATAAAGTAGATCCCCTTTGACCAAGTGAAAGCATATTCTCAAATTAGGCACTTGAACTTTGGACATTGAGGATTTGACCTCTGAGAGTGACTGGAAAAAAAAAAAATGTAAAGCATGCAAGCAATTGATATTTTTGTGTGGTTAGATGTGAGGTGAGAATGCCAACATGGAAAGCAAGAAATGATGGAGAAAGAGCATTACATCTCATGTGACATCGTTTTGTCGCATGATTCGCATTTACGTAGTAAAATTTTGGCCCGAGTCTTTACTTCTTCCCTTTGGCCAAATTCAACTTCTTCTAACATACTCGATATAGATTAGAATAGTCCTCGAGATTATCAAACTTCTGCACTCATACCGTTGCATTAATAAGAAAAATAGGAAAATAAAAGAATGGCAAGTGTCACGCCTTGAACCACGAGACACGTGAACAATCCGCAATGGTCATGTAAATGCGACATTCCTAGGTAGTGTCGCCGACCCCATTTAAATTATTATGCACATGTGGAACGTGCTAAGAAACCCCTGACAAAAACATACGGGATAGGACAGCAGGAAAATCGATTCAAAATCAAACAAACATACTTTCATACATCATCATCATTCCATGGCTTACATACACCAACAGGATCCAAAGACTATATGCACCAAAAATGGGTCAGAGTTTATGTGCATCAAAAAGGGTCAGTTTACATAATATGGATCAGTCCACCAAAAAGAGGAACAGTCCTAAGACTACTAGTCGGCCCCATTCGACGATCCCACATCCTCAAGATCGGTCACCCAAGAGGCCGGGGGCGATGCGTTGATCACTCTACCGTCAGGAAGATCTGCCACACCTTCACCCAAAATGGCGTTCATCACAATCAATGGAATGTCCATGCTATCCAGTGAGCCAACCCTAATGCCATCTACTCTAGAATGAAACCAAGCCCTAAACATATAAGTTACTCTGACATCCACGGTCACTTGGACCCAGACAATGGACCTAACCAACTGATAGACCCAAGGACTTCCAGGGTCAAGAGCACTCTGTGTTGTTTGGTGAATCTCCATTAGCATGCCACTCTTCTCCGGGGGTACCGCCATCTACGACCCTGTAATATTTTCTCCAAATCGGGATGAGACTTTGTCTTAGCAAGTTCACTCCTCCTAAACCCCTATTAGAAAGAAAATACACCTCAGAGTGGTCTAACCACGCAGCACGGAAGACTTACCTCGCCTTCTTGTCTTCCTGCAGGTTAGTACAATTCATATCACTCCAACACAAGTAATAATAAGAATGTAAACTATCGGAACACAATCAATTTCACTTAATTTCGCAATCACCGCAAGTGTTCCAATTTATTATTCACGGTCACACAAAGGGATAGCCTACTTGCAGTTCGGCTATCTACTGACATATAGCCAGGCATCGCCTCCCCACCTTGGAGTGCAGCTTCGTCAGTACATCGACGGCATTCCCGAAGGAGCATGGGCCCAGAATCAACTGCGACCCACATCCATTGTATGGGGCATCCCATATAGGGGCAATTCCAGCTAAATAGCTCAAGACAATTCTTCTTAATTATCATACAAAAACTCATAATCAACCCAAGGCACTTTGCACATCACTCACATACCCCAATTACAATATTAATCTTTAAAAATCCAATTTCGATGCCAAACCCGACATTTGAGATTTTCTAAATAAAATCCATATTTTCCACAATCAACACTCAATTTGCATTAACCATTCATCAATTTCAAATTCTAAATACACAGCGGCGATCAGCATGAAATTCTTAGCAATTAGGATCAAAAATAATATTTCGACTTTTTTTTTTTAATTTAAAATTTTCGGTATATAATATATTATTAAATGATCCAATAATTTCGAAACATTTATTTAAATCATAAACAAATCCCTTTAAGTCACATCAAGGCTTATATTAAAATAAACCTACTTAACCTTTAAACTAAACATACTTTACCTTAATTAATCACCTTAATCTAATCCACAACTAAATAAAATAATCTAACCACCTAATCTCAATCAACCTAAGCTAAACACACTCAAGGCATCATTAACCCGCTAATCAAGGTTTAGTGAGCTAAACTTACCGGAATCGCTTTTCGACGAGTCTCCGGCGAAGAGCACGACAATGCCGACAACAAACCTACACGGATCAACACCAAATGAGAACCAAAAGGCGGCCAAATTGAGCTTGGAAGGGCTGAATCTTGCTGGAACTTCCAGCCACTGACCGAGCTTGGAGGAAGGCGGTGCGGCGGCTGATCGGGTGGAGGAACGGCAGAGGAGGACCGGCGGCAGCTCGAGCAACGACCGGCGGTGGCTCTGGTAGTCTTGCTAGCTCCGACGGTGGCTGGCAAATGGCGAGCAGCGGTTGGCAAGGAGGGACGACGACGCTAGAGTTCGGGCGGAGGCGGAGCAGCTTGCACGTGGGATGGTGCGCAGTCGTGCGCAGGCGAGTGGTGACGGCAAGCTCCGGCGGTGAACGGTAGGCGGCAGCGAGCAAGCGGGTGAAGGGCGGACGAAGGAGGGGTCGGTTGGCTAGTTGCACGATCAAGCTCTCTCTCTCCTCCAAGTTCAAAATGAAGAAGATGATGGGGACAAGGGGGAAGTGACATCCCACCTTTCTAAGAGTTCATCCCCACCATCCACTTGTCATCATCCTATACACTCTTGCCCCCATACCATGACATCACTTGTGATGTCACAATCCACTAACTCTAACTTCCCACAACTTTAGTCCAATAGGTTCAATTTCATTTTCCGCCGGGGCATAAAATCTTGTGAGCTAATTTCTTCAATTCCATTCAATTCCCTTCCAATTGAGTCCAATTAAAGTCCATAAATTAATCCAATGATCCTAATAAGATTTGTGACACACCATGACTTCAAATTTCAGGATTCGATCTTAATTTCACGGTTAATTTCACTTTGGCACAATACTAGCACGTCCTGATCTACCGGATAGCTTTTAGAAATTTTCATGCATTTGACCTGTGGTTGATTAATTCAAGCCACAATGTACATCTTTGACACATTGGCAACTTTCGGTTGTCGGGGTAATCTCAAAGTTTCAAATACAGGCACAGGGTACTCAATCGATAGAAAAGTCGGTCCAGTGCCGATCGACAAGAATTGTGCGATTCGGTGGAATCACCCACACCTGATCACATGTCTTTGTCGAGCCGACCTATCTCCGATCTCTAATCGATTTTTATTTGTGCCGTAATGACTCTTGTAGATTACCTCGATCGAGAGGTCGCTTCCTGATCAAATTTTCAAGTCTAATGCATTAGAATCTCTTAACGGCTTCACCTGATAGACTAGTTTTCATATGAGTGGCCGACTCAAGGAAATGAACTATATGCATGCCAATGAAATGCTCGTCTCAATTTAATGAAATTAGAATTGGAAAATCGGGATGTCATAACAAGTATTGGCATAAAGACAATTTCTTTGAACGTCCACGGCTTATTCATTTAAAAATCTTCAATACTCAAGTCCTACGATCAGATTCGATATCAAAATTAATGCGATAACGTGGGAAATGTGGATTACAGAATTAACAACATCAGACATAATATACCACACAAAGAAGTAAAAATGCATACACATTCTTTAATAATTCTAGAGATATATAAGAGTTACACATTAAATGGGTTTACTAAATGATATGGCAAAGAGCAAGTGGTCATTTAAGTTAGCTCCCGATAAAGATGTAGCAATATCATTAGAGAAACTCTTTTAATATCTAAAATCTCAACATGAGGTCAAGTGGAAATGGAGCAAACCCGTAACCATGATCGATCACATCATGCAAAAGTGATGTCGCCGGAGAGTGTCGACAAGCGTATTCATGCACTCTCTTGCTTTCCTCCCTCCATATCCTTGAACTTGGACTTTGTGATGTTTCAGTAAGGGAAAAGGAAAGTTGGGAACTACTCAGATTCATTCGTTCGGAATGTACCAAACCACCTTATTTCAGTGACCCACTGAAGAAAAGGGAGCAACAACTTGGAATTGCACCACGCGGATGTCTAAGAACAAGCCTCCATCCCCGAAGTAATCGGCTACTATCAAAAGCGACACCCACTTTATGCGTCGGTATTATAAATAAAGCATCAAAGAGATCAGTCTCTCCACGCAATTTGTACTTGCGGAGTGCATAATCCAGGAAAAATATGGCTAAGAATTCGCAGTCTCGTGGCTTAGCAGCTCTTCTTCTCCCTCTCCTATTGTTGGGCTCGGTGATCTCCAAGACAGAAGCCATTAGGCCATTGGAGGGTGCGGAATTGCCCAGTGCTTTGGTGAGCATAGATCGCCTTTTCGGAAAGAAAACGGCCGTCAGAATGATGTTAAATGATGGCCCGAGTCCCGAAGGTCCCGGGCACAGGCACAAGACCTCGTGGCTCACTGGTCAAAGCGACGAGAACCGTTTGAGCCCCAACGTGGAGCACAAATAGCTGCGACCCGCCGTTTCCTAAAGTCGTTAAAGGGTTTATATGCAATCAGTAGATCTAGATATTTGGATTCGGTAGATCTAGCATGCGACTCGATTGAATTCAGACCTACGGGGTTCATAGATGAGTTATTAAAGTATTGCACATGTTTTATTTCGAAATGTTAGACGTTTGATCTACCGAGAGTTACCGAGCATTGAAACACTCATCCAGGGCACACCAGGGAATCCCTTTTTAATCTTTGTTACTTAGAGTGGTAATGTTTACACACGAGCTACTCAAATTGTCATAGTGTACTTTGGCTTTATGGTTCTCCTCAATTATGTTATAAGTACACACTTATTGCATGTTAACACAGATGAAATCCTCCTCTATTTTCTTTTTATGTTTTTATTTACTTCTTTCTTGTTTTTCAACTTTGGGGATTGCCTTTGTTGCCAATGACTATGCGAGTCGATTGACTCCATACAAATCGTACGAGTTGAGCCACAGGCGAAAAACACAACGCCTCATCAGTCAACTATAATTTATAGGCCCTTTACCCAAAAAAAAAACTATAATTTATAGGCATCGCAATCCTTACCTTTCTTTCCATTTTTGTCAAATTAAGTTTATGCATCATCCTTTTTAGTACTAATAATGACTCCGGCTCCATTTGTTGTATGAAAAATATATGAATTGAAAGATATTTTCCTAAAATTGATCATTTATATCTCTTTAAAAAATGAATAACCGAAAAAATATTTTCATTGTCCATAAAAATGTTTAAATATAAATTATTATCAATAATGAAAACGTTAAAATGTCTCAAGAAGAAAATGATACTATTTGACCTATTTTACTGACGGTCCACTAGAATGTCCATGTATTCTCAATCTCTAGTTTTTCATTGGCTAATTCTTTTAAGCAGTACAATGAATTATCTAAGGAAAATATTTTTCAAATCATTCATTTTTCGTAAAATAAATTGTGTCTTTGTGCACTTGAACCATAAATGAAAGGAGTTGGAGAACTCTCAACATGCACATAAATGAAAGGTGTTGGAGAACTGTTATTATAGACATAAGTTGACTACACATGAAATTAATGTGCTGATACAATATGTCTAATTGGAGGAAGAAGAGGGATTAAAAGTGGCTTGAGAAATATCCATTTATTAACAACAGAGACCAGTTACTTCAAAACGCGAAGGAACGTGTATGTTCAAACTTACTGTCTCAAAAAGATTGGTTCTTCATGCAAAAATGAGGATATATAATATTGACTGTTGATATGCATTTATTACTTAGTTCTGACAAAGAAGAGGAAATACAAGTTGCATGATAAATGTAAGAAAAAAATGTGTCGTTTAAGTCAAAATGATACGCTCCACAAGCACCTACTAATTATATAGCCGATAACTCACAAATAATAATCGGTTATACAAGAAACAATTCGACGTCCACATTGTCATTGACTAACACCTTTTAAGTCCCTAAACTCTCATTAAACATGATATGTGTGTACAATTACTGAATTTGGTATTGACATTGAATATAGGGTTGAGCGGTTTTAGATTCCTCATAGGTTTCACTTGGAACCCGGAACATATCCTCAAGTACAAGTTCCTCATTTTTTTGGGAACTTGAACCTACTCATTGAAATATAAAACCTAGAACCTACCCTATCACAAGTTCCAAAATCAGTTCTAGGATCCAATGGATTATTTTTCTTCTTTTTTCATTTTTAGTTAAAGAAAATGAAAATGAACACAAAAATAATGAATAAGCTTGTCATTCATCAAAGAATACAAGACAAAGAAATTTATCAACAAAGGAAACAAAATTCTTGGCAAGGAATTCAACTAGATAAAAGATAAGAAATGGAACAAAAGTCTAATTGAAATGGAACAAAATTCAATAGACTTCATTGTTGATTAGGGATGAGTGATTTCAAGTTCCACATACGATTTTGGGTGGAACCTAGAACCTGCCCATTTTAATAAATTCTTCATTTTTTGAAACCCGAACCTACTTTGTCAAGGTCTACCTAAGTTCCACCTATATTATCAATTGACCAATTGTAGTACATTAAAATCTTTAATGACCACCACTTATTGTTACAATTTACTGACCATAACTTATATTTAAACACATAAAAAATATGAACATTAATAAAGTAAAAGTCTTAATCATAAAATGGGAACTCAAACTAGTGCTTTTAAATTATGCATTCATCATTGAACAATATGAAATATACAATATCGCGTGAAGACATGGATCAAGAAAAGTATTAAAATTTGTTCTAGGTTCTAGGTTCTAGGTTATGGGTTCCAAGTTTTAGGTTCCAAGTTCCTCTAATCAAAAACCTATAACCTACCCGTCGAAATAGGTTTATCATTTTTTGGAACTTAGAACCTATCTTACATACCTTGGAACCTTGAACTTATAGGCTCCCACTAGTCCGGTTCTTAGTTCTAGGTTCTACCTTGAAATCATGCTCACCCTTAATAATATTGCTGTGAAAAGAAATGTATGTTTAGGCAAATATGAAAGATGTTCTATTTTATTTATAGTTTTAAAAATTAAATGTCGTGTCTAGATTAAAAGTGTTGTTTCATAATAATAAAGGGTAATTTTGATTTAAGGATAGTGACACAAATAGTCCATGAACTATGGTTCAATATGTAATGCGGTCCTTGAACTTTTAATTTATTTAATGCGATCCATGAACTTTAACCTAATGTGTAAAGTGGTCCCCAAACTTTTAATTTGTTTAAGATGGTTTATGAACTTTTGGTACATGTTCAATATAATCCCTAAACTATAGAAAATGTTCAATGTTAAAACATTGAACATTTTTGTATAGTTTTAAAAACTAAATTGAACATATATCAAAAGTTGAGAAGTCATATTGAACAAATTAAAATTCGGAAATTACATTGTACATTGCAAAAATTCAGGGAACATTTGTGTTATTTTCCTTTTTGATTTGTAAGATACATTTGTTTTAGATTGGAGGAAAAAGGGAATTTTGATTAGCATACCAAGCCAATTGGTCCCAAAATAAATGTGATTCGAACAACCATTAACTCAAAAGATATGTCTATTTTAATGCAATTCTTTTTTTTTCAAAAATATATTTTGCAGAATTTCCTCCCCTTATCTCCTCTCTCCCTTGCCTCTCTCTTCCTCTCCGAACCTTTCTTTGTCTCTGCCACTTATGGAGGGAGGGATTTGAGCTAGATCTATGCCTCCCCCCTAGTTGTTTTTTCCTTATATTTCCTTATATTTATTTTCCTACTCTTCTGATCTAGTTTTAGATATGGAAGTTTGCTCTCCCGATCATCTATCTAAGACTTTTCTCTTCAATCTAATTCTTGATTGCAGTTTTAATAAATAAGTGCTCCACCTCAAGTTTCAATGGTGTTCATAGCAGCTTTGGTGTCAAATTTGTGATTGTTCAACGTGTTTTAGCTCAAAGCTTTGATGCTTCGCATTAGTGATAGGGCTCACTCTCACAAGTGTTAAATATGAGCTTCTTCAACATGTTTATTTGTCTCCATACAGTAATGGTGGGAACGCCAAACCTAGACGCACACCTCCAAAGGCAAAATCATAAGTACAAATGAAGATTTCAATGTTGTGCTCATTACTAATGATGCTGTGTAATTTGGTGATTGGTTGCCGATCCTTTTACTTAGATGCAGTCATAGATTTGTTTTGAACGGGCCTCTATCCATCTATACCAACCATCCTCTAATGATATCCCTTTGCTTTTTCATTTTTGGTTTGTTTTGGAGCTCTATGGGCTTACTTTGTTACTATGACTTTTGAAATTTCCTATCATGTATCATTGTGGTAATGAATGAAAATTTATTTTGAAAAAAATGCAATTTTTTCCCTAATTAATGTAGAGGGCAGTGTAGCCTGATTAGTGTTTGAAGAAGCATGTGGGAATGTAAATTTGCAATAACGCAGTTGAACAAAGAAGTGCCATTTTATCCCTTTTTTTTTGTTAATAAATTTTTTTTTTTTTGCATGTCACGTGTTTTAACTTTTTTGTAGTTCGAGACTCTCGAAATTTTTATTCAAAAATCAACATGTAAATTCAATGATAATTTTGTCATATTTTTTTTTTAATTTTCAGTAATATTTAAGAGTTTAACGAGAAAGTAAACAGAAAAAAAGTTAGTTTGCTTAGGTGCAAACAAACGGTTTAATTTTTACCCAAAAAAAAAAAAAAAAAGAAAAAAAACGAATGGGTCTAGTTGTTGCACTTAGGTTAATTGATTATTAGATCAAATTACAAAAAATATAATAATTTATCTAAATAACCATTGATATAACATATTGGAACTTTAAATAGTATTAAGTGTGATAATTAAGTTTTTTCGTATTTAATGTAAAGGGTAGCTTATCCTATTTGAAGAATTAGGGATAATGATACAAATAATTTATAAACTTTGGCTCAATGTGCAATGTAGTCCATAAACTTTTAATTTGTTCAATGTGATTCATGAATTTTAGCTTAATGTGCAATGTAATACCTAAACTGTTAACTTATTTAATGTGGTCCATGAACTTTTAATATATGTTCAATATAATCTTTGAATTATAAGAAAATGTTTAATGTTATCTCTGAACTTAAAATTTTAATATTAGCCTTTCATTAATTCAAATTTAGAGATAACATCAAATATTTTCATATAGTATAAGGATTACATTGAATATCTATCAATGTTCGAGACCACATTGAACAAATAAAATATTTAGGGATCTCATTACACATTGAGTTAAAGTTTACTGACAATATTGAATAAATTAAAAGTTTAGGGACCGCATTACATATTGAGTCAAAGTTCAATGATTATTTGTGCCATTTTCTTGAAAAACTACAAGGGAATGAAATTTATGACCAAAAAAATTTCCATTGCATCCATTTCCTTGTCATGTGCGCGAGTTGATAGCTACTTGGTCAAATTTGGACCTCCATGTAAGTGTTAACATTAAACAGGGAATGGGGTGATCACGCTATTAATCATACTGAACATCATCATTAGGGCGCCCAACCGTTAATCAATTTTCACATTGAACCATAATAATTTTGTACTACGCCAAATAGGCCACGATTTTATCATTAGGCCAACTATATTGGGATTAATATCACAAAAAATCCCAAAACTTGTACACTTATGACAAATTTACCTCAAATTAATTTTTTGACCAACAAATTCCCCACACTAGTATACCTTGAAAATTTACCCTAAATTAATTTTTTAATCACTAAAAACTCTAAATTTGTACATTTATTACTAATTTACCTATTGTTAATTTTTGTTAAGTTAGATTAATTGTACCAAAAATTACAAATTAATACATATATAATAAACAAAGGCTAAAACTTTAAATTGATATACTTATCAACTACCACATATCATCCAACTCAACAAATTAATAATAAAATTTAATGGAAATTAACAAAATATAAATTTATCTTTAGTGTATTAATTTGAGGTTTTTTGTGTTCAAAAAATTAATGTGGTAAATTTATTATAAATATATAAAATTTAGATTTTTCATGATATTAACTCATTCATTACCTCATTGTTGATGTGTGGCAAAAAATATAATTATTTTATTTCCTAGATAAGAATTATTGAAGGGATAAGTGCATTAGAAGTCCTAAAACTTATTATGAAAATTCAATTGAGTCCTAAAACTTATCATGAAATTTCAATCAAGTCCTAAAACATTAAAAAAGTTCAATAAAGTCCTAAAACTTGTTTCAAAAGTGTAACTAAGTCCTAAAACTTTCAAAAGTGCAATCAATGGAAGGATTTAGATTGAACTATTATGACAAGTTTTAAGATTTAATTGCATTTTTGAAATTTTTAGGACTTAATTGCATTTATGACAAGTTTTAAGACTTAATTGCATTTTCATGATAAATTTTAGGATTTCTAATGCACTTATTCCAATTATTAAATAAACGATGACGTCATACTAATCCCCGCCCCCCCAAAAAAAAAATTTGTCCCAAGCCAAGAAAAACGATGGCGCAAACGGATGGTGGATCACCCCCTCGTCCGCCGCCTCCTCTTCCGAACGCCCAGGGGCGCTACCGCGCTCTCCACCCTCGTTGCTCCTCAGTCGCGGTCTCATTCCACCCACGCCACCTCCCGGCCGCAGCGCAGCAGCACCGGCCGCGGCAGAGACAGAGTCAGGGACGACTGGCTCACCCTGCCCCCATTTGATCATGCCGTCGTTAAAGGCGCTGCTTTAGGGAGAGAGCTCTCGAGGGGTGGAAGCGCAAAGCCCGCTGAAGCAGCGACGATGACGGCTCTCAAGTGGGTCCTTCGGTGCTGTCCGGAGTTGCCGTGGAGCCTTGTGCAGAAGCTGTTTCGCTTGAGACAGGTGATTTTTGTTGGCTCCACGGCGCAAAATTAGATTTTAGCATTGCTGTAGAAGCTGTGATGAGTTCATTTACTTGTGATTATTTATTTGGTGTGTTGCTTCATGAACTTTGTGCTATTGGGTTACTGCTTTTGTGTCTTGAGGGGACTTAAGTTTAAATTTAGCATTCTTCTTTTGTTGTGTAATTGCAAACAGCAGGTCATCTACTGTGTTGTGGAACTGTTCTTGATCTGTGGTAGTAGAAGAATTGGAATTCAGTAGTTCGGTTGATGATTTCACACGAATGTCGTGACAATGAGCTGGGTGTATCACTTGCTAGAAACCAAAGATATAGTGAAAGAGACTTGATGGCTTCAGGGTTTGCTTGCTGTAGATCCGGAGAGAGTTCTCAGAGGGTTGTCTCTCTGATGTTAGCACTCAAACGGTGGATTCTCATCTTAAAAGGGTAAGGTTTTTGCATGATGCAATTACTAATTCTTTCTTTTTAGATGCTACACTTGTCTATGATGACATGATAGAATGGACAATCAGTCTTTCTAATATTGAACGATAATGGAAGGTGGCAGCTAAAGACTTGATAAATTTGGGAGATCAAATTTATCTTCAAATCACTGTTAAAGAGTTGCCTTCAAAGAAGCAAGAGTGCTGTTGCAATTCAGAAGAAGTGAATTTTGGTCGTGGCCTTGTGTTGCATAAGGTTCAGATGCTTATGCCTTCCAGTTGGTTACTAGATTGCACCAATTCGCTTTAGGCTTTTCACTTGAACTTTGTGCAGGATGATGCTATTATTGCTGTGAATAAACCACCTGGCATGCCTGTTCAAGTGAGCTGCTTTTCTGCATTTGCTTCTTTCCCTTATCTTTCAAGAAATGTGGAATCGAGCACTGAATACAATGATTTCTTTGGTAGGGTGGTGTAGGCATCAGTTGAAGCTTGGATGAGGTGGCCATCACCTGTTTAAGTATGATCACCAAGAAAACCCTCGACTGGTTAGTGCTCTGTAGAACTTTTACAACATCTGGTTGTGCGATACAGGTAGGGTAGTTATACAGGAAGGAATGCTTCTTCGATAGCATTAATGGCTTATTGAACTCTTTTGACATTTTAAGGTGCACAGACTTAACAAAGATTGCAGTGGCATCTTTGCACTCCCTATTCCGTGAGAAAACTGTTGGAGCATTAAAAAAAAATGTCAGAAACATACAATATCCCATTTGCCTTTTCTTCTAGTTAGGCACACATAATTTCATAGGGAACTGCTAGTAGCACTTAAAGAGTCACCTGATTCTCGAACCTTTTCTTAGGATTCTGCTAGCAGAAAGAGATTATTGCGACGGAAGTATTGGGCACTTGTCATTGGTTCACCTAGGCTATCAAAGGGAGTGATTTCTGCACCATTGGGAAAGGTTGGAAAGTTCTTGTGCTTCAGAACTATATGTTGGAAGCTTCTTTGTATTTGATCATCGACGAAGCAAATGGCTTCTTCTGGAGAATGATTTAATCGACCCGTTTTATGCGTCCAATCTTTCTGTTATTTTGCAGAAAGGGTACCTTCGTTTGGTTATTCAACATTGTTTTGCTTGTTAATTGTCGTTTCTTTTGAGCACGAAAGAATTGGCACCTCGCCAGCTTTGAAGATGTTGCATGGCACGAGTCTTATGGACTCATGGCCAGATTGGTCTTTATTTCAATAGATTTTGTTATATCAGGAAAAATTCCCGAATGATGTGATAAGAAAGGATAAGGGAAGTTCACTCCAGGACTTTACTTTCGCTTCAATTTATAAATTATAATAAACTTGGGACAAGCGTGACTAAAGCAGTTCAAAATAATCAGCACATAGGCCTGGGAAATTTGCTTGCTTCCTGAATGCCTTTTCGGTGCCAACTCTTTCCTATCATCTAGACTTCCCACTGTCTCTGCTTTTATTGTGCATAGATGCATGTTTTACGTCCATATGCCTAGAAATGCAAATTATAGTAGGCTTTCTTTTTTCTCAAATTGCTTTGTCGTTTTGCAGAGGACATGTTATTTATTTATTTTTATTTTTTGAGCTTTTGCAGAGGACATGTTAAGTGTTGTCATTTCCAACCTGCTATCTGTATATTTCTGTGTAGATGGTTGTTTGACTTTAAAATTTGATTTTCTCTGCCTATAAGGACACTGGTCACACTACATCTTCTGTCAATCATTGAAGGACTTCTATATATTACTTTACCTTATTTCAGGTGCTGATGGACAATGGAAAATCAGATCGCGTAACCATTGTCAGCGGCAGTCAGACAATCCCATCTCATCATGCAATAACAGAGTATGAAGTGATTGAGTCTCGTCATGGTGAGTGATTGATGCTGACTGGAAGGCATCTTATTAATTTGTAGAATTTTATCACAATGATAGTGATATACTTCTAGAAAATGGTTTTGCCCTTCCGAAATGCGCTAGGATTGAAAAAAGCAAAGACTTTCACATTTCCTATTGGTCATTAAGGCCTTGTTTGATAACGGCTTTATTTCTTTCAATTTCTAACATAAATCAATTTGGTAACGTCAACTGATTTTTCTATTCTTCGGAATAAAAAAAATAGCTAGAGAATAGATTTGAAACAAAAACAAAAAGTAAAAAAAAAGTAACTTCTCGTTCTTGAGAACAATTTTTAAAAATAAGTTATTTTTTCTATTCTTTTATTTTTCTTTTCCTTGCCCCTTCCCTTCGCCATTGCCCCCGACCACTATCGCTAACTGCCACCGCCTACCTCCCACCGCTATTAGCTGACCGCCTCCCGTTAGCAGATCACCTCCTACCACTCACCCACCAATTGACCGTAGGCCAATTGCCATCACCACCACCACCGCCCGCCATAGCCCACCGCTGATGACCATTAAGGCCACCACTCACCAACTGGCTGATAGTGGGCCACCGCACCCACTGCTGGCCACCATTGTCATTGGTCACCGCACCCACCACCGATGACGGTTAATGCCATTGCTTTTTGGCTGGCTGACTGATTGATGAGCACTGCCGCCCACCAATGACCGTCGCCGACCGCTACCATCGCCGACCATCGTCGCCAGCCATTAATGACCGCTAACGACGGACTGTTGCTCGGCAACGGGTGGCACTCCGTCATCAGCGATCATTAGCGGTTGGTGGCGACGGTCGGCGATGGCGTTGGTCGACAACATGCAGCAATGGTCAACGGTGGCAACGATAAAAAAGAATAAGAAAATATTTAAAGAAATTATACATTATAAATCATATCAAATACATTTCTATTCTTTTTTCATTCCAGAAATATAAATTTTATCTAATTACCAAACGCATTCTTTTAATGAGAAATTGTTCTTGGAAATAGAAATTAAAAAAAAATATATTTCTGAAAAGAAATTGTTCCCTAAAATAGAAACATTACCAAGCGGACCCTAAATTTGTTAATATCATTAGCATATATTCTAATCTAACCTATTTCTTGAAGTTGAGTCAGTCATTTCTTAACTGGCACATTCTGCCGATGACCTATCTTGCCAATAGAGTAGATCCCTCTCAAACCACATGTTTAGATGCTTGAGGTCTTAACTAAGGATGCGTTCCTTTTTTTTTTTTTTTTTTTCGGTTGCCGCAAGAGTATCCTTTGTCCTGGATATACTAAATAATGCTCGGCATCACAAAATATAGAATTGAAGAAAACAAGTGAAGGGCTTTACTTGTGAACTTGCATGTTTTTCATGTTATTGTCATCTAATGCAGGCTATACGTGGCTGGAGTTGTCACAACTTACTGGAAGAAAGCATCAGGTATGTTATAACCAAGATGTTTTCATTCCCAACAAAGAACTTGAATCAAGATTTTATCTTATTAGTTTACGCGCGCATATTTGATTTCATTCTTCCACCTTTGTCCTCAATAGCTTCGAGTGCATTATGCTAAGGTACTGGGAACTCCAATAGTTGATGACTAGAAGTATGGTTGGCAATGTGACATCCTGATTTTCAAATCTAATTTCAATGAGATGAAATGGGTCTTTCATTGACACGCCTATAGCCTTTTTTCTCAAAGTTAACTACTCACGAGTTAACTAACCTATTGGGTGAAGCCATTAAGGAATCTAAATGCAATATACTTGATAATTCGACTATAAATTGATTGCTTGACCATGCTAATCTGCAATGGTCATTATGGCATCGTCAAAATCGATCAAAGACTGAAGATAGATCGATTCAATAAAGGTATGTGATTAGTGCGTGGGTGATTCCACGTAATTACAAAATTCCTATCAAATGGCACTAGACCAATTTTTCTGTCATTTTCGTACCTTGCGTCCGTATTTGAAATATCGAGATTTTCACGACAATCAAGAATCACCAATGTGTTGAAGATGTACGTTATGGCTCAAAAAAAATTGACCATGGGTGTCAATTGCATTAAAAATTCATAAAAGTTACCCGGTAGATAAAGACATGCTAAAATCGTGTCAAATTGAAATTAACCGCGAAATTGAACCCGATTTAAAAAATTGAAAGTTCTGTCATGTCACGATTCATTTTAGGAACGTCCACTCAACCTTTGAAGAATTTTTGGTGATTCCAATATTTTTACTAAAATCAATTCGACGTTTCGGAAAACAATGAAAATTCGGATGGGCTCATTTGAAGGGAATTTTGGCTTCCAAACCGAGCTACTTTGTGAAAGGAAATTGTAGAAATTGTGTGGGTGTTTTCTTCAACAAAATTGGACATCGAATTGGGGAAATCAAAGAGAAATTGAAGCTTATTTGGCAAAATTCGGAGCTATGGTTGGGGGCTGCAATTTTAGCACCAAAATTGAGCAATTTGTGAGATAATGTGCAAGAAAGTATTGTGGGGGAACAAAGGGGATAAGCATGTAAATTTTGGGGGACCAAACCTTAATTAATGGAGATATTTTGCTTTGACTCATCCCCATCCGCAGCTCCCTCCTCCTCTCTCCCAGCTGCTTCCCTCTTCACGTCTTCTCTCGCACGCCTCGATCGGTTCCTCTCTCTCCTGTGACTTCTGCTTTCCTTCATATTTCCCTTCGACGAAACCTGCAACTCCACCATCTTCGGTCCACCTCTTCCATCCCACCGAAGACCAAGGCCCATATCCTCCACTAAGCTTTGTCTTCATCGAGTCAACCAGCAAGTTCGGTGTTGACCCCCAAAACCCCACCGAATTGACGCCGTCTCACCTGCAGCTCCACTCACTGAAGCATCCCACGAGTCAGCTCTTTCCCCCACCGAAGCCCCACGTTGACCGCCAGCTGCCACCTCATCCATCGCCTTCTGCCTTCACGCCCGCGAGCCCAGCAGCACTCCATCGAAGCTAACCCGAGAGCGTCTCTCTCCTTCTCCGCGTGACTGGCTCCTTCGGTCTTGGACTGTGAGCTTCCTTGGCCGATTTCAGTCGGTCCAAGCTTCCCTCGGCCTCGCCGTGAGCTCAAGTCTCAGCAGCCATAGCGTCGTCGTCATCGTGAACCGGTTTTCACACTAAATCAGTGAATTCGGGTGTTCTAATCCCTAATTAGTAGGCTAATGACACTTAAAAGTGGATTAGTTAGCTAATTAGTGGGTTAGTTAAGTTAATTAAGCTTAGGATGATTTAGTTAGAGTAAGTATATAGTTAGTTATTTAGTTAGTTCAATTAGAATAGTTAGGTGGATTTAGTTAGGAATTAGTTAGTTTATATAATTAGTGTAATTATATTGAATTAGGTAGAATGGTTAGATTTAATTGTTAGTTTGATTAATTAGCCTGGTTAGTTTAGGTTAATTTAATTAAGTGTTTTAATTAATTTATTTTGTAATTTATTTAATTGCCGGTAATTTATTTAATTATTAATTATTTTTTGGAAATTATACCAGGATAGCCGGTGATTGAAATTTCGTGCTGATTGCAATAGTGTGTTCAATTTATGCAATTGGATGTTAATTTGTGTAAATTGAATGCTAATTGGAATTTTGAGTATTTAATTCCAAAATTTGTGAATTTCGATATTTATTCAAAAATTATGGGTATTGGATTTAACACCTACTATATAAAATAGTGGGATTTTAAATTGGAGGTTATGAACTTTTCGGGTCCAATTTGACCGTGTACCCACACACGACTATTTTCATCGGGTATTTTTAATATGAAGAAAATAAGCCAAAACCACTATTTTAATTAAAGCATTTGAGTGCGATGCACGGTGTCTTGGACCGAGATTGATTAGTCATGTGTTGGTTAAGAGAATAACACATCTCGAGCGATTACACCAGACGTTACTAAATCCCTTTTCGGGTTACCCATGTATCAGGGTATTAGGTCGCAGTAAATTCTTGACCTATGCTCCTTTGTGAATGCCTTCTTTGAGAGACAAAACTATGCTCAATGGTAGTGAGATGATGTCTAGCTACGCTAGTGGACTGCCAAACTTGGGAGTCGACCATATTCTTGAGGGGCATAATTATCAATTGGATGCATGATTGATTGAGATAGATGCATCAAATTATGGGACAAAATTGTGTGGCATAATATGGGACGTGTCATAACAATTTGGTTCTATAATCGGGACCCCTTGTTTTGTTTAAATAAAGGTGTTGGCATCCCAATTGTTTGAGCATGAATGCTGTTTATATCTATGATGTGAATTGTGCTAACCTGCAGAAAGGATCTAAGACGAGGTGAGTTTTTACGGTTGTGTGATTGTGTGGTTAGCACGCTTCTAGGTGTATTTCTCTCCTAATCGGGGTTTAGAGTGTGAACTCGCTGAGATTTATATCTCATCCCATCGTGGGCTTAAATTTTCAGGACCGTAGAGTAGAAGACTTGGAGCCGAGTTGACGGATCTGTGGTGTAGGTCAGATAAAACAGCTTCTTTTTTAGAGTCAGTTTATTGAAATCTTTTAGTTATAAACTTTTGTACATGACTCAATATGTTTATAAAAGCACATTTGATTATGAATGTGTTGTCCTGCTTTTCTATCCTGAGATGGTTACTGTCGGGGGATTTGTTATTCGCTTCCGCATGTGCAATAAAATGAAAGGGTCAGCGACTCGTCTTGGGAAGTTGCAAAATTTTAACAATCATAGAGGCATAGGCACACGCTCGAGGATTGGAGCGTGACAGACAAACTCATAGAAACTTCAAAAATTGGCAAGTATCAATTTCTGAAGAAAGTTTTAGCCGGAAGCTTAAGGGGAGGGCTCTTCCCTTGGGCCTTGATCTGGATAACAGAAGCATTTCTGATGAGCGACCTCGGCTGCATCTACACTGTAACTAAGTTCTATTGCTCAATATTGCTCCGGCTTTGTAAAATGTGCAGCTAGCTTCAGGATATGATTTGTCAGAACTGGAAATTCTTGAGTTGATTCCTCCGCTGCCTCCATACATGCTGTTTTGAAGTGACGATCTCATTGGGAATGGTCCAACATTCCAGTGGATCAAGCTTGTTTATGATAATGCTGTATTCTGCATCGGATTGGTAAATCATAAATATCAGACCACTGGCATTCTCTAGGCTCTGAAAACAGTACACTAAAGAACCATGTGAGGAGAATGCGTGTTTTTCCTCAGTTAAAATGATGGTTTGGGCGTATAAGAGCTCGAAGCAGTCAACTGAGTTTTGTTAGACTGATGGTGGAGATTGTTGACAATGGTGTCTGTCTCTAGGACAAATGAACGTCGCCTCGGCAGATGAAGTTTGTCAGATTGGATGGTACTCCTCAAGCAAATGAAGCAGTTAGACTAATCTTTAGCTGCATATTAGCAATGGGAGAAGCTATTCCTGCGAGTTCATTGAATTGCAAATGGGTAGTGTCCAAGATTTTTTATTATGAGCAGTTTTGGTTTCTTGAAAATTTTACGGATTCATGTATAATATGAGGGCAAAGTAATGATTAACAAAGTTAATAGAAAGCATTAGCGAAATGATGAAATGATGAAATAATGAACTTTATATTTGGTAAGTGTAGATCAAACGCAAAACCCCAGTTATTATTATTCATGCACTGGGTGTGCAGTTGACTGTTTGAGGGGAGTGGGCAATTTCAATCCATTGAATGGAATGATCAGATTGGACTGGCCTACGAGCTGGTGGACCAGTGCTGTTCCCCGATTTCAATGCATTTGATGGCTGAGACTATTTATTTATTTTTGGATCCGAGTCTACGTCTATCACAATCGTTCATTATGTGAGAGTCCATGTGACCGATGGCTGAGATGGATCTTGTCCTGTGGGGTTGGTCTAGGTAAAAAAAAAAAAAAAAAAAAATCTTAATTTGATCTTAATAATTTTTTTATGAAGAAAAAACAATCGTAGATTTTAATTCGAGTTTGGATCATACGTATATGGTAAAGAAGAGTTTGGGCACAACTCCTTGGAGGTCGACACGTGGGGCAACGATCGCATGCCGAGTGCCCTTTCTTCTCTGCTCTTGGCAAATTTTGACCTTGAATTTCAACATGCGTACCAAAGTAGGCAGGTATTTCTATGTGCATTGCGCTTTTTGTAATTTGTTGTCTGCTATGTTTTGGCCTCAAATATTTATGATCGAGACCTGTTATGAGCATATTTAATACAAGAAATCCAAAAAAAGACTAACAAATATTATTTTCAGTGTCTAGAGTAAAAAATTGTTTAAATTAAATAAGGTTGGCCCATGGTTGGACTAAAATGAGTGCGTTGTAATTTAAGGTACGGACATAAAAGTTGTGATATGCTCTTCAGTATCTAAAATCTCAAATATTACATGTGTGGCAATTCTTGGGATTTATCATGAAAAATAACATATATCGTCCACAAAAAATAGAAAATCCTTTTTTTTGGGGGGGGGGGGGGGTAAACACAAGGTACAGAACTAAGAAAAACTAATGTCAAAAGTCTACAATTCTGACTTTATCACTAAGCAAAATAGAAGATAATTCTCTAGGTGACTACAAGTAGAACTTGATATCCAATTGCTTTGCTATGCCAACATTAGCAAGTATATTAGCAAGCCAATTGCCTTCCCGAAAAATATAATATAATTTGAACTCAAAATTAGAGCTCAGTAGTCGTAAGATATCCTTAAGTAGTGCCGATTCAGTATTATCTACAATTCTCTCTTGGTTAATAAGTTCGATAATAATTTTGTAGTCCATCTCAATAATGAGGTTATAGAAACCATGTCGCTTTGTGATGGTAAGTCCCTCCCACAACTCCCATAGTTTTGCTTTTGAAGACAAACAATTTCAACAAATGAGGGAAAATCGATAAGTCAGTCGCCCCCTTCATTTTGGAATAACCCTTCGGCTCCTTCGGTATTCGGTTTGATCCATCCCGGAGGTGGAGGATCCCAGGTGACCATAATGGGAGAAGTACATGATCCACTTTTAAACAAGTTGATCATGAGCAAAGCTATGATTTCTTTGTGTGTGATTGGATTACTTGTACAGTGTTGGAAGGACAAACAAAGCTTTCTTGTAAGAATGATTTGTTTCACTGTTGCCAAAAAAGCTATATACTCACACCAAAAGTAATACTGTAATCATAATGGAAATCTCCCATTGTCAGCCAGGTTGTGTGGGACGAGGTTAATCCATATGTTTTGAATAACTAAACAATCCCACAAAACATGCAATATTGCTTCCACTAAAAATTCACAATGTAGGTAGTAAGGGTTACCTCCCAATTGTGAGATGTCCTCAATTCATTGGTTAACAAACGTTTATGTGCCATTAGCTAAAGGAAGGTTCTAATGCATTAAGGTCCTCTCCACTTCCATATAAGGGGGTCATATCCTATTAGTTTCTTGATTGTTGATCCCTCAAATAATTTCACATGTTGGTGTCTGTTGACACCTAAATTTGGTTAGGTATTTTACTTTAAATTGCATGAGAAAATTAGGGACCAATTTGGCCCTAACAAAAATGACTTTCACATTACCTAGGTCTTAATTTTCATTTGCATCCATTAAGTTTTATTTTCAATTTTATTCTCCCTTATTTTACCTTATTTTCGGATAAATAGTTTTTTTTTTTAAAAAGGCTTAGGGGCTGGGCTTGACCCTAGCCCCCTTTATTTTCCGTTCGAGCCTAGGGCTAGCCCTTTCATTTTCTTATCTCCAGCCCAGCTCCCCCTTCTCTCCTACTTCCTCCTTCCACCTTCCTTCTTTCCATGCGTTGTGCCTCACGCACAAAGGCCGACGACGTGTGCAAGGACAAGGACGCCAACGAGAGACTCGGCCGGATACAGCGCAAGACTCAGCGGTTCGACTTCAATGCACTGAGGAGCTTGAGGCAATAGGCTTGGCCTTTGCGGATAGGGCGATCGATTAGACTCTGTTTGATTGGGGAAACCGGTCGGCATGCTAAGAATCGACAGCTTGAAGCTTTATCGACCGGCCCCCTTGCACCTATAAATAAGGCGTCGGGCGGAGGCCAAAAAACAGACACACAGAGGTCGAGCAATCTTGATGACTTCCCTTGAAAGACATTGGGGGAGGCTTGAGAGTGAGCGAACCCAAGAAGGACGGGAGAGAGCAAGCCGAAGAGGAGAAGATGAGGCTAGATCTGAGGCTATGGGTTTGGATCTAAGAGAGATCCAAGAGAGAAGAGCAGATCTAAAGGGTGGAGGGTGAGATTTGAGAGAAAGAGTTCACTCTTGGCCAAATCACAAAGACCCTCGCCCCCGCAAGACCTCCACCACGTCACTATTGCTTGACATCGGTCGCGGCGTTGCTTGTCATGCCCAAATCAAGTCATGCCATCGTTGTTCTTGAATTTCTTTAGGTAGAGCAGAGATTAAGAAGGTATGATGCCAATGCAAGACTGCAAGGGGCAGACACCTTCTTAATTTCCTAAACCTTCTTATTTAGACATTGAGCCACATGTATCATGCGCATGTCTATGTGCTTTCCATTTTCTTTCAAAGTAAAATGATTTCTTTACCTTTTTTGTTTTTTACTCAGCCTTTTTATTTTGTTGGCCCATGGCAATTCAGGTTGGTTTTTCGGGTTCTAATTTATATGTGATGGAAAGAGACAATATCTTGTTTATTCCTACCCCTAAAGTAGAGCTTTTCAAATGGTGGGGTCAATTGGACCAATTTGTCCAAAAGCATGTGAAAGCCAAAATTAGTAATCTTCTATCATTGTTCCAAATCCCTATTCATTCCAAAGTCCTACAGGCAATAGCACATTTTTGGTTCCCTAGGACATCCACTTTTATATTTGGTAGGTTCGAGTTAACCACAACTCTAGAAGAATCCAACATCACTATCGGAATGCCTCTCGAGAGTAAGTTTGTCAGGCCACCAACAAGTATTGACCCGTTGCGTGGGTTAGCGCGACTTTAAAGAACTGAAGTTCATGTTATGAGGTAAATTCTTGAAACCAACCATAATACCTGCACATTACCATTTTTGACCGATTGTTTTGAAAATCAATCGATGAGTCAAAAAAGTGAGATTTTCCTTTTAACATTTTTTAGGTTAATCATTTTCACACATCAAAAATATGCCATAAGTCCATCGATGGCATGGCTGGTTGATCATGTCTTAAGGGGGAAAAATTATATCAACATGATTTTAGCCGAAACATTCCTGTCCTTTAATCATTTTAAAGAAAACACGAAAAAAAAAAATCATGCAGGCCTCCTCGGAAATTTTACAGGTTTGGTTCTTTTCTCACCTAAGCAAATTTCAATGCCTCAGTAATTGTCTAAAATAATGATTTTGAAAATCCATTAGAGAGATTTATGGTTCTAAGACCACACATTCCCAACCAAAGCTGCTTTAACTAGATAAATTCCCTAAGGGACCCTTGTCCCGAGGCATTCCTGTGATGTGCTGATTGGTTCCATGAAAAGAGAGCTCGTTTTGCTTACAAACATTGCAATCCAATCTTGTTGCTTGGCCTCACCAATGCCACTCCCTATTACCCATATAGGGTAGCACGTCAGTATGAAGCCCTTCAGAAGATCTCACCACCTCACAAGATGAAGATCTCTCCACTCTTTTGCACCCATCAAAGTGGTGATTATGCATTTGAGATTTGCAATATTGAGGATACATAGAGCAAGTGCCATTGCAAAAAGATCGTGTTGCCTGAAAGGCTTGAGGGACAGAAAAAGGCCTATCATGCCTTTGGTCCTTGACCTAGCTAGCAAAATCAGTCAGTATGAGCAAATTGAGCATATGCAAATGGGCTTGGGAATAATGTGGGTACATGTCTTAGAGCTAGTCCAAGAAAGCAAATAGATTTGCAAGACCAAGGCTTCCCGTCACATATAAAATAGCAGTCATGTGCCCCATAATGTCAATATTTTGAAAGTTTTGTCTTGTTCTTAGTCCCATTGTCTATGGACTTCTCTTTAATGTCTATATTTCATTATGTATTCTTAATTCCAAGTATAGATGTCAAAAATATGCAATCTACGAAATCCTCTTTTGATAAATAAAAATAGTTGGATTTTTGTCAATGGTCAATCTCTATTTACTCCCGTACTCATTCATATTTTTTTTATTTTTTTTGCGACGTTAGGTAATTATGAATCACCGACCACTAGTCACTCGCAAATGGCCTCAAACAATAATGGCTTATCAGAGTGATGTACAAAATCAAGTTGTTAATATTGAAGATGGCATAGGACATATGTCCATTGTCCTTCGACAACTCTCGAGACAAATGAAGTCCACTCAGGCCAAGCCCAACCACATAACTACTCTAAATACACTCGTGACACCTATGAATTTGCCAAAAGATGACCAATAGGACAGGCACTTTGCAAGGATCATGAAGAAGCTGAGCTAGTTGCAAGGTCATGATCTCGTTGATCTATCTAATTATGCCAATGTTAAAATTCCAGAAGAGCTCAAAGTGCTTGAATGTAAGGGGTACGCTAATACCTCTTGCCCAGAGGCCTATTTGTAGGTCTACCTAATTTGAAGGATGATTCAATCGTACCAATCAAATTTGATCGACCTCGCCTTATGGTGGTATATTGTAAGGAGGATTAGTCTCCTTAGGATTTTGGGGGAACTTACCAATGCTTTCTACCAAGAATATAATGTTGACATCAACATCGACATCATCTAGCCTCACGAAGAGCCGATAGTCACGGAGATGAAGGATAACAAGCTCTTAAGGATACATGCCGCATCAAGGAAGAGCCCCACCACCTAGTTTGACCCACAACCAATAGAAGAATGATCGATCGGAGAAAATATTGATGTAGCCTTGCATAATAAAGGGACTACCGAGCAATATCCTATTATTGATGAGCTTCCCATTAAAAAAGGTAAGGAGCCCATGGATGAGGTCAACACTATAAAACCTATTCAAAATCGAAGCACAATAGTGTAGCTTCCTAAGCTTACTGCAAGAGCTAGGGTCTAAAGAATGCCGACCTCCATCAACCTAAGAAGTGAAACTCCACCATCTCACAGTCCCCTTGACACACTCAAGTTGGCAAAACAAAGGGCTTTACTAAAAAATTCAAGACCTAGAGTTAAGAAAAGAAAGCCTAAGCTGATAGGGCTAGTAAGAACACCTAGGGGGTGAATAGGTGTTAAAGAAATTTTTGCAAGACTTAGCAACTTAATTCATCTCTTCTAAATAATGGACTGAAGATGTAAAAGACTGTAAATAGTTATATAAGACTACAAATTAAAGTAAAGAGTTTAGGAAAAGAGAATTGAAACACAAGATTTATAGTAGTTTGGCTTAAACCAAGCCTACGTCCACTCTCCCGCACTAACAGCTCATTGGCTAGATTCCACTAAGAACCGAAAGAGATTTTGCAATCTCACGTCCTTGATTTCATAGTGTAGAAACTCTATTACACTTCCTCAAGATCTCACAAGTTTTAATCTCTCTTTTGAGTACAACTTAAGCTCAATGATTGAATCAACAAAGAATTAGGAGCTTCAAACTTTGAAATTTTTCTTTCACGTACACACTCGAATAACTTGAGCATCTTCCTTATATACTCCTCTATGCTATTATAACCGTTGGCACCTTCCAAAGGAGTTCTTCCAATCTACCCGTTGGACAGAATCAATTAGGGAGATCTCGAGTTATTTAAGGAATGTGATGATAGTCCATCAATCATACTCGCCCATACAATCATGATCTGTGTTTCCATAAGTAGAACCTTCCAAGTATACTGTACCAATCAACAGATCTAATTATCCGAATTGATTTTAATAAGAATAATTGATCATGAGATGTTATCTCCAGCCGTGAGGTCTTCTTCAACTGTACGAACCAAATCCTTAAAGATATACTCGCATCAAGATAAGTCTTCTTCATCGTATAAATCTTTTCTTCATCAATCTAGAAGCTATTAGTGAGGGTAGACTTTAAATCTTGAATCTAAAGGTTTTTAAAATTTGACAAAAGAGTTTGCAAGTCTTCAAACTAGATTGATGGAAATGTTTTGTCTGACTTCAAAATAAATGAGGAAGTTTTCTCCAACAATCTCCCCTTTTTTTATGGTAATAAAACTTTCCTGCAGATTTGAACACTTTTGTCCTGCAAAACAAAATTTAAGCAAAAAAAATATTTTCATAAAAGACGAGTAGATTAAGATGTGGATAGCAACGATTCTACAACCACCAAAAACAAGTTAGTCCTGCAAAACAACTGCAAAACAACTATCCTTTTCATAACCGTTAACATGGCCTAAGTTACTGCAAGCATCAAAAGATGAAATTCAACAGTAATCAAACTATCCAAATCACAACTAAACAAAAGATAAGTCCAAAAAACCAAACCAAAAGTCAAATCAAATCTGCATCAAACTTCTCCCCCTTTTTGTCAACAGCAAAAAGTGGAGAACAAATAAAAAGAGTTGTTTTAAAAAAGAGTTAGAATCATTGTTGTTTTGGAAGGCGAACAAGCTCGAACTCTCCCATAAAGTTCATTATCTTCTCAAGCCTTGTAAAACTTTGCTTCAGTGATTGGAAATCTTCACCCTACACAGTAAATTGTACTTGATTCTTCAAGGTATTTAACTGATCGTGCAAAGACATCGAAATGGCCATGAAAGCATTCTTGAGATCCTACATCTCATATCCCATAGCATATTGTTGTTTCTATAAATCCAATAGAATCTCTAGCAGTCTCAAAAAGTCTGCTTTTTGAGCTGTTACAGCACTAGGTCCAGCCGAGTCGATTCCATGAGTTTTGAGAATGGAGGGATCTTCAATAGATTGTCCACCAAGACTATGAATAGATGCTTCTGGATAATGAGAGGCATACACATCTTCTAGATTTGCAGTGGAGTGACCCACATCACTAGTAAAGATAGGTGAAGAAGTACATCTTTATTCAATAGCTCCCCCTATTTGTTTGCTTTTAGGAGGAGTAGACAAATCTGCTTCTAGTGCGGCTTCAACTTTAGAGTGATGTTTGTTTGCATCGTGTGCTCCAGCAGTTCTAGTGTCATCCATCTTAGAGTCACTTGGTAAGGATATAGTCAAAGTTGGCTCAAGAAAGTCTTCTTGACCTTGGTTTCTCTCTTCTTCTCTATCTTCTTCTTCCACTTCTCTTCTTTCTTCCTCTGTCCTCCTCTGTTCTTCATCTTCCTTCTCTGTCTCTTCTCTCTCTTTTTCTCTTTCTTTTGGCTCTTCTCTTGTCTCTTAAAAGCTGACAAAACTCTTCAAGTTTCTTAAAGCTAAAAGAGTCATTTCATCCCCATCCTCTTCATCCCGCAAGATAAGAGTTCTCTTCCTCTTTATCGGAGCATCCATGGGCTCATTGCCTTTCCTTTTGGCTGCAACCGATTCTTGTTTTGCTTTGATGGGAGACTTCTCCTTCATGCACTCTAACACCTTGTTAAGCTTTTTCAAACGCATCTTTGTGATTATTTTAAATCCAATCATCATTGGAGAAATGTTTGTCAAACATAATGGTGCAGGGATGTAAATTTTAAAATGTCTAAAATGGTGCATAATAAGAGAAAAATAAGGAATTGTCCCTTATCCTTCACCACTATCTTATACATGTGAAATATGAAGGTGTGAGGTAGAGAGAATTTGTAGCCGATATTGATGGCATGCATCAATTTTGCTTCAGAACGAGAGACATTAGTCTTGGATGTCAACTTTGGACGGATGCAATTGATTACGATCTTATGCAGCAAAATGTTGGAGGCATTCATCCTAGAGTAGGAAATCTTGCCTTCAGCATCTCAATCTTTCACCAACGATAGAGTAGCATGAGCAACGAACACGCTAATTGATTGGAAACTTGCTCTTTCCACCCCAATTATGTCAGCCAAAGTGTCCATATCCACCAAAAGCTCCTCATCCCTCACTGTAAAAGAGAAATTATTTGCATCCAAGGAAGATAAGTTCAAGTAAAAGTAAGCGGTGAGTTATGGATAAGTAATAGTAGATTTAGAACAAAAGTGCTCCAATTGTAGTAGAGCAAACTTCTCTCACAAATTTACTTTCACCGAATCAAGGAAATCAAAATCGACACTTCTAGGGTTCATAGCCCCTCTCTTCATTAGATTCAAATAAACCCTCTTGTGATTCTTTGATTTGAAAAGACTTGAACCATCATTAACAACATTTGCAGCAATTCCTGTTCTAGGCTAAAAATGGTTAAACATAAAGTTGTCGTCATCCTGTTCTTGTGGTTGATTAGCAGTGCCAAAGCGCAGGTCACTAGGAAAATTAGCAAAGACTTTTTCAGCTGAACCTTTTTCTGCAATACCCATCTTCTCCATATCACGCAAAAATAGAGTTTCATTTTTGTAGCATCTCTCTTTTTCAAGTATTCATCGATCAAGGACATAGCAGTTCCTCATCTTTTCAAACTAGAATAAAGCTTGAAAGCAACCTTAGGAGTTAATGTTCTTACGAGTTCAACTTCTTCCAAAATTTCCTGTTTTGGTTGAGTCGGTGGAGAAGATTGACGCTGCTAGAAGGTTGTTGCTAACTTGGTCACTATGGTGGAGAAGAATCTTCTTCCTCAGTCAACTCGAAATGTGTAGGACCCTCAGGCATGTGTCGTGGTCCCCTGCTTGCAATTCTCAAAGGCTTTCTTAAAGACATTGTCACTTCAAGGGAGAAATTCATAGACTTGCTCGAAAAGATAAAAACTTTGTGGATTAAACAATAGTGAAAGTGAGAGCAAGTGGGAGTTCAGTATTTTAGGGTTTGAGGGTGAAAATGAAGAAGACAGATTTCAACAGTATATAAAGCAAGTGAAGCAAAGTAAATGAATCGTCATAAAAGGAAAAATAAAAATACATTTTTGAAAAAGAATAACTTCCTTTTTGAAAAAGAAAAACTTGAAAAGATAACTTCAATCAATTAGTGATTAATAAGTAATCGTACATTTTCAAGTCTTTGACCAAAAATTAAATTACTAGTACCGAAGTAACTTACAATTGTAACTCTTGGTCTTTTGAGTTTGAGCACTTTCAGACTTTACTTCTAAGTCTAAGCACCTTTAGAATTTAATGGATAAAAGATGTGATGTTCAGTTTGGTGCGAATAGACTCAAATAAGCTTTTCTCCAGTGGCTTTGTAAATATGTCCGCTAGTTGATTCTTTGAATCGATAAACTGTATCATCACTTCTCCATTTTGAACATGATCTCTAATGAAATGATGTCGAATGTCTATGTGTTTTGCTCTCGAATGAAGAATTGGATTCTTTGTTAGATTGATTGCGCTAGTGTTGTCACATTTGATCTCGGTGCATGAGTCTTCGATTCAAAGTCTCTCAGTTGTTGTTTTATCCATAAGATTTGAAAACAGCAACTTTCAAGAGCCATATACTCTGCTTCTACTGTTGAAAAAGTTACAGTACTTTACTTCCGTGAGAACCATGATATTGTCATGTTTCCCAGCAATTGACACATACTAGAGGTACTCTTTCTATCAACTCTGCAACTTGTTAAATCTACGTCTAAATATCTAAGGAAGGTAAATTCTCCTTCTTTGGGATATTATAGACCTAAATTTGAAGTAGTTGCAATGTATTTGATGATGCGTTTTGTGGCACTTAGATGAGATTCTTTGGGATCAGATTGAAATCTAGCATTAATGCAAACACTAAACAAAATGTCAAGTCTAGAAGCAATAAGATAAAGAAGTGAACCAATAATACTTTTGTAGAGCTTATAGTCAACTTTCTTTCCTCCTTCATCTTTGTCTAGCTTCGGAGAACTTGACATTGGTATTTCAGTTTTTTTTCAATTCTCCAATCCGAACTTTTTAACAAGTTCTTTTGCATATTTTTCTTGGTGAATGAAAATTCATTCATTCAATTGTTTCACTTGTAATCCGAGAAAGAAAGATAGTTCATCCATCATGCTCATCTCAAATTCATATTGCATAGACTTAGAAAACTTCTTGCATAGGTTTTTGTTAGGTGATTCAAATATAATATTATCAACATAGATTTGAATAAGTAGAAAATTTTTACCTTCCTTTTTAATAAACAAGGTAGTATATACTTTTCCTTTGAAAAAACCATTTTGCATTAAAAAATAATTACTTAATCTGTCATACCATGCTTGAGGCACTTGCTTTAATCCATATAGAGCCTTTTTCAATTTGAATACTAAGTCTGGTCTTTTTGGATCTTCAAATCTGGGAGGTTGTTCCACATAAACTTCTTTTTGGATAAATCCATTTAGGAATGCACTCTTAACGTCCATTTGGAATAACCTGAAATTTTTATAAAAAACAAAAGCAAGCAATAATCTAATTGCTTCTAACCTGGCTACTGGTGTGTAGGTTTCATCATAGTCTATCCATTCTTTTTGTGTATATCATTTGGCCACGAGTCTTGCTTTGTTCTTGACCACTTTTCTTTTTCGTCCATCTTGTTCCTAAAAATCTATTTAGCTCTAACAATGGATTTACCTTTTGGTTTATGAGTTAATTCCCAGACATCGTTGATACTAAACTGTTTGAGTTCTTCTTGCATAGTTTCAATCCAGCTTTCGTCAGCTAAAGTTTCTTCTATGCTTTTGTGTTTTATTTCATAAATAAGTGCTACGGCGCTAGACTCTTCTTGCTTTTTGGATCTAGTGCGAATCCCTTCATCAATATCACCAATGATGAGATCTTTAGGATGACTAGACTTGTGCTTCCAGTTACTTATTGATCTGACAGTTTGCTAATCTTCTGTTTTAGTTGATTTTTCAATTTTCGTCCATTGTTGATTTTCAAAGGTCTAAGCTACTTCGAGGGAGGTAGTCTTTGTAAATTCTAGAGCATGTTCAAATTTTTGGGGTTGAGTCTGAATCAGTTGATTTTGCAAAGAATCTTGAAATTTGACATTTATAGATTCTTCCACGGACTGAGTCTTCTTGTTAAATACTCTGTAAGCTTTGGTTGATGTTGTGTAGTTAAGAAAAATTCCTTCATCTGATTTTCTTCAAACATACTAGTTCAGTCATTTGCATTTTTCAAAACAAAACATTTACATCCAAACATATGGAAATAAGAAACAATTAACTTATTTCCTTTGAATAACTCATAAGGAGTTTTCTCTAGTATAGGCCTTAAAAATATTCTATTAATGATATACCAAGCTGTAGAAACTACCTCAGCCCAAAAGCGATAATAAATATTACTTTCAATTAAAAGTGGTCTTGCCATTTCTTGCAGAGATCTATTCTTTTTTTCCACAACTCTATTCTATTATGAAGTGTATGGAGAGGAGAAAACACGTTGAAAACCTAATTCATCACAGAATTTTGCAAAATCTTGATTTTCAAACTCATCTCCATGATCTATCCGAATGCTTGAAATAGCATATCATTTATCATTCTAAACTTTCTTAGCAAACTTTAAAAAGTAAGAAAATGTTTCAGACTTACTTGTCAGAAAGTAAACCCAAGTGAATCGTGAATAATCATCCACGATTACTAGGCAATATATCTTTCCACCAATGCTTTGAGTTTCGGTTGGTCCAAAGAGATCCATATGCAAAAGCTACAAAACACAATTAGTAGAAACCTATTTTATTGGTTTAAATGAGCTTCTAACCTGTTTTCCCAATACACATGGTATGCATAAGTCAAATTTTTGAAACTTCAAGTTGGGCATCCCACGAACAAGGTTCTTAAAAGAGATATTGTCAATTTGCTTCATGTTAACATGGCCAAACTTTCAATGCCAAAGATTTGCTTCATCTTGAATTGAAATTAGACATTGAGATTTTTCTGGTTTTATATTCAGAAGATAAATGTTCCCATGTCTTAGTCCACTAAAAGATTGAGAAAGATCTTTATTAGTTCTCAAACATACTCCTTTCTTGGAAATTGATTTTGAATCCAGTGTCGCATAGTTGGCTAATGCTGAGTAGATTATAATTTAATCATTCCACTAAGGAGACATTGTTGATTGTGAGACTTCCAATCTTTATAGTTCCACACCCAACAATTCTTTATTTGCTATTATCACCAAAAGAGACTTTTCCACCATTCATTTGAACAAGTTTTATAAAACAACTTGAATCTTCAGTCATATGTCTTGAACAGTCCACTATCCAAATACCATTTAACATTTTTCTTGATAGAGACTTGTAATAAAAAAAAAAAAAAAAAAAAACTCAAGCTTTCTTTGGTACCCACATTTTAGTGGGTCTAGAGGAGTTAGTGCAATATGCAATCTTTGCCCATTCATTCTTAATAGATCTCCAAACCATAGGACATTCTTTCTCAAAGTGTTCTAAGCTGTTGCACTTTGAACATTTGAGAGCACTTCGGCCAACATGTTTTACAAAGATTTTTTGAAAATGATTTCTGTAAAAAGCATGAGCTTTTTTAAAATTTTTTGGCCAGATAAAAGTCTAAAACCTTACCCTTGCCATAAGAAGTCGCCAAGTGGCGACAATTGGAACCAGAAGAAACGTTAGGTAGAAGTAGACTATACTCATTATTACATGGATGACATGATAGAGATTTTCCTACACATACATGTAATAAGACGAATATCATAATTATTGCTATCCATTAAAGGGCTAGTTTAGGTCTTGAGTAGGGCCTTAAAAGACTCTGACCACTGGGAAAGTTTGGGTAGAGGCGGGTTCAGGCCTCGAAAAAGATTATGACCCCATTGCTCCTCCCGTCCAGAACCCCCTTACGGGGTAGGGGGTAGCCTGAAATCCCGCGACGCCTTCCCCCTTGAAACACAGGGGCGTGGTATAGAGAAATGAAAGGTCCGGGGGAAACCCCTGGGTGGACGGACAGACAGGTAAAGGGAAGGAAAGAACCCCCCGAAAGGGAGAAGACTCACCCTTTTAAGTGAACATATGAAAACAATAACAAACCAAAGAGGGACGCTTAAACAGACAGCGATGTGTTGCCATATTGTAATTGAATTACACATCAAAAGAAGGCGCAAGTTGACACTGACAAGAACAAAGGTAATTGCCATCGTGCTGACGTCTTAAAGGCCGAGCATTTTTCTTGATGAATTTAGGTTAGCAGAAGTAGAAGCTGTCACAAAGTGATAAAGGAGGAGGGACTAATAGACTGCAAACAGCCCCAGGCTGCCACATCTCTCCACCTCAAGTATGAATTACGTATTCCTCCTTATACAGTAGTGGATACTTCTCGAAAGTGACGCACTAACATCCTGGAAAAACATGCAATAACGATGTCGAGTATTTGCTCCTCTTGTGATTTGCATTGGAGTATATTTATGAATGTTAGTCGACGATTAGCAAGTGGTCCCGAAAAAAGAAATCGGAGCTTTGTTAGTCCCTAATGATTTATGCATGAGCTACTGCCTAGAGACCTACCAAGAGAGAGGGATCCATATCAAAACCCCAACTTTATCTTTTTCTCTTGCCTTCAATAAAAAACCCTCCGTCATTAATCAATAGACCTGTTAAACAAGTAGATTGAGTTGAGTTTGGTTAAGTCATAAATGGTTTGACCCATATTGATCCACTTAATCCGTTTTGACCCATTTATTTGCAATGCAAATTTTTCGACTCGTGCCCAACCAACTAGACTCATATCAAACTTGTCTTGAGATTCATTTTTAGCATTTTTACTCTTCATATTGTTACTTTTGAAGAACGGAAGTCCTGCGAACCAGCTCGTTGAGTTAATAAGGAAGTTCATGATCAGGTTATGATCTAATTCATGTACCACCCACACTACACAATTTTTTTGCCTTCTCCCTCCTCATCACACCCCCAACCCCACCACCACCGCCATTTTACCCGCACTCGACAGTGCCATCACAACCACCGCCCACCATCGCATCAATTCAATTTACTTTTAATTTCACTTGAAGATTTTTGGAGTTTTTTGCTTATTTGATTAATTAACAAAAATCTCAACTTTTTTTGGGATTATTTTTTTGCAATTTTTTTTCCATTTTTAATTAGAGTAGGCCCAGGTTGTTGAGTGGCAACAACAACTGGCAACAACAACTGTTCAGCTAATAAATGGCTAGGTGTAACCACTTCAGAAGCATTACCACAAGACAAAAAGAAAGGACCGACTACTGCAACTTCTAACCACAGCTTCTCCGGCTAAGGGTATGGATTTTCCGGCAAGAAGTTCATCCATGGCCGACTCGGTGATGTGTAAATGGCTACATAAAATGAACAAAACAAGGCAACAACATCAGTATGAGCAAGCAATTTAATGAAAAGGGATCACACACAATCTATTTCAAAATCTCACTTAAGCATTTTATCGAACACGTGACGTGCAACTTCAACAATGATTTTCCAATTTCATTTTCCAGTGACTCTCGACCTAATCATGGTATACAGAGACTTAGACCAATGCCACTTGCAGCCAATCGATCCCAGCTTATCATGATTTACTTATTAACTTGCCGATCGAGTTCAGGCTCTTGAAAGATAGGGCTAAGACAGAGCATGTTCGGGAAAGAGGAAGCTCACCTTACTTGGGCAAGACTGAGAATGAAGGATCAAGGTAACTGAGCTCCACAAGGTCGTTGATTGGGCGAATGGCTTCAGAAAGTATCTATGTCACTCGGCCGTGGAGAGATACGGGCGACCGGTGACCGGCAACCAAAAGACTCAAAGCCATTTCTGGCCAAATTCAAAGAAACTCCGGCAAAGTACTCCGGATCAGATGAGTTTCGTGAGTTTTTTTAGTTTTTTTAGTTTAGTTTTTTTTTTTAATCTCTATTTCTCACCTTTTCGAGCTCAAATTGTGGGCTGAAAGAAAATAAGGAAAATCGGGAAGTTGGACTGAAAATTTTACTAAAGAAAACGGGCTTGGTATAAATGGCCCACCCAAGCTTTATTAGTGTTTTTATTATTTTTTTTCTTTACATATATTTTATTATTTTTATCAAAAAAATTATCTACTCTCTTCTATTTATCCATGCCTAGTACCATAGCCCCCCCCCTTTTTGTATTTTTGCTTTCCTTTGTTTATTTATTACTATATAGTTTTGTTGTTGTTGTTTTTACCATTTTTTATTTCTACGTAAAAAATAATAATGTGTCAACAGTCACATGTTTCATCTAATGGGAATGAACATGGTTTATGGACCAACTTGCTTGGATTTTGATTAGTCAATGATTTTTGCTCCCCATTGAAGTCATCAAAAAAGAAAATGAACTCTCACAACATTTTCTTTTTTAGATGATCCTCAATGGGGACAATTCAAATTGTCAGTAATCATAGTATTTTGGCTTTCCTTTTTTTAAAAAAAATTTTTACTACATAGTTTTTTTTTGTCATTTTTACTTTTTATTTTTATTTTTATGTAACAAAAATAAGATGTTAACAGTCACGTGTTTCGTCCAATGGGAATGAACCCGGTTCATAGATCAACTTGCTTACATTTTGATTTGTCAATGATTTTTGCTCCCCATTGAAGTCATCAAAAAAGAAAATGAACTCCCAAGACATTTTCTTTTCTAGATGATCCTCAATGGGACAATTTAAATTTTCAACAATTGCAGTATTTCCGCCTTCCTTTTTTATATTTTGTCATTTTTACCATTTTTTAATTTTTATGTAACAAAAATAAGGTGTTAATATTCGTGTGTTTCTTCTAATGGGAATAAACACATTTCTGAGACCAACTTGATTGGATTTTGATTAGTCAATGATTTTTGTTCCCCATTGAAGTCATCGAAAAAGAAAATGAACTCCCAAGACATTTTCTTTTCTAGATGATCCTCAATGGGGACAATTCAAATTGTTAGCAATCACAATACTTTTGCTTTCCTTTTTATTTTTATTTTTTTATTACTATATAGCTTTTTTTTTTTGTCATTTTTACCTTTTGTTCTTTTATTTTTTTCAAGTAACAAATATAAGGTGTCAATAATTTAGGAAGTATCAACACTCTCTTAATGCCTTTGTATCATGTCAGACACTTCGACACGTGTCAAACGCTCTCCACCAGTTTTGGACCGTGCTGACATGTGTTAGAAAATCCAATACTTAGTTAACTTTTCAGACACTCTCTAACACTCCAGTTGAAATTCCGACATGCAAGTTTTTGACACGTGATTCTAACATACGAGGTTAATTTTAAAAATTTTCAATAAATGATGAGTCAAAATATATATATATGTAAAAAATAAATAAATAATAATAATAATAATAATAATAATAATAATAATAATAATAATAATAATAATAATAAAAATTGGAAAATAAAAAAAAAAAAAAAAAACCCTAGTCTTCTCTTCTCTTTTGACTCTCACTTCTCATGATACATAATTCACCACCAAGTTTTTTCTCTCTCTTTCAACATATCTAACATGCGAGTTTAGAATGTGAATTGCTTGTTTGTTTCCTTTCAAATTTTATAGATTATTGGAATGGTGTCAAAACGATATTAATAAATAGAAAATTAATATTTTTAGTGTAAATTGATTATAGACTTTTTTATATTATTTAATTATTTATGAATTTGAATTAAATTAATTTGATTGAAATAATTTTAATTTATTACATATATATATATATATATTTATATTTATACACAACATGTCCCAACATATCGAAATTCGATGATTTTTTAGAAACGATGTGTTGGTATGTCGTGTCGTGTCGTGTAGTGTCGTATTGGGTATTGATGTCAATACACAGTCACATGTTTCGTCTAATGAAAATGAAGACAGTTCATGGACCAACTTTCTTAGATTTTGACTAGTCAATATTTTTTGCTCCTCCATTTAAGTCGTCAGAAAAGAAAGGGAACTCCCAAGATATTTTCTTTTCTAGATGGTCTCCAGTGGGACAATTCAAATTGTCAGCAATCACAGTAGAGGACGATCACAGGATTTCCACGAAGGGATAGGACCAAATTGCAAGAGCCCGTTCTGCCCGGTCTTGAGATCCACAACTTAGAGCCCTCTGAATTTTTACATGAACAGCTTCTCTCTTGCACTTTTATAGCCAATCTAGCGACAAGAAAGAAAGCGGAGGAGAGAAAGAAAATGGAGAAGAAGAGAGGAGGGGGCTCTTGCGTTCCCAGCCTCCGTGCTTTGAGGTGCTACGCCGTGATGTTTGGACTCTGTCTTGGCCTTCCAAGCTCGGCTGCTTCTCCATGCAAGAGGAAGCCCGTCATCTTCAACTTTGGCGACTCCAACTCAGACACCGGTGGCTGGTCAGCGGGGCTCGGAAATGACGTCGTGTTGCCCAACGGGCGCACCTTCTTTCATGAGGCCACCGGCCGACTGTGCGACGGGCGGTTGACCATTGATTTCCTCTGTGAGTTCTCGCTCTCTTTATTCTGTGGTTTCCCGAGGTGTCCTCCCTATGGAGGAGGGGCTTCAGCACATGATGAGCACTAGTTCGAATTCTTTCTTTTGATGTTCTTTGAAGAAAACACATGAAAAAAAAAAAAATACTTTTTTTGTAATGTTAATTTTAGGTCTAACAAAAAGTATTCGAGCTAGAAATAGGAATCATTACTAGATCACGCAAGATAAAAATTTAAGGATCAAATCACATAAATCCAAAAGATTAGGTGACTTCATTGAATAAAAGTTAGAGGACCAAATCATGTAAATGCTGAAATTTTTTGGACTATATCTATTAAAATAGGATTGTCTTAAGTACACACTATGAGATTTTATTGAGATTTGCATAAAATCCAAAATAGGTGAGAGCCTGAACACAAGCTTCTTGAGTCCATACTTGGAATCATTGGGCCCAAATTTCAGCAACGGTGCCAATTTCGCTGTGTCCGGCGCATCCACCACCATCCCTCGCGACCAGCCCTTCAGCTTGGGCGTCCAACTCCGCCAGTTCCTCCTTTTCCGATCTCGCTCTCCGTTGCTTCTCTCGAGAGGTAATCTATCCTTTGACTAGACAAATTAACCTCTACAAGAAGGCAAAATTAAGATATCTCGATCTGGTGTCCCGAAATTCAGGCCACGCAAATTTGGTCGGCGAGGATGGCTTCGCCGACGCTCTTTACACCATTGACATCGGCCAAAACGACCTCACAGCTCAGTTCAGAACCCTTCCGTATTTGCAGGTCATCGGAAACATCCCGACCTTCATCGAAGAAATCAGATTCGCCATATGGGTCAGTCAACAATTACCAAAAGATTAGACATAAACCCATCTATGTAAATTTAATTTATATGACTAATTTTTTGTAGAGCATATACCAAAGCGGAGGGAAGAATTTCTGGGTGCACAACACCGGGCCATTGGGCTGTTTGCCTGGCATATTGGTCGCCGCCGCCCATGATGCGAGCGACATCGATGAGCTCGGATGCCTCCGATCTCGCAATGATGCTGCTCGGGAATTCAATCGGCGATTGCAGTCCCTTTGCGAAGAACTGAGGAGTCAGATGAAGAATGCCACAATCGTGTACGTCGATGTCTTCGCAATCAAATACGATCTCATCGCCAATTACACTATACATGGTACGGATTCCATCGCCTCTTATCTGAGTCCCCTCAAGTTCTGTTAGGGCCGATTGTCAAGTTGAGACTCAAGAGTTAGCGAGAGTATCTAGTTCATTTGTTTTGTGCCCTATGAGTGGTTACAAACTTACAATGATAGTCGATTTACTTTTTTTTTTTTTTTTTTTGATCTGAATAGTCGATTTACTTAAGTTTGTCTGTTTTTGGCATTGCAATATGAGTAGGATTTGAGAACCCCTCAAAGGCGTGCTACAACAATGGCACCGTGTGTGAGGAGTCGTTGCGCCACGTGAGCTGGGATGGCATCCACTACACTGAGGCAGCGAATTCCTTCGTGGCCTCTCGAATACTCTCTGCTAATTACTCCACCCCTCCCGTTACATTCAATTTCTTTTGTAAGGTTTAATTTCACTTGAAGATTTGTGGAGTTTTTGCTGATTTTATGGTTTTTGCTTATCTGGTTCCCTCCTGTTACATGAGGGAAATAATAATAATTTCATGTGCTCGTGGTCATTGCCAATCAAATCTAGAACATCGGCCAGTGATGGCAAGAATTTTTAGTGCAAGTATTAATTTAATGAAAATGTTTAATGTTGTCATTGAACTTAAATTAATAAAAAGATAGTATTAAATATCTTTATACATTCTAGGGATTAAATTGAACATGTATAAAAAGTTCTAAGGATCATTTCAATGACAATATTGCACATTTAGTTGAAGTTTAAGGATCATGTTAAACAAACTTAAAGTTCATGGATCACATTGTACATTAAGTCAAAATTTAGAAATCAATTAAGTCATTATCCCAATAAAGTATTATCATTGTTTGACTTTAATTTGTTGGTTAACATTCACGGACGTTTTCAACTAAAAATTGCCAATAGTCACAAGGAAACCATTTTTTTTCTTTTTTTTTGAACTCCAATGTCTTGTACTCCACGGTAAAAGACAAAGAGGCCCACTCCACCATTTCTTTTGTACTACAACTGCCTTTGGGCTCGACCGCCTATGTCCAAGGCACGACCGAGGTGAGTAATTATGAAAGTGAATGCTGCCCTCTAGCAGTTGAGAACTTGAGACCCCTTATTAATATATATCTGCTTTGATGTGGACAATTCATGATTTAATTCAATTTTGAATAACTAAGCAAAGCAATTATTAACCTTGGTGTTATGTCAACCTCATGATATAAATGGCAGTACGTCTTCATAAACATGAAAGCTAATATGACGCCTCGGTGAATTGGTGGGGGACACAACTCCATTGTATTGTCTTATTTGTCATTCAAACTTCATACATATGAACGTTAATATTAACTTCATCATAATAAGTGGGCACAATATAATGATTATATATCGAGTTGCAAATTCTTACCAATTATTTGACAAATAAAAGCATCATATATTCTTTGAAAAAAAATATATATGATTACAACCTCCTGATTCGATTTGATCACCCATAACAAAAAATGGTTTCAATCGATGGTAAAACACACTTACCCTTATAATCCAAAATTTAAGTAGCCTGATACAATCAAATAGTCAACATGCACTGATAAAGAGTGTGGTGCCACAATGGAAGATATTTTCTATTGACCGCAGGCGTAAAAAAAATTCTAGGTTAAAAGGTATATATATTCTATATGTAGCTGTGATATTCAAATACTATATCAAAGACAGGTGGCATAGGAATACATTAGAAGATATTAATTAGCGAAATTAAATAGATGAAAAAAAAACCTCCTATTCCTATATAATACATCTCCATGCACCGTGCATGGGATAAAGACGTCTTGTTTGTCCACTTTGTTTCTCTATGCAAATCATTCACAACTCATTTCTACTCCTTTCTTATTATAGATTGATGGGCCTAAGCAAATGACAAGCTATAATGTTAGTGAAAAACATAGTAAGAAACTTAACCAATAGTATTGGTAGTACTATTGAGGTGAGTGATTTCATACACAAGTGAATATTTACTTCTAGTAGTTGAGACCCTTCATTAATATGTATTTGCTTTGATACCGGTAATTTACGATGTAATTCAATTTTCATAACTGAACATAGTGATTATCAAGAATTGCATTATATCAACGTCACACTCCAAATGGGAGTTCGACTTCATAAATGTGAAAGCTAACATAAGGCTTCCATATTGTCCTATGTGTCATTCAGACTTCTTCTATATGAACATTAATGTTAACTTCATCATGTTAATGTGGGCACCATATAATGATTATATATCGAGTCCCAAATTTATATAAATTATTTTACAAATAACAGTAACAAATATTCTTAAAAAAACTAGCAACCTAGTAATTTGGTCGATCACCCTGAATAAAAATTTATTTTAATCGATGGTAAAATATGCCTACCCATATAATTCAAAATTTAAATAGCTTGATATAATCAAATAGTCAACATGCACTTATAAATAGTGTATTGCCACAATGGAAGTTGTTCTTAGATTGACTCCGGACATAATAAAAATTCTAATTTAACAGGTATATATTCGATATGAAGCTGTGACATTCAATTTGCTATGCCAAAAAATCTAATTTAATTTTGAATATTTGAATTTTGACGACACAAGATAAAAAGTTCCCAATTCATCATGCAATACTTAAGCGGAATCACTTGCAAATTTGAATCCATCAAGTTATTAATAACCCAAGTGAATTTTTAATGCATGCATTTGCTTAGAAGATGATGTGTAAGATGAAAGAGTGGAGTCTATGACACCTAAAGATTAATTAAAATATTGCAAGTTCTACCACAACCACATCACATACTATAGTTGTTACAAGTTGGTCTCTATCTTGGTCGATCTCGACGCATTGAGCAACACATCTCTAGAGATCTACAACCATCGGTTTCCAAGCATGAAGTTACTGAGGCCTTACATGGCTCTTAGCTAGTTCGACCCACCTTCAATTCTTCAACTTGCATGGCTTGTGTAATCTTTCAATTGAATCACAGTTTGTTTTTCCTTTTTTGTCTTTTTCCCAATTTTGTCCTTTTCCCCTGCACCTTCTTCTACTCCCTCATACAGAGCCACCATTGACGAACTCGATTGAACTACACTACACAAGTTCACGCCAGAATCCCTATCGGTCCGACGTCAATACCTGACGTCCAAATGTTCCCCCATCAGCCACGACTCCGGCCAAGACCGAGCCACTCAGGCAAGGAAATTATGAGCTCCAAAATCGCACAAAACAGTATAAGAATTACACAGGAAGCATACTAAAACAGCAAAGAATGCACTGACCTGGCGTCCTCGACTGGCGGGCACCACCGGCGACGAGGTTGAGAATAGCAACTCCAAACTCGTGCCCATAGACGACCGGCACAAGGAATCGCAAGAGCACAACATAAACGAAAGGGAAAAACACAGATTCAGATTCAGTTCAACAACTAATGAAGTGGACATGAATCGACCATGAATCTAGACACTGTCGGACAACCGATTATGCAAGAAATGGCGTGCGCTTTTGAATGCAAAACAGAGCGCGTCTAGAGTTCTCTGAAGATGGGGCCAGCGACGACGACGAACGGCTACGAGCGGATGGTGCTCGGGAGGAAGCTGACGACGTCGATCAGCCGTGGCCGCGGGATTTTAGAAGGCGCGACGGCTTCGCTCTCGTCACGGTTCGTCGCTCACAGCCCCGCTCCCGCGCACGCGCAGACACGCCCTCCTCCGTCACCCGCGCGTCACTCTTGGTTCTCTCTTCCTTGCGTCACCGACGCTCTTCTTCTCACGGGGGTGAGCGGGTGCAAGGAAAAGGAGAAGATGGGCTGGGCTTTCTTTTTAGGTACTGGCGGGCTTATGAGAACAAAGAAATGATGAAAGAGATGGGCCAAGGAGAGTGAATTGGACTCATGGGCCAAAAGAAAATAAGCGAACTAAAAGAAATGGGCTGAAAGAGAGGGGTTGGGAATGAAAAGGCCGAAAATTGCCAAGTGGGCTGGACAACACGAGCCCCTCGATTTTATTTTTATATCCTTCTTTTTTTTTCTCTTCTTTTTTTTTTTTTCAAACTTTTTATTAAACTTTTGTTATCTCTCTCTTCTTTCTTCTTCTTTTATATATATTTGCAAAAAATGGAGACTTGAATGGTCAGCAAAATTTGGGTGTCCACAATGTATTACAAAATTACCTTTATCATTATTCATGCATTGTTGGTAAAATTCAAGTGTTAACAACCCTAAACCATGAGAACTCCCTATGGGATAGTTGTTTTGCGTTCCTGTGAGGCACCCGGTCTTGAAGGTAGACTTCCACGTTAAGGACAACGATGAGCTCATTGGGGTTGTGGAGATACCAATGGCCTAGATCATTATTGTCAAAAAAGATTTTTTTTCAAATTATGATTCTGTGTGTGAGGGAAGTCTCTCGAAATCATCATGGAAATGGAAAATTGTCAAAGTACAATTACAGCCCGTCATTCAAGGGCATCAATGGCAACTCAAATGTTTTTGCTGGACATTCTATTTGGAGTTTCTCCAACCCGCAATAATCTTTGGCCACCAAAAAGTGAATGCATTCACCACTAGATATTGTTCAAAATAATTCTGCCAAGTTATTCACATAATTATCCCAAAATGGATAATAGATTGGGAAATCAAATTTGTGACCTTTGACTTGCAAATCAAGTCTTGGACCACTTGACCAATCATGGTCGGTTTTTTTGGGTGAAATTTTATAAAAATTGGTTTTATTTAAACCTATGTTATTCTCAACATATTTATTCATTTCTTTTTCTTTTTCCTCAACTCTTTACCATGTTTAATCATTTCTTCACTTTGAGAACTTTCAATAAATTGAAAAGAATCCTCAAACAAGAAAAATAAAACATGAAGGAATCAATTTTTACTAAAGAAAACTATCTCTCTCTCTTGCCTTGTACTAATCTTTGTTTAATCTTCCATTGTGATATTTTAGGACTTCAACCTGCCAAATGGGCAAGATTGGAAATCAGGTCTATATGAATCCAAGTCATCAATTAAGTCATTTTGAATGAATCGATATTTTATAAACACATATCCAATTCAATTCGATTGGGTTGTCACATCTTTTTGGCCTATTTTTTTCCATCGATCAATAAACTATAGCTTTTTGGGAAGTAAAGAATTGATGCAACAAAAACATACAATAACTTGTACTTTGTTCACGATGGCATGATATTCTCCTTTAAATATTAGGGTAAATATATTCAAAACTATCGACATCTGAATTTTAGTAAAAGAATTAGGCATGCGTTTTTCTAAATAAAAAAAAAAAGAGCATAAAACAATGAATGGAAATAAAAAAAAGAACAAAAGAAAAAGAGTAATAAAAAGATAAAAGTAAATAACAAATAGAAAAGGCCAAGTTGGTCCAACCGGCACGGCCCACAAGAGCAACCCATTGATTTGATCTGTGACCCAAACCCACCAGCCCCATTACCTTTCAACCTTTTCCCCTAGCTTGGCCTGGCCTTCCTCTCCCCTCCTCCGCCCTCCGCCCTGCGAGGACGTTGCAGTCGGTCTGATCGAAGAAAGAAGCCGCTCGCTCTGCCTCGACGCTGAGCTTGGAGTAGACAGATATTCCAAGTCACGTTTGTTGTCTTCGGCAAGCAATGTCTCTACCAGAAGACCTTCAGGGGCGTAAGATGTGGATCATTGCCGCCGCTACTCGTTTCCATGAATTCAAGCTCTAGCTGATGTCATTCCAGTTGCTTCCTTCTTATTCGGTTGGTTTGCTATCCAAGCGAAATTGCTTTTAGATGATGTTGCTAGTATCAAAATGGCACATCGATGATTACCGTTACGTGTGATGCATCAATGATTATTGTTCCTTTGTGGAAGGTTTTAGTTGACTCGATCCCTCTGACGCAGTGAGCTACGCAAGTGGAATTATTGAAAGCAATCATGACCACATCTCCTGGGCTTCTGCCATCGTAGTCCCGCTTCTGGCTTTTGGTGATGAGGAGTGTCTCGGCGTGACAACGCAGCAAATGTCTGAGGGGGGCGCAAGCTCGAGATGACGACTCAGCGACTTTCCAGAAAGCGAGCACAACCTCACTATTATAGCATTGATTCTAACAGCCACCAACAGGACAGAATAACGGATGGATTCCTTCAGTCATTTCATTGAGCACTTCCTGAGCAGTATCCTTACATTCATTCGACGCGAGGACGACTCTTGGGCTTGGACTAGAGCGAGAAGGTGAAGAGCTCAATCGGTGGAGAGAAGATTCGTAAGCGATGGTTGGAGTCAACTGAGACGGGGCATCCTTTTCCATGTGATTCGTATCTATTGCAAACTTCCACCGATCACTGAAGCGAAAGAACGAATTGCAGGAACGCCTCGTGGTCAGAACAGCACGTGATCGGAACTGCAACCAGACAACACTGGAACCGCAATCGAAGTCATGAGCGGTGGGATCGACAACGATTCACCTCTGATGAACCTCGAATCAATGACAATGAACTTTGGATTCTAGGATCGAGTTTTGTTTCTTGCACGTGTGTTGTGTGACTTCCTTCGTGCATCTGCTGTGATTGGAGATGGAAGGCCGACGGTGGCTTCCGATGGACCCAGCGGCCAACGATGAAGCTAGAGAGGACGGTAAAGGCTACGGACGCGAAGCAGAATGGAGAACTTCCTCGTCAAATGACGAAAGTGCCCTGATTTAAAACAACGAAAATGTCCCTTTGGCTATTGCTGTCATAATCGAATTCAATAGAGGAGGAAAAATCGGCTATCGCATATGACAAAATTTTTATGATTATTGTTATTCTTCCTTTTATTGTTTCATTGTTGGTGCAATTCAAGTGTCAATAATCCCGACCCATAAGAACCCCTCGCAAGATGAGCACTTCTGTGTGAAGGACCATGATGCGTTCGGCCTAAGCTCATCCTTTTGAAGACAGTAACACTAGACCATACTCACATATAATTAAGCATTGCTAAAACATGAAAATGTCTTTATGGCTTTCGGGATGATTGGAGTACTACAAGGTTGAGAAAATTTGCCCACCTGTGACTTCCATCTAGAGGTGTTAAATGGGTAGAAAACCCATTTATCAACCCATTTATGCTTAAATGGGTCGTTAATGGGTCAGCCTTTTTTTTCCCAAGACACCCACGTGGGTTTTAAAAATAAAAGGACTGGGTCTTAAATGGGTCTACTAAATACCCATTTACCAACCCATCAAAATAAACCCAGTAACCCACGAAGGCCACGCCCACGATTGACGATTGACCCCCTCTTCACTTTCAATTCGCCGCCACCTCCATCGCCTCGTCGCTGCTTGCCGCCGCCCATCGTCGCCTCGTCACCACTTGCCGCCACCCATCGTCGCCTTGCCACTACCCATCGTCGCCTTGTCGCTGCCCATCTCTAGTGGCCGAGGTTTTCCGACAACTCAATCGTCGTAGTGTCACCACCGGCGGTAGGGTTCAGGTTGGCGAGGATGGAGGAGGGTCACTCGTGCTAGTCAGCAGAGGGTGTTCCAAGAAGGAGGGAGGGAGTCGAGGGACTACTTCTAGCAGCAGCCGTATGGAATTTGTCCATTCAATCAATCGGGAATTTTAGCGCCACAATCAGTCTCGCGGATCAGCTGGACTAGGGCGTTCCTCTTGATTTCGCGAAGCACGTCAATCGACATCTTCATTCAACATTGACTATAAAGGAAAACCCAAAGCATAATTGGGTTTTTGCTATTGAGTCATGCAGGTCCGCAATTGTAATGCTTCCTGGGTTTTTGTCTCTGCTCTGTGATGTGGGTTGTGAGGATTTCTTGAAGATGAGAAGTGGGATCAATACCCTTTCTTGAGCTTCCAAGGGGATGAGTTTTGTTTTCTTTAATTTCGCTTGGTTTGAGGATTCTTGACTTTACTTACCCCTTTCTCCTCGTTGCTGTCTGTGTTGAGTTGCCTTTTTTAGTTGTGACTTGAGGCTTATTATGTCAAAATAAGCGACGACATGTTTGATCGATCACTGGTTGCTTAGTGTTGTCAATTCGTTTGCGGAAGTGGTGAATTTGCTCGAGTCGATTCGACGATGGAAGTGGTTTGTTCTGTGCTGGGTTGATGTGTGTTTTTTCTGCGAATTTGGAAGGGTGCCTGAATTGCATTGTTAGAGCAGATTGTCTTTTCGTGTTAATGGTTCCATTGGTCTCATGGTGTTGCTAATGCCCATTTATAGTTTGTTATTATCAATCCCGTTCCATGTGGATGATTTGTCCTGGACCTTTTTATTTGAGAGTTAGGTTGGAACATTCGGTTTTTTGATGCTGACTTGTAAGTTACATTGGTTGTGAGTCCACCATGTTAAGACACCTCGTGTATTGAGGCAAATCAATTGTTGCTGGTAAGATGTAGTGTTACCTAGGTGCTGCTCCTACCATTGATAGCCATGTACTATAGTTGATCTTCATTTTTTATTTCCCTTACGGGTAGTTCGCTCTATTGCTGGTGTACATATGAGTTTTCATAAATAATCAGCATATGATGTACCCCTATTTTAAGTCATATTGAAATCTTTTAGTCTTGAGACTACCATGAGTTCTAAGTACATATGAGTTTTCATAAATAATCAGCATATGATGTACCCCTATTTTAAGTCAGATTGAAATCTTTTAGTCTTGAGACTACCATGCATTCGTTTTGTTTGATGTATATTTTGCTTCTGCTGTGTGCGGATATTGTATCAGTGATGAGAGATTGGTAATGAATAGGAGCTATTCAATTATGAGATCCTTCTGGGATTCCTTTCCGCTTGACGGAGTGTGGGTCAGTGGCAAATTTCAATACCTGTGACCTCTTAAAATTAGTCTAGGCATAAAGGTGGCACCTGTAGAGAATGTTGCATCAAAGTTATTTGTTCAATGCTCTTGGCAAAAGGGGCTCATGAAGATCTATAGACACTTGCTCAACTATCAAAGTGCTACACTAATATTCCTTAAATTCTTACATCCATTGAGACACATTCCATCTATAAAAAAAAATTCTTTAGAAAAATCGGTCACTTAGCCAATTGGAAAAATGATACTAGAGAAGGATAGATTGGTTTCACTTTTTAAGTTGGAACCCTTGTGAGAATACTTATATAATTTGCTCGATCATATTGCATATATATATCCTCTAGAGCTCGTCAAGTGAGCTCGAGGCTTGCTTGTGGCCGATTGCTAGCTGTTGTCGTGGCCGGTGGCCAGCCAAAGAAGAAGAAGAAGAAGAAGAAGAAAAAAGAAAAAAGAAAAAGAAAAAGAAAATTTATTTTTAAAAAATAAAAATAATTAAAATTCGATTTTTTAAAATAATTATTTTAAAAATTATAAAAATTGTCCATTAAATTTGTATTGTATAAAATTATTTTAGCAATACCATTTTTAAATATATATATATATATATAATAAATTTATATATAATAAATTAAGTTTAGTTAAATGGGTCGGGTAAGGGTTGGGTATGGGTCGGGTCGAGTTGAGTATGGGTCAAAATTTTTGCATTGCAATAAACTGGTCATAAATGGGTTAAATGGGTCGATTTGGGTTGGACCATTTATGACCCGACCCACCCGTTTAACGGGTCTACTTCCATCACCGTTGATCTGTTGGGCTAGTGTAGTAGAGTAAGGATCATCCTTTTATCAATGGTGCACAGTCTAATGGTGCACAGTTTGTGAAGGATTTTCCTACTTTCACTATCGGCTTAATGAACGTTTACAGTATAAGAAGTTCTATTTTTTTTTAACACAAATTCTTGACCTCTAATAGTTCTTTCTTTGGCTTGCCTTTACGAGATACAATTGGGGAATATGTTATATAATGGCTCTTTCTTGAATAAGTATCCTCATTTATGGTGCAATGCACTGTTTGGCTAGAAAATTTCAAATCCATGACTTAAGAAAGGATAGTTCTTCATTGAGATCTCTCATCACTGAGACTTGGCACGTGCCACGTTGTGGAGCAGGATGGCGTGTACAACCTCATGATGAAGAGACGAAGAAGTTTGTTCGACACTCTGGCGTCGGCTTTGTGCTTGCTCCTTGTTATGCAAGTACCAAACTCAGCATTTTTTAGCAATAGGTATGCATCCTTAAATGTTTAGGTCAATTCTTAATCAAAATCTAATGGTTAGATTGCATCAAAAGCACCGCTTTTGTTGTATATTACCTTATTACTCCAATTCGGTATAATTTTATAACAAAGATTTTCTCTCATCAGGCAATCCACGAAAGTTCATTGATCTATCTCATGCTGTCCTAGATCATATCATGTGTTTTCTAACCTAATGACATGAATTTAGGACAGCTCTAACAGGGAATTTTACAATATTATAAAGGCTACCATTCGATTGAAACCCGAGATAAATCTATGAAAATGTTTGGTTTGATTTGTTGGAGTGTGGATCTTCTATAGTCCAAGTGGTGGGGACCCTGTACTCACACCACCAAAAGTGCATGGTTCTTGATACTCAAGCCTCGAGAAACAACTACAAAATAACAGCATTTATTGGCAGGCTAGACCTATGCGATGGCCGATATGACTGTCCGGAGCACAAACTCTATAGCAATCTTGATAAAGAATAACATTTACGGCCCCACGTTCACGGTAGTATGCTAATGTTTACCTTTAGCATTGTAATAACATATATATGTTATGTTTCGATCATGAGAAGAAATTGCTTTTTGTGATGATTATAGTCCACTGTCAATGTCCCACGGCAACAATGGCATGATCTACATTGCAAAGTTGAGGGACAAGCTGCGTACACAAATTGAAGAATCTTGCACAGAGATGGAGAAAGGCGGCGAAGTGGCGCGAGCTTAAGCCGAAAAATGTTAGGCGTTGGCATGAGAATGCTCTCTTAAGGCTCAATAGGATTTCGTGTTTACTTTCTCCCTCGACAAGCCCCGATGGCAACAAAATAGTACAAGTCAGGGACAAAGACGACCCGGAAAATTGGCATGTGCAGTTCGGGAGAATTTACTTCAAATTAATTACCATTTTCAAGGGACTTCAATTGTAAACAAATGAAGTGTGACAACCGTCTTTCATTTTTATTTTTTTGTTGGCATGTGTATAACTTGAAAAGTGTTCTTACATTAGAAAGTCACTCTTCCTTTTTATGCAAAGTCTCTAGTGTTTTTGAGTAGAGATTGAATTCCACATTGATAATGTTGCTTCTTTCAATCTCTTCATGATTGCAGAATCTTAACTGTGGAAAGAACTTGAAAGTAGACAAGAGTATTCGCATGACGTACGTGAAAGCAATTAGATTGGCACAACACTTCATTTACATTGAAAACCAATATTTTCTCGGCTCTTGCTATCGTTGGCCACTATACAAAGATGCAGGTATAAGATGCCCATTTCTATTCATTTTGACTAACCGAGTTGAGCGAGCATAAATGCCTCCAGTAAAGAGTGTACAGATTTGGCTCCCTCTGGGGATTGTGTATCAGCTAATAATCGCTAGAACTCACTGTATAAGACATTAAGACTGCATTCTGATTCAACATGTTAGATTTCTGAGACCGACTCTCCGAACTTTTTAAATGCATATTTTTTCCTCCATTTTTCTAGTTTTGTTTCGGCCTATCTAATTTCTTGAGTTCAATTTTTGGTGGCGACCAATGCTTGATTTGATTTTGACATGCAGCTGCAAATAATTTAGTGCTGATGGAGCTGGCGTTGAAGATCGCAAGCAAGATCAGTGCAAACGAGCACATCTGTGTGTATGTAGTGATATCGATGTGGCCGGAGGGTGTCCCTATTAGCGCTGCAGTGCAGGAAATTCTCTTCTGGCAAATCAGATTAAGGATAAACTCTTTCGTCTTGTAAAGAAATAGTGATGACACATGTAAATCGATGATGTCCAAGAAAATCGAAACTAAATAACATAACGAACGGAATTAAGCAGAAAACGAAGTGATCCAAGCAGACCAAGCCGAGCTACTTAAAGGGCAAATTTGGGACCCAACCCCATTTCAATCATTTTAGTTTTTTTCTCCGGGAGATATGATGATGTAAAAAGATTAACATTCACTATTCTCGTATGTGTATTGATAATGTGGACAGGGACAAAAAACCATGATGATGATGTACAAAATTATCGCCTAGGCTTTCAAAAAAAGCCGAGTTGTCACACAAGTACCATCCCCTGGATTACTTGAACTTCTACTGCCTAGGCAAGTGGGAGCCCTTGTCCTCTTTTGTCTTCATCCCAAGCAATGAATCAACAATCCGAAAATAGTGTTGTGGCATATGTCTATACTCTTTTCATGGATTCTTCCTTTGACTCATCCGTTAAAAAAGCAAAATGAAAAAAGTCATTAAGAGCATGAGTGGTAAAAAGACTATGGGTTGAAGCATGCTGTTGTTTCTATTCATGCATATCATGCCCCAATTTTCGGAGCACGTGCCCATCCCACCGATTAAATAACGATGTCTCAGAACGCGTCACCGACCCATTGGTTTTAATACGCATGTGAAAGCATATAAATAATCCTTAGACAATAAAATAATGGGATAGGAAAGTAGAACAACAAATTTTTGAACCGGAAATGACTACACATATATACATTGCACACCATCATGTATATAGTATAATACAAACTATCAACGTCAGGTTCTACACAAGCTAGTTCCCCAAAGCAAAGTCTACGAGTAGGGGTGGGGGCTTCTGATCTACGAGTCCTTATCCTCCTCTTCATCGTCTTCCACGATCTCACCTTCTTCCACACTCCAGCTGGAGCCCTAAGCCGAATGCACCGAGGACGCAGGGACTTCAAGAGTCGGGTCCATTGCATCTATTATCGTACCTTGAGGAGGATCAGTTGTCCCCTTTCCAAAAGCGGCCTCCAGGATGTACAGAGGGATCTCATATTTCGGAGTAGGACCCTCTCTCTTACCATCTTGAGCATGGCAGTACCAAGATCGGTATCGGTGGGGCACCTTTTGGGTGAGACCTGTATTAACCCAAACCATGGACCTCACTAGCTCATAGGTCCAACCCATAGGGCTCCCAGGCAATGGAAAATAAGACGCCTTCTCTGTAACACTCTTGGGTCGTCCAAAAAACTCTCGAGCTGGCATCTATGGGCCTGGAATTATTATCCCATAACGAGGTTAGACTACATCTCAGCAAGTTCTACCCTCCTAAGACCTGATTAGGAAGCAAATATGCCTTGAAGGCTGCCTAAGCACAACACGAGTCAGAGGACTTACCTTGACCTCAGATCCTTCCTGTTAGACAATACAATTCAAACTATTATTCAATCATCATTTCACAAATCACTTCACTCAACCAGATCGAATCATCAATCAATTGACTTAGTCAATTACATGTCATGGAGACCATCACACGGCTATTTCAATTACTCATTCTAAATTCTTAGTCACGGCGGAACGAGCACAACCTAGATTAAGGGGTAATCTCAGCCCCATTGGCAAAATCTAGATTTTGTGGTAATCACGGCCCCACCGGCAATCTTCTATAATTATGTGGTAATCATGGCCCCACCAGCAATTTTCTAGAATTATGTGGTAATCGTGGCCCCACTAGCAATTTTCTAGAATTATGATCAAAATTGTCCATTTTTTGAATAATAACCAACAATCACCACTCACACTCAAATTGCACGATACGGTACTCAATTAAATAAACAGAAAGCACCATTGCAATCAGCACAAAATTCCAATCATCGATTGTTCCGGTTTAATTTCCAGAAAATAAATAAAAAAATAAATAATTATGGAAATTAATAAATAAATACAATAAATACAACTTAGGCTTGGAAAAGCTTACTTGGAAGCCAATATGGGCCCGAAAAATTACTGAACCACTCTAGTTAAATACTAGAGCTTGTCTACACTCTAATTGCATTAACTGTCCACCTAACATGCATCGGTAATTAATTAAATTCACAAATCTAATCTAACTAACAACCTAATCCATACTTAACTTAAACTAATCAACCTTTAAGTGTCATTAACCTACTAAGCGAGAATTAGTGAGTTAAACTCACTTGTTTAATGAACCGCTCGGTTTGAAACGACGGGAACGCCGCGAGGCTCAACTCTCTCCAAAGTGGGCCTAGCTTTTGGGATCCGGAACAACCTCAAAACGGGCCCGATGTGCTACTAGAAACCCACTAATTTGCTCTCTATTCAAGGCTACAAAAAAGGGAAAACGAGAGCTGGTTGGCGATCCAAGACCAGCGGAGGCAACAGGGACACTTGGTGGCCATCGGTGGTGCTTCATGGCAGCTGAACAAGGGCGAGGTGGCTCTGGCTAGGCTCAACAAGTCTTGACACAGCAGCTGGGACGTGAGACAAGGTTGCTAGGCGTCGGGGTCGCGCGGATGGGAGCGGAGTAGCGATGGCGTGTGTGCGAGGCAGGAGCAGCTACAGCGATAAACGGTGGTGCAAACGGTTTCGGTAGCTTCTCTACTGGCTATTGTAGTTTGAAAGCAACAAGGAGGAGGCTGAGGGGGTGCCGATCGAAGACTAAAGGGAGAAAGGGAAGAGATGAGGGGGACAAGGGGGGCCACAAGCCTTATTTTCTCTTCAATTGTTTCCCTTGACCATCCTCCACCACCAGCTACTTCCTAGGCTAAAAATCAGCCACCAAAGCTCACTTCTAGAAGCTCGAGATGGTCTAAACGTCATGGGAGGTGGGGGCACACGAATTTGGCTTAGTTTCTCTTCCATTGGACACTCAATCCTCCTCAAATTAATCTAATTCGGTCTCTAAAAATTCAATTGTCGAGTTAATAATCAAATTGGTATTTTTCCTCACCAATTGAATCATCTTGCCTCCCAAATGCGCGATAAAAAAATGATCCCTAATGATTTTTGAACAAAAATGACCCTACAACGATTTTTTCCCAAAAAGTCTCGGTTTGCAGAAAAATCTTCAGAGGTGGAGTTGACGTTCATAAAATAATTTGTGACGTGACAGAACTTTCAATTTCTAAAATCGAATTTAAATTCGCAGTTAATTTTACTCTTGTGCGTTTTTAGCGTGACCTAGGCTACCGGGTAGCTTTCAGAACTTTTTAGTACAAATGACTTGTGGTCAATTTTCTTCGAGCCATAATGAACCTATTCGACACATTGGCAACTCTCGATGGTCGTGAAAATCTTGAGAATTCAAATATAGATAGAGGGTACCAAAACAATAGAAAAATCAATCTAATGCTGGTTGACAAAAATTTCTCAATATGGTGGAATCACCCACATTTAACCACACATCTCAGTCGAACCGACTTATTTTTGATTTCAAATTGACTTATATTTGTGCCGCAATGATCTTTGTAGATGAGCACGGTCGAGTAGTCGATTCTTAGTCGAATCCTCCAATATATTGCATTAAAATTCCTTAATGACTTCCTCGATTAATCGAGTTATCTCAAGAGTGATTAGCTTTGAGAATAACAACACTATAGGCGCGTCAATGAAATGCCCAATTAATTTAATTGAAAGCAGAATTGTAAAATCCAGGATATCACAACTCTTCCCCTCTTACAAAAATTTCGTCCTCGAAATTTAAACCATTTCAATACTTAAGCAAAAAGGTGGGGGTACAACTGTTTTATTGACTCTTCGCTCTCCTAGGTTGCTCTCTCAATGATGTGGTGTTACCATACCACTTTGACCAAAGGGATGGTCTTAGTATGCAGAACTTGTTTTTTTTTTCTATCCACGATCTGAACCGGGCTTTCTACATACGATACACGGTTGTCCACGTCCAATTCTTCGAAATTAAGCACGTGGGTCAGGTCAGGCTCAGGCTCATACTTCCTCAACATCAACATGTGAAAGATGCTGTGCACTTGTGCCAACCTTGGCGACAATGCAAGACAATATGTTAAGGTTCTGATTCTCTCAAGAATCTTAAATGGACCTACATACCTCAAACTCAGCTTTCCTTTCTTGCCAAAACGCGAAGTTTCTCTCATTAGTGACACCTTTAGAAAAACGTGATCACCAACTTGAAATTCCAACGGTTTCCAGCGATTATCTGCGTAACTTTTCTATCTGCTCTGAGTGATCTTTAGTCTATCTCTAATCACTGCCACGACATCTACTAACTGATGAACCAACTTTAGGGCCTGTAATTTTTTTCCCTAACTTCATCCCAACACACCAATGTTCTGCATGCTTGGCCATATAACGCTTCAAAAGGAGCCATCTGGATGCTCTGCTGATAATTGTTGTTGTAGGTGAATTCCATGAGATGAAGCTGTTCTTCTTAACTTCCCTTGAAATCCAGTACACAAGCTCGCAACATGTCTTCGAGGGTTTGGATTATTCTCTCAAACTAGCCATCCATTTGAGGATGATATGTCATACTATACTGTAGCTTCGTACCTAAGGCACTCTGTAAGCTCTTCCAAAAAGCGGCGGTGAATCTTGGGTCTCGATCTAAGGTAATCGTAACCAACACTCCATGCAGACGAACCACTTAACGCACATACAGATTCGCATGCTTGTCCAAACTAAGATCCTTTCGCACTACAATAAAGTGAGCCGACTTTATTAGTCTATCGACCACTATCCAAATCAAATCATTTCCTCTTTGACTCCTCGGTAGTCTAGTCACGAAGTCCATCGTGATATGCTCCAATTTTCACTCTGGTATCTCGAGAGGTTGCAGAAGTCCTCCTGGCTTGCAATGTAGAGCTTTGACCTATTGACATGTCAAACACTTGGCGACATGCTTGGCGACATCCGCCTTCATACTGAAACACTAATAGTGTTGACGCAGATTCTGATACATCTTGGTACTGCCAAGATAAATGCTATAACTGCTATGATAAGCTTCTAATAAAATATCCTCTCTAAGCTCAACATCATCAAGTACAACCAATCGTCCTTGGAACTTCAGCGTTCCATCATCAGAAACTTGAAAGTCATCTTTTCTCTTATCAGTATCCTCTTGTAGAATCTTTTGAATATCTAGGTCTGTCGGCTAAAGTAGCTTGATTCTGACCTGAACATATGGTTCAATTATGAGGGTGGCCATATGATTCGAAAGGTGGCCTATCTTAAATTTGAACACTGAAGCTCAAGCTTTCTCAATTAAATTCTACTCCTTCACCAACATATGAGCAACTGAAGACTTTCGACTCAAATCATCGGCGACCTTATTCACCTTTCTCGGGTGATATAGGATATCACAACCGTAGTCCTTCAGCAATTCCATCCATCAACGTTGTCTCATATTCAACTCCTTCTAAGAGAATAGGTACTTGAGACTTTGATGGTCCGTGAAGATCTAGAACCTTTTTCCACACAAATAGTGTCTCCAAATCTATAACGCAAAAATAATTGCCACAAGTTCTAAGTCATGCATCGAGTAGTTCTGTTCATGAGGCCTTAACTGACGGGAGGCATATGCAACAACACTGTCATGTTGCATCAGTACGCAACCCAATCCTTTGAACAACGCATCACTATAGATCCCGTATCCTCTAGGACCAGATGGAATCGTTAGCATAGGTGTGGTAATCAGCTTCTGCTTCAGCTCTTGGAAACTACGCTTGCACTTGTTTGTCTACACGAATTTTTCTTCTTTCTTCAGAAGTCTAGTCAACAACGATGCTAGAGCTGAAAACCCTTCCACAAACCGTCTGTAATAACCTGCCAAACCCAGAAAACTTCTGATTTCTGTTGCGGTAGTCAATCTTGGCCAGTTAATCAATACTTCAATCTTGGATGGGTCCACAAAAATTCCTTCGCCTGAAATCACGTGACCTAGAAATGTAACACGAGTCAACCAAAACTCGCACTTGCTGAACTTGGCATACAACTGGTGAACTCTCAGTGTTTGCAGTACTAATCTCAAATGACTTTCATGCTCTTCATCACTTCTTGAATACACCAGAATATCATCGATGAACACGATCACAAACTAATCCAGATATTCCTTGAACACTCGGTTCATCAAACCCATGAAAGGCAGGTGGAGCATTCATCAACCTGAATGGCATCACCGTGAACTCATAATGACCATACCGAGTATGAAATACTGACTTTGGAATATCCTCCTTTCTAATCCTCAATTGATGATATCATGTTCTCAAGTCGATTTTCAAAAATATCGACACTCCATGTAACTGATCAAATAAATCATTAATCCTTGGCAGGGGATACTTGTTCTTGATCGTCACTTGATTGAGTTATCGATAGTCGATGCACAAACGTAACGAACCATCTTTCTTCTTTACAAAAAGAACCAGTGCTCCCCAAGGTGATGCACTGGGACGAATGAATCTTTTATCCAACAACTCCTGTATCTACACCTTAAGTTCCTTCAACTCAGATAAAGCCATCCGGTAAGGAGCCTTAGAGATTGGCTCTGTCCCAAGGGCTAACTCAATCACGAACTCAATTTCTCTCTCTAGTGATAATCCTGGCAACTCTTTCAGAAATACATCTAGAAATTCTTACACAACTGAAATATCTTCAATCTTTAGTTTCCCAACTATCGTATCCATGACAGTAGCCAGGTAACCTTGACAACCCCCGTCCAACAAACGGGTTGCCTCTTGCGACAAGATTAGGGAGATCAATGGTCCTTCTGATTCCCTACAAACTCAAAGCTGTCACCCTTTAATGGGATAATCAACTTGCGATAGTAGTCCATTTTAGCTTGTTACTTGGTGAGCTAGTCCATGCCAATTATCAAATCAAAGTCAAAGCAGCTAACACCTTATCCTTCAATGGCGTAGATATGCTAATAATTGATTCTAGCAATACAAAACTTAACCTTATCAGCTTAACACACTGCTCAGCAATAAAGGAATGGGTTGCTCCTAGATCAAATAAAGCATCGGCAGGATGGTCGTTCAACGAAACCATACTTGTGATCACGTCAGGCGTAGCTTCTGCCTGAGCTTGAGTGATGGCATACACCGTGCCTTGAACTGGGGGTCGGAGCTGTCCTCCTTGTGGTGCGTTCTACGGCACGAAACCTCTGATCTGCCCCCTTTATGACGGTTGCGGCAGCGGCAGTTGTCCACTCAATCTTCTGGGACAATTTTTGGCTATGTGACCTAGCTAGCCACACTCAAAGCAAGTAGTTGGCCTAGACTAGCATGTGGTTGATTCGTGTTGCCTTCCACACAAGCGACACATGCCATTCTGGTTAGGCCCAGACTTGCCAACTCCACCCTTCTTGTTGGACGAAATTTGAAATCTTCCCCCGACCATGGGCCTCTTCCCATGTTGGATCACATCTCTATTTGAATTAAACCTTGATCCGGACGAGGTGTCTTACTCATTCAAACCTCTTTCTATCATCTGAGCTTGACGGTAGACTTCTCAATAATTTGTCAAATCCAGCAATAGCAATGGTTGCTTTAGTTCAGGACGAAGACCGTTCTTGAACCTTCAAGCCTTTTCTTTAGGATCCTCAACTAACCTCGAAGCATACTGTGAAAGCTCTGCAAATTTGACCCCATATTGGTCAACCGACATTGATCTTTGACGGAGGCGCTAAAACTCCTCCATCTTTTGTTCTTGGGTAGTACCCAAAAAATACTGGTCATAAAAAGCTCTAAGGAAGGCGACCCATACTAGGATCGCACCTTCCGGAAATACTGTATCCTTGGTAGCTCTCCACCAGATGTTTACATTCCCTTGTAGTTGATACACAACTAATACCACTTTCTCTTCTTTGTTGTATATCAGAAGTGCAAACGCCTTCTCAAGATCTTGGATCCAAAAAAACACGGCTTCTAGATTTCCTTCACCAATGAATCTCGGCAGGTTTAGTTTTAGAAATTGTTCCACTAACTTATGAATCAACCTTCCAATGGCCACATTTCCAAGTGAAACTTCTACAGGAGCAACGGCAGGTGCGGCGATAGGGGTGATAGCAACAACAGCAATAGCGGCGACTTTGAGCGGTGGCTGCAACAGTGGCGGTGAAGGCGGCAGCTTGATCCCGAGCCTATTGCCCCATCAATTCCCTCATCGCATCCAAGACCTAGGTGATCTCGATGGTTCCCTGATCACCCGGGGCTACTATCCCAATACCAATGGGAGGTGGTGCTACTCCACTAGTGTTAGCTTGTGATGGCGCCTTACCTCTACCTCTTTGGGTACCGACCCTAGTCGGTGTCCTACCCCGAGTCGTAGGTCTAACTGATCTCTTACTCGAGTCTTTTGCTCCTGATCACACATGGCTTAGCTTTATTGAAACCTATATTCCAAATCCTTACTAGATTAGAAGCTAAGCAATCCACACAACAAACAATTATATCAAATCAACTATCACAGACATGCACCAACATGAATTTAGAGGCTATCCTACTACTATCCTATAAACCATCGCACATTATCACTCAAATCACTAAACTTGGCTCTGATGCCATTTAAATAGGGATGTCACACCCTGATCCTCCAAGCATGTGCCAATCCCTCCTTGACCGATTGAATAGTGACGTTCCAGAATGCATCGCTGACCCATTAGTTTTAATGTGCATGCGGAAGCATATAAATAATCCCCAGATAATAAAACAATGGGATAGGAAAGTAGGACCATAATTTTTTTAACCTGAAATGACCACACTTATATACATTGCACACCATCATGTATATAGTACGATACAAACTATTAATATCAGGTTCTACACAAGCCAGTTCAAAAGCAAAGTCTACAGGGTTTCCGATCTATAGATCCTTACCCTCCTCTTCATCATCCTCCACGATCTCACCCTCTTCCACACTCCAATTGGAGCCCTAAGCCGAATGCACCGAGGACGCAGGGACTTCAAGAGCCGGGTCCACTATATCTACTATCGAACCTCGAGGAGGATCAGCTATTCCCTTTCCAAAAGTGGCCTCTAGGATATATAGAGGGATCTCAGATTCTGGAGTAGGACCCTCTCTTTGGCCATCTTGAGCATGGCGATATCACGATTCGTATTGGTGGGGCACCTTTTGAGTGAGACCCGCATTAACCCAAATCGTGGATCTCACTAGCTCATAAATCCAGCCCCTATGGCTCCCAGGCAACGGAAAATAAGATGCCTTCTCTGTAACACTCTTGGATCATCCAAAAAACTCTCAAGCTGACATCTATGGGCCTGAAATTATTATCCCACAATAGGGTGAAACCACGTGTTAGCAAATTCTACCATTCTAAGACCTGATTAAGAAGCAAATATGCAATGAGGGCTACCTAAGCACAAGACGAGTCAAAGGACTTACCTTGGCATCAGATCCTTCCTATCAGACAATACAATTCAAACCATTATTCAATCATTATTTCATAAATCACTTTACTCAACCATATTAAATCATTGATCAATCGATTCAGTCAATTACATGTCATCGAGACCATCACACGGTCATTTCAATTATTCATTCTCAACTCTTAGTCACAGCAGAACGGGCACAACCTAAATTAAGGGGTAACCTCTGCCCCACTGGCAAAATCTAGATTTTGTGGTAATCATAGCCCCACTGGCAATCTTCTAGAATTATGTGGTAATCATGGCCCCACCGGCAATTTTCTAGAATTATGTGGTAATCACAGCCCCACCAGCAATTTTCTAGAATTATGTGGTAATCATAGCCCCATCAGCAATTTTCTAGAATTATGTGATAATTACGGCTCCACCGGCAATTTTCTAAAGTTATGACCAAAATTGTCCATTTTTGGAATAATAACCAACAATCATCACTCATACTCAAATTACACAATATGGTACTCATTTAAATAAATAGAAAGCATCACTGCAACCAGTACAAAATTTCAGTCACCAACTATCCTAGTTTAATTTTCGGAAAATAATTAATTAATTAATTAATTACGAAAATTAATAAATAAATACAATAAATACGACTTAGGCTCGAAAAAGCCTAATTGGAAGTCGAGACAGGCCCGAAAAATTACTGAGCCACTCTAGTTAAATACTATAGCTTGTCTAGACTCTAATTGCACTAACTATCCACCTAACATGCATCGGTAATTAATTAAATTCACTAATCTAATCTAACTAACCACCTCAAAATGGGCCCGATGTGCTACTAGAAACCCACTAATTTGCTCTCTGTTCAGGGTTGCAAAAGAGGGAAAACAAGGGCTGGTTGGCGAGGCAAGATCGACGGAGGCAGCAAGGACACTCGGTGGCCACCGACGATGCTTCATGGCGGCTGAACAGGGGTGAGGTGGCTTCGGTTGGGCTCAACAAGTCCCAACATAGCAGTTGGGATGCGAGACAAGGTTGTTGGACATCGGGGTCATGTGGATGGGTGCGGAGCAGCGGCAGTGTGCACGTGAGGCGGGAGCGGCTACGGCGACAGGCGGTGGCGTGAACGGTTCTAGCGACTTCTCTTGTTGGCTGTTGGAGTTCGAAAATAGCAAGGAGGAGGCTGAGGGGGTGCCAGTCGAAGACTAGAGGGAGTGAGGGAAGAGATGAGGGGGACAAGGGGGCCACAAGCCTTATTTTTCTCTTCAATTGTCTCCCTTGACCATCCTTCACCACCAGCTGCTTCCTAGGCTGAAAATCAACCACCAAGGCTCACTTCTAGAAGCCCAAGATGGTCCAAACATCGCGGGTGGTGTGGGCACACGAATTTGGCTCGGTTTCTCTTCCATTGGACACTCTATCCTCCTCGAACTAATCCAATTCGGTCTCTAAAAATTCAATTGTCGAGTTAATATTCAAATTGGTATTTTTCCTTACCAATCGAATCATCTTGGCTCCCAAAATGCGCGACAAAAAACTATCCCTGACGATTTCTAAACAAAAACGGCCCTACGACGACTTTTTCCCAAAAAGTCTCGGTTGCAAAAAAATCTTGGGAAAATTTCAAAAAAGAACCCAAAGTGTTATTATTTTCTCAAATAAAGGCCCAGAGTAGACTTTGTTTCAAATAAAGACTTAAAGTGGCCTTAGTTGTTTCGAATAAAGGTTTGAAGTGACTTTAGTTGTTTCAAATAAGGACCCGACCTCGCCGATTGCCGACTAGCAAAATTTTCCGAACGATCAAGGGTATTTTTGTCATTTTGCATTTCACCTTTTTTTCTTTTTTTCTAGTTCTTCTTCCTTTTCACCGGTGGTCAACCGGCCACCGATAATGCCCACAGAGGGCTAAGCGAGGGTCACCCTCCTAGCAAGGGCCACCCACGTTGGCCACAAGTGAGGGACAACCTCACTGAGTGTGGTGACTCTCACCTAGGGGCCATCCACGAGGTCGACCCTTGTCAATCCCAAGCAAGGGCCGACCTCACGGATGGCCCCTAGGCGAGGGTCGCCATAACCAAGTGAGGTCATCCCTCGCCCAACCCTTTGTGGGCATTACCAGTGGCTGGCTGGCCACCGGCGAAGAGGAAGAAAAACCAACCAAAAAAATGGAAAAAGAAAAAGAAAAAATGACAAATAACGAAAATATCCTTGATTGTTAGAAAGACGGGTCCTTATTTGAAACGAACATAACTATTTCAGGCTCTTATTTGAAATAAATATAACCACTTTAGGTCCTCATTTGAAATAATATCCACTTTAGACCCTTATTTGAGAAAATGATGGCACTTTAAGTCCTTATTTGAAACAAGATCCACTTCGGACCCTTATTTGAAAAAAATATAGTACTTTGGGTCTCTTTTTGGAATTTTCCCAAAAATCTTTGAAGGTGGAGTCGACGTTCCTAAAATGATTCATGACATGATAGAACTTTCAATTTGTAAAAGCGGATTTAAATTTGCGGTTAATTTCACTCTAGCACGTTTTTAACGTAACCTAGGTTACCGAGTAGCTTTCAGAACTTTTTAATGCAAATGACCCATGGTCGATTTTCTTCGAGCCACAATGAACCTATTCGACACATTGGCAACTATGTTTATTGTTTCTTACCAAAGCTTTCTTCATAAAGGTGGCTCCCCTTTTTATTCACGACCGGTCCTCTCTTCATTTCTCGCATCGCAGCTGCTTTGTTGGCGGCAACATTGAGTTCCTTTTGTCCGTTCCATTTCATTAATTCTCTGGTCGCTTGTTCTCTGGTTGAGTGGGAGACCAAGGTTATTTTAGGCGCTACTTCGGGAGCAATCGCTGCTGCATCCCAAAGTTATTTAAGGATGACAAACCAACCGAAACTGTGTCCAAAAAGTCAGGTGGTTTATTAGGAATTGCTAAAAGTGTGATTGTTGAAAGCACCTCATTAGTTGAAGAAGGGACATTTTCTCAAATTTTCAAAACTGCTGCAAACCGCATCCTATGATCCCCTTCCAACACAGAAGTAATTACGAACTCGGTTCGGTCCTTACATAAGTACTAGCAGCTTTGTGCTTGATCTTTCTGTCTATGCGAGAGAAGGGCAGAGGATATCTGTTGGAGCAGTATCCTATTCTGTTCTGTAAGCAAAAGCCATTGCAAGAAATCGCGTGTAATCACCTTAACGGTGGACCAAATATTGCCGGAAGAGGCGTGTTATTAGGTGGTAGAGGGACGAGAATTTCTGAAAGTAGAAGTCTAGGGTAGCTTCTTGTCACTTCATTGTGAGAATAAAGAGGAAAAAAAAATTATCTCACGAGGAGCTGATGAACTTGGCCAAGTTTCTGAGACACTTGACTGCTGGGATTCGTCCGACCATTCTTCATTAGCATCGTAATCATCATCATTCTCGAAAGCCAGATACATCCCGCGCTCCCAAGAAAGTATGGTGGGTCTCGCAGGACTATATCTATTCCTGTCTCCTTTTAACGTCCGAACCATTGGCTTGGATTCTGGATATCTAATCTTCTAAAAGCTGGTCTTCACTTTTGTCCCCCCATCTGGTTTAATGTCGAAGCGTGTATCGGATCTTCGAGCCTGAGAAGCCTTCCTTTAATGTCCTCGATTGTCGATAGCAAGATGTTTGCCCGGTTTGCACTGTCCGCAAAGACAACAATGGTGAAAATTATCACTGTAATCTCGCGGATCTTCTTCGGAGCAGCAAAATGAGGAGATTCCTGACAAAACCATCCACGAATCTCACTCCTAGGGACACTCGAGTTGTACGGATGCTATAGAGCAACCGGCAATTTCCCATGAAAAAACACATTTTGAGGTCAAACTTTGTGCATTCGTGATTGATTGTGCTCACATCTTTAAGCATATTGATAATTTTGCATAATTTTGCATATTAAGATAGGATTTCATATTTTATAATAAGTGCCAGCTGGCAGCACATTAGGAGTCTCTTGAATGAATGTTCTTTTGTGAAACATCGATAAGTTGCATTGCATATATAGTGAATTTGGATATGTGCGTATTTCCTCCCATTATTGCATATTTACTTTCTTTTTTTTTTTTATGCTGTAAGAAGAAAAAAATAACAAAGAGTCGATCTTGCATGTTAGTAACTTTAGATTGCATTCTCGCGATCCATCACACAGAATTAGACTAGAATTGTGTATTTGTTTAGGATAAAATTACATATTTCCATCTTTTAGAGTATATTTAATTTCCTTGTATGCTCAATTTGAGAGTCATGAAAATACAAAGTTACCACTTTTGCATTACAGACTTAGGATTTCTTTCCATGTAGGATATTGGTTCGATTCTTATTTGCATGATTAGAAGCTCGTTTTTAGGAAAATAATTTATATAGAGTGGGTTTTTGCAAAGCATATTTGTATTTTTCTTTAATGCATTGGTCTACATTAGAAAACTTTCGTGAACTTTTCATTAAGGATTAATATTACGAAAAACCTTGATGCATTAACGACAAATTTACGTCAAATTAATTTTTTGATCACAAAAAACTCAAACGGATATACTTATGATAAATTTATCTCAAATTAATTTTTAACCATTAAAAATTTCAACTAGTGCTTGTGTGATAAATTTATCACAAACTAATTTTTTTATCATCAAAAATCATAACCTGGTACATGTATAACAAATTACCCTTTATTAGTTTCCATTAAATTGGTTAAATACTATAAATAAATAAAAACCACAAATCGGTATACATGTAACAAACAAAAGGTAAAATCTTAAATTGGTACATCTGCAATCTGTCCCATGTATTTCAACTTAGCAATTTGACAATTTGTCACTAGTATATCAGTTTTGGATTTTTAATGATCAAAAAATTAATTTAGGCAAATTTATCATAAACATACTAGTTTGAGATTTTTCGTGATATTTAATCATTTAAGTTACTTCTGCAATTTTTTTGCTATTTATTTATTACATTTGATTCCCAATCCTCTCTTTCTCCCCATATGTACCATGTCTAAATCGATCTGTCGCGGGGGATACTCTCTCCTGGGTAAAGATTTCGCCAGAAGCATAAAAATTCCACGTGCACACAAACACATCTGCTCATCACTCGACGTCACCGCCTGCCTACGATGGTCTCCACGAACAATTCGCTCAAATAAACACAGAAAAAATACTGAGCAAAAAAAAAAAAAAAAAAAAACACAGAACAAATGCGCTCATCACATTCTCTCACCACCTAAGAGAAATTAGTGGCAGACCGCAGTTGCCTGCCAAAATTTCCTCCGCGCCCTCCTTCCTCTAGCACCTTCTCTCTCTCTCTCTCTCTCTCTCTCTCTCTCTCTCTCTCTCTCTGCACGTGCCGGGGGCAGCAGGCGGCCGGGTGCGTAGCAGTTGTTCATGGCTCAGGCGGAGGAGAAGAAAGAAGAGAACCATGTCCTTTTGGTGGCCTTCTCTTCTCAGGGCCATATCAACCCGATGCTAAGGCTTGGCAAGCGTCTCGCCACCAAAGGCATCCATGTCACCCTTGCCACCACCGAGATCGCCCGCCACCGCATGCTTAAGTCCTCTGGTGCTGGTCCCGCTGACCTTGTCACTGGTATCGAGCTCCTGTTCTACTCCGACGGCCTGAGCCTTGACTACGACCGGAAGACCAACCTCGACGTCTACATGGACAGCCTAGGTAAACATGGGCCTAGCAATCTCTCGTCTCTAATCAAAGAACATTACACGAGTCCGAAGAAGCTCTTATGCCTAGTCACGAACCCTTTCGTGCCCTGGGTTTCCGATGTAGCCGCCGAGTACAACATCCCTTGTGCCATGCTATGGATTCAACCGTGTGCGTTGTACGCGATATACTATCGCTGCTTCAATAAGCTCAGCGCCTTCCCGACTCTGACAGACCCTGATATGGTTGTGGAACTACCGGGTTTACCTTCGATGGAGAAGGAGGATCTGCCATCCTTTGTGCTCCCCAACAACCCATTTGGCAGCTTCCCCAAATTATTCTCTGAAGTATTCCAAGGCATGGAGAAATTCAAATGGGTTTTAGGGAATTCTTTTTATGAGCTTGAGAAACATGTCATAGACTCGATGTGCGAGCTTTATCCGGTAAGGCCAATCGGTCCACTCGTCCCTCCAACGTTGCTAGGCCAAGATCAAGAACTTGAGAATGCGAGTGTGGATATGTGGAAATCAGATGAGACTTGCATTGAATGGTTGACGCAGCAACCTCCAAGCTCAGTCATCTATGTATCCTTTGGGAGCATAGTTGTGTTACCAGCAAAGCAAATGGACGCGATAGCCACGGCTCTAAAGAACGTGAAGCGTCCCTTTCTTTGGGTGGTGAAGCCGCCTGAATTCCCGACGCCTGATGGCGCAGGGCAACTTCCATCATGGTTTCTTGAAAAAACCAAAAACCAAGGTCAAGTAGTGCGCTGGTCTCCTCAAACTAGAGTTTTGTCACACCCGGCTGTGGCATGTTTCATCACTCACTGTGGATGGAATTCCTTGCTCAAGACTATTTGCTCGGGTATCCCTCTCATAGCCTACCCACAGTGGACTGACCAGCCGACCAACGCAAAGCTCATTGTCGATGTCTTTAAGATTGGCGTGAGGATCAAGAAGGAAGTTGATGGAAACATAAGCAGTGAAGTGATTGAGAAATGCATCGAAGAGGTCATGGTTGGGCCAGTAGCTGAGCAGTTGAGAAAAAACGCGATGGCACTAAAGGCCGAGGCTCGGAAGGCGGTGGTGGCAGGTGGATCATCCGATGAGAATATTCGGCTCTTCGTGGAGGAAATCAGCGGTGATTCTTCCAAGGAGGATGGTTCACCAAAAGTGGGAAATTTGAGCTATGAAGGTGAAGATAAGGTTAGTGACAAAGGTGTGTAGGGAGAAACGTGTTCGGTTTGCCAATAAGAGATTCATGGGTTGTCTTGTTTGTTGGAAATTTCCTATAATATGGGCTTACATTAATTAATTGATTTTCTATTTTAAATAATCGGGTGAATGGATATTCCAATATTTGTTGAATCCTAAAGTGATCTGATTGAATTGGGTATTGGCATCTATTGATAATGGGCCTAGTTGAGCAGCAAAGTGTAGACAATTGTGTTTGACTGAAGCCCGTAATGGGAAGGGCCCAGTTGACACACTGTTGATTAGGGTTTGCTAGGTCCCCTCTCTAGCCTATAAAAGGGTAGGTTATACCTATCAATTGCTTTAATCTCATTGAAAGCTGCTATATCGAAATAAGTCATAAAGAGGAAGATTTGGTATTCTAATAGATCCCTGATTATCAGAGTGATCTAGTTTTCTTCAAGTAAAGCAATGGCTCAAACAAGTACGCTTTAATTCCGCTGTATTTATTGATCTTTGTGTTTTACAATCATGTATGGATTTGTTTGTTTCATGATTGATTAATTATTCATGTGAATAATTTTCTACATTGTTCACATAAAAGAGATGACAGTGTACTACAAGACTAGTATGATATGAAGGTTGTGGGGGAAAGGTGCCAAAAAAGTCATAAACCTTTTGTATTTGTGTCAATTTAGTCCTAAACATTTTTTTGGTGCCAATTTAGTTCTAAACATTTTTACTTAGTGTTGATTCAATCATTTCCGGCCAATTTTGACTAGATTTTGCTGACTAGACGCCGGCCGGCTAACGTGGCCTAATTGGTGTTGACGTTGACAACTTTTCATAATATTTTAATATTTTAATACATTTTTATTCTTTTTTATTCTTTTTTCTGTTTTCTTTATTCTTTATTCTTTATTATGTTTTCTTTATTCTTTATTCTTTATTCTTTAGTCTTTATTCTGTTTTCTTTTTTCTTTTTTTTCTTTTTTCTTTTTTTCTTCTCTCTTCCTCCCTTTAGCCGATGGCCAGACCACGGTGACCAGCCAGAGGCGACGGTCGACGAGGCTCGCCGACCACCTCGTCAGTGGCCGCGAGGGCGGCCTCGTGCTGGGCGGTGAGGCTCCCCCTCGCCGGATCTAAAGAGGGTCGAGCCTTGCCCACCTCGCCAAATTCGACTAGGGCGAGCCTCGCTAGTGCTACCCAAGCCACGATTCGGCAAGGTCGAGCCTCGCCGGCTCGCCAAGCTGGCGAAGGTCGAGCCTCGCCCATGGCCAGCGAGACTCGACCTCGCCGGCGCTGCCCAGGCCGCGATTCGACGAGGTCGAGCCTCGCCGGCCATGGGTGAGGTTAAGCCTCACCGGCCATGGGCAAGGCTTGAGCCTCACCAGCCCGGCGGAGGCCGCCTCACACCGAATTTGGCGAGGGTCGAGCCTCGCCCATGGTCGACGAGGCTCGACCTCGCAAAATCATGGCCTGGGCGGTGTCGGCGAGGGTGAGCCTCGCCACCCAGCACGGGGCCGCCCTCGCGGCCACTGGTGAGGTGGCCGGCGAGCCTTGCCGGCCGTCTCCTCTAGCCGATCGCCGTGGTCCGGCAAGCGACTAAAGGGAGGAGGAGAGAAGAAAAAAGAATAAAGAATAAAGAATAAGAATTTAAAAATTTAAAAATATTAAAATATTATTAAAAATTATCCATGTGAGCACCGATTAGGCCACATCAGTTGGGCGATGATGTCCAAAGTAACAAAATCCAGCCAAAATTGGTCGAAAATGACTGAATTGACACTAAGTAAAAAGGTTTATGACTAAATTGGCACCAAAAAAATATTTATGACTAAATTGGCACAAACATAAAAGGTTTAGGACTCTTTTGGCACTTTTCCCAAGGTTGTGGTGTTATTGCACTTGGAGAAATAAAGAGGACAATTCCAATACCTTCGTTTTCTTGACATGATGTCTGTTTATTCTCTTGCTCCTTGATTAAGAAATTACCTTGTCCCCAGTCAGAGGTTTGAAAGAAATGTGGTGCACATAACAAAATCGTTTTGTTAAGAGGTCTCTGAAATCACTTTCCTGTGGCGATAAGTCCCTTAGATACAAAGCAGTCTCTCAAAGTCTCACAACATGAACACACGGAAACTAAAATAGCTTTTTGAATGAAAGAATGCATCTATATAAGAAAAAAGAATTAAAGTATCTCATGAATAGACACAATAATTGAATTAGACAGAGCAATTAACTTCCAACATATATGTTTGTGTAAAAAGCTAACATTAATAAATAAGGAATTTCGAAATTTTGTAAGCCCAACTTTTCATGAATTTTAAGTTTATGCAAGACAAATCAAGCCCAAGACCAATATAATCAAGTTATTTGATGTGTGGAGGCCACTTGGGAGCCCAAGTCTTTTAAAGGAAAATAGTTCAAAATGTCCTAAAGCTAAGGTATGGAGCCCAACTCAATCCTATTCATTTTAATTACGTCTATTTAGTTATGAATATTTTAATGATTTGCCAATTTTCTGTTGAACTTTAAAATCGTGTTAATTTAGTCATAAACATTTTCACATTTGCTAATTTAGTCATAAATCTCTTGATGATTTGTCAATTTTGTCATTCCGGACTAATTTTGGCCGAAAGTTGTTAATGTGGCATTCTAATTAGCACCGACCATCCTACATGGTCCAGTTGATGTTAACATTGAGAATTTTTGCATTTATTATCTAATTTTTTTCTCCTTTTCATTTTTCTTTTTCTACGATTTTTTTTTCTTTTTCTATTTCGCCTTTTTCCTCTCCTCAACCATCACTAGGCCTCAACGATGGCCAATGGAGGTTGCTAGCCAACTGCCTCAAGTGATGGCCGCACTCGCTAGCCCAAGTGTAGGCAACCCTCACCCGAGGCCGATGAGGACAGCCCTCACTAGATCCAGCATGGGGAACCCTCGCCTAGGAGTGGGTGTTGAGGCCTTCGCTAGTGGCTAGTGACCTTCATCGACCATCTACGAGGCTATGATGGCCAATAGAGGGAATAAGGGGAAAAAAGAAGAAGAAAATTAATAAAACAAAATTAAAAATGCAAAATTTTTGTTCAACTTTTAAAACTATTTGACCAGTACAATAATTTAGGACATTTTTGACAAGCTTCCTAACCTTTTAACAACACTTGTATAGTTAAATCAAGTACAACTCCTTAACACGCTGTCCAAGTTTGCTTTGCGTAAGCCCTCTTCTCCCTTTTCTCTCGTCATGCAGAGCATCGCCTACCCACTGATGGTAATTTACTGCTCCATCGCAACCCTATTTTCCCTCTAATCCTTCCGCTATCTATTAAATCTCGTGGGTTATTCTTCACCCATTGCCGATGCCGACGAACGTGACTTCATAGCTGTTGGATTTTTCTCCAATCAGCAAACTTAGGGTTTCAAAAAAAAAAGGTCAGTTTTCTCTTGAAATGCAGAGCATCGTCTACCCATTGATGGTAGTTTTCTACTCCATCTCAACCCTAATCTCCCTCTAATCCCTCCGCTCTCCTTTCAAATTCGTGGGTTGTTCTTCGCCCACTACCGACGCCGACGAACATGTTCCATTTTGTCGCCTCGTCGCTTCTCTGGACTGGAAGTCTTTTTTCTGAATTGTATTCTTCTCAAATTCCAATCTTTCTCTTCGATTCTGGAGGATTCTGGTATAAGATATGAAAGTATTTATCTGAAGTAATGGGTCTGTTTGGTCGGATAATATGTATTGGGCTTCAGGCACAAATCAAGACATGATTTTCTACCATTGACAAGTTTGTACTGCAAGAGTTGCGTTGTTTCCCCTGTTTACTTATGTAAATTAATTCTGCCCTGCTGTCTTTGTTACCATTTCCATTGAGGAATATGGCTTCGGATAATAGTGTTGATTCCTTGCGCATGGCGGCACTGTGTAAACGATTGGGAAGGTTATGCCCTGCATAGGAAATAGACATTTTGGAAGAGGAACTCCAACCAGAACAATTAGACGAATGCCGTTTGCTCTTAGTGGGTAAAGTTCTATGTAAATCAGCTATTAACTTTCCAGCACTCCAGAGTACCTTAAGGCGAGTATGGCGAATAGACTAGGTTGACTTTTCTCTGAGAGAAGAAGGCCTTTATACAGCAAAATTTCATTCTGAAGTTGAGAAACAGCGGATTCTGGAAGGTGGACCATGGCTTTTTGGCAATCAGTTGGTAATCCTCAAACCATGGGTTCCTAACACACCCTTACATCTATATGACTTTAGTCGTTGTGCTTTCTGGGTCCAAATCTTTGGATTACCTTTGGAATGGAGTTCTAAGCATGTTATCCGCAAGGCTTTAAAAATGGTCGGAGAAGTCTTAGAGATCAAACCAAGCTTTCATGATGGATCATCATTAAAAGCAGGAAGGGTTAGGGTCGAAGTAAACCTGAATGAACCTTTACAATCCGGCAAGCTACTTCGTCTAGATGGCAGAACTCTATGGATAGACTTCCGATATGAACGGCTTTCCCACTTTTGTTACTCCTGCGGGAAGATCGGCCATTATGCCTCATACTGTCCAATATATCCTTTTGAAGAGGCCAAAATGGATGGTAAACACAAGATGGCTTATGGACATTGGCTGAGAGCGGAGGCAGGAGAGCATAGTCCTTACTGGAACGTGTTCTATAATCCTCCGGAGGACGCTGAACTGAATGATGAAACCGTTCCTGAGACACCTCCGACTTTGATGCCCATGGTCCCAGTGTCGACTCAACAAGATATTGTTATTCCTCTGCCCTCACCGACAGCTTTGCATATCTCAGATAAAGGCGTGCCTGCTCCATCTCCTCTACCACAGTTGATGCAAATTGAGAAATGAATAACAACATCCAAGATTCCTGCGAGTGCAAAACAGAAAGACATCATCAACCCCACTATGGATAACCAACAAACAAAAAAACAGAAAGGAATAATGGCTCTACCAAAGGTGGGACCAGCAAAGAAACCAAAGAGGTATTCCCCATATAATCTGAAACTTTCAGCTTGTAGTGATTTTGATGATTCTCCGTTTCTGGATACACCAATTCAAGAAGCAAGTGAGGTGACTCAATGGGCGATGGTGGCTGGCCCTAAACAGCCACCGACGCACAAATGAAGTTTATGTTGGAACTGTCAGGGTTTGGGCAATCCCCTGACGGTTCAAGCACTAAAGGCCATGACGGCCAAGGAAAAGCCTGACATCTTGTTTTTAATGGAAACTAAGAATCAAGAATCAATGCTTCACAGAATGCAACGTCAATTACATTTCAGCAACTCTTTTATGCGCAACCCAATCGGTATAGCAGGGGGTTTAGCAGTTTTTTGGCATGACTCAGTATCTTTAGAGTTTGAACAGTGTTCGGAGTACCTTTTTGATATGCTCTGTCATGACTCCATGGATGATAGACTGACAAGGCTGACCTGTCTTCATGCTCCTTCATCTTTCCACAATCGCCAATTATTCTGGGAGGACCTTAGAAGAATCAGCAACGCCAATACTCTACCTTGGCTCTGCGCTGGGGACTTTAATGAGATCCTTTATCCCTGGGAAAAGGTTGGAAAGCGATAGTCAAATTGGAATCGTTTAAATTCTTTCCGGACTATAATCAATGACTGTGTTTTGCTGGAGTTAGAGAGTAAGGGCTGCACCTTTACCTGGATGAATAATAGGGCCGGGGATGATTTAGTTAAGGAAAGACTAGACCGTGTTCTGTGCACAATGGACTAGACACTTCTATATCCTGCTGCGGAGGTGTTTGCTTTGCCGGCCTTGGGCTCACATCATTGCCCGCTTCTTTTGACCAATTCAGCTCAACCTAAAAGGGGTGGTAGGCCATTTACCTTTGAAGCTTACTGGATCCAAGACCAAGAATGCCGCGATGTAATCTACAAAGCATGGAACTCAGTTAAGGTACATAATTCAGACATTATGCATAAACTACAACTGGTTTCTCGTGCCTTACATGTTTGGAGCCGTTCAAAATTTTCTAACGGCCATCAAAAGGTTCACCAGTTACAATATCAGCTTCAAGTCATTATCAATCAACCACACAATTCTGGAATAGACACGGCGGTAGCTTCTCAGCTTCGGGATGAAATTAAAACTATATGGCAGCAAGAAGAACAGTACTGGGCTATGCGTTCTAGAATAAACTGGCTGCGATGGGGGGATAAGAATACCAAATTTTTTCATGCAACTACAATTCAACGACGACAGAGAAATAGGATAGGCATGTTACAAGACGAGACTCACAACTGGGTGAGGGACAATCAGGCCTTGAAGGAGCTAACCAATGCCTACTTCTCACAGTTATATACAACAGGAGGCCCTCGAAACTATGCTCCAATTCTGGATCAGTGTCCACAGATTGTATCGGCTAATATGAATGATAATTTAATGAGTCCAGTCACTACCTCTGAGGTGAAACAAGCAGCCTTTCAGTTGGGGAAATCAAAATCACCGGGTCCTGATGGGTTAAATGGCTTGTTTTACCAAACCCATTGGGATATCCTTCAGGATGATTTGTTTAACTTAGTCACAGAATTCTTCCGCTCTGGGGTGTTGCCTAAAGACATTAACAAGACCATCATTGCTCTCATTCCTAAGACCAATCATCCTGAAAACCTTGACCAGTTCAGACCTATTAGCCTATGTAATATGCATACAAGATTATATCCAAAGTCTTGGCCAATCGACTGAAACCATGGCTTTGTGAGCTCATCTCAGAAGAGCAGGCTACTTTTGTTAGTGGGAGACAAATACAGGATAATGTCTTCATTGTACAAGAGGTACTACATCAATTTCGAATGAGGAAAAGGAAGAAACACTTTAATGTACTCCTCAAGATAGATATGCAAAAGGCTTATGACAAAGTTGAATGGGATTTTCTACAGGACTATCTACTACGATTGGGATTTCAATCCCAATGGGTGAAGCTACTAATGCAATGTATAACAACAACCTCTTTCAGTGTTCGCTTTAATGGAGAACAACTTTCATATTTTCAACCATCAAGAGGACTTCAACAAGGCAACCCGCTTTCCCCTTATATATTCATATTACTGACTAATCTTCTATCCACTCTCATTCACCAAGCGATTCACATTGGCCATCTTACAGGTATAAAGTTGAACAGCTCATGCCCGACACTCTCGCACCTCTTTTTTGCAGATGATTCCGTTTTCTTTCTCAAGGGCACATTGATGGAATGTCAAAATCTTGCTAAAATTCTTAACCAATATTGTATGGCAACGGGCCAAGTTATAAATCGGAACAAATCAGGCCTATTTTTCAGCAAAAATTGTCCGATCACCTTACAGGAAAACTTGGCAGGTATTTTCAGAATGCCGGTATTATATCGGTATGGTAAATATTTAGGTATTCCGTCCGAGTGGGGTAAATCTAAAAGGGAGATGTTTGGTTGGATATTGGGGAGACTACATTCAAAACTTGAGGGCTGGAAAGAAAGATTCCTGTCAAAGGGCGGAAAGGAGATCCTAATTAAATCGGTTGTACAAGCAATTCCTCAATATGCGATGTCTATTTTCAAGCTACCAACATCTTTGTGTAAACTTATTGAACAGAAAATTTCCGGATTTTGGTGGAAAACTGACCCAAACAGGGTTGGTGTGCATTGGAAGAAATGGGATTTGCTAAAAAATGATAAGGATGGTGGAGGGCTCGGATTTCGAGATTTGATGGCTTTTAACAAAGCGATGCTTGGGAAGCAGGCTTGGCGATTAATCAACCAACCTCACTCATTGTGGGGTCAACTTTTTAAGGGGTTGTATTTTCGTTCAATGAATTTCCAAAAGGCAGCTAGAGGTACACGACCTTCATGGGGATGGCAGAGTCTTCTTCTCGGTCGAGAGGCCATCCTACCTCATCTCTGTTGGTCGGTTGGGGATGGCACGAATATAAGGATTCGGGAAGATAAGTGGCTACCTATCGGCACAATAGGTGGACCGGCTACCAGGGAGGAGCCAGAGCGGGTGTCCGATCTTATTGATCCCCTCACCCAAACATGGAATTTTCCTCTGATTCAACATCTATTTGATACTCCGGTAAGCACCGAGATTGTTAAAATTCCTATACGACCTGTCTATGCTAAAGATAAGTTAGTCTGGATGCCTACCAAGGATGGAAATCACACGGTTAAGAGTAATTATAGATCAGTGGTTAGCATGACTCGCACATCAACGGTTCCTCAAGCATCTTCATCACATCAGAACCCAAAAATATTGTGGCGTAAGATCTGGTCTATGAATACAGAGCCCAAAATTTGCACTTTTATGTGGTCACTTTGTCATAATGCCCTTGCAACTAAGGCAAATTTGTTTCATCGACACATTTCTCCCACTCCCATATGCAGTCTATGTAATATCAGGACTCCTGAAACGATTGAACACATGTTCTTTTTCTGTCCTTGGACAATCGATGTATGGAAGCATCCTAAGGTTAACATTTCAGTCTCATCTACTACAATACAGAGGATTGATGTATGGATCACAGAACGAGCAACAAATCAAAGGCTCATACCTGGTTTGGCAACAATAGCGCAGATCTTGTGGCAAGTATGGTGTATGCGCAATAGCTGGATTTTTCGCCATAGACCACCGGATCCCCATCGAGCAGTGGACGACGCCCTTGCACTGTCTAGCCTCCAATCCTCCTCAGTTGCGAGCAGATCCAGAACAAGCAGATCCAGAACAAGGGCGGCTACTGCTATCGCCGTCCATCTGTGGAAACCTCCAGCACAAGACTTCCTTAAATGCAATATCGACGGTTCTTACTACCCAGGTAACCAAGAAGGAACGATGGCATGTGTTAGTCGCAATCATCAGGGTATCCTAACAGATGTCTACACCAAGCGATTTCCAGCAGCCTCAGCGTTTCAATCGGAAGTTCAAGCGCTAACCTTCACTCTGCATCATCTGAGGAATCAAGGCATCTACACAAGAAAGATAGTAATTGAATCTAACTGTCAGATCTTGATCGATATAGTCCACGGGAAGAAGACGCCACCGTGGGAAGAAAGAATGCTCTTCAATGAAATTGTAGCTATGCTCCCGGAATACCCTAGCATGCGTCTACAGTTTTGTCGCAGGGAGGCCAATGGAGTAGCTGACTAGGCCGCCAAGGCCCATGGCAGACTTGACCTAGCCCATAATTGGAACATCTTTACTCCTTACATTTTGCAGGATCTTGTTGTTGCTGATGCAATAGCGTCGGGATGTACTTTGATGAATGCATAAATAATACTTATATGTTTCGATCAAAAAAAAAAAAACAAAACTTGTATAGTTGCTCTCTTCTTTAAGTTAAAATAGCTCCCTTCTATTTTTCCTATATACGACTCTTTTTTCCACATTCATCTTTCTAGCTTTCTACCAAAGTTAAGTTACAAAAAATGGCACAAAATTTGAGAATGTTAGTGCACACAAATATTCTACACGAGGGACACAATGTCTCTCAACTAGGGGTATAAGGCTGAGAAGTCGATTAAGAGACATTGTACGAAGTATAGATCGACCTTGCAATGGGTGTTTCACCTAACCATTCACCTTTACCTGCGCGGGCTGCTACTATACTAGCTTACCAACTCCTCAAACACCTCTTAGGTGGTGGAGTCTGCCCTCCCCACTTGAAGGGCCTCCTAATTCCTAAATGTAATTTTTTTCTTCCCCACCCAAGAGGGAATACCTCTTATGTTTTATGTCCCAGAGTTGAGACAAAACAGTTTTAGGACACTCGGATTCAAGTTAGCAATGAGATCATGAGTATAGTAATTAAAGTTTCATAAACTTTTTTGGCAACTTTTGATCTTCTCTAGGCAATCGACAATCCATCACCATTAATTTATATAGTTGGATTAACTTTATAACTCCAATTTATATGTTATCAATGGTGATCGACATGGATTGCATAACAAATCTTTTTTTGCAGGTTATGTACCATATGAAATTCTTCTTTATTGTCATGAATATTTATCCATTTGGAACAAAATCGGAAAGCGATCGGGCACATGCATATTTAATTCTCCATCGCCATGAGTAGGAAGAAAACAAAAAAGAGAAAAAAAAAAAACAGAAACAAAGTGATTCGGAGGTTTGTAAGCTTTTGTCCTCGCATCGGCACATGATATGTAAAATATCATGCATTTATACTCAAAATCGAAAAGAATAAAATAGTTAGCAAGACTATCTGCAAATTGACACCGATTTCAATCTTAATCGCGCCGAAGAGAAACTTAGATATAGATATATGCAAAATCTTAAATCGTAAACTAAATATAATTGATCGAAAGCGCGATAAAACTTGGGTATGATGATGACGAAAACCATGACCCAGTTCAAACTTTGGACAATTTATTTTGAATGACCTAGATAAAATATAGCTCCAGTAAAACCTGAAAATCATTATGAACTTGAACTTATGCGCGTACCAATTTTCTAAGACAGTAATTTGGACATTTACTTTAGACACTGCACTAAGATGAAACGGGAAAATTATAGCCCTAAATTTATTGTATGGTTGTTAATTCAATCCTAAGCATTTTAGAGAAAATTGTCTAAAAAATCCTAAACTTATTATACTTTTGCCAATTTAGTTCTAAATATTTTAATTTTACCAATTTTTTTGTCAAAATAACATTTCATTCATTTCCATAGAAATATCACAATCCAACTGCAAACAAAGACAAATCACAAACAACTTCAAAATAAAACCAGTTTCGGATAACAAGATAAATCATCATAATAAGGTTAAGAGTCACTTGTTCAAAGAGCAAATATGAGATTTCTTCAAACTAAACTTAGTTACCGATCACCAAATCCATCTTTAGTAATGATGTCCATCTATTGCTATGACTTTGCCTTTTGGTGATGCATGTTTAAATTCAACATTCGTAACACGATCATCGTTCAAAGAAACAAAGTTGAACGAGTACAGATTTTACACTTGTTAGAGCAAAACCTTTAAGAATCTCCTTTGATCTCCTTCGAAATTAAACTTTTACACCAAATAAACCCAAGGGAAGTGAATATCTAAAATCATAGATGCAAAATTCCTAAATCTAGAGTTGACTCTCCCCAAAACAGGAGAGAAAAACTTCTAGATCTAGATTAGATTAGAAAAGAAAAGCTCCACAAAACGAGAGGAAAGCAAGAAAAAAGAATAAAGAACCAAATTAGCCAAAGAAAAAGGAAAAAGAAAGAGAAGGGAAAATCTAACTCAAACCCCCCTCCATAAAGGTTGAAAAAGAAAGTTATGTGAAAATTAGAAGGAGAGGAGAAAATCCTAATAGAGAGAGAGAGAAAAGATCTTTAAGTCCTAAGTATTTTCACATTTCGCCAACCAAATTCATCAAGCCAATTTTAATCGGAAATCACTTAGGAGGATGTTGATTGTCCTACATGGTGCAGTTGATGCTAACATGAATAATTTTAATAATATTTTATGTTATTATTTTTTAGTTTCTTTTTTTTTTTTGTTCTTCTTTATTATTTTCTTTTTTTAGTATGGCGATGAGGGTCGCAGCCACAAGCTTGAGAGGGCTGGGTCTACAGGGTGAGTTGGAGGTAGATGTAGGAGTCTTGAGTGAGGAGCTTGGAGAGGAGGATGGTTGACATCGCACGAAGTGGGGCAGTTGTGGAAGAGGTGGGCAAGCTTGAGGGAAAGGGAGTTGGGATGAATTTGCTTCGGGGTTGCATGTTTCCGTTTCTTTTTTATGTTTAAGAACAGAAATTTTGTTTTTTTGTTCCCGGGAACAAAAAAAAGAACATAAATGTGTTTGTTTGCGTTTTTGTTCAAAATCTGATTTTTTGTTCCCGGAACACAAAAAGAACATAAATGAAAAACAAAAAAAATTGTTTCTTGTTCCATAAACACTTTTGAAGAAATACTTATTCTCTCTCTTCTCTTTTCTTCTTCTTTTCTTCTTCTTTTCTTCTTCTTTTTTCTTTGGCCGATCGCTGGCCTCGGCCATGGCCGGTAACCAGTCGTTAAGGGCTGGCAATGCCGTCGAGGGTCGTCAACCTCGCCGGAGCGTCTTCGAGGACCGGCAAGCCTCGCCATGGCTGGGCGAGGCCGCTGCCCCCGCCGACCGGCCGAAAGAAGAAAAATAAAAAAAAAAAAGAAAGGAAAAAAGGAAAAATAAAAATACTAAAAAATTGAAAGAAACAAAAAAAAAGAATATAAATTTACCAAACGTGTTTCTATTCATTTTTTATTCCCGGAACAAGTTTACCAAACGCATCTTTCTGGTCAAAAATTATTCTCCGGAACGTAAACACTTTTTTCTATTTCTATTCCCTAGAACAATTTTTAAATAGAAACGTTACTAAATGCGTCCTTCACTACTACTACTACTACTACTACTTCTTCTTCTTCTTCTTCTTCTTGGATGGCAAACATTGCATAGAGTGGGGGCAGTTGTGGAAGTGATGGGGGAGCTTGAGGGAGAGGGAGTTGGGATGGCTTTGCTTCTCCTAGAGTTGGGATAGATTTGCTTCCCCACTACTACTTCTTTCTTCTTTCTCCTGCCTCCTCCTCCTCCTCCAACCCATTTCTCATCCATTTATTGTAATACCTTACTCGATCCATACTCATTTTTCTTCTTCGATCCCAACTCCCTATCAATACTCAATTTTCAACTCATACCCACCTCATTTAACTCAATGTTAATATGTTTATGACCCATTTATCACAATGTGACCCATTTAATCATTTTATTATCCGTTTATTGTAATACCCAACCCGATTCATACCCAATTCCATACCTAACTCATATGGCTCATGACAAGGGTTCAAGGACTTTTTCAGTATTGGACAAATAATAAGGGCTAAACGAGCTCAATTCGCATAGAAGGATCAAGGACCAGGACTAAAGCACATCACACGTTGAGGGTTCGCCAAGATCTATTTCACTGCAGAACCATTAAGATAACTCACACAGACACACACGGTCACTTAAATGAACAAGCTTTCACCTTTCAATTTCTTAACAAAAAAAGTCTCACTATCTGAATGGGATCTGAAATTTGCTGCAATGTGGAAGAAAAGAGATTACAGAACACAGTACAAGCTTTCACCTCCAATTTCAAGAATCTACGGTAAAAACAATATTTCAGGAATAATCGGCATCAACGTGTGAAATGTTGCTCAATCGGTAACTCAAATCAGAAACAGAAAACCCAAAACATCACCCCCAAAAAAAATTCCAAAAGTGAAGAACACACCCCCCCTCCCCCCCCCAACAAAATATGGACACTTGAGGTCTCATAGTTTTGGTTTTGAATTTGGTTTTGGGCCATGGTTAGAGAAGATTTCCTCCAACCAAGTCTCCAATTTGTGAATTAAAATTATGAAAATCACTCACATATAAAATCGATGTCTATATTTGTAACCCTTATATTTATGAAAATATCCTAACACGTTACCGATCCTTACATGGCCCATCCAGATATATGAACATGCCCTTCTATCTATGTTCTCCATTGCACGCCATGAAATGAAGGAAAATCTCTCTATATTTCACATGCGTGACCTGAAATGAAGGAATTATCTTTATAAAATTGTGTCAAAGATACTTTAAATTATTGTCTATCAAAATGATCATATAGATGTTGTCAGTCCTTCATTTGGAGCGCCATGCAATGTTTGCAATGATCTCCTTTTGCATCTTGTAGCGGGAGTTGGCAATATGATTGATTGCACTTTGACCAACATCGACATTCACCATGTCAAAAGTAATAATCACTATGCAAGAGGTCAACTTAGCATTATTGGCCTCGTCACCTAAGTGGATGTTGGGAAAATACAAGGAACAATTGGAAATAATAATGAAGTCAAACTTTGAGGTATGATATTATCTTTTTTAAAGAATTATTTGCTTCACAATATTGCTAATGGTCACCAGCACATTTCTTTCAAGTTACAAAATCTTGATTGAAAATACTAAATAGCAGGTTCATTATTTCTCTAGGATCTTTCTAGGAAACCAATTGAAATGATGGCTGTATTTTAAGAAAGAAAACTCAAAAAGACTTGATTGTAATTGATACCAAAAACCGACATAGTTTTCTTAGTCTTCCAAATAAAGGCAACCTTTCGGAAAAGTTGCAAAATAAACAAGTATGTTCTCAAGGATTACGTTAAAAAGACATAAAAATTCGAAATTAAATGAATAATAAATAAAAATAACTCTAACTTATTTATGAATAGTCGTACCATTTCAATGGGATGCTATGATTAATTTTAAAATTATAAAATCCGAATTTTTAATATAAAATAATGATAGTTAATTAGTGTCAAATTCCATCCATGTGTGCACTCATATATTTTCGATATGAGACAATGTACTTCTTAGTTTGTTTTATAAATAAACTACTAATAGTGGAGCCTTATGCATGCACATATAAACTAGGCGTTTGCACACATACGTGTAAGATGAGCTAAAAGGTTCGAATATCCCTCATTAAAAGAAAAAAAAAATAGCTAACATACATAGGATGAAACATTCTTCAAAACTACAATGAGCTTTCTTTTTAATTTATTCATGTGATTTTACATAATATCTTAAAGTCTTAGGCAATATCGATTATTTGATTAGATAATTTAGGTAATATCTCAAGAGATTTTCTATACTCTGTAATCTCTGATTATATATGATCAATGTTTCTTTATGATTTTATGGCTTTTAATTTAAATTTCTATTATTCTCATATATAAGACCGTTTTCTAATGAATTTTTAGAATGCATCGAGAGAGAATTTTTCCTAAATTACTCATGTGAGCTTTCATCGTGTTATCGTAGATCATTTAAAGAATTTCTTATCTTAAAGAAAAAAGAAATTCATAATGCTTGATATGAAGTGAAAGAATAGGTGACGAAATGACCCATGGACCTATGCCCTAGGAAAGGTTGTTGTCTAATTCACCGGAGGGCATCTTTACAGCTTTAGAACTATCAAATCTACTTTCACTTTTGAGGTACGAGAATCATCTAGGAAATGGGTGTTTTGTTGCCTAACTTATTTTTGTATTATTTTGGCCAATATTTGTTACCTAACTTTACTGTACCTTAAAGCTTTCAATGGGCATAGGTCCATTACTAGATTGAGTGGAGGTCATGCACATCTAGTACAATTCAATGTTTCGTGGAAAATTGGACAACAATCCTCATCTAATACAATATGTATCTGTCTTCATGGAATTATCAATCATGTCGGATTGCTCTTTGTAAGTAACTTGGGACACTCACTCTTTGCTTTGGTGCATATGTGTGCCGACATGACATTGAAATACGACACCGAAACAACTTAATTTCATAAGTAAATTGAAGGTAATTTCACATGCTTGAGGGTTCTTGAGCTCTTAATTAGTCTACATGATAGTTAATGAGGTCGATTCCCCAATCCTGGGGCCTTTTTCTTTATGATAAATCATGGGCACTAGCATGGAAATCCAGCTACATGAAGGCCCCTATAATACCTTGCAAAACGTGTCTAAGAATCATTTAAGTTCATACTTTTACCTATGTAAGTGAACCTGATTTAGAGCCGTTTGTGCATAATTAGTGGGATATGATCATATGACCCTTCAATTCCTAAGTTGGTAATTGTTGATGCTCCAACCAACTACACCAACCATAGTAGTTGAGGCCTATTATTGTCGATGTACAGTGAACTGCACTCATCCATTGAGGTTACATCACTTATATCATGGGGCCATGGGTTGTTAGTTTATTACAAATTTTTGTACCCGTCATCATTGGTACAAACTAAATAAGAAATGGATATATTTTTCTATTGATGAAAGAGAGTAACTTTTTCCAATCGGCTTTTTGATTCATGGGTTACTAACATGAATATCATCTATATTTATATTTAGTTCAATGTGAACCATGACAAACTTTATGAAGATGATCATAAGTGGATGAAAACCATTGGCATTACATCTATTGGAATGCGCTTTTTTTTTTTTTTTTGGACCATCAATTTGAATGTACCATCCATAAAGAGATTCAGAATTCAAGGCATTGGTTCCTTGAATCTGGGAAAGAATATGTCTGTACAGGTGTAGCCCCCTCCAGATACATTTGACTTCTTTTCTTCAGTACCAAGTAGGTCATGAGAGTTCACTGGCGAATGCAACATAAAGTAGATCCCCTTCGCCCAAGCGAAAGCATATTCTCAAATTAGGTACTTGAACTTTTGACGATGAGGATTTGACTTCTGAGAGTGACTGGAAAAAAAAAATGTCAAGCGTGCAAGCAATTGATATATCTGTGTGGTTAGATGTGAGGTAGAATGCCAACATGAAAAGCAAGAAATGATGGAGAAAGAGCATTACATCTCATGTCGCACCGTTTTGCCACGCGACTCGCATTTACGATTTAAAATTTTGGCATGGATCTTTACTTCTTTACTATTCCCTTTGGCCAGACTCAACTTCTTCTAACATACTCGATAGAGATTAGAATAGTCCTCCAGATTATCAGACTTCTGCACTCGTACCACTGGATTAATAATAAAAATAGGAAAGTAAAAGCACGGCAAGTACTGGTATAAAGACAATTTCTTTGAACGTCTGCAGCTAATTCATTTAAAATCTTCAATACTCAAATTCTAAGATCGGATTCGATATTGAAATTAATGCGACACTGTGGGAAATGTGGAGTACAGAATTAACAACATCGGACATAATATACCACACAACAAAGTAAAAATGCATACAGATTCTTTAATAATTCTAGAGATATATAAGAGCTACACATTAAATGCATTTCCTAAATGATATGGCAAAGAGCAAGTGGTCATTTAAGTTAGCACCCGATTAAGATGTAGCAACATCATTCGATAAACTCTTTTAGCATCTAAAATCTCAATATGAGGTCAAGTGGAAATGGAGCAAACCCGTAACCGTGATCGGTCACATCATGCAAAAGTGATGTCGCAAGAGAATGTCGACAAGCGTATTCATGCACTCTCTTGCTTTCCTCCCTCCATATCCTTGAAGTTGGACTTTGTGATGTCTGAGTAAGGGAAAAGGAAAGTTGGGAACTACTTAGATTCATTCGTTCGGAATGTACCAAGCCTTCTTATTTCAGTGACCCCCTGAGAAAAGGGAGCAACAACTTGGAATTGCACCACGTGGATGTCTAAGAACAAGCCTCCATCCCCGAAGTCATCGGCTACATTCTAAAGCGACACCCGCTTTATGCGTCGGTATTATAAATAAAGCATCAAAGAGATCAGTCTCTCCATGCAATTTGTACTTGCGGAGTGCATAATCCAGGAAAAATATGGCTAAGAATTCGCAGTTTCGTGGTTTAGCAGCTCTTCTTCTTCTTCCTCTCCTACTGTTGGGCTCGGTGATCTCCAAGACAGAAGCCATTAGGCCATTGGAGGGTGCGGAATTGCCCCGTGCTTTGGTGAGCATGGATCGCCTTTTGGGAAAGAAATCGGCCGTCAGAATGATGTCCAATGGTGGCCCAAGTCCTGAAGGTCCCGGGCACAGGGACAAGGCCCCGGGGCTCACTGGTCAAAGCGACGAGAACCATTTGAGCCCCGACGTGGAGCACAAATAGCTGCGACCCGCCATTTTCTAAAGTTGTTAAAGGGTATATGAAGTCAGTAGATCTAGATATTTGGATTCGGTGGATCTGGATGAGACTCGATTGAATTCAGACCTACGGAGTTCGTAGATGAGAAATTAATCATATTGTTATTAAAGTATTGCACATCTTTTATTTCGAAATGTTAGTCGTTTGATGTACTGAGAGTTACCGAGCATTGAAATACTCATCCAGGGAATCCCTTTTTAAGCTATGTTCCTCAGAGTAGTAAGGTTTACACACGAGCTACTCAAATTGTCATAGTGTACTTTGGCGTTATGGTTCTCCTTAATTATGTTCTAAGTACATATTTATTGCGTGGTAACACAGATGGAAATCCTCCTTTATTTTCTTTTTATTTTTTATTTACTTTATTGTTTTTCAACTTTGGGAATTGCCTTTGTTGCCAATGACTATGCGAATCGATTGACTCCATACAAATCGTACGAGTCGAGCCACAGGCGAACAAAACACAACGTGTCATCAGTCAACTATAATTTATGGGGATCGCAATCCTTATCTTTCTTTCCATTTTTGTCAAATTAATTCTATGCATCATCTTTTTTTAGTACTGGTAATATGTTCGGCTCCATTTGTTTTATAGAAAAATGTATGAATTTTTCCTAATATTGATCATTTATATCTCTTTAAAAAATGAATAACCGAAAAATATTTTCATTATCTATAAAAATGTTTAAATGCAAATTATTGTCAATAATGAAAACATTAAAATGTCTCAAGAAGAAAATGATCCTATTTGACCATTATCCATTGCTAAATCAGAAAATGGAATGATTTAGTATCTTAAGTAACTTGCCGAGCCGCTAAAGTAGCTAAAGTGGTAACAAATACCGTTAGTAAAATAGGTCCAATAGAAAGTCCATTTATTCCCAATCTCTAGATTTTCATTGACCAATTATTTTAAGCAATACTATGGATCATCTAAGGAAAATATTTTACAAATCATTCATTTTTCGTGAAACAAATAATGTTTTTATGTTCGCATGGAAATGAAAGATGTTGGAGATGTTATTATAGACATAAGTTGACTACGCTCAAATTAATGTGATGATACAATATGTTTAATTGGATGAAGAAGCGGGATTACGAGTGGCTTGAGAAATACCATTTATTAACAACAAAAACCATTTACTTCAAAACGCGAAGGAACATGTACGTTCAAACTTTCTGTCTCAAATAGATTGCTTGTTCCTGCAAAAATGAGGGTACATAATATTGACCGTTGATATGCATTTATTACCTAGATCAGACAAAGAAGAGGAAATACAAGTTGCACAATATATGTAAGAAAAATGTGTCGTTTAAGTCAAAATGATACGCTTCACGAGCACCTACTATTTATATATCTGATAACTAGTAGATAATAATCGGTTTTACAAGGAACAATTCGACGTCCAAGTTGTCATTGATTGACACCTTTTAAGTCCCTAAACTCTCCTTAAACATGATATGTTTGCACAATCATGTGAATTTGGTTTTGACATTGTATTGCTGCGAAAAGATGTATGTTCATGCAAATATGAACGATGTTTTATTTTATTTTTAGTTTTAAAAATTAAATGCCATGTCTAGATTAGATGTGCAGTTTAATAATAATAATAATAATAATAATAATAATAATAATAATAATAATAATAATAATAATAATAATAATAATAATAATAATAATAATAATAATAATAATAATAATAATAATAATAATAATAATAATAATAATAATAATAATAATAATAATAATAATAATAATAATAATAATAATAATAATAATAATAATAATAATAATAATAATAATAATAATAATAATAATAATAATAATAATAATAATAATAATAATAATAATAATAATAATAATAATAATAATAATAATAATAATAATAATAATAATAATAATAATAATAATAATAATAATAATAATAATAATAATAATAATAATAATAATAATAATAATAATAATAATAATAATAATAATAATAATAATAATAATAATAATAATAATAATAATAATAATAATAATAATAAGGGGTAATTTTGATTTGAGGATAGTGACACAGATAGTCCTTGAATTTTGGTCAAATATATAATGTGGCCCTAAACTTTTAATTTATTCACTATGATCTATAAACTTTAACCTAATTTGTAAAGTGGTTATTGAATTTTTAATTTGTTCAATATAATTTATGAATTTTTGGTGCATATTCAATATAGTCCATAAACTATATGAAAATGTTCAATGTTATCATTCTATTAATTCAAGATCATGGGCAACATTGAATATTTTTATATAGTTTTAAGGACTAAATTGAACATATAACAAAAGTTGAAAAACCACATTGAATACATTAAAAATTAGGAGATTATTTTGTACATTATGCCAAAATTTAAGGAACATAGTGTCATTTTTCCTTTTGATTTGTGAGATACATATGTCTTAGATTGGAGGAAAAAGGGAATTTTGTTTAGCATAACAAGCCAATTGGTCCCAAAATAAATGTGATTCAAACAACCATAAACTCAAAAGATATGTCTCTTTTAATGCAATATTATTTTTCAAAAATATATTTTATAGCATTTCCTCTCCTAATCCCCTCTCTCCCTCCCTCTCTCTCACTCTTTGAACCTTTCTTCATCTCTGTCACTTATGGAGGGGAGGGATTTGAGCTAGATCTGTCCCTCCCCTCCTATTGTTTTTCCTTATATTTCCTTTAACTTCTCTTTTAACTCTTCTAATCTAGAAGTTTGCTCTCCCTATCATCTATCTAAGGGCTTTTCTCTGTAATCTAATTTTAGATTATAGTTTTAATGAATAAGTGTTCTACCTCCAATTGCAATAGTGTTCATAGCAATTTTGGTGTCAAATTTGTGATTGTTCAATGTGTTTTAGTTCAAAGCTTTGATGCTTCACATTGGTGACAAGGCTCACCCTCACAAGTGTCATATATGAGCTTCTTCAACATGTTTATTTGTCTCCATACGATAATAGTGGGAACACCAAACCTAGGCACATACTTCCAAAACGCAAAATCATAGCAACAGATGAATATCTCGACATGTGCTTATTACTAATGATGCTGTGTGATTCGGTGATCAGTCATCGATCCTTTCACTTAGATGTAATCATAGATTTGTTTTTTAAGGGAGCCTATGGTTATTTCTATCAACCATGCTCTAATGATATGCATTTGATTTCTAGTTTTTAGTTTGTTTTGAAGCTCTATGGGCTTACTATATTACTATGACTTTTGAAATTTTCCATCATGTATCATTTTGGTAATGTTTATTTTGAAAAGAATGCAATATTTTTCTCTAATTAATGTAGAGGGCAGTGTAGCGTGATTAATGTTTGAAGAAGCATCAGGGAATGAAAATTTGTAATAATGCAGTTGAAAAAAGAAGGGCCATTGTATCCAATTTTTTTGTTTAACTTTTTTGTAGGCTCAAGACTCTTGAAATTTTTATTCAAATATCGACATGTAAATTCAATGATAATTTTGTTATAAGTTTTAAATTTTCTGTAATATTTAAGAGATTAATGAGTAATATATATACATATATATATATATATATATATATATATATATATATATATATATATATATATATATATACATATATATATGTATATATATTTGTTTGCTTAGGTGGAAACAAACGGCTCTAATTGTTGCACATAGGTTAATTGATTATTAGATCAAATTACAAAAAACATAAGTTATATGAATGACCATTGATATAAAATATTGGAACTTAATATAGTATTAAGTGTGATAATTAAGTTTTTTTTTCCGTATTTAATGTAAAGGGTAGCTTATCTTATTTGAAGAGTTATGGATAATGATATAAATAATCTCTAAACTTTGGCTTAATGTATAATATGGTCCTTGAACTTTTAATTTATTTAACGTGGTTCATGAACTTTAGCTCAATATGCAATGTGGTACTTGAACTTTTAAGTTGTTCAATGTGTTCCATGAATTTTTTTTATATATATTCAATATGGCCTTTGAATTATAAGAAAATGTTTAATGGTATCCTTTTATTAATTCAAGTTCAAAGACAACATTAAATATTTTCATATAGTATAAAGACTGCATTGAATATGTATCAAAGTTTGGAACCACATTAAATAAATTAAATATTTGAGGATTACATTATACATTGAGTTAAAGTTTAAAGACAACATTGAACAAATTAAAAATTCATGGATCAGATTGCATATTAAATCAAAATTTAAGAATTTTTTTCGTCATTTTCTAATAAAGCTACAAGAATATGAACTTCATGACAAAAAAATAATAATAAAAAAGTTTCCATTGCATCCATTTCCTTGTCATGTGCGCGAGTTGATAGCTACTCGGTCAAATTTGGATCTCCGTATAGGTGTTATCGATATATAGGAAATGGAGTGATCGACGCCACTAATCATATTGTACATTATCATAAGGGCGCCCACCCGTTAATCAATTTTCGCATTGAACCATATTAATTTTGTACTAGACCAAATAGGTGATGATTTTATCATTAGGCTAATCGTCTTGGGATTAATATCATGAAAAATTCCAAATTTGTATACTTATGACAAATTTACTTTAAATTAATTTTTTTGACCAACAAAACCATAACACTAGTACACCTTGACAAATTTACTTCAAATTAATTTTTTAATCACTAACACTCTGAATTTGTACATTTGTAACAAATTTACTTGTTGTTAATTTTTGTTAAATAGATTAATATATTAACTACCACATATTATCTAACTCGGCAAATTAATGGTAAAATTTAATAAAAATTAACAAAAGCTAAATCTATCATTGATGTACCGATTTATATTTTTGGTGACTAAAAAATTAATTTATAGTAAATTTGTCACTTCCAAGCTGGTCACTGGAGGCCTAAGAAAGGACTGCCTTGGAGGGATATTGCTTCACCGGACAACAAACACATACTCAAAGAAGGGGAGATGTCAAGGAGATGGGGTGTAGCAATAATGAAAATGGGGTATCTTAAGATATTAACCCATTGCCTCGTAGTAGATGCGTCGCAGAAAATATGATTATTTTATTTCCTAGGTAAGAATTCCTGAACGAACTATGATGTCCTACAAATCTCCTTCAAAAAAGTAAGGGTTAATACCTTAAAAAATCTCAAACTAGTATATTTATAATAAATTTAATTTAAACTAATTTTTTAACCATCAAAAATACCAAATTGGTGCATTTTTGATAAATTTAACCAAAATAGTATATTTGTGACAAATTTACCATTTAATAGTTTTCGATAAATTTTATTATCAAATTATTAAATCGAATGATACATGACAATTGATTAATGAATTGGTTCATAATTTTACTTTCCGTTAATCATAATTATACAATTTTTGTAGTTTTTTGTGATATTAATTTAATTTAACGAATGTCATATTTATCACAAACGATCATTTAGACTTTTTGAAGGTCGAACAAATTAGTTTGGGATAAATTTATCATAAATTTATTAGTTTTAGGTCTTTTATAATTTGTTATAAGAATACTAGTTTGAGATTTTTTATTATCAAAAAATTAATTTATAATAAATTTGTTACATATATATCAGTTGATAATTTTTAAAGGTATTAACTCAAAAAAAAAAAAAAAAATTGTCCGAACCCAAGACAAAATGACGACGCGAACGGATGCGAACTCCGCCGAGTCTTAAACCCTCCTTGTACCTTCGTCGAAGCTAATCTCCACACTCCATCGATGGCGGATCGCCGCCTCGTCCGCCGCCTCCTCTTCCGAACGCCCGGTGGCGCCGCCGCGCTCTCCGCCCTCGTTGCTCCACAGTCGCGGTCTCATTCCTCCCGCGCCGCCTCCTCCGCCGAGGGGGAGCTCGGCGGCGCCGGCCGCGGCGGAGACAGAGTCAGGGGCGACTGGCTCACCCTGCCCCCGTTTGATCGTGCCGTCGTTGACGGCGCCGCTTTGGGGAGAGAGCTCTCGAGGGGCGGAAGCGCGGAGCCCGGTGAAGCGGCGACGATGACGGCGCTCAAGTGGGTCCTCCGGTGCTGTCCGGAGTTGCCGCGGAGCCTTGTGCAGAAGCTGTTTCGCTTGAGACAGGTGATTTTTGGTGGCTTGCCGGCGCAATATTAGATTTTAGCATTGCTCCAGAAGCTGTGATGAGTTCATTTGCTAGTGATTATTTATTTGGAGTGTTGCTTCATGAACTTTGTGCTATTGGGTTACTGCTTTTGTGTCTTGAGGGGACTTAAGTTCAAATTTAGCATTCTTCTTATGTTGTGTAATTGCAAACAGCAGGACATCTACTGTGTTGTGGAAGTGTTCTTGATTTTGGGTAGTAGAAGAATTGGAATTCTGTAGTTCGGTTGATGATTTCACATGAATGTCGTGACAATGAGCTGGGTATATCACTTGCTAGAAACTGAGGATATAGTGAAAGAGGCTTGATGACTTCATGGTTTGCTTGCTGTAGGTCCGAAGAGAGTTCTTAGAGGGTGGTCTCTCTGATGTTGGCACTCAAACGGTGGATTGTCGTCTTAAAAGGGTAAGGTTTTTGCGTGATGCATTGACTAATTCTTTCTTTTTAGATGCTACACTTGTCTATGACGACATGATAAAATGGATGATCAGTCTTTCTAATATTGAATGATAATGGAAGGTGGCAGCTAAAGACTCGATAAATTTGGGAGATCGAATTTATCTTCCGATCAGTGTTAAAGAGTTGCCTTCAAAGAAGCAAGAGTGCCGTTGCAATTCAGAAGAAGTGAATTTTGTTCGTGGCATTGTGTTGCATAAGGTTCAGATGCTTATGTCTTTCAGTTGGTTACTAGATCGCACCAAATCGCTTTAGGCTTTTCAATTTCCACTTGAACTTTGTGCAGGATGATGCCATTATTGCTGTGAATAAACCCCCTGGCATGCCTGTTCAAGTGAGCTGCTTTTCTGCATTTGCTTCTTTCCCTTATCTTCCAAGAAATGTGGAATCAAGCACTGACTACAATGATTTCCTTGGCAGGGTGGTGTAGGCATCAGTAGAAGCTTCGATGAGGTGGCCATCACCTGTTTGAAGTATGATCACCAAGAAAATCCTCGGCTGGTTAGTGCTCTGCGGAACTTTTACAACATCTGGTTTTGTAAAACAAGCAGGGTATTTATACAGGAAGGAAATGCTTCTTCGATAACATTAATGGCTTATTAAACTCTTTTGACATTTTAAGGTGCATAGACTTGACAAAGATTGCAGTGGCATCTTGGTGATGGGCAGGACACAAACAAGTGCGACTTTTTTGCACTCCCTATTCCGTGAGAAAACTGTTGGAGCATTAAAAAATGTCAGAAACAGACAATATCCCATTTGCCTTTTCTTCCAGTTAGGCACATGTAATTTCATGGGGGACTGCTAGTAGCAATTAAAGAGTCACCTGATTCTTGAACCTTTCTTTTAGGATTCTGCTAGCAGAAAGAGATTATTGCAACGGAAGTATTGGGCGCTTGTCATTGGATCACCTAGGCGATCAAAGGGAGTGATTTCTGCACCACTGGGAAAGGTTGGAATGTTCTTGTGCTTCAGAACTATATGTTGGAAGCTTGTTCGATTTCTTCAGATTTGATCATTGAAGAAGCAAATGGCTTCTTCTGGAATATGATTTAGTCAACCTGTTTTATGGCATGCTATCTTTCTGTTATTTAGCAGAAAGGGTACTTTCGTTTAGTTATTCAAACTTGTTTTGCTTGTTGATTGACGTTTCTTTTGAGCATGAAAGAATTGGCACCTAGCTAGCTGTGACAATGTTGCATGGCACAGGAGTCTTATGGACTCATGGCCAGATTGGTCTTTACTTCAATAGATTTTGTTATATCAGGAGAAATTCCTGAATGATGTGATAAGAAAGGAACAGGGAAGTTTACTCCACGACCGTACTTTCACTTCAATTTCTAAATTATAATAAACATGGGACAAGCATTACCAAAGCAGTTCAAAATAATCAGCGTAGGACTGGGAAATTTGCTTGCTTTATGAATGCCTTTTTGGTGCCAACTCTTTTCCATCATCTAGACTTCCCACCGTCTCTGCTTTTTTTGTGCATAGATGCATGTTTTGCGTCCATATGCTTAGAAATGAAAATTATAGTAGGCTTTCTTCTTTCTCAAATTGCTTGTCATTTTGCAGAGGACATGTCAAGTTTGTCATTTTCAACCTGCTATCTGCATATTTCTGTGTAGATGGTAGTTTGACTGTAAAATTTGATTTTCTATGCCTATTAAGACATTAGTCACACTACATCTTCTGTCGAACATTAAGGACTTCTATATATTACTTTACTTTCTTTCAGGTGCTGATGGACAATGGAAAATCAGACCGTATAACCATTATCAATGGCAGTCAGACGATCCCATCTTATCATGCAATAACAGAGTATGAAGTGATTGATTCTCGTCATGGTGAGTGATTGATGCTGACTGAAAGACATCTTATTAATTTGTAGAATTTTGTCACAATCGGAGTGACATACTTCCTAGAAAATTGTTTTGCCCTTCAGAAAGGTGTCTTGGATTGAAGGAAGCAATGACTTTCACATTTCCTATTGGTCATTAAATTTGTTAATATCATTAGCATCTGTTCTATTCTAACCAGTTTCTTGAAGTTGAGTCGGTCATTACTTAACTGGGGCGTTCTACCGGTGACCTATCTTGCCAATAGAGAAGATCCCTCTCAAACCACATGTTTAGATGCTTGAGGTCTTAAGGATGTGCTCCTTTTTTTTTTTTTTTTTTTGGCCACAAGAACATCCTTTGCCCTGGATATACTAAATAATGCTCGGCATCACAAAATATAGAAGTGAAGAAAGCAAGTTAAGGGCTTTACTTGTGAACTTGCATGTTTTTCACATTATTGTCACCTTATGCAGGCTATACATGGCTACAGCTGTCACCGCTTACTGGAAGAAAGCATCAGGTATGTTATGACCAAGATGTTTACATTCCTAACAAATAACTTGAATCAAGATTTTGTCTTATCAGTATATGTGCACATACTTGACTTCCATTCTGGACAAATTCTTCCACCTTTGTCCTCAACAGCTTCGAGTGCATTGTGCTGAGGCACTGGGAACTCCAATAGTTGGGGACTACAAGTATGGCTGGCAAGCTCATAGAAACTTCAAAAATTGGCAAGTATCAAATTCTGAAGAAAGTTTTAGCAGGAAGCTTAAAGGGAGGGCTCTTCCCTTTGGCCTTGATCTGGATAACGGAAGCATTTCTGATGAGCGACCTCGGCTGCATCTACACTCTAACCAAGTTCTATTGCCTAATATTGCTCTGGCTTTGCAAAATATGCAGCTATCTTCAGGATATGATTTGTCAGAACTGGAAACTCTTGAATTGGTTGCTCCACTGCCTCCATACATGCAAAAAAGCTTAGATTTTTTTAAATGACAATCTCATTGGAAATAGTCCAACATTCCAGTGGATCAAGCTTGTTTATAATGATACCATATTCTGCATTGGATTGGTTAATCATAAATATCAGACCAGTGGCATTCTCTGGGCTCTGAAAAGAGTACACTAAAGAACCATGTGAGGAGAATGCATGCTTTTCCTCAGTTAAAATGATGGTTTGGTGGAAGAGCTCGAAGCAGTCAACTGAGTTTTGTTAGACTGATGGTGGAGGAAATTGTTGACAATGTTGTCTGTCTCTAGGATAAATGAATGTTGCCTCGGCAGATGAAGTTTGTCAGATTGGATGGTACTCCTCAAGCAAATGAAGCAGTTAGACTAATCTTTAGCTGCATATTAGCACAGGGAGAAGCTATTCCTGTGAGTTAATTGAAGTGTAAAGGGGTAGTGACCAAGAGTTTTGATTATGAGCAGTTTTGGTTTCTTAGCAAATCTGATTCATTTGCTATGGCACTGGACAGTGCTGTATTATTTTTCTGATTGATTCAGCATTGGGATACGAATCTGATGTGGAGGTCCTTAGAGTCTTACCATCCTTTGAACATTCTCAACGCAGGAGGTAGTATGCAATTTCGAGATATATGCTCATTTGGAGGATCAAGAACAAGACCTCTGGTATGAACTCTTTTTACGACGCGTTGTGTGGCTAGTACCACCAATAGATTTCTCTGGAGGCAGTTCTGGTAGAGAAAAGCCCCCTGCAACGCGGGGGATTTTCACCTAGGTTGCTTACAGGTCGGCAAGATTCTAACTGAGAGGAATCTCAGATTGATAATTGCCTACACAAGAAACGACCTTTTAACCATGTTCATTTTTACTGTAAGTTTAGCTAGTGCAATTTGATATGCTTTCTTGGAATCTGTCTCTGAGTCGTGCCACGTGATGTGAATCTGCTAAAACTGCATCATACCTTCGAAGTACCGATGCATCTGTATCATCCATCAACTGCAAATCTATCAAAGGCCTGGGGGAGCATCATCTTCCACTCTGGCTTGAGAGATCTTGAGGCAAGAGTGCTAGTATCAAAATCTAATCAATTTGCATGAATTACCGACGCTGAGTCAGTCGTTCTAGTACTGTCCGTTAACATTACTGTGTCTTTGTTTCGTTTCTTGGAAACCTTAGGCATGCATGTATAATATGAGGGCAAAGTAATGATTAACGAAGTTAATAGAAAGCATAAGCGAAATGATGAAATGATGAAATATTGAACTTTATCGTAACCGTTCATCATGTGAGTCCATATGACCGATGGCTGGAATGGATCTTGTCCTGTGGGCTTGGTCTAAGTGAAAAAAGAAAATCTGAATTTGATCTTATTCATTTTTTATGAAGAAAAAACAATCGTAGGCTTTAATTCGCGCTTGGATCATACGAATATGGTAAAGAAGAGTTCGGGCACAACTCCTTGGAAATCGACACGTGAGGCGACGATTGCGTGCTGGGAGCCCTCGGTCTTCCTCTGCTCACGACACATTTTCACCTTGAAATTCAACATGGGTACCAACGTAGGCATGTATTTCTATGTATATTGCGCTTTTTGTAATTTGTATTTTGTTGCCTGCTATGTTTTGGCCTCAAATATTTATGATCAAGGCCTGTTATGAGCATATTTAATACAAGAAACCCAAAAAAAGACTAACAAATATAATTTTCAGCTTCTAGAGTAACAAATAGTTTAAAGTAAATAAGGTTGGCCCATGGTTGGAATAAAATGAGCGCGTTGTAATTTAAGGTACGGACATAAAAGGTGTGATATGCTCTTTAGTATCTAAAATATCAAATATTACGTGTGGCAATTTTTGGGATTTTTCATGAAAAATAACATTTATCGTCGCACAAAAAATTGAAAGTTCCTATTTTTTTTGGGGGGGGGGGGTAAACACAAGGCATAGAACTAAGAAAAATTAATGTCAAAAGTCTACAATCCTGACTTTATCTCTAAGAAAAACAGAAGATAATTCTCTAGGTGACTACAAGTAGAACTTGATATCCAATTGCTTTGCTATGTCAACATTGGCAAGTATATTAGCAGGCCAATTGCCTTCCCGAAAAATATGATATAATTTAAACTCAAAATTAGAGCTTAGTAGTCATTGGATTTCCTTAAGTAGTGTTGATTCAGTATTATCTACTATTCTCTCTTGGTTAACAAGTTTGATAATAATTGTGCAGTCTATCTCAATAATGAGGCTATGGAAACCATGTTGCTTTGCGATGGTGAGTCCCAACTACAACTCCCATAGTTCTGCTTGTGAAGACAAACAATTTCAACAAATGAGGTAAAATCAATTAGCTAGTCACCCCCTTCATTTTGAAATAATCCTTCGGCTCCTACAAGTCTAGAATTACCTTTAGATGCTCCATTGGTATTTAGTTTGATCCATCCCAGAGGTGGAGGATCTCAAATGACCATAAGGGGAGAAGTACATGATCCACTTTTAAACAAGTTGATCATGGGCAAAGCTATGATTTCCTTGTGTGATTGGATTACTTGTACAATGTTGGAAGGAGAAAACAAAGCTTTCTTGGAAGAGTGATCTGTTTCATTATTGCCAAAAAAGCTATATACTTGCATGAAAGTAATACTCCAATCATAACGGAAGTTGAATCTTCCATTGTCAGTTAGGTTGTGTGGGACGAGGTTAATCCATATGTTTTGAATAATTAGACAATCCCACAAAACATGCAATATTGTTTCCACTAAAAATTCACAATGCAGACAGTAAGGATTACCTCCCAAACTACGAGATGTCCTCAATTCATTGGTTAATAAACGTTTATGTGCCACTAGCTAAAGGAATGTTCTAATACATTGAGGTCCTCTCCACTTCCATATAAGGGGGCCATATGCTATCAGTTTCTTGATTGTCGATCCCTTTGATAATTTCACATGTTGGTGTCATGGGCTAGCAGTTCATTGGCCGCGAAATAGCCCATGTGATGTATGGTGAATGGATAACATCAAGTTGGCCTTTCTTCTATATTTGTTTCAGAGAATAATACAACGAATGGCTTTCTTGTATTGAATAGTACCACGCTTAGCTTAGCTCAAGCATTTAATTCCTCGAGCAAGACAACATATCATTTTAGTCTTAACAACCGGTTTCGGTTTGCCATAGCCTCATTGGGATAGTGGTATCAGCTTTCAACCAATTGGTGCACAGAGGTCAACCTCACCTTTAGAGCTCCGTATAAATATAATTGTTTGATCCTAAAATATTTAGCTCCAATCATCCTAACGCTACTCCTATGAATCAATTGTATTCATTCTCTCTATATCACTCACTCTTCTCTCAATAACCCTAAGTTCTACTTACAAGTGTTCATGAATACAGTAGAATTGTGGACCATCATGTTCTCCACCACTCAATTCCGCAATGCCCTTATTGTGCGTTGTTTTGTTGTTTTCTTGCATTTTCATAATTGTTGATGTGTCACTATGGATCATGCATCAAATGGCAACATTCACCCAACAAAACAAGCCACTCCATGGGTAGCTTCTTTTGATTGTAGTTGTTCGGGCTCCTTCTATCACTCATGCTTTCCCAAGCAAGTTTGGCATTTTTGGCCAATCACATCTTTTGGTAGCACCATATTTCGCCTACTAAGCCTTTCTTGATCCTAGCAAACCAATGAAGGTTTCTTTCCTTGTTGAAAATGTGGCAACATACCTCTTCTTGAGATTCGCCCATTGACTGAGGAACATTTTTCCCTATTCAATGAGGAATCGGTTCTTTCTTATGCCCCCATTGTCATCGTAGAAACTTGTCAAGAGCCACGCTTTGTCCAAGCACCTTTTGCCCTAGAAATTCATTCTCTACCCTCGTAGAATTGGGTAGACCATAGGTTTTCTCCAACTCACCTCACTTATTGGAGAGATCTTGCTTTGATACCATCTATCATGGGCCAACAATTTCTTGGCCATGAAATAGCCCTTGCAGTGCCTAGTGAGTAGATAACACTAGTCTAACTTTCTGTTTATAGGTGTTCCAAAGAACAATATAGTGGATAACTTCCTCGTATCAAATCATACCACGCTCAACTTAGCTCAAACAACTAGTCTATTGAGCAAAACGATGGATCACTTTAGGCTCACAACTAGTTTCGGTTTGCCATGACCTTATTAAGAGAGTGATATCGGCTCCCAACTAGTTTGTACATAGGATACCAACTTTGCATCCAAAGCTCCATAAAGATATAATTGTTCAATCCTAGAACTCCTAACAACAATCATCCCAATGCCACTCCCAAGACCAGCTGTATTCATTCCCTTTACATCACTCACTTTTCACTTAATAACCCCAAACTCTATCCACAAGTGTTCATGAGTATGGGAGAATTACGAACCATGACACTAGCCTGACAGAGAAAGATCACTTGCTCTTACCTTTCCACAAAAGATTATCTTTCCTATATGAGGCTATTAGGAGTTTGATAGCCCAAATTCTACGGATTACATCTTTTGATAAGATTCCTAGGAAAAAGTGGAAACTTCCAATCTCATTCTGCACATAATTATAAAATTTTTGATGAGGGAAGTAACCATGTTGTGGAGTGGCTCCAACCTTGGAATCCGATTGTCTTTCCAAAAACTTACCCGTTCTCCATTTCCCAAGCTCCATACTGCTCTTTTCTCTAAAGTTGGCCATACATTAACAATCGCTTTCCATAGTATTGAATCACCAAGTTTAGCATGAATAATATTTCTCTATTGTGAATAGTACTTAGCATGCAAAACCTAATGTGTATAACGTCACGCCTTGATCCTCCGACCACGTGTCCATCCCTCTTTGGTTAATTAAATAGCGACGTCCCACGACACATCACCAACCCATTCATTTTAATATGCATGCGGAAGCAATTAATAAATTATCCCCATACAACAATTCAATGGGATAGAAAAGTAGGACAACAAATCACCATCAAAACAAGCATTTTTAAACACTTTAGGTTTATACACAAAACTAGGTTGTTTTTTTTTTTTTTGTAACTCAAGGAACCCCGTAAGCCAACAGCCGACAAGCAAACCTTGGAGGAGCAACTACAGGACCCACCACCACAGTACTTAGGTAAGAATCCCTAATGATGCCTTTGGAATTTGAACTTCTCCCTTCGTGAGGGGAGAGAGCCCCAAGCCAACTACGTTGCTACAGGTAATGGTACAAAAGTAGGTTGTTTATAGAAAGTTGGCTCAACAAAATAGGAACTGTCCTATGACCTACTAGTAAGACAAATTCGCCAATTCTTCGATCTCCACTTTCCCAAACTCTGGGACTTCTAGTCCTCCATGACCGCCATCTAGGGACTTGAAAATGTTATGTGTCGCGACCAATTTTTTTCAGGGGTAAATCACCTATGGTTTGATATTTCCCTAAGATGTGAAGTGTTCATGCAGGTGCGCAAACCACCAATTTAACACCCAAGAAAGCAATTAAATATTGCAGGACTTACCTCAAAACAACGAAAGCATCTGCGGTGTTAAATTAAAATCCATATCAATAACCCTAGATATGGTTTCTAATTAACAAGCAATTACTTTCTTTTTGTTTTCACTTATTAAACGAGACTATAGTCCATATGCAATGCAATGCTTTTAATATAATATAAAATGATATGGCATGGCAACATGTCCTAAACATATGAATAAAAATTTTATGATCTTTTAATGAACATGCAATTGTTAAATATGCAATTTAAATTAACCAAAATGACTTAATTTTAATGACGTGCAATGCAATGCAATGACGTATAAAATTATTTCAACTAAAATGACATGCGACATATAATTCAATATGCGAGCTATATGTCACGCGACATTTATTAAATGACCTAATCTAATGACGGACAATTTCTAATTAGAAATGAACCTAACAATAATCACTAAAATGATTCTATATGACATGCAAATGACATTTTTTATTTTAAAAATGCAATCTATCCTAGAAATTGCAACTAATTTATCCTAAGACAAATTTTATGAAATTTGAAATGATCTAGCTAGATTAAGATTCTATCTAATTTAAACTAGGGATTAAGTCATATTAAATCCTTATTTAAACTAAGACATTATCTAAATCTAAAATGCAATTTATTTGAAAAAGATGATCTAAATTTAAAATAAAATATGCAATTTTAATCTAATATGCACAATGATTTTTTTTGTGTTTTTCTTTAAGAAATTCGAAATTAAAACTAACACATAATTAAACATGCAATTCAAATAAAAAACTAACAACCTAAATGATTGCACTTTCTTTTTTGGATTTTTTTATTTAAAAATTCATAATAAGTTGCAATCCTAAATATGCAAGATGACAACAAACCTAATCCTAATTAAGATTTTTTTGATTTTTTTATTTTACGAAAATAAGATTCGACTCAACCAACTTGACGATAGCAAATCAAACAAAAGATAAGATTGATATCCAAAAAATTGACGAATCATATCTCGCGCATGAGATCGGGTTACCTAATTTTAAATTAAATCGCGAATCGAATCTCGGGAACTTTGAAATTGGATTGTTGATTTTTGTAAGGAATTCTGAGTCGGATTTCGGGCGCAAAAAAATGAACTATCGTCGTCCCTAGCTTGAAGGACTATTTCATATTGGGATCTCAATCACATATTTAAAGGGAACAATTTCACTAAAAGAATAAAATAAAAAGGAAAGAAAAAGAAAGCAGTAAGTAAATAAATAAATAAAAACTACCTAATTTTCCTTTTTCTTTTTTTTTTCTTTTCCTTCCAAGCTTCGTGTTCGTGGCAAGTCACCAAAGCAGAGGATCGGAGGTCCGGCAGGGGAAACTCCGGCAAAGGCAGTGGCTGTGTGGTGGGTCACCGTCAAAAGAAGTCACGGTGGTCGGAGCTCCGGCGAAGGGACTCAGTGGCTGGTGGACACAGCTGTAGCGGCGTCGCTCGGATGGGGAGCAAGCTCGGAACGGCGTGCAGGGGCGGAGACCGACTCGGCGGAGGGCTGCTACAGGCGTCGTGGGTCGTCGCAAGGACTTGGGTGGCAGCAGGCCGCCGGGATCGCGAGATCTGGACAGTGGGCCACGAGCAGAGGACTCCGGGTCGCGGCACGGCAGAGCAACTCAGGTGTCAGCACTTGGGCAGCAAGAGCGTCTGATCGCTATGCCTCGGGGCAACGGCGTCAGGCTTCAACGGGGCCAGCGGCGAAGCTTCAGGTGCTGGGCTAGGTGAAAGCAGCAAGGTGCAAGCGATGGTGCGATTTGAACGCCAGGGACGTGTTGCTGAAGAAGATGAACAGGAACAATTTTCCTTTTTTTTTACTTTTTCCTTTTCTTCTCTCCTCTGCAGCCGCACACTCTCTAGTCTCCTCTGCTTTCGTACTCTCTCTCTTTTCTCTTCTGCACCTTTTGACTTTTTCCTCCCAATGAAACGAAACCCCCCTCGGCAAAAAGTAAAATCTTCACTTTTTCTCTCCCCCAAACCCTATAGAAACCGAAGGCAATTTTTTTTCAATCAAGCCAAAGAACCCTCCCTTTTCCTTTTCAGCCTTTTCCTTCCTACGATGAAGGAAAAATAAACCTAGGGAAAGACCTCTTCTCTTCTTTTTCTTTTGACGAATTGAAACGTAGAAAAAGCCGCACCCCCCCCTCTCATACGTGTATGGCCTTTTATAGGGGAAGGAATCGAATTTTTAAATTCTTCCTCAAATCAACATCCGCAATATTTTTCACAAAATTCATCCCATACTGATAAGGATTCGAGATTAAGATGAGATTTTTTCTAAATCCAAATCTTTCAAAGCCAAATCGCAATATTTTTTACCCATATGCCCTATCTAAAAAAGGTTCATATCTCGGAAAAATTTTAAAATATTATATTCCCACGAGATAATTTTTAATTATTTAAAAAACACGCGGCTTGGGCCTTAGCCGCTTTCGGCCGTAGGATCCATCTAATTCGAACTCATCCGCCACCGGTCCAAAAAATGCAAATAACAAAATAAATGCAATATAAATCTATATGCTATGCAATTAATAAAATTAACCCTTAATTTCCTATGCAATAAATAAATAAACTAAATCGCAAAAATTTAGGTATCAACATTATGCAATAACCAGTAAGACAATGTCTCAGCAAGTTCAACCTTATAAGACTCGATTAGTAAGAAAATACACTCTAAGGGCTGCCTAAGCACAACAACGAGTCAGATGACTTACCTTGATCTCAATTCCATCCTGCAAATCAATATCATTTACAAATGCCTCAAATCACATTAACCAATCATTGAATTATGTCATCATGTCAATTCAAAACTTAGATCGAATCATCGATCAATCAACCTAGTCAATTTCATGTCATTGGACCATCCCATGGTCAATTCAATCAATACTATTTATAAAGTCCGACTATATCAGGACTGCTCACTCTAAGCTAATAAATAAATAATATAGCTTGCATTAAACTGATAAGGTTAAGGTATACTACTATTGCTAAACTGATATATTGAGGCCTTCAAGTTGATATAATATACCGATATACTTTCACTAAACTGACATATTGCCGGTAGACTAATATAATATACTTCTAATGCTCACTCTAAACTGATAAAGTGTACTGCTCGCACTAAGCTGACATATTAGAGTCCGTAGGTTGATATAGTACACCAGTATATTACTTTCGCTAAGCTGACATATCAGAGCTCATAGGATGATATAATACATTATCCTGACCATTTAATCAATTCACAAATTTTTATCATTTCCAATAAAAATAGCTGTATATGAATGCACAATCGGTCTTAACCAAAATATAATAATTTCACTTTTTGAACATCCCACCAGTTTCAATAGCCCATAAAATATTTTTGGCGCTATAAACCGACGCCCGGTGATTTTCCAATTAATTACTGAAATTAATTAATTTATGAATAAAATCATAAAATCACCATTAAATCAATTCAGCACAATTTAGAGTTCAAATAAATAAACAAACTGCACCACAATAATCAGTATAAAATTTCGGTCGTCAATTATCCCAGCCTAATTTCTGAAAATTAAATAAATAAATAATTACGAAAATTATTAAATAAATGTAATAAATCCAATTTATGCCCATAATGCCTAATTGAATGCCTAAAAATTCCAAGATTCATTCAATAAATAATATTGCATGTCTACTTGCTAAGTACACTAACTAACCACCTAACATACATTGGCAAAAATTAAATTAACTAATTTAATGTAATCTATCAATAAATAAATTTAATCTAAACAATCTCTAAGCATCATTAACCGACTAATAAGGGATCAGCGGCCTCATAAAATCCCAAAGCGGTGGTAAATCCCAAAGGAACACGGGGGCTGCCAAAATCGGCTCCGCAAGGCCCACGGCTTGACTGGAATTCTGCTCCTGCACTGCTGACCACGCTGTTTCGGTTCCACGGAAGTGAAACGGTGGCTGATGGCGGGGCTGTTCCACAGGGGACGCGAGGTGGCAGCTGTAGGTAAAAATCGGGGCTGCTTCGGTGAGGAGAGGGGGACATCGATGGCCTGCTGCCGTCTTCCACAGAACCAAAAAAATAAATGAAGATGAAGCCGCTGATGAACGGGCAGAGACACGCAAAAAGGAAAAAAGGAGGAGAGAAGAACGTAGGTCCAGGGGTGTGCGAGAGAGAAGGGTCAATGGAGAAGGATGCCACAAGGTCAACAAAGGAAAAGAAAAGCAAATAGAGAAGATGGCAGGGAGTTGGTCGGCCAGAATGAAGACGCACAAGAGAGAGAAATGGTGGGGGCGGCTGGTCGTCTGACCGAACAGGGAAAGCAGAAGAAAAAAAAAAAGGCAGAAAAGAAATCAAGAGAAGGGATGACGAAAATGGGTGATGTCAGCCAAGGTGTGCGAGAGAGATGGGGAGAGAGAAAGAGACGTGTGGGAGAGAATGACCTCAGATTCCAAGGAAAGAAAAAGCAAATGGAGACCGCATTGGCAGGGGACGTTGGCTATAGGGGAAGAACGTGTGTGAGAGAGGGAGGGAAAGAGAGAGTTCATGTGGGACCGAAGGAGAGGAAGTAAAAATTAAAGAAAACCTCCTAAATTAATCCAAATTTGATCCCAACAACTTTATGCACAAATTCCTTTTTGTTCTTTAACATACTTTCGGATAATAACTCCACAAATTATCCAATTTGATGCCAAAAATGCCACTCACCAACCAAAGCTCCAAATTTCCTAATTTTGACTTCAATTTCATCATGAAATTTCCCAAATCGACGTCAAATTTCACCAAGGAAAAATGCCCATAAAATTTCTACAAATCCCCATCGTTAAATAGCTCGACTTAGAAGTCAAAATTCCCTTCAAATGAGTCCATCCGAATTTTCGTATCGTCCGAATCGATTTTCCGGAAAAATCTCGGAATCTCCGAAAAATTTTCGGAGGATGAGTCAACATTCTTAAAATGAATTGTGATATGACAGAATTTTCAATTTTTTGAAATCGAGTTCAATTTCGCAGTTAATTTCAATCTAACGTGATTTTAGCGTGACCTAACATACCTAATAGCTTTTAGGAATTTTTGGTACAATTGACCCGTGGTCGATTTTCTTCGAATCACATGTACATCTTCGACACATTGGTGACTCTCGGTTGTCGTAAAATCTCAACGATTTCAAATATAAACATAGGGCGCCAAAACAACAAAAAAATCCAGTCTAATGCCGATCGACGAGAATTTTGTAAATTAGTGGAATCACCCACATTTAACCACATATCCCAGTCGAATTGACATATCTTTGGTCTTTGATCAATTTTTACCTTTGCCGTAATGACCCTTGCAAACTAATACGGTCGAATGGTTGAATCTTGATCAAATTTTCAAGTCTATTGCATTTAAAATCACTTAACGGCTTCACCCGATATACTAGTTATCTCATAAGTGGTCATCTAAAAAAAAACACTATAATTGTGTCAACGAAAAGCCCGACTTATCCATTTAAAATTAGAACCTAAATTAGGATGTCACATATAACATACGAACCTATTATTGATCTAAACAAATCACGTCGAGTGTGATCTAGTTTATGAAAAATACTACAAAGAATAAAAACAAAAATGTTAAATTGAATGCAATTTATTAGCGATGGGTTTGAAAATTAGTAATAGGATATCTATTGTCATGCAAGATATGAATTTTTCAGATCCTTCTAGAAGCACGGATAACTTATGACTCGATGTTTCTAAATCTTTGGACACTTGTCATGTTTTCATAGAGAAGCGACGAGGAAGATCTTTCGCGGCTGTTTCACCTACCCCGACCTTTGTCCCTATGCATCTTGGCTGAGATGTCAACCTCGGGCGTTCAACACCTTCCACTCTCTCTCCTCCATTTTCCTCATCTCTGTCCTGTATATGTGCTTTCGCCCACCAGTTCATTTCCCACTGATCAATCAGCTTCTCCTCAATCATCGCTCAGACTGGGCAAATGGGCGGTGTCGAAGCGGAGAGGAAGACCACCGGCTGGGCTGCCAGAGACCCTTCTGGGACTCTCGCGCCTTACACTTATGATCTCAGGCAGGGTCTCGAGTTTCCGTTCGGTCCTTTCTCTGTTCTTTCGGCACTTGAAGCGAGAGATGTGAGCTGAGACACTAACGGATCGGATTTGCTGTTGTTTGCCTGTGTTTGATTGCAGGAGCACGGGTCCTGAAGATGCTTACATCAGGGTGCTCTGCTGTGGGATTTGCCACAGTGACATTCACCAGATCAAGAATGACCTTGGCATGTCTCGCTACCCCATGGTCCCTGGGTACATAAATCACATCTTTGTTGCTCTCTCTCTCTCTCTCTCTCTCTCTCTCTGATAAATCTACAGTCTACACATGTTATCCATCAATGTTTGGTTCATCTGTTTGCAGCCATGAGGTTGTAGGGGAGGTGCTGGAGGTGGGATCAGAGGTGACTGGTCTGAGAGTTGGGGACCGGGTCGGCGTCGGAGTCCTCGTCGGGTGTTGCCGAAACTGCACGCCGTGCAAATCCGAAATCGAGCAATACTGCAGCAAGAAGATCTGGTCTTACAACGATGTTTACACTGACGGGAAGCCAACCCAAGGTGGCTTTGCCGGAGAGATGGTCGTTGCTCAAAAGTAAGTGCATCTGCTTCACCAGAAAAAGAAGGAAACAATTGCCTTGTCTCCCACTAGTAAAAAGTTGCTAAATGTGCCTGGAAAAATGGGAAAGAACTAGTAAAATATGTAAAAATCTAATTCTAGTATTTTTCATAAACAAAAAAGGCATTGTTTTGTTTTACCGTCCCAACTTGAATACAATCTAAACTCTGGAATATTATAAAAATATACACACAAGTTTATGTATGAACAATTTTATGTACAAAAATTTGAGGTGTTTTTCAAATTTAAGAAATTTTAAATGTGCGAGCTGCAAGATCTTAACAAAATAAAGTTGAAAGAGGGTTTATCTCAGACATAATTAATTTAGGTTGCTTCCTTTTTGTACTATATGGTTATTATCCGACATATGCTAGTCAGGGACATCATTGAATTTTTTTGGCCACATCATTGAATTTGTTTTATTATATAGAGATTCCTAGTTTTTTACTTACATATATAGGGTCCTAATAGTAAAGTATCACGGACTAAATTTACAAGTTACGCAGTAGATGGAGTCAATCACAATACCGGTATTATACATGAACCTGTATAATAAGGCCGATAGATACTTGATTGTTCTGAAGCAGTTAGAAACTGCAGACACGATGGAGATAAACCATGAATACTGACATAAGGAATAGTCACTAGACCAATATAACTCCGAAGAACCAAATTTAGGACCCGTTGATGGAACAATTCAGCCTCAACCCTTGCGTTTTGTATCGATATATTAGCAGAGAGTCGAATGTGATCCACATTAGGTTTTCTTAATTCAGATTCCTGGTTAAAATACCGGATGGGATATCATCGGAACAGGCGGCGCCGCTTCTATGTGCGGGGGTCACGGTGTATAGTCCGCTGAACCACTTCGGGCTGAAGCAGAGCGGCCTGAGAGGAGGAATACTGGGGCTGGGCGGGGTCGGCCACATGGGGGTGAAGATTGCCAAGGCCATGGGACACCACGTGACCGTGATAAGCTCGTCTGACCGGAAGAGAGAGGAGGCATTGGACCATCTTGGCGCCGATGCGTACTTGGTGAGCTCGGACGAGACTGGGATGAAGGAGGCTGCTGATTCACTCGACTATATCATTGACACAGTGCCTGTGTTTCACCCTCTTGAGCCTTACCTCTCTCTGTTGAAGCTTGATGGCAAGCTGATCTTGCTTGGTGTGATCAACACTCCTCTCCAGTTCCTCACCCCTGTGGTCATGGGTGGTATGATAAAACAAACAACTCTCTCTCTCTCTCTCTCTCTCTCTCTCTCTCTTCTTTTGACAATTGTCAAATATTCTAAATATTTACTTTGATAAATAAACGTGTGGTTTAAGACTTAAAACACTTTAAATAACAATTTGAGTCTCCTGGTTACAGGTAGGAAGGCGATCACGGGGAGCTTCATAGGGAGCATGAAGGAGACCAAGGAGATGCTCGATTTCTGCGAGGAAAAGGGGATAACCTCCCAGATCGAAGTGATCAAGATGGACTACATCAACGCCGCGTTCGAGAGGCTCGAGAAGAACGACGTGAGGTACAGGTTCGTCGTGGATGTCGCTGGGAGTAAGCTTGACTGAGCATGATGAAAGGCGAAGCTAGAGCTTGATGAAGCTGGTGGAATGTGGATCATCCCCAGACCCACAAGCCACCAGACAGAAGCCGAAAGAAATATCTGGAAAAGACACCAACTCTTATCTTATGTCTCAATCCGATGTATGACAAAAGTCCCGCTTAGGTTAGCTGTCTTTCGATGAAAGAAGACAGCGGAAGTGGATTTCTCTTTCATATGAATTGAAGTGTTTTGGCAAGTTTTGCAAAGGAAAAATGTCACAAATGGTCCCTATACTATTACTTAATGTGCAATTTGATCCCCGAACTTTCAATCGGCTCAATTTAGTCCATGAACTATTGATAAATGCCCGATTTGATCCATGAATTTTCGATTAGTTCAATTTGGTCCCTGAACTATTGATAAATGTCAAATTTAGTCATACGTTATTATCTTTCCTTCTTTTTTTTTTTTTTTTTTTTTTTTGCTTATAGTAACGAAATTGAAAAAATAAAAAAAAATAACGAAAAAGAAAAAAAAAAAAATAGTAACGAAAAAAATAATGAAAAAAATAACAAAAAAAAAAAAAAATAGTAACGAAAAAAAAAAAAAAAAAACGAAAAAAAGGTAAAATAATAATAACGAAAAAAAAGAAAAAAATAGTAACGAAAAAAAAGAAAAAAAAGTTCAATAGTAAAGAAAAAAAGAAAAAAAGAAAATGAAAAAAAGAACGAATGACTAATCGGACATTATCAATAATTTAAGGACTAAATTGAGCCGATTAAAAGTTCAGGAACTAAATTGGACATTTATCAATAATTCATGGACTAAATTGAGCCGATCGAAAGTTCATGAACCAAATTGCACATTAATTAATAGGGGATAAGTACACTAATGGTGCCATAAGTTGTGTACGGCGCTCACTTTGGTGCCAAAAGTTTTCATCGGATCACTTAAGTGCCAAAAAATTTGAAAAACGCTCACTTTGGTGCCAACTCCGACGAAATTGGCCGGAAATCCGACGTGGCCTTTTTTTATTAATTTTTGACGCCGACGTGGCTCATCGGAGAGCTGAGTCAGCATCCAAACACCAAAACGACGCCGTTTGGTGTCTCCCCCAATTCAAAACCCTAATCTCCGGCCGTCGCCGTCCTCGACGGTCCTTGCGCTCGGCGGCCACGGCTTTGACCCCGACCCCGACCTCGACCCCAACCCCGACGATGGCCACTCAACGGTAGCGGCTCCGACCTCGACCCCGACCCCGACCCCGACGATGGCCACTCGGCGGCCGTAGCTTCGACCTCGACCTCGACCCCGACCGTGACGATGGCCGCGGCTCAAACCCCGACCCCGACCTCGACGATGGCCACTCGACGGCCGTAGCTTCGACCCCGACCCCGACCCCGACCTCGATGATGGCCACTCGGCGGCCGCAGCTTCGATCCCGACTCCAACCTCAACCCCGACGACGGCCACGGCTTCGACCTCGCCGAAACCCTAATTTCTTCCCCATGTGAGCTAAACGGCGTCGTTTCCATGAAGCCATCCACGTAGGACGGCAAAACGACGTCGTTTTCTTAAGGAGGACCGAAAACGACGTCATTTAAAGGCTTATCAATTTTTTTTTTTAAAAAAAATCATTTTGGCCGGAATCTTTCACCGGAGGCCGGAATCTTTGCCGGTGGCACCAAAGTGAGCGTTTTTCCTCCGATTTGGCACTTAAGTGATCCGACAGAAACTTTTGGCACCAAAGTGAGCGCCGTACACAACTTATGGCACCATTAGTGTACTTATCCCAATTAATAGTATATGGGCCATTTGTGACATTTTCCTTTTTGTAAATGTGAGATCTCGAAGTCGTGGATGGGGTCTTGAAAACGATGAATACCAAACTTATGGTGCGTAAAATTCAACTCTTTTCATCAGTTTTCTTCGGATTTCGTTTGTTGGACTTTGGGCCGTGGACTATGATGATGATCTGTTCTCTTCGTGGGAATGGGAGACTATATGACATTACTTTGTCGATCTGTGTGAACGGGCATCATGAAAGCCTATACTTGTTTTTTTTTGGGGGAAATTTAGGATGATGAAAAACATAAAAGAAAATTAATCAATCAGCTATAAATTTACTGTACATATATTAATTTAATCCTAAACTCTTTGTTTTTGTCATTCTACTCCTAAATCTTTATGCAAAATTCCAATATAGTTCTTCTCGGATGATTTTCGTTGGAAAGAGCTGATGTGGCAATTCAATACTCAATAAGTCACGAGCTGATATCTAAGCATAAATCCCCAATATTATTTTTGCAAATTATAAGATGAAAAAATAAAATAAAAGAGAAAGTTCTAATTTTCTGCATTTCCATTCCCATTCTATCCCAATTTCAAAGTTGCTAAATGTCAATCTTTTGATTTAAATAATATGCCCCTTATCTTTTTCCCACCATTCACTTTTCCCCAAAGTCATATTTGGATGTGTTTATACTTGTAAACGCAGGAGAATCTCGTCGTACTCTAGTGTGGATTTCTTAAGAGGCCATTTGTCACTATTTGTTTTAATATGAGTGAGCATGTTGGACGGCCCAAATTGGGAATTGCTTAAACCGGACTTGATTGATTGCAAGGATCAATCTTATTTTCAATTCTGGGGAGGGGAATTGGATATGACCGAGTCCTTTTTGAAAAAATATATTTTTTAATTTCTTAAAAATAGCAATAAATCTTAAAAGTAGTAAAAATTCTAGTTTTTTTTTTTAGTTTTCTAATTGTTATTGATAAATGATTGGTTTGATGTGACTGAACCGACCGGTCGGTTCGGCCGATTCCCGATCCCAAAAATTAAGAATCGGTGCGGTTCCCAATTCCTATATGGAATCGAACCAAATTGAGAATTGATCACCCCTATATTTTAAACATTTATTTATCAAAGAAAAAAAATATTCTTTGAAGAGATTACTCTTTTGCGAAAAGACAACAAAAAAACCCCAAATTTTATTCAAAGTGACAAATTTACTCCAAAATTTTTTTGTGACATGAAAAACCTCAAACTTTACAAATTGTGACGCATTTACCCTACCAAGGGCATTTTTGTCTTATTCTTTCTATTTTTCCTTTTTCTTTTTCTTTTTTTTCTTCTTTTCTCTTCCCTCCGCCGACCATGGCAGAGCCAGCAGAGAGAAGCTGGAGTCAAGTGAGGGCTGCCCTTGCCGGCGTTGGGTGAGGGTTGCCTTTGCTTAGGTTGGCTAGGGCCACCCTCGCTGGCATCAAGAAAATGTGGCCCTTGGCTAGGTCAAGCAAGGCCCTTGCCCAACGCCGGTGAGGGCAGCCTTCACTTGACTTCGGCTTCCTTCCGTCGGCTCTACCATAGCCGACGGAGGGAAGGGAGAAGAAGAATAAAAAAGGAAAAAAATTAAAATTAAAAGACCAAAATGCCCTATAATTAAGGGTAATGTGTCATATGGATGGAAGTTCAGGGTTTTTTATGTCATGAAAAAAAGTTTGGGTAAATGTGTTACGGTTGACAAAGTTTTGGGTTTTTCATATCACAAAAAATGTTGAGGTAAATTTGTTACTTTGGGCAAAGTTTGGGGTTTTTGGTGGTCTTTTCCCTATTATTTTTGAGCATATGTTATCCCTTTTTTTTCACTTCGATTGCTTTATTATTCCAAGTTTTATTGACACTTGTGACATTCAAAGTCCTATATCAATTGGGAAAGTCTCTGATTAATAAATTAGCAAACACATTCAAATAATTACCCTTTGTGTGATTATTCTAATTACTCTCTTTTCTTTTGGCTTGGCCACGTGAAAACACGTGTTATTACAAATGGTTCAAAGCGGGGCCCTCTGTAGTACTCCTAGGATAGACTGTCGGGAGAGAATGTTCGAACATGATGCCGCTCTTGACGGGGATATCGGTTCACTAAGGCTGCGTTTGTTTTGATTTATTTTTTCTGTTTTTAAACAATTTTTTTGTTTTTTTGTTCCTGAGAACAAAAAAAGAACAAAAATGCGTTTGTTTGTGTTTTTGTTCCAAAATTATTTTTTTGCTCCCGTAAACACATCTCGGAACAAATAAAAAACAAAAAAAAAAGTTGTTTTTTGTTTCGGAACACATTTTAATAACACTTTTTTCTCTCTTTTTTCTTCTTCTTTTTTCTTTCTTTTTTCTTTGGCCGGTTGTTGGCCTCGGCCATGGCGCGATCGGCCGTCGAGGGCTAGCGACCTTGCTGGAGCATCGCCGGCCCCCGGCGAGGCCGAGCGTCGCCGGCCCCGGGCGAGGCCGAGCGTCGCCGGCCCCGGGCGAGGCTCGGCCTCGCCTTGGCTGGGTGAGCTCAAGCTTGCCCAGATCCGGCAAGGCCAAGCTCGCCCAGCGGCTAGCAGGCTCGGCCTCGCCTAGCGGTGGCCTGATGACGCCAAGCCTCACCGGGCCACCGCCAAGTCGGCGTCACCTGGCAGTGGCCTGACGACGCCAAGCCTTGCCTGGCGGTGGCCTGACGACGCCAAGCCTCGCCGGTCGTTGGGTGAGCTCAACCTTGCCGGATCTGGGCAAGCTCGCCCAGGCAAGGCAAGGCCGAGCCTCGCCGTGGTTAGGCGACGAGGCTACTGGCCCTCGTCAGTCGGTCGCCGGCCATGGCCGAGGGCGCGGCGGCCAAAAGAAAAAAAAAAAAAAAAAGGAAAAAGAAAAAAAGGAAAAATAAGAAAGAAAATAGAAAAATAAAATATTAATATTAAAAAATTAAAAGAAATAAAAAAAATATACAAATTTACCAAATGTGTTTCTATTCTTTTTATATTTCGGAACATATTTACCAAACATGTTTTTTTGTTCGAAAATTGTTCCTTGAAACATAAATACTTTTTTTTATTTCTGTCCCCAGAAACAATTTTTAAACAGAAATGTTACCAAACGCACCCTAAGCGGGGGAGTAGTACGGGCCAACTCTAACAAGATCGTTCATTCTTTAATTAATGAGGTGTGAAAATTAATCACCGTGTGATTTATTCTTCAGCTTTAATCTGTTGGATATGGGAGTGTCCTTGATGATGCTATTTTTCTTTATGGGAGTGGAAGATTATTACTTGGCTGCTTCTTCTATGTTGCGAAAACAGGTAATCAAACATAATAATAAACAAAACAAGATATTTGAATTAAATATTGAATGTATGTGATTCAGTCAGAGTGATCTTCTATTGAGAGAGGAGCACCGGGTTTTACTATAAATTAAACAATACTAACTTTCTCTTTACCTTGATTATAGTGGTACATATTGCTAAATTGCCTCCATAGAGTAGGTATTAGGATTCGATGCATAGTCATAAGGAAATAGAGAATAAAAGCTAAAAAAAATTGAGACATAAGCTTTTTATTCTGGTTCATCCTTAAACTAGGGTTATGAATATTAAAGAATTTCAATATAATTAGTACATCACATCTTCATTAAAAGAGAAAAAGATTACATATACCTAGTATTTATTTATACGCTCAAATTCAAACTGTCAATAAAATGTATGCTCAAATTATAAATGCTCTCTGACAACTTGGGGGCATTGGCCCTGCCACTCCCACTAAGGCGGGCCTTGGACCTTGATGTCTTCCTATTAATGGAAAGTATAAATCACACCTCAATAGTAAGCATGCTTGGCTAAACTACATAAATCCTCTATGTTAAGTTTACCTTAGCATTTATTGCTCGCTTTTATTGTTTGATTTTGTCTGCGCCTCTACCATTTTGCATAACAAGGGACGAGCGTCATTGCTATCATCAATGCGTCAATACAAACGTCACTCATTGTGGAGGTAATTTTCTTAGAGTTTTAGAGTGCATTTGCTTCACGGAATACATTTTCGGGGAAAACATTTTTCTCATTTTCCGGCGTTTGGATTGCTTAGGAAAATGAGTTAACGGAAAATGTTTTCCTAGCAAAGCTTAAATTTAGTAAAATGATTTCCCCTTTGAAAGGACCAGAAAACGTTTTCCGAATCTACCAAAACTTAGATTTGATGCTTGGTTTACAAATAATTATTTTTATAAAAATATATTTTAAAAAATGGAATTTTAATTTTTTTTAAATTAAAATTTGGAAAACATTTTAAAAATAAGCATAAAAATTCGAATTTGCTTCTTTTTCATTTTGCTTCTTCTTCACCCGTCACCGGCCACAAGGACGGCCAGTGAGCTATGGTCTCACCAGATTGAGCGATCTCATGACCTTCGACGACAAGGCTTAAGCTTACACGAGGCCGATGAGCCTCAAGCCTCACTAAATCGGGTGAGCTCGTGGCCTCTAACAATGAGGCTCAAGCCTCGCTAGATTATGTGAGCTCACAGCCTCTAGCGGCCAGTTGGCAAGCTCGCCACCTCTAGCGACAGCTGGAGCTCACCCCTTGTAAGCCAGCCAGGAACAAAAATAAAAAGAAAGAAAATAAAAGTAAATAAAAAAACAACAATATGCTTTACCAAAAAATAAAATAACAACAACAATATTAAAAATTTGAAGTTTTTTAAATTAAAAATTCATTTTTTTCTTGTGATGAAATGTGAAATTATTTTTTAATGGGATCCAAATGGTAGAAAATATTTTCAATTATACATCGCCAAAAAAAAAAAAAAAAAAAAAAAAAAAAAACAGATTGTATTCTTGGAAAATGCTTTCCCATAAAGCATTTTCCTTTATCATTGAGTTTTCCGTGAAATAAACGCATCCAATGTTATTTTATCCCAACCTAAACCATTTTTACAATACTAAACAGTTTTCATGAACTAGTGAAATGAAAATGCAAGACCAATTGATTTTATTTCACATGAATTTTGTCGAAGGTTTCTGTCAGGCATAACCATGTGGCAACGAGGTCAAATCAAGGAATGCAGTATAAATGATTCATTATCGCCTATTATCTTTTGGTCAAACACTTCTCAATTTATTCTTTTTTGCCATTATTTCCGCTGGATAGAAAAAGGAAAGAATAAATTGAGGATGGGTAGCCTATGATAAGGAATGGGGTATCCTATAATGAGTCTAATTTTTCTTTTCTAAATTTTTCTGATTTTATTGTGTCTTAAGATTAATTATGCCCTTCTACTCAAGAAGTATGTCTTATGATAATTACATAGAGTAGATTATATATCTAGCTAAATAATTCCTTAATTTACTTACCCATATAATATAGTATATAAAAATTATTTCGGCAATTAAAATCATTAATCAAACCCGTGCGCCAGCACATGATAAAAATTTCGATTGAGGTTTTATTAATATAGGAAATGAGAAATGCATAAAGGCACAACATATCGTATAAAATAGCACATCGTATTTTGCAAGAAAAGGGTTTATGCCGGTTGGCCCAATAAGATCTAAATTGTGCAATTATATCTTATTTTGTATCTAAAAACAAAAGATGGTTTTTGAAAGCTGATGATATGCAATGAATCTTATTTAAATATTTTTCTATTTTTATAAAAGAGTAAAGATAAGTCCCACAAATATATATTTTTTCACTTATTTAATGTAAACATCTCATTTTACAATAATCTCCGCACACACTAATTTTTTTTTTGGCATGCCCAATGGAATTTATGCACGTGCTTGTTTCTTAAAGTGGCTTGGGCCAGGCCCAGTTAAGTCCAAAACCTGGGAGTGGCCCAACTTCCTCGTCTGGGTAACGTGCCGCTGCCGACGTTCCATCATTTTCTCTCCCTTCCTTTTTCCCGGGAACTTTTTTCTCGAGAAAATCACTGTCAATCCGCGAGGGCGCGAGCGCGAGACCCTGCAAAAATCGCCATGGGAGACTCTCATCAACCTCCTCGTCTTTCTGTCCATCGAGCCCTTGGTGGTGGCTGCGGTACTCTCTCTCTCTCTCTCTCTCTCTCTACCCTTTATTCACGAAGGCAAACCATGTTCTTTCATGGGATCCCCCCATGTCGGTCCGACTCTTCAACGCAAAGCCCTGTTGCAACGGAATTCCAAGTGGGTTCCTCTCTGTTCGTTCTTCCATGGATGATCACACTTCGTTTCGTTCGTGGGCTGTCTTCTGTTGGCTCTTGTTCTGGTTCTGTACCTTCCTTTTCCTCAGTTTGCGTGAAATGCAATCTTGCATACGCATTTCACGTCTAGTTATGAAGTGAGTCTGGTTTCAGGGGAGTTAATAGAGATTATACAGTTCCTTTGCCTTTTAGCAGTATAGATTGCAGTTCTGTGATTTATGCGCATTTTTGGATGGTTATAATTCGTTCCATTCGAATTGGGTCAGTTGCTGATTCGCTTCTGTGGAAGAATTGGAGCGGAGGGGCTACGTTGCTGGCCGGCGCCACCGCGCTTTGGTTCGTCTTCGAGAGAGCCGGTTACAATGTCCTCTCGTTTGCGGCCAATGTGCTGTTGCTTCTCTTTGCAATCCTCTTCCTGTGGGCTAAATCTGCGTCTCTTCTTAACCGGTACTCCTTAGTCCTTTCTCTGATTGAGTGTCTTTTCTTTAAAATCCAATGTGAGTGATTTCGGAAAATGTAAGCAGTGCTGTTTTTTATTTTTTATTTTTTTGCAATTTTTTTGTCACCTTTAATTTACTTGTGCAAGCAGCAACTAAAACAAAATACTCTTTAGGTATGCAGCTAATTATTTCACTAATTAAGAGTTTGTTTGAGAGGCATCTACCATGATTTTGGGCTGCCTCTCACGTGTTCGGAGATGAATAATGGAGAATGGTGGAAGAATGAATGAACCTTCTTAAAACTTGAAGCTAGAAGCTTATTGAGATGTGCTTTTTGCTGCTAGAGATTGGAATATGTACTAAACAACTTCTTAATTGACAAAAATGCAAACTTAGATGTTGTTCACCTAATTTACATATGTTAAATTATAATGGGAGAGATATAGTATTTATTTTCTGTTAATGAAGCACATATTGATTTTGGCTTGATTAGTTGGTCTTACAGACGGGTGAGAACAAAAAGGAAAATAGGTGAGGTCAGATAGTTTTTTAAGCCTATTGAGGATGGGGAGCAGACATGGGAGAAAGGATTTCATGCTCGATTTTGCATACACTTTTATAAAATTTAAGCATAACAAACTTATTGTCCTGTAAAAATCATCAAGAGTTGGTAAAGTTTCATTTACAATTCTTCTTATTTCTTATGAGTTAAGACAATCTCAACAGACTTCGATCTTAAAATGCTTTCCTTCCTGACCTTGCATTGGTGGAAGACTTCAGACTAAGAAGTTATTGTTCTCCTTTTCTAATTGACTTAAATTGTTCAGACCATTGCCTCCCCTTCCTGACTTGAAGGTTTCTGAAGAATCTGTTGTTGAAATTGCTGATGTGATGCAAGAGTGGGTGAACTACACGTTGTCTATTGCATGTGACATAACAGTCGGTCGAAACTTGAAACTCTTCCTTCAGGTTAGGTGTATTACTTTGCAAGTTTCTCTGGTGGAAAGTTATATGTAATTGCCATATATTTAAAAGTCATTGTGCTGATTTGGGTTTTTCCTTTTGGATAGGTAACTCTTGGCTTATGGTTAATCTCTTACATTGGCAGTCTCTTCAACTTCATTACTTTGGTTTATATTGGTAAGTTACCATGCTTCCCTGTGATTTTTTCTCATCACAATTATTCAGGTATATATCAGGCATCTGGGTCTTTCTTTGCAGGGGTCATTCTTTCTCTGACAGTTCCCCTTTTGTATGACAAATACCAAGAAATTATTGATGAAAAATTGTGTAGAGCTCATAAAGCTATTCAAGTACTGTTAATGCGGATTGATAACAGTGTCTTGAAGAAGATTCCCCTGGCTTCTAACAAGAAAAAGAAGACTCAATAGGCAAGTGGTCTCTGTCCTTCATTAACTGCTTGAGATTTAGAGTGGCATTTGTGAGGATGCATTATGTGTTAATTTTCAGTTTTTTCTTTAGCTGAGAGTTCTTCCAAATCCAGTCAGAAATATTGGTTGTTTTTTTATCAACGTCGATCTCTTTCACTACTTAATAATTTTGTGGGAGAATGGAAGTTTAGAGCTCGTTTGGTAACGTTTTTGTTAAAAAATTGTTCCAGGGAACAGAAATAGAAAAATTTCTATATATTTCTGTTTCCTGGAACAATTTTTAAACAGAAGAAGGTGTTTGGTAAACTTGTTCCAGGAATAAAAAATAAACAGAAACACGTTTTCTTTTAATTTTTTAATATTTTAATATTTTATTTCTTTTTTTATTTCTTTTTTTCTTTTTTCTTTTTTTCTTCTTTTAGCCAGTCAGCGGCCTCGCCCATGGCCGGCGACCGATTGACGAGGGCCAGCGGCCTCGCCCAGCCACGGCGAGGCCGAGCCTTGCCCAGCCACGGCGAGGCCGAGCCTTGCCAAGGGCCGGCGACGCTCTGGCGAGGTCGCTGACCCTCGAAGGCGTCGCCGGCCGTAAAAAAATAGATTTGGAACAAAAACGCAAACAAACGCGTTTCTATTTTTTTTTTTCCCTAGAACAAAAAAACAGAAATTTTGTTCATAAACAGAAACAAAGAACATTAACAAACAGGCCCTTAGTGGAATTGTCATTTATCTGCTTTTCTGAAGTTTTTAGGAATGAAAGGATGATTGGATTAGTATCATACACCAAACAATAGATGAGAGACTTCTGCAGGAATATGTCGCTTTGTCAAGAGCATCATGATATCTGTGAGAATTAGAGAAAACATAGGGTGTTACATTTTTTCCACATCTTTATCAGCTACATTCTTACTTTTGAAGAGCAATTTGGCTTGCAATTCCTCTTTGGAGGTTTTTCATTCAGAATAGTTTTTGGCTTTGAGCAGCAATCCATCCGTTCAATGTTAATAATTGAAGTTTTCACTTTTGCTCCATGCCTCATCTATCCCTGGACTTTGTGAATTATATTTAGTGCATTTGCTCCTAAAGTTCCTCTCACACATTCTAGAAGGCTGAATGGGGAGATCTAGATGTTATTACCATTGTATCCTGGGATGGAAAGAAAGAGTCAGATGCACTTCTTATTTCTCGTTGGATGATCTTAGTTTCTTGGACTTGCAAAGTTGGTGATCAATCAAATTGTCATGTTTTTTCTAGTAGTTGATAAATGGAAAGTTTATAATCCTGTCATTGTTTTTTCCTGTTCAGAATCTGCAATTGTTGCAGGCTCATATTTCTTGCCCAACTTTGAACTGCATGCGAAGATCTACTTCTGCTGCAGGTTGACCAATTTACAAATGGGATTGGAGGGTTGTAAAGGGCATGTTGACATAGGAAGAATTGGCTTTTCATTGATATATGACGAAGCTGGCCAGTAGACAGTGGGTAAATATTTGACCGGAACTTCATAGCATGGTATGCCAGAGCTGGAATGACAACATTAGGTTTTGTAGATCTTCTAATTCTAGGTTTTTCAACCTGCATTGTTCCACTTCCTTATTGTGAAAAAGCCATGGTCTCATTTCCTGCTTTGCTGATTTTCCCTTGCCTCACTAGTTGTTTAACACCTTTCTCTTCTCTGGGGTAAGAAAAGTCATAGGGAATGACTTTGCCTTTTCTTAATTCAAAATTGGAAATGGAGCTTTTCTGGCCACATTCACTCTTGTTTTTGGTTGGTCTTTCTGATATTGCAGTTGCTATAGTTCTAGGCCTTTTCTGAGATCTATAGAAGTCTGTGGTTCCTACATATGAAATTTTGGACAAATTTTTTAGTTCTCTCTCTCTCAACACGCCCAACGCCTGTGTTGGCCTGCGAGATCGATTTAGTACCAAATTGGCGAACACTTGCATTGGTTAGATTAGAATCTTGTGGAATCGGAGACAGGAAAATCGCTCTCAATTTCTACATCGTGAAATACTTGAGGGACTTTTCGATGCAGTTGACTTCACTTCGATGCACCAGCAGAACTCTTTTAGCGAACTTAAGTGCAGTGGCTTATATCTGTATGCTTATAATTTTATTTGCTTCAGTAGTCGGTGGATGATTTTGCTGGTTGTGTTACGATGGCTCTCATGGTTCCTGCTGAATTATTGTCGAGATGACTCGTTGATGATGAGAAATTTTGCCAATGATGGACACGGACATGTAGTTGCAATGACTCGTTGAGGGAAGACTTGTAAATTTACGGTCATGACGATTTAAGAAAGGTGGATGCGATGCATGTGGAGATTGACTGCGGCTGTTCTCAACATTTGCCGCAAGTTATGATCAAACATATGGGGAAACTTATTCATGAGGGCAGATGAATTGACAATTAGCGATGATTTAGGAGAGCTTGCTGTTGACGTATGTGGAGATTGACTGCTGTTAAATGGCTTGTTCTAGAAATTGCGCATATTGTTCACTGGCCCTCGATGGAACTTAATAGCAGTCTGGTGGTTCTTGAGTGCACAACATTAATTTAGGTGATATCAATACTTATTAGCAGTCAATCAAAAGATTGGTTGGAGGAGGGTATGTCTACTAAATTCAATTAATGAGTATTAAAAAAGGTTTATGATCACTTTGCCAAACATGAAAACAAATGTGGTTTGATAATAATTCGAGATTGACTACGGAAAAAATTACATTATTTTTAGAGGTGTTAAAATGAGTCATTGACCCATTTATGGACCCATTTATGTTTAAATGGGTCATTAATAGGTCAAGCCTTATTTTCTAAAGCACTCATAATGGATCAGCTCTACACTCATTTAAAACCCATTTATCAACTCATTTATTTTCACCCAAGCCAAAACCTCACAATCTCTCTTCTATCTTTAACTTTACAATTTTTTTAAATCAAAATTATAATAATTTTTTTCTTTCTTCTTCCTCCGGTCGTTGGCACGGTAATGGCCGACGACTAGCCAGGCGAGCCTCGAGCTTGCCGGCATCGGGCGAGCTCAAGGCTTGCCGGATCTGGCGAGCTCGAGCTCACCCGACGCTGGCGAGCTTGAGGCTCACCAGATCCGGCAAGGCAGAGGCCTCGCCAGATGCCGGCGAGCCTCGAGCTCGCCAAATTCGGTGAGGCGAAGGCCTCACCCCACGCCGGCGAGCTCAAGTCTCGCTAGGTCGGCGAGGCTCGAGCTCACCGGCGTCGGTGAGCCGGGTGAGCTCAAGGCTCGCTTGTGGCCGGCCGCTGGTCATCATCCCGGCCGTAGCCGGCCAAAGAAGAAGAAAAAAGAAAAAAAAAAAATTTATATTTAAAAAATAAAAATAATTAAAATTTGATTTTTTTAAATAATTATTTTAAAATTTATAAAAATCATCCATTAAATTTGTGTTGTATAAAATTATTTTAGCAATACCATTTATATATAGATATATATAAATATCTATATATATATATATATATATATATATATATATATAATAAATTAAGTTTAGTTAAATGAGTTGGATATGCATTGAGTATGGGTCGGGTCGGGTATGGGTCATAATTTTTACATTATAATAAACGGGTCATAAACGGGTTGAATGGGTCGATTTTGGTCGGACCATTTATGATCCGACCCACCAGCTTAACGGGTCTAATTATTTTTAACATGTTTGCAAGTACAATAAAGGTTGTAGCTTTCACTGTTGTAAACAACTTGATGGTACTCTAATGTAGGGTCGAGAATTATTCACAAGATGTGAAATCAAAAGGAATAATGCATGAATAGAAATCCAAACTCGACTTTAGGTGACTTAAATGATGGTACTACATGAGAATATAAATTAGGACGGAGAGAAACTTGAACTAGATGTGACATTATATACCTTGCCATCTCATTAAGACATCGTAGTGATGACCCAATTGGCCGACGCAATCATTATGACATGACATCAACGCACCCCTCGTCTCTCCTGTTTGAAAGCAAATCTATCCAGGAAATCATAAGTCTCGTACCTAATTCAACAGCCGGGGAGTTGGAGTTGAGGCTGAATGGGTAATTCCGAAAATTATCTAAAAAATTCTAAACCTATTATTCTTTTTATCAATTCAATTCTAAATCTTTTAATTTTGGTAATTGAGTCATATATATTTATACTTTTAATCAATTGAGTTTATTCAACCAATTTGACTAGAAAATCGCTAATGTGACATCAATTACATGGCAATGTTAGTGTTAATAAAAATAATTTTTAATATTTTAATTTTTAAATTATTATTATTATTTTCTTCTCTTTTCTTATCTTTTCCTTCTTCTTTTTTTTTTTTTTTTCCTTTTCTCTTGTTTTCTTTTTCCCTTTTTCCCTCTGTCGGCCATTGTTGGGCTTAAATGATGGCTAGCAAAGTTCATCACCCATGCTAGCCTTAGGCAAGGGCAATCCTTGTCCACCCAAGCCCAGCATCCCTTACCCTAGGGTGGTGAGGATGGTCCTTACCAGTCCAGGCCCAACGTCCTTTGCTCAAGGCTAGCAAGGGCGGCCCTCACTTGAGGCCAGTGTTGGCGACCTTTGCTAGCCTTAGATGAGGCCCGATGGTAGCCAATAGAGGGAAAAAGAAAAAAGAAAGAAGAAAAAAAAAAAAGAAAAAAAAAAGCAAAACAAGAAGAAAAGAAAAAAAGGGAAAAAAAAAAAATTAATGAAAATTTCAAAAAATAATGAGATATTATTAAAAATTGATACATTAGTGCCATCAGTGTCACATAGAACAGCTAACATCAACATCAATGATTTTTTGCCAAAATTGATTGAATTAACTCAATTAGCAAAAAGTAAAAAAAATAAAAATTTTAAGACTTAATTCATAAAATTAAAAGATTTATGATTAATTGAAAAAAATGCAATAGGTTTAAAATTTTTTGGACAATTTTCCCCTTCTTATTGCATCCTTAGCAACAAGTAAGCAAGAATTACAATCTGGATGATCAATTATTCCATTGCATGCTCCGTGGCCGCACAAAGTACCGATGATAGACTGTTTATTGTCTTTGTAATAACTGTATACTACTAGAGATGTTGATGTATGGTCTACTCTATCTTGGAGATGTGCCTCTAGACTTAAAGGAAGTATACTAGTGACATCAAAATGGTCTCCATTGCAGATTTCGTATACTGTCGATGTAAATGGACTCTGCCATTACCATCGTGAACACGTAAACGAGAGTAGTATTTACAGCCGCGGTTCTTTGCAAATATTATCGTTCGTCTCCATGTTCATCTGCTAATTACATATGTTCGCTTGTTTTGCATGTGATGCAGGTGCGGTGCTTATAAACAAGATTGTCTTATGGGTTTCCCCTCGTTTCTCGTGGGTTCTCCGCACTTTCACCTGTCATTTTTTTTAACCCCAGTGTGTCATTTCATATACCTAAACTTATAAATTCTGCACCAAATTGCTTTTCCTTTCCTTGGCACGCCTGTAGAGGACGAAACAGTGCCGATGCATAGAAAAAGAGATCTCAAATTTGGTGGTTTTGTGAAACCATAGCATGATCAAAGGAAAAATTATCAAAAAAATTATAAATCTATTGTAACTGTGCTGATTGAATCATAAACATTTTTTTTTATTGTCAATTGAGTTCTAAATCTTTCGCATTTATGCCAATAAGTCTATCCGGTCAATTTGGTTGGTTGGCGCTAATATGGATTCCAACCATTCTATCGATGTAGCTAATATTGACATAGATAATTTTAATATATTTTTGAATTATTTATATATTTATTTATTCTTTTTTTCCTTCATCTTCATTTTCTAATCAGTTGTTGAAAGCTACGACCAGGAAAAGGCAAGGGTCGTGAGGTCGACCATCCATGTCAAATATTAATAAAAATTAGGCACTAACTTGACGTCGAGGTGAGGGCCAACTTGCTATGACCAGCTAGAAGATAAAGATGAAGGGAAGAAAAAACAAAGAAATAGAAAAAAAAAAAAAAGGAAAAAAAAAATAAATAAATCAATAAATAATTAAAAATATGCTATATTATTAAAAATTATTCACATCAGCATTGCACTTGGGTTAGCATTGCATATAGGATAGCCAGTGTCCATTTCAACATAATTGGTCAAAATTTACTGAATAGACTAAATCGGTACAAATGCAAAATGTTTATAAAAAAAATGTTTAGAATTGAATCGACATAATTACAATAGTTATAGAACCTTTTTGGTAATCCTCCTCATGATCAAACAAGCAATTTTGAAGTTATCTTTCATTAAGTTTCTGTCAAGTTCATGATATGAGATGGATATCAGGTATTGCCTGAACCTGGTTCATGTGAAAGAAGGCTTGTTTCATTACATTTGGTTATATCAAATTTGACATAACTTCTTCTAAGTGCATTTGGGAGCGTAAAGAAGTCATATATCTGTTCCGGTAGACGAGAAACCCTAGCCCAATATGTCACAATGACGATCCCAGTCAAGAAGCATGTTGTTCGTTACCTTCCTTAGAGACAAAACATCCGATTGAAGCTTTGACTTCATGGGCACATTGCCATCTGGTAGAAGAGAACAACCATTTGACCTTTCTCTTTTGCCGGTGGGAGATGGAAAGGAGGAGGTGAGCTAACTAAGGACCAATGAACACCTGATCTCCTATTTCTAGCCTAACCGCACCAGAAGACTAGTCACCAACTCATCATCACAGCCCCGGTTCTACACATTTCTTGCTATATAAACTCCAATCATTCTCCTCAAACTGGCATCACAAGTAACCATCTTTCTCCTCCTAAGCCTCTATACACAACAGAGAACTCAATCTCCATTTACCAATATGGCTTCTTCCTCGAAGAGATTTGTTCTCTTCATCGTCCTAATTTTCTCAACTGTTAATATGAGCTTCGGGGCTCGTCATCTGTTACAAACGACTGTGCCAACGATACCATCGCTTCCCACCATACCTACTCTACCGACTTCACTGCCGCCACTACCGGCCATGCCAACACTGCCGAAGGTCGCCCTGCCACCAATGCCTGCCATCCCTACCTTGCCTCAGCCCACACTGCCAACGCTGCCCACCACCCAACCAACACTACCCAAGACCACTCTACCACCGCTTCCAAGCTTGCCAACCATGCCGACCACATTGCCACCGATGCCAAACATCCCTTCTTCTCTCCCTAAAATCCCTTCAATTCCTCTCCTCACTCCTCCGCCAGCCACCAGCCCTTGAAGAATTTAGTACCATACGAGGTTACCTGAGAATATCTATTTATTGGATTGCCTCCTTTTGATTGTAGAATTGTTCCAATACACGTCGTGTCTTGTGTTATGATGTCTTTTGGATTCTATTGATCATTCATATTGTTTTCTAGTGAGCTCTTTTGGTGTGATTAGAAGTCTTTTCCAGCGTGGTGTACCTATGTACTATGATATATATGTATTTATCAGTGACATGGCTCACATTTAAATAATGTATTTTCAATCGGTTCAAAACTCATTCTTACCTACCGTACCACCCCAATCTCTATCTTCCACGTTCAAATAAAATGGTGTGCCACTCGCACATGTATGTGCCATGAACTTGATTCAACGACTCATGTGAATTGAGCTTACACGATGCAAGAAGTGACATGGACTTGAATTAAAATAACACAAGTGGACGACTCATTTTTGGCACTTCCTGATATTCCCTCAATAAATTTATTGTCTTCAAATTGATTTTGAATACTATTGTCAGTAATTTCACTAGAATTAAGAGGAAAAAAATTCCAATTCTCATAACAACTACTTTATCTATATCTTTGTACCACAAACAATCTAGTATCCTGGGTTCTTGGAATTTCCCTATTCCAGCATCAAGAATTATATGTGTTTAACATGTCCGCTCGAATGACATGGCAACCTGTTTCGTGTGATGCACCAAACCATATGACATAACAAAATTATTGATGATGCAGTACCATGTGAAAACTGATGTGACAAAAAGCACAAAAAGCGTGATGATGACGTGGCAATATTGACGATGTGTCAATATGGTACTTATAGAATCCTGTGAAATGGAAACGGGAAATAGTCTAAATAATATAGTCGATATCTTTAACCTATCAGAATAATTATATTAACTCATTAGTTCAGTGGTATGTATATATATGTGCCTAGTTTTCTACGAGTCTTTCTACATAAAATAGAATACCAAGTCATCCATAGATGACCAAATGATGTCCAGTGCATAAGTTAACTAACTCCTAAATCTAAGGATTAATATAGAAGTAGTTTGGTGAGTACCTATCTCCAATGTCAATCATTTAATCGTGCTTCGATCAAAAAAAAAAAATCTTTTAATCGTGCGTTGCATGAGAATAAGCACGGGCTTCACATCTACCAAAGGGTATTGCATTAGAAGTATTTATTGCTTTGGCAAAGTTTCCTCATTGTCTAGATTATGTTGTTTAGTTTGATTTAAAATATAAGAAATAAACCCACCATAGTTACACACACACACACACACACACACACACACATATATATATATATATAGAGAGAGAGAGAGAGAGAGAGAGAGAGAGATCTACCCAACTCTTAGGATTAGAAAACTGATGGTACTCTCCCCAGCTATAATGAGATTAGAATGGGGTCAACGTATAAAATTTTTATGTCCTTAGATATGAAAATAATAGTCAAACCCAAATCAAAATTTGAATAGATACATTGAAGATATGATCAATTATCATGATTTCAAAAGTGTAAATTAACCAACCATTTGAAAATTGCTCTTTTCCAAGCAACAAGGACAATCACTGAAGACAAAGTATATTACCGACCAAAAAAAAAAAAAATTTACCGACCAAAAAAAAGAAGACAAAGTATATTTACAAATATTCTCCTCTGCAAAACACGAACTCATCATATAAAACGGAAGATAGAACAAAACTAGAAGACATTTTATACCTAATACTTCACCCTTATTAGCAAGGGATGAAGGAGGCACATAAAAAGATATTTTATAATTGTCATTATTTTAATAAGTTCACGGTACCATCTTGTGCAAAGTGAACTGTGCTTTCCATTTATCAAAGTTACCTTTTAGGTATAAACCACAAAATTTCCACTTGTTTTACAAAATTCAAACTTTCTGTTTATATTTCAAGCCCATATTCTTTTTTCAAAGGATTAAGGTAGTAGAGAATGGTGAAAATATATATCTTATATTTTAAAACTCTTTCTAGCGTGAACACTTGCAAGATGATGGAAGCCTCATGTGTAGACGCAATTTATATGGATAATTATACGCAAAGATGGATCTAAAACTTTCTTCTGATGGAGGCAAACTTGATAATTATAAGTTCACAAACTTTATTGAATTTATAATTAACCTAGAGTTTTTTACTTTAAAAATTATATGGGTAGATAAAATATTTCTGGAAGTACTTTTTTTCTTTAATTTACTGAGGTGAAAACGGATACGAAATGTATATGTATATGTTACCAAGATGTTAGTCTCTACAATACGTAGCTTAGTCCCTAAATCAAGAAATTGATGAAAACTTGATTTGAGGAGTCTAAATTCGAGATGGGATGACTTTTGGCTCTAAAATTACCTTTGGAAATTCAACTCTAAAAAATTCGAGCTATTGATATCGACGTCAACATATTTCATAATATTTTAACATATGAATGTAGGAATAATAAAAGCAGTCCACGCAGAAAAAAGAATTGATAATTGAAAAAAACAAAAAAATATATTGAAGCAGCGTTTAGTACTATTCTCTTCGTCTTTCTTCGACAATTGCATGATATGTCAATCAATCTTTGCCTCGTACAAGGTCGAGTTCCTTCTACGACATGGCACGCGGAGACAAGACTCATGATGTCGGGCTTTGAAAGATCGAAGCTTTCCATGCGAGAAGACAGACAAAAGCAATGAAAGACCTCGACTCCTGTATGCATGATTCAATCATCTTACTGTTCTAATATAATTTATGCATTTGATTCGAACTCCTCTTCTACTAAATGACAACTGCACATGAACAGTATAGGAATTGTAAGCCCCACTTTGAATTCCTGTCAATTATTAAGTTCTCTATTCTCAAATGCTGGGACATCCTCTTTCACATGTTTCTTTAGAGTTTGGTATGTTCAATATAGTTTGCGATAACTGGCTTGGCGATTAACACTATTAACATTAATGTCAATCAAGGACAGATTGATTAGATGCACATGCATATATTGTCATTAAAACATTAGTGGTGGGGGAAAACTACGTACATCTCCAACTCTTCCTAGAGTTGATGCAATCTTTAGGATGTTAACGGGTTTTCAGCTCACAAATGAAAGGTGATTTGTTAAGACCAACGTTTTTAAACCAGGATTGGTCAAAGAACCAGCTTCACCTCTGGTTTTTGGGTCCACCGGTTCGACTGTCAGGTCAAAGAGGTCAGAAGGTCAGAAGATCGATACCTAAGACCCATCTCATAAATTTTGTACACAAAGTCAGTACCTTGATCAAGGATCCAGTCAAATTGGTGACCGATCTATCCAAATGATAGGTTGAACTAGGTCGGCATTGGGTTTGACTGATTCTTGATCAGTCCAAGCTATTAACAAAGTTGGACAAACCATGGTCTGTTTTCCGATCGAGCTGATTGACCCGATTGGTCAAGTCTAGGTTTGAAAACACTGGTTCAAACCTCTTTGGACAAGACACACTCCCACAACTTGTTAACTGGCTTGTAGGACTTGCATGGTGCGTTGTGAGACTCTACATAGTCGATCATCCACACTCGTGTCTCAAATTCATAAAAGAGATTACATATGCCTCTGTAATTTGTGATCATTTACAATTATTTTCAAAATGACGGCAATATAGCGAAATGATGATATCATCTGGATTCTAATGGTGCAATCATGAAACATGTGTAGAGGCAAAGTAGCATATGCTTTCGCGTACTAAATAATTCCTCACTATCATGTGTTTTGAGAAGCTTTTTCTCCCGAGGTTCCTGTGGCTTGATGAAGGGTTAGAGTCGCGCAGTAACAACGTAAGAAAAGAAATGAAATAGAGAGGGGAATTCCAGTGAACCCTAATGCCAGGCGACAGGCGAGGAATGGCAAATCCCTTGTTGGAGAATTTTCTCAGTGGTTAGCTGTTGAGGCCAATAAGGTGCTTAATTTCAGACGTTCAAAAGTCAAAAAAGATTCCTTCAATGAGTAAATTGATAGGTTATTTATATTGAGAGGATCAAAAGGATTGGTTGAGATATGTCGTGACAATCCTAGCGTAGGAAACCAACGAAAGCTAGATTTTAGGTAGGAGGGATGGGCTAGCCACGGACTACCAAGTGTCAAGAGAAAACGAGCCGACTCCAAGCCTATTAGAAGGGGTTAGAGCGCTCCTTCAAACCCACCAAGTTAAAACTCTCAAAGAACATCTTGAAGAGATAAGAATAATATATGGCTCATGTGAATATAAACCCACAACAAATCTCTATTAGCAGTATCCATTAGTAAATTCATGAAATTATATGCAAGAACAGTATGCTCAGTTTCATAAATATGAAAGAATAAATTTACGCATGCTCTCAGTTTTCATAACTATGAAAGAATAAATTTACGCATGCTCAAACAATCTCATGCTGAGACAGTGTGTTATTTTACCCTTTTTTTTTCCCATTGCTGCCACTTTATATTCTCTTTTCTGTCTCTTCTCCTTCCTACTATTTGACGACTCACCGACAGGCTCTCCAGACCCACAACGTTGGGGCGAGTAACTGGCCCAACTCAACCGTGAAATTAAACTAAACCGGCCTTACAGAACCGGTTTGACTGGTGACTGGTTTGAGTTCTTGGTAAAAAATTTGGGAATTATCCTCGACTGGTTCGGTTTCATCATGAGGTTCTACAGCAAAAATTGCTAAAATCACTGACAAATTGAGAATGATGGTTTCGTGTGTTCTTCATGTGGGTTAAACGGAGCTTGAAAGGACAGCTAAAAGACAAGTGCAGGTGTTTGTCTGGGAGGTGGAGGACTGATAGTGTCCCTGTGTTTGCAATCGTCCCATATAAGCTCGATTCTTATTTTTCGCAGTTGAAATTGTTATCATTCTTTCAATGAATTCATAGCCATCGAGACAGGAAACATGTAGGTACTCTAGGGAAAAAGCGTGTTAGTTTCAGGGTTCAACCGGTTATGTTCTTGGTTCAAAATTAATAATAAGCGATAATTTGGAGAATCTACCCATCTTAAAATTAATCATTCCTAACAACATAAAAAGACAGGTGATGCCCCCTCTCTTAGATTCTAGCCATCATCATAGGTCTTCTCCTCATAATATCAAAATCGGCCATGAATCTATCAGTGCAACCTCATATCCGAGGTCCCCAACCTCAGGCTACGCCAAATCTAGGGTCGTCACCTGAGGTTAGGGAATCCATTTTGTATGGTGGCTGGAACCATCGCAAAGCTCTTCCCCCAATCACAAAGGGGTTGCAGGGGACAAAGAGAAAAAGAGATTGAGATACCACCTATCGGCATGATGGCTATGGACCACAATTGGGGAGTGGGAGAAGATGACGCGGCCTCGGAGCAAGGGTGGGGCTATCGATTTTTTGGTAAAGCAAGGGAGTGACCAAGGGAGAGGGAGATGTGTTTGGATTTTGGGATAAATTTCTTTGCTATTTGAGGATGTTTTGATCCTAAATGATAATTTTACTAGATGTTACCCACTAACTTTAGAGGATTCCATGTTGAAATCACTGGACTTATAACATTTCCTATCGTTTTAAGAACTAAACCGATATTTGGTGGCTGGATTTAGATCATTGTATCAATTTGTGATATGCAAAACATAACAGAGAAGAATAATCGCATGTTGTCATATTCACTATCTAATTTACCACATGGGATGGTCCTTTTGTTTGGGTGTGGGACTGTGGATACATATGGGCACAATTTATGAATGGATCATAACGAAAGAGACCCAAATTTAGGAAATAAGATATGAGATTGCGTTTTTGTAGGGGACCATAGAGCTATAAAAGTACAGAGGGTCTCACTGCAAGGAAAGGGTCATGTCATTGCTCGTGAACGCTGTCCACATCTTTTGAACCCTTGTGTCCAGCCTCTCCATTTTCCATTTTTCCTTATAAGAGATGCTTGCTAGAAGAGGACAAATGCAATCATTCATCGATTTACAAGTAAAAGACTTCAAGACTAATTTTCTTCGTCACGAGCGGGAGTCAGTCTCAGTAGACAAAATTACGTTTTAAGGAAGTCATAGGAAGCTTCGTCTCGACCGTGACAAACAAAATCACGGACACGTCAAAAGTTTTGCACTTAACCGGCTTGTAAAGGTCTATGAAGTGTTATTTCATGATCTTTCAAGATAATTTGGTTTTTGCGCACATGTTCCTATATCATAGAAAAACAAAATAGGAAACAACATTGCGTATTTTCCATATAGAGGAGAGAAGTTACCTAAAAAAATACAGAAAAGGAGCAGTTTTTGTTTAATTCTTGTGCTTATTAAGTTGTGTTTAGTAACTATTTTGTTTCTGAAAATAATTTCTGTTCACACATAACTTTTTCTAACTTTGTTCCTCAAATAAGTTTCTAAGCATTTGATGCATTTGATCATTATACAAAATTTTTATTTTCGAAATAGAAATGCATTTAATAAAACCCTCATTTTTTTCTTGTGACTTAAAATTTCCTTTAAATTTTTTAATATTTTAATATTTTTTTCTTTTTTAATTTATTTTTTCCTTTATTTTTTTTTTTTTTTTTTTTTTCTCTAGTTGGTTGTTGGCCATAGGATGGCCAGCAATTGGCTATACAAGAACCGGCGAGGTTGCTAACCTTAGGGGAGCCTCCCCAACCATTGGCGAGGGTCAACCTCACCTAACCGCTATGAAGCTTGACCTTGCCAAGCTAAGGTGAGGCCGACCTTGCCAAGCCAACGTGAGGCCAACCTTGTGGTAGGTTGGTTGGGCAAGGTCAACCCTTGTCGGCAATTGGGTGAGGCCGAGCTTCTCTAAGGGTTGGTGAGGCTTCAACGACATTGCTGGATCTCATCTGGTCGGTCACTAGCCATCGTTGTGCTGGTGATCGGCGAGAGGAAGAAGAAGAGGAAGCAAAAAAAAAAAAAAAAAAAAGAAGAAAAGAAAAGAGAAAAAAAGGTTTGGGTTTGATTTTAGAATTATTCCTCGGAACAAAGAAGCAACTTTATTTTTTACTTTTTGATTATATTTCAAATCTATTCTCGAGAACAAAAATATTACCAAACGGAGTTTTGTTGTTTTTCTTTTTGTTCCAGGGAATGAAATAATAGAATCAAACACTATTTGACATGTTATCAAATAAACCCTTAGCCATTCATTAGTGTCCCCTTTGCTAATACTTGCTATGAAATGTTTTTGCATTGAAGATGTTTCATGCTAATTGTTAAAATATTTAAGTAATAAACCATATTTTCATCTAATAACTCAAACTTTTAAAACAGTTAACGGTGGTTCCACAAAATCTCACAATATATTAGACCAGAAACTTCTTGAGAATCTTTCCAAACTTTTATTTACCTTTAGAATATTTTAAATAATAAACTACATAAGTGATTACATAGTAAAATTCAAAGCATAGTAATATTCAAAGCATGCTTTTGTTGAAGAATTCGAGTACCCATGTCAAAGCACAACATGGCCCACCCGGTCAGACATTCGCACAGCTGTTATCATGAACAAATGCTGCATGCAAATTAAGCTACTATTTAACAATGATTAAGTGCTTTAATTTATTTGATTAGATCTGAAGGGTTGGTACTTAGATTGGGGATCAGGTTAGGAATACGACTAAGTGAATTAGCTTGGGATGATGAGTCGTCACAGCTTAGTTCACATTTAGAGCATTTCTCCAATGGCAGACCTAACCCGTGACCCAGAGAACCACATTGCTCCGGGTTCCAATGTCCTTTTTAGTAATTAAATTGTGCCGAAAGTGGAAATGAATATGCTAATTATTTTACTTAACAAAGTGCGAATAGTTTCGTAGTTGGACCGTTCGAATCTTGGTTTGTCTCTTGCCTGATCCATTGAAGTTAATGGGGGTATTTCAACGTTCATAGAGATTACCTAAGATGGGTTTCCTCGTCATAGACAAAACATTAGCAGTTTAACATGTAATGTCAACTACTTAGATAGATAGAGCCATGAATTTTTTGGGTTGAACAATACAAGGCACAAAGTTAACGACATTTGAACTTTAAGTTAATCCGTTATAAATTAAGTTAGGATTGAGTGTTCAACTTTTATGAATTGTGTTCAAGGTACCCGACTCAAATTATAAAATCTACCACTTGAAATAGCAACCATCTCTACTGCAACTAAAAATGTTTTTGTATGACTAGAAAACCATCTTTACATATTATGTAGAGTGCAAGTCAAAACTCTAGCAGATGTCCTAAACATGAAATTATTTGCATTTTTACCTGTTAGAGGAATCGAACTTAATCTGAACTTTAAAGGCCATTCACTAATCTCGAAGCCAACTTCAAGATGAAATTTAAGCAATTTTATGAGGAGTTACGTTGGATTGGTTTACGATATTGATAAAGAGCTTATCCGTGCAATGGAATGTATCTGAATGTTCATTAAGTCCTGAGTGCGTTTATGATAAGCAAGGTAGGAAGTTTCTTTTTGACTACCTTGGTAGCTTCGCGCCAAGCTGGCAAACGAAAAGGTCATTTGCTAACAAATCGATTCCCGTAAGCAACCGTTTCTATGTCCCGTGACCACAGACATGACAATTTTGCTATGTCTCTTATCAGTTGTTAGACTCTAGCGTCTTAATATCACTTGTCCAGTCAAAAGATTGTCAGTGTCAGCCATTGGATGGACAGAGGAGCATGACGAAATTACCATGCTCAAGGCCACTAGGGACAAGAATGGTAACTATTATGTTTTCGGACACAATTTCTTACCAAAAATAGATTTTTATTTTTATTTTTATTCTCTGGACAAGTTTATGAGCAAAAATATATATTTGATGATGACCTAAAAATTTTCCCTTTCAAGCAGGTGGCCGCAAGAGGCCATTGGTAACGGACGATGAAGGATGGCAGACGGCGAGCAACAATGGGCGGTGGTGGGTAGCAGGGAAGGCGATTGACTAGTGGCGAGGGAAAGTAATATGAAGAATATTGATTTCTCATTTCCGTTTCAAAAGTAGAAAATTAAAAAAAATTTACTTCTCATCTTTAGACTAAAAATTCATTATAATCATAGAAAAATGAAACAGTGTTACTAGACCAATTTCTGCTCCAAATGTCGAGAACAGTAAAATAGATATGGCCAAAATTATATTTCCATCAGTCCCCTCAATATGCCTTTGTCTAAATGGAAATCTCTGGTGTAGACACCCCCTGTTCAACGCCAGACAACCGTCAAGGAAAATCAGTGGAAAACGAGGTGTACCAAAAGTCAATCAAAGTTCAAAAGGAGGGTGGACTAAATGAGCTCCTCTGCTCTGCAATCAGACGGGCTCCAACTCACTCTGCTGTCCTGTAGTAAGCACACATTAGATTCCTCCCTCTGCTTTTTTCTGTTGCTTACCCTGTGTCAAATACTTCAAGCTCACAAAAAGTTAAAAGCAAAGGTTGGCAGGGGCAGTGGAAAGCCAAGGGTCCTCGTTTTCCATTTGTTTATCTTCCCTGGGGTTCGCCTTTTTAAAGTTTCTTGCACTCGTTGCCCTCCAACTGCACAAAAGAGGAGGCAGTAGTACCCCCTTTTTCTTCTCAGCTAAGCCCTGTCTCTGCAACTAATCACTGTAGCTACCTCCTCCATTCTCTAGGAACTTTCCCCACTTGGTAGTTCCCTCCATGCTGAGCTCACTTCATCTGTTGGGTCACTTTCATTGTTTGGAGTAGAGAGCTTTAGCTTTTGGGGGACTGTTCATAAAAACCCATCACCAGGCTCTCTCCCCTTTTTCCTTTTTCACCTGTTACATGCTCTTGCTAAATCCTGATCTGTTTGGTAACCAGAACAACAAGAGCTGGAGTTGGTCACCCTCTCTCTCCTCTCTCTCATCTCACTCCACTATGTCTCTGCTCTTTTTCTTCACTATGAATCGGTAGCCAGCATGTGCAGCTGTGACCAGCTCAAGGAACCATGACTCCAAACCCCAGAAATCTCCGCCCCTGTTTGAGTGCTTTGGCTTTTAGCCTTCTCCTGCTTAGTTCGTCTGGTCTGAACTCAGATGGTGTGCTCTTGCTCGCCTTCAAGTACTCCATTTTGAGTGACCCGTTGTCTGTCCTGGAGAGCTGGAACTATAACGATGTGACCCCATGCGCCTGGAATGGAGTCACCTGCACATCGATTGGGAATCCTGGAACACCAGCCATGCTCAGAGTCACCAGATTAATCCTCCCCAATAGCAAGCTTCTGGGCTCGATCCCTAAAGAGCTTGGCACGATGGAGCACCTCACCCATCTTGATTTATCTAGTAATTACATCAACGGATCCTTGCCTTCGACTATCATCAATTCCTCCACGCTTCAAGTGCTCTCTCTATCCAACAACGTGATCTCAGGTGAGCTGCCCGAGTTCATCGGAGACTCCAGGAGCCTCTGGTTCCTGAATCTCTCTGATAATGCACTGAGTGGGAGTATTCCTAAGAGCATAACCTCCCTGAAGAACTTGTCTGTTGTTTCTTTAAGGAGTAATTACCTCGCAGGTGGTGTTCCTAGCGGGTTTGTTTCGGTGGAAGTCCTAGACTTGTCTTCAAATTTGCTGAACGGATCTCTGCCATCGGATTTCCGAGGAAACGGTCTGCGTTACTTGAATCTCTCCTACAACAACCTTTCGGGCCCTATACCGCCAGGGTTCGCCGCGAAAATCCCAAGAAACACCACTATCGATCTGTCATTCAACAACCTGAGCGGCGCAATCCCGGAGTCACTGGCCTGGGCGGATCAGAAATCAGAGTTCTTGGCGGGCAACATGGATCTCTGTGGCAAGCCGCTGAAGATCCTTTGCTCCATCCCTTCAACTCTTACCACGCCACCCAATGCCACCACAACCACGTCACCGGCCATCGCAGTCATCCCGAAGACAGTCGGCACCGACCCATCAGCGGACTCACCCGGATCATCTGTCGCGGCAAAAGGCCAAACGCCCGGAGGGCTAAAACCAGGGGCCATAGCAGGAATCGCCGTCGGCGACCTAGCCGGAATAGGAGTGCTCGCGTTGGTCATCCTCTACGTCTACCAAGTCAAGAAGCGGAAAAAAGACCACAAAATCACCACAGCCAACGAGCCCAAATCACACCAGAAACCAGAACCAGCGGCAGAGCAAGACCCAGCGCCGGAATCGAGAAAACCCGCAAACTGCTATTGCCTCACAATCACAGGCCACGAAACGTCGACCTCCGAATCATGTTCCAGCGAGGACGACGAAGACAAAGACTTGCCTGCAACAAGAAGCAACGACCACCACCCCCAGAACGGGGCGGGCGCGAACCAGAAGACGGGGACCCTGGTGACGGTCGACGGGGAGACGCGGCTGGAGCTGGACGCGCTGCTGAGGGCGTCGGCGTACATACTGGGGGCGAGCGGGGGGAGCATCGTGTACAAGGCGGTGCTGGAGGACGGGACGGCGTACGCGGTGAGGAGGATCGGGGAGAGCGGGGTGGAGAGGATGAAGGAGTTCGAGCAGCACGCGAGGGCGATCGCGAAGGTGAAGCACCCGAACCTGGTGAGGCTGAGAGGGTTCTACTGGGGAGACGACGAGAAGCTCGTGATCTACGACTACGTCTCCAATGGCAGCCTCGCCAGCGCATGCTCTGGTTACAGTAAGTCTTTCTTCTTCATCCTCTCTGCTCCCCTGTTTTTTCTATCTTTTTCTCTATTTTCCATGTTCTTGTTTTCTGTTTGATTCTTCTCAAAAATGAAAATTCCATATTAAACTACAAACGAAAAGAACATCGTATCACGAAATTGCAAATTACAAAAGGGAATTCGTGTTCTGGAAATTTCAGAATCTATGAAATTATTTTGTTATTAAGACATAGTGCTACCATACAACATCCTGAAAATCATTTGCAAGTTGGGAAACAACTATGATGTTCCTTAATGTATGTATTCTTGCAAGATCAAAACCGTATTTGATTGCTTGGGGTTCCATGCAATCCCAACCCTTTATAAATGGACTACGAAGGGGTCGATCGGTCGGTCAAGTTGGTCAGGTTATCGGATCTCGAGACATACTCAAGCTTCCTTTGGTGGTAAAGTGATCGATAGAATTTGGTCTTAAGATTGATTCATCCAATACATGTCAAAAAGGACATTTAGGATTATGTTTGCTTCCTCGTCACTTTAGGACATGCAATTCCAAGATGCCATGTCGTGGCGGTCCGTTGGACGAGGCTGGTACACCTTGGACCTAAATCTATGGCTTTTTGGATTATGGGGTACATCAAATATATTATCACACGACATTCATTTTAATTAGAGATCTTTCTCCTTTTTGCTTTTAACAATATTGCCTTTTGTAAAATAAAAATAAAAAAAGGAGTCAATAACACGTAATAATTATTTTTCAATATAATTTCTCAACATGTGCAGTAATTTTTCTCTTTGATAAAATTTTCTCGACTTGCTCCATTTCTCCATTTATCCTTTTTATTTTTTTTTTATTTTTTTTATGTTGGATTGACACAATTTTCAAATCTGATACCCTTCAGGGGGATCAGATAGAGTTCGGATTGGCACTCTAGGAATGTCTTTTTTAATATTCCTTCAGGTGAATTAATAAAATTCCCAGCTTGTTCTTCTCAGGATAATAATTTAAATAATTCAAGTTTTCTAAAAAATAGGCGCAAAAATAAAATACTCGAAAATTACAGCTCCCTAAGCTTGATGAATGCTGTATTTTATTATTTGTAGAGTACAAAAAATCGGCATATAGTGTGCCCACCATGTGCAGTGTCGGTCTATCCTCTGTTGTTTTTAGCTGCTCAATTTAATTAATGTTTTTTTTTTCAATTTGCTGGCCCGAACTACCAAGTAATTTATTGTTAATAATTACTAATCGTTCATTTCATAAATTCAAAGAGAGAAAGGACTGAAAAATCTGATTAAATTATAAGTTATATCACTAACTTGTTTTTGTTACAGTTCATAGGATGCATGTCGACCAGATTGGCATGTGATGTTGTGCCGTAATTCTTTGAGCTTATAAAATGAGTATATTAGACTTTTATTCTAGGAAAATGAATCTTTATTTTCATAAATAAAAAAAGAATTAATCTGAAGACAAGATGCAATGGGTATATGAAAATCGTCTCATGTGGTTGTGTTCATTATATTTTACATCAAATATTGAACTTAATGAAATTCAGTGAATGTTTTAGATACTCAAATTGATTGGTCACGATTTTGTTCCAATCTCAGGGAAAGTCGGGTCATCCCCATTCCATCTCTCTCTCGAACATCGGCTCAAGATCGCAAGAGGAGTCGCCCGGGGGCTCGCTCACATCCACGACAAGAAGCTTGTCCATGGCAACATCAAGCCCACCAAGATCCTCTCAACTCCGACATGGAGCCGCTAATCTCTGACTTTGGCCTCGAGAAGCTCGTCGTCGGTGGAGCCAGCCACCACATGACAGCGACCGGTTCAGGATCATCGAACCGATTCGGAAGTCAAAGATTCGCACACCATCAAGATTTTTCGATCGCTAACGTTAATCATAGTAACAACAATAGCCCATTTGTAGTGCCCTCGAGCTCGAACCTCGGCGCTCCCTCTCCTTATCAAGCGCCGGAGTCCTTGAAGAGCTTCAAGCCAAGCTCGAAATGGGACGTGTACTCGTTTGGCGTTGTTTTGCTCGAGCTGCTCACGGGGAGAGTATTCTTAGACGGGGAACTGGCCCAGTGGAACGCCGGTCCGGTCGGCAACGAGGACCGGGGTTGGGTGCTGAGGATGGCCGATGTGGCGATCAGGGCTGAGGTGGCGAGCAGGGAGGAGGTGGTCCTGGGCTGCTTCAAGTTGGCATTTGGCTGTGCCTCTCTTGTCCCACAAAAGAGGCCCTCCATGAAGGAAGCACTCCAGGTTCTTGAAAAGATGATGACACCATGATTTGATGAGGTCTTTCTGATGTGATGCTGAATTGCTATTAGTGGGATTTGGGTCCCTTTGAAAAAGCTTTGGCCACTAAAAATCAAAGCGTTGTCTTTTTGAGCCTTTTTGACTTGGGTGTAGCAAGGAAAGAGATGGAAGTAATTGATAAATAGACGGGTTTGGTTTTTTTTTTTTTGACGGAAAGTAAAGTGGATTGGTCGGTTCTGCCTTTTTAGCATCCCAAGCTTGTCCTATAATCGGTGAATATAGTAATGTACGAAAAACCTGAGGTTCACGAGCTGTATACATTGGTCACCTTTTTTCAACACGAATGAGACACGCCCTCTTTAGCAAAAGGTAGATGGACAAAGGACCCACCAAAGTCTGAGATTTCGTTAAGGAATCAGACTAGTGGAATCACCATTTCGTTCCAACTTGATTCTTGTAACGAGTAAGGCATAGCTCTTGAAACTGTAGTAAGTAGTTTGATATTGCTGTGCAATTAGAATATCAAATTTTATGAGACTGCATGTGAGATGGAGAGAGAAAGACAATTATCCAATTAGTCTTAAACCTGCTATATAAATGATAATTCGATTCTAATCTTTTTTAAAAATTTTTTTTTTTGGCAATGTCGTCTTAAAATGTTTGTGCGAAATTCCAATGTAGTTTTTCTAGCAAATCGTTGATGCGGTATGCAGTTGTTGCTGGCTGTCCTATGTGGCACATTGATGCGGCAATTTCTAGTAGAGAATGGTCAAAATGATTACATTATGATTTTGTGCAATGGTGTATGGTTACATTGACAAAATTAAAATGTTCATGACTGAATTGACATTTGTACGACATATATTAGAATGAATTTCACTTTCCCAATGAGAGAAACAAATGTTAATGACTCATTGCACATATTTGCCTGCCTAAGGCAATTTTGCCTCTTCAATGTTTTGTTTATAACCTTTACGAATTGGTAAGAGAAATGTCACCTAATAAGATAGTGCCATTAGGGCTGTATAACCAATTTAAGTCAAAGGTACATTTTATTTTTTGAGTTCAGTGTTGTTTAGATATCCAAGGCTAACTATACAATGCACACTTTATTTCTTTTTTTGGGGTCATAAACGGGTGATTTTTTTTTTCATTTATTCATACGGTAATTACAAGATAAATGTAAACATACTTCTGAACATAAAATATCCTGAAAAGGCTGGGGATGGGAGGACATTCATTGAGAGGGAGTTTTTTGGTACGGTGGGCTTCCGCTACCCAATCGATGGCTCGGTTTCCATCCCTAAGGCAATGAGTTGATTTTGCTTGGCTTAACTGGGCTAGGGTTCTCTTTCCTTCATTTACTATGTTTGTCATGGCCCAAGGTGCTTTTTCTCCTCCCATTACCAAATTGTCACTTTTACAAACAAGATCTATTGCTTTCTACCGATTCACCTGCATGTGACCCTCTTGGATTTTTTTGCAGGAACTTAAGCTCTTTCACAAAGGCTAGGGTTTTAGCTTGAAGAGGAGATTCAACTATGGTCTCACAAGCAAAGCCTCCCTGCACAGTTCTGCTTGAATTCCTCAAGATCCCGATGATTTAGCATGGGGTTTCGCTCCCCACCCAAGATGCATCCATGTTCAGCTTCAAATTTGAGTCTATTGGGGGTTTTTACTTTATTTCTTCTGTTCTAGATCTGGCTTTTGATATGATGTTATGTGGGTTCCATCTAAGGTAGCTATTGGCCTATACTCATGCATCTTCTAATATGGCTTTAGGATTGGGCTGCTGTCCTCGAAACACAGCATTGTTCCTTGCCTTCCACATGAGCTAAAGGTTCATTGCTACTATTGCTTCTTCAAGTTGGTTGTCGTTTTTTTTTCGAAGATGCCCCTTAGCCATCTATCTGCTTTGGTGACATTTCGCGAGCTCTTGCATTTCTTCATGGTTTGATTTGACCATACTTCCCCTGTCGAGTGGCAGGAGAATAGCATATGTTCGATTGTCTCAAGATACTTTGAGCAAAGTAGGCAAAGTGGGCCTAGTAAGACTATTCTATTGTAAAGATTTTCATGTGTGGGTAGGGCGTCTTGGCATGTGCTTCATAGAAAGATTCGCATTTAGGGGGGGGGGGGCTAGAATATTCCGTAATTTGTCCATAGTTATCTAGGTGGCTAATATGAGGTTGATGCCGTGTTTGGATTTGTCTTGAAGAACTTGGACTGCTCATTGTTGTAGTTGCTTTTAATTGTATAGCATCTAGTTTTATTTGCCATCCGATATAGAATGTCCACTTTGTGGGAAGGGCTGATGAGGGTTGCTAATATCTCTTCAACAACTTTTTCTATAAAAAGGTTATGCAAAATGGGTTCTTTCCACTCCCTTGTGTCTTTATTTATTAGTTCTGCCACTTTGTATGGATCGTTCCTATTTGCAGGACCTTCAACAATGCCCAAGGCCAGCCATTTGTCCTCTTGGACTTTTATAGATTTAGCATCTCCCATTGCCCACCTAGGCTCTGGCTCAATGACTTCTCTTCTAGCTAAGATACTCTGCCAACCCCAAGACGAGCGATGTCCTCTTTTGGCTTTCCAAAAATCCCCTTTCGGAAAGAATATGCCTTTAAGAACTTGAATTGATAGTGCCGAAGGATTTTGATGTAATCTCCAAGCTTGTTTTCCCAATATAACTCTATTAAAAGTTTGCAAATCTTTGAAACCTAAGCCTCCTTCATCTTTCTAGAGTTTCATCACCTCCCATTTTTTTCTAATGCATTCCCCTCCTTGTATCACTTTGTTTCCACCAAAAGGAGGCTACTCTCTTCTCTATAGCATTACAAACAGAATTTGGTGTTTTGAAGATTGACGTGGCATATTGAGGAATAGCTTGCACTATGCTCGTTATCAGTATTTCTTTACCTACTTTTTGATAGAAACTTTTCATTCCATCCCTCCATCTTCATATCTACTCTAGCCAATATCCAAGCGAACATGTCTTTCTTTGACTAACCCCAATTGGATGGTATTCTGAGATATATCTCATTCTTCTCTATTATTGGGACATGTAATTCATGAGCCATATATTCTTCAAATTATGTGGACCACCATTGCCAAAAAGCGATTCCTAATTTGTTCAAATTGATGGCTTGACTCATTGCATAACAATATTGGTTTAGAATTTCTACCAAGCTTTGGCACTCCTTTACTATTCCATCCAGGAAGATAATAGCATCATCAACAAATAATAAATGGGACAATGTAGACAATACTTATTTAGAGTGATTCCCTTGAGGATTCCATCCGCTTTGGCTTTATGCATCATCCATGATAGCACATTGACTATTAATATAAATAGGTAAGGGGATAGTGGATCTCCTTGTTGATAAACTAGTAAGAGAACCTAGAGGGTGAATAGGTGCTTAAAAGAAATCTTAACAAATAATTGTGGAATAAAATAAATTGCAAATAAAGTCGAGATGAAAAATTGAATCGGATTCGTGAAACACTAGACTTCTGGTAGATGTTTAGAATCTATTATGTAATAGAACAAACTTCTATGATAACCTGTAAAAGTGCAACAGACTTAAGTAAAGAGAGCCAAGTAAACAAAAGATTGCATACGATGTTATAGTGGTTTGGCTCAAATTAAGCCCATGTCCACTATCCCACACTGACAACCTACCGGTTGGATTTCACTACCGTATCAATAGAGAATTACAACTTGTGAGTGCAAATACTCAGTGATATAATCTTCTAACTCACTAAACCACTGAAGAAGACAAGTAGTTGAGAGGAGTTTTAGACTTTGGAATTCTAATTTTCATGTCCCACACTTCAACTTGACCAAATGACCTTTAAATACTCCTCCATGTCACACTAGCTGTTGACATTCTCTAGAGAAATTTCTTCCAATCAATTCGTTGGACAAAATCTATTAAAGAGATCTTGTAGCCGTTTGAAGATAAATATGGAAATTCCACTGATTTTGGTCGCCCATACAATTAGAATTTAGATTTTCATAAGTAGAACTTACTCATAAGAAATTTATCTTCAAGATTGATCTTGTCGAATTTTTAATTGACTTAATTAATGTGTGTGTGTGTGTGTGTGTGTGTGTGTGTGTGTGTGTGTTTATATAAAGTGAAATCCTTGACTAGAAGATAGTCATTGAAAAAAATCTTTTGTCTCCAAATAAAGTTCATTTGTGTTGCACGTCGCTGAGTCTAACTTTGGACTATTTCTCATTCTAAACATGATTTCATTATGGCCTTTGTCAGAATGGGAAATGTTTCTGGGATGAAATAGACTTAAGCAATAGTCTTTGATAGAACCTTGATAAATCCTTAGAAATAACTCACAAGTAATTTAAGAATTAGAGATAGTAAGTTTTGTCAATTTCAAAATTTTGGTAAGAGTTTTCTCAACACTTATCTGATGCCACGTGAGGGTAAAAAATGCTGCGTAGGTCCTTCATTCACTTTCACACTAAACGATATTGTTGAGACACACTGCATGATTAAATCGACCCATTGCTCACAAAACCCTATTTTCAGCATACATGCTCTCAAGAAATCCCATTCAATCTTGTTACACGCCTTTTGCATGTTCAATTTAAGAGTGGCTTGGAACTTCTTCCTTCTCTTCTTTACCCTCAATTGGTACAACACTTCCTAGACTATGAGAATATTATCATGATTTTATGGCCTTGAACAAAAGCACTTTGTTATATTACTATTATCTCTTGGAGCCATGGCTTTAGTCTATTAACCATCACTTTTGAAATGATTTTTTAGTTGAAATTGCATAGGCTTATAGCTTTAAACTAACTTATATCCTTTGGGTTCTTGACCTTAGGGATAAACGCAATATGAGTTTTGTTTGAATTTGGGTCAAGGATACTTGTATCAAAAAAATTCTAGACCAGCTGAAGTATATCCTCTTTGATTTCCTCCCAGAAGTGGTGATGAGATTGGCCTTTTAACTCATTAGGCTCTAGGACTTTAGATGCTCCTAGCTGAAACACGTCTACTTTAACTTCCTCCATTGTGATGTTGGCCATCAAATTTTTGTTTATCTCATCTTCAATCGGGCTCAAGCATTGGTCTAGGGTAGGTTGGAAATTACAGGGTCCTACCGATTCATATAGGTTTCAATAGAATCCCCTTATGTGGTTTTTAAGAATGTTTGGTTCTCTAGACCAATTCCCTAGTCTTCAGCATTGTTATCTTGCTTTGATGCCTCCTCTGGATACTTGTTGCATGAAAGTATTTAGTGTTCTTGTCTCCCAACTGTAGCCACTCAATTCAAGATCTCATCTCCCAATACATTTCCTCTTGTTGCCATAACTTTTCCAATTGTTCCACTATCTTCTAGATTTCTTAAATGCTAGTGGTTGCCCCTAGTTTGTTGTTTATCTCCATTAATTTAAATTTCAGCCTTCTAATTTGGTGCGATGCATTGGAAAACTTCCCCAACTCCATGATGCTAGTTCCATTAATTTAGCAGCTGAAACTGTTCCTCCTGCCATGTGCTTTTTATAATTTCCCCACATTCCTGTTCTTCAAGCCAGTAAGCATCAAACTTGAACTCCTTTTTGTGCCTCCAGAATTCTTTCTTGCTCGGCAACTTCTCAAAATTGAACTTTGAATCGTCAACTAGTCAATTTTTTCACTGATGTTGGCAAAAATGCTTTGCCTATCCTCGTATGCTTCAACTGCTATTATAGAAGCAGCTATCACAAGAATAAAACTAATTTGGAAAAGCACTCCAAACAACATCATCATAGCACGTGGTAACTCATTGTTGGCCTATGTCCTCTTGACATAAGGCAAGCCATCGATAAACAACATCCTAGTGACATGAGGTAATCTATCCTTAGTTGATTTCTCACTGTCTAGATAGCCACATGGTAAGATCCTATCCATTAGTCATGGTCTTCCTGTAAACACCCCATATCATTTGGGAGACATCTTTTAATTTGACGCTTGGTAGCTCTTAAGAACCTACTGCTAGTTATTTGTGTCTCCTTCTCAACTACTCCATTAACTCAATGCTTATCGCTGGCATTCAAATCCACCTCTCTTTTTACATCTTTCGACCACATGTACTATAATCTAACAACAACCACTATTAATGAAATCCATAAGCTTAGCTTCAAGAATGGAATGCCTTGATTCCCCTGAAATTTTTTACTGTCAAACCTTGACTTTGATATCATTACAAAAGTTTATTGATGGATCTGAGTTTTAACCTCCATTTCAAGTAATGCACCAGGTACATTAAATGCAGCATATATATGTACAATAAAAAATAGAGATCGTATGTATATTGTTGAAGCTCACAGATCTCCAACGCACCTCTTCACGGCCACTGTTCTTCTTCACATGCACTCCATGGCATCCTACCTAGCAAACTCTTGTACAGACATTACGCGGGGATGGGTTGAAATCATAGGGCGTAAGAAGTCATGGAACCGTCACAGCCATCTAAGGTGACTTCTCTGTTATTGGAGATTCCAATTCAAGCCGGAACTTGCAGTTCCAATGCAATCTCGCTGGCTCCTCTGGCATTGGATGTTCCAGGAACTTCTAGCTCGAACCTTCTTGCTCCTCCGCTCCAGTGTCAAGAAGTAGACAAAGGGGCTCGAACTGGGAATTGGCACAAGGCCGGCTTATCAATGAATGCTTGTCTTGGTCTGAAAGCCTGCAGCATCGTGTCTATATTGAGTTAATTGCCTTATTTGCAAAGTTTGTTGTGGATTCCGACGCGAAACCACGTTATTGGGCAGTCGCGGAGGAATCGGCTCTCAAAGCCGTAGAGGATGACCTAAATCGGTCGACTACTTGCATTTTCGTGGGAATCTGCTCTACACCAGGCGAATGAGCTGGACAACTACGCATGAGTAATTGCCGGCTGTGAGAAGGCTAAAGAAAATCCTGAAGAAGAGACAAGATTCATATCTACAGATTCCTAAGTTGCCTGCACCAGCTGAGCAAATTGATTTGGAATTCGCCTTGATGGTCCATTACCAGTCCTTGCTTGTTGCAACAAATTGATCTGGAATTCGCGTTTAGCAAATTGGCCGGCCATTAATGCATATTTGGCCCAATTTGAGGGACATTTGTGGCCGACCAAAAAAAAAAAGTTCTCAAAATAAAATGGAAAACCCCTTGGGGAAAAGGGGGAGGAGGATGGACACTTGTAATCAAGGGATTATATGAGACAAATTTAAATTCATGAGGTACTTTATGAAATCGGCCTCAATTTTGGAGGCTAATTTGAATTTTCAGCATTTATTTCAAATCTAGTTTATTGAGCACGTGACACATTGCAATTTGTCGTTGGCCTATGTCCTCATGACATATGGTAAATAACCAATAAATATCATTCACTACGCATGACAACCTATCAATGGTTGATTTCTCACTACCTAAATAGCCACGTGCTAAGATCCTTTTCATTAACCACGAGCTCTCTAGCTATAAGAACCACATATCATGTGGGAGACTTCTTTAAGTTTGATCATCGGTAGCTGTTAACAACGTATTAGTAGTCATTTGCCTCCTGAATATCAACTCCTCCATTCGACTTAATGCTCATCACTCATCACTCACCACCATGCATTTAAGTCCACCTGTCTACAACATCCTAGTCTCAATGTCCCTTTTTTCCGCACGATACTAACCCCTCTATAAAATAAATAAATAAATAATAATCAAAATCGCCCAACATCATCTATCCAGATTAACAAAAACAAGATATATGTATTTATATATTATAAGAACACATTGTGCAATACCAATACTCAAACTCGAGCCTCAATGGCGGGCTCACCCCTTACAAGTCAACTCGATGTTCGATTATGGAAATAGTTAGCTTAGCAGCTTATTAGCTCTCAATCACATGCTCCCAGTTAATGATTTTCGAAGCAATTGAAATGAAGGGAAAAGGGCTAAACTTGACCCATTTTCCATATAATTCCAGGCCCGCAACTATACTCTCTAATTCGTAGAAGCCCTAAAACCATTTCCATCCTTGCTTCTGAGGACGCATAAAGCTACATAGCTCTTCGTTTCTCCCCACTACGCAAAGTAAGTATGTATTCGTGTCGTTTCTAGTATTTTTGTGATTGTCGCTCAATTTGCAATTCCCATCGTCGTTGAAAGCCATTTGGTTGCTGAAAATGAGTTTAGTTCAGCTAGAGAACCAATGATATATATGCGAAGGGATTTTTTTAGAGAATTCTAGAATGCTGAGTTGGGGATGGTCCTAATAAAATCAGTTTTCGTCTTTGCACACATATACACGCTTTGGGCGTTTTGGGAGAAAGGGTTCACTCAACAATATCATACTAGTCATTTCCCTGATTTCTTTAAGCAACCTATAAATTGCAGACCTTGCCAAGCTAAGAATTTGCAATACTTTGAACTTGCCAGGAATTGCCACATCCTCCGCAAGGCAACTGTCTTAAGTGCAATATGAGGATTTCAATCGAGAAAGGTAAAATGGTGATATATATGGAGCGAAGATATAGAACTTGGAGCTCCTTCATGTATTCGAATTCCAGTCCATAGTAGTCTCCCTGATCATGTCGATGTGTAGGACTCCCAAGCCTTTCTTCTAGTTGAAACAACATGAGTATCTTAAAATCAATAAACCAACAAGGCAATAGTTCAGAAGCCTATCACTGACAACATTAATTAGGCACAGTGCCCAACATTTCTCAAGCTTTTCATTTGACTGGGAGTCGTAATTTTTGTTCATCATTAAGGAATTCTCACCTCTAAATGGAGTTAAGATCTCCGCCTCATTGTAAAGATCATGTATGGTCATATTTCCTAGCCCTCGCCACCATCCTTCAACAAACAAATAGAGCAGAGGCTATCGAGCATTTATTTAATTTACCCCTTGAATCTTCTATCGTGTTTTTGAATCCCCCAAAAAGCCCGACCCAATGACTAGTACCATTGAATTTCGACTTGAATCGTCCCGCCAATGAGACTAGAGGACAAGAATAAGGACTTCGCATCGTCACTCTCCAAATGTTTGTAACTCAACTTCAATACAGTTTCTATATTTGACTCATCTATTTTTATCAACGCCTTTTTCCATACATACACAATGCTATTTTTTAAAGTGCTTGCGACTGAGGTAATCAAAAGAGGTAAACCTGCAATCTTCTTGACCATTTGAGCCACTATTAATTTCAATTCCTTGTCTTTGAGTCTATTGCCGACCATTTTTTTTAAATGGCCTAAAAGCATCCTTGTTGTTTAAACCTTCAAGACAAAATGTTCAATCGGCTTGCATCTTATGCTCCAGCACATCTTTAAATCTCAATGTTAGCAACAACTTGCATCCCTTGCTCTAGTCTCCTAAAGGAATTCCCCCCACCATCAATTCAACATTATCCCACAGATCATTCAATATTATGGGGATAGAAATAGCAGGAGTGTCATAATTTTTATACGACGCTCACTTAAATATCATAGCTATTTTCTTCATTCACTCAAGTGTCACAAATTTAAAAAATAAATCAGTTAAATGTCATTGGCGATTTGGCTCACCGGAAAATCTGATGTGGATGTTAGTCGTCCTATGTGAATGACATTTAAAATTTTTAAAACATTTTATATTTATTTTCCTTTTTGTCTTTGCTTTTTTTCTTTGCTAGCGACGGTCACTCGCGATCCCCATCAACAGCAAAGGCCTTGTTTAGACTAGGGAAGAGCCGCCTCACCTACAGCTAGAGATGGCCTCGCCTAGGGCCTTTGCAGCCCCTCTAGCCAAGGGCAAGGGTTGCCGGTGAGCCTTTGTGGTGCAAAAGAAAATTTAAAAAGAAAAGAAAATAAAAAATAAAGGATAAATCCATGTAGGACAATCTGCCAGGAAGGACACTGAAATAATCGATTTTATTCTGATGTGGTATTTAAGTAAAAAAATTATGGCACTAAAGTGAACATTATATCAAAGTTATGACACTAATGTTATTTTTATCCTAATATTATGAGAACCTTCTCACTCGAATCTCTCTGTAACTTCTCCAACGGATGATTCCCCTACCGCCTTCACTTTATACGTCCTTCAGATCCAATTTCGAGGCATCAGCGATCTCGTTTTTATATTATTCAAGTCAGGAGTCTGCGATATTTTCACTTTCAACGACCATGTGCAACAGCGTAGTCTTATCCTCGCCACCAGGCCAGTAGACCCCAATCACTTCGAGCTTCTCATTATTCAGAGCATTCATTATGTCCTCTAAGATGGAAGCTAGCTACTCCGTGATAGTGACACCCCGATCACCGGCCACGTAATTCACATCGGGATCACTCTCGTAGTAGACCTTCTCGAATCGACTCCGCAGAATGAGTGCCTCAATGTCCAGGATTGTCCCCCTCCCTACCGAGATGATAACGCAACCTCAAGTTGGGAAGACACTGCACCCTCGAGTTCCGAAGCCAACGTACCTTCAATTTGGGAAGCCACCTGCAGAAGCAAGTTTTCTTGGCTCTTCCGTCTTGTTCCAGGATGTCCCGTGCCTTGTTGGCAACGGTCTCCACGTCTTCTTTCCATCTCACAACGTCGGCTTCAATCTGCTTCTTGTTTTTTCGAGCTTCATTTATGGAATCTTGCACCCTATCCCTCACGTCACGCAGCCTCTCAACTCCACCCTTAAGTTGGCGAACGTAGCTCTCGTAGGATATCACATAGCTGCATCGTTGACATAGCGTATCCGTGGGGTACTCTGCCGCTTTGGAAGCTACAGGCATGGCAATATCCGCCACTATATATGCTGAGAAAGGCTCAACTACTGAACCCAGAAACGAAATGATTGAAGAGGAGGAAGGATTCAATATGATGAAGACCTTGAGCAGTTGCAGGACAGACCCAGTACAGAGAGAGAGAGAGAGAGAGAGAGAGAGAGAGAGAGAGAGAGAGAGAGAGAGAGAATGCGAGATGGAAATGAGAGAGGCGTCCAGATGAGATGGACTGAAGCTCTGAAAACATGTACGAAGGTGTCGGCCAAGAGAAATCCTCAAGACCAAGTCATTTCCCCTCAGCCAAGAAAAGAAGAATTGGAAGAAGAATTCCCTTTGCTGGAGGAAAAGAACCCTCTATCATAGAAGACGAGTATCTGAAACGAAAGATGAGAAAGAATCCTCATAATGAAGATTAAAAAAAAAAAGAATTCTCGACCATCTCATAATTTATTCACTTTGGAAACTTTAAATAAAGTGAAAAAAATCCTCGAAAGGGGAAAAAAAATGAAGTGCTTCAACATCTTTATTGCACTGCTATTTGTTTAAACTTCCACCGCGATTTATGTGACTTCGACGTACAAGAACTCCTCCTCCGTAGATCAAGTGCTTCAACATCTTGATACCTCTGCCAATAAATCAATTGCTGTGATTTATTGAAGTTTGTCAATGGCTAGTAATTTTATTTACGATTTTAATGAATGAAATGGAAGAAAAGATCATAAGCAGAAAGTTGAATACTCAAAGGCAAGATGTCACTTTTTCATTTGAACCCTATAGTTGTCTTACCTCTTCAATTCTTATGAAATCGAGGAACTCCTTGCTCATCCACACCCTACTCCACTTCTGGAGATTTTTAGCATCTCCTCGACGAACGATTTCCCGTCCCAGGTCTCTCAGTTGGTCATGCATCCAAAAATTGCTGTTCATTATCCTAATCAAGGACTTCCTAACAAGGACCTCAATGCCAGGATAAAATTCACAAACCTCCCACATATAATTGGCATTAGTAATATCATCATTGACGAAAAAGCATGTGATATCGAGAAAAATATTGCGCTGATGATCATCTAGGGTATCAAAGCTTATCCTAAATCTGTCTTGTACCTCTTCACAAGGCATTTTCTTTAACTGTTTTAATGTAGTCTCCCATTTATTTTTGGGCTCTCTATAAAGTAATGAACCTATAACTTCAAGGGCCAAAGGAAGGCACCCAGTAGTATAGACAATATCTACTGAGAGGTTGTCAAAATGAAAATCCTTTGCCGGAGAGCCTTCCAAAAGTGCATGCTTCTTGAAAAGTTGGAGTGTGTGGCTAAATTTCATTTCCACCATTTCATAAGCTAGAATTTGAAGTGCAAGGTTAGAATTCTTCGACTTCATTTTTCGATAGTCTCCAATACACCTATGTTCCTAGTGGTGATAATTATTCTTGTTCCTGGAAACAACCAATCTAGTCCAATTAGATTCTTTATTTGCTTTATCTCATCAACGTCATCAAGAACTATGAGAAAATTCTTATTACGAAGTGTTCTCACTGTCCTCTCCCTTCCATGATCAACTCCACCAATAATTTTTGGTGCATTGGCACTATCAATTTCCTTTAGTAACTCCTCCTACAACCAGACTAGTCCCTTATTGTTTAACTCTCCTCGAATATCATCAAGGAAGGTGGACCACTTTCCAAAGTGATAAAGAAGTTCATTGTAGATGACCCTGGCTAGAGTGGTTTTACCGCTACCCCCCATTCCATAAATTCCGAGCAGCCTCACTTCATCACTACAGTTAACATGTAACTTTTCCAATACTTCTGCCACGCAATCATCAAGTCCGACTAAATCTTTAGTCACGGACTTTTCTCTTACCTTCAACTCCTGCAAAACCACTTCAACTACCGAGTGCACAAGTTTCGGTTGCCAGAAATAGAAGCAAGTTCATTAGTTACAAAAGCTATATCGATCATACAGATTAAAATGTATGCCTCTAAATTCGAAAAAAAAAAAAAAATGAACTCCTTTTATTTACCCTTAATAACTCTTGCATATGATTGCACCTGTATTTTTTAAAAGATTGGAGCAATCCTACAGTGGCAGTCAGCGGTCGTGTAGCGGTTGTGCGATGGTCGTGCGGCAATCATGTGGCAGTCATGTGGCGGTTGTGCGGCGGTCGTGCGATGGTTGTGCGATCATCATGCAACGGTCATGCGGCGATGGGCGGCAGTTGGCGGTCTGGTGAGTAAGATGAAAAAACAAATATATACACAAATTTATAAATTTTTACCAATAGCATTTATATTCTTTTTCTATTCCAATAATAGAAATTTTGTATAATTACCAAACACCTTATTTTACTTATAAATTGTTCTTGGAGTAGAAATAGAAAAAAGCTATTTCGGAAAAGAAATAGTTCCCCGGAATAGAAATGTTGCCATGTGCACCCTATATGTTCACCAAAGATTCGGAGACATGTTCTCGTTTGCTCAACTTCATCAAACGCACTCACTATTTGCCTTGTCCCTCCCTCCTCTCTCTCTTGTTCTTCTTTGTCTAAAATAGATCCATCCACAACCTCGCATTTTTGGTTCAATACTATTTCTTATTTCTCATACTTGAGTGCTCTTATCATCTTCATTATCACCATAATACATTGAGCCATCCTTTTGCAATCCTTGAAAGTAGAACAGCATGCTAGTCGAGAGTCGAGCAACTTGTTGCAATCGACAACTCGTGTTTCCCACTCATCTGGTAATTTTGAGTTCAATATGTCAATCAATGTTTCAAGTGAAGGACAATGGCTGATAGACAACACAGTCAAAAAATCTAGTTCGTTAAGGCCCTCGACAACCCGTAGCTTAGAGCACCCATCGATGGACAAACGGTGAAGGTTCTTCAAGTTCGATATACTGCTGAAATTTTCCATAGCATTGCATCTATAAATGGCAATGTATTGCAATGATAACAATGTACTGACGACTTGAATATCAAGTAGGTTTTCACACGTCAACAATTGAAGGTCTCCTAGTTTCTTGAAGGCATTGGGAAGACGAAGTACTCCCGGTGTCGTGACCTCGTTTTTCCGGCGCCCGTAATCGGGTACGGGCGCCTAAGGAGGCTAATGGCTCGGCTGAATTTATTAAGCCTGGACTCTCCCAAGTCCACCAATTCACGACTTTAATAGTCTAAGTTTTTAACCTGTAAATCAATTTTTAAAATGGAGTCGCCACTAATCGATTTAGGGTGGGTTGATTAGAAACCCAAGCGAAGTATTGGGAGAAATACTCACTCCTACGCAACCAGAGAAATTAGAATCGGAGACTTGATTACACCAGTTAATCACTAATGCCCTTTCGGTACCTAATCTTTTTTTAAACCTTGAGGTTTGTTGGATGTTCGATGGATTTTCCATGTATTTTTGGAGGAAAAACATTTTTGAGCTTTTTTCTAATTTTTTTGGACATAAAAGGGATTTTTTTGGATTTTTTGGTATTTTTGGAAAAATACAAGTCTTTTGTCTTTTTGTGAATTTTTTGGATTTTTCATGAATTTTTGGCTTTTTTTGGATTTTTGGCATTTTTTTGAAAATATGGAATATTTTTTTATTTTTTTTATTTTTCGAAAAATAGTATGTTTTTGATATTTTTCAATATTTTTTTGGAAAATAAATTATTTTTTATTTTTCTCGATTTTTTGAAAATAAAACATTTTTTAACATTTTTTAAATATTTTTTGAAAAAAAAAACATTTTTCGATTTTTTTGAAAACAAATTATTTATTTATTCATCAAAAAAATTATTTTATATTAGAATAATAATAAAATAAACCAACCCGGGTCGGATCCGCGGGTTGGGTCCGACCCGGGCCGACGACCAGAACGCGGGCCTGACTCGGATTTTTCGTCCTTTTTTTTTACTAAAATGGCGTCGTGGCTGAGCATTTGGCCCAGCCCGACGACCCGGGTTCCTAGCAAAACCCTACCCAAATCCGACCCACCTTTTGACTCGATTTCAGCCCGGTTTCAGAACGCGGAAACCCTACCCGGTTTGTGGCCCGGGTCCGATCCGATGACCTGAGGTCACGACCTGGAAAATCGGGAACCCTAGGGTTCCAGATTCGTGGCATCGAGGGAGGGGGACGAGGCGTCCCGGCAGCAACGACGGCAACGGCAGCGACATCGACCATGAGAACGGGACAACGAGGAGGGCTGTGACGGCGACAGAGGTGGTATGCTACCTGCTCGTGGCAACGGGGCGACAAGGGTGGCGACGATGGCAGGGCTCGCGCGGCCACCTTTCCCTCCAATTTCTCTCTCTCTCTACCTCCGGCAGGCCTCGGATTTTTGGCCGTTCGACCTCGGACCTCCCCTGAAGTCTCTTAGTGGGTTGTCTAAGGTTTGCACGCCCTAAATCCGACTCTCCCTCTCTCTGTGTCGCTCCGGCGGAACCTCTCCCTCTCCTCCAGCCTCAGCCGCTGGCAAATTTGGCTTGCTCGTCCTCAGGCCCCCTTTTTGAAGTCTCTCAGTAGGCGGCCTGAAGATTTGCAGCCTTCGATTGCTCTCCGCGTGCCCTTTGCCGTCGTCGGGGGGAGCCCTATTTATAGGCGAGGGTGGCGGTCGGTCGACGGAGCTTCGACCATCGGTCCCTGTGTGCCGAACGGCCTCCGTCAGTTGAACCGGTGTCCCATCCGCCACCTGCCCGTCCTTTAGCGCATGGCCAGCTCCCCCATGTGCATCGTTGCTCCTCTCTCCCGCTTCGGCGTCACGTCTCCAGTGCGTGAATTGCAGAGGCGCCGAGGAAGGAGACAACCGAAGGGGGGCTAGGCCTTGCGCCTGGGCCGTGGAGGCCCATAGAGGGGGGCTACTGCTTTTCTGCTTTTTTTTTTCATTATTTTTTTGTTGTTTTCTCTTTTTATTATCTATTTATCCAAAAAAGGCAAAATAGGATAAAATAAAATAAAAACCCTATTAATTAAAAAAGAGAAATTTAAGCGTCAACACTCGGTGAACAATCAGTAGTCCCAATCGAAGAAGACTTTGATTGATCGAGGACCCCGCGAGATCCTACCTCACTGCATAATACTATCCTTCCAATTGACCGGCACTCATTGATATGTAATATCTCCAGTGATGCCGACGTCTCAACAAACTGAATCTCAATCATATTAGGGCAATCAATTACATACAGTGCCCATAAGCTAGATGGTATGGATAAGCTCTGAAGTTCACAACTTTGCAAAGATAAGTGCTTGCAATTGCGAGCAATCAAGCCCCAAATTCGACAGAACTTTCAAGTTGGATAGTGGCGATCCTGTGAAGCCGAGATTATGAAGATCTAAAGAAAGTAAGGAAGGCGGTAGCTGCTTGAGGGGTTGCAGGTCTAATCCTCCCAAACTAAGATATTCTAGAAGAGAAAGGAGACCCAACTGTGGAACCGGTGCAGTGAAATTGAGAAAAGACAATGTCAACTCTTTTAGTTTGGATAGCCTTCCAATCCATCCTAGGTCACATTTATGCTTTACGTTTGACGAATTTTGATTTTAAGAGAAATTGGATAGGACCAAAACTACCAGATTGGTAAGCTTTGAGAGATTTCAGACTACTTGCAGCACACCAGATTGAACAAATAAATGGACTAAACTTGTTGGAAGCTCAGGCAACTCTGTAATCTCATTACACCTTGTTAAGTTAAGTGACAAGAGGCATGGAAGCATGTTAATTGTTCCCGGAACTCAACAGATTTTGGTAAAACATAAATCTAGGACTCTTAGAGAGGAAATATCTCCTATCTCATTAGGAATTTCGCCTTCCAACTCCATGCAATAATTAAGATGAAGCTCCTCTAGTTTCTCCAACTTTCCAATGGCTTTGGGTAACTTCCATTGATTTGAATTTGAGCTAAGCCAACCACAACATGAAAAATTCAGAGTGCACAATGATTTTAGTTCTCCAATGAAGTACCGAAGTTGTTTAATCTCCATGCTTGTCAGATGAAGATGTCGCAGTTTCACTAACCCTTCAATTGCACCGGGAATTTTAGTGATTCTTGAGGATCGTAGAAAGACATCTGACAAACACTGTAGCTTTCTGATGGACTTCGGTAGGCTTGTAATTCCAGTTTATGAAAGGTCCAACTTCCTTAATGATTCCAAGTCGCCGATAGAGGTGGGGAGTATGCTCACATTGTAGCAGCCCCGCAAAGAAAAGCGCTCAAGCTTCACTAGCCCTCCAATTCCATCAGACACATGTTCAACAAGCTCACAATCAGTGATATTCAGTTCGTGCAAGCACGTTAGCTTTCCAATGGAGCTATCTATTTCCTTCAACCTCCCACAATTATCAAAAGTCAACCTCTAAAGTTGAGCATCTAGACAAGTCTAGAGTTCTTGTAATGCAATGACATTTTACAAGAGCGAGACTTTTAAGTTTGGTTGTCATATGCAAAATGGAAGAATAAACACTATAAAAAAGAAAAGCCAAATAATGTATGAGACAACCATTATAAATTGAGATGAATTCATACCTTAATTAAGTCCCATACTTTTGAATCATCTGTGAACCTATTGTCAAAAAGTTCAAGGACGACTAAATTATTTGAGCGGATACTAGGCACACTAACATTTGGTGGGGAATGACGTCATGAAATCCATCTCAACTTTGGTAGATAAACAAAGAAATCCCCATGCAAGGTCCCATAAGATAATCTCAAGAACCTCAAATTTTTAAACCTTCCAATTTCTTCATGGCTAATCGACATACAAGAACTCCTCCTCCATAGATCAAGTGCTTCAACATCTTGATACCTCTGCATATAAATCAATTGACATGATTAATTGAAGTTTGTCAATGACTAGTAATTTTATTTAAGATTTTAATGAATGAAATGGAAGAAAAGATCATAAGCAGAAAGTTGAATCCTCAAAGGCAGGATGTCACCTTTTCATTTGAACCCTATAGTTGTCTTACCTCTTCAATTCTTATGAAATCGAGGAACTCCTTGCTCATCCACACCCTACTCCACTTCTTGAGATTTTTAGCATCTCCTTGACGAACGATTTCACGTCCTAGGTCTCTCAGTTGGTCATGCATCCAAAATTTGTTGTTCATTATCCTAATCAAGGACTTCCTAACAAGGACCTCAATGCCAAGATAAAATTCACAAGCCTCCCACATATAATTGGCATTAGTAATATCCTCATTGATGAAAAAGCATGTGATATCGAGAAAAATATCACGTTGATGATCATCTAGGTTATCAAAGCTTATCCTCATTCTATCTTGTACCTCTTCACGAGGCATTTTCTTTAACTGTTTTAATGTAGTCTCCCATTTATTTTTGGGCTCTCTATAAAGTAATGAACCTATAACTTCAAGGGCCAAAGGAAGGCACCCGGTAGTATAGACAATATCTATTGAGAGGTTGTCAAAATCAAAATCCTTTGCCGGAGAGCCTTCCAAAAGTGCATGCTTCTTGAAAAGTTGGAGTGCGTGGCTAAATTTCATTTCCACCATTTCATAAGCTAGAATTTGGAGTGCAAGGTTAGAATTCTTCGACTTCATTTTTCGATAGTCTCCAGTACACCTATGTTCCTTGTGGTGATAATTATTCTTGTTCTTGGACACAACCGATCTAGTCCAATTAGATTCTCAATTTGCTTTATCTCATCAACGTCATCAAGAACTATGAGAAACTTCTTATTACGAAGTGTTCTCACTATCCTCTCCCTTCCATGATCAACTCCCCCAATAATTTTTGGTGCGTTGGCACTATCAATTTCCTTTAGTAACTCCTCCTGCAACCAGACTAGTCCCTTCTTGTTTAACTCTCCTCGAATATCATCAAGGAAGGTGGACCACTTTCCAAAGTGATAAAGAAGTTCATTGTAGATGACCCTAGCTAGAGTGGTTTTCCCGCTACCCCCCATTCCATAAATTCCGAGCAACCTCACTTCATCACTACGGTTAACATCTAACTTTTCCAATACTTCTACCACGCGATCATCAAGTCCGACTAAATCTTTAGTCACGGACTTTTCTCTTACCTTCAACTCCTGCAAAACCACTTCAACTACTGAGTGCACAAGTTTCGGTTGGTTGCTAGAAATAGAAGCAAGTTCATTAGTTACAAAAGCTATATCGATCATACATATTAACATGTATGCCTCTAAATCCGAAAAAAAAAATGGTGAACTCCTTTTATTTACCCTTAATAACTCTTGCGTATGATTGCACCTATATTTTTTAAAAGATTGGAGCAATCCTACGGTGGTAGTCAGCGGTCATGCGGCAGTCGTGCGGCGGTCGTGTGATGGTCGTGTGGCCATCGTGCGGCAATCGTGTGGTGGTCGTGCAGTGACGAGCGGCGGTTGGCGATTTGTGAGTAAGATGAAAAAAAAAATATATACAAAAATTTATAAATTTTTACCAAAAGCATTTATATTCTTTTTCTATTCCAATAATAAAAATTTTGTATAATTACCAAACACCTTATTTTACTCATAAATTGTTCTTGGAGTAGAAATAGAAAAAAGCTATTTTGGAAAAGAAATAGTTTCCCGGAATAGAAATATTGCCATGTGCACCCTATATGTTCACCAAAGATTCGGAGACATGTTCTCGTTTGCTCAACTTCGTCAAACACACTCACCATTTGTCTTGTCCCTCCCTCCTCTCTCTCTTGTTCTTCTTTGTCTAAAATAGATCCATCCACAACCTTAGTATTTGGTTCAATACTATTTCTTATTTCTCATACTTAAGTGCTCTTATCATCTTCATTATCACCATAATACATTGAGCCATCCTTTTGCAATCCTTGAAAGTAGAACAACATGCTAGTGCAGAGTCGAGCAACTTGCTGCAATCGACAACTCGTGTTTCGCACTCATCTGGTAATTTTGAGTTCAATATGTCAATCAATGTTTCAAGTGAAGGACAATCGCTGACAGACAACATAGTCAAAAACTCTAGTTTATCAAGGCCCTCGACAACCCGCAGCTTAGAGCACCCATCGATGGACAAACGGTGAAGGTTCTTCAAGTTCGATATAGTGCTGAAATTTTCCATAGCATTGCATCTATAAATGGCAATGTATTGCAAGGATAACAATGTACTGACGACTTGAATATCAAGTGGTCACGCCCCGATCCTCGGGCACGCACACATTCTTCTACTTGGTCGATTTTAAAATGCGATTTCCCAGGACTATGTATCGCCGACCCTTTTAATTTTTATGCACATGTGAAAGCAGTTATAAATCCCCAGACAATAAAACAATGGGATAGAAAAGTAGGCTATATCTTTCATATTGAATTCCACAACCAAACATTTATACATGACATAAATCAAAGTACTTCACAACTCTTCACAACTTTTTTCTTTACTCTATTCACATCAAAATGGAGTCACAAAAGAAGATGAAATTTCAATCCATCTGGATCGTACTCAAGATCCCTCTCGGGATTATCATCTTCTTCCAAATATACTTCTCCTCAGGTTTCACCTCTGAGTTCTCCTTCACTAACTCTTCCTCCTCAGCTCCTCATCGGGGTCCTGAAATGTTTTTCCCCAAACCGGGATGAGACTACATCTCAGCGAGTTCTACCCCACTAAGCCCGATTAGTAAACCATTATACTATAGGCTGCCTATACACGCACAGGGCAGAAGACGTACCTTGGCCTCAGATCCCACCTATAAGTTAGTACAATTCACAATAGGCACTCAAGCAATCATATCACCGATCGAAGCATCGATCAAATCGACCTAGTCGATTACCAGCCAATAAGACCACTCACGGTCATTTCCAATCAGTCAATCAATTCACGACATCAAATCAAAGCAATGGTCAATCGACCTAGTCGATTACATGTCAGCCTGACTAATTCCCGGTCATTCAAGCTATTGCTATTCAGTCTCAACTGATAAAACCAATTACCGAGCCACGTGCATTCTCCAAGGCGATATTCTTTATCACCGAGCCACGTGCATTCTCCGAGGTGATGGAACTGATCATCGAGCCACATGCTCTTTAAAATGTCATTTTGAATCAGCGAGCCCACGTGTCTCTTCAAGATGCCAAATGTACTCATTGAGACCACATGCATTCTCCGAGGTAATGCATCAAATTACCGAGCCCACATGTCTCTTTTAAGATGCCACACTTAATCACCGAGCCACATGCATTCTCCAAAGCGACATACTTTGTCACCGAGCCATGTGCATTTTCCGAGGTGATATATACATTTAGTCACCGAGCCACATGCATTCTCCAAGGTGACATACTTCGTCACCGAGCCATGTGCATTCTCCGAGGTGACATATCTAATCATCAAGCCCTATGCATTCTCCAAGGCGACGTACTAATCATCGAGCCACGTGCATTCTCTAAAGCGATATACCAAATCACCGAGCTACGTGCATTCTCCGAGATGATGTACTATTCACCGAGCCACGTGCCTTTCATGATGATTCATCCCATTTCTAAAGTAATTACCCACAACCTTAATTCATACTCAATTTACCCAAATAATCAATTTAGGAACATATCCTAAATATCCACAATTAAATCAATTTGGCACAATTCAAAGCTCAAATAAATAAATGGACCGTGCCATGACAATCGGCATGAGATTTCGGTTGTCGGCCATCTCAATCTTAATTTCTGAAAATTAATTATTAAATATTAAAAATTCCGTTTAGCTCAAAATAAGGCCCAATTAAATAAACGGACTACACCACGGTCATCAGCATAATTTTCCGGTCCTGGGCCATCCCGGTTGAATTTTCGAAAAATAAATAAATAATTAATTAATATTAAAAATTCAATTTAGCTCAAAATAAAGCTCGATTAAATAAACGGACTTCACCACAGTCATCAGCATAATATTTCGGTCACTGGCCATCCCAGTTGAATTTTCGGAAAATAAATAAATAATTAATTTAATTTCGAAAATTAATATTTAAATACTAAAAATTCCACTTAGGCCCGAAAAGCCTAATTGGAGCCCACTAAGGGTTGGGAAAAATCCCGAGGCACTTCCAATAATTAGTAGACCACGTCTACTTGCTAATTGCGCAATCAATTTATCTAAATCGCTTCACAATTGACTAATAATTTCTAATTTATTCTAATATAACAACCTAAACATAATTAATTAAAACTAAACCAACCTTAAGCATAATTAGCCAACTAATACGGGATTAGTGAGATTACTCACCAAATCGCGCGCAAATCGGATCAATCCGATGAGCGCGACGCGAGGAACAACAAACTCCAAAGCCCGGAAACTACCCAAAAGCGAGTCCGAACCAGCTGGAAACCCATTTCGTGGGTTGCGGTTCAAGGCTTGCTGGAGCTAATCCGGTGGCTAGGGCGGCGAGGGGAGGCCGGCGGAGGGCGAAGGGGACGTCGGGGACACCGGGCAAAGCTGGGTGGTGGCCGGAAATAGACAGACGGGGCGGAACGGGGACTGGATTGCGCGGGGGAGGCGCTACAATGAGCGGCGAACGCGGGGCATGCGCGGATGGCGGGACGGCGGCGAGCGGTGGGCGCGCGGGCGGTCCGGCTTCGGTGTGGCAACGGGATAGGCGGCAATGGCGGCTGGTTGCTGTCTCAGCGAGCTGCTGTCTTCGCTTCAACTTCTCCTTCCGTTCGCTGGTTCCACGAAGAAGAAAAGAAGGAGGGGAAGAAGTGTTCGGTCACGTGGGATGAGGGAGAAGAGAGAGGAGAGAGAAGAAGAGATAAGAGAGAGAAGTTTTGACTAGTCAAAGAGGAGAGAGAAGAGAAAGCAAAATTGAACTTGGCAAGGGTGTGTTCGGTGGGCGAAAAAGAATTCGCACGAGGGGGAAGGGGAGAGGAGAGAGAAGAGAGAGAAAAAGAGATAAATTAATAATACTTTTCTTTTTCTCTTTCCCTTTCCCTTTCTATTTTCTTTTGTTCTTCAATTTTTCCTCCGATAATTTCTTTCTTGAAATTTCAGACTCGGCAATAAATTGATAGATGATGAGACGGTCCTAAAAATGAATTGTGACACGCTTGAATATTCGATTCTCAAAACCGAATTAAATTTTATGATTAAAATCGATCGGACGCGATTTTAGTCCAATCCAACTAATCAGGTAGCTTTTAGGGATTTTACCGCGGTTACATCCCTTAATGGCTTCACCCAATAGGTTAGCTAACTCGTGAGTGATCAGCTCAGAGAAAAAGGACCATAGGCACGTCGACGAAATGCACATTTCATTTTATCGAAACGGGGTCGAATTTCAGGATGTCACACAAGTAGGTTTTCACACGTCGACAATATAAGGTCTTCTAGTTTCTTGAAGGCCTTGGGAAGACGAAGTACTCCCGGTGAATAATCAGTAGTCTCAATCGAAGAAGACTTGGATTGATTGAGGACCCCGCAAGATCCTACCTCACTGCATAATACTATCCTTCCAATTGACTGGCACTCATTGATATGTAATATCTCCCGTGATGCCGACGTCCCAACAGACTGAATCTCAATCATATTAGGGCAATCAATTACATACGGTGCCCATAAGCTAGATGGTATGGATAAGCTCCGAAGTTCACAACTTTGCAAAGATAAGTGCTGCAAATGTGAAAGTCTCCTGAGTTGAATTTCTTGCAATTGCGAGCAATCAAGCCCCAAATCCGACAGAACTTTCAAGTTGGGATAGTTGCGATCCTGTGAAGCCGAGATTGCATTTATTTTTTATGTATTAAATGTTTGAAAATTCGAAAAATATTTTTTTGAAAGTTAATTTTCACGAAACGAATAGAGCCTTAATTCACATATGTTTCTAGTTGCTTTGACATCTTAACATCGCACAAGGTAAGGATTTGAGAGAATCTGTGCTGGACATGGCCCGTTGGTCCCAACTTGGCATTGTCTCTAAACCTGTTATCTCCTTGGACTGCCCGTTTGGGAGGGTCGCAACAATACAAAAGCAAAACAAATTTGCATGAGAGAGAGAGAGAGAGAGGCGGGGGGGGGGGGGGGGGGGGGTGGAATTGCGTGCCAAATGAAGGACGGCCTCATGATCCAACAAGAAAAACTTGACTAATGAAGACCATATCTATTGTTCAGCTACAAAAATGTCGATGCTACATAAAACCTATATATTGTTTAGCTTGAAGAATGTGGATGCCAAACAAGACCTTCCTTTTTTAGGAAATATAAGAGAGACAAGTACAAGGAAGGAACCATGTCGATATCTAAATTTTTCACCTCAAAGGTCTTTCTCACAATTTGTAAAATTTAGAGGTCGAATTCATTGTTTTCATCGGAATTCGATTTTTAAGGGGAAAAAAAACACATGCACTGCCTCGCATTCTCATTCCTGACTATGTTCATTCGCATTTAGAAATTAGAATATCATGCCCGCATCTAACATTTATTTAGGCGAGATTGCAAATTTTGTGAACAAGCCATTGCACCACCTGGCAGGGGAATTTAAACTGGAATTCTTATAGAGGTTTTGGATACGACCCTAACATCTATGCGAAGCCTATGCCCATTCCGTCGTCTAGTCCGATCTCCCCCTCTTTCTGGATCCAAAGGATTTAACCAAGAGTTTTCTTTTTCTTTTTCTTTTTCTTTTAAAAAAAAAATCACTCCATTCAGAGACAGCTCGAAAGCCTCGTGAGCTGTTCAGCCACCCAGGCCCTGCAAATTCAACCGTCACATTCATTGGTAACTCTCTTCATTTGGTTTAGTTTATTTGTGCCTCCAGAATTTTTTTTCTTGCTCGGCAACTTCTCAAAATTGAATTGAACTTTGAATCGTCAACTAGTCAACTTTTTCACTGATGTTGGCAAAAATGCTTTGCCTATCCTCGTATGCTTCAACTGCTATTATAGAAGATGTTATCACAGGAATAAAACTAATTTGAAAAAGCACCTCCAAACAACATCCTCATAGCACGTGGCAACTCATTGTTGACCTATGTCCTCATGACATAAGGCAAGCCATGGATAAACAACATCCTCGTGACATGAGGTAATCTATCCTTAGTTGATTTCTCACTGTCTAGATAGCCACATAGTAAGATCTTATCCATTAGTCATGGTCTTCCTGTAAACACCCCATATAATTTGGGAGACATCTTTTAATTTGACGCTTGGTAGCTCTTAAGAACCTACTGCTAGTTATTTGTGTCTCCTTCTCAACTACTCCATTAACTCAATGCTTATCGCTGGCATTCAAATCCACCTCTCTTTTTACATCTTTCGACCACATGTACTATAATCTAACAACAAACACTATTAATGAAATCCATAAGCTTAGCTTCAAGAATGGAATGCCTTGATTCCCCTTGTTAGCATTTCCTGAAATTTTTTACTGTCAAACCTTGACTTTGATATCATTACAAAAGTTTATTGATGGATCTGAGTTTTAACTTCCATTTCAAGTAATGCACCAGGTACATTAAATGCAGCATATATATGTACAATAAAAAATAGAGATCGTATGTATATTGTTGAAGCTCACAGATCTCCAACGCACCTCTGCACGGCCACTGTTCTTCTTCACATGCACTCCATGGCATCCTACCTAGCAAACTCTTGTACAGACATTACGCGGGGATGGGTTGAAATCATAGGGCGTAAGAAGTCATGGAAACCGTCACAGCCATCTACGGTGACTTCTCTGTTATTGGAGATTCCAATTCAAGCCGGAACTTGCAGTTCCAATGCAATCTCGCTGGCTCCTCTGGCATTGGATGTTCCAGGAACTTCTAGCTCGAACCTTCTTGCTCCTCCGCTCCAGTGTCAAGAAGTAGACAAAGGGGCTCGAACTGGGAATTGGCACAAGGCCGGCTTATCAATGAATGCTTGTCTTGGTCTGAAAGCCTGCAGCATCGTGTCTATATTGAGTTAATTGCCTTATTTGCAAAGTTTGTTGTGGATTCCGACGCGAAACCACGTTATTGGGCAGTCGCGGAGGAATCGGCTCTCAAAGCCGTAGAGGATGACCTAAATCGGTCGACTACTTGCATTTTCGTGGGAATCTGCTCTACACCAGGCGAATGAGCTGGACAACTACGCATGAGTAATTGCCGGCTGTGAGAAGGCTAAAGAAAATCCTGAAGAAGAGACAAGATTCATATCTACAGATTCCTAAGTTGCCTGCACCAGCTGAGCAAATTGATTTGGAATTCGCCTTGATACCAGTCCTTGCTTGTTGCAACAAATTGATCTGGAATTCGCGTTTAGCAAATTGGCCGGCCATTAATGCATATTTGGCCCAATTTGAGGGACATTTGTGGCCGACCAAAAAAAGAAAGTTCTCAAAATAAAATGGAAAACCCCTTGGGGAAAAGGGGGAGGAGGATGGACACTTGTAATCAAGGGATTATATGAGACAAATTTAAATTCATGAGGTACTTTATGAAATCGGCCTCAATTTTTTAGGCTAATTTGAATTTTCAGCATTTATTTCAAATCTACTTTATTGAGCACATGACACATTGCAATTTGTTGTTGGCCTATGTCCTCATGACATATGATAAATAACCAATAAATATCATTCACTACGCATGACAACCTATCAATGGTTGATTTCTCACCACCTAAATAGCCATGTGCTAAGATATTCATTAACCACGAGCTCTCTAGCTATAAGAACCACATGTCATGTGGGAGACTTCTTTAAGTTTGATAATCGGTAGCTCTTAACAACGTATTAGTAGTCATTTGCCTCCTGAATATCAACTCCTCCATTCGACTTAATGCTCATCACTCATCACTCATCACTCACCACCATGCATTTAAGTCCACCTGTCTACAACATCCTAGTCTCAATGTCCCTTTTTTCCGCACGATACTAACCCCTCTATAAAATAAATAAATCAATCAAAAATCAAAATCGCCCAACATCATCTATCCATGTTGGGAATAACTGATCCCCGAAAACCCGGATTCGACACTAAATCAAACCCCTAAACTCAAGCGGAAGCGCAGCCCAAGAAAACGACACGTATCACCGATCGTAAAGCACACCACGGATTCGAGCGTACCTTGTTAGCCACAGATTAAACACCGACGCCAATGGAGGAAGAGAATCCGGTCGAATTCGATTTGATGAAGCCTTGAAGGGAAGAATTAGAAGCCGTATGCCTTGTTCTTCTTTTGAGAGAGAAAACGCGCGGGAGAGAAAAGACGTGCGTAAGAATGAATCCAACCAACGTCTTTTCTCTCTCTCTCTCTCCCTTTTATACCTCTCCCTTCCCACGGGCCTTATTCCCGTGGGCCGGGCTTTCTGGGCCCAGCTTGGGCGGACAGGGCCTTAAGCCCTTTAATTAATTAAATAAAGCTTTCATCTCCCACTCGCACAAGGTGGGCCGAACAGGAATCTCTTTACCTCTCTTTAACATTCATACCGGTGAATAATCCGTGCGACCAGCATACTTTGAGAGCTCGTTGCTATACATCTGTTAGGAATATATAGCAGCTCATAATGGGCGTCACACTCCGAGTAGATTTAGTATGCAGTACCCTAGATCGATCGATCACATTTATATCTCCCTTGATCTCTTTTAAACACGATATATATATTGTATTCACAATTATAATTATCACAAAGACAGTTATAATTGGTCGACCCGGTGAATACAAAACCACAATGTGATTCTCCAAAAAATCGATCTTCCTCTTTCCTTCAAACTCTCAATTTCAGTCCAGCTTGCTTTTCTAGAAATGCCCCATTAGATCGAATCATCTCATGACCATTGGCAACACACTAAGATAGCAAACACTAAATAGAAATCTTGAGAATAAGCAAGAGTCCTGAGGGGACTTCAAAATTGAGGAACTCTTTTCCTCAAGAGTCTCACACGTCATAAAAAGTTGAGATCAAACTTTTTGCCACTCTTATTGGTCGTCTCATGCATACGTAGTATGAAATACGTATTACGGTATTAACTCCTTTCCCATGGAGCGTATGTCTACACCTTTCAATACCGTACGATGATAGTTCGGACATACCCAATGTCTAACTCGAGTTCACGTATCTACTCAATCACAAAATTCATCAGAACTCACATCTGGCATCATAGACAGATAAAGTAAAATATGTGGGGTATTTTACTCTCAGACATCTTTAGTATTATGTCCTCATCTTAACACTCAGTTAAGGCGACATACGTATTTTAAGCTTGCGCTCTCGATTATCACCTAGATAATAAGCTTAAAAACAGTCTCATCTCTATTTATCACATAGTAAACAGAGGCGATTACCCGTGTGAGTGGGCTAATCTTATATCTGTCCGACATACTTCTCAACTTAAAATAATGCACTGAGCATTAAGATGCATAAAGATCATACTAAGATTCATAGGCATTAATCAATGGAAAAAACAAGATTTCATAAATGTGAACAATTCAGGGAAATTACAATTCAGTACATCAGACTCTACGCAATCCTAGAGATTTTACATGACCACAAAACACATCTCTAGGTATTGGCTTTGTCATAGGATCTGCTACCATTCTATGCGTAGATATGTACTGCAAGTTCACATCCTTTCGTGCAACCATATCTTTTACAAAGTTATACTTGGTATCTATATGTTTGGTCTTGCCATGATACTTTGGATCTTTGGTGTACGCTATAGCTGCTTGGCTATCACAGTTAACCAACAATGGATTTGCAACTTTCTCAATAACACCTAAATGATCCAAAAATCTCTTAAGCCAAACTGCTTCTTGTACCGCTGCGATAACGCCACGAACTCGGCTTCCATCGTGGACAAGGCTATGCACGTTTGCTTCTTCTTGCTCCATGATATGGCGCCATTGTTCGAAGAAAGCAAAACCCGAGGTAGATTTTCTTTCATCTAAATCTCCTCCCCAATCAGCATCGAATAGCCTTCAAGTCGCAGATCCTTTCCTTGATAATTCAACTTGAAATCAGCAGTTCCCTTCGATACCTCGGTATTCTCTTCACGGCTTTCCGGTGTCTTGGACCCGGGTTGGATTGGTATCTACTCACCATTCCAACCGCAAAACATATGTCGGGTCTTGTACACATCATAGCGTACATCAAGCTTCCAACAGCACTAGCATAAGGAACATGTTTCATCTGTTCCTTCTCTTGTGGAGTCCCCGGACACGCCTATGGCTCAATCCTTCACCTTTTGCAATAGGAGTGTCTATGGGTTTACGGTCTTGCATACGAAATCGTTCAAGAACCTTATTTATATAGGTTTCTTGCGAAAGAGACAACGATATCTTCGAACGATCTCTCGAAATCTTAACTCCAAGAATGTATGCAGCTTCACCCATATCCTTCATCTCAAAGTTAGAAGACAACCATCTCTTGACAGTATTAACCAACTCCATATTGCTTCCGGCAATTAGTATATCATCAACATATAATGATATGATCACAAAATGATCCTTGGATCTTTTGATATATACGCAATGATCCTCATCAATCATTGTAAAATCATATGCCACTATGGCATTATGAAAACGTATATACCATTGTCTTGATGACTGCTTAAGACCATATATCGACCTCAAAAGTCGACATACTTTTTCTTCTTGGCCTTTCACTATGAAACCAGTAGGTTGTTCCATATATATTTCTTCCTCTAATTCTCCATTGAGGAAAGCAGTCTTTACATCCATTTGATGTAACTCAAGATCCAGACTAGCTACTATTGCCAGAATAATGCGAATTGAGGTAAATCTCACTACGGAGAAAATGTATCTTCATAATCAATTCCTTCCCGTTGATTATACCCTTTCGCCACAAGGCGAGCCTTATGCCTTTCTATCGAGCCATCAGCCTTTCGCTTTATTTTGAGAACCCATTTGTTCCCAATAGCTCTGCGTCCTTTTGGAAGATCAACCAGTTCCCAGACTTGGTTTGATTCCATTGACTCCATTTCCTCTTCCATTGCACGAATCCATTTTTCTTTACTAGAGCACTTCAGAGCCTCATTGATATTTCTTGGCTCATCCTCATCTTGTGGAGCAACCATAAAAGTTTCCCCTTCAATGTCAAAACGTCGACGGGGAATACTTTGGCGACTTGTTCGCCTTATGGGAGATTGTACACTTTGCACATCATTCCCTATTACGCTCCCACTTGGATGAACTCCACCAATATCATTATCTTGATCCAAAGTCTCAAATAGGGAGTGATCTTCCCCTATTTCGCCCTTCTTAGGAAACTCATCCTCTAAGAATGTGACATCTCGTGATTCATATTCAGTTACACTCTCACTTTCCTGCTCACCAATGAACACATACCCTTTTGAGTGTTCTGAGTATCTTATGAAAATACTCTTCTTTCCTCTGGGACCTAATTTCCCAAATTTGTGAGAGGACTCATGTGTGTAGGCAGCACAACCCCATGGCTTAAGAAAACTTAAGTCCGGTTTTCTACCTGTCCATAACTCATATGGAGTGGAAGTAACTGATTTGGAAGGCACCCGGTTAAGTATATAGGCAGCGAGTTAACAATGCATCACTCCAAAAGGTGATAGGTAAGTTAGCATGCGCCATCATAGACCTAACCATTTCCGGTAGGGTTCGTTTCTTCTCTCGCAACACCATTTTGTTGAGGAGTATACGGAATAGACAACTGTCTTTCTATTCCTTTTTCATCACATAATTTTCTGAACTCATCGAGATAAATATTCTCGACCTCGATCGGATCTCAATGTTTTTATTTTCTTGTCTAATTGATTTTCTACCAGGTTCATAAACCTTTTGAAACAACTTATTGCTTCAGACTTATGAGAAATCAAATAGACATATCCGAATCGAGTATAATCATCAATAAAGGTGATGAAATAAACAGCCCCATGCCTTCCTCTCACATTCATTGGACCACGTAGACATCGAGAATGGATTAAATGCAAAGGAAATTCAGCTCTTTTCCCTTTCCCAAATGGTTTCCGTGTTGTTTTTCCTTCTAGGCAATGCTTACATATGGGTAAATCGACTTTTTCAATGTTACCCAACAAGCCCTCTTTGGCTAGTCTATTCATACGTTGTTGGCCAATGTGACCAAGTCTAGCATGCCACACATTCACATCATTATCATAGGTATTAGAAGATGTGATAAGGGAATAACAAACATTTGCATTAATATACTCAATATCCAATACAATAAAAACATCAAGAAAATAGCCACAACCATAGTAATTTGTCTCCAAAAACAAATTCACACCTCTACTACGAAGTTCATATTGAAACCTAATTTAACCAACATTAATACGAGACACTAAATTCCGACGAATCTCCGGAGCATACAACACATCATGAAGGAACAAAGTGCGTCCACCACGCATATTTAGTTGGCATGTGCCAATTCCTTTCACTTCAGCTCGAGTTGTTTCCCACATAGATCCACTTAGTTCCGGTTGGTACTCGTCGGAATTCCACGAAGGATCCTCTATCCTTCGCTACATGGTCTGTCGCTCCCGAATCCACAGTCCACAAAGGATTAGACTCGCTTAAGAACACGAAACTCGACACATAAGCAAAGTTCTGAAAAGTGCAAGGGGTGCATACCTTCTTTGGCTCACGACAGTCGCGAGCATAGTGACCCTTCTTGTCACAGTTGTAGCATTTCACCCTTGCAAGCTTTTTCATGTGAGGACGCTTTCCTCTTCCATGTTGGTTGAATTTGGGTTTCTTCCCTGAAGGACCTGCTTCTTCCTTGCCTTTCCCCTTATCAAACCAGTTAGGGCGCTTGCGCTTGGAGCTCGAAGCTCCATTTGAGCTAGAACCAAGATAATAGAGTTCAAGCATCCGGCTTAGCCCAACAAAGGCGGTCCTCTTCCCAGCTCAAGATGACGCATCGCATCCTCAAAGGTTTTGATGTTTTCATTATGAGTCGTGCACCTTCATATGCTCCCAACTCGAGGCAAGGAACGAATCACGCTTGCACTTGCTGCTCATCTCGTGAGGACATGGCCAGCATCTTTCAACTCGCTTATCATGTTTGACATCTTTCTAAGATGTTGCTTCATGGTCGACCATGAGGCTTCTTATAAGAGTCAAACCCGATAGTGAGCTGCCTCGATCTAGTCACCGAAGTATTACCATATCTAGCCGCCAATGCCTCCCACAATTCCTTGGCATTATCAAAACGCCGAAACTCTCGCATGACGTCATTTTCCATGCTGCTCAACAACGTGATGCGAGCTAGAGAGTTCATTCTTTTCCACGCTAAGAAAGCTTCTTTGTTTCTTTTGTCTTTGTGCGGTGGTTCCCTCTTCGGTTCTTCCATGGTCATGACAAGAGCCTCAAGTGCTTCTTGCTCTTCCAAAGACATACTTGGATTTTCATTTGCCAAATCTCATAGTTGTCTCCATTGAGCTTTTCACCTTTGTTCAGCTCAGCAACTATGCTCTTTGTGGTCAAGCCATTGATCTGAACAAATCGACAAAATATGCACGAATTATTAATGCCTATCATTTATGCATCCCTATTTGCATAGACCCATCATATTAATAAATAATTTCAAGTAAGGCTTCGAGAATCAAAAGGTCACTACGTTTCCAATCATCCTCCAAAAATCCTAACTTAAAACTATCATTAATATGATTGTCATATGCAAAATCAATTCTATGAAGCTACAAAAACTTCTATAACTACCCATAGCTAATTACCCACAAAGAACCAAAGCAATAACGAAAGCAACAGATAATTGAATTCCAATAAAACAATAATGCTTTCAATCAATACAACTAACATATCAGTTGTCACATCAATAACAATCGGGTAGTAAACAATACATTATATGTCCACAAAGCACACTTAATACATATCACCAACACAACTAACACATAGTCGGCACACGAACCGGGAAAGATCCTCTTTTGTTCAATTTCTTGATCTTTTCCCTTGTAACAATACGTAATATTCGTTTACAAAATCCATCACAATTTTCTTATAGGAAGCGGCTCCGTTGACATCCCATATGCGATTCAACACATCTTGCCATTCGTGTGGAAGAGTGCTTATGAAAAATCGCACCATCTCTCGACTCGACATAGGACGACCATTCCATATGACCTGTTGAATTTTCCCGTTGACTTCAAGGACGTGATCAATTAAGTCACCACTCTCCCATCGATGATCGATCACTCAGCCGGCTATCAACTTAGACATGCCTTTCCTTTTGTTCATCGGTCCACGCGCGAATAGGTGTGCGCAACCTCGGGGAGGCATTGTTCCCCAACAAATGCAGAACAAATAAGGGATTACATATAATCCACATAGACTTAATTGAAAAAGAAACACATTCTTTTCCCTTTTTTTTTTTTTTTTTTTTTTTTTTTTTTTTTGGGTCAACGGTCAAAGTCAACGGTCAACGGTCAAAGTCAACGGTCAATGGTCGGTCAACGGTCAAGTCAACGGTCAACGGTCGTCGCGGGTCAACGCTCGTCGGTCGTCGGACCGTTCGGGCGGACCGGCCGCACGTGCCGCGCGCGTGCGCGGGATGACGTCACGCAGACGTCAGCGGCACGTGCCACGCGCGTGCCATCGTCAGCGGGTCGGGTCGGGTCGGTTCGCGGGTCGGTCAACCGACGTCATCGCTGACGTCACCCCGGGCCATTCGGCCGTTGGGTGACGTCATGCGACGTCGACGCGCACGTGTCGGTCCGCGGACCGGCGCGTGCCGGTTCGCCGGCCGGCGGCGAGCACGCGCCGATTCGCCGACCGGCGCGTGTTCCGCACGCGCCTGGCGATCGAGCGCTTCCGGGCGCGTCGCGCCCACGCGCAGAGCCTTCCGGCCGCGCGTGTGGGCGCGTGCGGGGTTTCCCGGCGGCGCTCGAGGCATCTCCAGACTCGTCTCGACGTCGCCTTTCTCCCAGTGCTTTCAAAATTTGTTTTTGACATTCGAAAACTCATGAAAAAGGCCGAAGAAGTCTCGGGTGTCGGGATTGCTCGCCCCGATCCGTACGGCCGAAGTTCCTTTTGCGAAAAATCAACCAAAAATACATCAAATTGATCGGGAAAACGTGAACTAGGGCTCTGATACCAATGTTGGGAATAACTGATCCCCGAAAACCCGGATTCGACACTAAATCAAACCCCTAAACTCAAGCGGAAGCGCAGCCCAAGAAAACGACACGTATCACCGATCGTAAAGCACACCACGGATTCGAGCGTACCTTGTTAGCCACAGATTAAACACCGACGCCAATGGAGGAAGAGAATCCGGTCGAATTCGATTTGATGAAGCCTTGAAGGGAAGAATTAGAAGCCGTATGCCTTGTTCTTCTTTTGAGAGAGAAAACGCGCGGGAGAGAAAAGACGTGCGTAAGAATGAATCCAACCAACGTCTTTTCTCTCTCTCTCTCTCCCTTTTATACCTCTCCCTTCCCACGGGCCTTATTCCCGTGGGCCGGGCTTTCTGGGCCCAGCTTGGGCGGACAGGGCCTTAAGCCCTTTAATTAATTAAATAAAGCTTTCAATCCAGATTAACAAAAACAAGATATATGTATTTATATATTATAAGAACACATTGTGCAATATCAAGACTCAAACTCGAGCCTCAATGGCGGGCTCACCTCTTACAAGTCAACTCGATGTTCGATTATGGAAATAGTTAGCTTAGCAGCTTATTAGCTCTCAATCACATGCTCCCAGTTAATGATTTTCGAAGCAATTGAAATGAAGGGAAAAGGGCTAAACATGACCCATTTTCCATATAATTCCAGGCCCAGAACTATACTCTCTAATTCGTAGAAGCCCTAAAACCATTCTCCATCCTTGCTTCTGAGGACGCATAAAGCTACATAGCTCTTCGTTTCTCCCCACTACGCAAAGTAAGTATGTATTCGTGTCGTTTCTAGTATTTTTGTGATTGTCGCTCAATTTGCAATTCCCATCGTCGTTGAAAGCCATTTGGATGCTGAAAATGAGTTTAGTTCAGCTAGAGAACCAATGATATATATGCGAAGGGATTTTTTTAGAGAATTCTAGAATGCTGAGTTGGGGATGGTCCTAATAAAATCAGTTTTCGTCTTTGCACACATATACACGCTTTGGGCGTTTTGGGAGAAAGGGTTCACTCAACAATATCATACTAGTCATTTCCCTGATTTCTTTAAGCAACCTATAAATTGCAGACCTTGCTAAGCTAAGAATTTGCAACACTTTGAACTTGCCAGGAATTGCCACATCCTCCGCAAGGCAACTGTCTTAAGTGCAATATGAGGATTTCAATCGAGAAAGGTAAAATGGTAATATATATGGAGCGAAGATATAGAACTTGGAGCTCCTTTATGTATTCAAATTCCAATCCATAGTAGTCTCCCTGATCATGTCGATGTGTAGGACTCCCGAGCCTGTCTTCTAGTTGAAACAACATGAGTATCTTAAAATCAATAAACCAACAAGGCAATAGTTCAGAAGTCTATCACTGACAACATTAATTAGGCACAGTGCCCAACATTTCTCAAGCTTTTCATTTGACTGGGAGTCGTAATTTTTGTTCATCATTAAGGAATTCTCACCTCTAAATGGAGTTAAGATCTCCGCCTCATTGTAAAGATCATGTATGGTCATATTTCCTTGCCCTCGCCACCATCCTACAACAAACAAATAGAGCAGAGGCTATCGAGCATTGTATTTAATGTATCCCTTGAATCTTCTATCGTGTTTTTGAATCCCTCAAAAAGCCCGACCCAATGACTAGTACCATTGAATTTCGACTTGAATCGTCCCGCCAATGAGACTGGAGGACAAGAATAAGGACTTCGCATTGTCACTCTCCAAATGTTTGTAACTCAACTTCAATACGGTTTCTATATTTGACTCATCTATTTTTATCAACGCCTTTTTCCATACATACACAATGCTATTTTTTAAAGTGCTTGCAACTGAGGTAATCAAAAGAGGTAAACCTGCAATCTTCTTGACCATTTGAGCCACTATTAATTTCAATTCCTTGTCTTTGAGTCTATTGCCGACCATTTTTTTTAAATGGCCTAAAAGCATCCTTGTTGTTTAAACCTTCAAGACAAAATGTTCAATCGGCTTGCATCTTATGCTCCAGCACATCTTTAAATCTCAATGTTAGCAACAACTTGCATCCCTTGCTCTAGTCTCCTAAAGGAATTCCCCCCACCATCAATTCAACATTATCCCACAGATCATTCAATATTATGGGGATAGAAATAGCAGGAGTGCCATAATTTTTATACGACGCTCACTTAAATATCATAGCTATTTTCTTCATTCACTCAAGTGTCACAAATTTAAAAAATAAATCAGTTAAATGTCATTGGCGATTTGGCTCACCGGAAAATCTGATGTGGATGTTAGTCGTCCTATGTGAATGACATTTAAAATTTTTAAAACATTTTATATTTCTTTTCCTTTTTGTCTTTGCTTTTTTTCTTTGCTAGCAACGGTCACTCGCGATCCCCATCAACAGCAAAGGCCTTGTTTAGACTAGGGAAGAGCCGCCTCACCTACAGCTAGAGATGGCCTCGCCTAGGGCCTTTGCAGCCCCTCTAGCCAAGGGCAAGGGTTGCCGGTGAGCCTTTGTGGTGCAAAAGAAAATTTAAAAAGAAAAGAAAATAAAAAATAAAGGATAAATCCATGTAGGACAATCTGCCAGGAAGGACACTGAAATAATCGATTTTATTCTGATGTGGTATTTAAGTAAAAAAATTATGGCACTAAAGTGAACATTATATGAAAGTTATGACACTAATGTTATTTTTGTCCTAATATTATGAGAACCTTCTCACTCGAATCTCTCTGTAACTTCTCCAACGGATGATTCCCCTACCGCCTTCACTTTATACGTCCTTCACATCCAATTTCGAGGCATCAGCGATCTCGTTTTTGATATTCTTCAAGTCAGGAGTCTGCGATATTTTCACTTTCAACGACCATGTGCAACAGCGTAGTCTTATCCTCGCCACCAGGCCAGTAGACCCCAATCACTTCGAGCTTCTCATTATTCAGAGCATTCATTATGTCCTCTAAGATGGAAGCTAGCTACTCCGTGATAGTGACACCCCGATCACCGGCCACGTAATTCACATCGGGATCACTCTCGTAGTAGACCTTCTCGAATCGACTCCGCAGAATGAGTGCCTCAATGTCCAGGATTGTCCTTCTCGCCTCCCTACCGAGATGATAACGCAACCTCAAGTTGGGAAGACACTGCACCCTCGAGTTCCGAAGCCAACGTACCTTCAATTTGGGAAGCCACCTGCAGAAGCAAGTTTTCTTGGCTCTTCCGTCTTGTTCCAGGATGTCCCGTGCCTTGTTGGCAACGGTCTCCACGTCTTCTTTCCATCTCACAACGTCGGCTTCAATCTGCTTCTTGTTTTTTCGAGCTTCATTTATGGAATCTTGCACCCTATCCCTCACGTCACGCAGCCTCTCAACTCCACCCTTAAGTTGGCGAATGTAGCTCTCGTAGGATATCACATAGCTGCATCGTTGACATAGCGTATCCGTGGGGTACTCTGCCCCTTTGGAAGCTACAGGCATGGCAATATCCGCCACTATATATGCTGAGAAAGGCTCAACTACTGAACGCAGAAACGAAATGATTGAAGAGGAGGAAGGATTCAATATGATGAAGACCTTGAGCTGTTGCAGGACAGACCCAGTACAGAGAGAGAGAGAGAGAGAGAGAGAGAGAGAGCGGGAGAGAGAGAGAATGCGAGATGGAAATGAGAGAGGCGTCCAGATGAGATGGACTGAAGCTCTGAAAACATGTACGAAGGTGTCGGCCAAGAGAAATCCTCAAGACCAAGTCATTTCCCCTCAGCCAAGAAAAGAAGAATTGGAAGAAGAATTCCCTTTGCTGGAGGAAAAGAACCCTCTATCATAGAAGACAAGTATCTGAAACGAAAGATGAGAAAGAATCCTCATAATGAAGATTAAAAAAAAAAAGAATTCTCGACCATCTCATCATTTATTCACTTTGGAAACTTTAAATAAAGTGAAAAAAATCCTCGAAAGGGGAAAAAAATGAAGAATCATCTTTCCCTAAAGAAATATCTGCCCGTCTCTTTTTCATTTGAACCCTATAGTTGTCTTACCTCTTCAATTCTTATGAAATTGAGGAACTCCTTGCTCATCCACACCCTACTCCACTTCTTGAGATTTTTAGCATCTCCTCGAAGAACGAGTTCCCGTCCCAGGTCTCTCAGTTGGTCATGCATCCAAAAATTGCTGTTCATTATCCTAATCAAGGACTTCCTAACAAGGACCTCAATGCCAGGATAAAATTCACAAGCCTCCCACATATAATTGGCATTAGTAATATCCTCATTGATGAAAAAGCATGTGATATCGAGAAAAATATTGCGCTGATGATCATCTAGGGCATCAAAGCTTATCCTCAATTTGTCTTGTACCTCTTCACGAGGCATTTTCTTTAACTGTTTTAATGTAGTCTCCCATTTATTTTTGGGCTCTCTATAAAGTAATGAACCTATAACTTCAAGGGCCAAAGGAAGGCACCCAGTAGTATAGACAATATCTACTGAGAGGTTGTCAAAATGAAAATCCTTTGCCGGAGAGCCTTCCAAAAGTGCATGCTTCTTGAAAAGTTGGAGTGCGTGGCTAAATTTCATTTCCACCATTTCGTAAGCCAGAATTTGTAGTGCAAGGTTAGAATTCTTCGACTTCATTTTTCGATAGTCTCTAGTACACCTATGTTCCTAGTGGTGATAATTATTCTTGTTCCTGGAAACAACCGATCTAGTCCAATTAGATTCTCAATTTGCTTTATCTCATCAACGTCATCAAGAACTATGAGAAACTTCTTATTACGAAGTGTTCTCACTATCCTCTCCCTTCCATGATCAACTCCACCAATAATTTTGGTGGATTGGCACTATCAATTTCCTTTAGTAACTCCTCCTACAACCAGACTAGTCCCTTCTTGTTTAACTCTCCTCGAATATCATCAAGGAAGGTGGACCACTTTCCAAAGTGATAAAGAAGTTCATTGTAGATGACCCTGGCTAGAGTGGTTTTACTGCTACCCACCATTCCATAAATTCCGAGCAGCCTCACTTCATCACTACAGTTAACATCTAACTTTTCCAATACTTCTGCCACGCGATCATCAAGTCCGACTAAATCTTTAGTCACAGACTTTTCTCCTACCTTCAACTCCTGCAAAACCACTTCAACTACCGAGTGCACAAGTTTCGGTTGCCATAAATAGAAGCAAGTTCATTAGTTACAAAAGCTTTATCGATGATATAGATTAACATGTATGCCTCTAAATCCGGAAAAAAAAAACAGTGAACTCCTTTTATTTACCCTTAATAACTCTTGCATATGATTGCACTTGTATTTTTTAAAAGATCGGAGCAATCCTACATCGGCAGTCAGCGGTCGTGTAGCGGTCGTGCGATGGTCGTGTGGCAATCATGCGGCAGTCATGTGGTGGTTGTGCGGCGGTCGTGCGATGGTCGTGCGATCATCGTGCAATGGTCGTGCGGCGATGGGCGGCAGTTGGTTGTCTGTGAGTAAGATGAAAAAACAAATATATACAAAAATTTATAAATTTTTACCAATAGCATTTATATTCTTTTTTCTATTCCAATAATAGAAATTTTGTATAATTACCAAACACCTTATTTTACTCATAAATTGTTCTTCGAGTAGAAATAGAAAAAAGCTATTTCGGAAAAGAAATAGTTCCCCGGAATAGAAATGTTGCCATGTGCACCCTATATGTTCACCAAAGATTCGGAGACATGTTCTCGTTTGCTCAACTTCGTCAAATGCACTCACTATTTGCCTTGTCCCTCCCTCCTCTCTCTCTCTCTCTCTCTCTTCTGTTCTTCTTTGTCTAAAATAGATCCATCCACAACCTCAGTATTTGGTTCAATACTATTTCTTATTTCTCATACTTGAGTGCTCTTATCATCTTCATTATCACCATAATACATTGAGCCATCATTTTGCAATCCTTGAAAGTAGAACGGCATGCTAGTGGAGAGTCGAGCAACTTGTTGCAATCGACAACTCATATTTCCCACTCATCTGGTAATTTTGAGTTCAATATGTCAATCAATGTTCCAAGTGAAGGACAATCGCTAATAGACAACACAGTCAAAAACTCTAGTTCGTCAAGGCCCTCGACAACCCGCAGCTTAGAGCACCCATCGATGGACAAACGGTGAAGGTTCTTCAAGTTCGATATACTGCTAAAATTTTCCATAGCATTGCATCTATAAATGGCAATGTATTGCAAGGATAACAATGTACTGACGACTTGAATATCAAGTAGGTTTTCACACGTCGACAATTTAAGGTCTTCTAGTTTCTTGAAGGCATTGGGAAGACGAAGTACTCTCGGTGTCATGACCTTGTTTTTCTAGCGCCCGTAATCGGGTACGGGCACCTAAGGAGGCTAATGGCTCGGCTGAATTTATTAAGCCTGGACTTTCCCATGTCCACAAATTCACGACTTTAATAGTCTAAGTTTTTAACCTGTAAATCAATTTTTAAAATGGAGTCGCCACTAATCGATTTGGGGTGGGTTGATTAGAAAGCCAAGCGAAGTATCGGGAGAAATACTCACTCCTACGCAACTAGAGAAATTAGAATCGGAGACTTGATTACACTAGTTAATCACTAATGCCCTTTCGGTATCTAATCTTATTTAAACCTTGAGGTTTTTTGGATGTTCGAGGGATTTTCCATGCATTTTTGGAGGAAAAACATTTTTGAGCTTTTTTTCTAACTTTTTTGGACATAAAATGGATTTTTTTTTTGTCTTTTTCTGAATTTTTTGGATTTTTCATGAATTTTTGGTTTTTTTTTTTATTTTGGCAATTTTTTTGGAAAATATGGAATATTTTTTATTTTTTTATTTTTCGGAAAATAAATTGTTTTTTGATATTTTTCAATATTTTTTTGGAAAATAAATTTTTTTTTTTTTCTCGATTTTTTGAAAATAAAATATTTTTTAAACATTTTTTAAATATTTTTGAAAAAAAAAACGTTTTTTCGATTTTTTTGAAAAGAAATTATTTATTTATTCATCAAAACATTATTTTATATTAAAATAATAATAAAATAAACCGACCCGGGTTGGATCCGCGGGTTGGGTTTGACCCGGGCTGACGACCAGAACGCGAGCTTGACTCGGATTTTTCGCCTTTTCTTTTACGAAAACATCGTCGTGATCGGTGTTTGGGGGCGCTTGGCCCGGCCCGTCAACCCGGGCTCCTAGCGAAACCTTACCCGAGTCCGACCCGCCTTTTGACTCGATTTCAGCCCCGCCTCAGAACGCGGAAGCCCTACCCGGTTTGTGGCCCGGGTCTAATCCGATGACCCGAGGCCACGACCCAAAAAATCTGGAACCCTAGGGTTCCGGATTCGTGGCACCGAGGGAGGGGGACGAGGCGTCCCGGCAGCAACGATGGCGATGGTAGCGACAGCAACCATGAGAACGGGATAAAAAGGAGGGCTGTGATGGCGATAGAGGCGGTATGCTACCTGCTCGTGGCAACGGCACGACAAGGGTGGCGACGACAGCAGGGCTCGCGCAGCCACTTTTCCCTCCAATTTCTCTCTCTCTCTACCTCCGGCGGCCCTCAGATTTTTGGCCGTTCGACCTCGAACCTCCCTTGAAGTCTCTTAGTGGGTTGTCTGAGGTTTGCACGCCCTAGATCCGACTCTCCCTCTCTTTGTGTCGCTCCGGTGGAACCTCTCCCTCTCCTCCAGCCTCAGCCGCTTGCAAGTCAAGCTTGCTCGTCCTCAGCGCCCCTTTTTGAAGTCTCTCAGTAGGCGGCCCGAAGATTTGCAGCCTTCGATTGCTCTCCGCGTGCCCTTTGTCGTTGTCGGGGGGAGCCCTATTTATAGGCGAGGGGGGAGGTCAGTCGACGGAGCTTCGACCACCGGTCCCTGTGCGCCGAATGGCCTCCATCGGTCGAACTGACGTCCCATCCGCCACCTGCCCGTCCTTTAGCGCGTGGCTAGCTCCCCCATGTGCATCGTTGCTCCTCTCTCCCACTCCGACGTCACGTCTCCAGTGCGTGAATTGCAGAGACGCCGAGGAAGGAGACAACCGAAGGGGGGCTAGGCCTTGCGCCTGGGCAGTGGAGGCCCACAGAGGGGGGCTACTGCTTTTCTGCTTTTTTTTTGTTGTTTTCTCTTTTTATTATCTATTTATCCGAAAAGGGAAAATTAGGATAAAATAAAATAAAAATCCTATTAATCAAAAAAGGGAAATTTAGGCGTCAACACCTGATGAACAATCAGTAGTCTCAATCGAAGAAGACTTGGATTGATCGAGGACCCCACGAGATCCTACCTCACTACATAATACTATCCTTCCAATTGACCAGCACTCATTGATATGTAATATCTCCAGTGATGCCAACGTCCCAACAGACTAAATCTCAATCATATTATGGCAATCAATTACATACAGTGCCCATAAGCTAGATGGTATGGATAAGCTCCGAAGTTCACAACTTTGCAAAGATAAGTGCTGCAATTGTGAAAGTCTCCCGAGTTGAATTTCTTGTAATTGCGAGCAATCAAGCCCCAAATCCGACAGAACTTTCAAGTTGGATAGTGGCGATCCTGTGAAGCCGAGATTGTGAAGATCTAAAGAAAGTAAGGAAGGCGGTAGCTGCTTGAGGGGTTGCAGGTCTAGTCCTCCCAAACTAAGATATTCTAGAAGAGAAAGGAGACCCAACTGCGGAACCGGTGCAATGAAATTGAGAAAAGACAATATCAACTCTTTTAGTTTGGATAGCCTTCCAATCCACCCTAGGTCACATTTGTGCTTTACGTTTGACGAATTTTGATTTTCAGAGAAATCGGATAGGACCAAAACTACCCAGTTGGTAAGCTTTGAGAGATTTCGGACTACTTGCAGCACGCCAGATTGAACAAATAAATGGACTAAACTTGTTGGAAGCTCAGGCAACTCTGTAATCTCATTACACCTTGTTAAGTTAAGTGATAAGAGGCATGGAAGCATGCTAATTGTTCCTGGAACTCGATAGATTTTGGTAAAACATAAATCTAGGACTCTTAGAGAGGAAAGATGTCCTATCTCATCAGGAATTTCGCCTTCCAACTCCATGCATTAATTAAGATGAAGCTCCTCTAGTTTCTCCAACTTTCCAATGGCTTTGGGTAACTTCCATTGATTTGAATTTGAGCTAAGCCAACCACAACATGAAAAATTCAGAGTGCACAATGATTTTAGTTCTCCAATGAAGTACCGAAGTTGTTTAATCTCCATGCTTGTCAGATGAAGATGTTGCAGTTTCATTAACCCTTCAATTGCACCGGGAATTTTAGTGATTCTTGAGGATCGTAGAAAGAGATATGACAAATGTTGTAGCTTTCTCTCGGATTTTTTCATTTTTTGATTTTTCATTTTTGAAAATAAAATATTTTTGATTTTTTATTATTTTTTATTAAAATATTAATATATATTAAAAAAAAAAAAAAATGACCCGGGTCGGGTTCCTAGGTTGGGACCAACCCGGGCCGCGAGCCATAGACAGGGACGAGCCCGACTCGGATTTTTTTCTTTTTTAAAACAGCCCATACCAAATTTAGCCCACTTTTTTAAAAAGAATTTCGGCCCAAAAGCTACCCGGCCCATGCGCACAACCTGGCCCGATGATCCGACCTGCTTGATGGAAACCCTAGGGTGCCGGGTCACACGCCCGACCCGACTGACCCGATTTTCGCAGCCATTGCTGCCTTCACGATCCAGCGGCCGCGATGAGCGACCGGGGGGGGGAAGAGCATCCGAGCGGCGGCGGAGCGACTTCGACGCGGCTACAGCAGAGACGGCCAACCCATAAGTGAGGCGGCGGACGAGGGGAGGTCAAAGATGCTCACCGGTTTCGGGAATTTCAAACGAGGCTCGTTGGTAGGGGGAGGCAGCACGGCGGTGGACGTCTTCGGCATAGATTTGGTGCTGTGACGTCGGGGACGGCGACAACGACGAGGCGTGAGGCGGTGGCACGGCAAGATCTAGGGCAGCCACGGCATTGGGGCAAGGGACCTCCTCCGATCTCCTCTTCTCTCCGGCCTACTTACTCAGATCTGGACTTGCAAGTGTTCGGGCCTCCCTCGAAGTCTCTCGAGGGAAGCTTCCGACACTCACAAGCTTTTGATCTCTCTGTCCGTGTGTCTCTCTGGCGGAATCTCTCTCTCTCCGGCTGCAAGCCTTCGGATCTGGGTTTGCTCGACCTCGGCTCCCCTTCTGAAGTCTCTCAGCAAGAAGCTCGAAGCTTTGCAACCTTCGATCGTTCTCGGCCTCCCCCTCAACGACGGAAATGGGGGCCTATTTATGGGCGAGGGGCAGCCGGTCGACGAAGCTTAGACCGCCGGTCCCCGTGCGCCAAGCGGCCTCCGCCGGCCGAATCGGTGTCCCATCCGCCACCTATCCGCCAGCTACCTCCCCACGCGCGTCGCCATCCGTCCGCTCATCCGGCGTCGCACCCTCTGCACGTGTGCTGCAGAGGCAAATGGAGGAAGAAGATGACCCGGATGGGCCAAGCTGAGGCAGAAATGGGCCTCTCAGGCCCATGTGAGGGTTGCTTCTGCTTCTTTTTCTCTTTTGCTTCTTTTCCGCTTTTTTCTTTGTTTATTTATCATCCGAAAAAAGATAAAATAAAAAATAAAAATAAAAGTAAAACCTAATTAATTAAAATGAAATTTTAGGCGTCAACAGCTGCCCCTCTTTGAAGGTGAGCTCGCAGAGGTTGCATTCAAAGACAAACTGATGCCTAAATTTTGTCCATATATGCGTAGCAGATTATATTTTATTTGGGACTTATTATCCTATGTAAAAAGAGCAATATAACACTACATATGTTAAGACAGATAAGAAGATACCTGTAGTTACTTACTGGGAGTGAGTGAGATAGGGTGTGAACCCCGAGCTTTGGCAAGTATCAAGGCGTCATCTTACCTGGTGACACGAGGAGGTTACTTTTCCAGGGCTTGAACCATTCTTCAGTCTCATGTTAAAACAATCAATAATTTGTCTAGGACCCGAACCTTTCTTCGGTTGCCTTGACAAGAAATTGCTCCTCCAGGACCCGAACCATTCTTCGGTCGCCTGTTGGAGCAATTAGGGGTTTGTCTCGGACCCGAACCATTCTTCGGTCGCCGTAACGGGAAATTGCTTCTCCAGGACCCGAACCATTCTTCGGTCGCTTGTTAAAACAATCAACGATTTGTCGAGGACCTGAACCTTTCTTCGGTCGCCTTGACGGGAGATTGCTCCTCTAGGACCCGAACTATTCTTCGGTCGTCGTGACGGGAAATTGCTTCTCTAGGACCCAAACCATTCTTCGGTCGCCTGTTAAAACAATCAATGATTTGTCGAGGACCCGAACCTTTCTTCAGTCGCCTTGACAGGAGATTGCTCCTCTAGGACCCGAACCATTCTTCAGTCGCCTGTTGGAGTAATCAAGGGTTTGTCTCTGACCCAAACCATTCTTCGGTCGCCGTGACGGGAGATTGCTCCTCCAGAACCCGAACCATTCTTCGGTCGCCTGTTGGAGTAATCAGTGTTTTGTCTAGGACCCGAACCTTTCTTCGGTCACCTTGACGGGTGATGTACCGACCTTTCTCAGGGCATCTCATTTGTGGGTGCCTGATTTGTATCGAGGACACTAGTTGGTACCCGACCTTTCTCGGGAGATACGCCGACCTTTCTCAGGGCGTTTGTTTTGTGGGAGGTGTCTAACCTCTGTCAAAGACAATAGCTGGTACCTGATTTTCCTCGGGAGATGCGCCGACCTTTCTCAGGGCATCGTATTTGTTGGTGTGTCTAACTTCTATCCAAGACACTAGATGGAACCCGACCTTTCTCGGGAGGATGCACCGACCTTTCTCAGGGCATTGATTTGTGGGGCGTCTGATTTTTGTCGAAGACACTAGTTGGAACCCGACCTTTCTCGGGAGGATGTGCCGACCTTTCTCAAGGCATCAACTCTGGAAGATACCTAAACATTCACAAGCATATCAAAGAGTACCTGGATATTCACAAATACTAACTTGAAGGGTATCTGGGCTTTTGCAGGCGTCAAAATGGGTATTTGGCTGACCATAGGCATTGAATGGGTACTTGGATGATCACTAGTATGAATTCTTGGGGGATACTTGGGCATTCACAAGTATTGAATGGGTACTTGATAATTGGAAATATTGAGAACATACATTGGATATTTGTGAAGGTATCCCACCTCCTAGCAATTGGGAAATATCGAGGGCATACCTGGGATATTGGTGAAGTTTTCTCACCTCTTGGTAGTTGGAATATCGAGGACGTACCTTGGATATTCATGAAGGTTTTTCACCGACTGGTAATTGGGAATATTGAGGACGTGCCTCGCATATTCGTGAAGGTCTCTCGCCTCCTGGTAAAAGGGGAATATTGAGGACATGCCTCGAATATTCGTGAAGGTCTCTCACCTCCTGAGATATTCGTGAAGGTCTCTCACCTCCTGGCAATTGGGAATATCGAGGGCGTACCTAAGATATTTGTGAAGGTCTCTCACCTCATGGTAGATAGGAATATCGAGGACGTACCTGAGATATTCGTGAAGGTCTCTCACCTCCTGGTAATTGGGAATATCAAGGACGTTCCTTGGATATTCGTGAAGGTCTCTCACCTCCTGGTAATTAGGAATATCAAGGACGTACCTTGGATATTCGTGAAGGTCTCTCACCTCCTGGTAATGGGAATATCGAGGGTGTGCCCCGCATATTCATGAAGGTCTCTCACCTCCTGGTAATGGGAATATCGAGGGCGTACCTGAGATATTCGTGAAGGTCTCTCACCTCCTGGTAGATGGGAATATGAGGACGTACCTGAGATATTCGTGAAGGTCTCTCACCTCCTGGTAATTGGGAATATCAAGGACGTACCTTGGATATTCGTGAAGGTCTCTCACCTCCTTGTAATTAGGAATATCAAGGACGTACCTTGGATATTCGTGAAGGTCTCTCACCTCCTAGTAATGGGAATATCGAGGGCATGCCCCACATATTCGTGAAGGTCTCTCACCTCATGGTAGATGGGAATATTGAGGATGTACCTGAGATATTTGTGAAGGTCTCTCACCTCCTAGTAATTGGGAATATCAAGGATGTACCTTGGATATTCGTGAAGGTCTCTCACCTCTTGGTAAATGGGAATATCGAGGATGTACCTGAGATATTAGTGAAGGTCTCTTACCTCTTGGTAATTGGGAATATCGAGGGTGTGCCCCACATATTCATGAAGGTCTCTCACCTCCTGGTAAATGGGAATATCGAGGACGTGCCCCGCATATTCGCGAAGGTCTCTCACCTCCTGGTATTATAAACTTGAATGTGGTATAAGGCTTACTTGGATTGCTGTAGGCACTTAAAGAGGTGGGACACCTGGACAGTGGTGCCAAGCAAAGCAATGGAATGCTTGAACAGCTACTATATTATTTGGGGACAACTCGGGCAGGCTGAGTGTCATGAAAAGGAAGTACCTGGACAATGATGGGTACTTGACGATATGGGGATACCTAAATAGCATTAGGTATTCAATAATAAATGGATAATCACAAGCATCAATACTTTTGGGACAACTCGAATAGGCCGAGTGTCAAGAAAAGGGAGTATCCGAATAGTAGCCGGTACTCAAAGACAAGAGGGATACCTAGACAGCAATAGGTATTCAATTATAAACAGATACTTGATTAGTCACAATTATCAATACTCTGGGGACAACTCGAACAGGTTGAGTGTCAGGAAAAGGGAGTATTCGAACAGTGGCCGGTACTCAAAAACAAGAGGGATACCTAGACAGCAGCAGGTATTCAACGATAAATGGATATTTGGTCAATCAAAAGTATCAATACTCTAGGGACAACTCGAACGAAGCGAGTGTCGATAAGAGGGAGCACTCGGCAAGTGGTGGGTACTTAAAGACAAAGGGATGCTTAGACAGTTGCAAACACCCAAACTCAAGGGATGACTCGAATAGGTCGAGTGTCAAGAAGAGAGTATGCTATTTGCACAATATGCACACATGATTGTATACACTATGAGCTCAAATGAGATTCATGCATGATAATTTTGTCGGCTTTGCATCTTTTGATTTGCATTGGGGAAGATTTTGAAAGACAACATTCATTTAGAATGTATATGTCTTGAGCATGCCAGATGAGGGACTTTTAGTCTGAAAGGACTTTTCACTCACTCTCATGGAAAATGCTATCCTGACTATTGATGCAGGATTTATAAAGACCATACTATCTCATTGTCATCATGTCAACAGGGGTTCGAGTATTCTCGCAAACAGTACGACTTTACCAATGTGAGAGGTCTTTGTTGAAACTGTGATGAAGTCTTGGTCAGCGGCTCATTGAAGAGGACCATCAACGTCAAGGCTTATGAATGGAGTGCCGCATGATTGTCTTCGGGTTTGCAAGTCAAGAATCTTGCGAAAAGAGATAGAGTAATCTTGCTCGTACTTCTTCGAGCGATGTTTATAGACATGTGAAATCCTACGTTAATCGAAGTGCCCTAGTCTGAGGAGACTTTTACAACGTAACGTAGACTTGGCTCACATGTAAGAAGGTGAGGGTTGGTGACCGTCTTCTCATTTGTCACTAGTCTTTCTTGTCAGATGAAGGTTCTATGAACCATAACAACAATTTTTCTCGGCCGTATTTTTGACTGGAGGGCATTGGCCTTGCTTTTACTAAGCACACTGCTTTTTTCATGCCCCTATTTTTATTCTAGTTCTTCTTTTATGGGCATTGACCTTGCTCTTACCAGGTACACCGCTTTTTTATGCCCTAGTTTTTTTGTTCTTGTTGCTTGAGGAACTGATCTTGACAAGTTGAAGCAAATGCCTTTGTTAGACTATGGAGTCTTCATCTTTTGTTGGCACTTCTGATTATGCTGCTCAAACGACAATGGCTTCTACTTTGCCTCCATGTGAGGGTGAATTCACAAACTCAATTGAGTTGTACAATGGATACAAGTGCGTAAATAAAGAGTTGCTCTTCACGACTCTAGGGCACTTAAATCAACGCGAGTGTTCATATGCAATAAAGACACTCGAAGATTGATGTAAGTGCAAGCAAGAAAATTTATATCCCCTTTCTCACCTCGTGATGCTGATTTGCTTTTGACTTGCCCTAGTGTGGGGTGGTTCTTTATCGGGAGTATAGTAGAAATTTGTCAGTGTATGGGGCTCAAAGTGAGCGATGGAGTGCCTCTCACTGCTTTGATCATCGTACTATTCGCGAGAGAACTCTTTACCCTGTAGTCATGGAATTTTCTGCACTCATCTCACAAGTGTATAGATGGGGGATTGTGTGTAGGTTATGGCTTGCCTGTCATCATTCTGACGTGCCTCATCCAACATGCTCAATCAATCTTGTATTCTTCAATCAGCTGTCTATTCAAATAATTCTCAATGGAATCAATGATTTAGACAGACAAAATCATCATGCAGAATTCACCTAGAAAAATGCATGCAGTGTATGATGTGATGGAGTTTGTACTCTCAAAATAAATGAATGGCTTTTTACTCAAGAAGAACTTATTAACAGCTTTAAGGGTGTTTACCTAGGTGGAACGGTATTCACAAATGTGTTGAACTTGAACATTAAAAGAGTTATTTACAAAAGGGTGTTGATGGTTGTCCATATTGATTAGAGATATGGCACATGAAGGATCAGCAGGGGTTGGGGATCTGATCGGACATCTCTGTTTTTGTCCCTGAAGAAGAGAAGATGAAAATGGATCAATCAACAGGGCCAAAATTAAAGGTGAATTAAGGCTTGAAGGATCTTTGTCATTTGTTTTGGCAATACTTGAGACGCCATTTTGCTTGAGAGAGTCTGTCATGCCTCTCATTGATTTGTTATCTTTATTTTTCACAGTCAGGTAATCCTGCAACAAATAAGACATGCTTCTCATTTATTTGTTTTCCTTGCTTTTGACAATCAAGTGATCCTGCAACAAACAAGAGGGAATGTGTTAGTCATGAACTCTTTCAAGAGTCGAATAACTGGAATCGATACAACTTTACCCTTCACTGGTTTGCAGATGATTAGGTGAACTTGAAGTACAAGGAGGACATGAAGTCTCATGTCTTCCACTTCATCAGGTCAATTATTCTCCTTAATTGGCTTATGGATGGCATGTCCCTTTACACGAAGTCAAGTGAATTCGATGCAAGCCATTTCTGTATACTAGCTTGGCCAGTATTGTTTTGTCAAATCTAATCATTGAGTTTGGTTCTTGAGTTGTGATGCTCCCTGTCAAATAGGGAAAATATGTCAAAAGCGGGTTCAGATAGTGGGAGTATTGGAAACGATACCGAATCACCCTTCCCCAGAGTTTGTCTATGCTAGCTCCTAAAGATATTTGAATGTCGATGATGGCTTCTTTATCTTAGCATAGTTCAATGTTTCCTTCAATTGGCCTCCCTCATTTATGACCGGTATGCATGATTGCTGGTCGCTGATTCATCTTCAGTGCCTTCCTTCTGTGGAATTTCTCCTTCTGTCTTTAACTATAACATCATTGGGTAAAAGTCATGTACCTCAAGCTTCTATGGGATTTGAAAAATCTCAAGCTTTCCGATGGTAATTACTCCTTGGAAGAATATGCATCTGGAGTGAAGCTTTCTAGATTCCAAAGTCATTGTCCAAGGTGTGGGGCCATAGATCGCCTTGACTGTCTAGATTTTCTCCCTGTTGACAGTAATTGCTTAAAGGGAAGAGGAGGAACTCATTTCTTATGTTGAAGTTGATACTGTAACATCTAGCCACTTGGGTGCGTCGTGCGACAAGATAGTCCTTTGGCTTAGGATGGAGCTGGGCAAGAGTGAGGCATGTCATGGATGCTTCAATCTCAACTCTATGCCTGTACCTATTACGTTTCATCTTTTGTATCCTGTAAATAGAAGAGAGAGGACATCATTGCCAAATTATATTCAGAGAATAAGACTTACCCTCTTTTGGTGTACGATGATTCTTTCTATTTGCCCCTGTTTTCTTGGCAGGGTGTCTTTGAATTTGGCGAGTTTGTCTGATGCGCTTGCTTCAAATGCCCCATGTCATACTATGTCAAAGGGGGTGGGAATGATCTTCTGAGACATGAAGTGAATGAGTCAGAAAGACAAACATGGTTAAATTTATTATCTTGTTTTAACAAAAGTTTTTGGGTGATGAAATATTTTTTATTTTCAAAATACGTCTTTGGGAGAGAAAAAGCATGAGGAAGCCCAGCCCTCAGTATTCTCCTTGGATGATATTTTCTTTTCATGGTTGGATAACATCACTGGGCTAGTTTGGAGTACCACCTCATGCTCTTAAAACAAAATATTATAAATGTACAATAGAGTACTTGGAATGGAAAATACAACAGTAGCACACCAGACAATATAAGAAACATGAAATTATAAAAATGAGTAAAACCCATGAAAACTCCTGTGCAAAGGAGTGCTTCGATAGTGCTGGCCTTGAAGATAAGCATCTTTGAATTCCTCGCCTTTAGTAGACTCGAAGTATTCGCATGCGATGACTACCTCGTTGAAGTTATGGAAGTGTAACCCATGCAGCCAACAACGATGCTTGCAGGACAAAGCTTCTATGAACTGCTTCATTAACTCCTCTTCAGCCAATTGAGGGCGGGTTTGCATCATGAAAGCTCTCCACCTCCCTGCGTATGCTTGGAAATCCTCCATTGGTCTTCTTGTGAAGTGAGCCAAACTCTCACAAGGCAATTCAGTTCTGATCTGGTTTTGGTACTGATGCAAGAATGTGGAAGTTAGCTCATTCCAATCCTTTAGGAGATAAATATCTGCTATGATGAACCATTGCAATGCAGACCCCGTAAGAGTTTCCTGGAATGCCTGAGTTGTGAACGACATCGGGCCATAGTACCGACTCATTTCCGCATGGAGATATTGCAAATGAGCCACGGGACAAGTTGTGCCATTATACTTATGGAAATCAGGTATCCACATCTCTCTAGGGGTCATGATCTTATGAGCGTAAGATGGGCTTGATATATCTTGGTTAGGCCACTGATTTTCCCACTGCATATCTGTTGTAGTGGTGAATTTTTCTGTTTCAGGGAAGTTGGATTCTACCGAGATTACCCCATTGCTTTCTTCTTGGTCAAAATTTCCGAATGAGGATAAAGTATTGAAGCTATCCTCATGGTCAGAAGACCAGCTTAGTACTTTGTTAGGATCATAGCGGATAAAAACGTATGCTTCTTCTTCTGACGGGCCTTTATCTCCAGATGAGAGTAGGAAACAGTTATACGATGAATCGTCAGTTTCGTTGTCGAAATAACGTTGGAAGTCCTTAAGATTGTATTCTAGGGCCAGGAAGTCTTTAGGATTGTACTCTAGAGGATGGTGGCCTTCAAAGTTGTATTATTGGGAATGTTCAAAGCTTTGGTGCGGTGGCTCATTGGCAGATGCTGCATTGATCTGCTTAGGCTTTCTTTTCTTGCCTCCCGGTCCAGACCTTTTGAGTAAGGCCCTTCGTTTTGCCAGCTCGATCCTATCCAGGGAAGTGAGAGATATTAGAGTGTCGCTCTCTGATTCACTTTCTAGGTTAATAGGGGTTGGTATTCTTTGGACCCTAGCTCTTGGAGTAAGCTTGGGGAGTTGTCCAGTCGTGCCCCGGTCTTGAACAGGCTCTGTGTCCTTGATCTCATGCAAAGGCTCCTTGCCTTTCCTAGTGGGAAATTTTCCAGTAACAAGATGTTGTTCAGTTGCCCATTTATCATGTAAGGTTTCATTGACATGCTCCTCTCCTATCTCAGCGACTAATAACTCCTCGTGCTCCGCGATCAACGGTTCTTCGTAGGGTAAGGTAATGTCAGGGGTGATGTCAATATTGTACTCTTAGGTGAAAAATATGAATTAGTTCCCTCAAGGTTTTAAGGGGACTAATCTTCCTGACAATGTACCATCACAAGGCAGGGCCAGTCAAGTTTGATTGGTACGATTGAATCATCCTTTGGACCAGGTAGGCCTGCAAGTAGGTCTCTAAGCGGGAGGTATCAGCATACCTTTCGCATTCAAGTGCTTTGAGCTTTTCAGGGATTTCAATGCCGGCATAATTGGAAAGGTCCATGAGATTCCGCCCCTACAGCTGGTTTAACTTTTTCATGATCCTTTCAAACTGTCCATAGTACTAGCTATTTTCTGGCAAATTTGCGGGCGTCATGACGGTGTTTGAGGCAACTATAGAGTTGAGCTCAGCTTGAGTGGATTTCATTTGTCTCGAGAGTTGTTGAAGGACAATGGACATCTGTCCTACGCCATCTTCAATGTTAATGAGACGATTTTGTACATCATTCTGATCGGGTCCTACTGCATGAGGCCAATCACGGGCGATTGGTGGCCGGCGATTCATAATTACCTGTTTGTTGTGAAAACAATGAATGAGCACGAAAGTAAACAAAGATTGACGCATGGCAATGGTCTAACTGCTTTTTTATTTATCAAAAGAGGATTTATAGACTGCCAACTCCTAACATCTAGAACTTGAAATTGAAAAGACAAGATAAAAACTTTCACATTATTTACACTAAGGGGCACATGATTGCTAATTTATATGCGACGGGGAGCCTTGTTCTTGCGAGGACGCCTACTTCCTTGAACTGGTTCTGAGGTGTGCATCTAATCCATTCCCAAATCTCTCTCCATGAGCTCTACTTGCTCGTGCCGGTTGCTCTCGCTGATTGAGTGAGGGACTAATGGCTTCCATCTTGTCGGGATACAATGGTTGTAGATGTAAGACATGGAGGCGTGGTGTGATTTTTCTTCTCCCTCAAGCCCTTCAGGTATCACAATCCTTTTGCGATGGCACTTGTCCCAGGTTTCCTCAGCGGTAGAAATTTCAAATTCATAGTCACGGCTTGTGTTGAAAAGAACTGGAGGGACCATCATCTTGAAAGGCGGTGGGATCTCCTGAAGGGCTCCATATTGTCGTGCTACCCGATACGGGTAGTAGGGAATGGCACCGGCGAGACCGAGCAACGGAATTGGGCGGGTGCGCATGTAAGCAAAGCGGGCCCTCTTTTCATGGAACCAACCAACACACCATTGGAATGCCTTAGGAGCTGGGTTTCTTAGGAAGCTTACCCAATTTAAACAGCTTTGATTGGAAATGTACGGTCCTAAAACCATAAATTTTTGTAATGGATTTTCAAAAGTATTTGTTTCAGGCAATCGCATGAAGTCTCGAAATTCGCTTAGGTGAGAAAAGAACCAGACTTGTAAAATTTCAGGAGAGGCTCGCATGATTTTCTCCGAGTTGTCTTTAAAACGATTAAAAGACAAGAATGTTTCGATTAAAATCATGTTGATATAATTCCCCCTCTTAAGATCTGATCAACTATCCATGCCATCTTGGGAGTTATGGCATTTCTTTGATGGGGGAAGATGATGAGCCCGAAAAAAGCTAGGAGGAAAATCTCACTTTTCTGGGTCATAGGCTGATTTTGGAAACAGGCATTCATAAATTCTAGTGGGCAGGTATTATGGTTGCCTTCAAGAATTTGTCTCATGACATGGATTTCAGTTCCTAAAAGTCGTGCTAACCCACGCCATGGGAGGGCGCCTATCGATGGCTTGACAAGCTTTTTCTCAAGAGGCATTCCAGTGATGATGTTGTATTCTTTCAGGATTGGGGTTAGCTCAAACCTACCGAATATAAAAGTAATTGTCTTCGGGCACCAAAAATGTGACATGGCTTGTATGACTTCAGGACGAACAGTGATTTGGATCAACGATAGGAGATGACCAATTTTGGCCTTCACGCGCTCCTAGGCAAACTGATCTAATTGACCCCACCATCTGAAGAGCTTCGCCTTGGGAGCAGGAATGAACTGGATATTGTCTTTCCCCATCACATATAAACTGGGACTTGAAAAGTTTATCCTACATTGCCATGGGCCAAATAAAAAGACTGAGTAAAAGTAAAGAAATCACTTTGCTTTTAAAGAAAAATGGCAAGCACAAAGACATGCACATGGGACGTGTGGCTCGATTTCTAACTCAAAAGGCTTGATGAAATTAAAAAGGTATCCGCCCATCGCAGTCTCGCGTTAGCAGCATACCCCTTTAACCTCGGCTAAGAAATTCGGGGGAAAAAAAGGCAACCTCTACATTGCAGTCTCACGTTCGAGGTCGTATTTTTCCTAACACCATCCTAGAAATCCTATGGCGGCCTAGGTCCGACGGCCGGGTTGTGTGTGCCATGTGTAGTGCTAAAACAGTAAAGCATGCATAACAGTTTATAATCACAAGATAATCTATTTTAAGAAAAATTAAAATGAATTTCTAAGCTTTTGACCTGCATAAAGGAAAAACCTAAGTCAGTAAAGAATTTAAACAAGACAAAAATGGCCTAAGTCCTTAAAATCCCCAACGGAGTCGCCAAGCTGTCGCGACCTCTTTTTTTTCTTTCGGCGCCCGTGATCGGGTACGAGCGCCTAAGGAGGCTAATGGCTCGGCTGAATTTATTAAGCCCGGACTCTCCCAAGTCCGCCAATTCACGACTTAATGGTTCAAGTTTTTAACCTGTAAATCAATTTTTAAAATGGAGTCACCACTAATCGATTTTGGGTGGGTTGATTAGAAACCCAAGTGAAGTATCAGGAGAAATACTCACTCCTGCGCAACTAGAGAAATTAGGATCGGGGACTTGATTACACTAGTTAATCACTAATGCCCTTTCGGTACCTAATCTTGTTTAAACCCTAGGTTTTTTGGATATTCGAGGGATTTTCCATGCATTTTGGGGAGGAAAAATTTTCTAGGTCATTTTCTAATTTTTTTTTTCCACAAAAGGGATTTTTTTAGTATTTTTGGGAAAATACAAGTCTTTTTGGCTTTTTCTGATTTTTTTTTTGGCTTTTTCATGAATTTTTGGCTTTTTTTTTTTGGATTTTTGGCATTTTTTGGAAAATATGAAATATTTTTTATTTTTTTGATTTTTCGGAAAATAAATTATTTTTTATTATTTTTAAAATATTATATTATATTATAATGTAAAAAAAAAAAAACGAACCGGGTCGGATCCTTGGGTTGGGTTGGCTCGAATTTTTTCATTTTTTCATTTTTCATTTTTGAAAATAAAATATTTTTGATTTTTTATTATTTGTTATTAAAATATTAATATATATTTTAAAAAAAAAACGACCCGGGTCCAGGTTGGGACCGAACCGGGCTCGGAATTTTTTTTTTCTTTTTTAAAACAGCCCAAGCCAAATTTAGCCCACTTTTTTTAAAAATAATTTCGGCCCAAAAGCTACTCGGCCCACTCGCACAACCTAGCCCGATGATCCGACCTGCTTGATGGAAACCCTAGGGTGCCGGGTCACGCGCCCGACCCGGCTAACCCGATTTTCGCAGCCGCTGCTGCCTTCACGATCCAGCGGCTGCGACGAGCGACCGGGGGGGGGGGGGGGAAGAGCATCCGAGCGGCGGTGAAGCGACTTCGACGCGGCTACAGCAGAGATGGCCAACCCATAAGTGAGGCGGCAGACGAGGGGAGGTCAAAGATGCTCACCGGCTTCGGGAATTTCAAACGAGGCTCGTTGGTAAGGGGAGGCAACACGGCGGTGGACATCTTCGGCAAAGATCTGGTGCTGTGACGTCGGGGACGGCGATAGCGGCGAGGTGTGAGGCGGTAGCACGGCAAGATCTGGGGCAGCCACGGCGTTGGGGCAAGGGACCTCCTCCATCTCCTCTTCTCTCCCGCCTTTACTCAGATCTGGACTTGTAGGCGTTCGGGCCTCCCTCGAAGTCTCTCGAGGGAAGCTTCCGATGCTCGCAAGCTTTTGATCTCTCTGTCCGTGTGTCTCTCCGGCGAAACCTCTCTCTCTTCAGCCGCAAGCCTTCGGATCTGGGTTTGCTCGGCCTCGGCTCCTCTTCTGAAGTCTCTCAGCAGGAAGCTCGAAGCTTTGCAACCTTTGATTGTTCTCGGCCTCCCCCTCAACGACGGAAATGGGGGCCTATTTATAGGCGAGGGGCAGCCGGTCGACGAAGCTTAGACCGCCGGTCCCCGTGCTCCAAGTGGCCTCCGTCGGTCGAACCGGTGTCCCATCCGCCACCTATCCGCCAACTGCCCCCCCATGCGCGTCGCCGTCCGTCCGCTCATCCGACATCGCGCCCTCTGCGCGTGTGCTGCAGAGGCAGACATAGGAAGAAGATGACCCGGATGGGCCGAGCTGAGGCAGAAATGGGCCTCTCAGGCCCATGTGAGGGTTGCTTCTGCTTTTTTTTTTTATCTTTTGCTTCTTTTCCGCTTTTTTCTTTGTTTATTTATCATCCGAAAAAAGATAAAATAAAAAATAAAAACAAAAGTAAAACCTAATTAATTAAAATGAAATTTTAGGCGTCAACACTAATCGACATACAAGAACTCCTCCTCCATAGATCAAGTGCTTCAACATCTTGATACCTCTACAAATAAATCAATTGACATGATTAATTGAAGTTTGTCAATGACTAGTAATTTTATTTACGATTTTAATGAATGAAATGGAAGAAAAGATCATAAGCAGAAAGTTGAATCCTCAAAGGCAGGATGTCACTTTTTCATTTGAACCCTATAGTTGTCTTACCTCTTCAATTCTTATGAAATCGAGGAACTCCTTGCTCATCCACACCCTACTCCACTTCTTGAGATTTTTAGCATCTCCTTGACAAACGATTTCACGTCCTAGGTCTCTCAGTTGGTCATGCATCCAAAATTTGTTGTTCATTATCCTAATCAAGGACTTCCTAACAAGGACCTCAATGCCAGGATAAAATTCACAAGCCTCCCACATATAATTGGCATTAGTAATATCCTCATTGATGAAAAAGCATGTGATTTCGAGAAAAATATTGCGCTGATGATCATCTAGGGCATCAAAGCTTATCCTCAATCTGTCTTGTACCTCTTCACGAGGCATTTTCTTTAACTGTTTTAATGTAGTCTCCCATTTATTTTTGGGCTCTCTATAAAGTAATGAACCTATAACTTCAAGGGCCAAAGGAAGGCACCCAATAGTATAGACAATATCTATTGAGAGGTTGTCAAAATCAAAATCATTTGCCGGAGAGCCTTCCAAAATTGCATGCTTCTTGAAAAGTTGGAGTGCATGGCTAAATTTCATTTCCACCATTTCATAAGCTAGAATTTGGAGTGCAAGGTTAGAATTCTTCGACTTCATTTTTCGATAGTCTCTAGTACACCTATGTTCCTTGTGGTGATAATTATTATTGTTCTTGGACACAACCGATCTAGTCCAATTAGATTCTCAATTTGCTTTATCTCATCAATGTCATCAAGAACTATGAGAAACTTCTTATTACAAAGTGTTCTCACTATCCTCTCCCTTCCATGATCAACTCCCCCAATAATTTTTGGTGCATTGGCACTATCAATTTCCTTTAGTAACTCCTCCTGCAACCATACTAGTCCCTTCTTGTTTAACTCTCCTCGAATATCATCAAGGAAGGTGGACCACTTTCCAAAGTGATAAAGAAGTTCATTGTAGATGACCCTAGCTAGAGTGGTTTTCCCACTACCCCCCATTCCATAAATTCCGAGCAACCTCACTTCATCACTACGGTTAACATCTAACTTTTCCAATACTTCTACCACACGATCATCAAGTCCGACTAAATCTTTAGTCATGGACTTTTCTCTTACCTTCAACTCCTGCAAAACCACTTCAACTACTGAGTGCACAAGTTTCAGTTGGTTGCCAGAAATAGAAGCAACTTCATTAGTTACAAAAGCTATATCGATCATACATATTAACATGTATGCCTCTAAATCCGAAAAAAAAAATGGTGAACTCCTTTTATTTACCCTTAATAACTCTTACGTATGATTGCACCTATATTTTTTAAAAGATCGGAGCAATCCTACGGTGGTAGTCAGTGGTCATGCGGCAGTCGTGCGGCGGTCGTGTGATGGTTGTGTGGCAATCGTACAACGGTTGTGCGGCGGCCGTGCGATGGTCGTGCAGTGATGGGCGGCGATAGACGGTCTGTGAGTAAGATGAAAAAACAAATATATACAAAAATTTATAAATTTTTACCAAAAGCATTTATATTCTTTTTCTATTCCAATAATAGAAATTTTGTATAATTACCAAACACCTTATTTTACTCATAAATTGTTCTTCGAGAAGAAATAGAAAAAAGCTATTTCAGAAAAGAAATAGTTTCCCGGAATAGATATATTGCCATGTGCACCCTATATGTTCACCAAAGATTCGGAGACATGTTCTCGTTTGCTCAACTTCGTCAAACACACTCACCATTTGTCTTGTCCCTCCCTCCTCTCTCTCTTGTTCTTCTTTGTCTAAAATAGATCCATCCACAACCTCAGTATTTGGTTCAATACTATTTCTTATTTCTCACACTTAAGTGCTCTTATCATCTTCATTATCACCATAATACATTGAGCCATCCTTTTCCAATCCTTGAAAGTAGAACAACATGCTAGTGGAGAGTCGAGCAACTTGCTGCAATCGACAACTCGTGTTTCGCACTCATCTAGTAATTTCGAGTTCAATATGTCAATCAATGTTTCAAGTGAAGGACAATCGCTGACAGACAACACAGTCAAAAACTCTAGTTCATCAAGGCCCTCGACAACCTGCAGCTTAGAGCACCCATCGATGGACAAACGGTGAAGGTTCTTCAAGTTCGATATACTGCTGAAATTTTCCATAGCATTGCATCTATAAATGGCAATGTATTGCAAGGATAACAATTCATAGATGACTTGAATATCAAGTAGGTTTTCACACGTCGACAATTTAAGGTCTTCTAGTTTCTTGTAGGCATTGGGAAGACGAAGTACTCCCGGTGAATAATCAGTAGTCTCAATCGAAGAAGACTTGGATTGATTGAGGACCCTACGAGATCCTACCTCACTGCATTATACTATCCTTCCAATTGACCGGCACTCATTGATATGTAATATCTCTAGTGATGCCGACATCCCATCAGACTGAATCTCAATCATATTAGGGCAATCAATTACATACAGTGCCCATAAGCTAGATGGTATGGATAAGCTCCGAAGTTCACAACTTTGCAAAGATAAGTGCTGCAATTGTGAAAGTCTCCCGAGTTGAATTTTTTGCAATTGCGAGCAATCAAGCCCCAAATCCGACAGAACTTTCAAGCTGGGATAGTGGCGATGCTGGGAAGCCGAGATTGCATTTATTTTTTATGTATTGAATGCTTGAAAATTCGAAAAATATTTTCTTGAAAGTTATTTTTCACGAAACGAATAGAGCCTTAATTCACATATGTTTCTGGTTGCATTGACATCTTAACATCGCACAAGGTAAGGATTCGAGAGAATCCGTGCTGGACATGGCCCGTTGGTCCCAACTTGGCATTGTCTCTAAACCTGTTATCTCCTTGGACTGCCCGTTTGGGAGGGTTGCAACAATACAAAAGCAAAACAAATTTGCATGAGAGAGAGAGAGAGAGAGAGAGAGGGGGGGGGGGGGTGGAATTGCATGCCAAATGAAGGACGGCCTCATGATCCAACAAGAAAAACTTGACTAATGAAGACCATATCTATTGTTCAGCTACAAAAATGTCGATGCTACATGAAACCTATATATTGTTTAGCTTGAAGAATGTGGATGCCAAACAAGACCTTCCTTTTTTAGGAAATATAAGAGAGATAAGTACAAGGAAGGAACCATGTCGATATCTAAATTTTTTACCTCAAAGGTCTTTCTCGCAATTTGTAAAATTTAGAGGTCGAATTCATTGTTTTCATCGGAATTCGATTTTTAAGGGGAAAAAAAAACACATGCACTGCCTCGCATTCTCATTCCTGACTATGTTCATTCGCATTTAGAAATTAGAATATCATGCACGCATCTAACATTTATTTAGGCGAGATTGCAAATTTTGTGAACAAGCCATTGCACCACCTGACCGGGGAATTTAAACTGGAATTCTTATAGAGGTTTTGGATACGACCCTAACATCTATGCGAAGCCTATGCCCATTCCGTCGCCTAGTCCGATCTCCCACTCTTTCTGGATCCAAAGGATTTAACCAAGAGTTTTCCTTTTCTTTATCTTTTAAAAAAAAAAAAAACTCCATTCAAGACAGCTCGAAAGCCTCGTGAGCTGTTCAGCCACCCAGGCCCTGCAAATTCAACCGTCACATTCATTGGTAACTCTCTTCATTTGGTTTAGTTTATTTGTGCCTCCAGAATTTTTTCTTGCTCGGCAACTTCTCAAAATTGAATTGAACTTTGAATCGTCAACTAGTCAACTTTTTCACTGATGTTGGCAAAAATGCTTTGCCTATCCTTGTATGCTTCAACTGCTATTATAGAAGCTGTTATTACAAGAATAAAACTAATTTGAAAAAGCATTCCAAACAACATCCTCATAGAACGTGGCAACTCATTGTTGGCCTATGTCCTCATGAAATAAGGCAAGCCATCGATAAACAACATCCTCGTGACATGAGGTAATCTATCCTTAGTTGATTTCTCACTGTCTAGGTAGCCACATGGTAAGATCCTATCCATTAGTCATTATCGTCCTGTAAACACCCCATATCATTTGGGCGACATCTTTTAATTTGACGCTTGGTAGCTCTTAAGAACCTACTGCTAGTTATTTGTGTCTCCTTCTCAACTACTCCATTAACTCAATGCTCATCACCGGCATTCAAATCCACCTCTCTTTCTACATCTTTCGACCACATGTACTATAATCTAACAAACACCATTTATGAAATCCGTAAGCTTAGCTTCAAGAATGGAATGCCTTGATTCCCCTTGTTAGCATTTCCTGAAATTTTTTTCTGTCAAACCTTGACTTTAATATCATTACAAAAGTTTATCGATGGATCTGAGTTTAACTTCCATTTCAAGTAATGCACCAGGTACATTAAATGCAGCATATATATGTGCAATAAAAAATAGAGATCGTATGTATATTGTTGAAGCTCACAGATCTCCAACGCACCTCTTCACGGCCACTCTTCTTCTTCACATGCATTCCATGGCATCCTACCTAGCAAACTCTTGTACAGACATTACGCGGGGATGGGTTGAAATCATAGGGCGTAAGAAGTCACGGAAACCGTCACAGCCATCTACGGTGACTTCTTTGATATTGGAGGTTCCAATTCAAGCCGGAACTTGCAGTTCCAATGCAATCTCGCTGGCTCCTCTGGCATTGGATGTTCCAGGAACTTCTAGCTCGAACCTTCTTGCTCCTCCGCTCCAGTGTCAAGAAGTAGACAAAGGGGCTCGAACTGGGAATTGGCACAAGGCCGGCTTATCAATGAATGCTTGTCTTGGTCTGAAAGCCTGCAGCATCGTGTCTATATTGAGTTAATTGCCTTATTTGCAAAGTTTGTTGTGGATTCCGACGCGAAACCACGTTATTGGGCAGTCGCGGAGGAATCGGCTCTCAAATCCGTAGAGGATGACCTAAATCGGTCGACTACTTGCATTTTCGTGGGAAGCTGCTCTACACCAGGCAAATGAGCTGGACAACTACGCATGAGTAATTGCCGGCTGTGAGAAGGCTAAAGAAAATCCTGAAGAAGAGACAAGATTCATATCTACAGATTCCTAAGTTGCCTGCACCAGTTGAGCAAATTGATTTGGAATTCGCCTTGATGGTCCATTACCAGTCCTTGCTTGTTGCAACAAATTGATCTGGAATTCGCGTTTAGCAAATTGGCCGGCCATTAATGCATATTTGGCCCAATTTGAGGGACATTTGTGGCCGACCAAAAAAAAAAAAAGTTCTCAAAATAAAATGGAAAACCCCTTGGGGAAAAGGGGGAGGAGGATGGACACTTGTAATCAAGGGATTATATGAGACAAATTTAAATTCATGAGGTACTTTATGAAATCGGCCTCAATTTTTTAGGCTAATTTGAATTTTCAGCATTTATTTCAAATCTACTTTATTGAGCACATGACACATTGCAATTTGTCATTGGCCTATGTCCTCATGACATATGGTAAATAACCAATAAATATCATTCACTACGCATGACAACCTATCAATGGTTGATTTCTCACCACCTAAATAGCCATGTGCTAAGATCCTATTCATTAACCACGAGCTCTCTAGCTATAAGAACCACATGTCATGTGGGAGACTTCTTTAAGTTTGATAATCGGTAGCTCTTAACAACGTATTAGTAGTCATTTGCCTCCTGAATATCAACTCCTCCATTCGACTTAATGCTCATCACTCATCACTCATCACTCACCACCATGCATTTAAGTCCACCTGTCTACAACATCCTAGTCTCAATGTCCCTTTTTTCCGCACGATACTAACCCCTCTATAAATTAAATAAATAAATAAATAATCAAAATCGCCCAACATCATCTATCCAGATTAACAAAAACAAGATATATGTATTTATATATTATAAGAACACATTGTGCAATATCAAGACTCAAACTCGAGCCTCAATGGCGGGCTCACCTCTTACAAGTCAACTCGATGTTCGATTATGGAAATAGTTAGCTAAGCAGCTTATTAGCTCTCAATCACATGCTCCCAGTTAATGATTTTCGAAGCAATTGAAATGAAGGGAAAAGGGCTAAACTTGGCCCATTTTCCATATAATTCCAGGCCCACAACTATACTCTCTAATTCGTAGAAGCCCTAAAACCATTCTCCATCCTTGCTTCTGAGGACGCATAAAGCTACATAGCTCTTCGTTTCTCCCCACTACGCAAGGTAAGTATGTATTCGTGTCGTTTCTAGTATTTTTGTGATTGTCGCTCAATTTGCAATTCCCATCGTCGTTGAAAGCCATTTGGTTGCTGAAAATGAGTTTAGTTCAGCTAGAGAACCAATGGTATATATGCGAAGGGATTTTTTTAGAGAATTCTAGAATGCTGAGTTGGGGATGGTCCTAATAAAATCAGTTTTCGTCTTTGCACACATATACACGCTTTGGGCGGTTTGGGAGAAAGGGTTCATTCAACAATATCATATTAGTCATTTCCTGATTTCTTTAAGCAACCTATAAATTGTAGACCTTGCCAAGCTAAGAATTTGCAATACTTTGAACTTGCCAGGAATTGCCACATCCCCGGCAAGGCAACTGTCTTAAGTGCAATATGAGGATTTCAACCGAGAAAGGTAAAATGGTGATATATATGGAGCGAAGATATAGAACTTGGAGCTCCTTCATGTATTCGAATTCCAATCCATAGTAGTCTCCCTGATCATGTCGATGTGTAGGACTCCCGAGCCTGTCTTCTAGTTGAAACAACATGAGTATCTTAAAATCAATAAACCAACAAGGCAATAGTTCAGAAGCCTATCACTGACAACATTAATTAGGCACAGTGCCCAACATTTCTCAAGCTTTTCATTTGACTGGGAGTCGTAATTTTTGTTCATCATTAAGGAATTCTCACCTCTAAATGGAGTTAAGATCTCCGCCTCATTGTAAAGATCATGTATGGTCATATTTCCTTGCCCTCGCCACCATCCTACAACAAACAAATAGAGCAGAGGCTATCGAGCATTGTATTTAATTTATCCCTTGAATCTTCTATCGTGTTTTTGAATCCCTCAAAAAGCCCGACCCAATGACTAGTACCATTGAATTTCGACTTGAATCGTCCCGCCAATGAGACTGGAGGACAAGAATAAGGACTTCGCATCGTCACTCTCCAAATGTTTGTAACTCAACTTCAATACGGTTTCTATATTTGACTCATCTATTTTTATCAACGCCTTTTTCCATACATACACAATGCTATTTTTTAAAGTGCTTGCGACTGAGGTAATCAAAAGAGGTAAACTTACAATCTTCTTGACCATTTGAGCCACTATTAATTTCAATTCCTTGTCTTTGAGTCTATTGCCGACCATTTTTTTTTTTAAATGGCCTAAATGCATCCTTGTTGTTTAAACCTTCAAGACAAAATGTTCAATCGGCTTGCATCTTATGCTCCAGCACATCTTTAAATCTCAATGTTAGCAACAACTTGCATCCCTTGCTCTAGTCTCCTAAAGGAATTCCCCCCACCATCAATTCAACATTATCCCACAGATCATTCAATATTATGGGGATAGAAATAGCAAGAGTGCCATAATTAGTATACGACGCTCACTTAAATATCATAGCTATTTTCTTCATTCACTCAAGTGTCACAAATTTAAAAAATAAATCAGTTAAATGTCATTGGCGATTTGGCTCACCGGAAAATCCGATGTAGATGTTAGTCGTCCTATGTGAACGACATTTAAAATTTTTAAAACATTTTATATTTCTTTTCCTTTTTGTCTTTGCTTTTTTTCTTTGCTAGCAACGGTCACTCGCGATCCCCATCAACAGCAAAGGCCTTGTTTAGACTAGGTAAGGGCCGCCTCACCTACAGCTAGAGATGGCCTCGCCTAGGGCCTTTGCAGCCCCTCTAGCCAAGGGCAAGGGTTGCCGGTGAGCCTTTGTGGTGCAAAAGAAAATTTAAAAGGAAAATAAAATAAAAAAAAAAAGATAAATCCATGTAGGACAATCTGCCAGGAAGGACACTGAAATAATCGATTTTATTCTGATGTGGTATTTAAGTAAAAAAATTATGGCACTAAAGTGAACACTATATGAAAGTTATGACACTAATGTTATTTTTATCCTAATATTATGAGAACCTTCTCACTCGAATCTCTCTGTAACTTCTCCAACGGATGATTCCCCTACCGCCTTCACTTTATACGTCCTTCAGATCCAATTTCGAGGCATCAGCGATCTCGTTTTTGATATTCTTCAAGTCAGGAGTCTGCGATATTTTCACTTTTAACGACCATGTGGAACAATCTCTTTAGATTCCTGAGTTTCTTCTCAACTTCCTCAAACAGCCACGCCACCAGGCCAGTAGACCCCAATCACTTCGAGCTTCTCATTATTCAGAGCATTCATTATGTCCTCTAAGATGGAAGCTCGCTACTCCGTGATAGTGACAAACCGATCACCGGCCACGTAATTCACATCGGGATCACTCTCGTAGTAGACCTTCTCGAATCGACTCCGCAGAATGAGTGCCTCAATGTCCAGGATTGTCCTTCTCGCCTCCCTACCGAGATGATAACGCAACCTCAAGTTGGGAAGACACTGCACCCTCGAGTTCCGAAGCCAACGTACCTTCAATTTGGGAAGCCACCTGCAGAAGCAAGTTTTCTTGGCTCTTCCGTCTTGTTCCAGGATGTCCCGTGCCTTGTTGGCAACGGTCTCCACGTCTTCTTTCCATCTCACAACGTCGGCTTCAATCTGCTTCTTGTTTTTTCGAGCTTCATTTATGGAATCTTGCACCCTATCCCTCACGTCACGCAGCCTCTCAACTCCACCCTTAAGTTGGCGAACGTAGCTCTCGTAGGATATCACATAGCTGCATCGTTGACATAGCGTATCCGTGGGGTACTCTGCCACTTTGGAAGCTACAGGCATGGCAATATCCGCCACTATATATGCTGAGAAAGGCTCAACTACTGAACCCAGAAACGAAATGATTGAAGAGGAGGAAGGATTCAATATGATGAAGACCTTGAGCAGTTGCAGGACAGACCCAGTAGAGAGAGAGAGAGAGAGAGAGAGAATGCGAGATGGAAATGAGAGAGGCGTCCAGATGAGATGGACTGAAGCTCTGAAAACATGTACGAAGGTGTCGGCCAAGAGAAATCCTCAAGACCAAGTCATTTCCCCTCAGCCAAGAAAAGAAGAATTCGAAGAAGAATTCCCTTTGCTGGAGGAAAAGAACCCTCTATCATAGAAGACAAGTATCTGAAACGAAAGATGAGAAAGAATCCTCATAATGAAGATTAAAAAAAAAAAGAATTCTCGACCATCTCATCATTTATTCACTTTGGAAACTTTAAATAAAGTGAAAAAAATCCTCGAAAGGGGAAAAAAATGAAGAATCATCTTTCCCTAAAGAAATATCTGCCGTCTCTCTCTCGCACGCTTTGCACTGCTATTTGTTTAAACTTCCACCGCGATTTATGGGACTTCGACGTACAAGAACTCCTCCTCCGTAGATCAAGTGTTTCAACATCTTGATACCTCTGCCAATAAATCAATTGCCATGATTTATTGAAGTTTGTCAATGGCTAGTAATTTTATTTACGATTTTAATGAATGAAATGGAAGAAAAGATCATACCTCTTCAATTCTTATGAAAATCGAGGAACTCCTCTTCAATTCTTATGAAATCGAGGAACTCCTTGCTCATCCACACCCTACTCCACTTCTTGAGATTTTTAGCATATCCTCGACGAACGATTTCCCGTCCCAGGTCTCTCAGTTGGTCATGCATCCAAAAATTGCTGTTCATTATCCTAATCAAGGACTTCCTAACAAGGACCTCAATGCCAGGATAAAATTCACAAGCCTCCCACATATAATTGGCATTAGTAATATCCTCATTGATGAAAAAGCATGTGATATCGAGAAAAATATTGCGCTGATGATCATCTAGGGCATCAAAGCTTATCCTCAATCTGTCTTGTACCTCTTCACGAGGCATTTTCTTTAACTGTTTTAATGTAGTCTCCCATTTATTTTTGGGCTCTCTATAAAGTAATGAACCTATAACTTCAAGGGCCAAAGGAAGGCACCCAGTAGTATAGACAATATCTACTGAGAGGTTGTCAAAATGAAAATCCTTTGCCAGAAAGCCTTCCAAAAGTGCATGCTTCTTGAAAAGTTGGAGTGCGTGGCTAAATTTCATTTCCACCATTTCATAAGCCAGAATTTGGAGTGCAAGGTTAGAATTCTTCGACTTCATTTTTCGATAGTCTCCAGTACACCTATGTTCCTAGTGGTGATAATTATTCTTGTTCCTGGAAACAACCGATCTAGTCCAATTAGATTCTTAATTTGCTTTATCTCATCAACGTCATCAAGAACTATGAGAAACTTCTTATTACGAAGTGTTCTCACTATCCTCTCCCTTTCATGATCAACTCCACCAATAATTTTTGGTGCATTGGCACTATCAATTTCCTTTAGTAACTCCTCCTACAACCAGACTAGTCCCTTCTTGTTTAACTCTCCTCGAATATCATCAAGGAAGGTGGACCACTTTCCAAAGTGATAAAGAAGTTCATTGTAGATGACCCTGGCTAGAGTGGTTTTACCGCTACCCCCCATTCCATAAATTCCGAGCAGCCTCACTTCATCACTACGGTTAACATCTAACTTTTCCAATACTTCTGCCACGCAATCATCAAGTCTGACTAAATCTTTAGTCACAGACTTTTCTCTTACCTTCAACTCCTGCAAAACCACTTGAACTACTGAGTGCACAAGTTTCGGTTGCCATAAATAGAAGCAAGTTCATTAGTTACAAAAGCTTTATCGATCATATAGATTAACATGTATGCCTCTAAATCCGAAAAAAAAAAAAAACAATGAACTCCTTTTAATTTACCCTTAATAACTCTTGCATATGATTGCACCTGTATTTTTTAAAAGATCGAAGCAATCCTACATCGGCAGTCAGCGGTCGTGTAGCGGTTGTGCGATGATCGTGCGGCAATCATGCGGCAGTCATGTGGCGGTTGTGCGGCAGTCGTGCGATGGTCGTGCAATCATTGTACAATGGTCATGTGGTGATGGGCGGCGGTTGGCGTGCGGCGATGGGTGAGTAAGATGAAAAAACAAATATATACAAAAATTTATAAATTTTTACCAAAAGCATTTATATTCTTTTTCTATTCCAATAATAGAAATTTTGTATAATTACCAAACACCTTATTTTACTCATAAATTGTTCTTGGAGTAGAAATAGAAAAAAGCTATTTTGGAAAAGAAATAGTTCCCCGGAATAGAAATGTTGCCATGTGCACCCTATATGTTCACCAAAGATTCGGAGACATGTTCTCGTTTGCTCAACTTCATCAAATGCACTCACTATTTGCCTTGTCCCTCCCTCCTCTCTTTATTGTTCTTCTTTGTCTAAAATAGATGCATCCACAACCTCAGTATTTGGTTCAATACTATTTCTTATTTCTCATACTTGAGTGCTCTTATCATCTTCATTATCACCATAATACATTGAGCCATCCTTTTGCAATCCTTGAAAGTAGAACAACATGCTAGTGGAGAGTCGAGCAACTTGCTGCAATCGACAACTCGTGTTTCCCACTCATCTGGTAATTTTGAGTTCAATATGTCAATCAATGTTTCAAGTGAAGGACAATCGCTGATAGACAACACGGTCAAAAACTCTAGTTCGTCAAGGCCCTCGACAACCCGCAGCTTAGAGCACCCATCGATGGACAAATGGTGAAGGTTCTTCAAGTTCGATATACTGCTGAAATTTTCCATAGCATTGCATCTATAAATGGCAATGTATTGCAAGGATAACAATGTACTGACAACTTGAATATCAAGTAGGTTTTCACACGTCGACAATTTAAGGTCTTCTAGTTTCTTGAAGGCATTGGGAAGACGAAGTACTCCCAGTGTTGTGACCTTGTTTTTCTGGCGCCCGTAATCGAGTACGGGCACCTAAGGAGGCTAATGGCTCGGCTGAATTTATTAAGCCTGGACTCTCCCAAGTCCACCAATTCACGACTTTAATAGTCTAAGTTTTTAATCTGTAAATCAATTTTTAAAATGGAGTCGCCACTAATCGATTTGGGGTGGGTTGATTAGAAACACAACCGAAGTATCGGAAGAAATACTCACTCCTACGCAACTAGAGAAATTAGAATCGGAGACTTGATTACACTAGTTAATCACTAATTCCCTTTCAGAACCTAATCTTGTTTAAACCTTGAGGTTTTTTGGATGTTTGAGGGATTTTCCATGCATTTTTGGAGGAAAAACATTTTTGAGCTTTTTTTCTAATTTTTTTGGACATAAAAGGGATTTTTTTTTTTGGATTTTTTGGTCTTTTTGGAAAAATACAAGTCTTTTGTCTTTTTTTGAATTTTTTGGATTTTTCATGAATTTTTGGCTTTTTTTTGGATTTTTGGCATTTTTTGGAAAATATGGAATATTTTTTATTTGTTTATTTTTTTTCGGAAAATAAAATGTTTTTTGATATTTTTCAATATTTTTTTGGAAAATAAATTATTTTTTATTTTTCTCAATTTTTTGAAAATAAAACATTTTTTAACAATTTTTAAATATTTTTTGAAAAAAAAAACGTTTTTCGATTTTTTTGAAAATAAATTATTTATTTATTCATCAAAACATTATTTTATATTAAAATAATAATAAAATAAACCGACCCGGGTCGGATCCGCGGGTTGGGTTCGTCCCGGGCTGACGACCAGAACGCGGGGCCAACTCGAATTTTTCGTCTTTTGTTTTACTAAAACGTCGTCGCGGCCGGGTGTTTGGGGGCGCTTGGCCCAGCCCAACGACCCATGTTCCTAGCGAAACCCTACCCGAATCCGACCCGCCTTTTGACTCGATTTCAGCCCGGCCTCAGAACGCGGAAACCCTACCTGGTTTGTGGCCCGGGTCCGATCCGATGACCCGAGGCCACGACCCGAAAAATCGGGAACCCTAGGGTTCCGGATTCGTGGCACCGAGGGAGGGGGACGAGGCGTCCCGGCAGCAACGACGGCAATGGCAGCGACAGCGACCATGAGAACGGGACAAAGAGGAGGGCTTTGATGGCGACAGAGGCGGTATGCTACCTGCTCGTGGCAACGGCATGACAAGGGCGACGACGACGGCAGGGCTCGCACGGCCACCTTTCCCTCCAATTTCTCTCTCTCTCTACCTCCGGCGGGCCTCGGATTTTTGGCCGTTCGACCTCGGACCTCCCCTGAAGTCTCTTAGTGGGTTGTCCGAGGTTTGCACGCCCTAGATCCAACTCTCCCTCTCTCTGTGTCGCTCCGGTGGAACCTCTCCCTCTCCTCCAGCCTCAGCCGCTCGCAGATCTAGCTTGCTCGTCCTCAGCCCCCCTTTCTGAAGTCTCTCAGTAGGCGGCCCGAAGATTTGCAGCCTTCGATTGCTCTCCGCGTGCCCTTTGCCGTCGTCGGGGGGAGCCTTATTTATAGGCGAGGGGGGCGGTCGGTCGACGGAGCTTTGACCACCGGTCCCTTTGCGTTGAACGGCCTCCGTCGGTCGAACCGGCGTCCCATCCGCCACCTGCCTGTCCTTTAGCACATGGCTAGCTCCCCCATGTGCATCATTGCTCCTCTCTCCCGCTCCGGTGTCACATCTCCAGCGCGTGAATTGCAAAGGCGCCAAGGAAGGAGACGACCGAAGGGGGCTAGGCCTTGCGCCTGGGCCGTGGAGGTCCACAAAGGGGGGCTACTACTTTTCTGCTTTTTTTTTCTGTTTTTTTCATTATTTTTTTGTTATTTTCTCTTTTTATTATCTATTTATCCGAAAAAAAGGCAAAACATGATAAAATAAAATAAAAACCCTATTAATTAAAAAAGGGAAATTTAGGCGTCAACACCCGATGAACAATCAGTAGTCTCAATCGAAGAAGACTTGGATTGATCGAGGACCCCGCGAGATCCTACCTCACTACATAATACTATCCTTCCAATTGACCGGCACTCATTGATATGTAATATCTCCAGTGATGCCGACGTCCCAACAGACTGAATCTCAATCATATTAGGGCAATCAATTACATACAGTGCCCATAAGCTAGATGGTATGGATAAGCTCCGAAGTTCACAACTTTGCAAAGATAAGTGTTGCAATTGTGAAAGTCTCCCGAGTTGAATTTCTTGCAATTGCGAGCAATCAAGCCCTAAATCTGACATAACTTTCAAGTTGGATAGTGGTGATCCTGTGAAGCCGAGATTGTGAAGATCTAAAGAAAGTAAGGAAGGCGGTAGCTGCTTGAGGGGTTGCAGGTCTAGTCCTCCCAAACTAAGATATTCTAGAAGAGAAAGGAGACCCAACTGCGGAACCGGTGCAATGAAATTGAGAAAAGACAATATCAACTCTTTTAGTTTGGATAGCCTTCCAATCCACCCTAGGTCACATTTGTGCTTTACGTTTGACGAATTTTGATTTTCAAAGAAATCGGATAGGACCAAAACTACCAGATTGGTAAGCTTTGAGAGATTTCGGACTACTTGCAGCACGCCAGATTGAACAAATAAATGGACTAAACTTGTTGGAAGCTCAGGCAACTCTGTAATCTCATTACACCTTGTTAAGTTAAGTGATAAGAGGCATGGAAGCATGCTAATTGTTCCCGGAACTCCACAGATTTTGGTAAAACATAAATCTAGGACTCTTAGAGAGGAAAGATGTCCTATCTCATCAGGAATTTCGCCTTCCAACTCCATGCAATAATTAAGATGAAGCTCCTCTAGTTTCTCCAACTTTCCAATGGCTTTGGGTAACTTCCATTGATTTGAATTTGAGCTAAGCCAACCACAACATGAAAAATTCAGAGTGCACAATGATTTTAGTTCTCCAATGAAGTACCGAAGTTGTTTAATCTCCATGCTTGTCAGATGAAGATGTCACAGTTTCACTAACCCTTCAATTGCACCGGGAATTTTAGTGATTCTTGATGATCATAGAAAGAGATCTGACAAATGCTGTAGCTTTCTGATGGACTTCGGTAGGCTTGTAATTCCAGTTTATGAAAGGTCCAACTTCCTTAATGATTCCAAGTCGCCAATAGAGGTGGGGAGTATGCTCACATTGTAGCAGCCCCACAAAGAAAAGCGCTCAAGCTTCACTAGCCCTCCAATTCCATCATGCACATGTTCAACAAGCTCACAATCAGTGATATTCAGTTCGTGCAAGCACATTAGCTTTCCAATGGAGTTGTCTATTTCCTTCAACCTCCCACAATTATCAAAAGTCAACCTCTCTAAAGTTGAGCATCTAGACAAGTCTAGACTTCTTGTAATGCAATGACATTTTACAAGAGCAAGACTTTTAAGTTTGGTTGTCATATGCAAAATGGAAGAATAAACACTATCAAAAAGAAAAGCCAAATAATGTATGAGACAACCATTATAAATTGAGATGAATTCATACCTTAATTAAGTCCCATACTTTTGAATCATCTGTGAACCTATTGTCAAAAAGTTCAATGACGACTAAATTATTTGAGCGGATACTAGGCACACTAACATTTGGTGGGGAATGACGCCATGAAATCCATCTCAACTTTGGTAGATAAACAAAGAAATCCCCATGCAATGTCCCATAAGATAAACTTTCCAATTTCTTCATGGCTAATCGACATACAAGAACTCCTCCTCCATAGATCAAGTGCTTCAACATCTTGATACCTCTGCAAATAAATCAATTGACATGATTAATTGAAGTTTGTCAATGACTAGTAATTTTATTTACGATTTTAATGAATGAAATGGAAGAAAAGATCATAAGCAGAAAGTTGAATCCTCAAAGATAGGATGTCACTTTTTCATTTGAACCCTATAGTTGTCTTACCTCTTCAATTCTTATGAAATCGAGGAACTCCTTGCTCATCCACACCCTACTCCACTTCTTGAGATTTTTAGCATCTCCTTGACGAACGATTTCACGTCCTAGGTCTCTCAATTGGTCATGCATCCAAAATTTGTTGTTCATTATCCTAATCAAGGACTTCCTAACAAGGACCTCAATGCCAGGATAAAATTCACAAGCCTCCCACATATAATTGGCATTAGTAATATCCTCATTGATGAAAAAGCATGTGATATCGAGAAAAATATCACGTTGATGATCATCTAGGTTATCAAAGCTTATCCTCAATCTGTCTTGTACCTCTTCACGAGGCATTTTCTTTAACTGTTTTAATGTAGTCTCCCATTTATTTTTGGGCTCTCTATAAAGTAATGAACCTATAACTTCAAGGGCCAAAGGAAGGCACCCAGTAGTATAGACAATATCTACTAAGAGGTTGTCAAAATCAAAATCCTTTGCCAGAGAGCCTTCCAAAATTGCATGCTTCTTGAAAAGTTGGAGTGCGTGGCTAAATTTCATTTCCACCATTTCATAACGTAGAATTTGGAGTGCAAGGTTAGAATTCTTTGACTTCATTTTTCGATAGTCTCTAGTACACCTATGTTCCTTGTGGTGATAATTATTCTTGTTCTTGGACACAACCGATCTAGTCCAATTAGATTCTCAATTTGCTTTATCTCATCAACGTCATCAAGAACTATGAGAAACTTCTTATTACGAAGTGTTCTCACTATCCTCTCCCTTCCATGATCAACTCCCCCAATAATTTTTGGTGCATTGGCACTATCAATTTCCTTTAGTAACTCCTCCTACAACCAAACTAGTCCCTTCTTGTTTAACTCTCCTCGAATATCATCAAGGAAGGTGGACCACTTTCCAAAGTGATAAAGAAGTTCATTGTAGATGACCCTAGTTAGAGTGGTTTTCCCGCTACCCCCCATTCCATAAATTTTGAGCAACCTCACTTCATCACTACGGTTAACATCTAACTTTTCCAATACTTCTACCACGCGATCATCAAGTCCGACTAAATCTTTAGTCACGGACTTTTCTCTTACCTTCAACTCCTGCAAAACCACTTCAACTACTGAGTGCACAAGTTTCGGGTTGTTGCTAGAAATAGAAGCAAGTTCATTAGTTACAAAAGCTATATCGATCATACATATTAACATGTATGCCTCTAAATCCGAAAAAAAATAAAATGGTGAACTCCTTTTATTTACCCTTAATAACTCTTACGTATGATTGCACCTATATTTTTTAAAAGATCGGAGCAATCCTACGGCGGTAGTCAGCGGCCATGCGGCAGTCGTGCGGCGGTCGTGTGATGGTTGTGCGGCAATCGTACAACGATTGTGCGGCGGCCGTGCGATGGTCGTGTAGTGACAGGCGGCGGTTGGCGGTCTGTGAGTAAGATAAAAAAACAAATATATACAAAAATTTATAAATTTTTACCAAAAGCATTTATATTCTTTTTCTATTCCAATAATAGAAATTTTGTATAATTACCAAACACCTTATTTTACTCATAAATTGTTCTTGGAGTACAAATAGAAAAAAGCTATTTCAGAAAAGAAATAGTTTCCCAGAATAGAAATATCGCCATGTGCACCCTATATGTTCACCAAAGATTCGGAGACATGTTCTCGTTTGCTCAACTTCGTCAAACACACTCACCATTTGTCTTTTCCCTCCCTCCTCTCTCTCTTGTTCTTCTTTGTCTAAAATAGATCCATCCACAACCTCAGTATTTGGTTCAATACTATTTCTTATTTCTCACACTTAAGTGCTCTTATCATCTTCATTATCACCATAATACATTGAGCCATCCTTTTCCAATCCTTGAAAGTAGAACAACATGCTAGTGGAGAGTCGAGCAACTTGTTGCAATTGACAACTCGTGTTTCGCACTCATCTGGTAATTTCGAGTTCAATATGTCAATCAATGTTTCAAGTGAAGGACAATCGCTGACAGACAACACAGTCAAAAACTCTAGTTCGTCAAGGCCCTCGACAACCCGCAGCTTAGAGCACCCATCGATGGACAAACGGTGAAGGTTTTTCAAGTTCGATATACTGCTGAAATTTTCCATAGCATTGCATATATAAATGGCAATGTATTGCAAGGATAACAATGTACTGACGACTTGAATATCAAGTAGGTTTTCACACGTCAACAATTTAAGGTCTTCTAGTTTCTTGTAGGCATTGGGAAGACGAAGTACTCCCGGTGAATAATCAGTAGTCTCAATCGAAGAAGACTTGGATTGATTGAGGACCCCGCGAGATCCTACCTCACTGCATAATACTATCCTTCCAATTAACCGGCACTCATTGATATGTAATATCTCCAGTGATGCCGACGTCCCAACAGACTGAATCTCAATCATATTAGGGCAATCAATTACATACAGTGCCCATAAGCTAGATGGTATGGATAAGCTCCAAAGTTCACAACTTTGCAAAGATAAGTGCTGCAATTGTGAAAGTCTCCCGAGTTGAATTTCTTGCAATTGCAAGCAATCAAGCCCCAAATCCGACAAAACTTTCAAGTTGGGATAGTGGCGATCCTGGGAAGCCGAGATTGCATTTATTTTTTATGTGTTGAATGCTTGAAAATTCGAGAAATATTTTCTTGAAAGTTATTTTTCACAAAACGAATAGAGCCTTAATTCACATATGTTTCTGGTTGCCTTGACATCTTAACATCGCACAAGGTAAGGATTCGAGAGAATCCGTGCTGGACATGGCCCGTTGGTCCCAACTTGGCATTGTCTCTAAACCTGTTATCTCCTTGGACTGCCCGTTTGGGAGGGTTGCAACAATACAAAAGCAAAACAAATTTGCATGAGAGAGAGAGAGAGAGGGGCAGGGGGGGGGGGGGTTGGAATTGCATGCCAAGTGAAGGACGGCCTCATGATCCAACAAGAAAAACTTGACTAATGAAGACCATATCTATTGTTCAGCTACAAAAATGTCGATGCTACATAAATCCTATATATTGTTTAGCTTGAAGAATGTGGATGCCAAACAAGACCTTCCCTTTTTAGGGAAATATAAGAGAGATAAGTACAAGGAAGGAACGATGTCGATATCTAAAAATTTTACCTCAAAGGTCTTTCTCGCAATTTGTAAAATTTAGAGGTCGAATTCATTGTTTTCATCGGAATTCGATTTTTAAGGGGAAAAAAAAACACATGCACTGCCTCGCATTCTCATTCCTGACTATGTTCATTCGCATTTAGAAATTAGAATATCATGCCCGCATCTAACATTTATTTAGGCGAGATTGCAAATTTTGTGAACAAAGCCATTGCACCACCTGACTGGGGAATTTAAACTGGAATTCTTATAAAGGTTTTGGATACGACCCTAACATTCCGTCGCCTAGTCCGATCTCCCACTCTTTCCGGATCCAAAGGATTTAACCAAGAGTTTTCTTTTTCTTTTTCTTTTTCTTTTTCTTAAAAAAAAAAAAAAAAAAAAACTCCATTCAAGACAGCTCGAAAGCCTCGTGCCTCGTGAGGTGTTCAGCCACCCAGGCCCTGCAAATTCAACCGTCACATTCATTGGTAACTCTCTTCATTTGGTTTAGTTTATTTGTGCCTCCAGAATTTTTTCTTGCTCGGCAACTTCTCAAAATTGAATTGAGCTTTGAATCGTCAACTAGTCAACCTTTTCACTGATGTTGGCAAAAATGCTTTGCCTATCCTCGTATGCTTCAACTGGTATTATAGAAGCTGTTATTACAAGAGTAAAACTAATTTGAAAAAGCATTCCAAACAACATCCTCATAGAACGTGGCAACTCATTGTTGGCCTATGTCCTCATGAAATAAGGCAAGCCATCGATAAACAACATCCTCGTGACATGAGGTAATCTATCCTTAGTTGATTTCTCACTGTCTAGATAGCCACATGGTAAGATCCTATCCATTAGTCATTATCGTCCTGTAAACACCCCATATCATTTGGGAGACATCCTTTAATTTGACGCTTGGTAGCTCTTAAGAACCTACTGCTAGTTATTTGTGTCTCCTTCTCAACTACTCCATTAACTCAATACTTATCACTGGCATTCAAATCCACCTCTCTTTTTACATCTTTCGACCACATGTACTATGATCTAACAACAAACACTATTAATGAAATCCGTAAGCTTAGCTTCAAGAATGGAATGCCTTGATTCCCCTTGTTAGCATTTCCCGAAATTTTTACTGTCAAACCTTGACTTTGATATCATTACAAAAGTTTATCGATGGATCTGAGTTTAACTTCAATTTCAAGTAATGCACCAGGTACATTAAATGCAGCATATATATGTACAATAAAAAATAGAGATCGTATGTATATTGTTGAAGCTCACAGATCTCCAACGCACCTCTTCACGGCCACTCTTCTTCTTCACATGCATTCCATGGCATCCTACCTAGCTAACTCTTGTACAGACATTACGTGGAGATGGGTTGAAATCATAGGGCGTAAGAAGTCATGGAAACCGTCACAGCCATCTACGGTGACTTCTCTGTTATTGGAGGTTCCAATTCAAGCCGGAACTTGCAGTTCCAATGCAATCTCGCTGGCTCCTCTGGCATTGGATGTTCCAGGAACTTCTAGCTCGAACCTTCTTGCTCCTCCGCTCCAGTGTCAAGAAGTAGACAAAGGGGCTCGAACTGGGAATTGGCACAAGGCCGGCTTATCAATGAATGCTTGTCTTGGTCTGAAAGCCAGCAGCATCGTGTCCATATTGAGTTAATCGCCCTATTTGCGAAGTTTGTCGTGGATTCCGACGCGAAACCACGTTATTGGGCAGGTGCGGAGGAATCGGCTCTCAAAGCCGTAGAGGATGACCTAAATCGGTCGACTACTTGCATTTTCGTGGGAAGCTGCTCTACACCAGGCAAATGAGCGGGACAACTACGCATGAGTAATTGCCGGCTGTGAGAAGGCTAAAGAAAATCCTGAAGAAGAGACAAGATTCATATCTACAGATTCCTAAGTTGCCTGCACCAGTTGAGCAAATTGATTTGGAATTCGCCTTGATGGTCCATTACCAGTCCTTGCTTGTTGCAACAAACTGATCTGGAATTCGCGTTTAGCAAATTGGCCGGCCATTAATACATATTTGGCCCAATTTGAGGGGCGTTTGTGGCCGACCAAAAAAAAAAAAAATGGAAAACCCCTTGGGGAAAAGGGGGGAGGAGGATGGACGCTTGTAATCAAGGGATTATATGAGACAAAATTAAATTCATGAGGTACTTTATGAAATCGGCCTCAATTTTGGAGGCTAATTTGAATTTTCAGCATTTATTTCAAATCTACTTTATTAAGCACATGACACATTGCAATTTGTCGTTGGCCTATGTCTTCAGGACATATGATAAATAACCAATAAATATCATTCGTTACGCATGACAACCTATCAATGGTTGATTTCGCACTACCTAAATAGCCACGTGCTAAGATCCTATTCATTAACCACGAGCTCTCTAGCTATGAGAACCACATATCATGTGGGAAACTTCTTTAAGTTTGATCATCGGTAGCTCTTAACAACGTATTAGTAGTCATTTGCCTCCTGAATATCAACTCCTCCTTTCGACTTAATGCTCATCACTCATCACCATGCATTTAAGTCCACCTGTCTACAACATCCTAGTCTCAATGTCCCTTTTTTCCGCACGATACTAACCCCTCTATAAATAAATAAATAAATAAATCAAAATCACCCAACATCATCTATCCATATTAACAAAAACAAGATATATGTATTTATATATTATAAGAACACATTGTGCAATATCAAGACTCAAACTCGAGCCTCAATGGCGGGCTCACCTCTTACAAGTCAACTCTGTTATAATTATGGTTATAATTATGGTTAATGGATCAACAAATGCCAATAAATTAAGATACGTCTTTTCTATTCACGTATCTCTTTTTGGATTCATGAATTACTTAAACTTTTTTGTTCACGTATCTATTGAATTCATGAATTTCCTAGATCCATGTATCTTTTAATTTATGTATTTATTAAGTTCACGAATCTCTTGAATTCACGTATCTCTAGATTCGTGAATCTCTTAAATTCATGTATCTCTTGATTCATGAATTTCGTGGATACATGCGTCTGTTTAATTCATTTATCTCTTCTGTACATGAACTAAAAATCTCTATAAATAGATGGGAGCATAGAGCTTCATTATGGTTTTTGGTTTTTCCGACTCGATTCCAAAAAGGCTCTGATACACTTTTCTACTCTTCTGAATATTCTGAGTGTGCTGGTTCAATTGAACGGTTCGACTGAGTCCTGTTTGCATAGTGCTAATCCAAACATGTTCGAGGTGTTGTATCTTGGGAGGCATAGTTCGTGAATTTGCAGAGCACCATTGGCGGGAACTAATTGCCTTAAGGAGATTCGAATATCCGTATCTCACCTCCAATTTCATGTTCTGATTGCAAGAAACAGTTTGTGTTTTCTTTTTGGATTATTTTCCAACAATCTTAAGGCAATTATTCACTCACTGTTTGTTGTTCTTGTCAGATTATTGAGATGGCTGGAAACAACCAAGTGCCCTTCAATGTCCCGAATGTTTCTGGAGACGTTCCTATGGTCATTTCGACCGATGCTATGAACGATGTTCAACCCTCAGAGTGTAGCAGCCAATGCTACGGGCCCTTGGGCTAACACCAATTTGGGTGGTGCGGGTACAAGTCATACGACTGGTATGCGCGGGACTGTTTTTCATAACAGTGTAGGCCAAATGGCTTTTGGCTCTGTTTCTGGAGGGATGGTTCAACGAACCTTGCCTACCGTGATGGCAACACCTCCAGTTACAACTAATGAGAAACCGGAGAAATTCACCAGAGTGAGCTTTAAACAATGGCAGCAGAAGATGTACTTCTATCTGTCCATGCTTAATCTGATGAAATATTTATCGGAGGTGTGCCCGATAATTAGTCCAAATGAGCAAGATGTCACGACGCTTGATGCTTTGGAGGCTTGGAAGCATGGGGACTTCTTATACCGAAATTATATCCTGGCTACGTTTGGCAGTCGGGGTAAAATTCAGGATATGATATAATTTATCCTATCCTACGTTTGGTGCTCACTCAGGATAGGATAAAGTCGGATATAAGGAGGGTATAGACAGGATAAAATTATCCCATGGGGGAGGTGGGATAAAGGTGGATAGGATTTCTAGTGTCCATAATAGGAAAGTTATTTTTTTGAATAACAAATTTATTAAATTAAAAAAATTGAAATTATATTTCAATATAAATAATATTTGAATTCTAATTTAAGAAATTAAAAAATTAAAAAATTAAAAATTATTTTTAATTAATCTTATTTTAATTTATATATTCAATTTTAATTCTATTTTATAATAAACATTCAATCTATAAATTAAATATTTATATTTATTATATATTTTAGGTATTTTGTATTTTAAATATGTTAGTACAATTTACTATTTGATAAATTTTTATTAAAGAATGATGAAAGGGAAAAAAGAAATAATAATGAAAATAATATAAAAAGAGGAAAAATAAAATAAATAATAAATAATAAATAAATTAAGGAATAGTGTTACGAGATATTTTCACTATCTTCATTTATGAACATTTAGGTTCATTTATAATGATATGCCGTTTATATGAAAAAAAAAAACGTACATGATATGAACATATCCGACTTTAATACTGCGATTCACCAAAAACTGGACGGGATATAAAAAAATCCCAGGATTTTATATCCTATCCTATCCAATCCTATCCAATCCTATCCCGATTAGAAATCCGGACGACCAAATGTAGCCTAACTGTTTAGTGAATTCTCTTTATAATGTTTATTATAATATTGAATCTGCTAAACAGTTATGGGAGTCCTTAGAGAAAAAATACAAAACTGAGGATGCTGGCACCAAGAAATTTGTGGTTGCCAAATTCTTGGACTACAAGATGGTGGATTCTAAATCTGTCATGAGTCAGGTTCAAGAATTGCAATTAATTCTGAGTGACATCTCGGCTGAGGGAATGATAACTAATGAATCATTCCAAGTGGCAGCCATGATTGAGAAACTACCTTCAGGCTGGTCAGACTTCAAAAATTATTTGAAGCACAAACGGAAGGAGATGAGTCTTGAAGATCTCATTCTGCGCCTCAAAATCGAGGAAGACAATAGAAGGAGTGCAAATCCTTCTTCTGAGCCAAAGGCCAACGTTGTGGAATCTTCCAAATCCAAGCAAGATAGAAAAAGGAAGATGTCTTTTCAAGGAAAAGGCAAGCAAAAGGAGCAGTTCCAGAAATTCCAAGGGACGTGTTTTATATGCAACAAGCCTGGCCATCATGCTAAGGATTGCAAGAAGCGCCCGAAAAAAGGCAAGAACGAAGGTGCAGCCCAGCAACTGAATTTGACAGAGCATGACAATATTGAGAGACTGTCTGCTGTGGTAATGTCTGAAGCATCTCTGGTGTCGAACACTAATGGCTGGTGGCTAGACACGGGTGCCACAAATCACATCTTTGCAGATAAACACGTGTTCTCATCTTATGAGAAGGCTGAAGAAGATGAGAAGCTTTATATGGCTAACTCTGCATCAGCAAAGATTGCCGGAAGAGGAAAGGTGATCCTGAAGTTTACATCTGGCAAGGAGGTCGCCCTGCTGAATATGCCGCATGTACTGAAGATTCGGAAAAATCTAATTTCTGGCCCCACACTTGTCAAGAAGGGTTTCAAAGTTGTATTTGAATTTGACAAGTTTGTACTTTCAAAAGGAGGGATGTATGTGGGGAAAGGGTACTTGTGTAATGACCTGTTTAAGGCCAATGTGGCTGTCATTGATGTAAACTATGGTACAATGAAGAGAATAGCAAACTTGGGGTTAATTCCAAGATTTGAGTTGGATGCCCGTTACAAGTGTGAGACTTGTGTTGAGGCCAAGTTTGCCAATAAACCTTTCAAATCCATTGAAAGAACGAGTGAACCTCTACAATTAATCCATAGTGATCTATGTGATTTAAAGTTTGTAGAAAGTAGAGGTGGAAAGAAGTACTTATCACATTTGTGGATGATTGTACTAGATTTTGCTATGTTTATTTACTAACTAGCAAAGATGAGACTATGAGCATGTTTGTCAAGTATAAAACTGAAGTTGAAAACCAACTTGATAAACGAATCAAAGTGCTTAGGTCTAATAGAGGAGGAGAATACAGTTCAATCAATTTGAAAGAGTTTTGTGCTAGTCATGGAATAATTCTTCAAACGACTGCACCTTATACTCCTCAACAAAATGGAGTTACTGAACGATTGAACAGGACACTAAAGGAGATGGCTAACGCCATGCTTTTGAGTTCAAGTTTACCTCAGAACTTGTGGGGGGAGGCAGTTTTAATTGCAAATTATATTCTTAATGAATACCTCACAAAAAGATAGGTAAAACTCCATACGAGTTATGGAATGAAAAGTTACCATCCTACAATTTTCTAAAAGTGTGGGGGTGCATAATGTGATCTATAATGGTAAGTCTAGACACATTTGTCATAGACATAACACCAAATGGAATCATTTCTTTAGACTTTGTAAAGTCAAAGGAAAATATTGCGGATCTGCTGACAAAAGGTTTGTCAAAAGAGCTGATAAATTGTGCATCGATGGAAATGGGTTTAAGAGCCTTAACCCAATAAAGAGATTCCAGGGTGGAAACCTAACCTATGCGATTGGAGATCCCATGGTCTAGGTTCAATAGGACAACGCAAATTTTGGAAACTCTAATTTAAGCACTGTCTCCCATTTCTATGATGCAACAGTGCTTTTCTACAGCGTTATTAAGGGTACGCTATGCGTTTAATGAGTCCTATAACTTGGAATATAACATCCAAGTAAGATAAGGTAGGATATCTTTAATAGGAATGCACCTATATGCGTGGAGCTGGCCAACTCTATGAAAATCTTTAAAGGCTAGATTTTTCAAAGCACGCATGAATCCCGAGAGGTTTAGGGCCGAAAGAACGAACACAACCGAGAACCAATCTTGAATTGGAAATACTCTGTGTGAGGTTTATTGTCTAGGCTTACACAAACAACTGGCGATTCAAGGCTTAGTCCATCGACTAGTTAAGTAAGTCCGATAGGCTTTCACTAAAGAAGGTTCAAAGCGAAAGCTACCTATCTTGATGCAGTGTATTTCAACAGGTATACTCAGATTCCTTCGAGTCAAAAATGTTTTGTTGATCCATTAATGTGGGGGATTGTTATAATTATGGTTATAATTATGGTTAATGGATCAACGAATGCCAATAAATTAAGATACGTCTTTTCTATTCACGTATCTCTTTTTGGATTCATGAATTTCTTAAACTTTTCTGTTCACGTATCTATTGAATTCATGAATTTCCTAGATCCATGTATCTTTTAATTTATGTATTTATTGAGTTCACGAATCTCTTGAATTCACGTATCTCTAGATTCGTGAATCTCTTGAATTCATGTATCTCTTGATTCATGAATTTCGTGGATACATGCGTCTATTTAATTCATGTATCTCTTCTGTAAATGAACTAAAAATCTCTATAAATAGATGGGAGCATAGAGCTTCATTATGGTTTTTGGTTTTTCCGACTCGATTCCAAAAAGGCTCTGATACACTTTTCTACTCTTCTGAATTTTCTGAGTGTGCTAGTTCAATTGAACGGTTCGACTAAGTCCTGTTTGCATAGTGCTAATCCAAACAGGTTTGAGGTGTTGTATCTTGGGAGGCATAGTTCGTGAATCTGCGGAGCACCATTGGCGGGAACTAATTGCCTTAAGAAGATTCGGATATCCGTACCTCACCTCCAATTTCATGTTCTGATTGCAACAAACAGTTTGTGTTTTCTTTTTGGATTATTTTCCAACAAACTCGATGTTCGATTATGGAAATAGTTAGCTTAGCGGCTTATTAGCTCTCAATCACATGCCCCAGTTAATGATTTTCGAAGCAATTGAAATGAAGGGAAAAGGGCTAAACTTGACCCATTTTCCATATAATTCCAGTTCCACAACTATACTATCTAATTCGTAGAAGCCCTAAAACCATTCTCCATCCTTGCATCTGAGGACGCATAAAGCTACATAGCTCTTCGTTTCTCCCCACTACTCAAGGAAAGTATGTATTCGTGTCGTTTCTGGTATTTTTGTGATTGTCGCTCAATTTGCAATTCCCATCGTCGTTGAAAGCCATTTGGTTGCTGAAAATGAGTTTAGTTCAGCTAGAGAACCAATGGTATATATGCGAAGGGATTTTTTTAGAGAATTCTAGAATGCTGAGTTGGGGATGGTCCTAATAAAATCAGTTTTCGTCTTTGCACACATATACACGCTTTGGGCGTTTTGGGAGAAAGGGTTCATTCAACAATATCATACTAGTCATTTCCCTGATTTCTTTAAGCAACCTATAAATTGCAGACCTTGCCAAGCTAAGAATTTGCAATACTTTGAACTTGCCAGGAATTGCCACATCCTCCGCAAGGCAACTGTCTTAAGTGTAATATGAGGATTTCAATCGAGAAAGGTAAAATGGTGATATATATGGAGCAAAGATATAGAACTTGGAGCTCCTTCATGTATTCGAATTCCAATCCATAGTAGTCTCCCTAATCATGTCGATGTGTAGGACTCCCGAGCCTGTCTTCTAGTTGAAACAACATGAGTATCTTAAAATCAATAAACCAACAAGGCAATAGTTGAGAAGCCTATCACTGACAACATTAATTAGGCACAGTGCCCAACATTTCTCAAGCTTTTCATTTGACTGGGAGTCGTAATTTTTGTTCATCATTAAGGAATTCTCACCTCTAAATGGAGTTAAGATCTCCGCCTCATTGTAAATATCATGTATGGTCATATTTCCTTGCCCTCGCCACCATCCTACAACAAACAAATAGAGCAGAGGCTATCGATCATTGTATTTAATTTATCCCTTGAATCTTCTATCGTGTTTTTGAATCCCTCAAAAAGCCCGACCCAATGACTAGTACCATTGAATTTCGACTTGAATCATCCCGCCAATGAGACTAGAGGACAAGAATAAGGACTTCGCATCGTCACTCTCCAAATGTTTGTAGCTCAACTTCAATACGGTTTCTATATTTGACTCATCTATTTTTATCAACGCCTTTTTCCATACATACACAATGCTATTTTTTAAAGTGCTTGCGACTGAGGTAATCAAAAGAGGTAAACCTGCAATCTTCTTGACCATTTGAGCCACTATTAATTTCAATTCCTTGTCTTTGAGTCTATTGCCAACCATTTTTTTTAAATGGCCTAAAAGCATCCTTGTTGTTTAAACCTTCAAGACAAAATGTTCAATCGGCTTGCATCTTATGCTCCAGCACATCTTTAAATCTCAATGTTAGCAACAACTTGCATCCCTTGCTCTAGTCTCCTAAAGGAATTCCCCCCACCATCAATTCAACATTATCCCACAGATCATTCAATATTATGGGGATAGAAATAGCATGAGTGCCATAATTTTTATACGACGCTCACTTAAATATCATAGCTATTTTCTTCATTCACTCAAGTGTCACAAATTTAAAAAATAAATCAGTTAAATGTCATTGGCTATTTGGCTCACCGGAAAATCTGATGTGGATGTTAGTCGTCCTATGTGAATGACATTTAAAATTTTTAAAACATTTTATATTTTTTTTTTCCTTTTTGTCTTTGCTTTTTTTCTTTGCTAGCAACGGTCACTCGCGATCCCCATCAACAGCAAAGGCCTTGTTTAGACTGGGTATGGGCCGCCTCACCTACAGCTAGAGATGGCCTCGCCTAGGGCCTTTGCAGCCCCTCTAGCCAAGGGCAAGGGTTGCCGGTGAGCCTTTGTGGTGCAAAAGAAAATTTAAAAGGAAAATAAAATAAAAAATAAAGGATAAATCCATGTAGGACAATCTGCCAGGAAGGACACTGAAATAATCTTTTTTATTCTGATGTGGCATTTAAGTAAAAAAATTATGGCACTAAGGTGAACACTATATGAAAGTTATGACACTACTGTTATTTTTATCCTAATATTATGAGAACCTTCTCAGTCGAATCTCTCTGTAACTTCTCCAACGGATGATTCCCCTACCGCCTTCACTTTATACGTCCTTCAGATCCAATTTCGAGGCATCAGCGATCTCGTTTTTCATATTCTTCAAGTCAGGAGTCTGCGATATTTTCACTTTTAACGACCATGTGGAACAATCTCTTTAGATTCCTGAGTTTCTTCTCAACTTCCTCAAACAGCGTACTCTTTTCCTCGCCACCAGGCCAGTAGACCCCAATCACTTCGAGCTTCTCATTATTCAGAGCATTCATTATGTCCTCTAAGATAGAAGCTCGCTACTCCGTGATAGTGACACCCCGATCACCGGCCACGTAATTCACATCGGGATCACTCTCGTAGTAGACCTTCTCGAATCGACTCCGCAGAATGAGTGCCTCAATGTCCAGGATTGTCCTTCTCGCCTCCCTACCGAGATGATAACGCAACCGCAAGTTGGGAAGACACTGCACCCTCGAGTTCCGAAGCCAACGTACCTTCAATTTGGGAAGCCACCTGCAGAAGCAAGTTTTCTTGGCTCTTCCGTCTTGTTCCAGGATGTCCCGTGCCTTGTTGGCAACGGTCTCCACGTCTTCTTTCCATCTCACAACGTCGGCTTCAATCTGCTTCTTGTTTTTTCGAGCTTCATTTATGGAATCTTGCACCCTATCCCTCACGTCACGCAGCCTCTCAACTCCACCCTTAAGTTGGCGAACGTAGCTCTCGTAGGATATCACATAGCTGCATCGTTGACATAGCGTATCCGTGGGGTACTCTGCCGCTTTGGAAGCTACAGGCATGGCAATATCCGCCACTATATATGCTGAGAAAGGCTCAACTACTGAACCCAGAAACGAAATGATTGAAGAGGAGGAAGGATTCAATATGATGAAGACCTTGAGCAGTTGCAGGACAGACCCAGTACACAGAGAGAGAGAGAGAGAGAGAGAGAGAGAGAGAGAGAGAATGCGAGATGGAAATGAGAGAGGCGTCCAGATGAGATGGACTGAAGCTCTGAAAACATGTACGAAGGTGTCGGCCAAGAGAAATCCTCAAGACCAAGTCATTTCCCCTCAGCCAAGAAAAGAAGAATTCGAAGAAGAATTCCCTTTGCTGGAGGAAAAGAACCCTCTATCATAGAAGACAAGTATCTGAAACGAAAGATGAGAAAGAATCCTCATAATGAAGATTAAAAAAAAAAGAATTCTCGACCATCTCATCATTTATTCACTTTGGAAACTCTAAATAAAGTGAAAAAAATCCTCGAAAGGGGAAAAAAAATGAAGAATCATCTTTCCCTAAAGAAATATCTGCCGTCTCTCTCGCGCGCGCTTTGCACTGCTATTTGTTTAAACTTCCACCGCGATTTCTGGGACTTCGACATACAAGAACTCCTCCTCCGTAGATCAAGTGCTTCAACATCTTGATACCTCTGCCAATAAATCAATTGCCGTGATTTATTGAAGTTTGTCAATGGCTAGTAATTTTATTTACAATTTTAATGAATGAAATGGAAGAAAAGATCATAAGCAGAAAGTTGAATACTCAAAGGCAAGATGTCACTTTTTCATTTGAACCCTATAGTTGTCTTACCTCTTCAATTCTTATGAAATCGAGGAACTCCTTCCTCGTCCACACCCTACTCCACTTCTCGAGATTTTTAGCATCTCCTCGACGAACGATTTCCCGTCCCAGGTCTCTCAGTTGGTCATGCATCCAAAAATTGCTGTTCATTATCCTAATCAAGGACTTCCTAACAAGGACCTCAATGCCAGGATAAAATTCACAAGCCTCCCACATATAATTGGCATTAGTAATATCCTCATTGATGAAAAAGCATGTGATATCGAGAAAAATATTCCGCTGATGATCATCTAGGGCATCAAAGCTTATCCTCAATATGTCTTGTACCTCTTCACGAGGCATTTTCTTTAACTGTTTTAATGTAGTCTCCCATTTATTTTTGGGCTCTCTATAAAGTAATGAACCTATAACTTCAAGGGCCCAAGGAAGGCACCTAGTAGTATAGACAATATCTACTGAGAGGTTGTCAAAATGAAAATCCTTTGCCGGAGAGCCTTCCAAAAGTGCATGCTTCTTGAAAAGTTGGAGTGCGTGGCTAAATTTCATTTCCACCATTTCATAAGCCAGAATTTGGAGTGCAAGGTTAGAATTCCTCGACTTCATTTTTCGATAGTCTCCAGCACACCTATGTTCCTAGTGGTGATAATTATTCTTGTTCCTGGAAACAACCGATCTAGTCCAATTAGATTCTCAATTTTCTTTATCTCATCAACGTCATCAAGAACTATGAGAAACTTCTTATTACAAAGTGTTCTCACTATCCTCTCCCTTCCATGATCAACTCCACCAATAATTTTTGGTGCATTGGCACTATCAATTTCCTTTAGTAACTCCTCCTACAACCAGACTAGTCCCTTCTTGTTTAACTCTCCTCGAATATCATCAAGGAAGGTGGACCACTTTCCAAAGTGATAAAGAAGTTCATTATAGATGACCCTAGCTAGAGTGGTTTTACCGCTACCCCCCATTCCATAAATTCTGAGCAGCCTCACTTCATCACTACGGTTAACATCTAACTTTTCCAATACTTCTGCCACGCAATCATCAAGTCCGACTAAATCTTTAGTCATAGACTTTTCTCTTACCTTCAACTCCTGCAAAACCACTTCAACTACCAAGTGCACAAGTTTCGGTTGCCAGAAATAGAAGCAAGTTCATTAGTTACAAAAGCTATATCGATCATACAGATTAACATGTATGCCTTTAAATCCAAAAAAAAAAAAAACGGTGAACTCCTTTTATTTACCCTTAATAACTCTTGCATATTATTGCACTTGTATTTTTAAAAGATCGGAGCAATCCTACCGCGGCAATCGCGGTCGTGTAGCGGTTCTGCGATGGTCGTGCGGCAATCATTCGGCAATCATGTAGCGGTCGTGCGGCGGTCGTGCGATGGTCGTGCGGCGATGGGCGGCAGTTGGCGATCTATGAGTAAGATGAAAAAACAAATATATACAAAAATTTATAAATTTTTACCAAAAGCATTTATATTCTTTTTCTATTCCAATAATAGAAATTTTGTATAATTACCAAACACCTTATTTTACTCATAAATTGTTCTTGGAGTAGAAATAGAAAGAAGCTATTTCGGAAAAGAAATAGTTCCCCGGAATAGAAATGTTGCCATGTGCACCCTATATGTTCACCAAAGATTCGGAGACATGTTCTCGTTTGCTCAACTTTGTCAAATGCACTCACTATTTGTCTTGTCCCTCCCTCCTCTCTCTCTTGTTCTTCTTTGTCTAAAATAGATCCATCCACAACCTCAGTATTTGGTTCAATACTATTTCTTATTTCTCATACTTGAGTGCTCTTATCATCTTCATTATCACCATAATACATTGAGCCATCCTTTTGCAATCCTTGAAAGTATAACAGCATGCTAGTGGAGAGTCGAGCAACTTGCTGCAATCGACAACTCGTGTTTCCCACTCATCTGGTAATTTTGAGTTCAATATGTCAATCAATGTTTCAAGTGAATGACAATCACTGATAGACAACACAGTCAAAAACTCTAGTTCGTCAAAACCCTCGACAACCCGCAGCTTAGAGCACCCATCGATGGACAAACGGTGAAGGTTCTTCAAGTTCGATATACTACTGAAATTTTCCATAGCATTGCATCTATAAATGGCAATGTATTGCAACGATAACAATGTACAGATGACTTGAATATCAAGTAGGTTTTCACACGTCGACAATTTAAGGTCTTCTAGTTTCTTGAAGGCATTGGGAAGACGAAGTACTCCCGGTGTCGTGACCTCATTTTTCCGGCGCCCGTAATCGAGTACGGGCACCTAAGGAGGCTAATGGCTCGGCTAAATTTATTAAGCCTGGACTCTCCCAAGTCCACTAATTCACGACTTTAATAGTCTAAGTTTTTAACCCGTAAATCAATTTTTAAAATGGAGTCGCCACTAATCGATTTGGGGTGGGTTGATTAGAAACCCAAGCGAAGTATCGGGAGAAATACTCACTCCTATGCAACCAGAGAAATTAGAATCGGAGACTTGATTACACCAGTTAATCACTAATACCCTTTCGGTACCTAATCTTGTTTAAACTTTGAGGTTTTTGGATGTTCGAGGGATTTTCCATGCATTTTGGAGGAAAAACATTTTTGAGCTTTTTTCTAATTTTTTGGACATAAAATGTCTTTTTTTTGGATTTTTTGGTATTTTTGGAAAAATACAAGTCTTTTGTCTTTTTCTGAATTTTTTGGATTTTTCATGAATTTTTGGTTTTTTTTTTTTTAGGATTTTTGGCATTTTTTTGGAAAATATGGAATATTTTTGATTTTTTTATTTTTTGGAAAATAAAATGTTTTTTGATATTTTTCAATATTTTTTTTGGAAAATAAATTATTTTTTATTTTTCTCGATTTTTTGAAAATAAAACATTTTTTAACAATTTTTAAATATTTTTTGAAAAAAAAAAACATTTTTCGATTTTTTTATAATAATAATAATAATAAAATAAACCGACCGGCCGATCCGCGGGTTGGGTCCGACCCGGGCCGACGACCAGAATGTGGGCCCAACTCGGATTTTTCGTCTTTTTTTTACTAAAACGGCGTCGTGGCCGGGCGTTTGGGGGCACTTGGCTCGACCTGACGACCCGGGTTCCTAGGGAAACCCTACCCGAATTTGACCCGCCTTTTGACTCGATTTCAGCCCGGCCTCAGAAGGCGGAAACCCTACCCGGTTTGTGGCCCGGGTCCGATCCGATCACCCGAGGCCACGACCCGGAAAATCGGGAACCCTAGGGTTCCCAATTTGTGGCACCGAGGGAGGGGGACGAGGCGTCCCAACAGCAACGACGGCGATGGTAATGACAGCGACCATGAGAACGGGACAAAGAGGAGGGTTGTGACGGCGACAGAGGCGGTATGCTACCTGCTCGTGGCAACGGCGCAACAAGGGCGACGACAACGGCAAGGCTCGCACGGCCACTTTTCCCTCCAATTTCTCTCTCTCTCTACCTCCGGGGGGCCTCGGATTTTTGGCCGTTCGACCTCGGACCTCCCTCGAAGTCTCTTAGTGGGTTGTCCGAGGTTTGCACGCCCTAGATCCGACTCTCCCTCTCTCTGTGTCGCTCCGGCAGAACCTCTCCCTCTCCTCCAACCTCAGCCGCTCGCAGATCTGGCTTGCTCGTCCTCAGCCCCCCTTTCTGAAGTCTCTCAGTAAGCGGCCCGAAGATTTGCAGCCTTCGATTGCTCTCCGCGTGCCCTTTGCCGTCATCGGGGGGAGCCCTATTTATAGGCGAGGGGGGCGGTCGGTCGACGAAGCTCCGACCACCGGTCCCTGTGCGCCGAACGGCCTTCGTCGGTCGAACCGGCGTCCCATTCGCCACATGCCCGTCCTTTAGCGCATGGCCAGCTCCCCCATGTGAGTTGTTGCTCCTTTCTCCCACTCCGGCGTCGCGTCTCCAGCGCATGAATTGCAGAGGCGCCAAGGAAGGAGACGACCGAAGGGGGGCTAGGCCTTACGCCTGGGCCGTGGAGGCCCCACAGAGGGGGGCTACTGCTTTTCTGCTTTTTTTTTCTATTTTTTTCATTATTTTGTTTGTTGTTTTCTCTTTTTATTATCTATTTATTCAAAAAAGGAAAAATAGGATAAAATAAAATAAAAACCCTATTAATTAAAAAAGGGAAATTTAGGCGTCAACACCCGGTGAACAATCAGTAGTCTCAATCGAAGAAGACTTGGATTGATCGAGGACCCCACGAGATCCTACCTCACTGAATAATACTATCCTTCCAATTGACCGGCACTCATTGATATGTAATATCTCCAGTGATGCCGACGTCCCAACAAACTGAATCTCAATCATATTAGGGCAATCAATTACATACAATGCCCATAAGCTAGATGGTATGGATAAGCTCCGAAGTTCACAACTTTGCAAAGATAAGTGCTGCAATTGTGAAAGTCTCCCGAGTTGAATTTCTTGCAATTGCGGGCAATCAAGCCCCAAATCCGACAGAACTTTCAAGTTGGATAGTAGCGATCCTGTGAAGCCGAGATTGTGAAGATCTAAAGAAAGTAAGGAAGGCGGTAGCTGCTTGAGGGGTTGCAAGTCTAGTCCTCCCAAACTAAGATATTCTAGAAGAGAAAGGAGACCCAATTGCGGAACCGGTGCAATGAAATTGAGAAAAGACAATATCAACTCTTTTAGTTTGGATAGCCTTCCAATCCACCGTAGGTCACATTTGTGCTTTACGTTTGACGAATTTTGATTTTCAGAGAAATCGGATAGGACCAAAACTACCAGACTGGTAAGCTTTGAGAGATTTCGGACTACTTGCAAAGACGCCATTGAACAAATAAATGGACTAAACTTGTTGGAAGCTCGAGCAACTCGTAATCTCATTACACCTTGTTAAGTTAAGTGATAAGAGGCATGGAAGCATGCTAATTGTTCCCGGAACTCCACAGATTTTGGTAAAACATAAATCTAGGACTCTTAGAGAGGAAAGATGTCCTATCTCATCAGGAATTTCACCTTCCAAATTCATGCAATAATTAATATGAAGCTCCTCTAGTTTCTCCAACTTTCCAATGGCTTCGGGCAACTTCCATTGATTTGAATTTGAGCTAAGCCAACCATAACACGAAAAATTTAGAGTGCACAATGATTTTAGTTCTCCAATGAAGTACCGAAGTTGTTTAATCTCCATGCTTGTCAGATGAAGATGTCGCAGTTTCACTAACCCTTCAATTGCACCGAGAATTTTAGTGATTCTTGAGGATCGTAGAAAGAGATCTGACAAACGCTGTAGCTTTCTGATGGACTTTGGTAGGCTTGTAATTCCAATTTATGAAAGGTCCAACTTCCTTAATGATTCCAAGTCGCTGATAGAGGTGGGGAGTATGCTCACATTGTAGCAGCCCCGCAAAGAAAAGCACTCAAGCTTCACTAGCCCTCCAATTCCATCAGGCACATGTTCAACAAGCTCACAATCAGTGATATTCAGTTCATGCAAGCACGTTAGCTTTCCAATGGAGTTGTCTATTTCCTTCAACCTCCCACAATTATCAAAAGTCAACCTCTCTAAAGTTGAGCATCTAGACAAGTCTAGAGTTCTTGTAATGCAATGACATTTTACAAGAGCGAGACTTTTAAGTTTGGTTGTCATGTGCAAAATGGAAGAATAAACACTATAAAAAAGAAAAGCCAAATAATGTATGAGACAACCATTATAAATTGAGATGAATTCATACCTTAATTAAGTCCCATACTTTTGAATCATCTGTGAACCTATTGTCAAAAAGTTCAAGGATGACTAAATTATTTGAGCGGATACTAGGCACACTAACATTCGGTGGGGAATGACGCCATGAAATCCATCTCAACTTTGGTAGATAAACAAAGAAATCCCCATGCAAGGTCCCATAAGATAATCTCAAGAACCTCAAATTTTTAAACCTTCCAATTTCTTCATGGCTAATCGACATACAAGAACTCCTCCTCCGTAGATCAAGTGCTTCAACATCTTGATACCTCTACAAATAAATCAATTGACATGATTAATTGAAGTTTGTCAATGACTAGTAATTTTATTTACGATTTTAATGAATGAAATGGAAGAAAAGCTCATAAGCAAAAAGTTGAATACTCAAAGGCAAGATGTCACTTTTTCATTTGAACCCCATAGTTGTCTTACCTCTTCAATTCTTATGAAATCGAGGAACTCCTTCCTCGTCCACACCCTACTCCACTTCTCGAGATTTTTAGCATCTCCTCGACGAACGATTTCCCGTCCCAGTCTCTCGCTTGGTCATGCATCCAAAAATTGATGTTCATTATCCTAATCAAGGACTTCCTAACAAGGACCTCAATGCCAGGATAAAATTCACAAGCCTCCCACATATAATTGGCATTAGTAATATCCTCATTGATGAAAAAGCATGTGATACCGAGAAAAATATTGCGCTGATGATCATCTAGGGCATCAAAGCTTATCCTCAATCTGTCTTGTACCTCTTCACGAGGTATTTTCTTTAACTGTTTTAATGTAGTCTCCCATTTATTTTTGGGCTCTCTATAAAGTAATGAACCTATAACTTCAAGGGCCAAAGGAAGGCACCTAGTAGTATAGACAATATCTACTGAGAGGTTGTCAAAATCAAAATCCTTTGCCAGAGAGCCTTCCAAAATTGCATGCTTCTTGAAAAGTTGGAGTGCGTGGCTAAATTTCATTTCCACCATTTCATAAGCTAGAATTTGGAGTGCAAGGTTAGAATTCTTCGACTTCATTTTTCGATAGTCTCTAGTACACCTATGTTCCTTGTGGTGATAATTATTCTTGTTCTTGGACACAACCGATCTAGTCCAATTAGATTCTCAATTTGCTTTATCTCATCAACGTCATCAAGAACTATGAGAAACTTCTTATTACGAAGTGTTCTCACTATCCTCTCCCTTCCATGATCAACTCCCCCAATAATTTTTTGGTGCATGGGCACTATCAATTTCCTTTAGTAACTCCTCCCCGCAAACTGCACTAGTCCCTTCTTGTTTAACTCTCCTCAAATATCATCAAGGAAGGTGGACCACTTTCCAAAGTGATAAAGAAGTTCATTGTAGATGACCCTAGCTAGAGTGGTTTTCCCTCTACCCCCCATTCCATAAATTTTGAGCAACCTCACTTCATCACTACGGTTAACATCTAACTTTTCCAATACTTCTACCACGCGATCATCAAGTCCGACTAAATCTTTAGTCACGGACTTTTCTCTTACCTTCAACTCCTGCAAAACCACTTCAACTACTGAGTGCACAAGTTTCGATTGGTTGCCAGAAGTAGAAGCAAGTTCATTAGTTACAAAAGCTATATCGATCATACATATTAACATGTATCCCTCTAAATCCAAAAAAAAAAAAATGGTGAACTCCTTTTATTTACCCTCAATAACTCTTGCATATGATTGCACCTATATTTTTTAAAAGATCGGAGCAATCCTACGGTGGTAGTTAGCGGTCATGCGGCAGTCGTGCGGCGGTCGTGTGATGGTTGTGCGGCAATCGTACAACGGTTGTACGGCGGCGGTGCGATGATCGTGTGGCCATCATGCGGCAATCGTGCAGTGGTCGTGCAGTGACGGGCGGCGGTTGGCAGTCTGTCAGTAAGATGAAAAAACAAATATATACAAAAATTTATAAATTTTTACCAAAAACATTTATATTCTTTTTCTATTCCAATAATAGAAATTTTGTATAATTACCAAACACCTTATATTACTCATAAATTGTTCTTGGAGTAGAAATAGAAAAAAGTTATTTCGGAAAAGAAATAGTTTCCCATAATAGAAATATTGCCATGTGCACCCTATATGTTCACCAAAGATTCGGAGACTTGTTCTCGTTTGCTCAACTTCGTCAAACACACTCACCATTTGTCTTGTCCCTCCCTCCTCTCTCTCTTGTTCTTCTTTGTCTAAAATAGATCCATCCACAACCTCAGTATTTGGTTCAATACTATTTCTTATTTCTCATACTTGAGTGCTCTTATCATCTTCATTATCACCATAATACATTGAGCCATCCTTTTGCAATCCTTGAAAGTAGAACAGCATGCTAGTGGAGAGTCGAGCAACTTGCTGCAATCGACAACTCGTGTTTCGCACTCATCTGGTAATTTCGAGTTCAATATGTCAATCAATGTTTCAAGTGAAGGACAATCGCTGACAGACAACACAGTCAAAAACTCTAGTTCGTCAAGGCCCTCGACAACCCGCAGCTTAGAGCACCCATCGATGGACAAACGGTGAAGGTTTTTCAAGTTCGATATACTGCTGAAATTTTCCATAGCATTGCATCTATAAATGGCAATGTATTGCAAGGATAACAATGTACTGACGACTTGAATATCAAGTAGGTTTTCACACGTCGACAATTTAAGGTCTTCTAGTTTCTTGAAGGCATTGGGAAGACGAAGTACTCCTGGTGAATAATCAGTAGTCTCAATCGAAGAAGACTTGGATTGATTGAGGACCCCACGAGATCATACCTCACTGCATAATACTATCCTTCCAATTGACCGGCACTCATTGATATGTAATATCTCTAGTGATGCCGACATCCCAACAGACTGAATCTCAATCATATTAGGGCAATCAATTACATACAGTGCCCATAAGCTAGATGGTATGGATAAGCTCCGAAGTTCACAACTTTGCAAAGATAAGTGCTGCAATTGTGAAAGTCTCCCGAGTTTAATTTCTTGCAATTGCGAGCAATCAAGCCCCAAATCCGACAGAACTTTCAAGTTGGGATAGTGGCGATCCTGTGAAGCCGAGATTGCATTTATTTTTTATGTATTGAATGCTTGAAAATTCGAAAAATATTTTCTTGAAAGTTATTTTTCACGAAACGAATAGAGCCTTAATTCACATATGTTTCTGGTTGCATTGACATCTTAACATCGCACAAGGTAAGGATTCGAGAGAATCCGTGCTGGACATGGCCCGTTGGTCCCAACTTGGCATTGTCTCTAAACCTGTTATCTCCTTGGACTGCCCGTTTGGGAGGGTCGCAACAATACAAAAGCAAAACAAATTTGCATGAGAGAGAGTTGCGTGCCAAATGAAGGACGGCCTCATGACCCAACAAGAAAAACTTGACTAATGAACACCATATCTATTGTTCAGCTACAAAAATGTCGATGCTACATAAAACCTATATATTGTTTAGCTTGAAGAATGTGGACGCCAAACAAGACCTTCCTTTTTTAGGAAATATAAGAGAGATAAGTACAAGGAAGGAACCATGTTGATATCTAAATTTTTTACCTCAAAGGTCTTTCTCGCAATTTGTAAAATTTAGAGATCGAATTCATTGTTTTCATCGGAATTCGATTTTTAAGGGGAAAAAAAAAACACATGCACTGCCTCGCATTCTCATTCATGACTATGTTCATTCGCATTTAGAAATTACAATATCATGCCCGCATCTAACATTTATTTAGGCGAGATTGCAAATTTTGTGAACAAGCCATTGCACCACCTAACCGGGGTATTTAAACTGGAATTCTGATAGAGGTTTTGGATACGACCCTAACATCTATGCGAAGCCTATGCCCATCCCGTCGCCTAGTCCGATCTCCCCCTCTTTCTGGATCCAAAGATTTAACCAAGAGTTTTCTTTTTCTTTATCTTAAAAAAAAAAAAAAAAAAAAAAAAAACTCCATTCAAGACATCTCGAAAGCCTCGTGAGCTGTTCAGCCACCCAGGCCCTGCAAATTCAACCGTCAGTTTCATTGGTAACTCTCTTCATTTGGTTTAGTTTATTTGTGCCTCCAGAATTTTTTCTTGCTCGGCAACTTCTCAAAATTGAACTTTGAATCGTCAACTATTCAAATTTTTCCACTGATGTTGGCAAAAATGCTTTGCCTATCCTTGTATGCTTCAACTGCTATTATAGAAGATGTTATCACAGGAATAAAACTAATTTGAAAAAGCACCTCCAAACAACATCCTCATAGCACGTGGCAACTCATTGTTGGCCTATGTCCTCATGACATAAGGCAAGCCATTGATAAACAACCGCCTCGTGACATGAGGTAATCTATCCTTAATTGATTTCTCACTGTCTAGATAGCCACATGGTAAGATCCTATCCATTAGTCATGGTCTTCCTGTAAACACCCCATATCATTTGGGAGACATCTTTTAATTTGACGCTTGGTAGCTCTTAAGAACCTACTGCTAGTTATTTGTGTCTCCTTCTCAACTACTCCATTAACTCAATGCTCATCACTGGCATTCAAATCCACCTCTCTTTTTACATCTTTCGACCACAGGTACCATGATCTAACAACAAACACTATTACTGAAATCCGTAAGCTTAGCTTCAAGAATGGAATGCCTTGATTCCCCTTGTTAGCATTTCCTGAAATTTTTTACTGTCAAACCTTGACTTTGATATCATTACAAAAGTTTATCAATGAATCTGAGTTTAACTTCCATTTCAAGTAATGCACCAGGTACATTAAATGCAGCATATATATGTACAATAAAAAATATAGATCGTAATTGTTGAAGCTCAAAGATCTCCAACGCACCTCTTCACGGCCACTCTTCTTTTTCACATGCATTCCATGGCATCCTACCTAGCAAACTCTTGTACAGACATTACGCGGGGATGGGTTGAAATCATAGGGCGTAAGAAGTCACGGAAACCGTCACAGCCATCTACGGTGACTTCTCTGATATTGGAGGTTCCAATTCAAGCCGGAACTTGCAGTTCCAATGCAATCTCGCTGGCTCCTCTGGCATTGGATGTTCCAGGAACTTCTAGCTCGAACCTTCTTGCTCCTCCGCTCAAGTGTCAAGAAGTAGACAAGGGGGCTCGAACTGGGAATTGGCACAAGGCCGGCTTATCAATGAATGCTTGTCTTGGTCTGAAAGCCAGCAGCATCGTGTGCTAATTGAGTTAATCGCCTTATTTGCAAAGTTTGTTGTGGATTCCGACGCGGAACCACGTTATTGGGCAGTTGCGGAGGAATCGGCTCTCAAAGCCGTAGAGGATGACCTAAATCGGTCGACTACTTGCATTTTCGTGGGAAGCTGCTCTACACCAGGCAAATGAGCTGGTCAACTACGCATGAGTAATTGCCGGCTGTGAGAAGGCTAAAGAAAATCCTGAAGAAGAGACAAGATTCATATCTAGACTACAGATTCCTAAGTTGCCTGCACCAGTTGAGCAAATTGATTTGGAATTCGCCTTGATGGTCCATTACCAGTCCTTGCTTGTTGCAACAAACTGATCTGGAATTCCCGTTTAGAAAAATTGGCCGGCCATTAATGCATATTTGGCCCAATTTGAGGGGCATTTGTGGCCGACCAAAATAAATAAAAGTTCTCAAAATAAAATGGAAAACCCCTTGGGGAAAAGGGGGGGAGGAGGATGGACACTTGTCATCGAGGGATTATATGAGACAAATTTAAATTCATAAGGTACTTTATGAAATCGGCCTCAATTTTGGAGGCTAATTTGAATTTTCAGCATTTATTTCAAATCTACTTTATTAACCACATGACACATTGCAATTTGTCGTTGGCCTATGTCCTCATCACATATGGTAAATAACCAATAAATATCATTCACTACGCATGACAACCTATCAATGATTGATTTTTCACTACCTAAATAGTCACATGCTAAGATCCTATTCATTAACCACGAGCTCTCTAGCTATAAGAACCACATATCATGTGGGAGACTTCTTTTAAGTTTGATGATCGGTAGCTCTTAACAACGTATTAGTAGTCATTTGCCTCCTGAATATCAACTCCTCCATTCGACTTAATACTCATCACTCATCACTCATCACCATGCATTTACGTCCACCTGTCTACAACATCCTAGTCTCAATGTCCCTTTTTTCCACACGATACTAACCCCTATAAAAAAAAAAATAATAATAATAATAATAATAATAAATTAAAAAAAAAATCAAAATCACCCAACATCATCTATCCAGAGTAACAAAAACAAGATATATGTATTTATATATTATAAGAACACATCGTGCAATATCAAGACTCAAACTCGAGCCTCAATGGCGGGCTCACCTCTTACAAGTCAACTCGATGTTCGATTATGGAAATAGTTAGCTTAGCACCTTATTAGCTCTCAATCACGTGCTCCCAGTTAATGATTTTCGAAGCAATTGAAATGAAAGGAAAAAAGCTAAACTTGATTCATTTTCCATATAATTCCAGGCCCACGACTATACTCTCTAAGTCGTAGAAGCCCTAAAACCCTTCTCCATCCTTGCTTCTGAGGAAGCATAAGCTACATAGCTCTTCCTTTCTCCCCAATACGCAAGGTACATATGTATTCGCGTCGTTTCTACTATTTTTGTGATTGTCGCTCAATAATTCCCATCGTCGTTGAAAGCCATTTGGTTGCTGAAAATGAGTTTAGTTCAGCTAGAGAACCAATGGTATATATGCGAAGGGATTTTTTTAGAGAATTCTAGAATGCTGAGTTGGAGGTGGTCCTAATAAAATCAGTTTTTCGTCTTTGCACACATATAGCTTTGGGCGTTTTGGGAGAAAGGGTTCATTCACATAGACTTGAGCCGAGAGCTTCGTAGAGAGAATAAATGAAAAATCCTTCCGTTCCGGAATCCACGTCGATTAGATTCAATTCGACACTACCTTTAAACCCTTCTTCTCTTCGTCGGGAGGGCTGCAACATGACGTAGTGGTTTTTCCACTTGGAAATAAGAAGAATTTATTCATGAGACAACTAAATATATGTCCCTCCAGTAACACGAACACTATATACCATCTGTCCCCTTCTCTTCCTTCATCCACAATAACTGCCTCCATATTTGGACAAGTCAGCACTTTAATATATTTAATTTCTCTAAGACATTTAATCAGACACCGAATAGAGAAACATTGGCCCCTCATTTCTCACTAAGAGTTTCTCTAGGTTTCGATCTTGATATTCCTTGTAAATGTACATCTTGTTTTCACATGCACTACAGACCCAATGGCTCCCATAATGTCAATTCCATTCATCACAAGAGAATCTCAACATCTCTGGTGACTTTTAGCTCCTCCAAGTCAAAAACTACTTATGTTGATTGATTACTATGAATTTTCAATGACTCCAAATTCAGCAAATTTAATATCCAATCTGATTTCAGCGTACAGGACGCTTACTCAACTCACTTATCTCTAGTGATTTATGTAAACTGTGAAAAGGACACCTCTAGATCTCCATAGCTAAAATCTAGAAAATAATAATGGAGGAAAAGATATTTGTAAACCTGATTTGGAATCCATTATTCTTGTAACTTGGCAACTTATTCCTATCGTTTAGATTACTTCACAAATGTGAAAGCAATATTTTTAAGACTAGCAGGAGACTCAACCTTCCCATGGGACAAGCATAGAAAGTTGAGCATGAACGTAGCAAACACTAGTAGGAAAAGTACCAAAAAAGTCTTAAACGTATGGCATTAATACCAATTCAGTCTTAAACCTTTCAATTTAATCAATTTAATCCTAAACATTTTTATATTGGTACCAATTCAGTCATTCCAGCCAATTTTGGCCGGCTGACACTTATGTGGACATCTGCCATCTGACCAATGCTAATGTGGCAATTTTTAAATATATTTTTTATTTTTTATTTTTTTATTTTTCCTTCCTTTTCTTATTGTTATTCTTTTTTCTCTTCTTCCTCCTTAGGCTTCTCCTCCCTACAATGGTTGGCGAGGATCCGATGAGACTTGTCGGCCATTGGGCGAGGCCACCTTCGCCTGCAGCAAGGCCATGGCAAGGCTGGCCTCACCCAAATTTGGGCGAAGCCAAGGGAGGGTTGAGACAATTGCTCAATAGCCGCAAAGCCTCACTAGAGCCTCACCGGCCACTGTAAGGAGAAGAAGCCCAAGGAGGAAGAAGAAAAAAAAAGAAAAAGAAAAAAATTTGAGAAAAAATAAAAGAATTGTTTAATAATTGCCATGTCAACATTGCCACTAGGGGTGAGCGTGGTTCCCGGGTAGAACCGGGAACTGGAGATCCGAACTAAAGGATCCGATTCGGTTCCCGGTTCCAAAGGAACCAGTTCCGGTTCTCGATTCCCTTTTTCTAGGAACCGGCGGTTCCCGGTTTCGGTTAGGGCTCCAAAAAAAAAGCCCAAAAATAAGAAAAAGCCCCAAATCAAACCCTCAGTTCACTTCACACTTTCATAGTTCTCTAGGTCTCTCCCGTTCTTTGCCTCTGTCGGTTGCCGACGCTGCTCGCCTTCAACACTAACGCCGGATGTTGCTCACCCTCGATGCCACCACCGAACGCCGTTAACCCTCGACATCGCCGCCAAATGCCATTGGACGCCAGTTGCCCCACGCTCGCCTTGCCCTTGCCTCCCTCGACGCCATCACCCCTAGCTCATCCCGTTGCTTAGTCACCACTAAACGTCGGTTGTCCCGCTGCTGGACGCCAATTGGCCCGCGCTTGCCTCACCCTTGATTTCATATGCGAATGCAACAGAGAGAGAGAGAGAGAGAGAGAGAGAGCTGCAAAACTTTCCTGAGAAAAAAACATGGTGGTGGAAGAGATGGTGAAATCTATAGCGGTGGCAGTGGTGGTTGCGACCGTCGACGACCAGAAGAACCCCGCCACCGCGAACCTAACCCTAATTCGAAGGGTGTTGCAGGCAACGGCGACCTGGAGCTGGAGGAGGGAGAGATTGCGAGCGAAGAGGACCTAGTCGAGCAGTTAGCAAAGGAGGAGCCCAAGGTGGACTAGCTGCATCCGCTCAAGCACTCGTGGACTTTCTGGTTCCATAACCCTGCCGTGAAATCGAAGCAGATGGCTTAGGGTGCCTCCATGTGCCCGATCTACACTTTCTCTACCTTCAAAGAATTCTGGAGGTGAAAATTTTTTGCGTTTTTCTCTCGAATTTTGGGAACCTAATTCTAGAGTCGATTGAGTTGTGGTTCGGTTGTTCTCTTTTCTGGGTGATTCTTGTTATCATCGTGCTATGGCTGATGGGTTTGATGGTGTTCCAATTTTGTTCTCGCTGAATGCAAAGTTTTAAGGTTAGGGAGAATTTGCTTTGCCATTATGGTTTTGAGGAGTGTCTGTAGAGAAGGACTGTGGCTGATTTTGAATGCATTGAGCTATGCTTTACTAGAAGGCAGTAGGAATGGATCCTTAACTAAGGTTTTGAAACTCAATCCCACTTATCTTTCAAGGATTTATATGATCGGGAAATTTTCATTGCTTATATGTGAGTGAACTGTTAAAGATATCATGCTAAATTTTATTGCAATCCAGGTATCTTCCTTGAAGATTTGGAATATGAAAGTAGTAAATAGCTTTATCCTTATTATTATGCCAATTTCCCTTGATTCTCTCTCTTATCACTAAAGAATTTTCTTTAGACCTACAAATTAGTTTTTCATATGATTTATCAATTGAAAACTGTCAATTATTCCTATTTTTATTTTCAGGGTACTTGATGTGCATTCTTGAAGAGAAACTTGATGAAATGACCTTAGTAAGGCTTGAAGATTTTGAATATGTTGTGAGTTCATTCTCCATTAAATGCTTAAGTCATCCAATTGCACAATGAGGATGAGGCTGAATATGATGTCAATGTGTCTGCTGATTTGGATAATACCAATTATTTGGTATCCAGGAACCAGATTGATAACTCAACAAATTCACTTATTGAGAGTTTCCAAGCCTCGATTGCAATCGTTGTTAGCTCGGAAATCATTTGCCGTGGGATTTAGAATTTTTTTAGGTATGCTGTGTTCTTTTACCCTACTCTAACTTTTGTACCATGAAGCAAAAGAATCCAATGATACAACTGAAACACTGCTAATCTTTTATAGGCAAAAAGAGTTCCTGATGGATTTGTGCTCAATGGTGTGCAAAGGGAGCACCTAGCATCACCAAATAGAATCGGGAACTGTAGTTGTGAAGTCCCCAAATGCTTGCAATTGGATTCACCAAAGAAGGAGATGGATGTGTGTTCGACATCCAAATTTTTTTAGGTATGTTGTTTGTACTTTTTTTTTAGTCTGATATAGCAAAACTAAGTTTGCTTGTAAACTTAAGAGTGGTTTGGAATATCACAATGCCGGCTTATAACATCAAACACAGCTTTTTCTTATGATCTTACCTAATGGTCCGACTAAGCAATTGTTGCATAGTTTACCCTAAAAATGAAACCAAAAAAATGAGACAAAAAAAAAACTATAGGAACCTAGAACCGACCCCGGAACCTGTGATAGAGTAGGTACCAGGTTCTTGGTTCTAACGGGTAGGTTCCAGGTTCCAAAAAATAAGGAACTTGTACCCGAGGGTAAGTTCCAGGTTCCAGACGGAATCGAACCGAAACCGAGAACCACTCACCCCTAATTGCGACTAGCCGATGTCCATGCCTACACGGCCCTGCATAATTGGCAAAAAGGACTGAATTGATATCAATATGAAATTATTTAGGACTAAATTGGTTTAATCCAAAGATTTAGAACTGAATTGAGACCGATGCCATATGTTTAAGACTTTTTTGATACTTTTCCCAAGGGATAAGTACACTAATGGTGCCATAAGTTGTGTACGGCGCTCACTTTGGTACCAAAAGTTTCCGTTGGATCACTTAAGTGCCAAATCGGAGGAAAAACGATCACTTTGGTGCCACCGGCGAGAAATTCCAGCCAAAATAAATACGTGGCCTTTATATTTAATAAAAAAAATCGACGTGGCTTAAGATTGTCCACGGTGGATAGCATAAAACGACGCCGTTGTCCTTTCTTCGTAAGAAACGACGTCGTTTCTTGCCATCCATCGTGGATTCACATAAGAAACGACGCCGCCTTGCTCCATAGCAAAAACGACGTCGTTGCAGAGGGAGTAAAATAGGGTTCATATACGGTTCTCCTCGACGCCGTCCATAGCTTGCTCACCCACCGTCGTTCACCCACCGCCGTTCGCTCGCCCACCGTCGCTCGCCCGCCGTCGCTCGCCCGCCGTCGCTCGGCCATCGCTGTAGTTGCACCATCGTTCACGATCGTTCAGGTTTGTCATGTTCTCTACGTGGATCAACTTTGCGAAAAATTTAGGGTTCCGAATGGCAAGTTAGGGCACAGAGGGCAAATTGAGGGCTCGGCTTAGGGGGAAAGTAGTGGGAAAAGTGGTGAGGATGTCACTTTTATGGGGATGTAATAGAAAAATTGATTCTTCCATCATTCGTTCGCTCACTTTCTGTTGTGGGGACCGAATAGAAAAACAGGGTGCTGAGGGGCTTGACTCGGATGGAAACAAAGTGGTGGGACCGAATTTGTTTATTTAATTAATTGGACTGCTTTTGTTGGGGGACCGAATGTGAATGTGATGAAATTGAAAAATGGGTGGTGGGGACCTCACTTTGTTTATTTAATTCGGTTTCTTTTGTTTCTGTAAATGCACCGAATTGGGGAGAATTTAGTCGCATTTGTTCCTTGACAACAAAACAACAAGAACCCGCATGTAAAGTTGCCGATTCTGTCATGTGTTTCCCACAAAACGACAATAACTCTTTTTTCTTTTTTTCCATTGGGTGCAGCATCGACATGGACGCAAATCAGGTAGGCGTCATTGTTTGCTATGGTGGAGAGTTTGTTATTGGCACTGAAGATTGGGAATATAGTGGTGGAAATGAAGGTACTATTTATGTCAATGTTTGGAAGCCATCATATATTGATTTTATGAGGGATTTGGTATATTTTTTACGATGCAAAGTGCAAAAACTACATTACTGTGTTCCTGGGAAAGAATTGAATGATGGGTTGAGATTTTTTAATGACGATAATGGTATTAAGGATATCATTTACCATTATCTTCACGGTGAAGAAGCTAAGGTATATGTTGAGTATTATAGTGACGATGAGGATGAGGATGAGGATGAGGATGAAGATGGGAATGAGCAGACCACCACTGAATGAGGAGAAGTGAGGGATCCTGTTCAAGCGAGTAATCAGATTGGGGATGAGTTTAGGTTAGATGGAGGGCAAAATGATAAGGGGATAAGTCATATTGATAGAGATGAACAAAGAGGGAGATGTCCTGAAATCTTGGATGAAGACTTCATTGGATTAGAATGGGAAATTGTTTTATCTAGTGAATCGGAAGATGAATGTTTGGTTGTAGTAAATTTCGCAAGTGACGAAGATGATGATGAACTCGCACAGTCAAGACACAAGCAAAGGGAATTTCTGAGAAAAAAACTTGCAGCTTCAGCAAGAAGGCCCGAGTCAGTAAATAGAAGTGAAGATGAAGAAAGCTGTGGCAATGAAGTTGCTGGTTCCGAAAATGAGCTTGACAATGATAATGAAGAACCTGCTCCTCGAAGAACAAGTAAATACCCTTGTTATGATCCGACTGTTGATAAACCTGTTTTGTCGATGGGCATGAGATTTGATGATGCCAAACAGTTCGAGGAAGCTGTTGTAAAGAACTCAATTGGTGAACAGAGGAGCGTTAAATTCATTAGAAACACGAAGGAGTTTGTGAGAGCTAAGTGCTCACAAGCTAATTGTTCGTGGAAACTCTATGCTTTAGCTTAGTAAGAATGGGTCATTCCAGATTAGGTCCTTTCGGAGGAGCATACTTGTCCAATTATCTTTAACAATAAAAGGGTAACAAGTGTGTGGTTATCAAAGCATTTTTTCAATACTATCAAAGCAATGCCCGAGATCAAGAGTCCTCAATTTCAACAGTTAGTGAAGGAGCAAGTGGGGGTTAATGTGTCGAGGAATCAATGTAAGAGAGCAAAGATGAGGGTGATGAAGATATTGATGGGTGGGTATAAGGAAGAATATGCGCAGGTATGGGATTATGCTGGTGAATATATGTTTCAAAACCCATCTAGTAGGGTATATGTAGAGGTTGTGGAGAGGCCACTCCCTGATCTTGGGCCTAGATTTGATAGATTTTATGTCTGTTTTGATGCATGCAAACGGGGCTTCTTGGCTGGTTGTAGAAGAGTTATATGATTGGATGGATGCTTTCTAAAGGGTTTATGCAAGGGGGAGTTGTTGGCTGCTGTGGGGAGAGATGCCAATAATCAAATGTTCCCGATAGCTTGGGCAGTGGTAAAGATAGAGAACAAGGATATTTGGTCTTGGTTCCTTAAAAATTTAATGGCTGACCTTGAGATAACCGATGGGGGAGGATGGGCATTCATGAGCGACCAACAGAAGGTAATTTCATTGTCAATTATAATATACTCCATTTTAAAAAAATTTCACTTGCATATTTTTCTTAACTTGTATTTATTGGTTTGAATTTTTGTAGGGACTTATTCCTGCATTGGCTGAATTGATGCCACATGCTGAGCATAGAATGTGCGCGAGGCACATATATGCAAACCGGTCAAGGAACTTCAAAGGAGATAGGCTGCGAAGCGATTCCGGATAGCAAAGAGTACGAATATGGCTGATTTCATATTAGCCAAACAAGGATTGTTGCAGTGACAAAGGACGGTTTTGATGCACTCTTCCATACGAAGCTAAGCACGGTGTCGAGCCTTCTTCAGCGAAGAGTTCAAATGCGATATCATTGATAACAACCTCGAAGAAGCTTTTAATGGTAGAATTTTAGAGGCCAGGTGCAAACCAATCATCGCATGCTTGATGATATTCGAGTTATGGTTATGACTAGACTGCATAGGCAAAGAGATGAGGCTACAAAATGGAGTAGAGATCTGGGCCCTAGGATTGTGAAGAGATTGGATGCAAATATTGCTGCTAGTAGGTTCTGCCATCCAGTTTGGAATGGAGATAATGGATATGAGATTATTCAAAATCAGGATAAGTATGTTGTCAACCCGGATAGAAGAAAGTGTTCATGCCGAGCCTGGCAACTGAATGGAATTCCCTGTGTCCATGCCATTTGTGCTATTCAGATGAAGCAAGAAAACCCAGATGATTACCTACATGATTGGTACAAAAAAAGCTCATACCTTGCTTCATACCAATTCATGATGCAGCCTATCCGAAGTAGCAAATTTTGGGAGCCAACAAATCATGAAAGTCCTCTACCTTTACCGCTGAAGAAGCAAATAGGAAGGCCAAAAAAGAGACGAAGAATGCAGCAGGAAGAGGCATCAAGTCAAAGGATGAGTAGGACTACATCAAATATGAAATGCTCCTATTGCAGCAAGGAAGGGCACAATAAGAAAGGTTGTGAGCTGAAAAAGCAGCATCAACAGCAAGATGTAATGGCTGATTCAGTGCCAGGGACAGGACCTACTGAAGAAACTCTTGTTGGGCCTATTGAAGGGAGGACAGAAGGCCCTGCTGTAATTCCTACTGAAGGGCAAACAGAAAGCCATGTTGCAAGGTAAGTATCATCTTGGTTTTAGTAACTTTACAGTTCTTATTCAATAGTACTGTTGGTTATAATCCTAATATAGTACATTGTTGTAAGGCCTACTAAAGGGCCAAAAAAAGGCCATGTTGTAGGCTCAAGTGCAGGGATAGGGACTGGAATGGGCAGAACAGCAACAACAACAACTGAGTCCACTGTTGAGCAAACAAGAAAAAAATATCCTGTAAGTTGTACATCGCTGTGTTTGGTCTTTTATAGGCTAAAATTTACATTTGTTATGTGTTTCTCAGGTTAGAAGACAAGCAACTGCACAAGTTGCAGAAGTTGCTACAAGGATTATTGCTGCTGAAAATGATGCACCACAACGAACAAGAGGGGCTCTTGGGAAAAGATTAAAGCAATATGGTTATGGGATTTACACAGATGAACGTACTGGAATGACCATTTTGAATGTAAGATTTATAGGCCTCATGCATTTAATTTGTTGTATTTCAATTCATTTGGTTGACAATATCACTATGTTTTTGTAGCCTGGGAGAACTTCGAAGGTACTTCTCTCTCAAGGTGGGCCAACTCAAGAATCAAGGGCGCAGCCAAAGAAGAGTGCTCCAAAGAACAAGACATCGGGTACAGCTGCAAAACAACCAACCAAAAAGAACCCTGCACCAGTTCCATCTCAACCAACGATTGGGAGCAGTAGTGATGATATGGACCAACACATGACACGTGGTAGAAAAAAAAAATAGCCGCTGTCAAAAATAACGACAAGGAAAAGGAGGTGATAGAAAGCCCAACTAAAGAACCTGCACAACCAGTTCGAAAGAGTGCTCGGATTATGAATCAATTCAAAGCTCCAAGAGGAAAAGGAGATCAAGGTGTTGTCAATATTGACTGATGGGAGGGAGGGTGCTGGACAACATGATTTTTTTCATGTGATGCTGGACATGGTCTTTTTCTTGTTTTCTTCTTTTTTTTAGGAGTGTGCTAGATTGATGGTAATTGTTGCCTGCAATGCCATTGTTTCTTTTTTAAGAGAGTGTTGAACTCTCGATGCTTGGGGAGTGAAGTTAGACATGCTTTTCTTTTTCTTTTGTAAACAATCAATCAATGTTAATGGCAAGTACTGGAATGACTATTCATTTTCCCTTGTGTTGGTTTCGGCTAGAATGCTAGCAAGTCAGTTATGCTACTACTGCTGTATATTTTATTTTTGTTGTTACTGCAATGTTGCTGTTGCTGCACTGTTGCTGTTGCTGCACTATTGTTGTCAGCATTGTTGGTTAAAGTTGTGAATTATAATGAATTTGTTGCTGTCAGCATTGCTGCACTGTTACTGTGATGCATTGTTGCTGATTATATGTGTTGTTACAAGAACACTTTGGGTGCTGGTACATCTTGTTGCATCTGGGCTGGTGTAAGAAGATGCACCAGCAACTCAACTGGTGCAAGAACAAGGTGCAAGAACAAGGTGCAAGAACAAGGTGCATTTGGAATGTGACGTTTGGCACTAACATGTTCTTTTTTAAAAAACTTGTGCAACGTAAGTGATCACTTTGTAATCGCGACTGGCACTTAAATGATCACTTTCATAAAAACTCGGTACTCAAGTGATCACTATTTACAATTTATGACACTGAAATGGTCAATCATGAATTTGCCACCATCCTTTAATTTCAGTCATGGTTTGCAGTTGCAGCAAACCAACAAACCAGCAAACTAGCAAACCAACAAACCAGCAAACCAGCAAACTATTACCAAATGAAAAATGCAGCAAACCATCATAAAATAAAACAATGCAGCAAACCATCATCAAATAAAAAAATGCAGCAAACCATTACCAAACAGAAAAATGCAGCAAACCATTACTAAAAGCTTTCAATGCAGCAAACCATTACCAAATAAAAAATGCAGCAAACCATTATATTTGAAGCAAAAACTAACCAAAACAAACATTGACAATACACAACTAAACAACAAAACTTTTAAGTGCTCACAACTAATGCATTCCAAGTCCAACCTTGCATTTCTACCCATAGATTACAACAACAAAACATTATGCTCCATACAAGCAGCAAACCAAAAAACACATTTTACTTATAAACAATCCAATACAAGTGCATATTCCACGTCTTCGACTATGGTAGACATACAAACTTCTTCTCATTACTCACTTTACATTTGAATAAACTACCCAAGAGAATAAGAACACAATCAACGCTCGATAAAAGTTTCTTTCGACTTTCAGCCTTGAAACCTCCCTCTTCAAATGATCCACCAAAGATGTTAAACCCTTCATTTGAGCTTGCATTGAGTCGACATCCTCCAACTCGTCCATTAACATAGGTGGAGGTTGATTTCGGCCTTCAAGTAACTCTAATATCACCTCTGTCGCTCGATCAGAGAATTTTCTATCAATCTATTTGAAATATTGGCACTTCGAGCCTTCTCTATTTTCTATCATGGAATTTTCTATCAATCCATTTTCTATCATGGAATCTTCTCCCTGGATTCAACCGAGTCCAAGATGTTCTTCTCGGACTCGGTAACTCACAATAACAGTAATACTCACCATCTAATTCACTTTTCTTATAGGAATGTGAGCCGCTGCTGAAGCTTTTGTCCTCCATTTGCAAGAGCAAGCTGATAACTTTGGGAGAAAATCGAAGTATGTACTCGAAGATCGAATTGGGGATTTAGGGTTTTCAACTTCCGGTTTTAATCGAAATTGGGGATTTAGGGTTTCTTATTTGGGGAAAAACGGTAAACGGCATCGTTTTGTTCTTTGTATGCTGATTGTATTCTCCGGCGATCCACGTCGGTGTCAAAAATTAATAAAAAACTGCCACGTCGGATTTCCGGCCAACCAAATCGGCGATGGCACCAAAGTGATCATTTTTCAAAATTTTTGGCACTTAAGTGATCCGACGGAAACTTTTGGCACCAAAGTGAACGCCATACACAACTTATGGCACCATTAGTGTACTTCTCCCCTTTTCCCAAACACCAGTAAACTAGCACCAAGAAATCTAGCCTTTAAAGAAGCATGATTTCTGCATCATGTTAAACCCGATGTAAATAATCAATATGAGCAAAGGCCTCTTAAAATAGTGTGGAGGACGTGACATTGTAACTCTTGAATCTAGGTTTTGAGCAGAAGACAAGTCACGGCGCACTGCACTATGTACTTAAAACAACACTCAGCCAAGAATCCAGCATAAAACACGAGAGAAATCGTTGGAAAGTTATATAAGAAGTTGAAAAGAAAAAGGTTCTTTGCTTGATGCAACTACACAGATCGTATTGAAAAAATACAATTCAATCCAATTTTTGAATTACGCCGTTAACTTAAGATCACCTAAAACCTTATGGATCTAAGGTTTAATGACTTGTCTAAGGTCGGACGGTTCGGTTGGTGTGGTGGCGACAAATGATTACACCCATGAAAGCTAATACAAATTAAGGAAGGAACTCACGAACCTTGTAAAGCATGTGAATATCGATGCACAGAGAGGGGGGAGAGAGAGATGAAACCTCGCAAGGAAGCAAAACCACCTGTGGCTCCTCGCTGAAGATGGTGCTTAAATTCATCAGATTAGAGTGACGGAGAAGAAGACATTTCAACTAGTTGCTTTCGTGAAGTGTTTTCATGAAACTCCAAAATGAGAGGAGTCATGTGTGTGAGAGAAGGAGAAGGAAAAGGCGAACGTAGAGTTTTCTGGAAAATATATGGATAAGAGAAATCCCATTCAGGTCTAACCCACCCCTCCCTAAGATTTTTTTATCTGATCTATATTTCATTTATATCAATTTTATCCTGTTCTGAACAATTACTAGACACGGAGAGGATAAACCATACCCTATCTTTTTTGCCCGAGCGGCTAAAAATAATCTTTGTATTCTCTCAAGGTTTCAACTGACGTGACATCCGACGTCTCTTGCTGGAGATGACATGGCACCATGTAGCGCTACTTTTGGGCCAACGATCACCACATCAACCCTAAAGGTCACCAAAGGCTCGCCTGTGAGCAATGAAATAAGAATTAGGCTTCTAAAAAGAAAAAAAGAAAAAAAAGCCCAAGCCCAAGTGTCTTACTCAAGCCCATCCTAAGCCTTTTCATTCGCTTCAGCTTGGTTGAAAAGAAAGTACAAGAACAGAAAAAGAGAGGGAGGAAGTAAAGCAAAAAGAAATAACCAGAGCATGAATGAAATGCTGAATGCACGCTCTGGCAATCTCAACAAGCCAGATTAAAATTCTGTTTTGAAACGCTCGTTAGGATTTCAAAGTCCTTATTCATCTAATTTAAAGAATTTTCTTGGTTAAGTTGTTAGCCCAATTTGGAGTTCAAGTTGCTGGGTTGTTTTCAAAGATTTTTGAGCCATGAGCTTATGTTGTAAAGAAACTTTAGGTGTCATGGAGTCATGAGATTTTACGGAAGTTAATTTGGGATTACAGTGTGGTTGGGGTAAAATTTTAAATTTATGCAATCTCCTACTGTAATCAATTTCGAATTACTAAGTTTGGTGATGGTTTTGCCTGCCTATGACAATCTTTTGTGTAAGAGTAGTTGAACTAATTTTAGTACTGCGAACGGACTTTCATTTGATAGTACGCTCGCTTGAATCGGAGCTCAGTATAGAAATATGACGAGACAAAGCTCGTGGCAAGAGTTGAGGTTGCTATTGTTTGCTACAGCAAGGCGGCTGCTCATGTGGTCTTTTATCAACCCATAGTTGGCCCGGAGCTTTCAATTTGCCTTCTACTTGGCGGTGGTTAGGCTTATCTTTTCTATAAATTTGTGCGCTCGTCTTTTACTATTTGTGAGTTACCTGGTATGATTTTTTTTAAATGAAAAAGTGATATTTAGAGTATATTTTTTTGCATAAAGTTGGATTTGACTTTTACTTCCCTTTTGGTCATTTGAAATGGCAAAGTCTTTTTTTGAAATAGTTTGAGTTAAATATTTGTGAAAGGTTCCTTACCAAAAAAATATTTGTGAAAGGTTGAGAAATGTTTTATGAAAGGTTATGAGTATTGATTAATGAATTTGATTTATAAACTGTAATCTACTTGGTGAATTAAATTGTAAAAGGTTATATGTTCTAATTAGTGTTGCGACCACTCCAAATGATGATCTATCAAGGAGTTAGCTAATGGATTACTAAGTTTACACCTAATTTGAGTTCTTCGAAGCTCATACTATCTGTAACTTATACTCAAGTTATTTAATATGTAATATCATTTTTATTTAGGAGTTGTCACTAATTTTTTTTTTATATAATTGATTAGAAACCCAAGTATTAGAATAATTACTTTACATGTATAAATCAGAAAATATGAAACTGGAGACTTAGTTACGCTAGATTATTGTAACGCCCTTGTGATACCATTTTTTTTTTATGAAAAATATTTTGCAGGCAACTTGAATTGATTTAAAGCGAGCTACTAATATCTAAGGTGTTGATGTGGGTATGCAATTATTAATGTAATACATAAGAAAAACAATGAGAAAGAAATGGGATTAAACACCCTAAAAACAATAAATTATTTTTGGGGTTTTCTTTTATCTTAAAATGAAAATTAACACATATGACCTACAATATTAAATAAATGAATCTAACATGGCTTTTTAAATAAAATTTGGAATAAATAAATGTTAATATTTAAACACACTATCTTATCAAGAAAGGCAACCTACTCTATCCTAAGATAAAGTTTTTGACTTTTTTTTATTAAATTTGTATTAAAAATTACTAAAAATCAATTATCTATAGCAAAATAATATCTAATTTAAATTAGTAAGTAAATTATGTCAAATCCTAATTTAAACGAGGAACTTATCTCAATCTTTTAAAATCTATCTAAATATGCATCCAATCCAGAACTATCATAACTTATCAAGGAAAATATAATCTAGGGTCTATCCTAAACATGCTAGATTATCTAGAAAAATCTATTCTAATATATTAAGAAAAGATTATTTAAAATTCATCCCAATTCTGTTATGCAATCTCTATCTAATACATTTAAAATCTAGAGATAATTTTTGATGTTTTTTAAATAGGAAATTGTCATAAATAGATTCCTAAAAAATTGAACTGATACTTGAACAATCGAATACAGTAAATGAACGCGGAAATGTGCTCGAGAAACATGTAACGTCGATCAAAAAATATACCACGGAGATAAACATACCTTGTTTGCCACAGATTAAGTACCGTTGCAGTCTCAAAAGAATTAATCGAGGCCCTTCAATTGCATTCGTCAAGAGAGAAGACTCTGTTGTTCAAGGAGAGGAAAAAATATGTTTTGTGCTTTTTCACACTATTTCATATTCAACGTTCTCCTTTTTATATTTATATAATAGGAACTGCACTTTCTCTTATAGGCCCTTCAATTACGGGTTGGGTTTTGGTCCATCATGAGTAGACAGGCTTAACTTGGCCCATCAAATAAAATAAAATAAAAAACCTATTAGAAATAAATCAAACAAAGATAACCATTCATTGTAAAAGATAAGCAACAAATCACGTGAGATATAATCAAATATTTCAACCAACTCAAACTTGATAATATAATTGGCCGATTTTCCTTGTAATTGAGAAAAACTAGGGGCGCGCATGACAAAATTTCTGTTTCTCGATTTCTCTGTTTCTTTGTTCCCGAACGGGTTTGGGCAATCCGTTTGGTAACGCAATTTGATTTCTCTATTTCGAAACCGATTTCTATTCCGAAATAGAGAAATTGAAGAAATCGAAGCTGAAATTTTTAACTTCTCAGTTTCTGAAATAGAAATTAGAAATTGAAATCAAACCATATAAAAGAACCTTGCACTTTTTTGCTAACTTAATTCACTCATAACCACAACTTCACAAATTATTGCTAATTTTCTTTTTCTTATTTTGCTCGTGTTTTTTTTTTTTTTTATAACTTCCTCTTTATGATGAAAGGCAATCGAATGGATCCACAATTTTCAAAAACGACTAAAGTTCTTAAATGCTTATTTAAAAACAATTGGACTCTTTCCTCCTAGAAAAGGCACGTGCATGGCCAGTTGAAGAAAAAGTTATTACATAATAGATGAATAAAAAACGTGCCTAGAAATTTAACCTTATTTTTTTAACGGATTCAAAATTCTTGCAAAATCAAAATAATTAAATTGTTACACAATCTTGAATTTTAATTCGAATGCAAGAGATTCAAGAGAATCTCTCTCTTTGCTATGCAAGGGCCATTAAAGGTTCATTGAGCAACAATAAAGAAATTAGGGATGAGCAACTAGACTGATTCAATTCAAGAATCAAAATAAACCGACCTTCCCCCGATTGGTTCCTAACCATAAACGTTACTTTAAGGTAGAATTCTCATATATTCCTTTACACCATTAATTTTATTTTGTTGATAATATTGTATAATACTAGTTTTTGATAAAATGACAAGGCTGTATAGGCACCATTGATGGCACCCATATTCATGCTTCCGCAGTACTTGTCTAAACCTACGCAGGATGAGCTTGCAAACGATACATTGACCAAGGAGGGAAACCAAATAAATACACTTCGGAAAGTTATTGCTAATAAAATGGTAAGGAATAATAATATGCCGAAAATTCCATGAAATTGTATTTTCAACTTTTGTAATGTATTAGTATTATTTCAACTATTATTTTGTATTTGAGAATTTCCTATGTTGTTTTAGTATTATTTCAACTATTATTTTGTATTTGAGAAATTTCCTATGTTGTTTTAGTATTATTTCGACTATTATTTTGTATTTGAGGATTTCCTATGTTGTTATCTAATCAATTTCTATTCCTAGAAATAGAAATTTTGTTCTGTTATCAAACGGATTTCTGTTTCAGAAATAAAAATTTTGAGTTGTTATCAAACGGGTTTCTTTGCTCAGAAACTTGTCCGGGGAATAGAAATTAAAAAATTGATTTCTGGCCAGAAATCAATTTTTGTTTCAAAAATTTTGTGATGCGTAGTAGGTTGTCAATCCTAATTGGATATGCCTAGCATCTCAAAAAAATTGAAGTCAGATGTCGATAAGCATGGATTAGGCAACAATATTGATATCTCAAATCTGGATAAGATAATTACCTAATTTGGGAATTTAATTTCAAATCAAAATGGCAGACGGTTGGCGATTCTCTGTGCGGCTGTCAATAGGGTCTCGACCAAGGAAGGAGCATCTTACCGTGATGGCTCGTGGAGGTGAGCGGCGGTGGTTCTCGACTTCGTCGACTAGGAGAGGTTGCCCGGTAGTTGCTCGGCCCCGTAATAAATGGGGAATCTTGAAATACAGGAAACTAGCTCGGTGTGGAACCTCCGAGGCGATCCACTGGTAGCTACTCTGCTGAAGCCGCTGAGCATCGCCAGGACAACAACTTGTAAGGAAAACCGTCGTACATGGAGGAGATTCGCGAGTGCTGTTAGCGGTAGCGGCTCGCGGCTTGAGAAATCTCCAAACAAAACTTCGAGGTGTTGTGGCAACATATTGTAGAGAAACGATGGCAATAGGTACAACTTATTCTCACGTGCGAGTGCTTCACCAAATTTTTTGCTCACCGAATTTGCTGCTCAGGCCGTGGAGATCATGACCAGAAACGCCCACTCGAAACTTGGCTTTTACTTCGACCAGGCCATTGAATAATTCAGCGATCATCGTCTGCTATTTCTTCAATTATGGTTTCCCGCAGTGACGTCGCAGGGTGATGTATGGACACCGAACAGGAACCACCGGCGTTGCGCTTCACGGATGAGGGGCTACACAAGGAATGCCTCACGATGGAGGGTGCCGCCAGGCACCGAGATGGAACCGTCGGAACAACGTAGGAAGAGAGAGAGCTTCCGCACTTGAGACCTCTAGCCAAAAGCTTCCTGAAGACGTTCTCTTTTTCGGTTGTGGCTATAATGGGCCGAATTATATTCAATTAATCTCAATAAAACCAATTAAGCGCCCCCCCCCCCCCCTCTTCTCTCCTCCTCCTCTCTGGGATTTCGGCTACCACTCCGCCACTCCGCCAAGGATTGGCTGAATTTTGCCCTCTCATTGTGGACTCAGTCCATTCAATGAAGCATAGAACCATCCACCGCTAATCCGATTAAATGTAATTATGCAACTTAACTATTATTTTTGTTAGGGACTAGGGTTGATCTCTAGTTTTTTTTTTTTTAATACAATGAAAATTTAATGAATTGTCAAAATTTAGGCGTCAATAGTTAATGAACTTGATTTATGAGATGAAATCCTAATAGAATTCGTGGGTTAATGGAGGACAAATGAGTGGTTTTATCCTTATTGTCGTCATATTAAGAACCAATCGAGGGTTTGAGTACACATCATATTGGTTTCATGATATCTTTCTTGGGCCAAACCACCAGCTGATATAGGTGGAGACCTAACCAAGAGAAATCTTGATAAGCTTTGTTTTGAGGTGTTAATCATGACATTAGATTGATATTGAGCACTGGATTAGCAAACGGACGGGACCATTGATGTTTGCTTTGATATCATTGATTGAATGAATATAGGTATGTATGAAGCTATGTTGAAGTGATATAATTCATATTTGGGTTTTTATATATATTGTGTACTGGATTTGGATAAATGAGTTTCTGGCATTGCTATGTAATATGCATGTGCTTGATCTGCTTGGAAAAATTTTGTGCCATTCATTGAGCTATGGCTACTCACACCGTTAGCAAATATGATGAGAGCATTATCAATGGGAAACTTTTGAAAGTTGGAATATAAGTTGAGAAGATATTGCTAAGTTTACTTATTAGTTTAGACATCTGATTCTAAAACCAACTCTTTTTTTTTTTTATCAAATACATATAGGCATATATATTTTCATAACAAGTTTATAGCAGTTTGTGTTTCAAGTTGCGTTTTTCTAATGGAAGTATACCCATCCCCTATAGGGGTATGATAGATGAGGTTTGAGCATCCTCCAACCTTCTTTCTTTCTTTTTTAGGTTGAAAAGATAGATTGTATTTATATAGTTGATAAACTACAACTGGAAGCTATAGCATCCGCATATGGAAGGTCTTGTAGAATAAAGGGAGGGAAAATATTCCAGTTTCGAGCTAAATCTGATCTGCCGTGGGCCTTAGCAACCCAATCTACCACTCCATTTGCCTCCCGTCTACAGTGTCGAAGTTGCAAACTAGGGTAATGGGAAAGCAAATCGTCGACTTCAGCAAACAGAACGTGTTCTTCCCACAACGGCATCCTCCTTCTGTTAACAGTTTCGATCAAGAGCAGGCAATCCAATTCAATTATAAGATGTTCGTTGTTGAAGCCTTGGTGCAGCAAATGATGGAGAGTAAAGGTAAGTTCTTGAACCTCCGTTTGAAACGTAGAAGCGGCTGGGAAACTTCTGGTAAATACATCTGTAAGTATTCCTTGGTGATTTCGACTCACACACGCCATTGTACCTTCTTTACTAATAGGTTGATAAGCACCATCTATGTTGCATTTCAGGGTTCCATGATTAGGGGTCTCCACAAATGTGCAGTGTTGAGAGCAAGATGATCTGTTCGCTAATGGCTTGGATCAAAGATTTGGTAGATTCGAGTTTGTGCAATGGCGTCCTCCACTGTAAGGGTTGGATATGGTTGCTGACAGCGGAAGATATAGCTATTGCGCATACGCCAAATCTACCATAAGACATTTGCTATGGTTTCCAGTCCAGGTAAGAGTTTCAGTTTTGTTACTCTTGTTGTGATCCATGCATCAAAGCGTTGCATTGTATGAGGCAATATCATTATATTGAGCTGAGGATGACTCCAAACACCCCTAGTCCATGAGCAGAAGAAAAATAGGTGCTCTAGGGTTTCTAGAAAATTTTGACTGCAGAGATTGCAAATAGGATTAGGGGTTATGTGTCTATGAAATAGATTTGCTTTGGTTGCAAGTGCGTTTTGGCATGCTATCCATAAGAATGTGCAGATTTTCTGTTGTTTTCATTGTCCAAATCATTCGCCATAGTAATCTGGGGTTCTAGTAAGAAGTCAAGACTTGTTGACTGCTCTGTTTGTTTGCTGTGTTGATGAGAGTGTTGTAGTTGCTTTTGACTATGTAACGGCCATGCTTTATGGCTGTCCAGACTAATTGATTAGTAGCATAGAGGGGTTTGATAGGAATTCTAATTATTTCTGCAATGATCTAATCGTCGAAAATCTATTTGATAAGAGGAAGGTTCCAGGTACCGTGGATAGGGTCTATAAGATCAGCCACCATCATCGGTTCTTCTCTTGCGGTTGGTCCGCCTATAGTCCCAATAGGTAACCACCTATCCTCACGTATCTTGATCAGTTTGCCATCACCAACATACCATCTTACATTCGGTAGAATGGCCTCTCTACCAATCAGAAGACTCTGCTAGCCCCGGGATGGTCGAGTTCCTTTATCCACTGATTGGAAGTCCTTTGAATGAAAGTATAGCCCCTTGAAAATTTGACTCCACAAAGATAAAGGTTGTTGGATTAATTGCCAAGCGTGCTTTCCAAGCATTGCCCTATTAAATTCTATAAGGTCTCGGAAGCCTAGTCCTCCATTGTCCTTGCTGGTTTTGAGAACATCCCATTTCTGCTAATGAACTCCTACCCTACTATTGTCAGAGCTCCTACCCTACTATTGTCATTCCTCCACCAAAAACTGGAAATTCTCTGCTCAATTAATTTACAAAGAGATAGGGGAAGCTTAAAGATGGACATGGCATATTATGAAAGAGCCTATACAACAGATTCAAGCAGTACTTCCTTTCCTCCCTTCGATAGTAATCTTTCTTTCCAACCCTCTAATTTTGCATTTACTCTCCCTAATATCCAAGAAAACATCTCTCATTTTGATTGCCCCCAATCTAATGGAATACCTAAATATTTTCCATATCGTTGCAACACCAGTATTATAAATTCCCTCACCAAATTTTCCTGTAGTCTCAAAAGACAGTGTAACTGAAAAACATTCCAGATTTTTTTCGATTTATGACCCTTCCCGTGGCCATGCAATACTGATTCAAGATATTATCAAGGTTCTGACATTCTTTAATGGTACCTTCTAGAAAAAAAAAAAAAAAACGAATCATCAGTGAAAAAAAAATGGGAGAGGATCGGACATGACCTGTTTAACTCGATCCCTTTGATGTGGCCCATGTCGACTACTTGGTTAATAAGGATTGATAATACATTCGCCAATAAGATAAAGATATAAGGAGAGAGTGGATCACCTTGCCGGAGGCCCCTTGTCGACTGAAAGTAATCTAGTTGTTCGCTATTAAAACGTACACTGAAGGATGTTGTGGTGATGCCTTGCATCACCCACTGAACCCATCTTGGGTGGAATCCTAATTTAAGTATATAATCTTGAAAGAAATCCCATTCAACTCTGTCATACACCTTTTGCATATCCATCTTGAGAAGGACATTGAACTTTCGCTTCCACTTCCGTATCTTAAATTGATGAACTTCCTAAACGATCAAGATATTATCTTGAATTTGTCATCCACTCACAAAGGCAACCTATTCCTTAGAGATTAGATCAGATAGCCAAGGTTTCAGTCAATTTGCAATGACCTTTGAAGTAATTTTGTATGCATAGTTGCATAGGCTAATCGGTTTATACAGATCAAGTCTTTCAGGGTGATTGGTTTTGGGAATCAAAGCAATAATGGTCTTGTTTAGATTGCTAGGCAACACCCTTGATCTAAAGAAATCTCGCACTAATATAAGAAGATCATCCTTAATGATATCCCAATGAGTCTGATAAAAGAGCTCATTCAAGCCATCAGGGCCTAGGGCCTTCGTAGTCCCTAGCTGGAAAGTTGCCCGACGCACCTCCTTAACAGTGACTAAAGTTGTTAACTGGTCATTCATTTCTGAAGAGATAACTTGTGGGCATTGATCCAAAATAGGTCCATAGTCACGATAACCCACAGTTGTATATAAATTTGAGAACAAACCAAACGTCATCTCTCGTAGGGCCTAAGGGTCCAACATTCAGTTCTGGTCGTCATCCCGTAACATACTAATTATGTTTCTTTGCCTCCTTTATATGGTGGTTGCATGAAAAAATTTTGTATTCTTGTCTCCCCATCGCAACCAATTAATCCTAGAGCACATAGCCCAAAACTGTTCTTCTTGTTGCCATATCTGTTTGATTTCATCCTACAGATTAGATGCTGCCTCTTTGTCGTTGCTATTATTATGTGGTCTATTTATGATTTGCTGAAGTTGTTGTTGTAAGGTAGTCACTCTCAGGTGGCCCTTATGAAATTTTTATCGACTCAACGCTGCTAAAGCGGCAGTAACAACCTTTAGCTTTTGCAAAGACTAGGATTTCATACCCGAGCTGAATTCCATGAATTAGAGATGATCTCTCAGGATTCTTGATCTTGGTTCCAAAAAGATTTGAAGATGAAAGGCTTTCATCGTTTTCGATAAGCTGCTGGTGTGGTTAAAAGAAGGGAACTATGGTCAGACCCCATAGCCGGCAAAGCTAAGACTTCAGCTTCAAGATACAAAAGGTGCCAATCCAGCATACACATAACCAGGTCCAAACGTTCTTTGACTAGCTCATCTCCATCTCAATTATTCATTCAAGTAAAGGCACATCCTTTGCTTTCTATCTTCATCAGGGAACAATCGTTTATGATGGCTCGAAAGGAGAGTAGACGATACGAGTCTGATAGTCGTTTGCCAACCTATTCCCATGGATAAATAATTTCATTAAAATCACCAGCACATATCCAAGGTAATGTGTTAGAGTTACTTATTGCCCGTAGCTTTTCCCATAGTAGCTGTCTAATGTGGTAGGTTGAGGGAGCATGAAGACAAGTGATTCGCATCGTTCTGTCCTCCATCATATCTCGGTAGATCATATCAAAATGGTCCTCCGATGATTGTACTATGTTTAAGGTTAAGTGCTCATTCCAAAAAACCGCCAGTCCCCCTGCCAGACCAACTGGGTTTCTAACAAAAGAACTGTGGAAATGTAAACGATGCTGCAAACATTGAAGCACCGTCTCATTATTCTTTGTTTCCATTAAGAAAGCTAAGTCGAGCTTTTCCTTGGCCGTCATGGCCTTGAGAGCTTGAACTATCAAGGGATTGCCTAAACCCTGACAGTTCCAACAAATCAACTTCATTTGTGTTTGTGTGGCTATTGAGGGCCAATCACTAAAGCTCAATGTTCCACTTCCTTTGCTGCATATACTGATGTGTCCATAAGATATGTGTCATCGAACTCATTTGAAGCCAAGTTCCTCATCTCATAGGTAATACCTTTTTCTGCTTTTTAGCTAACCCACTTTGGGTGTAGATTTGGTACTCTTCAGATTTTTTTGGTGCTATATTTCCATAGGTTGAGTCTAAATTCCCCTCATCTTGGCCATTGCAGGAATCAAAGCAGTAGTTAGAGAAGTCCCCCGGATCAAGTCATTGTGATGGATTTGTTGATTAATCACTGCATCCAAAGGGCTGTTCTAAGTTGTTGGCTTCGGCATGGGATCTACTTCGACATTAACTATTGGGGGCAATAAAGGAATAGTCGGCTGCAAGGCAGGAGGGGTCTCAAGTACTGTCTCTTCTGTCTGCTCTGTTCTTTCCAGCAGATTATAAAATGTCTGCCAATAAGGGCTATATTCTCGTACCTCTGCACGTAACCATTGGCCATAGGGCATTTTGTCTTTACCGTTTATTTTCACTTCTTCAAAATGATAGTCTTTACAATACATGGCATAATGTTTGAGTTTCCCACAGGAATAGCAAAAATGAGATAACTGTTCATATCGAAAATCTAGCCACAATGTTTTTCCATTGATGCAGATCAGTTTCCCTATCTGTAAAGGTTCATGCAATTTTATCTCTACCCTCACTCTCCCAGCTCTTAAGGCTGAACCCTCTGTAGAGTCTGCTTTACCTTCTAAAACTTGACCAACCTAGTTAAGCATATTTCTAATCATTTGTTCTGTACTCCATTCCAAAGGCAATCCAAAAACTTGTACCCAGAATGCACAGCAAGAAAAATCACAGTAGTGTAACGGCGTATTGGAAATCCATGGCTTAAAAATAACTAAATGGCTTGAAAACAGCCAAGGTCCACCTTCGAGTACTCTTTGTTTCTCGGCCTCTAATTGGAATTTTGCTATATATAGGCCAGCATCTCTTTGGGAAATCTCAACTTGGTCAGTCCGCCAAGCTTGCTTTAAGGTACTCTGGAAAGCTTGGAAATTAATAAAGGGGTTCGAGAGGATTGCACCCACTAATATTAACCGACACTCCTCCAATTTTTCAGGTCGGGGCTCCTCTTCCTAGATCTCTATTTCTTGTGCAGAGCATGGGCGACCCAATCTATGACACAGGGCAGCCAATCGCAACGAACCCTCCTGGTCATCCAAGCCATTGGACTGACTAAAAACAGGGTTCACCTAACCTAATTTGGACCGGAGATGAGGAATACCAGACCACGAGCTACACACTATCCATCGGAATAAACTAGATGCAGGAAGAAACACGGAAAGGGGTGAATCAAAAACATGTCAAGTCACAATTCAAGAAAGATGGAATTGAGGCACCTCTGAAGCAAGTAGTGAAGAAGACTAGCCATGCAAACACCCAAAAGCCGAGTATGGATGAAGGCAAGGTTGCTAGAAGTTCCGTCTAAGGCGCAATTACCTTTAGGGAAGAACAGAGCATAAAAGAATCCACGGTGGTTTGCTTCACTGGAGAATTACGGAAGTGTTAGGGCAAAAAGTTGTGGTGGGCGGTAATGAGGGATGGGTATAATTGGGGATTAGGGTTTGGGTGGATAGAAAACTACCATCAGAGGTAGACGAAGCTCTACATTTTGAGAGAGGAAATTGCCATCGCCTATCTAGGCAGTTGATTTGAAGAGTCGATTTTGATACCACTCCAACCTTCATCTCTCTCCATTTCTTTTCATTTTTTTTTTCATTTTTAACATTACCATTGGTGTGACGTCATATCATCAGCATTACATTGAAAATTGGTTGGCTCCCAAGCAAAGCACATTAATTACAAAGAATCAAAATTTCATGCAAAATGCAATAATCTTCAGTGAATACCCATATCATCTTATCCTAAATCTCTAAATTCCCATGTAATGATATGATCTAGGTGGCGTTTGCAAGATTTAGAGTAAAGGAAACTTATATACTTGCAATAAGACAAACTGATAGAGGGAAAAGAAATGAAAAAGCTACATGAATTGGAGCATCCTCCAATGTGATTTTAGCTGCAGTGCAAAAACCCGTCATATTTTTAAGTTATGCAATTCTAGATGACGTACATTAGGCAATTCAACTCTATCATCTCCTACATCATCTGTGACAAATGGCTTACATTGAGTCACATTTCCATACTTGAATTTCTTCCGGATGTACAAGTCTTTGTATCTTTGAAAGAAACCATAGATTTTTCAATCAATCACACTTCTTGACACCCACGGCTTTCAATTTGCTGAAGCAGTCCAATGCAACAGGCCCGTGGCATATCTTCTCTAGATTAAAAGATTTTCTAGGTACAAAGACTTTAAAATCATGAAAGCAGTGAGGGGCAGACCTTTGGATGAACAAGCAATGTACTCAATTGAGGGGCTTATGAGAGTACCAAGGTGCTTTAGTTGTATAAATACTTGGGTGCACAACTTGTGAACATTCTTCTTGGACTCTCTCAATCCTTCCAAATGTAGATATTGAGTCATGTAGAATTTTCTGAACCCATTCTCTTGAAAGAATATTATCACACTCTTCAACTTTGAGCTTCATCGTTTTCAAACGCTTAACTATCCACTCTTCAACATTTCCTATGTTGATCCAAGATTTAATCAAGTTCTCAAATGGCATGTCACCATCCTCCAAGAGTATGATGGTATTACAGATTGATATTTCCAGTGGATCAAAGTTTCCTTTCATACAAATTGAGTAAGCATTGTAGGATACCAGGCTCAATAAACTTAATCATGTTGCAGTTGATATATCTAGTATGAACAAAATAAAGGAGTTAGGGAAGAAAATAAGAACACAAGATTTATAGTGGTTCGGCTTAATCCAAGCCTACGTCCACTCTCCCACGCTAACAGCCTTCTTGGCTGGATTCCACTATGCAATCAACAAGAGATTACAACTTCGAGTGCAAACACTTAGTAGTAGATTACACTATCTCACTAAGTCACTCTTTTGATATTTCTCTCATGATTACAAACGTTTAAGCTCTCAAGAGACAAGTATATTATCGAAAGTCGCTCAGACTTTGGAATTATAAATTCTACGCTCCGTCTCTTACTTGCTCATCGGTCCATGATCTCCTTAAATACTCCTCCACTTCCAAACTAACCGTTGGACAGCATCCCGGAGAATCGTCTTCCAATAAACCCATTGGACAGCTCGTATCTAGAAGATTTGGTAGCCGTTGAGTGACAAAGGTAAAATCCCAAATTGATTCCGATCGCCCATACAAACGAAATCTTGGTTTCCATAAGTAAAGCTTCTTCGAATAGAAAGATCTTGTCTTCAAGATCCAATCGTCAATCAAATAGATTGAATCAATTAAATCAATCTTGATGTGGAATCCAAACCAGATCACTAGCCATTGTATGATTGGGCTTGAGTTACGATTCATCGAATCTGGATGTAAAGTCTGAGTCTGTAGACTTTACGATATGAGTCATGAGACTTTACAAACTGGGTCTTGAGACTTTACAATCTGAGTCTTGAGTTTGACAGTCTTTAGACTTTGAGTCTTGAGTCTGGCAGTCTTCAGACTTTGACAATATCCTTTACATGTTCTATCATCTGCATGGTCTATTACTCAACCATCAAACATGTTAGTAGCCTTTGATTTATTTTGTCATCTTCAAAACATCATAAGGGATTTCCCTAACAATCTCCCCTTTTTGATGATGACAAAACAATCTCTGAATATGCAGATTTGTAAACATACTTTTAAATCAAAGGATATCGAGAAGATAACAAATAGATTGAGCATAAGAATATATAGAAAAATAATCGCAGCTCAATATTATGCCATAGATAATATTAATCAACAAATCAGCACATATGCATATATATTCTCCCCCTTTTTGTCATAATCAAAAAGCGATAATAATGGATTCACGTAGAGAATAATAACAAGTATTTTGCATGAATCACAATTTCCAAAAATCAACTTTTATAAGGTAAATCGAATATTAAAGATATGCAATATAGCTCACTTCGATCATATATATCAGCAAATATCCAATAAAAATCACGGATGCATCATGAAATTCACGTACACTTTTTGTCATAATAAAATGATAATATCAATAAAATATTTGTTCATGACAAAATGTAATAAAAGATGCATTAACCGGATTTTTTAGAATAAATTCTGACACATTTACCTTTCCTTCCATTCATAATAAGATCATGATCAATCCAAAAAGATCTTTCCATAATTGATCAAAGCTCCCCCTCAATTTGTTGCCTTTTTGAGATGATCACGATTCTTTTCCTTTTTTTTTTTTGTTCTTTTCTAGCCATTCTACTTGTATTTTCTTCCATCGAAATATGGTGGCCTTGTGTTGCTTTGCCCTTCCATAAGTCCTGGTGCTAACATACTAGCCATGGATCTTTTACTCTGAAGTAAAACACTTCAAATAAAGTAAGAACACGAGCTCTGATACCAATTGATATAGCTAGTATGAACAAAATAAAGGAGTTAGGGAAGAAAATAAGAACACAAGATTTATAGTGGTTCGGCTTAATCCAAGCCTATGTCCACTCTCCCACGCTAACAGCCTTCTTGGCTGGATTCCACTATGCAATCAACAAGAGATTACAACTTCGAGTGCAAACACTTAGTAGTAGATCACACTATCTCACTAAGTCACTCTTTTGATATTTCTCTCATGATTACAAACGTTTAAGCTCTCAAAAGACAAGTATATTATCGAAAGTCGCTCAGACTTTGGAATTATAAATTCTACGCTCCGTCTCTTACTTGCTCATCGGTCCATGATCTCCTTAAATACTCCTCCACTTCCAAACTAACCGTTGGACAGCATCCCGGAGAATCGTCTTCCAATATACCCATTGGACAGCTCTGTATCTAGAAGATTTGGTAGCCGTTGAGTGACAAAGGTAAAATCCCAAATTGATTCCGATCGCCCATACAAACGAAATCTTGGTTTCCATAAGTAAAGCTTCTTCGAATAGAAAGATCTTGTCTTCAAGATCCAATCGTCAATCAAATAGATTGAATCAATTAAATCAATCTTGATGTGGAATCCAAACCAGATCACTAGCCATTGTATGATTGGGCTTGAGTTACGATTCATCGAATCGGATGTAAAGTCGAGTCGTAGACTTTACGATATGAGTCTTGAGACTTTACAAACCGGGTCTTGAGACTTTACAATCGAGTCTTGAGTCGCGGTCTTCGAGACTTTGACACGAAGTCCGCGCGTCTTCAGACTTTGAGTCTTGAGTCTGGCAGTCTTCAGACTTTGACAATATCCTTTACATGTTCTATCATCTGCATGGTCTATTACTCAACCATCAAACATGTTAGTAGCCTTTGATTTATTTTGTCATCTTCAAAACATCATAAGGGATTTCCCTAACAGCAGTTGCTTAAATTCAACAATATCATATTAGTCATTTTCCCAATTTCTTTAAGCAACCTATAAATTGTAGACCTTGCCAAGCTAAGAATATGCCATACTTTGAACTTGCCAGGAATTGCCACATCCTCCGCAAGGCAATTGTCTTAAGTGCAATTTGAGGATTTCAATCGAGGAAGGTAAAGTGGTGATATATATGGGGTGAAGATATAGAACTTGGAACTCCTTCATGTATTCGAATTCCAATCCATAGTAGTCTCCCTGATCATGTCAATGTGTAGGACTCCCAAGCCTGTCTTCTAGTTGAGACAAACATGAGTATCCCCAAATCAGTAAACCAACAAGGCAATAGTTCAGCAGCCTATCACTGACAACATTAATTGGGCACAGTGCCCAACATTTCTCAAGGTTTTCCTTTGACTGGGAGTCGTAATTTTTGTTCATCATTAAGGAATTCTCACCTCTAAATGGAGTTGAGATCTCCGCCTCACTGTAAAGATCATGTATGGTCAAATTTCCTTGCCATCGCCACCATCCTGCAACAAACAAATGGAGCGGAGGCTATCGAGCATTGTATTTAATTTATCCCTTGAATCTTCTATCGTTTTTTGAATCCCTCAAAAAGCCCAACCCAATTACTAGTACCATTGAATTTCGACTTGAATGGTCCCGCCAATGAGACTAGAGGACAAGAATAAGGACTTCGCATCGTCACTCTCCAAATATGGTTTCTATATTTGACTAATCTATTTTTTATCAACGCCTTTTTCCATACATACACACTGCTATTTTTTAAAGTTCTTGCGACTGAGGTAATCAAAAGAGGTAAACCTGCAATCTTCTTGACCATTTGAGCCACTATTAATTTCAATTCCTTGTCTTTGAGTCTGTTGCCGACCATCTTTTTTAAATAGCTTGAAAGCATCCTTGTTGTTTACACCTTCAAGACGAAATGTTCAATCGGCTTGCATCTTTTGCTCCAGCACATCTTTAAATCTCAATGTTAGCAACAACTTGCATCCCTTGCTCTAGTCTCATAAAGGAATTCCCCCCGCCATCAATTCAAGATTATCCCACAAATCATTCAATTTTATGGGGATAGAAATAGCAGGAGTGCCATAATTTTCATACAACGTTCACCTGAATATCATACCTTTTTTCTTCATTCACTCAAGTGTCACAAATTTAAAAAATCAATCACTTAAATGTCATTGGCGATTTGGCTCACTAGAAAATCCGATGTAGATGTTAGTCATCCTATGTGAACAACATTTAAAATTTTTAAAACATTTTATATTTCTTTTCCTTTTTGTCTTTGCTTTCTTTTTCTTTTTTCTGTGCTAGCAATGGTCATTGGCGAGCCCCATCGACTGCAAAGGCCTTGTTAAGACTGGGTGAGGGCCGCCTCACCTACAACTAGAGATGGCCTCGCCTAGGGCCTTTGCAGCCCCTCTGGCCAAGTGCAAGGGTTGCCGGTGAGCCTTTGTGGTGCCAAAGAAAATAAAAAATAAAAAATAAAGGATAAATCCATGTAGGACAATCTCCCAGGGAATGACATTGAAATAGTCGATTTTATTCTGATGTGGCATTTGAGTAAGTACAAAAAAAAAAAAATTATGGCACTTAAGTAAATACCATATGAAAGTTATGACACTGATATTTTTATCCTAATATTATGAGAACCTTCTCACTCAAATCTCTCTGTAACTTCTCCAACGGATGATTCGCCTACCGTCTTCACTTTATACGTCCTTCAGATCCAATTTCAAGGCATCAGCGATCTCGTTTTGGATATTCTTCAAGTCAGGAGTCTGCGATATTTTCACTTTTAACGATCATGTGGAACAATCTCTCTAGACTCCTGAGTTTCTTCTCAACTTCCTCAAACAGCGTAGTCTTTTTTCCTCGCCACCAGGCCTGTAGACCCCAATCACTTCGAGCTTCTGATTATTCAGAGCATTCATTATGTCCTCTAAGATGGAAGCTCGCTAGTCCGTGATAGTGACGCCCTGATCACTGGCCACGTAATTCACATCGGGATCACTCTCGTAGTAGACCTTCTCGAATCGACTCCGCAGAATGAGTGCCTCAATGTCCAGGATTGTCCTTCTCGCCTCCCTACCGAGATGATAGCGCAACTTCAAGTTGGGAAGACACTGCACCCTCGAACTGCGAAGCCAACGTACCTTCAATTTGGGAAGCCACCTGCAGAAGCAAGTTTTCTTGGCTCTTCCGTCTTGTTCCAGGATGTCCCGTGCCTTGTTGGCAACGGTCTGCACGTCTTTTTTCCATCTCATAACGTCGGCTTCAATCCGCTTCTTGTTTTTTCGAGCTTCATTTATGGAATCTTGCACCCTATCCCTCACGTCACGCAGCCTCTCAACTCCACCCTTAAGTTGGCGAACGTAGCTCTCGTAGGATATCACATAGCTGCATCGTTGACATAGCGTATCCGTGGGGTACTCTGCCACTTTGGAAGCTACAGGCATGGCAATATCCGCTATTATATATGCTGAGAAAGGCTCAACTACTGAACCCAGAAACGAAATGATTGAATAGGAGGAAGGATTCAATATGATGAACACGTTGAGCAGTTGCAGGACACACCCAGCCGAGAGAGAGAGAGAGAGAGAGAGAGAGAGGACAGAGTGGATGCGAGATGGAAGTGAGAGAGGCGTCCAGATGAGATGGGTTGAAGCTCTGAAAACATCTACGAAGGTGTCGGTCAAGAGAAGTCCTTAAGACCATCTCATTTTCCCTCAGTCAAGAAAAGAATAATTCGAAGAAGAATTCCCTTTGCTGGAGGAAAAGAACCTTCTATCATAGAAGACAAGTATCTGCACCGAAAGATGAGAAAGAATCCTCATAATGAAGGTAAAAAAAAAAAGAATTCTCGACCATCTCATCATTTATTCACTTTGGAAACTTTAAATAAAGTGAAAAAAAAATCCTCGAAAGGGGAAAAAAATATGAAGAATCATCTTTCCCTAAAGAAATATCTGCCATCTCTCTCTCGCGCGCTTTGCACTGCTATTTGTTTAAGGCCCTGTTTGGCAACCATCCAAACGGTCTTTTGTTCTAATTTTTTGCTCCCATAATCGGTTTGGGAAACGAATCGCGTTTGGTAAATTTTTTGTCCAAAACTGATTCTAGGAACAAATTTACTCCCGAGAATCGTTTTGGACCAGAATTCATAATCAAAAAAAAATATGATTCTCCGTCCGAGAATCAAAAAAGAGAATCAAAAGTGCCGAATCAAAATTTTTTTTATTTCTATATTTTATTTTTATTTCTTCCTACTATGAAATATATATTTGTTGTATATATAATACATATTTAATTTGATGTTATAATTTAGTATTTTTATTTATTACATATTGTAGGGATATTAGTATAGTTTATACTATGGTTTATTATTTACTATGTAATAAAAATTGATTAGTTAATATTTTTATTACTTAGTATAAAAATATAATTAATCGATGAATGGTTTATGAAAATTCAATATCAAATTTATTTTAATCTAAAAAGGTAATTAAAAAAGAATTGGAATAGAAATTTTATATAGTTACCTAAACACGTTTCTATTCTTTTCTATTCGAGAATCAAAATTTTATTTGTTACCAAATGCGTTTTTTACTCGAATCGGTTCAAGGAACGAGAATCGTTACCAAACGCGCCCTAAACTTCCACCGCGATTTCTGGGACTTCGACGTGCCAAACGGGCTACTTCGGATTTGTGGTCAATAGGAATACGGTCATAAATCAGGTCATTTAAATGGGTCTATATTTGATCAACACATGCCCGATCATTTTCAACTAGATAGTCCAATTTTTTGGCCCATTTCTCCCGTCAGTCAAGAATGAACTCTGTGCCTTTGCTAAGTACAGATTTGACGCAACAAAATATAGTGCCTTGTCTTGTGCTCTGTTCACAATGACATGATATTCTTCTTCAAATATTAGGGTAAACATATTTGGAGCATCTGCAACAATCAACAGAAAACGTATGGTACAAGTGCACGCAAGTGGTAGTTCTCCAAGGGGGAACTAATGGAATCACTTCGCAAGATGCGAAAAAACCAAAGAGCTTGTTCCTACTTTCACTTTCCTCGTACGAGACGATGAGCACGTCAGTATAACCATGTCACGCATCATGGTTCTGAGCTTTAGTGAAACCCTAAAATGTCTGATGCGCTTCGCTGCTTTCACTGAGACTCCACGGCCGCCAGACCTGCTGATCGCCCTTCAAGCATGCCATTAGAAAAAGCTAGTGACCTCAGAAAATGTTGCGTACCCAAAAAACAGTAAGGAAACTGACGCTTAGCCTAGCCTGGGAATAACCTGTAGACAAATGAACATTCTCATGTATCGAATTGTCAAATAGCCATGATGAACAGGATGTAAACGTTACGGCAGATAACATATCTAAAAAATCGACTCACGTTATCATCGACTGAGAAAATAGTAAGGCCACTAATGAAAAGGATCAGCCCCTACTTAATCCTAGACAACTCATTCCCTAATAGAAACACCTGCCCTCAGAGAGGAAAACTACCTCTAAGAATACAAATGACTAATGAATATGCATCAAGATATCTACCAAGGTTCCTATAGACTTGGTCGGTAAACCTCAAGCTGAGTAAGCTTGAGATCAGTTGTCTCTGCAAGTGCACTAGGCCATGACATTGTGATGTGTTGATTATGACTCGAAGTCAATCCCAACTGATTTGAAATCTGACCCGCAATTGAATTGCAAGAAAATCTTGGCCATATTAGGAAAGTAAAAATTGGATAAAAATTGAACTCTTGCCAATAGGATTGTGGGTAATGCAAAAAGGGAAATTAACATTCAGAAGAGTTCTTTTCCTTATTGAAGATGAAATCGATGTCGTCAAATAGGGCTCATAATAGTTTGCATATAAATATAATGTTGTTGAGTTTGGTCTCATGTGCATAGTGAGTGTGGTTAACGTGTACGAAAATATGCGAGAGACAGAGAGAATATTGAGAGTTGTCATCCAAGAGAGTTAAGAATGTGAAAAAAATTCAATTCTTGCAATTGATTCTTGTGATACTCTAGGATTGGGAAACATTTATGAGTGAGATCATTGAGGGATTGTAATCCCACTTTTGCCAATTATAGTGGAACTGTGGAACCATCTTATTGGTTCTCCATGGGGTAAACATATAACCGAACACGTGAATTCTTAGTGTTCAGGCTTTATTTCTACATTTTATTTTTTACGAACATCGCTTCTTTAGAATAAGCATTTACATGGCGAAAGAAGAAAAGGTCGTCATCAGTACAATCAAAATTAAATCCAAGTTATCTTGGCGTTCGGAACAACAACACAGAAAATGCCCAATTTGACAAAATGCAATTGAGATGAGATCCCTGATAGTCGCATTCAATTTCCTTATTCTTCTTAATGTTTAAGTTAATTATGCCTCAACCATCAAATAAAATTTCTTCCTAGCCCCTAACCTAGAACTCCTAATGTTATATTGTAATTAATCATGCCTCATCATTTGAATATAAACTTTGATGAAACTAGTATTTCAGTCCCAATATCTTTTTTTTTTTTTTTACATTAACAAACATATATCTTTTGACATTAAGGTTGGAATTTCAAAGGAGAATTACCAAAAAGTCCTAAATCTATTGTAATTATGTCAATTCACTTAACTTTTTTTTTACAAATTTAGTCCTAAACTTTTTACAATTGTGTCAATTCAGTCCATCCGGCCAAAATTGGCTGGTCGGCGCCGATGTGGACACCGGCCGAGACAGCTATGCGGCGAATGCGATGTGGCAAATTTTAATATATTTTTCGATTTTTTAATTTTTTTTAATTTTGAATTTTTTTTTCCATATTCTCATTCCTCGGCGGCAAGGCTTGCCCCGGGCACTAGCGAAGCGAGCCTTGCCCAACAACGGTGAGGCCGCCGTCGCTAGATCTGGTGAGGCTTGGCCTCGCCCCCACCACCGCCGGAGCAAATCGAGCCTCAAATCAAGGCCTCAACCGGCCACAAGACAGCGCTGCTGCCACCCTGGAGGTGGAGTGGCGTGGCGGACTACGAGAGCTTCCACAGTGGCAGGGACAAGAAGAGCAGGCCCTGAGGGGGCCGCGCGATCATCCATTTCGAGAGCGGGGAGAGGAACCGATTAGGGAAGCTGAAGTGGAGGAAGGGGTTGACGAAGAGCGGTGTGGACGGAGGCAAGACCACGTAGTGGGAGTTGGCGATGGAGGCCAGGGAGGAGGAGGCGACGGCGGCGACAGTGAGGAAGGGCCGTGACTTGCTAGGGCTTCCAACGAGGAGGGACCGCAAGGAGCTATAGATCGTCATCATGCGCATCGGTGGAGGCGAGCGAAGGGAGCCGACATGGATTTTTTCTCGCAGAGGTTGGAGACGGTGGCCTCACCATCATTGAGCGAGGCTCGCCTTCGCCAGTGGCCAGCTGGAGTGAGCCTCGCCAGTGGCTGGTGTCGGCGCCGACTGGCCAAAGGAAGGAGAAGATGGAAAAAATATTCAAAAATTCAAAAAAAATTCAAAAATTCGAAAAATATTAAAAATTGCCACATCAACGTTCATCGGTCAGCTGTCCTCGGCTGGCATCCACGTCAGCACCAACCAGCCAATTTTGGTGGATGGATTGAATTGGCACAATTGTAAAAGGTTTAAAACTAAATTGGCAAAAAAAAAGTTTATAATTGAATTTGCACAATTGTAATAGGTTTAAACTTTTTTGATAATTCTCCTGAATTTCAAATAAGCAATAATTTCTAGTGAAGACATAACCTCCAAACCTTCCCAAAAAATAAAGAACAAAAAAGAAGGGCTCAGTTCACACGTTTAAAACATTAGCAGCAAAATCAACTTCGAATATAGATTGAGATAAGTGCGGCCAAGAGTTACCATTTAGAAAATGAAGAGTTCTTTTATATATAAAAAAATAATAAGAATAAGAATTTTCACTCTACATTAAGTCATTTTTCTTTCTAGAAAACGAAGTGGCCCCTATCTTTTAACTTTAAGGGGTTACTCGGTCAAAACCTGAATCGAATCACCACATTTGCGCATTCACTTAGGACCACTCCCAAGAGTATAAACTTGCATATCTCCAGTTATTATGTATGTGGAATAGAGGAACTGCCGCAGCTGATGAGCATTATCATGTGCCAAAGAATTGCAATCATTCCGTTGATATCTAAGAGACACCTATCTATCGATCTTGTGAATATACATAGTTTTTGAGCTGCATAAATGACACCGTTGGAAAAAAAACTGAAGGTTGATGGAAGATGCCTTTCCATTTTCTCTTTATTAAGTTTACTAATCATAATACTTATTTATTTCTTAGAACCTCACTTTAATGGTTCTATACAAAATGACTAATTGCATCTCACTAATAAGACGAATGAGGTGTAAATGTACCTATTTTTAATATATTAGATTGTTTTTGCACCTTTTTTTCCGTTCTTTTCCGGAAATGGAGCCGATTTTCTTTTACATATCTTTTTTCTTAATTGACGATTATTCCTAATGGATGAAAATATTCAGCACCCACAAGTTAAAATCGACAACTTATATAGGGTACAATCAATTGTACAGAAAAAAGACGAAACTCAAAACTGGAAAAAAAAAGAGTAAAGATTATCTTTTATTCAAGTACACTTATACAAATAATAAATTTTCTGAACAGCTCCCACCTGTACATAAACTGGTAAGAAATAGCCGAAAAAGCTTGAACGCATCACGTAATTGTGTGCGCCACTATATATATTCTTAGTACCAAATTTGTATAGTTGTTTTATGAATAACCGAGATTCCACCATCACATTAGTCATTACACTTAATAAGTCATAGATTATTTAGCCCTCACAATTGCTCGAGAAACAATCTCTCAATCTCGCAAAAAAAAAAAAAAAAAAAAACACAAAATCTCAATACAAAATTTTCACGGCTTAAGTCTTCAGTTTCACAGGGTGTAATTTCTCGAAAAAGCTCTGCCTCTTTTAGATGCAAAATTTGCTCACTATTCTATTGATTTGGTCGGTCACCCAAAACAAAAATCGTTTTAATCATTGGTAAAATATAATTACAGATACAATGGAGAATTTAAATATTTTAGTGCTGCAATGGAAGCTGTTTTTCTAGCTATCATGGACATAATAAAAATTATGGTTAAAGAGGTATAAATTCCACATGGAGCCGAGACATTCAATTTCTATACTAAAAACAGATATTAGAAGATATTGATTAACAAAGGAAGTTAAAAAATCTCTCATCCCTATATAAAACATCTCCATGCACCATTGCAGAGGATGAAGACGTCCTGTTCATCCACTTTGTTTCTTTATGCAAACCATATACAGGCATCTTTGGATTTTACCAATTCCATCCTATTGCAATCTTTGGACGGAATTGGCCCTACTTTAGGAAAAATCATGTGGGCGAAAATTTGACCAGCCGACGAGCGTAGGCTCTTATTTGAGACTGACTTAAATCTTTTAAAGCTCGTATTTGATATAAGATTCATTATATACCCTTTTTTTCTTTATAAAACAGCTCCACTTCGTGATTTTATTTGAAAATTTTCCTATCATTTTACAAACTAAGATTGAAAAATTATGAGTGACTTTAAAATTCCTTTGATACAGAAAATTTTCCAATTTTGGACCTCACAAAACCTATAGAACTTTGAAACTCGCTCTCTTTCTCCTACCACCTGTAACTCTACATTCTTAAGCTCCGTTCATTTCATGGAAAATATGACATTTATGAAAATTATTTTGCAAGAAAATAACTATATTTTCTACTGTCCGACTAAAACCTGAAAATGAATTAGAAAATATTTTCAACTGTTCGATATTGAAAATCTTTTCCTCCCGCACCCCTTTTAATAATTTTTTTATTATATATTTTTAAAAATTGATTTTTTAATGATTTTTATTCTTTTTTCTTTTCTTTTTTTCCTTTTCTTTTTTTTTTTTTTCTTTCCTTTTCTTCTTCTTCTTCATTGGCTAGTCACCAACCATGGCGGCAGCCAGTGACCGGCCAAGGCCAAGGAAGAAGAAGAAGAAAAGGAAAAAAAGTAAAGAAAAAGAAAAATAAAATATAAAAATAAAATGAAAATTAGTTTGGTGAAAGAAAGTGAGATGGAAGATATGAAAAATGTTTTCTACTTTTGAAATTGGGAAAACAATTTCCTCACTTTTGAAGGTGTTTTTTCAATAACATAAAAAAAAAAAATTACTAGTTCATTTTTTGTTAAATAAATGCCAGAAAATCCGGAAAACACTTCCATGAAGTTATTTTCCATGAAACGAATGAAGCATCAATGTAAAAACAACTACTTAAATAAAAATTAATCTCATAGGAAAAGAAATTTTGTGGCTAAAATTAATAAAAATTAGTTTTTTTTTTTTCGGGTAATAAAACTTAGTATTTAATCCCACTCACTTTGGGAGCTTTCCGAGCTTTCCCTGTCACCAAAGTCTTGGCCTGGCTCTATTCCACAGCATACTCTACTAAAGAATTGCAAGGGCGGGAATTCTGTGTGCATTTCACCAAAATATAAAGTCTAAAGAGTAATTAACTCAGAGAAGGTGATTGTCGTCCCGATCGCTTCTTCACATTCTTCGCAGCTATTGACATCGAAATTTTGAAAGCCCATTTAGTCATTTATTGTATAAAAAAATTAAGAGTTGACATCAACCCCAAAATAAAAATATTATTGATTGGCACTTACATATTATGAGCATTTTATAATGAAGCCTACATAAATTACATGATAACTGAACTGGTACTAAATGGGTTAAAACTTAGAGGTTTCTGAGCTGAATTAAATTATTTGGACAAAGCCCGCGGGAGTACAAAATTCGTCGAAGCCCATTAAACTCCTCACTTGACAATCACTGAAAAATAGAGGAAAAGGTAGGGGTATGCAACCGGACCGAATATACTCGGGAATCGGACCAGCCCACCTGAAAAATAGGGTCAGGAATAGGTTCTTGTTGAAACCGGTTCGGGAATCGGTTCCGAGTGATTACCCACCCAGGAACTGGTTCTCGAACCGATTTTGGAATTGGTTTGGGACTGTTTTTGTAAGTAAAGGTCCAAAACCCTTTTTTTCCCCTGATTTATATTATTACTCTTGTAATCACACAACGTTTTTCTTCTTAGCTCTCTCAAACACGCACGACGCTCCTCATTTGTCGTTCCTCTTCCTCACTTGCTTCCCTCCCTCACCGGCTCCCTCTCGCACAGTCCAACGAACGAATGGTGTTCGTCGCCACCAAATTTTTATGTACCACGTGGATTGGCTCGCCTAATTTCTCTTTTCTAAAAGGAGTTATGTTTGCATAAATGAGTAGCTTCATGTAGTAGTTGTGGGAATAAAACTAATATTAGACCTATGTTTGTTGCTAATTATTTGCCTTATGATTTTATTTATTATAATTAGCTCTTCAGATCCTTAATTTTTCATTTAGTCAAAAAGTTCATGTATTTATTTATTACAAATGCTTATGTTTCAATACAAATTATGAGGATTATATTATTTTCTCACGTATTAATATAAAATTTGAAATCGTATAAGATATTGGGAGATTGCAAAACAGGTTTCAGTGGAAACAGAGTTGACTTTGGAACTGGACCGGAAAAACAAAGTGGATCAGGTACAGGATCTAATATAAACAGGGTTGGATACGGGGTCCAAAAAATGGGAATCGATTATAACAGGGTTTGGTACAATGTCCAAGTCTAGACCCTATCCATTCTGGACCCGATCGCCCCTAAGAAAAAGTTTATGGTCAAACTTCAGTTATGTACGAATGACTCTCTGGACATGTTCACGGCAAAGCTTTTGGATGAGAATATAAGCTTACGTCTTTGAGGAAGTTTTTGCAAAACAAAAGGCATCATGGGCAGAAAATCTCGGATGATCATCCGGTGGGTACACGGTTTGGTAATGAATCAGAAATCTTGGCCGAATGAGAGAGGTTATAGAAGGAAATGAAAATAAAAAAGGAAACGAGCCCATCAAATCCTTACCTCCCAACGATCCATCTATTGGCATTATCTTGTTGTTTTTGGCAATCTATTAAAAAAAAAAAAAATAAATCAAGGGATAAAACATGGAGATATTAGATCACTTCCTTGACCGAGCAAAAGGAAAAAGGAAAATTTCGAATGAAGACCTAAAGTTAATTCATTTTCTAAAAAAAATTCAAAGTGAACATTATTTTGAATGAAAATATGACTAAAAGTTAGTCTCAAATAAAGGGTTTGATATTGCCGGCTGCCCAAATGCTCACCGACCGGTAGGCATGGTTTTTTCAGGCGACAAGGTTGGGAGCATTTTCGCCCAGATATATTTCTTTTTTTATGTTTCTGTTTTTCTCATCTTCTTCCTTGTCCACGGTTGTCCTCTTCGCTGCACCAACAGCCCTCACCATCAATCGAGAATAAAGATGAACAGGATGAATAAACACCGAGAGAGCAAGAACAATCGAAAACCAAAGATTTCCGATCAATGGCGGGGATCTCGAACTTAGATTTGGGAGTTGTCTCACAGAAATGTCCGTGTGTGGTGGGTCGAGGAAGAAGAAGACGCCCAAGAAAAGACCACCATCTTTATCTGCAGCTTCATCTGCAACTTCATATCCCGGCGGGGGTCGACGGCACTCAACGGCACAATGGGAATGACGGACGCACGCCCCGACCATTTTTGATTTCTTTTAGTTTTTCTGTTTTATTTTTAATCTTTATTTAGATTTTATTTTGGACACAATGCCCCAACTCTAGTAGCTGGAAAAATCAAGTGCTTGCCACCAATGAATATTTTCTAACCGACAAGTTTATGCCCTTAATTGAAATTGATTTAGCCATGTTCAAGTCCTCATTTGAAATAATATTCACTTTATGCTCTCCTTGAGAAAGTAACTCCACTTTAGGCTCATATTTGAACTTTTCCTCAAAAGAAACAATTGGACAAAGGAGAGTCATGACAAATAAGAAAGGAAAATAGAAATATCTTATGGATGTCCACAAAGGAAAGTATACTTAAAATTATTAGAAATATCATATGTTGTTGACAAACTTATAGGCAAGAGATAATGTTTTCTATGGTATTACAGTATGACATGCCCATGCATTGGACCTGAGCTTAGTAAGTGTGTTAAAGGACAAAGTAACAATTAAATGAGCAATTGTAACTATGCAGTCTTAAATAAAGAGTATGCTTCTTGATCTAAAAGGTGCTATTGATCGTCTCTTGGCCCACTTGGAATAAATGCCACAAAGGATAACATGTTTAGCCTAGCACGTTGAGTCATTAGCAATTCCTTCAAGAATGGTAAGTTGGGCAGAAGGTCTTGATCTTCAAAACTCTGCATATCATGTAATAGTAGGAAGGCCAATTCCTTCAAAACTCTACTCGAAGTTTCTCAAAATCCTCCACTTTCCATAAATGTTGACTTCCATCAACCCGTGTTTTTCTTGAGTTGTCCATGTCAGAGAGAACCATCGACCTAACCGGAGGTAATAGTACCTAGCACATTAAGTAATATGACAGTGAATTTGATTACATCGAGTTATGACCTCAAAAAAAAGTAACTTCCAAACTTCTCTAGTTCTGACAAATCATGACAATTCTAGAGCTTGTTGGTGACACAAGCAAGAACGGGTTGGTCGATGCTTTCACTGTTGGTGACAGAACGTGAGGGATGCCTATTATTAGTTGACAACTCATGTCCAGCAAATAAATGATACCAAAAGTAAATGGACAATTGTTGCGGACTCTTACGATTAAAGAGCAAACAAATGGGTGGATAGTCATTATGATAAAACATCCTACTCACAAAAGGTGATAAAAGAACTGGGCAAAAGCATTATAAGAAAATAACACAAGCATTTTCCTCCGTGGAAAAAGAAAGCGATAACTGAAACCTATACAAAATTTATAACAGAATAGGCCAAAAGAGAGGGAAAAAAAAGACTGACTTAATTAGTTGGTATGTGTTAATTGCCATTTTAACAAAGTGATTTATATTTACACAAATTTGGTAAAGATATTAGCATGTGTTCACTTAATTCAATCAAAATAAATTCGAAATTGACGTTTGTTTTACAAAAAAATTAGAATATGGTGTGTATCTGTATATTCTTTTCTTATATACTTTGTCGGTGACCTCTCCCAAATTCAATCAAATGTTATTTTGAAGTGAGTTTGCAGGTTGTATTTAGAATTACAACTTCTTATCCTGGGTACCTTTTTTTTTTCTTTTTAGGTCGATTATCCTGGGTACGTTGTTCCGTCAATGTTCTTCCCCCTTTTATTAGTCTTTGGAGGCGTTCCTTTTGATATGCTAGGGAGATACTCCATGCTCAATAAGATGAGGCAAGTTTCTTTTTATGCGAGAAAATATGAAGTGGCAATACGGAAAATGTCCTGCCACTTTTAGATGCTATTCTATGTTTAGTACTTTATGGTTCAATTGTAAAAAGTAAATGTTTTTATATGGTTATTGCGATAATGTTGCTAAGAAGCTAGCTAATCAATTCTAAAGTACTACACATGATATGATTTTTTGAGCTGACACAAAAATAACACATCTAAAATCAAATGGAGATGTGCAGATTATAATTACATTTATTGAGGATTAATTTTTTTTAATCTTTTTACTAGATTTAAAAGGTTATGTACATAAATCCGTACAAAGCAGTTACTTACTAGTTATTAGAATTTCTGATCCCTAGAAGAGGTAGCGGATTACTTGTTCAGTCAGCGATTTGCTACCTCCGTATTGAGGCTAAATCGCCAATGTTGATTGCAGTATAGCGTAGATTGGAGAGATAAAAGATCAAGGTCTTCAAATAAGAGTACGCAGCAGAAGCTACGTGGATTCTGACCATTATACTTTTGGCGTTAGAGTTCAGGGAAAACTATCATTTTGTCATTTTTCTACTAGATCTATGTGTGTCAAAGGCATTGGAATAAGAAGAAATGAAAGCATTACCTCCATATGAAAAAAAGACTCACCTGTGGAGTGAAATGTGAAGAAATGCCTTGGCCAATCTTCATCAATGATTGCCAATTGAAGGTTATTATCTTGGGGCAGTGGGCAATGGTAAGTTCTTGTAACATGAGGCATTCCAACATATACTTCTCGCCTGAGGGGAAACTAGTCAAATTGGGCAAGTGTTCCAACTCCATCCAACGAAGTATTGGAAATGTAATCTTCTCCACTTCAGTTCCCTTCTCTCCGTCCTCTGCGATCACTCCTTCCATTCGACTACACTCCTTTATTTCCATCCATTGAAGATTGGGAAGGCATCGAACCATCGATGGAGCAAAAGCATGTCTTAAGTTGCTGCATTTATGAAGGGTTAGATAACTTAGAGAACTAAAGCAAAGCTTTCCTTGAAGATCTTTGTTTGATAGTCGCCTCAACTCTGGTAAGTTGATCAAGTTCAAACACCATAGTTGAGGCAACACCCGAGTTCTTTCCATAGCCTCCAGCCCTTCAAGATTGAATATTTCTTCTAGCCGCTCACAATCTCGCACTTGCAATGTGTTAATTTTGTCTAAAACAAGCATCAATTTGGATGGAATTGCGTTAAGAAATGATGGACAGTTATCTACCACCAATGATTTTAGTTGCCACGATGACTTGACATGAATAGATTCACTATGCCATTTCTCCATCAGCCCAGAGAACCTAGACAAATACATAAACTCTACTCCATCAATCGTAGCCTGTCAAAAAAAATGGATCATTAAATATATGCTTCTAGTTAGCAAAAAGCAATTAGTCTTTTGGTAATCAAAACCATCTAATTGCACAAAATTTGATGCGTACCATTTCTATAGACATATTTTGCATGTTGTCTCTTTTCTTTTCGCTCCAAAACCATATTCCTGTAGGTAATTGCACATTGTTTAGCTTTGGTGCCTTTATTGGTGCCTCCGAGAACAACTTCATGTTGAGACATCCGGTCACAATGACATCTTCTAAAAGAGGGAACATCAAAGTATATCTACCCAAGCTAAAACATGTCAACCCTTTCAAATCTGTGAGCTTCATATATTTCAATTGTTTGAAAGCCACTACAGGCCCCTCTTCACATCCCTCACTGCTGATGAATTCTGTCAACATTTTACAATTGCTTATCTTCAATTCTGTGAGTTCTACCAAATTTCTAGCTATTGTCGGTGTGAACATATTTGATAACTCATCACAATGTGACACGTCTAGAGTCTTCAGATGTTGGAAAGGAAACACAACCTGTAATCACAAAAGAAAGAATATGACTCCACAATAACTTATGTGTCTTCAAACAAGTAAAAAGGGCATGTTGGTTTGACTAATGTTCAAAAACTTATTGAATTAGTTTATGTTAGAATAATAATGTGAATATTTCCAGTGAGTCAAATAACAATTTGAGTTCACTTTTCTAGATTATCAAAGATTTTAGGCCTTCACTATTAGATAAAATCGCACCTCGAAATCTTAAAAGATGTCCATTGTTTACCCTAAATAATCACTAAGAACTAGATATGATGATATTAGTTATAGTACGATTCCATTCATTTTTCCATATGATTGCTCAACATAGTTTAGTTGCAAAATTGGGGTGCATGCTATTTTTTATCGGTGATAACTAAATCGCGATGCAAGCGCGACACTCTACAACGGTAGAATAGAGTCAAGTGATCAAATGCTATAGAATAAATTATTAAGTTACACAAAGAGCAAAAATAAATTAAAAGGAGTATAGAAACCTCCATAGACCACCTCGTCTCTAATTTCCTCGAGTATTTCATGAAATAACGAAAAGTTTTCTAAAACTCTCACTGAAAAAGATAAGGAATCCTTCTCCAGTCTATCTTTCTAGTGGAATTGTTGAGGCCAGAAATGGCTTCGCAAGTGGAGCTGCACTTATTACTCTATGTAATAAAGTGAACACAGCAATAATTTCAACCTCAAATTTTGGCTCAAAAAATTCAAATTGCTCTGTTTTTCATTTTCATCGAGACGTCCTTCCACTGTCAACTTGAGAAGTCAGATAACTCGAATAAAATGGCTGACTTGCTAAATATACTTTTTTTCTTTAACCAAAGTCTCATAAATATGGTCAAGCAATTAACGTAAAAACTAAAAAGGGTGATTTCTACAGCCCCGGACTTTATAGATGTTACCCGGTTTGGTAATGGATAGGGCTCAGACCCTTTTTATGGGTGCAATTAAGGAAAGGTGTCAACGGTTCAATTCGATTCAAATTTTCAAGAAATCCTAATCCAACGGTTTGGGCGTGCATTGTCTTTGAACCGAACCACGACCCTGGTCGAATATAATCCGAACCAAAGACTCAATTCGGTTCAGTTTTGCCCAGTTTGGTTTTTTGCCTTTTTTTTTTTTTTTTTTTGGGTAATATTAAAAAGAGGTTTCAGTGAAAAGTGGGAGAGAAGTAAATTGTAATATTGGGAAAATGAACGATTTTCAATTTGGTTCGGTTGACCAAGCCAAACTGAAACTATCTAAACCAGAATAAAAAACGGTTATTTTTTCATCATCCGAACCAAAAATGCATAAAATTCCAGTTTGGTTACTCCCCTGTAATTAAGAGAGAAATGGGGCTTTGGGACATGATTAATATGAGAGCAAGAGATTTTTCTATTGGAGAAGAATATATATGAGATATAGTTAGTGCAAATGAAGTCAAGCGAACGTCTCAAGGACCCTTCATCTCCAATATTTTTTATTGGGTGCTCTTTAACCCAACTACTCACTTTCCTCTCAAGTTTTTTCAATTGCTTTCCTGAGTACATGCTTTCCATGTCCAAGCCGTTCATGTGACATTGTTGAGAGTCAGGAAGCTTTTAGAGATCCTTTTTGGCAGTTGTATTACCTGTTCATAATGCTTTGGAAAGAGAAAGGGAAGAAATGCAACCTTGGAAAAGAGGTTGAATTTCCATCCAAAAAAAAAATGAAAGGAAAAGGAATTTTCAGTTTAACAGAAGAACGTGGGACTATGGTTGAGGGCAATTCAGTCAAGTTCGCAATGAAAGCTGTGTCCCTCGTCTTATAGCCGATGGAGATAGCCTTGTCTTAATTCTATAACAAAAGTAAATCATTGATTATATGAGTCAGTAAAGGCGCGGATTGTAAATATTAGTGTCTATTTTCCCTTCTTTTTTTTTTTTCGGGAAAACAGGTGGAACAAAAATCCGTTTAGTAATGCAATTTCATTTTTTAGCAAAAAATAGGTTTAGAATGGTAATTCTAATTCTCTATTTCAAAATAAAAATGAAAAATAAAAACTCTTTTCATTACTCGTCCTCACTGCTAGCCTTGCCCTCACCTCCCACGGCCCAAAAGGGAAAAATTTTGTTGTTATCAAAAGAATTTCTGTTCTGGGAATAAAAAATTATTATCAAATACATATTTTTATTCAGAAACTCGTCTAGAGAGTAACAATAGAAAAATCTATTTATGGCTAGAAATAGGTTCTAAGAATAAAATGGTTATCATTCGCGCCCTAAAGATATTACATCTTTATTTTTAAATTAAAGCACATTAAATTATCGTTAGTTAGACTGCCATAATACTCCTGTAAGAGAGTTTCTTCGTTATTGAGCTGGTCAATGATTTATCAAACACTTCTTTTTAAATTTCAAACTTGTTAGCAAAAAATTTGATTTCTAATAAGATGATGAATATTTTTTTTTAATTAGATGTTACGTAAATATATTTTCCGTATTTAGTTAAAGTAAATTATCAATTATAAGCTGTTAAACATACTTATTACATGAGACTCTAGCGTCTAGATTGCCAAATAATAATCATCATTTTCAAGTCTATTTGAAATGGCAAATCGTCACTTCTAACTCTTGGTAATTTCGTTGGGACGATATCCATGGACTTATTATATTTGAAGAATTCCCTTCCACATGTGCGCATTTGTGACTGGAGTCTCTCGTTCTTTTTCTCTTTTTATCTCTTAAGGCGATTATGTTCATTTTCTGATTTTGTACTTTTTAATAGGATTTAGGTTGTGATAAAACTATCCAATACTTTTATCTATCTTTTTGCTCACTCTAAGGATATCTTGATTATTAAAATTCATTGTTTAGTGTATTATAATAATAAAATCAGATATATCCATATCATATTACATACATTGTTTGGTATAAACGGTATATCGATATAAGTAAACCTAGAATTTGCACAAATGGAGATAGTAAAATTTTCTCACAACAGTTTTACCTATTTGATTTTTATTTGCTTTTTTTTTTCTCTTTTTTTAATTATTTTCTTTTTTATTTATTTTTCCCTTTCTAGTATTCTCTAATAAAATTTTTTTAGTAAATGGTAAATTATAGTAATCTAACTAAAATACCTAAAATATGTAATAAATATAAAAATATTAAATTTATTTTATGAGATGGAATTAAATTAGAAATATAAATAAAAATAAGACTAAATTAAAAACTGTAATTGCTTTTACTTTGTTATTTTAAATTTCTTATATCAGAATTTAAATATTATTGATATTGAAATATAACTTTAACTTTATAAATTTTAAAAAATTATTATTCGAGAAAAAAAAACTTTCTTATCATGAATATAAGAAATCTTATCCACATTTATCTTACCTCGCTTATAAGGTAATTTTATCTGGATCATATCCCTCTTATATTCAACTTTATCCTTCTTTGAACAGGCACCAAACGTAGGGGTGTGCAAAACGAACTGCCCGAATCAAAAACCACTTGGACCAAACCGAATCGAACCAGCCAGTTTGATCCGATTCCTAATTCCTAAAAATAGAACTGGTGTCTGGCTGGTCTGGTTCCCAATTCTAAGGGGGAACATAACCAAACCAACTATATATTGTTTTTAAATTATTTCTTCAAAAAAATTAGTAAAATTATTAACTAAATACTACTCGGTCCAATTCCAAGTAATGGGAAAAAAAGCAGAGGGAAAAGGTAGTGGGAAAAACAAAGTAACTAGTTCCATTGAATCAAATCGGATTGGAAACCGATCACTCCTAACCAAACACAAGATAGGCTTATTCTATCCTAAATTTTATCCCGACCATGACCATGAAACGCTGCCCAAGAGTGTTGATTAAAGAAGAGCATACTTGAGATGTGTCAAATCTACCTCATGAGGTAACAAATATTTCTATCATATGAACAAGAGAATGGCATATGTTCTTTCTTCATCATTCAAGTAATGCTACTTGAGTTTACCACAAGATTCGTCAATCCATCGAGTTTCAGAGTAACCAAAAGCAATCATGCACGCACAGGAGAACTAGTAGAATTTTATAGAGAATATTGGGAGAGACAGGGTTGACAATTTCTACCATGAAATAACACGATTGTACACCATGACATGATGAGCATGAAGTTGACACGAATTGACACTAACTTAATGCATAGGAGCTTATAGCATAAATAAACAAAATTGGGTTTTCCAATGACAAATTTTCAAAACCTGATTATTGCACATGAGCACGAATTATCAATTAGTCAATATTAATATAAGAAGTACATAAGTGGTAACGTCTAGATTGAGTGGCCGTCACAAAGGATATAGAATTTGAGTAATCCTATTCACCGACAGTCACAAGGGCAGAGGAGCAAGTAAGGAAACTTTCAAAGATAATAGTTGTTTATACACCTAATCCTATTCAAAAGAATTATGTGTCAAATCATAGCAATGGAAAATTAACAATTTGGCCTAATCCTGACGATCTCACTGGTAAAGTGGAAGAATGAATTATCACTAGTGGCCTTACATTGACAAAAGTAATTATAAATTATGAATATATTTTAACTTATTATATGTTATGGTTAGTTAACTTGATTTATGAGAAGGATTATGAATAGGATTCATGGGTTAATGGAGGACTAGTCGGTAATTTTATGCTCGTTGTATGGGGCTCATCTAGGTGAAGACCTAGGCAAAGACAATCTTGGTAACCGTGTTTCAAGCTATTAACAATGACATTAGTTTGATATTGAGCGCTAAATTAGTAAATGGACTGGACTATTGATGTTTGTTTTGATATTATTGATTGAATGTATGTTTTTTTATATGTATAAAGCCATATCTAAGTTATATAACTCATAGTTGGATTTTTATGTATAATATGTATTGGATTTGGATAAATGAGTTTCTGGTATTGCTTTTTAATATGCATGGTGAATGTTCAATCTACTTAGAAAAAATTGTGCCACTCACTAAGCTGTGGTTACTCACATCATTCATTATAATTTTTTTATAAATTCTTCAGTTAGCAGCAAGTAGAACAAGAGCATTGTCGATGGGAAACTTTTGGTAATTGGATTTTGAATATAAGTTTAGATAGTTGTATATACCTGAAATGATATTGTTGGGTTTAGTTATTAGTTTAGAGATGTGTGTGTGTGTGTGTGTGTGTATTAGGTGGTTTTTTTAACTTCGATTCTATAACCAGTTCGTTGGTTTATCAAATATATAATTGGATATATATTTTTATTACAAATTGATATTGGTTTGTGTTCTAGGCTGTATCCCTCAAATAAGAGTATGAGTCTCATTTCCCTGATAACGGCAAAGTTGGGGTATGACAGATGAGGTTTGGCTGTCCTCCAACCTCTATCTCCCTCTCCATTTCTTTTCATTTTTTAATCTTTTACATTACTGCTACGTGACGCCATATCATCAACATTTCAGTGACGCATCAATTACAAAGAATCAAAGTTTAATGGAATATGCTGTAATCGTAAGCGAATACCAATTTCATCTCATCCTAAAACCCCTTGTAATAGCATGATATAGGTCGTGTTTGCAAGAACCTTACGTACTCGCAATAAGATAAACTAATAGAGAGAGAAAATGAAAAGATTACCTGAGTTGGAGCACCGTCTGATGTGATTTCATCTCTGGTGTAAGATCTTGTCATAGTTGGTATCCCCAAAAGACACCACAAATTTTTCAATCGGTCACATCTTTTGACGCCCATGGCTTTCAATTTGCTAAAGCACTCACGTGCAACGGGGCCATGGCATATCTCCTCCAAATTAATAAGATTTTCGAGGAACAAAGACTCTAAAATTGTGAAAGCAGCAGGGAGTCCTTCGGATGAATTGGCAATATACTTGATTGAGGGGCTGTTGAGAATGTCGAGATACTTCAATTGTCCAAATCCTTGGGTGCACAACTCATGAGCATTCTCCTTGGACTCTCTCAACCCGTCCAAATGCAAGTATTGAGTCTCATGTAGAGTTTTCTGAACCCATCCTCTTGAGAGAACAGTATCACACTCTTCCCATTCGAGCTCCATGGTTCTCAAACCTTGAAACGTCCTCCCTTCAATGTTTCCTAGGTGGATACAAAATCTAATCAAGTTCTCAAATGGCAGGTCACCATCCTCCAAGAGTATGGTGGGATCACGGACCGATATTTCTAGTCTATCAAAGCTTCCCTTCATATGTAACTCATCCAAGTTGATTAAGCTTTCTATGACACCGGGCTCGATTATTCGAAGCATGTTGCAATTGCTTAGATTCAAAGATCTCAAATTTATCAATTCCCCGATTTCTTTAGGTAGCCTTTTAATTGCAGACCCTGCTATGCTGAGAATTTGCAATGCCTTGAGCTTACCAAGAATTGTCACATCCTCCACAAGGCAATCATCTAAGTGTAATGACCGGAGGTTTGCAAGGATTTCAATCGAGGAAGGTAAAGTGGTGATATGCATGGAGCGAAGATATAGGACTCGAAGCTCCTTCATGCATTGGAAATCTAGTAATCCCTCATCGTGTTGGTGTGCAGGATCCCCGATCCAATCTTCTCGTGGACACAACATGAGTATTTTCAACTTGGGAAACGCACGCATCCTTAATTCAGCAAGCCTATCTCCAAAAGCATCAACTAGGCATATGGCCCAACATTTCTCAAGCTCTTCCCATGTCCGTGAGCCATAATTGCTGTTCATCATTAAGGAATTCTGATCTCTAAATGGAGTTGAGACGACACCTTGCTGTAAAGATCATGTATGGTCACATCTTCCTTTTCATCGCCACCATCCTGCAACAAACAAATGGAACGGAGGCTATCGAGCACAGTATTCAATCTATCCCTTGAATCATGTATTGTCATCATTGAATCCGCCAAACAAACCTAAGCCCAGGCCTAGTCCCAGCAAAGTTTCGACTTGAATGGTCCCGCCGATAAGACCACAGAGCAAAAATAAGGACTTGGCATCCTCACTCTTCAAATGGTCATAACTCAACTTCACTATGGTTTCTATATTCGTTCTCATCAATTTTTTCAACGCGTTTTTCCATGCTGATACAGCACTATCTTTCAAAGGTGCTTGCAACAGAGCATAATCAAAAGAGGCAAACCTGGAGCTTCTCGACCACTTGAGCAGCTATTGCTTTTAACTCCTCATCGCTTTTAAGCCTGTCGCCGACCGTCTTTTCAAATAGCCTAAAAGCTTCGTCGTTGTTTAAACCTTCAAGACGAAATGTTCGATCGGCATGCATCTTTTGCTCCAGCACATCTCTAAATCTCGATGTTAGCAGCAGCTTGCATCCCCAACTCTCCTCTCCTATAGGAATTCCGACTGCCTTCAAATCAAGTTCATTCCATAAATCGTCCAATATTATGAGAACCTTCATTCTCGGACCCCTCTGTAATCTCTTACACAGAATATCTCTTCTTCCTACTTCTGCTTGGCTCGTCGTGCAGATTCAGACCCAAGACATAAGCGATATCATCTTGGATTTTCTTCAAGTCCGGAGTCGGCGATACTATCGATTTGACGATCATGTGGAACGGTCTCCGCTCTTTCCTGAGTTTCTTCTCAACTTCCTCCAACAGCGTAGTCTTCCCCACGCCACCAGGCCCGTAGACCCCAATCACTTTTAGCTTCTCATCCAGAGCATTTATTATTCTCCGTAAGATGAAAGCTCGCGATTCGATGGAGAACCATCGGCCTCATAGCCGGCCAACGAATCCACGTCAGGAGCACCGGCAACAAGTGCCAGTGGAGGATTGTCCAACCTCCGACCCGCCCTGGATGTCCTTGACCGTCCTGCTAAGACAATAACGCACCTTCGGGTTGGGAAGCCACCCGCAGAAGCAAGTTTTCTTGGCTCTTTCATCATGTTCCAGCACGTCTCGCGCCTTGTTGGCGACGGTCTCCGCTTCTTTCACCCATCTCTCGACGTCTGCTTCGATCTCCTTCATGTTGTTTCGAGCTTCATCAATGGAAACCTGCACCCTGCGCCTCTCGTCATCCAGCTTCTGAAGTTCATCCATAAGTTTGCGAACGTAGCTGTTGGAGGAATACCACGTAGCCGCATTGACGACGGATCCTCCGACAGACCGGAAACACCGGGGCGTTTGCCACGTCCCATGCTATAGATACAACAGAATCCGCCGACATTTGCCCCTCTATTGACTTCTATCTTTCTGGTTTTCTTTCCTTCTTTCTCGTGGAGGAATGGAAGTTAAGAATTTATATATGCTGAATAAGGCTGGACGGATGGAACCCAGAAACGAAATGATTGAAGAAGAGGAAAGATCAATATGTTGAACACATTGAACAGCTGCAGGACAAATCCAGCACCCACAGAGAGGGAGAGAGAGAGAGAGAGAGGACGGAATGAACGCGAGATGGAAATGAGAGAGGTAGCTGAATGAGATGGGTTGAAGCTCTTAAAATATCCACGAAGGTGTCTTCCAAGAAACGTTTTTAACACCATCTCATTTTTACATATGCTGGAGGAAAACGTTGTAATATATTAATGCGGAAGTTATTCGGGATGGTGCAATTTATATCATTGCGAAATTACTCGAGAATATTAAACAAAGAACATTAAAGGACGCCTTTTTATTATGTGTGGGGTTAGAGGAGTAAACAAAAGAAAACTTTGACTGGGCCCACACACTAATCTTCGTGGCTTTCAAAGTTGTCGTCCACTTTACACATTACAAGACTCCACTTTTGTCTTGTAGTGACTTCTCTATCGGATCTCGAAAAATAGCAAATGCTTTTTACCCTTTTTCTCACTTTTCACTGCGTGACCAGGCTTTTTCACGTGAAGCTTCGTACTAAAGGAACAGAGAAGCTCAGACATACGGACGGTCAGATCAGCCCACGCGCACCGTCCCACGTGTACCAGAATGCTCCAGGCATTCCCCAAAATAAAGAAGCTTTTCCTTTCTTTTTTTCTGGGAGTAAAAATTAAATAAAAACGAAATAAAATAAAATTTTGGGGTTGATAATAAATAAAAACAAAATTAAAAATTAAAAAGCTTCCTCCTCCTCCTCCTTCCAATTATACAAAATCCCCCTCCATAGGTGCCACCGCCTCCGCCTCGCCTCGCAGAAATCCCAAAGCAGTGTTGCTTCGACCACCCTGTCCTCCGAACCCATCACCACAGTATTCTAGATAAAAATCCGTAACGACACCTTTAGGAGTTGAACTCTTCCCTTTTATAAGGGAAAGAAAGCCTCTAGCCAGATGCGCCATTGCAGGTTCCACGGCAACGGTGATATTGAAGTTATTCTACATTAATTATAAAAAGGATTGAAGGTTGGTTTATAAATAAATTAAAAAAGTCTCATCTTTTGAATTAGTTTTTGAGATGAGAAAAATCCAAATCACTCAATATTGATATCAAACATACAAAAGAGTTATAATTTGTTCACACTAGTGCTATGTGCAGTGGGGGAATGGCGATTGGAAATGGCGATACGGGATTGGGAGCGTAGGAGCACCTATACGAGAGCATGGTGAAGAGGGTGAGGGATGGTGGCAGCAAGGAGATTAAGGCACTGATGTCATACCGGGGGTACATGGAGGCGCTCATCAAGAACGTGCGCAACGATCTAGCCCGCTCTCCCTACCCACCTAGACAATCCCGGGGGTACACAGAGGCACTCATTGAGAACGTGCGTGACAATCTCAGCCCGCTCTCCCATCGCGCCATCTAGGTCTATTTTGCCTGTCTTTAGTTTCCATCTAAATTTAACGATATAAACATGTGATTGAAATAATTATTGTGATTAACTAATATTTTATTAATTGTTATCTTATCAATAATTTGTAATACATTAAAGAATTTGCGCACCATGAAGAAACTTAGTCACAATTATACTGGTTATTTACGTATTATGTAATATTTTGCTTATTAACCATATATGTGATTAATTCATATAAATTTACAACTGGTGTTCTCACTTGAACAATATAAATAAATTTAGTAATGAATAAATTTTACTTAGTAGAGTGAGTGGGAAGAAAAAGACGGGGACATAAAAATGAGGTTATAATAATTGTTACTGTGAAAAGCACTTTGATAGGTAGTTAGTCTGCAATAAATTAGTAATAGAATAGACATTACTGCAGCTAAACGTGTCATAAATCTCAATCTTTCCGACATGGTTCTCGTTTTTATCAGTGTCGTGCTTGTAATTTTTTGACTCTGATGGTAGTTCTTTGGCTGATGATTATGCAGAGTGGGCCCTCAGTAAGCAAGAAAACGAGTGGGAACATTGCCAAGTGGAAAAAAAAAAAAAAAAAAAAAAGAGTAGTCTTCTTGATTCTATTATGTTGGGGGAAAGAAGGTAAATTATTCAAATCTCAAATTTATTTGAACGGTAATCATATGACCGTGATGATGAGATTCACATGATTAATGAAGATGGTCATACATTATCTAACAAGGGGACTATGGTAACTAATGATTATCTGAGATGAATATGCTATCCCACAAACAAAATCCTCTCTCGACATTTCACAGGGTCGCCTTTTAATCTTTAGATGTCATTAATGTATATTACAAGGCACTCGAAAATTAGACACTTTCTTATCCATGTAGTGACAAGCAGAAAGCCTATCATCATTATCTCTTCTTATTGAACTAACAAGATAATTATAACTCTCTAATGCGATTAGTGGAGGGAGAGGACAACTCTTTTTCTAACTTCTCATGGAAGTTAGCCTTACATAGAAAAGGCCGAGGGTATCATAGGCTTTTGTGCATAATACATAGGCAACTGTAATATGCTTTTACAAGACAATAACACAACATAAGACCATACGCGGATTTGTAAGATGCTTTTTCGTGACAATTTTATTGGAGTTGGCATCCATTTATTTATTATAAATATATTAATTTTTTTGTTATCCATCCTGTGTTATAATAAAGTGAGCTGTGTCGGGTCTCGTAAAATAGCAAATGCTTTTTCCCGTTTTTTTCATTGCGTGACCAGGCTTTTTCACGTGAAGAAAGCTCAGACATACGGATGGTCAGATCAGCCCACGTGCACGGACCCATGTGTACCAGAATGCTCCAGGCATTTCCCCAAAATAAAGAAGCTCTTCCTTTCTTTTCTCTAGGAGTAAAATTTAAACAAAAACAAAACAAAATAAAAATTTGGGGGTAATAATAAATAAATAAATAAATAAAACAAAAATTTCCTCCTTCTCCTCCTTCCAATTCTCCAACAAATCCCCCTCCGTGGGCGCCACCGCCTCCGCCCCTGTGCAACCCCAGCAAAGCCGCCGCCGCCCGCCAAGCACATCTTCATCCTCTCCGGCCAGAGCAACATGGCCAGCCGTGGCAGCGTCACCTGCCACCACGGCTGGGACGGGGTCGTCCCCCCGGAGTGCTACCCCGACCCCTCCGTCCTCCGCCTCACGGCCTCAGCGCCGACCTCGGGTGGGAGGAGGCCCGAGAGCCCCTCCATCGCGACATCGACACCCGAAAGGCCTGCGGCGTGGGGCCAAGGATGGCCTTCGCGAACGCGGTGAGGGAGCGCGGCGGGGGCGCAAGGGCGGGGCTGGTGGTGGGCCTGGTGCCGTGGGCGGTGTGGGGAACGGCGATCCGGGAGTGGGAGCAGGGGGGCCACCTGTACGAGACCAGAGACCACGGTGTTCTCATTGCTTGAACAATTTAAATAAGTTTAGTCATGAATAAATTTCAGTTAGTAGAGTGAGCGGGAAGAAAAAGAGGGGGACATAAATATTACGTTAATATATTTATTGATGCGAAAAGCACAATAATAGGCAGTCAATCTGCAATAAATTTGTAATATTGAAGCTACACTTATCATGAATCTCAATCTTTTCGACATGGCTTTTTTCTTTTTTGTGTGTCATGCTTGTAATTTTTTGAATTGGTGACGGTAGTTCCTTAGCGTGGTTATGCGTAGGTGTGGGCATAGTGCCCTCAGTAAGCAACAAAATGAGATGGGGACACAGCCGCACGAATAAAAAGAGCAGTTTTCTTGATTCTATATGTTGGGGGAAAGTAAGTAAATTATACAAATCTCAAATTCATTTCAACTGTAATCACGTGGTCACGATGACGATTGGATTCACATAATCAACAATGATTTGCATAATTTTATTCGCTTGCTACATCGACCATACATTACCCAATAAGGGTATAGTAATTAATAATTATTTGAGACGAATATGTTACCCCATAAATAAGATCCTCTCTCAACTTTTCAGAGGATTTCCTTTTAATCTCTAGACATCATTAACATATACCATAAGGCATTCAATAATTAGACACTGCATTCTATCATTATCTCTTCTTATTGAACTGACAAGATAATTATGACTCTCTAATGCAATCAACCGAGGGAGGAATAAGAGCGTTTAGAATACTGTGGGAGAGGGTATATAGATATAAAACTCAAGACAACTCTTATTCCAACTTCTCATCGAAATTAGCCTTACATTGAAAAGGCTGAGGGCACTATAAACTTTTTGCGTGTAATACGTAAGCATAGGCATAGGCATGCACAAGATGCTTTATTGGACAATAGCACAAAAAAAGATTGTACTTCAAGATGCTTTTTCACTGGACAATAGCACAAAAAAAGATTGTACTTCAAGATGCTTTTTCACGACAATTTTATCAGATGGAAGGACAACAATTGATACACTTTGGGCTAAAAAGCGGTGGCCATTGTTACTAAACGTACAACAGTACAAGTAGTGGACAGACTAGTTTATTAGAGCGAAAGCGACCTCACGATGTGGGTCAAGATTCGGGCCTGCATCAACAGAGTTGGAATCCATATTCAAATCTTCTGAGCTGATGCTTTGTCCCGTCCAAAATTAAGATCCGGTACTTGATTGTTGGAGCTGGGCCCGAGTGAATAAATTGGACGTTTGAATTGATTTTTTGTTGGGGCCAATTGACTGAAGTCTAAGAGTTTGGGATTAGAGCGTCTCCATAATCCCATGGGTCTTGAAAGGACTCTCTATAAGGTCTAGTCTCCACAACATTTGAGGAACGTTTAATTGCTCTAAATTCGCAAGCATTTTCTCTCATAATAAGGAGAAACTTCAACCGATTTGTAAATGAGTATTATCCTTAATTGGGTATGTCAATCCGAATTCACCTAGAGAGCTTGCCAAATTCTCATTAAATTCACGTAGAGAATCTATATTTTTATCTAAGAAATTACATATAAATGTACTCATGAGTTCTTTTAATCGGCGCATGTGTAATAACTATTACACGAAATCCAATGATGTACAAGTTGCAATCATGTCGGGAGGCGGGAGGTCCATGGATAGGGTGAGACATACACAGCTTCGAATCAAGCTCTCGAGCGTCGTGTGCATCGATGTGAAGGGGCTACCAATCATGGACGACCACCTTCACCTCGCCACTCATGCCCAAGTTTGCCTCGATCCCTCGAGAGCCAACGCATACCTCCAGTATTTCGTGCCATAGGCTCCCCTCGTGTTCTCTCCTCCTTCATGCAAGGACACTGCTTTGTCGCTCAAGACTCGACGGCATCGATTATATAGTTACGTGTCATGGTGTGAGAGAATAATGTCAAAGTTTCGTCCTCCTATCCTTTCGAGTTGGGCCAAGTCGTGCTCGATTCGAGGGGTGGATTCTAAGTGTGTGGATAAACATACTTTGAAAACCATTCGACCCATGTAACAACCATGAATGTTATAAGTTTATGGTGGAGGATTTTATATCTATCCACAGCCATATGGAACTCCATACCTCATATGTTCATTTACACATTGGCTACTTTCAATTTTGAGAATGAAGACAAAGGGAATTAAGGGTTGAGTTTACATGCGGGAGAAGGACCTGATGCCAGAGCATTCATTGAAGAACATTGATTCAACAACTTTGGAAATAGTAAAAATTTGAATACCTATAACCAACTAAATTTCTTGTATTTTCAAGATCTCGTAAATGTCATTATTGTATTTCTTGGTTCCTAGGTCCTAGGTCTTTATGCTATCTGGTAGAACCAATTTTTTTTTTCAATGAGTCCAGAAAAATGCTCATGCTTAGAGGGTTGTTCCATACTCATCTATATAAGCATGCTATAATGAATAAAAGGTAAGACTTGATTGATTCATAACATTTTTTAGCCTTAGGCTTAAAAATAATTTTCTTGTTTTGCTCTCATCCCTCAGGTTAGTTACTTACTAGTGGTGAGTAACCTATCAAAAATTTCTTACCTGTATTTGTTCACTCCTAATTTTTCCAGTCCAATAAATTCGCATTTAAAATGTAAATGGACCAAAATAGTGTAAAAGAGGGCAAATTAGGTGAAACAGTAAAACTGTTAGAAAATATGTCCCAAAAAAAGGGGGCCGGTTCGATTCGGCCCGCTGAGGACCGGCCCGTCTGATCCAGGCCCTTTTTCCTTTCTTTTCTCTTCGTTTGGGCCCAGTTTCTTCTGCTCACTTCTGGTTCCCTTCTTTCCTGGGTCTGTGCCCTTATCTTTTATTTTTCCCTCAACCTGGCCCATTGTCCAGCCTCTCTCATTATTTTCCGGTCGCCCGGTGGTCGTCTTGCTCCGTGATTCCTCCTCCCCGGCGCTGATTGCACCTTCACCGCCGCGAAGCTGGTGAACTTCCCTCTTTTCGACCCTGCTTCCCTTTGCTTTGTTAAAGCTTGGAGTGACGAGCCCAATCTCGATGAAATCTTGCACAAATCTTCAGAAATCGAGGCTTGTTTACAACGAAAAATGCTGAATTAGAGTCTTAGGTACTACGAGTAGGCCGAATATCGTTCACGTTTTGTGCTGCGCACCACTAGTCGAATTCCTCAGTGCAATCCGGCAGAAAACCGTGCTTACATTTAGAATCGGTTCGTGTTGCGCCCTTGTTATTGTTGAGCTGCGCCTGACTCTGCAATTTCCTTTGATTTTGTGGCATGTTCAGCAATTTCCGGCGTCAGTCATGAATAAACTTTGAGCTTGTTTCGCCGAAATTACTTCCACAATGAAATATCTCTTACTGAAGGTGATTTTTCATGTTTTTATTAAAGGGGATAAAGGTTCAGCACTAACTCCGGGCAGAGAATATCTAATGCGATATCAAATTAACTTCTTGGATCCAAACAACTCTATACAACATTAGGCTAAGTTGGAATTTGATCAACAACGAGGCGAACGGATTACACTATCAAACTTGAACTATGCCACTATGTCAGAATGCAATCAACGACACAAGTTGAGGATAGGTAAATATAATGCTAGAATTTAATTGACAATACTACTCCAAGATAATGAGATATGACGCGGGAATTTAACCAATGATAGTGCACCATGATAGGGGATATAACATCAAAATCTAATCGACGACAATATACCAAGATATAGATATACGCTGAAATCTAATCAACGATGGGAATCTGAAAGCTACAATTATGGAAATTAAAGTACGGTACAAGAAAAGGAAAGATGAAGAGATAACATTTTGATTGGTTTATCCAAGGTTTCTTGTTGGATGATTAGTACTATTTATAAAATAACATGGTAACTTCTGAGTAGTTATGTATCTTTTAGAGCGCGTATGATAATTATTTTATTTCTAATTAGAACTATTTTTCTTACGTTCTCAAGAGCTATTTTAGAACATAAATCCATTTAATAACGCAATTTCATTTTTTTATTTTTAGAATAAATTTTTTATTCTAGAATTAGGCTTGGAACAAAAATGCTATTTCTAGAATATAAATGAAAAATAGAAACCCTTCTCATGACTCGCCCTTACTTTTAGCCAGCCGCCACTCAAGAGAGAAAAATTCGTGTTATTATCAAACAAATTTTTATTTCGAATTTTTTTTTATCGTTATCAAATGTATATTTGTGCTCAAAAACTCATCTAAAGAATAAAAATTGATTTATAAAATAGAACGATTATCATTCGTGCACTTAGTAACTGTTCTTGACTTTGTGGTCCATATCCCATTTTTTCCTCACAAATTACTTCACCCACCTTCTTTAGAAACGTCTCAATCGTACTTTGGAAGTTACACGGTTATTGGTGGCCGTTCCATAATTGAGTCTTCAAATAGCAAATACTCGTCAATAATATGTATACTCGATGCTTGTTATTTAGGTATCTTCAGCAATATATTAAATGTTTCTATTGATAAGTTTGCCGCCGAAACCCAATCAAGGAGCCACCAACTTTCTGTCATCGTATTTCAATAACTGGACACATGGCATTCCCTCACCTGTTCATCGATCATTGGGTAATTAATTATCCTTGTGCTTGTCAATACTCAAGCATGTAACAAATACCATCCGAATGACATGCACGTAATTCCAGTTTGTGTTTTGTCACATTTCCTCTCGTGATAAGCATGTAACGACAGGGTTAATTTTGAATGTCAACAGAGCCGAGGACCTTCCTACTTACTGGCAATGCCCGCAATTTGAGTCTGCTACAATTAGCTCCCCATTTTCTTCCACTTGCTATGTAGATGCATTAATTGTAATGTACGAAAAGTTTTTGTCTCAATCGTCGCTGATAATAGACTAGTGACGGCCAATATGGTGGTCCAGTGGCGATTAGAGTAGACGACTAATATAGGCTGATCTGGTGATGGCTGGAGCTTCAACGAAAGCTCGTCGGAAGAGGGCGTTGCTCTCAGTGCATGTGGACTTGAGGAAGAAGATGGTGTAAGGAAGAAGAAATAAAATAATAATGAAAATTCTAGAAAAAAAAAAAAACTGAAAATAACAAATAACTCGGATTAGGTGGCCGGGCTGGAGGTCGGCCTTGGCCTGATGGTGAGCTAGAATTGGGCTAGGTTGATTAGGGGCCACAACTTGGGGAGTTGGGCTCGAGCTGCTGCAAAGGCTAAGCCCATTATATTAGAGCCATGGTTGAACTAGGCACTGTGGGTTTAGAAATATATGGGCCGAGTATATGAATTGGGCTAATTTGATATTCGGACCAGGCCCAAGGGCTGGACCCAATTTGGACCAAACCCGGACCTTTAGGGTCCGGTTCCGACCCGTCTGTTCGGACCGGGTTTCCTGACCCGGTCCGAAGTCCATTTTGAGAATAATTTTAAAAGTAAAAAATGATTAAAATGATAATAATTAAATAAAAATGAAAAATGAAAAATTCCCTAAAAATGAAAAATTGGAAAAAGTTCAGAAAAATTACCTTAATTGACTCCATTATATTTTAGAGCTTTGAATCAATAATAGAATTTTCTTTTCAAATGGACATTTTTCTAGTCTTGAATAAAATTTCAAAATCCTTTAAAAAAGTTTTGGAAAACCAAATTAAATAAGCTCTTAGAGCTTTACGATAGGGGTTGTATTAAATTGCTTTCTTTTTAGAGATGAGCACTTCAATTTGATTATACTTGATTGCGCAATTTCAATTCATTGATTGTTATTTTCTCTTTTAGCACAGATGGGATTTTAATAAAAACATTGCATGAGCACTTAGCGGATTAGTCCAAAATTGATGAAAAGACCGCATAAAAAACACATTAGTTGACAACATAATCAAGTTTAGGCACCGCGATGGCACTAATTATATAATTAGTGTAATTGAGTCTTTGAGTCTAATATCTGTACTTCTGTAAAAATTGAGACTACACCCCTGCGTATCAATTGATTTCTAGCTAACCTTAATTGGCTAGTTGTGACTTCTCATTAGAATTTTCATAGGGTTAAATCGAGCTAAAATAGAAAATATAATGTCACACATGATATGAACTTGAGAGAGTCCACGTTTGTGATTGACGAGTCGTTTGCAGCCATCCAAGATCGTCATTTGTATGACATTGGACTCATCTCATAAAGAAATACCTCTAAACCTATTCTCCCAAAGATGGGCCCTCAAGAGTGGGTCACGATAGTATAACCTCTTACTTTTTTACACTCTCTCCCATGCATCGAAATCCTACTATATTGAAATTTATCTTTGTTAAGATTTGTTCTGTATATCCAATTCCTATCTTTCTTTTGGAAATTTGTTTGAGCTATGCCATCAGTATTTTACTGTTTCATCTAATAACCCTTGGGCCGACAATTGATATTTTAATGTTGTAATTATCTCGTGTTAATTTTATACCTAATCCGAATACAACATGTTTGTTAATACATGTCTTTGAATACCAAACACCCGCAAATTTATTAGAAAGTTACAGGAATCCACGTACTTTTTTTTTTATGTTTACGATATGATTATCTTGTGTATATATTAATATATAAGTACTGCAATTCTCTTACCTTTCATCCGAGGACTCTGCTTGGTTGCGCAAGACTCAAGGGCATCGATTCCATAGGTGCGTACCGTAATATGAAAGACTGATCACAAGTTTTTGTTGTCCCGCCCTTTCCAAGCGGGCTACGCTGGGTTTGATCCACAGAGTGGATTCGAGCATGTGGTTTAGGCACTCGGCCTATATTTGATCCGCCACGCACGTAAGCATAAGCATTCCTCCAAATTTGTCTCGTTTTTATCTAATTCGTGAGATTAATTGACTTAATTGCAATGTTTGATGACCTTACTTTCAAACAATCTGCATAGGATTCGAGATGTCCCTTGAACTGATTTGATTTCAACATCCATCCCTAAATACAATTTTTCTGCATCATGAATTTTGAAATACTCAAAACTGAGAGTTTGTTCTTCACATCTTGTTCTAGCTGTACAAAATCTTTTCATGCCATTCCAAAGCCATTTGTTATTTTTCCTGAATTTTTCAAAGTTCAGACCCGAATCGAGTCGGGTCCTGAACCCTTCGGGATTAATCATCCATTTTGGATCAAATGGTTCGAAATTGGGTTTAATGGTCTTCTGGATGTTTGTTCTGCACATCTTTAGCTTTCAAATAACAGTTGATTTAAAATTGTTTGGAATTCATTTGGTTGGTCATATGCTTTCGAAACTAAATGACCCGAATTTCCAAATTAATGAACAAGTGATCCTGTTTTGGGCTCACTCACTTTGCTTGATGGTTTGAGAAACAAGACCATTTGACCTGAATGCATGCTTAATCTCTTATATATTTAATTGCTAGATCAACGTTTAGGGATGATGCATGTGCGTGGGAAACCATGGGAAAACTTTTTGACCCCAATTTAGGGATCAATTGGTATTGACTGCCGCTTGTGAACGTAAGGGATGGCCAATTACTAATTATCACAACTCAATCAATCTTAGAGGGTTTAGGATGGGTCAATCTGTGCACTAAAAAAGGCCGACCTCGAGGCCCTTTTTGCCAATTGAATGTCCTTGTTTGTTCATTGATTGTGATTGCTAGGAACATGAGATGTGGTTTGGGTGAAAGGACACTACTTCGTCAACATCCTGAGGAGGAGGTGGAGGAGGAGGCCATACACCGATGTCCAATCTGGTCTCTTTTGTTGTACCCATTTGATCCCAATCATGTCTCGGATTTTTAATTTAAATTTTGTAATAATGCCCGATGAGTTGCGGATTTTATTTTTCATGCACTTAGGGATAGTTCCTTCCTTAGTCCCCTTGAGTGTTTACTTTCTTGCGGTGTACTTTCATTACTTGTATCTTTATTTCATATCATCTTTTCTAGTTTAGAATTGTCCAAATGAACCGGTCATCCATCAATGCTTTCGAATAATTTGCACGAAAATGCAAGAACAAATGCGTGATCACCTTAAGTAACAACTAAATCATCAAGTACCAAAAGGGCACTAATAGAAACATCGACATGACGCAAGCCCTCAAATCCACGATCTCTAGTTCCGCAGAAAACAAAGGAACACTTTCGATCCTTGATTGGGTAATCTAGTTGATCTCCCGAAAACGAGGCTAGTGGTGACTCCTAATTTAAATGACTAGGGTGCTTAAAAGAAACTTTAAAATAAACCATTGTCATACGAAATACGAGCTTGGAAGAGTTCATGTTCTTGATTGATGGACCTCAAAGACTAACATCAGAGATGATGTGTTGTGATGTGCCTTGAGAACTATTATTTGAACAAATATCTCTAAACTCACCTTTCGCCCGAATTCCCTAAAAAGAGGCCAAGGCACTAAGGTCTGGTCGTGACACAATGAAGAGATAACTTATTATACACGTGTTTTTATAGTCTCCCAAAAAAGCTTTATGAAGAAATTTAAAATATATCATAAACCGATCGATCTCGATTGCTAGTCAATGTTATTTGATCTTTCATCTGTTAAGATATATTGTTTAAAAAATATAAAAGTATATGGGGAAAAGTGTTAGAAAAGTCCTAAATCTTTTAAGTAAAAGATGTTGATGAAGTTTAATTCATGCTCATTTATTGTTGTTTTGTTTTTTGTTTTTTTTTTGGTTTTTTTGGGGGGAAGGAGAGAGGGGTGTGATGGTTACGTTTTGTTCTATTAAATCGAGTGCAGAAAATTGCAGTTTTTGGTGATACAAAAAAGGAACAGAAAAAAAAAAAAAAAAAAAAAAAAAAAAAAAAAAAAAAAAAAAAAAATGGCTGGACAATTTCATAAAAAAAACCCTATTTGCAGGTTTACTCCATTTCAACCAAATTATTATTTTTTTATCTTCACTATGGACCCTTATGGCTCGAAATAAGAAAAAATGTTGACCATCGAAGGGAGATTTTTTTTTTTCTGAAAGTAAATAAAAATAAAAATAAATTAATATAACTAAAACTTTGAAATTTTTTTTAAAATAAAAGTATTTAAAAAAAAAATTAATTTTTTTTTTGTAGATATAAAGTCATGAGATTCACCTTACCCAAAAAAAAAAAAAAAAAGTCATGAGATTGAAATCATTTTCTAATGAGATCCAAATATATATAGAAAAAAGAAACATTTTCGATTATATATTATGAAACAAAGAAAAATTAACTGTATTCTTAAAAATTATTTTCATTTATGATTAAGTTTTCCGCAAAACACGTCCTGAGATTCATTACTCTCTAGCCTTTATCCATCAAATCTTTTGCTTCAACTTCTACTTTTGAGGCACAAACTAAGTTTTCTTTACAACAGACCTAAATATGTAAAACTAATTTGATTACTTTAGGATCTTATTTGAAACTTTGATGCACTCTAAACCTTCTTTTGAGAAAATAATCTTATTTTAGCCCTTATTTGTAACTTTCTCAAATTTCAAAAAATCCTCAAAAATTATATAATACAACATATAAACTCCACATGACATTTCGAAAAGTTTGGCTGATCTCAACTGAATTAAAAAAAGAAAAAAAAGAAAATGAGTCACGAAGATTCTTTCTAAGTGAAATAGCAATTGCTTTTCCCCTTTTCTCAATGCGCGACCTGGCTTTCACGTGAAGCTTCGCCTAAAGGAAGAAATGCTCAGACCGGACGGTTAGACCAGCACACGCGCACGGCCCCACACGTACCAGAATGCTACAGGCAATCCTCCAAAATAAAGATAAATAACTAAACAAAATATAAATAAAAACTTGGGGACAAAAATAAATAAAAGACAAAAACAAAAATAAAAAGCTCCCCTCTTCCTCTTCCGCCACCATCTTCTTCCATTTTTGTTAGCCAATCGCTGATCGAGTCCTCCAAATCCCCAACAAATCCCCCTTCCATGGCCTCAGTTCCAGCGCAACCCCCAGCGCCGCCGGCACCCCCGCCGCCCGCCAAGCACATCTTCATCCTCTCCAGCCAGAGCAACATGGCCGGCCGCGGCGGCGTCACCTGTCACCACGGCTGCGATGGGGTCATCCCCCCGGAGTGCCGCCCCGACCCCTCTGTCCTCTGCCTCATGCCAACCTCTAGTGGGAGGAGGCCCAGGAGCCCCTCCACTGTGACATCGACACCCGGAACACCCCCGGGGATGGCCTTCGTGAACGCGGTGAGGGAGCGGGGAGGAGCTGTACAAGAGCATTGTGAGGAGGGCGAGGGAGAGCGTGAGGGACGGCAGCGGCGAGATCAAGGCGCTGCTGTGGTACCAAGGCGAGAGCGACGCCTCCACTCATCACGACGCGGAGGCGTACAGGGAGAAGATGGTGTAAGAATTATTGTGACCCACATGATATGATTTATTATATGGTTTAATATTATTGAAATGCTATAAAATAAATAATTATTGGTTACAATAAGTTGCAACTCTAATAAAATGATAGGGTATATCGCTTTGATGGAAGGCACAATTTCAACGAACGTATAAATAGAGTCCGGTCCTCTCTTTACCCACAATGAACAACAATAACATAAAAGAATTGGGTATTCTCTCATCCATCAATTGAATACATTAAGGAATAGTGGGTTAAGGGAGAGAAATCGGATTTTTTCATTTGGTTCGAGTTCTTTGGATTTTCTACAATGATCATCATCAAGTATAGCGCTATGGATAAAGATATGTCTTCATTTATTTGTAAAAATCATGAAGATCAAAAGATCATTGTTTACTTTGAATTTTCGCATCAAAGTATTATATGTATAATCTAACAGATGGAGGCGCTCATTGAGAACGTGCGTGACGACCTCGGCCTCCCCTCCCTTCCCGTCATCCAGGTTCGTTTCGCTCTCTCCGTCGTCCCCTCCACTGAACTTTTTCTATCTCCGTTGTTGAACAGAGCATAGTCTGTTTGGCACTTAATTGAATTATTTTTCCAATCTGCGTAAATAGAAAAACCATAAATAATTACTTTAAAAGTTGATTATGCCTCGACCATCAACTAAAATTTCTTCCAAGGCTGTGACCCAGAACTTCTTATATTAGATTTTAATTAATCAACATTTGAATCTACACTTTGATAATGAACCTAGTTTTTCAGTCCCAATATCTAAATTTTTTTTTACATGAACAAACATATATTTGTGATATTAAGCTTGGTATTTAAATAAGTAATAATTTCTAGTGTAGAAATAATCTCCAAACCTTCCCAGGAGTCAAAGAAAAACGAAGAGGGCTAATTTGCACGTTTAAAACATTAGCAGCGAAATCAACTTCGAATGTAGATTGAGATAAGTGTGGCAAAATTAAGAGTTAGCATCTAGGAAATGAAGAGTTCTTTTATAAGGAAAAATTAAGAATATTCACTCTTATATTGGGTTAGTTTTCTGTCTAGAAAACAAAGTGGAACCTATCTTTTAACCCCAAGGGTAGCTTGCTCAAAACCTGATCGAATCACCACACTTGCATGTTCACTTAGGACCACTCCTAGAAGAATAGACTCGCGTGTCTCCTGTTATTATATAGCGTAAGTAATTGCTGCACCTGACGAGGATCATCATGTGCCAAAGAATTCCAACCATTCCATTGATATCTAGGAGACACCGATCTATTGATCTTGTGAATATGCTTAGTTTTTGAGCTGAATAAATAACTCCATTGGAAAAACTGAAGGTTCATGGAAGATGCCTTTTCATTTTCTCTTTATTAAGTTTACTAATCGTAATACTTATTTATTTCTGAGAACCTCACTTTAATGGTTCTATACAAAATGACTAATTAGTAATTACACCTCATTAATGAGACCGATAAAGTGTATATGTACGTTTTTTTATATATTAGATTGTTTTTGCACCTTTTTTGTTTCTTTTCTGGAAACGGAGTCGCCTTTCTTTTACATATCTCTTTTCTTAACTGACGATTATTCCTAATGGATGAAAATATTCAGCACCCACAACTTAAATTCGACAACTTATATAGGGTACAATCAATTGTACAGAAAATAGACAAAACTCAAAATTGGGAAAAAAGAGTAAAGATGATCTTTTATTCAAGTACACTTATATGCATAGTAAATTTTCTAAACAGCTCCCAAAGGAGTAGCCAAAAAAGCCTGAAAGCATCACGTTATTATGTGCACAACCATATATATTCTTAGTGCCAAATTTGTATAGTTGTTTTATGAATAACCAAGATTCCACCATCACATTAGTCATTATACTTAAATAAGTCATAAATTGTTTAGCCTTCATAGTTGCTCAAGAAACAATCTCTCAATCTTGCAAAAAAAAAAAAAAAAAAAAATCTCAATACAAAATTTTCACAGCTTAAGCACTCTTCAGTTTCACAAGGTGTAATTTCACGAAAAAGCTCAACCTTGGTTTTAAAATGACTTGATATAATCAAATAATCGTATGCACATACAAATATTTTAGTGCCGCAACAGAAGCTGTTTTTCGAGTGATCAGGGACATAACAAAAGTTCTTGTTAAAGAGGTATAAATTCCACATGGAGCCGCGACATTCAATTTCTATACTAAAAACAGATAATATAGGATACAATTAGAAGATATTGATGAACGAGGGAAGTTAAAAAATCTCTGATCCCTATATAAAACATCTCCATGCATCATTGCAAAGGATGAAGACGCTGTCTTGTTCATCCACTCTGTTTCTTTATGCAAACCATATACAGCTCATCTTTGGATTTTACCAATTTTATCCTATTGCAAACTATGGACAGACTTGCCCCGACTCTAGGAAAAAGCCAGTTGGCAAAAATTTGAGGAGCCGGCGAACATGGGCTCTTATTTGAGACTAACTAAGTCATTTTAAGCTCTTATTTGAGATAAAATTTAATGTATACCCTTTTTTCTTTGTAAAAACGGCTCCACTTCGTGATTTTATTTGAAATTTTTCCTATCATTTTACAAACTAACATTGCAAAATTATGAGCGACTTTAAAATTCGTTTGATACTGAAAATTTGCCAATTTTGTAACTCACAAAACCGTAGAATTTTGAAACTCCGCTCTCTTTCTTATACCACTAGTAACTCTACGTTCTTAATATAAAAAGATATACATACTTAAATAAAAATTAATCTCATAGAATAAGAAATTTTGTGGCTACACTTAATAAAAATTAGTTTCTTTTTTGGTAATAATAATAACTTAGTATTTAATCCTACTCATTTTGGGAGCTTTCTGAGCTTTCCCCATCACCAAAGCCTTGGTCCGGCTCTGTTCCACGGCATACACCACTTAAGACTTGCAAGGATGGGAATTCTGTCCGCATCTCGCCAAATTGTCAAAGAGTAATTAACTAGGAGAAGGTTGATTGGCGTCCCAATCACTTCTTTAGGTTCTTCACGGCTATTAACACCTAAATTTCAAAAGTTCGTTTAGTCATTTATCGCATAAAAAATTAAGAGTTGACCTTGACCCTTGAATAAAATATTATTTCATTTGCATTTGCATATTATGAGCATTTTATAATAAAGCCCACATAAATTAGGTTGTAATTAGAGTTGGCGCTAAATGGGTTAAAACTTAGGGGGTTTTGAGCTGAATTAAATTATTTGGACAAAGGCCGCGGGAGTCCTCATTTGAGAGTCACTAAAAAATAGGGGGGAAATTCCAAATAAAGACCCAAAGTGGATCAATTTTCTCAAATAAGGATTCGAAATGAACTTTGTGTCAGATAAGGACCTAAAGTAAACTCATTGTCTCAATTAAGGACCTGAAGTGGTTGAATCAATTCCAAATAAGGACCTGAGCTTGCTGGTCAGCCAAATATTCACCAGCTATCAAGCATGCAACATTTCCGACAACCGGAGTTTGGGCAATTTTGTCCAAAAAAAATCTAGGAAAAATTAACAAATCTTAAAAAAGAAAAGAAAAAAAAAACCCCTAGGTTTTTTACGGTCTCTCCATTCCTTGTACCCATCATCTACAAAGTCAAAGACCAAAGTTCTCCCCATTCGTTGTACCCATCCTCCGCAAAGTCGAAGACCTAAATTCTCTACCGGTTGAGGCACGAACTCAAAAACAAGAAGAAAACCATATGCTTCTTTCTTTGTTTGTGGAGACCCAAATTCTCCGCTAGTCGAGCAAGGTGATGAGCGATGTTAACACCTAATTTTGGAAAAATAAAATTGCATTTTGAACAAATAAAATGAAAAAATGGGGAAATTTATTTAATTGATTATGCATGGAAATTTGAAATTCTGATGATCATTCGGATTTCGTTAAATGCAGAAGTAATTTAAAAATCAAGTGAATAAGAGACAAGAATTTTGCAAAATGGAAAAAATCTGAGCAGGATCGAGCTAATTGCAAAATCACGTTAGTTGAGCGAGTTAATGTAACATAAGATGGAAAGCCGAAAGTTGCTATAAAAATGGCCATCTGAAAATCACTATAAAAGGAGCCATAATTTTCGTGAGCCGGGGGGAGCGAATTCAGAAAAAAAATTTAGAGCAAAGAAAAACCGAGAGAAAAGTTCGTAAAGAATTTCGTGAAGAAAGAAGCACAATGGTGAGAGAAGAGAAGAAAGAAAAGTGAAAAAAGAAGAAGTGAAAGGCCCCTCCCTTTTGTCGTCCAAGAAGCCTCTTTTCTTTTCCCCTCTGAGAAACTGCAGAGGAGAAAAAAGAAGTCAGCAGCTGCAGAAGAAAAGAAAAGGAAAAATCAGCAAAAGAAAGAGAAAAAGGGCAGAGAAGTGACGTGTGGCCAGAAAGAAAAAAAAGAAAAACAACAACAGGAGCTACTGTTCATCTTCTTCGCGTGAAAGCCCCTGCCCATGCTCGCGTCGCGCCTCCTCCGTCCGTGAGCACTGCACCAGCACCTCCCCGACCGCGCCTGGTGTGCCCCCGCCGTCCACCGCGCCAGCATCGCCTCCGGCAAGCGCCAGCACCGCCTCCGCCAGCCGCCCCGACGACCGCGCTCTCGCCCTCGCCGACGCCGCGCCGCTGCAACACCCCCCGCTCCGCCCGCGACGCCGCCCGTCGATCTCCGAGCTCCGCCGCGCCTCCGCACCGCCGCTTCGCTGAAGCTCGCACCGCGCCCCCGCCAACGCCTGCAACTCCGGATCCGCTACCCAACGCCACCGGAGACCACACCGTTCCTGCCGCCACCCGACGCCTGCACCAGCAGCTCACGCAGTCTCCACCGCACCTCGATTCGCTGACCTCCGCTCGGTTGCCGATCCCCGCGCCGGCCCGCGACTCGCCCGCTGTTTGAGATCCCGCCGCCGACGCCCTTCGCCTCCCTGCCGTCGCACCTCAGCCCGTGCCGAAATCTCGACGCCGTCACCGTCCAGCGGTCTGCAACGCCCCGCTGTTCGCTGCGCCTAACCTCAGCAACGCCATCAACGCCCTTGCCCTCAACGCCACGACCACACGTTGCTGCTTTGCTAAAAAAAAAAACAAAAAGCAAAAAGGAAATAATCGATTTAGGTAGTTTTTCCTTTTATCTTATTTTTATTCTTGTTATTTTACTTTCTTTTGTTCCATTTTTTAGCATAATTAGTCTTTAATATGGGATTGGAAATTTTAACCTATCACCTAATTCGCAACCACGCCAGTTTTTTTTATTTCATCTATAAGGCTTTAGATGAAATAATTAATCAAGTGGGAATAAAATTGATATTTTGATCTTTAAGGCTTAAGATCAACTTATCGATTTTACTAGCGAAATATCATCCCTTGATCTAAATTTGATCTAAATTATGTGTGATATTTTAGTAATTTTGGATGGTCTTGATTGTTTTATTTATCTTGAAATGTGTTCGAATTATAATATTGCATGTTTAGGGTTTACATATTTAAAATAGGAATCTTATTTCGAATCTTAAAAATCAAAAATAAAAAAAATTAAATCAATCAATTTAGGTTGCTAGATTTTTAGTTTGGATTGCATGTTTAATTATTTGACAATTATTAATTTCGAAATTAAACAAAAACAAAAAGAAATCATCATATACGTGTCATGTAGTGTTAAAGCATATTTTGCACGTCATTGCATATTTAGGATTAAATTGCACTTAGTTTAATTCTAGATAATATTTTTCTTAATTTGTTATAAGTTTAGGTATTTTTTTAGATATATCGTATTTTAGAATTATTTAGGTTAAGATAATGTTTTAGTTTAAATTAGGATTTGGCTCAATCTAACTCCTAGTATAAATTAAATAGGATCCTAATCTAATTAGGTAAATTTTCACATTTCACCAAATTTCGAATTTTATGAAAAATACAAAAAAATGTCATAGGTTAAATCAGTTTTATGATAAAATGCAATTTTTTAGGAAAAGAAAAAATGTCATATACACGTCATTAGAGCCAGATTCACTAGGATGCATGTCATTTAGTATTTTTGCTAGGCCCATTTAATTAGAAATTGCATGTCATTAGAATTATGTCATTTAGTTATATTACATCACTTGACTCATTAAATCAATGAAAAAAAAAATTGCGTGTTAATTAGAAACCATATCTAAGGTTGTTGATGTGGATTTTGAATTAACATTGCAGATGCTTTCGTTGCTCCGAGGTAAGTTTTTACAATTTATTTATCGTTTATTTGGGTGTTAAATTGATGGATTGCGCACTCGCATGATCACCTCACATGTTAGGAAAATAAATTTAAACTCAATTTAAGTTTGCTGCAAAAACACTTTTTGAAAATAAAAGAACGATGCCGAAAGGACATTAGAGAAATCTAGTGTAACCAAGTCCCAGTACCCATAATCTCTGGTTCGTAGGAGTAAAGTGAAACTCCTAGTACTTTACTTGGGTTTCTAATCGACCCACAAAAAAAAATAGATTAGTGGCGACTCCTGATTAAAAAATCAATTGCATGTTAAGAACTTAAATTTAAGTTGCGAATTGGTATGAGCTTGGGAGAGCCCGAATTAAGTCTAGTCTTAATAATCCATTAGCCAAATTTTAGGTGATTCACACCTCAAAAAATTGGTCGCGACAAGCGACAAGAATCGAGTCACGACGATGACCATACAACAATTTGGTTGAGGAGCAATGAAGGAGAAGAAAGAAGAAAACGTAAACATCTAAATGAATAGCCTAAACTTAATTAATTTAGAATTTTCCATTTTTTCCAATCACAAAATTCTAACAAAATTGCCCCTATTTTAATAACTGGAAAATGTCTGCCGGTGAGCTAAGGTCCTATATAGAGATTAATTTGATCACTTCGGGTCCTTATTTAACACAAAATTCACTTCGAATCATTATTTGAAATAATGGGTCCACTTTGGGTCCTTATTTGACACAAAGTTTACTTTAGGTCATTATTTGAAAAAATAGATCAACTTCGGGTCCTTGTTTGGAATTTTCCCAAAAATAGAAGAAAGAGTTTATGGTCAAACTTCAGTTATGGGCGCACGATCCTCTGGATATGTTCACGGCAAAGCTTTTGGAAGAGACTGTACGCTTATGTGTTTGAGGAAATTTTCGCAAAACAAAAGGGATCGTGGGAAGAAAATATTGGATGATTATCCGGTGGGTACACGGTTTGGTAATGAATCAGAAATCTCGTCCGAAGAAGAGAGGTTATGGAAAGAAAGAAGAGCACGAAAAGGAAAAGAGACCATCAAATCCTTACCTCCCACCGATTCATCCATGGCCATTATCTCACGGTTTTTTCGCAATCTAAAACAAGGAAATCAAGGAATCACACGTAGAGATAATAACGCACTTCCTGGACCGGGCAAAAGAAGAGGAAATTGGGCAGAGGAGAGGTCGTGAGAAATAATCAAGGAAAATAGGACATGATATGACTATCCAGGGGACGTCACATGTTGTCGACAAATTTATAGGCAAGGGATATAATGTCGTCTATGGTATCACGGTGTGATATGACTATGCATCGGACATGAGATTAGTAAGTGTGTTAAAGAACAAAGTAACATTTAAATAAGTGCAATTGTAAATGTGTTCTTAAATGAAGGGTATGCTTCTTGGGCTGAAAGGTCTTGCTGGTGGTCTCCGGGCCCACTTGTTAATAAATGTCCCTGAAGGCAACATAAGTGTATCACCATGAGTCACTAGCAATTCATTCAAGAATGGCGAGTTGGGCAGAAGGTCCTGATTTGTTGGCATATCATGTAACCGTAGGGAGGCTAGTTTATTCAATCATACAAAACTCTACTTTAAGTTTCTCAAGAGCCTCCACATTCCATAAATGTTGACTAGGGTCAACTGATCTTTTGCCTGAGTTGTCCATGTGGGAGAGAACCATCGACTTAACCCGAGGAAATAGTACCTGGAATACCGACAAAAATGACACAATGAATATGATTACATTGAGTTATGCCCTCAAAATAGGAACTTCCAAACTTCCCTAGCTCTCATAAATCATGACAATTTTAGAGGCTGCTGGTGACGCAGGAAGGGGTTGGTCGATGCTTTCACTGTTAATGATGTAACATGGGAGAAGCCTATTATTACGTGACAACTTACATATAACAAATTAATAATACTAAAAGTAAACGTATAGCTATTGCTGACTCTTTTCATTAAAGAGCAAATAAATGTGTGGATACTCACTATGATAAAACATCTTATACTCAAAATGGTGATAAAAGAACTGAGCAAAAACATGAGAATAAGAAAATAAGCACAAGCATTTTCCTCCGTCAAAACAGAAAGCAATAATTGAAACTTATATAAAATTTATAATAGAATAGGCCAAAAGAAGGGGAAAAAGGACTGATTTGATCAGTTGGTAAGTGTTAATTGCCTTTTTTTTAAAAAGTGATGTATATTTACACAAATTTGGTAAAGATATTAGTTTGTGTTCACTTAATTCAATCAATATAAATTCAAAATTGATATTTATTCCTTAAAAAAATTAGACGAGGGTGTGTACCTGTATATTTCTTTTTTTATACTTTGACGGTAACATTTCCTAAATTCAATTAAACGGTATTTTGAAGTGAGTTTGCAGGTTACATCTACAATTTCTTATCCTTAATACTTTGTTCTGTTAGATTTCTTTTCCTTTCTTTTTTCCCCCAATTCTTTGGAGGTGTTCCTTTTTAAATGTTTTTATATGGTTGTTGTGATCACTTTGTTGAGAAGCTAGCTAATCAAATTCTAAAAAAATACTTCACTACGTGATATGATTTTTTGAGCTAACATAAAAATAACACATCTAAAATTAAATGGAAATATGCAGATAATAATTACATTTATTGAGGATTAGAATTTTTTTATCTTTTTATTAGATATTAAAAGGTTATGTACAAAATTCCGTTCAAAACACTTACAAGTTATTAGAGTTTCTGATCCTTAGAAGAGGTAGGAGGGTACTTGTTCAGTCAGCGATGCGCTAACTCAGCATTGTGGCTAAATTACCAATAGTGATTGAAGGATTGCGTAGATTGGAGAGATGGAAGATCGAGGTCTTCAAATTAGAATACGTAGCAGAAGCTAGGTGGATTTTTGAGCATTACACTTTTGATATTAGAGTTAAGTGAAAACCCATTATTTTGTCGTTTTCTACTAGATATGTATGTTTGTCGAAAGGATCGGAATAAGAAAACCGGAAGCATTACCTCTATTTAAAAAAAGAAGAAGAAAAGACTGACCTGTGGAGGGAAAGGTGAAGACATGCCTTGGTCAATCTTCATCAATGATTGCCAAGTGAAGATTTTTATCTTGGGGCAGTGGGCAATGGTCAGCTTTTGTAACATGGGGCATTGCATTGTATGATTCTTGCCCGAGGAGAAACTAGTCAAATTGGACAGGCGTTCCAGCTTCATCCTACTAAGTATCGGAAATGTAATCTTCTCCACTTCACTACCTTCCCCTTCTTCTTCTGCGATCACTCTTTCAATTTGATTACACTCATTTATTTCCATCCATTGAAGAGTGGGAAGGCATCGAGCCATTGATGGAGTGAAAGCATGTCTTAAGTTGCTACAATTATAAAGGGTCAGATAACTTAGAGAACTAATGCGGAGTGTTCCTTGAAGATCTTTGTTCCATAGTTGCCTCAACTTTGGTAAATTGACCAAGTTCAAACACCATAGTTGAGGTAGCATGTGAGTGCTTTCCATAGCCTCCAGTCCTTCGAGATCGAATATTTCTTCTAGTAGTTCGCAATCTTGCACTTGCAATGCGTTAATTTTGTCTAAAACAAGCATCAATCTAGATGGAATCGCATTAAGAAATGATGGGCAGTTATCCACCACCAGTGATTTTAGTTGCCAAGATGACTTGATGGGAATAAGTTTGTTGTGCCATTTTTCCATCAGCCCAGAGAACCTAGACAGATGCATAAACTCTACTCCATCAACCATAGCCTGTCAAAAAATGCATAAGCATATACTTCTAGTTAGCAAAAAGCAATTAGTTTGTTAGCAATCAAAACCATCCAATTTCATAGAATTTGATGCATACCATATCTATAGACATATTTTGCATGCTACATCTGATGTTTCTGTTCCAAAACCACATTCTTGTTGATACTTGCACTCCATTTAGCTTTGGCGCCCTTAATGGTGCCTTAGAGAAGAACTTCATGTTGAGACATCCAGTCACAATGACAACTTCCAAGAGAGGGAACAACAAAGTATATCTACCTGAACTGAAACATGTCAACCCTATCAACTCTTCAAGCTCCACATACTTCAATTGTTTGAAAGCCACTACAGGCCCCTCTTTATATTCATCATCACTGATGATTTGTGTCAACATTTTACAATTACTTATCCTCAATTTTGTGAGTTCCACCAAATTTCCAACCATTGTCGATGTGAACATATTTGATAATCCATCACAATGTGACACATCTAGAGTCTTCACATGTTGAAAATGTCTTGGAAATGATAATGCTGCATGATTGTCCCATATCATCTTGATGTAACCAATATTAGTGATATGTAATTCCTCTAAGCTAGGAAACACAACCTGTAATCAGAAAAGAAAGAATATGGCTCCACAATAACTTCTGCGTCTTCAACCAAGTAAAAAGGGCATGATGGTTTGATTGATGTTCAAAAACTTATTAAATTATTTTATGTTAAAAGAATTATGTGAACATTTCCAGGGAGTCAAATGACCTTTTGAGTTCACTTTCTAGATTATGGAATTACTTGAGGCATTCACTATTAGATAAAATCACACCTCAAAGGCTTAAAAAAGGTCCATTGTATTCCCTAAATAATCATAAGAAATAGAGATGATGATAACTCTAGCACAATTATGTTCACTTTTCCATATGGTTGCTCAAGATAGATAAGTTGTAAATTTGTGATGCATGCAAATTTTTATTGGTGATAATTAAATCATGGTGCAAGCGCAACACTCCACAATGGCAGATGATAGTCAAGCGATCGCTTGCTATAGAATAAATTATTGAGTTGCATAAAAAGAAAAAAAATAATAAGAGTTGTATAGAAATCTCCATATTACTCCTTCATTCCTCGAGTATTTCATAGAATAACAAAAAGTTTTCTAAAACTCTCACTAAAAAAGATTAGGAATCTTTTTCCGGTCTTTCCTAATAGTACATTGTTGAGGTCAGAAATGATTTAGCAAGTGGAGTGCTACTCATCCCTCTCTATAATAGAGTATACACAACAATACTTTCAACCTCAAATTTTGCTCCGAAAGGTTAAGATAATATAGTAAATTGCTCTCTTTCATTACTCAATGAGACGTCAGATTCCACTGTCAACTATTTGAAATGGCAAATCGTTACTTCCAGCTCTCGGTAATATCAGTGGGACAATATCCGTGAACATATTATGTTTGAAGAATTCTTGTTAAATTGTCAAATGTGAAATCAATCTTTTCAATTTTAGTTTTGAAATTGACATAAAGAACAATGGTAAGATTATTCTCCAGCATAGAGGAAGGATATTTGAAAAAAAAATGTTTGTCTTAAAGGACATAAAGTTTGTCTATATATATGAACTCACCTTCCAACTCTCCCCTTAAATGAATTGTGGACTAAGTCATCACCTTTTTACTATTACAATCCCATTCATTTTTATGATCATAGGGAAAGTATGAAAAAAGTCCTAATAACATTTGTACCAATTCAGTCATAAATATTTCATTTGGACCAATTTAATCCTAAACATTTTCACTTTAATATCAATTCAGTTTATCCAGTCAATTTAGATTGAGAATTGTTGTCGCGGATGCTCACCAACCAACGTGGTGCTCCTGACGCTAACGTGGACATTTTTTTATAATATTTTAATAATTTTTTGAATTTATTACATTTTTTAAATAGTTCTTTGAATTTTTTCCTTTTTTTCCCTTCCCTATTCTTTTCCTTTTCTTTTTCCAATGGTCATCTTTAGCCACCAGCCATAGCCATGGCCGACAAGGGCTGGCCTCATCTGGGTGAGGGTCAGGCTTGCATGGCTGCGAGTGAGCACCAGCCAAGGCATCCTCGCCGTGCTTGGCCTAGGCGAGGGTCATCCTTTTTTATGTGAGACTAACCTCACCTTGGCCAGAGTAAGTCTTGCCCGGCCTCGCCCTCACTTAGGTGAGGCATGGCAAGGCCATTCAAACTTGGGCGAGGGTTGGCCTCGCCCTCTCTAGCGAGGGGGGCCTCACTCGACCTCGACTGGTTGAGGCCAATCGTCATTGGTGACTAGCAAGGATGACCTCGCCCAAGTGAGGCCAGCCCTCGCTAACCATGGCTATGGGCGATCAGAAAAAGAATTGGAAAAGACAAGGGGAAGGAAAAAAAAAATTCAATAAGTTCAAAAAAAATTATTAAAATATTATTAAGAATGTCTACATAAGTGCTGTCCATGCCACATTAGCCTGAATAGTTTAAATTAGTATTAACATGAAAAAGTCTTAAACTAAATTAGTTCAATTAAAAGGTTTAGAACTGAATTAATACAAATACAATAGATCTTAAGACTTTTTTTTGTACTTTTTCCATGATTATACGTATACATATATAAATCATAGAGAGAGAGAGAGAGAGAGAGAGACTTTATATTTAAGGAATTGCTATATCAAATCCCACTCTAGGAGTCGGATGTGGAGGTTGATCACCACGCCCGCTTGTATGAACTTTTTTTTGTCCTAATGTGTTTTCCTTCATTCCTCCCACATGCGCTTATTTGCGATTGGAGTCTCATTTTATTTTATTTTTTTTCCTTTTTCTCTGAATCCGATTATGTTTATTTTCTGATTATACTTTTGAAAAGGGTTTATGTTGCGATAAAACTATCCAATATTTTTATCTCTTTTTTTGCTCGCTTTAACGATATCTTGATTATTAGAAATGACTCCAAGAGTGTTGATTAAAGATGAGCACGCTTGAGATGTCTATAATTTACTTTATGACGTAGCAAATATTTCTATCAAACGAACAAGAGGATAGCATGTTATTTTTTCAACATTCGAGTAATGCTACTTGAGTTTACCACAAAATTCATCAATCCATTGAGTTTCAAAGTAACCAAAAACAATCATGCTTAAGCATGAGAACTAGTAGAATTTTATAGAAAAATTTAGGAGTGATAGTGTTGACAATTTCTGACATAAATTAACATGATGCACACATTATAATGGCAAATCTGAAGTTGACACAAACAGTCATGAACTTAATCCACGTAAGCTTATAGCGTAAATTTAACAAAATATTGCGTTTACCCATGAACATGAGTTGCTAGTTAGTCGATCTTTTATATAAAAAGTAAATATTTAGTAACGTCTAGATTGAATAGATGTGATAAAGGATATAAAATTTGTGTAATTCAAGATAAGAATAGTAGAGTGCTGTAACTTTTATATAGTACTTGCTTAGATGTCATAATTTCTTTTCGCTCAATTAAGTGCCACAAATTTAAAAAATCAATTATTTAAGTGCCATAGGTGATTTGTATTGCCGAAAATCTGACGTGGTGTTAAATAAATTAAACCATCTGACGTGATGATGCCGACAAGCTGAAGTTAGTATTTGAGAAACTAAACAATGTCGTTTAAAGATATATTTGAGTAATCCTAACCCAATTTAAAGAAATTAAAGCAAAATTCAATCAAATTTGAGGAAGAACCCTAACTCTAAATCAGGCCAAAATCCGTCAAAGCCGAAATTGGGATTCTCAGAGCAAGCAATGGAGATGGAGAGGATTTTTGCCATTCGTTGGTGAATAACCCTGTTTTAAAAAGAGATTCTCTCACACTCCCTCTCAGGAATCCCATAGCCATTTCTTTATTTCCTCCACCAACAAATCTCAAGCTCTCAAAGTAAGCGCAGGAGCAAAGAAGATAGAACGCCAATGGATGACAGAGGAGCGGCGTCGTTGTCGTCTAAGTCATTGGACTATGCTTCCAAGTCGAAGCAAGAGAATACAGAGCGAGAGTAAAAGTGAGCAAGAGTGGTAGAGAAAAAGAGAAAGCTCTGTAAGTTGTTTTTCTTTTATGGAATCTACAATTTTCAAATGGGAAGGAGGGGGAAGAGAGTCTTCCCCACGAAAGATGTCGTTTTGTTAGCTAGTGCAACGTCTGACAAAGAATTTTCCATGTTGAACTTCAATTAAAGACACATCGAATTGAAAATATAATTTAAAATGCCACACAAGACGAATTGCTGGAATAGACATTAAAGTGAATGATTTTACACTGATATAACAATCAAGTGAGCAGAAAAAAGTTATTGCACTTCAGTGAACATTGCATGAAAATTATGAAACTTCTAATGTTCTTATCTCTTAGTAATCCCGTTTACCAACAATCATACGAGCAAAGGGACAAGTACGAAAATATTCAAAGATAATAATTGTTTATATAACTAGTTCTGTCCATAAAAATTATTCATCAAATCATAGCTATGAAATAATTAACAATTTGGCCTAATTCTAACTATCTATATGATGTGGTGGAAGAATGAATTTTCACTAGTGGTCTTACTCTGACAAAAGTATTTATAAATTTTGCATCCATTTTAAGTAATAAAACCACATAAAAATCTTCAAAGAGATATCATTACTTTCCTCCCAAAGCGCGTGCCTATGGCTAATATAGGTATAAAAATCTTGAAAGAGATGTGTACCTTTCGATTGAAGAAAGAATCGGAATGAGCATCTTGCGAATCCGAAGGGTTGATATCTGACTTTTGCTGTCAGATTGCACATGCAAAAAGAACAAAATAAATAAATGAATAAATGAATAAATAATAAATAGAAAAAAATAATAAAATAATAAAAGAGGGGGACTAGAGTCGAGTTTGAGTCTAGATCGTACAGTCCACGGAAGCAGTCCTCAACCCAGTCGCGACCTAAATTCGTCAAGTCCAAATTCATTTGCCCGTAAAATTTGGCCTTTAAAGTTTCAACCAACGTGCGAGCTCAAGATTACCCGACCCGACCCGATCCGCAGTTCCTCAGTTCACGAATTTCAATCGTAGCCCATTAGAATTGATTGAAAAAACGATTGAAAAAAACAATTGCCCATTTTTGACTTAAAAGGAACACAACCTCATATCTTTTTCTCTGGTCTTCTCACGCGTGAAACGCGAGACTAAATACGCACACGATGGCGGACGCGAGCAGGGGCATTTTCAGACGAAGTACCTCCGCGCGAAGGGAAACTTTAGAGAATTCCATAATGCTGAGTTGGAGGTGGTCCTGACTGAATCAGTTTCTTTGTCTTTGCGCACATATATACGCTTTGGGCGTTTTAAGAAAAGGGTTTCCATTTGCATAGACTCGAACAGGGAACATTGCATACAGAATGAAAAAATCCTCTCCTTCCACAACCCGCGTCGATCGAGGACTGTTGGTCCCAATTCAACACTACCTCTAAACCCTTCTTTCTCGTCAGGAGGGTCAAGATACCTAGTGGTTTTTCCACAAGGTTATGGGAAGGATTTTGGGACAGCCGAATAAAGTCTCCAGTAACAAAAACTCTATAATATCATCCGTCCCTTTATCTTTTCCTTCTTCATCCATAATCACTGCCTCCATCTATGGACAAGCCAACACTTGAATGTATATAATTTCTCTAAGATATTTAGCTACAGACAATAAAAAGAGAAATACCAGCCCCATATTTTTGACCCAGAATTTCTTTAGGTTTCGAAATTTTGATATTCTTTGTAGATTTACATCTTGTTTCCACATGTGCTATAGGCTTGGTAACTCCTATAATGTCAATTCCGTTGGCCGAGAGAGAATCTTGACGTCTCTAGTGACTTTTAGCTCCTCTAGATCCAAAAAAACTTTTGTTGATCAAATACTCCGAATTTTCAAATGATCCAAATTCAGCAACTTCAGTATCCAATATGATTTCAGAAACAGGACGCGGATTGAAACTTACTTATCTCTAATGATTTCACATTGTTGTATTTTAATGGAGGTTCATTGTATAGTATCTATTCCAAGTCGAGGAGTTTAACCAAGGAATTCAACCAAGGGACTGAAACCTAGCATAGGGCCTCAAATGAAACTCATTAACTATATGAATGGACTCTTTGTATTCTCTCAAGGTTTAGTAATAAATTAACGGGACAGCCAATGTCTCTTGCTGGAGATGACATGGCACCATGTAGCGCTATTTTTGGGACAACGATCGCCACATCAACCTACCAAATGCTCGCCTAAAAGAGATGATGTAAGAATTGGGCTTCTAAACGAAACAAAATAGTAAGCCCAAGCCCAAGTCTCTAACTTAAGCCCATATTCTAAGCCTTTTTTCTTTTGTTTCAGCTTGCTTGCAAGGAAAATTGAAGAACGAAGAAGAGAGGAGGAAGTAAAGGGAAAAAGAGAAAAGACAGAAAAACAGAGCACGGATGAAATAATGAATGCATGCTCCGGTGGTCTCCACAAGCCAGATTAATTCTATTTTGAAGCACTCGTTGAGATTTTGGAGTCCTTGTACATCTAATTTAAGGAATTTTCTTGGTTACGTTGTAATTTCAAGTCAGTTCAGATTTCAAGTTGCTGGGTTTTCAGAGATTTTTTAGCTGTGAGATTATGTTGTAAAGAAACTTTAGGACGTCGTAGATTCATGAGATTTTTATACAAGTCAATTTGGAGTTACAGTTTGGTCTAATGCATTGGTTTCGAATTATTGTGTTTGGTGATAGTTTTTGCGTGTCGACGGGCATCTTTTGTGTAAGAGCAGTTGAAGGTAATTTAGTACTATGAAAGAACTTTCTTAAGTACACTCGCTTGAATGGAGTTCGATAGAGAAGTATGAAAAGACAAATTTCATCGCGCAAGTTGAAATTGTCGTTATTCACTACAATAAGGTGGCTGGTCATGTGGACTTTTTATCAACTCATAATGGACGTTTAAACCCCAAAAATAATGTAACCTAGTAGAATCTTTGTCGAGGTTAGTTCGCCCATAGCTTTCAATTTGGCTTTTAGTTAGCGATGATTGGTGCTTATCTCTTCAATGAATTGGTGAACTCATATTTTTAAACTGTTAGGAATTAGATATATTATTAATATGAAATGCATTACACAGTATAATTTTGTTAAAACATAGCATATTTAGTATATAAAGCTGGATTTGGCGTTTAGTACCATTTTGATATGTGAAATGGCAAAGTACGTTTTGAAATAGTTTGAGTTAAATATTTGGGAAACATTGAGAAATCTTTTATGAAAGGTTAGAGTATTAATTAGTGAACCTAGTTTATAAAATGTATTTTGCTTGATAAATTGAATTGTGAAATGTTATATGTTCTTATTAGTGAAGTTAATTTATTATATGGATTCCGGATAGAATTCATGACAAGTAAGCGATTTTATGCTCATTGTCACTATATCAAGAACCTATTGAGGGGTTGAGTATGCAACATTTTGGATTCAAGATATCCTACTTAAGCCGAACCACCAGAAGAAATAGATGGAGACCTAGCTAGGGAGAATCTTGGTAAGCCTTGTTTCAAGGTGTCAACCATGACGTTAGTTGATATTGAGAACTAAATTAGTAAATGGAGTGGACAATTGATATTTGCTTTGATATTATTGATTAAATAGATATTTTTATATGTATAGGGCTATGTTGAAGTTTTATAACTCATTTAGAATTTTATTTTTTTTATGACTGAGGACTCCACCATGGGCCCCCTGTGCCCAGACGGCACCGAAGGGCCGGGCCCTTATACCTCAGGGGAGACTAGCATAGGACCCCAACACCATAGCTTCGCACTTATAACACTAGCAACTGCCCGGATTCGAACTCTCGACTTCGGCGATGAGGGATGAACTCTAATACCAGCGTAGCTACCTATGGTTGGGTATATCTATTATGTACTAGATCTGGATAAATGAGTTCATGGTATTGCTTTGTAATATACATGGTAAATGCTCGATCTGCTTAGAAAAAATTTGTGCTACTAACTGAGTTGTGGTTACTCACATCATTCATTCTAATTTTATTTTTTTTCATATTTTTCAGTTAAAGGCAAGTAGGATGGGAGCATTATCGATGGGTAACCTTTGGCAGTTGGATTTTGAATATAACTTCAGATAGTTATATAAGTCAAACATGATATAATTGGGTTTAGTTATTGATTTAGAGATGTATATATTTATTTATTTTTTTGTGGATTTTTAACTCAGATTTTATAACCAGATTGTTGTTTCATCAAATATATAAATGGATATATATTTCAAAACAAGATTATATTGGTTTGTATTTTAGGTTTTGTCCTTCAAATAGAGGTATGACCGTGTCATTTCTCCCATAATGGTAAAATTGGGGCATGACATATGAGGTTTGGCTATTCTACAACCCCTCTCTCTGTCTCTCCCCATTTCTTGTAACTTTTTTTTTTTTACATTACTACTGGTGTGACGCCACATCATTAGCATTTCATAAAAAATTGTTGGATTCCAATAAAAAACAATCAATTATTTAAAAAAAAAAATTAAAGCTTAATGCAATATGCAGTAATCTTAAGTGAATACCAATATCATCTTATCCTGAACCCGCCTATAATGGTATGATCTAGGTAGTGATTGCAAAATTTAGAATATAGGAAACTTATATTTTTGCAATTCGATAGACTAACAGAGGGAGAAAATGAATAAGTTACCTGAACTGGAGCACCCTCTAATGTGATATTAGCTGCAATGCAAAAGCTCGCCGTATTTGGTAACTTACGCAATTCCAAATGACGTATATTAGGCAACTCAACGTTATCTTCTCCTGCATCATCTATGACAATGGCTCGCATTGAGTCGCATTCCCATACTTGAATTTCTTCTAAATGTACAAATCTTCGTATCTCTAAAAGAAGCCACAAATTTTTCAATTGGTCACACTTTTTGACACATAAGGCTTTCAATTTGCTGAAGCACTCTGGTGCAAGAGGGCCATGGCATATCTTCTCAAGATTAAGAAGATTTTCAAGGAACAGAGACTCTAAAATTGTGAATATAGCGAGAGGGAGGCCTTTGGATGAGTTGACAATGTACTTAATTGAGGGGCTATTGAGAATATTGAGATGCTTTCTTTGTCTAAATCGTTGGGTGCACAAATCATGAGCATTTTCCATGGACTCTCTCAACCTATCCAAATGCAAGTATTGAGTTTCATGTAGAGTTTTTTGAACCCATTCTCTTGAAAGAATATTATCGCGTTCTTCCAATTTGAGCTCCATGGTTCTCAAACCATCAAATGTCCTCCCTTCAACATTTCCTATGTTGATCCAAAATCTAATTAGGTTCTCTAATGGTAGGACGTCATCCTCCAAAAATATGGCGGGATCACGGATTGATATTTCCAGAGAGGCCATCTTCACCAAGCTCTTCAACTCAGTAAATCTAGCATTACACAATTCTGACGATATTTTGTCCTCGCCAATCCATTGATCAAAGCTTCCCTTCATATGTAACTCTTCCAAGTTAATTAAGCATTTTAGGACACCAGGCTCAATTATCTGAAGCACATTGCAGTTGGTTAGATTCAATGATCTCAAATTAATAAGTTCCCCGATTTCTTTAGGCAATTTATAAATTGCAGACCCTGAAAAGCTGAGAATACGCAATGCTTTAAGCTTGCCAATAATTGCCACATCCTCCACAAGGCAATTCTCTAAGTATAACGACAAGAGGTTTCCGAGGATTTCGATCGAGGAAGTTAAAGTGGTGATATGCATGGAGCGAAGAGATAGGACTCGGAGCTCCTTCGTTCGATTGAGGAAGGTAATGTTGAGATGCTTCAGTTGGCCAAATCCTTGGGCACATGAGTCGTGATCATTCTTCTTAGACTTTATCAACCCATCCAAATGCAAGTACGGAGTCTCATGGAGAGTATTATCAACCCATTCTCTTGAAATAATATTATCACACTCTTCCAATTTGAGCTTCATGATTCTCAAACCATCAAATGTGCTCCCTTCAATAAATTTTATGTTGATCCGAAATCGGATCAGGTTCCCAAATGGTACAACATCCTCCTCCAAGAGTACGATGGGATTACGAATTGATATTTCCAGAGATGTTAGCTTTTTCAAGTTCTTCAATTCGGTAAGTCTAGCATCACATGATTCCAACGGTATTTTATCCTCGCCCATCCATCGATCAAAGCTTCCCTTCATATGCAACTCTTCCAAGTTGATTAAACCTTTCAAGACACCAGACTCGATTATCTCAAGCATGTTACAGTTGCTTAGATTCAACGATCTCAAATTTGTCAATTCCCCAATTTCTTTAGGCAACCTAGAAATTCCAGACTCTGCTAAGCTGAGAATCTGCAATGCTTTGAGCTTGCCAAGAATTGCCACATCCTCCACAGGGCAATTATCTAAGTATAATGACCGAAGGTTTACCAAGATTTCGATCGAGGAAGGTAAAGTGGTGATATGCATGGAGTGAAAATATAGGACTCGGAGATCCTTCATGTATTTGAAATCTAGGCCACAACAATCTTCCTTATCATGTTGGTGTGCAAGACTCCCGAGGCAGTTTTCTTGTTGGGACAACATGAGTATCTTCAAGTTGGTAAACTGATAGGGCATTAGTTCAACAAGCCTATCATTGACAACATTAATTAGGCATATTGCCCAACATTTCTCAAGTTTTTCCTTTGGCCACGAGCCATAATTGCTGTTCATCATTAAGGAATTTTCATCTCTAAAAGGAGTTGAGACAGCCACCCCACTGTAAAGATCATGTATGGTCACATTTTCCTTGTCATCACCGCCATCCTGCAATAAACAAAAGGAACGGAGACTACCGAGCATAGTATTCAACCTATCCCTTGAATGTTGTATCGTCTTATTGAATCCCTCAAACAAGCCCAAACCCACACCTAGTCCCAGCAAAGTTTCGACTTGAATGGTCCCGCCAATAAGACCGCAGAGCAAGAATAAGGACTCGGCGTCCTCACTCTTCAAATGGTCGTAACTCAGCTTTACTATGGTTTCTATATATGGCTCATCTATTTTTTTCAACATATTTTTCCATGCAGACACGGGGCTATATTTCAAAGTGCTTGCGAGAGAGATAATCAAAAGAGGCAAACCTGCAAGCTTTCTGACCCGTCGAGCAGCTATTACTCTTAATTCCTCATCGTCTTTGAGCCCGTCACCAACCGTCTTTTCAAAAAGCCTAAAAGCTTCATCTTGCTCTAAACCTTTAAGGTGAAATATGAGAGAGGCACGCATTTGTTGCAGCACATTTTTAAATCTCGACGTGAGCAACACCTGGCATCCCCTGCTCTCGCCTCCTGAAGGAATTCCGACCTCCTTCAGATCAAGTTCTGCCCGCAGATCGTCCAATATTATGAGAATCTTCTCACTCGGATCGCTTTGTATTCTCCGAAACAGAAGGTCTCTTCTTCCGACTCCGCTTGGCTCGTTCTTCAGATCCAGACTCAAGGCGTCAGCGATGTTGTGTTGGATTTTCTTCAAGTCGGTAGTCTGTGATACCGTCATTGTGACAATCAGGTCGAACGATCTCTTCTCGTTGCTGAGTTTCTTCTGGACATCCTCCAACAGCGTAGTCTTCCCCACGCCCCCTGGCCCGTAGATCCCAATCACTGTGAATTGCTTATCATCCAGAGCATCCATTATGTTTTCTAAGATGGAAGCTCGCGATCCAACGAAGAACTTCTCGAATCGACTCTGCATAATGACTCTCAGGATGTCTCTGACCGTCCTCCTCGCCTCCCTGCCAAAAAAATAACGCACCTTCGGGTTGGGACGCCACCCGCAGAAGCAAGTTTTATTGGCTCTTTCATCAGATTCCAGAACGTCTCGCGCCTTGTTGGCGACGGTCTCCGCGTCTTTCACCCATCTCTCGTCGTCTGCGTCGATCTCCTCCATGTTGTTTCGAGCTTCATCAATGGAACGCTGCACCCTTTGCCTCAAGTAATCCAGCCTCTCAAGTCCATCCTCAAGTTCGCGAAAGTAGCTGTAGTAGAATATCACGTCGCCGCATTGACGGCCGACTGGAGCCACCAGGCACTCTGCCACTTTGGAGAGTAAATTGCAAGCCACAGATGTAGCAAAAGCCCCCGCCATTTGCCCCTCCTTTGACTTCTATCTTTCTGGCTTTCTCTCGGTCTTTTTCGTGGAGGAATGTAAGTTAAGAATTTGTATATGGTGAATAGGGCTGTGACGGATGGAACCCAGAAACGAAATGACTGAAGAAGAGGAAAGATCAATATGATGAACCCATTAAACAGCTGCAGGACAAAATCCGGCACCCAAAATCACAGAGAGAGAGAGAGAGAGAGAGAGAGAGAGAGAGAGCGAGATGGAAATGAGAGAGGTGTCCGAGTGTCGTCCAAGAAAAGTCCTTAAGACCATCTCATTTTTGCCTGTGCTGGAGGAAAACGTTGTAATATATTAATGGGGAAATTATTCGGGATGGCGCAATTTAAGGGCGCGCATGTATTTTTTTTTTTTTTTTTTTGGTAAAGGGTAATAATATATTGAGCTATAACCAACCAATTTACAAGATCAGGCACCACAAAACTTACACTCAAGAAGACACAACGTCTAATCGAGTGGAAGGGCGCCTGACACAAAAGCGCACCGCAAAGCGGTCAAAACAAGCAGGGCCAAAACAAGCAGGCCAAGAGAGACGGCCACGCAAGGTCGGAACAACGAACAAAATGAAAAAAGAAAACCACACGAAGGGCCACGCAGGGCCAGACACCAAACTACAACAAAACCAAAAGACGCCAAGATGGCGAGGCACCGACGAATCCCGATAGGCCCCATCAAAAGAGCAGGCAAGCTAGGAGAAGCGGCGAGAGCAGGAGAGGTACTCACCATGCTGGATCAAGAAGGTCTAGCCGATCGGCATAGGAGAATCGAAAATAGCAGGGTCAAGGCCCCAGGTCCGTTGTAACCTCCTATTTCTCAGGCAATCTTCCACATTCTTGAAAGTTAAGGCTTTATCCTTAACAACTTTAATAAGATGCTTCTTGACAGCCGCAACTACGAGCATATGATCTCTAAAGAGAATGTCGTTTCTATACTTCCAAATGAGATGGCAAAGAGCACCGAAAGAGAATCGACCAATGGAATGATAGAAGTCTTTACCTGAGAGGAATTTCATAGCCCACTGCAGATTTTCCACCCACGTCCCGTTCCTCCACGGGAGGTTACTCTTGGAAGCCCAAAAGTAAGCCATACTAGCCGTGATGCAGCAACCGAAGAAGAGGTGGTCAATAGAGTCTGGCGTGAGCTTGCAAAAGGCACATACTTCTCTCCAAATTCTCCCATAAGACATAAGGAAGGCTTGAGTAGGGAGACGATTCTTTATGATCAGCCAAAGATTGAATTGGTATCTTGGAGTGATGGCCTTATTCCAAATAAAGGAAGACCAATCCACCCTTGCTTTCCTTCTCCTGAAAATATGCCAAGCTGAGGCGACTGAAAAGAGACCAGACGAATTGTCACTCCAAATAAATCTATCCGGGCCGTCGGAAAGGAGTGGAAGGGGTTGGCTCCAAGAATCTAATACAGTCCTGAAGACTTGACTTGCAGAAGAGAATAGGTCTGCAACAGTTGCACACCTAGGAAGCCCCGAATCCAATATAGTTTGCTCTGAACAAATAAACTCCAGCGGACCTCTTTGATGCCAATGGTCAAACCAAAGGGAAACCCTTCGCCCATCTCCAATCCTCCAGCAGAATTTTAGTCGAAATTCAGATCTAAGTTGGAGGATTTTCTTCCGTGCCCACGAGCAACGTGTCGGAGCCTTTACCACCCAGAAATTCATCCCTCTTTTCAGAAAGTTAGAGTGTATCCATTTGCACCATAAGGACTCCTTATCCGTGAAGAGGATCCAGATGTGTTTAAGCATCGCAGCCTTGTTGCACTCTCGAAGACTGCGAATTCCAAGACCTCCTTCCTCCCTTGGGAGGCATACATCCTCCCAGGACACTTTAGCTCCTCCCTTTCCAAGGGCAGGACCCTTCCAAAGGAATTGTCTAAGGATTTGCTCAATACGGTCAAGAACCGCCATAGGAATAGCAAAGACACTGGCCCAATAAGCTTGGATAGCATGGAGCACTGACCTTATAAGCTGAACTCTCCCAGCAAAGGATAGAAAGCGATGAGTCCAAGATTGCACTCTCGCTGTGATACGATCCACTAAGGATACACAGTCCGCCTTGCCAAGCCTTGAGGAGATAATTGGAGCTCCTACGTAACGCACTGGCAGCTTCCCTTCCATAAAACCAAAGGTGTCCTTGATCTGACACTTCAAGTCATCCGAGCTCCCTGCAAGAAAGACCTCACTTTTGCTATTATTCAGCTTCAATCCACTCGAAGCGGCGAATGTGTCTAGGCCATCCTTGAGGAGCAAGGTGGAGGCCATATCCGCACGGCAAAAGAGAAAGACATCATTTGCAAAGAAAATGTGTGATAATCTAGAGGCCTTACACCTCCAAGAGAATTTGAAACCCAGTTGCTCCGCACGAGAAGTGAGGATCCCTGAGAAGACTTCCATAACCAAGGTGAAAAGATAAGGAGACATAGGGTCACCCTGTCGAAGGCCTCAGCTACTCGGGAAGAATCCATGGAGCTCCCCATTCAAGGAGATAGAAAACATAGGTGTGCGCACACAACTCATGATAAGACGAATAAGATGGTTTGGGAACCGAAAAGCACGCAAAACCAGCTCCAGGAAGTCCTAGTCTACCGTATCGTATGCTTTCTGAAAATCCACCTTGACAGCACATTTGGGAGCGAATGGTTGAAGATGGAACCCTGCAAATAACTCCTGAGCAAGGAGAATATTATCCCTAATCCGCCTACCCTTGACGAATGCATTCTGAGAAGGGCTGATGGTGTCCTGAAGCACTGCAGCTACACGGTTGGCTAAAACCTTGGTAATACATTTATAGATCGTGTTGCAGCAAGCAATGGGCCTATAATCATTTACCGAGGTAGCATTAGGCACCTTTGGAATTAACACCAAGATGGTGGAATTAATCTCCCTTAGAAGTCTCCCCGTAACAAGGAAATCTTTTGCTGCTTCAATGACCAGGGGTCCAACAAGGTCCCAATTGCTCTTGAAGAATTTGACACCAAACCCATCCGGCCCCGGGGCCTTCCCACGGGGTAGAGAGAACATGGTATCCTTAATTTCCATCTTCGAAAATGGGCGGGCGAGAGAAGCGATTTGATCTTCTGTGAGCGGATATCGGATAACTTGCTGCAAGTCTCCCAACTCCGGCCTAAGAGGGAGGGTACGCGGTGCAAACAACTCTTTAAAGTGATTGACAAATGTGTCTTGGACATGGATCGACTCAGTGACAAGATTCCCATCTCTATCAAGAACCGAGATAATCCTATTCCTCATTTGCCTTTTAGTCACCGAATGATGAAAGTACTTAGTGTTCCTGTCACCATTCTCAAGCCAACGAATTCTGGATTTCTGTCTAAAGAAAGCCTCCTCCTGACTTTTCAATTCTATGAAGGTCCTGCGATGACTCTTCTCAAGCTCCGCCAAGAGGATGTCGGTCGGATCCTGTTGAAGGTCCACTTGCGCTAACCTGAAATCATTCCTGGATTGAGCAACCCTCTCGGATAAGTTAGAGAAGGAGTCTCTATTCAATTGCTTGAGACGACCCTTAAGAGCTTTTAACTTGGTGACCAGTCTATAAATGGGCACTCCTCCTCCCGGGGCCTCCCACACCTGATTAACAATGGTCTGAAAGGAAGGATGCTCCATCCAAAAGTCAAAGAATTTGAAGGGCTTTCTTCGCATAACTGGTTGGATAACCTTGACTACCATAGGGGAGTGGTCAGAAATACCAGAAGTCAGAAAATTCGCTTCCGAATAAGAGAAATGCAAGCTCCATAAATTGTTCACTAATACCCGGTCAATCTTCCTCATTTTCCGATTAGCCCCCGAAGACGTCGACCAAGTAAACCGGAGCCCCACATATCTCAAATCCTCAAGCTCCGCTTGATGCAGACACTGATTAAACTCATCAAAAGAAGGAGGCCAGGCGTTGGAACCGCCAAACCTATCGGATGGGTCCCTTATGGCGTTGAAATCTCCCACCACCATCTAAGGAAGGTCATAGGTGCAAGAACTCATTCTGATCAAGTCCACCCACAGAGGCCTCTGAGAAACAAAAGAGTGCTTACCATAAACAACCGAGATGCAGCAGCAGAGACCCGACAAAATATGCTTGATTCTACCATGGATGGCCTGATCAGTGGAGGAAATCACTTCAAAATTAACCAGAGAGGGGTCCTAACCAACCCATATCCTGCCTCCCGAAATAGAATCATAATTGGCAATCCAAGACCACCCAGACAACAGCCCCGACGACAAGGGACCAAAGAGATACTCCGGGACTTTAGTTTCCACTAAGCCGACCACACAAAGGCCGTTAGACTGAGCCAATTTACGAACCTCGGCTCTCCTCAAAGGATCTATAATACCTCTAACATTCCAGAAACCAAAATACATATATAAACTATGTACAGGCTACTCTACTCTACGCAAAGAAAGACAAAGGAGGCAAAGCCTACCTTAGTTTCTGAGGCTTGCGGGAAGATGCTCTCGACGCTCCAATGATCTTCTCCGGCTCAGGATCAAGGGCTAGAGCAAGCAACCTGTCCTGAATGGTCTCTACACTTGTCACGGCCAAGGGCGGAGGATGAAACGGTGATTCAGGGTAGGAGATGTCCTCATCATCCGACGAGTCGTCGGGGGCCTTCACATCCGAGCCACCGGGGGGCTCCACCTCTGATTCACTCGATTCATCCGTATCCGAGTCGTGAGCACCTCTCGAGGAGAGAAAAGGGGGGGCCAGTATCTCGCCGTGAGAGATAGGACAATTTTTGGGGGAGCACTAGAGCCCCTAACACCCTTGCGAACAGAGATGGGGTGAGGAGGAGCCACAGTAGGTGGCCTGTCCTGAGAGAAATGCGGATGGATAGGGGCGGGATGAGGAGAAGCCGCAGTAGGCGGATTGCCCGTAGAATGCTGGTCAGCGACTGCCGAAGAGGAGGAGGAGGATTCTCCTGTCTTGGATCCCTTCTTCTTCTTTTCTTTTTCTTAGCCTTCTTCCCAAGTTGATTTTGAGCAGGCAAAGGAGCTGGATTCACTTGAGGAGGATCCTTGTCCTCTGCTGGAGTGGTCTGCAATGAAACCGGGGCGGGCTGTAGATGAACAAGGTCCATCTCCGAGTGAGGTGGAATACGGACGCCTCCTGCAGCTTGAGGCGGATCAATAGCAGTTTCTAACCTTCACACAATTTGCGCCGACACCTCTTCAACCGGGGGAGGAGGGGACGCCCTCTGCGGACCCGGATAAGCCTCAACCGGCGGGGACGGAACGGCTGGCTGAGCAAGTGCGATCGAAGGCTACCTGGCCAGACGACAAGTAGCCTGATTTGGATTCGGAATGCTCCCAGAGGCTCTCTGATCCTGAGGAGGAGCACGGCAATTATGGCCAAAAGCATTGCAATCCAAGCACATAGCCGGGAGCCATTCGTATTCGATGCTAATGAACCGCGAGACTCCTTTCAAAGTGACCTTGGCCGTCTTGAGTCTCGGCTTATCCGCCGTGATCTCCACACAAATTCTCGCGAAGGATACCATTTGCATTTGAACCGTCCTTTGGTCAACATATAGCGGTTTACCCACCACACTCGCTATTGCGCTCATTACCGGCATCGTCCAACACTCAAGCGGCAAATTCCGCAACCAAATCCACACGGGAATGGCGGATTGGTCTTCTCTCTTGAGTTCCATAAGAGGCTTCCATTGCCGGAGTATTAGCGGCACCCTAGCAATCGTCACCGGCACACCTTCGAGGATCTTCCTCCTAACACCGGGGTCCGAGATTTGGAGGAATAAAAATCCTTGATCATCGGCGAAGATCTCCCCAATTCTGGAGCCCCACGCCTTCCTCAATGATTGTTCAATCAAGCCGAATGGAAGCTTCCTTCTTCCCATCAGGTATCCGACCAAGCAGTCATTCCACTTCGGGTCCATGGCGTCGAGGGCTTCGTCCGGGAGGTTCACAACCGCCTCTCCATCCACAAAGGTGGGCGGAACATAGGTTAATTCAGATCCTTTCACCGCCAAGCGAGCCACGTTAGCCCAAGAACGTGCTGGGGCATCATGGTGACCCGCCGGAGGTTGGAGAGGTCGCTTAGAGGCGGAACGTCTACGACTTCTTCCTCTTGATTGGCGTGGCCTTGAGGACGAATTCTGCAAGCTTTTCATCTTATTATTTGGATGTGGATGACCGGAGGATGTCGCCACACCACCACCATGCAGAGCCGAAGGCATAGCCTCCCTAGGAAGGGGGTTCGGTGCCCCAATGGGCTGACAGCCGAAGAACGGCTAGAAGGGGCGATTCCATCAAGAACAGGATCTGCAGGCATTTTCACAAATAGCTGGACTGCATCCCCCTCTCAACCGAATCAATGAACATCAAGAACAAGGTGCGAATATGCCACAACTTCAATCGCCCCCCATACCAGAGGAGCCAGCAACCTCAAAAAATGTAGCAAAGCACACCCGCACAGAGATCCCACACCAGCACAGAACCGGACAGAAACTATGCAGCAGAGATGAACAGCTAAAGGGGCGAAGGAGCAACTGACCTGGGAAACGACGGCAGGAGAATTCAAATAGGGAAGTTGCAAGACAATCCCCAGGCAGAACGTAATCCCCAAACGCTCCCCTTCAACCCGCAGCTAAGGCCGAACAGCACCTCCCGTGAACAGATTAGTTCGTGCGCAGCACCTTGCTTGGACGGATTTTCCCACCACAAAAATCAGCCAAGAACACCCGTAGGAACTCCCCAAACGAACAACAGAATAGTCGGAACGCAGAGGAGAAAAAACTGGGCAATAATTCGTAACCTAGGCCAGACGGTATCTCTACATGTAGGCTATCTTTTGCGAAACCTTTCGGTGGAAACGTAGAGGGGACTGAGCTGAAACTTCCTTCCGAAAATCAGCCATAGACACCCATCGAAGCTCCTCAAACGAACAAAAGAACAGCCGGAAACCAGAGAAGAAAATCTGTGCAGAAATTCGTAGCCTAGGCCAGACGATTTCTTTGTATGCAGACCATCTTTTGCAAAACCGTTCGGTGGAAATGTAGAGGGGCTTGAGCTGAATCTTCCCTCCGAAAATCAGCCGAAGACACCCATCGTAGCTCCTCAAACGAACAAAAGAACAGTTGAACCAGAGGAGAAAAAAGTGCAGAAATTCGTAACCTAGGACAGACGATTTCTCTGCATGTAGGCCATCTTCCGCAAAACCGTTCGGTGGAAACGAAGAGGGGATTGAGCTGAAGCTTCCCTCCGAAAATCAGCGCATTCCGACACCCATAGCCACGGGAATCATCAACACACCAGATGGATGAACAGTGACTCGGGAATTCGAATGGAGAGCATCCGATGAACAGTGCGCTATAAATTCCCTATGATTGCGCATGTTTTTATTTCTGTTCTTTTTTTGTTCCTGGGAATAGAAATTAAAAAAAAAAGTATTTCTGTTCTGGAGAATAATTTTTGAATAAAAAAATGCGTTTGATAAACTTGTTCTGAAAATAAAAAATGAACAGAAACACGTTTGGTAAATTTTATTTTGTTTTTGTTTCTTTTAATTTTTTAATATTTTTATTTTATTTTTCATTTTTTCCTTTCTTTTTTCTTTTTTTCTTTTTTCGTACGACAAACCTCACCTAGCCATGGCCGAGCCTCGCCGAATCTGGGCGAGCTCGAGCTCGCCCAGCCAAGGCGAGGCTTGGCCTCGCTCACGCACAGCGAGGCGGAGCCTCGCCTTGGCTGGGCGAGGTCGGCCTCACCGGGGGCCGGTGAGGCTTCGGCAAGGTCGCCGACCCTCAACAGTGTCGCTAGCCCTCGACAGCCAGTCGTTGGCCATGGCCGAGGTCGGCGACCGGCGAAAGAAAAAAGAAGAAGAGAAGAAGAAGAGAGAGAAAAAGAAACGTTTCTTCAAAATTGTTTCTAGAACAAGAAGTAAGTTTTTTTTTGTTCTTTTTGTGTTCCGAAAACAAAAGAACAAAAAAACCACCACCGGTGGTGGCCGCGTGGTTAAGGCTTGGTACCCCATCGACAGGGGGAAGAGTTCGAAACTTCGTGTCCGCGTTGTTTCAATGCAAAACACGCGATTTACTTGTGGGCGAGGTCAGTGGTGACGGCCGGTCCACCCCAAGGTTTACTCTCCACCGCGAAGCGCGTGTGGAGGTTTCTTGGGTTACCAAAAAAAAAAGAACAAAAAAAAAAGCAAAAACGTAACCAAACGCGTTTATGTTCTATTTTTGTTCTCGGGAAAAAAAATAAAATTTTAAGAATAAAAACATGCGGTCCCTAAATCATTGCGAAATTACTAGAGAATATTAAACAAAGAACATTAAAGGACGCCTTTTTATTATGTGTGGGGTTAGAGGAGTAAACAAAAGAAAACTTTGACTGGGCCCACGCACTAATCTTCGTGGCTTTCAAAGGTGTCGTCCACTTTACACATTACAAGACTCCACTTTTGTCTTGTAGCGACTTCTCTGTCGGGTCTCGAAAAATAGCAAATGCTTTTTACCCTTCTTTTTCACTGCATGACCAGGCTCTTTCACGTGAAGCTTCGTACTAGAGGAACAGAGAAGCTCAGACATACGGACGGTCAGATCAGCCCACGCGCACCGTCCCACGTGTACCAGAATGCTCCAGGCATTTCCCCCAAAATAAAGAAGCTTTTCCTTTCTTTATTCCGGGAGTAAAAATTAAATAAAAACGAAATAAAATAAAATTTTGGGGTTAATAACAAATAAAAACAAAATAAAAAATAAAAAAGCTTTCTCCTCCTCCTTCCAATTATACAACAAATCCCCCTCCATGGGCGCCACCGCCTCTGCCTCAGCGGAAACCCCAAAGCCGTCGCTGCTGCCCACCAAGCACATAATCATCCTCTTTGGCTAGAGTAACATGGCCAGCCGCAGCAGCGTCACTCGCCACCACGACTAGGACAGGGTCGTCCCCTGCAGTGTTTCCCTCCGCGTCAGCATCACCCTCCCTCCGATGGGAGGAGGCCAGGAGCCTCTCCACGCCAACATTAATATTGAGAGTGTTCCACGTCAATTATAAAAAGTATCGGTAGTCAGTTTATAAGTATAAGAAAAAGTCATATCCTTTAAGTTAGTTTTTGAAGTGAGAAAAATCTAAACCATTATTGATATAAGACATACAGAAGAGTTATGGTTTGTTCATTCATGCTAGTGCTATGTGCGGTGGGGCAATGGCGATAGGAAATGACGATACGAGATTGGGAGTAGGAGCACCTATATGAGAGCATGGTGAGGAGGGTGAGGGACGCGGCGGCATGGAGATTAAGGCACTGTTGTCGTACCGGGGGTATATGTGGGCGCTCATCAAGAACGTGCGAGACAATCTCAGCCCGCTCTCTCTTCCCACCATCTAGGTCTGTTCATGTCTTTAGTTTTCATTTAAATTAAACAATATAAACATGTGATTGAAATAATTTTTGTTATTAACTAATATTTTTCTAATTATTATCTTATCAATAATTTTTAACACAATAAAGAATTCGTGCATCGAAACTCGGTAACAATTATACCAGTTATTTACGTATTATTTAATATTTTACTTATTAATTATATATGTGATTAATTCATATAAATTTACAAGTGGTGTTCTTACTTGAACAATATAAATAAATTTAGTAATGATTAAATTTTTCTTAGTAGAGTGGGAAGAAAAAGACGGGGACATAAAAATTACGTTATCTGCGAAAAGCATTTTAATAGGCAGTCAATCTGCAATAAATTTGTAATGGAGTGACTCTATTGCAGCTAAACGTGTCATAAATCTCATTCTTTTCAACATGGCCCTTGTTTTTATCGATGTCATGCTTGTAATTTTTTGGATTGGTGATGGTGGTTCTTTAGCTCATGGTTATGCAGAGGCGTGGGGTGGGGCCCTCAGTAGGCAACATAGGGCGTGCATGGAAATGCTCCAAAGAAACGTTTTTGGAACACTTCTGTACGGATTTTGTTCTCGGGAACAAAAAAAGAACAGAAACGCATTGAGTTTCTATTTTTTTTTTTTTTGGTTCCCGGAACAAAATTGGAGCAAAAAAAAGAAACACAAAAAAGTTGTTTCTGAAGAAAAGAAACACTTCTTCGAAGCCAAAAAAGAACAAAAATTTCTTCTCTCTCTTCTCTTTTCTTCTTCTTTTTTCTTTGGCCGGTCGCCGGCCTCGGCCATAGCCGGCGACCGGCTGTCGAGGGCCGGCGACACCATCAAGAGTCGGCGACCTTGCCGGAGCATCGCCGTCGCCCGCGCCGGCGACACCTAGCCTCGCCATGGCTGGGCGAGCTCAGGCTCGCCCAGATCCGGCGAGGCCGAGCTTGCCGTGGCTAGGCGAGGCCGCCCCGTTGGCCAGTCGCTGGAGGCCGGTGACCGGCCGAAAAGAGAAAAAATAAAAAAAGAAAGGAAAAAATGAAAAATAAAATAAAAATGTTTAAAAAATTAAAAATAAAAACAAAAAACAAAAAAAGAATAAAATTTATCAAACGTGTTTCTATTTATTTTTTATTCCCGGAACAAACGTTACCAAACGCGTTCTTTTGTTCAAAATTGTTCCCGAACAAACACTTTTTTTTGTTTCTATCCCCGGAAAAAAAAAAAAAAAAAAACAGAAACATGACCATTCGCACCTATAATGAGTGGGAAAACCGCCAAGTGAAAAAGAAAAGAAAAAGAAAAGAGAGAGAGAGAGTAGTTTTCTTGATTCTGTAATGAAAGAGAAAAGAAAGTAAATTATACCAATCTAAAATTTATTTGAACTGTAATCACGTGATCACGATGATAGAATTCACATGATTAACGAATGTGAGCAATGGTCATACATTACCTAATTCTTGATTCTTTAATGTTAGAGAAAAGAAAGTAAATAATCCAAATCTAAAATTTATTGATACCATAATCACGTGGCCATGATAATAGGATTCACATGATTAATGAATGTGAGCAATGGTCATACATTACCTAATGAGGAGAGTATGATAACTAGTGATTATCTGAGACGAAGATGCTATTCCACGAGTAAGATCTTTTCTTGGCTTTCTACAGGTCGCCTTTTAATCTCTAGATGTTATTAATGTATACCATAAAGCACTCGAGAATTAGACACTTTCTTATTCATGAAGTGACAAGCGGAGAGCATATCATTATTATCTCCTCTTATTGAACTAACAAGATAATTATAACTCTCTAATGCGATCAGCTAGGGGAGAGGAGTTAGACAGCTCTTACTTCAACTTCTCGTCGAAGTTAGCCTTACATAGAAAAGGCTGAGTGCATTATAGACTTTTGTGCCTAAGCATTTGCAAGATGCTTTTATTAGACTATAATAGAAGTTAAGACCAAACGTGCACCAGCAAGATACTTTTTCACGACAACTTTATTAGATGGGAGGACAATAGTTGAAACGCTTTCGGCCAAAAGTAGTGACCATTGTTACTAATTGTACAATAGGACAAGTAGTGGGATAGACTGGTTTATTAAAGAGAACATGAACTCATGATGCGCGTTGAGATTCCGGATCTGCATCATCTGAGTTGGCATCCACATCCCAATCTTTTGAGCTGATTCGACCAAAAAAAAAAAAAGACTGGACGTTTGAATTGATTATTTGTGGGGCCAATTGGCCAAGTCAAGAGTTTTGAGATTAGAATGAGTGGCTCCATAATCACATATGTCTTGAAAGGACTCTCCATAAGGTCTTGTCTCCATAACATTTGAGGAACGCTTAATTGCTCTAAACTCGCAAGCATTTTCTCTCAAAATAAAGAGAAATTTCAACCAATTTGTAAATGTATGTTGTCCTTAATTGGGTATGTCAATCCGAAGTTACCTAGAGGGTTTGCCAAATTCTCATTAAATTCATGTAGAGAATTTATATTTTTATCTAAGAAATTAAATATGAAAGTAAGCATAAGTTCTTTTAATCGGCACGCATGTAATAACTATTGCGGTAAATCGAATGATGTATAAATCACAATCACATCAAGGGACATGAGGTACATGATAGAGTGAGACAGGCGTAGCTTGGAATCAAGCTCTTGAACGCCGTGTGCATCGACGCAAAGGGGCTGCCACTCAAGGACGACCACCTTCATTTCACCACTCATGCCCAAGTCCGCCTCGGCCACTTGGGGTGCGCATGAAAACATTTCTTGGCTAGGGAACAATTTTTTTTCAGAAATAGTTCTTTTCTATTTCTATTATGGAGAACAATTTATATGTGAAAAAACTCGTTTGGTAACTACACAAAATTTTTACTCTAGAAATAGAAAAAGAATAGAAATATGTTTGGTAAAAAACAGTTTATTTTTTATATTTATTTATTTTTTATTTTTGCGGTAGACCGCCACCACCACCGGATGCCACCGCCGCCCAAAGATGTCGCCGCCGGCCGATCACATCGCCGATCGCCCGGCCAGACGGCCATCGGCCGCCGTCGACCTCCGGCCGGCGGTCGACAATGTCCGATGGGTCATCTTCTGCGGTGATCGGCGGCAGTAGTCGGCCGGCGATGACGTGCGGCGGCGATCGGCGGCAGTAGTCGGCCGGCGATGACGTGCGGCGGCGATCGGCGGCAGTAGTCGGCCGGCGATCACGTGCGGCGGCGACGGCGTCCGACGGCGATCGGCGGCGGCAGCGGTTGGTCGGCCTTCGGCGACCGGCGGTGGCGGCGGCAACAATCGGCCGGCGGCAACGATCGGTCGGCCTCCAGCCACCGGCGGCGGCCGGTGGCGTCCGACATCGTCCGACGGTGACCGGCGGCGACGGTCGGTCGGCCTCCGGCAACCGGCGGTGGCAACGGCGATGGTCGGTTGGTCGGCAGCGACCGGCGGCGGCGACAGTCGGTCGGCCTCTGGCAACCGGCGGCGGTGACGGTCGGTCGGCCTCCGGCGACCGGCGATGGCAGCGGCGGCAATGGTCGGCCGGCGGCAACCGGCGATGGCGATGGTCAGTCGACGTCCGGCGGCGACTGGCGGCGGCCGGCGACGTCCGGCGGTGACCGGCGGCGGCGACGATCAGTCAGCCTCCGGTGACCGGTGGCGGCCGGCGGCGATCGATCGGCCTCCGGCAACTGGCGGCGGCGGCGGCGGGCAACGGCGGGTGGTGGTCAACAACGGTCAATGGCGGTTAGCAAGAGAAGTATAAAAGAAAAAAAAAATTCACTTATTTCTTAAACTTATTCCGAACAAGTAGCAACTTTTTTTTACTTCTCATTTCTATTCCAAAACCATTCCCGAAGCTAACTTTTTGTTCTAACAAAAAACTAACTCGTTATCAAATAGGTTTCTATTCTTTTTTTGTTCTGGGGAAGATAAGAATAGAAATTCTTGGGTTGGGGAAGGTTATCATGCGGAGCCTTGCTAGCTGTACCTCTAGCATTTCACACCGTAGGCCCCCCTCACGTTCTCTCCTCCTTTATGCAAGGACTCCGCTTCGTCATGCAAGACTCGGGGCCCGGGGGCATCGATTCTATAGTTACGTGTCGTGGTGTGAGGGAATAGTGTCAAAGTTTTGTCCTCCCATCCTTTCGAGGTGGGCTGAGTTGTGTTCGATTTGAGGAATGGATTCTAAGTGTGTGGATACACATAATTTGAAAACTGTTTGGCCCATGTAGCAACCATGAATGTTATAAATTTATGGTGGAGAATTTTATGTCTATCCACACTCATAAGGAACTCCACTACTCATAAGTCCACATGCAAATTGGCTACTTTTAATTTTGAAGATGAAGACAAAGGGAATTCGGGGATGAGTTTGCTTGCAGGAGAAGCGTTTGATGCCAAAACATTCATTGAAGAACATTGATTCAGCAACTTTGGAAGTAGGAAAAATTTGGAGACCTACAGCCAACTAAATTTCTCGCATTTTCAAGGTCTTATAAATATCATTATTGTATTTCTTGGTTCCTAGGTCTTTATGCTGTCCAGTAAAACTAGTTTTGTCTTTTTAATGAGTCTAGAAAATTACTCATGCTTAGAAGGTTGTTCCATGCTCATCTATATAAGCATGCTACAATGAATAAAAGGTAAAGACTTGATTAACTCATGACTTTTTTTAGCCTTTCGCTTAAAATTAAGAAGTTTCACTCTCATCCCTCAGGTTAATTACCTACGGGTGGCGAGTAACTATCAAAATTTCTTACTTGTATTTGTTAACTCCTAATTTTGCTCGTCCAATAAATCCGCATTTACAATGTAAATGGGCTAAAATTGTGTAAAAGAGGGTCAATTAGGTGAAATAGTAAAACTGTTAGAAAACATGTCCCAAAAAAAATGGGGGGCCGGTTCGATTAGGCCCACTGGAGACCGGCCCGGCTGATCCCAGCCCCTTTTGCTCTTTCCTTTCTTTTCTCTTCGTTCGGGCCCAGCCTCTTTTGCTTACTTCCGTTCCCTTCTTTCCTGGGCCTGTGCCCTTATCTTTATTTTTCTCTCAGCCGACGCTCTGTCCAGCCCCTCTCTCGCCCTCTCTCTCTCTCTCTCTCTCTCTCTCTCTCACAGTGATACGACAAAAGGAGCGGAGAGGGAGAGAGTGATGGGGAGAATTCTAATGATATCTTACCTGAGACCATCGAGTTGGCCGGAGACGATCATCATTTTCCAATCGCCTGGTCATCGTCTTGCTCCGTGATTCATCTGTGTTGCCATCACCATCAAATAGTCAATGTCTCTGTCATCGTGGTCGATTCCTCCTCCCCGGCGCTGATTGCACCTTCATAGTTGCGAAGCAGGTGAACTTCCCTGTTCTCGGCCCCGTTTCACTTTGCTTTGTTAAAGCTTGGAGTGACAAACTTAGTCTCGATAAAATCTTGCGCAAATTTTAATAAATAGAGGCTTGTTTACAACGAAAAATGCTGAGTTAGAGTCTTATGTACTACATCTAGGCCGAATATCAAGTTGAAATCAGATTTAGGGTTCACGTTTTGTGTTGCGTATCACTTGTTTGATAGAAAATCTTAAGTGATAGTCGAATTCGTCAGTGCAATCCATTAAAAAGCCATGCTCACATTTGGAATGAGTTCATATTGTGCCCTTATTATTGTCGAACTGTGCCTAACTCTGCAATTTCCTTTGATCTTGTAGCATATTCAACGATTTCCGACGTTAGTCATGAATAAACCTTTGAGCCTGTTTTGCTGAAATTGCTCCAACAATGAAATATCTTTTACTAAAGGTCTTTTTTTTTTTTTTTTTTTTTTTTTTTTTTTTTTTTTTTTTTTTTTTTTTTTTTTTTTATTATTAAAGGGGACAAGGGTTCTACATTAACTCTAGACAAAGGTTATCTAATGCAATATCATATTAACTTCTTGGATCCAAACAGCACTATACAATACAGAACTATAACAAGGCTGACAGATTACACGATCAAACTTGAACTATGCCGCTATGTTGGAATTCGATCAATGACACAAGTTGAGAATACATGAATACAATGCCAAAAAATAATCAATGATACTGCTTCAAGATAATGAGATATGATGCAGGAATTTAATCAACAACAATGCACCAAGATAGATGATATGACACCGGAATCTAATCGATAACAAGAATATGAAAGCTTGAAAGTTAAAGTGCAGTACAAGAAAAGAAAATATAAAGAGATAACATTTTGATTGGTTTATCTGGGGTTCCTCATTGAATAACTAATGGTATTTATAAAATAACATGGTAAATTCTGAGTAGTTGTATATCTTTTAGAATGCGCATGATAACTATTTTATTTTTGACCAGAACTATTCTTCTGTTCTCCGAATAGGTGTAGAACATAAATCTATTTTGTAATGTAATTTCTTTTTTTTTTTTCTATTTCTAACAAATTTTTTATTTCAGAATTACGTTTGGAATATAAATGCTATTTTTTTAAAATAGAATTGAGAAATTAAAACTCTTCTTATCACTCGCCCTTACTATTAGTTGATCGCCACTCGCCCTTGCCCATTGTCGCCCGCCATTGTCCAAGAGAGAAAAATTTTGTGTTATTATTAAATGAATTTCTATTTCAAGAATGGAAATTTTTTATTATTATCAAATGCGTATTTTTATTCAGAAACTCTTCTAGAGAATAGAAATGAAAAAAATTATTTATGGAATATAAATTAATTTCTGCAACAAAATGAATTATCATTTGCACACTTAATAACCGCTCTTGACTTTGTCCATATCCCCTTTTTCCTCACAAATAACTTCACCCAACTTCTTGAGAATCGTCTCAATTGTATTCTATAAGTTATATGGTTATTTGTGGCCGTTCCATAATTGAGTCTTCAAATGGCAACTGCTCTTCAATAATGTGTATCTTGGATGCTTGTTATTTTGGTATCTTGAGCAATATTTTAAATGTTTCTATTGATAAGTTTGCTGTCAAAACTCATTCAAGCAGCCACAAACTTTCTGTCATCCTATTTCAATAATTGGACATGTGGCATTCCCTCACCTCTTCATCAATCATTGGGTAATTATCCTTTTTCTTGTTAATAGTCAAGCATGTAACAAATACTATCCGCATGACATACAGGTGATTCCCGTCTGTCTGTTGTCCCATTTCCTCTCGTAATAAGCACGTGACGGCAAGATTAATTTTAAGTATCAACAGAGCGGAAGACCTGCCTACTTACTGGTGATGCTTGCAGTTTGAGTCTGCTACATTTAGCTCCCCATTTTCTTCCACTTGCTACGTAGATGTATTAATTTTATCGTACGAAAAGTTTTTGATGTTGTTTTGGCCGGAAAACGACAGCTGCTCTACAATGACTTCGTCTCAGTTGCGCTAGTAATAGACCAGTGGCGGCCAATATAGTGGTCTAGTGGCGGTTGGAGTGGACAACCAACGTAGGTTGATCTGGTGATGGCATGAGGAAGAAGAAATAAAATAATAATGAAAATTCTAAAAAAACAAATCACAAAAGAGCAAAAAGTTCAGATTAGGTGGCCGGGCTAGAGGTCGAGCTAGGGCCCATTTGGTTGAACTTTTGGGGAATACATTTGCAAAAAATACAAATACCTTTGGGTGAATAGGGTTTTTCAAAATGCAAATAACGTTTGGTAAAAAATGCATTAAGAAACAATTTTGATTAAAATACCGTTTGGTAAAATTCGTATTTATAAATGACTTTTATTAAATTAAGATAACAAAAAAAAATTATATTTTCCTTTTTGAAGTCCAGCCACCGGATTGTCGAATCTGGCGGCTAGATGGCTATATCTAATCGCTTGGGTTAGGCGACCGTCGCCTGAGTCCCGCGATTCAGGCGACGGCTGCCTGAGTCGCATGACCCAAGCGTCGCCTGAGGTCTATTGATAGTCGCTTGGGGCGGGCAACCCTTGGCCGGCAGTCGCCGATGTGTGCAGCCCCTTGACTGGTGGTCGTCGGCCTCCGATTGACTTCCGTGCGGTGGTTTTGGAGAAGATTAACAGTACCGAGACTTGCATTCTAAATATGTAACTTTCCAAAGTATCTCCAGACCTACTTTGGGCTAAAGGCCCTTAGAGCCATTTGAAGATGTAATTGCATTTTGACAAAATCGCTAAAAAAATCAAACCAAACGCGTTTGCATTCGGTCAAGGGACTTTAGAGTCCAAAAGCCCATTTGAAAGGCCAAACCAAATGAGGCCCTAGACCTAATGGTGAGCTGGAATTGGGCTAGATTGATGAGGGACCAGAACTTGGGGAGTTGGGCTCGAGCTGCTACAGAGGCTAAGCCCATTAGATGGTTTGAACTAAGCACTGTGGGTTTAGAAATTTATGGGCCAAGTATATAAATTGGGTTGGATACTCATGGGCTGAATTTGATATCTGGACCAGGCCCTAGGGCCAGGTCAGACCCGTAGGTTCGAACCGGGTTTCCTGACAAGATCAGAAGTCCATTTTCAGAATTAAAAAATCAAAAATAAAAAATGATTAAAAATATTAATAATTAAATAAAATTAAAAAAAAAAAAGAAAAAATACCAACAAAATAAAAATTGGAAAAATGTTCGGAAAAAATGACCTTAATTGATCCCATTAGATTTTAGAGCTTTGAATCAATTTCGAATTTTCTTTTTGAATGGACATTTTTCTAGTCTTGAATAAAATTTCAAAATCCATAAAAAAATTTTGGAAACCAAAATTAATTGCACTACTTTCTTTTAAGAGAAGATGCTTAATTCATTGCTTGTGCACTTCAATTTGATTATACTTGATTGCACAATTTCAACTCGTTGGTTGTTGTTTTCTCTTTTAGCACAGTTGGGATTTTAATAAAAACATCGCATGGACACTTAGCGGATTGGTCCTAAAATTGATTAAAGGACTGCATGAAAAACACATTAGTTGACAACATAATCAAGTTTAGGTATCAAAAGAGCAGTGGTTGTATAACTAGTGTAATCAAGTCCCAAGTCTATAATCTTTGGTTATGTAAAAATTGAGACAACACTCTTGCGTCTTAATTAGCATCTCAATTGAGGTGTTGCCGATTATGGACCGGATCAAGGAAAAGTTAAAGAAGTTCACGGGCCTTTCTTTGGCCTATTGCAGTAGAGAAGTCAACAGGCCCGCAGACTGGGTTGCAAAAGCCCAATAACAAAATTATCTCCCTAGTAATTGGGTGAGTAATCCCCCGATAGCCTTGTTTGATTTATTATGCGTTGATTTTCTTGATGTAATTACTCCGAACTTATCTACATAAATGAATAGTAAACATATTATCGACCAAAAAAAAAAAAAATTAGCATCTCAATTGATTTCTAACCGACCTTAATTGGCTAATAGCAACTTCTCATTAGAATTTTCATAGGGTTAATTGGAGCTAAAAATAGAAAATATAATGTCACATGTGGTATGAACTCGAGAGAGTCTATTTTTGTGATTGATGAGTCGTTTGCAGCATTAGCAAAAAATGGTCCATCCAACATCGTCATTTGTACGTACCATTGGACTCATCTCATAAACAATTGCCTCTAAACCTATTCTTGTAAAGGCAGCCCCTCAAGGATAGGTCATGACAGTATAACCTCTTATGTTTTTATGCTCTCTATCGTGCACCAAAATCCTACTATGTTGAAATTTATCTTTGTTAAGATTTTAACCATATATCCGATCTCCATCTTTTTTTGGAGATTTCTTTGAGCTATGTCGTCGGTATTTTACTGTCTCATCTAACAACCGTTGGGCCAACAATTGATATTTTTATGCTGTACTTATCTCGTGTAGTAAATTACTCATGTTAGATTTATACCTAATCTGAAAACGACATGTTTGTTAATACTATCGTGTCTTTGAATACCAAACGCCTACTAATTTATTAGAAATTTACAAGAATCCACGTACATTTATATGTTTATGATATGACTCTCATGTATGATATATATCCGAGGACTTTGCTTGGTCATGCAAGGCTCGACGGCATCGATTTCATAGGTGCATACTGTAATGTGAGAGACAGATAACAAATTTCGTCATCCCGCCCTTTCCAAGTAGGTTAGGTCGAGTTCAATCCATAAAGTGGATTCAAGCGTGTGGTTTGGGCACGCAACCCATATTCGTTCCGCCACTCACATAAGCATAAACAATCTTCCAAATTTATCTCGTTTTTATCTAATTCGCGAGATTAGTTGACTTTATTGTAATGTTTGATGATTTGATTTCAACATCCATCCCTAAATTTATTTTTCTGTATCAACTGATCACGAATTTCGAAAAACTCAAAACTAAGAGTTTTTTTTTTTTGGGTCGAAAACATGCTTTATTCTTCACATCTTGTTCTAGCTGCACAAAATTTTTTATGCCATTCCAAAGCCATTTCTTATTTTTCCTGAATTTTTCAAAGTTCAGCAAACCAGGTCGGGTCCTGAACCCTTCGGGATATCATCCATTTCGGATCAAATGGTTCAAAAATGGGTATAATGGTCTTCTGGACATTTGTTCTACACATATTTAGCTTTCAAATGACACTTGATTTGCAATGTCTGGAACTGTTGGTCATATGCTTATAAAAATAAATGATCCGAATTTCCAAATTAATTAACAAGTGATCCTATTTTGGACTTACTCACTTTGCTTGACGGTTTGAGAAAAAAGATCATTTGGTCTGAATGCATGCTTAATCTCTTATGTATGTGATTGCTAGATGAATGTTTAGGGCTAATACATGTGCATGGGAAACCATGGGAAAACTTTTAGACCCTAATTTAGGGATCAATTGGTATTGACTACCGCTTGTGAACACAAAGGATGGCCAATTAGCAATGATCACAACTCAATCAGTCTTAGAGGGTTCAGAATGGGTCAATGCGTGCACAAATCAAAGGCCGACCTCGAGGCTGTTTTTGCCAATTGAATGTCCTTGTTTGTTGGTTGATTGTGATTGCCTGGACCATGAGGGTTGGTGTATGCATTATATGAGTAGTACCATAGTTTGGGTAAACGGACACCACTTCATCAAGACATCCAGAGGAGGAGGCAGCCATAGACCAATGTCCAATCTGGTCCCTTTTGTTATACGCATTTCATCCCAAACATGTCTCGGGTTTTCAATTCTAATTTTGTAATAATGCCCAACAAGTTGGGGATTTTACTTTCATGCACTTAGGATAGTTTCTTCCTCAACCGCCTTGAGTGTTTACTTTCTCGCAATGTACTTTCATTACTTGTATGTTTTATTTCATATCGTGTTTTTATAGCTTAGAATTGTTCAAACAAAGCATCCACGTGCGGTCACCCTTCAATGCATTCGAATAATTTGCACGAAAATGTAAAAACAAATGCATGATCACCTTAGGTAACAATCAAACCCTTAACTACCAAAATGGCACTAATAAAAATATTAGTGTAACCCAAGGGAACACTCTCGACCCTTAATTAAGTAATCTAACAGACCTCCAAAAACAAGGCTAGTGGTAACTCATGATTTAAATGATTAGGGTGCTTGAAAAACTCTAAAATAAATTGTTGTTACGGGATATATGAGCTTGGGAGAGCTCACTTTCTCGACTAATGGACCTTAAGGACTAACATTAACGATAATTTCCTCAAATCTTCTTTATGTGGTGCACCTTAAGGACTGTCACTTGAACAAATATCTGTAAACTTGCCTTTTGCCTGGATTCCCTAAAAAGAGGTTGAGGCGCTGAGGTTGGGTCGCAATACAATGAAGAGATTCCTTATTATACACAAGTGCTTCTATAGTCTCTCGAAAAAGCCTTTTCAAAAATTAAAATATATTATAAATTTGTAGATCTTGATTGCTAGTTGAAGTTATTTGACCTTTCATCTGTTAAGATATATTGTTTAAAATACATAATAAAGTAAAATGGGGACAATTGTCAAAAAAGTCATAAATCTATTATACTGATGCTACTTTAGTACTAAAATTTTTATTACACCAGTTTAATCCTAAGCTTTTTGACCTATAGCCAATTACGTACTTCTAGCTAATTTTGATTGGATATTATTGATGTTAATGCCAGCCAAGCTATACGGCATGGCCAACGCTTATCATTGTCTAGGTGAGGGTTGGCCTCGCCAAATCGAACCCTTGCCTAGGCCAAGAGGGCCTCACCAGGCATTGCCTAGGCCTAGGTGAGGCTGACACTTGCTTATGGCAGCAAGAGCCACCCTCATCGGCCATGGCCATGCCGACCATCAAAAAAAGGAGGAAAAAAAGAAAAAGAATTTAAAAAATTGAAAATTGTTAAAATATTTTTTAAGAATGTCCATGTCAACGTCAACCGTGCATTAGCAATATTTGATCAAAATTAGCCGAAATGACTGAATTGACTATAAGTCAAAATATTTAGAAGTAAATTGGCACAATTAAAAGTTTTAGGATTAAATTTACACCAATACCATAAGTTTAAGATTTTTCTGACACTTTTTCAAGTATATATGATAATGGCAAATAAGAACTAGATGATTTATTGAATAGAAACTTGTTATAAATTTTCAAACTTTTTTAAGTAAAAGACGTCGATGAAGCTTGATTCATGCTTATTTATGGGGCCGATAGTTACGTGCTGTTCTATTAAAGCGAGTGCAGAAAATTGCATTTTTTGCTGATAGAAAATGGTTGGACAATTTCATCAAAAAAACTATACGCAGGTTCCCTCCATTACAACAAAATTATTATCTCTTTTTCTTCACGATGGACCCTGATGGCTCGAAATAAGGAAAAACGTTGACCATCAAAGGGAGATTTTTCTAAATTTTTTTATTTCCAATTGGGAAATCTGTTAAGAAATTGCACGAAAATTATATAAAATTGGAAAAAAAGCAGAAAGAAGAGTCCGGTTCGAAGCAAGACTTTCCAATATGTAATTAGAATTCTGCTCTGCGTTCTTCATCCTCCATTGAATACCCTGAGTGCGTCTTTTATTAACAATCTTTCTATCAAAAAAATATATTTCTGAGAAATCATTTTTAAAGAAAATATTTTCCCCTTTTCAGGTTAAAGAATTCATTTTTTTAATTTCAAGCATGCATATTTTCTTTGACCATAAATAATTTTCCGTTGACTGATCACTTTCAGCAAATCAAATAGGCAAAGGTCTAGAAAACTAATTGCCTGAAAATTCTTTTACTCAAACAAATATGCCCTAAGTATCGAAGTTGGCTCCAACATCTTTGATAACGTGAGAAAACAATGGGATACTAAAACCAATGTCATCAGCTCCAAGTGTTCACCTTTGCTTCTCTCTTTCACATCTCCAACTTGATTCAAGGTTTTATTTGTTTCGTGAAAATATTTTCCTCATTTTTCTGACGTTTGAATTACTTAGGAAAATGAGCCAACAAAAAATATTTTCCTAATTAATGGAAAAGGTTTTCCTATCAAAACTTAAATTCAGGAAAATAATTTTTTTCTTTAAAAGAACCAGAAAACATTTTCCAAATCTACTAAAGCTTGGTTAACGAACCAATTGTTCTTATAAAAAATATTTTTTTTAAATTTGATATTTCAATTTTTTTTTTTATGTTTGAAAAATCTGATTTTTCTTATTTTCTTTCTTTTTCTTTTTGCTTCTTCTTGGCCCGTTGTCAACCACAGGGACAGCCGACAAGCTTGCTCCTCACAAGGAAAGAAGAAGAAGAAGAAGAAGAAGAAGAAGAAGAAGAAGACATTTTCAATTATTCATACCAAACAAAGGAAAAACTAACCGTATTCTTAATAAATATTTCTCAGAAAACATTTTCCTTTTGATTGCTTGCGCATAAAATAGTTACAAAGCCTCATCTCTTTGAGTTTCCCCCCAAATTAATGTGCAATGCCCGGGTTTCGAACTTGGGCTTTGTCACTGAAGAAAAGCCGCAAACCAAAACTCCAATGTGTCAAAGCGTTGTCCCCATGCTACTAATCTTCAATTTTCGACTTGCTTACGTACTCTCCTCCCTATCTCATGATTTTGCTCACGCTTTTGCGAGAGAGAGAGAGAGAGAGAGAGAGAGAGAGAGAGAGAGAGAGAGTTTCTTCGATGCTGCCTCAATTAACTTAGGGAAAAGAAAATTGGATAGTGGGGCATAGACATAGAATAGGCGGCATTCATAGAGTTTCTCTGGCACTTCCTCCATTAACTTGGGGAAAAAATTTGGACAGTAGGGCATAGACAAAGAATAGGTGGCATTCATAGGCTAGAGGCACAAATTAAGTTTTTTCTGCAACAAACCTAAATATTTAAAACCGACCGATTATTTCATGAATTTATTTGAAATTTAAATGCACTCTAGACTTTCTTTCGGTAAGATAATTCTACTCTAGCCCTTATATGTAATTTTCTCAAATTTCGACATGGGAAAGTCACTTTAAATTCTCGAAAATTATATGATACAACATATAAACTCCACGTGTTTCAAAAAGTTTGGCTGATTCTAACTGAATTAAAATAAGAAGAAAATGAGCCATAAAAATTCCTTTTTAGGTAGAATAGCGATTGCTTTTTCCCATTTTCTAAATGTGTAACCTAGCTTTCACATGAAGCTTCGCCTAAAGGAAGAAATGCTCAGACACACGGACGGTCAGATCAGCGCACGCGCACGGCCCCACACGTACCAGAATGTTGCAGGCATTCCTCCAAAATAAAGTAGCTTCCTTCATTTTTCCGGGTAAAATTAAATCAAAACAAAAACAAAAATTTGGGGGTAAAAATAAATAAAAAATAAAAATAAAAAGCTTCCTCTTCCTCCTCCTTCGATTCTCCAACAAATTCCCCTCCATGAGAGCCACCACCTCCGCTCCGGCGCAACCCCCGGCCGCGGCGTCACCCGCCACCACGGCAGGGACGGGGTCGTCCCCCCGGAGTGCCGCCCTGACCCGTCCGTCCTCCGCCTCAGCGCCGACCTCCGGTGGGAGGAGGCCCGGGAGCCCCTCCACCGCGACATCGACACCCGGAAGGCCAGCGGCGTGGGCCCGCGGATGGCCTTCGCGAACGCGGTGAGGGAACGCGGCGGGGGCCGCGGGGATGGTGGTGGGGCTGGTGCCGTGCGCGGTGGGGGGGACGGCGATCCGGGAGTGGGGGCGCGGGGAGGAGCTGTACGAGAGCATGGTGAGGAGGGCGAGGGAGAGCGTGAGGGACGGCGGCGGCGAAATCAAGGCGCTGCTGCGGTACCCCGGTACGCCTCGACGCAGCACGACGCGGAGGCGTACCGGGGGAAGATGGAGGCGCTCATCAAGAACGTCCGCGACGATCTCGGTCTCCCCTCCCTTCCTGTCAGTCTCTCTGTCGTTCCCTCCGCTGAGCTTTTTTGATCGCCATTGTTGAACAGATCATAGCTCTGTCTTACTTTTTTTTTTTTTTTTTAATGTCTGTTACGGTAACGTTTCTGTTCTTTTTTGTTCTGCGAACGTAAACAAAAAAAGTGTTTTACGTCTTAATAATTTTTGAACAAAAGAACGCGTTTTAAACGTTTGATCCTAATAAAAAATGAACGCAAATACGTTTGATAAATTTTATTCTTTTTTCGTTTCTTTTAATTTTTTAAACATTTTTATTTATTTTTCTTTTTTTCCTTTCTTTTTTTATTCTTTTTTTCGCCGATCCACCGGCCTCGGCGACCAATGACGGGGTCGGCGGCCTCGCCCAGCCACGGCGAGGCTCGCCGGCCCTCGGCAAGGCCGAGCCTCACCGTGGTTGGGCGAGGCTCGGCCTCGCCGTGGCTGGGCGAGCTCGGCCTCGCTTGCGCCGGCGACGCCGAGCCTCGCCGGGGGTCGGCGACACTCGGCCTCGCCGGATCTGGGTGAGGCCGAGCCTCGACAGCCGGTCGCCGGCCATGGCCGAGGCTGGCGAAAGGAAAAAGAAGAAAAAAAAGAAGAGAAGAAGAAGAGAGAGAAGAGAGAAACGTTTCTTGAAGAAACGTTTCCGGAGCAAGAAACAAAAATTATTGTTTTCTTTTTTTTGTTCTTATTTCGTTCCAGAAACAAAAAAACAAAAAAAAGAACATAAACGCAACCAAACGAGTTTCTGTTCTTTTTTTGTTCCCAGGAACACTTTCCGTATAGAAGTGTGCCGGAAACGTTTCCATGCACGCCCTAATTGAATTATTTTTCCAATCTGCGTAAATAGAAAAACCTTAAATTATGACTTTAAGTTAATTATGCCTCGACCATCAACTAAATTTCTTCGAGGTGAGGTCCGTGACCCAAAACTTTTAATGTTAGATTTTAATTAATCTTGCCTCATCATTTGAATCTAAACTTTAGCGAACCTAGTTTTTCAATCCCAATATCTAAATTCTTTTTGTATATGAACAAACATATATTTTGTGAGATTAAGCTTAAGAGTTAGTTTGCTTTCTAGAAAACGAAGTGGCACTCATCTTTTAACCCTAGAGGGTTGCTCACTCGAAACCTAAATCGAATCACCACACTTGCACGTTCACTTAGGACCACTCCAAGAGTACAGATTTGCGTGTCTTTAGTTATTATCCAATGTATGTGGAATAGAGGAATTGCGGCACCTGATAAGGATCATCATGTGCCAAAGAATCTCAACCATTCCATTGATATCTAAGAGACATCTATCTATTGATCTTGTGAATATGCATAGATTTTGAGCTGCTAAATAACTCCATTGGAAAAAACTGAAGGTTCATGAAGGATGCTTTTTCATTTTTTCTTTATTAAGTTTACTAATCATGATACTTATTTACTTCTGAGAACCTCATTTTAATGGTTCTATACAAAATGACTAATTACACCTCATTAAGGAGACCGATGGGGTGCATATGTACGTTTTTTATATATTAGATTGTTATTGCACCTTTCTCGTTTCTTTTCTGGAAATGGAGCTGCCTTTCTTTTACATATCTTTTTTCTAAATAGACGATTATTCCTAGCGGATGAAAATATTCAGCGCCCCCAACTTATATAGGGCACAATCAATTGTGCAGAAAATAGACATACTCAAAGCTGGAAAAGAAGAGCATAGATTATCTTTTATTCGAGTACAATTATATACATAGTAAATTTTCTATACAGCTCCCACCTGTACATAAACTAGTAAGGAATAGCCGAAAAAGTCTAAAAGCATCACAGTATTGTGTGCACGATCATATACAATCTTAGTGTCACGTCCTAGATCATCTCAAGCTAATCCTATCCTTAAGCATCTGAATCAAAGCGGAAGCCTTAGCTTAGGATAGCATGTATAACATGAATTATAAATGATGCCTCAAGACACATTGAAACAAAAGGGAATCATGCCTCTATTTATTTCATAACTAACTATGTTGAACGGGAAGGGGAACTATACAACCAAAATTGTAGGAATTTAGAAGGAAATTACATCAAAAGGGGCCTCTCGAGCCAAGCCTACTACTAACATAATCCTTTACCATGCATACTCCATCCGGCCCATCCGTTTACTAGCACCTTACTCAAAAAGGGTCCCATTGTGCCTTAGTCTGCATGATTCCTCCTAACACTCATCCCGTCCACGCCTAATTCCCTCCACCACTATCACCATCTCCACCCACGCCAATGGTTGTCGGGCACAGAATGAGTCCAACCAAACGATCTTCCACCTTTACAAATATAGCAGCAAAACGATACAGGCCAAGTCAGACTATCCAATATCTACATGAATCTTAGTAGTAAGACGAACAAAAGCGGTGCCCGGAAAATGGGGGTTGGTGGACTCCTCGGTCTCAGTCTCAAGTACTACGGGCGCGCCGTAGACAGAGGTGGGGGTAGCAGGGAGAATCGGCATTTGTACTTATCTGAAAAATACAACAAATGTGAGCTGAAGCCCAACAAGAGAAAGAAATAGACCCATAAACCATTTGATCTAATCAGCACTCAATTCCTAGGACACAGACTAGCACACAAATACATGAATACGAGTCTATAAGCACACAACATGGCTATAGTCCTATAAGTCGCATGCATCGTCAAAATACATTGATATAGGATATACACACACGTGATGCAACAAGAATAACAACTACATGGATTAAAATTTACCTAAAACACATATGATATCACCAAATTCAGTCTCATTTCAACTGTTCCCAATCCATCATAGGCAGCATGAACAATGACTTTCGGCAACCACGTCGGGCATCCACAGCACTAAGCTGCAAGCATCCCAACTCCAAGGTACTCTGCCACCAAGGCATTTGTCACCAAGACAATTCACCTCTGACATCACATCCCTTTGGGCCATCGTTTGGGTATAATGCTCCCAGGGTTTTTCCCCTCTTAGGCTTCCCTACTCAAACCCGGCGCATCCTGGTTCACTTGCTAGGGCATTCTCTTCCGACATTCCACTTGGAGACAAGCACAGAAAGTCAAGCATGAACATAGCAAACACTAGTGGGAAAAGTACCAAAAAAGTCAGGAACTTATGACATTAATACCAATTCAGTTATAAACATTTCGATTTGATCAATTTAATCTTAAACATTTTTCACATTTGTACCGAACTTAGTCATTTTGGATAATTTTGGTTGGTCGATGCTGACGTGGACACCAACCTCCACCAACACTAATGTGGTAATTTAAAAAAAAAAAAAAATTAATTTTTTTCTTCTTTTCTTTTTCCTTTCCCCCTTTTTTCCCCTTTTTTCTCTTCTTCCTCCTTGGGCTTCTTCTCCCTACAATGACCGGTGAGGCTTGCCAAGCACTAGGTGAGACCCACAAAGCCCTCGCTAGCCGTCAGCAAGGCCTAAGGTCCGCAAGTGAGGTTGGCCTCACCTAGATCTGGGCAAAGCAGCCCTGCTCGCGGCCTTAAGCAAGGCTAGGCAAGGGCTACGAGCCTGCAACCCTCGCTGGCCATTGTAGGGAGAAGAAGCCCAAGGAGGAAGAAGAGAAAAAGAAAAAGAAAATGAAAAGAAAAAAATTAATAAAAAATTCAAAAAGATAAAAAAAAATTATTTAAAAATTATCATGTTAGTGTTGGTCGAAGTGTCAACACCGATTGGCATTTATGTCTGCGCCAATTGGCCAAAATTGACTGGAAGGACTGAATTGGTATCATGTAAAAATATTTTAGACTAAATTGGTCTAATTAAAATGTTTATAATTGAATTAGTATCAATATCATAGGTTTAGAACTTTTTTAGTACTTTTCCTAAACACCGGTAGATTAGCATTGAGAAATCTGGCCTTTGAAGATGCATGATTTCTCCATCACGTTAGACCTTGTGTACATAATCAATATTGGCAAAGGCCTCTTATAATTGTGTGGAGGACATGACATTGTAACTCTTGAATCTAGGTTTGAGAGGGAGACAAATGTCACGGTGCACTACACTATGTACATGAAACAACACTCAGCCAAGAATCCAACATAAAACACGAGAAATCGCAAGAAAGTTATATCATAAGTCGAAAAGAAAAAGGTTCTTTGCTTGATGCAGCTACGTTGATTGTATTGAAAAAATACAATTCAATCCAATTTTTGAATTACGCCATTAACTTAAGATCATCTAACCTTCTGGATCAAAGGTTTAATGACTTGTCTATGGTCAGATGGTTCGGTTGGTGCAGTGGCGACTTTCGATTTCAAACAGCACTCGATACGTGACTAATGCAGTGTACCATGTGTCAACCGAAAGAGAGAAATAGAGCCAAACCACAAATGATTGCACCCATGAAAGCCAATACAAACCGGGGAGAGAGAGAGAGAGAGAGAGAGAGAGAGAGAGAGATGAAATCTAGCAAGGAAGCAGAACTCGCCGAAGATGGTGCTTGAATTCGTCAGATTGGAGCTACAAACAAGAAGATGTTTCGACTAGCTACTTTCATGAAGTGTTTTCATGAAACTCCAAGGTGAGAGGAGTTATACGTGTGAGAGAAGGAGAAGGAAAAGGAAAGCGTAGAAATTTCTGAAAAATAGATAGACAAGAGAAATTCTATCCAGGTCTATTCTAACTTCCCCATAATCTTTTTATCCGATCTATATCTCATCTGTATTCGACTTTATCATATCATGAACAATTATTAGACATAGAAAAGGATAAAACATATCCTATTTTGACTTTTATTGGAATGGCTAAATGTGGCATTAGTATTCTCTCAAGGTTTCAACTGACGTAATATCCGATGTCTCTCACTGGAGATGACATGGCACCATGTAGCGCTACTTTTGGACCAACGATCACCACGTCAACCCTAAAGGTCACCAAAGGCTCGCTTGAGAGCAATGAAATAAGAATTAGGCTTCTAAAAGAAACAAAACAATAAGCCCAAGCCCAACTGTCTTACTTAAGCCCATCCTAAACCTTTTCATTTGCTTCAGCTTTGTTGAAAAGAAAATAAAAGAACAAAAAATCGAGGGAGGAAGTAAAGCAAAAAGAAAAAGAAAACAAAGCATGAACGAAATGCTGAATGCACGCTTTGGCAATCTCAACAAGCTAGATTAATTTTGTTTATGGACGAGTTTTTGAGAATTTGAATGCATTTGATAAATGTCAAAACTTCCAAAAGATATATTCAAGTGCTACTTAAAAAAATAAAAATTAGACACTTAAGTGTCAACTTCGGCAAAGGCTTCACAGAAATTTGATGTAACTTGCCGAAAATTGACATGGCTTGCTATTAGCTTTTAAGTGTTTTTTCTCTGATTTTGACATTTAATGGTGCATTTGGTAATATTTCTGTTATGGGAAACAGTTTTTTTTTTGTCAGAAATAGTCTTCTTCTTTTTTTATTTTTATTTCCTGGAATAATTTTTTAGTAAAAGAATACGTTTGGTAACTATATAAAATTTCTATACTCGAAATAGAAAAAGAATAGGAATGCATGTACGGTCTATATATATATTGTAATGTAGAATTTCTTTTATATTTTTAAGATTCTTTTCTTTTTTTCTTCTTCCTTGCTGATGCGTTCTTTTATGCGGCTGATGATCTGGACATGTTCACGGCTAAGGTTTCCAATGAGAATATACGCTTATGCGTTTGACGAATTTTCTGCAAAACAAAAGGCATCATGGGCAGAAAATATTGGATGAATGTCCGGTGGGAACACGGTTTGGTAATGAATCAGAAACCTCGGCCGAATGAGAAGTTATCGAAAAAAAAAACATAAGAAAAGGAAAAGAGCCCATCAAATCCTTATCGCCCACCGATTCGTCCATTTGGCATTATCTTGCGGTTTTTGGCAATCTTTAAAAAGGGAAGCCAAGGAATCAGACAGAGATATTGGAGCACTTCTTTGACTGGGCAAAGAAAAGGAGATTGGGCAAAGGAGACGTCGTGAGAAATAAGAAAGGAAAGTAGGAATATCTTATGAGTGTTCACGAAGGAAAGTATACTAAAAGATATTAGAAATATCATATGCTGCCGACAAACTTATAGGCAAGGGATATAATGTTTTCTATGATATCACAAAATGACATGATTATGCAGTAGATATGAGATAACACAGTAAAAACAAATAAGAGTAATTGTAATCATGCACTTTAAAATGAAGAGAATGCTTCTTTGGTCTGAAAGTTCTTCTTGGTTGTCTCTAGGCCCACTTGTTAATAAATGCCGCAAAGGATGACAAGTTTAGTTTATTGAGCCACTCACAATTCCCTGAAGAATGGCAAGTTGGGCACAAGGTCTTGACTTGTGGCATATCAGGTAACGTTAGGGAGGCCAGCTTCTTTGATTGCACAAAACTCCACTCGAAGTTTATCCATGTGGGAGAGAACCATCGACTTAAGATGAGGAAATAGTATCTGCCATATTGAGAAAAAATGACATAATGAATATGATTACAACAAGTTATGAACTCAAAGAAAGAACTTCCAAACTTCCCTAACTCTTGCAAATCATGACAATTTTAGAGCTTGTTAGTGACATAAGCAGGGAGGCGTTGGTCGATGCTTTCACAATTTGTGACATAGATACTTATTATTATGTGACAATTCATATATAACCAACAAAATTATACTAAAAGTATATGGATAACTATTGCTGGCTCTTATGATTAAAGAGCAAACAAATGTGTGGATACTTACTATGATTAAACAGCCTAGTCACAAAAAAAAAATGATAATGAAAAAAGGGCAAAAACATTAGAACAAGAAAATAACACAAGCATTTTCCTCCGTCAAAAAAGAAAAAAAGAAAAAGAAATAATTGAAACCTATATAAAATATATAACAGAAAAGGCCATAAGAAGAGGAAAAAGTACTGACTTGATCAGTTGGTATGTGCTAATTGCCATTTTAAAAATGTGATGTATATTTACATAAATTTGGTAAAGATATTTGTGTTCACTTAATTCTATCAAAATAAATTCAAAATGGATATTTTTCCTCAAAAAAATTAGACAATGGTGTGTACCTGTTTATTTCTTTTATTTTGTACTTTCACGGTAACCTATCATAAATTAAATTAAAGTTAATGTGAAGTGAGTTTGCAGATTTTATTTAAATAACTTTTACAATTTCTTATCCTTGGTATTTTGTTATGTTATGGTGCGGTTATTTGTGTTTCTGTTCAAAAATTGTTCCGAGGAACAGAAATATAAAAAACTATTTCTATTCCGGGGAACAATTTTTTATTAGAAAGACGCGTTTGGTAAACTTGTTCCGGGAATAAAAAATGAATAGAAACACGTTTAGTATATTTATATTCTTTTTTTGTTTCTTTTAATTTTTTAATATTTTTATTTTATTTTTCCTTTTTTTCTTTTTTTCTTTTTTTTTTTTTCTTCTTTTGGCTGGTTGCTAGCCGGTAGCCTCGCCCAACCACGGCGAGGCTCGGCCTCGCCTTGGCTGGGCGAGCTCGGCCTCGTTGGATATGGGCGAGCCTGAGCTCACCCAGCCAAGGCGAGGCTAAGCGTCACTGACACAGGCGAGGCTCGGCCTCGCCGGCCCCTAGTGAGGCTTGGCCTCGCCTTGGCTAGGCGAGCTCGACCTCGCCGGTGGCTGGGCGAGCTTAGCCTCGCCGAATCTAGGCGAGCCCGAGCTCACCTAGCCAAGGCAAGGCCAAGCGTCGCCGGCGCGGGCGAGGCTTGGCCTCACCTTGGCTGGGCAAGCTTGGCCTCGCCAGGGGTCAGCGACGCTCGGCCTCGCCAAGGGCCGACGACACTCGTGCGAGGTTGCCGGCCCTTGATGGCTGGTCGCCGGCCATGGCCGAGGCCGGCGACCGGCCAAAGAAAAAAGAAAAAGAAAAGAAGAAGAAAAAAAAAGAGAAGAAAAGAGAGGAGAGAGAATTTGTTCTTTAGAAGTGTTTCCGGAACAAAAAAACAACTTTTTTTTTTGTTTCTTATTTCCGTTCCAATTTTGTTCCGGGAACAAAAAAACGGATTTTGAACAAAAACGCAAACAAACGCGTTTCTATTCTTTTTTTGTTCCGAGGAACAAAAAAACAGAAAATCTGTTCTTGAACAGAAAAAAAGAATACAAACATGCACGCCCTTAATCTTTTCCCCTTTTTTTTTCAGTCTTTGGATGTGTTCCTTTTGATGTGCTATCCATGTTCAATAGAATGCGGCAAGTTTCCTTCTATGCAATAAAATATGAAGTGGCCATACGGAAAGTGTTTTGCCCCTTTAGATGCTATTTTATCTTTACTACTTTGCGGTTCAATTGTAAAAAAGTAAATGTTTTTATATGGTTATTGTGATAACATTGCTAAGAAGCTAGCTCATCAATTTTAAAGTACTAAGCATGATATGATTTTTTGAGCTGAACACAAATATAACACTTCTAAAAGATATGGAAATGTGCAAATAGTAATTACATTTATTGAGAATTATAAAAAAAAAAATCTTGCTAGATATTAAAAGGTTAGGTACAAAAATCAGTACAAAGCACTTACTAATTATTATAATTTCTGATCCCTAGAAGAGGTAGCAGATTACTTGTTCAGTCAGCGATGTGCTAACTCAGTATTTACACTAAATCACCGATAACGGTTGCAGGATTGTGTAGATAGGAGAGATGAAATATCCAGGTCTTCAGGTAAGACTACGCAGTAGCAGCTTCGTGGATTTTAGAGCATTACACTTTTGGTATTAGAATTAAGTGAAAACTTATTATTTTGTCATTTTTCTACTAGATATGTATGTTTGTCAAAAGCATCAAAATTAGATAAGAGGGAAGCATTAACTCTGTGAAAAAAAAGACCGACCTGTGGAGTGAGAGGTGAAGAAATGCCTTGGCCAAATTTCATCAATGATTGCCAAGTGAACATTATCATCTTGGGACAGTGGGCAATGGTCAGCTCTTGTAGTACGGGGCATTCCAACGTATGATTCATCCTAGAGGGAAAAGCAGTCATATTAGGTAAGCATTCCAGCTCAATCCAACGAAGAATCGGAAACGTAATCTTCTCCACTGCACTTCTCCCCCCTTTTTCCTCTGCGATCACTCCTTCCATCTGATCACATTCCTTTATTTCCATTCTTTGAAGCATGGGAAGGCATTGAGCCATTGATGGAGCAAAAGCATGTCTTAAGTTGTTGCACCTATAAAGGGTTAGATAGCTTAGAGAACTGAAGCAAAGTGTTCCTTGAAAATCTTTGTTCCATAGTTGCCTCAACTTTGGTAAATTGACCAAGTTCAGTGCCCATAGTTGAGGCAGCCCCTGGGTGCTTTTCTTAGCCACCAGATTTTCAAGGCTGAATATTTCTTCTAGCTGCTCGCAATCTTGCACCTGCAATGTGTTAATTTTGTCTAACTCATCCATCAATCCAAATAGAGTCTCGCTGAAAAATGAACAGCCATCCACCACCAGTGATTTTAGTTGCCTAGGTGACTTGATGGAAATAAGATCGCTATGCCCTTTTGCCTGATGGAGATGCATAAACTCTACTCCATCATCCATAGCCTATCAAAAAATACTTTTGGTTAGCAAAAAGCAATTAGTTTGTTGGTAATCAAAGTTATCCAATTGCACAGAATTTGATGCATACCTTTTTCTGTATGGTTTTATTTATATTTCCGTTGCAAAACCACGTTCCTATCGATCCTTGTACTTTCTTTAGCTTTGGCGCCCTTATTGGTGCCTCGGAGAAGAACTTGATGTTGGGACATTCAGTCACAATGATATCTTCCAAGAGAGGGAACATCAAAATATATCTACCTGAGCTGAAACATGTCAACCCTCTCAACTCTTCAAGCTGTATATACTTTAATTGTTTGAAAGCCACTACAAGCCCCTCTTTACCTCCCTCATTACTGATGACCTCCGTCAACTTTTTACAATCACTTATCCTCAATTTTGTGAGTTCCACTAAATTTCTAGCTATTATTGGTGTAAACATATTTGATAACTCATTACAAGATGACACATCTAGAGTCTTCAGATATTGAAAACATCTTGGAAAGGATAATGCCACATGATTGTCCCATATCATCTTGATATAACCAATGCCAAAGATATGTAATGCCTCCAAGCTAGGAAACACAACCTGTAATAGAAAAAGAAAGAATATGGCTCCACAATAAGTTCTGCGTCTTCAAGCAAGTAAAAAGGGCATATTGGTTTGGCTGATTATTATATTAGTTTATGTTAAAAGAATTATGTGAGCATTTCCAATGAGTCAAATGACCTTTTGAGTTCACTTTTCTAGAATTTGGAAGATACGAGGCATTCACTACTAGATAAAATCACACCTTGAAGGCTTAAAAAATGTCCACTGTATACCCTGAATAATCGCTGAGAACTAGAGATGATATTGATTATAGCATGATTTCATTCATTTTTTCATATGGTTGCCCAAGACAGATAAGTTGCAAAATCGTGGTGCAAGCGCAGCACGCTACAACGGCAGAAGAGAGTCAAGGGATTGCTTGCTATAGAATATTTTATTAAGATGAACAACAAGACGAAAAGAAAAAAAAAATTAGGAGGAGTATAGAAATATCCTCGCTTCTAATTTCTTTGACTGTTTCATTGAATAACAAATAGTTTTTTAGAACTCTCACTAAAAAGGATCTTGCCCAATTGATAATAGATGTGGCTCAGACGCCTTTTTCTGGTGCAATTAAGAGAAAATTGGGGCTTTGGGGATGATTAATCTGAGAGAAAGAGTTTTTTTTTTTTTTTTTCCATCAGACAAAAGTATATATGAGATCTAATAAGTGCAAATGAAGTGAAGTGACCGTATAAAAGGCCCTTCATCTCCCACGTTTCTTTCTTTTTCTTCTTCTTTTGGGTCCTCTTGAACCTAACCGCTCACTTTCCTCTCAAAGTTTTTCAATTGCTTCCTGAGTACATGCCCGCAACGTCCAAGCCGTACAAGTGATATCGTTGAGAATTTCAAGGTTTATGATAATGGGGAAGAAGGACGTTAATTCATCATGAGTTAAACCGTCAAAATACTAACTATTGTAAGAGAGTTTCTTTGTTATTGAGCTAGTTAATGCTTTGTAAAATTTTCTAAGATTATTATTAATTGTTAGATAAAGATGTTATTTAATATTTAAATATTTTATCACTTTCCTCTCATGCTTTGACATATTTAATTGAGAAAGCAAATGAGATCTCCTCCCTAATAACATGGGAGATTTGTTGAACCATTGTCATTTGTTTTAAAAACTTAAGCTATTAGATGAAAGTGTAATTTAATATTTAAATATTTTATCAATCAAGCACTTCATTACAAAATTCAAACTTGTTAGCTAAAAAAACTCAATTTCTAATGGATATATGTATATTGGTTTTTAATTACATTTTACATACATGTAATTTCTGTATTTAATTAAATGATCAATTACAAGATGTTGTAGATACTTATTACATGAGACTCGAGAGTCGAGAATGTCAAATAATAATCATCATTTTCAAGTTTATTTGAATTGGCAAATCGTCACTTCCAACTCTAGGTAATTTCGGTGGGACGATAACCATGGACATATTATATTTGAAGAATTCTTGTTGAATGGTCAAATGAGGAGTCAAACTTTTTTATTCTGAAATTGACGTAAAGAACAATAGCAAGATTATTCTCCAACATAGAGGAAGGATATTTGAAAACAAAGTTCGTCTAAAAGATCACCTATCACCTCTAATACCAAAACATATATGCTTACATATAATGTCCAGGGAAGAAAAAAGAACCCCCTACCAACTCTCTATCTAAATGGTTTGTGGACTAAGTTATCACCCTTTTACTATTACAATCCCATTCATTTTAATGATTATATATATAGACAGAGAAACAGAGACAGAGACAGAGACAGAGACAAAATTTCTATTCTAGGAATCGCTTTTTCAAAGCCCATTCTATGGTCGGATATAGAGTTTGATCAACAAGTACACTTACATGAACTTTTTTGTCCCAATGCGTTTTCCTTTATTTTTCTTACGTTGCCCTTCCACACGCGTACATTTGTGATTGGAGTCTCTCAATTTTTTATTTTTTTCCTTTTCTCTCTAAATGCGATTATGTTTATTTTGTGATTTTGTACATTTTAAGAGGGTTTGTGCTGTGAAAAAACTATCCAATATTTTTATCTCTGTTTTTGCTGGCTTTAAGGATATCTTGATTATAAAAAAATGACTCCAAGAGTGTTGATTAAAATAGAGCATACTTGAGGTGTGTATGTCTACCTTATGACATAACAAACATTTCTATCATACCAACAAGAGGATAACATGTTCTTTTTCATCATTCGAGTAATGCTACTTGAGGTTACCACAAAATTAATCAATCCATTGAGTTTCAAGGCAACCAAAAGCAATCATGCACGCGTGTGAGAATTAGTAGAATTTTATAACAAAAATTGGGACTGATATGTTGACAATTTCTTAAAAGAATTAAAACGATTGTACACCATGATATGGCAAATCTTAAGTTGATGCGAATTGACACAAACTTAATGCACATAACCTTATAGCATAAATTAACAAAATTTGTGTTTTCCAATGACACAATTTCAAAACCCAATTGTTGCGGAAGAACACTAATTGCTAGTTAGTCTTAATATATATATATATATATATATATATATATATAATTTATAAAGTACATATTTGGTAATGTCTAGATTGAGTAGCCATGACAAAGGATATAGAATTTGAGTAATCCTATTGACGGACAGTCACAAGAGCATAGGGGCAAGTAAGAAAACTTTTAAAGATAATCGTTATTTATACACCTAATCCTGCTCATAAATATTATACGTCAAATTATAGCTATGAAAAAATTAACAATTTGGCCTAATCCTAACAATCCATCTGGTGTGGTGGAAGATAAATTTTCACTAGTGACCTTACTCTGACAAAAGTAGTTATAAATTATGGATCCATTTTAACTAATTATATGTTCAGGTTAGTGAACTTGATTAATGAGATGGATTTTTGGATGGAATTTGTGAGTTAATGGAGGATAAGTTAGTAGTTTTATGCCCATTGTCGTTATAGTTAGAATCCACTGAGGGATTAAGTATGCATCATACTGGTTTCAAGATATCTTGTTTGGGCTGAACCACCAATTGACATAAGTGGAGACCTAACCAAGAGGAATCTTAGTAAGCCTTGTCTCAAGGTGTTAATAATGACATTTGTTTGATATTAAGCACTGGATTAGTGAATGGACTGAATCATTGATGTTTGCTTTAATATTATTGATTGAATGAATATTTTTCATATGTAAAAAGTTGTGTTGAAGTGATATAACTCATATTGAATTTCTATGTAATTTTATATGTTGAGTTTGGATAAATGAGTTTCTTTTATTGCTTTGTAATATGCATGGTGAATGTTCAATCTATTTGGAAGAAATTTATTCTACTCAATGAGTTGTGGTTGCTCTCATCACTTATTCCAATTTTTTTTTCCTATTCTTCAACTAGCAGCAAGTAGGATGTGAGCAGTATCAATGGGAAACTTTTCATAGTTGAATTTTGGATATAAGTTTAGGTAGTCGTACATATCTGAGATGACATTGTTAGGTTTAGTTATAGTTTAGAGATGTGTGTGTATTTGGTGGATTTTTTAAACTTTGATTCTATAACCAGCTCGTTGTTTTATGCATTGTATAAATGGAAATTCATTATTATAACAAGTTTATATCGGTTTGTGTTTTGGCAGCATCCTTCCGAAAGGAGCATGATCGTGCCGTTTCCCTTATAAGGTAAAGTCGTGGCATGTTAGATGGGGTTTGGTTGTCCTCCATTTGTCTCTCCATCTCTTTTCATTTTGTATCTTTTACATTACTACCGGTGAGACACCACATCATCAGCATTTCAACGAAAATTGGTTGGATTCCAATCAAAGCGCATTAATGTTTGGTGAATACTAATATCATCTTATTCTAAATCCCCCTGTAACATTATGATCTAGGTAGCATTTGCAATATTAAGAATTAAGGAAACTTATATACTTGCAATATGACAAACTGACAAGGGAGAAAACAAAAAAGGTACCTGAATTGCAGCACGCTCACCTCCGGTGAAAAAGCTCATCATATTTCCTAACTTTCGCAAATCCAGACGGCGTACAGTAGGCAACTCAACTATGTCATCAGCAACTTCTACTTTTCTTGCGTCATTTGAGGATAAAGGCTTGCATTGAGTCACATTTGCATACTTGAATCTCTTCCAAATATACAAGTCTTGGCATCTCCGAAAGCAACCACAGATTTTTCAGTTTGTGGCACTCTTCGATATGCACAGCTTTCAATTTGCTAAAGCACTCTGTTGCCATAGGGCCATTGCATATCTTGTCCAGATGAATAAGATTTTTGAGGAACAAAGATTCTAAAATCGTGAAAGTGGTGTGAGGGAGGCTGATGGATGAATTGATAATGTACTTAATTGATGAGCTATTGTCAATGTCAAGATGCTTCAGTTCTCGAAATCCTCGAGTGCACAAATCTTGAACATTCTCGAACTTTCTCAATCCGTCCACATGCAAGTATTGAGTTTTCTGCAGAGTTTTTTGAACCCATTCTATTGAAAAAATATCATCGCACTCTTCCAATTTGAGCTTCATGGTTCTCAAGCCTTCAAATTCCCTTCCGTTGAGATTTCCTATGTTGATCCAAAATCTGATTAGGTTCCCAAATGGCTGGTCATAATACTCCAAGATTTTTTTTATTTGAGCAGAACCCTCCTCCTCCAATTGTTTCTTTACTTTATCACAAGCCACCGAGATTTTTTTTTGGTTGAAGAAATTAACCTCCGAGATTTTTTTTTGTTGAACAGAATTAACCTCCGAGATTTTTTTTTGTTGAACAGAATTAACCTCTGAGATTTTTTTTTGTTGAACAGAATTAACCTCCGAGATTTTTTTTTGTAGAACAGAATTAACCTCCGAGATTTTTCTTTTTTTAGTAGAATCATCATGCTCATAATGCTTCAAGATTTCTTTTATTTGATTAGTCCTATCATCCTCCAATTTTTTCTTTTCTTTATCCCAAGCCTCACAGATTTTTATCATTTGAAAAGAACCATCCTCCTCCAATTTTTCCTTTTCTTTATCACAAACCTCCAAGATTTCTTTTATTTGATTAGAACCATCCTCCTCCAATTTTTTCTTTTCTTTATCACAAGCCTCCAAGATTTTTTTTTCTTGAACAGAATTACCCTCCAAGATTTCTTTTTTTTTAATAGAATCACCCTCCAAGATTACAGCGGGATGAAGGATTGATATTTCCAAAATGGTTAGCTTTGTCAAGCTCCTCAACTCAGCAAGCCTAACATTACAAGATTTGGATGGGATTTCTTCTGGGCTCACCCATCTGTCAAAGCTTCCCTTCATATATAACTCTTCCAAGTTGACTAAGCTTTTTAAGACACCAGGCTCGATTATCTGAAGCTTTTTGCAGTTGCTTAGATTCAATAGTCTCAATTTCTTAAGTTCCCCCATTTCTTTAGGCAGCCTAGAAATTGAAGACCCTGCAAAGCTGAGAAATTGTAATGCTTTGAGCTTGCCAAGAATTGCCACATCCTCCACAAGGCAATTGTCTAAGAATAATGACAGGAGGTTTTTGAGGTTTTCGATGGAGGAAGATAAAGTAGTGATATGCATGGAGTGAAGATATAGGACTTGGAGATCTTTCATGTATGTGAAATCTAGTCTACAACAATCTCCTCATCATGTCGGTGTGCAGGACTCCCGAGCCAGTCTTCTAATTGAGACAGCATGAGTATCTTCAAATCGATAACTCGACATGACATTAGTTCAGCAAGCCTACCATCGACAACATTAACTAGGTAGATTGCCCAACATTCCACAAGCTTTTCCGTCGACCATGAGTGATAATTGCTGTTCATCACTAAGGAATTCTCACCTCTTAATGGAGTTGAGACAACCACCTCGCTGTAAAGATCATGTATGGTCACATTTTCCTTGTCATCGCCATTATCTAGCAACAAACAAACGGAACGGAGGCTATCAAGTGAAGTTTTCAATTTTTCCCTTGAACCTTCTATCCTTTTAAAGGATCCCTCAAACAAGCCCAAGCCCATGCCTAGTACCAGCAGAGTTTCGACTTGAATGGTCCCACCGATAAGACCGCACAATATAAACAAGGACTTCGCATCCTCGCTCTTCAAATTGTCGTAACAAAACTTCACTATTGCATCTATATTTGACCCACCTATTTTTCTCAACACGTTTTCCATACGAATATATTGCTATATTTCAAAGTGCTTGCAACCGAGGTAATCAAAAGAGGCAAACCTGCAAGTTTCTTGACCACTTTAGCCGCTGTTGATCTCAATTTCTCGTTTTTGAGCCTGTCGCGGACTATCTTTTCAAATAGCCTGAAAGCCTCATCATTGTTTAAATCTTCAAGATGAATTGTTCGATCGGCATTCATATCTTTTGCCAGCACATTTTCAAATCTCGATGTTAGCAGCAACTTGCATCCCCTGCTCTCGTTTCCTGAAGGAATTCCGACCTTCTTCAAATCAAGTGGCCCCCCAGATCTTCCAATATTATGAGAACCTTCTTCGTCGAATCACTCTGTATTTCTCCAAACAGGCGGTCTCTTCTTCCCTCCTCGCTCAGCTCGTCCTTCAGATTTAGACTGAAGGCATAAGCGATACCGTCTTGGATGTTCTTCAATTTTGGAGGCTGCGATACTTTCACTTTGGCAATCACGTCGAACAATCTCTTCTCGCTCCTGAGTTTCTTCTCGACTTCCTCCAAAAGGTTAGTCTTCCCCACACCATCTTGCCCGTATATCCCAATCACTTTTAGCTTCTCATCATCCAGATCATTCATTATTTTTTCTAGGATGGAAGCTCGTGACTCCATGACAGTGTCACCCCAATGATCGGCTGAGGAATTCACATCGAGAGCGCCGACAACATGCCTTGATGGAGCATGCCTGCAATAGACCATCTCCAATTGACCCTGACGAATGGATGCCTGGATGGCCCGAACTGTCCTTGTCACTTCCCTGCCGAGACGATAACGCTCCTTCAGGTTGGGAAGCCACCCGAAGAAGAAAGTCTTCTTGGCTCTTTCATCGTGTTTCAGCGCGTTTTGCGCCATGTCAACAACGTTTTTCACCTCTATCACCCATTTCTCGGGGTGGGCTTTGATCAACTTCATTTCCTGTTGAGCTTCATCGATGGAAAGCTGCACCCTTTGCCTAGCGTTTTCCAGCTTCTCAAGTTCTTCCTTAAGTTGGCCATTGTAGCTGCCGGAGAACATCACATAGCTGGAGTGACGACAGACTGGAGCCACCAGGTACTCTGCCACTTTGGAAGCTACAGACAGAACAATGTCTGTCATTTTCCTCCTTCTGGCACCTTTCTGGTTTTCTTTCCTTCTTTATTATGGAGCAATGAAAGTTAAGAATTATATATGCTGAGGCAGGCGGTACCGATTGAACCTAGAAACAAAATGAATGAAGAGGAAAGGTTCAATATGATGAACACATTGAACAGCTGCAGGACAAACCCAGCAAACCCAGAGAGAGAGAGAGAGAGAGAGAGAGAGCTAGGGCTTGAAGAAGACAGTGAACGACACAGATGACTGCAAGATAAGAAATGTGATAGATGTCTGAATGAGATGGCCTTGAAGCTCCGAAAATATTACGAAGGTGTCCGTCAAGAAAAGTCGTGAAGACCATCTTATTTTCCTTTGGCCAAGAAAAGAATAATTTGAAGAAGAATCCCCCATGCTGGAGGAGAAGAATTTCTCTATCACGGAAGACAAGTATCTGAACTGTAAGAAGAGAAAGAACCCTCATAATTAAGGGAAAAACAAAATGAAAGAATCCTCGACCATCTCATCATTTCTTCACTTTGGAAACTTTAAATAAAGCGAAAAACAATCTTCCTAACAGGAAAAGGAAAATATGAAAGAATCATCTTTCACTAAAGAAATCTCCACCATCTATCTCTCACTCTCTCCCCTGCTTTGTATTGCTCTTTGTTTAAACATCCACCGCGATTTCTGGGACTTCGCGCCAAACAGGCGATTTTGGATTTGTAGTTAATGTGATTCCGGGTCAAAAATTAGGACATTTGAAATTGGTCGATGTTTGATCGACACATACCCAATTATATTCAACTGGATTGTCCCATTTTTTCGCCCCTTTTCTCCCATCCATCAAGAAATAACTCTGGCGTATTGATAATTTATTTGTAAAATAATCTAAGAGGTGCCTTATTCCACATCAAGAAGATATGAATTCGTACATGGATGAGATTTGGCACTAATCAACAATCACTATATTGAAAATTTCAGATTTATTATTATAAAAATTAACCATAGTGTTCAGTTGAAAAGTGTGACTGTCCATAAATGAGTTGCGGTTATTTTTTATTTTTTATTTATTTAATTCCGAATTTTTCATATTTTTTCATCGTAACATTTGAGAACGTATTTGTTTATTTTGCAACCTTTTTTTCCGAAGGGTTGCCTCTACTCAAAAGACTGAGATAAGTATGTCAGATTTTTGAGATCAATTATGATCAAGTCTTTTTTAACTTTCTTCCAAAAGCTTGAAAGCTTGTTGCAGACTATTATTTCCACCTTAATCATCACCAACCTTAATCTTTACTTAATTGTTGCTGAATAGGTGGATGAAATTCAAGTGTCACAACTCTTCCCTCCTAGAAAATTTTGTTCTCAAAATTTAGGACTTACCTAATTCTCTAAAGAGTTGAGGGTATCAACTTCTAATGCTGTCCTCAGTTTCCCATGTTGCCTTTTCCAAATCATAATATCACCACAAGACCTTAACTAATGGTATAATCTTGTTCCTCAAGACTTGTTCCCCCCAATCTAGGATTTGTATAGGCTCTTCCACGTATTTCACCTTCTCATCTTTCTTAGGTACTTCAAAGTCTAATACATGTGTAGGATTTGGTTCATATTTCCTTAACATAAGACATGTGGAAAACATTATGTATATTGGACAATTTTGATGGTAGAGCTAATCAATATGCCAACCCTTTAATTCTTCCGATAATCTCAAAAGGTCTTATGAACCACGGACTCAATTTTCCTTTCTTCCCAAACCTTGACATGTTCTTCATGGGTGATACTTTTAAAAATACATGGTCGCCTTTGTTGATTTCCAATGGCCTACAACATTTATCTGCATAACTCTTTTCAGCTTTGTTAAACTCGGAGCCGGTTCCAAATTATCTTTACTGCACCCAACGTTATTTGAACCAATTCTTGACCCTATTAATTTATGTTCCCCTACTTTGTTCCAATGGACAGGGGTTTTGTTGCCCTACCATATAATGCTCCGAACGAGGCCATGCCAGATGCTTTTTGGAAGCTGTTATTATATGTGAATTCTACTGGTGTAACCTCTTATCCCAATTGAACTTAAAGTCGATGACCCTGGCTCGCAACATATCCTCCAATGTTTGTATAGTCCTTTCCGACTGCCCATCCATTTGTGGATAAAAAGCCATACTATAATAGAGTTTGATCCCTAAAGTGACTCAGAGACTCCACCAAAAGTTTGATGTCTATGGTCTCGATCCGATGTTATAGTTACAAGGACTCCATGTAGTCGTACTTTTGTTTAGCGTACAACATGGCATATTTCTCCAGTGAGTAGTCTACCCATACTGCTAAAAATGAGCCAACTTAGTCAATCAATCTACTATTAACCAAATCAAATCATGTTCACTTGAAGTCCTTGGCACTCCTTGTATAAAGTCCATCATCACATGTTCCTATTTCCATTTTGATATCTCCAATGGTTTCCATATTCACGCTGGCTTATGATTCTTTGCTTTCACTTGTTGGCACGTCAAACATGTTGAGACATGTCTAGTGATGTATGTCTTCATTTCATTCCACCAATAGTGTTGGCAAGGATTTATGACATCTTTGTACTTCCTAGATAGATATTATAGCTACTCCGATGCACTTTAAAAAGATATCTCTCTTTATTTCATCATTGTTTGACATGCAAAGGCGTCCACAAAACTTCACAATTCCATCATCTAAATCTTGAAAATTCAGCCTCTTTCCTTTTAAGGCCTCATCTCGGATTTTCGAAATTTTAGGGTCCAATTGCTACGAGTTCTCAATTTGTTGTATATCTTTAGGCTCAACTCTAAGTGTGGCTATTACACTTGTAGAGTCACCCATCTGGACTTTGAACTCAGAACTAGTAAGTTCCATTCCTTGACCATCTTACTTACAATCGTCATTGCCAATTTCCGACTGAGAGCATCTGCAACCTTGTTTGCTTTCCCAAAATTATATAGGATCTCACAATCATAGTCCTTCAATAATTCAATCCACCATCTTTGCCTCATGTTCAATTACTTCTAGGAGAACAAATATTTTAAGCTCTTGTGGTCCATGTAGATTTCAAACTTTTCTCCATATAGATAATGTGTCCATATCTTCAAAGCAAAGATAATTGCAGTGAGTTCTAGGTCATGGGTGAGATAGTTCATTTCATATGATTTTAATTGTCTTGATGCATACACAACAACTTTTCCATGTTGCATTAATACGTGATCCATCCCTTTGTGGGATACATCACTATAGACTATAAAACCTCCAAATCCTGAAGGTATTATCAAGATTGGCACTATGGCCCATTTTCTCTTAAGTTCTTAGAAAGCTTTGTTTGCACTCTTCCGATCATTTGAACCTTGAGTATTTGTAGGTTAGCTAAGTCAATGGTCCTACAATTCATTAGAATCCTTCACAAACCTTTGATAGTACCCAGCTAGACCCGAGAAACTCTGAACTTCTGTTACTATCGAGGGTCTAGGACAATTTATCATTGCCTTGACTTTGACCGGGTCCACCAATATTCCTTTACTTGTCACTATGTGACCCATGAATATTACCCTATCCAACCAAAATTCACACTTGTTGAACTTGGCATATAGTTTGTCTATAACACAAGTCTCAAGTGCTCCTTGTGATCTTCTTGTCCTTTTGAGTATACTAGGGATGTTGTCCATAAAAACTATCACGAATTGGTCCAAGAATGATTTGAGCACCGTATTCATTAAATCCATAAAGGCTGCTAACACATTAGTCAATCTAAAGGGCATAACTAAGAACTCGTAATGTCCATACCGAATTTGAAAGGTCATCTTAGGTACATCCTCTTTCTAATCCTTAGTTGATGATTTCTTGATCTCAAATCAATCTTACAAAACATCAACATTTCCTATAGTTGATCAAATAGATCATCGATCCTTGGCAACGAGTACTTATTCTTAATTGTCACTTGATTTAGTTGCCTGTAATCAATGCATAGTGTAATGATCCGTCTTTCTTCCTTTGAATAGCATCGATGCACCTCAAGGTGAAGCATTAGGTCTAATGAATCCCTTATTACCTAACTCCTATAGTTGCACCTTTAATTCCTTTAGTTTTGCTAATGTCATTTGATATGGGGCTTTCTATGTTGGTTCCATACCAGGAGCCAGTTCAATAATGAATTCAAACTCTTGTTTTAGGGGTAGTCCTAGCAATTTTTCAAGGAATATGTCAAAAAATTTCTCAAACTACAGGAATTTTCTCAAGCCTTACTTCTCTTTTGGCTTAAGTGCGTAGATATGCTAGATAATTCTTACAACCATTCTCAAGAAGTCTATGTGCCTCAAATGTGGTAATGAGCTATAGAAGGGGTCGTCTTATCTCTATAGAATTTGAAGCTAGGATGATTTGGTGGGTTAAATTGGATTATTTTCCTATAGCAATCCATATTGGCTTGGTATTTGTGAAGCCCATCCATCCCTAGAATAACATCAAAGTCATGCATTGTTAGTGCCACCAAGTCTGATGGCAGACTTTGTCCCCCTACAACTATCTGACAATCCTTACACACCAAAGTAAATAAAACCACATCTCTCTGAGGCGTGGAAATATCAAGTGGCATTTCTAACAAACTAGGTTTCATTCCACTCAATTGCACAAATCGTACGGACACAAATGAATGTGTGGCTCCCGTATCAAATAAAGCGTAAGTATTTTGGTCAAACAATTGGACAATACTTGTAAGGACCATCTTAGAGATTTCAGCATCATCCTTTGTAATCGCATGAAGTCTCCCCTGAATTGATGGCTTCTAGCTATTTCCTTAATGCACCAATCTGCTTATTGATTAGACCAGCGATTGTTGTTGGGTTTGCTTCTGAGGACATTCCTTAACTAAATGTCTTGGTTGTCTGCAACCATAGCAAGTCCTCACCACGTGATATGGTACATTCCCATGCGATCGACCATACTTATAACAGTCATTGTTTCGATAGTACAGCCGTCCTGTTGCTCTATTATTCCATGTCTTTCCAAGACCTCTTGCCTTGTTTCTCTTATTTAGTGCAAATGGTTGTCTCTCAATCTGATGAAGTCTCTTATCTTGATGGTAGCTATTCTGCTTCATTTGGTGATTTGGTCTTGCTTGATACACTATCCCCATCCTCCAGGTTGTTAGCTCTTATTCCACAAATTAAGCACGCTTATACACCTCCCGATAGTCCCTTAGGCACAAAGGTACAACTTTTCTATAATATCAGCCCTTAGACCATTTAGGAATCTTTTGGCTTTGTCATCCCTGTTCTCAACTAACTTGGGGGTGAATTTGGAGAGTTCTGCCAATTTTGCTTCATAACAATCCACAGTTAGATTAGAGTATCATGATTTAACTGCATTAATTTCATTATCTTCTTGTCTTAGGCACAATCAGAGAAATATTTTTCGAAGAATGACTCGACTAAGTCAACCCAAGTCACTTCTGTACCTTTCGTGATAACCAATGTCTAGCATTCCCTTGAAATTGGTACTCCACTAATGACAACTTTTCAATGTCCGTACAATTCATCAAAGTATTTTCTCCATCTCCTCTATCCATATCTCTGCCTCCGAGGGATCTCCTAGCCTAGCAAACTTTGGTGGATTCAATTTAAGGAATTATTCAATCAATCCTTGTATTTGGCGTTCGCCACCCAATACCCGATGTAGGGCTTGTCTTTCCATCAAGGCTCCCATATTGGCAAGCACCTACAAAATTTCTTCCATTTAAGCATCCATCCTTGAGGGAGATCCACCCGTGGTTGTCCTCCTTCCACTTCCTCACATCCTCATAGCATCAGACTTTTGCACATCGGTCACTAATCAATAAGTGACCGGATATCCATATGTAGCTAATAAGTACTAAACGTTATTGATACCCTATGAATAACGAAAGTTACTTATTTCTTACAAAATAGCAATAGCAAACATACAGTTAACATTTTAGCATGCGCATTTGTCTTACCCACTCTAACTATTAACACACCTTATCACTCCAAGGTGAAACCTAGGCTCTGATACCAAATAAAAGCTATGGCGCCCCAAGCATGCCACCCTACTAACACAATCTTAATAGTCTTTACTAATTCTTACGCACGGAAGCATGTATAACATGAATTATGCAGGACAAGTGCTATCAGAACATAACAAGTCAAGGTTGATTTCCTTTTCATTGGCTTTACTTATTTAATTACATGGGTGATCACCATTAAAAGAACAGTTAGTCCTAATCCCCAGGATTAGGACTAGCTATTAGTCCTTAACAATTAGTCCTTAGCAGGATTTAATTGTCATTCATATGTCTATGTTGTGGTTGATTTTTAGAATTTTTAGACATCGTTTACTAGAACATATTGCCATCCATATATCCTTAACAAAATTTGATTGTCATTCATATATCTATGTTGTAGTGGATTTTCAGGATTTTTAGACATTGTTTACCAGGACAAATTGCCATTGATTTGCCCTGATGCCTTGTTGACTTGTACCATTTCTAATGCATTGTTTTGTGTTCTCTGATTTTTATAAATTCGTGTGTAGCTTGGAAACTTCCTTCATGGAAGTTGTTCCTTATTAAGTGATTGGTGTGCCGTAATTTGTTTTAGGACCAATTATTCATGGGTCATACTTCAATTGCTTAAATCTTGCATGTCCTCTTCTGACATGCTTTCCTTTTATGACTTGTCTCTGTTGTAGCATTTTTAGGAAATTATGCATGCTCAACTTGCTTTCAGTGCCTTTACGAGTTCCGATCCTCATATTCCAAACGTCATACATAAAAGTTCTTAAAAGAAAAATAAAAAGCGTTTCAACATGCTTTTCAAATTCCTCAAATGTTGCAAAATAATCTGGAATTCATATTTTGATTGACCTGAATCCAATTTTCATTCATGTGATGCATTCTTTAAATTTTAGTTTGACATGATTTTATTGAATTCTTAATTCATATTTAAGACAGTTGCGATGCTTGATTAGTTGTGCTCTCAATGCACCCGAGCTCACCTCAACAACTAAACGTGATTCTTGGTTCGTTAAAATTATGTTCATATTTGACATTTTCCTTAAAAATCCCAATTTGACATAAAATTTATCAAAGTTTGGATCATATTTAGAACATTTGCAATGCTTGATCAATTATGCGATGTGCCCAAGTTAGCTTTGATGGCTAAATGTGCTCCATAGCATAGACGAAATTATATCCCTTTTATCGAATCTTTTCTAAATAATGCATTTTCTTTGCTAATCATTCATAAAATCTTTTATGGGCTTCAAATGAGTCATATATTGATTGTTTCACTGGCTATGAAATGCATATGGATGTGTTTGGCACATGACGGCAGAATAAGTGATCTGGTGTAGGCTCACTAATTTGCTTGATTGATTGAGAACCAAGGTCCAATGGCTTGCACACATGCTTACTTTTAAACTATGCATGTGACTTTTATATGTATGTATAGGTACGGTGCATGTACTTGTGGGGTGCTTTAGGTGACACTTAGACCACAAATTAGGGGCTTGTTAGTATTAATCATCGTTTGTGAATACAAGTGATAGCTAATTACTACAAACCATTAAAATTATTGGGTAGGAGTCCTAGTGTGGCTCATTGCATGAACAATTAGAAGTTGACCCCAAGGCCATTCTTGATTGTTTGATTATTTTTCCTTGGATGTTTGACGTTAAATGGCATGCTTGTCGATTGCCATGAATTACCTGTTTGATTGCCATGAGTGACTCTGAAGTCATTTTTAATTGATACTTCAATTTAGTCATGGGATAGAATTAGAATAGGTCCATGGAAGTGGTTGCCCCAAAGACAACGAATGATCGATGTCCAATCTACTCTATCTTTGTATTATCCATTCTTGGTATATATTTCAAGTTGTTTTTGCATTGTATAAACACCTTACAAGTTGCGAGCTCTTCTTTGCTTTGATTTCTTTACTTTTATCTTAGGATTGTATGCTAGATTTACTATTTTCCTTAAACTGTCTTGGGTGTTTACTTACCGCACTATCCTTTAAATTCCCATTGTTTGCTTTCTTTCCCTTCTTTTAAGTAGAAGTAGAATGGTATGAAACGAATCATCCATACATGATCATCTTGTTAACTTCATATTACATGAAAAAGTAAAAAGACACACGATAACTCTATTTTAGATATAGTATTTTTACTAATTTAAGCTTGACATTTGCTAAGTTTTGATGATTTTTTGGTGAATTTATTTGCTACTAATGTAATTTTATTGAATTTTGTAGGAAACATGACTTTCAAATTTATAAGGCACTGTGCACATTATATGCGTAATTTTCCCATGTGTTTATGCTGGATTTGCAAATCAGTGCCTACACCTTAATATTTTCCATAACATTTCAATATCTTTAAGTATATCTCAATATCTTTAAGAATATTTCAGTACCTTCCAGAATATTTTATCTTGAAGAAGAAGCCAGCCAAAACCTAATGGGAGGCTAACCTAAAGCAGATTGTTGGAGGCCTATTGCATATTTGAGATGGGAGGGAGCCTCCGAGCCGCCAAGGGATTTTAAGTTTTCTTAGTTAGCTTTTATGCTTTTATTTTATTAGTAGAATTTGCGCATGTCAAAGAGAGAATAAGGAGGCAAATCCAAACCTATTTGTGACTCAAATTGGTGAATTTGTTTTAAGTTAGCATTATGTTCTCTTTAATGTTTGTTGTTGATTTAGTTTTAAGTATGTTCTAAATTTCTTTTGTTAGAGCTACAATGGATCTTAACCATGCCTCTCAAAGTTAGTCTCGCAGGCGAGTTCGTGTACTGCCTTGACTGTCATGGGGCCTAGTAGACCAAACCCTAGGTCAACTTGTATTGGCACCTGGTTTGACTTGACCAGCTCCGTACCTAGCGCAGAGCCAAGTTTGGTCGACCTTTGGCTTTGCCTTGGCTTATCTATGGCTAGTGGCAACCAATCCATGGTTGACTCTCGGTTGTCATACGGTCTCATGGAACTGGTGACCAATCTATGGTCAATCGAAATCAACTCATGATCATCCGCAGTTGATACATGTCCATGTGGAATCACCCTCGACTAGTACATGCTCGTGCAGAATCGATCCTTGATCATCCCTAGATTCGTGGTGGTGCGTGACCGTTCCACGACCAACACTTATGGTCAAGCAGCTGATCCATGGCTCGATGCAAAGCACAATGCCCTTGTGCATAGGCACAGGGCAATGCACAGGGCCTCGAGGCCTTGACTCGTGATTGCGCACGATGCCCTTGCTTATGGGCACATAGCAAGGCATGATGCCTTCGCACATAAGCTCAGAACAAGGCATAGTGCCCTTGCTCAAAGCCGATCCCCACCATCAATGTTTCGACTTAGTAGCCCTATTCTCATGGCTCGAAACTAAGGATGCTACAGTAGTGGAGCGTGAACCGACGCGATCTACACTCTAAACTTCCATAATCCTAACATTGGTTTTTCATTAGATTATATATACATACATACATACATACATACATACATATATAGTAGTAATAATAATAATAATAATAATAATAATAATAATAATAATAATAATAATAATAATAATAATAATAATAATAATAATAATAATATAAAACGTAAACATTTGTATCGAGAGAATGAACCTATTTATGAAAAGATTTTCGGTGATGAAAACAGAATATCATTCATATAGAGGGTGCATGACAACCAGTAATTTCTATTCCGAAAACAATTTTTCTATTCCGGACTTGTTTCCGGAATAGAAATCCGTTTGGTAAAATTATTTCATTTTTCTATTTCTAAAATAGATTTTTGTTCTAGAAATAGGTTTGGAATATAAATCGAAGTAAAAATTTTCTACTTCTCTATTTCTAGAATATAAATGAGAAATAAAAATTGTTCTTATTGTGTCCTCCATCCATTGCCGCCAACCACCGTCCATCGGTCAACAGGCCGCCACTAATCGCCGGTCCACCACCATCCGCCAATCCGCCGAAAATGAAGAAATTTTTTGTTGTCATCAAACAAATTTCTATTTTTGGAGTAGAAATTTTATATCATTATCAAACGGTTATTTTTGTTTAGAAACTCATCTAGAAATAAAAATAGAAAAATCTATTTCTCTTCCAGAAAACAATTTCTAGCCAAAATGGTTATCATTTGCGCCCATACATTTCGCGAGAGAAGCGTGTAAAACTTTCTAATCCTTCAAATTCATATATAGGTTAACATAGGAAATGCTAGAGACTGTGAAGTCTCCATGCTCATCCGTTCTTCCTCCAGATCAACTGCCTCTATCTTCTTTCAATTGCATACAGTTGGTTCTCTCAATTTTGCAAGTAATTGAGCCATGGATAGGAAAAGGGAAACCCAAGGGCTTCATAATCATACATGTCCAACTCCTTCAAATTATGGAGGCACGGACACCTGAATTGTCAAAATACCAAAACTTGGTATAGATGACCCTTAAATGCTAAAAGTTCGAAAATGTACACTTAAGCACCAAAATTAAAGCAAAATTGATCAATTAAGTGCCAACGGCGAGAGATTCCGGCTAAAATACTGACAGGGCGTTTTTCCGACGAAACAAGTGCAAAACAACATCGTTTTCATGTTGACATGATTAGATAAGCTAAAAATGACGTCGTTTTGCGGGGGTGGCTAGTAAGTCGAAAAAGGTATCATTTTGGCTCTTTTTTGCTGACTTAGGGCGCGTTTGGTAACATTTCTATTTAAAAATTGTTCTAGGAAACATAAATAAAAAAAAGTGTTTATGTTCCGGGGAACAATTTTTGAACAAAAAAACGCATTTGGTAAACTTGTTCCGGGAATAAAAAATGAACAGAAACACGTTTGATAAATTTGTATAATTTTTTTATTTCTTTTATTTTTTTAATTTTTAATTTTTATTTTCTTATTTATTTTTCCTTTTTTCTTTTTTATTTTTTATTTTTTCCTTTTTTCTTCTTTTGGCTGGTCGCCGGTCTCGGCCATGTTCGGCGATCGGCCGACGAGGGCCGACGGCCTCGCCCAGCCATGGCGAGGCTCGCTGGCCCCCAGCGAGGCCGAGCCTCGCCGTAGCTGGGTGAGGCTCGGCCTCGCTTTGGCTGGGCAGGCTCGAGCTCCCCCAGATCCGACAAGGCCGAGCCTTGTCGGCCACTGGGTGAGCTCGGCCTCGCCGACCGCTGGGCGAGCTCGGCCTCGCCGGATCTGGGCGAGATCGAGCTCGCCCAGCTTGGCGCAAGGTCGGCCTCGCCTTGGCTGGGCGAGCTCGAGCTCGCCCAACCAAGGCGAGGCCGAGCTTCGCCGAGGCCGACGACGCCTCGGCCTTATCGGGGCCGGTGACGCCCGGCGACTGGCCAAAGAAAAAAGAAAGAAAAAAGAAGAAGAAAAGAAGAAGAAAAAAGAGAGAAGAAAATGGAAAGTGTTTCTAAATTTTGTTCTAGAAACAAGAAACAACTTTTTTTTTTTCTTGTTTCTATTCCATATGTGTTTCTGGGAACAAAAAAATAATTTTGGAACAAAAACGCAAACAAACGCGTTTATGTTCCTTTTTTTGTTTCCAGGAACAAAAAAACAGAAAAAGTGTTTACAAACAGAATAAAGAAACAAAAACAAACGCAGCCTTAGCTTTTCGGCAAGCTAGGTAGGCAACTTATATTATTAAAAACAAGTCACGTTGGATTTTCGGCATCTTTTACTGGAGTTTGCACTTAAATATCCCATTTTTCAAAGAAAGTAGTACTTAAGTGTACCTTTTGGAACTTTTGTCACTTAAACGTCTTATTGTGCCAAGTTTTGGCACTTGTGTTGTACTTCTACCTTAAATTATGTAATCTCACTATTCCACAAAAAATTTTGTTTCATATTTGTCTCAAGTTATTCAATCCAACTAAATGGAAGATCTTTAGCTCAGAAATAGTCTCAACATTTCCACCGGCACTTGGTCTGTTGAGGATAAAAAATTCTTCCGCCAAACCACAATTTAATTCTCTTAAAGTGTGCAACTTGTGTGGTTTTACCAACGACCTAGAATTGATAACTTTTTATAGAGATTCACATCATGCCACCTCGAGAAATCGAAGATTGCTCAGCCCCAATGAAGATTGATCTTTCCATATGTCTTTCGGAGTGGGAAATCAAGTCATTGTCAAAAGAATGCAAGGATTGGATTGAAACCCGACAGATAGACCCATCAACAATAGCATTTTCAATTGTATAGAACTGGTTGGAAATTTACATGCTATAGCAGGTTATTATAAATGGTTCCTGAAGGAAATTTACAAGCAAGGTAATTTACGGTCCTTGAATAATTTTTGCATTTACAAACAGCTATAATAAACAAAAGCTAATTAACAATCCATAAAGGTATTTTACAACCCCAAAAATAACTAATGAACTTATTACAATATAACAAGGGATCACGATTAAATTTTGTTTGCAATTTACTAACAATAAGGGAAACTATACTCGCCAAGAGTTAGCACTCATTACAGTTTGCTTATGTCCACGAAAATAGTGACCCATGCAAAAGGAAGTACTTTCAAAGTAAATGACTTCCTATAAGATAAATTACTGCCTTTAGGTTTTCATACTACTTTGAAGATACCTTACTTATTTTATAGGATAATTCCTAGAAAGTAATTTACCAACTCACAAGTGGAGATTACAACCATGAAAAAGAAGTAATAAACTTTAGAATGGCGCGTGGTTGCAGAAGACGGAACTAATTTACCACCAAAAAAAAGAATTAGTCAATGCAGTCACTGATTGATTGTCAGTGGAGCATTCCACTGGGTTGCAGTAGGATGGGTTGCAATCCATGGAGCTTTCTACTGAGTGTGCTAGCTGTGCACACATATTAAAATTGTACATTCATATGTTGTTGTCTTTTTCTCCTCCTTTTTTGTAATGCAAATATAGAACTTCAATGAATCCGTGTGTTAAGCAAACAGATAGGCAAGAGCAGATTTTCCCTCTGCCACAGTTTCTTTTGGCTTCAAGCTGCTCGTAGTCTCTCATGAGTTCTTCAGATCCAGATATCTGCTCCAACAGTGCAATGAGCTCCCTTGGATTTTTGGATGCATGGATTCAACATCACCCTACAACAGGAGAAATGTTTTGACCTTTCACCAGAGTCAAAACTGCTATAATCCACCGACAATTCGATTTGCAAATATTATAGTTTAGGGTATGGTTTGACCTAATTCAAAACCTAGGTGTGTCGCAGGCAGGAGTATTCTCCCTTTATTTTGGGCTTTTAATAAGTTGCCGTGTTATCTTCCTCATGACGTACTTTGCTTCTTTTAGAATGTATTAATCTAGTCTGATTTTGCAATAACTTTCTCATTTCAGTGATGTTCGCTGAACCGTAGGAAAAACTGTCTAAAACCTGTCTAAGCAATCCTCTAATTTCAAAAACACACTTAAGCGGCTCATGGACAACAAAAGTATGCATTAAGTGCCATAATTTTTCTTCCAACCATTCATTCGAGTGTTATGACTTTTCTTTCCAACCACTTGAGTGACATAACTTGGGTGACTATCTTTTGAAAATTATTAGACACGTTATTTATTAGAAGTCATGGCAATTAAATAAGCATATTTAAAAAATTATGACACTCAAATGATCTGGATAAAAAAACTCATCACATTCAAATTAAAGCCATACATATTTGTAGTATTGAAGTGATTGAAAAAAAGTTATAATAGTGAAAATGAGCAGAAAGTTATTGTATTCATGCTGTCTTTTTTCCTAAAATTAAGAAGTTGTTCGTGTTGGTAGAATCCGGGGTGATTTCAAATTGGCCTTGTACTCATCCCCTGGAATGACCTTCCTATCAATTCAGTAGTCGCTGCCTCCGATGCTGATGATTGTCAGCGAGAGTTGAAGCTCCGACCGGTTCCCCCTCGATAAAGTAGCCTGAAGAAGGCCGTCCACCCCTTCTGCTCTTCTCCACGCCATCAAAAGCGTAGATAAGGTCCTTCAGCTGAGCTCTATGGGTTGGCCGACATGGACTCCGAGGATGAAGCTCAGGGTGTCCATGAGGTAGGACTTGCCCGTGTGGTCATAGAACGAAATACACAATCAAAATGATTTTTGAACTGGGGACGGAGTCTTTGTGTGAATCGTGGGAGAAGTTTTCTTTTTTAGGCTCTATTTATTGTAAGACATAAATAATTCATATGCGGAAGCCAAGATCGTTTGTAGACAAACCTCCAGCCATTGTTTGCATTCACGTTCGTCGAATCTCCTGAAAAACAAGAAAGCAATAGGCGCACTCTACTAACCAAATCTCCTCACGTACTGATGGTGTATTCTAAATATGAGGATTTTGTGTTAGACCTTGATCACCCGTCAGAAATGAACGTACGTCTCTATTTATACATCGTCTCCCATCAAGACGAACGGTTGTCAACGAAAAGGCACGAAGCGTGGAAAACTTCATGTCGAATAGTCGTAACTTTTAGGAGAAAATTGGGTATAAATGTGGGATCACATAAAAATAAATAACATTCTCCCACTTGATCCCATCATTTTCATCATACGAATCATTCAACTAATTCCACGAAAACTTAATGCTTAAAGAAAAGAAACAAAACACATGGATCATGGCGACATGTCCTCTAAGAGTGAGTAATACCTTCCATGTATCACAATGCATCTTATTTCTTTAATATCAGCCTATATATGACAACATATCTTAATGAATAAACCTCATGTTTATTCCAGAATCAAGGATAAATGTTATTCTCATAAACAACAAAATGTGTACACAAAAATTGAGAATCAACATTACAACTGAAGAAGAGTTTCACACAACAAAATTGTTCATATGTCGACAAATCACATAATGGGATCTATTCCCATACTAGTTACATGATCCTTATACTTCATCGGTGGCATGCCTTTAGTTAAAGGATCAGCTATCATCAATTCAGTGCTAACGTGTTCAATGACCACTTTATTCTCCTTAACACGCTCCCTTATGGCTAAATACTTAATGTCAATATGCTTACTTCGATGCCACTTTTGGCATTTTTAGCCATAAAAACTGCAGCTGAATTGTCACAATATATTCTTAATGGCCTAGAAATAGAATCAACAATTCTAAGCCCATCAATGAAACTCTTCAACCATACACCATGCGAGGTAGCCTCAAAACAAGATACGAACTCAGCCTCCATAGTGGAAGTAGCAGTCAAAGTCTGCTTGGCACTTCTCCATGACACGGCTCCGCCAGCTAACATGAAAATGTATCCAGATGTTGATTTTCGTGAATCAATGCAACCCGCGAAGTCCGCATCCGAATAACCGATCACTTCCAGGTTATCAGTCCGTCTATACATAAGCATATAGTCTTTGGTACCTTGAAGGTATCTCAACACTTTCTTTGCAGCTCTCCAGTGGTCTAAACCTGGATTACTCTGATATCTTCCCAGCATTCCAACAACAAAAGCAATGTCAGGTCGAGTGCAAACCTGAGTATACATCAAGCTTCCAACAGCAGAAGCATATGGAATGTTGCACATTTGTTCCCTTTCTAGATCGTTCTTCGGGCATTGGTTCAAATTGAACCTGTCACCCTTCACAATGGGTGCTATACTTGGTGAACAATCTTTCATCCGAAATCTCTAGGACCTTATTGATATAGGTTTCTTGAGATAGTCCTAAAATTCCTCGAGATCTATCTCTATGGATCTTAATGCCAATGACATAAGATGCCTCACCCATATCCTTCATGTCAAAACTCCTAGAGAGGAATTGTTTCACCTCATGTAGCAATCCCTTATCATTGGTTGCAAGTAGTATATCATCCACATACGACAAGGAAACAAATTTTGCTCCCACTAACCTTCTCCGGTATATACATTGATCCATGACATTCTCTATAAAACCAAATGAAGAGATAACATCATGAAACCTTAAGTACCACCGGCGGGATGCTTGTTTCAAGCCATATATAGATTTCTTAAGCTTGCACACCAAATGCTCACCTTTACTAGAGGAGAATCCTTCAGGTTGTTTCATGTAAACCTCCTCCTCTAGTTCTCCATTGAGGAACGCCGTTTTCACATCCATCTGATGTAATTCCATATCAAAATGGGCAACCAATGCCAAAACAATACGAAGAGAATCTTTCTTAGATACAGGAGAAAAAGTCTCAGTATAATCGATTCCTTCCTTTTGAGTGAATCCTTTGGCAACAAGTCTAGCTTTATATCTTTCAATGTTACCCAATGAATCTTTCTTAGTTTTGAAGACCCATTTACAACCAATAGCCTTCGCACTATCAGGTAACTCAACCAAATCCCAGACTTTATTAGATGCCATAGAACTCATCTCTTCCTTCATGGCATTGTACCACAAATTGGATTTATCACTATCCATGGCTTGTGAAAACGTTTCAGGATCATTCTCAGCTCCAATATTGTAGTCAGACTCTTGTAAATACACAATATAATCACTAGGAATAGCCGATTTCCTTGTTCTAGTAGATCTTCTCAATGTTGGATCAACATTCTCTTGAGGAGTATGTTGCTCAACCGGTTGTTCAACGGTTTACGGTAATTGCTTCGAACAACTGGATCTACTTGGATCATTATCGCCGAGGTTGTGGAACTTCAACAATTGGTTGTTCAATAGCCGGCTGAACCGAAGGGGCATTATGAGCAACAACCAATCTTAAACTTGAGGTGGAAAGTTGAGTGTCGAATGATCTTCCTTAGGAACATGATCCCTTGGTCGATCGCTCCCACCGATCAAGTCATTTTCAAGAAATTTAGCATTTCTTGATTCCACAATCCTAGTGGTATGAGATGGACAATAAAACCCAGTATCCCTTGGACCTTTCGGCATATCCAATGAAATACCCACTTATGGTCCTTGGATCCAACTTCTTTTCTTGTGGATTATAAATTCTTACTTCGACGGGCATCCCCAAACGCGCACATGATGCAAACTCGGTTTCCAACCCTTAAATAACTCAAAAGGTGTCTTTGGAATTGTCTTTGGTCGGAACTCGGTTTAATATGTACACCGCCGTCTTAAGTGCTTCAGTCCATAAGAATTTAGGAAGTTTGGAGCCACTAAGCATACTACGCACCATGTCTAATAAGGTCCGATTTCTTCTTTCCGCTACGCCATTTTGGTCCGGAGAACAGGCATAGTATATTGGGCAACTATCCCATGCTCTTGAAGAAATCTTGCAAATGGACCAGGTGCTTGTCCATCTTCGTGTATCTACCATAGAATTCTCCACCTCTATCTCGATCTCACGATCTTAATTTGCTTATTGCATTGTTTCTCTACTTCCGCCTTAAATACTTTAAAGGCATCTAATGCTTCATATTTATTATGAATCAAGTAGAGATACATATAACGTGAATAATCATCTATAAAGGAGATGAAGTATTTCGACCACATGAGTCCATATCCGGACTACAAATATCTGTATGTATGATTTCTAATATTTCGTACTCCTCTTGGCACCTTTCTTTGACTTGTTAGTCATTTCCCTTTATGCAGTCCACACAAGTATCACAATCAGTAAAATCTAATGTACTAAGTACTCCATCATTTACTAATCGCTTAATTCTTTCTATAGAGATATGTCCCAATCTCCGGTGCCACAACATAGAGGAATGTTCTTTCACAACACATCGTTTCATACCAGCTTTATCATGAACATGCATCGCATCATAATAGGCATTGTCTTGTAAATTAATTCGAAAAAAGACCATCGACAAAATACCACTCCCAACAATTTCAGATTTAAATGATAAACTAAAGTTTGAATCTGAAAAGTTAAAAGAGTATCCCAAAGGTACAAGTCTTGAAACTGAAATTAAGTTTCTAGAAAAACTAGGAACATAAAAGGTCTTTTCCAAATCTAAAACAAAACCACTATTGAGAACTAGTCTATATGTCCCAATAGCTTCCACATGCGAACGCATCTTGTTTCCCGAATAGATGCTTTGTTCACTTCCCACTAGCTTCCGGTGGTTTTGAAAACCCGTAAGGAATTCGAAATATGGATTGTAGATCCGAATCAATCCACCAAGTGTTGTGACTTACATCGCCCATATTAGATTCATAACAAACACAAGAGATTGGATTACCTTTCTTCTCGAGCCAGGCCTTAAATTTGACACAATCCTTCCTTATATGCCCCTTCGTCTACGTAAGAAACACTTGGATTCTTTCTTAATGTCGGCTTGGGAGGTATTTTACCTTTTCCCTTATGCTTGCCATAGCCCTTATTCTTTCCTTGTGTTGCCAAATGAGCACTTTCTCCCAATTCCATAACCAGTCTTTCTTGCTCTTGAACACACATGGTCATGAGTTCATTAATAGACCATTTATTCTTATGTGTGTTATAAGAGATCTTGAAAGGTGCATACCGATGTGGGAGAGTGTTCAGAATATAATACACAAGGAATGATTCAGATATCTCAACCTCAAGGTTCTTAAGCCGAGCCGCAATGTTCCTCATTTGCATGATGTGCTCACGCACACCTCTAACACTAGTGAGCTTCAATGATGAAAACTTCATAATCGGGGTCATGGCATGCGCCTTTTCGAACTTTCAAACTCGCATCTATAGCCTCCAATAAAGCCTTAGCATTGTTATGCTTGAGCAACCGAACCACGAATACTTGGAGATATCTTAGCTCTTATAAACATGGCACAAACGCGGTTGGACCGCTCCCATTGGTTATAAAGAGCTATCTCACTGGAGTGCTCGAATCGTAGGAGCAAGTGGTTCGTCTTTCCTTATAGCATAGTCAATGTCCATCCACCCCAATTGAAGAAGAACCGACTCCTTCCAAATTTTATAGTTCTCACCATTCAAGATGCAGGGAACATCAAACTTAAATTCGGAGAAATTCACAGTTTGCGAAACCGCATATCAAATAATCATGCTTATGTCACAAAATTTGAGGCAAATATAAATAAATCATGTTTTACCAATGTAAACATGTCACAATATGAATCACATAACATAAAAACTACCTGTGGGCTAAGTTTTTAATTTAAATAGATTCATAATTACATCATGAAGAAACTACCATATTATATGCATTTTCTTAATCCTCCCACGGGTAAATTAAGAAAAATAATATGATATTTCATCCCAATTAATCATATTAATATAATGAAAATTCCTGTGGGATAAAATTCATCATATTAATATAATTAATTACAATTAATGTCCATTTCTAAATATGATCCGGAGGCTTTTAATATATAATTTAATTAATTAAAGATGCTGTGGCCACTCCCTAATTAATTAAATATATGGACCATTGGACATTTAATATCATGCATAAAATATTCATAAGAATGCAGGAAATGACATAATAAATAAATACATCAAGGGCAGAACAGTAAATAAATAAATTGGCCAAGGGTATGATTGCAAAAATTTTAAAAAAATTATTTATTTCACAAAAAATATTACACTTTTGGGAAATGTTTTCCTAAAAAAGTCATTTTTTAGGATAATATCAATATTTTCTAGTGTTCGATTGAAAGTTGAAAATGAACTGAAAAATATTTCTCTATCATTTGGAAAGAAAATTTTGATTGGATTTTCCAAAATAACATATGTTATTCAGCCATTAGTGACTTGCATATGAGCAACCGGAAAACTGGGTATGAGCAATAGGATCCTAGGTCTAGCCTTGCTAGACCCCAACCCAGGCACTAAGGACCCAAGCAATGCCACTTAGGTCTCATTCATGAGCGTAAGCACCAATTTGGTGTCCACAAAAGCCAAAATTGAGAACCCCATGCCTATGCACCACTTCATGGTGCTTTAGCTTGGGTCCATAGAGATCAGGCCCAAGACCCAATGCAAATGCGAAAATCCCTATCATTTAGGCTAGCATACACAAAGGTTGTGTGTGGGACTCTAGCAACCCGAGTCTCGGACAATCGGTCAATGGACATACGGCAAGGCACTAGTGACCAAGTCTAGCCTTGATGGGTTTAGGCATAGGCACTAGGTCTTGGGCTTCAACCTCAATAGACCTAAGCTCGAGCACTAGAGATTTGGGCATTAGCATTAGGGTCTCAAGCTCAGTTACCTAAGCATGGGTACTAAGGTCCTAGGCTTGGCTTCTATGGACCCGAGCATGGGTGCCAAAGACTTAGCATGAGCCCCACCTTCATGGCCCCAAGCCAACCTCCGTGGACATAGGGTTGACCACCATGGTCACAAGTTCTACCTCAACGAATTAGGGCACGAGCATTGGCAACCCGATTATGGGCATTAGCGTCTTGAGGCTAGCCTTAATGGACCCGAGCATAGGCAATAGGGTCGCTAGCCTTAGTCTCAATGGACCCAAGCTTAGGTGCAAGGGATTGGGGCACCATGGACCCAAGCACTCACACTAGGCCTTTGTGGATCCACCCCTAGTGCTAGGGCATTGGATATGAGGGCCCGACCTCAAAATGGGTCTAGCCTGGGCATTGCAGAACTAGGCATCAGCTTTGGGGTCTTGGGCCCAACTTTAATGTGCTCGAGCATGAGCATTGGGGATCCATGTGTCAGCGATGGGGACCTAGTCTAGGTGCATGGCACCGAGATTGCAAGCTCGACTTTAATGGACTCAGGCCCAAGCGCGAGGGATCCGCTCCTATATGATGATGACTCGAGAATAAGCATTAAAGTTCCCATGCCCAACTGCAAAGTTTTTAGTCCAATCGTCGATATCTATCATATCTTGGAAAATAATTTTCAAATTTTAAAAAAGAAATTATTTTCCTAAATTTAAGTGTAGGTTTTTTGTTGATCAAGAAAACATTTTTTTTGTTGACTCATTTTTCTAAGTTATCTAAACCCTAGTAAATGAAGAAAATGTTTTCCAAAAAAAAAAAACAGACCCTTTGTTTTGTTCAAAATCCCTCACCCTTTGAGCATTGTCGCGGCTTGGTTGTGCACCATTGTGTGGGGCCAAATCACCAGTGCCCACCTGTCCTTGTTCAGGCAACACTTCGTTCAAAATCCATTACCCCTCATAAGGTAGGTTGGGAAGAGAATACCAATTTCCAAAATTTTACTTTTAGAAATTTGGCTTTTTTATGACTAGTGTCAAAAAAAAATTGGTGAGCTCGAGCCTTTGTACCTTACTCCAAACTTAGATATTTTTTGGAACCTCTTTTGAGAAAATAATCTCATTTCAGCCTTTATTTGTAATTTTCTCACATTTTGAAACGCAGAAATACTTTAAATTCTCCACAATTACATAATATAACATATAAACTCCGCGTGCGAATATGTACATTTCCAAAAGTTTGGCTGATTCTAACTGAATTAAAATAAAAGGAAAATGAGCCACGAAGATCCTTTTGAAGTAAAACAGCAATTGCCTTTTCCCCTTTGTTCAGTGTGTGACCTGGCTTTCACGTGAAGCTTCGCCTAACGGAAGAAATGCTCAGGTCAGAGAGATCAGAGCAGGCGCACGGCCCCACACGTACCAGAATGCTACAGGCATTCCTCAATAAAGATAAATAAATAAACAAAATATAAATAAAAACTCGGGGACAAAAATAAATAAATAAATAAATAAAGCTCCCCCTTTCTCATCCTCCTCCGTCTTCTTCCATTTTTGTTAGCCAATCGTCGATCGAGTCCTCCAAATCCCCAACCAATCCCCCTTCCATGGGCGCCGCCGCCTCCGCTCCGGCGCAACCCCAGGCGCCGCCGCCGGCCAAGCACATCTTCATCCTCTCCGGCCAGAGCAACATGTCCGGCCGCGGCGGCGTCACCCGCCACCACGGCTGGGACGGGGTCGTCCCCCCGGAGTGCCGCCCCGACCCTTCCATCCTCCGCCTCGGCGCCGACCTCCGGTGGGAGGAAGCCCGGGAGCCCCTCCACCGCGACATCGACACCCGGAAGGCCTGCGGCGTGGGGCCGGGGATGGCCTTCGCGAACGCGGTGAGGGAGCGCGGCGGGGTCGCGGGGATGGCGGTGGGGCTGGTGCCGTGCGCGGTGGGGGGGACGGCGATCCGGGAGTGGGGGCGCGGGGAGGAGCTGTACGAGAGCATGGTGAGGAGGGCGAGGGCGAGCGTGAGGGACGGCGGCGGCGGCGAGATCAAGGCGCTGCTGTGGTACCAAGGCGAGAGCGACGCCTCCACGCAGCACGATGCCGAGGCATACCAGGGGAAGATGGAGGCGCTCATCAAGAACGTGCGCGACGATCTCGGCCTGCCCTCCCTTCCCGTCATCCAGGTAATTTCCGTCTCCGTCGTCCCCTCCGCTGAGCTCTTTCGATCGCCATTGTTGACCAGAGCTTAGTTCTTTCTTTCTTTTCTTTTCTTTTCATTTTTTTTTTTTTGGGTCTGCTAGTGCTTGGCACTTAATTGAATTATTTTAGAAAACACCCTACAACCAAAATTAGAATAGATGCAATTGTTAAATAGTCAAGTTATTGAATTAGATGCTCCCATTATCATATCAATTATTTTTATAATCTATTTGTGAGTAGTATTCAAAGTTATGCACACTATATGTGGTTTTTATATTTTAACGGCCAATAATTATATTATAATTTAATATATATAAATATTTTTTGTATTTTTTAATGAATAATTTATTGTTTTTATTTCAATTTGGCGATGTAATGCGGGGATTAAAATAATTGTTGTCAATGCAATTGATACTCAATTTAGATAGTCATACCTAATTGCGGGCAACTAATGTTTTGCTAATTATTATCATATGAATAATTTTTAATATAATAAAGAATTGGCGCATCATCAAGAAACTTAATAACAATTATATCATTTATTTACATATTATTTAATTATTTACTTAGTAATCATATATGTGATTATTTCATATGAGTTTACAATTGGTGTTCTTATTGTTTGAATAATTTAAATAAATTTACTTGTGAATAAAAATTACCTAGTTGAGTGAGTGGGAAGAAAAAGATGGATTACGTTGTAACAACTGTATTAGATCTGTAATATAATAGGCGTTAGTACAGCTAAATATGTCATAAATTTCAATCTTTTTGACATGATTTTTGTCTTTATTTGTGTCATGCCTGTAATTTTTTGAAGTGGGTGGACATGTGCGCTTGGGGCCCCCGGTAGGCAACAAAATGAGATGGGAACACTGCCAAATGAATAAAAAAGAGTAGATTTCTTGATTCTCATCATCAGAAAATATATGTTGGGGGAAAGAAAGTAAATTTTACAGATCAATTTTATTTGAACTATGATCTTGTGGGCATAATGATGTGAATTCACATGATTAACTATTGATATGTGAGGCTCACATTATAATGGTTTGGATAATCTTGTTCACTTGGTGAGGACAATGATTATCTGAGACAAATATAGCCCATACTCAGCTTTACACAGGGATTACCTTTTGGTCTCTAGACGACATTAATTTATATGATAAGGGCATGCAAGACTTAGATACTTCTCGATCCGTAGGATTCACAGGGTGGCAAGCAGAAAGTATCCTAGCACTGTCTCATCGGACTTGCAAGATACTCCTAACTCTCTTATGTTGTCAAGCCTCAAGGGAGGAATAAGAGTGTTTAGAAGACTATGGGAGAGTTTATATAAATAGAAAACTTAGATAATTCTTATTCTAACTTCTCATTGAAGTTAACATTATATAGAGAAGTTTCAGGGTATTACAAACTTTTGTCTATAATACATAGGCATTTGCAAGATGCTCTTACGGGATGATGATACAAAATACGACCACATGTGCATTTGAAAGATGCTTTTTATGCAAGATGCTTTTACAGGACAATTTTACTAGAAGGAAGGACAATAGTAGAAGCATTTTGGCCAAAAGTAGTGGCCTTCTTTACTTTAGGTAAAATAGTACAATTAGTGGACAACTTATTTTTTGATGCAGATGTGAGCTCGTGATGTGGTCATAATTCGAGTTTGCATCATCAGATTGGAATCCATATTCAAATCTTTTGGACTAGTGCTTTATCCTAGTCGAATATGACGTTTCAACTATTGATTGTTAGAGCTGACCTAAGTGACCATGCGCTAGGTCTGTGATTTGGACACACCACCTGGCTAGATTGATTATTTGATGAGGACAAGTGGCCAAAGTCGAGTTTGAGATTAGAACCAATGTCTCCATAGGGTCTAGATGATTCCCTCTATATACTGCCAAAGATTGCTGGATGGCTTTTATAGTAGGCTTGTATGCTTGGGAATAATCCCACAAAACCTCTTCTTGATATGCATAGGGGTATATGGATTATGGAACAGTATGATTCTTTTGGTAGAACACTCTTTGGATCTCCATGTTCTTGTTTGGAAGGTCTACAATACTGCATCCAAAAGATTATGGACATTTGATTTATGGAATTTTATATTGGACCGAATAGATATAACATATTTCATCATAAGCGTGTAACATCCATGGCTTGTGGAAAATGATGGTTTTGTGGACCTCATGATCTGGATCGATATCCAACTCTATGGTAAACAATTGCTTCCAATAAATCAAAGGGCGAAACTATTCAAGAAATTTTGCAAAATGCTGGAGGTTATGCTGCTGATATCCTCCATCCATGAAGTCTTCAACAATCCATGGCATTCTTGCAATGGGAAACTCAATAGCAACGGTGTGTTATGGAGAACATACCCATAAAATCTTTAAGTTCTTTTGGAAATTTTGAGCAAATGAATGGATAAATGGATATATGTGATGCATGCCACTAGGTCTCAGGTTTAGGCATTTACGTTGTCTAAAAATCTTGAGCTGGCATTCTCACGTAAGTTCTTACGACCATTCAAGAATCATTCTCTAGGGATAAGTTTGAGTTTTCTACCTGTGTGATTGGAGTATTAAAATTATATGATAGGTTTCTCGAACCTCTTGCTTCTTGGTATACTTCTCTGGATTGCAGTGTGGTTCTATAGATGATGTAAACATATGTAATGGAGGAGCTTCTTAGATTTGGAAAGTTCTGCAAGAACATTCTTTTCCCCTTCGATGTTTTTTTGTTTCGAATGAGCACTTTGAAAACTATTCTGGCCATGTGACAACTAAGCCTATGGAAAATGTCTTTTGTTTGAGCTTATCATATGTGTGGAAAGGAAGACATATCCATTTTGCAAGTCATGAATGTTATAAACTTATGAGAGATATTTTATGTCTATCCACGCCCATTTGGAATTCCGCAACTCATATTTCCATATTCTCTTGTAAATGTGTATAAATCTTTTGAATGCAGTATTACAGACCTTCCTAAAGAATACAAGGTGATTGGTAGAGGTTTTTTTTTTTTTTTGAAATGAATGATATCGTTTCAAAATCCATATGATTTGGGCATATTAAGAAGAGGTTTCCATGGGATTACGCCCAAACATACAAACTTATTAGAGGAGCCATCTAGCTAGCTTCAATAGAATATAGAATACATAAGGAATCGACCAAATTTTATGAAGTTCTCTCAAGACTCATGAGATTATGGAGACACTAGCATTGATCTCAAACACTTGAATTTGATCGATTGGTCTCACCAATGATCAATCCAATCAAGTGATGTCCATCCCTTAGATCGAGCACATGGTCACTTGAGCCTAGCTTCAACAATCAACAATTGGATCTTATCTTCGACTAAGACAAAGGACCACCCTCATTGATATGGATTCCAGCCAAAATGATGCATACTCAAATCTCAACCCACACCATAAGCCCTTCAACAAGCATCTACTTTTATAAGGTAGTCTGTCTACTAGTTGTATTGTTAACGGTAGCCGCTACTTTTGGTCAAAATACTTTTATTATAGCCCGTCTAGTTAGTAAAATTGTCATGTAAAGACATCTTATAAATACATTTGTGATCGTATTTTGTTTTATTGTCTTGTAAAAGCATCTTGTATATGCCTATGTATTTTACGCAAACTTCTATGATGCCTCAACCTTTTATATATAAGGCTAACTTTTGCGAAAAGTTGGAATAAAAGTTGGCTGAGGTCGAGATTGATAACCAGCCAAATATTTCTATTTTTTTTTTGGTAAAGGGTAATTATTTCTATTTTTTGGTTCCTTGGAACAAAAAAAAAAAATTCCGTTTAGTAAGGTTTTTATTCCCGAGAATAGATTTAGAACAAAATTAAAAAATAAAAAAATTACTTCTTTGTTCTCGAGAACTCCAAAGTTAAAATCCTTTCTTCTTTTTCTCTTTCCTTTTCTTCCTTTTTTCTTTTCTTCTTTCTTCTTCTTCTTCTTTCTGTTGCTAGCCACCGACCTTGCCCATGGCTGGCAATCGGCCAGGCGAGGGTCGATGACCGCGCTGGAGCTTTGCTGGCCCACGACAAGGCCAAGCTAGCCTAGCGGCCAACTTCGTGGCGGCCTGGCGAGGTCAAGTCTTGCTAGGGGACGATAATGCTCCGACAAGGTTGCCAACCATGGCCAAGGCTAGCAATTGGCTAGAGGAAGAAGAAGAAATGGAAAAAAGAGAAAAATGTAATAAAATTATTAAAAACTTATCACAAAAGAATTGAGGGTCGTACCAAAAGCAATTCTATTTCGAAAGTAAAAATTTTAGACAATTATCAAACATCTTTAAATATTTAAAAACTCATATAAGGAACATAAAATAAAAATAAAAAAAGCATTTTTGATTAGAAATTGTTCCCAATAAAAAGAATAGCTATCAAACGCACTCTAAGGTTTTTTGTGTATCAAGTATAAGAGGTTTGTGTGCTTTATGGTAAAGGTTAACGGCGTCTAGAAACGAAAATGCTGTCCCTTTGAAAGGCTACATGGTGCATGACATGGCACATTAGTAAATTACGGTTGATTGCGGGTCCTTTTTGAGATTTGTTCGGTAGATACAATCTGTCTTTTTCATGAATTTCTTTGAGCCATGCCATCGGTATTTTATCTTTTCATCGTGGTAGACGTTGGGCCAACAATTGATATTTTTGTGTTGTAATTATCTCGAGTTATAGATTAATTGTGTTAAATTTATACCTACTCCAAATACAACATGTTTGTTAACACTATCATGTCTTTGAATACCAAACACAAGAGTTTATTATAAAGTTACCACATTTATTTGGATGTCTATTCACATATCTAAATGTATCCAAACAATTTGTTTGTTAACACGACTTACATGTTAACCTATTTGGTTAAATGTGTTCAAGCGTGTTAAATTGAAATGGTTATCAAAGTTGCGAAAGATACATGATTTTTCTTGTATATATGGGTTTATCATAAAAATATCATACTCATAAAAAAAGGAGTCGTCCCTTAATCTACAATTAAGCATATGTCATTTGAATTTTACTGATTTTTTTATATCATTTATATCAATTAGATATTTAACAGGAAAAACCTATTGTAAATTTCAAAAAATTACGAAAAACTCATGTTTGGTTATGGGTGTTTTAAATTTGTATATATTGATAGGTTTCAAAGTATTTCATATTAAACTAAATAAATGAATGCACTAACAATTATAAAACTTGTTGTCAAAGTGTAAGTGAGTTTTAAAACTTTTTTTAAGATATAATAAAGTAATTATCCAATTGGTTCAATTTGATTAATGAAAAATGCTGACATGACATTATTATTATTTTTTTATACATGTTGCACTTTTCATTAGCATGATGGCGATGTAGCAAAGACAAACTAATAAATAAATAAAAAACGTTTTTTTTCTAGTCAATTTGAAGGGAGCTAACAAGGATTAAGCGCATCATTTAGACGATCTTTAGAATTTGATTGCATTTAAAAAAAATAATGATTCAATTGTACTTTAATCATAAATTTTAGGGTTTCTAGTATACTTTATTTCCGAGTAAATATCTAATTGTGTGGTCTGCCCTTTGACAAATTAGAAGTGGAAGTCCTCCGAGGGGCCTGATCTTCGCATTTCTTCTAAGTAATAAATAATATATATAGCTCTTCGAGGAACGTTTAATTGCTTAAAATTGGCAAGCATTGTCTCTCATAATAAGGAAAAACTTAAACCATTTATAAATTAATATTGTCCTTAGTTGAGCATGTCAATCCGAATTTTGCTAGAGGGTTTTGTCAAATTCTCACTAAATTCATGTAGACAAACTAAATTTTTATCAAAGAAATTAAATATGAAGGTAATCACAAGGTATTTTAATCGGGTGTACATAACAACTATTGGGCAAAATCGATGTACAGGTCGCAATCACGTCGGGGGATGCGAGGTACATGGACATAGTGAGACGGGCACAACTCGGAATCAAGCTCCCGAACGTCGTGTGCATCGACGCGAAGGGGATGCCACTCAATGACGACCACCTTCACCTCACCACTCATGCCCAGGTCCGCCTCGGCCACATGCTGGCCGATGCGTACCTCCAGCACTTCACACCATAGCCCCACCCTAAAAGAAGAAGAAGAAGAAGAAACCACAAAACAACCTCTTCTCTCGCGCTGGCTCCTCTTTCATGTAATAATGTCAAAAGTTCCATCTTCCCGTCCTTTCAAGGCAGGCTGGGTGAGGTTTGTTCCGAGGGGTGATTCCAAGTGTGCCTGCTTTTGATTCGCCATACAATTGAGTGTAAGAAATTCCAAGTAGTTCTCTTTTCTTCTTCTTTTTCTTTTTCTTCTTTTTAATTTATGAGGTTGGTTCTCATTTTATTCTTGACGCACTCATCTCATTTACAATCAGTAAAATAAATAAATAAAATTCAAAAAATAATAATAAGGGTTAATATCCTGAAAAACGTCAAACTAATACACTTGTGACAAATTTATCCCAAATTATTTTTTTGACTTCTAAAAATCCAAAATTGGTATATCTTTAACAAATTTACTCAAAACTAGTACATTTGTGAAAAATTTACCCTTTGTTAGTTTTTGTTAAATTTTACAGTCAAATTATTAAGTTAGCAGAGGGTATATTTGTTACATATTTACTAATTGGAGATTTTTTGGGGTCGAATAAATTAATTTAGAGTAAATTTGTCATAAATGTACCAATTTAGGGTTTTTTTATAGTTAGTCGAAGTAAATTTGTCATAAGTATATATGTTTGGGGTTTTTGGAGGTAAAAAGAATAATTTTTGGTAAATTTGTCATAAGTGTATGGAGTTTTTTAGGATATTAATCCTAATAATAATAGAGAGAGAGAGAGATATGGCCTTTTGCATAAGAAAGCAAATTAGACATTCCATTCCTCTCACCTACTTCTGGGGTCCACTGTCAAGTTGGACAGTGGCCCATCATGCGGCCCGAGGCGCGTCATCCGGCTTTTTGCGCGGCCCATGCATTGCGATTTTCGATTGCTTTGAGAGGGGGAAAGAGGATCAAACGAGTTCAACCGAAATTGTCCGAAGGGTACAATCGTAACTTTGTCCGAAGATCTGCGTTTCTATTTTTGGACAATGCAAATGATGACATTTAATAAAATATTTTTTTAATCATTTATTTCTGCGCGAAAAAAGTTTTCAATAAAATAATTTCTTGTACCGCGTGTAAAAATGAATGAATTAAAAAGATTTCAATCATCTAGTTTGAATATAAATTATTGTCGATAATGAAAATATTTTTTATTGATTAATATTTCAAGCAAAGAATCGATTATTTTATAGGAAAATATTTTTGAAATGATTTGTTTTCCGTAATTTCATGGGTCCTCAGAGAACTCCATAGAGCCTAGTTGATTCTTTTTGTATATATATGCACGATTGCAGTCCTGCTGCCCGCTGCCCAGTTCAAGGATTTGAAGACTCCAAGAATGCAATGACTGATGAGTACGTTAAATGGATACAGAAGGCTTGCGTACTTTGGAGCTGCTCTTTGTTCCCCTAGCCATCACAGGACTTGCAGTCAAGCCTTCCTTCTCATGTTCTAATGCTGTTTTTAATGCTTGCAAGACCTCATCAAGGCACTTCATTCACTGTAGGCTTTGCGACTGATCAAACTGTTAATGCCACACTACGAGGTCTTTGTCAAGACTTTATTCCGATTCAACTAAGAGAAACTTTCATTCTTTACTTAAAGCAGAAGGAGCCACTTTATGAAAATTACATGCAAAGAACCGATGCTTTATCCATTTCCAGGGACATCAAAACAGACGAACACAGATTACTTCTTTCCCATGTTTTCTGACAAGCATAAAGTTAAATCTGAGGGGCAAACGACAATAGCTGTTTCCTAAGACAAAATACTATCTAAGCAAATCCCTGTCTCCTTTCCTTTTCCTGAGTAAAACCAATGACTAACCATGAGACTTGAAAAGAGTGGTCAAAGGAAATGATGCGAGGGACAGGAGCAGAAGACACGGTTGTTTGTACGTTTGGCCTGCTCAATTCTCATGCACCAACCCCATTCTTCTGACCCACTGGCTTCTCCTCATTTGCATCTTCTGTCTCAGCAACACAATGTGAAGTGAACCTCATGAGCTTTTACCTGACGGAAGCCATCCAATGCTTCACTCCAAAAGCCGAACCAAATGACGCCTAAGTCCTCTCCCTCAGCTGATCGCATTAGAGAGTTATAATTATCTTGTTAGCTCAATAAGAAGAGATAATTATGATATGCTCTCCATTTGTCACTTCATGGATAAGAAAGTTTCTAATTCTTGAGTGCCTTATGGTACACATTAATGACATCTAAAGATTAAAAGGTGACCTTTGAAAAGCCAAGAGAAGATCTTATTTGTGGAATAGCATATTCGTCTCAGATAATCATCAGTTATCATACTCTTCTCATTAGGTAATGTATGACCATTGCTCACATTTGTTAATTATGTGAATCCTATTATCATGCCCACGTGATTACGGTAGAAATAAATTTTAGATTTGTATAATTTACTTTCTTTTCTCTAACATTACATAATCAAGAATTAGGTAATGTACGATCATTGCTCACATTCGTTAATCATGTGAATTCTATCATCATGATCACGTGATTACGATTCAAATAAATTTTAGATTGGTATAGTTTACTTTCTTTTCTCCAACATTACCAACATTACAGAATCAAGAAAACCACTCTTTTTCTTTTCTTTTCTTTTCTTTTCACTTGGCGGTTTTTTCACTCATTATGTTGCCTACTGAGGGCCCCACCCCACACCTCGGTATAACCATGAGCTAAAGAACTACCATCACCAATTCAAAAAATTACAAGCATGAGATCGATAAAAACAAGGGCCATGTCGAAAAGAATGAGATTTATGACACGTTTAGCTGCAATAGTGTCACTTTATTACAAATTTATTGCAGATTGACTGCCTATTAAAGTGCTTTTCGCAGTAATAATTATTATAACGTAATTTTTAAGTGGCCGTCTTTTTCTTTCCACTCACTCTACTAAGAAAAATTTATTCATTACTAAATTTATTTATATTGTTTAAGTGAGAACACCAATTGTAAATTTATATGAATTAATTAGTAATATATTAAATAATAGGTAAAAAACTGGTATAACCGTTACTAAGTTTCTTGATGATGCGCAAATTTTTTATCGTGTTAAAAATTATTGATGCGATAATAATTAGAAAAATATTAGTTAATCACAAAAATTATTTCACTCACATGTTTGTATCCTTTAATTTAAATGGAAACTAAAGACAGGCTGAATAGACATAGATGGCGGCAAGGGAAAGCAGGCTGAGATCGTCGCGCGCGCTCTTGATGGGTGCCTCCACGTACCCCCGGCACTGTCTAGGTGGGAAGGGAGAGCGGGCTGGAACGTCGCGCACGTTCTTGATGAGCACCTCCATATACCCCCGGTACGACGGCAGTGCCTTAATCTCCCTGCCGCCGCCGCCGCCGCCGCCACTACCGCCGTCCCCATCCCTCACCCTCCTTGCCATGCTCTCGTATAGGTGCTCCTATGCTCCCACTCCCGTATCACCATTCCCCCGCCTCACATTGCACTAGCTCCACCCTCCCTCGCAAGCGCACCTCAAAAGTTAACTCAAAATATAAAACTTTTTATTATAATTATAAATTCACCACTAGCGTCTTTTACAATTGATATAGGACAACCTCAATATCAATGTTGCCATGAAGGGGTTCTCAGGCCTCTCCCATCGGAGGGCGACGCTAAGGCGCTCCAGGGGACGACCCCGTCCTAGCCGTGGTGGCGAGTGATGCTGCTGTGGCTGGCCATGTTACTCTAGCCAAAGAAGATAGATATAAAATCCTCTTGTAACATCCCGGGCCCCACTGTGTAATATTGTTCGCTTTGGGTCACCCGCCCTGGCGCGGACGAACCGCCATCGCAGCCACGGTCTTTTCCCTCACAGCTTTAAAACGCGTTACACAGATTAGAGGGACCAAGCCTTATAAGCTAACCAATACCTCCCTCCCTAGGCGATGTGGGACAAGAGAGGAGGTTGTTACACTCAAGTGGTATCAGAGCCGACTCCCAACCACGTGTGGGACCATAGCTCGAATGCTATTCTGACGCCCGTGGGGCCACAGCGAGGACGCTGTTCTGTTAAGAGGTGGAGAGTGTAACAACCTCCTCTCTTGTCCCACATCGCCTAGGGAGGGAGGTCTTGGTTAGCTTATAAGGCTTGGTCCCTCTAACCTGTGTAACGCGTTTTAAAGCCGTGAGAAAAAGACCGTGGCTAGGATGGCGGTTCGTTCGCGCCAAGGCGGGTGACCCAAAGCGGACAATATTACACAATGGGGCCCGGGATGTTACACCTCTACCATAAACTTATAACATTCACACTTATAACATTCATCGTTGTTACATGGGCTGAATGATTTTTAAAGTATATTTATCCACGCACTTAGAATCCACCCCTTGAATCGAACACGACCTGGCCCACCTCTAAAGGACAGCAGGACGAAACTTTGACATTATTCTCTCACACCATGACATGTAACTACAAAATTGATGCCCTCGAGTCTTGCGCGACAAAGCGGGGTCCTTGCATGAAGGAGGAGAGAACTAAGGGTGTCAATGGGTCAGGTCGGGTCGGATTTTGTTGTTACCCGACCCGACCCGAAACACAATCGGTCACATACTACGACCCGACCCGAACCGACCCGAAACACATTAAATGGTCTAATGTGTTTCGGGTCGGGTTATTGGGTTTCTTGCTTCTTCTTTTTTTTCTTTCTTTCTTTTCTTTGGGGTTTGGGTTAAAACTCTGCAGCAATCATCCCATCCTGATCCCATTCTTATGGAAACAGGTTATTACAAGAACCTGATTTTAACATCAATTCTTGCGAGTGATCAATCTAAGTCTTTTTAACTGATAAAAACTCAATAGCAGAGCACCAAGTAGAAGAACAGAGAGCAGCGAAGAAAAAATCCCAAGAAACCTAAAGCTTTGGCACTTCAACCTGTTGGGCAGGTTCCATATCCAAAATAAAACTGAGTTTTTTTTTTATCAAACTCACCCATAAGACCACTGCAAATTCCTTTTCGATTCTCATGATTTATGAAGAGACAATTACATTTTGCGATAGTAAGGATCATTCCAGTAACACCTACCCAACTGGCCACATTAATGAAGTGCTGAATTGCAGAATTCAACTTAAGTTCATGAAAGACCAGCTACATAGGACTAGCGAGCCGCTACTCGTGCTCCACTCTAGATACTCCAAAGAAACATACCAACCTAATACTGCAGTGATGAAGTTGCTTCATGCTAATCCACATTGTTCAATTGCTTTTTCTTTCTCAAAGGTCGCAAAAATCTTGATAAATGATGGTGACGGTAAGAAGAATCCCAGTCCAAAGCGGACTTGACAGACATTTTTCAACTTGCAAGAATTCCGGCAAATTTCAGTTTTCTTGCATCTAGCATATGCACACATTTCGTATACAAAGTAACGAGCGATTGAATCAAAAATTGGTAAAATAGAGCACGCCAGTGACAATTACCCATGCCCTTATCGCCAACAATGACAAGCTTGAAGCCCGGGTGATTGAACATCTGCTAATTCGACAAAGCCCGAAAGAGACGCAAGGGAAACAACAACAATTAAAACAACAAACCAAATGAGATAAAAAAAAAAATTCAAACTTTGCGATCACGTAACCTGATCGCTCAGCTCCAGAACCCCAAAAGAAACAGCATCTGACCAGGACCCAAAAGCTCGAGCAAAATCACAAAAAGAATAGAGATTCAAGAAGACCGAGCAACAACAGAACACGAGCTATTGATATAAGAATGGACGTGCAGAAAATGGAACGATGAAAAGGAAAGAATGGACTGTCAGCGAGCGAAACTTACTGAGAATGGACTGATTCTAATACCCAAACCAATGAACCCATAGAAAATTCAATCACTCAAGATAAACAGAGACCCAAGCAGCATCACCTATACCGTTGGTCCAACCGAAGTCTCCCACAGGAATACAAGGCAAGAAGCCAATTTCCACTTAAAACCCACCACATTATCCGCAAAAAACGAAAGCCACATTCCAATTTAAACAAACAACAAGTGCCCAAAACACCCATCCTTTGCCACAAGAGAAAAAAGGAGGGGGGCAAAAAACGCATTTACCACGTCGTGTCGGTGGGGGACTTCCGGACGGCGAGGCGGGTCCAGGCGACGACCTTCTCGGAGGGCAAGTCCCTGGCCTCGACGAGCGTCGAGACGATCCTGATGAGCTGGACGGAGTTAGTGAGCTCCTTCCTCCACTGGATCTCCTGGGGCCTCGGGTACGCGGCTGCCTGGAGGGAGCACCTCTGCCGGGCGTTGTGGGTCGGCGCGAACGAGAGGAGGCGCGAGTTCGAAGAAGACCCGGAAGGGATTTGGGAAGGGGAAGGAGAGGGGTTTTCGGTGACGGACGACGACGATCGACTGATTCGGCGGCGGCTAGGGTTCTGGCGTTGAGACGAGGGGTGGCGACGACGACGGAGAGGCGGAGGCGCGTCGATCGGAGGGCAGCAGCGGAATCCACGAGAAGGTGCAGTCGTCGGAGAAGCAGCCGAAGGGTAGGGTTTTCACTTTTCAGCGACGTGTTTGAGTGTTTGTGTTTGGTTGGCTTGTTTGGAACAGGTGTTAACGTGTTTCGGGTCTGAACAATGTTCCAACCCTGACCTGACCCGAAACATATTTTGTTACTTGTTTTATGCCTGTTACCCAAACAATTTTAAGACCCGAAACACATACTCAACTTGTTTCGTGTTCGGGTCGTGTTCGGATCGGGTCGGGTCGGGTCGGGTTTTTTTGATACCCCTAGAGAACACGAGGGGGGCCTATGGCATGAAATACTGGAGGTATGCGTCGGCTCTCGAGTGATTGAGGCAGACTTGGGCATAAGTGGCGAGTTGAAGTGGTCATCCATGAATGGCAGCTCCTTCACGTCGACGCACAGGACGCTCGAGAGCTTGATTCCAAGCTGTGCATGTCTCACTCTATCCATGTACCTCCCGCCCCCCGACGTGATTGCGACTTGTACATCATTTGATTTCGAGTAATAGTTATTACACATGCGCCGATTAAAAGAACTTATGAGTACCTTTATATGTAATTTCTTAGATAAAAATATAGATTCTCTATGTGAATTTTACGAGAATTTGGCAAACTCTCTAGGCGAATTCGGATTGACATACCCAATTAAGGATAATATTCATTTACAAATTGGTTGAAGTTTCTTCTTATTATGAGAGAACATGCTTGCGAATTGTAAAGCAATTAAACGTTCATCAAATGTTATGGAGACTAGACCTTATAGAGAGTGCTTTCAAGACCTATGGGATTATGGAGACGCTCTACTCTCAAACTCTTGACTTCGGCCTATTGGCCCCATCAAAAAATCAATTCAAACGTCCAATTTATTTACTTGGGCCGAGCTCCAACAATCAACAACCGGATCTTAATTTTGGACGTGACAAAGCATCAGCTTAGAAGATTTGAATATGGATTCCAACTCTGATGATGCAGGCCCGAATCTTGGAGAAAATATTGGGTACGTCTTATGTAGCCAGCGTGGCAAACAAGAAGGCGGTCGCAGCGCGACACGTGTCTCCGTGGGACCCACGTTCTGAAGAGAAAAATAGGCGCCAATTTAAAAAAATTTCAGTCGTGGCTTTCTTTCTTCACGCCTCTCTCTCTGCCCATTGCTCTCTGTGTCCGACGAACTCCCTCTCTCTCTCCACCCTCTCTCTTTCCGACCGGCGAACCACCGCGAGCGACCGGCGAACCAGGAGGATACCGGCGAGACGACCGCGAGCAACCGACCGGCGTGCGACCTCCCTCTTTCCGACCGACCGGCGTGCGACCTCCCTCTCTCTCTCTGCCCTCCCTCTTTCCGACCGGCGAACCACCGCGAGCAATCGACGAACCAGGAGGATACCGGCGAGACGACCGCGAGCAACCGACCGGCGTGCGACCTCCCCCTCTCTCTCGGCCCTCTCGAGTTTGAGTTCGCGGATAAACTGTCTACTGATTTGTTATTTTCTCTGCAACATTCTTTCGAGCGAACGCTCCCAAAATCCAGGCACTTTCTCAGTTTTTGTTAAGCTCTACAAGCAACATTCTTTCAGCGAGTGAGCACTCCCAAAATTCCGACACTTTCTCAGTTCTTGTCAAACTCTACAAAAGAAAAGAAAAATTATGTCCACGCCAAAAGAGAGCTTCGGATTCCACTTTTTTGGGTGAACCAAGTGGATCCAAGAGGCCATGCTTGGATCAAAACATGTAGGCTCACTCTTTCCGTCTTAATGTTTCAATGCTTGATTAATTGTTTGATGATCGTGCTGGTTTCAGCTTTGCTCGAGCTCTTGAGTTGAAGATGCGAAGCCTGAAGTTCTTTTTTTTTTTTGGTCAGATCGAAGCCTGCGTTGAAGTATAGCATTTTGTTAGCATTTGTTTGTGGGGTTGTGCTGCAGCTTTAATGTGAAAACTTACATATATCAAATGTTGTCGTCTTAAATCTGCCATGCTATTTCGCATTACGCCAATTGCAGGATTTTCTCCTTATTGGAATTGAACCCTGTTAGAAAGTGATCTGTTATCATTCCCTATGCTCTCCTGCTTGCTAAATTATCCTATCTTGCCTTTTTTTGTTCTTTCTTCTGCTGATCTCCACACAGTCAAGAATGGAAAGGGTCTGAGAGGGGTTTCGTGCCAAGTAGTTGTTTTATGTTGGAGGATGGCCAGAGAGAGGTAAGACAAGTAAAGTAGCCTACTTGGACATACAAATAATGTTGTCATTGTATATCGATTGCTGATCTCTTCGATTAGAAGTCCAGTCAGTTTCTGGATAGAAATCCGCACGAGTAACTTGCTGCAAGATATATAGAGAACTATCGTTTGAGTGGTAAAAATGACCTGTTGACAATTCTGGGGTTTTCCTCTGAAAAGTTTTTGCTGAGAACATGATTTAGGCTTTTCATGTTGTTATGGAGAGTATGGATCAAAAGAAGATACAAAATTTCAAAGAAGTGCCCTGGACATAATTATCTGCTTGAATCCTGGAATATGTGGTCGATGACAGTTTGCACGTAGTAGGACAAAAAGATATCTGTGATGTGAAACTAGAATGTGATGGATACATGACAGATGATTTTTGCTTATGTTCTTCTATTGCTCTTTGCTGACAGATCAGAAAAGTGGTGGAGCTTCTTATATCTCGCTGGGCTAACAATCTTCAAAGGTGAATATAGTTCAATTGGTTTGTTGGCAGTATCTTATATGCATCAAGTGATTCCTCTAGTAGAATTGTGATCCATATTGTCTCTCCAACTAAAAAAATCATCAAGTATCATGTGCCATCAATCCATGATTCTCTTTGGCAAAGTGTCATACCTGCGCATAGCTTTTTTTTTTTCCTCTTTTTATCGCTGAAAGTGGTGCATTTAGAGATAGCTGCTGATTGACTTTACTTGCTTCTGCTATCTATGAACTGGATTAATATGTATTCCAGCTTTACGTTGACTTTTCTATGTCGCGTTAGATCAAGGGAATGCATCTGATTAGTCTGGTAATTGATTCTGACATTCATATGCACTAGTACCTAAAGTGTTACGGATGGATATTTGTCTATTTGTTATGAATAAGTCCACAAGACAGCAGTTGTTCACGGTGTCAATTTCCATGGTGTAGCTAAGTGGAGAATATGGAGAGTGCTCTCAAAGCAATGCAGCAACGGATAAGCTCATTGGAGAATGGTTTTCGGAAACTGGTAAGATGAATAGAGTTTATAAAATTTCCACATGTCGTTGACTGTTTGAACTGCATTCATTGAGCACAAACTTTACACAATATCTTTTTTTATTAAGTAAGTCTTCATTTTATTGGACAACCCGTGGAAAAAAAAAAAAAACAAGGGAGGTCACATCCCGTAAAAGTCCATTGCAGCATACTGTCCCACATATACAGCTGGATCATGGTGCCAAACCTTCCTGTATTTGTGAACTTTTCGATAGGATTAGTCTGCTATCCCTAAATTAACATTTATCTGTTGAGCAATGACCCTTCTACTCGGCACTGTCGATCACTAAGGGGAACTTTTGTCCCTGCTCGATGTAAAGGATGGGAGATCCTTTGAGCAATCTATCATAATAGGAAAGCTTGATAACTTGAGAATAATTCATCAGGTTGACTTTCAATCTGATGACCCCACGCACTGAATGACAACATGACATAATAGTCTTCCACATCTACACTACCAATAGCAACAGCAAAATACTACCCAGAAAAACAAGATGCAAACTCAAATACCATGCCACCGGATTACAGCAAAGCTAGCCAACAAGAACTCACCAATTTCTCCACAAACACTTAACACCAGCAGTAAGAGTCTTGTTTCCAAAATCTGCTTTAAGAATACACACTTAAAGAGCAAGTACATTTGAGATTCTTCATGTTTTCCACATAGCACACAGGTGCTATCAATGTTAGACCAAGTTTTCACCCTGTCCAATGTGTGCAACCAACCTATTATATTGGTTCTTTGGAAACGGTGACTTGTCGATTAAGAAAGCGGTGAATATGGGAAATCCCATAAATGTGAAGCAAATTGAGATGTAGAAGAAATTTACTGAACTACAAGTTTGGTTCATTGACTCATTTTTCTTCGTTAGAAATGCATTCAAATAGCAGGTAACAGAATAATCTCTTTATGAGAGGAATGGTTAGAATAGCAGTTGGGACATCCCTTTCAAGCTATTGGTGATTGGATCTGAGCTGCCTCGTTCTTCTTTATCTTCAATGAAAGATGGAAAAATGAAGAATATATTCTAGGATCAACATCAAAATATTTAGGCCTAATGTGGGAAAGTCCTAACTATGATATCACAGATGTGGATCAAACCATTTCTAGTTCTTCAAATAGTATCTTCTTGTTTGGAGCTTGCACATGCGATCTTGGAGAAGATAGTGCTTGAAAGTAATTTGATCAAGAGGAATGCTGGATTACAACTTGTGTAGTATAGCTGTTATTGTAATTTTAGCCTCGTGTTAATAGTATATTGGTTCTTTGGAAACGAGGTTGCAAAATCTCAATGTTTTGTCCTTATGCTAGGAGGGTCAATACCTTTTCTTGTTCAGTGACCTAGAGTTCAAGCCTGTTGGAATGTTGGAAGCGAAACTTGTCCAAGCAATTTCGATTAACTAAAGGGTTTATTTGCCAGCATTCTTATTCTAAATTTCGTGCTGCATGTGTCATATTGCAGGTGAAGGAAAAGATCTAAAATTGGTGGACACCCCTGTTTCTAGTCGTGTTAAAAGAGTTGCTGAGGGAAGTCGATGACTTCTCATATGATGTGGACAGGCTTTAAAGAGTTACGGACTTATTAATGTGCAACAAGAAGAATCTTATGGTGATATATCGTTGAAGTTGACTCCTACATTTTCAGAGGCACAAATTTGGTTTCACTTATAAATGAGGTCTTGGACCAAGCGAAAATTGAATCTGGTAAGATTGAGATTGAGGCTGTGCAGTTTGATCTAAGGGCCATATTGGATGATGTCTTGTCCCTCTTCTCGGGGAAATCTCAAGAAAAAGGAGTGGAGGTATTGACTGCCTTTGTTACATGGTGCTGCTAATTCACCTGAGTCATTATCTAATAATTTCCACCCGTTCAAATCTGCAGCTAGCAGTTCACATTTCTGAAAATGTTCCGCAGAAGTTGATTGGTGATCCGGGAGATTTGTGCAGATCATCACAAATCTTATGGGGAACTCGATTCTGATAAGCTTTTTAAGAGTGGTTCACACATTTTCTGAGAACTTTGTTTTCGAACCTCAAGCCGCCATTATAATTCTTGATCTTCCTTCATGGAAGGAAAATTGAACTTGTTATCATCTTGGTATATAAGAATATCGCCAATGACCTGATCATTCAGGAGGTCACATGCATTGGCTCCTACGTTACAATATTTACAATCTATCCCGCATCCATGTAATCTGATTTGTCAGTATCTATTATGGTTTTCCCTACCTGATGTTCCTGTCGATTGTCATTAAGGTTTTCCCTACCTGATGTTCATGTGCTATGAAGTGTGCAAGAGGATTATGGTTGAGGACGATGAAGAGGCGTAACCACATATTTGACAAGAAGAAATACGAAAGAAAAGAGGAAACAATCTCTAATTACGCTGAAATTACTTACATGTAGCTCTAGATAGTCTAGCGTAGAGAACTATATTTAGTTTATGAAATCGGTAGTATAGCATAATAAGGAGAATATCTAATAAAGATGGAAACTAGAATCGTAATTGAGCCGTCTTTTGTCAGTGAAGATTACTTTAAATGTACAAACGATGCAGAAGAGCTAGGACTAACAGCTACATCATTTTTAAGGTTTAAAAAAAAATGCAAATAAATGAAATTGAGGATCAAGACTAACAGCTACATCAACGCAAGGCTCTACGGAAAGCATTTCCCGCACGTCTATTAATTCTCTCTCACTACTGATAATTGAAACGTGATGCTGTTGTGTTCTTTGTATATCGTCAAATTCAGACTCAACGGGGTTGAATCATTGCCACTTTTCGATTTCAAACTAAGTAGCAGTCCCTTGGAGCCGCAGGTTCGCCAAGATTAGTAGGGCAGCGAGAGCTTGGCTTGCAGGGTAACCAGCCACAGTTTGGATTAGAAACAAAATCAACATCGGACGAGATCGTTTAGTACTAAGCTTTGTTCTGTCAAAGAAAGCTGAAGGTACTCAAACCTAAAACTGAAACATTACACTCCAAACATGAAACTGTTATTCATTCAAACCGACAATCCAGTAAACAAAAAAGCTTTCCTTATGTTAGGTACTCCAAGAGATTTATGCACACGCAAAGTAGCCCCTGTGAAAAACATTGCGTCTCAATTAGCATGTTGTTGGACAAATTGGCCATCTTTCTTGGTTCGACTCTTACCAACTCATCTTCTCATGAAACGCAGTACTCGCATTATCAAAACATGCCAGTACCTTCTTTAGAAACACACAAAACTCCAAAAGAAAAGTAAACCCCTCAAATATCTTTGAGGGTGCATGTAGAACCAACCTTGGTAACAAGAACTTCCTTGAAGAATTCTGAAGAAATCCTATGAGCAAAAGAAAAAAACATAAACTAAACCATTCAATCGCAGTATACAAAATAGTCATGTTTATCCACTCTTTCTGTAGATGACCCATAGCAAAAGACCTCGCATTTCTTCTTGTCAAATATGTGATTACGCCTCTTTATCATCCTCAACCAGAATCCTCTTGCACGCTTCGTAGCACATGAAGGATATCCCAGCAGCAGGCACCAACTTCATGCAACTAGGGCCTAAACCTCTATATAGACCTCCAACCCCTTCATGCTCAAGTATGCTCGCAAGAGCATGAACCACGTTTTTGTACACCTGCCTACCGCTGACTGCTCCCACTTGCATATGCTTCCGAGCTACCTCCAAGGGGAAAGTTGCACTACTCCAAATAGCGCCAGCTAATGATCCGATGAGAAGGGTCTTGATGTTCCCAATCTTCTCTTCCTTAAAAAAACTTACGATATGCCTTTCTCAACGTGTCGTAAGCAAAATAGTTGGTGGCAGCATACGGAATAACTCCGATAAGACTGGGGGTGAGGCCTCTATATAATTCTGCGGGTCCCTCATCCCTCACTATTTTCAAGAACGCATCAAACATACCATCGTAAACTCCCCTCTGCAATATGGAAGGCTCGTGTTAACAATGACAAGATTCAATCATATTGTTTTAGCATGCAGCACTATACCTGGACTGTGAGTTGAGTTTTGACCAACTCAAGAGGATATGTGCATATTGTTGAGCTCACACCAGCACAGGCACCTGCAACTAAGGAGGCAGGAAGGGGAAGCTTTGGCTGTTCCCCAGGCTTATGCGACAACTGTTTGTTGACGGTATTATAAGCAAATAGCTGCAATACACAGGACCAAAAGTTCAATTGATAATTGAAAGATTGTAGAAGCTGGAGAGATTAAACCTGGAAACAAGGATACAAGGAACCAAGAGAAATCTTGGCCATAGTTAAATGTCAAGTTCCTAATAGTAGATCTCTTCAAACTGCATGCCTACCACATAGCACATCATGAATAGATGCACAATGACGGCAAAGCTCCAAAGAGATGACCAAATGAAAATTCATATGATAAGATTGTCTACTGCCAACTATATGAAAGAGAGCATCACTACAGAATGCAGACATATTTTCCAGTAGAGAAAAGAGAGAAGCTGTCATACTGGAGATTCAATCTACAAAGCCTATAATAAAGATTAAAAACCGAAATGTCATGAATACCATCTCAGTTTTATATCGATAAAAATGCATTCGAATATCATATATGCATATGCAGAGAGAACTTCTGAAAAACATAATAAAATGCACGAATAAAATTAGCCCAAGAGTCGCATGAGCTGTCGCTAGAATAAGAAACACACGCAGCTCAGAAGTGCAACTGAAGAAAGACTAGAAAGCACAGTCTAAGAAGTAACAAAAGAGTTTTGGCACTCATTTGCCAGAAAAATCACATTCGAGATGAACATCATCCTTCCCTCAACAACCCAGAAAAGCCAAGAAAAGTGGAATGAAGTCACACCATGCGTAGAGCTTATGAGGAATAAAAGATCTCATGACCATATAACACAAAATGTTTATTTGATTAATTTCCAAGAAGCCCAACAAAGCAAAACTTAAGCCCACAACTAGCAGCACACTACTTTACAAGTCAAATAAATATTCACACCAGAGGATAACAGATTGAAGGCAATAGTCTAGCAGTCATGAACAAACCTTAATGACAATCGACAGGAACATCAGGTAGGGAAAACCATAATAGATACTGACAAATCAGATTACATGGATGCGGGATAGATTGTAAATATTGTAACGTAGGAGCCAATGCATGTGACCTCCTGAATGATCAGGTCATTGGCGATATTCTTATATACCAAGATGATAACAAGTTCAATTTTCCTTCCATGAAGGAAGATCAAGAATTATAATGGCGGCTTGAGGTTCGAAAACAAAGTTCTCAGAAAATGTGTGAACCACTCTTAAAAAGCTTACTGTAACTGAGTTCCCCATAAGATTTGTGATGATCTGCCGAAATCTCCCCGGATCACCAATCAACTTCTGCGGAACATTTTCAGAAATGTGAACTGCTAGCTGCAGATTTGAACGGGTGGAAATTATTAGATAATGACTCAGGTGAATTAGCAGCACCATGTAACAAAGGCAGTCAATACCTCCACTCCTTTTTCTTGAGATTTCCCCGAGAAGAGGGACAAGACATCATCCAATATGGCCCTTAGATCAAACTGCACAGCCTCAATCTCAATCTTACCAGATTCAATTTTCGCTTGGTCCAAGACCTCATTTATAAGTGAAACCAAATTTGTGCCTCTGAAAATGTAGGAGTCAACTTCAACGATATATCACCATAAGATTCTTCTTGTTGCACATTAATAAGTCCGTAACTCTTTAAAGCCTGTCCACATCATATGAGAAGTCATCGACTTCCCTCAGCAACTCTTTTAACACGACTAGAAACAGGGGTGTCCACCAATTTTAGATCTTTTCCTTCACCTGCAATATGACACATGCAGCACGAAATTTAGAATAAGAATGCTGGCAAATAAACCCTTTAGTTAATCGAAATTGCTTGGACAAGTTTCGCTTCCAACATTCCAACAGGCTTGAACTCTAGGTCACTGAACAAGAAAAGGTATTGACCCTCCTAGCATAAGGACAAAACATTGAGATTTTGCAACCTCGTTTCCAAAGAACCAATATACTATTAACACGAGGCTAAAATTACAATAACAGCTATACTACACAAGTTGTAATCCAGCATTCCTCTTGATCAAATTACTTTCAAGCACTATCTTCTCCAAGATCGCATGTGCAAGCTCCAAACAAGAAGATACTATTTGAAGAACTAGAAATGGTTTGATCCACATCTGTGATATCATAGTTAGGACTTTCCCACATTAGGCCTAAATATTTTGATGTTGATCCTAGAATATATTCTTCATTTTTCCATCTTTCATTGAAGATAAAGAAGAACGAGGCAGCTCAGATCCAATCACCAATAGCTTGAAAGGGATGTCCCAACTGCTATTCTAACCATTCCTCTCATAAAGAGATTATTCTGTTACCTGCTATTTGAATGCATTTCTAACGAAGAAAAATGAGTCAATGAACCAAACTTGTAGTTCAGTAAATTTCTTCTACATCTCAATTTGCTTCACATTTATGGGATTTCCCATATTCACCGCTTTCTTAATCTGACAAGTCACCGTTTCCAAAGAACCAATATAATAGGTTGGTTGCACACATTGGACAGGGTGAAAACTTGTCTAACATTGATAGCACCTGTGTGCTATGTGGAAAACATGAAGAATCTCAAATGTACTTGCTCTTTAAGTGTGTATTCTTAAAGCAGATTTTGGAAACAAGACTCTTACTGCTGGTGTTAAGTGTTTGTGGAGAAATTGGTGAGTTCTTGTTGGCTAGCTTTGCTGTAATCCGGTGGCATGGTATTTGAGTTTGCATCTTGTTTTTCTGGGTAGTATTTTGCTGTTGCTATTGGTAGTGTAGATGTGGAAGACTATTATGTCATGTTGTCGTTCAGTGCGTGGGGTCATCAGATTGAAAGTCAACCTGATGAATTATTCTCAAGTTATCAAGCTTTCCTATTATGATAGATTGCTCAAAGGATCTCCCATCCTTTACATCGAGCAGGGACAAAAGTTCCCCTTAGTGATCGACAGTGCCGAGTAGAAGGGTCATTGCTCAACAGATAAATGTTAATTTAGGGATAGCAGACTAATCCTATCGAAAAGTTCACAAATACAGGAAGGTTTGGCACCATGATCCAGCTGTATATGTGGGACAGTATGCTGCAATGGACTTTTACGGGATGTGACCTCCCTTGTTTTTTTTTTTTTTTTCCGGGTTGTCCAATAAAATGAAGACTTACTTAATAAAAAAAGATATTGTGTAAAGTTTGTGCTCAATGAATGCAGTTCAAACAGTCAACGACATGTGGAAATTTTATAAACTCTATTCATCTTACCAGTTTCCGAAAACCATTCTCCAATGAGCTTATCCGTTGCTGCATTGCTTTGAGAGCACTCTCCATATTCTCCACTTAGCTACACCATGGAAATTGACACCGTGAACAACTGCTGTCTTGTGGACTTATTCATAACAAATAGACAAATATCCATCAATAAAGTAACACTTTAGGTACTAGTGCATATGAATGTCAGAATCAATTACCAGACTAATCAGATGCATTCTAACTAGCGACATAGAAAAGTCAACGTAAAGCTGGAATACATATTAATCCAGTTCATAGATAGCAGAAGCAAGTAAAGTCAATCAGCAGCTATCTCTAAATGCACCACTTTCAGCGATAAAAAGGAAAAAAAAAAAGCTATGCGCAGGTATGACACTTTGCCAAAGAGAATCATGGATTGATGGCACATGATACTTGATGATTTTTTAGTTGGAGAGACAATATGGATCACAATTCTACTAGAGGAATCACTTGATGCATATAAGATACTGCCAACAAACCAATTGAACTATATTCACCTTTGAAGATTGTTAGCCCAGCGAGATATAAGAAGCTCCACCACTTTTCTGATCTGTCAGCAAAGAGCAATAGAAGAACATAAGCAAAAATCATCTGTCATGTATCCATCACATTCTAGTTTCACATCACAATATCTTTTTGTCCTATTTGTCATCGATATTCCAGGATTCCAAGATAATTATGTCTCTGATTTTGATGCATACTCTCCATAACAACATGGCCCGAAAAAACTCTTGACCCACATCGTGAGCTCGCTTTCACTGTAATAAACTAGTCTGTCCCCCTACTTGTACTATTGTACGTTTAGTAACAATGGCCACTGCTTTTTGGCCCGAAATGTTTCAATTATTGTCCTTCCATCTGATAAAGTCGTCAAACAATTAATCAAGTCAAAGTCGTTTTGATCGTGAAAAACCATCCTGAAGAACTGTACGATCTTTTTTGCCTGGATTTTGTTCGTTATCATCAGTAGACAGTAAAGCATCTTGTACATGCCCTCCTGGTTCGCCGGTCGGAAAGAGAGAGGGTGGAGAGAGAGAGGGAGTTCGTCGGACACAGAGAGCAATGGGCAGAGAGAGGCGTGAAGAAAGAAAGCCACGACTGAAATTTTTAAATTGGCGCCTATTTTTCTCTTCAGAACGTGGGTCCCACGGAGACACGTATGCCTATGCCTATCTGATAAAGTGTCCTGAAGTACGATTAAAGCATCTTGTACATGCCTAATGCCTATGCCTATGCCTATGTATTACACGCAAAAAGTTTATAATGCCCTCAGCCTTTTCAATGTAAGGCTAATTTCGATGAGAAGTTGGAATAAGAGTTGTCTTAAGTTTTATATCTATATACCCTCTCCCGCAGTATTCTAAACGCTCTTATCCCTCCCCCAGTGGATTGCATTAGAGAGTCATAATTATCTTGTCAGTTCAATAAGAAGAGATAATGATAGAATGCAGTGTCTAATTATTGAATGCCTTATGGTATACTTTAATGATGTCGAGAGATTAAAAGACAGTCCTGTGAAAAGTCGAGAGAGGGTCTTATTTATGGGGTAACATATTATAACTAAAATATAAGGAAAATGAGCCACGAAGATCCTTTTGAAGTAAAACAGCAACTGCTTTTTCCCTTTTTTTCAGTGTGTGACCTGGCTTTCACGTGAAGCTTCGCCTGACGGAAGAAATGCTCAGGCCAGAGATCAGCACAGGCGCAGGACCCCACACGTGCCAGAATCCTACAGGAACTCCTCCAAAATAAAGATAAATAAATAAACAAAATATAAATTAAAACTTGGGGATAAAAATAAATAAATAAATAAATAAAGCTGCCCCTTTCTCATCCTCCTCCGTCTTCTTCCATTTTTGTTAGCCAATCGTCGATCGAGTCCTCCAAACCCCCAACAAATCCCCCCTTCCATGGCCGCCGCCGCCTCCCCCCCCGGCGCAACCCCCGGCGCCGCCGCCTCCCCCGCCGCCCGCCAAGCACATCTTCATCCTCTCCGGCCAGAGCAACATGTCCGGCTATGGCGGCGTCACCCGCCACCACGGCTGGGACGGGGTCGTCTCCCCGGAGTGCCGCCCCGACCCCTCCGTCCTCCGCCTCAGCGCCGACCTCCGGTGGGAGGAGGCCCGGGAACCCCTCCACCGCGACATCGGCACCCGGAAGGCCTGCGGCGTGGGCCCGGGGATGGCCTTCGCGAACGCGGTGAGGGAGCGCGGCGGGGTCGCGGGGATGGCGGTGGGCCTGGTGCCGTGCGCGGTGGGGGGGACGGCGATCCGGGAGTGGGCCCGCGGGGAGGAGCTGTACGAGAGCATGGTGAGGAGGGCGAGGGCGAGCGTGAGGGACGGCGGCGGCGGCGGCGAGATCAAGGCGCTGCTGTGGTACCAAGGCGAGAGCGACACCTCCACGCAGCACGACGCGGAGGCGTACGGGGAGAAGATGGAGGCGCTCATCAAGAACGTGCGCGACGATCTCGGCCTGCCCTCCCTTCCCGTCATCCAGGTGAGTTCCGTGTCCGTCGTCCACTCCGCTGAGCTTTTTCGATCGCCATTGTTGAACAGAGGATAGCTCTCTCTCTCTCTCTCTCTTTTTTCTTTTTTCTTTTTGTGGGTCTGCTTGGCACTTGATTGAATTATTTTACAAAACACCCTAGAACCAAAATTAGAATAGACGTAATTGTTATTATTTTAATAGTCAAGTTAATGAGTTAGATGCCCATTATCACGTCAATTATTTTTATAATCTATTTGTGAGTAGTATTCAAAGTTATACACACTATAAATTCAAAGTTATACACACTATAAAGTTATACACACTATATGTGGTTTTATCATTTTAAATGATATTATAATTTAATATATATAAATATTTTTGTATTTTTTATTGAATAATTTATTATTTTTATTTCAATTTAGCGATGTAACGCGGGGATTAAAATAACTGTTGTCGATGCAATTAATACTCAATTTAGATAGTCATACCTAATCGCGGGCAACTAATGTTTTGCTAATTATTATCGTATGAGTAATTTTTAATATAATAAAGAATTGGCGCATCATCAAGAAACTTAATAACAATTATATCATTTTTTTTTACATATTATTTAATAATTTACTTAGTAATCATATATGTGATTATTTCATATGAGTTTACAATTGGTGTTGTTAATGCTTGAATAATTTAAATAAATTTACTTATGAATAAAACTTACCTAGTTGAGTGAGTGGGAAGAAAAGGACGGATTACGTTATAACAACTATTGCCGCAAGTAAGCACTACACTAGGCAGCCAATCTGTATTAGATCTGTAATATAATAGGCGTTAATACAGCTAAACATGTCATAAATTTCAATCTTTTTGACATGACTTTTGTCTTTATTTGTGTCATGCCTGTAATTTTTCAAAGTGGGTAGACATGTGCGCTTGGGGCCCCCAGTAGGCAACAAAATGAGATGGGAACACTGCCAAATGAATACAAAAGAGTAGTTATCTTGATTCTCATCATCAGAAAAGATATGTTGGGGAAAAGAAAGTAAATTTTACAGATCAATTTTATTTGAACTATGATCTTGTGGGCATAATGATGTGAATTCACATGATTAACTATTGATATGTGAGGCTCACATTATAATGGTTTGGATAATCTTGTTCACTTGGTGTATCGACCATACATTACCAAATGAGGAGACCATGATAGGACAATGATTATCTGAGACAAATATAGCCCATACTCTGCTTTACACAGGGATTAACTTTTGGTCTCTAGACGACATTAATTTATATCATACGGCACGCAAGACTTAGATACTTCTTGATGCATAGGATTCACAGGGTGGCAAGCAGAAAGTATCCTCGCACTATCTCATCTTATCGGACTTACAAGATACTCCTAACTCTCTAATGCCGTCAAGCCTCAAGAAAGAAATAAGAGTGTTTAGAAGACTATGGAAGAGTGTGTATAAAGAGAAAACTTTGATAATTCTTATTCTAACTTCTCATTGAATTTAAGTTCAGGGTATTACAAGCTTTTGTCTATGATACAAAGACATCTGCAAAATGCTTTTATAGGATAATAATACAAAATACTACCACATGTGCATATGAAAGATGCTTTTGTTGCAGGATGCTTTTGTAGGACAATTTTACTAGAAAGAAGGACAATAATAGAAGCATTTTGGCCAAAAGTAGTGGCATGTTTTACTTTAGGTAAAATAATACAATTAGTGGACAACTGATTTTCTGACGCAAATGTGAGCTCGTGATGTGGGTCATAATTTGAGTTTGCATCATCGGAGTTGGAATCCCTATTCAAATTTTTTGGGCTATTGCTTTATCCTAGTCAAATATAAAGATTCAACTATTGATTGTTAGACCTGGCCTAAGTGACCATGCGCTAGATCTGTGATTTGGACCCCACCTGGCTAGATTGATCATTTGATGAGGACAAGTGGCCAAAGTCGAGTTTGAGATTAGAACCAATGTCTTCATAATCACATGGATCTTGAGAGAACTCCATAGGGTCTAGATGATTCCCTCTATATACTGCCAAAGATTGTTGGATGGCTTTTATAGTAGGCTTGTATGCTTGGGAATAATCCCACAAAACCTCTTCTTGATATGCATAGGGGTATATGGGTTATGGAATAGTATGATTCTTTTGGTAGAACACTCTTTAGATCTTCATGTATTTGGAAAGTCTACAATACTGCATCCAAAAGATTTATGGATGTTTGATTTATGGAATTTTATATTGGAGCGAATAAATATAAAATATTCCATCATAAGTTTGTAACATCCATGACTTGAGGAAAATGATGGTTTTGCGGACCTCATGATCTGGATCGATGTCCAACTGTTTGATAAACAATTGCTTCCAATAAATCAAAGGGCGAAACTATTCAAGAGATTTTGCAAGATGCTGGAGGTTATGCTGCTGATATCCTCCATCCATGAAGTCTTCAACAATCCATGGCATTCTTGCAATGGGAAACTCAATAGCAACGGTGTGTTATGGAGAACATACCAATAAAATCTTTTAGTTCTTTTGGAAATTTTGACCAAATGAGTACACATGGATAATTGGATATATATGATGCATGCGACTAGGTCTCAGGTTTAGGCATTTACATTGTCTAAAAATCTTGAGCTGGCATTCTCACGTAAGTTTTATACAACCATTCAAGAATCATTCTCTAGGGATAAGTTTGAGGTTTCTACCTGTGTGATTTGGAGTATTAAAATTATATGATAGGTTTTTGAACCTCTTGCTTCTTGGTATACTTCTCTGGATTTCCCAGTGTGGTTCTATAGATGATGTAAACATGTGTAATGGAGGAGCTTCTTAGATTTGGAAAGGTCTGCAAGAACATTCTTTTCCCCTTCGATGTATTTTGTTTCAAATGAGTACTTTGAAAACTATTCTGGCCATGTAACAACTAAGCCTATGGAAAATGTCTTTTGTTTGAACTTATCATATATGTGGAAAGGAAGACATATCCATTTTGCAACTCATGAATGTTATAAACTTATGAGAGATATTTTATGTCTATCCACACCCATTTAGAATTCCACAGCTCATATTTTCATATTCTCTTGTAAAGGTGTATAAATCTTTTGAATGTAGTATTATAGACCTTCCTAAAGAATACAAGGAGATTCGAAGAGTTTTTTTTTTTTTTTTTTTTTTTTTTTTTTTTTTTTTTTTTCTTTTAGGTGAAACGAATGATATTGTTTCAAAATCCATATGATATGGGCATATATTAAGAAGAGGTTTCCATGGGATTACACCCAAACATACAAAACCTATTAGAGGAGCCATCTAGCTAGCTTCAATAGAATACATAATACATAAGTACATAAGGAATCAACCAAATCCTATGAAGTTCTCTCAAGACTCATGAGATTATGGAGACACTAGCATTGATCTCAAACACTTGAATCTAACCGACTAACTGATCTCACCAATGATCAATCCAATTAGGTGATGTCCATCCCTTAGACCAAGCACATGGTCACTTGAGCCTAGCTCCAACAATCAACAATTGGATCTTAATCTTCGACTAGGACAAAGGACCATCCTCATTGATATGGATTCCAGCCAAAATGATAAGTACTCGAATCTCAACCCACACCATAAGCCCTTCAACAAGCATCTAATTTTAAAAGGCAATCTGTCCAATAGTTGTATTGTTGACTGTAGATGCTACTTTTGGTCAAAGTGCTTTTATTATAGCCCATCTAGTTAGTAAAATTGTCATGTAAAAGCATCTTATAAATACATTTGTGATTGTATTTTGTTTTATTGTGCTGTAAAAGCATCTTGCATATGCCTATGGTTATTAATGCAAGCGCCTATCGTGCCTCAACCTTTTACATGGAAGGCTAACTTCTACGAAAGGTTGGAATAAAAGTTGGCTGAGGCCTAGTTTGATAACCAGCCAAACAGTAACTATTTATGTGTTTTTTGTTCCTTGGAACAAAAAAAAAATAGAAATCTTTTCAATAAGGTTTTTATTCCCGAGAATAGATTTGGAACAGAATTAAGAAGTAAAAAACGTTATTTCTTGGTTCTTGAGAACAACTCCAGAATTAAAATCTTTTCTTTTCTTTTTTTCTCTTTCCTTTTCTTCCTTTTTCTTTTCTTCTTTTCCCTTTTCTTCTTCTTCTTCTTTCTCTTGCTAGTCATCAACCTTGCCCATGGCCGACAATCGGCTAGGCGAGGGTCGATGACCTCACCGAAGCTTCTCTGGCCAACGACGAGGCGGAGCTCGCCTAGCACCCAACCTCATGGTGGCCTGTCGAGGTCAAGTCTTGCTAGGGGACAATAATGCTCCGACAAGGTTGTTGGCCATGGCCGAGGCCAACAATCGGCTAGAGGAAGAAGAAAAAAAGTAAGAAGAAATAGAAAAAAAGATAAAAATGTAATAAAATTATTAAAAACTTATCGTAAAAGAATTTGATGGTAGTACAAAAAAAAATTCTATTTCGGGAGTAAAAATTTTAAACAGTTATCAAATACCTTCAAATGCTTAAAAACTCATACAATGAACAGAATAAAAAAAAAATTCTGATTAGAAATTGTTCTCAATAAAAAGAATAGTTACCAAACACATTCTTTAAATTTTTTGTCTATTAAGTATAAGATGTTCATGTGCTTTATGGTAAAGGTTAATGGTGTCTAGAAACGAAAATGCAGTCCCTTTGAGAGGCTACATGGTGCATGACATAGCAAATTGGTAAATTACGGTTGATTGCGGATCCTTCCATGTTGAAATTTATCTTTTTTAAGATTTGTTCAGTAGATCTAATCTGTCTTTTTCATGAATTTCTTTGAGCCATGCCATCGGGTATTTTATCTTTTCATCGTGGTAGACGTTGGGCCAACAATTGATATTTTTGTGTTGTAATTATCTCGAGTTATAGATTAATTGTGTTAAATTTACTCCGAATACAACATGTTTGTTAATACTATCATGTTTTTGAATACTAAACACAACGAGTTTATTATATAGTTACTACATTTATTTGGACATCTATTAAAATATCTAAATGTCTCCAAACAATTTGTTTGTTAACACGACTTGCATGTTAACCTATTTGGTTAAATGTGTTCAAGCGTGTTAAATTGAAATGGTTATCAAAGTTGCCAAAGATACATGATTTTTCTTGTATAGATGGGTTTATCATAAAAATCTCATACTCATAAAAAAAGGAGTCGTCCCTTAATCTACAATTAAGCATATGTCATTTGAATTCTACTTATTTATTTTATATCAATTAGATATTTAACAGGAAAAAACTATTGTAAATTTTAAAAAAATTACGAAAAATTCATGTTTAGTTCTAGGTGTTTTAAATTGTATATATTGATAGGTTTCAAGTTTTTCTTATTGAACTAAATGGATAAATGTGCTAACAATTAAAAAATTTATTTTGAAAGTATAATTGAGTATTAAAACTTTTAAAAAATACATTAAAGTAGTTGTCCATATGGTCCAATTTGATTAACAGAAAATGCTAACATGACATTATTGCATTTTTCATTAACATGATGGTGTGATGGTGACGTAGGAAAGACAAACTAATTTCTTTTTTTAAGAAAAGCATTCTTTGTTAGCAAAATTGGAGAGAGCTAACGAAGATTAAGCGCACCATTTTGATGGTTTTTAGAATTCGATTGCATTTAAAAAAAAAATAAGGATTCAACTGTACTTTAAGCATAAATTTTAGGGTTTTTAGTTTGCTTTATTTTCAAATAAATATCTAATCGTGGTGTCTGCCCTTTGACAAATTAAAAGTGGAAGTCCTCGAGGGGGCCTGATCTTCGCACTTCTTTTTAGTAATGAATACTATTTATAGCTCTTGGGAGAGCGTTTAACCGCCTAAATTTGGCAAGCATTATCTCCCATAATAAGGAAAAACTTCAATTATATGTAAATGAATATTGTTCTTAATTGAGCATGTCAATCCGAATTTGCCCAGATGGTTTGCCAAATGCTCATTAAATTAATGAGAGAAACCAAATTTTTATATAAGAAATTAAACATGAACGTAATAACAAGATATTTCAATCGGGTGTCCATAACAACTACTGGGCTAAATCAATGTACAGGTCGCAATCACGTCGGGGGACGCGAGGTACATGGACATAGTGAGACGGGCACAGCTCGGAATCAAGCTCCCGAACGTCGTGTGCATTGACGCGAAGGGGATGCCACTCAATGACGACCACATTCACCTCACCACTCATGCCCAGGTCCGCCTCGGCCACATGCTGGCGATGCGTACCTCCAGCACTTCACACCATAGCCCCACCCCCCCAACAAAAAAGAAGAAGAAGAAGAAGAAGCCACAAAACAACTTCTTCTCTTGTGCTCGCTCTTCTTTCATGTAATAATGTCAAAGTTCCATCCTCCCGTCCTTTCAAGGCGGGCTGGGTGAGGTTTGTTCCAAGGGGTGATTCTAAGTGTGCCTGCTTTTGATTCGCCATACAATTGAGTGTAAAAAATTCCAAGTAGTTCTCTCTTCTTCTTCTTCTTCTTTTTAAATTTATGAGGTTGGTTCTCATTTTATTTTTGACGCACTCATCTCATTTACAATCAGTAAAATAAATTCAAAAATTCAAAAAATAATAATAATGATTAATACCATGAAAAACTTCAAATCGGTACACTTTTGTGATAAATTTACTCCAAATTATTTTTTTGACTTCCAAAAACCTCATAAACTAGTATACTTTTGATAAATTTACTCCAAACTAGTACACTTATGCCAAATTTACTCTCAATTAGTTTTTATTAAATTTTACAGTCAAATTATTAAGTTAGCGAGATGGTATATTCGTTACAAATTTACTAGTTTGAGGTTTTTTGCGGTCGAATAAATTAGTTTGGGATAAATTTATCATAAATGTCTTAGGTTTATGGTTTTTTATGCTTAGTCGAGATAAATTTGTCACAGATATACCAATTTAGGATTTTTGGAGGTCAAAAAAATAGTTTAAGGCAAAATTGTTATAAGTGTATTAGTTTGGAATTTTCAGGGTATTAATCCTAATAATAATAATAAAGAGAGAGAGAGATGGCCTTTTGCATAAGAAAGCAAATTAGACATTCCATTCCTCTCACCTACTTCTGGGCCCGCCGTCAAGTTGGACAGTGGCCCATCACACGGCCCAAGGCGCGTCATCCAGCTTTTTGTGCGGCCCATGCCTTGCGATTTTCGATTGCTTTGAGAGGGGGAAAGAGGATCGAACGAGTCCAACTGAAACTATCCGAAGGGTAAAATTGTAACTTTGTCCGAAGATCCACGTTTCTATTTTTAGATAATGCAAACAATAGCATTCAATAAAATATTTTCCGAATCATTTATTTATGCACGACAAACATTTTCAATAAAATACTGCGTGTAAAAATGAACGAATTAAAAAAATTTCAATCATCTAAGCTAAAATATAAATTATTGTCGATAATGAAAATATTTGTTATCGATTAATATTTCAAGCAAAGAATTGATTATTTTATAGGAAAATATTTTAGGAATAATTTATTTTCCATAATTTCATGGGTTTTGAGAGAACTCCATAGAGCCTAGTTGATTCTTTTTGTATATATGCACAAGGCTATATGGATTTGGAACAGTATAATTCTTTTCACATAAGACTCTTTGGATTTCCATGCATTTATACGAAAAGGTCTAGAATACTACCTCCAAAAGATTTGTGGACATCTGACTTATGAAATTTCATTATAGCGTGGATAAACATAAAATTTTCCATCATGAGTGTATGTCATCGATGGCTTGTGGAAAATAATGGATGTGGGGACCTCATGATCTAGACAGACAGCTCTTTGACAAACGACTACTTCCAGTAAATCAAAGGATATTCTTGAGATTATGCTGTTGATATCCTCCATCGATGAAGTCTTCAACGATCCCTAGCATTCTTACAGTGGAAAACTCAATGGCACCCACATGATCATGGAAAATGTACTCAAAAAATTATATAAGTTATTTTCAAAATTCTTGAGCAAATGAGAAAACATGGATATACAGTTTTCAAAATTCTTGAGCAAATGAGAAAACATGGATATACAGTTTGAAAACCATTCAACCCATGTAACAACCATGAATGTTATAAACTTACGATGGAAGATTTTGTCGATCCACACCCATATGGAGACAAAGGAAACTCGAGAATGAGTTTATGCACATCAAAAGTTTATGATGATGAAGCATTCATTAAAGACCATTCATTTAGCAACTTTGGAAATAATAAAAACTTGGAGACCTGCAGCCAACTAAATTTCTCATATGTTCAAGTTCTTATAAATATCATTGTTGTATTTCCTTAGTTCCTAGGTCTTAATGAGTCTTAATTATGATGAAAGTTACGAGAGTCAAAGTTCTAGTTCCTAAGACTTTGTTATGCTTTCTAGTAAATCTAGTTTTGTCTTCTTCTTTTTTTGTTCTTTTTGGTCTTTTCAATGAATCTAGAATATTACTCATGCTCGGAGGGTTGATCCATGCTCATCTATATAAGCATGCTATAATGAATAAAAGGTAAGACTTGATTGATTCATAACTTATTTGAGTCTTCGGCTTAAGAACATAAAATTTTTTGTTTTGCTCTTATCCCTTAGATTAATTACCTGTTGGTGGCGAATAACCTATCAAAAGTTTTCTTACTTGTATGACCTCCTACTTTTTACCCTCTATCCCATGCACCAGATTCCTACCATGTTGAAATTTATCTTTGTTAAGATGTGTTTTGTATATCCAATCTCTATCTTTTTTATAAATTTCTTTGAGATACGCCATCGATATTTATTGTTTCATCTATTAACCATTGGGCCAACAATTGGTATTTTTATGTTGTAATTATCTCATGTTGTAAATTAATCGTGTTAAATTTATACCTCATCCAAATACAACATGTTTGTTAATACTATCATGTCTGAGTACTAAACACCAATTTTATTAGAAAGTTACGGGAATCCAAATACTTAATATGTTTATGATATGACTCCCATGCATAATATATAAATATATAAGCACTGCATGCCCCTCATGTTCTCTTCTTTTTCATTCTAGGATCTTGCTTGGTCGTGCAAGGCTCGAGGGCATCAATTTTGTAGGTGTGTATCGTAATGTGAGAGATTAATGACAAGTTCTGTCATCCCGCCCTTTTCACGCGAGCAAAGTCAGGTTTGATCCAAGGAGTGGATTCAAGTGTGTGGTTTAGGCACGCTGCCCATATTTGATCCATCACGCACTTTAGCCTAAGCAATCCTCCAAATTTGCAAGATCGGTTGAGTAATTAGGGATGGAATTGAGACATTGAGAGATTTTCTTGGGTAGCCCAGCAAATTCTACCCCTTGGCATGGGATGGCGGACCTACTTAATTACTTATCTCTGTTAAAAAAAAAATTACTTATCTGAGTTATAATCACCAAAAAAATGAAAAAAAAAAACAAAAAACAAAAAGGAAGAAAGAGAAGAAGATGAAACCTATGCAGGAGTGATGAACTTGGCCTTTTTTGGCTTTGAGAAAGCAAATCAGATTTTCTCTTCTTCCCACCAACTTCTGGGGCCCATCCCAAGTGGAATGATTCCCGATGCTGAGATCTTCCACCATCTTACCAAATCTCCGTTTTTGTTCTGTATACGCAGGAGGTCGGACGGTGGCCATCACGCGACTGGAGGCGCGTCGGCCTGTCCCACGGCTTTTGGGCCGCGGCCAATGCTTTTGTATTACTAAAAGCCCTAAATTTACCTTTACATATAATTATCTCGAATTCAGATATACCCTAAATGAAACAGTATATATATTGATTTCTTTCGTGACACTAAAATAAATTGAATAATTTATGTCATAATGAATATAATTTGAAATTTTTGTGATATTTGCCTATGATCAAAACCGCTATCCATTGATTTCATCAAAATTACAACTTTTTTAGCAAAATGGGGGAAAATCATGGAAAAGCAAAAATACCGATTTTCACATACCTATCCGAAGTACATAAGAGCTCAATATACCAAGTCTAATGGAATACTCAACTTCTAATTTACAAACCATACTAAATACTAAGAAACTCAATTCTCTTATAAGATATTTAAGTGTTTTATGCAGATAATTGACATGTAATATTGGGAAACGGAATTCCTCAATATTATTTAATAAGATCATACTATCATTAATCATTATTGTCTAAATGCTTCCTTGGGCATGGCAATGGACATTGACTTTGCAGATGTTGGGGATCCCATCTCAAAACTCCCGTCTCTCACAACTCACAAGGACCTTGTGCTTTGGCTTGCGTAGGGTGGAATAGTTCATAAGATTTTAATAGGTAGCCTCTAATTTGTACTTGAGAAATTCCTTGCTATTCCAACTAACTAGGATGATTTTGGAATGTTTAGATATCTATTTTCCTATCACTTTAATATGGTGTGTGTGAGACCAGGCAAAAAAAAATATTATGTATCAATCATATTATTCTCACTTGCCAATAAGGTATGTCATTTTCAATGAGATTCATGTTAGATCCACAAATGGTTATGGGACTTGGACCTAGTTTAATAAATGTACTTGGGAAGTGTATGTACTATATGAAAAGCTCGATGCGTCCCACCGCTAGCTTGTTCAGGTCCAATGCCGTTGGTTGGTATTCCCTATTTTGGACAAGAAGGAAGTGAGGCCTGTCCAGACTCGTCCATTTGAACTGGTCATCTTACAGTTATTAGGTTAAAGTCTAAACATTAAATGTATAGGCCATTCTTAACCTCTCGCTTTGTTCGAGTACAGACAAAACTGTCGACATTCATTGTGGTTGGAAACCAAGTTTTCCACAGTTTGTTGTGGAAGCTCCTAGTTTTTCTAGTCAAACAAAATTTTGGCAGCTGTTGACAAAATAACGTGCCCACCCAACCATTTCCAAGATTCTAAATAACATGAACAATTTCAACTCGTGTCTTTATGTTTTAAACCCCCCAAAAAAGAAAAAAAAAACTCGTGTCTTTATAAGAGAGAATTGGCTATTTGCGATTGGAATGTTTGTTGATTAAGACAATTAGATCGATATAAATCAAATCCTGTAATTAAGGATTAAATGATCTCATTACCCTAATGTTTTTCTTATATCATAATATTTTCCTCATTTAAATTCGAGTTTCTCATTTACTAAATAGTGGGTTTCATCCATATAATCCGTTAAAAGCATAATAATAGGAGAATAGCGCTGTGAATATTTTTTGTTACCTTCTTTTTCGCTATTAGAAAAGTAAATAAGGACTTAGATGCCTTGTTAGAACCATGTCAGCATGGAAATTGCCCCCGGTGTTATTGCACCAAACTGTCGAGCTTGAATAAGAACGGGCAACTCTTTGGGTGGGTATTCAGATTCTCAACCGAGCCAATCTGGGTTTTTGGGGTCCAGCCGGACTTCAATGGATTTTCCAATGGTGCCAAGATTAAAAATAGAGTTACAAAAAAAATTACCGAGTTGATTCTAAATAGTTTGCGGGGAAAATTTTAAATAAATGCATGAAGTGGCCATAATAGTTTTAAATAAATGTCTGATCGGTCGCCGGCTAGTTAAATATTCCAACTAATCAAAAGCATTTTTCATCCAAGGACAATTTTTTATTCCTTTCTTTTCTTTTTTTCATTTTAGGTCTTCGCCTAGATTTGGCAAGGGACGCCATCGCCTGTAGCTTTTGAGGGCAACCTCACCCAAGGCAATCGTCAGCCTCACCTAGGGTGAGGGTGGCCATCCTAACCCTCTCCAGGCATCAACGTTGGCCAGCCATGGCTTGAGATTGACCATTGGTGAAGAAGAAAGAAAAAAAAAAGCGGGGGAGGGGGGGAAGAAAAAATTTAAAAAGATAAATAACGAAAAATGCTTTTAACCAGTAGAAAAAGTCAAGTTATTTTTTGATAATTACTTCAGCCTTTTATTTGAAACAAGATCCAACCCTATCCAAAAAATAAGTGTACTTCAACTCTTTATTTAAAACAAATTCACTTAAAATTACTTTTTGAGAAAATGACGGCACTTCATATATTTTTCCTAGTTTGTGGAATTATTAGTGCCTTTTAAGGATGTGACATCAAATCGACAAGTTTTCTTTATATAGTTATAGCATGGTTAAGATTAAGAGAAACTACCTAAAAAACAAATATTCTTTTTCTTTGGCAACAAACAATAATTAGCAACACACACACATATTTATATTTAATAGGTTGTACGTTTATTATAGCCTTTTTAGGATTTGACATCTAACCCATGCATTTTTTTTTTTTTGTTTATATGATTGGAGCATGGATAAGATAAAAGAGAGAAACTATTAGAACAATCATCATTTTGGGCAACATATAAAAAATTAAACCATAATTAACACTATATACACACATACGTATAAATATTTAATAAGTTGCATGTTTAATATAACCTTTTTAAGGATTCCACATCAAGCCCATGCAATTTTTGTTTGATATGATTGGAGCATGGATAAGATAAAAATAGAAAAACTACCAAAACAATTATCAATTTTGGCAATATATAAAAAATTAAACCATAATTAGTAACATATACACACATACATGTAAATTTAATAGGCTGCGCATTTTTGATAGCCTTTTTAAGGATTCAACATCAAACCCATGTAGTTTCGTTTATATGATTGAAGCATAAATTAGGAAAAAAATGAGAAAAAAAAACCAAACAATTATCATTTCGGGAAATATATAAAAAATTAAACCATCATTAGCAATACACACACACATACATATAAATATTCAATACGCTGCGCATTTATTAAAGCCTTTTTTTAGGATTCGACATCAAACCCATGCATTTTTTGTTTTATATGATTGGAGCATCGATAAGACAAAAGAGAGAAATTACCAAAACCATCATCATTTTTTCCCTTCCTTTAAGGCAAGATATCAAAAAATAAACCATAATTGTCATTATAGTATATATATATACATATATATATTATAGGTAAAGTTTATATTTGTAGTAAATAATTAATGATTAAACATATTTTTTACTTACCAAAAAAAAAAAAACATATTTTTGCATAACTTTGCTCTTCACTCTGTCTCTCTCTCACCAAACCCTGCCACCAACAATCATCAATCGAATTATAAATCCCCGAGACATTGCATTTCGTACTCGCATCGCCCTTTTGTACTTACGCACCACCGCTCACCTTCCTCCGCCGCCGCCGCCGCCGCCGCCGTCGCCGCCAATGGCCACCGGTTCTATACGCGCCGCCGCCGTCGGCGGTTCCCCTTCCCTCAACAGGCCGACCCAGCTCTCCCTCTCCTCCAAGCTCCCCCTCCATCCTTCCTTCTCCGTCTCCTTCCTCCCCCGCGGCGGCCGCCACCACCACCATGCGGCGCCCCTCGTCGCCGTCGTCGTCCGCGCCTCCCTCGACGCCAAGCCCACCGTCCTCGTCGCCGAGAAGCTGGGCGAGGCGGGGCTGTCCCTCCTCAAGGGCTTCGCCAACGTCGACTGCTCCTACAACCTCTCCCCCGAGGAGCTCTGCACCAAGATCTCCCTCTGCGACGCGCTCATCGTCCGGAGCGGGACCAAGGTGAGCCGGGAGGTGTTCGAGTCCTCCGCCGGGCGGCTGAAGGTGGTGGGGCGGGCCGGTGTCGGGATCGATAATGTGGATCTGTCCGCGGCGACGGAGCACGGGTGCCTGGTCGTGAACGCGCCGACCGCCAACACCGTCGCGGCCGCCGAGCACGGGATCGCGCTCCTGGCCGCGATGGCGAGGAACGTCGCGCAGGCCGATGCGTCCGTTAAGGCTGGTGAGTGTGTCGTTTCCATGTTGGTTTGCTGGTTCTGCGTTTGCTTAGCGTCGGTTTCGTTCGGTAGCCTGTGACGCATTTCGTCGAGCACGTGGTGGTTTAACTTTGGCTGGATCTGTGTTCCCTTGGTGGGGTGTGGCGAGAAGTTTGTACGGAATCCGGAATCGGGTTCGACTAACGAGTAATTAGAAATGGTCGAGAAACATAGAAAAGTACGTCCCTTTTTTCCTATTTTGACTCAAAAGGAGAATCTTTGGTGTAGATTCCGGTTGCTTTAGGGATGCCATCTGGGAAAAGGAAGCTACGAGGGTGCTTTGGGATTTAAAGGTCTAAGAATATGATCTTTAAAGGCGAGTCTAACATTATAGCTAAGATTGTTTGTTGTGTTGGGTCTTTTGAAGGGTTGTAGAGAATAAGAATCGTGTCGTGAAAATTCATTTGAATTTTGGGTTTCAATTGTTTGTTTGTTTAATTTGTTTGAATAGGGAAATACTGAAAAGCCAAAGGTACAAGTACCACTGAAGATCATGGGCATAACTTGTATTATCTGGTCGTGTATGTTGAAACTTCTCTATAAACAAGAGGTTCCCTTTGTACCCAATCACCTAAATTGCTTTACCTGGCTGAAATTACTATTGGACTGACCTGGATTGAATGAAAGCAATTCCCAAAGCTAGTGAGTCATATCCAGGACTACCTTGAGCAGAGATGTGGATTGGTTGCTTGGTGGAGTAACGTATAGTATTCATTGTGTCGACCAACTTTATTGGCATATGCCTTTTATATACAATTTTCAGGTATTCGGGTTTTTTGGATTTTGCCTCCTTAGTTATGTCAATGGTTAAGTTTTATAGGGGACAAAGTGAGTTGCCAACATTTTCTTAAGGCTATACCAATGTTGGTCTTTGACAAATTGTTTGTTTTGCTTGATGCAGGAAAGTGGCAAAGAAACAAATATGTGGGTGTCTCCCTTGTTGGGAAAACACTTGCCATTATGGGTTTTGGAAAGGTTGGATCAGAAGTCGCACGTCGTGCCAAAGGTCTTGGTATGCATGTGATTGCACATGACCCTTATGCCCCTGCAGATCGAGCACGCGCAGTGGGGGTGGAACTTGTGGGCTTTGATGAAGCCATAGCAACTGCAGATTTCATTTCGTTACACATGCCCCTGACACCTGCTACATCAAAGGTTCTCAATGATGAGACTTTTGCAAAGATGAAGAAAGGAGTTCGAATTGTCAATGTTGCTCGTGGAGGAGTGATTGATGAAGAAGCTCTTGTGAGGGCATTGGATGCTGGAACTGTTGCTCAGGTATTGCTATCTCATATCTGAAATGTTGAGTTTCCTTCTTGTTGCCTTGGGAGGTGAAGCACATACTAGCCTTGTTGCAGGCGGCACTTGATGTCTTCACAGAGGAGCCACCAGCGAAGGACAGCAAGTTGGTACAACACGAGAGGGTCACGGTGACCCCACACCTTGGAGCCAGTACCACAGAAGCACAGGTTTGTGAACAGTTACAGTTTACCCAACTTTAACTTTCTCTATATTATTAGAAAGCATATAAAACGGTCACTTGACATGCCAGGAAGGAGTGGCTATTGAAATTGCTGAAGCTGTCATTGGAGCTCTAAAAGGAGAGTTGGCTGCTACTGCTGTCAATGCGCCGATGGTTCCTGCTGAGGTATCAAGAACTTTTTCTACAACTTGGCTGTTTGGCATCTCTTGGTCTACTTCTAACTTTTTATCCTCCAATCTGTTTCCTCTCAATCTTCAATATATGTGCTCTCAGTATTTGACATATCTCATCATGGCTTGGGCTCTGATGCATAATTGTTGTGATGGAACTTGCTTGATGTGTGATTTGGAGGAGAATGACTATGGGTGCTCTCTAGAAGTTTGATCTTTTTTTGGCAAAGATTTGTTCTGAGGCGATCAATTGCAATTTTCTGATATGTGTACAATTGTTTAATTTCATTGATGTTTGGCTTTGGCCCAAATCCAGCTTCCTCTTTGTATGAGATGAATAGAGGAAGTGAGATTTTGAGGACCGTAAAATATGCTGGCCCAATTGTTTGATATGTACCGTGGAGGAGAATGATTGTCAGTGCTCAGTAGAAGTTTGATCTTTTCTGGCAAACATTTTTTACTGAGGTGGTTGATTGGAATCATCCGATATGTATACAATTGTTTAATTTCGTTGATGTTTGGCTTTGGCCCAAATCCAGCTTCCTCTCAGTACAAGATGAGCAGAGGAAGTGAGCTTTTGAAGACTGTAAGAGATGCTTCCCCTTGGTTGATTCCTTTAGGAAGTGGGTCAATAATGTGGTGTGATAGACAAGTAACTCTGGATGACTGTAATGACGATTTTGATGCCTGAGGGTGCTTTGTTTAAGATCCAGAAGGCAGAACTTGGTTCAAGATATGCTTGAGTAACATAAATCTTGAGTTCTTTATACATTTCCTTTTTGGCTGCAGGTTCTTACAGAGCTGAAACCATTTGTTGTACTTGCTGAGAAGCTTGGGAGATTGGCCGTTCAATTAGTTGGGGGTGGGAGTGGTGTAAAAACCATAAAAGTGACATATGCTTCTGCAAGAGCACCTGATGATCTCGACACTAGACTACTCCGTGCTATGATTACTAAGGGTATAATTGAACCCATATCCGATGTCTTTGTGAACTTGGTCAATGCAGATTTTACTGCTAAGCAGAGAGGACTGAGAATAACAGAGGAGCGGGTCATCTTAGATGGTTCACCAGAGAGTCCTCTTGAGTATGTCCAGGTTCAGATTGCAAATGTGGAATCAAGATTTGCCAGCGCCATTTCAGATTCTGGGGAGATCAGGGTTGAGGGGCGGGTGAAGGATGGGATCCCACATCTCACAAAGGTGGGATCTTTCGAAGTGGATGTGAGCTTGGAGGGAAGCATCATATTGTGCAGGCAAGTTGATCAGCCAGGTATGATTGGCACAGTGGGAAGCATTTTGGGAGAAGAGAATGTCAATGTCAGTTTCATGAGCGTTGGTAGGATTGCACCGCGAAAGCAAGCCGTGATGGCAATTGGAGTTGATGACCAGCCCAGCAAGGAGACTCTGAAGAGGATCGGGGACATCTCTGCAATTGAGGAGTTCGTTTTCCTCAAGTTGTAATGTGGGTGTGAGTTATGGTACTACATATGTATGTCTTTTGTCATTCATAGCCGCTGAGCATGATTTGCAAGTCTTGCTCTGCGATTTTGGCTGTGACGTTCGTGTTTTGTAGTAGTATTGAGCTAGAGCGGAACGATAATCAAGTGGTGCTGAGAGAAGGTTCTGTACTTTATTATGTTGCTTTTTGCCTGAATCAAATGCTCTTTTCCAATAAATTCATACAAGTTAAGAAGGTGAATACCTTGCCTCAATCCAGGATTCATGTTTCTCCTCCCTCTCCCCCCATAGTTATTTTTTCCCATTAAGTCCTTATAGTGGCTCTCATGATTTTCATGTTTCTTCTCATTTTGATTTTTCAGAATACAATAAGGTAATCATTTATAGACACAATCCATTGAATGAACATTAACATCCAAAGAATCCCTGGAGTATGCAATAAGGCGGTAATGTCTAATGTCAAGAACAGTAAACAATGGGTAGGAAGGATGTCATGTGTAGTAGCAGAGATTCCACACACATGACAACTCCTGGAATTTCTGCTTCGGTATGTTTTGCTGAAGTACAATAATAGTCTTGTTCATGCGGTGGCTTTCATCATGCGGAACCTTATTGCTATCATCAGCCATCACTACAAAGTAAAAGAGAGACGAAACTAAAAACCTTTGCACTGTGAACTGCGATAAACTCTCAACTGTTTCTGACATAGCCTACAATCTCGGAGGATGTGATCCCCATTTGGCGCGGTACATGGCGCTTGACCTCAATATTAGATCAACAGCGGGGCAAGTAATCAGTATCTTGGAAGAGACAGCCTCTGTTCCACCTCCCAAATACTAAGTTCACGCTCAGAAAATAGTTTCATGAACCAGAAAGAAACGGGACATGAGCCAGAGTTGTCGGAAGAGAGATGTTGAGATTATGCAAGGCTAAATAGGCAGCAATCCCAGCAGCATAGCCCGCAAAAGCAAAACCGCTCACCTGTTCCCGCAAAACAAACATTGACCGATTTAATATATTTGAATTTCTCAGAAAGAGAAAAAGAAAAACGACTCAATCATAAGCAGATCCAAAATTAAACTCTGAGAGTTCTAAAAACCGTATATCTGGAAATTTAGCACATCAGCTTTTTCTTTACCTAGCTACACCCTTGACTTGTCTTAAGCAAACTTAACCAACCAAAAGAACAAAACAATAGAACCAGAACAAACTCAAGTAGCGTAGAGTACCTTTCGCAAGTACCAAAAGAAGTCCACCTTTTCCATCCCCATAAATGCCACACCAGCCGCCGAGCCAATAATTAGCATGGACCCACCAGTGCCAGCGCAAAAGGCAACCAGCTGCCAAAACTCCGAATCCCGTGGGAATGAGGTCAGATCATACATCCCCATTGTTGCAGCAACCAGCGGAACGTTGTCTATAATTGCAGAAACCACCCCAATTGACCCAGCAATCAATTCGATGCTAGGAATATGTGCGTCAAGGTAATTTGCCAATTCCCTGAGAAGTCCTGCAGCCTCCAGGCTAAAAGAAGGTATATGTCAGAACCGATGCATTAATTAGAGTTTTAAAATGTGCATGTCAAAACTTGTAGCATATAAACTTCCCAAGACTCTTGGCAATAAAGAGTTGAGGTTAGCGGGATATGGACTCGCATAAGATTTGAGTGTGGAAATAAAAACCCCTTTTTTAGAATTTCCTTTCCTTCTATAAAGAATATGATTTACTGTCTAGCTCAATGGGCTTTATCCATTGTATAGTTTACTAAATAGATAGAGAAGTTTTGACAGTTTCTCTCTTCAAAACTCACCAAATGTTAATCTCAAGTCCTGGTCAGATCTCATGAATGGCACTGCACGATCAATATGAATAGCAATTTCAACCACTATGCATGTTTGCTCAACATCATACCATAAAGCAAAACTAGAAGAATAATTGAGTTGTACAATCAGTAAACAAGAGCTAAAGCAGCTTGTTATGCTACTATTGGTAGGAGATGCGCAGCTGGTACTCATCAGAGATTCATATGAAACCACAGTGGAAACAAGCGTAAAGTTGTAAAACTGCAATATGATGATGAAAGAAGCATAATGAACTGATTGGCTTAGTGGTTTAAGGAATGGACATGTATGTGTGCATTAGACCCAATAAATATGTTCAATTTCCCATGTGAACTGAGGACAATACCAAGTTCAAACTACCCCACTTGGGTTTGGCTGGCTTCATACTGATCCATGAGGTCCGTGGAAATTTTATTAGTCCTGGGTTTACCTGCTTGAGGTGGCTTTTTCACTATTATAATAAGAAAACATTATGTACTCGTCTAGTGCAGAACCAAGTGGACAATATGGTAAGTCATTTGAGAGATTTCCAAAGCGAAGCTCAACAGAATATATGGTTCAGATACATATATTAATTGTATACATGTCCCTGCACATACTAGAGAATGTCTCTGCATGTCTGTGTACAAGTGAGATTTTGAAGGCAGAGATTACTTCATCAATCTTCTTAGTATAAAGAATTTTATAACAAGAGGTGATGATATTAATCTTCTGAATAAATGATGAGCAGTAGGTAGAAAGAATGTCCTCACGTCATTCACAGATTACCTGCTTACAGATAATAGAATTCCAAGGAAGAAGAGGACTCCTTGAGTGTCAATTCGAGATAAAGCCTGTGGTACCTTCAACCTTTGCCTCTCGGATTCACCATAATGGATTGCATCTGTTAGAATCCAGAGAACTCCAAGTCCGAGCAACATACCCATGTAAGGAGGCAGACCAGTCAAAGCTTTAAATACTGGAACAAAGATCAGTGCACCTATACCCACAGAAAAAACAAGCCGTCCTCGAGGAGCCATCTGCTCAGATGCCAAAACATCAGCAGACTCCTGTCCCTTCCCATTAGCTTCACTGTAAAGGACAAAAGCAACTAACCTCACAACTCCAAATCCATTTAGTAGGAGCTAATTGACATTCGGCATATGGCTGGATAGGCTAGGAGAGTACCTGGTAAGGGACATAAGAGCCAGTGGGACAGCTAGAGAAACTGCTGAGGGGAGGACCAAGTCCTGCAATTTACATATTCTGATGTGGTCTTGAAAGGGCACCAAAAATATGAAAACCAATTGAAGATAAGACAGTTCATACAACCGTACACCCAACAGATATATCTCTTATAGGAAAGCTAGTTAGTCATTGCTCGAGGAAATTGAAATTCCAATGCTGAGTTTTAAAGCTCAAAATCCAACTTTTGTTGATGTTAGAGCATGAACAAATTTGAGCAGTGTTACTGTTATTGTTTAAATAAACCTAAAGAGAAGTATGACAAATTCAATCACTATAGGAGGTAGTGTACTTGAATCACCGGTAATAAATCACATGTTATGGGACTGCATGAGGTAATGAAATCCCGGCCAAGAACAAAGATAAAATGATAACCTTCATTGTCTGCACAGTGGATATCTGACCATGAATCCAAAGCATAGTGGTAGTAACATCACCTATGGGAGTCCATGCCCCACCAGCATTTGCTGCTATAACCACAACAGCTCCAAGAAGCCTGCCAACATACAGTGGAGCATTGGTTAAATAGAACTTCTCAAGAACATAGCTCGAAGCAATAGAGAAGTGATACATAGCGCTATAAGAAATCCTACCAAAACAGCATGAAAAGGAAATAAGTCAAGCGGAAAAGTGAAACAATAAAAAATGATAGAATCAAAAAGCACTTAACAAAATAAGTGTCATCCTGCAACATCAACAAGGTGCTCTTTTATGTATTGTAAGAAGTGGTTATATCAACCAGCAGCATCTATCACTAAGATTGAAAAGGTATGTATGTGGCCATCTAACTTCCTTGAACCACTCAATGTCATTTGATAGTTGCACTTATTATAGAAATAATTCTATTATTTGATCTGATAAACTATCTCAAACTCAATAAAAGCAGCCGACTTCTGAAGTTAGATGATTATAGAACTAACTTAGTGGCTCATACTCATAATAAATATATTATGTTGTTTCATATAGCCTAAAGACAAGACAATTCTCAATATAAAAGAAAATCCTATCAAAACAGAAAGGGTGCAGAAAGGCCCAACTAAAGGAAACAAAGCACCTAGCAACCAAAAAACAAGCTAGAGATGTTGAGATGAGATCTTCATGACAATCTGAAAATGTTGTAACATACCTGCGGTACTCGGAAGGTGGCACCAGCTTCCGCAGTAAAGACACCATGACAATTGTAGATGTCAAGTTGTCCAGGACAGAACTTAAGAAAAATGTTATGAAACCAACCTGAAAATCCAAAAGTTAAAGGTCAGCGCCACATTGAATTGAGAGGTCAGTTAGTCTCATTCTTATTCAAGCTGAGGTATCTAAAATGTCCATGGGGAGAACTAAAAGAAGTCATCTAAGCTATAGCGAATACCAGTTTCTTTGCTTTCTACTTCCTGAAAGGGCAGAAGCCAGTTTTACCAGTTCAATCTAGAACACAAGAACAAAACACTAAAGCATCTCCATGTTAGATGGGCTCATCCACTGGCCAAAGTTTCACCAGCTATGTCCAGTTCATATCTACATAGATTTAATTCCGATCGACCTATTCAATGAATTCCACCTATTGTTGCAATACCTTCAAATGTCCCCTAACTGTACCACAAGAAGCAATCTCAATGGCAAGTTCACCTTACCTTATTTCTAGTCCTTAAGTGGTTGGATGCTTCTTGAAATTCAGATGACAGTCATCTCACTTTGGTCAACTAAGGATGTCAATGGGCTCCAATTAGGGGCTTAGGCAATACTCAATAGACGTCAAAAGCTGACAGAAGTACTGAATCAATCACGACATGCACGACTTCCAATCTAAAAACAAATTCTAGTCATTTATGCAACCGTTAACAGATTATGTGATCAAATGTCACAGCATAAGGGGGTTTGAACTAAAGTCATTTACCACCCCTAGCGCTAGTTGGTATATGAGACGGCAATATAAACTGGGTAAACAGGTTTGAACTAAAGGTTCAATAAAGTATTAACAAGAGTTTTAACTGCAATTTACTGACTATTCAGCTGAGAAGGATTCTCCAAGACACCGTGAGACAGAAATGAACCTACCACCCAGAGAAGAGTACGTGGCTTCCGAGTAGTTATATTGTCTGTAACCAGCTTGAATCCTTGATGAGCATCTACAATCTCCACAATGGTCATTGCACCAAGCAAGAAAAAGACTATCTCACTGACTTCAGCTGATGCATGTCTCAGCTCTGAGACAGCTACATCTGTTGATGGAGCCTAGGCAAGTAGAAATATGAAATATCATACCTAAACATAACTAACAAAATATAAAACAATCATAAAATAAATAAACTTCACTTGAGGGAATTTGAAACAGTGATAAGCTACCAACAAACAAAAAATAAAGTATACAGCTCATCGTGAAATTTAAGCATTTAAATTCATAACGTATTTTCACACTGAGACTTAAAAAAGTACCAAGACATTAACAATACAAGAGCAAGTGTTAAGAACCTCTCCATCATCTCACCTAGAGACTAGAGGATAGTAAAAGGTACTTTAATTAAGAGAACCTTGCTTATGAGCTTCCACAGTCAAGAAAGTATTAGCCTGGTTAAATGCAATAGTCACATGGACAATAGCTTAGACATAGATGCCTACAGAAGAAATGGATAGGCAAAGTCGATGTAGCCAATAGTTAGTGACTTCCATGCTCAACAATCACACCATTCTTCATCAACTTCTTGGAAAGATAAAAAATTATTCACAGGCTTCCTAGCCAAGAGAAGGAAGGCCAAATGCAAGGGGAAACATCATTAAATGATCAAAGCTTAAGCTAAGTGGTGTTTGTAGACCATCATTTTCCTGTTGAATATCGCAAAACAAAAGAAAAACCATGAAGAAGATACCTGGAGCCTTCCTAGAAATAACACTAAATCCTCCCTCGATACATTAGCAATTTCTCAAAGAGAAGCTTTTCAACAGAAATTGTGCTATACTAATGAATAAAACTTAATTCAGAATCTGCATCTACCCCTGGTGTGTCTTAAGGTTTTCCAGGAATGACTTCTGCTGCATATGCTAAATGTTTCTAGATCGATGAGCTGAGGAGTATAACATATTAAGGCAGTTTTGAAAGCAGCTGTCCTGCATATTGCATACTAAATTTGTCAGGAAACCAAAAGAAAGAAATGACTTCTAGCATGGCATGATTGGTAAACACATATGTAAACTTTACCTTTTTAATTTGGCAGTCACACTCCCAAATTAGATTAAGATTCAACTAGAATAATAGCGAGAAGAGAAACATTTCAACAAACATGCTACCACATTATGCTTCAAATAAATTTTGGCCCGTTATGGGCCAAATGGTAAAAAGAATATCTATGTCAGTATAAATAAACAATTAAGGATGAGCCTATCTACAATTATAGCAACTCACTGATATAGACATCAATAACCACAACTTTATCTGAAGCTTACCCCAATACTTCGCACTACCCATAAGCTCACAGCCATCAATAATCCCACTCCACTTTTATTGAAGGCTAGAGATTCTTCAAAGATTATGCCTGCATATCCTAATACAAACAAAATCGCCATTGCAGGATCCTGTATCACAATACGAACAAGATTAAACAAAGTTATGAAGTATTCACACTAATATGTAAGAAAGTCTTTGCCACATATATATCAAAATTCCAATATATCAAAATTCCCAAATAAGGAAATTGACAACAGAGCAGGGGTCAAACCGACCTGATTGGCAGCAACCCATGAGTGGTTAATGGCCACAGCTCCTGTAGCAGCTGCAGCGAAAATTGCTAGAGCTTTTACCAAATCAGTCTTCGATTGATATGAAACTTCAAATTCTTGCGAGCTTACTTCATCAACTGAACATAGGGGATCACATGACCCAGATGATGTAAGGTCCTAATGATACAGTAGCAGGTCAATGTAAAGTCAACACTAATTTAATTATATAGTATGTTAGAGAGTTTCTTTAAGCAGATTAACAATGCTTTAAGTTCCACATACAAGAAGCGCAGAATTGAATGCAGTCACTACTATTTGGTAAGTGCATTAGCAGACTCTGCTATGTACAAGAAAAAATTACAAATTACTACAGTTATCTTCAGCCAGAACTTTCTATAAGACACAGCCATTCCTATACCTACGTCACATTAAACTCATTAATGGAACATTCCACGGTCTTTGGGATCCAAAACCAGAATCTTCCAACTTAATCAGTGAAAGCATTTTTCCCTCATCCTGCATTGGCCTAGATGAGAAACAGTCAAATTGCATAAGAGACAAGAAGGTCGACTGAAACCTATAGGCGCAATATTTCATTGTCCCATTGAGCTCTCCAGAAACAGAACAAATCGACCAGTGTAAGCATCCACATTCAATTAGAGCCATTTATGATAAATTAGAGACGCCGCCAAGTATAACTCAATCTTCCTCATATGCCCCAATATCCTTGGACAAATTATTCATCTCATGGGTTAGAAGAACACAGGACGGGGCTTGTACCGAAGAAGTCAGACAACCAGAGGAAAAGAGCAGGCGAGAACAACCTTGAACCGCTCTTCCGAATTGGGTTGAGCTTGCTTTCGCTGAACCGAAGACGACGACGACGACCCTTTGGCTTTCTCTTCAGCTCGAGCAAGAATGCCGCGTCCGAGCAGCCTCGAGCTCCTGGCGCCACACAAAGACGAACCGAACAGTGACTTGGAAGAGGGAAGCGAAGGGCGGGTGCGGAGGCGAGAAATGGGCGACGGCGGAAGCAATTCGCGCCTCTTGAAGATGTGCTGGGAAGCGGGGACATGGGTCGTTCCGATCGAGGAAGACGCCATCAAAGTTTCGATCTTTTTTCCTCAGGGTCGCGTTCCAGAGGAAGGAAGGACGGAGGCACCCAGAAATGGCGGTGGGTTCCTGATCTTCTGGGTATATTCTTGGAAGTGATAATTGACCGATGATGACGACTGAAGAGGCGAGGAAATTGCATGGCATCCGCGGGAAGGATAAAAAGGGAGAAAGCGTCGTTAGGGAGAGTGAGAGAGGGCAAGGCGTGGAAATAGTGGTTCTTGGCGTGGAAATAGTGATTCCTTGTGATATATCCGCCCCGATTTTATATGGTCCCGGGTCGGGCTTTAGTCACAGCTTCCTTCCCACCATACAGTTGATTATCATTCTTCCATGCTCGCATACTCTTGCTCGCATAGTCTTGTGAGTGAAGTTTGCGGCCATCAAGTGAAAAATGAGTGATGTAGAGGGAATAAATATAACTAGTGCTGAGAGTAGCATTGGCACGATTGATGTTAAAGGTGGAGTTGATCTCCCATGCACAAATTATTTATGAGCTGATACAATTCCCCAGATGAGATCATAATAGGTCGAAATCGGTTATTAAGTCTAAAGTCATATGTTGTCTCGCTTGATGGATTAGACACTTGAGCTAAGTTGGGCGTGCTACAATTCGATACGAGGAAACTATTTGCCGTATTATTTATTGAAACAACTATAAAAAGAAAGTTGGCTTGACATTATTTTCTCACCAGACCCCGCATGGCTATTCCATAGCCAAGGAATTGCTGGCTAGTGACAAAAGGTATTAGAGTTTGATCCCTCCAATAAGTGAGTTGAGGTGGAGAAAACTTGTGGTATACTCAATTCTATGAGGGCAATGAGTGAATTGCTAGGGAAAAATGTGTTCAGACAAAGTGCGGCTCTTGACTAGCTTCTATTGTGACAATGGGCATATGAAAGAACTAATTCCTTATTGAATAGGGAAAATGTTTCTAGATCAATTAGCAAATTTCAAAAAGAGGATTGTTGCCACGTTTTTAAAGAGGAAAAAAAAAACCTCACTTGTTTTGTTAAGATAAAGAAAAGCATAGCATGCGAATTAGGGTGCTACCAAAAGGTGCAGTTAGCCAAAAATGCCACCCATTGTCAAGAAAAGCACAAGTTATCGAAGGTGCCCAATAGCTACAATCAAAAGAAGCTACCAATGGAGTGGCCTGTTTTGTTGGGCGAGCATTGCTATTTGATGTATGATCCGAAAGCCACGGGATAGCCAATAACAAAGAGCATTGCGGAATTGAGTGGGGGATAATGTCACAATCTATGATTATTCCATACTCGCCTATTGTTAAGAGTGGAACTTGGGGTTATTGGGTGAAAAGTGAATGATACAAAGGGGATGAATACCATTGGTTCGTCAAAGTGGTGTCGAGATAGTTGATACTAGAAATTTTAGGATAGAACGAATATATCTCTTACTGGGGTTAGCTTCTTGCGCACAAATTAGTTGGGAGCTGATACCTCTCTTCTAATGAAGTTATGATAGACCGACACAATTGTTGAGCCTAAATGATTTGTTGTCGCACTTGATGGACTAAATGTCCAAATTGAGCTGGATGTGATAAGACCCAATATGAATTAGTTATTTACTATATTGTTCTTTGGAATAGCTATAAAGGAAGGTTGGCTCTCTATTATCTACTCACCAAGCGTTGCACAAGCTATTCTATAACTAATGAACTGTCGATCAGTGACACTTGGTAATAAATTCAATTTAAAAAAAAAAAAAAAATTGGTGTCTCGCAATCTTTGATCTTTAGAAAAGTGAGAAAAGAAAATGATTGTCAATTAGTAAAAAAAAAAAAAAAACATTTTCTTAAGATTATATAGTAGAGACCAACCAAAAAGATTATATAGTAGAGAACATTAAATTTGAACATTTAAAAAGGATAAGGTGCAGACCAAAGTGGTTCCTAAGGAAATTATACAATTGGGGGAAGATTTTAACTATTACAGAATATTCTCTTAACTTTTAATATTATTACAGCCGTTTTTCTTTTCGGTCTGTTATTACAGCCGTGTAACGTTCGAGAAAACGTGCAAAAAAGGGTAGAAATATTTTTCATCACACTTTTTGCGAGAAATCCCTTTTCTATCCTTAATTGCTGTAAAACAATTAAAAAAAATGAAAATGGAAGAAGACTAAATCTAAACTACTGATATTAAAATAATAAATATCAAAATAATTTGAGGAGTACAGCCAGTTTAAGTGTTTAAGTGACCTATAGAAGATATTCTAAGAAGAAGAAGAATAAACACATGTTGAATAAAAAGGAAAAGGCCTAAACAAGGGTCAAAGAACAAAATTGGATTACTTGTTATATATATATGAAAAAAATATTGATTTAAATTTAGTGTCCTGCGGTCTTTTGATTCTTAAATAGTGAGAAAAAATAATTATCAAGTAGTAGGTAAACAAAAAGAGACATTAAAAACCCATTTCCTTTGGACCATATAGTATACAAAGTCATATTTACTATTTAAAAGGGTCAAGTGGGAGGTACTGGTAGGACGGGTAATGGGGCAGAGTTCATCCCCGCACCACCCCATGTGTCGGACAAGATATTGGAACTCGTCTCCTTCACAATTATATAATGTTTGTGCCCAATTTGAAATTTATAATCTCAAAATCATACTTAACTAGCTATATTATTGAAGGGTCGTGTTTTCCTTGACCCATAATTGAAAATTCCTTAATTCAATAGATATCAATCACATTTAAGTTTAACTAGAAAAAGAAATGCGGTTAAGATTCATGTTTATAGCCTGGCGACTAGAAAATATGATCATTGTAAATGCTCGTATATCCTTGAAGGGCACAAGATTATAGTTAGCCAGACTTTCATTGGAGCCTTAAGCAGACACAAAATATTTGATGAATAATACAGAACGAAAAGTGAAAGCAACAACGTTAGAATCCTATGTAATCTACATTTAACTTGAACTATGTATTAAAAATAGCATAGCGTCTTCCTCTCCCTCTTTTCTCTGTTTTTTTTTTTTGGGTGAACCACAAGTTCTAATTTCTACACGAACGAAAAGGAAAAGTTATCATGATAACTCTTCTCCATACTTTCACTCAATCCTCCAGTACAACGTTTTGCTTTACCAAGAAGACTGAAGCATGCCCGCCTAAACTCATACAGTTACACATAAATTAGTAGCAAAATCGATTCTGCCACCGTTTTTCGTAAACCTCCAGATCGTTATGATCAATATCAATGGTGAAAATAAAAGCCAAAGACACGAGCTAGTAGAAGGGGAACGATGCTTACTATAGAACAAATCCATGGCTTTGATGCCATTCTTCAAGTTCTGAACACACCTTTTCTCTTCACCATCTTACTGGCTTGCCAAGTCCATGCCTGAGGACCAATCTAGTCTTTTGGAAACTTCTTGTTTTCTGGGTAATTTTTCTTGACATATGTGTGTGTGTGTGTGTGTGTGAGAGAGAGAGAGAGAGAGAGAGAGATTCCGTGAGGGAAAAGTGATGGCGGGTCTTTCTCTGGCACGGTTCAAAACGCATTTGAACTCGTTAAAGAGGGACACGGCAAATTGAAAATGTAAAGATAAAACAAAGACAATCGACTGCGCTTTCTTCAAAGTTGAGTAAACTGTGATTCTTTGGAGTGTCAACTTGGAGAAGATCACAGGATGAGAGAGAGAGAGAGAGAGAGAGAGAGAGAGAGCTCTGTGAAAGCCGACTCAGCCTTGTTAACCTTTTTTCCGGGAGACGCCAACTTGGAATTTTGAGATGATTTAAGAGATTATCCTTTTGGTTTCTTCCCGCTATTCTTTAGAACGTTGCAGCTCATACGTGTACTTGCGAACCTGTGTTCATTCTCAAGAGCTTAAAGTTCGTGAATCCTGCTCCGAGGGTTGAGAGTTCATTTGAGAGAGAGAGAGAGAGAGAGAGAGAGAGAGAGAGAGAACAAAGTGTCACTCACATGATTTTGTAGAAGCTTCAAAGTTAACGGTTTGTAGAAATTTTAGAATTTACACGTGCACGAAGAAGTTTGGAAAATGTCTACTTGATTAGCTTTCAAGCAATTCAACCACCCTCTGGGTTGCTATGTCTAGACCTATAATTTTCAAAATATGATTATGATTATAAAAGAAAATTATTGCACATCTCGAAATTTTGAGTGACAAACACATAATAACTTTGTCACTTGAATCTAAAGAATTAAGAGGAATAATAACAAAGTCTATCGAAAGACCAATTTTACGATTTTCATTTTAAAACTATAAAGAAACAAAGAAACATCACAACAAATTTCAACCTCGTATGAATAAACAAAGACACCAGAATAACCAAAATAGACCTCATAATGATAGGAAAAATTTTAAAGACATCAAATGCTATTCTTGTGGTAAAAAAGGTCATATTTCAAAATACTATAGGATTAATAAAAAATTAAATGAACTCTCTTTTGATGACAATACTCTTAACCAGTTAAATAACATATTCATAGAAAATGGTGATACTTCTTCTGATGAACTTCTTGAGGAAGAAGGTCTTCAGATTAATGAAATAGATTCCTCTTCTGATTCTGATTATGAAGACGCCTCTCCTGAAATAAACATGTTAACAAAAGAGGAAGAATTTCTCCTTAGCACTGCTGATAAGATTACTGACCTAGAAGCCAAGAAAGAATACTTAGATAGACTTCATTCTTCCCTAAATATTACCTCCAAGCCCAATACTTCTTACAATTTAAAAGACATCTTGAATAGAAACAAAAAACCTCAGTCTAGACCCGTTAATATAAATGACCTCCAAAATGAAATAAAACAACAAAAATTAGAAATTCAAGCCTTAAAAGCAACACAGTTAGATATGAAAAAAGAGATTTCTGATATAAAATCTCTCGTCATAAAAGGAAAGACAAAATTAGAATACCAAAACGAAATCACCAATACTTATGATATTCCGATCCACCTTCCTTATGTTATTAACGAAATAACATCTAGAAAATGGATAATAAATATTATGATAAAAATCAACAATGAGTTTATTATTGAAACAACAACACTCTTTGATACGGGAGCTGATCTCAATTGTATCAAAGAAGGCCTTGTTCCAACAATATACTTTGATAAAACTTCCGAATCCCTAAAATCAGCATCGGGTGGTAAACTTAATATCCAATACAAATTACCGAAGCCTTAATAATAAAAGATCAAATGTCTTACAAAACATCTTTTCTCTTAGTAAAAAATATGAGACAACGGGTAATTCTTGGAACACCTTTTATTCAATTAATCCAACCTTTTACGAGTTACTAATGAAGGCATTGAAACTCATGCTTTAAACAGAAAAATCACTTTTAACTTCGTAACAAAACCACAAAAAAGAAGCTTAAATATTTTACAAGAACATTCTATTTCTGAAATAAATTGCCTCATAAAAGACAAAGAGAACCAGCTTGAATTCTTAAAAGAAGATTTAGAATTCAAAAGAATAGAAGAAAATCTTATAAAATCCAACATCGTAGAAAAAATAGCCTCCCTACAAAAACACATAGAAAAAACTATATGCTCTACTCTACCCAATGCCTTTTGGGAAAGGAAGAAGCATATCGTTGATTTACCTTATGAACATGATTTTTCTGAAATTAAAATACCTACCAAAGCCCGCCCGACACGGATGAATCAAGAAGTTTTGAAATTAAATCAGCGGAAATACAAGACCTCTTGAATAAAAAACTCATAAGAAAAAGCCAATCACCATGGAGTTGTTATGCTTTTTATGTCAATAAAAATGCCGAACTAGAAAGAGGAGTTCCCGAGTTAGTTATTAATTATAAACCTCTTAATACAGTCCTTAGATGGATAAGATATCCTATACCCAATAAAAAAGATTTGCTAAACAGACTTTGTAGATCAAAATTATTTTCAAAATTTGACATGAAGTCAGGATTTTGGCAAATACAAATCTGTGAAAAGGATAAATACAAAACAGCTTTTCTTGTCCCTTTTGGTCAATATGAATGGAACGTTATGCCATTCGATCTCAAAAATGCCCTTCAGAATTCCAAAGAATCATGAATGATATCTTCAATCCTTATTCAGATTACATCATAGTTTATATAGATGATGTTCTAGTTTTTTCCTCTAATATAGAACAACATTTCAAACATCTTTCTACTTTCATAAAAATAATTATACAAAATGGTCTAGTAGTCTCTCCCACTAAGATTGCACTATTCCATACCAGAATTAGATTTCTAGGTCATTACATCCATTTAGGTACTATAACCCCAATAGAAAGATCAATTTCTTTTACCGATAAATTTCCAGATGAGATTAAAGACAAAATTCAATTACAAAGATTTTTGGGTAGCCTCAATTATATTTTAGATTTCTTCCCCAATATAAATATCCTTTGCAAACCTTTACATCAAAGGCTTCGTAAGGATCCTCCACCCTGGACTTCGGTCCATACAGACATTGTCAAACAAATAAAATTACATGTAAAAGATATACCATGCTTACACCTTGCTGACCCTTTTGCTTTCAAAATAGTTGAAACAGACGCTTCAGAATTAGGATATGGTGGCGTTCTCAAACAGGTCAAAAACAACAAAGAACAAGTTGTTCAGTTTATATCAAAACATTGGAATTCCACTCAACAAAATTATTCGACAATTAAAAAAGAAATACTTGCTATAGTTTTATCTATATCAAAATTCCAAGGAGATTTATTAAATCAAAAATTTCTATTACGAATTGATTGCAAATCAGCCAAAGACATTTTACAAAAAGACGTTTTAAATATTGCATCAAAACGGATTTTTGCCGGATGGCAAGCCATACTTTCGTATTTGATTTTGACATTGAATTTATAAATGGTTCTTCAAATTCATTACCTGATTTTCTCACAAGAGAATTTTTACGGGGGATACCAATATGCCAAGATCCAAAAAAGACAAAGATAAAGGCAAAGGCAAAGCCACTGCCGAACCCTCCAATACACCACCAAAGCCAAAAGGCTTAACATCCGTCAAGACATGGCTCCAAATGGCAGAAAACAACCAAACATTCTTACAGACAAATACCTTTGACAACGAACCCATACCATCCGAACCCATGCTAGCCTTTAATCGGTTAGCCAACATACTACCAAAAGAAACACTATTGTTACTTGCCCGAGTCTTTACAAAACGTAAAGAAAGAGCCATCCAAAGTGCCATAGAGGTAAGTAACAATCCTTCCCCGCTTGCTACACAAAAACAAGCGGAATACAAAAGAATTTCGAATGAGGTGGTTATTAAGCCTCGAGCAACCCCTCTTTCTCAAAGATCAAAATTTTTCCCCAAAACATCTTTTCAAAAATATTGATCGTAGAAGATGGATTCTTCGATAAAGATCCAATCAAATTTGCAGAAAACATATTTCCAAAAAATTGGCTTTTCAAACCTCACAATACAAACAAAACCCTTGCTTATTATAAGCAAATTTTAGTGGAACCAGAATCAGCAAGGTTCACTCACTTTGCTGATAAAACCAATACAGAAAATATCCTTTATTCCACTATATCCATCAGTAAAGTTATACACCCCTCACACTAGGGAGCCTCACCCCATACACCCAGAAAATTCCAAACCAGACTTACCCAAAGTCTACCATACTCCTCCTCATATACATACTTGGGACTACCAACAAGCTTGGTGGAACGTCTTTTCGACGAATACAAATTTCCAACACTCCTGGTTATTATTCTTCAAAGACAACTTCCCAAGACAAAGCTTACCAAAGCTGGTTTGACTCCGGTGGGATCTCTTTGGTCCTTTGGACATAATATTACACCCCACGAGTCAAACAAGGATACAAGATTTTCAGTCAACACTTCACACCAACACCTCATGATATAAGGTTCCCATGCCTTATGCATTTCTTTATAATATTCAGAATCTCTTGGGTAACAGCATAGGAATTTGAATACAATACATCCAAAAAACCGGGTGTACCAGTACTTGTCCGCACATACAAAACAAAATGGTGGGATGGATTCAGATTTCTTGATCAAGGATCCGAAGCTGCGGTTAAAACATGGCTAAATAGCCAGAAAACCCAAATAATCGCATCCCCATCAAATACATCGTTTTTACAGGAAAAATCCATGGCAAGTGCAGCACTTGCAGCAGTCCAAAACAGAGATGAATACTGCAACATCCTCAGGACGATGCTCTCAGAAGCGGAAGAATCACAATGTGGATCTTCCAAATCTCAAAACAGTCAAGGCGGATCCTCCCAGTCATATCATAGTGGAAACACTAATGAAGACGACTGCTACGGAATCAATCTAGACAGAAATTAAAAGACATCACATGCAGATACTATTACAAACGGCGCAAAAGGCTACACACCGGAGCGTAGTAGACATACACTGTTCATACAATGTTCACTGTTCACTATTCATACACTGTTCAGTATTGTTCACTTTACACTGTTCAGCACTGTAGCACCCTCTACAAATACACCCACTCGACATAGAAGAAGGGACCTCGAAATTTTCCAGATTTCTCTCTTCTTCTCTCTCCCTCTCACTTGAAAACCATCCTCTCCTCCATCTCCATCCTCATCTCTTTCATCTCCAAGCTCTCTTACCTTGTATCCCCTGGTTTCAAAGTAAGTTAGTTTTCATATACATCGTTTTTATACAGGGTTACCAACTTACATGATAGTTGGTTAACCATTTCTTGTAATATAAACATCAATACTCCCTGGAGTGCGGATTACCGCCCTAGTGGATGACTTGATGCTTTAGTTTCTGCATCCTTCAATACATGTAATTTCAGCTTTTCAGCTTTTAATAATACAAGTTCATACCACCTTCATGGTTGGTTTTTGCTTATGCATACTCCTACTTTATATTTTATATATTGCTTTCGGTCTTTACATTATCTTTAATTCTCGCGATTTTATTTATATATATATAATAAGAATTGAAAAACAATGTAAAAGTTAATCATGTACACTAAATTATGACAATGGTAGAAAAAAAAATGCTCTTTTTTCATTATCAAATCTTAGTAATCTAAAAAGCCATATCATGTACATCAAAAGAAAATTCTTTAATTGATGAAAATGTAGGAGAAGTGGGAAAAAACAAAGTAAAAGTGGGAAAAAGGAATTGATAGGATGATAGGATTAACTCACCTTTCAATAGACATTCAAATAGAAATGAATGCAGCGAATTATAAAATGCCTCATGTAAGTGTGAAAATTATTAGTATCATATACCTCAAATTATGGAAGAAACCGTTTTCAGTATAATTGTAGGAAGCAATACGCATTTAAATGCTTTTTCATAAGGTAAGATTTATAGTTTATAAGCTACATTATGAAATAGGTATAAAAATCGTTTTACTATTTCTCCTAATAAAGAAGCAAATACGCATTAAAACACTCACGTTCATTCGCCTAAACAAAAATGTAAAATGCACCAATCTCTCTCTCTCTCTCTAATTCGATACATATGGAAGTATTAGAGACGATTCTTATAGAGACTCTATAATAATATATTTATGTATATTTTCACAATGAGATGGAAGTACGTCGAAGTCATCTCTTTGCTCCGTACAACGAATGTAAATCATAAAAAATAAGACATATCACATGGCAATATAGAAGATATCATACGTTTTTAGCATGATAATACCATGTGAAGAGAGAACAGTTTATTCTTCGGACTACAACAGTAGACCTAGACAAATCACCAAAAAAAAAAAAAAAAAACAGTAGACCTAGACATCATACATTCTGATGGAATGGATAGTCCTCGCATGGAAGTCTGCAATCCCCAAATTCTAATTGGAACCCAATACACGATGGACACAAATTGTCTATATGCGACCTGGCGGATTTCGGACACGCGATGCAATCCGGGGCTGTAAGCGCCCTATTGCAGAGTCCGTGTCCGTAACACGATCTGTGAGTGGCGTCATGGTCAAAGCCGTAGCTCGCCCTGTTTTGACATATATTGGCAAGAAGAAATTTCAGGTTCGTCCGAAATGTGGCATCAGTTCCATAAGAGTATTGCAAAAACGAAGGAGCCCAATGACAATGACCATGATATTCCACCTAGCAGCCATGAATGATTGCCAAATCCTTTGTGTTTTCTCCTTATTTTTGCTCACTACTTTGAACCCAAGCTCAATGTGCCTATTTGTACACAACGTCGGTATTGCAAATTCCTCCATAATGCTACATTGATTACATAAACTATTGTGAAAAGAATTCTGGCCTTCGCATTGTCGGATTTGCTGTCACTTTCATCATGTCATTGCATCTTCTAGTAGTAGTAGTCGCCCTTAAAATTAATGATATAGATAGCATATGGTTGCCATGACCGCAAGCTTGGCATCTTTCGAGTTCCAAAATGGGCAACGATGGCTGCAAGCACGAGATCTTTGGTGAGTTCTATATGTTGAGGCCATGGCTGTGAGCTCAAGGGGCCATGATGGCCTCGACGACAGAGAAGTGTCATGTTAACCAGTGCCCTAAATATGCATAACACGAGATTAGTCAATTAGCACTCATCAACATAACCCTAAGAGAATGCCAATAAGTTATGTTATAGCCAAAATTATGACACTAATGTTTTTGTGACATTTTTTTTTCCAATGGCAAATAGCTACTTCACATCCAAATCTGATATATGTACAAAAAAAATGCATAATATTGATAATGAAAATATTTTTGCTTGATTAATTATTTCAATACAAATGATCATTTAAAAAAGACGTTTTTTTTTTTTTAAAAATCATTCTATGAAATAAATGCACCCTAAATAAGTATACATAACGTTGGTGTTGCATGCTCCTCTATTGGCTACTACGATCCCTTAAGCAACTATGATGGATTCTTGGCCTTTACCTTGTTGGATTTGGTGTTGCTTTTATTGTTCATTGCATCTTCTACTAGCGTTAGTCACTAAGCATTTCCTGTACCGATTGCTATGATCGTATTAATGTCATGTGTCTAAGTTATTCTTTGGCTCTTTTATGGGGAAGCTCACTTCGGAGTGATCAGTTCATATACAAAAGAATTCATGTAGAATCAAGCTCACTTCGAGTAGCTTGATTCTCTACTATTAAATAGGTAATATTCGGTTCTGTCTCCATCATTGATAATATTCAACAAGAAAATAGCGATGAATATTAGATCTCATAATGTTCTATGATTTCATTTAATTAGAGTAATTGAAACATAAACTTCTTGGCATTCTCATTTATGGAATTCGAAGGGCACCATCACATACACTCTAGCCTCACTCAGCCACATAAAGCAGGGTTTTCTCTAAAGTCGCTTGAGGGATCGATCCACCACCGTACTAAATCATACTTTTAGCAGTTGCCTTACGCAAGAAGGAAATTGATTAAATTCCTAAATTATTCTTTCTTGGATTGCTTACATTAACGGCAAGCATGTCACATAAAATCGCCAACATCCACGTCGGTGATTTCTAACATAAATTGATTTGATGGATTAAATTACTACTTATGGGAAAAAAATATTGTAAATTTTTAAAAATTACGAAAAATTCTTCTTTGGTTCTAGGTGTTTTAAATTGTATACATTGATAGGTTTCAAGTTTTTCATATTGAACTAAATGGATAAATGCGCTAACAATTAAGAAATTTGTCGTGAAAGTATAATTGAGTATTAAAACTTTTAAAAAATACAATAAAGTAGTTGTCCATATGGTCCAATTTGATTAACAGAAAATGCTAACATGACATTATTGCATTTTTCATTAACATGATGGTGACGTAGGAAAGACAAACTAATTTTTTTTTTTAAAAAGAGTGTTCTTTGTTAGCGAAATTGGAGGGAAACGAAGATTAAAGCACACCATTTTGATGATTTTTAGAATTTGATTGCATTTAAAAAAAAAATAAGGATTCAACTGTACTTTAACCATAAATTTTAGGGTTTTTAGTATACTTTATTTCCAAATAAATATCTAATTGTGGTGTCTGCCCTTTGACAAATTAAAAGTGGAAGTCCTCCAGGGGGCCTGATCTTCGCACTTCTTCTTAGTAATGAATACTATTTATAGTTCTTCGGGGAACGTTTAACCGCTTATTGGCAAGCATTGCCTCTCATAATAAGGAAAAACTTCAATTATTTGTAAATGAATATTGTCCTTAATTGAGCATGTCAATCCGAATTCGCCTAGATGGTTTGCCATATGCTCGTTAAATTCATGTAGAGAAACTAAATTTTTATCTGAGAAATTAAACATGAACTAATCACAAGGTATTTCAATCGGGTGTACATAACAACTATTGGGCAAAATCGATGTACAGGTTGCAATATTTGCAATACCAACGTTGTGTATATATAGGCATATTAAGCTTGGGTTCAAAGTAGTGAGCAAACATATGGAGAAAACACAAAGGATTTGGCAATCATTTATGGTTGCTAGATGGAATATCATTGTCAATGGGCTCTTTTTTTTTTCAATATTCTTATGGAACTGATGCTACATTTCGGACGAACCTGGGATATCTTCTTGACGAAAACTGTCAAAACACAGCGAGCAACGGCTTCGACCATTACGCTGCTTATGGATCGTGTTATGGACACGTGGATTTGCAATAAGGCGATCACGGCCCATGAAATCCGCTAGGTCGCAGATAGACAAGTTGTGTCCATCGCGTATGGGGGTCCAATTCGAACTTTGGGATTGCAGATTTCGATATGAGGACTATCCATTCCACGATAATGTATGATATCTAGGTGTACAATAGTTTCTGTTGTTGTTGTCCGAAGAATAAACTTGTCTCTTCACATGGTATTTTCATGATAAGAACGTATAATCTCTTTTATTTTACCATGTGATATGTCATATTTCTTATAATTTACTTTTTTTGTGGGAGCAAATAGATGACTTCGACATACTTCTGTCTCATTAAAGTGAAAATATACATAAAAATGTTATTACAAAGTATATGCAAGAATTGTATCTAATACTTCCACAAGTATAGAATTATAAAACGAAAAAAAGTGATTGGTGCATTTTATATTTTTATTTAGGTGAATGAACGTGGGTGTTTAATGTATATTAGCTTCTATACTAGGAGAAACAGTAAATAGATTTTTATACTTATTTCGCACTGTAGCTTTGAAACTATAATACTTGCCTTATGAAAAAGCATTTATTTGCGTATTGCTCCCTACAATTTTATTAAAAATGGTTTCTTCCCTAATTTGAGGCATATGACACATAATTTTCACACTTAAATGAAGTACATTGTTATTTGCTGCATTCCTCTCTATTTAAATGTCTATTGAAAGGTGAGTTTCTCCGGTCATCTTTTCAATTCCTTTTTTTTTTTTTAACTATTACTTTGTTTTTTCCACTTCTCCTACTTTTTCATTATTTAAATAATTCTCTTTTGATGCACATGATATGGCATGCACATGATATGGCTTTTTAGCTTACTGAGATTTGATAATGAAGAAAGAGCATATTATTATTTTTTTCTTTTTCTACCATTGTCATAATTTAGTGGTCTCGCCACAACTTTTCTTCCTCACAATTATGAATCATTGAAAATTATGTTGATATATTTTTTTTTTCCTTTTTGGCTACAAGTTCTTATAGAGCTCAAACCATTTCTTGTACTTCCTGAGAAGCTTGGGAGATTGGCCATTTAATTTGTTGGGGGTGGGAGTGGTGTAATGTCGCGATCTCTTTTTTCGGCGCCCTATTAGGGTGGGCGCCGGCAGAGGCTAATGACTCGGTCCATTAGACTTAGCTCGGGATCTTCCAAGCCCACCAATTCACAACTTAATAGTTTGATTTTTTTATTTTTAAGTTAATTTTAAAAAAGAGTCGCCACTAATCAATTTTGGGTGGGTCAATTAAAAACCCAAGTGAAATATTGGAAGAAATATTCACTTTTGCGCAACTAGAGAAATTATGATCGGGGACTTGATTACACTAATTAATCCCTTTTAGTACTTAATTTTGTTTAAACCCTAAAGCTTTTTGCATTTTCAAAAGATTATTTAATGCATTTGTGGAGGAAAATCACATTTTTTGGTCTTTTTCTATTTTTTGAACATAAAAAGAATTTTCGATTTTTTTTTAACATACAATGGTATTTTTTGGATTTTTGATCTTTTCTGAAAATATTTATCATTTAGGCTTTTTCTGATTTTCTTAGGCTTTTTGGGAAAACATGGGATATTTTTGGATTTCTATGAAAATAAATTATTTTTTGATTTTTTAATTAAAATATTATTTATTATAATAATATAATAATAAAAAACGAGCTGGGTCGGATCCCCAGATTGGGACCGACCCGGATCGCCGGCGGTTGGCCCAGATGGGCTCGAAGCGCGGGCCCGACCCAAATCCCCTTTTTCTCCTTTTTTATAGTCCAAGCCCACAAAGCAACACAGGCCCACCTATGCACAAAATCAGCCCACATACAACCGGGCCCAGTCCGCCTGAATGGAAGAAACCCTACCCGGTTGAGGGCTTCCGCCCGACCCGACTCTTGACCCAGGACGAAGCCGCCACAGGCTTCCCCTTTCTCCGGCCCGAGCCTCGACGGGTACGGCAGGGACGTCACCGGACGGCGCCGATGACAACGACGGCGAGGTGGAGCAGCAGCAGCGAGCTACTCGACCGTGCCGAGCTACCACGACGCGACCACAGCGAACAACATCGGCGCCGCGAGACCCACAGACGCGGCGGCGGACGACGGTGGAGACGACAGCGGCTTGCGTTGAGCTCTGGGTGCGGGAACGGTAGCAGGCGACGTCGGGAGACAGCACGGCGGCAGCAGCGAGCTGTTCGTCGGGGGCGATGTCGGGAGGCAGCACGGCGGCGAGCGACAGCGTGTTGTGGTGGCTTGATCCCACGGATCCTTACTCCGCGTTGTGCCGTTACCTTACCCTCTGACGTCCTATTTATAGGCGTGGAGGCCAGTCGACGGAGGCGCTCGGACCGCCGGTCCTTCGTGCTTCGAGCGGCCTCCGCCGACCGACCCGGCGTCCTATCGAGGTGGCTCTAGCTAGGCCGCCGACCGCATTGAAGACGCGTCCTCTCCACCTGCGATGCTTCACGTGCGTTGTCGTCTACCTTTCCGTCCGGCATCGCGGGCGTCCGGCTTCTTGCGCGTGCGTTGCAGAGGAAGGGGAAGAAGATGACAAGGGAGCAGGAAGAAGACAAGAAGGAAAAGGGGGCCGGGCCTGGGAGAGAAAAGGGCTGGGCCCTTGGGGGCCCACGCGGAAAAAAAACAAAAAGAAGGGGCTGGGCTTTCACGCCCAGCCCCATAAGGACCCTTTTAAATATATATATATATATATATATATATATATAATATATTATTATTTTTAACAAAAATATTTAATAAATTATCCGAAAAAGCGAAAAAAGAAGGAACTAAAATAGGAAAGGGACTCAAATAAAAGTTAAGACCTAACCGATGCGAAGATCATTTTTGTCGAGCGAATCGGTCCCTAATTTTTTATGCAATTTAATTAAAAATACATAGCCAAAATTTAGGTGTCAACACCCACCCCACGGTGGACGAGTTGGTTCGCGCCTTGACCCCTCAGTCGGAAGGGTAGAGGTTCAAAACTTTTCGCCTCCATTGCATGACTTACCTACGACATCGTGGGAGAAAAAATTTAGATGTCAACAGTGTAAAAACCATAAAAGTGACATACGCTTCTACAAGAGCACCTAATGTGTTATAAATGAAGCTAAATATTTTTTTAGGGCTTTTTTTTTTTTTTGTCTTTTCTATTAGATTTGCTTTTAAGTTAAAAGCTACACCTTTATATTAGCGATAATAAAACGCTAGTCATCAAGACGCTGAAAAAAAAGAGAAGAAAAAGTGAGTTTTGTTTTTTGTTTTTTTTTTTTTTTTTTTCTCTTTGAGGGTTCTCAATCTCTTTGTGCTTTCCTCTTAGAAAGCCATAGAGAGTTTTTCACAAAGCACACACTTTACTTCAAGGGACTCTGCCCAAAACGATACAACCACAATGCCTTATATAGGCAAATAAAGGGAGATAAGGACACACATGGACCAACTCACGGGTCCAGATACAAACAGAGGCACCGGAACTTTCCGGGAGGGAATTATTCGCACACTATGAACGATGAATCGTGCGTGAACAGTACATTCCCTAGCTTAGTGCTACGGTAAAAGTGAACGATGCCTTTACGGTGAAAATGTACGGTCTCAACGGTCTCGTCCGTCTCGTGCATTGTAGCTACATACTGAGTCGTCATCTGAACTTTCTTCTAGGAGATGTGCTTCATACTTCTGCTGGAGTGCCTCAAGGTCTTGTGGAGAAAGGATTTGATTCAGCCTTTGGGATGAGGATGCTTCATGAGCCTAATGGGATGCTTCTTCTGCTGCCCAGTCTGTGTTTTCGTTAGTAGTGTTGTTAGGAAAGCTTGGTTGAGGCCAGTTGGAGGGCTGTGTATAGTAGGATGTGTCCATATGCTGGAATGAGGACGAGGGTCCCTGTTCGTAGGGATCCTGGGACAGAGGACCTCCAAAGCGTGTATAGGGGTCTTGAGTAGACTGGACAATGTCTTCTTCGCTTGTCATCTCATGCTCTTGGGACGATGCAGCTTGTCTGTACTGATCAAGTGCTTCCTTAGTCTCTCGCCGCTAGGTCATAATGATCCCACGTAGTAGGTGCATTATTCCAGACATCTTCAGGAATAGTCTTGTTTTCTTGGCATAGGATTCTCTGGAGTTCTCGATATTCGTTTTCACAGAATCTGACAGATCTTGGATAAGATTTGTGAATCCGAGCTTCTCGGTTGTTCAAGTGGGGTTTATAGGATGTGGTTCCTATTTCAAGTGGCCTATCCAAGATACTACCATTATTTCTGCAAAAATTCCATGGACGACGGAAGAACAGGATGGTATGAACTTCAGGATTTGGCGTCATGGTTCTCGCTTCTCTTTCCAAGTCTTGTTTCCAGGTGGGATGATAGAACCGCTTTAGAAAATCTAAAAGATTCCTATCACATTCTTTTTCGATGTTTCTCCCAAGCATGAATATCCCGGTGAGATTGGCAATGAATCTTACGGTGGGGATTTCAATGGCTATCAAGTACTTATTGGTTAAGTACCATAACAAATGCGTTTTGAGCGATCGGAAAATCATCTTCCTTCCGGATGAGAGGATGAATGAAAGGATAATTTAGATTTAACCCAAAAGGATAAAGAATCGAACCTCCATTAAATCTGAAAGGTTTGTGTGGGATTGCCACATGAGGTTCTCCGGTTCTCGGTTAGGATCACATTCTGGATTTGCTGGATAATTTCCTCAGGAAATTTCCATCTTGGCAAATCTTTGATCTTCTCAATTTTGTACTTGACACCATGATTGAGCATATGGAATGCAGGTCTCTTGATGTACATGTTGATTTCGGCTGGTGCTTTGGGTCTTGACAAAAAATCAGCAAGTACATTCTTTTTTCCAGGAATATGTTGGGTTTCAAAAGAGTATTTTGAAAACCATTCAGCCCATCGAAGCAATTGAGGGTTTGGAATCTGCTTTTGTTTAAACTTGGTCATCTGTGGGAAAGATGCCATGTCTAGTTCAACCAAGAAGTGATGGCCGATGAGATGAAATTCAAACTTTTTGATTCCATATTTAACTGCCAGGATTTCTTTAAAAGTGGAGTGGTAATGCATTTCAGCTTGAGAAAACTTTCCACTTTTATAAGCACAAGGGTGTTTCTTACCATCAATTTCTTCAAATAGGACGGCTGCCCAGTATTCATCACTGGCGTCAGTCTGAAGAATTCTTTTACCCGTCGATGGTATTTGCAATGGTGGGAGATTCTGCATAATCTCTTTAAGCTCAGCAACTGCTTCAGTCTGGGTCTTTCCCCAAAGTGGGGAATTCTTTTTCAGCATGGACTGTAAAGGAATCAGGAGCTTTGCAATGTTTGGGACAAAAACTCTGAGATAATTGATTATCCCAAGAAATTGCTGAACTTGTTTTTTCGTGAAGTCCTTTTCAGGAAACTTCAATAATTCTTGTGTTATGTGTGGCCCTGGATAGTATGTACCCTTGTTGAGGTGCATACCAAGAAATTCAATTTCTGTCTGGGCGATATTCATTTTCCTTTGAGAAAGCATAATGCCATGCCTTTTCACTATTTCTGCAAATTTCTCAAGGAGTTGGCAATGGCTCTGTTCATCAGGGCTGTAGAGCAGGATATCATCGATATACACTGCTGCGGTTGACAGAATGGGTTGGAAAATACGGCACATGGCCTTTTGGAAAAGGGATGGGGCAACCTTTAAGCCAAAAGGAAGAACTTTCCACTGAAAATGCTGGTTTGGGATACAGAATCCTGTTTTGGCTCTGTCTTCCGGATGAATGCCCAATTGCCAAAATCCGGCTTTGAGGTCGAATTTGGAGTAGATGTGGGCCTTGGTTAGGCCACTAAAAAGAGAGTCTCTGGATGGTAAGGGGAACTTGTCATCTTGGAGAAAAAGATTGAGGGGTTGGTAATTGATTACCAGTCTCATTTTCCCTCTATTTTGCTCTGCGCGCTTATTGACATAAAATGCTTCACAAGCCCATTGAGAGTCAGAAACTTCAATAAGGCCTTGTTGCAATAACTCTGAGCATTCTCTTTGAGCTAAAGCCAAGTGCTCTGGCTTCATTCCCGCATGACTCGCCTTTGTTGGGTTGATGTCTTCATTTTTCTTGAAGGGGAGGCGAACAAAGAATTCTGGATTTTCCCATAAAGGATGAGAACATTTCGAGCAAATTCTCGAGTGGGATTCCGAGCATGATTCTAACAGTTTTGCATGATTGGATCTAACGAGACTCATCTGAATGGAAAAGAGTCTCTGAATATCAACAAACTCAGAGAAATGATTCTTATACCTAAGGCCCTTTCCAGGAATGATGCGGAGTTGAGAGATTTGAGTCATAATGTCCCACCCGATTAGCAAATCTTTATTGGGGAGGTTTGATCTAAAGATTTTTGCCTTTATGGAGCACTCGGGAAAAAACTGGACAGTAATTGAAGTAGTCCTGACGTTTGTGGAAAAAGTATCTCCAGAAGCGGAGTTGAAGTATCGGATATGAGGAGTCCAATATTCTTCAGGCAGAACTTTAGTATCCAGAATGGAGGAACTTGCTCCAGTATCAATGAGGGCAATAACATTGATAGGTTTGGCGTACTTTGAAGTGAAGATTTTTACAGGGAAATGGGGACAGTGGGTTTGACTTGAGAGTATGTCAGGATTTGGTTCTGAAGATGTGGGAGATATATGAAAAATATCTTCAGATTCTGATTCATCAGACTCATTTTCACTGGAAGTTTGGTAGAAAGGAATAACACAAAGAGTACGTCTGTTTCATTTGGCTCTTCATCGCAGAAAATAAGGATTCAATATCATCATTTTCAAGAGAAATACCGTTTCACTCTCGATCGAGATGATTCGGCCTTTTTTCGCCTGAGGACAATTTTTGGCAAAGTGTCATTTCTTGTTGCAAATGTAGCAACGGCTTGACTTCTTATGGTCTGTGTGATCCTTTCTTTTGCGTAGGTATCTCCATTTCTTCTTTTTCCGGAAATGCTTGGAGCCATGCTTGGATTTCTTAATCGAGTACTTCTTATAGTGCTTATTTTTCCGGGAATAATGGCCGCAAGTACCATCACAATCTTGTTTGGAACATTTGATCTTTAACTTTTGATGGGAACAAGCTGATTCAAGACGCTTGTCATTTGTGATGTATGTTCGGACCATTCGGCACTTTAAGCATAACTCTTCCAGGCATAGATGGATTTCTTGCTGGATTTATCCCAAGGGAACGTCTTGTATCCTTCTTTGTTTTCCAAAGAAAGATCTTTCCACCATCTGGGTGAGCTTTGTTGGGATAGAAGTGAGGAAGACATGCTTTAGGTTTGGATCTGCGCCAATCTGGTAAAAGAGCTGAAGCATTAATCGATAATGCTTATCAAGATGCTTTTTCTGAAGGGAGCAGCATCTTCTTTCAAAGAATTCCCTCCTTTTGAGTTCTTTGAGATCCCCGGGTGTTCCCACAAAAACATGGTATAGAAAATTAAGGGTATGATAGTAACTGGGTGACAACAAGAACGTAAGCTGGTCCTGCTCTGTGAGTGATTGCCACCAAAATTTAAGGCTCCCTGTGAACCTTGTAACAAAATTGTAAAGGACATCATTCATATCATGGTTGGTGATGGACTGTGTACTCAACCAAGTATGAAATTCTTCAAGTCTGTGTGGCCATTTTGAATAGGGAATGTCATCAATGGAGAAGAATTGTTTGGATGCCATGGATACATGTCTGGTTGGATTGTTTCTGGTGGGATTACTTGTCTGTCCGAATTCTGGATCAGAATAGTTTGATTGCATATCATAATCCGAAAAAGTATCGGCCATGAATATTTGTGAGTTTGGTGGAACAGAAGGGGGAAGATCATCTGGTTGATCCGAAAAGGATGAAGAGGAGTAAGTAGATACTGATTCTGATGAAGAGGAGGAAGTTTGTTCAGAAAACAGAATCTGCTTTTTTGAGACAACAGGATCAGGCTCAGGTTGTTGGGTAATAGGGTCAATTTCTTGCTTACCCAGATCCCTTAGAAAGGATTCTAATGGATTTGATAACATCATTTGGTCTGGCCTTTCTCTTTTAACAATTGAGCTTGATTCTGTAGGTGGTGTCTTTTCCTTTCCCTTTTCCTTTTCCTTCTTCAAGGCTTTGAGACGACTTCGCAAATCTGTTTCTTTTCTAGAAGAATCTTCTGGGATATTGGCAAAAATAGACACTTGAGGTGTTGGGGATACATACCCGGTTTGAACAGGAGGTGCCAATGGATCGAAAGGTCTAAACCTTCCTTCTTCAAGAAGTTGAATTTGCTTCTTGAGTTTGTCTATTTCTGGTTTTGGACTTTCAAGATAGTGGTACCCAAGCTGTTGTCCTGATTCCAAGGCTTGAAGCCTCTTTTGGAACTCAGAAAGTATCTTCTTGGTACCTTCATCATATCTTCGGAGGTCTTGTTGCACATTTCCGATCTTAGAATCAATAGCCTTAAAGGCATTGTTTTGTGCCAACAAAGTCTCGATTGCCGATTTAGAACGGCTTCGAAAGAAGGGTTTTCTTACGCCTTCCATGTTCGTCCACATCGGTGGGGGTAGGTATTTTAGGAACATGACGATACCGCCATGTGGATCAATAAACTCTTCTCAGAAAGCGGGGAATGAGAGTTTAGAGCCTTCCTTCACAAGAGGAGGAAATTCGATATCTTGGAACATGGCAATAGAAGAAGTAGGTGGTGTCTCGTTGGGACTTCGAATGGGTAAGAGTGCTTTTTGGCCCATTTGAGAATTGGCTTATAGAATGGAGAAAGAGCTTGCCTTTTCTGGGGAGGAGAAGGTGGAGGTGATTTTGGTGGATCTGGTGGGACTTGGGATGTGGTACTAAACTCTGGTGGTGGAGGTGGTGCATAAGATACCATGAACTGGTATTTATCACATTCACCAAGAGTATCTACGGAGGTATCTCCGTCTAAGTACCTTTGGTATATCTTATCTTTGGACTTTTTCCGTCGAGGCGGAGATCTGGCATGTGGGTCTACCTCGTCGGGAGAATTTATACAGTAGGAACATTGGCAAAAAGGATCCCAAAAACAATGACCATGCTTGTCTTTGTAGTAATGAATGGGATGTCCATCACCATCAAAGTGTCGGACATGCTTTTTTGGGTCTGGTTCAGAAATGGATTCTGGAACACATGGCTCAATCGTGAAGATGGTTTGGAAGATAGAAGGAGCTTCTTCCTTTTCTTTGCCAAATTTGATAGAAACAGTTCCATCTTTTTTCCTTACGAATTCTGAGTCCATAGACTGAAACGGCTTGTTATGCTGGTGTAGCTTTTCATAGTTGGTAATCCAAGTCTCTGGAAGGAGCTTTGCCAGCGTATCCTTTGGAATTTGTCGAGGAACATGGATGCAGGATGCCTGATCATTCTGCATGGAGATGAACAATGCGTCTTCATTACCATTGTTGAAGTTGAGGTCGAGAGCATGATTCTGCACTCGATAAACCATCTGGTAATGCAGGGTTGCAGCTACAGATTCAGCAGTTTGGGGGGCTCCAGTGAGCTGTACTTGAACTTTCAGAAAAGAGAGAAGTTGGGGGTCTGAAAGAGCTATGTTGAAGTTTGGATACAGAGTTACAAAGACCGTTCCAGCATTTAGAGTGGTTTGAACAGTACCGATACAAGCATGCTGGTATTGTAAAAATCTGGTATCTAACAACGCGATTCTGGCCACTACTGGCAAACCTTTACGACCATGGAAGGTGAGAGCAAGACGAACAGCTCCATAGTGAACATGAGAATATCCCTGTTGGACCCATTGTCTGGGAAATTCTGGAGGGATTTGGAGAGTAACAAAGTACTCCTTTTCGATACGAGGATGGGATGCGGGTCGAACTTGGAAGATCGAACATACTCCTTTACTTGCTTCGTCGGTGGATGAGTTGTCGAATGGAGCGGATAGGTGAGAATGATGAGGTGGGCTTAGTGAAAGCTGAATAAGGATTCATAAGAGGAAGCTGGGTTTCAGAGATCTTGGTTTCATCGCTAAGAGAGACTTCATAGAGATAGTCTATCTTAGAAGCATTTGAAACACGAAATTTTGAGAGAGCAGAGGAAGAAGAAGAAGCAAGAGAAATGGGTGCTTCGAGAATTTCTGGATCTGTCGTGGTGTGTGAGGATCTTCTCAGCACTGGATTCACCTATCAAGCGCATGGAATGGATAATATCAAAAACGAAACCATGGCTCTGATACCATAAATGGACCTAGACTTAGGACCAGGGAAGGAGAGTAAATTTCCTTGTTGTATTCCAATTTTCTTTGAAGTCTAATGGATTCGCAGAGTACTTCTACGCGGAGATGTAGCCTAGGTTTGGGTGAACTTTGATAAAAAAAAAAAATTTGGCTTATTCTCCTATTCTATTTATTTATTATTATTATTATATTATGTTCAGTGGATTGTTTGCTTGCGGTATTTTTCTAGAATTGTCGTGCGATTTTGTAACAACTAGTATTAGAGCTTAGGTTAGCTAATCGAGAATATTTAGGGTTTTTCGATGACATTCGATATAAAGCAAACAGTATGACAGAAGATAAAATTAGAATCAATAATTCGATGGGCAGGATTTTCGGATGGTGGAAACTACAAATCAAAGATTTTTTTTTTATTAAAAAGATCTCTATACACCACTTTAAGGGTTGGAAACCCAAGATAGCGGAAGTGGATCCGACAGTAGAAGTCGGATGGAAATTTTTTTATCAGAATGCATTAGGTATGATTCGTCTAGGATTGACGAAAAAGACAATGTATCACATCACGAAAGCAAAAATTGTAAAATAAGCCATGAGTATTTTAACGAATATTTGTGAGAAGCCCTCCACATCAAACCATGTATTATTACTAAAGAAACTGGTTAATATGAAGTTATCTGATAGAGGATCTATGGTAGACCATATTAATAGTTTCACATAGGTCACAAGTTAGTTGGAATCCGCAAGCATAAATCTAGATATGAAACTCCAAGCTTTATTATTTTTGTGTTTTCTTCCAAACAGGGATTTCAAGCACCATGAATGATGATTTGACTCTAGATGATACTGTGACTAGCATCATGGATGAAGAAATGCGAAGAAAAGTCTTGGGTGGAAATAATTTTTCGGCATCTACATTTTCAACGGCACTAGCAATAGAGAACCGTGGAAGAAGTAAAAGTAGAGAAAAATTTAGCAAGCGTGGAAAGTCGCAATCAAAGGGAAAGAAATATGTTGCAAAAGATGAGTGTTGGTTTTGTCACAAAACCAGACATCAGAGGTTTCAGCGTGAAGCCTACAAAAAGTAGTAAGATGAAAATCAAGGAGCTAATGTGGTTAGTGATGAACCTTTGCTAAAGAACTTTTATTTGTTTGTAGAGTTTAACTTGATGACAGACAAGTGGTTTATTAATTATGGTGCTTCTTTTCATTGCACCTTGCAAAGAGATATATTTGATGATTATGCTAGCGGAAATTCCGAGCAAGTCGTTGTGGGAAATGGCCACATGTATCCGATTGTTGGAAAATGAATTGCGACTGTGAACATCTCAGGTGGAAGATATCTAGTTTTGCATGAAACTAGGCATATTTTAAAATTAAAGAAAAATCTTATCTCAATCAATAAACTTGACCAAGAAAGTTTGATAATAACTTTTGGATGTGGAGAGTGGAAGATAACCTCAAGGGCAAGAGTAGTAACAAAAGGAAAGTGCATGGGTACACTTTACCTTCTCCAATGAGAGGGATAAGTACACTAATGGTGCCATAAGTTGTGTACGGCGCTCACTTTGGTGCCAAAAGTTTCCGTCGGATCACTTAAGTGCCAAAAAATTTGAAAAACGCTCATTTTGGTGCCAACTCCGACGAAATTGGCCGGAATCCGACGTGGCCTTTTTTTTTTATTAATTTTTGATGCCGACGTGGCTCGTCGGAGAGCTGAGTCAGCATCCAAACACCAAAACGACGCCGTTTGGTGTCTCCCCCAATTCAAAACCCTAATCTCCGGCCATCGCCATCCTCGACGGTCCTCGGCGGCCACGGCTTCGACCCCGACCTCGACCCCAACTCCGACGATGGCCACTCAACGGCAGCGGCTCCGACCTCGACCCCGACCCTGACCCCGACGATGGCCACTCGGTGGCCGTAGCTCCGACCTCGACCTCGACCTCGACCCCGATCGCGATGATGGCCGCGGCTCAAACCCTGACCCCGACCTCGACAATGGCCACTCGACGGCCGTAGCTTAGACCCCGACCCCAACCCCGACCTCGATGATGGCCACTTGGCGGCCGCAGCTTCGACCCCGACTCCGACCTCAACCCCGACGACGGCCACGGCTTCAACCTCGCCGAAGCCCTAATTTCTTCCCCCATGTGAGCTAAACGGCGTCGTTTCCATGAAGCCATCCACGTAGGACGGCAAAACGACGTCGTTTTCTTAAGGAGGACCGAAAACGACGTCATTTAAAGGCTTAACAATTTTTTTTTTAAAAAAAAAAAATCATTTTGGCCGGAATCTTTCATCGGAGGCCGGAATCTTTCGCCGGTGGCACCAAAGTGAGCGTTTTTCCTCCGATTTGGCACTTAAGTGATCCGATAGAAACTTTTGGCACCAAAGTGAGCGCCGTACACAACTTATGGCACCATTAGTGTACTTATCCCCCAATGAGACAATATCGGTGATATAGTTGTAACTATAATGGCTACAGATAATTTGTCTATTTTTTGGTATTATCATTTAGGACATCTTGGTAAAAATGGTGTAAAGCAATTACACTTGAAGAAATTACTTTTGGGTTTGCAAAATGTTGAGTTAGATTTTTGTGAAAATTGCATTTATGGAAAAGAAAAGGCGGTTAGTTTTCAATTGAATGAATAATAAAATAAAGGTCAAAAGCTAGATTTAATTGACACTGATGTGTGGGGATAGGCTCAAGAACTCTTTTATGGTGGTAAGAGATTTTTTGTCACTTTCATTGGTGATGAGACAAGGAAGACTTTGGCCTATGCTTTTAGAGAAAAATCAAAAGTATTTGGAATGTTCAAAATGTGGAAGGCCATGGTAAAAAAACAAACATATTATCAGATTAAAGCTTTGAAGTCTGATAATGGTAGTGAATACACGAGCAATGAATTTGTAGAATATTTGAGTCAGAAAGGCATACACAGGTTGAGGACTGTTCCTAGAACTCCTCAAAACGGTGTAGCTGAGAGAATGAACATGACTATTCTAAAACGTGTGAGATGCATGAGGCTACAAGCGGGTCTTTCACTATGCTTATGGGCTGCCACAGTTGATACAATTGTTTATCTTATCAACATGAGTCCATTTAGTGTATTGGATGGAGAAATACCACAAGAGTAATGGTTAGATAAAAAAAAATTAATTATTTACATCTAAAGTATTTGGTTGTATTGCATATGCTTTGATTGATAGAGAGGATATGAAGAAACTTGATGCTAAGCCCTAGAACTGCGTTTTTATTGGATATGGTGGCGATGAGTATGGCTATAGGCTGTTGGATATTTCAATAATATTTTGAAATATTAAATAACTTCAATAATAGTTATGACCGCATTGAAGACCATTATTATTTTTAACGGTCACATAACGGTTTCTTAACGGTCATACAACGGCTTTCCAATCGTTTTGTAACGGTTAATTTATTTCTCAAATAAATCCTTCATTATTTTACAACGGCTACATTTTGTCTGAATATAAAATCTCACAAGACAATCTTAAAAATACACACTGATTGAAAGAGAATATTCTTTCTTTTTGAAATCCTTCATTTCCTTTTTTCTTGCTGGGTTATACATAGACGTTGTTTCTGTTCCTTCTAATATTCAATGCGGAATATAGAAGAAGGTCTGTTGTATCTTGGGAGGATAGCCGTCAGAAGCCTATCGCACTGAATTTTGCATTCCGAGGGGCGGAATTATCCTTAAGGACAGTGCTTACATTTGCACGCCTTAGACAAATTTATTTGTTCTTTTCAGCCTTTATCCTACAATCTTAAGGATAATACCCATGGAGCATCAAGTCGATACTGCTGCCGATGCCTCAATCTTCACCAGTCTAGTTGCACTACCACCATTACCACATATGTCCTATGCCAAACCATTCCCCGACATATCGAAGATTGAAGTTTTCAACGGCAACAATTTCAGAAGGTGGCAAGAAAGGGTTTTCTCTATCCTAGATGTGCACGGCGTGGCTTTCGCACTTACGGAGGTTGAACCAACTGATAACAAGCTTCGAGATCAATGGATACATGCTAATAAGGTATGTAGGCACACAATTATTAGTACTCTTTCTAATGAATTGTTTGATGTCTACTGTCCGTACAAGGAAGCAAAACAAATATGGGACTCCATGACTGCAAAGTACACCGCCAAAGATGTGGGCAGACAAAAATTTGTAATCGGAAATTATTATCGATGGGAAATGTCCGATGATAAGGAGATCAAGACATAAATCAATGAATATCACAAGCTAGTGGAGGACTTGAAGGCAGAAAACATCAACTTACAAGAAGAATTTCTTGCGGGCCTGCTAATTGAAAAGTTGCCTGAGTCTTGGAATAACTACAAGCAACAACTCAAGCACAAGGATAAGCAATTGTCACTAGCCGATATGATCGTGCATATCATCATTGAGGATACAACTCGCAAGGAGATCAAAGCTGCCAAAGCTAAGGAAATTGCTACCAGGGAAAATTTGGTGCAAGACAAATTTAAACATCGCCAAAACAGGTATTATAACAAAAAACCTGATTACAAACCCAAAGTTGCTCACCCCACCTTAAAAAAGAAAGGCTCTTGCTTTATTTGTGGAAAACCAGGTCATCATGCAGCGCATTGCAGAAAGAGAATGATGGGAAATGACAATCCTGCTAAACCAAAAGTTAATTTGGTTAAAGCAGATGACTCTAATGATATAATTGTTGTGGTTATTTCCCAGGCCAACATTGTGGCCAATGTGAAAGAATGGGTGGTAGACTCAAGTGCTACCAGGCATATTTGTGCAAACAAAAATGCCTTTTCCTCCTACACGCCAGTAGGGGAAGGAGAAGAAATTATTTATCTTGGTGATTCAAGAACAGCTCAAGTTCTTGGGAAAGGAAAAGTTCTTCTCAAGCTCACATCTGGCAAGACTTTGGCCCTGAATGATGTATTACATATCCCTAATATAAGGGAAAACCTAGTCTTAGTAGCGCTTTTGGGAAAGGTTGGGATGAAGGTGTCATTCGAATCTGATAAGATTGTAATGACAAAAAATAACGTCTTTGTGGGAAAGGGTTATTGTAATCAAGGACTTTTTGTTCTTAATGTTTCTAATGTTATCAATGAAAATGCTATTGCTTTCGCTTACTTGACTGAATCTGTTGATTTATGGCATGGTAGATTAGGTCATGTTAGTATTTCTTATATTAAGAAAATGCAAAAACAAGGTTTAATTTCCGGAATTAAAAACCCATGTTTTAATAAATGTATAATATGTGCCGAAACAAAATTAACAAAAAAGCCTTATATTTCTGTAAATAGAGAATATGATTTGTTGAGTTTAATTCATACTGATTTAGGAGATTTAAAACAAACTATGACTAGAGGAGGTAAAAAATATTACGTGACCTTCATTGATGATTATTCTAGATTTACCAAAGTTTATTTACTTAGGCATAAAGATGAAGCTTTTGATATGTTCCTTTTGTATAAAGCTGAGGTAGAAAACCAATTGAATAAAAGGATAAAAAGAATTAGATCGGATAGAGGTGGAGAATATGTATTGCTTAATAAATTTTGTGAAAAGGAAGGAATAATTCATGAAACTACGCCTCCTTATTCCCCTGAATCTAATGGCATAGCTGAAAGAAAAAATAGGACTTTGAAAGAGATGATGAATTCTATGCTTGTTAGTTCTAATGCTCCAAATAATTTATGGGGTGAAGCTATTTTATCTGCATGACATATCCAAAATAGATACCTCATAAGAAAACAAGTAAAACACCCTATGAATTTTGGAAAGGTTATCGTCCTAATTTAAAATATTTGAAAGTGTGGGGGTGTCTTGCTAAGGTTATGCTTCCTAATTCTAAGAAAAGGAAAATAGGCTTTAAATCATCTAATTGCATGTTTATTGGTTATGCTGATCATAGTGTTGCATATAGATTTCTTGTATTAAAAAGTGACGTGCTTGATAATAATACTATAGTTGAGACAAAAAATGCAGAATTTTTTGAGCATATTTTTCCATTAAGTGTTGATAATATTTCTCCTGTGCCTATTCATAAAAATGTTTTCGAAAATTCAAATGATGAATTGAGAAGGAGCAAAAGAATAAGGAAAGAAACTTTTTTTGGGAATGATTTTTATACTTATCTTATTGATAATGATCATTTGACTTATTCTGAAGCGATATCTTCCTCAGAAAGCAATTTTTGGAAAGAAGCTATAAAAATCGAGATTGATTCTATCTTACAAAATCAAACATGGAAATTAGTTGATTTACCACCCGGTGCAAAACTGATTAGTTGTAAATGGATTTTTAAAAAGAAATACAATCCTGATGGTTCTATTGATAAATATAAAGCAAGATTAGTTGCAAAAGGTTTTACACAAAAACAAAATGTTGATTATTTTGACACTTTTGCTCCACTTACGAGAATTTCATCTATTCGTGTTTTAATTGCTTTGGCTTCCATTTACAAACTTATTATTCACCAAATGGATGTTAAAACAGCTTTTTTAAATGGTGATTTGGAAGAGGAAATTTACATGGTGCAACCTGAAGGTTGTATTTTTCCTGGCCAAGAAAATAAAGTTTGTAAACTTGTCAAATCTTTATACGGCTTAAAGCAAGCGCCAAAGCAATGGTATGAGAAATTTAATGATGTTCTAGTTAATAATGGATTTTTCTCTATTGGAATAGATAAATGTGTATATACAAAAAGTGTCGATGGTGAAGTTATAATTATTAGCTTATATGTTGATGACATGCTTATTTTTGGTACGTGTATTGATGTAGTGAATGAAACAAAATGTTTTTTGACTTCTAAATTTCGATATGAAGGACATGGGGGAAGCTAATATTATTTTGGGTGTTAGAATTGTAAAGAATGACAGTGGCCTAATGCTTACTCAAGCGCATTATGTGGAGAGGCTACTTAAAAAATTTGATCACTTTGATGTTAAACCTGTGAATACTTCTTATGATTCTAATATCCAATTAGTGAAAAATAAAGGAGATGGTGTGGCTTAGTCTAAGTATGCTCAAATTATTGGGAGTTTGATGCATTTGATGAATTATACTCGACCTGATATAGCTTATGCTGTATGTAGACTGAGTAGATATACACAAAATCCCAATGATGATCATTGGATTACTTTGAGCAGATTAATGAAATATTTGAGAGGAACCATGAATTATGGTATTCTATATAGTGGATTTCCCGCTGTATTAGAAGGATACGGTGATGCTAATTGGATTTCAGATTCAGATGAGACAAAATCCACTAGTGTATATGTGTTTATCCTTGGTGGAGGTGCTGTAACTTGGAAGTCAGCTAAACAAATAATAATTACTAAATCCACGATGGAGTCAGAGTTTGTGGCTCTGGAATTGGCTGGCAATGAGGCTGAGTGGTTAAGGAACCTCTTAGCGGATATTCCTTTGGGAATGAAACTGACACATTCTGTGTCTTGGCATTGTGATTGCCAAGCGGCAATAGCCATTGCAAAGAATAAAACTTTCAATGGTAAAAATAGACACATCCGATTGAGACATGATGTAGTAAAGCAGCTGCTTAAAGATGGAATTATATCCATTGATTTTGTAAAGTCAGAGTGAATTTGGCCGATCCTCTAACTAAACCTGTGGGAAGAAAATTAATTTATGACACATTGAGGGGAATGGGACTTAAGCCAATTGAGGAAAAACAACAGTGATGGTAACCCAACCTATGTGATTGGCGATCCCATGAATTAGGTTCATATGGGTAATAACAAGTCACTTGTTGTTCTGGTGATGCACTATTAAAAATTATTGTCCATCCTAAGATGAGAATGGTGCAAAACTGCAAGGAAAATAGAGGTTGAGGTAAGCTTTTAATAAAATTCCATAGCCATTATTGGTGGTGTATTAAGCTGCAGAATACACTTGATGGAATCATCTATATAAGTGTGGAGTGGGGCCGCTCCTATGAGAATTTTTGGCAAAAATCTTTAAAGCACTTATGAATAAACCAAGCATGCGCATGGCCTATTAGCGCAAAACCGCGTTGAACAATAAAGTTTGTGGGAGTGCAATGTGATTGATGAAAATTATAATTCACAAAAGAAATTTTTGGTTCATAGAAGTTTCAAACTTCACCAATAATTTCGTGAATTATGTTTCATTTTTTCTAGGGCTGGTTCAGAGCCTAACAAGCACCAGTTTCGATGCATTACACTCCAATAACCCAGCATCATATTAATTTTATTTTCAAAATATTTTGAAATATGTGGGGGATTGTTGGATATTTCAATAATATTTTGAAATATTAAATAACTTCAATAATAGTTATAACCGCATTGAAGACCATTATTATTTTTAACGGTCACATAACGGTTTCTTAACGGTCATACAACGACTTTCCAATCGTTTTGTAACGTTTAATTTATTTCTCAAATAAATCCTTCATTATTTTACAACGGCTCTTTTAACGGCTACATTTTGTCTGAATATAAAATCTCACAAGACAATCTTAAAAATACAAACTGATTGAAAGAGAATATTCTTTCTTTTTGAAATCTTTCATTTCCTTTTTTCTTGCTGGGTTATACATAGACGTTGTTTCTGTTCCTTCTAATATTCGGTGCGGAATATAGAAGAAGGTCTGTTGTATCTTGGGAGGATAGCCGTCAGAAGCCTATTGCACCGAGTTTTGCACTCTGAGGGGCGGAATTATCCTTAAGAACAATGCTTACGTTTGCACGCCTCATACAAATTTATTTGTTCTTATCAGCCTTTATCCTACATAGGCTTTAGGATTATGAGATAATCTCAAATCCATTCGCAATTGGAATGTAGTATTCCATGAAGAAAAGATGTATAAGGATTGTCAGACAGAGCATGAGAAGGTAATAGAATCGGAATATATTGAATTAGATACAATGCTCGTGAAGATGGTTCCAGTAGATCAACATGAACTTGAAGGAGAGGTTCAAAATGAGCCTATCATTAGTGAAGAGGTAGTTCAAGAGAAATGTAGTGATTCGGAGCAAACTAACAACCCTGAAGTACCTACTTTGATGAGGTCTACACGTGTGAGAAAGCCAAATGTAATTTTTGATCAATCAGTTAATACTGTCCTAAATCATGTCTTATATTTGTAGTGGGAGTGTGCTATGAAAGACAAGATGAGCTCATTACTTCGGAACAAAACTTGAGAGTTGACCAAATTGCCCACAGGTAAAAAAAACTTTGTTAAACAAGTGGATGTATATGATTAAGAATAAAGTAGATGGTAGTATTAGATACAAGACAAAACTTGTGGTCAAGAGTTTTTCTTAAAAAAAAAGGGATCGACTACTTTGAAATATTTTCACCTGTAGTGAAAATGACATCAATTAAAGTTCTGCTGAGTATAGTTACAATAGAGGATCTTCATTTTGAGCAGTTAGACATGATAACAACGTTTTTACACGGTGACCTAGATGAATAATTATACATGGCACAACCTAAGGGTTTTGAAGTCAAAGGTAAGGAGTATATGATATGTCACTTGAAGAAAAGCCGGCATAGCGTGAAACAAGTGCTAGGGCAATGGTACCTAAAGTTTGATTGTTTCTTGGAAGAAAAAGAATTGCACATTTGAGTCTGATTATTGTATTTATTTTTGCAAATATGACGATGGTGATATCGTGTATCTTTCTTTATATGTGGATGACATGCTGGAGGCTAACTTCAATATGAAGAAAATCGTATAAGTGAAGAAGATGTTATCATTGCAGTTTGTTATGAAAGACTTAGGAGATGCCAATAATATTTTAGGTATGAAAATCATTGGGGACAAGAAAAATAATAAATGATGATTGTCACAGGAATACTATGTGAACAAGGTATTAAAGAGATTTAACATGAATAAGGCAAAATTGGTTGCGACTCCTCTAGCGAGTCACTTCAAACTTTTTAAGGATATGTGTCCGAGCACTCAAGCTTTAAAAAATAAGATGACAATAGTTCTATATGCATCAATAGTGGAGAGTTTGATGTATGCCATGGTGAGTACCATATATTGCACAGGCAGTGGGAGTTGTGAGTCGATATATGCAGAATTTAGGTAGAGAGTATTGCAATACAGTGAAATAGATATTAAGATATCTAGCAAGTATATCAAATTACTCTCTTTATTATGGTGGTACATTTCTAGAGTTGCAAGGTTATGTAGATGTATATCACTCAGGTGATCAAGATCATGGTAAGAGTACCATTAGATATGTCTTTACAATTGTAGGTATAATAGTAAGTTGGGTATATCAACTACAGAAAATAGTGGCTCTATCAACGACAAAAGCAGAGTACATAGTAATCATGGAAGCTTCTAGGGAAATTATGTGATTACAAGATTACATGGAGGAGCTATATTGAAAATAACCAGTTAGTATACTATGGAGCAATAATCAAAGTGCAGTGCGCTTAGCAAAGAATGTGGCTTATCACTCAAGGACTAGACATATTAAGAAGTATTATCACTTTATCAAATCAGCATTGAAAGATAATGAGTTAAAGTTACAAAAAATTGATGATGGCTTGGAAAATCTAGCTAACATGTTGACCAAGGTAGTAGATCAAGAGAAGTATATTTTCTATACTACTACCATTGGTATTTGTGATATCCTGAAATTTGGCCCTATTTCGAAATATATGAAGTGGTTATTTCGTTGATGCGCTTATAGTTACTTTACTCTAAACCGATTATTCAAGAGTTAACTAATTTATTAGGTGATGCCATAAAGGATTAAAACACGAAAGATTAGAGAATTCGATCAGAAATCGACTGCTTGACCATAAGGATTGACAAGAGTCAATACTACATTATTATTAGTTAATTAGTGAACGGATATAAATCGATTCGATGGGAGTACGTAGTCGGTTCACAGATGATTCCGCACGATTACAATATTCGCATTGAGCGACGATAAATTGATTTTCTGTTGATCTTATATTCAGGGTACATAATTGAATCCTTGCGATTACATGAAAATCGAGGGTTGTCCACGATTCGAAGAGGCACAAACGTAAATCGAAAATTATTGACCATGGGTCAACCGTGCGAGAACCCCTAAAAGCCACAGGATAGATTATGTCGTACTAAAGTTGCGTTTGATCGATATTTAATCATGAAATTTAATTCGGTTTCAGTTATGGAACTTTTGAGGATTTTGAGATTAAATTATTGGACATCCTCTCATCGTCCATCGAATTATCAGTGAGTCCGAAATTTTCGGAAGAGAAATTATTGGATAAAAAATCGGAGACCAGACAAAAAAAGGAAAGAGAAAAGAAAAAAAAGAATAATAATAATAATATCTTTTTCTCTCTCTTTTCTCATCTCCCTCACATTTTCCCCCCTCCTTCTCACGAAATTTCCTCTCCCTCCCATTTCTCCTCTCTCTCTCTCTCTCTCTCTCTCTCTCTCTGCCACTTTTCCTTTCTTTCCCTATTTCTTCTCTTTTTCTCTTCTCTCCCAAACTCTTCCACCCCCTTTTTCTCTTACGCTATTTCTTCCCCACCTCTCTTACCTCTATGTCGATCCTCCCTCCTCCTCTTTTGCTTCCATTTTTGCCTCAAGCCTCTTCATTTTCTTCACCATCTTCTTCTTCTTCTTTTATTTATTTTTTTCACCAACACCACCACCCGCATCACCATCTCCACCGCCGAGCTCCCGAGTCACCATCGAGCCGCCCATCTGTCTAGCCACACGCGTCACCATTCGCCCGTCCTCACCGTCACATGCCACCCGTCCGCCCAAGTCAAGCCCCCTTGGCCGTGAGCTCAACTTCGCCGAACCGCCACCGTTCATGCTGTTGTTTGAGCCACGAGCATCACGTTCTCAATGCCGTCGTGCCGCCTTTACTTTGAGCTTGCCGTTGCCGAAAACCTACGAGTTAACTTGCTAATTGTGGATTATGGTGTTAATTACGTTTATGGGTGGTTAGTTTAATATTAATGACAGTTAGTATTTGTCAATTTTAATTTAGCCTTAATTGCGATTAATGATTATTTATATTAAATTTAAGTGTGATTAGTTTAAATACTTATCATTAGATTAATTAATCATGATTTATTTAATTAATCATGATTTATTTATTTAATCATTACTTATTTAATTAATCGTAAATATTTTAGTTAATATCGATTAATTTTTAATTAATTGTAGTTAGGCTAATTAATTGAGTTTAGTTTAATTAATCGCAATTAGCCTAATTAATCGTGATTAGCGTAATTAATAACTGATTAGCCGTTAAGTAGAATTTTATGCCCATTTTTCTAGATGATTTGTGCATAATTCTGACTGTTTGCACAAGTGATGCTATGCTATTGACTGCTCAATTATAGATTTTTATTTGCTATTTTCAAATGAGGTTTTATGGGCAAGAAAATAGAAAAATATGAGATGTCAGGTTTGAACGCATAATTTTATGTGCTAAATAAAACAATGGGGTTTTAAAATAGAAGTATGCAAAGTTTGATTCAAATACGTGACCACGTACAAATATTTTATTGAGATTTTTAAATGTGAAAGATTGCCAAAGTTTTTTCTTGGTAAAGAATTTTTTTTTTTTTTTTTTGGCAAAGAAAGATTGCCAAAGTTGATTATTTGAAAAACAAACTATTTTGTTTTTGGCTAACTAATGGCAATAAGAATTGGCTTGATTGATGGTTGTTGACGCATCAATTTTAATTAGTTTTATTAATTAAGTTTTTAATTTTGTCTTTCCGGATAAATAGATGATAAAAAGATAAAACAACAAAAAACAAAAAGAAAACAAGAAAAAAACAAATAAAAACAAGAAAAGCAAAAAGCAAAAAAATGTAGCCAGCCCCTTTTTTTCTTTTTCCTTCGCACGACTAGGCCCCCCTTCTTCTTCTTCCTCCTGTCTTCTTCTTCTTCATTCGCCTCTGCAACTCACGCGCGCAAAGGGTGCCGACGCGCGAAGGACAAGCTAGGGCAGAGAGAGGAGCATAGGCCGGTGACTGAGAGGACGCGGCATTGATGGCGAGCGAGCCTTCGTGGAGGGGGAGGAACTGAGGCCGGTTCGGCCGGCGAAGGGAGGCCGGTTGGCACACCAAGGACCGCCGGCCTAGCCTCCATCGACCGGCACCCCGCGCCTATAAATAGGGTGTCGGGGGGAAGGCCAAAGCAGCAGCGAGCTCTGAGAGCTTCCCATTGAGAGACTTCGGGGGAAGAGTTGAAGAGCGAGCTAGAGAAGATCGCGAGCTCGGAAACCTCCTCCTGAGAGACTTCGGAGGAGGTTGAAGAGCGAGCGAGAGACACGAGAAGCCGGCAAGTTCAGAGGGGTCCCCGAGAGACTTCGGGGAGCTCAAAGAATGAGCAAGGCAGAGAGCGGGCCGCGAGCTCAAGCAACCTCCCTTCGAGAGACTTCGGGGGAGGCTGGCGGCGAGCGAGCCCGAGAGGGAGAGTGTGCGAGCAAGAAAAGGGAAGAAGACGCCCAGATCCACGAGTTGCAGGGAGAAAAGGGCTTCGGCTCCGTCGACGGCCCACCGGACTAGCCACCCGATGCCGCATCCCCTGTTGCGGTGAGCTAGGGTTGCCCGCCCTTCCTTTTTGTGTCTGTTTGTGTGTGCTGGGGTCGTCGGGCCGGGACTCGCAACCGCCGGCTTCACGCGAATTCCGGCCCCCAATCGTTCGTAGCTTGCCTCCCCCGCCAGTCCCCGCTTTGCGGTCCCAAGTCCGAAGCGCTCACACTTGTCTTCCTCAACCGGTGCCCTCTAGGTGTTTGATGGAAATTCCAGGTGAACACCGGATTTGCAGCAACTGGTGGTGACGGGTGGGGACAGACGACGGGACCGGCTACAACGGCCTGCGGGACGGAGGTCAAGGCGGTGCTGGCGGAGGCCCGAGCTCAGGCCGAGACGGGTTCGGCCGCCTTCACCGCGGATCGTCAGATCTCGAAGGCTCCAAGACCGGGTCGGCAAGGGAGGAAGATGGATTGAAGTCGGGCGGATCCAGGTCACGTCCGGGTAGGGTTTTTCAGGAATCGGGTCGCGGCCGGGTAGGAATCCGCAAGCCGGGTCGCGGCTGTGAACCGGGTCAGAGACCGGGTCGGGCTGGGTTGGCATCCGGGTAGGGTTTCCCCGAGATGGGCCTTCACGCGTGGGCCGGTTTGTTGTTGGGCTGCACCCTTTTGTGAAGTAGGCCCAATTCCGTGTGTGTGGGCTGAATTTTTATAAAGAAAAAAGGTGGAAAAATCCGAGTCGGGCCCGCAACACGGGCCCGTCCTCATTCGGATCGATGGCCCGGGTCGGACCCAACCCGCGGATCCGACCCGGGTCAGTTTTTATATTATTTTAATATAAAATAATATTTTAAATAAATAAATAAAAAATAAAATACTTTATTTCAAAAAAATCAAAAATCAAAAAATGTTTTATTTTCAAAAAATATTTAAAAAATGTTAAAAAATGTTTTATTTTTAAAAAATCGAGAAAAATAAAAAATAATTTATTTTCCAAAAATATTAAAAAATATTTTAAAAATATTTTATTCCGAAAAAATCAAAAAAATCAAAAAAATTTCATATTTTCCAAAAAATGTCAAAAATCCAAAAAATGTCAAAAATCCAAAAAAGGCCAAAAATTCATGAAAAAGCCAAAAAAATTCAGAAAAAGCCAAAAAGACTTGTATTTTCCCAAAAAAAAAATACCAAAAAGTCCCAAAAAATCCCTTTTGTGTCCAAAAATTAGAAAATGACTCAAAAAAATGTTTTTCCTCCCAAAAATACATGGAAAATCCCTCAAACATCCAAAAAGCCTCAAGGTTTAAACAAGATTAGGTACCGAAAGGGCATTAGTGATTAACTAGTGTAATCAAGTCCCGATCCTAATTTCTTTGGTTGCGCAGAGTGAGTATTTCTCCGATACTTCACTTGGGTTTCTAATCAACCCACCCCAAATCGATTAGTGGCGACTCCAATTTAAAATTTGATTTACAGGTTAAAAACTTGAACCATTAAGTCGTGAATTGGTGGACTTGGGAGAGTCCGGGCATAAATAAATTCAGCCGAGCCATTAGCCTCCTTAGGCGCTCGTACCCGACTGCGGGCGCAAAAAAAAAAGATGTCGCGACAGCTTGGCGACTCCGCTGGGGACTGGATCTGAGGACTTAGGCCATTTTTGTCTTGTTTAAACTCTTTACTGACTTGTTTTTATTTTTTCTTTATGCAGGTCGGTAGTTTAGAAATTTATTTTAATTTTGTTTAAAATAGATTATCTTGTGATTATAAACTGTTGTGCATGCTTTACTGTTTTAGCACTACACATGGCACACACAACCCGGCCGCCGGACCTGGGCTGCCATAGGATTTTTAGGATGGTGTTAAGAAAGATACGACCTTGAACGCGAGACTGCGATGTAGAGGTCGCCTTTCTTTTCCCCGAATTTCTTAGCCGAGGTTAAGGGGGTATGCTGCTAACGCGAGACTGCAACGGGCGGATACCCTTTTAATTTCATCAAGCCTTCTGAGTTAGAAATCGAGCCGCACGTCCCATTTGTATGTCTTTGTGCTTACCATTTTATTTAAAAGTAAAGTGATTTCTTTACTTTTACTCAGTCTTTTATTGGCCTATGGCAATTTAGGATAAGCTTTTCAAAGTCCCAGTCTATATGCGATGGGGAAAGACGATATCTAGTTCATTCCTGCTCCCAAGGCGGAGCTCTTCAGATGGTGGGGTCAATTAGATCAGTTTGCCCAAGAGCGCGTGAAGGCCAAAATCGGTCATCTCTTATCGTTGATCCAAATCACTGTTCGTCCTGAAGTCATACAAGCCATGGCACATTTTTGGTGCCCGAAGACAATTACTTTTATATTCGGTAGGTTTGAGCTAACCCCAACCCTGGAAGAATACAACATCATCACTGGAATGCCTCTTGAGAAAAAGCTTGTCAAGCCATCGATATGCGCCCTCCCATTGCGTGGGTTAGCACAATTTTTAGGAATTGAAATCCATGTCATGAGACAAATTCTCGAAGACAATCATAATACCTGCCCACTAGAATTTATGAATGCCTGTTTCCAAAATCAGCCTATGACCCAGAAAAGTGAGATTTTCCTCCTGGCCTTTTTCGGGCTCATTATCTTCCCCCATCAAAGAAATGCCATAACTCCTAAGATGGCATGGATAGTTGCTCAGATCTTAAGAGGGGGGAATTATGTCAACATGATTTTAACTGAAACATTCTTGTCCTTTAATCGTTTTAAAGACAACTCGAAGAAAATCATGCGAGCCTCTCTTGAAATTTTACAAGTCTAGTTCTTTTCTCACCTAAGCGAATTTCGAGACTTCATGCGATCGCCTGAAACAAATGCTTTTGAAAATCTATTACAAAAATTTATGGTTTTAGGACCGTACATTCCCAATCAAAGCTGTTTAAATTGGGTAAGCTTCCTAAGAAACCCAGCTCCTGAGGCATTCCAATGGTGTGCTGGTTGGTTCCATGAAAAGAGGGCCCGCTTTGCTTACATGCGCACCCGCCCAATTCCGTTGCTCGGTCTCACCGGCGTCATTCCCTACTACCCGTATCGGGTAGCACGACAATATGGAGCCCTTCAGGAGATCCCACTGCCTTTCAAGATGATGGTCCCTCCAGTTCTTTTCAACACAAGCCATGACTATGAATTCAAAATTTCTACCGCTGAGGAAACCTGGGACAAGTGCCATCGCAAAAGGATTGTGATACCTGAAGGGCTTGAGGGAGAAGAAAAAGCTCACCACGCCTCCATGTCCTACATCCACAACCATTGTATCCCGACAAGATGGAAGCCATTAGTCCCTCACTCAATCAGCAAAAGCAGCCTGCACGAGCAAGCAGAGCTCATGGAGAGGGATTTGGGAATGGACTGGATGCACACCTCAGAGCCAGCCCAAGGAAGCATGCATCCTCGCAAGAGCAAGGCTCCCCGTCGCATATAAATTGGGAATCATGTGCCCCTTAGTGTTAATAATGTGAAAGTTTTGTCCCATTGTTCAGGGACTTTTGTTTAATATCTAGTATTTTATTTTGTCATTTCAATTTCAAGTTCTAGATGTTAGAAGTCTGCGGTCTATAAAATCCTCTTTTGATGAATAAAAAGCGTTAGACCATTGCCATGGGTCAATTTTTGTTTACTTTCGTGCTCATTCATTGTTTTCACAACAAACAGGTAATTATGAATCGCCGGCCACCAATCGCCCGTGATTGGCCTCATGCAATAGGACCCGATCAGAATGATGTACAAAATCGTCTCATTAACATTGAAGATGGCGTAGGACAAATGTCCATTGTCCTTCAACAGCTCTCGAGACAAATGAAATCCACTCAAGCTGAGCCCAACTCTATAGTTGCCTCAAACACCGTCATGACGCCTGCAAATTTGCCAGAAAATAGCCAGTACCATAGACAGTTTGAAAGGATCATGAAAAAGTTAAACCAGCTATAGGGGCGGAATCCCATGGACCTTTCCAATTATCCCGGCATTGAAATCCCTGAAAAGCTCAAAGCACCTGAATGCGAAAGGTATGCTGATACCTCCCGCCCAGAGACCTACTTGCAGGCCTACCTGGTCCGAAGGATGATTCAATCGTACCAATCGAACTTGATTGGCCCTGCCTTGCGATGGTACATTGTTAGGAAGATTAGTCCCCTTAAAACCTGGAGGGAATTAATTCATGTTTTCCATCAAGAATACGATATTGACATCACCCTTGACATCACCTTGCCCTACGAAGAGCCAATGAGCGCGGAGCACGAGGAGCTATTAGCCGTTGAGATAGGAGAGGAGCATGTCAATGAAGCCTTGCATGATAAATGGGCAGTTGAGCAACATCCTGTTACTGGAAAGTTTCCCACTAGGAAAGGCAAGGAGCCTTTGTACGAAATCGTAGACTCAGAGCCTATTCAAGAACGGGGCACAACTGGACAACTCCCCAAGCTTACTCCAAGAGCTAGGGTCCAAAGAATACCAACCCCTATCAACCTGGAAAGTGAATCAGACAGTGAAACTCTAAAGTCTCTCACTTCCCTCGACAGAATCAAGTTAGCAAAACGAAGGGCCTTACTCAAAAGGTCTGGACCAGAAGCCAAGAAAAGAAAGCCTAAGCAGATAGGTTCAGCATCTACCGACGAGCCACCGCACCAAAGCTTCGAACATTCCCAAGAATGCAGCCTTGAAGGCTACCATCCCTTAGAGTACAACCCTGAAAACTTCCTGGCCCTAGAATACAATCCCAAAGACTTCCAACGTTATTTCGACAATGAAACTGACGATTCATCGTACAACTGTTTCCTACTCTCATTCGGGGATGAAGGTCCGTCAGAAGAGGAAGCATACGTCTTTATCCGCTATGATCCTAACGAAGTACTAAGCTTGTCCTCTGACCATGAGGATAGCTTCAATACTTTATCCTCATTCGGAAATTTTGACCAAGAAGAAAGCAATGGGGTAATCTCGGTAGAATCCAACTTCCCTGAAACAGAAAAATTCACCACTACAACAGATATGCAATGGGAAAACCAGTGGCCTAACTAGGATACATCAAGCCCGTCTTGCGCTCATAGGATCATGACCCCTGGAGGAATGTGGATACCTAATCTCCGCAAGTATAACGGCACGACTTGTCCCGTGGCCCACTTGCAGTACCTCAATGCTGAAATGAGTCGGTACTATGGCCCGATGTCATTCACAACTCAAGCCTTCCAAGAAAGTCTTACAGGGTCTGCATTGCAATGGTTCATCACAGCAGATATTTGTCTCATGAGAGATTGGAATGAGTTGTCTTCTGCATTCCTGCTTCAGTATCAAAGCCACATTGGGATTGAAGTACCTTGTCAGAACTTGGTTCACTTTAGAAGAAGACCAATGGAGGATTTTCGAGCATATGCAAGGAGGTGGGAAGCTTTTATGATGCAAACCTACCCTCAGCTGGCTGAAGAAGAAATGATAAAGCTGTTCATAGGAGCTTTACCCCGCAAACATCGCTGTTGGTTGCATGGGTTGCATTTCCGTAGCTTCAATGAAGTGGTCCTCTCATGCGAATACTTCGAGTCTACTGGAGGCGAGGAACTCAAAGGCGCTTGATTTCAAAACCAGCATTATCAAAGTGCTCCTTTTCATAGGAGTTTTCATGGGTGTTGCTTGTTTTTATAATTTCATGTTTTTTATCCTGTCTAGTGTGCTACTGTTGTATTTTCCATTTCAGTAATCTAATGTACAGTTCTAGTATTTTGTTTGAAAGCATGAGGCGGTATCCCAAACCAGCCCAGTGATGTTATCCAACCATGAAAAGAAAATATCATCCAAGGAGAATACTGAGGGCTGGGCTTCCTCATGCTTTTTCTCCCCCAAAGACATATTTTGAAAATAAAAAATATTTCATCACCCAAAAGTTTTTGTTAAAACAAGATGATAAATTTAATCATGTTTGTCTTTCTGACTCATTCACTTTATGTTTCAGAACATCATCCTCTTTGATTTGGTGTGACAAAAGGTATTTGAAATGGCACATCATGTAAACAGACCAAATTCAAGAACACATTTTCAAGAAAGCAGGGGCAAACAGAAAGGAGCCTCCCGTTTAAAAAATGGTAAGTCTTATTCCTTAACATGATATTGAGAATGATGACGCCTCTCTTCTATTTTCAGGATACAAAAAATGAAACGTAATAGGTACAGGCATAGAGTTGAGATCGAAGCATCCATGACATGCCTCACTCCTGCCCAGCTCCATCCTAAGCCAAAGGACTATCTTGTCGCACGACACGCCCAAACAACTAGATGTTACAGTTTCAACTTCGACGAGCCCAGAAGCATAAGAAAGAAGTTCCTTCTCTTCCTTTAAAGTGAATACTGTCAACAGGGAGAAAATCTAGACAGTCAAGGCGATCTATAGCCCCACACCCTGGACAACGACTTTGGAATCTAGAAGCTTCACTCCAGACGCATATTCTTCCAAGGAAAAGAGAAATTCCACAGAAGGAAGGAATTAAAGATGAATCAACGACCAGCAATCATCCATACATGGTCACAAATGAAGAGGGCCAATCAAAAGAGACATTGAACTGTGTCAAAAACAAAAGGCCGTCATTGACATACAGAGATCCCTAGGAGTCAGCAAATACAAACTTTGGAGAATAGTAATTTGGTATCGTTTCCAATACTCCCAGTGTCTGAACTCACTTTTGACATATTTTCTCCTATTGACAGGAAGCATAGGATTCAAGAAACAAGCTCAATGGTTAATTTGGGCAAATCAAATGATCCATATCGATTTACCTAACTTGGTATGAAGGGACGTGTCGTCCAAGAGCCGGTTCGGTTAAATAAAAAAAGAAGCGCCCTACGGACACCATCGGCGCCTCTAGCCAAGTGGTATCCGGGAAGAAGCAAAAAGGTCCGAAGTCGGGGGTTCGAATCCCCGACGCGGCAGTTAGCCGCTTGGTAAAAAAATAATAATAATGAAATTTTGCTTCCCTTGCACTTGCAAATTACGAGAGAACAGGTGACATAACGAGGCAAAAGACATAGGACTTCGTGTCCCACTTGCACTTCAAATTCATCCAATCATCTGCAAACCAGTAAAGGGAAACATTGGGAATCAAAAACCAAACTTGATGGTCAATATTGGCCAAGTGAGGTTCGTGGAAATGACCCGCATCAAATTCACTTGGTTTTGTGTAAAAAGACGTGTCATCCAGGAGCCAATTGAAAGAATAATTGACCTAATGAAGCAAGGGACATAGAACTTCGTGTCCCCCTCTCACTTCAGGTTCACCCAATCATCTGCAAACCAATGAAGGGTAAAGTTGTATCGCTTCCAGTTATTCGACTCTTGAAAGAGTTCATGACTAACACATTCCCTCTTGTTTGTTGCAGGATCACCTGACTGTCAAAAGCAAGGATAACGAATCAATGAGAAGCATGTCTTGTTTGTTGCAGGATTACCTGACTGTCAAAAACAAAGATAACAAATCAATGAGAGGCATGACAAACTCTCCCAAGCAAAATGGCGTCCCAAGTATTGCCAAAGCAAATGACAGAGATCCTTCAGGCCTCAATTCACCTTTAATTTTGGCCCTGTTGATTGATCCATTTTCATCTTCTCTTCTGCAAGGGCAAAAATAGAGATGCCCGATCAGATCCCCAACCCCGGCTAATCCTTCATGTGTCATATCCCTAATCAATATGGATAACTATCGACACCCATTTGCAAATAACCCTTTTGATGTTCAAAATTTAACATATTTGGAAACACCATTATGTAAACTCCTAAAGTTGTCAATAGGGCCTTTTTTGAGTCAAAACCATTCACTTGTTTTGAAGAGTTCAAACTCCTTCATATTCAAAATGTTGCATCCAGATGAATTCTGCATGATGATTTTGTCTGTCTAAATCACTGATTCCATTAAGAATTATTAGAATAGACAGCTAAGTGAAGAATACAAGATTAACCGAGCATGCTGGATGAGGCGCGTCAGAATGATGAAAGGCAAGCCATATCCTAAACACAATCCCCCATCTATACACTTGTGAGATGAGTGCAGAAGATTCCATGACTGCAGGGTAAAGAGTTCTCTCGCGAATGGTACGATAACCAAAACAGTGAGAGGCATTTCATTGCTCACCCCATTGAGCCCCATACATTGGTGAAATTTCTGTCCTACCCCCGTCAAGAACTACCCTACACTAGGGAAGATCGGAGGCGAAGTAGTATCACAAGGTGAGAAGAGAGATAGAAATTTTCTTGCTCGCACTTGCATCAATCTTCGGGTGTCTTTATTGCATATGAACACTCACGTTAATTTAAGTGCCTTAGAATGACGAAGAGCAATTCTTTCTCTACGCACTTGTATTCATTGTACAACTCAAGTGAGTCTGTAATCTTACCCTCACATCGAGACAAAACAAAAGTTACTACCATTTGAACAGCATAGCTCGGAGCGCTAGCTGAAGACGAAGACTCAAGAGTCTAACAACAGTGTCGTGATTGAACTTGCCTAGGCTAGTTCCTTTAACGACAAGAATGAAAAAACATGGGCATAAAAAAGCAGTGTACCTGGTAAGAGCAAGGTCAATGCCCATAAAAGAAAAATTGAGATGAGAAATAGGGGCATGAAAAAAGCAGTGTGCCTGGTAAAAGCAAGGCCGATGCCCCAAACAAAAATACAGCCATTTGTAATTATTGTTTAATTGATACAACCTCCATCCGACCGTGAAGAAAGACTAGTGACAAATGCCAAGACAATCGCCAACTCTCACCCTCTTACATGTGAGCCAAGACTACGTTACATTCCCATTGTAAAGGTCTCTTCAGACTAGGGGCACTTCAATTAACGTAGGATTTCATGTGTACATAAGCATCGCTCGAAGAAGTACGAGCAAGATTACTCTATCTCTTTTCGCAGGATTCTTGACTTGTAAATCCGGAGATGATCGTGTAGCATTTTTGTCCATCGGCTTCGACCTCGATGGTCCCATTTGATGAGCCGTTGACCAAGTCTTCATCACAATTTCAACAAAGACCTCTCACGTTGGTAAAGTCGTACCGTTTGCGAGAATACTCGGACCCTTGCTGACATGATGACAGTGAGATAGTGTGGTCCTTATGAATCCTACATCAATGGTCAGGATAGCCTTTTCCATGAGAGTGAGCGAAAAGTCCTTTCAGACTGAAAGTCCCTCATTTGGCATGCTCAAGACATCTATATTCCAAATAAAGGTTGTCTTTCAAAATCTTCCCCAATGGAACTCAGATGATGCAAAACTGACAAAATTGTCATGCATAAATCACATTTAAACTCATGAATTTACAGCATATACAATCATGTGTGCATATTGTGCAAATAGCAGACATACTCTCAAAGATCAGAGATATTGCCAGGTAAGCATATCCCTATCCCCATTTATCTTAAGGTACTTACCACTGTCCAGGTACTCTCTTCTTCGCACTCGACTTGTTCGAGTCGTCCCTTGAGTTTGGGTGCTTGCAACTGTCTAAGTATCCCCTTGTCTTTGACTACCCACCACTTGCCAGGTACCCCCCTGTTTTTGAGTGCCTACCGTTACTCAGGTGCTCCCCCTGTTGACACTCGACCTGTTTGAGTTGTCTTTAGAGTATTATTACTTGTGACTGATCAAGTATCCCTTTATCGTTGAATACCTACTGCTGTCTAGGTATCCCTATTGTCTTTGAGTACCGGCCACCATTCGGATACTCCATTTTCCTAACACTCGACCTGTTCGAGTTGTCCCCAAAGTATTGATACTTGTGACTGATCAAGTATCCATTTATTGTTGAATACCTACTGCTGTCTAGGTATCCCTATTGTCTTTGAGTACCGGCCACCGTTCGGATACTCCATTTTCCTGACACTTGACCTATTCGAATTATCCCAAGAGTATTAATACTTGTGACTGACCAAGTATCCCTTTATCGTTAAATACCTACTGCTGTCTAGGTATCCCTATTGTCTTTGAGTAATGGACACCGTTCGGATACTCCCTTTTCCTAGACACTCGACCTGTTCGAGTTGTCCCCAGAGTATTGATACTTGTGACTGACCAAGTATCTCTTGGAATACCTACTGTTGTCTAGATATCCCCATATCGTCAAGTACCCACCGTTGTCCAGGTATGCTTTCTTACACTTGGACCTACCTGAGTGGTCTCAGATCATATCATTAAATACTTGTGTTCATTCAAGTATTCCAGTACTTTGTACACCTGCGGCTACCCAGGTATTCTAGCCCTTTCGAGTGCCTGCGGCCATCCGGGTAAGCCTTGTGCTACATTCAAATTCCAAATTACCAGGAGGTGAGAGACCTTCATGAATATCCAAGGTACATCCTCGATATTCCCCATTACCAGGAGGTGAGATACCTTCACGAATATGCGAGGTACGTCCTCGATATTCCCACTACCAGAAGGTGAGAGACCTTCATGAATATCCCAGGTACGTCCTCGATATTCCCAACTACCAGGAGGTGAAAGACCTTCACGAATATCCCAGGTACGTCCTCGATATTCCCAACTACCAGGAGGTGAGAGACCTTCACGAATATTCGGGGCACATCCTCAATATTCCCAATTACCAGGAGGTGAGAGACCTTCACGAATATCTCAGGTACGTCCTCAATATTCCTATTACCAGGAGGTGAGAGACCTTCATGAATATCTCAGGTACGTCCTCGATATTCCTATTACCAGGAGGTGAGAGACCTTCACGAATATCTTAGGTACGCTCTCGATATTCCCCAATTGCCAAAAGGTGGGAGACCTTCACGAATATGCGAGGTACGTCATCGATATTCGCAATTATCAAAAGGTGAGGGACCTTCATGAATATCCTAGGTACTCCTTCGATACTCCGCGAACGCCATTTATCCTCCAAGAGTTTGTACTGCGATCATCCAAGTACCCCTTCGATGCTCGCAAAGGCCCAAATATCCTTCAAGTTAGTACTTGTGAATATCCGGGTACTCTTTCAATGCTTGTGAATGTCCAGCACCCCCAACAAATCGATGCCCCGAGAAAGATCGGTGCATCCTCCCGAGAAAGGTCGGGTTCCAACCGGTGTCTTTGATGTAAGGACACACCCCGCAAATCGATGCCCCGAGAAAGGTCGGCGCATCCTCCCGAGAAAGGTCGGGTTCCTACCGGTGTCTTTGACGAAGTCGACACCCTAATAAATATGATGCCCTGAGAAAGGTCGGCGCATCTCCCGAGAAAGGTCGGGTACCAACCGGTGTCCTCGATCTGATCGATCACACCCACAAACAGATGCCCTGAGAAAGGTCGGCGCATCTCCCGTCAAGGCGACCGAAGAAAGGTTCGGGTCCTAGACAAACAACTTATTGCTCTAACAGGCGACCGAAGAAAGGTTCGGAACCTGGAAAAGCAATTCTCCGTCAAGGTGACCGAAGAAAGGTTCGGGTCCTAGACAAAACAACTTATTGCTCTAACAGGCGACCGAAGAAAGGTTCGGGTCCTAGACAAACAACTTATTGCTCTAACAGGCGACCGAAGAAAGGTTCGGGTCCTGGAAAAGCAATTCTCCGTCAAGGTGACCGAAGAAAGGTTCGGGTCCTAGACAAATCAACCTATTGCTCTAACAGGCGACCGAAGAAAGGTTCGGGTCCTGGGAAGGCAATTCCCGTCAAGGCGACCAAGAAAGGTTCGGTCCTAGACAAACAACTTATTGCTCTAACAGCGACCGAAGAAAGGTTCGGGTCCCGGAAAAGCAATTCTCCGTCAAGGCGACCAAGAAAGGTTCGGGTCCTAGACAAAACAACTTATTGCTCTAACAGCGACCGAAGAAAGGTTCGGGTCCTGGGAAGGCAATTCCCTGTCAAGGCGACCGAAGAAAGGTTCAGGTCCTAGACAAACAACTTATTGCTCTAACAGGCGACCGAAGAAAGGTTCAGGTCCTGGAAAAGCAATTCTCCATCAAGGCGACCGAAGAAAGGTTCGGGTCCTAGACAAATCAACTTATTGCTCTAACAGGCGACCGAAGAAAGGTTCTGGTCCTGGAAAAGCAATTCTCCGTCAAGGCGACCGAAGAAAGGTTTGGGTCCTAGAGGAGCAATCTCTCGTCAAGGTGACCGAAGAAAGGTTCGGGTCCTAGACAAACTATTGATTGTTTTAACAGGCGACCGAAGAAAAGTTCGGGTCCTGGAAAAGCAATTCCCCGTCAAGGCGACCGAAGAAAGGTTGGGGTCCTAGACAAACCAGTTGATTGTTTTAACAGGTGACCGAAGAATGGTTCGAGCCCTGGAAAAGCAATCTCCTCATATCACCAGGTAAGATGACGCCTTGATACTTGCCAAACTCGGGGCTCACACCCTATCTCACTCACTCCCGGTAAGTAACTACAGGTATCTTCTTATCTGTCTTAGAATATGTAATGTTATATTGCTCTTTTCCGCATATAGTAATACGTCCTAAATAAAATCTATTGCGCATGCATGGATAAAATTGAGGCATCAGTCTGTCTTTGAATGCAACCTCTGCGAGCTCACCTTCAAAGAGGGGCAGCTGTTGACGCATCAATTTTAATTAGTTTTATTAATTAAGTTTTTAATTTTGTCTTTCCGGATAAATAGATGATAAAAAGATAAAACAATAAAAAACAAAAAGAAAACAAGAAAAAAACAAATAAAAACAAGAAAAGCAAAAAGCAAAAAAATGTAGCCAGCCCCTTTTTTTCTTTTTCCTTCGCACGACCAGGCCCCCCTTCTTCTTCTTCCTCCCGTCTTCTTCTTCTTCATTCGCCTCGCAACTCACGCGCGCAAAGGGTGCCGACGCGCGAAGGACAAGCTAGGGCGGAGAGGAGCATAGGCCGGTGACCGAGAGGACGCGGCATTGATGGCGAGCGAGCCTTCGTGGAGGGGAGGAACCGAGGCCGGTTCGGCCGGCGAAGGAGGCCGGTTGGTGCACCAAGGACCGCCGGCCTAGCCTCCGTCGACCGGCACCCCGCGCCTATAAATAGGGTGTCGGGGGGAAGGCCAAAGCAGCAGCGAGCTCTGAGAGCTTCCCACTGAGAGACTTCAGGGGAAGAGTTGAAGAGCGAGCTAGAGAAGATCGCGAGCTCGGAAACCTCCTCCTGAGAGACTTCGGAGGAGGTTGAAGAGCGAGCGAGAGACACGAGAAGCCGGCAAGTTCAGAGGGGTCCCCGAGAGACTTCGGGGGAGGCCGGCGACGAGCGAGCTCGAGAGGGAGAGTGTGCGAGCAAGAAAAGGGAAGAAGACGCCCAGATCCACGAGTTGCAGGGAGAAAAGGGCTTCGGCTCCGTCGACGGCCCACCGGACTAGCCACCCGACGCCGCATCCCCTGTTGCGGTGAGCTAGGGTTGCCCGCCCTTCCTTTTTGTGTCTGTTTGTGTGTGCTGGGGTCGTCGGGCCGGGACTCGCAGCCGCCAGCTTCACGCGAATTCCGGCCCCCAATCGTTCGTAGCTTGCTTCCCTCGCCAGTCCCCGCTGTCGCCCGCTCGGAACTCTGTTGCGGTCCCAAGTCCGAAGCGCTCGCACTTGTCTTCCTCAACCGGTGCCCGCTAGGTGTTTGATTGAAATCCCAGGTGAACACCGGATTTGCAGCAACTGGTGGTGACGGGTGGGGACAGACGACGGGACCGGCTACAACGGCCGGCGGGACGGAGGTCAAGGCGGTGCTGGCGGAGGCCCGAGCTCAGGCCGAGACGGGTTCGGCCGCCTTCGTCGCGGATCGTTAGATCTCGAAGGCTCCAAGACCGGGTCGGCAAGGGAGGAAGATGGATTGAAGTCGGGCGGATCCAGGTCACGTCTGGGTAGGGTTTTTCAGGAATCGGGTCGCGGCCGGGTAGGAATCCGCAAGCCGGGTCGCGGCTGTGAACCGGGTCAGAGACCGGGTCGAGCTGGGTTGGCATCCGGGTAGGGTTTCCCCGAGATGGGCCTTCACGCGTGGGCCGGTTTGCTGTTGGGCTGCACCCTTTTGTGAAGTAGGCCCAATTCCGTGTGTGTGGGCTGAATTTTTATAAAGAAAAAGGTGGAAAAATCCGAGTCGGGCCCGCAACACGGGCCCGTCCTCATTCGGATCGATGGCCCGGTCGGACCCAACCCGCGGATCCGACCCGGTCAGTTTTTATATTATTTTAATATAAAATAATATTTTAAATAAATAAATAAAAAATAAAATACTTTATTTCAAAAAAATCAAAAAATCAAAAAATCAAAAAATGTTTTATTTTCAAAAAATATTTAAAAAAATGTTAAAAAATGTTTTATTTTTAAAAAATCGAGAAAAATAAAAAATAATTTATTTTCCAAAAATATTAAAAAATATTTTAAAAATATTTTATTCCGAAAAAAATCAAAAAAATCAAAAAAATTTCATATTTTCCAAAAAATGTCAAAAATCCAAAAAAGGCGAAAAATTCATGAAAAAGCCAAAAAAATTCAGAAAAGCCAAAAAGACTTGTATTTTCCCAAAAAAAAAAAAATACCAAAAAGTCCCAAAAAATCCATTTTGTGTCCAAAAATTAGAAAATGACTCAAAAAAATGTTTTTCCTCCCAAAAATACATGGAAAATCCCTCGAACATCCAAAAAGCCTCAAGGTTTAAACAAGATTAGGTACCGAAAGGGCATTAGTGATTAACTAGTGTAATCAAGTCCCCGATCCTAATTTCTCTCGGTTGCGCAGAGTGAGTATTTCTCCCGATACTTCACTTGGGTTTCTAATCAACCCACCCCAAATCGATTAGTGGCGACTCCAATTTAAAATTTGATTTACAGGTTAAAAACTTGAACCATTAAGTCGTGAATTGGTGGACTTGGGAGAGTCCGGGCATAAATAAATTCAGCCGAGCCATTAGCCTCCTTAGGCGCTCGTACCCGACTGCGGGCGCCAAAAAAAAAGAGGTCGCGACAATGGTGTGCCTAAGTGGTCATTTAATTGAACCCATCACCTAACGGGAGTTTGGGGGCGATGTCCGATTTTTATTGAATGCTCGGCAGGACTCCGAATGCTGAGTCGCAATTGAGGCCGGATTAATACTCCTTTATGGAATGTCATCTAGGCAGGGGTTCTAGATGATATCATGCTCGATGGGGCGGGACGATGCCTTGAATAATTGGAACACGTGTGTTGGTAATGTGCATGGAATTTTTAGAACGTGTTTTAATTATTACTTATGCATGTTGCACTATTATTACCATGTGAGACGTGCAAACATGCAGGGTTGTGCCAATGCAAGGTAAGTTTGTATGTGATGCGTGTTTAGGCTGCCTCCGTGATGAATTTGTGTCCTAATCGAGGCTTAGGAAGTTGACTTGTGAAATTTTATTTTACCTCATTGTTATTAACTATTTTCAGGGATGTAGCATGGAGAATTGCCAGGTGCGGTTGTGGTGGGCGCGAGATGCGGCACCTTTTTGGCTGGCCCCGCCATTGGTGAAGTGTCACGCCCCGATCCTCAGGCACGCACACATCCTTTACTTTCGGTCGATTTTAAAATGCGATATCCCATGACTATGTATCGCCGACCCTTTCATTTATATATGCACATGCGGAAGCAGTTATAATTCCCCAGACAATAAAGCAATGGGATAGAAAAGCAGGCTATATATTATTCTTACTGAAAATTCACAACTACATCTTTTTACATGCATCTCATAGTATTCTACAATACTATATATACGCAACTCTGGTCTAACGTCTATTCCCATACAAACAAGGTCTGACAAGACAGGATGGGATCTCAGTCCTCATCCGGGTCGTACTCGGGGTTATCCTCGGGGTCCTCCTCCACGTACTCCTCTTCGGGTTCCTCAACAGGGGTCTCCTCATCAGATTCATGCTCCTTAGACTCCTCGTCCAGGTCCTAAAATGGTTATTCAATAACCACTGAGACAACGTCTCAGCAAGTTCTACCCCCTAAGACCCGATTAGTAAACTAATACACCTTAGGGCTGCCTATGCACAACATGAGTCAAAGGACTTACTTTGGCCTCAGATTCCACCTGCATATTAGCACAGATCATATAGGCACCTAAGCAATCATATTATAGATCGAAGCATCGATCTAGTCGATTACACACCAAGAAGACCACTCACGGTCATCTATATTCAATCATTCAATTCATAACATCAAACCAAGGCAATGAATCACATCAAGTCACACTCAGATCGAATCATCGATCAATCGACCTAGTCGATTACAAGTCAGTCGAACCATTTCTAGGTCATTCATCCAACACCAAGCAATCCCTTAAATTTAGTGGCTTTACGGTCCCACCCAACCCTCTCAAGATCTAGTGGCTTTACGGTCCCACCCGACCTTTCCAAGATTTAGTGGCTTTACGGTTCCACCCGACCCTTTCGAGATTTAGTGGCTTTATGGTCCCACCCGACCCTCTCAAGATTTAGTGGCTTTACGGTCCCACCCGACCCTCTTTACGATGCCATATTCTGTCACCGAACCACGTGCATTCTCCAGGAAGACATATCGAGTCTCCGAGCCACGTGCATTCTCTAAGGCTACATTTTCGCCAAGGTGACATATCCAATCACCGAACCATGTGTCCTTCCCAGGTGACACTCCAATTCATCGGTCACGCGCATTCTCCAGGTGATTTACCAACTCACTTTCGATACTGACAATCGATACTCTATCAATCCTCAATCACATAGCCAAAATCTCCTTATTTGAGAATATGACTTAAAAATGCACTATTAAATCAATTTGATACGAATTAAAGGTCAAATAAATAAACGGACCACTCCACGATAATCAGCATGAAATTCCGGTCACCGGCCATCCCGGTTGAATTTCCGAGAAATAAATAATTAAATAATAAATTTCGAAAATTAATATTTAATTCCTAAAAATTCCACTTAGGCCTGATTTGCTTAATTAACACCCGATAAGGGACGGGAAAAATCCCAAGAAGCATCCAATAAATACTACAGGCAATTCTCTATCTAATTACACTAACCACACAACTAATATGCAAAGCAATTAACTAATAATCACTAATCAATTCTAATCTAACAACCTAATTACACTTAATTAACGCTAATCAACCTTTAAGTATAATTAGCGCACTAAGAAGGCATTAGTGAGTAAAACTCACTCAAAACGACCGGCTCGACACGAGGATCGACTTTCCTCAAAGCGGGCTGAGCATCCGGGCTCGGGAAGGCGGCCAAAACGGGCCAAAACCCTATGCGATACCCATTTTCTGACTTCTCTGTGCGTGGCTGGTTGAGGTGGTTCCGGCGTCGGTTGAGGCGGCCAAGGGCGGCTGAGGGCGAGGCGGAGCTTCGGCGGGGTCGACGGTGGCCGGAGGTGGTCGGGCGGCAGCCTGAGGTGGCCGAACGGGACCGAGCAGAGGCAAAACAGGGGCTGGACAGAGGCGGTTGCTCGACTGGACGAGGCGGACGGCGTTCAAGCGGGCTAGAGGGAGACGAACGGCGGCGAGCAGTGTGCGACAGCTCCCGGCGACGTCGGCTGCTGCTCCAAACCAGGCGAGCTGCTTTTGTTATGATCTTCAACTTGCAGGCTTCAAACAGCATAAATGGGATGGGGAAGAAAGAAGGGCGAAGGGCGCGCGGGTGGTTGCTGAGCAGCGGTGGCGACTCCGGCGCGATGGCGGTGGCAGCCCTAGTCCGAGCGATGATGGTTGCTGCTTCCTCTAGTCTTCGGCTTCCATGGCGTCGCTCAACTGAAGAAGAAGATGGGGGAAGAGAGAGACAGTGACGGGAGAGAGAAGGGAAGAAGAGAAAACCGATTTCTCTTTTTCTCTCTCACTCTCTCTCTCTCTCTTAGGTCATCTACACGTGAGCCAACACCAACTGTCATCCACCCCTCATTTTTTGACAATTATGCCCCCTTCTAGAAGCATTTAGGTAGGCTAAAGTGTGGGGTAGAGGTGGCATACGAATTTGCTATTTTCCCCCTTTCAATTTTACTCAAATTTGTTCACTTCTCAACAAACAAAATTTCAATTGAAGCCTAAATAAATCCATCAAGGCATCCTTGTCCATTTCATGACTTTTCCCGTCATATAATCTAACTTGCATCCCAATTTCGAATTCAAGAACGGTCCTCTGAAATTTTCGATAAAAATGGCCCTACTTATCCAGTTGAAATTAAAACTCGAAAATCTGGATGTCACATGAAGTTTAGGTTAACCTTAATTCTTGAAGGTTTTTGAGAGGGTCGATAGGAAGTGGCTGTAGAAAGGCTTGTAATTATTAAACTTCCTAGGGGTAACAATGGATAAATAAATATGTTATTTTCGACAATATTTGCTGTGTTTTACTATTCCTATTGTTTGTTTATTGACTGGATGTTTATTTTAACTGCTTCCGCATGTGTTTAATTGAAAGATAAAAAGAATGGGTCGGCGATGTGTCCTAAGACGTTGCTGGGGTGTGACAGTATTATTCTATTTTGATTGATGAGGAGTATAGCAGAGGCACAAGTTTTTCGATTACTATTTTTTTGAAGATGGATGCAAAGTTACTTTATGCATCTCATATATCTCTCTTCAAGTGGGAGATTATTATAGATAAAGCCAAATTTGTTTTTTTATGAATTTTTTTTTGTCTTTTTTATTAGATTTGCTTTTAGGTTAAAAGCTACACCTCTATATTAGCGATAGTAAGATGCTAGCCATCAAGACGTTAAAAAAGAAAATAGAGAGGCAAGTAAGAGAAAGAAGAAAAAGTGACTTTTTTCTTTATAAGGGTTCTCAATCTCTTTGTGTCCTGATTTTGAGAGAATATCATTGTTGTATTCTAATTTTCTTCGAAGTCTAGTGGATTCGCAGAGTACCTTTGCGCGGCGACGTAACCCAAGTTTATGTGAACTCTGATAACAAATTTTCTGGTGTGTTCTTATGATTTTATTCTTTTATTATTTATCCTACCTGGTGGATTGTTTGCTTGCGGTATTTCTCTATACTTGGTGTGCAATTTTATAACAACAACTTGGCTTTGATACTATTTGTTGGGAGTGTGCAGCAGAAGTCCAATACCTTTACCTGGGGAGATCTCTAAGAGAGAGCCCAAGTTCGAATTTGTCAATATACTAGTTGGATTCTATCACTCAAAAGTTTAAGCCAGTGAGTTATGAGTCAACTAAGATATATTAACTGCTCAACATCAAACCAATTTTCTGATGTGAGATTTTTCTAACACAACTCACTCACACGTGCATCCTAACATGATGATCTCGACACTAGACTACTTTGTGCTATGATTACTAAGGGTATAAATGGACCCATGTCCAATGTCTTTGTGAACTTGGTCAGTGCAGATTTTACAGCTAAGCAGAGAGGACAGAGAATAATAGAGGAGCGGGTCATCTTAGATGGTTCACGAGATAGTCCACTTGAGTTTATCGAGGTTCAGATTGCAAATGTGGAATCAAGATTTGCTAGTGCCATATCAGATTGTGGGGAGATCATGGTCGAGGGGCGGGTGAAGGATGGGATTCCACATCTCACAAAGGTGGAATCTTTCGAAGCGGATGTGAGCTTGGAGGGAAGCATCATATTGTGCAGGCAAGTTGATCAGCCAGGTATCATTGGCAGAGTGGGAACCATTTTGGGAGAAGAGAATGTCAATGTCAGTTTCAGGAGTGTTGGGAGGATCGCACCGCGAAAGCAAGTTGTGATGGCAATTGGAGTTGGTGACCAGCCCAGCAAGGAGACTCTGAAGAGGATCGGGGACATTCCTGCGATTGAGGAGTTCGTTTCCCTCAAGTTGTAATGTGCAGCATGAATTATAGTTCTACATTTGTGTGCATATCATCATTCATAGCCGCTGAGCACGATTTGCAAGTCTTGCTCTGCGATTTTGGCTTTGATGTTGGTGTTTTGTAATAGTATTGAGGTAGAGCGAAACGATAATCAAGTGCTGCGAGGAAGATTCTGTACTTTATTATGTTGCTTTTTGCCTGAATCAAATGCTCTTTTTCAATAAATTCATCAAAGTTAAGGAGGTGAATACTTTACCTCAATCTAGGATACAGCATGTTTCTTCTCCCTCTCTCTCCCCGTCATTATTTTCTCCCATCGAGTCCTTATGTGTTGGTAGCTTTCATGATTTCCTGATTCTTCTCGTTTTGATTTAGGAATAGAAGAAGAATGTCATAATACAAGAAGATGATCATTTATGGTGCGTTTGGTAATGATTCTGTTCCTAGTAGTAGATTCTGATCAAGAATAATTCTTTTTTATTCTGTTCCTGAGAACAAATTCTAAACATTTTAATGTTTGATAACTGTCCAAAATTTCTAGTTACGGAATAGAATTGCGTTTGATACCGTGCTCATCAATTCTGTTCAAAATCAATTTCTTTTAATTTTTAAATAATTTTTATACTTTTTTCCTTTTTTTCCTTTTTTATTTTCTTTTTTTCCCTTATTTATTTATTATTTATATTTTTTCTCCTATTCTTCTTCTTCTTCTTCTTTAGCGACCTCACTGGAGCGTTGCTGGCCCTCGACGAGGTCGGCCCTTGTCGGCTGAGCCTTGTCGGCAGCTGGGCGAGGCCCGCCTAGCCACCAGCAGGGCTGGGTGAGCCTCGTCGGTGCTTGGGCTTGCCTCCGGCGAGCTTGCTGGTGGCTGGGCTTTCTTTCAGCTAGCTCGTCGGATCTCGCCCTGGTCCGGCAAGCCTCCGACAATCTCGCCGAATAGGTTGCCGGTGATTGGTGGTGGCCGGCGGCGAGGGGTGGTAACTGTGGGATGGCGATCAAAGAAGAAGAAGAAAAGAGAAGAATAAGAGAAAATGGAAGAAAAAGAGTTGGTTTTGATTCTTAGATTTCTTTCCGGTATAAGAATCAACCTTTTCTTTTTAAATTCTTGATTCTGTTCCAAATTTACTTCTGGAAACAAAAAAAATAGAAATTTGTTCCCGGGAATAAAAATTTTACAAAACGCGATTCTGTTCCCAAACTACTCCCGGAAACAAAAAAATCAAAATCAGTCACTGTTGGCATAGTTACTAAACAGGCACTTATAGACACAATCCATTGAATGAACGGTAATATCCAATAGTGGGGGTGATTAGTCCTGGATTCGGTTCTCAGGTTGGTCCTAGAATCGGACTTAGACCGGACCATTGTTTCAATCCAATGGAACCGGTCACTTTTTTTTTGCACTACTTGATGACATATGTTACGAAGAAATAAAACAAAAAAGCTGATCAATTATTTTTTTTTGAAGAAATTAAAGAAAAAAATATATGTAGTTAGCTCGGTTTAGTTCCCGGATCCAAAGGAGAAACCAGATTGTCCAAACACCGATTCTACTTTTAGGAACCGGAAACCGGATCGGTACTCCCAATAATTAGACCAAATCAGCTGGGTCTAGGTGATTTCTGATTTGAACGGTCTGTTTTGTACACCCTTATTATGGAGTATGGTATAAGGTGGTAACATACCAAAGTCAAGAACAGTAAACAATGGATAGGAAGAATGTAATGTGTAGTAATAGATAACTCCTGGAATTTCTGTTTCGGTATGTTTTACTTAAGTACAATAATAGTCTTTTTCATCCGGTAACTTTCATCAGCCATTGTTACAAAGTAAAAGAGAGACGAAAGATATGAAACAGAAAACTTTTGCTTTGCAAACCGCGATGAATTTTTAACTCCTTCTCACATACCTACGTTCTCGGATAATGTGACCCCCATTTGGTACGGTACATGCTTGAGCCCATTAGTAGATCAACAGCAGAGCAAGTAATCATTATCTTGAAAGAGACAGCCTCTTTTCTATTTCCCAAATGCCAAGTTCATGCTCAGGAAATAGTTTCATGAACCAGAAAGAAATGGAATGTGAACCCAAGCCAAATAGGCAGCAATCCCAGCAGCATAGCCCAAAAAAGCAAAACCGCTCACCTGTTCCCGCAAAACAAACATTGACCGGTTTAATATAATTAAATTTTCTCACAAAGGAACAACAACAAAAAAAAAAACACGAGCCAATCATCAGTAGATCCAAAATTAAACTGACAGTTCTAAAAACTGTATATCTATGAATTTAGTACATCAGCTTTTTCTTTACCTACCTGCACCCTTCACATGTCTTAAGCATGTGCATCAGCTTTTTCTTTACCTAGCTACACCCTTCACTTGTCTTAAACATGTTAGTCACGTAAACACGCGGGTGGCTGGTGCACAACCAAGGCCAGGAACCAAATCATTTCGATACATCCACTTACAGAGATATTAAGTGAAAACATGCAGTTGCCTTTGAGGATATTAAGTGAAAACCGGTTCAAATTTCAGGGACCTTGAGTAAACCAATTAAAGGAGCAAAACAATAGAACCAGGAGAAACTCAAGTAGCGTAGAGTACCTTTCGCAAGTACCAAAAGAATTCCACCTTTTCCATCCCCATATATGCTACACCAGCCGCCGAGCCAATAAGTAGCATGGACCCACCAGTGCCAGCGCAATACGCAACTAGCTGCCAAAACTCTGAATCCTGCGGGGATGAAGTCAGATCATACATCCCAATTATTGCAGCAACCAGCGGAGTGTTGTCTATAAATGCAGAAACCAGCCCAATTGACCCAGCAATCAGTTCGATGTTATGAATATGTGCATCTAGGTAATTCGCCAATTCCTTGAGAAGTCCTGCTGCCTCCAGGCTAAAAGAAGGTATATGTCAGAACCGAGGCATTAATGAGTCTTAAAATGTGCATGTCAAACAAGTAGCATGTAAACTTTCCAAGACTCTTGGCAATTAAGAGTTGAGGTTAGTGGGATATGGACTCGCATAGGATTTGAGTGTGGAAAAAACACCCTTTTTCTTTGGAATTTCTTTTCCTCCTATGAAGAATATGATTAAGTGCCTAGCTCAATGGACTTTATCCATTTTATAGTTTTACTCAATAGAAAGAGAAGTTTTGACAGTTTCTCTCTTCAAAAATCACCAAATGTTAATCTCGAGTCTTGGTAAGATCTCATGCATGCACTACATGATCAATATGAATAGCAATTTTCAACCACTACGCATGTTTTGCTCAACATCATAACATAAAGCAAAACTAGAAGAATAATTGAGTTGTACAATCAGTAAACGAGACCTAAAGCAGCTTGTTATGCTACTATTGGTAGGAGATGCACAGTTGGCACTCATCAACAGATTCATACGAAGCCACAGTGGAAAAAAGAGGAAAGTTGTAAAACAGCAATACGGTGATGAAAGAAACATAACGAACTGATTGGCTCAGTGGTTTGAGGAATGGACATGTATCTGTGCATTAGACCCAAGGGATACGTTCAATTTCCCATGTCCACTGGGAAAAACTACCCACTTGGGTTTGGCTTACTTCATACTGATCCATGAGGTCAGTGGGGAATTTTATGAGTCCTGGGTTTACCTGCTTGAGGTGGCTTTTTCGCTATTATAATAAGAAAATATTATGCACTTGTGGGTGCAGAATCAAGGGGACTATGGTAAGTCAATTGAGAGATTCCAATGCGAAGCTTGACAGAATATATGGCTCAGATAGATATATTAATTGTGTACGTATCCCTGCGCACACTAGAGAATGTCTCTGCATGTCTGTGTACAAGTGAGATTTTGCATGCAGAGATTACTTCATCAATCTTCTCAGTATAATGAATTTAATAACAAGAGTTTAATCTTTTGAATAAATGATGAGCAGTAGGTAGAAAGAATGTCCTCACGCCATTCACAAATTACCTGCTTACAGATAATAGAACTCCAAGGAAGAAGAGGGCTCCTTGAGTGTCAATTCGAGATAAAGCCTGTGGTACTTTCAACCCTTGCCTCTCGGATTTACCATAATGGATTGCATCCGTTAGAATCCAAAGAACTCCAAGTCCGAACAACGGACCCATGTAAGGAGGCAGACCAGTCAAAGCTTTTAATAATGGAACAATGATTAGTGCCCCCATGCCCACAAAGAAAACAAGCCGTCCTCGAGGAGCCATCTGCTCAGATGCCAAATCATCGGCAGACTCCTGTCCCTCCCCCTTAACTTCACTGTTAAAGAATAAAAGAAACTAATCTCACAACTCCAGATCCATATAGTAGGAACTAATTGACATTTGGCATATGGCGGGATATGCTAGGAGAGTACCTGGCAAGTGACATTAGAGCCAGTGGGATGGCTAGAGAAACTGCCGCGGGGAGGAACAAGTCCTGCAATTTATATTCTGATGTGGTCTTGAAAGGGCACAAAAAATATGAAAAGCTATTGAAGATAGACCGTTCATACAACCGTGCGCCCAACAGTTATATCTCATATAGGAAAGCTAGTTAGTCATTGCTCAAGGAAATTGAAATTCCAATGCCAAGTTTTAAAGTTCAAATTCCAACTTTCTCTGATGTTGTTAGAGCATGAGCAAAATGGTTAAATAAACCTAGAGAGTATGGCAAATTCAATCACTAGATAAGGTAATGTACTTGAACCACCAGTAATAAATACTATGTTATTGGACTGCATGAGGTAATGAAATCCGGGTAGAGAACAAAGATAAAATGATAACCTTCATTGTCTGTAGAGTGGATATCTGACCATGAACCCAAAGCATAGTGGTAGAAAGATCACCTATGGGAGTCCATGCACCACCAGCATTTGCTGCTATAACCACAACACCTCCAAGAAGCCTGCCAACATACAGTGGAACATTGGTTAAATAGAACTTCTCAAGAACATAGCACAAAGCAACAGAGAAGTGATACATCGCACTATAAGAAATCCCACCAAAACTGCATGAAAAAGAAATAAGTCAAGCGAAAAAAATGAAACATTAGAAACTGATATGATAAAAAAGTACTTAACAAAACGAGCATCAATCTGCAACACCAGCAAGGTGCTCTTTTATGCGTTGTAAGAAGTGGTTATATCAACCACCAGCATCTATCACTAAGATTGAAAAGGTAGGTATGTCGCCATCTCACTTCCTTGAACCACTGGCCAACGTCATTTGATAGCTGCACTTATTATGGAAATAATTCTATTGTATGATCTGATAAACTATTTCAACTTAAAATCTCAAACTCAATAAAAGGAGCTGACTTCTGAAGTTACGATGATTATAGATCTAATTTAGTGGCTCATACTCATAATACAAAGATTATAGTGTTTCAATATGGCCTAAAGACAAGACAATTCTCAATGAGAAAGAAAATCCTATCAAAACAGGAAAGGCGCAGAAAGACCCTACTGAAGGAAACAAAACACCGAAGAACCAAAAAACAAGCTACAGATGTTGAGATGAGGACTTCATGACAATATGAAAATGTTGTAACATACTTGCGGCACTCGGAAGGAGGTACTAGTTTCCGCAATAAAGACACCATGACAATTGTACATGTCAAGTTGTCCATGACAGAACTTAAGAAGAAAGTCACGAAACCAACCTGAAAATCCAAAAAGTTAAAGGTCAGCACCACACTGAATTGAGAGGGTTGATACTCACTTAGTCTCACACTTATTCAAAGTTAGGCACTGAGGTATCTAAAATGTCCATGGGAAGGATTGAAAGAAGTCATCTAAGCTATAGCGAATGCCAGTTTCTTTGCCTCCATTCTACTTCCGGAAAGGGCAGAAGCCAGTTTTGCCAGTTCAATCTAGAACGCAAATGTTTATCCTCCAGAGTGTCCTTGTCTTAATTAGAACAAAACACTAAAGCATCTCATGTTAAACGGGCTCATCCACTGGCCAAAGTTATACCAGCTACGTCCGGCTCATATCCACATAGATTTAATTCTGATCAACCTATTCAATGAGTTCCACCTGTTGTTGCAGTACTCTTGAATGTCCTCCTTTAACTGTACCACAAGAAGCAATCTCAATGACAAGTTCACCTTACCTTCTTTCTAGTCTTTAAGGATGTGAATGATAACCATTTTTATCAGAAATTAATATCTGAAACAGAAATAGATTTTTCTATTTCTATTATTGAATGAGTTTTTGAGTGAAAATACGCATTTGATAATGAGACAAAATTTCTCTCTCCTAGGCAATGCAGACGGCGGGCAATGACACCTTTGTCAATGGATTATGTGATCAAATGTCACGGGTTAGGGGGTTTGAACTAAAGTCATTTACCACCCCTAGCGCTAGTTGCTATATGAGATGGAAATATGGACTAGATAAGTGGGTTTGACCTAAAGGTTCAATAATGTATTAACAGGAGTTCCAATTGCAATTCACTGACTATTTAGCTAAGAAGGATTCTTCAAGACACCATGAGAGGAGATGTAACGACCCCAACTCAAGTCCTAGGGTCATGAGCAGCAATGGTTATTTTCGTGATGTTTCGGCGTGTCATTGTCCCATTTCTTTTTATTTTTTCATTAAGCACATGTAGAAGTGTACAGACAACACCCAGACAAAAACAAGTAGTTAGGAAAACAATCATTTAAAAACATACAATTATATCAGTTACATTTACGAGTCCTTTTTGTCATAGGCCATATTTACAACCATTACATGCTCTATACTCAAAAAGGCCGGGGTAAATTTTAGCTCCTCTATTCGAGACTGCAATTCCTCCATATCTACAATTTTGAAAAACAACGGGGTGAGTCATTGACTCAGTAAGTAAAACCCTAATTTTCTACTAGGGGGACATCTCATCATCAAAATCTAGTAGGTACAACACTCACAATGCAATATCAATGACAGAACATTAGCAAACTTATTGCTACACCTCGACTACATGTAGATGTACATTATTGCATATTTTAATGTATGCTTACCTTCTGCTTGTTAATGAACATATCAACATATCATGCTTATGCATAAACCGACACTCATGTAAATTCATTTATCATGGTCCTGGCTCAACCAAACCCTTCGGGCTCAATCAAGGCATGTAGCTTCAAGCTAGGCATCTTGGTTCAACCAAAGCATTCCGACTCAATCGAGGCATCTTAGTGCTAGCTCACCAAGGCATTCGGGCTCAACCAAGGCATCCCGAGGCTAGCTTACCCGAGGCATCCGGGCTCAAACCCAGGCATCCTCGCTCAACCAGGGCATCCCGTTCAATGAACAAGGCATCGCCGCCAACGCTATGTGGTGACGGATGCTTTTTCCTCTTTAGATGCATCATATAAGTGCATCACACAAGCCGATTCTTCATCTTTCATCTTAGCCGATGCATACAAAGCCCAATGGCATGAACACATTCAATCATGTGAATATGAGCAAACCATACAAAAGAACATTACAACATACACGTAGCTTACACGAGTGAGCACACCACTAAACTCGGTGACGTTAGCTATCGATCTAGCCAAGAGTTAGAGATTCTATTTACCTTCGATAAACCTCGATGAACTATAGGTAATTCTACTAATAGAGGGCCGTGTTCGATGAGGCAATGAGTGAGCAAGGCCGAGAGGCGGAGAGAGAGAGGGTGACGATGAGAAGGCGTGAGAGAGAGAGAGAGAGAGAGAGAGAGAGAGAGAGAGAGAGTGGTGTGTGTGGTATTGGGGGGAATGCCTTTATTTATAGGTAAGTCTCTCATCATTATCCTTCCAAATGGACCAATAGGATTTCTTTGGGTGGCAAGCCTAGGTTGGTAAGGTGGCATGGCTAAGGAAGAAGATGTGGCTAGCCTAATCCCTTGGGCAACACTCGTTCCTTTTCTTATTGGGCCATTTGAGGGTTGAGTCATCTTTGTAATGATGACTTTATCAATTAGGGGACACCTAAGCCTTATGACTCAAACTAACATTAATGCATTATGGTCCAAGCACATTTAATGTATCTTTATCCCAATCCAAGAAGACTCTAGATGGCTTGCTCCTTAAGTTGGGCATGTAGCCCCTTCCTCTCCAAGTTTGCCATGTAACCTCCCATTCTAAGTTGAAGAACAGTTTCGAGCAACTTTCTAAATTAGTGTCATTACCTTATCAAACAGGCTCGAAAAATTATAAAATTTTAATACATTGTTGAAAAGATCTTAAAAAACATTTTTCATGAGGAAACTTAGCCAAATTCATGCTGTGGAAAGAGCAAAAATTCATTGAACACAACTAAAAAATTCATCCATCGAGCAAATTCAACGGTAAGAGAGAGAGAGACATTTTGAAATCTAAATCTTCACAAAACTCTTTGAAACTTTAATGTGTTGTAGATATGGATGTCATTTAAATTTTTTTGAAGGAAGCATGTCCATATTCAAAAGGGAAGATTTTATAAGAATTCGAGAAAGCGACTTGGTTATTGTTTTCACTATACTGGGCATATTCTATATGGTAATTGATTAGGCCTTCATCTCAACCATTTCGCTTTAGAAAAATATGAAATTTAAGTATATTATAGATTAAGATGTTTTGAACAACTTTCATGAGGAAGTTTCTCCAAATTCGAAGCACAAAAAAGCTCTATAAAATTGGAAAGTAGGAAAGGTCCAACAGTTTTGAAAAACTGGGAAGTCAAAACCTATGAAACTCAAGGTGGCAAGTCTATGGGGGAGAAGTCGTGCCCCTAATGGTCTTCCAAGATCAGCATTCATTAATTACTTGGCCGATGATTCATCAAGCATTTAAAGTTGGAAATAACTTGTCTTCGAAGTCTCAAAATAGAGGAAATGATGACCCTAATCTAATAGGGACACGTGGACATGTGATTCACCCCATTCATTAATGGCTTATCATGATGACTTTACGCCTAAGCTTATGAGTCATCTTCTTTCATTAATTACTTAGGACACCTAAGCCTCCATACTCATTTCCCCCATTTAATGCATTCGACTCTGGTTCTTCAATGAGATTAACCTATTTAGCTTGGTCTTTAGGTCTTCTTAATAGGCTTATGACTCACCATTTCTTAATGTGCAAGAATCCAAGGTTCATGATTACCTTGCAAGGGTAAGACCATTTGTGCCAAGTGTCCTACTTAGTCGTCATGCATTAATTGACTACCTTCCAAGAACATTAAATGCCCATAGGAAAAAATCAAGGTTTGAAGGCCATCTTATTGGGCCGGAGTCAATTAAGTCTAACCGTGACCGACTATCTTATTTGGTCCAAAATTCGTGCCTAAGCTGTGATCAGACGAAGTCGAACATAACAAGGCATAACCGACGAAACCAAGTCCAGACTTCTCCTTTACTGTGTAAAGGGCTCGAAATCGAGGATGTTACAGGAAAAATGCACCTACCACCCAAAGAAGAGTGCGTGGCTTCCGAGTAGTTATATTGTCTGTGACCACCTTGAATCCTCGATGAGCATCTATTATCTCCACAATGGTCATTGCACCAAGCAAGAAAAAGACTATCTCACTGACTTCAGCTAGTGCATGACTTAGCTCCGAGACAGCTACATTAGTTGATGGAGCCTAGGCAAGTACAAATACGAAATATCAAACCTAAATATAACTAACAAAATATAAAAAAAATCATAAAAAAAACTTCACTCGTGGGAATTTGAAATAGTGATTACCTACCAACAAACAAAAAAGAAAGTATATAGCTCATCGTGAAATTTAAACATTTAAATTCATGACGTATTTTCATACTGAGACTTAAAAAAGTACCAAGACATATACAATACAAGAGCAAGTGTTAAGAACCTTCTCCATCATCTAACCTAGAGACTAGAGGATAGTAAAAGGTACTTTAAATTAAGAGAACCTTGCTTATGAGCTTCCACAATCAAGAAAGAATTAGCCTGGTTAAATGCAATAGTCACATGGGCAATAGCTTAGACATAGATGGCTACAAAAGAAATGGATAGGCAAAGTCAATGTAGCCAATTGTTAGTGACTTCAGTACTTGACAATCACACAATTCTTCCTCAACTTCTTAGAAAGACAAAAAAATTTTTACAAGTTTCCTTGCCAGGAGAAGGAAGGCCGTCATTTTCCTGTTGAATATTGCAAGACAAAAGAAAAACCATGACAAAGATATCTGGAGCCTTCCTAGAAATAGCACTATATTCTCCCTCGATACATTAGCAATTTCTCAAAGAAAAGCTTTTCACCAAAAATTGTGCCACACTAATGAATAAAACTTAATTCAGAATCTGCATCTACCCTTAGTGTGTCTTAAGGTTTTCTAGGGAAGACTTCTGCTACACATGCTAAATGTTTCTAGATCTATGAGCTGAGGAGTATTACATATTAAGGCAATTTCAAAAGCAGCCGTCCTACATATGGCATAGTGAATTCATCAGGAAACCAAAAGAAAGAAATGACTTCTAGCATGGCATGATTGGTAAACACATATGTAGCTTTACCTTTTTAGTTTGGCAATCACACTCCCAAATTTAGATTAAGATTCAACTAGAATAGCGAGAAGAGAAATATTTAAACAAACATGCTACCGCATCATGCTTCAAATAAATTTTGGCCTGTTATAGGCCAAATGGTAAAGAGAATATTTATGTTAGCATAAATAAACAATTAGGGATGAGCCCCTCTACAATTGTAGTATCTCACTGATATAGACATCAATAACCACAACTTTATCTTAAGCTTACCCCAATACTTCGCACTACCCATAAGCTCACAGCCATCAATAATCCCACTCCACTTTTATTGAAGGGTAGAAATTCTTCGAAGAGTATGCCTGCATATCCTAATACAAACAAAATCACCATGGTAGGACCCTGTATCACAATACGATTAAGATTAAACAAAGTTATGAAGTATTCAAACTAATATGTAAGAAAGTCTTTACCACATGACGGCATCCAATTTATCAAAATCCCCAAATAAGGAAATTAGCAACAGAGTAGGGGTCAAACTGTCACACCCCGAACCCTGAGCATGTGAATATCCCTCAGCGGTCGATTAAAAATGCGACGTCCTAAAACGCATCGCCGACTTATTCTTTTTATCTTTCGATTAAACGCATACGGAAGCGAATTAAATAAACACCTAGTCAATAAACAAACAACATGGATAGTAAAACACGGCAAATATTGCTGAAAACAACATATTTATTTATCCACTATTACCCCTAGGAAGTTTAATAATTACAAGCCTTTCTACAGTCACTTCCTATCGACCCTCTCAAAAACCTCAAGGGATTAGGATTAACCTAAATTTCACTAATGACAGGGCCATCCAAAAATATGTCTCATCTCATGCCCACCACAACCACACCTAGCAGTTCTCCATGTTACGGCCTTGAAAATATTTAACAACAACGATGTGAAATATAAATCTCAGCGAGTCAATAGCCTAAACCTCGAGTAGGATGCAAATTCGACTCAAAGGTAGCTTAAACATGCAACAGTGTACAATCTTACCTCGCCTTGGCACATCCATGCATATTAGTATGTTACATATGCCATTATTAACATAATAAGCATAATCAATAATCAGAACACATAACTCTCATGTACCAAGCATCCACACAGATCTCGATTATAAGGTAAAACCCGTTTTGGCACGTCCCATACCATGCCTAATAGTTTTACCCCATAATCAAGCGCAATGCATCACAATCATTTACATGTGTTCCGATTATTACGACCCATCGGGTCACGGCCAACACCTGCCCCATCGAGCACAGCAACGTCTAGAACCCCCGCCTAGACGGCATTCCATAAAGGAGCATTGGTCCGGCCTCAACCGCGACTCGGCATCTAGACCCCCGTCGGGCATCCAATAAACATTGGACATCGTCCCCAAACTCCCGTTGGGTGAGGGGTTCAATTAAATGACCATACAAGCAGGCTAACGCTCAAGCCAATTTTTATCTTCCGTCAATTAGCCTAGTGTAAAAGAGTTTGTGCTTAAGTAACAAACCTCGGAAAATCTTTACATTTAAAATCCCGGTAAAATAATCGCACATGGTCACGTATTTAAAATCAATCCATCAAACTTTGCATACTTTCATTTTAAAATATCATTGTTTTATTTAGCACGTAAGATTTGGCGTCAAAACCCAACACCTCAAAATTTGATATTTTCTTACCAATAAACCATATTTGAAAAATAGCATTTAAAATACATGATTTGGGCAATCGAACATCATGGCATTACATGTTCAAATGATCAGAATTAAGTGTAAACTCATCCAATAAAACGAGCACAAAATTATAGTTAATGGCTAATCTGTCATTAATTACGCTAATCACTATTAATTAAGCTAATCACGATTAATTAGGCTAATTACGATTAATTAAATTAAACTCAATTAATTAATCGAATCGTAATTATTTAAACTAATTGCACTTAAATTTAATCTAAACAATCTTTAATCGCAATTAAGAATAAACCAAGGTTAACTAATATTAACCGTAATTAATATTAAACTAACCATCTAAGTAGAACCGACACTGACACGTGACACGTGACACGACACGACACCACACCACACCTTGACAAGTCGTTTTTCAAAAAACAGAAAATTCCGACATGTTGGGACACGTTATAAATTACATATATATTTTATATATACAAAATAAATTATCATTTTTATGATTATTTCAATCAAATTAATTTTGTTCAAATTCACAAATAAATAAATAATTAAAAATTCTAGTATGAATTTACACTTAAAACATTAATCCATCATTTATTAATATTATTCATTATTTCAATTTGACAAATTCAATTATATTCCAATAATTTATAAAACTTGGAGAAAAAATAAGCAATCGACATTTTGGACTTGCATGTTAGATTTGTCGGAAGAGGAAAAAAATTAAGAGGCGCATTATGTGTAACAGAAAGTGAGAGTTTGAAAAGAAGAAAAGACTAGGTTTTTCTTATTTATCAATTTCTTATTTTTATTATTGTGTTTTATTTTTTCATATATATGCATTTTGACACTTCATTTATTAATTTTTTTTAAAAATTGATTTGATATTGGAATCACGTGTTAGAAACTCATATGTTGGAATTTCGATTTGAGTGTCGGAGAGTGTAAAAAAAGTTGACTAGGTGTCGGATTTTCTGACATGTGTTGACCGAGTGTCCGAGAGTGTCGGACACGTATCGAAGCGCCCGACACAACATGAAAGCTCTTGGAGAGTGTCAATGCTTCATAGCCAACCACCCCCTAAACCCAATTAACACCCTAATCCATGATTATGAGGTTAACTCACCGATTTCCGGCGACGGCAAGCCCGCGGCAATGGCGGCGCGACGGTGACAAAAACACAAGGCTCGCAACTTGAATGGGAACTCGGCGGCGACGGTTGCGGCTCCTCAAACCCACGGCCAAGGGGGCTTAGCTTGACGGTCGGCATGGCGTTGAGCCGTGGATGGCGGTCAAACAGCGGCAAATGGAGCGGTGATGGAGATGGCATGGCAACGGTGGCTCGTGGCTTGAGAGTCGGCGGTGGACGCGGCATGGACGGGCTGCACGAGGTACGGTGACAACGGTGGCTGTGGAAAGAAGGTGGTGGTGGTGATGAATAGTGGCGTAAGTGGGTGGTTATGGGAGGAGATAAAGGGAAAGAAGAGAAGAAGGGGCGTGAGAGAAATTGAAGGGGAAAATATGAAGGGGGAAGGGTTTGCAGAGGGAGAACGCGCGAGGGAGAAGAAGGAGAGAGAGAGAGAGTTGAGAAAAAGAAAATTAAAGAAAAGGGATGGGATGTGGGCAGAAAGTGGTAGCGTGAGGGGGAGGGGAAAAAGTGAGAGGGAGAAAAAAAGAGATGAGGGAGAAGTGGCAGAAGGTGGCGTGAGGGAGAGGGGAAAAAGAGAGAAAGGGGGAGAGAGACAAAATTTTTGCTAAATCTGAATTTTTTATATTACATTTCTTATTGTGAATTTTTGCGACTCTTAAAAAATTTTAAATTTTATTTGAACTTACAACTGACGTGTGACTTAATTTTAATTTTGATTGTGTTAATCCACTTACCGAGCACTAAAAATCCTTAATTTTTTAATTGTGTGTATATTTAGAAAATATTCATGTGAAGTATTTGATTTTTTTTATATTTCACCAAAATCTTAAAATTTGCTTAACATTTTTGCTAAATCTGAATTTTTTTATTGAATTCCTTATTGTGAATTTTTGCGATTCTTAGGAAAATTTAAATTTTATTTGAGCTTGCAACGATGTGTGACTTAATTTTAATTTTGATTGTGTTGATCCACTTACTAAGCACTAAAAGTCCTTAATTTTTGAATTATGTATAAATTTAGAAAATATTCATGCGAAATATGTGATTGTTTTAGATCTCATCCAAATTTTAGAATTTGTTTGACTAGGATTTCGCCTCAAGAAAAATAATTTAGGCAATTTTTGGATCAATTGAGCATTTCAAGCCAACCATATTTATTTATTCCTAGTCACCTGTTGAGCTTTAATTATTATCCATTTTTTTTATTGACACCCATATACGTTTAGCTTAGTTTTTATCAAATTATATCATTCTCGCATGCTCCACGAGCACATTGATTTTTTTGGGATAAAAGTTTATTTGAGCTTAATAGCAATTTGGGAAGAAAGATGGAACATGGAAAAGCAAAAAAAAAAAAAAAAGAGACTATTATGGTTATTTGGGGTGTATCATAAATAAATAAATAAATTGCTTTTATGATTCCCTATTCAACTTTTAATTGAGTGAGTCTTTTGGATACTCAATGAGTTGAAAATTTTCATGCCATATCGGGAGGGACTTTGGGAGAAACTCTACCATAAAGCAATTCAAATAAAAAGATAAAAAGGAAATGATGATATGTGGTGGCAGAAAGATTATATTGAAAGAGTAAAATTAAAGACAGTGACATTGGCTCTAATTAAATTCTAGAATTCAATGTGTGATGGGTGATTTGAGCTTAAAATTACCGTTATCTTACCTTTAGCCCAACCTTGCATTACAAACTGAGAAAAGTCCTTTTGATTTTTTGTTGGATGATTAGCTTACATTAGTTGAGAGAGAAATAAAAAGGAAACCTATGATATTCGGTCATAATTACAGAGAATTTTTTAGAGGTTGCATACCAATGTGAATTTACCTATATTACATATAATTCGAATAGATAAGGACTCACACACACTTGGATCACATAGTTAGGATTAGTCTTAACTTATAAATCAATTTCAATGTTTGGATGAAATTTGGGTTTTTCTTTGAATTGTGAATTTGAGCAATTATGGAAAGATGTCATGGAGAAGATTGTTAGCTTTAATATGAGTTATATCTTGCTTTTGCTCGAGAACTAGCAAAATGTTAAGTTAGGTATTGGATGTATCCTACAAATAAGATAAAATTGAGAGCTTGAGATAGCTAGGTTTTTAGTTTTTAGATTGTTTTTCATTGTTCTGAGAGTTTTTCAAGTATTTTGAAGAAAAAAAGACAAAAGTGGTGGCAAAATTCTTATTATTGGATTCAAGATTCTAAGTTTAGTTTATATTTTCGTTTCTTCTTCTACCATGTTAAGATTTTCTTTTGGTATGGCTACAATGTAGTCTAACCATGATGGTGTGAATTTCATAATTTTTATGTGTGCAAGAGATTCCATTCATGTGAGTTATATGTTATTGTGCTTAATGCTTTTGAGTGACTGACCACCATTTGAATGAGCTTATGTGCATATTTGAGACTGAGAAGTGATAATATGCAATTACTCATTATAATATATAACCATGAATTAAATGTGGATAGAGATATACTCTACTATTTTTGTAACTTTTGGTAATAAGGTAATTCAAAAGACTCATTGTAAGCCGAGAATATTTATAAATTTTAATGCACTTATGCTTATTTAAACTCACATAAATATATAATGGATTAATAAAATGAGTAGGGTTACTATACCTAGAGATAGGATAGTAAATAAATTGAGAAATTATACTATCACATGTTTGATATTGTTCTTATACGCGTAACAATATGAAATTCATATCTAGTGGTTATAGTGAAATTGAATGCTTTAACATATTTATTTGATTGATTTACAGCATTTAGTCTCCAAATTTTACTTTTAAGATTTTTAGTTCTAATTTATTCACAATTCTATTTTAATTTGTTAGATAAATTTAAGAATCAATCTATTTTTAGTATTTAATTAGTTTATTAATCATCAATCTCCGTGGGACAATACTCTTCTCATCATTATATTACTTGTTCGATACATTCACTTGTGTTTAGAATTTTACGAACAAGGATAATCTAGGGAAATTATAATTTGTAGATAAAACTAACCTTTCTTTATTCCAATATATGATTTGTGCTTGCTTAAATTATAACAATGGAATAAGCTTAAAAGAAGACACACATGAAGGAACATTGAAATGTAATGAGTGTGAAGAAGTGGCTAGAGTGAAAGAAAATTTTGTTTAAAAGAGATGTAGGAAGTTTTGGTTTTTAGTAAGAATGAAAAAGAAGAAGATAAACGGTAAGAAATAATTTTAAATTAAGAGTGGGACTCGCAATGGTTAATATAGTCAATTCAATATGATATGAGAGTGTCAAGAGTCAATAAGGAGGTGGAAATAATGTGAGCTTTATTATTTTAAGCTAAACAAGTAATTATTTTTTTAAAAATATTTTTCATATCATTCATATTTCACATAATAAACGCACCCTAATTAAGTATACATAATGATGGATTCTCGGCTCCCACCTTGTTGGATTTGGTGTCGCTTTCATTATTCATTGCATCTACCAGTGGTGTTAGTTTCTAAGCGTTTCTTGTACCGATTTGTATGATTATATTAATGTCATGTGTCTAAGTTATCCTTTGGCTCTTTGGTGGGGAAGCTCACTTCGTTGATCACTTCATATGCAAAAAAAAAAAAAAAGCAAAAAAAAAAAAAAAAAAAATCTTGTAGATTCAAGCTCACCGAGCACCTTGATTCTCTACTTTAAATAAGGAATATTCGGTTCTGTTTCCATCACTGATAACATTCAACAAGAAACGGCAATGATAATTAGGTCTAAAAGTCTTTGATGCCATTGAATTAGAGAAATTTAAACCTAAACTTCTTGGCATTCTCATAAATGAAATTCGAAGGGCATTATCACAGACACCCTAGCCTAACTCACCCATATGAGGTAGGGCTTTTATTGTAGTCGCTCTAGGGATCGATCCTCTGTCGTATTGCATTGTACTTGTAGTGCTTGTCTTGTGCAATGAGGAAAAATTGTAATTGATAAAATCCCTAAATTATTGTTTCATGGGTTATCCACGTCAGTGCCAGTCATATCACGTAGGATCACTGGCATCTACGTTAGTGATTTTCGGCATAATTTGACTAGACGGACTGAATAGATATTAATTTGAAAATGTTTATGATTAAATTGAATAAATTGAAAGGTTTAGAACTTTTTCCAATACATTTTCCTAGAAAATTGGCTACCTTAATTTGACAAGAAAACTAGCTATCTTATGAAATAGTATCCCTAACATTATTTTCTAGTAGAGAATTATCTGATATCCATGAATATACTTCAACCAATTCAAAATTAAATTACATCTCCAACACTTGAACTCTATCCTAAACTTCTAATCCTTTTTCATAAATATATACCATGTATGTACTTTTCTTGTCACAAGCTATTAACTAAGACGAATCAACTGTCCTATAAGATTAAGATGCACATGGATCTTGTCGAGACTTAAATTAATGGGGTGCAAGAGATGCTTTCCTCGTTTATTCAGTCAAGTGTGGTAATTACGCCAAAACAAAAGGCATGCATTTATACCCCAGCTGATCATGGCACTCAATCAGTAAAAGCATCGGAAGAAAACCCTTGACCAAATATGTCTGCAAGAAAGAGTATGATGGTCGTTCTCATCTTGCTCCTTTACATTTGCAGTGTTGATGCAGGTGATCCAGACACGAAGCTAGTTTCCAAGATCTGCAATGGCAACCATTACGAGACTCTTGGTGAGTTCAACACGAGTTTACAGTTGGTCGTCACGGATCTAATATGGCATACAGCCAGCAACGGATATGACTATTACATCTCACATGGTTCGTGTTACGGACACGCGGCTTGTAACGGTGCGCTCTCGGCTGAGGATTGCCATCTATGCTTGACAGATGCGGCAGACCAAGTAATTAATTTGTGTCTGCTTTGTATTGGCGACCAGCTTCAATTTGCGGATTGTAGAATCAAATACGAGAACCATTCGTTCTTTGAGTGATTATGCTCTTTCACATACATGATTTACAGCTTATCTATGTGTTGTGACGGTTCGACGGGCAAGTTTGTACCTTTTTTTCTAGTGTTTCGGTGTGGGGATGGAGAATAGATCAAGCCATCTTCAATGGCGGAATTCGTTCTCCTTTTACCTTTGGTTTTTTTTTTAAAGGTTACAACTAAGGTCAAAGCCATCCCTTCTTCAGGTACAATTCCTTGTCTTAAAATTTTATGGCTAGTTCACTTTTTTTATTATTTCTTTACCAAAAGGAACTCATGCATTGCTAGGATGGCCAATGATGCATGAGTTCGAAAACTTAATATGGAAGTGCAATTAAGTTAAAAAAAAGTTTAGATACTTGTTAAAAAGCATAATGAAGAACTTTCATTAATTTTATCTCACGTACGTGACAGAAAAATTTGACGAGACACCTTTTTTTTATACTTGACAAGTAGCTAATGGGGCGCCATATAAGGAAGAAGACGCGGAATGAATGAAAGAGAGAAAAACACGTATATATATATATAGAGAGAGAGAGAGAGAGAGAGAGAGAGAGAGAGAGAGAGAGAGAGAGAGAGAGGATAAGGATGGTGGAAGCCGAATCAATCCCGCGTAGAGCGAGAGACCATAAGGATAGTGGAAGCCGAATCAATCCTGGTCATGCAATTGGAGTAGAATCCGATGATATGGGAGCGTTAAGCCGTGGGCATCAAATCTCTAAGGCATCGAACCTCACAACTTCTTGCGCATAACTTTGTCACACAACTTCTTGCGCATAACTTTGTCATTATGCTGCCACTAACCCATTTCTCCACTTTCATACTTTAATTTATTTTCCTTCATTGACGGTACACGTGCCTTTTATTCGACCAAAAAAAAAAAGTAAAACTTACTCGAATGAATTCATTTTGCAAAGCTCATTTTTTCATAATATCTTCTAAATACCCACGTTGGACCTCATTAGATTCCGGCCCATTTTTCAAAAAGACCCTATAAAATCGAATAGGGCCTCAACACCTCAATAAATTTGGCCCGTACTCCTAAGAAAAATTTCCATATTACACATCCAATAAGACATAAAGCACATTTTTTGTAAATTAAAAATAAATAAATATTGCATTCAGCCTAGCCGTGAGTTGTAATGCTTGTTCTTGCTTTTAAAGTCCACTAGGATCAATTATAAGATGAAGTGTACTGAAAGTACTAAAACTTATAACAAATATGGATTTGAGTCCAATTTTTTTTTTAAAATATAATTAAGTCCTAAAACTTGTCATGAAGGTGTAATGGATCCTAAAAACTTTGAAAAAAGGAATGTTGTATTCTTCTAGAGTCGGATTATCATCCATTCTAAGAAAGTCAAACAAAATTGATTTTGGCTCTAATCCAAGGGGTGGATTGATTAACTTAAATTCCAAAGGTTTTCCTATGGCAATGCTGTATTCTTTCAAAGTCGAAGTCAACTCATGCTTACCGAATATGAACATGGAGGTTTGGGGGCATCAGAAATGAGTGAGTGCTTTGGACATTGATGTCAAGGAGGGGAACAAGGCGATCAAGTTTGTTTTCCAAATAAGTTTGGCCATTGTGGCCTAGACAATTCCACCATGATTTGAGTTCAACCTTTGAAGTAGGCATGAATCGAATGTTAGACCTTCCCATTGTTTATAGACGAGGACTTGACCAACCTAATGTCATAGACCGACCAAAGACACAATAAGGTAAGTAAATTGCAAGAGTAAAGGGTAGAGAACTTACTTTACCAGGTGATTATGGCAACCATATAGACACATGCATGAAATGTGAGGTTCAATTTCTAACTAAGAAGGCTAAGCAAAATTGAGTTAAAAGGGTGGGATGAATAGTTGCAGCCTTGCGTACTAAGTCAAATCCTCCTAACCCTGGCTCAATAAAAAATGATACCCCAATGCAATACAACCTCACAAGCAAATGTAAACATTCTTGACACCAAGAAAGAAGCTTTCGGGATTGAGTTGTGCAGCCTCTACTACGCCACCTCATGGTCAAAGTCATATCCAACTCAATACCATCCTAAGTATCCTGGTGTGACCCTAGTCTGGTGGTAGGTTGTGTGTACAATAGTGTAATGCTAAAACAATAAACATGCATAGTAGTTTATACGCAAACAATACTTAAATATTCAAAATTAAAAACATACAACCCAAAAGGGTTAACAAAGACTACTACCTTTACACCTCCCATTTGCAAGAACATTTCACCTTAAATGTTAAGGACTTAGCTGGAGTCTTTACTACCAAACAAAAATATTTTTTCAAAAGAGAAATTCGGCCTAAATCCACTAAGATTATCAATTCCCCACTAGAGTCGCCAAGCTGTCATGACCTAATTTCGGGTATACCACCTAGGATTCGATTAATGGATTTATAAACCTAAATTTAACTCGAGCTCTCCCAAGTCTACACCAATTCGTGACTTAAGTTTAAATTATTCACATGGAAATGATTTTTCAATTATGAGTCGCCACTAATCTACTTTCGATGGATTGATTAGAAACTCAAGTAAAGTAACAGGAGAATTACTTCACTTCTACGAACCAGAGATTAAATGAGTTCGAAGACCTGATTACGCTAGATTACTCTAACACCATTTCGGTAGATTTTCTCTTTTATTTTCAAAAATATTTTTGTAGAAAACTTGGGTTGATTTTAATTTACTTTCCTAACATGTAAAGTGACTATGCGGGTGCGCAAACCATCAATTTAATACTCGAGAAAGCAATAAATAAATTACGGGACTTACCTTGTAGCAACGAAAGCAACTGCAATGTTAGTTTAGAATTCACATCAACAGCTCTAGATACGATTTATAATCAACACGTAATCACTCAATCTTTTTGAGGATTTTCTCTTATTTAATAAAATCTAATCTACATGCAATGCAATTTAACCAAATTGCCTAATTCTAATGGTGAATTTTTTTAATTAAATGTGCTTAACGACAATCACTAAATAATATGCATTTTTTTTTAAACTAATTCTATATGACATGCACATAATATTTTTGTTTTTTTTAATCAAAATTCGCAACTAAAAATTGCTAAAAATAAAAATCTAGCTAAAGTGAGATATTATCTATTTTAAGTTAGGAAATAGACTAACATAAATCCTAGTTTAACCTAGATACATCTCAAAAAGCAATTTAATGCAAAGATGTTATTTACTCTAGATATTATCTAAAGATGCATTCTAATTTAATAAAAAAATTAGCTAAACTATTCTATCATGCAAATCTATCTAGGAAACTAATTCTAATCTACATTATATGCAATTGTTTTTGTATTTTCAGCATAAATAAAGCAATTAAAGCAAGAGAAGGACCAAATCACTTTAGACCATATATCATCCAATCTATGCAAAGAAAGAAATACTATCCAATCAACTTGAATGTGAATAAAATCAATGAGTTCATCTTAAGCCTTAAAAATTAAGGCATTAATTTTAAAGATTCCTGTGGAATCAATAATTCCATCTAAAGCCTTATAGATGGAATCAAAGATTATGTGTGGTTGTGAATTAGGAAATAAATCTTAATTTGGAGATATGTCTATCACTCATATGTATGCATGTTAGTTATTAATAGACATATATTAGGTAATAAAATATCTAAATCAAATTTAGATAAGATAATTACCTAATTTCAAATTTGAACTCAACAGAATTGGCTCGACCAATGACCAATAATGGCTCGTGGGTGAGGCTCGGCGCAGTGGTGCTCCTCGGTAAAGGATGAACATGGTGGTCTCGGTGGGGGCGGGCTCATGGTCAACGAACCTGTAAAAATAGTAACTTCGTGGAATCGAGTCGGTTCAGATACAAGCAAGAACGGCGACTAAGTGTTGGACGGTGGGCGGCTCACGGCTGAGGTGGGGGTCTTTCGTGCGACCGTGAACTCGCTAGTGAACAATTGCCGCGAGGAGAAGTCTCATCTTCAAAGTTCTACGATTCGTGTGTTTTCTCTCTTTTTGTCCTTTTCTCCTCAGAGTAGTATATTGCCCCCGTAAAGAAGCTTGGACTTGGGCGTGAATTGTTGAAGTGAAGCGTGGATGGACCCGTGTGCTCCTTCGCGAACGTCCTTTGCTTCGTGTTTTGTAGTGGGGGTTGGGCTGAACTCTCGATCAACAAACGACGCTCGGCGGCTTCATCGTCAAAGGGCTGGTTCAGCGTCGTTGTACAGGGACTTCTCGGTGGCGTAGTGAGCTCGTCAGGCCCGGATGGCGATGGCTCGACAGTGGATCACGAACAGCAGTGGCTCGGTGTGCGCAGCTCTGTCGTCACAGGGGCGGCTGGCTCATGGCTAAAGGAGGGGCGATGCAGCAGTGTCGTCGACGGTGAGGGCACAACGGTGGCGACGTGGCACTTCGAGACGAGCGTCTTCACCGATGGTTGGCCGAGAGAGCTCTTTCTTTCCCTCTTCTCTCTCTATTCCTCACGTTTATTTCTCTATGCTCGGAGATTGTGATTTTTGCGGACAACTCCTCTGCATGAGAGCTCTTCCTTTTAAATGCAAGACCACACGGGATCCCCAAGAAAAGAGGGTGATCTGCTTTCCTATTGTGGATGCACTGAAATATATCCTTTTTATTCTTTCCCTTCAGAACTTATACCTTTCATATTTTTTTTCTTTGTGACTCACCAGATCAGCCGATTTTCCCTCGTTTCTTTCTTCCTTTAACCATGCAAATATATTTCTTTTTTGAAATATATTTTCCCTTTGGGCCCAGCCACGTACTTTCCTTCCCTTGAAATCCTTCTATCACTTTTATTCCCTTTCTTTCCTGCAAACACGAGAATTGGCTGCCGCAAATACTCGAAGGATTATGCTCATATTGAAATATTTGTCGATTTCCTGTTTCTTTCTTCTTCTTCTTCTTCTTTTTGGGATTGAGCGGATATGAATATACACCTCTGCATACAAGATCCTCTTTTGATTGTTCCATATTTTATTCGAAACATCCCCCGCCAAGAAATATATCTCTTAGTGTATATATTACATGAATATACGAAAGATTCACCGAATATTGAAAGAATAATACAAATCTTTTCCGAAATATATCAATCTTCCAACTCGTTATCCTTTCAAGTCGATTCTTGGCCATCAGATTAAAGCTCATTCGCCACTGGTCCAACATGATGCAATTAATCGAAAATATAAACTAAATAATAAATATTTGTACAACTATATGCTATGCAAATTAATTTCAATATTTTTTTTAGGGGCTAAAGGTTAATCCCTAATTTTTTATGTAATAAATTATCGGATTGGCAAAATTTAGATGTCAACAAGAATTTTATCCCAAAATCCCAAAATTGTCCCTAAAAGGCAGTTGCATGCCTTTGGAAATCACTAGCATTCACTAAGTAAATCAATTCTAAAAATTACGAAAATTTAACACAATGTGAACAAGATCCAGGGGGACATTTCTTGTGAAGAACTCGAAATCCAGTTTGGCTTGTACAACTCTCAACAATTCATATAAGCCGTGTCAAGACAGAGGCAGATTCCCGAGCCAGAATAAACAATGAAATGGGCGTTCTGCAAGTTCAAATGAGTTCTAAAAATCGTAGAAAAATTAGATGTTGTAGTTTAAGATGTAATCTACAATTTTCATGGAGAAACTTGTCCAAATTTCTTGCCGAAAATTCTGTAGAAAATCATAATCATGTAAAAGTCAGTACCAGTGTTTGAAAAACTGATTTGAAGCTCTTATGTTTTTCCAAATATAAAATCATCATGTGAAGTCCGAAAAATCTGAAACTAAAGTATGTTATAAAACAAAGTACAAGGTGCAACTTTTGTGAAGGAAACCTCACGAAAATCGTACTACATAAACTGATACAAAATTGACAAAGTCGTGGGTCTACAGTGACCCAAACCCGAAAACAGTGACGTCCCCGGATTTCATCCACAATTCATGTCATTCAACCTCAAATACACATAAATCTCAACAACCAGCACCTCAACAACACATTCACGAACTCAATAAACCATAGACTCAAACAATGTTTGGGACAGCTTGAATTTTCAGAATTTGATTTCAATTAAATAAATCGGGACTTTCATCAACGCGTCTATAGTGCTATTCTCTGAACCGATCACTCATGAGATAACTAAACTATTTGGGAAAGTCATTAAGGGATTTTAACGCAAAAAACTTGAGAATTCAATCAGGAATAGACTGCTCGACCATGCTAATTTGCAAGGGTCATTATGGCACAATTAAAATCGATTAGAGACTGGAGATAGGTTGATTCAACTGAAGTGTGTGATTAAGTATGGGTGGTTTCACCTGATTGCAAAATTCTCGTCGGTAAACACTAAACCGATTTTCTGTCATTTTTGGGTACCATTTGTCCGTAATTGAAACCTCGAGATTTTCACGACAATCGATGGTCACAAGATGTATAAAGTGACTCGAGATAAATCGATCATGGGTCAATTGCACTAAAAATTCTTAAAAAGTTACCCGGTAGACTAGGTTACGCTAAAATTGCGCCGGATTGAAATTAACCGCAAATTTGAACTCAATTTCAGAAATTGAAAGTTCTGTCATGTCACGATTTATTTTAGGAATGTCAACTCATCTTTCGAAGAATTTTCGGAAAGTTCAGGATTTTTATGAAAAATAGATTCGGACGATTTGGAAAATTAGCAGAAATTCGGATGGGCCAAATTAAAAGAAATTTGGACTTCCAAGCCGGGCCTTTGAGTGTTGGAGACTTGTAGAAATTGTATGGGATTTTTCTTCAACAAAATTGAACGTTAAATTGGAGAATTTTGGGAAGAATTGAACCCGAAGTTGAGGAAATTCTGAGCTTGGACTAAGGGCTATATTTTGGTATCAATTTGGATAAATTGTGGCATTATCTAATCAAGAAAGTATTAGGGGACAGATAAGCTTGAGGACCTTGGGGGGACCAAACAATTAATGGTTTGGATGATTTTTATTGACCTTTCTTCCCCTTTTTCTTTAGCTTCTCGCGCACGTCCCCTGCAAACCCATCCTCTCCGCATCTTCTTCTTCACTCGAGCAAATTCCTCTCTATTCTGCTTTCATTTCATCTTTCCTCTGCATCTTCGCTTCTTCACCGAAACAATTGCTGCCCTACCATCATTTGCTCTCCAATAACAGCCCACTTCCAGCCTCCATCTACACGCGCGTCTCTCTCTCCAGTCAACAAAGAAAACCCCTGCTGTTGACTCTTTGAAGCCCACGAGCCACCGAAGCTCTTCAATTTTCTGCTTCTCCACGCGTTCAACCCACCGAGAAGCCCAGTCCACGTTCTTCTCCAATTCCCAGCCAGCGAAGACCACCATCTCTCGTTTTTTCGGTCAATCTTCAGCAAGCGAAGCCCAAGTGGTTGACCGAAGCTGCTCTCCCCATTTTGTGCGCCAGCAGCGTCGTCCACACGCCAGCAAGCCGCCCGAGAATTCTGCTCCATCTTCGATCAACCAGCGGGCCTCCATCCAGTGTCGTGGGCCCATCTCCATCGAGCCCACAGCCCACCGAAGTTCAGCCCACGAATTATTCTTCTCAGTCCAGCGGCCCACGTGAATTTGAGCAGCCCATTCTCTGCAGTTCAGCCCAAGTTTCAAGCCCATCTTCAATTGCATTTCAGCAGCCCAATCTTGAAGCCCAAGCCCGCAAAGCCAAGCCCAAACCGCAGCCCCAAGCCTAGATCAAGCCCAGCCCAATTCAGCAACAAATCTCAGTTTGGGCTGAGATTTGTTGGGCCAATTTTAGGCCCGGTCCAAGCCCATTGACGCCGTTGCAAACCTAAGTTTCGGCCGCCGTCGCGGTGAACCGGTTCTCGCAATAAACCGGTGAGTTTATACACTAAACTCTTCTCAGTAGACTAATGGCGTTTAAGGAGTGTTTAGTTTAATTTAATTAGGACTTAGGTGGCTAGTTAGATTAGATTAGTGATTTAATTAGTTAATTGTGCATGTTAGGTGATTAGATTAAATTAATCAAGGCATAGATAGGATGTGCTATTTATCTAGAAGGGTTCGGGAATTTTCCGGGCCCGTATCGATATTTAATTTAGCAATTTGGTCTAGGTTAGTATTTATGGTAATTAATTGGGATTATTTGATTAATTTTGATCATTATTTAATTATTAAATATTTTTCGGAAATTAAATCGAGATAGCCGGTGACCGGAATTTTGTGCTGATTGCAATAGTGTGATTGATTTATTTAATTGAGTGCTATATTGTGCAATTTTTATCGGATACATTTTAATACAGTGGAATTAGGCCAAGTTGGGTATTCAATTGAGGAATTGATGTGCAAGGCACAAGATCCTTGGCCAGGAGTAATGTATCGTGGTTAAGCTTCGAGGAGCATTAACACCATATAGATCTTTAGCAGCTTCGGTGAGCAATAATTGATCTAGTAGCTTGGTGAGCAAATTTAGACATCAGCTTTGGGGAGCAATGATATATGAGTATATCTATTTCAGCTTAGGTGAGCATTGTTCAAATTGATAGAGTTTATAGATGGCATCGATGGTATGAAGTCGAATGAGTTGACTAAGTGATGGTTGAATTGAATTGAATTAAATTGTTTGGTCGAGTATTTGATTGTACTGACCTACAGGGTGGACCTGAGGCGAGATAAGTCCTTATGATAGTGTGATTGTGTGATTATGACACTTCTAGGCGTATTTTCCTCCTAATCAGGGTTTAGAGCACAGACTTGCTGAAATTTATATCTCATCCCGTCGTGGACTTAAATTTTCAGGATCGTCGAGTGGAGGACCTAGAGTCGAGAGGAGGTCAGTTAGGTCAGCTTCTTTTTGGAGGACCGTCTTTTAAAGTCTTTTTGGTTGTTGACCTTTTGTATATGACTCAGCATGAATATAAAAGTGTGTTTTGTTTGTGAATCTATTATCCTGCTTTTCTATCCCGAGATGGTTATTGTCAAGGAATTTATATTCGCTTCCGCATGTGTAATAAAACGAAAGGGTTGGCGACTCGTTCTGGGAAGTCGCAAAATTTTATCGACCAAAGAGGGATGGGCACGCGCTCTAGGATCGGGGCGTGACAATGTTAGCTATGTACGTCTTTTGAAATTGCCGTTTATATAAAAATCAACGGAAACTGCGGAAATCCAAGGAGTTCAACCTTGCTGAGCAATAACCAACCTACATAGCGTAGAATGGAGGACAGTCTACTTGCCTTGAGTCCCAAATGGGCCGTAGTGTGGCTTGACGGGGTCAGGAAAGTCCTGACCCGCAACCTATTCTCCGACGGGCCCAAGATGCGTTGAGGAGACGACGCGGGATGACGGGGTGACGCGAGCAGCTCGGGTGGATGAGGCGCACTCGCTGGCGAGTTTGGAACGGTGAGGCTGTGGCGTTTGTGGCGTGAAACTGAGAGTGCGAGAACAGAAAAGGGATGGAGCGGCGGTGAAAGAAGGTGAAGATGTAGAGGATGGACAGAGGTTGAGGGTCGCGCGATGAAGAAACAAACGAGCAAAGCCCACTGGTCTTTATACGCTGCCGGCCTTCGTCCTCCACCGCTCGCATGAAGTCCTGGCAGCAGACTATTATGCCACCTTGATGCAGTTGGCGGTGATTTTTGCGGCAAGGTGGCGACGTGGGTGACTAGGTGGCATGATGCGGTGGCTTGTGATGTTGACTCGGCGCAAAGGTGGCGCGGCTTCGGTGGCGACGGAGAGGGGCTGAGGTAGCGGCCCTTGCGGTGCTGCAGTGAGGGGCACGTTTGGGGTGCACCGAGGGAAGGGAGAGACCATGGCGTCAGATTGCAAACGTTAGCATTTCCAAAGTTCGAGTTTCGTATGCGCTCGAGCATCGAACTTGTTCAATATCCCCTTAATTAACTTGGAAGCTCAAGCTCGACTGACTAAAACATTTACTAACTTCGATTAGTGAATGTGTTCTCATACAACATACCTTTACTCATTGTTGATCGAATGGCTCAGTCTTCCAAGGCACATGGTTTTGCCACGCAATAACCCGGATGTCACATAAATCACGATTCATTCACCACTTCGAAAATTTAAAAGATGAAATTTACTAAATGAAAGAAGTGTAAATGAAATAAGAAAATAGTTTAAGTAGATTTTTAAATATCATTAATTTTTTATTGATAAAAATCAATATCATTCATTGAGTGTTTACAACAACAAAAAGGTGACTCATGTGCATTACTTTTTTGTGTCATCGTTCTCAGTGTATTTTTAGAAACTTCTATAATTTTTTACATGATCTATCTAAAAATTTACAATCGACGGTAGAAAAGAATTCACCAATTCATTGATACAACGAAGAAACCTTATGTTTTTTTTTTTTCTCTTGATACGAACCAAATAACATGTTCATCAAAATGTGAGCTAAGAATATATATATTCAAGTTGGAATAAGAAAAATAATGAAATAAGAGGCTAATTTTTATTTTCTGATTAGAAATAAGTTAAATTGGAATCAAGCCCAAATAGGAAATTAATGAATTGAAGGAAACTCTGCGAAAATGGAAACCATCAAAGGCGACTTTGTCTCTTTAGTGAAATAGAGTGGAAATTTAGTCTTTTTTTGGTTGTTGCTACAAAGTGGAAATTTAGTCATGTAAAGGGTGAAAATAGTCCCACTGTCATAGATTAAAAACTACAATTATGAAATAGGCGTAAAAAGCTATTTACGATATGTTGGCATATGCCTTTTATATACAATTTTCAGCTATTCAGGTCATTTGGATTTTGCCTCCTTAGTTACGTCAATGCTTAAGTTTATAGGGGACAAAGCGAATTGCCAACATTTTCTTACGGCTAATATCAATATTGGTCTTTGACTTGATGCAGGAGAGCGGCAAAGAAACAAATATGTGGGTGTCTGTCCCTTGTTGGCAAAACGCTTGCCGTCATGGGTTTCGGAAAGGGTGGGACAGAAGTCGGACGTCGTGCCAAAGGTCTTGATATGCATGTGATTGTACATGACCCTTATGCCCCCGCAGATCGAGCACGCACGGTGGGGGTGGATCTTGTGGGCTTTGATGAAGCCATAGCGACTGCAGATTTCATTTCTTTACACATGCCCTTGACACCTGCTACATCAAAGACTCTCAATGATGAGACTTTTTCAAAGATGAAGAAAGGAGCTCGAATTGTCAATGTTGCTCGTGGAGGAGTGATTGATGAAGAAGCTCTTGTGAGGGCATTGGATGCTGAAAATGTTCCTCAGGTATTGCTGTCTCATATCTGAAATGTCAAGTTCCCTTCTTGTTGCCTTGGGAGTTGAAGCACATACTAGCCTTGTTACAGGCGGCACTTGATGTCTTCACAGAGGAGCCACCAGCGAAGGATAGCAAGTTGGTACAACACGATAGAGTCACGGTGACCCCACACGTTGGAGCCAGTACAATGGAAGCACAGGTTTGTGAACAGTTACAGCTTAGCCGACTTTAATTTTCTCTGTTATTAGAAAGCATAAAATGGTCACTTAACACGCCAGGAAGGAGTGGCTATTGAAATTGCTGAAGCTGTTATCGGAGCTCTAAAAGGAGAGTTGGCTGCTACTGCGGTCAATGCACCAATGGTTCCTGCTGAGGTATCAGGAACTTTCTCCTACAACTTGGCTGTCTGGCGTCTCTCTCAGTCTACTTTCTACTTTTTATCCTCCAATCTGCTTCCTCTCAACCTTCAATACGTGCTCTCAGTATTTGACATATCTTTTGGGCTCTGATGCACAATTGTTGTGATGGAACTTGCTTGATGTGTGATGTGGAGGAGAATGGCTACGAGTGCTCACTAGAAGTTTGATCTTTTTTGGCAAAGATTTGTTCTGAGGTGATCGATCGGAATTGTCTGATACGTGTACAATTGTTTAATTTTGTTGATGTTTGGCTTTGGCCCAAATCCAGCTTCTTCTCATTACAAGATGAACAGAGGAAGTGAGTTTTTGAAGACCGTAAGATATGCTGCCCCTTGGACGATTCCTGAAGGATCACACATTGGGTAGCTACTAGGAATTCAATCATGAGTGGGTCAATATTGTGGTGTGATAGACAAGTAACTCTGGATGACTTTAAGACGATTTTGATCCCTGTGGGTGCTTTGTTTAAGATCCAGAAGGCAGAACCTGGTTCAAGATGGTTCACCAGAGAGTCCTCTTGAGTTTATCTAGGTTCAGATTGCAAATGTGGAATCAAGATTTGCCAGTGACATATCAGATTCTGGGGAGATCACCGTCAAGGGGCGGGTGAAGGATGGGACTCCACATCTCACAAAGGTGGGATCTTTCGAAGTGGATGTGAGCTTGGAGGGAAGCATCATATTGCGCAGGCAAGTTGATCAGCCAGGTATCATTGGCAGAGTGGGAAGCATTTTGGGAGAAGAGAATGTCAATGTCAGTTTCAGGAGTGTTGGGAGGATCGCACCGCGAAAGCAAGTTGTGATGGCAATCGGAGTTGGTGACCAGCCCAGCAAGGAGACTCTGAAGAGGATCGGGGACATTCCTGCGATGGAGGAGTTCGTTTTCCTCAAGTTGTAATGTGCGGCATGAGTTATAGTTCTACATTTGTGTGCATTTCATCATTCATAGCCGCTGAGCACGATTTACAAGTCTTGCTCTGCGATTTTGGCTGTGACGTTGGTGTTTTGTAATGATATTGAGGTAGAGCGGAACGATAATCAAGTGCTGCAAGGAAGATTCTGTACTTTATTATGTTACTTTTTGCCTGAATCAAATGCTCTTTTTCAATAAATTCATCAAAGTTAAGGAGGTGAATACTTCGCCTCAATCCAGGATACAGCATGTTTCTTCTCCCTCTCTCTCCTCGTCATTATTTTCTCCCATCAAGTCCTTACGTGTTGGTAGCTTTCATGATTTCCTGATTCTTCTCGTTTTGATTTAGGGATAGAAGAAGAATGTCAGAATACAAGAAGATAATCATTTATAGACACAATCCATTGAGTGAACAGTAATATCCAATGGTGGGGGTGATTAGATTTGCATCCGGTTCTCAGGTTGGTCCTAGAACCAAGACTCGGACCGGACCATTGTTTCGATCCAATGGAACCGGTCTTTTTTTTTATTTCCACTACTTGATGACATATGTTACGAAGAAATAAAACAAAAAAGCCAATCACTTGTATTTTTTTTTTTTAAGAAATTAAAGAAAAAATATATGTAGTCAGTTCGATTTGATTCCTGGATCCAAGGGAGGAACCGGACTGCCCGGACACCGATTCCACTTTTAGGAACCGGAAACTAGACCGGCACTCCCAATAATCTGACCAAACCAGCCTGGTTGGTTCGGTATGGTCTGGGCAGTTTCTGATTTGAACGGTCCGTTTTGTGCACCCCTATCCTAGAGTATGGTATGAGGAGGTAACATACAACCTCAAGAACAGTAAACAATGGATAGGAAGAATGTAATGTGTAGTAATAGAAATTATATATATATGATAACTCCTGGAATTTCTGCTTCGGTATGTTTTACTTAAGTACAATAATAGTCTTTTTCATCCGGTAACTTTCATCAGCCATTATTACAAAGTACAAGAGAGACGAAAGATATGAAACAGAAAACTTTTGCACTGCAAACCGCGATAAATTTTTAACTCCTTCTCACATACCTACGTTCTCCGATAATGTGATCCCCATTTGGTACGGTACATGCTGCTTGAGCTCAATAGTAGATCAACAGCAGAGCAAGTAATCATTATCTTGAAAGAGACAGCCTCTGTTCTATTTCCCAAATGCCAAGTTCATGCTCAGGAAATAGTTTCATGAACCAGAAAGAAATGGGACGCGAACCCAAGCCAAATAGGCAGCAATCCCAGCAGCAAAGCCCAAAAAAGCAAAACCGCTCACCTGTTCCCGCAAAACAAACATTGACCGATTTAATATATTTAAATTTTCTCACAAAGGAACAAAAAAAAAAAAAAAAAAAAAAAACACAAGCCAATCATCAGTAGATCCAAAATTAAACTGACAGTTCTAAAAACTGTATATCTGTGAATTTAGTGCATCAGCTTTTTCTTTACCTACCTGCACCCTTCACATGTCTTAAGCATGTGCATCAGCTTTTTCTTTACCTAGCTACGCCCTTCACTTGTCTTAAGCATTTTAGTCACGTAAACATGCGGGTGGCTGGTGAATCACAAACAAGGCCAGGAACCAAATCATTTCAATACATCCACTTACAGAGATATTAAGTGAAAACATGCAGTTGCCTTTGAGGATATTGAGTGAAAACCGGTTCAAATTTCAGGGACCTTAAGTAAACCAATTAAAGGAGCAAAACAATAGAACCAGGAGAAACTCAAGTAGTGTAGAGTACCTTTCGCAAGTACCACAAGAATTCCACCTTTTCCAGCCCAATATATGCCACACCAGCCGCCGAGCCAATAAGTAGCATGGACCCACCAGTGCCAGCGCAATAGGCAACCAGCTGCCAAAACTCTGAATCCTTCGGGAATGAAGTCAGATCATACATCCCAATTATTGCAGCAACCAGCGGAGTGTTGTCTATAATTGCAGAAACCAGCCCAATTGACCCAGCAATTAGTTCGATGTTATGAATATGTGCATCAAGGTAATTCTTCAATTCCTTGAGAAGTCCTGCTGCCTCCAGGCTAAAAGAAGGTATATGTCAGAACCGAGGCATTAATGAGTCTTAAAATGTGCATGTCAAACATGTAGCATATAAACTTCCCGAGACTCTTGGCAATTACGAGTTGAGGTTAGTGGGATATGGACTCGCATAGGAATTGAGTGTGGAAAAAAAAAACCCCTTTTTCTTTAGAATTTTTTTCCATCTATGAAGAATACGATTAAGTGCCTAGCACAATGGACTTTATCCACTGTATAGTTTTGCTAAATAGAAAGAGAAGTTTTGACAGTTTCTCTCTTCAAAACTCACTAAATGTTAATCTCGAGTCTTGGTAATATCTCATGCATGCACTACATGATCAATATGAATAGCAATTTTCAACCACTACGCATGTTTTGCTCAACATCATAACATAAAGCAAAACTAGAAGAATAATTGAGTTGTACAATCAGTAAACGAGACTAAAGCAGCTTGTTATGCTACTATTGGTAGGAGATGCACAGTTGGCACTCATCAACAGATTCATACGAAGCCACAGTGGAAAAAAGAGGAAAGTTGTAAAACTGCAACACGATGATGAAAGAAACATAATGAACTGATTGGCTTAGTGGTTTGAGGAATGGATATGTATGTGTGCATTAGACCCAAGGGATACGTCCAATTTCCCATGTCAACTGGGAAAAACTACCCACTTGGGTTTGGCTTACTTCATACTGATCCATGAGGTCAGTGGGGAATTTTATGAGTCCTGGGTTTACCTGCTTGAGGTGGCTTTTTCGCTATTATAATAAGAAAATATTATGCACTTGTCGCGTGCAGAATCGAGGGGACTATGGTAAGTCAATTGAGAGATTCCAATGCGAAGCTTGACAGAATATATGGCTCAGATAGATATATTAATTGTGTACATATCCCTGCGCACACTAGAGAATGTCTCTGCATGTCTGTGTACAAGTGAGATTTTGCATGCAGAGATTACTTCATCAATCTTCTCAGTATAATGAATTTAATAACAAGAGTTGATGACATTAATCTTCTGAATAAATGATGAGCAGTAGGTAGAAAGAATGTCCTCACGCCATTCACAAATTACCTGCTTACAGATAATAGAATTCCAAGGAAGAAGAGGGCTCCTTGAGTGTCAATTTGAGATAAAGCCTGTGGTACTTTCAACTTTTGCCTCTCGGATTTACCATAATGGATTGCATCCGTTAGAATCCAAAGAACTCCAAGTCCGAGCAACAGACCCATGTAAGGAGGCAGACCAGTCAAAGCTTTTAATACTGGAGCAATGATTAGTGTCCCCATGCCTACAAAGAAAACAAGCCGTCCTCGAGGAGCCATCTGCTCAGATGCCAAATCATCGGCAGATTCCTGTCCCTCCCCCCTAACTTCACTGTTAAAGGATAAAAGAAACTAACCTCACAACTCCAGATCCATATAGTAGGAACTAATTGACATTCGGCATATGGCTGGATATGCTAGGAGAGTACCTGGTAAGGGACATAAGAGCCAGTGGGATGGCTAGAGAAACTGCCGCGGGGAGGAACAAGTCCTGCAATTTATATTCTGATGTGGTCTTGAAAGGGCACAAAAAATATGAAAAGCTATTGAAGATAGACCGTTCATACAACCGTGCGCCCAACAGTTATATCTTATATAGGAAAGCTAGTTAGTCATTGCTCAAGGAAATTGAAATTCCAATGCCAAGTTTTAATGTTCAAATTCCAACTTTCTCTGATGTTGTTAGAGCATGAGCAAATTGGTTAAATAAACCTAGAGATAAGTATGGCAAATTCAATCAGTATATGAGGTAATGTACTTGAATCAACGGTAATTAATCATTTGTTATTGGACTGCATGAGGTAATGAAATCCCGGTAGAGAACAAAGATAAAATGATAACCTTCATTGTCTGCAGAGTGGATATCTGACCATGAACCCAAAGCATAGTGGTAGAAAGATCACCTATGGGAGTCCATGCACCACCAGCATTTGCTGCTATAACCACAACACCTCCAAGAAGCCTGCCAACATATAGTGGAACATTGGTTAAATAGAACTTCTCAAGAACATAGCACAAAGCAACAGAGAAGTGATACATAGCACTATAAGAAATCCCACCAAAACTGCATGAAAAAGAAATAAGTCAAGCGAAAAAAAATGAAACAATAGAAACTGATATGATAAAAAAGTACTTAACAAAACGAGCATCACCCTGCAACACCAGCAAGGTGCTCTTTTATGTGTTGTAAGAAGTGATTATATCAACCACCAGCATCTATCACTAAGATTGAAAAGCCTTGAACCACTGGTCAACGTCATTTGATAGTTGCACTTATTATGGAAATAATTCTATTATATGATCTGATAAACTATCTCAACTTAAAATCTCAAACTCAATAAAAGAAGCTGACTTCTGAAGTTACCATGATTATAGATCCAATTTAGTGGCTCATACTCATAATACAAAGATTATAGTGTTTCAATATGGCCTAAAGACAAGACAATTCTGAATATGAAAGAAAATCCTATCAAAACAGCAAAGGCGCAGAAAGACCCAACTGAAGGAAACAAAACACCGAAGAACCAAAAAACAAGCTACAGATGTTGAGATGAGGACTTCACGACAATCTGAAAATGTTGTAACATACCTGCGGCACTCTGAAGAAGGTACTAGTTTCTGCAATAAAGACACCATGACAATTGTACATGTCAAGTTGTCCATGATAGAACTTAAGAAGAAAGTCACGAAACCAACCTGAAAATACAAGAAGTTAAAGGTCAGCACCACACTGAATTGAGAGGGTTAATACTCACTTAGTCTCATACTTATTGAAAGTTAGGCACTGAGGTATCTAAAATGTCCATGGGAAGGATTGAAAGAAGTCATCTAAGCTATAGGGAATGCCAGTTTCTTTGCCTCCATTCTACTTCCTGAAAGGGCAGAAGCTAGTTTTACCAGTTCAATCTAGAACGCAAATGTTTATCCTCCAGAGTGTTCTTGTCTTAATTAGAACAAAACACTAAAGCATCTCATGTTAAACGGGTTCATCCACTGGCCAAAGTTATACCAGCTATGTCCGGCTCATATCCACATAGATTTAATTCTGATCAACCTATTCAATTAGTTCCGCCTGTTGTTGCAGTACTTTTGAATGTCCTCCTTTTGCTGTACCACAAGAAGCAATCTCAATGACAAGTTCACCTTACCTTCTTTCTAGTCCTTAAGGGTGCAAATGATAACCATTCTTGCCAGAAATTGATATTTGAAACAGAAATAGATTTTTCTATTTCTATTATTGAATGGGTTTTTGAGTGAAAATACATATTTGATAACGACACAAAATTTCTCTCTCCTAAGCAGTGCAGATGGCGGGCGACGACCGGCGGCAGTGGGCGGCAACACCTCTGTCAATGGATTATGTGATCAAATGTCACAGGTTAGGGGGTTTGAACTAAAGTCATTTACCACCCCTAGCGCTAGTTGCTATATGAGATGGCAATATGGACTAGGTTAGTGGGTTTGACCTAAAGGTTCAATAATGTATTAACAGGAGTTCCAATTGCAACGACCCCAACTCCATGAGAGGAGATGTAACGACCCCAACTCCATTCCTAGGGTCATGAGCAACAATGGTTATTTTCGTGACATTCTAGGTGCATCATCATCCCATTTCTTTTTATTTTTTCATTAAGCACATGCGGAAGTGTACAGACAACACCCACACAACAAGAAGCAGCCAGGAAAACAATCATTTAAAAACATACAATTATATCAGTTACATTTACAAGCCCTTTTTGTCATGGGCCGTTATATTTACAACCATTACATGCTCTATGCTAAAAAAGGTCGGGGTAAATTTTAGCTCCTCTATTCGAGACTACAATTCCTCCATATCTACAATTCTGAAAAACAACGGGGTGAGTCATGGACTCAGTAAGTAAAACCCCTAATTTTCTACTAGGGGGACATTTTATCATCAAAATCTAGTATGTACAACACTCGCAATCAATATCGATGATAGATCATTGGCAAACTTATTGCTATACCTCGACTACATGTAGATGTCCATTACTGCATATTTCAATGCATGCTTACCTTCTGCTTGTCAATGAACATATCAACATATCATGCTTATGTATAAACTGGCACTCGTGAAAATTCATTTATCGTCGTTCTGGCTCAACCAAACCCTTTGGGCTCAACCGAGGCATGCAACTTCAAGCTAAGTATCCTGGTTCAACCAGGTTCAACCAGGCATCCCGACTCAACCGATACATCTTAGTGCTAGCTCACCAAGGCATCCGGGCTCAACCCAGGCATCTTGACTCAACTAGGGCATCCTAGGGCTAGCTTACCTGAGGCATCCAGGCTTAAACCCAGGCATCATCACTCAACTAGGGCATCATGTTTAATGAACGAGGCATCGCCGCCAATGCTATGTGGCGACGGGCGCTTTTTCCTCTTTAGATGCATCATATAAGTGTATCACGTAAGCTGGTTCTTCATCTTTCATCTTAGCCGATGCATATAAAGCCCGATGGCATGGATGCATTCAATCATGTGAATATGAGCAAACCATGCAAAAGAACATTACAAAATACACGCAGCTTACACAAGTGAGCACACCACCAAACTCGACGATGTAGGCTATCGATCTAGCCAAGAGTTAGAAATTCTACTTACCTTCAATGAACCTCAATGAACTATAGGTAGTTCTATTAATAGAGGGCCGTCCAATGAGGCAATGGGTGAGCAAGGCCGAGAGAGGGAGAGAGGGTGACGATGAGAAGGCATGAGAGAGAGACAGAGATAGAGAGAGACAAAGAGAGGGTGGCATGTGTGGTATTGGGGAGAATGCCTCTATTTATAGATAAGTCTCTCATCATTATCCTTCCAAATAGACTAATAGGATTTCTTTGGATGGCAAGCCTAGGTTGGTAAGGTAGCAAGACTAAGGAAGAAAATGTGGCTAACCTAATCCCTAGGGCCACACTTGTTCCTTTTCTTATTTGGCCATTTGGGGGTTAAGTCATATTTGTAATGATAACTATATTAATTAAAGGACACCTAAGCCTTATGACTCAAACTAGCATTAATGCACTATGGTCCAAGAGCATTTAATGTATCTTTATCCCAATCCAAGAAGACTCTAGATGGCTTGCTCCTTAAGTTGGGCGTGCGGCCCTTTCCTCTCCAAGTTTGCCATGTAACCTTCTATCCTAAGTTGAAGAATAGTTTCAAGCAACTTTCTAAATTAGTGTCATTACCTTATCAAATGGACTCGAAAAATTATCAAATTTTAATACATTGTTGAAAAGATCTTAAGAAACATTTTTCATGAGGAAACTTAGCCAAATTCATGCTATGGAAAGAGCATAAATTCACTGAACACAACCCAAAAATTCATCCGTCGAGCAAATTCAACGGTCACAAAGAGAGACTCATTTCGAAATCTAAATCTTCACAAAACTCTTTGAAATTTTAATATGTTGTAGATATGGATGTCATTTAAAATTCTTGTGAATGAAGCATGTCCAAATTCAAAATGGAAGATTTTATAAGAATTCGAGGTAGTAACTTGGTTACTGTTTTCACTATACTAGGCAGGTTCTATATGGTAATTGATTGGGCCTTCATCTCAACCATTTCACCTTAGAAAAATCTGAAATTTAAGTATGTTATAGATTAAGGTGTTTTGAATAACTTTCATGAGGAAGTTTCTCCAAATTCGAAGCACAAAGAGCTCTATAAAACTGGAAAGCAGGAAAGGTCCAACAGTTTCGAAAAATTGGGAAGTCAAAACCTATGAAATTCAAGGTGGCAAGTCTATAGGGGAGAGGTGGCGCCCCTATTGGTCTTCCAAGATCATCATTCATTAATTACTTGGCTGATGTTTCATCAAGCATTTAAAGTTGGAAATAACTTGTTTTCGAAGTCTCAAAGTAGAGGAAATGATGACCCTAATCTAATAGACACATGGACATGTGATTCACCCCATTCATTAATGGCTTGTCATGATGACTGTACACCTAAGCTTATGAGTCATCTTCTTTCATTAATTACTTAGGACACCTAAGCCTCCATACTCATTACCCTCATTTAATGCATTTGACTCTGGTTCTTCAAGGAAATTAACCTATCTAGCTTGTCTTTAGGTCTTCTTACTAGGCTTATGACTCACCCTTTCTTAATGTGCAAGAATCCAAGGTTCATGATTACCTTGCAAGGGTAAGACCATTTGTGCCAAGTGTCCTACTTAGTCGCCATGCATTAATTGACTACCTTCCAAGAACATTAAATGCCCCATAGGAAAATATCAAGGTTAGAAGGCCATCTTATTGGGCAGGAGTTAATTGAGTCTAATTGTGACCGACTATCTTATTTGGTCCAAAATTCGTGCCTAAGCCATGATTGGATGAAGTTGGACGTAACAGGGCATAACTGACAAAACCAAGTCCGAACTTCTACTTTACCGTGTAGAGGGCTCGAAGTTGAGGATGTTACAGGAAAAATACACCTACCATCCAAAGAAGAGTGCGTGGCTTCCGAGTAGTTATATTGTCTGTGACCAGCTTGAATCCTCGATGAGCTTCTATTATCTTCACAATGGTCATCGCACCAAGCAAGAAAAAGACTATCTCACTAACTTCAGCTAGTGCATGACTCAGCTCCGAGACAGCTACATCGCTTGATGGAGCCTAGGCAAGTAGAAATACGAAATATCATACCTAAATAAGACTAATAAAATATAAAACAATCATAAAATAAACTTCACTCAAGGGAATTTGAAACAGTGATTACCTACCAACGGACAAAAAAGAAAGTATACAGCTCATCGTGAAATTTAAGCATTTAAATTCATGACGTATTTCCACACTGAGACTTAAAAAAGTACCAAGACATATACAATACAAGAAGAAGTGTCAAAACCTTCTCCATCATCTAACCTAGAGATTAGAGGATAGTAAAAGGTGCTTTAATTAAGAGAACCTTGCTTATGAGCTTCCACGGTCAATAGAGAATTAGCCTAGTTAAATGCAATAGTCACATGAACAATAGCTTAGACATAGATGGCTACAAAAGAAATGGATAGGCAAAGTCAATTTAGCCAATTGTTAGTGACTTTTGTGCTTGACAATCACACAATTCTTCCTCAATTTCTTGAAAAGACAAAAAAAAAATTTTACCCGTTTCCTTGCCAGGAGAAGGAAGGCCATCATTTTCTTGTTGAATATTGCAAGCCAAAAGAAAAACCATGACGAAGATATTTGGAGCTTTCCTAGAAATAGCACTATATTCTCCCTCGATACATTAGCAATTTTTCAAAGAAAAGCTTTTCACTAGAAATTGTGCCACACTAATGAATAAAACTTAATTTTAGAATCTGCATCTACCCCTAGTGTGTCTTAAGGTTTTCTAGGGAAGACTTCCGCTACATATGCTAAATGTTTCAAGATCTATGAGCTGAGGAGTATTACATATTAAGGCAATTTCAAAAGCAGTCGTCCTGCATATGGCATAGTGAATTGATAAGGAAACCAAAAGAAAGAAATGGCTTCTAGCATGGCATGATTGGTAAACACATATGTAGCTTTACCTTTTTAGTTTGGCAGTCACACTCCCAAATTTAGATTAAGATTCAACTAGAATAGCGAGAAGAGAAATATTTAAACAAAAATGCTATCGCATCATGCCTCAAATAAATTTTGGCCTGTTATGGGCCAAATGGTAAAGAGAATATTTATGTCAATATAAATAAACAATTAGGGATGAGCCCCCCTACAATTGTAGCAACTCACTGATATAGACATCAATAACCACAACTTTATCTTAAGCTTACCCCAATACTTCGCACTACCCATAAGCTCACAGCCATCAATAATCCCACTCCACTTTTATTGAAGGGTAGAGATTCTTCGAAGATTATGCCTGCATATCCTAATACAAACAAAATCACCATGGTAGGACCCTGTATCGCAATACGATTAAGATTAAACAAAGTTATGAAGTATTCACACTAATATGTAAGAAAGTCTTTGCCACATGACGGCATTCAATTTATCAAAATTCCCAAATAAGGAAATTAGCAACAGAGCAAGGGTCAAACCGACCTGACTAGCAGCAACCCATGAAGGGTTAATGGGCACATCTTCCGTAACAGCTGCAGCGAAAATTGCTAGAGCTCTTACCATTTCAGTCTTCGGTAGATATGAAACTTCAAATTCCTAATGATATAGTAGCCTGTCAATGTAAAGTCAACACTAATTTAATTATCTATAGTATGTTAAAGAGCTTTTTTTAATCAGATTAACAATGCCTTAACTTCCACATACAAAGCGCAGAATCAAATCAGTCACTACTATTTGGTGAGTGCATTAGCAAACTCTACTATTTACAACAAATTGTTCCAAGGAAAAAAAAATTATCAAACGGATTTATGTTCTATTTCTATTCTAGGGAACGAAAAAACAATTCACTAGAGTGCTACCAAACGTGCCCTCAAAGAAGAAGAAGAAGAAGAAGAAGAAGAAGAAGAAGAAGAAAAGAAGAAGAAGAAGAAGACAATGGCGACCCTTTGGCTTTCTCTTGGCCAAGTGGGGTTGGATCGATGGCAACAAGCTCGCGGCTAGTGGTCGTCGGTAATCTCCTCTTCACGGCGGAAGCTACTGCTTGGGCACGGCACGGACTATTGGATTACCACCAGAAGTTTAAGCCTCAGAGGAAACCTGGGAAAGAATAGGCAAAAACAGCAAAATCTTCATTGATCTTAGAGTTTTGCTTCACTTTTTTGTCGACTGGTCGAGTTCGAAGAAGTGCGACTGAGAGGTGAAGGATATCAGTCACGTGAGTTGTTGATCACAGTTGAAGACGTTCACAGATCGGTGGCGGCGGTTTACGAAGAGCCTCACGGCACAGCAATGAAGATGGTGGTGGGGATTGAGTATGCAAGCAAAGCGCCGTTGTAGTTGAACGAGATGGTGCCGGTGTTGGAGTGCAACACGTTACTCGTCGGGAAATATCTATCGCAAAAAAAGAGAGGACACTTCCCTTTGTCTTTTTTGCATGACCCGGTGACTAGAAACATGGTAGAAAATATGACCTGTAGTAAAATGCTCGTATATCCTCGAAAGGCACAGGATTACATAATTGACCAGACGTTCGCTAGAGCCTTAAGCAGACACCCCGAATTTGATGAATAATACATAATGAAAAGTGAAAGCAACAAGTTAGAATCCTATGTAATCAACATCTAACTTGAACTATGTATAAAAGAACAAAACATCTTACTCTCTCTCTCTGTTTTTTTTTTTTTTTTGGGTGAACCACAAGTTCAAACTTCTACAAGAACGAAAAGGAAAGCTATCCGGATTCCCATCTATAAACTCTCCTCGACGCTTTCACTCAATCCTGAAGAATTCCTCCAATGTGTCAAAAAATGAATGTTCTGAATGACATTTTCCAAATAATAATCGCTTGTCTCGCTTACAAAAATGAATCAACTGAAAATTTTTCCTTATCCACGGAACTGTTTAGACATAATTTGTTATAGATGATGATAATATTCTTTGTTAACTAATTATTTTAAATGATACAAATAATCATTTTTTAGGAAAATACATTTCAAATCATTCATTTTTTTGCTAAATACATGGAGCCATAATGCCACAAAAATAGAGATGGGCCTAATGCAAAATTCAATACTCCATCCGTACTAAAGTATTGTTTCTCAATTCTCGAATTTATTACTCATCATTAATCACATTTCACAAATCGAAAGCCCGATTGGTATTAAACATGGCTCTTAAACTCGTAAGACTTTTTTCCTAAACATTCCTAATAATACTGCCCTAAAATTTTGGTGGGGTCTAGAATTTATGGATGGATATGAAAATTTTTACCGAAAATAATTGGGCAGGGTGGGCCCCCCCTCCGGGCCAGTGGAAATTTTGGCAAGGCACCTCGAACCATTTTCTTCCTTAGAAGACAGCAAGCAGTGACGATTGGTGTCGGTAGTGCGACTTTGATTTTGGCGAAAGTATGGATAAATTCATGAATGATGACCGGAACGTCGAAATCTATTGGGTCTGATTTTATTTGCATTCATGATGAGAAATCGATTCGTGAAATTCATCGCCTGAGGACCTCCGGTTGCTCGCATAAAAGGTCGGGTTGAATCAAAGGAGAAGACGGAAACCCTTGGTGGGCAACGGCAACTGTAGTTCCAATGTTCGCATCGCCGACACAGGCAGTGGGTCGTGCGAGTGTCGCCAACACAGGCAGTGGTTTGCGCGGGTGTCGCCCACAAAGGTCAAGCCCAAATCTCGATCAAGGTTACTTGACTTTCTATCGCAACACATCAGACACAACAACCGTTATAAACTATAATCATGGAAATGAGAACTTCAGCATGAAACAATTTCATTGTCCGTGTCGTTTATTTGGGAAATTTAAACCAATCATCGTTGTCGGCTCTCAACTAATTCATCCAATTATTCCTCAGAAAAAAAAATTAATTGTTGTTGTACCAACTAGATGAGGAATATTACAATGGAGTTGTTGCTTTAGGAAATATCACAATGTACGGGACTTCAAATGCAAAACAGTGAAGTCCTTTCTTCTGTCGCATGGTGCAATCCTAGGGATTTACTCCCTTCTATGTTTTCATGTCCCCATTGACCATCCAATACATACATTTCAAATAAATTTTGTGCATCCTATGTAGTACTAATGCATCTATCATCAGTGTTATTTAACATGCGACCTTATCTAAGACAAAACGAAATCCTATTATGATTTTATAGAACCACTATTAACTATTCTAAAAGTTTTATACTGTTAAATGAATACGTGATTTAAACCACTCGTGGTGGCGGCGTAGTAGTTGGAAGCCGGTTCCTTTCGAGAGAGGTCCAGAGTTCGAATCCTTGCGCCGTCTGCCTTATTAGAAAGGAACTCACGACTTATCCGGAGAGTAAGGGTAGTGGTGACTCTACTCCCTTTAGGGTTTACTCCAAGCGAAGATGGCGCATGAAGGTTCCCTGGGTTACCAAAAAAAAAAAAAATGAATATGTGATTTAATACTCATATACAGAAATGGCCTCATCCTCGAATTTATGATCCTGAACGTTAGCTCTCAAGAACTGGAAATCCTAATATTGATTAGCCCCTCTCTCTCTCATTTCACTATGGTGACGGGTTCGAACAGCCGTAGGGATTGGGATGAAGTTGGTGATTTCGTTCGGATTGGACATAGAATTCAAGATGCACTTCAAAGAACTGGAGAATGCAAGTGACTTCGGTGTAAACGACAGGCGTGGTGCCCTTAAGTCTTATGAGGAAATTCATGAAGTTTGGGAACTCTAGTTTGGAAGGACAGCATCAATCATGACTTCCCATCAATCCACTCCTCGGAAAATACAGTATCGATCGCGACTGCCGTCGAGATCAATGGGCAGCGACATTCCGGGTTCAATTGAATGTGGACATGCAAGCGGTATTTGCCTTTTGGGTAAAAACAATGGACTTAATTACCATATTTAAATGATTAGTTTCATCATTGGAAAAAAATATGTTGCCCGAATATTCTACTAAAAACTACATGATAAATAAAGATATTTTTCATAAAAAATCATTTTTGGTGGTTTAGGAAAATTAATTATCTTCTTATTGTAATGAGAAGTTACTTTCTCACAATCTAAGCTTATCATTTCCAGTTTGAATTGATTAGTTTTTCGTCATTTAAATACTTGAAAGTTTTTTTTATTGAAAAATACTTGAAAGTTGTAAAAAAAAAAAAAATCGTGGAGATAATTTTCTTTTGAACAAACAAAACATAAATTTGGTATTTTCAATTTGTAAAAAGAAAAAAAATTCTGTAAATTGATTAGTTTTTCCTCGTCCAAACACCAGAAAGTTAGAAAAAATTTCTCGGAAATAGTTTTCCTTCAAACAAACAAACCCTTTAAATTTAATGCTTTCTCGACATATTAATCATGAATTTGTTAGAAATCCACCCCCAAAAATTAAACTATACATAAATAAATATATTGCTTAAACAAGTGATGTGGGATATCTTAAAACCTCTCTTGCATGCAATTTAATTGTAATATCATGATAAAAAAAAAAAGTTCAAAAGCTTAAATTTAGAAGTGAAGCGAGTTTGCATATAAAAATAGATAAATCCTATAAATAAAGATGCGAGATATCTTAACATCCCCTCTTGCACCGATGTCTTGATAGGGCAATCTATGTGGATGATAGGCTTCTATGGTCTTTTAGAGATTCTTCTTCAGCTTTATGCTTCAAAATAATCACTAAGTTAAATTTTGTTTAGCTCCCAATCGATTCGATCTCCTTTGCACTGTTCTAGGCTCAAGTCAAAAATGTGAAAATGATGCCATACCCTATGATTATCTAGAGATTGTTATGCTCATTCACCTACCACCAGCATAATGTAGTAGCTGAAGGTTTTCTTGGTGAGCTTTAGTTTGTCTGGCCTGGATGAGATAAAGCCTGAAAAAACTTTCCATAAAAAGAAATTCCCACCATTTCCCCCCTTTTCTCTTGCTGCTTATATTGATGAAATGTTGCTAGAATTGTGGTTCCCACTTGCCCTCGTTAGTAACTTGTCTTTAAGCCCAAAAAGGAACCCACAAAATGAAAAGATGGTCTTTTAGAGATTCTTCTTCAGCTCTATGCTTCAAAATAATCACTAAGTTAAATTTTATTTAGCTCCCAATCGATTCGATCTCCTTTGCACTGTTCTGGGCTCAAGTCAAAAATGTGAAAATGATGCCATACCCTATGATTATCTAGAGATTGTTATGCTCATTCACCTACCACCAGCATAATGTAGTAGCTGAAGGTTTTCTTGTGAGCTTTAGTTTGTCTGGCCTGGATGAGATAAAGCCTGAAAAAGCTTTCCATACAAAGAAATTCCCACCATTTCCCCCCCTTTTCTCTTGCTGCTTATATTGATGAAATGTCGCCAGAATTGTGGTTCCCACTTTCCCTCATTAGTAACTTGTCTTTAAGCCCAAAAAGGAACCCACAAAATGAAAAGATGCTCTTAACAGGATGTCAAATTTTGAGTTAGTAGATGCCTTAAGTTATGCTTATGGCATCATTTAGTCTGTTTTTTCTGTTTCATGTGACTTTTGATTTGATGAATTGTGTGGTAATCATTGGACATTAATTTGACTCTTGATTAGGGAGACTTGGTTCTTATTGCAGCAAATAAATGTTGATACCACAATGTATCGGCTGTTTGGGACAGCAAAGTCTATGCATTAGCATAATCGTGAATAAATTCAGCTGACTTATTAGGCTGAAGTAAATCACTAGAAGATGCTTTTTATCTCTTTTAAAGTTATTGCTTCTTGATTGCTCACTTTTGAATTTAGCACGAGGTTATGAATGTCTAAAAACTGAAAAAAAAAAAAAAATCAATGTGGATTGCATCTGTTATTTATTGTTTTTAAACTAAAATTGCATTTTTTTTTTGGTTGCATTTATTTGTAGATGGCAAGTTCATTGAAGGAAAATGCATTTTGGAGCCCTGCAGATGTTGAAATCTTTTGTAAGTTGTGCGTTAAACAAATTGACAATGGCAATCGTCCTACAAACAACAAAAATGATAGATGGACGGTTATAATTAAGAAGTTTGATAACCTAAGGGGAAAAAGTATGGTAAAGGTCAAATGAAGAGTAAGTGAGATAATCTTAAGGAATATTTGAAAAGATGGAGGACATTGATCCTAAAGGAAACTAGATTAGTATGGGATCCAAAAAGAATACTATTGATACAAGTAATGAATAATGGGAGAAGAAAATTCAAGTTTTTTCCCTTCTTTTATTAATTTTTTTTTAAGTTCATCTTTTTTCTATAAACTCACGAAAATGTTTATTATAACAGGAAAATCCTAAGGTAAGAGCTTTTTAAACGAAAGGCATACATTCGGATCTTCAAGTTTTGTTGAGTAGAATGTTTGGAGATACTATTGTCACTGGAAGCATCACATGAAATCCTACACAAGGCTTATATATTTGTTAAATGAATGTATTTGGATAACGATTTGTTAAACTAAATTTTGTTGAGGAAGATTTTCAAAACAGATTACAAATCAGATGAAGAAATCTTTCTTCTTATTGGACTTTCTTTCGGACGTGCAAAATAAGTAACAAAACAAGGAAGATATGTTTTGTCACTAGAAGACAAAAAGAATGGGCACACTATATATTTTATCATCTATTTATCTTTTAAGGGAGATAAAAGAAAAAATGAAGAAAAATGAAGGTTTCATTTCCCTTATCTACGGAAGGAGTGAATCCATATTGAATAAAAGAACCCATGGTGGGGCCCAAAGTCAAAACTTTGACTTTGGGCACACAATATAAAAAGGCTAGGTTTCTTTTATCAACGTCATAAGTTGCACGTAAGAGTAGCCGCAAATTTCAGAAGCCGCACCAAGAAAAAAAAACGTGTGGAGCCGCAAGACTTGAGAGCCACAAGAAGCGGCACAAAGCCTTGAACAAGAACGCGAAGCCGTACATACGCAAACCAAAGACAAACGCAGGAGTTTTACTTTGAGCTTGAATGTGCGGTGATTTTGTGGCATGAGTTTATGTTCAAGTGAGTTATTTATTTATAAATATTTTGGGTTTAAGGTTAAATCTAGGTGTAGGAAACACTCGAGCATGTGAGTAATTGTAAACTTTGATTATTCGATTATAGTGGATTATTTGCTGCGAGCTCTCCCTGTGGATGTAGGTACTAATACTCAGACCAAACCACATAAATTTCTAGTGTCCTTATTATTTCTCGTTTATTTCTCTGGTGGTTTTGCGTTGACTTAAATTGTAAGATCCTGTCGTTTTCGCATATTATATTCCAACAGTATTAATGAGGATGTTGTCGCCACACAATTTGACATTGGTAGTTTGGTAAAATTTACTAATGATAATATAGAGGGAGATGTGTGTGGAAAGACTAGTGAACAACATCGAAGTGATAAAAGAATGTCACAGAATTCGGTGAAGCGATCTCAAGGAAAAAAAACAAAAGAAATTGAGTACGGCTGATAAGCTAACAACGCAAAACGAGAGAATTTGTTCAGCTATTAAAAGTAAAAGCTATGCCAAAAAATTTGATCCTTATAAGAAACTCATAGAGATGTTGAAAACTATACCCGAGATAATAGACAAATCTTCATGAACTTGGATGGTGATTAAGAAAAAGTTACATGGCTCAAGTATAAATTCGCACAACGTAATCATCACTAGGATATTTGCTATTTATATTTTTCATGTGTAACGTTGTTGTAATGTGATACATATTTGCACTCCTTATTTGTATTAGTTGGCAAGACATATTTACATTATATTATCGGACTTGTTTCTAATTGATGTTCTTTTTACTGAGTGGAGTTTGCATACATATATATTTACATATATATATATATATATATATATATATATATATATATATATATAAGTGTTTTTTGTTGATGAATGATTTAAATAATTTGTTATATCTCTTATTCTAATTCTATTTTGTTACTTTAATCAGTTATGGATGATTCTCCTAAAAGGGAAAATTATGAAAAAGATGAAGAAGAATATTAGCAACTTTGTATAACCGCACATACTTATGATGTTTATCAAGTAACATATAGTCAAAAAATACCGTGCATGATATCATCATATACAGAAAATGCATGGTTAAGATAGTTGATGGATATAGATGCTAATCCTGAAAAGCTTTATCGAATGTTTAGAATGGATAGAACCGTGTTTAAGAATTTAATGAATGATTTAGTGACATGATATGGTTTGCAAGGATCCAGAAATATTGATGTTGCAAAAATGCTAGGATTGTTTCTTCATATTTTAGGACATAATATAGGTAATAGGTTAGCACAAGAGTGTTTTCAGCATTCTTGGGAAATCATATGCAGGCTATTTAGCTTAGTTTTGGATTATTGACACTTGAAATTTTTTGTCGACATTTTAATTGTCCATTTTGCAAAAATATAAAAAAATAAAAATAAAAAGCAAAAGAAAAAAATGAAATGAAATGAAATGAAAAAAATTAGAAATAAGGAAAACGAAAAAAAAAAAGGAGAGAAATAAAGAAAAAGGAGAGAAAAGGAAAAAATAAAAGAAAGAAAAAAAATGATAGAAAAGGGAATTGGGGGAACGTTAGCGGAGGGGGAGGCTCTCTACTCTCCGTGAACTCTCTCTTTCTCTCTCTAGGGGCTCTCTTTGATTCTCTCTCTGGTTCGCTCGATCGCAGGGGACATCAGGGAAAACGGTGGCGGTTACAACAACGGTGACAAAGCCAGCGTCTCTCTCTTTGCCGGATCGGAGGCGTTCTCTTGAAGATTTCTTGGATTTCCGGCGGAAACGAGAGAACGGGTTTCTCCCTCTCGGTCACTCTCTCGATGGGGTCTCGAATCTTTGGTGAAAACCAGAGAACCGGTCTCTCCCTCTCAATCGCTCTCGATTCCGGTGTTTCTGAGAGTTCTTCGATGGATTTCTCTTTCGCTTTGAGGCAAGGATTGGTGACATCGGTGACGATGCCCACGCTTAACTGATCTTCTCTCTGGATCGGGCTCACCGGATCGGTGAGTTCTCTTTCTATCACTCTCGATCCGTTAAGAGTTTCAATTCCTGTTTCAATCTGTTCCGGTCGTGGATTCTGATCTCTCTCTCTTTCTCGATCGCTCTCTCTGGTGATCTTGCTCTCGGCCGAATCTAACGCTCTCGTCGTGGATCGCATCCTTCCGAAGCTTGAGGTGCCGGGGTTCGGAACCGCACCAAGTTTGGAGATTTCGGTTCATCTCTAAGGACAAAACTCCGAAACCCCTCAGCGACAACTGCTCTCTGTTTCTGGCTCGATCAGGCTCTTTCTATCGATCACTTTTTCTCTTTTGATTTTGTACTTATATCTACTTTCTATCTCCAAAGTTGCACGCCTTCATTAGCTTCTTTCGCCAAGTCACTTTAGCTTGCGTGTCGTTCATGATAATTGTTGTGTTTGTGATGTTTTGTTTGGTGCCATTTGCTCCATAACCTGCAAATGTCCTCCACCTGTTTGATGTAATAAACAATGGCTACCTTATCCTTGTTGAAGAAAAATGGTCTTTCGAGGTGTGTGTGGAATATTTGTTCATTTTGATATGAAAAATTCGAAGCTCGGCCTTTAGCTGAGGAAGATGATACACGGTTAGATTTTGTTTTGTGGAGATGCCTGCCATATGTTTATGAAAATGCCTGAATGAATATCTGCATAGTGTCTTCATCAGTCTATATGCAAAATGTTCATGGCTTACTTAAATCATGATGCCCATATTGATTTCATCTTGCTTACTGTTGATCTAATCAATCTAAATAATTCCAGCATTATGGCCTGCTTAAAACCTGTGCTCATTGGCCTCGCCGACTTTGAGTGATATTCATTTCCACTTCAAATTATATTGAGTTTTAGAAAGTAATAAATCTCTGTTCTGGTCTTGTTTTACTCAAATTTGTGAAGTTTTCTCGATCAAGTAGAGATCTATTGATATGAAATTGATGGCTGAAGTTGGCAGATATAAGCAGAAATTTGTAGAAATAGAAACATGGTTTGTTACTTTTGTCGACCCTTTTAAGATTGTAGGGTTTCCTGTGATTCATTGTTAAAACTACTCTTTGTGCATTGTCTGGATGATTTTATAAATCATTAGTTATGCATTATGATTCTAATTCATTTGTGGTTGATTTATATGTCCTCATGATGATCATTTTTCAACTATCAATTTGACATCAATTGGACTCAACTTCTCTTGAGAAGTAGGCTCGTTTTAATCTTTCCTATGATGCTGATCTCGCATGATTTGTGATGAGTTGATGACTTTTGATGATGAACATTGAAGTTGATTGAGCTTGATTCTCCTTGATCTGCAATTTCGTATACCTGATATATCACTTGCTGTTTTGGCTGAAACGAGGTGCTAGATGAAGTTTTTTGACCTCGAGCCCTTCTAGACGTAAAAAATGCACTTCTAGAGCTTCAATATGATATGTCACATGCCCAGAGTGGATGTCGTTTGGTCGTTGAAAAACACTTTTGAAGTCTGTCAATTCTGCAGCAGTTTTAGATTGATTTGTTGTTTCGACTTACATATGTTTTGTTTTGACTAGAACGAGTTGGTAGATGATGTTATTAGGACTTATTGTCTTCTAGAGATTTGTAATAGACTTCACGAGCTTTCCATAAACATATTATATGTGCGATTTGGCTATTGTTTGCCCTGCCCAATGAATGTTACTATATCAATGTTTGATTCTGGAAATTCAGATGATAGATTAAACTGATTTTCATTCGTGCTATGATTTCTATGATGATTTTTTGACGAAGTTGTCTGCATGAAACTTGTGCCTCATTGTCTTCTTGACATTTAAAACACGTGTTACAAGTTTCGCATTAATGCATGGCATATCATATTTGAATCTCATTTGATGTGAATATCATGCATCCATTTGGCTAATTGCAATTGAAATTTGTCAAGCATGACATTCTTAGCTCTAAGTCACTTTGCGATGTTAATAACTTGTGTGACTTCTTTGCATTCTGATTTAGGGTTAAATGTTTACCCAAATATTTTTCCCATTCAATCTTATATCATGTGCAAGTTTCACATTTTTGTGCATTGTCTAGGTGGTCTTACGAACCATTAAACATGCATTATATTTTGTTTTGTTTATGGCTGTTATGCGCGATTTCACAAATATCAATTTTTGACCATCAATTAGATCTTGATTGGACTTGAACCCTATTAGGAAGTCTTAAGATTCATCTTAATCTTTCATATGATGTTAATTTTGCATCATTTACATATCATTTGGTTTAGAAATTTGTTTCTTTCATTTGTATGCACCTATTCACATGTTTCTTAGATTAGGTTTAGATTAGGATCCTGAAGATGGAGAAGGTGTGAAGATGGTGGAGCTCGATGTCCACTCCGACCATTATTATGTAATTTTCTATTCTCTCTTGACATATGTCTCAAGTTCCTTGTGTTGTATAAAACTCGACGAGTTGCGGGTTTTCCATTTTTCCTTCATTTTTCTTAATTGTGTTTTCTCTTTTATCTTTTTAGGATTACATGATAAATTTACTGCCTTTCTTGATTGTTTACTTCATGTCTTGCAATTTCATTTTTCATTGATTGTTTTCCTTTCATTTCTTCGGAATAGAATAGAATAAAATAGAATGAAAGTAATCCACCATGCATGACCACTTAGTATAAAATTGATGATCCCGAAAATGTAAAAAAAAAAAAAAAGATGCATGGACATGTTAGGAAAAAAACACAACATACCGTTTAGGTACCGAAAGGACGTTAATAGAAATATTAGCGTAACCCAAGTTCCCGAACCTAGATATTTGGTTGCGTAGGAATCGAGGGAACTCTCCTGACCCTTGATTAGGTTTTCTAGCCGACCCCCAAAGAATGAGGCTAGTGGCGACTCTTGTATATTCTTAGGTTGTTAAACAATTATACCGCATAAATAAGCCCGCTGTCACGCGGGGTACGAACTTGGGAGAGCTTGTGATCTCGTGAGGAAACTCTCGTGATCAAGTACCCATAAACCCGACCTTTCCCACCTTGGACATCCGAGGGCAGTGAGATCAAGTCGCAATAGGCTTGGCAACTCCGCTGGGGACTAGTTACTAGATTAAGAGGATTTGAAGCCGTTTAAAAATGGTTGTTGTGTTTTAACTAACATGTCTTATGAAGGATCGCCTGCATGTCAAAGTCGCGTGGAAAATCAGGTTAGTTGCTAACTTCGTGTTAAATGGTCTTGTAGGTGGGAGTTATAAGGGGAGGCGTGCTTGTAAACCCTTTGTTTTGCAGGCGGTGTAAGGATGTATGAATATATGTGGGTTTATATTGAAGTGCTAGATGATTAAATTTAAATGCATGTTTACAAGCTTTAGCACGACACCGCACACACAACCGTGGTCTAAAACCCTGATCACCCAATTTAGGACCTTATGAGGGTTTATGGGTGGAATCTGCGAGTGGATGCTCATGGTAATCCATTACTTACATAAACCCGCTCATCCCAACCGATAAAGATAGCACTGACTGACGATAGTAGCAGTGGGTAAACTATTTTTGTCCTTTGGGATGAGGACCTTGAGCCTTTAGCACCCTCACCTTAGGCGTCAGAACCTCACAGTTTCATGCGACATGTGACTTGTGCTTGTCATGTGTCTGGTGGGTAAGATATCGTTCCTTCTTCATCGTGCTTATCTTTTACTTTCCATATTTCAATTATGCAATTTTATATTTCAACGACGATATGTTTTAATCACGGATGCCCCTTTAGGTTTAGGATTAGATGGGTAGACCCGAAGTGGACGTGTTCCCTGTGCCTGGGAATCTCGAGACTCTATGGGAGAATCTCGACCCAAGACATCAAGACTACGTGGAAAAGTGCATAGGCTTCCTCCCGACTTTATTAAAAGTCGAACCACGTATTGCAATGGTCAAAGCATTGGTTCATTTTTGGAATCCTGTGACTTCTACTTTCGTGTTTAATCAATATGAATTGACCCCTACAATTGAGGAGTTCCAGAAAGCCATTGGATTAGGTAAAGCTTCTTTAGGTTTTGTCACTCCTTCTACTGGCCAAAATCCAATCTCTCTTCTAAGTCAATTCCTCAATATCTCTTATGATAAAATTAAGGCTATTCTTAATGGAAATTCTCATGCCATGCCTTATAATTTCCTTGAACAACATTTCCTTAGCCTTGAGCCTAAATCTGGGAACCAAATTCCTCATGTCTTCCTACTCATATTCTTTGGCTTTGTGATATTCCCATATACCTGAAAAATAATGGATCCTTTAGTCACTCACATTGTCAACCAGTGTGCGCATTTAATTGTTTCACACACATGATCCTTGCCGAAACTTTTGTGTCTCTTAATCAGTTTAAAGCAAATGGTCGAGGAACTCTTAAAGCCCCATTAGGACTCCTCCAAATTTGGCTCTTTTCACATATCAAAGAGTTTGCCCCTCACATGAAGATTGTTGATGTCACAAAATATCATCATCCAATTCTTAGATTTTCCCAAAGAAACGAATCCTTTCCATCATGGTCTTTCTCTATGTGGTTCCATTTCCTCAAAAGCCTCAACCCTAGCTTAATTCAATGGCATGTTCGGTGGCTTGGGAATCCCAAGGTGCGCATTTTTAGTGGAGTTGACAATCCACTTCCCTTCGTGGGACTGACGGGTTTAACGTCATATTACCCTTTAAGGGTACTCCGCCAATATCGCGCGCTTCAAATGATCCCACCAATCCTCAAGCTGGGGTTATATCGTATTGATTATCACGATAAAGTCATCAAGGAAAACCAAATTGACCATATCAAGGCCGCAATTCAAGCTGCTATTGGGATTTGGTACTCCATTCCTCGCATTACGTGGTGGCTATTGATGAAGCTGATTTGGAAGGAGAGATGAAGACTTATCAAGCTACCATCGATTACATATACCGTCAGGTTCTACCTGAGCTCGAGGTTCAGTTGCCGAATATTCCTGAACCTTAAGGTTTTTGGCGAGCTCATATTCAGGAGCAAGAAGACAATGTCCTGATCAATAAGGAATGCTTGGCCCATGAGAACAAGCGTCTCTGCACAATCCCACTTAGTCCTTAGATTTCCATTTCATATGCTTTTCTTGTAAAGAGATTTCCTTTGTGTTTCCCTCCTTTCTATTGAGATTTACTTGTATTCATTTTCATATCCCATGTAAAAATCACATGTAAAATTGAACCACTTTGTAAGCTTCAAGAAAGCAAGGTTTGTTTTCCCTTGTAATTGTTCGATTGAAATGAATGAAATTCATGAACATTTTCATGTAACTTTTAGAAAAGGGACATTCTGATTAAATATTTGTCGTCGTTCCTTTTCAATTGTATAATTTCTTTTGAAGAAATTTTGATAAGAGGATGTTATATGATACTGGGATCATATACACTTCTTATCATTATTTCATCTCAAGAAAATATAAAATTGACTAGGATTTGTATTTTAATGGTTTCTTTTGATTGGTACTAATCCGAATCATTTTCTTTTCCAGGAGGTTTTGAAAAACGGCTGAAGAAAGATTTGTTATACGAACTCGCCGCCAAACAAAGATGGAAAACGAAGATACCCGAGCATGTGTCATTAATATGGAGAATCAAATGGCACAAATGATGACATTATTGGCTAATCTCTCTAGCCAAGTCAAAAATTTGACATCTGTGACTTTTGTTTCTTCTACTATGAATATTCCTACCGCGCCCCCTGAAGTGCCAGTAGTAGAGCCCGTGGCAAAAGGGCCTATGGAAGAGATTCCCACTGCAATTCCGATAGTTATTGGTCCAGAGCCTCCATCTAAAGAGATTCCAACTTTGCACTTCGATGAAGAAAATGCAATGCACCTCGCAAAGATTGAGGAGCGCCTTTGCATGCTGCAAGGTTATCGATTACAGGGGTTCGATAAACTGTCACCCTTTACCAAAGTTATGGTCCCCGAATTCTATAAGGAACCAGAGTTCACAAGGAAATATGACGGCATCGGATGTCCTAAGACACATTTGAAGTACTATCTGGGCAAGATGGCCCGTTATTCAGATAATCCCCCACTCCTGATCAATTCATTTCAGGATAGCTTGGTTGGTCCTGCGTTAACTTGGTTTATAGAGTTGGACATGGAGAAAATCCGTACTTGGGAAGATCTCATTGATGAATTCCTTCAGTAATACAAATTCAATACTAAAATTGCTCCGACTCGGGAGGAATTAGTTTGGGTCGAGAAAAGGAGAACTGAATAATTTAGAGCCTACGCTCAAAGATGGAGGGTCACTACATCTCAAGTAAAACCGCCATTGTCTGAGAAAGAGACCATGAAATTGCTGCTTCAGGCTATGCCCTGTGATTTTTTTGAGAAGATGTATAACCATACTTGTATGAAACTTTGCTACATTTGTAGAGTTGGAAGAACACATCAAGGGGATCATGCGGGAAGGAAGGTTGACGGAGAACACAAACCGTTGATATAACCCAAAGAGAGACAAGGAATCGGCTGTGGAGATCGCCTACATACAAAATTCCTCTTCTCAGAAGCCATACAACCTTCAAGCTCATAAACCTGCCATGGAGGTAGGGGGTTCTTCTAGAAACTTTGAGCACAAAGGAATAGCCCAATAGCCCCTCAAAGGCAATTTACTCCATTGCCTAGGCCCATGTCCCAACTACTTCCAATGCTGATCGAAAATCATCTTGTCGCAAAAGAGATCCCGAGGAATAATCCGCCAAAGTTTGTCAGATTCGACCGTAATAAGACATGTGAGTATCCTATGGGTGAAAAAGGTCACCATGTAGATAATTGTTTTGTGCTTCGTTATAAGATCCAGAATTTACTAGATAAAAAGCTGCTCACCTTTAAGGATTCAACACCGAATATCCAACAAAATCCCCTTCCAAAGCATTCTGAAGATGTCAACATGATTTATGGGGATATTGATGAGAATATACTCCTGATGAATATCCAAGAGATGGAACAGAGCGTGCCATTCGATGATCACCAGTTGAAAGATCACATCGTTCATGATGAAAAAGACTTTATTTCAATTTTGCCAAAGGATAAACAGGTCTACTTCTATAACGCAGAAGAGGATGAATACAAAACTTCCCATTCAGACTATGAATTTGTGAGGAAAGCCCATGAGAAGGGTGAAGTGGTGCACACCTTGGGACAACCAAGTGGGAAATACGACTTTATGGTCAAGTATACTCCTCCTCAAAGTTATTTCCAAAACCCTTAAGACATCGTCCTTAATGGATGGGGAGAGGAATTCGAAGATGACTTCATGGCTATGATTGAACCTGTTGTGATTGATCTGACTAAAGGGAAAATCCCATGTGGGAGTGATACAATTGCCAAGAGTGTTATTGAAGTCAACTCATTGGTTGATAATTTTGGAGCCATCAAGATCTCAAACATGGGTTTTGGTCCCGTTGTGATCGAGTTGCCACCAGAATTAGGTGAATGTTCCAACACTAAAGTGATTCCTAATTTTGGCACTAGGGCGGTCCCTTGGAATTATAATACAAATGAAATCGACGCCGTCACCCGATCGGGTCGAATATACCCGCCACGTGAAGGTGAGGAAAAGAAGGCCGTGACTGATGAGGAAGCTGAACAACTACTCAAAACACTCAAGACAAGTGAGGCTGAAGTGATTGACCAATTGCACAAGATGCCTGCGCAGATTTCTCTATTGGAGCTTTTCAAGACCTCTGAAAAGCATAGAAATGCTCTCTTCAAAATTTTAAATGAAGTTCATGTACTCGAGGCCATTGGAGAAGTACAGTTGGAGGAATTTGTGGGTGCTATACTTCTAAGAGATCAAATTACTTTCTCTGAGAGAGACCTCCCTCCTAAAGGCCAAGCACACACTAAGGCGTTATATGTGTTCGCTCAACATTTTGAGACAAAGATTTCGAAGGTCCTAATCGATAATGGCTCTACCTTGAACATTTGCCCTTTATCCACCCTTCGTAAATTGGGGATAGGAATGGAAAATGTCTCTTCTCCAACAATTCTCGTTCAAGCCTTTGATGGGATGAGGAGAGAAACAATAAGGGAAATCGACTTACCACTAACGATTGGCCCTATTACCATGACTCAAAAGTTTCAAGTACTGGATATCCCGAGTAACTTTAGCCTACTATTGGGACCCATGGATCCATGCTACAAGAATCATTCCTTCCAGTCTTCATTATATGATGAAACTTCCTATCGATGGAAAGATTGTGACTATCCGATGTGAAAGAGATGTGGAGACTTTCCATAACACGGCCATACCTTTTATTGAGCCTGAGGTTAAGGGAGAGTCGAGCTATCACTCGTTTGAGATGGTGTCTGTCACTCATGTGCTTGTTGGGTCGATTATCAGAAAGCCTCGATTCTCAGAGGCCTCCCTAATGGCAAGTAGAGAACTGCTCAAGAACGGTTTTGCTATGGGGAAAGGTTTGGGTAAGTTCGCCCAAGGCATGCCAAATCCTATTAAGGTGGTCAAAATCAACAAGCGTGAAGGCCTGGGTTATCAAGGCGATCGTAAGGGTCGAGATAATCGCAAAGGCCCAAACATCATAAGTAAAAGCTACCAACGTCTCTTGCCTCGACCTTTGAAAGATTTCTTTCATGGACCACCGAAGCTCTTGCAAGAAGAAGAGGCCAATGTCTATCACTTTGCTGATTTGTTTAAAGATGGTTTGGTTGGCACTATTGGTAAAGATGAAGAGCCTACAATTCCCACTGTGTAAGGGATGTTTCTAGTTCTTGCATTTAATTTTTAGTTGTATTCCATTCATTTCTCCCCATGAGGGAATTCTATTCATTTCTCCCCTGCGAGGGAATTTCATTCATTTCTCCCTTGCAGGGGAATTATATTCATTTCATTCGTTTGTGTTTGTAATAATCTGGATCATAAACTTTCCAAATCCAAGATGATACACGTTGTAACGCAATTTTCACATATCAATAAAATTCATGTTTTGTTAATAGACGTGTGAAGCCCAAATCAGTCCTATGATGATGCTTTGAGGCCTGAGCCTCCACACGATCTATAGTTTCAAAATATTTTTGTGGAACAAAGACGTCCAATGACATGAGGGCTAGTTCCCAATAAATTTTTCAAAAAAAAAAAAACAAATTGAATTTGAAAACAAGTTTTTCATGACATTTACATACATTATATTCATTTAGATGTACATATACTAACCATTTTTCAATTACATCTCAGGCATGACATTTCATATCACGATAGTCATTTACATGGCTTAGATTCGCATTCAAAAGATTTTGACGAACTTGATTATTCCGACTCAGAGAATGAAGATGATCCTTGAGGTATTGAAAAAGAATGGCTCAGACATGAAGAGTCCAAACCTCTTACCACCGAACAACCAGTCACTGTAAATTTGGGAGATTCGGACAACCCTAAAGAAACCAAGATTGGGGCAGGTCTCTCTCAAGCAGATGCCAATAGACTAATTGGGCTTTTGAAAGAATACAGAGATATTTTTGCTTGGTCGTATGCCAATATGCCAGGTTTAGATCCTGAGATCGTAGAACATGCGTTACCACTTGATCCTAATATTCTATTGAAGAAGCAAAAGCTTAGAAGGACGAAACCTAAATTGTCGAAAAAGATTAAAGAAGAAGTCATGAAGCTCTTAAATGTTTATTTCATTGAAGTCACCCAATATGCAGATTGGATCGCTAATATAGTCCCGGTTATGAAGAAGGATGGACGAATCCGAGTATGTGTTGATTACCGTGATTTGAATAAGGCAAGCCCTAAGGATGATTTTCCTCTGCCGCACATTGATGTTTTAGTTGACAGTACTGCTGGATTTGAATTGTTCTCCTTCATGGATAGATTTTCTGGTTTTAACCAAATCCGAATGAAAGAGGATGATAAGACTAAAACTTCATTCATCACCCTATGGGGAACATTTTGCTACAAAGTTATGCCTTTTGGCTTAAAGAATGCAAGGGCAACGTATCAAAGAGCCATGGTGACACTATTCCATGACATGATGCATAAGGACATTGAAGTTTATGTTGATGACATGATTGCAAAGTCAAGACAAGGTGAAGATCATGTTGAAATCTTAAAAAGATTATTTGACCGTTTGAGGAAATTCAAGCTGAGGCTTAACCCCACAAAATGCATATTTGGGGCAAAGTCTGGGAAACTTCTTGGATTTATGGTTAGTAACAAGGGTATCGAGGTAGATCCCTCTAAGGTGAAGGCCATACGCAATTTGAAACCTCCTTCTACTGTTAAAGAAGTCCGAAACTTATTAGGAAGATTGAATTATGTTGCGAGATTTATCTCTCAATTGTCATAAACTGCTAAGCCATTCTTTAAGCTATTAAAGAAGAACGCTAAAGTCAACTGGGATGAAGAATGTCAGGAATCATTTGAAGAACTGAAGCGATATCTTTCGCAGTCTCATGTACTTGTACCACCTATCCAAGGCGTGCCTCTGATCTTGTATCTCACCAGTCATGAGGAGTCTTTAGGAGCCATGTTAGCACAAAAAGGACAAAGGGATGGAATAGAACGTGCCATATATTACCTCAGTAAGAAGTTTACTACTTCCGAGATTCGATATCCTGAGGTGGAAAAGACCTGTGTAGCCTTGATTTGGGTTTTACACCGACTAAGACAATACACTCTGCATCACTGCATCCTTCTCGTGACTGAGAATGACCCGATCAAATATCTTTTGGAGAAGCCTGCATTGATTGGAAGGCTCGCTAAATGGCAAATATTACTCTCTGAGTTTGATATTCAAAGCATGGCACAAAAGTCCATCAAAGGGCGAGCTATAGCTGATATGTTAGCCGAAAACCCCGGGAAGTCTAATGACTGGAATGAAATCGATGAACGAATTTATTTGGTCTCGCTTGACAAGTGGACTATGTACTTTGATGGTGCAGTTAACCTTTCTGGTTCTGGCACTAGGACAGTTTTAATATCCCCAGAAGCTCAACATTATCCAGTAGCTGCAAAATTGGTATTCCCTTGTACCAACAATATTTCTGAATATGAAGCGTGCATCCTCGATTTGCAATTAGCCATCAATATGAAAGTCAGAAAGCTTCAAGTTTATGGTGATTCTGCACTCATCATCTTTCAGACAGGAGGTGAATGGCAAACATGGGATGTAAAATTAATCCCTTACCATGAATATCTCGAAGACTTGGTCAAGGAATTTGACGAGATCTCTTTTGATTATCTACCAAGATCACAAAATCAGTTTGCTGATGCCTTGGCAACTTTATCTTCAATGTTATAAGTAACTGATGATTTGAATGTTGATCATTTGCAAATCGACGTCTTGAAGAAGCCTGTTTATTGTCTGATGATTGAAGAAGAACTTGATGGTCAACCCTGGTATTATGACATCATGAATTACCTTCGAGAAGGAAAATTCCCTCAAGGGAGTCAAGCCAATGATCGGAAATATTTGATGAAGTTGGCATCCAAATTCTTCCTCAGTGGAGGAGCCCTTTATAAAAGGTCTTTCAATTCAGTTTTATTGAAGTGTGTGGATGCACAAAAAGCTCAACTCCTGATGAAAGAAATGCATGAAGGAGAGTGTGGTCCACATATAAACAGTCATCTCTTGGCTAGAAAAATCATGAGGCTCGGTTATTATTGGTTAACCATGAAAGCCGATTGTATTCAACATGTGACGTGTTGTTATCAATGTCAAGTCTATGGAGACAAAATCAATGCTCCTCCTAATGAGTTACATCAAATGTCCGAGTCCTGGCCTTTTTCAATGTGAGGCATCGACATCATCGGACCGATTAATCCTAAAGCATCGAATGGACATCGTTTTATCTTGGTAGCCATTGATTACTTCACCAAATGGATTGAAGCCAATTCTTATGCCCATGTTACTACAAAGAGTGTGGCAAAATTCATCCATCGTGATATCATCGCTCGATATGGAGTTCCTGAAGCGATCATCATAGATAATGGATCAAACTTGAACAATAAAGTGATGGATGATTTACTTGGAGAATTCTACATTCGTCATTTGAATTCTTCTCCTTATCACCCACAAACGAATGGAGCTGTGGAGGCAGCAAATAAAAACATCAAGAAGATTTTAGTCAAAATAGCGGAAATTAATCGTGATTGGCATGATCGGTTGCCATATGCTTTGTTTGCCTATCGAACTTCAATTCGCACCTCAACTGGGGCAATACCTTTCTCATTAGTTTATGGGATGGAGGCTGTATTACCCATGGAAGTGGAAATTCCTTCACTGAGGATACTTTCTCAAATCAAGCTCTCTGAAGCTGAATGGGTTCAACAAAGATTTGAACAACTTAATATGATTGATGAAAATAGGGTGAAAGCCTTATGCCATGGACAAAGCTATCAGAAGAGAGTGGCTAGGTCATTTAACCACAAGGTTAGACCAAGGCATTTCGAGATCAACGATCTTGTTTTGAGGAAGGTCTTACCTATCATTCCAAATCCTCGTAGGAAGTTTACTCCAAACTACGAAGGTCCATATATTGTAAAGAAAGTGCTACCTGGTGGAGCATTAATCCTTGTAGAAATGGATGGTCAAGAATTGCCAAGACCTGTAGATGCTGATGATGTCAAGAAGTATTATCCATGAATAAAGTGAAAGGCCTTCGAGCCACTTTAGGATGTTTGCATCATGCATTGCATGCATACATATTGCATTTGCATGTTTGTTCATTTTGCAGGATCTCTGATGAAGATTCTACTTGTCCACAAGAGGTTCTGTGACATCCCGATTTTCCAATTCTATTTTCAATAAATTGAGATGGGCATTTTGTTGGCACGCATATAGTTCTTTTCCTTGAGTCGGCCACTCATGTGAAGACTAGTCTATCGTGTGAAGTCGTTAAGAAATTCTAATGCATAAGACTCGAGAATTTGGCTAGGAAGCGACCTTTCGACCGAGCTAATCTGCAAGGGTCATTACGGCACAAATAAAAATCGATTAGAGACCGGAGATAGGTCGACTCGACAAAGGCATGTGATCGAATGTGGGTGATTCCACCGGATTGCACAATTCTTGTCGATCGGCACTAAACCGACTTTTCTATCGATTGGGTACCCTGTGTTCGTATTTGAAACCTTGAGATTACCCTGACAACCGAAAGTCACCAATGTTTCAAAGATGTACATTGTGGCTTGAGATTATCAACCACAGGTCAAATGCATGAAAATTTCTAAAGGCTACCCGGTAGGTTGGGCCGCGCTAGTATCGTGCCAAAGTGAAATTAACCGTGGAATTGAAATCGAATTTAGAAATTGGAAGTCTGGTGTGTCACAAATCATTTTATGAATATTAACTCATCTTTAGAAGATTTTTCATGCAATCAGAGTTCTTTGGCAAATTAAATCTGAGAATGGCTATTTTAGCTCGAGAAATTAGTAGACCCGCATTTGGTCTTGCTTTTGGGACATAAGTTGGTTCTACGGATAAGTGAAGATGTGAATTGAAGTGTTGTGACATTGGATTAATTTTATGGACTTCAATTTGGACTCAATTGGAAGTGGATTGATTATAATTGAAGAATTTCATGCACAAGAATTGGACCCCGGCGGAAATTGCAAGTGAACCCATTGGAAGAGGTTGTGAGAGATAGTGGAGTGTGATGTCATCCTAGGTCATGGTGGGCCATTTGGTGGGATTAAAGAAAAAGAAAAAGAAAAGAAAAATGGTCCCATCTCTCTCTCTCTCTCTCCTCCTTCTCTCTCTCCTCCCTCTCTTCTTCCTCCCAACCGTGCGACTCCTCCATCTCCATCTTCTTCTTATCCTTCTTCTTTGAAAACCCAGCAACCAGCAAGCTGGAGAAGCCGCACGCCTCCGCCGTTCACCGCCACCGCGCACCGTCGCCGTTTCGCCTTGGCCGTCACCCTCCGTCTTCCCCTTCCTCTCCCGTCGCGATCTCTCTTCTCCATCTCCCTTGAATGCTTCGAGACCCAGCAGCAACCAGAGAAGTTCCGTTCGAAGCTACACGCCTGCCGGAGGTCTCGCCGTTCGCCCATCGCCGCCGTCGCGCGCGTTTGCCTCGCGCTCGCCCGCTCCTGGCCGCGCGCCACTCCGCCCGCTTCGCCCAGCTCGTCGTCCCGAGCTGCTGTTCAGCTCGCGCAAGAGCTGCCGGAGCTCGTCTCCGCCGCCGAAGGGTCGCCAGAGCTACCGCCTCACCTGCACGAGCTACCGCCCCTCTTCTCCGCCGGTTCTGCGCCCGAACCGCCGCCATGCAGCCCTCCTCCGCCCGTGAGCAGCAGCTGAAAAAAAATGGGTATGCAGCGGACGTTTGGCCCGTTTTGGCAGCCTTCCCGAGCCCGGATGCTTGGCCCGCTTTGAGGAAAGTTGTTCTCCTCGTCGTCCTCGTCGATTTGGTCCGCTCGGTTCGTTAATCGGGTGAGTTTAACTCACTAAATCTCGCTTAGAGGGTTAATGATGCTTTAGGTGTGTTTAGTTTATGTTAAGTGTTATTAGGTGGTTAGTTTAATTTATTTAAGTGTAGATTATATTAATGTGCTTGATTAACTTAAAGTGTGATTAAATTAAGGTTAAGTGAATGTTTACATTAATATAAACATTGATGTGACATAAAGGAATTTACTTTTGATTTATTTAAATATTCCGAAATCATTAAATAATTTAATAATATATTATTATTCGAAATTATTAAAATATTATTATTTAATTATTTTCGGAATAAATTTAATTATTTATTAAATTCCGAAAATTTTGTCGGGACCCTAAATTCTCAGAATTTAAGTGCCCGATTATTTAGCGGTACACTCGGATTTTGAAATTGATGATTGGATATTATAAATTGAGTGTGGATTTCGAAAACTATGGATATTATTATTTAATTAATTTTCGAAATAAATTTAATTATTTATTAAATTCCGAAAATTTTGTCGGGACCTTGTTCTCTTAGAATTTCGTGCTGATCGCTGCTATGCATGTAGAATTTGAGTTTGATGATTAATTGTGGCAAATTGAGTGTGATTGCGATAGATAGGGATTCTTTATAAAATCCAAGTGTTGAAATTGATGGGAGATTGGCCGTGATTAACCACCTATTAGAGGTCGTGCCCAGTGAGGCCGTGATTAACCACCTATTGGAGGTCGTGCCTAGTAGGGCCGTGATGAACCACCTATGAGAGGTCGTGCCTAATAGGGCCGTGATGAACCACCTAAGAGAGGTCGTGCCTAATGGGGCCGTGATTGACCACCTATTAGAGGTCGTGCCCAGTGAGGCCGTGATGGACCACCTAATTAAAGGTCGTGCCGAGTGGGGCCGTGATTGCCACTGGTTGTTAAACCTTCCTATATGGCCGTAATTGAGAGCAATGATTGATTTGCTAGAATGACATGTAATCGGCCAAGTCGATTAATCGCTGAGACGATCCAAGTGGTTGAATTGTTCTGATGATGTGATTGTGCCATGGTTGTTTGGTTATCATAATTGCACGTGGTTGAATTATATAAATTGTGTTAACCTGCAGATGAAGGCTAATGCGAGGTAAGTCTTATGTGTGATGTGGCTAGGCCACCCGAGGCGTATTTTCTTTCTAATAGGGGTTTAGGGGGTTGAACTTGCTGAGACATCATCTCATCCCGGTTGTGGGATTAAAATTTCAGGTTCCTGGTGGACGGAGCGACCGGATAGCTTTGGTTGGCCTTGAGGAGTTACAGAGGTGAAGTCATAAGATTGGAGAACGTGTCCGACTTGTAGGTCGTAGGACGATTCCTTTTTAAGAACCGGTCTTTTGTAGACTTTTGGCCGTAGACCTCTGTTTGTAATTCCGTTGATTTATGAAAGTGTTATGTTGTGGTTTTGTTTCCTGCTTTTCTATCCCAAGTTAAATGTTGTCAGGGGATTTGTTTCGCTTCCGCATATGTAATGAAATGAATGGGTCGGCGACGTATCCTGGGATGTCGCATATTTGATCGACCGCAGTGGGATGTGCATGCGCTCGAGGTTCGGGGCGTGACAGGTTCATCCCAAGAGTGCAAAACTTTCAAAAGTGTCAATTCTTCTTTAGAACTTAGAAGTGACCCTATCCTTTAGAATGCCAAAAGAGTCGGCTAGAATTCTAGAAGTACAGTTAAAACTCTAGAAATGAACCCATGTGCTAAGCAAAGCCTATTATGTCCACCAATTTTATTCAACCTTATTTTCAAAAGTCTCCTCAGTAGGGTCAAGAAAGCATGTCCTTTCAGACAAAATTTCATTACATTTTCATTTCCCCAGGAAGTTGAATTTAACTAAAGTGGGTTTTGGAAAACTTGAAAATTATTGTTAAATATGCTAGGTGGTAGTGCCTAAAATGATGAGAGGCAACATTTTTACCAAACACTTCCTCATACACTCTTTGAGAGAATTGAGTGGGAAGAACCATGTCTTAGGGCATAGGATTCATTCACAGTGAATACATGATTTGAAATGATAAAGGCATTTCATTTTTCAATCCCAAACACTATTGATATCCTTGCAAGCCACTTTGAGCCAAATAGGGAGCATTTCAAAATAACACTGTCAAGAACAACCCCACGTTGGGGCAAAATATGGGGTCTTGGTTAAAAATTATGGAGCAAAAGATTAAGAAAGATTTTATTGCTTTCACTTACATCAATTTTCTTGTGCTAGCTTCAGGTGATTTCTTATCGAAACTCGAAGCATCCCAAAGTGACGAAGAGCATTCCATTCACTACCACAAACACAATTATCCATTGGTTAGCCAATTTGAGCCTTATGCAATTCTTTCATAACCTCAAGTGATGATTATCTTCCCACACTGGGGTAAGGCACATGATTTACCAACAAAATTGAGAATATTGGTAATGTTTGTAAATGCCACTCGAGAGTCCTAGATATTTAAAAGAGAATAAAAACTAGGGGGCATGAAAAAGCAGTGTGCCTGGTAAAAGCAAGGCCAATGCCCATGAAAAAAGATGCAAAGAAAAGCAATAATGCAAAAAAAAAAAAAAAAGCGAAATCCATGATCATGAAAAAGATCATTTGTTGAAAAACAAAAGAAATTTCTTGCAAGAAAAAAAAACATGTATTGCAAGCAACATCATTAGAACAGAGAGCGAAGCTCTCATGTCTCAAAACAAAATACCAAAAGGACTCTGGAGATAGGTTAAATTTCAAGAGTCAAATTTTTGAAAAGTCGTGTGATGGTAATGATGCCAAGATAATCACTCACTTTTTAACCCTTCAATGTTTGAAAATTTTTCAAGCCTTTTCTAAGCCTCGCTCGAACCAACACTACAACCCTTATTCGAAGTCTCTTCCGATTGGGATGATTTGAAATGAGAATATCACATAGGAGCTACCGCTAGAAGGAGTGGAAGCAATCATATCTTATCTTATCTTTAAGGTTCTTGGCTTGTAAACCTGATGAAGATATTGATTGAATATTCATTTCTTGGCCTCAAAGTGCATACCCTTTGTGTAAGCCCATGACCAAGCCATCATTACGGTCCTTTCAAAAGACCTTTTGATCAATGGATTGTATTCACTATGAACGTTTCCGAAAGCCATAGACAGGTTGAGTGACTCCAGTGAGATTTAAACAGTTTTCTCATATCAATAGTTGGGAACAAAAGCCCTTTTTGAGAGTTAGTGTGAAAGACCTCTTTTGATTAGAATATTTTCACTTGGCATATTTGATTTAACCCTTAGATGGTTAATCAAATCTCATTTTGTTAAAAATCTTCTTTGAAAGGATTTGACAATCAATGTTATTTCGCAAGATTGGTTCTCCAGCAATTTTGAAACTCATAATCGGTAGAAACCCGTTTTACATAGTGAGACTATCACATCCATTCGAAACCCGTTTTTTACACGGTAAGACATCATATCCAGTCGAAACCCGTTTTTACACGGTGAGGCTATCATATACGGTCGAAACTCGTTTTTACACGGTGAGACCTTTAATTCGGTCGAAACCCGTTTTTACACGATGAGACTATCACATCTAATCGAAACTCGTTTTTACACGGTGAGACTATCACATCCAATCGAAACCCGTTTTTACACGGTAAGACTATCACATTCAGTCGAAACCCGTTAGTATATGGTGAGACTATCATACTTGGTCGAAACTCCTTCGTATACGATGAGACCTTTCTCTCAGTCGAAACCCGTTAGTATACGGTGAGACCTTTCTCTCAGTCAAAACCCGTTCGTATACGGTGAGACCTTCCTCTTAGTCGAAACCCGTTTGTGTAAGGTGAGACTATCATACTCGGTCGAAACCCATTAGTATACGATGAGACCTTTCTCTTAGTATAAACCATAGGGCTTGTGGGTCCATCCTTAAACCTTGTCTTTAGGTTAGTAGTTATCCTTAAACCATTCCTTTTTCATTTAGTGATTTCATTGCCTTCATCCCATTCCCCGAGAGAGAGAAACAAAGACAGAGTGAATAAACCCCAATAAGAGTTCAGATACCCTCATGAGCAAAGGTAAGTATCGGTACGTTCTTGACCGACTATCATTAGTTTGTTTTTTTTTTATTTTCAAAGTCGAGTTGACTAAAATTTCAGGTATCAATTTTATCTTTGAGTGGAACCTCCTCGAACTCCCACTCAAAGAGGGGCAAACAAGGATGACACTTGAAATTTTTTGTCGACATTTTAATTGTCCATTTTGCAAAAATACAAATAAAAAAAAAAGAAGCAAAAGAAAAAAAATGAAATGAAAAGAAAAGAAAAAAAAATTAGAAATAAGGAAAACGAAAAGAAAAAGGAGAGAAAAGGAAAAAAATAAAAGAAAGAAAAAAAAAATGATAGAAAAGGGAATTGGGGGAACGCCGCGCGAGAGGGGAGGCTCTCTACTCTTTGTGAACTCTCTCTCTTTCTCTCTTTAGGGGCTCTCTCTGATTCTCTCTCTGGTTCGCTCGATCGCGGGGGACATTAGGGAAAACGGTGGCGGTTACAGCAATGGTGATGACGCCAGCATCTCTCTCTTCGCCGGATCGGAGGCGTTCTCTTGAAGATTTCTTGGATTTCCGGCGGAAACGAGAGAACGGGTTTCTCCCTCTTGATCACTCTCTCGACAGGGTCTCAAAACTCCGGCAAAAACCAGAGAACCGGTCTCTCCCTCTCAATCGCTCTCAGTTCCGATGTTTCTGGGAGTTTTTTGATGGATTTCTCTTTTGCTTTCAGGCAAGGATTGGTGACATCGGCAACGACGCCCACGCTTAACTGATCTTCTCTCTGGATCGGGCTCACCGGATCGGTGAGTTCTCTTTCTATCACTCTCGATCCGTTAGAGTTTCAATTCCTGTTTCAATCTGTTCGAGTCGTGGATTCTGATCTTTCTCTCTTTCTCGATCGCTCTCTCTGGTGATCTTGCTCTCGGACGGATCTAACGCTCTCGTCGTGGATCGCATCCTTCCGGAGCTCGAGGTGCTGGGGTTCAGAACCGCACCAAGTTTGGAGATTTCGGTTCATCTCTAAGGACAAAACTCCGAAACCCCTTAGCGATAGCTGCTCTCTGTTTCTAGCTCGATCAAGTTCTTTCTATTGATCACTTTTTCTCTTTTGATTTTGTACTTATATCTGCTTTCTATCTCCAAAGTTGCATGCCTTCATTAGCTTCTTTCGCCAAGTCACTTTAGCTTGCGTGTCGCTCCATAACCTGCAAATGTCCTCCACCTGTTTAATGTAATAAACAACGGCTGCCTTATCCTTGTTGAAGAAAAATGGTCTTTCGAGGCGTGTATGGAATATCTGTTCATTTTGATATGAAAAGTTCGAAGCTCGGCCTTTAGCTGAGAAAGATGATGCATGGTTAGATTTTGTTCTGTGGAGATGCCTATCATATGTTTGTGAAAATGCCTAAATGAATATTTGCATAGTGTCTTCATCAGTCTATATGCAAAATGTTCATGGCTTACTTCAATCATGATGCCCATATTGATTTCATCTTGCTTACTGTTGATCCAATCAAATTGAATAATTTCAACATTATGGCCTGCTTAAAACTTGTGCTCATTGGCCTCGTCGACTTTGAGTGATATTCGTTTCCACTTCGAATCAGATTGAGTTTTAGAAAGTAATAAATCTATGTTATGGTCTTGTTTTACTCAAATTTGTGAAGTTTTCTCAATCAAGTAGAGATCTATTGATATGAAACCGATGACTGAAGTTGGCAGATATAAGCAGAAATTTGCAGAAATAGAAACATGGTTTGTTACTTTTGTCGACCCTTTTAAGGTTGTAGGGTTTCCTGTGATTCATTGTTAAAACTACTCTTTGTGCATTGTCTTGATGGTTTTATAAACCATTAGTTATGCATTATGATTCTAATTCATTTGTGGTTGATTTGTATGTTCTCATGATGATAATTTTTCAACTATTAATTTGACATCAATTGGACTCAACTTCTCTTAAGAAGTAGGCTCGTTTTAATCTTTCCTATGATGTTGATCTCACATGATTTTCGATGAGTTGATGACTTTTGATGATGAACATTGAAGTTGATTGAGCTTGATTCGCCTTGATCTGCAATTTCGTATACCTAATATGTCACTTACTGTTTTGGCTGAAACAAGTTGCTAGATGAGGTTTTTTGACCTCGAGCCCTTCTAGATGTAAAAAATGCACTTCTAGAGCTTCAATATGATATGTCGCATGCCCAGAGTGGATGTCGTTTGGTCGTTGAAAAACACTTTTGAAGTCTGTCAATTCTGCAGTAGTTTTAGATTTATTTGTTATTTCGACTTACATATGTTTTGTTTTGACTAGAACGAGTTGGTAGATGATGTTATTAGGACTTATTGTCTTCTAGAGATTTGTAATAGACTTCACGAGCTTTCCATAAACATATTATATGTGCGATTTGGCTATCGTTTACTCTGCCCAATGAATGTTACTATATCAATGTTTGATTTTGGAAATTCAGAGGATAGATTAGACTGATTTTCATTCGTGCTATGATTTCTATGATGATTTTTTGACGAAGTTGTCTGCATGAAACTTGTGCCTCATTGTCTTCTTGACATTTAAAACACGTGTTACAAGTTTCGCATTAATGCATGGCATATCATATTTGAATCTCATTTATGTGAATATCATGCATCCATTTGACTAATTGCAATTGAAATTTGTCAAGCATGACATTCTTAGCTCTAAGTCACTTTGCGATATTAATGACTTGTGTGACTTCTTTGCATTCTGATTTAGGGTTAAATGTTTACCCAAACCTTTTTCGCATTCAATCTTATGTCATGTACAAGTTTCACATTTTTGTGCATTGTCTAGGTGGTCTTACGAACCATTAAACATGCATTATATTTTGTTTTGTTTATGGCTGATATGCGCGATTTCACAAATATCAATTTTTGACCATCAATTAGATCTTGATTGGACTTGAACCCTATTAGGAAGTCTTAAGATTTATCTTAATCTTTCATATGATGTTAATTTTGCATCATTTACATATCATTTGGTTTAGAAATTTGTTTCTTTCATTTGTATGCACCTATTCACATGTTTCTTAGATTAGGTTTAGATTAGGATCCTAAAAATGGAGAAGGTATGAAGATGGTGGAGGTCGATGTTCACTCCGACCATTATTATGTAATATTCTATCCTCTCCTGACATATGTCTAGAGTTCCTTGTGTTGTATAAAACCCGACGAGTTGCGGGTTTTTCCTTTTTCCCTCATTTTTCTTAATTGTGTTTTCTCTTTTATCTTTTTAGGATTACATGATAAATTTACTGCATTTCTTGATTGTTTACTTCATGTCTTGCAATTTCATTTTTCATAGATTGTTTTCCTTTCATTTCTTAGGAATAGAATAGAATAAAATAGAATGAAAGTAATCCACCATGCATGACCACTTAGTATAAAATTGATGATCCCGAAAATGTATAATAAAAAAAAAATGCATGGACATGTTTGGAAAAAAAACACAACATACCGTTTAGGTACCGAGATGACGTTAATAGAAATATTAGCGTAACCCAAGTCCCCGAACCTAGATATCTGGTTGCGTAGGAATCGAGGGAACTCTCCCGACCCTCAATTGGGTTTTCTAGCTGATCCCCAAAGAATTAGGCTAGTGGCGACTCCTGTATATTCTTAGGTTGCTAAACAATTAGACCGCATAAATAAGCCCGCTGTCACGCGGGGTACGAACTTGGGAGAGCTCGTGATCTTGTGAGGGAACTCTCATGATCAAGTACCCCTAAACCCGACCTTTCCCACCTTGGACATCCAAGGGCGGTGAGATCGGGTCGCGACATGGATAAAATTTGTGAAATGGGAGCAAATTTGATCCAACCATCCGATTGGCAATTCAAGGAAATTCCTAAAAAGATCAGGAATAATACAAGATTTTTCTCACATTTTAAGGTAAGTTACGATTATATAATAGAAAATATGAATTAAATAGAAATTAAATATATTCTTGTTCTTATTTTAGGATTGCATTAGAATTATAGATGGTACTCATATTCTAACGGCGGTACCTACGAGTGAGCAGCTTCGTTTTATTAGTCGAAATGGAACACCGACACAAAATGTGATGACCGTGTGTAATTTTAACATGAAATTTACTTATGTGTAGACCGGTTGGGAGGGAACAGCTTATGATACTCGTATCTTTTATGAAGCCATTAGGAAACATGATTTACAATTTCCTCATCCTCCGAAAGGTTCGTTAATTAATGGTTTTACGCATTAATATATGTATGTGTTATATATTGATTAAATTTACAACTTGTTTGTGCAGGTAAATCTTATTTGGTTAATGCTGTATATCCAAATCCCACGAGCTATTTGGGACATATAACGAAGTTAGATATCATTTACCGGAGTTTTAACAAGGTCCTCAACCAACAAGTTATAAAGAAGTGTCCAATTGTGCTCACTCCTCACTACGATCAGAAATTGAACGAGCTTTTGGCGTATTGAAGAAAAAGTAGAAGATTTTAAAGAGTATGCCAAATTATCCATATACAAAACAAGTGAAAATTGTGATAGCAATGATGCCTTTACACAACTATATACGAAGAAATGACGTGAATGATGCACATTTTGCTAGAGTAGATTTAGATCTCAATTTATATACAATGGATTTCTATGATGTAAATGAGGAAGGTAATGCTTCAAATGATGATGTAGCATTTGATATGATACGTTTACGTGATCAAATAGTTATGAATTTATGAAATAATTAAGGATATTTGTAATTTTTAAGGATAATGAACTTCTTTCCTCAAAGCATATGTTATCATGTTTTTATTGTAATGAAAGTATTATTCTTGTAAAGAGAGTACGTAAATTTTTTCCATTTGATTTTTTTAGCAAAAAAATAATTTTTAGTTTAATAAAATTGTTTACACAACATCTTTAACATTGTTAAAAAAATCACAAACATTATATTTTAAAATTTTAAACAAATAAAAATTAAAATATTTAGATTAATCACCAAATAAGCTTTCCAAATGTGCTTTCTACCAAATATTATTTCTCTCAAAGTTGCTTTTCAAAACAAAATTTATCAAACAATATTTACATTTCTCCCAAAGCTTTTTAGGCTAAACTGCTTTATATTTTCCCAATGAGCTTTCCAAATGCTGAACCAAACGTACCCTTAATCTAGTGTTGTAATTACGCCAAAACACAAGGCATGCATTTATACCCCAGTTGATCATGGCACTCAATCAGTAAAAGCATCAGAAGAAAACCCTAAACCAAATATGTCTGCAAGAAAGAGTATAATGGTCGTTCTCATCTTGCTCCTTTACATCTGCTGTGTTGTTATAGGTGATCCAAACACGAAGCTAGTTTCCAAGATCTGCAATGGCAACCATTACGAGCCCCTTGGTGAGTTTGACACGAGTTTACAGTTGGTCGTCACGGATCTAATAAATCATACAACCAGCAACGGATATGACTATTACATCTCACATGGAATATGTTACGGACACGCGGCTTGTAACGATGCGCTCTCAACTAAGGATTGCCATCCATGCTCAACAGACGCGGCAAACCAAGTAATTAATTCGCGTTTGCTTTGTATTGGCACCCAGCTTCAATTCGCAGATTATAGAATCAAATACGAGAACTACTCTTTCTTTGAGTGATTATGCTGTTCCGCATACATGATTTACAGCTTATCTATTTGTTGTGATGGTTCAACAGGCAAGTTTGTATCTTTTTTTTTTTTTTTAAGGATAAGTGCATTAGAAATCTTAAAATTTGTCATGAAAATATAATTAAATCTTAAAACTTTCAAAAATTACAATTAAGTTATAAAATTTGGCAAGGGCAAGGCGAGCGGGCGGTGAGTGGTGCCTAGCGGCAAGACGAGCGGCGTCCGGCGGCAGTGTCAAGGGTGAGCAGCGTCCAATGGTAGCGTCAAGGAAGGGCAGAGGCAGAGAACGGAGAGAACAAATGAGATAAAGATTAATGTTTTTTTTTTTTTTTTTTTTTGGACCCGGAGGAACCGCCGCCAGCCAACAGTCGTAACATAAACCCCCAGGTGATGCTAGCGCAGGATCCACCATCACGGCGTCACGCTTAAGAATCCCTAACGACAACGCTGGGGTTCGAACTCCTCCTCTTCGTGAGAGGGGGAGAGCCCAAAGCCAGCGTTGTCGCTACGGGCCTTGGTGATAAAGATTGATGTTTGATTTGGGGTTGGGGGTTTTTAGGAACCCTAACCGGAACTGGCCTCTTCAGAACCAGGAACCAAACCAGACCCTTCAGTGCAGTTCTCCGGTTCTACTCGGGAACCGCGCTCACCCCTAGTGACGGTTCAACAGGCAAGTTTGTATCTTTTTTTTTTTTTTTTTTTTATAAATGCATTGGAAATCCTAAAAGTTATTTTGAAAATACGATTAAATTCTAAAACTTTCAAAAATTATAATTAAGTTTTAAAACTTATCATAAAGTATAATTAAGTCATAAAATTTTCAAAAAGATAATCAAAAGATAAAACTTGTCAAAGTAATTCAATTGAAGCCCTTCAATTGATTGCTTTTTTTTGAAAGTTTTATGACTCAGTTGCAATTTTGAAATAAGTCTTAAGATTTTATCGAACCTTTTGAAAATTTTAGAACTTAATTGAAATTTCGCAACAAATTTAAAGACGTAATTACACTTTTTGAAAATTTCATATCTCAATTACATTTTCATGCTAAATTTTAGTACTTAATGCATTTATCCATTTTTTTTTCTAGGTGTTTCGGTGTGGGGATGGAGAACAGAACAAGTTGTGCCCGGGCAGAGCCCTACAATCACCCGCCACTCTCCAAACGGAAAGCGGAGCGGCGGACGTGCGAAGGCGGCGAAGCAGCTCGCGCAGCCTCTCCACCATCCGTCGTCTTCATCTTCATCTTCATCCTCCCCGTCGAAACCCTAGTTCGAGAGAGACCTCGCTCCGCCGGCCATGGCGGGGGGCAAGCTGAGGAAGGACAACCCCAGGGGCGGCGCCAAGGCGGCGGCCTCCTCCGCCGCGGCGCCGTACCAGGGGGGCATCTCCTTCCACAAGTCCAAGGGCCAGCACATGCTGAAGAACCCGCTCCTGGTCGACTCCATCGTCCAGAAGTACGGTATCGAGGGCACTGACGTCGTCCTCGAGATCGGCCCCGGTACGGCAAGTCCGTCGTCGCCGTCGAGCTCGACCCCCGCATGGTCCTCGAGCTCCAGCGCCGGTTCCAGGGCACGCCCTACTCGCACCGCCTGAAGGTAAACTGAATCGAAATCGGAATCTGTCTTCTCTCTCTTTTGATTTCCCCCCCGGAAGGGTTTTGGATTTTCTCGGTGAAAGGAAGGGCCTTTTGTGCGTGAAATTTGCGATTTTGAGGCAGGCTTTGGGGGCTTGTGAATTGAGTTGCAGAAGTTTATGTGTACGTAGCATCAACAAACAACGTTGTTTGGTTTGAAAAAGTTAAGATTTTGTAGCTTCAATCTCTCTCTGTTGCCATTGCATACTTGACAAGTTGGTAGAGCTTTATACGTAAGACTAGTTTTTTTGTCTTGCAAAAAGGTCTAAACGAATGTTGCACACTGGGCACAGACGATGAATTTGTGTTCTTCGCCCTAAAAATCACGCGACGTGGGTACTAACTGAATTGTGAATTGCTTTAGTTGCGAAGATTATACGGCTGTCCTGTTTTTATCAGTTTCTGAGGATGTATATCACTTCTCTTGATTGCATGCTTGTTTTGCTTCATTGGGCGATGGAAATTGGAAGGCTGCCCTTTGATTGCTTTGTGATCCTTTAAAGATCATTGTAATTTTTCTCTGAAAAGGCTGTTGGGGATGATCGAAGTTTCTCTCTCGAAATTTCCATGTACACAGGTTATCCAGGGCGATGTGTTGAAGACTGAGCTGCCCTACTTTGACATATGCGTGGCCAACATTCCTTACCAGATCTCCTCTCCCCTCACGTTCAAGTTATTGAACCACCAACCACCCTTCAGGTGTGCGGTGATTATGTTTCAGAGGGAATTTGCAATGAGACTGGTGGCTCAACCTGGTGATAATCTCTATTGTCGTCTCTCTGCAAACGCCCAACTGCGTGCTCGAGTCTCTCATCTCCTAAAAGTCGGAAGGAACAACTTCCGGCCACCCCCAAAGGTGGACTCGTCTGTGGTTAGGATTGAGCCAAGAAAACCAGCTCCTGATTCAAATCTTGTGAGGGAGTTTGATGGGTTGATGCGTATATGTTTCAATCGGAAGAACAAAACACTCGGTTCCATTTTTCGGCAGAAAACAATCCTTTCTGTGATGGAGAAGAATTATAAGACTCTCCAGGCATTACATCAATCGCAGAGTAATTTATCAGGGGATTCAAAGGTTGGAATGGACAGTTTAGATTTTGGAGATAATGGGGATGACTTGGGGATGGAGGTTGATGACGGTGGAGACGACGGGATGGAGTTGGAGGATGGCGACGCAGGGGAAGTTTCGGAATTTAAGGAGAAAGTTTTGAATGTGTTGAAGGAGGGTGATTTTGAAGAGAAGAGATCATCCAAGCTCACGCAGCAGGAGTTCTTGTACTTGCTCTCCTTGTTTAACAAGGCTGGTATACATTTCTCTTGATGGGTGTAGCAATTTTGAGGTATGTAGTTTTGGTGATGTTGAGTTACATAGCTTTAAAATGTAAGAGTGAGGAAGAAATCCATGTTGACTTATTTTATCAGTTATCATCTACATGAAGCAATTTTACTATACGAATCTTGACTCAGCAGCTCCTGCTAATACTTATTACACTAGCTGTGATTACACTGCCTATCGCTCTATCTCTTTCCTACCCATGCCTTTTTATCAGACAAAATGTGCTTATTATGTTTTTTCTCACTTCTTTTTTGCACTGCTGCTGATAGGTGTTGATAGTAAAAAACAAAAAGAAGCAAGATTCTGTCTGGGGAGTTAACATTTACTCTCTGAATCCTTAATACTGTTCTTATTATCAACTTTAGAGTTAAGTGAGGTGGGATATTATTGAAGGGCCACTGATATGTCTGAAACTTTATTTCAGTTCAGTCTTTCACGGTAATTGCCCAGAGGCTGGTTAGGAAGTGCGTTAGTCTCCAATTGCACTCGCATTACTGCAGAACTAACATGACACAGTTAACGGGTTCCTCGCATCTTCAACTGTCTTACAATGCATCCAATTTGGTTCTGGCCCTGCAATATAGGGTAACTCAGATCCCCCAGCTTGCAAAATTTTCTATATTTTCAGCTTGATCAGTGGTTCTATGGCTCGTCTAGCTGCTGGTGGCTATTGCTGAGAGCACATCCAAACTGGCTTGACGCTGACCAACTTTTTAGTTATTTTGTCCATCACATTCCCGGATACCACTTCAATTACTGCCTTTGTTCCTGGCAATGCAGCACCAAGACTTGGCTTAACATAATTTCGCGCTCGGGATCGCCCTTCCTTCTCTCTTGTTCCCTGCGCTTGCTTTCCGTCGCCTGCTCATGCTGATGCTCCAGCAAAGGTCTTTTCTTTTGCTTCTCCCAAATTGGCTTTCTTCTCGAACCAGCGCTGACACTCCGATGGGTTTGTATTGCAGCCCCCGAGATGACATTTTCGGTTTATTGTGTGACAAAATCTCAGGACACTTAGAATCTGAGAACTGTAAATGCAAACAAACTTCCTTATCTCTTCTCCTATTTAGAGTTTCTTGAGATTTGCCTTTAGATGAAAGGACAACATGATCACTTTGTAAACGGTTTTCTGTGGCTTGAGCCATGATTAGGACTGGACAAAGAAGAAAATAGTAGGCATGGGATGCGAGAACAATTGAACGGTGCATAGTCTCAGCTGCCCAACCTTCATCTTCTTCAAGAACCTTTGAAGACACCGCGTTTTCAATTCCCACTAGAAGAACACTTTCTCGCCATGCTTGGTTGATTGATGACTTGATACAAGTCAGTCACGTGCTAATGTAGCCACTTCCCAAGTGCTTGCCTTGCTAGATTTTTATCTAAAATTAGCTTCTAGATTATGTCTTGACCCCGAATTACCCCTTTCTCTTGTGTTTTCCGGGGGTTTTCACTTATCTATTTTCAATTTACCCTTCTAAATAGCACTTTAGAAAGTCTACAGGTGGGAAAATGAGTTTAAACTATGTGCATTCACATTTGAGGTTCCAGTACGCGTCTCCATTCTTTAATTATATCAGTTTTTAATAGTGATATATTAAAAAAAAAAACAAAAACAGAGACTAAAGTCAAGATAGAACTTCATAGCGTGATATAAACCTCATTATGTTAGTAATTGAATAAAAACTAATTAGATTCGCATGCTAAAACTGTGCAATTTATGTGTTCATGTTGATGTCAGCTTTAAATTATAACGAAAGCTCTATCTATTTCTCTAATAAATGATTGTTGACATTTCCAGTATCTTCCATAATCTTTTAATTGTAGTGTACTTAGAGAAAAAGTATTTTTAATTTTTATACATTCATCACCATGACATATATTTTAATATATACTAGTAAAACACTTACTACTATTTGGTCGTATTTTATGAGAAACAGGTAAAAGAAAATCAAGAACATTAACCATGTGTGCCATCATCCTTATTTCTAATCAATTACATTTTTGATCCCGTATTGGCTGGTCGCACAACGTCTTCAACAAATTCAAGGATAGTGAATGAATGGCAATCATCGAGCCTATGTAATGCTTGCCATTGCCTTGACGATGCTATTTGGAAGAACCACTTCCTTTTGATATAACTCATCTTGAATTGATTGACGTAAGCAAAGTAAGCACTACTCTTGCGAAATTATTTACCGACACATTATCTAAATGAGAAAAATAAGTCCATCTATATCTACCATGACGTATAAAACAACAATCACCATTCTAATTATAATTTTTCTTATAACAAGAAGAACCACCGTTCAACATGAAAAAGACAAAAAAAAAAAAAAATGGTGACAAAGCCGAACATGAGGAAGGTGCAATGGCGATCGATCCAGTCAGAGGCCCACCTCGCCATCCCTAACCCGAGGAGTAAGAACAGGTTTGAGAATCCCTGTCACGTTCTCCATCTGCACGTTGGAATACATACATACATACATACACACAGTGTGTGTATGTATGTATGTATGTATGTATGTATGTATGCATCTCTCTTCGCTCCTGCATCTGCCAAAATCAAGAAAAAAAAAACTTAATTGACGTGAAAAAAGAAAAATATTGTGCACTTTTTTTCTCCCCTCTTCTGTAAATAGACTTTGTTTGTATAAATTAGTAATAAAACGAAAATAATGAGAAATAATAAGTGGGATAGGCTTTATTCAAAATTTACCTTCTCGTCTAAAAATAAATAAAATGGATCATGTTATCCAAAATTAAATATTCATGTTTTTCTTTTTCTTTTTTCATTCCCTATCCATTAAAATATAACTATAGATCTATCTCTTTTTATCATATGAATTATTGATTTGCAAAGATATATGCATTTTAGTGGCTTGCAAATATGACCACACCCAACCACAGGCAGCGCGGTTGGTATGTATTCTCTCCCTCATTGCCAAGGTTGAGGGTTCAAACCCTTTTGTTGCTAAAGTGTCTTAAGTGGAGGCCCTAGTGTTGGGATCATAGGCTTCATGTATGACTACCATGGTGAGTCTTTCCATGATTCACAACATCATAAATATCGGGACAGAGGATTGACCATAACCAAGCGACACGGAATCTCCATGTATGACCACCATGGTGAATCTTCCCATGATTCAAAACATCATACGTATCGGGATAGAGGATTGACAATAAACAAGCAACTAAAGCACATATAGGCCAAGATGTCGCAGGCGTGCTTGTTCTAGCACGACTTCATCGGTGGCATACTGATCCATCTAAGATGGACTAATATTCTAAGCTCGTGTTAAATACAAATTTGAACCAACCAGGCAAATCACGTTGGTCGAGTCGATGAGGCGTTGCAGAATGTTAGAGTAAGCACATGTTGGGGAAGATACTCCATTACATTAGAGAACTATTTTGTAATAGTAATCTATACAAAAATACTTACATTTTCAAAGTACACTATACATAAAAGATGATGGAAGATAGTGATAACATTGACAATCGTTTATTAGAAAAAAAAAATAGATGGAGCTTTTGTTATAATTACAAGCCAACATCAGCGTAAACATGCACATTGCATGATTTTAGCACGTAAATCTTTTTTAAATTTTAATTATTAACAAAATGAGATTTATATCACAATATGAAATAATATTGGGATGGGCTTTACCCAAAATTAACTTGCTTTTCTAAAAAAAGAAAAGTGGATCATGTTGTCTGAAATTAAATGATTTTTTTTTTTGCTTTTTTTTTCAATTCCTATCCATTAAAAAATGACTATAGATCTATCATTTTTATCGGTATGGAAAATTGATTTGCAAAGATACATATTTGCTTTAATGGTTCCAAACTCACGTAGCATGTAAATCTAATTATCTTTTAATTATTAATGAATTGGAATTTATATCGCATTAAGAAAATTAATCAAGAACTTGAATAAAATATTTAAGAGAAACAAAAGTAATGAAGCTAAGCAGTAGTTATGGAACAAAATTAATAAAATATTTATCTATATAGCTTCTCAACGGGTGATCAACAAAAGGCGGTGTCCGAAGGTGTGCAATACGAGACTGCCTCAGCCTGGAGTTCCCATGTGAATCGCCATGGTGCAAGGCTCGTGCGCATTCCACATAGAATATTTTGAACTAATGTGCACACAATTTTTATAAGACATAGATACACATAGCGATGCAAATGGATTGTGCCGATGTATCAAGCCAGTGCCCGAGCAAAGTCTAACCAGTCTAGGTTGAATTTTAATGGTCAAGTCCTTTGATTAGATCCATGCAGCATGGCCACAAGGTTTGTGAATTTTCAAATTGGAGCCCCATTGATTTGAAAAAGATGATTTTTTTTTCCAGAAATATTTGATTTTTTTTTTTTTTTTCATAGAGGCTATTATTATTGGAGAAAGCAGCACGAGCGATCAAAAGAAAAACCCTAAAAATCTAAAAGCGCATTCTTTTAAGGCGTCAAAATCAAATCTAATCATAAAAAATAATATTTAGCGGGTAAAGAATTTCATATGGATCTATTGAAAAATGTTATATTGGTAGGATAAAATGAAATGAAATGAAGAAATGATATAAAAAGGCAAAGGAATATAATGGAACTAGGATTTCATTTTCTTTGTTTGAGAAGTCAATGGAATGGAATAGAATTGAGACTTCGTTTGTTTAATTGTGACCAAAATAATATGGGGATGGAAGGAGAGTTGCTATAATTTTCATCGACGTACACTTGCATTTGTATTAAAATTGCATTTAACAAAATTTTGGAAAACATTATCCTCTAATCATGAGAAATAAGTTAAAGATCCCCTAATTAGAACTAACATTTATTATTTAACAAAAGTAGCAATAGTATCATATAAATTAAATTTTTTAACTCAACCATGGGCAGCGCAATTGATATGAGTTTTCTCTCTCATCGTAGAGGTTGATGATTCAAACTCTTTTGTTGCTAAAGTGTCTGAAGTGGGTTCTTGGTGTTGAGGTTTTGAGCTAGCCTTCCCCAGAGTTTATGTCTAAATAATGGCTTGCGGCATCGATTTACGTTTAAATAGCGATTTGTGGCGGGGCCCGACGATGCCACCATACCATTAGGTACTGGAGGATCGTGTGATCCCCGAAGAGTGATCTCCAACGGTTCCTCGGTTAACAAAAAAAAATAATTCTAATAAATTTATAATTTATAAAATATTGGCTAACTAGACCATATAATTCATAATTAATCCATAACTTAAACTAATCCTCACTTTTCATATCATAATTAGCATTGAAAACTCAATAACGGAGGACAATCCATCATGATAATGGTTTTTCCGGAGGAAAAGTTAAAATCACCCCCGGTCACGTAGCAGAGGACACGTGTCCCGATCCCCTTCTCTCGGGGAATGAATGGACATCGTCGTCTTCTTCCTTCGCTCCGATGCGCTTCGCAGTTGCAGAAAGCAGATAAACTCTCGAAGCTCAGCTCGGCGCCTCACATCTCTCTCTCTCTCTCTCTCTCTGACATGGCCGCAGCTCAGGTCTCTGCTTCTCTCTCCGTCTCTGTCCGCGGTACCCTTCATCTCTCTCTCTCTCTCTTTGCGCGCTGCAATTTGTCTCCATTGTCGTCTCTCATGAAGCTCTGCATCAATTCGTCCTCTGCTCTGTCTTTTGGCTGCAGATTTCTGCGCGGTTGGCTCGCCGAGAACGAGGGTCGTTGTTCCGCGGGTTCGACTCCCGGGTCGCGCCGCGAGCGGCGCCACCTTCGCTACCGGTTCTCCCCTCGGTAAGCGTCTCGAATTCGAACGAGTGTCGTGTCGGGTCATATTAATGTCGACGGACCAGCTCGTGCTGTTGCCTGAATTGGGTGAAAGGACTTCACGGCTGAAATGATGAATTTTGATGTTGAATTGGTAGCCCAGTTGAGTGACGAAGAGTGGTTTCTTCATACGAGCCTCCGTGAAGTACTTGAATTGGATTGAAGTTTTGGGGTCCGACCGAGCTGACCCGTTAACCCAAATGGGTTTATTTCGCTTCGTGAAAATCCATTAGCCTGACGGACCGTCCGGCATTGCTATGCTGGTGGTTGCTACTTGTTTTTCCTATATCGCCGTGTCCTTTGAGATCATTGTTGAGGACCACAAAGTCCTTGGCTTTGTAGCTGTTCGATGTTTGCGGTATTGATTATGGTTTCTTCATTAGTGCTAGTGAACTTTATAATGTGTGCACTAGCGACATGATGGCGACCAATGTCTGAGCGCATGCCCTTTTATATTTGCATGCTGGGAATTCTCCCAGTCTGCTGAAATTAGAAACGCTTTTTGTGTCATGACATTGATGACTAGTTACTAAACCGCATGCTGATGCTTCTTCTCCATCTTTTTCTTGTCTTTTTCTCTTGGTCAAATGCAGCAGTAAAAAGATTTTCCTCTATTAGAAAATCTGCAAGAAAGGCAGCAGCGGTATCCATTAGATGTGAGCAGAATACTAAGGAAGGGAACAGTTTAGATGTATGGCTGGGCCGTCTTGCAATGATTGGATTTGCTGCAGCAATCAGTGTTGAAATAGGAACAGGCAAGGGACTTTTAGAGGTAAAGGTGGCATATGGTCTGAATTTTAAATTAAAACTGCCAAATAGCATCCTCTTCCTTTTTTGGTTTCTGCCTTTGGGTAATTATCAGTTACAGAGACATTATATGTTAAGATCCATGTCCACGAAGTCATATAGCAGCTTGTCAAGATAAGTAATTGTGTTGAGACTTATGGTCTTATTCTTTTCCAGTTGAAGAAAAAAAATAGTGGGCATGGCTGTGGTGACATCTCTCCCTCTAAAGTAACTTCAAAAATCTGAATGTGGATATTAATAGAGATGGCAATAATAGAGCCTTAGTCCTAAATTTGGGGTATGCAAGACACTTGTAGAAGTCTTTTTCTGAAATTTGAAGTATCTCCTGTCTGAAGCTCCACCCTGGCAGCAGTTACAAATGCCTGATGTGATGTACATATAATGAATACTCAGTAGATATTTTCTTGGCCTTTAAATTAATAACCTTTTAGACTTTATGTTTCTTTACAGTTGATGCCAACAATTACTCGTGCTGTCATAAACCAATCAGCTATTCTCAGGAGCTAAATCAGTATCTGTAATTTTGATGTGTCTATTGGCAGATGAGAGAACTCCTGTTTTATCTCGGAAGTTCTTTCCAAGAATTCAGTTTACACAGCAAAGAGTAGAAGCTAATCAAATGAAGCTATATATGTTTCTAGAAGTTATAATTTAGCGCACAAATAGCTTTCTTTTGATTTTAGGTAAAGCTTTGTTGGAGTTCCTCATTTCTGTAAGGTGCATTCCTGGCTTACATAACTTGCTAAGTTCACAGGCTGAGAAGTATCTGACGAGATAACTTTGACTTCATCCTTGCAGAACTTTGGGCTGTCATCCCCTTTGCCGACAGTTGCTTTGGCTGTTACAGCATTAGTGGGAGTCCTGACAGCAGTCTTTATCTTCCAGTCCGCCTCTAGCAAGTGATTGGATCCATGGCGATGTTTATGTCTATAAAGGTTCTTACTGTGAGGAGATGACTCAGTACACATTCACTAGTTGTAATTTTTGTCAGGGATACGTATCATACAACTTTGTAAGCGTAAAGCAATGGCATTTTCTTCCCTCTCTCTTCTGACTTGCATTTCCTTTTACTTCATCTTTTTCCCTTTTGTTACCACTGTTGGTGGGTATGCCATTGCATTTTCTATGAAAGCAATTTTAGCTTTGTGCCTTTAGCTTTCCTCTTGACACTGAGAATGCTGGTGAGTCGGCTCTTGTGATCCAAATTCTTCTTTTATCAGAAGGGTGAAGTAAAAGGAGGAGTAACTCCATTAATCACTGTCATATAGAAACTTACGTTTTCCCCTTCAAGAGTTAGCCTATCTGTTTCTGGCATCATGGAGCCTTTCCTTGTCCTCATTTTATGTCTGGTATAGAGGAGTTATCACTTATCACACTGTAAAGGAAAGCGGGAAAACTTTCGGTGAAATGGGCATTTAGGTACATTACTTTTTAGCCTTCAGAAAGTCTAAAGATATGCCTGGATACTTTAGAGGGTGTTTTGGTTATGTCAATGATGGTGTGCCTCGGGATGTGGGCACTTGTCCCCCCGCATCAATAAGGGTGATCGACTTTTCCTCTTCTTTTTACAAGAATCGATTCCATTTCCCTCTTCTCGCAATTGCATCTCCCAAGGTGCTTACTTTGTGAGTAAGAGATCTTCCTTGCAAAAGGCCTGATCTTTCCTCAATCACAGACTTCCCTTAAAGGGCCATTTGCATTCATTTCCACCTGTTTCCCATCTCATTCTCGAGTCTAATCTGTTCCCAGAACCATCTTAATCCATCTTTCTCTGTTCTTGCTCCCCGTCTGCACAAGCTCCGGGCATGGGGGTTGCGATAGCTAAACTTGCAAAGAGGTTTATAAAGAAGAGCGCGCTGAGGATAGTAATGGTGGGTCTTGATGCTTCGGGCAAGACGACCATCCTATACAAGCTGAAGTTAGGCGATGTCGTCGCGACGACACCAACCATCGGTACACACCCTGTTCGCTTATGTCTTCTTTTTCCTCCTTTTTCCTCGATGGAAGTCTTTTTCCAGCGTATCTAATCTACCATACATCTCTAAGCACACTGTTTTGTGCTAAGCTCTGAAATTTACATAATGACACATTGAAATCCAGAGCAGTAGATGGGATATACGAAGACGATTGTAAATTATGAAAAAGGAAAAAATTCTATATCTTTCATAACGAGTACGGGTTAGTCATCTTGTGTTATAATTCTCTACTGGGCAGGTTTCAACGTAGAGACAGTAGAGTACAGCGATATCACGTTTAATGTTTGGGATGTTGGAGGACAGGACAAGGTAATACGACTTCTGTCTTTAAATGTTCAGCCTTTCCGCGTTTGATATAGATTCTGAAGCTGTATAAGATTACAATCCTGTTGAGCATCTCACCTGGGAAAAAAAGAGTACTAAGCACCTCACCTTGTCGCGTTTGATAGATTCCAAAGCTGTAGAAAATTACATTCTTGTGGTGTGATTAGAGGCTTTAGAGCATATCTCACCTGGGAAAAGCAGATTCCTAAGAGCCTAGTGCTCGCAAGATGCCATCCGCGATGCGACCACCTTCACCATCGCTTTGAAAATTCCCGAACCACGTGGGCTCCATATCGAGTATGCGCACCGGGGACCCGACATCTAGTGATCAAGTGGGACCCACACGGACGCCACTGAAGTGATGGTGTCTATGTGCGTGGTGCCTTTGATTTCAAGTCCACCTAAATATACTTAATTTCGAAACAGTCCGATGAAAATCTGGTCGAGGAGACATCAAACGTTTTTCCATGGAAGTGAAGTTTTATGCCATACTCGCGTAGAGCACTAGGAAGCCCTTTCATGGCCACCATGTCCTTTGACTGAGAGATGTCGAGTATCATACTGTCTTTTCGGACTTTGTTAAATGCTTTAGTTGATATGGAGACTCCTGCTACCAGATCCGGCCTCTGTGGAGACACTACATGCGGAACGCACAAGGACTCATCTTTGTGGTGGACAGCACCGACGCAGCAAGGATTGGCGAAGCTCGCAACGAGTTGCATCGGATCTTAAGTGAGGTTAGTCAGCAGGTCATGTCCATGCATTGTTCCAAGGACAATCACAACGGTTCTGTTAGATTAGATCCTCCTCTGCATTTCACTGATGCTGCCAGTCTTCACACTTTGAAAGCGGAATGCCCTCAATGCGACTTGGAATGAAGCATTAGCCTGGTGGTTTTCAATGAGCTAAGAGGCCAAAGTTCAAAAAGCATGTAGTATTATGCAGAAGAGAAAAAATAACAAAATAGTAGTTGCATCTGTCTCTGAGTTCAAGTTCTTCAGAGGGTGCACGATTATAATCAGCATTTGCAAGGTTTCCAAGCCTTGGTGATTACATTAAAATTAAGTGTATGTCACATCAATATCATTTTCTTTGGCAGAAGGAATTAGATAAGGCAGCTATTCTTGTATTTGCCAACAAGCAAGACCTGGACGGTGCTATGAACGCCTCTGAAGTCGCTGACAAACTCGGCCTACATTCACTTGGTCAGCGTCACTGGTAAGCTTTAGTTTTGTCATTCACTGAAGGAAAAGGCTTTCTACAAATTACAGATCGGTTTCATCTCAACTGCTGTTGCCTAAGATAAATATTTCGTTCAGGTATATTCAAAGCACTTCTGCAACTTCTGGACAGGGACTCTATGAAGGCCTCAATTGGCTGAAAGAAGACATCCTTGGCAAGGCCATGTAGAAGGGTCTCTTGCTTATGCTTCAGCAGCAGAAAATTTTACAAACATACACTGATCAGAGTGACGAATGGCATCTATGCTTCATCTTCCCAGAGTCATATACAAGCCGTGTTTTAGCAAACCGGACTTCCAAGATATCATCACACCTAAAAGTGTAGGTTAAAGAGAAGCAGAATCAATTATTTTTTCGGCCAGGGTCATCGTGATTGGCCACAGTGATAGTTGTGAATTGTATTCTCAGTTTGGTCTTTTATACAGTGGCAAATGAATACCGAAAGTTTCACCAATTCAATGAATGCCCAAATAATTAGTGTAGGTTCATTTATTATTGGCCTTATTGGCAAACCTTGTCAGCTTAGAAGATTTTGCCAATCCATCATTGAATCCCTAACAACACATCGCACAAAATGCATTTTTTTCTCCTTCAGACAACCAGAGATTTCTTTATGAAGAATATGAGTTGAAATGATCTTAGTTAGAATGGGCAGGCACTTTAAAACATTCAGAACAAGAAATCATGTCACAAAGTCAGGACTATGGTCAATTTCTGTACAGCGCTTCCATACAACAAAGACTGGCATGCCGGTGGAAGCATGCGTGCCCGCTCATTTCGGTGGTCATCATCTTTAAAAGAAGGAAAAGGGCAAACGGACAATAGAAAAATTCAACCATCCCACATGCGCATTCATCATTGGAGGCAAAAAAAAAATCTCTGGCAATGAGACGTGGATTTAAATCTCCATTGACTGACTGGCAGAAGCGGCCTTTGATTTCTTGCTTTTCCTCTTCTTTCCTCCAGTTTTGTTCTTCTTGTTGGGTTTCTCATCCATGACAGGTTGTGTGCTCTCTAAGTGCTGTTGAATGGCAGCCAGCGGATTTGATTGGAAAGTCGGATGGCTAAGGACTGTACTCAACTGCTTCCCTTCCTTCAATCTGAAAAAGAGGAAATTAAAACGGCTGCTATTTAGACTTGTAAAAAGAAGGAGTAATCCCAAAATATGATAATTTAGGTAGTTTGAAGGAGCAGTTGGAAACACTTACATTAACTTCCCCCTAGATCTGCAACTCAACTTGAACTCAGTGGGTGGACGTGGTTGCTTGGTCTCTGCCTCAGGAAGGAATTCGGAGAGAACAGAGAGGTCGTAAGCTTTCAACTTTTTCTGCCGACTTCTCAATTTCTTCTTCTGTCATAACAATACAAATCTCTCAGCATGTGTCACTTGATTATTAAGCGATGTATTCGGCTTTCAGAGAGCCTTTTACCAAAGACATTATGTATGCACTAACTAAGGAGCAAATATTAATCAATCAAGCTAACACAATTCAACCAACAGCAAGTCATTGTTGGGTTTCCATCAGGAGATACGTGTTATTAGCATCAAAGCTCATATCTTCTGGTGAGTGAAAAAATTGTACAGGATGGGTAGGATTAGACAAAATAACTAAAAATGACGACCTTGATTGGGTTAAGATCGATGTGAGAAACCTATCATTGGCAACAGCATCAGAGGATTTCAGCAAAATATATCCTGTTAGCGGCTTCACATAACATAACAAATTCTGTTGTAATGCTCCATGTTTCTTCAATTATTCTAGCAATTGGATCTGCTTGTCACTCAACCTCTACAGAATCAAGCTATGATAACTGTCTAAGATAATCAAATCATTCTTTGTTTTACACATAACAAGGTTCTACACTTATAAAGGAGAAGACACCACAACAGAAACAAGCTACAGTTTCTGAATCAAGTGAATTAGCCATAACTTAATGAAGAAAAGACAGAACTGACATGGCTTATAGTTTTGAAAAGTGATAAAGGCAACCGTAGCATACATATTGAATTTACATGATTAAGCGGACATGACTCGTCAAGCAGTGGAACTCATGTTAAAAACAGCAACGGAACTACCATCTCTTTTTTGTGCAGATGTTGCCCTTTCATCCTTTACTCAAAGGAAAAGTAAACAGAGCAGCCAGCCTACTGTCCCTCAATTCTTCTAACCAAAACACATGAGTCATTCAGTCTTGTTAGTAGGAATCTTGTTTGGTCTTGCAGCAAACATTTGTGTTTCCGTTTCCATTTACAGCAAAAACAGAAAGAGCGGGCAGTTCCTTTAATTTTATTTTTTTTCCAAAAGCAGGCATCAATCTCTTGGTAAGAGACTGGAGGACAGCAAAGGGCTATTTCTATGTTCATAGACTGAATTGCGAAGAAGAGTGAATTACTGTGAAGAACTTGAAATTCTTCAACTGAACATATCCCTCTGTGCTAATGACACGGAGTCGTTCTCTGAATGCTGATATTGCACGCTTACCCGAGAATGCCCGTAAACAACAATACGAGGAGCATGCATTCACATGTATATATATATAAGCAACCAGATTCCCCGACAGAGGCAGGGTTGAGAAGAGGATAACAATAGGGAGTCACGTCAAGAACAAGTTAGAAACAAATTGTCGGCATGAGTTGACAGAAACTCACCTTGCCAATAGCACTTTTAGCACTCAAGGACACGACGTTATCTCTAACCTCTGCATCAAAGCAAAACAAAGGCATTCGCTTCACATATAATCACACACTCCCAATATAACAAAAAGAAAGAAAGCACATTGCATATTTTATCGCAAAAACGAAACTTACACCAACCCAACAGCTAAATTATCCCATTGATCAACGCAATTCTCATGAATACTCACACACTCCCAATAAAACAAAAGGAAAGAGAGCACATTGCATATTCCATCGCAAAAACGAAACTTTACGCTAATCCGACAGCTAAATTATCCCCACGACCAACGCAATTCTCATGAATCCCCCACTAAAAGATAGGAAAAATCACAAATTTCTCATCAAATCAGATAGAAGAACGGGCGGAAGAACATTACTGGCGTAAAACTGGACCTTCTTCTCGAACTTGCGGTCGGCTTTCGACGCTAAATCCGACCTGCAATCGATGCTCAAACGCAAAAACAAAACCGCACCCGTTAACGCACGAACGATGTATCAGAACGCACAGAGCATCAGCAAAACCGGGGAACCCACCGAGAGCCGGGCTTGCCCATGATCGCGGAATCCCCCGAGCTTTTCACGAGCGCGACGAACGCCTTCTATACCCAGAATGCAGAACGGCGGCGTTCAATTTGCAGACCCAGGAACTGAAAGCTAGGGATTTCGGAGCGGCCCTGAGGTCAGTGCCGCACCTCTTGGAAGAGAAGCCGCCGGCGAAGTTTTGGGGTTTTCTTGGAAGCGCCGCCCGTCGCGGCGGTGCAAAGTTGCGAGCTGGAGGTTGAAGAAGAACTAGGGATGGCGGAGGCGGAAGCGGAAGCGGAAGCAGAGCAGAGGACGACGTCGTGGTATGGAAGCTCTAATTTCTTGGCGGCTGAAGTTATATATATATATATACAAACCATAAAAAATTTCAAATTGATCAATTTGTGATAAATTTTATCTCCAATAAATTTTTTGACCAAGGCAATTTCACTAAAAAAGCATGAACTTGAAGTACTGCCTCAACTGGCCCAAACTTTATGTTGTTTAAAAAAAAATACCAACTTTCACTCATGTTCTAAATTTGGCCCTTATTAACTCTCTTCCCATAGTCACCGTTAGTTTTTCGACGTGACATTTCCATATTAGTAATAATATCTAACACAACAAACTAACATGGATATAAAAGCAAAACTACATTGAGGTTTCTCTTCTTCTCTCTAATGCACGATTTATGAGGTTGGGGGAGTTTAGTATGGGTTTCCTTTCTTCAGTGAATTCACATGCGAGAGTTTTCAATCCATTGGAAGATATTGCGCACTACCTTGCTTGCTCATTCTCTCACATGAAGAAGCTCGCTCTTTTGCATACTCATGCCCAATCACTTGGAATGTTGTTTCCGTCTAAAATTTTGGGCTTGAAGGATTTGTGCTTGCTTAAGGGTTGAAGTGGACAAAGCGTTGATGGCATTGAACTCTTTGCTATTGGACATATTAAATTACGGTCACCATGTGCTTAATGGTTTGTCTGGAAGTGATTTATCTCATAGAAATTGAAGTTAGTTGAAATTTTCTAGGCTTAATGAACTGGTGACGTTACTAGATTTTAGAATCTTTTGGCCTAGAATGAATTTGATCATGGGCATAGGTGGATATGTTTGACTTATAGTCGTGGACTTTGTTGGTACCTTTGTGTCTATCTAGTAAATAGTCTTTGGCATGAATAATGGGTGATAAATGTTGGAAAAACAAGATTCGTCCATCCTAATGGAAATGTAAAATTGGAGTGTGCTAACGTGAAGTGTTGTCTTTGTGGGAAGTGGCTCACGAGTCTTTGTCAAATTATTTTGCTTGTGAAAGTTGTGAAGTTAATGTGCATTGAGTCTAATTGTTTTTTGAATGCCATAAAAACCTATGCTTTGTCTATTTCATAATGTAACTTTGATATCTACTCCTCTTAATACAAAATGGTACCATGGAGATGCTTTTGGACTTGATGATGTGAAGATGCATAAACTTATGGGATTTAGGTGTTGCTGTAAACGCTCTCCTCCCATCTACCCTTATGGGCCGACTATGAAGAGGTCCAAATCTGTGAGGTGCAAAACGATGTTGCATTCAAGTGTTTAAAGGAAGTGTTAAATTTAAGTTTGCCTTTTAATGAGGTGAACTTTAGAGATGATTCTCATGGGAAAAATAATTCAGCAGCTTTAGTTCCAGTGGATGACAAGGCACCATGGCCAAGGCAATTAGATCAATTAACAAGTGGCAAGTCGTTTGCCATGTCAGAAGCTAGGTTGGGAGCAGAAGACCACATTGTCTCAAAGCGAGATATTGAAATCATGTGCATCTTGTAGTTAAACAGAGATGTGAAACTTGTTTGTTATCGAGTCACTTCATTCATCTTCAAATAGACTTTGAGTATAGAACATAAGGATATGTTAGATTAAACTCACCTGATAGAGTTTCCATCTGATAATGTTTATGTCAGGAAGAACCAATATCTCCACTTGCTAACAAGGAACTAAAGTGAACATGATGATTGTTATTGAATTGCTGATTGGGAAGAGCTGTTGCTAACACCAAATGAAGGCCTCATATTATTGGCATCAAGCCAATTGTCAAAGTAGAAGATTTAGAAGTGCTTAGATTGAAATAGTGACCCATTTAGTGTAACAAAGCTGCCACCTCAATCAATTAGAATGTATATAAATTCTATAATTTAGGTTATATTCATGGCAATTTAGATAATATTCTAGGTGATTCAATTTACATTGGGGAATAATATTCATTTATTGGGCTAAGCCGAGGTATGTTATAGTTTGAACAAATTTAGTTAAATGGATCACAACATTTCTATAGGAGTTGCAATGTTGTTTTTGTTTATGTTTGTTCTTGTATAAAGGACTATGAATCTCCTAGCTGGTTCTCTTTTTCCATTGTTGCTTCAATACTTTGGCCATTGGATTATGTTATTGAGTTAGGAGCAAATAGGTATGTTTGGGCTTGTGTTTTGGACCGAAAGAAAGGGGAAAATAGAGATAAAAAAAAATTGCTTGGGTTTCGTTGAGTTCATAACTTGAAGTCAATAGAGTCATGGCAAGAGCTTGAGTCTTTTCTCCCCCTCAAATGCGGTACCATCTACAATAGTTTTCGCAGTACATGGCTAAGATATTTGACTTGCGGGCATACACGAAAGGACCTTATTAACCAAAATTCAGGTCAAACTTACAAATGCATGAATAGAACCATTTAAGATACTTGATATTCTCGATTACCGTAAATGGATTGATCTAAAGAAACAATTTGTGGAGGACCCATCCTAGGCAAGCTAGATTTTACATTCTGCATCAAAATCTTGTTTCATAGAGTCTTGCTAGGATGTAGAAAATTCATAGGAAAATCAATTGTTTTAGCATTACATAACGCCCTTTGCTTAGAAATATCAAATGACCAAGAAAGAAGTAGGCATTATTATTTATAAGGATGGGGTAATAGTAGCCATTGATCCTACAAAGGGGTCCTACAAAGCTCAGCTCCCAAATTTGCAGCTGACATCCACCACCACAACACTTCATATGACCCATCTCTCTCTCTCTCTCTCTCTCTCTCTCTCTCCTCTGGGGTCAAGATCAAGAAGGCAAACGCTATCCCATTTCGTTTATGGTGTAGAATGATAAGGATTATGCATATTTGGATGAAAGCAAATGCTACTGTTTTGTGGGAGGAAGTTCCTCTTTAACGGCACCATCTTTTTATGGAATCTACCTATGTATGGAATATATATCCCAAGGTATCATGCTAAATTCTTCTACAAGTTCCTCAAATTAAAAATTTTCTACCTAAGCTACCTCCATAATTGAGATGAAAATGTAAAAAAACTACAAAATCCAAGTTTGCAAAATCCAAATGTTCTAAGCTCAGTTTTTGGCAGGCTTTTTGAACCAGCTGAACACATAGTGCATAACAAAAACATCACAAATACACAAGGACATTGCCAAATCCCCAAACAAATAATGCATAGTTAAATATACTTATAGACAACATCAAACTAACACTTTTTAGTCTACAACTCAACGTCAAGTAGCAGGCACTGCACAAAAATTTTATGGTCCACCATTGCATAATTAACCACCAATTCCTAATTCTTGAGTGCATGGAAATTCCGAGATATCAGTGGAAGATTGGCCTAGTGAAACTTCAACGACATTCATTGCTCTTGTTCATCTCTTGGAAATGGATGGACCTCCAATGTTAATAATTTTATCGCTACTAGGCATCTGCAAAAATAAATAAATAAATAAATAAATATATTTTATATATATATATATATAAATATTATATATATAATTGAACTTTTTTTTTTTTGACACACATAAAATACTAGATAGGGATTACCCTTAGATAGTAATTCCTAGTAATTTCAAATATGAAAAGTCCATATCCTAATCATGCCTAAAAAAAAAAAAATGAGCACAAAACATTAATTACAATATACACGTGGTATGAAAATAAAATTATACTTGATAAAACACTAGCCTATGCTCTCTCTTTCCTAATGATAATAGAGTCCCTATTAGATGGACTATTGGCTTGTGAATTAGTTTGCACACCACTAGCTCTATCAACTTTCTTTGGTCTTCTTCTTTTTGCCTACATGTGAAAAAACACAAGAAATAGCAATCATTCATAATAACATAACAAAAATCTTATCAACAATTACAAAATTGTCCAATAAGACATACTTTGGGTGCCTTGGATGTCGTAGGATTCTTGCATATCTTTTTAATATGCCCATATTGAAGGCAATTTCAACATTGCATTTGAATTCCAACTTTCGTCAACTTCTTACTATCACTACTTCACTCATCCTTATCATTGATTATATTTTTCTTCTCTCTATCCCTTTTCCTTTTGTATGGTGGGGTTTTAATTGGCTCACCACTAACTTTGGGCCACATTTTTTCTCTATTCATGATCGAGAAGGGAGATTGATAACATTCTTCATAAGCATCTTTCTTAAAATAATCATCAACATAATCATTGATCTCTAACTTCATAAAAGCAATGCAACATATGGTATGTCTACATGGTATTCTAGAGATATCACATTCCCTACAAGGATAGGTCCTTCCTAGTTAAGTCAACCACAAATATATATATTATTTTTTTATGACAGGACTCTTTCAATCTCAAATTTGTTCCCCAATGATGCTTCACCTTTGGAGAAGGATCAATGGAGCTCTTATTCAGCGGAGCCACCACGGCCGGTGGTGTCAACCACAAATCTATTGTCAGCCCCTTCAACCTCAAAATTATTCCCCAAAGATGCTCTAGCAAAACAATACCTAGACTCCAGCTTAGTCTTCTCTCGTATGGCATCTATTTGATCAACTATTAACTGGCTTCTTTTTGTCACCCTCTCCATCAACATAGCCTGTATTTTTTCAAGCATCTTAAGAATTGGTTTTTCTCTTGGTATGCAAATGTATCTGTCAAAAGTTTCACTTAAATTATTTTCAACCGCATCACACTTGATACCTCTCTTATTGAAAGCCCTACAAAAGTACCTAGGGCCTTGTCTCATGAAATCTTCATAACCTTTAGGGCACTCCATCTTCAAATATGCTAATTCCAGGTCAAAATCAGCTTCAAAAGTACTCCTCATAGCCCTCTAGAAGAGATTCATCAAAGCATCTCCTTTGTGTAGTTTTTTTTTTCACTTGACATATTGCACAATTTCGATGTTTTGCTTATGGAGATAGCCATGAAATTGCATTCATTAATCTTGGCAACCAAAATCAACCAATAAAAAATAAATGCATCACAATAATTATTGTACTAGTGCAATGTAATAACAATAAAGAAAAATGTGAGAGTTTTTTGTTAATCATTGATAAAAGTCCAACCTACACCTATGCCCACATTCAAGTCAATAAATAACCGAGTAAGAATCCAAGTCCATGATGTCTCGAACTCAACTTCCAAAACTACCTAAGCTATCGGAAACATTTTACTGTTTCCATCTCCTCTAATAACACATAACAACATACCTTTCAATCCGGTCTTAAGGAAACACCCATCCAAGCCTATAATACGCTAACATCCCACTAAAAACCTCATTGTCAACTCATCAAAGCCCACATAAAACCTCTCAAATACTTTAGTTGCCATGTTGACCTCCATCACGGATGTTCCATTCTTGCTAACACTCTTGACCTCCTCCAAATAAAAATCTTAGCATATTATATTGCTTCCCTATAGGTCCCCTTATGCATATGGCTCTATAGCATTTTTTTTTAATGGATCAAGACAAACCTTTCTCTTGCATTTGTTTGCATTTCAATAGTTGAATAATTGAGTCTGACTCTAATCTTATGCATGTACTCACGAGCAAGCCATGTAAAAGTGGCTTGCCTATTTGTAAGGCTTCTATTGCAATATGTGGATTTCCAACTCTCTTTATTACAAAGTTTTCTCATCTTGAACCCAACTACCATACAACCTCCAACCACAACCACTCGCACACTTTACTTCCATTCTTTTCTTTTGACTCATTAGCCAAAAAAAAAAAAAATGAAATCCATTAGTTATTGCATATTTTTGCTTAGTAATCTTGAACAGTTTATGAGACTCAAATCTCATATCTAGATTAAATATTCTCATTGTGGTCACACATGGGGTCATACCTATTAATTATTTGTCCAACTGTGCCCTAATTTCTTCAAAATTATCAATATTGGGACCACTTAAAGGTTCAACAACAAATATTGCATCTTCATCATCATCCCCACCATTGTGCGGAACAACACCAACCTCTTCCTCCATTCTTATATCGATGGAACCTTCAGTTAAGTCTCCACCATCATCTACCTCCTCTATTATTGCTTCCTAAAATCTTTCCTCATCTCCCTTGTCCTGATCTCTTCATCATGAATATATTTATTTCATTATCGCACAAGTCTAATGAACCATCATTGAGCAATTGGTAGAACCTTTGATAAAAGAAAGAGATGCCGTCTCCCCCATTGCTTCTTATTCAATCTAGAACACTTCAATCAACAACAAAACAACAATCCTAGAAAGACAATGTATAAAACATATTTTTGAAGTTCAATGTTTGACTCATCACACTAATGAAATACCTAGTAAGACAACAATAGCTCTACTAATTGTAAGGCATAATAAAAAGAATTTCACACAACAATAGCTTCTTGATCAGAAACTCTAAAGAAAAGAATAAGTTCTGGCTCTCAATATCTAAACATGTGACAACCCATTTGAAATACATAACCATTTGAACTAACCCAAATTGATAAAAAAAAAAAAAAAATGAGCTTCCCCAAAGAAAATATGACCATAGATATGACAATGAAACTCCCCTTCTATCGATAAACCATTTACAAGCACAAAAGTATAAACAGAGTCAATACTCCAATGTCATGACATATCCATCTATGGTCATGATCAAATTCATTCTAGGCTAGAAGATTCTAGAGACCTAGCAATGCACAAGTTTGTTAAGCCTAGAAAATTTCAATTGACTTCAATTTCTATGAGGTAGATCACTTCCAGACAAACCATCAAGCACATGGTGAATATAATTTAATACATTTCATAGCAAAGAGTTCAATGCCTTCAATGCTCTATCCACTTTGACCCTTAAGCAAGCACATATCTTTCGAGCCCAAAATTTTCAATGGAAACAATGTCTTTGAAGTGATCGAGCATGAGTATGTGCGAGAGTGAGCATCTCCTTATAAGAGAATGAGTGAGCAAGACCAATGTGTGAAATCTTCCAACATATTGAAGATTTCCACACGCAAATTTGCAGATTTCCACACGCAAATTTGCTGAAGAAAGGAAACCCTAGATAGAAGAAGAAGAAGAAGAAGAAGAAGAAGAAGAAGATTTAGTTCAATGCCTTCAATGCTTTATTTGCTTCAAACCTTGAGTAAGCACAAATCATTCAAGCCCAAAATTTTCGACAAAAACAATATCTCCAAGCGATCAAGTGTGAGTATGTGCAAGAGTGAGCATCTTCGTGTGAGAGAATGAGCGAGAAAGGTAGCGCGCGAGATCTTCCAACAAATTGAAGACTTCGTGTGCGAATTTGCTAAAGAAAGGAAACCGTAGCAAAACTCCCCCCAATCTCATAAATTGTATGTTAGGAAAAAAAAAAAACATAGATGTAGTTTTGCCTTTATATCCACATCAACTTGCTTTGTTGGATATTATTGCTAACATGGAAATGCCATGTCAAATGATGAACGGTGACTGTGGAAGGAGGGTTAACAAGGGCTAGATTTGGAACACAAGTGAAAGTTGGTGCTTTTTTTTTTTTTTTTTTTGACAAAATAAAGTTCGGGCCAGATTTGAGACAATACCTTAAGTTCGTACTTGTTTATGGAATGGGCCATTTTTTACCATAAAAGATGTCAATTTGTTATGCCCATGATAAATTTACAAACAACTATTTTTTTTTTTTGTTACCATTAAAACCCCAAACTAGTATATTTATGCCAAGTTTACCTTCTTTTTTTTTTATGACCAAACCCACGTACAGCCGGTAGCTGGCAAGGTAAGTTTACCTTCTATTGGTTTCCATATATTATATAATACAACAAAAAATCACAAACTTGTACAATTGTGGAAAACGAATGATGAAATTAAGCCGGTACACTCATCAACTACCACATGTTATGACATTCAATAATTTGATGGAAAATTTAACAAAAATTAATATATGGTAAATTTGCTATAAGCGTAATAGTTTGGAGGCTTTCGTAATATTGATCAGTTTTTTTTATAAAATTGCTCTATGAAAGGATATCTTACACACAAAAAAAAAAAATATTTTCAGTTTTCTGATGATGAAAAATAAATGGAGTTTTCTAATTTAATTTCTTTTTTTTTTTTAAAAAAATGATATAATTCGTGACCACGCGCATTGCGTGAAGATATCTTAATAATCATATAACAACATTATCTTGAGAATTGTCTCTAAAAGTGATGCATGGTACTATAACTTGAGTCTAAAAGTGCATTAATTTAGAGGATCAAGGGTGTTAATTTTTATTTTTTATTTTTTTAACTGGAGGAGGTTGTTCACTTTGCTTTTCTTATGTATCATCACAAGCCTGTCGTCAACCGATTGGGCACACGTTTGGCAAGACAGTCACTCCGGCCCAGCCTTATCTCGATATTTGGAAACAGCAAGTTGAACTCGAGACCTCCCACTTTAGCAAAATAAAATCTCCATTTAAACGAAAAAGAAAAAAAAAATTACTAAATCTTCATCGTTTAAGGCTTCCAATTTAAATGGTAATTTGATGTGATCTTGAATTTTTATGTTAAAAAGAATTGGAATGATGTAAAGTATAGCACAATTGCTTGAAAGATAGTGGTGATAGCATTGAGATCGAAACACGCCTAGGATGCAAGTTAGGCGGGGACGGGAATTGTCGCGGAGTGCACGGGCGGCCATGCATTAGCGGCCTACACTCGATTCATCAAACATCAATTTCGCTATAGATTGTAGATATATAACCAACTTGTTGGCACAATACTCCCTGGTCGAATGAAACTATGCAAAGAGTGCACGGACAAACATAAATTAGCATACTAGACTTGATGCATCAATCATCAATTTCGCTATAGATTGTAGATATAAAGATCGTGGATGCACATTTTATAGATTAGACATCCATTTATGCACCTAGATATATAGTTTGGCACAAATTAGATATTGGTTAAGTATCTCTTGTTGTCCTAGGTTGTCACTAGGCCCATCAAATGGATTGATCGGTTGGGTCATAAATGATTCAACCTAAATTAACCTATTTATTTCCAATGTGAATTTTCATCCTAACACAATTCAAGATTCATTTTTAGCATATTTCTCCATATATCATTGCCTTTGAAGAATGGATGGCTTCATACGTTGAGCTAGGGAGCTCAAGGGGTCAAGTTATGAATGGGGACCCGAAGGTGGCAGTAAAGATTCGGCCTGAGACATCAACAAATCATGAAATGGATTCAGGCTTTGATTTTCGTTTAATTATAAACAGGTTACAGGCAATCCATAAATTATAAAACGTGTGCAGCAGTCAGGGCCAATCTCTTGCACTTCCTTCCGAAAATAGGGAAATGGCCATTCGAGAAGAGTTCGATTTAAAGCCTTTCTTCTCCCTTCACCATGACCATATCAACCGCCGAACGATAATAGGAAGAGTACGTGGCCCTGTTACTCGCAGCCCTTGCTATTAACAGATTCGTCATTTTTCAATTTCTTATGATTTTACCAAGCCTACGTCTCGAAACTAAACCTAATTCTCGAAAAGGAAACACAAACAACCGCGAAAGGCTGAATAAATCTACGCAAAAGAACAGTACAAACCGGTCAAGCGAGCTCGATCTCAATCGTGGCGGTGGCGGTGGCGGTGGCGGTGGCGGCCCTGTCGGGGCACTTGAAGGAGCTGAAGGCTGAGCTGCGGGAGGCGTTCGAGGTGGCGTTGAGCGCGTCGTACTCGCCGAACATGTCTCATTAGATCCGCGACAACGACATCGCTCGAGAGGGTTGCCGATCAAGATGTTGTTCGAAGGCGGCGTCTCGTGATCACCACCTGATTTCTTCGCACCTCGGTGGGAAGGCCAGATGGACTTGCTTGGAGGCGACATCGTCAGAGGAACCTATTCCAAGAAGGTTTGGTAATAACCTTTGGCTCGGAGAGTGGAAGATAACCTCAGGGGTAAGAGTAGTAACAAAGGGAAAGCGTACAAGTACACTTTACCTTCTCCAAGGAGACAATATCGTTGATATGGTTGCAACTACAATGGCTACAGTGTAATTTATCTATTCTTTGGCATTATCGTTTGGGACATCTTGGTGAAAAGGTGTAAAGCAGTTACACTCGAGGAAATTACTTCCTGTATACAAAAAGTTGAGTTAGATTTTTGTGAGAGTTGCATTTATGGAAAATGTATAGTTAGTTTTCAATTGAATGGGCGACAAAATAAAGGCCGGCTAGAGTTGGTTCATACCATGTATGGGGACTCCGCCAGAACTCTCTTATGGTGGTAAGAGATATTTTGTCACATTCATTGATGATGCAACAAGAAAGACTTGGGTCTATGCTCTTAAAGAAAAATCATAGGTATTCGGGATGTTCAGAATGTGGAAGACCATGGTAGAAAAAGAAACAGGTTATCAGATTAAAGCTTTGAAATTTGATAATAGTGGTGAATACACAAGTAAATAATTTGCAAATTATCTGAGCCGAGAAGGCATACATGGGCTAAAGACTGTTTCTAGAACTCCTAGAGAACGGTGTAGCTGAAAGAATGAACAGGACTATTCTAGAACGTGCGAGATGCATGAGACTACATGCGGGTCTCCCGCTACACTTATGGGCTGCCACAGTTGATACAGCTGTTTATCTTATCAACAGAAGTCCATCTAGTGCGTTGGATGGAGAAGTACCACAAGAGTGGTGGTCAGGTAAGAAGATTAATTATTCACATCTAAAGGTGTTTGGTTGTATTGCATATGCTTTGATTGACAGGGAGGATAGGAAAAAGCTTGATGTTAAGTCCTAGAAGTGCGTCTTTATCGGATACGGTGGCGACGAGTATGGCTATAGACTTTGGGATTATGAGAATAACAAAGTCATCCGCAAATGCAATGTGGTATTCCATGAAGATATGACCCACTCTAGTTTGGACTACAATGTTCTAAACCCATTTTCATCCTGCCCGTCAAATATCTAATAACTCATTTACAACCCAGCCCAGAATTATGAGTAAAAGAAAATGGGTTCATAGCCCGTTTTAACACCTCTAGTTATCATGAAGTTAGCCATTCATGTGATTCACTAAGCAGCCAAAACTAAGGACTACCCCAACGAAAAATGCAGCTAAACCTAAGATTCCACATCGGAGGGCAAAGAACACTAAAAAGATAAATGGATATGTGCACCATAAGTCCTAAAACTTGTTGCAAAAGTGCAATTGAATCATAAAACTTGTAAAAAGTATAATCAAGAAGAAGAAGAAGAAGAAGGGATGGCTGTGATTCACTAAGCAGCCAAAACAAAATCCCAACGAAAATGCAGCTAAACCTAAGATTCCACATCGGACAAAGAAAAAAAAGATGCAGCTAAACCTAAGATTCCACATCGGAGGGCAAAGAACACTAAAAAGATAAATGGATATGTGCACTATAAGTCCTAAAACTTGTTGCAAAAGTGCAACTGAATCATAAAACTTGTAAAAAGTATAATCAAGAAGAAGAAGAAGAAGAAGAAGGGGTGTGATTCACTAAGCAGCCAAAACTAAGGACTATCCCAACGAAAAATGCAGCTAAACCTAAGATTCCACATCGGAGGGCAAAGAACACTAAAAAGATAAAAGGAATATATGCACTATAAGTCCTAAAACTTGTTGCAAAAATGCAATTGAATCATAAAACTTACAAAAAGTAAAATCAAGCTTTAAAGTTAATATCGTCCAGTTAATTAATGGAAAATGCTGACGTGGCTTTTTTAAATTAATTTTTATTAAGAAGGAGGAGGAGGAGGAGGGGAAGGCAGGCCTCACCGTGCGGGCCGTTGTTGCCATTGCCACCCATCGTCGAAGGGGCTAGTCGAGGTCTCCGACCGGGCTAGGGTGGCCGGCCACTACTCACCTTAAGGGAGACCTCGCCGGCCATTGGAGATAGCTGGCGAGGCCATATCATGGTTGCCCACCCAGATCTATGCGACATTGGTTGTCACCTAGGGCCAGCGAGCCTCACTAGCCATAGACAAGGTCTCACCAGCCCTAGTTAAGGGCCGACGATGCTCATTGGGCCCAGGTAAGCACTAGTGTCACCTAGATCTGGGCACCCTTGTCTAAGTCTAGCAAGGGTCATTGGGCCTCGCCTAGGGCCAACGAGGGCCGTTGGGCCTTGCCTAGGGCCAATGAAGGCCGACCACCCTCACCCAGGTCACCAAACCCTCCAATGAGGGGGTGGTAGCAACAACGATAGTGCCCGCTAGTAAGGCAATACCCTGCCTCCCCTTTCTTTCCAATTTTGCTTTTTTAAATATAATTTCAGCTTTTTTAAAACAAATTAATATCATTTAAATAAGATTTGGATAAATATAATTTAAAAGTGCCACGTGAGGGAGAGAAATTAATTTTAAAATGCCATTTTCCGTTAGATAAATTAATGGTATTAATGGAAGGATTTAATTGGATTAATTTGATAAATTTTAGGAATGCATTGTATTTTTGCAAGTTTCGGATTCAATTGTACTTTTGCAACAAGTTTTAGAACTTGTTGAGCACATATCCCAAAAATAAATAAATAAAGGATATGGTTAGAACCTAAGGTTGCAATGGATTTTGCATTTTCTAATAATAAAAAAACCTATTTAAATCAATGGAAATTAACTCTTTTCATTTTCGTTTGACAAAAGAAAAGGATAATGTCGATGAAAAACATCATTACCAAAAATGACAGAATTGGTATGAGTATTTGAAGGTAGGGCTATATTGAAATTTGAAACTCCCGATGTAAGTAATTTCTCTATGACCGCATTCGAATC